>JAYESD010000008.1:106090993-108856178 GCA_036927565.1 Tuctoria greenei
ACTTAGTATGCATGGACGTCGACGGCGGGCCCCCTGGGGGTGCCGCCGGATCTTCAGTCCGGCAGTGCCCACCATCTTCGGTGAGAGGTTGATGGCGGGCCCGCTGGGGGTGCCACTAGAGCCTCAGCCCGGCAGTGTCCACCATCTTTGGTGAAGGGTCGACGGCGGGCCCCCTAGGGGTGCCACCAGAGCCTCAGTCCGGCGGTGCCCACCATCTTTTTGGTTACTCTGACGGTTATTGCCGGAATAACTCCTCGAATACCTGCGTATAGTTCAAAAATAGGAGAAGTAATTCTGTCCACTGGTCATTTCTCCCCTGCTCTTTTTTAGTGTCGCTTGACTTACAATCTTGGACTGACTCATGGGGCTTGGGTAATTCAGTGCATCTGCACCTGGGGCTCGCTATCCATACCACTTAAGGGTGGTCCATCTGGCCCCCAGTACTCAGCTGCAGCGTTGGGGAGGCAGGGTGCACAGGCTTAGGGTATAGGACCAGGATAAGCAGGTTGTGCCCCTCGACCTCCCGCTCGACGTAAGCCTTTCACGGAGGAGACCGTCTGGAGACACAGGCACCCGAGTATGGGAGCATTCGAGGCCCCAGGCACATTGCAGGTACCTCAAGCGACCCCACCTGCAACCAGACAGTAAGGTTCCCATTATTGCTAAAGCAGGGAAAAAAATGACAGCGCCCATGATAGATCATGAGTTATGGTGAACTTACATCAATATCATAAAAAATTAAAGATGATTTTTTGAATGAAAAACCCCATACAGGGCAGGACAACATTCTTTCATTGCGGTTTCCCATAAGATGGGACAGACTTTACAAGGGGAACGACCTGGCCCGGGCGACAAAGGACATCGAGTGCTCCTACTCATGGTTCTGGACCAGGCTAAGCAGAATGTGCACTCAGAGCCCCATCTCCCTAGCCTTAGTTACCCTAAGTACTGTCCCTAGACACTATGTACAATTTACAATGAAAGTAAAATGTCGTAACACTGGTCTAGGGGTAGAACATACGGAGGTGCTCGATGTTCCATCGGTTGGGCAGTCGCTCTCCATCCTCCGTAGCTAGGCGGATGCACCCTGGGCGGCATACCTCTGTAACCCGAAAGGGGCCCTCCCATTGGGGGGAGAGTTTGTTAGCCCCTTCCAGGGAGAGTATGCGACGCAGTACCAGATTGTCTACCTTTAGCTCCCTACTCCGCACGGTCCTCTGGTGGTAGCGCCGGAGCGGCTGCCTGTACCGTGCATTTCGGAGATCTGCTCTCACTCGTCCCTCATTGATGAGGTCCACGTCTTCACGCCGGAGTTGGTCCTGCGCGGCTTCATCATACACCTGGACATGGGGGAATCCCCTGGTAATTTCTGGGGGGAGGACGACCTCTGCCCCGTACACCAGGAAGAAAGGCGTTTCCCCCGTAGCCCGGCTGGTTGATGTCCGGCTAGCCCACAGCGCACACGGAAGTTCATCTACCCAATTTGCACCATGCTTCTCAAGGTTTGAGAATGTGCGAGTCTTGAGGCCCTTGAGGATCTCTGCATTGGGCCTCTTGACCTGTCCATTGCTCTCTGGATGAGCAACAGATGCATAGTAGACTTGGATCCCAAGGTCCTCACAGTATTCCTGGAATGCTGCACTTGTGAACTCGGTCCCTTTATCAGTGATGATTCTGTTCGGGACCCCGAACCGGTAGATGATCGACTTGATGGATTTGAGTGCTAACTGCTATTTGATGGTGACAACTGGGGCGGCTTCCGGCCACTTGGTGAACTTTTCTAAGGTGATTTAGAGGTGCCAGAATCCTCCGATGGCTCTGGGAAAGGGTCCCAGGATATCCAACCCACATACAGTGCATGGCCATGAGGTAGGGATCATCTACAGCGCCTAAGCTGTTGTGTGGATCTACCTGGCATGGAACTGGCATGCCTTGCATCTCCTGACAATCTCGGTGGCATCCTGGAGTGCTGTCGGCCAGTAAAAGCCATGCTGAAAGGCTTTACCGACCAACGTGTGGGATGACGCGTAGTTCCCACACTCGCCTCCATGGATCTCTGCGAGCAAGTCGCAGCCCTCCTCCCGCGTAATGCATCGCAGCAGGATGTCGTTGGTGCCACGCCGGTAGAGATCCCCTTCCACCAGTGTGTACCTCTTAGCCATGCAGACTATCCTTTCTGCCAGGGCATGTTCTTCGGGAAGGATGTTGTCTTTCAAGTAGTCCCGGACCTCCGAGATCCATGCATCAGGACTTGCTTGAGCCTCTGGATCTTGGGCGCCCAGTAGCTTGGAGCCCCGGTGGCGCATACGATCCTTGGTAGACTCCATGGTAGCAGGACCGCCGGGACTGCCAGCTTCAAGGTGCTGCGCTCGCCCCCTTCGCCTGGTTCGGCTGCCCGTGCGGTTGGTCGCGGTAACGTCCTTGCAAAGACTCCTTCAGGCACGGGGGCCCCTGTGGAGGCCTTCGTTGACAGCTCGTCTGCGATTGAGTTGTCGGCTCGGGGTACATGGCACAGGTCCAAGACTTCAAAGTCCTTCTCCAGCTTCCGAACATGCAGCAAGTATGCTGCTAGCTGAGGGTCGTTGCAGCTGCACTCCCCTTTTTCTTGCTTGATGATCAGCTGAGAATCACCTTTAGCTAGAAGCTGACGGACATTGAGAGTCAGGGCAGTTTTTAGCCCAAAGATTAGGGCCTCGTATTCTTCCATGTTGTTAGTCGCCTTGAAGTCGAGGCGCACCATGTACTTAAACTGCTCCCCAGTCGTGGTCAGGAGCAGGACCCCGGCCCTGGCCCCTTGCTTCCGCGAGGAGCCGTCGAAGTAGAGCGTCCAGGGGGTTTCGGTGAAAACTGGGGCCTTGGGCTCCGTTTCTCCATTGTCCGGGCCCCCTGGGTTGCTTGGTGATGGAGTCCATTCTGCCAAGAAGTCTGCCAGTGCTTGGCTCTTGACTGCATGTTGAGGTAAGAACTCAAGCTCGAACTCCGCCAGCTCCGCTGCCCACTTGGCGACGTTGCCAGTCGAGTTGGGGCTGTGGAGTACGGTCTTTAGTGGGAAGAAGGTGACCACTGAAACCCGGTGAGCCTGAAAGTAATGTTGGAGCTTCCTCGATGCTATGAGCACTGCATACATTAGTTTGTGTACCTCCAGATATCTTGTTTTTGCTTCATGGAGGACCTCACTGATGTAGTAGACCGGCAGTTGGGAGGTCCGAACCCTCCCTCGGAGTTTGGAGCTCCTTGCAATGCGTCTGTATCCTGGGGAATGTGGCCCTGAGGATCTAGTCGGACCTCCGGGGGCTGGGACCCGGAGGGCACTTGGTCACTGGAGCACACAGCGAGGGGGTCCTCTGTAACACCCTCAATTTTCGCATCATGCATTGCATACATGTTCATGCATTAAAAATTAATAGAATAAAAGAAAATTAGTAAAACATAAAATATACATATACAAATATGAGTAGCAAAAGAAGAAAAGGAAAATAATAGCGTAAAACTTGTAATACGGAATAAGTGTAAAAATAATAATTACATATAAAAAATAAAATAAATAAAAAAATATATAATAATATATATTTAAATATAATATTTATAATGTAAAGAAAAAGAAAAAATATATATATAATAATATAAAGAATAAATAAATAATAATATATTTATAAAAAAGAGAAAAAGGAAAAAAAAGAAAAAAAACCAACCGCCGGCTACGCCAAATGGCCCAGCCAGCACGCCCTCCCGCGCTCGCCCTGGCCCCACCCCGCACCGTGCCCGGCGCGCCACCTCACCCTGGCCCGACCGAGCCGCACGCGCCCCATCGCCTGGGCCCCGCACCGCGACCCCGCCGCCTGCCCTCTCGCTCGCCCGACCCCTGGCCGCACCCGGCGCGCCCGATCCCGACCGAGCCGCCCGCCCGCGCTGGCCCCATGGCTGACTCGGCCTCTGGCCGATTGCGGTCGATGCCCGCCTATATAAATGTACGGCAGTTATCGTATTTTCCCGATCCAGGAAAACGCCGCTGCCTTCCAGAGAAGAAAGCCCTAGTGACGTAGAAAGAAACACCAGAGGCTGCTGCCGCCAGGGGAGGAAAGGGAAAGAGAAGAGGAGGGTGACGTCGTCCGCCGGAGATCATCGTCGCCATCGCGCCGCCGTCGTCGTGCCACCGGTGGATTGCTGCGCCGTCTACTCCACTTCGTCTACGCGTCGCCAGTATCCTGCGATCTTCGAAGTCATCACATCTACGGTAGGATTCGTTTTTCTGATGCGAGTTTTAGCAACGTATTAGATCTAATAGACGTAAATTGATTTTTGTTGCA
The DNA here is from genome assembly GCA_036927565.1 of Tuctoria greenei. Taxonomy (NCBI): domain Eukaryota; kingdom Viridiplantae; phylum Streptophyta; class Magnoliopsida; order Poales; family Poaceae; genus Tuctoria; species Tuctoria greenei. The sequence continues at coordinate 106,095,301 of JAYESD010000008.1, forward strand.
TCGCCTTTTTATTTTCAGCAACATTAATCCCCGTTAAAACCCCCATAAACTCATATGAACACGTATGAACTAGTTGCATCTAATTAATAAACAACCATAATTAATTAATGATTGAACTTTGCATGCATGCATATCATTGCATGTTGATTAATTTGTGTGCATCATATTGAATTGTATATATTTTCTTGTATGTTTGATCACGAGTAGAGGGAAGTGCTCAAGACATCGTGTACGAGGATTTTCATAACCAAGACTTCGAAGCGCTTGAGCAACCCGATCTGTCGGAAAAAGGCAAGTGTCCTTGAAGCATATTGATCCTATTTTTAAAATAAATGTTTTGTTTGCAAAACTGCATGCTTGTGTCAATTTGATGGGAATCCTATGGTAGGAAGTTTACTAGATTTGTTGAACCACCCTTCTCACCTGGAATATATGGTAGAGAGTCGGGAAGGGCTTTTACATTTTTGCTTCGCTTAATTAATTGGGATGGCAAACAACACTACACATTTAATTATGCATCAATGATATTCTGGTTAATGTGAACTGGTCAATACGATGGGTGATCTAAGCAAGCCTGGTATGTGGATGTGTTAGATGTTATGGTGGTTTGCTTGCTTTAGATCTAAGGAGCGGTTCATGCGAGAATAGGCCAGGACTACAGTGCCACCACGAGGCCAAGTATGGGTGCGGCGTAGCTGATTAATTAGGGCTTTGCTAGTGCTGTTTGGATCATTGTGGATGCTCGGGGAAGGGGTAGTCGGATTGGGTTTGTTGATGATTGGCGGGACTACCCTGGGATCCGAATGGCTCAAGAGGGGGCCATTGGTTGAAGATGTGCTCAGTTGGAGACATCGCCACTGGTGAAACCTCAGTGGGGTCTGAATAGACTAGTAATCCCTTTGTAAAGGCTATTTTGTGATCTCTTGGCCATACACCAAAGAAAGTGTAATTGGCATAAGGGAGGTTCTTTAGTCGCCGACGGGTGATGAAATCACAAACACGTGGGTAAAGTGGTACAAACTCTGCAGAGTATTAAAACTATCATGATAGATGTGCTCCCGGTTATGAGCGCCTGGATGACCTACATGATTAGAGGGAAATTGGGATTTGGGATAGTTATGGTTTGGTAATGGTTATGGTTGATATTATGGTTATGGTTATGGTCATGGGATGGAATCATTGTTTATGACATTGATTATTGTTATTGGCAATGGTAAATTATGGACTGGTATTATGATGGTTACATGGTTTATGATGGATTTACTTCACATAAATATGATACATTGCTTTTCCAAATGGTTTTACTGTACTTTTCAGCACTTAGCCATTATTATTGTCGTCATTTGAATCAACCACATGTCATACTTTCCACACTTGCTGAGTACGACACGTACTCACTCTTGCAATCCCCCCCCAACAGTTGCAGGTCAGGATTGGGAGTTTAACGGTGATAATGCGGAGTTCTAGGCTGTGTCTACTGTCAACTTTGCCTGTGGTATTGCATGGAGCTGCGCTATCCCTTATGCTTAATTGCCTAGTTGCTTATTAGTTTATTTCCGCTGCATTAGTTCAAACTTGTCATTAATCTTCATTAGAGCTTGTATTCGAGAATATTTTGAATTGTGTAATAAAAACACTTATTTAATAATTTGAGCTATGGTAATTATCTATTTATCATTTGTGAATCACTCATGTATGTGTGTGGAACATCCTGGGTACACATATGTGTTAGCTTGGTTCATTTTTCAGAACCGGGAGTCAGAGATTGGTATCAGAGCCACAGGTTGACCGTAGGACGCAGCCTAGATAGAATGGATACTTAGAGCACATAGGAGCACTCAAGAATCAATGTGTGTTTGGTTGGTGTGCTGTTTGCTATATATATTGTTTGCTTGTGTGCTTAATAGAGGATTTTGGGATGCTTTAGCATTGCCATGTCCACCTAGGCTAGTATAGCTAGTTGGTTAGCTTCATATCCCTTGATGCATATAGTTGGGGACGTTTCTTAATTCTTACCTATTGCTCTCTTTCAGATGGTGAGGACTCGCAATCAAAGGGATGTCAATGATGAGGAGGAGAACCATGGAGTACCTCAAAATAACAATGGACAAGGACCTGCTCATGGAGCTATCAATATTGAGCAACTACTGGCTATGCAGAACCAACTCATGCAGACCATGATACAAACTATGGGACACCTGCAGGCTGGCAGTAACATCAACAATCAGCCCCACATGCCTCCACCGCCACCCCCGCCTCCTCATAACCGATTGGGAGAGTTTATGAGGACTAGGCCGCCAACCTTTGCTCAAGCTGTTGACCCTATGGATGCTGATGATTGGCTCAAGTCCGTGGAGAAGAAACTTGCTATTGTCCAATGCAGTGACCGAGAGAAGGTCCTATTTGCTTCTCATCAACTAGTTGGAGCAGCTGCAGATTGGTGGGATGCTTATTGCAATGCTCATGAGAATCAAGAGAGGATCACTTGGGCAGAATTCAAGGAGAACTTCCGTTCTCATTATGTGCCGGAAGGTGTTATGATCTTGAAGAGACAAGAATTTGAGGACTTGAGACAAGGAAAATCAAGCGTGAGTGAATATCTCAATAAGTTCACTCAACTCTCAAGATATGTGCATGAGGATATTAGTCGGGACAGCCGGAAGCAATATTTGTCCATGAGAGGCCTCAACAATGAGATCCTAGTGCAATTGCTCAATTGTGACTATGCCAACTTACAGAAGCTTGTGGACAAAGCAATTGTGGTTGAGAACAAGATTTGTGAGATGGAGCAAGAAATCAAGAGGAAGGCGCCATACCAAGGACAACAACAAGGAAGTAATGTGCGCCCTCGCCTTGTACCACCCAATGCGCCCTATTACAGCTCCTCTATTCCTGCTCAGCGCCCTAGTTATGCACCACGCCCAACTCAATTTGTGCAGCAGCGCCCTATCATGCAAGCACCTAGGCCTCCAATGCCTTATGCACCTCGTGCTAATTTTCCTGCTGCAAATGTTCAAAACCAAGCACGTCCCAATAATTCAGGTGGAGTTAAGAAGTGCTATACTTGTGGAGAAGCTGGACACTTTGCACATCAATGTCCTAAGTCAGGCCTTGGTCAAGGAAGCAATGCACCGAGGCAAAACCCAAGACCCAATGGAAGACAACCACAAGGGAACCGTGGACATCAGAATTTTGCTCGTGGCAACGTGAACCATGTCTCTACGGAGGATGCTCAACAAGCGGATGATGTGGTCATTGGTATGTTTCTCGCTAACTCCAACACCGCGACTATGTTGTTTGATTCTGGAGCATCGCATTCATTCATTGCATCAAAGTATGTTGCCAAGTATAGTTTGCGTATCTCTCATATGAAGTTTACTCTATTGGTTAAGTCTCCTGGAGGAGAGATGAGGACAAATATAATATGTCCAAAAGTAAGCCTTGGAATAAGGGGGGTAGACTTCTCCGCCAACCTCATTGTTTTGGATTCTCAAGGATTGGACATTATACTCGGTATGGACTGGTTGAGGAAGCACAATGGAGTTATTGAGTGTGCCACAAAGACGGTGAAGTTGAACAATGAGGAAGGGATCGCCATAGAGTTTGAAGCATCTCAAACCGCACCGAAGCAATTGCAGCTGAATCATATGGACGATGCCGCAATTAAGGAGATTCCGGTGGTGTGTGAATTTTTGGATGTTTTTCCGGATGAGTTGCCGGGTATGCCACCTGATCGAGACATTGAGTTTGTTATTGATTTAATACCTGGAACTGCACCTATAGCTAAGAGGCCGTATAGGATGCCTCCTATGGAATTAGCAGAGCTCAAGAAGCAGATCCAAGAACAAATAGACAAAGGTTTTATTCACCCAAGCTCTTCACCTTGGGGAGCGCCCGTTCTATTTGTGGACAAGAAGGATGGAACGCAAAGGATGTGTGTGGATTACCGAGCTCTCTACGAGGTGACCATCAAGAACAAGTACACCTTGCCCCGTATAGAGGATTTGTTTGATCAGATGAAAGGTGCCTGTGTGTTTTCCAAGATTGATTTGAGGTCAGGTTACTTTCAAATGAAGATTAGGTCGGACATACCCAAGACAGCTTTCAGGACACGGTATGGATCTTATGAGTACACTGTGATGTCTTTTGGATTGACAAATGCGCCTGCCTACTTTATGTACCTCATGAATAAGGTCTTCATGGAGTACTTAGATAAGTTTGTCGTGGTGTTTATTGATGATATTATGATCTACTCGAAGAATGAGAAGGAACATAAGGAACACTTGAGGCTCACGTTGCAGAAATTGAGGGAGCATCACTTGTATGCCAAGTTCAACAAGTGTCAGTTTTGGTTGAAAGAGGTGCCATTTTGGGTCATATCATCTCGAGAGGAGGAGTACCGGTTGACCCCGATAAAGTGAGGGATGTGTTGAAGTGGGAACCACCGCAAACCGCAAAAGAAATAAGGAGCTTTCTTGGGATGGCTGGATACTACCATAGATTCATCAAGGTCTTCTCCAAGATAGCCAAGCCAATGACGGAATTGCTAATGAAGGGAAAGGCTTTCCAATGGACTCAAGCTTGTCATGAAAGTTTTGAGGAGTTAAAGAAAAGGTTAACAGCAGCCCCAGTCTTAATATTGCCGGACGTGAGCAAGAGTTTTGATATTTATTGTGACGCATCAAGACAAGGACTTGGATGTGTATTGATGCAAGAAGGTCAAGTGGTCGCCTATGCGTCAAGACAATTGAAGAAACATGAGAAGAATTATCCTACACATGATCTTGAACTAGCAGCCGTGGTACATGCATTGAAGATTTGGAGACACTATATTCTTGGACTTAGGTGTGAAATTTATACGGATCACAAGAGTCTTAAGTATATTTTCACACAGACAAATCTGAATTTGAGGTATTGAATATGGTTGGAGCTCATCAAGGATTATGATGTGGGGATCAACTATCATCCAGGAAAGGCCGATGTAGTGGCCGATGCCTTGAGTCGGAAAGGAGTAAGTAATCAACTCATGGTTCAAGAATTGCCATCCGAGCTATGTAAGGAATTCGAACAGTTGAACCTCGGATTCGTGAATGAGATGGGAACAATGGAGTTAAATTCAATCTTGGAGCAAGAAATTCGAGAAGCACAAACCACGGATGAAGAGATCAAGGAAATCAAGGAAAGGACTGAGGAAGGGAGAGAATTCAGATTTGATGAAGACGAACATGGTACCTTATGGCATGGAAAGAGAATCGTTGTGCCTAATGTAAAGCATATTCGGGAGACAATATTAAAGGAGGCACATGACTCGCCGTACTCAATTCATCCCGGTGGTACAAAGATGTACAAGGACATGAAGACATGCTATTGGTGGGCCAGCATGAAAAAGGACATAGCCGAATATGTTGCATTGTGTGATGTGTGCCAACGAGTTAAAGCAGAACACCAAAGGCCAGCTGGATTATTGCAGCCATTAAATATTCCGGAGTGGAAGTGGGAAGAGATTGGTATGGACCTTATAGTTGGATTACCACGTACACAGTCCGAATATGACTCAATTTGGGTAATCGTGGATCGATTGACAAAATCAGCTCACTTCATTCCTGTCAAGACCACATATACCACTGCGAAGCTAACAGAATTGTATATGGAGCATATTGTGTGTTGACACAGAGTACCGAAGAAGATAGTCTCGGATAAAGGTTCTCAGTTTACCTTCAGATTTTGGCAGAAATTTCATGAAGCAATGGGAACAAGGTTGAACATCAGTTCGGCGTATCACCCTCAAACGGATGGACAAACCGAGAGGACCAATCAAATTTTGGAAGACATGTTAAGAGCTTGTGCTTTAAAGCATGGGAAAAGTTGGGATAAAAGTTTGTCGTATTCTGAATTCTCGTACAACAATAGCTACCAAGCAAGTCTGAAAATGTCACCCTACGAAGCATTGTACAGAAGGAAGTGTAGGACTCCCTTGTTTTGGAATGAAACCGGAGAGAATCAAGTTTTTGGTCCCGACGTGTTACAAGATGCTGAAAGGCAAGTCCAAATAAAACGGGAAAACTTAAAGGCTGCTCAGTGGCGACAGAAAGGTTATGCAGATAATAGGCGAAGGAGTCTGACTTTCGAGGGTGGAGATTTTGTATACTTCAAAGTGTCACCTATCCGAGGGCAACGCCGGTTTAACGTCAAAGGAAAACTGGCACCTCGCTATATCGGGCCATTTAAGATTCTGGAGAAGCGAGGAGAGGTAGCTTATCGACCTGAGCTACCGGCGTATCTCTCCGATGTACACGACGTGTTTCACGTGTCTCAACTCAAGAAGTGTCTCAGGGTGCCGGAAGAACAAGTGCCGATGGACGAGTTAGAACTTCAGGAGGATTTGTCTTATGTCGAGCAACCTATCAAAATCCTGGAAGTGAAGGAAAGGGTCACGAGAAATAAGAGGATCCGTTGGTGCAAAGTGCAATGGAAACACCATACAGGAGCCGAAGCTACGTGGGAACGTGAAGAAGAACTGAAGGCAGAATTCCCGCATCTTCTCTCCACGCTGTCGAATCTCGAGGGCGAGATTCACTTTAAGGGGGGTAGGTTTGTAACACCCTCAATTTTCGCATCATGCATTGCATACATGTTCATGCATTAAAAATTAATAGAATAAAAGAAAAATAGTAAAACATAAAATATACATATACAGATATGAGTAGCAAAAGAAGAAAAGGAAAATAATAGCGTAAAACTTGTAATAGGGAATAAGTATAAAAACAATAATAACATATAAAAAATAAAATAAATAAAAATATATATAATAATATATATTTAAATATATAATTTATAATGTAAAGAAAAAGAAAATCTATATAAAAAATAATATGAAGAATAAATAAATAATAATATATTTATAAAAAAAAAAAAGAAAAAGGAAAAAAACACTACACATTTAATTATGCATCAATGATATTCTGGTTAATGTGAACTGGTCAATACGATGGGTGATCTAAGCAAGCCTGGTATGTGGATGGGTTGGATGTTATGGTGGTTTGCTTGCTTTAGATCTAAGGACCGGTTCATGCGAGAATAGGCCCGGACTACAGTGCCACCACGAGGCCAAGTATGGGTGCGGCATAGCTGATTAATTAGGGCTTTGATAGTGCTGTTTGGACCATTGTGGATGCTCGGGGAAGGGGTAGTCGGATTGGGTTTGTTGATGATTGGCGGGACTACCCTGGGATCCGAATGGCTCAAGAGGGGGACCTTGGCTGAAGATGTGCTCAGTTGGAGACATCGCCACCGGTGAAACCTCAGTGGGGTCTGAATAGACTAGTAATCCCTTTGAAAAGGCTATTTTGTGATCTCTTGGCCATACACCAAAGGAAGTGTAATTGGCATAAGGGAGGTTCTTTAGTCACCGACGGGTGATGAAATCACAAACACGTGGGTAAAGTGGTACAAACTCTGCAGAGTATTAAAACTATCATGACAGTCGTGCTCCCGGTTATGAGCGCCTAGATGACCTACATGATTAGAGGGAAATTGGGATTTGGGATAGTTATGGTTTGGTAATGGTTATGGTTGATATTATGGTTATGGTTATGGTTATGGGATGGAATCATGGTTTATGACATTGATTATGGTTATTGGCAATGGTAAATTATGGACTGGTATTATGATGGTTACATGGTTTATGATGGATTTACTTCGAATAAATATGATACATTGCTTTTCCAAATGGTTTTACTGTACTTTTCAGCACTTAGCCATTATTATTGTCGTCATTTGAATCAACCACATGTCATACTTTCCACACTTGCTGAGTACAACACGTACTCACTCTTGCAATCCCCCCCCCCCCCCCAACAGTTGCAGGTCAGGATTGGGAGTTTAACGGTGATAATGTGGAGTTCTAGGCCGTGTCTACCGTCAACTTTGCATGTGGTGTTGCATGGAGCTGCGCTATCCCTTATGCTTAATTGCTTAGTTGCTTATTAGTTTATTTCCGCTGCATTAGTTCAAACATGTCATTAATCTTCATCAGAGCTTGTATTCGAGGATATTTTGAATTGTGTAATAAAAATACTTATTTAATAATTTGAGTTGTGGTAATTATCTGTTTATCATTTGTGAATCACTCGTGTATGTGTGTTGAACATCTTGGGCACACATATGCGTTAGCTTGGTTCATTTTTCGAAACCGGGCGTCACATCCTCTGCTGGGTCCGGGCGCTAAGGCTCAGCTTCCTCCTTAGGGGCTCCCTCGGGTGCTTGCTGCGGCAGTAGCTCTGGCCGCTCTGCATCCAAGACCATGCTGACCACCTCCGTTGTTGCGATGATGTACAGCAGGAGTGGTTCGCCGGGTTCTGGCACTACCATGATGGGTAGCGTCGTCAGGTGCTTCTTGAGCTCCTAGAATGCCGCTTCCGCTTCCTCGGTCCACACAAAGGGACTCGACTTCCGTCGAATCTTGAAGAAGGGCATCGCTCGCTTAGCCAGTCTTGAAATGAACCGGGCGAGGGCTGCCAAACACACTGCAAGCTTCTGCACATACTTGATGCGGGCCGGCGGCCGCATCAGTTCTATTGCCTTAATATTCTCTGGATTAGCTTTGATTCCTCAGTGCGAGACCAAGAAACCAAGGAGCTTCCGTGCAGAAACCCTAAAGACGCACTTGTCGGGGTTCAGCATCGTGCGTGTCGTGCGCAGCTTACTAAAGACTTGGGCTAGGTTGTCTAATAAGGATGTGTGGGCTCTAATCTTTACCACGATGTCATTGACATACACCTCTATCAGATCTCTAATGAGGTCCCCAAATGTCTTATGCTTTGCACGTAAAAAGGTGGGGAGAGCATTCTTATGTCCATAAGGCATGGAGACATAACAATACAGGCCATCTACTGTTATGAAAGCATTGTGTTCCTCATCTTCCCTAGACATTGGTATTTGGTGGAAACCAGAATATGTATCTAGGAAACACAGAAGATCACAGCCTGATGTTGACTCTACTATTTGATCTATCCTAGGAAGAGGGAATGGATCGTTGTGCATGCCTTATTGAGGTTGGTGTAGTCGATGCACATCCGGAGTTTCCCGCCAGCCTTGGGGACAACAACAGGGTTGGCCAACCACTGTCGGTGGTGGATCTCCAGGATGAAATCAGCATCGAGCAGCTTCTTGATTTCTTCACGGATGAAGTTCTGCCGCTCGATGGACTGTTTCCTGGGCTTCTGTTGCACCAGTCGGGCTTCGGCATAGATCTTCAGATGGTGCTCAATCACCTCCCCGGGGATCCCGGGCATTTGTGATGGTTGCCATGCAAACACATCAACGTTGTCTCGGAGGAAGGTTACAAGCGCGAGTTCCTATTTGCTGTCCAGGTTCCCCGAGATACAGGTTGTATGGGCAGCCTCGGAGCCAATCTTGACGACCTTTACCGGGACGTCGTCGTTGACTGGTCGCACGCGGGGTGCAGAAGTGGAGGCCCGCTGAGTCGGGCCTGTTCTGGTCGACTATACTTTGCGTCCCCTGGAGCCGGAGCCATCCCCGCTGCGAGTGCTTGGAGCTGCTCCAAGGCAGATACTGCAGCTGAGTGGTCCCTCTGACCCTGAGGACGCCGGAAGGCCTCGGCATCTTCAGGACGAGGTAGCCGTAGTGGGCTACAACCATGAACCTGTAGAGCGCCGGTCTTCCGATGATCGCATTGAAGGGGGGGTCGATGTCCGCCACGTCGAACAAAACGCTCTCCGTACGGTAATTCTTCGGGGTCCCAAAGGTCACCGGGAGGTGAATGTTACCGTACGGGAGGATTTTCACCTGGAGCGGGTCCAGACGCCTTGGGGTCCCAAAGGCTTCCTTCATTGCCCTCCCTCTGGCGGGGAGTTGCACCCTCCTGACGCTGCTGCTTCTGTTTCTGCTCGCGGAAGCGCTCCGCAAACTTCTTCACTTCCCGGCACTCGCTAGCGCTATGGCTATTTGTGCGGTGCACCGGGCACTTGAAGTCAGGCTCCTCGGGTTCTGGTGCCTACCGAGGGCGCTTGTCTCATCGCGGCGCCCGGGCTCTGCCTGGTGCCGCGACCTCCACCGCATGGGCTCTGGGCTTTGGCTTGTTCTTGCCATTGCCCTTCTTCTTCTTCTTGCCACTGCTCCTTACGTGGCCTCCCTTGCCTCCGAGGAAGGTTGGGAGTGCCAGTTGCGTCCCTCAGCTGCCCTAGCACATCTGTCTGCTAGAGCGAACAACTCGGAGACATCACACATGCGACTTCTTGTCCCTCAGCTTCGCAAGCATCTTCGGGTCCCTCACACCCTTCCTGAACGCAACAATAACTGATGCGCTAGCGACATGAGGGATGGTGTTCTGTACCCGAGAGAACCGATGGATGAACGATCGCAGCGACTCTCCAGCACGCTGTCTGACGGCGTGGAGGTCAAGCTCTTTGCCGGGGCACTTGTAGGAACTGCCGAAGTTCGCCATGAACTGTCGGCATAGCTCATCCCAGGAGGTTATGGACCCCTGGGGCAGGTTCATGAGCCATGACCGGGCTGGGCCGGTCAGGATGATGGGGAAGTAGTTAGCCATGATGGCCTCGTCGCAACCTGCAACTAGTATCGCGGTGGAGTAGATCTACAGGAACTCGCTCGGGTTGACACTCCCGTCGTACTTCTCCGGCATGTGTGGCTGGAACTTTCGTGGCCAGACCACGAATCGGAGGTGTGGTGTCGGAGTTGCAAACCCTTGGGTGGGGCTGGCTGGCGCCGGCCGTGGCACTGCATACCCATGGTGAGCAGGTGGGCCTACATATACCTGACGATGGGGCGGTGCAGCGTACGCTTGTGGAGGTGGAGGTGCGACGTACGCCTAGTATGGTGGAAGGCACGATGTGAGCCTGGGTCTCAAAGCACGGCGCACTGTAATCTGCCTCGAGGTTGCGCTGCCGCTCCCTCTGTCAATCGATGGTGACTCGACAATCTTCTCCTGACCTGCGGCGCTGCAGCCCGGTTCGCAGGTCTGTTGTCGAGATCCTGGTTGAGCGCGAGTCTACCGTCCATCGATTGACTGTTGGAGTCCGTGACAACAACACATGCATCAGCTGGGCATGTGTCTCCCTTGGTGGAGGTGCGTTGAGCGCAGCGGCGAAGAGGTGGTCGATGTCGTTGATCCACTGTTGAGCTGCTCCTTGAGGAGCATCCCCAGCAGGTGGGTTGTGGAGTAGCGCGTGCGCTGCTGCGAGTGCACTCTCCGGGCTTGCAGCCGGCGGCGCCATAGCTGCCGTCATGGCTGGAGTATGCTGTGGTGTGGCGTGCCGGCCTGCAGCCAGCGAGGTGACAGCAGGGCGACGCGAAGGTCCCGACCTTGCTGCTCTACAGCGGGATCCCACCCTAGAGCGAGATAATGCCTGGTCCTCAACTACTGCCTGTCGCCGTGACTGCGGCCTGGACGAACTGGCATTGGAATGGCCGTTCACCATTGCTGTTGGTGGAAATCTTCACGGGGAAAAAGCCCCCTACCTGGCGCGCCAAATGTCGAAGGTCTTAAACGACACTTCCCCCGGACCTGCTTAGAGAGCAGCCCGCAGAGGTTCTTTGGATTCACGAGGGCTAGTCCCAGGAGATTGAGTGCAACGAGGTGATGAACATTGAGGGTTTACGTGGTTCGGGCCGCCGGAGCGTAACACCCTATGTCCACGGGAGTGTTTGTGTATTGCCCTGCTTGAGCGTGTATGAGTTTCGATTGACCCCCTATGAAGGTCGCATGCCGAGTCCTTTTATAGTTCAAGGAATCTGCAGTCACAAGGTGGGTCCCGGGGCCCGACAGGTGGTCCCTGTGAGAGCCAAATCCTATACAAGATCTAAGGATTAAATGTTATCTACTTCCCTTTGTGAGGGGCTTGAATGTGCTGTCCCGCCGCATCGTGCGGCAGGGCTAGACATAGTTGTTGATGATGGCAGGGCATGTCCCGCGCGTCTTGTCCCCGCGGCTCACTCGTCCGTCTTGTGCAGTGGGTCTGTACCGGCTACTTGGATAAGACAGGACACTGGAGCTTTGATTTGCGCATGTGCTACTCCGCTTTGCCTGGGGAAGGCACGCGTACTTAATCCCTGTCTGAGCAGCGCACTCTTTCCTTTACTGTGGCCTCCTACCGCATTGAGTTGGCCGTCCGTCACATGGTCACACCGGAGCCTGCCTGCGGGGAGCCGAGCGCCCGACTGTACAGGCCACATGGCGCCTCCGGAGCCCACCTCTGCGGAAGGGTGGAGGCTCAGCCCTGCGGGCCATGTGGTAGTTTCAGAGCTGTTCCCTGCAGGAAGACGGGCCAGGTCCCGGGGGTTCCAATGGCTACATGGCAGCCCCGGAGCCCGCCTCGGCGAAGAGGCGAGGGTCCGGTTCTGCCGGCCACGTGGCAGCCCCGAAGCCTGCCTCGGCGGGGAGGCGAGGGTCCAGTTCTTTGTGCCAAGTGGCCGTCGTGGAGCCCGCCTAGGCGGGTAGGCGAGGGTCTGGTCCTGCCGTCCACGTGGCAGCCCGGGAGCCTGTCCCAGCGGGGAGGTACGATCTGGACCTTCCCTCCGCGACGTGGCAGCCTCGAACTCTGCCTCCGGGTAGAGGTTGAGTCCTTAGCTGTTTTCTCCTTATGCGCGGAGGTACCTGGTCTGCGGGGTACCGATAATAACCAAATCAAATCTTTCCATATTTAAGTCAAACCCGAATCAGCCGCAACCTGAGTCCATAACCTAGTCGGTTGGAACTTTCCGACCAATTTTTACGTCCACATCTCTTCATCATGCCTTGGAACCATGAAGCCACGTCCATGCACTCCATGCACACATGCAAACATCTTCCAACGACGTCCACAATATCTTCATATCCATTGTTCTTGACTCAAACATGTTGCGCGACCTCCCGATCAACTCAACCACAACTCCTCCCAATCTTGGTTGTTGAACCTCATCTTCTCCCTAAGACTAGTTCAATGGATCCCATCACCAGCCATGTCTTGAACTCAAGCAACACCTACACATGAATAAACAACCAATACATCTAAGAACAAGTCCTCGACTTGACTCTCGTTAGTTCCAAAACTACAACATCTTACGTGAGCACTTCACATAAGCATGTTGCAAACCATAGCAAAATGATATCAACCATATCAACCAAAACGCACCAAAAACATAGAAATTGAATACTAAGCAATCTTTCCAACAATGTAAAGAAAGTTCGAGACAATTCACAGTAAAAGCAGGAACATTGTGATCAAGCTCGGAACCTTGCCAAAGCTAACCGGAGCTTGAGCCAGAGCTTGAGCCGGAGCTTACCAAAGCTAGTACAACCTAGCGCCAGAGCTATAAAAACATGTCAGATCTAACCAACATATGTCGTACCTAGCAAAAACATATCGGAGCTTAACAAAGACATGCCGAAGCTAAAGTCGGACCTTGCTAAAAAGATGTTATGGCAACATTCAAAACTTTTATTGTCAAAGCCAATGTATTCAGCACAGGTAGGTCTTACAATCTCCCCCTTGATGAATGCATTGGCAACACCACTTAGGATACAAACATTGGCTTATTCACATTAAAAGTTTTGAAAACAATTTATCCCCCTCTGTAAAACAGAAATATAATGAGAAAAAGAAATTCTCCCCCTGAGAAGAATCGTGCCAAAAAAATTTTGAATATGTGCAATGTGTAATCAATTTCTCCCCCTTGCATACTTATCTTTAAAAATTCACATATTATCTCTCCCCCTTTCACAATGTATTAAGCAAGGGTTATAAGACAAATTTTAATTGTATTGAGCATATTATAACATATACATAAAAAACAAAGCTCATCCAAGTCATACTATCAAGTAACTTACACTATCACATCAATGAAATACATAAAGTAGTGTAAACCATGCTAGAGATCAAATGTAATTTCCAATTTAGCAAGTCATGATCTCACAAACTTAACTATCTCAAAACCTGAAAGCATCACACTTGTTGCCGCATTTTATTATTTTTCAAAGCACAAATTTAGATCATATGATATTTGCAAGACTTGAGTCAATTAGAATATTACTTGCATATGCTACTCACCATGATTTCAAGCTCTATCAAATGGATGTGAAAAGCGCCTTCCTCAACGGACCAATCAAGGAGGAGGAGTATGTGGAGCAACCCCCCGTGATTGAAGATGAAGAGTTCCCCGACCATGTATTTAAATTGCTTAAGGCTCTCTACGGCCTCAAACAAGCTCCTAGAGCTTGGTATGAGTGTCTTAGAGATTTCTTAATTGAAAATGGCTTTAAGATCGACAAAGTAGATTATACACTGTTTACATAGAACTTTGACAATGATCTCTTTGTTTGTAAAATCTATGTTGATGATATAATCTTTGGTTCTACTAACAAATCTTTTTGTGAGAAGTTTAGTAAAATTATGATAGATAGGTATGAGATGTCTATGATTGGAGAGCTAAAGTACTTTTTGGGATTCCAAGTGAGGCAACAAAAGGAAGGGACGTTCATAAGCCAAACTAAGTACACTCAAGACATACTCAAGAAGTTTGGAATGGACAAGGCAAAGCCCATAAAGAATCCCATGGCAATGAATGGCCACTTGGATCTCAATGAAGATGGACCTAGCGTCGACCAAAAGGTATATCGCTCCATGATTGGATCTCTACTATATTTATGTGCATCTGGGCCAGACATTATGTTGAGTGTATGTTTGTGTGCAAGATTTCAAGCCAATCCTAAGGAGTGTCACTTGACAGCCGTAAAAAGGATCTTGAGATATTTAGTTCATACACCCAACCATGGTCTTTGGTATCCAAAAGGCTCCAAATTCAATCTCATTGGTTACTCCGATGCAGATTATGCCGGATGCAAAGTAGATAGAAAAAGTACCCCAGGTACATGCCAATTTCTAGGTAGATCCCTAGTTTCTTGGTCCTCCAAGAAACGAAACTCCATTGCCCTATCCACGGCCGAAGCGGAGTATGTTGCAGCCGAGGGTTGTTGTGCACAACTCCTTTGGATGCGACAAACTCTAAGGAATTACGGTTACAATATGAACTGTATTCCACTCCTTTGTGATAATGAGAGTGCCATTAAAATTGCCCATAATCCAGTTGAGCACTCTAAAACCAAACACATAGACATCCAACATCACTTCTTGAGAGACCACTCCATGAAAGGAGATATAGCCATTTCCCATGTCAACTCCAAAAAGCAGTTAGCCGGCATATTCACCAAGCCACGTGATGAAAAACGCTTTTGCGAGCTTCGAAATGAACTAGATATCCTTGATGCTTGGAATGTGGCTTGAAAAATAGCATACCTGTATGAATTCTTCAAAATATGTTGATTGGATTGTGAAAATCATATCTCTCAATTTTCCCCAAAGAAAACTATGTCAATTACTAGATCTTGGTGAATTATGGTCATTGCTTGATTGTTGTATGCTAACTAATCATATTCATCAAGATTATTTGTTTTGATTTGCCTTCCTATTTTCTAAATAAGTACCTTCGAATATATACGAATGGGCTAGGCATTTCTTCCCTGGTGACCACGGACTAGTCCGCAGAGCGCCGATTAGGCCGGACTAGTCCGGCAGACCACGGACTAGTCCGATGTAGGCTCTGGAAAAGTTCGGACTAGTTCGATCATTTTCGAACTTGTGCGATTTTTCATGTCCATAACCCTCGCTGCCGCCAAACCCTAATTTCCTCACCCCCACACTTGCCTCAAGCTTTGTCTCTCCACACTCGAGCTCCCCAAGGAGATTTGGTGACTCCTCCATCAACAAGGTCCAAGTTTTGGTGGAAATCAAGCTCCTTTGCTCAGGGATTGAAGTCCACGGACTTGTCCGCCCTTCAACACACTCCTCTCCGAGATTCAAGTGATTCTTCGGGCATGTCGAACTCTCGCGACGAAGTATCTGACTTCGAAGCCGAGATGGACCAAGAAGCCGCGCTTCGGTCCTCGACGGACCAAAGCAAGAAGCGCCCCTCCGAGCCAACCCCCTCTCCTCCTCAGTCTCAAAAGAGGGTGGCTAGACGTAAGGTGCCTGCTTCCAGGGCTTCCGCTAGTGGTGGCCCTAGCTCGGCAAGTGCCCGCCAAGCCAAGGGCAAGGGCAAAGGGATCGCGACGGGACCGATTGGCCCTCTAAAGATGTCAACTCCGAAGCAAGGGGCTCGGGATCCCATAGAGGACAGTTTCAACGGGAAGGGAAGTGACTCAGCGGCTAAGTTCCGAAATGTTGATTGCTACAGCCGTCCGAAGCAAGCTGCCAATGGAAGATTTTGGAGCAATTTTCATGCAGATTTCTACAAGTCTATATACCTCCCAATGAAGACTCCTGTAGTGTGCAGCCAATCGATTGATTGGGCGCATTTTGAGAAGAAGGGTTGCTCACCATTTGTTGAAGTGGTGGAGGCAGTCGAGAGGCATGGCCTGAAGGATCTCTTTGCCTTCAAGAGCAATTGGATTGATGAGGTCATCGCGCAGTTCTTTGCGACCTGTCATTTCTCAAGTGACGAGGAAGAGAGTGTGACTTGGATGACTCACGGATCCAAGTACAGTATAACTTATGAAGAATTTGCAAGACTGCTACACCTTGACACCTCAAGCAATGGAAACATGATCATCGACAACATAGGTGTCATTTTGAAGGACAAGATGAAGTTCCTCTATGAGCCCAACTCCAAGTTCAACCGCCCTTATACAAAGAACATGAAGCCTTTCTTTGTAGTATTGGACAGAGTCCTGAGGAAGACAACTGCCCCCAAAGATGGGGATGCTGGGAGTGTGCAGGGCTATCTCTGGACCTTGATGAAGGTCACAAGCAAGGACTGCATGTTTGATGTGGTTGACTATATCTGGAACGATATGGTCAACATCTCTTGCACACCCAATAGGTCATGTGGCTATGCTCCTTATATGATGTTTATGATTGAGAAGGTCACTGGCATCAAATTCGTCAAAGATGTGGAGCACCTCCCCTTGAGGTCCCACATGCCTCAAAAGCCAAGCGTACAAGCTGCTCCATCTCTGGCCTCCAGCCCTGAGGCTCCAACGAGAGCCATTGCCGGTGCTAGAGCTGCCCCTGCCACTAGGGCAGCTCCTCAAAACGGATCTGCAAGTGGCATCTTCAAATACCTGGCTGCTATTTTTGCCTCCTTCGAAAAGGCCGAGGTGAAGGCCCCCAAGCTCAACAAGAGAAGAAAAGCTGACATTAAGTATGTATCAAGGAAAATGTGAATCAAATTTGTCAAAAACTGGAGATTTAGCCCATTGGATATCCAGTCATCTCTGAAGATTCCAACTCTGACTACATCGAGCTTGGGCCCTTGACTCCCCTCGAGCTTGCCTATTTTGGCATTGGGGGCTCGAGCAGCTCCGTTCCTCAACATTAGCCCGAAGATGAAGATGAAGAAAATGAGAGGACCAATAGCGAGGCTTGAATACTTTAGGTCCCTCCTTTCCTTCTTTTTGGTGTCTTGATGCCAAAGGGGGAGAGATTGAGGCAGAGTCTTAGGTCTTAGGTCTTAGTTGTAGGATGCGAGGAGAGCTTCTTTTTATGTTTTTTTGGTCTATTTTGTGGTTTGTAAAACTTTAATTTGCTCTAATGGTACTTATGGTCCTGTGATGCAATGTTTTGAACTACTTGTGATGTAATTGATGAAATTTGTGATTTTGCTCCTAGAATGACATATATGCTTGTTGTTGGCGTGTTAATGTCAATTATGTCATTCTCATTGTTTCAATGCACTTTGTTATGCATCCCATCATAAAGAATGCACATATGGATCATGTTTTCATTGCTTGATGTATTTTAGACTCATATGTGCACACTTTATGAAAATCTCAACTTTTTATCATATTTTGTGAAATCTCAATTGGTTGTCATCAATCACCAAAAAGGGGGAGATTGAAAGTGCATCTTGGAATCCCTTGTGGGTTTTGGATGATTTATTACAAGCAAATGAGATCCTAACCACTTTGTTGAGATGAGCATAGGTTTTTATTAGAAAATAAGCAAAGTGCCAAAAAAGAAGGGAGAATGAGGAGCAACGTGGATAAGAGCTCAAGGAACAAGTGTAGTAGATCATTGTGTATGGAGTGTGTTAAGGAAGCACACCCAAAGAGCTCAAGCACAAATAATCACACACATTGCACAAGTTTATACGGGACCGGACTAGTCCGTCTGCCACCGGACTAGTCTAATATCTTTCTGCACAAGATCGGACAAGTCCGATATCACCACGGACTAGTCCGATATCTCTCTGACTAAAATCAGACTAGTCCTCCCTGGTGCGGACTAGCCCTCAAAACACTTCACAAGTTGCACAAAATCGGACAAGTCCAATCATACAACGGACTAGTCCGATATCATTCTGATGAAAATCGAACAAGTCCGATATTGGACGGGACTAGTCCGAAAACCCTCTGACCTAAATTGGACAAGTCCTCCATGTGCGGACTTCTCACCCAATTCACTTAGGGTTTCATTGATCCAAACATGTCCAATGATTATCGGACTAGTCCGAAGATTTCCAGAAGCTGAATCAGACAAGTCCGCTTCTAGCTGGACTAGTCCGATATTTCGGAACACCTAGGGGTTGCTACACATAGAACACGGGACTAGTCCGGTGTCCACCAAGGACTAGTCCGATATTCCTAAACCCTAAGGGTCACATTTAGAAACCCCATATAAATAGATGTGCACGGCCCATCTTTAACCTCTCTCGACCCGCTGCGCCATCACACCTCCCAAGAGCCTCAAAAACACATCTCTCCACGAAATCAAAAGCAACAAAGATCAATCCCTTGAGGATACACTTTGGAACATTGGACAGACACAGTTCATCACTCATTGAGCTCTTGGTTTGATTCCATGACACACTCTTGTGATTTTCATTGTAATCTATCGAGTGTGTTCTTGGTGGAGTTCTTGTTGTAATCTAGGGGAGGCCTCAACGTGTGGGAAGGCCCCTTGAATTTGGTTATTTACCCTTTGTGATAAGTGAAGAGGATTGGCCTTCATGGCGATCTGATGAGGGTAGGGTTGCAAAAGACCCGGTCCTTTTGTTGACTCCTCAACATGGATGTAGGTTGCCTCTGTGGGAACCGAACCATGAGATAAATTGCTTGTGTTCTTACTTTGTGTTCATCGTTCTAATACATCATATCAATCTAGGGTTTCAATCAATCTTCCTTACTTTACGTTGAAACATCAAATATAAGATTGACTTGTGGTATACCCTAGTTCATAATCTTGTAACACTTCAATTACAAGTATATTTCCGCTGCATACATCCTAGTATCAAATTAATCGATCAAACCTAGTCAGTACACACCGGACTAGTCCGCACTTGACCGAAATAGTCTGATATCTCGAGTTTTGATTTAGTTGTTAAGTGTTGCAGGTTCCGACAAAATTCAAAAAGGCCTGTTTAACCCCCTCCCCCCTCTAGTCCACATTCAAGTAGGACCTGAAAGGTTAGGGCAATCTGAACAATAATGTCCTGTCTTACCATATTCGAAACATCGTTGAGGTCCGGAGCTTCCTCTCCTTCTAGTTCTCACATTTTGCAATGCTTTTGAGAACCTAGTAGAGAGAAGTACTAGCTCCTCCTCTGGAAACTCCTCAATCTGTTCAACGGATAGAGGGGACAACAAAGCAAGTGTACCACAAGATGGAGATTGACCGGAGCTAGGCATGTCACGTTGAGAAACAAAAGCAATAGACTTGTTGGGGTTCTTACGTGATATTATGTCAATTTCATGAGTTTTTAACTTGGAATATAACACATCTAAAGTAAGTGTACTCATGACAGTAGATTCACGAATAGATATGACTTTCATCTCCCAAATTGACATATCTAATGCACTTAACAATTGCCTAGCATTTTCAGTATCTGAAAAATTAACATTGACACTACAAAGGTTGCTGGGAATTTTATTAAAGCGAGCAAAGAGATCATCAATTGACTCACCGGGTTGCATCTCGAAGTGCATGTATTCTTTCTTGAACATGTCTTTCCTTACCTCCTTGATCGTGTTGGATCCTTCGTGGTATTCACAAAGTGCTTTCCACACATCATATGCAGATCGGAGGTGTGCAACACGGTCGAAGTCGCTTTGAGTTAATCCTTGTATGATCAAGTTCTGAGCCTTGTTGTTATTGTCGACATCTCTTAGATTTGTAGCTATAGCTTGATCGTTTGACGACACTTCGTAAGGCTTGTATACCTTCTCCCATATTGTAATGCCTTGAGCCTAGATGAAGGCTTCTATACGTGCCTTCCAAACCTGAAAATCAATACCACTAAACATACAAGGTTTGACCGAGTATTTCTCCATGATGATTAGTCAAAAACACGTGCAAATCACAAAGATTAGAGCACCGTGGCTCTGATACCAATTGTAGGATTGAAGAGCACGTGGAAAGCTACCAGAGGGGGGGTGGATGGAAGATCAAAAAATCTTATGCAGCGGAAACAATTAAATCCCAACCCCTTCGACAAAAAAAATGATCTGTTAAAGAAATCGTGTGTCGGAGTAATCTAAACGTGTTTCACCATGACAAAAGTGACAGATATCATAGAGAATGGAGTCACGAAGACAACACAACAATAATCACTCAAATCCATCAAAAGAAACTCAAGTTACGATCGAAAGATCGAACAAAGGTCAATCTGTTCTACCGAGTAAAAAAATGATCTGTAATACTGCAAAGAAACTCGTGTAGATCAAAAAACACAAATCCAATGACCGTGAAATTTTGACATATGATAGATAATAAGGTTATTAAGACAAATCAAAAATAATAACGTCAAATGGATTTGTAAAACTCGAGTTATGATAAAACCACCCAAGGTAGTGCTGTGCAGAAACTCGACGTGAAAGACTTGACAGAAACAAGTCGAACGAACAAGGCACAAAAGTTCCTTTAAACTATGATCTTTATTCAATACAACACAAGGGGAACAGCCCAAAGTCATCACCCACGAGCTCTGGCCTCCCTATATTATATAACCAGCCCTTAGGCCAACCCAATCTCAACTAGGACTCTAATCCTACTCCAATCATGAATCGAAACTTTCCATAATTGCTTAGGACTCTTCTATACGCAGATAGAAGCAATCCTAAGGCTTCCAAACACCTTAGGAACATATCCCACATTCCTAAAACAACTCAAATTCGTCACCCACTCGAAATCCTATCATAACCAACTCAAAACATTCCATATTTGAGTCAAACCCGACTCAGCCACAGCCTGAGTCCATAACCTAGTAGGTTGGACCTTTCCGACCAATTTTTACGTTCACATCTCTTCATCACATCTTGGACACGTCCAAACATCTTCCAACAACGTCTACGATACCTTCATATGTATTGTTCTTGATTCAAACATGCTATGCGACCTCCCGATCAACTCAACCACAATTCCTCCTGAACTTTGTTATTGAACCTCATCTTCTCCCTAAGAATAGTTATGGATCCCGTCACCAGCCATGTCTCAAACTCAAGCAACAGCTACACATGAATAAACAACCAATACTTCCGAGTACAAGTCCTCGACTTGACTCTCGTTAGTTCCAAAACTACAACATCTTACGTGAGCACTTCACATAAGCATGTTGCAAACCATAGCAAAATGATATCAACCATATCAACCAAAATGCACCAAAAACATAGCAAGTGAATACTAAGCAATCTTTCCAACAATGTAAAGCAAGTTTGAGACAATTCACAGTAAAAGCAGGAACATTGCGATCAAGCTCCGAACCATGCAAAAGCTAATCAGAGCTTGAGCCGGAGCTTACCAAAGCTAGTACAACCTAGCACCAGATCTAGAAAAACATGTCAGAGCTAACCAACATGAGTCGGACCTAGCAAAAAAATATCGGAGATTAACAAAGACAAGCCAGAGCTAAAGTTGGACCTTGCTAAAAAGATGTTATGGCAGCATTCAAAACTTTTATAGTCAAAGCCAATGTATTTAGCACGCATAGGTCTCACAGTGTTTAAACTCCGTATGGCTCTCTACGGCCTTAAACAAGCTCCTAGAGCTTGGTATGAGTGTCTTAGAGATTTATTAATTGAAAATGGTTTTAGGATTGGTAAAGCGGATCATACATTATTTACAAAGCACATCAACAATGATCTTTTTATCTGTCAATATGTTCATGACATCATCTTTGGTTCAACTAACAAATCCTTTCGTGAAGAATTTAGTAAGATAATGACAGATGGGTTTGAGATGTCTATGATGGGAGAGCTGAAGTACTTCTTGGGATTCCAAGTAAGACAACGAAAGGAAGGGACATTCATAAGCCAAACCAAGAACACTCAAGGCATACTCAAGAAGTTTGGGATGGACAAGGCGAAGCCTATCAGGACTCCCATGGCAACTAATGGACACCTGGATCTCAATGAAGATGGACCAAGCGTTGATCAAAAGGTAAATCGCTCCATGATTGGATCCTTACTTTATTTATTTGCATCTAGGCCTGATATTATGTTGAGTGTATGCTTGTGTGCCAGATTTCAAGCCAATCCTAAGGAATGTCATTTGACAGTCGTTAAAAGGATCTTGAGATATTTGGTTCATACACCCAACCTAGGCCTTTGGTATCCTAAAGATTCCAAGTTCAATTTCATTGGATACTCCGATGCAGATTATGCCGGATGCAAAGTAGATAGAAAAAGTACCTCCAGCACCTGCCAATTCCTAGGTAGATCCCTAGTTTCTTGGTCCTCCAAGAAACAAAACTCCATTGCCTTATCCACGCCTGAAACGGAGTTTGTTGCAGTTGGGAGTTGTTGTGCACAACTCCTTTGGATGTGATAAACTCCAAGGGATTATGGTTACAATATGAGCTGTATTCCACTCCTCTATGATAATGAGAGTGTCATTAAATTTGCTCATAATCCAGATGAACACTCTAGAACCAAACATATAGACATCCGGCATCACTTTATGAGAGACCACTCAATGAAAGGAGACACAACCATTTCCCATGTCAACATCGAAAAACAACTAGCCGATATATTCACCAAGCCACTTCATGAGAAATCTTTTCGTGAGCTCCGAAATGAACTAAACATCCTTGATGCTCAGAATGTGGCTTGAAAACTTGCATACCTGTATGGATTCCTCAAAATATATTGTTTGAGTTGCGAAAATCATCTTTCTCAAATTTCTCCAAAAAAAGCTATTTCAACTACTAGATCTTAATGAATTGTGGTCATTGCCTGATTGTTGTATGCTTACTGATCATATTCAGCAAGATTATTTGATTGTTTTGGCCCCCATATTTTTCTTAATAAGTACCTTCGAATATATACGAATGGGCTAAGCATTTCTGTTCTGGTGACCACGGACTAGTCCGTGGTTACGCGGACTAGTACGCACACTGCAGACTAGTCTGCAGAGTGTACGGTAGTCCAGACTAGTCCGGCAGACCATGGACTAGTCCGATTTTTCAACTCCATAACCCTAGCCGCTGCCAAGAGCTAATCTTCTTCATCCTCACAACTTGCCCCATGCTCTCTCTCCTCGCTCGAGTGCTCCCAAGGCGATTTCCTTCGTTCTCCATCGAATCACTCCCAGTTTGGGTGGAAAACGACCTCCATTTCATAGGGATTGAAGATATTGGACTTGTCCGCTCCTTCAACCCCTCCATCTCCAAGAATCGAGGAATTTCGGTAAAATTTCCTCCCAAACTTTAGAAATATTGATTTCCTTCGTTGTTGATCAAATAGCTTAGTTCCTTTCACATAATGCATGCTTCCTTGATGTACTATATTGATGTTAAGATATTTTTGCATTGAGCAACACCATTGATCGTCTAGTTAGGGTTTGAGGTGATGAACACCGTACTAGTCCGATCCATATACAGACAAGTCCGGTCACCCAGACTAGTCCGTACCTGTACACTAGACAAGTCCGATTTTTGACTGAACTCAACCCTAATTTCCCATTCCTCAATGCAATTCCATTCCAGCAACTTCCATGCGGACTTATATAAGTCTGTGTAGCTCACAATGAAGACTCCAGTGGTGCGCATCTAATGGATTGATTGGGTGCACTTTGAAAGTAAGAGCTTCTCAGCCTTTGATGAGGTAGTTTAGGTAGTGTAGAAGCATGGATTTAAAGATCTGTTTGTCTTCGAGAACAATTAGAACGACGAAGTCATTGCTCAGTTCTATGCTACATACTACTTTAAAAGTGATGATGAAGAGCAAGTGACTTGGATGACTCATGGATCCAAGTACACCATTACCTATGACGAGTTTGCAAGGCTGCTACATTTTGAGAGCTCAAGCAGTGACAACTTGATCATTCACAACATAGGTGTCCTTGAGAAGGACAAAATGAAGTTCCATTATGACACCCGCTCAACATTCAACCCTCCTTCCACCAGGAATATGAAGCCATTCTTTGTGGTCCTCAATAGGGTCCTGAGGAAGACTATTGCCCCGAAAGATGGGGATGTAGGGAGTGTCCAAGGCTATAAGTTCCCTTATGACACCTATGAAGGTGATAAGCAAAGACAGGAAGTTTGATTTCTTTGACTACATATGGAATGACATGGTCAACATCTCCTGTACTCCTAACAGATCATGTGGCTACGCACCTTACTTGATGTTCATCATTGAGAAGGTCACATGGATCGAGTTCGTGAAGGATGTGGAGCACACTCCATTGAGGCCCCATAAGCCTCCTCAAGTCTCCATCCAAGCTGCCCCTTCTCATGCATCTAGTGAAGAAGCTCCGAGGAGAGCTAGAGGAGATTCAATGGATGATCCCTCCACTAGGGCCCCTCCCAAAAAATGGCCTCCTAGTGGAATCCTGAAGTACTTGGCAGCAATCTTTGCCTCATGCAAGAAGGCCAAAGTGAACACTCACAAGCTGAACATGGCGAGGAAGGCTGATATGCAGTATGTCAAAGAAAATGTCAAACACATTTGCCAGATGATGGAGATCGAGCCTATTGGATCTCCAGTCATCTCTGACGACTCAGCCTCAGATTTCACCGAGCTCGGGCCTTTGACTCCCTCCGAGCTTGCCTACTTTGGCGTCCGGGGCACCTCGAGTGGATCCATTCTTCCTCCTCCTCCTCAACCCGAGAATTAAGATGAAGATGATGAGAGGACCGACAGCGAGGATTGAAAATCTTAGATCCCTACTCTCCTTCTTTTTGGTGTCTTGATGCCAAAGGGGGAGAGATTGAGAAGGAGTCACTAGTCTCCTAGTTGTAGGTTGAGAGATGAGAGCTTCATTTATGCATCTTTTTGTCTCTTTTGCGTTGTAGGACTTCATATTATGCTCTTTTGATACTTTTGGTCTTGTGATGCAATGCTATGAACTATTTATGCTTATATTTATGAAATCTGTGATTTTGCTCTAAAATTGACATATATGCATGTTGTTGATATATTGATGTCAATTATTTCGATGTCATCATGATTACTGCTCACACTCACTTAGTTTTGCATCCCACCATAAAGAGTGCACATATGTCTTATGTTGTCATTGCTAAATGAGTATCAAGCTCATATGTGCACACTTTATGAAAATCTCAATTTTTATCATACTTTGTGAAATCTCAATTGGTTGTCATCAATCACCAAAAAGGGGGGGATTGAAAGTGCATCTAGGCATCCCTTGTGGGTTTTGGTTGATTTATGACAAACAAATGAGATCCTAACCACATTATTCAGATGAGCGCATGTTTTAATGAAAGAATGAAGAAAGCGCCAAAATGAAAGGAGAATGAGGATCAATTTGGAAGCAAGAGGAGGTTCGTGCCATCGTGTAGACCAATATTGTGGCAAGCTTACTGTTGACGTTTCTTACATCACAGATCATCACTCGAAAGAGATGAGGTACGCAAGCACACGAAAATTGTCGAATAGCATTTCACCCAAGAGTATTACCAAGGGTATGATATTTATCCCAAAGGAAGGCAATGGAGTAAAGTAAACACTACTCTTATGATAAAGTTATGGGATACTAATCAATTATCAAGAAGGGGGTAAGTTGATAATATGTGAGTAGTGTGACGCACACCTAAGCAATCTTCTAAAGGGTAGATGGGTCCAAATGGAGGTTAGACTAAGAGTTTGGGAGTTATTCCTACAGTGCTTCTAATGTACATATACATAGCCTAGGTTAGGTACTAATGAGCATGTCAATGGCGAATCCTTATGCTAAGTTGTTCAACACATCAGGCACGGGTTTACCCCTAGAAATACTAGGACGACTCCCACCAAGAGCCTGTGGCATAGCTGCACGTGGAGGATTACAAAGGATAGATAGGGCTGTCACAGCCTACTGCCTACCTCTTCAATCTGTGGGTCTAGGATATTATCTATCCTAGCACCATGCTAGCATATTGAGTAATTACCTTAGAAGCCCAGGCACAAGCCATCCTAAGACAATGAACTAAATCATCGATGAACCAATGTTGATACATAGCACAAGTAATTCATATTAACATGATCATATCATAAAAAATTAGACTATAGTCGAGTTTTGTGGTGTTTATGATTATAGATTGAGAGTGATATGGCATAATCATTAAGACTACTCCTACCACATACATGGAATCCACAATCAAACAAGAAACACTTCATCCAAATATATGAATAAAAGAAGACTAAAGATAATATCTTTATTATGCATATGTTCAAAAGTATAAGAATAGATACATGAGCCATACCTTGCCCAACATGGACTTGGAACCAGATGCCCTCCTCTCAATAGACTAACTCCACTAAGGACCAAGAGAACTAGTGTATAAAAAAAAAATGATGTTTAAGTGGTGTGTGTTGAAGTGAGGGGTCCTATTTATAGGTGGAGAAGGCTCGGTCTCGCCACCAAAAGTGCGTGAATCAGTTACCACTGACTTCTTCAAGCCGGGAGAAGCCTACACGTGGAAGTTGACTGAGTTTGGCGCCAGGACCAGTTCGGCCAACTAGGGGGGTCGGGCGACCTAGTCTTTGCACCGTTTCACATGTACTTTCTCCAGGTCACTGCCAGGTGGGTCAGATCAATTGATAATGGTGGTACACCGTTGGACGGCCTTCGATACTTCTGTTTGTGGGCCATGTGATCCATGTGGTGACACATGTCGGCGCTTGATTGGCTGGGATGATATTTTATAGGATCCAAGCCCTTCTTTCACTTCAATTCTTTATAAAATACCTGCATGCACCAATTTTTCCAAGTACAAGTGGAAATAGGTTAAATAGAAAGGTGATGTGTGCAAGAAATGATATTTCCTTCACATTAGTGAGTTATTGACAGGTGAAATTGGTATATAACAGCAGTCAACAAACTCCCCCAAGCTTATCCTTTGCTCGCCCCGAGCAAAGTCAAGACATCAGGTCGATGATTAGGAGTTGCTACAATATTCTATTTTTCATAAGTAACATGTGTGCAACAAAATACTCTACGTAGTATTCCAAATATTGGCATGGTAATTCACCCACCGTAAGTCATTATGGGGCTTTTGCCATTCCCTATTCATGGCTGGTTGAAAGATAGAACAACAAATAGAGCACACATACCCTAAAAATCAAGTTCCACTCAAATTCTGGAGAGTTCAATTTAGATTTGAAGTACCTCAATTTGATTCTCTCGGTATCTCCTTTGTGTGTAGTGGAAATATTTCCTTACCAAGGCATTTTGCCTACACTCGTCCTACCACTAAATAAGGCTTGTATATGGAGCTTGGTAGGGAATATTGTAGGCATATTTGCAACACATAATATTGCTAAGTCAAAAAAGCAAGCCTTAGGAGAAATCAATTCAAAACTATTTGATTCAAGACTTGTGCATGTGTGATGGAGTGGAAGTGGATGTGGATATTTGAGATGACTCCTATAAGCGTAGACTCTCTTATTTTGCAGGGATGAAACATGGATACTTTTCCTTTTTCTTTTTCTCTCTTTCTATCTTTTTTCTCATGCTTATAATGTAAGCATGCATTTTTCTCTTTTTTTAGCCATGTCTTCTACTCCCGTTTGAGTGCAAGAAATTTTTGGAGAGGGTACTAAGCATGATGGCATGGAGTTTCTCTTTTTATTGTGGAATGGTGGTGTAATGGGAATTCCCATAATTCTAGTATAGAAGTACAACATATGCAAATTAAGTTTTAAATTCAGAAAGAGATGAATGAAATCTCACATAGGTCTATACTAGTTTGACAAAGCTCAATGTGAAGACAAATAGCATATGCATAAGGTCTATCAATATAATGTACCATATGACTTTGGTAGCTATTTCCAATCAAATGAGAGTAACTTAAATATTTTTAGAATTTTCTCCGGAAATCTACGTTCTACTTTCAAACTAGAATAGCAACCCTATCACTCTATCATGTTCGACAACAACTTAGAATTGTATAAGCTCTTGCTACCCATAATTTCCAAATCAAGGCAAAAGTAATTTCTAGCCAATGAAAGCAATATTTTGGAGAGTAGTAAGTTGTAAAGTAGGGACTTAGGAAAATTAAAACAAAGCAACTATTCATAATTTCATCTATGTGAATACCATGTCATTCTTACCGCATATTCTTTATTTACTTTGAAAGCAAATCAACTCTACTTTTTTAGTTTTTTTTATATGCAAGGTGGATGATGGGTGAATGGAAATAAATAAGAAAGGGTTGTGATAAAAGTTACCTCAAGTGGGGGTCCTCCCCCAAGCTCGTTGTTGTTCAAGGTCCGTGATAGGGGCTGAAACCCTAACGACGGATGTAGGCCATGAGGTTGGCCTAACCTTGTTGCAGCATGGCTTTGACATTGGATGTGTTGAGTGTTGATGTTGGGTTGCCTTCCATGGGTTTCGTGAGTGTGTTCGAGGAGAGTGTTGTCAATGTCGCTCATCCACACTTCAAGGTTTCTATAGGTTGGATGTACTTTATTTTTCCTTGGCTAAGGTAATGATAACCCTTAGCTACAAAGGAATGATGTGCACTCAACATGCGTTGAGTGTGTCCCGCCATTCTTTGGCTAAGGTGTATCATACCTTCTTGCCATAAAGAAATAATTTGTACCCCTCATGCATTGGGTGTGATCCATCATTCCTTGGCTAAAGTAATGATAACCTTTAATCACAAAGGAATGACATGTACCCAACATGTGTTGATTATGATCCGTTATTCCTTGGCTAAGGTACAACATACCTATAACCACAAAGGGATGACGTGCACTATACATGGGTTGACTGTGATCCCCTGTTCCTTGGCTAAGGTATAAAAGACCTTCTAGCCACATCATAACAACTTGCACCCAATATACATTGGATGTGATATTGTCGTTCCTTGGTTAAGGTGCATTATACCTTTTAGCCACAAGGGAATTACTTACACCCAATGATGGAGCAAAGTAAACACTACTCTTGTGATAATGTTATGTTATACGAATAGATTATCAAGACAGGGGTAAGTTGATAATATATGGGTAGTGTGTCACACACCTAAGCAATATTCTAAAGGGTAAATGGGTCCTAATGGAGGTTAGACTAAGAGTTTGGGAGTTAGTCCTACAATGCTTCTAATGTACATATACATAGCCTAGGTTAGGTACTAATGAGCATGTCAATAGTGAATCCTTATGCTAAGTTCTTCAACACATCGGGCACAGGTTTACCCCTAGAATACTAGGACGACTCCTGCCAAGAGCATGTGGCAAGCCAAACATGGAGAATTACAAAGGACAAATAGGGCTATCACCACCTACTGCCTACCTTCTCAATCCGTGGGTCTACGAGACATTCAACGCAATTATCTATCCTAGCATCATGCTAGCATATTAGGTAATTACCTTAGAATCCCTGGCACAAGCCATCCTAAGGCAATGAACTAAATCATCGTTGAACCAATGTTGATACATAGCACAAGTGATTCATATTAACATGATCATATCATAGCTAATTAGACTATAGTGGGGGTTTGTAGTGTTTATGATGATAGATTAAGAGTGATATGACATAATCATAAAGACTACTCCTACTACATACATGAAATCCACAATCAAACAATAAATGCTTCATCCAAGTATATGAATAAAAGATGACTAAAGATAATAAATTTATTATGCATAAAGTGACAAATATAAGTAAATATACATGAGCCATACCTTTCCCAACTTGGACTTGGGACTAGAGGCTCTCCTCTCTATAGCCTAACTCCAGTAATGACTAAGAGAACTAGTGTATACAATAGAATGATGCTCAAGTGGTGTGTGTTGAAGTGAGAGGTCCTATTTATAGGTGAGAAGTGTTGGTTCCCACTACCAGAAGCGCGCGAATCAGTCACCATTAACTTCTTCAAGCCGTGAGGAGCCAACACGTGAATGCTAACCAAGTTTGGCGCCAGCACCAGGTCGACCGACTAGGGGAGCCGGACGACCTGGTCTTTGCACCGTTTTACATGTTATTTCTCCAAGTCACTCCAAGGTAGGTCCCATCCCTTGATATGGGTGCTACACCATTGGATGGGCTTAGATACTTCTGTTTTTGGGCCATTTGATCCATGCGGTGCCACATGTTAGTGCTTGATTGGCTGAGATGATATTTTATAGGATCCATCCCCTTGTTTCACTTCAATTCTGTATAAAATACTTGTGTGCACAAATTTCTCCAAGTACAAGTGGAAATAGGTTAAATAGAAAGGTGATGTGTGCTAGAAATGATATTTCCTTCACATAAGTGAGTTATATTGACGGGTGAAATTGGTATATAACAGCCGTCAATACTCACCCACACCTACATGGACGCCCAAGTCACCTTGGTGTGCGCCTGTGATGACTCATCGCCGCCGTCGCCTTAACCGTCTCATGACCAGAACAGTCGTGGCTCTTACAACAAAGTCTAGGCCTCCTGTGGAGAAGTTTAAAGGCGTTTAGATTGCAATAGCTATAGTTGTGTGGCGTGCTGAATTTTTCTATGGTGAGTGCTTATGACTGTGTGCTTGGTGCAAGTTGTTGAACGGTTTGGCGATTTGTCCACATCCTCACATAGTGGAGAGATGTGGGATGCTTCGGCACTTGTCCATATCATCATATAGGTTTAATTAATAGAGAAGGAGTTGCATAGTTTCATATACCTTGATGCCTATAGTTGGGGGACGTTTTCTTTCAAATTACAAATCCCTCCATCTCGTACTATTTTCCACCCACCGATGACGAGTGTAACCCGTAACCAATGGAATGCCAGCGGTGAGGAAGGAAACGTTGAGTTTCCTGGGAATATCAACCTTGGACTTGATGCCAGCAACATGGAGCACCTCGTAGCTATGCAAAACCAGCTTATGCAGACCATGAAGCAAACCTTGAGACAGCTGCAAGCCAACAACAACAACCAAAATCACATGCCTGCACCACCACCGCCACCACCACCCCTGCCACCCCACAACCACCTGGGAGAGTATATGAGGACTAGGCCACCTACCTTTGCTCAAGCCAGTGATCCCATGGAAGCTGATGATTTGCTGAAATCTGTTGAGAAGAAGCTTGCTATTGTTTAGTGCAGTGACCACGAGAAGGTCCTCAGTGAATCACACCAGTTAGATAGAGTCGCCGCTGATTTGTGGGAATCTCTTTACAATGCCTATGCTAATCAAGAAAGAATCACTTTGGCTGAATTCAAGGAGAGTTTCCGCTCACACTATGTACCTGAGGGAGTAATGATAACGAAGAGGTATAAATTTGAAAGCCTTAGGCAAGGGAGGATGAGTGTGGGTGAGTATCTTTATAAATTCACTCAACTATCAAGGTATGCTCCAGAAAACATCAATGCATATAGCAGGCAACAATACTTGTTCATGAGGGGCCTGAATAATGTAATTCAAGTTCAATTACTCAACGGTGACTATGCAAACTCCCATAAGCTTGCTGACAAAGGTATTTTGGTTGAAAGTAAGGTCTGTGAGATGGAACATGATGGAAAGAGGAAGATTCCTTATCAAGGACAGACACAAGGAAGCAGTGTTCGCCCTCACTGTGCACCGGCTACCGAACCATACTACAAACGATCTGATTCTGCATACCGCCCTGCTTATCCTCCACATCCAAATCAACCATCCCAACAACGCCCTCCCATACAAGCACCTCGCTTACCCATGTTGCCTGCACCTTATTGTAACATGTGTGCCTATGCTTAGAACCAACCTCGCCTTAACTTCCCTGGTGCCGTTGGTAACAAGACATGCTATACTTGTAGTCAGGTGGGATACTTTGCTAGTCAGTGCCCAAAGTCAGGCCAACGACAGATGATCAATGCTCCAAGGCAGAATCCTAGGCCGAATGGAGGAGCAACTCAAGGCAACCATGGATCACAAAATTTTGCACATGGCAAGTTGAACCGTGTATCTGCAGAAGAAGCCTAGCAAGCTAACGATGTGGTGATTGGTGTGTTCCTTCCAAACTCCAACCCTGCTACTATATTATTTTATTCTGGAGCATCTCATTCATTCATCTCATTGAGGTATGTCGCAAAGTTTAGTATGCATATATCCAACATGAAGTATACTATGTTGGTTAGTTCTCCTGGAGGAGACACGAGGACAAATTTGTAGTCCAAAAGTAAGTCTTAAAATATAGTGGGAGTCAATTTCTTTGCCGACCTTATAGTTCTGGATTCGCAAGTATTGGACATAATACTTGGAATGGATTGGCTACAGAAGCATAACAAAGTCATCCAGTGTGCCACATGAACAGTGCAGTTGACAAATGACGAGGGAGTCAGCATAGAAATCAATGCAATTCAGCCAGCAACTGGGAAAGGCAATGCAAACAATATGGAAGATGTGACATTAGAGGAAATTCCAATTGTTTGCGAGTATGCGAAGGTGTAAGGATCGAAACGCCCAAGAGGGGGGGGTGAATTGGGCTTTCTTTCAAATTTTAAGGCAATTAAGATTAACAACCTAAAGCCCAATTCCCTATGCAATTAAACTATGCAATCAATATAAATTAAAGTTGTGGAATGAAGATTGCATAAGAGTAAAAAGGGAGAGGGATGCAAACGCTCGAGGGACACGGAGTTTATCCCGTGGTTCGGTAAGATCACAAGGATCTTCCTACATCCACGTTGTGGCACCCACCGAAGGGTTTTGCCACTCCCAAGTCACCGAGACTAGGGGCTTCTTCACTATTCTTCTCCGTTCGCCAACCTCGGCAAGGTGGAGCTCAAGCCTTGTACACTTTTGGGATCCTCCGGGCTTCCACAATCCTCTTGGCAAGCTCCGGAAGTTGCACACACCAAGGGACACTCCCTTATGGCTCTCACTACACTAGAGACTCCAATCACCAAGAATGGAGGCACCCAAGCACTATCTCTAGCTAGTTCTAGCCTATCTCTTGGTGTACAAATGATGAACAATTGATGTGAAAGTGGTAGCTCTATTGCTTGAATGCTCTAGGATGTGTAGAGTATGTCTGGGCTTCAAGTCTTGTCGATTTGACAGGTTGAAGGGGTATAAATAGCCAGCCTCCACGAGATAGCCGTTGGAAAAGTAGGCTGACATCACTTCTCTGCGAACACCGGATGATCCGATGTCTCCCCTTCAGTTATCATCGGTCAAAGCCAAATTAGCTGATGTCACTGTGTCAGATATGACCGTTGTTAGACCGATGTTGATCTGTCTTCTCATCGGATGATCCGGTGGCTCTTCCTCCAGAACTTTGCTTGATCTTGAGGCTCACTGGAGTGATCGACCGATGTATGTAATTCTGCACATCGGATGATCCGGTGCTTCACTTGGTCCAATGGTATTGCAATCTGTGATTATGGACCGATGTCACTGAGCCACTCACATCGGATGATCCGGTGAGTGCATTTGTCTGAGGTCTTCTTCTTCAGTTGAACCAACTGGACCGATGCAGTCAACTCCAAGACCATCGGATGATCCGGTGTGTTCAACTTGTTGACTTCGAGTTGTTTTGAGTTGTTCTTTTGGAATTTTGAACTTGTGACCTCTTTGACATTTGTTTGAAGTGTTGTTTTGATTGTCTTCAAGCATTGAGTGATATCAAGTTAAAGCTTTCACTTCTTGTCTTCATATGATTTGATTTGATCTCATTCGTTGATTTTATATGGGTCTCCAATGTAATTTTGATTTTATTTGATTGAGTGTCATTGAGACCTTGCATTCACAAATTCATTAGTAATATCGAATGGTTGTCATTAATCACCGAAACCGTACCTCATGGGGCCTAGATGCTTTCAATCTCCCCCTTTTTGGTGATTGATGACAACACAATAATTTAAAGCGCAGTAATAATGAATTTGATGAAAATACTCAAGAATATATGCAATGAATACAGCATAGGACACATTAAGCTTGTAAAACGCATAAGAGATTTGTGGGCGATAAACTCAATTGATTAAGAACATAAGCAAATGAGACAAGTGAAAGAGTGCTTAATTAAAATTACAAAAGAGTACTCAAGCATGAATACAAAGGATAAGCACACACACACACACTCCCCCTACACACACACTCCCCCTGAGACTGCTACTACCACTCCCCCTGACTCTTCTACATCTTCTCCCCCTTTGGCATCAAGACACCAAAAAGGGATCAGAACGCCTACAGACCCTGAGAGCTGGGCGTGAGGACGAACTGGGCACCGTCGCCATCGTCGGAGCTGGAGTCGCCAGACGTAGGAGCTGCCGGGGCGGCGGGAGCTGGAGGGTCCGCTGCCGGTGCTGGAGGAGAGGAGGCAGGTGCCGGTGGAGCTGGAGGAAGTGGAGCGCTCACCACGGACGCCGGTGTCTGCTGGAACAAGATCGTCGCCGGCAGTGGTGAGTGAATCGGTGCGCTAGATGCCAGAAGTGGTGACATACTGATGGAAGGAATGGGAGTAGTGGGCACCTGAGCAACACCTGGAGCCAGTCCCAGTCCAGGCTGCTGTGGAGGAAGGGCGATCCCGGTCTGAGTGTAAAGGTTGGTGATCAACCCTAGGATCCCCATCATGGCCTGCTGGGTCTGCTGCTGCTGGTCGAGGGTACGGCGGTGCATCTGATCTACCAGGTTGGTGAACCGGTCCGTATCCTCTCGCCTCTGACGGGCGATCTCTAGCTGGAGCTCCTGCTGCTGCCGCTGCAGCTGTGCCAGGTGAGCAGCCTGCTCCGCCCTGGCCTGCTCAGCTGCGAGCCTGTCCTGGCGCTGCTGCTCGATCATCTGCTGGAGAAGTGCCGACAGCTCTGACGGCTGTGACACCTGCGCCTCGGACACAGGAGGTGGTGTCGGTGGCGGAGCAGCTGATCCTCCTGCCTCGGCGTCGTGCTGCCTCGGTGAAGGTGGAGGGGGAGGGAAGTACTCCTCAACACTGTCTTCGGTGTCGCTCTCAGACCAGATGTGCTGCAGGTCCTCCCCCTGAGCCTCGGCCTTAGCAAGCCTCTCGTCCTCCCGCTCTAGGTCGGACCAGTCTTCCTCTGACAGACGGGCCCGAACCTGGCGCTCAACTGGACGACCAAGGCGACGGTCGCCAGGAGCAGAGGCACGATAGTGACTAAAGCGAGTCACACTCTCGTCAGCTAGCCGGGCTTGTGCTGAATGTCCCTCAGGCACCACCATAGAGCAAATGAAACTGATCCAGTGCCCATAGACCATCTGCCTCATCATGCCGATTCCATCCGTGATTACGTCTTCCATCTCACAGAGGAGTATGTCCACTATATCAAAATCCATCCCGTTCATTATGTAGAACAGGAGGGTCTGCTGCAGGCTCGTGAACCCCTCTAAGTATCCTGACCTCGGCAGGAGCGTGCGGCGCAAGGCGAGGTGCACAATACGCGCAGCTGGGGTCAGGAGGGCTGGAACTCTCGGCTGGTCTGGAGAGAACGAGGGGCCAAACAGAGAGCGGATCTCGTCCAGCTGTGGTGCTACCCCTCCAGTAAGTGGCCTCCTTGGTGGATCTGCCTGCCCATAGACCTTCTCGTGTATGCTGGTGTCGTGCAGGTCCAAACCCAGAATATGCCCCAAGGTCTGCCTCGAGAGATGGTAGTGCTGACCATTGAACATGAAGGCAATTGACCTCCTGCCCTCTGAGATGTACAGGGTCGCGTAAAAGACACGGACCCACTCTTCCACATACGCACTTCTCTCATAATCCAGTAGCTCCACCAAGCCTCTGTATCTCTCAAAGAAAGGGCGGACCTCAGTCTCCGCTGCCACTGCAAGCTGCCTCCAGTCCAAGTGGTTGTGCTGAAACAGCTTGTGCCCTCGGCGCTTGTAGGTCTCATAGAGAGACGCCTGGGTGACAGTCCAGAAGCGACTGTCCACAAGAAGCTCTCGGGGCTGTGGGAACCACTCCTCAAGCAGTACACTCCATCTGAGCTTCCGGAGTTGCTTAGCCTTCATCTTCCGGTAGTCCACAAGACGGACTCCTTCAACGACCCGGACGGCCGTGTCCATCTCATGGATGTCCCTCTCAGCCTCCCTGTCCTCACGACGGTCGGCAGCCGTCGGTCTCGGACGAGGAGCAGCCTCGGTGTGACCCCCACGCGTCCGGGCTGAGCGCCGGCGGACGAGGGGCTCAACTGGCTCCTCTTCGGCGTCGGAGTCGTCGACCACGGGAGGCGGCCTTGGACGGGCCTCGCGAATCCTCAGGGAGCCCCCACGGCCGCGCTCACGCTCCTCGGCGGCGTGAGCGGCCATTAGAGCCTTCTTCTCCTCCTTGGATAGTTTCTGCTTCTTCGCGGCGGGCTCCGCGACGGCCTTGCCCTTGTTCTTCCGGTCACGAGCCATCGCGATCACGAGATTGCACGGAGTCGACGACGGGGCGTGAAGCGCAACGGACCGGGAAACCCTAGCGAGGTGGAGATGATCGGAGATGGCGCGCGTTGGTGGTGTGAGCGTGGAGCAGCTTTGGCGGTGGAGAGAGGCGGCGGCGATGCTTGGGCGCGGTGGTGAGTGGCGGCGACGGCGTCTAGGGCGGCGGCGGCGACGGCTGCCGGCAGAGGTGGCGTGGTGCGCGGGCAGTGGTGGTGCGGGAGTCGCCGGCGGCGGCGGCGCGAGCAGAGGGACGGCGGCGGCGGCCGGCGGCGGCGCTGCAGGCGAGGGAGAGGCGGCGGCGCGAGGGAGAGGGTGGTCGGCGGCGGCGATTAGGGTGTTACCGGCGGCGGCGAGAGCACGGGGGAGCGAGGCGCGGGGAGAGAGAAAGAGGCGGCGGCGCGGGTGTTTAAAAGGTGGGACCCAAACCCTAGCCATTATTTAAACACCGGATGGACCGATGATATGAGAATTGAGCATCGGTCAATTGCCACAGAAAGGATATTCAGGGAATGCTGTTGACACCGGATGGACCGACGTCTAGGGTTTTTGAACATCGGTCGAATATCACAGTAAGGGTGTTCAACCGAGTGATGTTGACACCGGATGATCCGACGTTAGAGGGAGGTAGACATCGGTTGAATAGATCACAGCTCCAGAAGAGTGAACATCGGATGGACCGATGTTTTCCAGGATGAACGCGTCGGATCATTTGAGGTTCTGACAGAGTTGGGCTTTGAGGATTGAACACCTATTTGACCGATGAGGGATTGACATAGGCATCGGATAATCCGATGACAACAGAACGAAAACATCCCATATATGTCCTTTGACCAAACAAACAATCGAAGAGAAACACATGTCTTAGGACTTTTTGGGCAACCCCTTACCCCTCAAGAAGCTAATATGCCAATAGCTTGGCTAGTCCTTAACTCAAATGGAACACCAAGAAAAATGGAGGAAAATATCCAAATAAAATGTAAGGCCCATGCTTTGTGAGGTAGAGTATGAAGACTTCTATCTCTTTGAAGCATGATCCTCTAGGCATTAACGTACCTAACATTTTGTTCTTTCCACCTTATATGAGTTGAGATATTGCATTTCAAACAAGTCTCCTTCTCATGAGGTGGGTTCCCCTTTGTGACAATCTACCGTTATGCAATGCCAAACAAATTATAATGCAAGATATTAAATGAGTGCAAGTTTATATGGCAGGGATCATGCAAGGCATAAAATAAATCTATCTTGCCAAGTTTGAACCTTCCAAAGGCTTCCTCAGGGAAAACTACTTCTAGCTTGCCCCTATCCTTTGGGAGTTAGACAAGACCTATATGATATGCATCCTTACATGAACATGGCAACTTACATGACGTTAGATGCATCTAGCACATTTAATTCACTTCTAAGTCTAGAAAAGGTTTTCTCATCAAGTGGTTTTGTGAAGATATCTGCCAATTGTTCTTTGGATCTAACACCTTGCAAAGAGATGTCTCCTTTAGCCTCATGATCACGCAAGAAGTGATGGCGAATATCAATGTGCTTAGTGCGGGAGTGTTGAACGGGGTTTCTAGCTATCTTAACCGCACTTTCATTGTCACAAAGGAGAGGCACACAACCAATTTTAATTCCAAAGTCCAAAAGGGTTTGCTTCATATATAGAATTTGGGCACAACATGCACCGGCCGCTATATACTCCGCCTCCGCGGTGGACAAAGCCACGGAATTTTGCTTTTTGCTCGACCAAGATACTAGGGAACGCCCAAGTAAGTGGCACCCACCGGAGGTACTCTTGCGATCCACACGACATCCGGCAAAGTCCGAATCCGAGTATCCCAAGAGATGGAAACTAGCGTTCTTGGGGTACCACAAACCTACACTTGAGGTATGCTTGAGATACCGAAGTATCCTAAAGACCGCCTTCTTGTGCGATTCTTTAGGTGCCGCTTGAAAGCGAGCACACAAGCACACGCTAAACATAATATCGGGCCTAGATGCGGTAAGATATAACAATGAGCCAATCATGGAACGATAATGAGATTGATCAATAGGTTTACCGTCCATGTCCGCGTCGAGATGGCAATTTTTTGCCATTGGAGTGCTTCTTGAGCTACAATCTCCCATCTCAAATTTCTTCAAGAGGTCCTTTGTGTACTTCTCTTGATAGATGAAGGTCCCCTCTTGAAGTTGCTTGATTTGGAATCCAAGGAAGAAGTTGAGCTCTCCAATCATTGACATCTCGAATTCCCTAGACATCATGGTGCCAAACTCATGGCTAAGAGATTTGTTAGTTGAGCCAAAAATGATATCATCGACATAATTTTGACAAATGAATAAATCCCCGTCGATGTGCTTGGTGAAGAGTGTAGTGTCCACCCTCCCGATCTTGAAACCTTGCATGACCAAGAAATCCCTTAGACGTTCATACCACGCCCTAGGTGCTTGCTTGAGCCCGTAGAGCGCCTTGTGTAACCTATACACGTGGTTAGGATTCCTCGGATCTTCAAACCCGGGAGGTTGCTCAACATAAACAAGTTCGTTAATATAGCCATTGAGAAAAGCACTTTTAACATCCATTTGATAAAGCATTATATTGTGATGTGAAGCAAAGGCAAGGAGTATGCGAATAGCTTCTAACCGAGCGACCGGGGCGAATGTTTCTCCAAAGTCTAGTCCTTCAACTTGTGAAAAACCCTTGGCCACAAGTCTTGCCTTGTTGCGGACCACAACGCCATTCTCATCTTGCTTGTTGCGGTATACCCACTTCGTACCGATGACGTTCTTGTCTTTGGGTCGCTCCTCCAACACCCAAACTTCATTGCGGGTGAAGTTGTTGAGTTCTTCTTGCATGGCCATCACCCAATTTGGATCTTGGAGTGCTTCCTCTATATGAGTGGGTTCTACACACGAAACAAAAGAGTAGTGCTCACAAAATGAGGCGACATGGCGGGAACGAGTACTTACGCCCCTTGAAGGACTTCCAATGATTTGGTCCATTGGATGCGCCTTGGAGATGCGTCCATGCCTCATAAGTGGTTGTGAGTCACTTGGCGGTGGTGAAGCTTGTTGTTCCTCTTGTGGTTGGACTTGATCATGGACTTCTTCTTGTTGTTGGTGTTGTGTGGCTTGTGAATCTTGCGTTGGCAATAGATCATCTTTCTCTTCTTCTTTTTCATCAACTTGAGGCATCATGGAGGTGTTGATGTTGGAACTTGATGCTCCCCCTTGATCATGGCCCTCTTCAACTTCCGGCTTGATGTCTCCAATGGTCATGTTTTTCATGGCTTCTCGTAGAGGCTCATCATCTATTTCATCATGACCAAAGCTCTCCTCTTGGGAGCCATTAGTTTCATCAAACTCAACATCACAACTTTCTTCAACTAGACCGGAGGTTTGGTTGAATACTCGATATGCTTTTGAGTTTGATGCATAACCAAGAAAAATACCAACATCACATCTTCTTTCAAACTTACCGAGCCTTTTCTTGCGGTAGATGTAGCATTTGCACCCAAAGACTCTAAAGTAGGAGATGTTGGGCTTTCTCCCAATGAGGAGCTCATATGGGGTCTTTTGGAGTAGTCGGTGAAGATAGACCCTATTTGCGGCATGGCACTCCGTGTTGATTGCTTCGGCCCAAAACTTCTCCGACGTGCCATAGTCATCAAGCATTGCTCTTGCAAGGGTGATAAGGGTCTTGTTCTTCCTTTCAACGACACCGTTTTGTTGAGGGGTGTATGTGGCCGAAAACTCATGCTTCACGCCTTCACGATCACACCACTCCCCAATGTTGTAGTTCTTGAACTCGGTGCCGTTGTCACTCCGGACTTTGATGATGGGAAGTTGAAATTCCCTTTGAGCACGTTTGGCAAAGGTCTTGAAAACTTCCGGAGTTTCACCCTTGTCACCTAAAAACAAAGTCCAAGCATATCGAGAATAATCGTCAACGATAACAAGACAATAGAAGTTACCACCAAGACTTTTATATGTGGATGGTCCGAAGAGGTCCATGTGGAGTAGTTCAAGCGGCTTGGAGGTTGACACCATTGTCTTCATTGGGTGGTGTGAAGCAACTTGCTTCCCGGCTTGACAAGCACTACAAAGCTTGTTCTTCTCAAACGTGACATCTTTCACGCCGGTTACCATCCCAAGCTTGAACGACTTCTTAAGCTTGCTCATCCCAATGTGAGCAATGCGTCGATGCCATAGCCAACCCAAGCTTGTCTTAGTGAAAAGACAAGTGGTCAAGCTAGCATCCTTGTTGGAGAAGTCCACCAAGTAAAGATGTCCATGCCGAAATCCTTTGAAGATTAGTTCTTTGCTTGATTCACTAGTTACTACAACACCATTCTTATCAAAGGTGCACGTTAGTCCAAGATCACATAATTGTGCAATAGAAAGTAGATTGAAACTAAGTGACTTAACATATAGTACATTAGAAATGGACAAATCATGTGAAATAGCAATTTTACCTAAACCAATTACCTTCCCCTTTGAGTTGTCACCAAAGGTGACTTGTTCATGATTATCGGGGTTCTCTATGGTGGTGAACATACCATCATTGCCGGTCATATGTTGAGTGCACCCGCTATCGAGTACCCAATGTTTTCCTCCGGCTTTGTAGTTCACCTACACACATGAAGTTAGTTTTTGAGTTTAGGCACCCAAGCCAACTTAGGTCCTTGTATGTGTGATACAAGTGATTTTGGGACCCAAAGTTGCTTGGGGAGCTTCCCCTTCATGCCCTTAATATCTTTGCCGATGAACCTTGCCTTCACCTTGCCACCTACTTTGCTTAAGAGATAGTGATAATCATGGAAAGTAGATTTGTAGTTAGGAGGCAATTTGGGAGAAGGACGGTTGGGAAGAGGACACTCCCTCGTGTGGTGTCCGGTGACCTCACAATGTTGGCAATAGGATCCAACTTCTTTGATGAAGCTCGTCCTAAGCTCCGGTGAGGGCACCTTCCCTTTGTTGAGCACCGGGAAGGATCCAAGTCCTCTCTTGTTGAAGCCTTTGGCTTGTTGGTAGAGGATTTCCTTGTGCTTGTCCTCTCCCTTGGAAAGTCTCACCACACTAGTGCGGATACTTTCAATTTCGTCCATCAATTCCTTCTCCCTAAGGCTTGCTTTCAAAGGCAAAGACTTATCCAAAGTATTAGTGGCATGTGAAATAGTAGATACTTTGCCATCAAGGGTTTCCTTTTTCATGTTTTTCATTTTTAGTTCAATTGCCTCATAAGCAAGGTTAAGCATTTCATGTTTTTGAACCAAGTCATTGTGCTTTCCCAAGAGTGCTTGGTTTGCTAAGTCAAGCTCATGATGATCAAGCTTGATTTGAGCATTTTCCTCCTCGATTTGCTTGACATGTGTTTTGAGCGTGTCATGCTCTTTAAGTATGGTTACATACTTGTCATGCAAATCGAGCTTCGCACTCTCAAGTTTAGCACAAGCTTGTTCAAGTGCTTTAACCTTGCTCTTTTCCCTTTTTATGATGACATGGTATTCATTAATCATAGATGCTAGTTCATCGGGGGAGAGCTCATCATCATCGCTAGAATCGTCACATACCTTAGAGTTACCTTTAGCCATGAGGCACATAGGAGGTGGACGAAGAAGTGAGTTGTCTTTGTCGACGACGGCAAGGCCCGCCAAGTTTTCTTCATCTTCACTCTCTTCATCGCTTGACTCTTCATCCGTGATCCACTCATTTGCCTCGCACATGAAGACTTTTTGAGGCCCTCTTCTCATCTTTGGAAAGAGCTTGGTTTTCTTGCCCTTGTCAAATTTCTTCTTTCCAAAGGCGCGCTTGGGTTTGACCTCTTCTTCATCTTCATCACTTTCTTCTAGCTTTCTATACTTTCCTTTGTGGTTGTCCTTCCTCTTGTCGGGTCTTGGACAATCATATGATATGTGGCCTTGATCACCACAATTGTAGCATGTTTTGTTTTCATCTTTTCTTGGGAGGAAGGCTTTCTTCTTTGGATCAAAGGAGTATCCCTTCTTTGCGATTTTGGAGTTTAGACGTGAGAATTTTCTCATCATCAACGCAAGCTCATCATCGTCATCTTCGCTTGTTGCTTGCTCTTCTTCGCTTGAGCTAGGCTCAACCACTTTCTTTTTCTTGGGAGTTGTCTTCTTGGTTGAAGCCTTGAGAGCAATAGTTTTTGACGATGACTCCTCCATCATTCCAAGTACGCTCATCTCATGAGCATGAATTTCTCCAATGAGCTCCGAGACTTCAATGTTGTCAAGTGATTCCTTTTGGAGCATTGAGTTGATAATGTTGTACTTGGGCTTAGGTAGAAGCATGAGGATCTTGCGGTTGATAAGTCCCTTACCAAGAGAAGCAATGTCAAGTGCGTTAATCTCCTCAATGAGCACATTTAAGCGAGAAAACATTTGGTTAACATTCTCATGAGGAAGCATTTTGAATTCATCATACTTGGATTTTAGCAAGTGATATTTGAGTTCTTTAACACGAGATGAGCCCTCATGAATTTCAATTAGACATGCCCAAATTTCACAAGCTTTCTCCTTACTAGCAATTCTAGCAAAAACATCTTGACTTATGCATTCATAGATGGCATTTCTAGCCTTAGCATCCCATTTAATTTGATCACCAATATAAGTGTGATCTCCAAATCCCGCATGGGTCGCTTCCCAAACTTCGGGAGCAATAGCCTCTAGGTAGGCACGCATGCGTGCTTTCCAATAGGCAAAGTTCTTGCCCTCGAAGGTAGGAACCGAACCCCCATTCTTGGCCATTTAAGCTCTCTAGCGGTGAAGCTAGAATGATCCAATGAGCAACAAGGCTCTGATACCAATTGTAAGGATCGAAACGCCCAAGAGGGGGGGGGGGGTGAATTGGGCTTTCTTTCAAATTTTAAGGCAATTAAGATTAACAACCTAAAGCCCAATTCCCTATGCAATTAAACTATGCAATCAATATAAATTAAAGTTGCAGAATGAAGATTGCATAAGAGTAA
The DNA here is from genome assembly GCA_036927565.1 of Tuctoria greenei. NCBI lineage: Eukaryota > Viridiplantae > Streptophyta > Magnoliopsida > Poales > Poaceae > Tuctoria > Tuctoria greenei. The sequence continues at coordinate 106,139,060 of JAYESD010000008.1, forward strand.
AAAGGGAGAGGGATGCAAACGCTCGAGGGACACGGAGTTTATCCCGTGGTTCGGTAAGATCACAAGGATCTTCCTACATCCACGTTGTGGCACCCACCGAAGGGTTTTGCCACTCCCAAGTCACCGAGACTAGGGGCTTCTTCACTATTCTTCTCCGTTCGCCAACCTCGGCAAGGTGGAGCTCAAGCCTTGTACACTTTTGGGATCCTCCGGGCTTCCACAATCCTCTTGGCAAGCTCCGGAAGTTGCACACACCAAGGGACACTCCCTTATGGCTCTCACTACACTAGAGACTCCAATCACCAAGAATGGAGGCACCCAAGCACTATCTCTAGCTAGTTCTAGCCTATCTCTTGGTGTACAAATGATGAACAATTGATGTGAAAGTGGTAGCTCTATTGCTTGAATGCTCTAGGATGTGTAGAGTATGTCTGGGCTTCAAGTCTTGTCGATTTGACAGGTTGAAGGGGTATAAATAGCCAGCCTCCACGAGATAGCCGTTGGAAAAGTAGGCTGACATCACTTCTCTGCGAACACCGGATGATCCGATGTCTCCCCTTCAGTTATCATCGGTCAAAGCCAAATTAGCTGATGTCACTGTGTCAGATATGACCGTTGTTAGACCGATGTTGATCTGTCTTCTCATCGGATGATCCGGTGGCTCTTCCTCCAGAACTTTGCTTGATCTTGAGGCTCACTGGAGTGATCGACCGATGTATGTAATTCTGCACATCGGATGATCCGGTGCTTCACTTGGTCCAATGGTATTGCAATCTGTGATTATGGACCGATGTCACTGAGCCACTCACATCGGATGATCCGGTGAGTGCATTTGTCTGAGGTCTTCTTCTTCAGTTGAACCAACTGGACCGATGCAGTCAACTCCAAGACCATCGGATGATCCGGTGTGTTCAACTTGTTGACTTCGAGTTGTTTTGAGTTGTTCTTTTGGAATTTTGAACTTGTGACCTCTTTGACATTTGTTTGAAGTGTTGTTTTGATTGTCTTCAAGCATTGAGTGATATGAAGTTAAAGTTTTCACTTCTTGTCTTCATATGATTTGATTTGATCTCATTCGTTGATTTTATATGGGTCTCCAATGTAATTTTGATTTTATTTGATTGAGTGTCATTGAGACCTTGCATTCACAAATTCATTAGTAATATCGAATGGTTGTCATTAATCACCGAAACCGTACCTCATGGGGCCTAGATGCTTTCAGAAGGTGCTTCTAAAAATGCCAGGTATGCCACCTGATCATGACATCGTGTTTGTCATTGATTTAATAGATGGAACTGCACCTATAGCTAAAAGGCCATATATGATGTCTGCTAATGAATTAGTGGAGCTCAAGAAGTAGATTCAAGAGCAGCTAGAAAGTGTTTTATACACTCGAGTTCGTCACTATGGGGAGCCCCAGTGCTCTTCATAGATAAGAAGAATGGATCCAAAAGGATTTGCATGGACTACAAATGTCTCAATGAGGTGATGATTAAGAATAAGTATTCATTGCCCCACGTAGAAGATTTGTTTGACCAGATGAAGGGAGGTCGGATATTTTCAAAGATTGATCTTCGATCAGGGTACTTCCAGCTGAAGATAAGACTTGCAAGCATACCCAAAAAAACCTTTCGAACACGGCATGTGTCATATGAGTACACTATTATGTCATTCAAATTGGTGAATGCACCTGCTTACTTCATGTACCTCATGAATAAAATCTTCATGGAGTATTTGGACCAGTTTGTTGGAGTGTTTATCGATGATATCATGATATACTAAAAAAACAAAGAAGAGCATGAAGAACATTTAAGGCTGACATTGCAGAAATTATGAGAACACCAGTTGTTTCCCAAGTACAATAAGTGCAAATTCTAGCTGACGGATGTGGGGACCGGAGTCCACACCTTCCAGGAATCGCATTGGGTGGTGCCGTGTGATGGGGAACCCAACAGCACAGAAGAAAAGTCATAAAAAATAACCAACACAAATAATTTATTTCACAAGATAATCCTCTTTGACAACATAATATACAACGCAACAGAAAATACATACTCATACACTCAACTAGCTATGCACAAGAGAAGTCGTCGATGCCCACAGACGCTTCTCACTGGCAACACGAAACGGAGAGCAGCAGCAAGGTTTTTGTGGGAGATACATCTCGAAAAGCTCGAGGTCTCATGGACAACCATAACATAAGCATAAGCTAATAATACCTGCAAAAACCACAATATAGCAACTGTGAGCACAAGGCTCAGCAAGACATAACCATCTCACCTAAAGCATGGTACTCTACATGCTGGAAACTCAAAAGACTGGAAAGCTGAATTTGCAGAAATGGACTCGCCAAAAGTAAATCCTTAGTGGTCCGTTAAAAAGTAGCATATGTGATCCATAGGCATAGCATCATTGTGAATTCCACAATCAAACAAGAAACACGTCACCCACGATGATACTTGCTCAAGGTTGTATAAGCCTTACCCAAGTTAAATGTTTGGAAATTGTAAATTTGATTATGCTATCTCTATAGCAGCCGAGATTTCAATACAAAGAATTATTCATAGCATCATATTCATAATCTTTTCATTTCTATTTCTTACTACGTCAAGACTAAGTGACCAAGTATGCTCAATCCATAACCGCGAGCGATAGTGATTCGAATCAGAAACACCTGAACTGCATAACACGTACGTCCATACTCGGAGTTGCATCAGCACACTCCACTGATGTGGCACGCAGTCACCTTTCCCCAGATTCAACCACATCGAAAGAGTTCGATCGACCTAAACAGTGAGCTCACTTCAAGGTGCGCCTCCGCTGTGAGATGTTCTAGAGTAAGTTACCTCCCACTGTACTAACAGCCAATAGCTTAAGCTGATTGAAAAGGTTCCAACATAGGATCCTGAAGGTACATCAGTTTCCTGGGTTCCATATAGCCAGTATGCACTTGGTACAGTTCAAACTTGTCCAACAGGGCCAAGCACGAGACAAGCCTTAACCGACACAGATGGGGCTACCAATCAATCTTCCAAACACCTGCCTCGTCATTACCGACCCATGCACGATGTGGGCAAACCAACCTACACAAATCCCTGTCCACGTCTCATATTAAGGAGCTAATGTTATCGTAACAACTCGCGAATAGGTTTCCCTCACTCGACTTCTCTCGCAAGTAGAATTCCACTACTTGACTCGTGATCAATAAAATGTGACCAATCTCGCGAGTAGTATCCAACATACTCGACTTTTACCGATCTTCTAACTAAACATTAAGCATGGCAATATAACTCGAGGGAGTCATATACTACACATCCACTCCAAGGATTATTTGGTCATGCATGTGGAGTATTCAATCAACATAGACCTAATTCACATATCAAGTCTATTCAATACTGTGTGTATAAAGCAAAACTTTAAAAAGGCACTTAAATGCAAACCGAGGCTTGCCTTTCGGTTGCCATAAAAAGCCAGCAACGATCAGTTAGTATTCTTTGTCGAGAACTCACACCACCATCCAATTGAGAATTCCACTCCTCCAGGTTGTGCTTCTCGTTGGGCACCTTCGTTGCGAACACTAGTGAAATGATATGCAATTAAGAGATTGCAATTTATTAATAAAACAATTGAAGTTGATTATAACTCAAGAAGGATTAAAATTTGTTAGGACTTGATGTTCTGTTGCTAGACTTGACGCCAACAGAATGAAAACAAGATGAACTTAGGCAATGGACATATGAAATGAAATAGATATTGTTTTGTACATAGGGATGTGATCTCATATTTATACAGGTTCAACAGATTCCCTGAGCCTGAGAAAATTACAGGGAGTTCCCATGGTCACATAGGAATAACCAGCTAAGTTTCAGATACAGGAAATGAATATATTGGTCTACAAAATTTCTTAAGTTTTTACATTTATCTCAATTTGGTTGTAATTCTGGAGATCTATCATGGCTACCAGTGATTGTACCATGTAGAGGGTGTCTCACTGGTTCTAGGAAAATTTGTTTCACAATATTCTAAGTTTCTTTAAAAGAGATATTGAATTCTAAAGTTTTTATGAATTCCTGGAATTATCTATAACTGAATTTAGTTTTTCAATTAAGATTCAGATTGGGAATTGAATTTTTGCCAGGATATTAGTCTAATAAATCTGAAATTTTTTATAGGAGCTAGTATATTACTAAAGCAAGGTTCAATTCAAATTTGGGACATAACAAAGCAACCGAACATCTGTAATAATTCAATGAAGGAAAAAGGCAATTAATTTATATAGAAAATCGTACAGGTTTTCATACCAATCTAATTGTACAACTTGAAAGTTCAGGTAATAAGGGTTATACAGGATTTGATTAAATTCCTGGTTACAGTTCTATTTTATAACTGAACAGCAGAAAGGAATTTGGAATTTGATTAGGTTATACAGGTTCAATGGCTCCCAAACCTTTTGTGGTAACCAAGAACAGGACAAAGTATTTTATGCGAATTTTTGGGATTTTTCCAGTTGAAGGTTCTGCTGGGAAAATCTATTTGTTTTTGGAAAGATTGCATTCTACAGAATTGAAAACTGGTTTTCATAGATCCCAATTGCTACTAACAGAAACTAGAGCTCAAGGGCTTTCAAAAAAAATTTGTTTGAAGATTTTTGGAGCAATCTACAGAGAGATATGCATTTTTGAAGTCGGGCAAAGTTCCTGACATTTGAAAAAAAAATTGAATCTCTGAAAGAGGGAGCCACTGTCATGTTCATCTTCTACCTCCAGCCAGACCCGAACCGGGAGCCATACAGTGACTTCGCGCTGCCGTTCCCGATCTTAGAAGCACCAGATGACCAAGACACAAAAAAGAAAAATGTTCCTTGTATCTTGGAACACCCATATGACAACATGGCCAGCCCGGACGACGAGTGGACGGTCACCAGCATCGATGGGGGCGCCGGTGTTGAGCTCGGTCATGGCGGCCTAGCTCGGCAAGACATCATTTTTGATGCGATTTGCGCCAGGAGTATCGTGGCCATCCCAGGAGCATGATTGTGATGCTTAATTGTGGGCAAAATAGCCGGAGCATAGAGTTCGACGGTGAACCGTGCTCTTTCAATGGCGGAAGGGGAAAATTCGATATACTCCCTAATTACTCGGTGTTTCCTTCTGGTTTTTGGAGGGGAGGTGCGCTAGGAGACGGTGATCATATTATATAACTGGATTGAAAAAGTGTTGCACCTACAATTTGAATTAAATCGATGACCTAAGCTCAAAAGCTACAAAGGCACTCCGGATTTTCACGAAAAACAAGAGCTAGGGGGCACGACATGGATTCAAACCAGCAGCTACAATAGGTTATGGCACAGATTTTCTATGTGGGAGTCGAAGCTTGACGAGGCTTGTGTGGATCTGTCCACAGTGGAGCAGAGGAGCCCCGGCGGCGATGGCACAGCAAGGAGAAAAACGTTGATTGGGGGTGAAAGCCGGTTTTAACAGCAAGAGGAGGATAAGGGTGAATTATAGAAGCTGGAGTAGATATTTTGCCATGAAAAATCTGAGTGGAAGTCGCGAGGGCGCATGCCGTCGCGGTGGCGCGCGCAGCGTGCGCTGGACTGCAGCTGCCCGAGGCCCGCTGACTGGTGGGCCCCACCAGTCAGCCTCCGAGCCACTGCCCACTTTAATAATTCATTTTAAAATAGTAAATGAACTCCAAAAATCATGAAACTTCATGTATATGTCAAGAAAAACGTGCTGAACATAATGGTGTGTTCAAATTTTTATGTTCGAGTGAATTGGGACCAGATTTTGAATTTGTGTTTAAACTTGACTTAAATTCGCTGAGTGTCTCAAATAAAATAACAAATGGGTTTCAAAATTCATGAACCTTCGCAAGGAGCCTATTTGTAAATTTAGAAGATTATAGAAAAATTTATAGCCTCAGATTTGAATATTTTGTACAGGGTATGGGTATACAGTAGCTATATGCTATTTTGATTATTTTAAGTATATGAGGTATTATAACTTGATTTGCCAAAGCAAACCTCATTCAAATATTCCAAAATTTTGCAGAGATGATATTAGAATTATTCTAAGATTATTGGTGAAGTATGTTTATCATGTTAATAAAATTTTAAACATGAGAAGAAGAAAGAATTGAATAGGTTCAAGTTCATGTGTCCAACTATCAGTTCATGTGCATAACCATGATGGATATCCACTATGGTTCATAATAAACTTGTAGGTGAAATTTATATTGAGGAAGACACTGGGATTTTACAATCCTCCCTCCTTAAAAGAATCTCATCCCGAGATTACAATTGAAAGAGACGGAAGTAAATAATTACCGGAGATATGACGATAACATGTCTGGATACTTGGTGCAGAGAAACTCTTCACTCTCCCATGTTGCTTCCTCGACAGTGTGGTTACTCCACAAAACTTTATAAAACCACATCGTCCGATTCCTTGTGACACGAGACTTTTCATCGATAATACGGATTGGATGCTCGACGTAGGTGAGATCCGGTTTCAATTCTTCCAATTCTTCAATGTGGACGTCGGTAGATGGTTTGAGACATTTCCGTAATTGGGATATGTGGAAAATGTCATGAACACTAGCTAGAGTTATAGGTAACTCCAATCTGTGCGAAACTGGACCACATCTTTCAGTGATAGCAAAGGGACCGATAAATCACGGAGCCAACATTCCTTTTACACCAAACCGATGAATTCCTTTCATCAGAGATACACGTGGTCTCCGATGTTAAAACTTAAAAGACGATGCCTTTTATCCGCATAACTCTTTTGTCAAGACTGATCGGCTTTGAGATTAGCTTGAATAACTTTTACTTGCTCTTCAACTTCATTTACTAACTCAATTCCAAATACCACTCGTTCACCAGATTCGCACCAGTTGAGTGGTGTGCGGCACTTTCTGCCGTAGAGAGCTTCATAGGGTGCCATTTTGATACTAGATTTATATCCGTTGTTGTACGAGAATTCCACCATCGGTAATTGATCATCCCAATTTTTACTGTGGTGTATGGCACATGCTCTTAACATATCCTCAAGTATCTAATTTACCCTCTTGGTTTGTCCGTCAGTCTAAGTGTGATATGCGGAACTATGGATTAACATCGTCCCTAATGATGCATGTAGCTGCTCCCAAAAACAAGCAACAAACAACGATCCTCTATCCTATACAATGATGCGGGGAACTCCATGTAAGCACATAATTCTTGATATGTATAAATCCGCATATTTCATCGCATTGTAAGCGGTATGCATTGGAATAAAGTGTGCTGAATTAGTCAACCGGTCAACGATCACCCAAATGGAATTGTGTTTGTGAAAGGCGAGAGGCAATCCGATAGTGAAATCCATACTCAGATCCTCCCATTTCCATGCCAGCATTTTCAGTGGTTGCAGCAGTTTGCTTTTCCTCATGTGGTCAGCTTTCACTCTCCAACATGTGTCACACTCGGACACATACTTTGCTATTTCTCTCTTCATACATGTCCACCAAAATTTAGTATGGAGATCTTGGTATATTTTATTGCTGCCAGGGTGGATCGAATATCTAGACAAGTGAGCCTCATCCAAAATCTTCTTTCGTAGGACCATGTCCCGGGGTACCACTATTCGATTTTTGAACCATAAAGTTCCTTGTTCGTCTTCCCGGAAACATTTCATTTCTCCACTTTTAAGCCTTTTTTGAATATGAGACATTCCATTGTCTTTCTTCTGATCCTCTACAATCTCCTCTCTGATTGTAGGCATGAGAGCAAGGTTATAGAGAGCTCCATAAGGAATCACACTTAGACTAGGTTCATCTTCTTCCATAGAACCGATGGTCAAATTATGAACGTGTGACTTTCGACTAAGTGCATCAGCACCCACATTGGCCTTGCCGAGATGATAATGAATCTCAAGTTCATAGTCTTTGATTAACTCTAACCATCTTCGTTGTCTCATATTTAATTCCTTTTGTGTGAAGATATACTTCAAACTTTTATGATCTGTGTAGAGGTGCACTAAATTTCCCATTAAGTAGTGACTCCACATCTTTAGTGCAAGAACTACTTATGCCAACTCTAACTCATGTGTTGGATAGTTGTGTTCATGATTTCAGAGTTGTCTTGATCCATATGCAATTACTCTTCCATCTTGCATAAGTATGCAGCCCAATCCGATGCCGGATGCATCACAATAAACATCAACAGATTTCGTCGTATCGGGTTGAGCCAAGATCGAGGCCGTTGTGAGATGCTTCTCTAAAGTTTTGAAGGCTTACTCACATGATTCACTCCATACATACTTGATGCCCTTCTTTAATAAGTCTGTCATAGGCTTTGCAATTTTAGAGAAACTTGGAACTAATCTCCGATAATGGCCTGCTAAACCCATGAAACTACGGACTTCATGTACGGAGGTGGGAGATTGCCATTTCAGCACTTGTACCACTTTACTCGGATCCACAGCTATGCCTTACGCTGAAATAATATGACCAAGGAATGGAACTTGATTAATCCAGAATTCACATTTTACTGACTTTGGCATATAGCTTGTGATCACGCAGTCGTTGAAGCACGATCTTGAGATGTTCAATATGTTCCTCTTCTGACTTGGAGTTGACCAAAATATCATCGATGAACACCACGACCAACTTGTCTAACTCTGGCATTAATACTGAATTCATCAAATACATGAAAGCGCTGGGGCATTTGTGAGACCATAAGACATAACCAAATACTCATAAAGTCCATATCTAGTTGAGAATGCTGTCTTCGGTATATCTTCTGGTCGTATCATAATCTGATGATAACCAGACCGAAGATCCATTTTGGATAATACCCTAGCACCCACTAATTGATCGAACAGCAGATCAATCCGTGGTAGTGTATACTTGTTCTTGATAGTCACGGCATTAAGAGGATGGTAATCCACGCATAGTCGTAATGTTTTGTCCTTCTTTTTGACGAAGAGAGCCGAGCATCCCCAAGGTGATGAGCTCGGATGAATGAAACCCTTACTCAATAAGTCATTCAACTGCTCCTTTAATTCGGCTAACTCATTGGGTGCCATTCTATATGGTCGTCGAGAGATAGGCGTAGTTCCCGGTATTAACTCAATCTTGAATTCCACATCTCGGTCGGGCGGCATACCCGATAGGTCATCAGGGAATACATCTGAGAATTCACATACCACTGGAATGTCTTCTAACTTAATTGTTTCATAATAATACAACGCTGCACTTTCTTGAACCGTGTTCTCAAGAATTATGTTGTGGTGGCGCAGAGTTGAAGAGTTGAGCTCAACGGTGCGAGGACTGATGTTTAGAACAGCTTCGTGGTTGCTTAACCACGACATTCCCAAGATTACATCAATCTTTTGACCTTCAAGGATGATAAGAGTATTGGGATATATTCTACAGCCCAGACATAATGGTGATCGGGAGATAACATCACTTGCAGTAATATTAACTCCGAGTGAGGATATAAGATAGCGAGGTTTTGTGGTAGTGCTTGAAAGCTGGTGCTTGAACACAAAAGATTGACTTATGAAATTATGTGTAGCACTAGAATACAAGAGAATCAATATAGGTATATGGTTGAGAGTGAATATTCCCGCTAACAGGGGTTCTCCCTCCGGTACACCCTCGATGGTAGTATAGTGGACACTGCCAAGCTTTGATTTCTTTTGCTGCTGATTTGGAAGCTGACTTGAATGTTGAAATGATGACTGGATGCAGATTTGATTTCTCTCTGGACAATATCTAGTAATGTGACCCATAAGTCCACAAGTGAAGCACGGATATTTAGTCGGTTCAGCGCTGACTTGTGGATGAGAACTTGGTATCTCTGGCTGCGATGAAGATGGATAAGAACTTATGTGCTGCTGCTGCGGGGGTGCTTCGAAACTAGATGCAAGCAGCGGGAGACTTTGTTATGATGGTCGGGTAGATAGCTGCCATTCTTGACCGGATGGCGAACGATATACCAACCGATATTTCAGAGCAACCACACTAGTGTTGTCTTGCGGAATACTCCACTTTCTCTTCTCTGCTTGGAGACAAAGATCTACCTTTTCTTGTAGGATAGCTGCATTGACTAATTTGTTGTACTTGCCGTGATTGAACAACGCCAACCTGGCTCGAAGTTTGACTCTTAGCCCTCTGAAGAAATGATCACATCTCAACATTTTTGTATTTACATAATCGGGCGCATATTGTGCCAAAGGGTTGAACTCCTTAAAATACTCATGGACACTCATGTCTCCTCGCTTGAGTTCAACGAATTCCTCATACATGGCATTTATAATTCCTATCGGAATATGACGAGCACGGAAAGCCTCACGGAACTCAATCCATGTTATCCAATGACCTTCAAGGCGAGTTGCACTATATTCTACCCACCAAGCTCCGGCAGCTCGATGGAGTTGTTGAGCAGCAAATAATGTCTTATGATAATAGTCACAGGGAAACACACCAAATTTGGATTCCATTATGCAAAGACAATGATCTGATTCTAATGTTTCGGTTGCTTCCGTGAAGATTGGCGGTTGTGTTGCCAAGAAATCCAAATAACTGTTTTGAGGTGGAATAACTTGCTGTGTTTGATGAATTAGGCCTTGCTGCACCAAGGCTTGAAGTAACTTAGTGTTCTCATGGTGAGACTCGAACATTTTTTACATGACATCCACCAATACCGTTGATGGTGGTGCCTGCGGTGGGTCCGAATCATCACCGTCTCGAAGAGAACTTCCGATCTTACTCGATGAGCGAGTACGAACCAAACTGCACAAACAAATTTGGGATGAGTCAAAGTTCGATCTCAGACATAAGTGAAAATAAGGAAAACATTAACATGTCAAGAACTTTGTGAAAGTATAACAATATTCATGTTTGCGCAAATTGTCAAACTTATGCTTCAATGATGAACTGTTCTGCCAGAAATGTCCAGTCTGGAGAAATTTGAGAATTTCATCCAGTTAGAGGCAAAATCCTGCCTCTAGGTGAACAACAAAGTTGTAGCTCACTTCCTGGCCTTTTCATAATGTATTTGTTTGCCTCAACATCAGTTCTGGTTAATGAGATATGAATTTCCAAAGTTGACAATGTTCCCAGATTTCCTGAGAAATTTTGACAGCACCTCCTTTGTATATGGCTGTTTTGTCCACAGTTTTTCATATACAAAATATCCATATTTGTCAAAACTGTAAATTACAACATTGTCACATATCTCATATAGTTTCCAGAAATATATCATATGCCCTCATTCGATGTTTCTACTGAGAGTTATGATAAAATTGGTGAGAAGTACCGAAACAGTTCCAGTTTCTGTCCAGCTTTGACAGTTTTTTTTGAAATTTCCAAATTTTAGCTATGATCCAGGGGGGTTATGTTCTTGTCATGGACAGAAATTATTTAGAAAACTCGCATACATTTCCAACCATTTATGGAACACCTTAATGGGATAATTCTGTCAGGAGATATTACTTTTAACTGGAGCTAAGTTTCTGCCAGAATAACACCGGGAAGAATTGAGGTTGACAGTTTTGGTTCAAATTTCATTTTTATCATTTCAAGATAGGAATCTTCTTTGGAGATTAACTTGACACTTTTGTGGAGAGCTACACCTCCGGCACGTATTTCAACTGTCGATGTGCCGATGTAACCTGAATGCAATGCCGGTACTACGTCCTCACCAAATAAAAATCTTAAGCCGGTATTCTGGCATACGTCTCAACGGTGGCAGTAATGACATTCACTCGCAAACGTTTTCTACTCGACCTAAGAATAATGTGGTTAGTGTACCTGTCACTACACCCAAACTACTGATCAATCATATGGTACCGTACAGTAAGAACATCCGTCCCGTATCATTCCATACGGGCCGCCCCGAGCTAAGCCACGTCTCGAGGTACATGACCATGTTTTCTTCCACCCGACGGTGTCCCACGTCATTGCATAAAGATGCACGAGTAGGAGGCGCATCGGGTTATGTCCCACCCGACAGGGGCTCCCACTAACTTTGAAGCACGCTGGGATAACGCGTGTCATATGTTCTCATAAACATGGAAAGTTTCAGAGACTCATATTGACATTTCCGTGAAAAGCCACGGAAATAATCACATGCTACCTCTCGCATGGTGAGCTTACCTCAATTGATCCGCTTGCGGTGGCGTACCTTACCTCTTACCTGACGTTGGAGCGTCATTACAGAATATAATAACACATATGTTTGCCTTGCCACCTTAAGTAACTAATACTATAATAGACCTTATGTGGGCATATAACTAATCCTCACTCGACTACTTTGTAGTTTTAAAAAATAGGCGCTTTTCAAGCGTGCTATTCCCAATACGGCTCTGATACCAAGATGTGGGGACCGGAGTCCACACCTTCCAGAAATCGCATTGGGTGGCGCCATGCGATGCGACACCCAACAGCACACAAGAAAAGCCATACAAAATAACCAACACAAATATTTTATTTCACAAGATAATCCTCTTTTACAGCATAATATACAACGCAGCGGAAAATACATACTCATACTCTCAACTAGCTATGCACAAGAGAAGTCGTCCATGCCCACAGACGCTTCTCACTAGCAACACGAAACAGAGAGCAGTGGCAAGGTTTCCGTGAGAGATACATCTCGACAAGCTCGAGGTCTCACGGACAACCATAACATTAACATAAGATAATAATACCTGCAAAAACCACAATATAGCAACCGTGAGCACAAGGCTCAACAAGACTTAACCGTCTCACCTAAAGCATGGAACTCTACATGCTAGAAACTCTAAAGACTGAGAAGCTAAATTTGCAGAAATGTACTCGTCGAAAGTAAATCCTTAGTGGTCGGTTTTAAAGTAGCATACATGATCCATGGGCATAGCATCATTGTGAATTCCACAATCAAACAAGAAACGCTTCACCCACGATGATACTTACTCAAGGTTGCATAAGACTTACCCAAGTTAAATGTTTGGAAATTGTAAATTTTATTATGCTATCTCTATAGCAACCAAGATTTCAATACAAAGAATTATTCATAGCAGCATATTCATAATCATTCCATTTCTCTTTTTTACTACGTCAAGACTCAGTGACCAAGTATGCTCAATCCATAACCGCGAGCGACGGTGATTCGAATAAAAAACACCCTGACTGCACGACATGGACGCCCATACTCGGAGTTGCATCGGCACACTCCACTGATGTCGCACGCAGCCACCTTTCCCCAGATTCAACCACATCGAAACAGTTCGATCGACCCGAACAGTGAGCTCACTTCAAGGTGCACCTCCGCTGTGAGATGTTCTTGAGTAAGTTACCTCCCACTGTACTAACAGCCGACAACTTAAGCCAATTGAAAAGGTTCCAACATAGGATCCTCAAGGTACATCAGTTTCCTGGGTTCCATATAGCCAGTATGCACCCGGTACAGTTCAAACTTGTCCAACAGGGCCAAGCACAAGACAGGCCTTAACCGACACAAACGGGGCTACCAATCCATCTTCCCAACACCTGCCACGTCATTACCGACCCAGGCACGATGTGGGAAAACCAACCTACACAAATCCCTGTCCATGTCTCATATTAAAGAGTTAATGTTATCTTAACAACTCGCAAGTAGGTTTCCCTAACTCGACTTCTCTCACAAGTAGAATTCCACTACTTGATTTGTGATCAATAAAATGTGACAAATCTCGCGAGTAGTATCCAACATACTCGACTTCTACCGATCTTGTAACTAAATATTAAGCATAGCAATATAACTCGAGATAGTCTTATACTACCCATCCACTCCAAGGTTTATTTGGTCATGCATGTGGAGTATTCAATCAACATAGACCTAATGCACATATCAAGTCTATTCAGTATTGTGTGTATACAACAAAACTTTAAAAAGGCACTTAAATGCAAACCGGGGCTTGCCTTTTGATTGCGATAAAAAGTCAGCGACGATCAGTTAGTATTGTTCATCGAGAACTCACACCACCGCAGATCCAATAGATCACTCCACTCCTCCAGGTTGTGCTTCTCGTTGGGCACCTTCATCGCGAACACTATCGAAATGATATGCAATTGAGAGATTACAATTTATTAATATAACAACTGTAGTTGATTATAACTCAAGAAGGATTAAAATTAGTTAGGACTTGAAGTTCTGTGCTAGACTTGACCGCAACAGAAAGGAAACAAGATGAACTTAGGCAATGGACAAATGAAATGAAATGAAATAGATATTGTTTTGTACACAGGGATGTGATCTCAACATTATACTGGTTCAACAGATTCTCTGAGCCTGAGAAAATTACAGTGAGTTCCAATGGTCATATAGGAATAACCAGGTAAGTTTCAGATACAGCAAATGAATATATTGGTCTACAAAATTTCTTAAGTGTTTAGCTTTATCTGAATTTTGGTTGTATTTCTGGAGGTCTATCACGGCTACCTGTGGTTGTACCATGTAGAGGGGGCCTCACTGGTTCTAGGAAAATTTGTTTCACAATTTTCTAAGTTTCTTTGAATGAGATATTGAATTCTAAATTTGCTAGGAATTTTTGGAATTATTTTATAACTGAATTTAGTTTTCAATTAACATTCAGATTGGGAATTGAATTTGGGCCACGATATCAGGTCTAATAAATCTTAAATTTCTTATAGGAGCTAGTATATGACTAAAGCAAGGTTCAGATCAAATTTGGGACATAACAAAGAAAAGGAACATCTGTAATAATTCAATGAAAGAAAAAGGCAATTGAATTATACAGAAAACCATACAGGTTTTCATACCAAACTAACTGTACAACTTGAATTTTCAGATCATATGGGTTATACAGGATTTTACTTGAGATTTTTAGAGCGTGGATACTAAGAGAAATCGAATTTAGAAATTTGATTAATTTCCTGGTTACAGTTCTATTTTATAACTGAACAGCAGAAAGGAATTTGGAATTTGATTAGGTTATACAGGATCAATGTCTCCTAAACATTATCTGGTAACCAAGAACAGGACAAAGTATTTTATGTGAATTTTGGGGATTTTTCCAGTGGAGGGTTCCGCCGGGAAAAATCTATTTGTATTTGGAAAGATTACATTCTACATAATTGAAAAATGGTTTTCATAGATCCCAAATTGTACTAACTGAAACTAAAGCTCAAGGGCTTTCAAAAGAATTTGTTTGAAGATTTTTGGAGCAATCTACAGAGAGATATGCATTTTTGAAGTTGGGCAAAGTTCCTAGAATTAGAAAAAAAAGAATTGAATCTCTAACAGGGGGACCCACTGTCAGGTTCATTTCTACCTCCAGCCAGACCCGAACTAAGAGACATACAGTGACTTCGCACGGCCGTTCCCGATCCTAGAAGCATCAGTTGACCAAGACACAAAAAGGAAAAATGTTCCTTGTATCTTCGAACACCCGTATGACAACATGGCCAGCCTGAACGACGAGCGGACGGTCACCGGCATCGACGGGGGCGGCGGTGTTGAGCTCGGTCATGGCGTTCTAGCTCGGCAAGACATCATTTTTGATGCGATTTGCGCCAGGAGTATCGTGGCCATCCCAGGAGCATGATTGTGAAACTTAATTGTGAGGAAAACGGCCGGGGCATAGAGTTTGACGGTGAACCATGCTCTTTCAATGGCGGAAGGGGAAAATTCGATATACTCCCTAACTACTTGATGGTTCCTTCTGGTTTTCGGAGGGAGGTGCGCTAGCAGACGGCGATCATATTATCTAACTCGATTGAAAAAAGTGTTGCACCTACAATTTGAAATAAATCAATGACCTAAGCTCAAAAGCTACAAAGGCACTTCGGTTTTTCACGAAAAACAAGAGCTAGGGGGCACGGCATGGATTCAAACTTCACCAGCAGCTACAAGAGGTTATGGTGCAGCTTTTCTATGTGGGAGTCGAATCTTGACATGGCTTGTGTGGATCTGTCCACGGTGGAGCAGAGGAGCCCCGGCGGCGATGGCACAGCAAGGAGAAAAAGGTCGATTGGGGTGAGCAAAGGAAGTGAAAGCCGGTTTTAACAGCAAGAGGAGGATAAGGGCGACTTATAGAAGCTGGAGTAGATATTTGGCCATGAAAAATCTGAGTGGAAGTTGCGCTGGTGCATGCCGTCGCGGTGGCGCGCGCAGCGCGCGCTGGATTGCGGCTGCACGAGGGACGCTGACTGGTGGGCCCCACCAGTCAGCCTCTTAGCCACTGCCCACTTTAGTAATTCATTTTAAAATAGTAAATGAACTCCAAAAATCATGAAATTCATGGATATGTCAAGAAAACGTGCTGAACATAATGGTGTGTTCAAGTTTTTATGTTCAAGTGAATTGGGACCAGATTTTGAATTTGAATTTAAACTTGACTCAAATTCGCTGAGCGTCTCAAATAAAATAGCAAATGGGTTTCAAAATTCATGAAACTTTACAAGGAGCCTATTTGTAATTTTAGAAGAATATTCAAAAATTTATAGCCTCATATTTGAATATTTTTGACAGGGCATGGGTATACAGTAGCTATATGCTATTTTGATTATTTTTAGTATATGAGGTGTTATAACTTGATTTGCCCAAGCAAACCTCATTCAGATATTCCAAAATTTTGCAGAGATGATATTAGAATTATTATAAGATTATCAGTGAAGTATCTTTCTCATGTTAATAAAATTTTAAACATGAGAAGAAGATAGAATTGAATAGGCTCAAGGTCATGTGTCCAACCATCAGTTCATGAGCATAACCATGATGGATATCCAATATGGTTGATAATAAACATGCAGCTGAACTTTATATTATGGAATAAACTGGGATTTTACAACCCTCCCCCCCCCCCCCCCCCTTAAAAGTATCTCATCCTGAGATTACAATTGAAAGAGACGGAAGTAAATGATTACCGGAGATATGACGATAACATGTCCGGATACTTGGTGCGGAGAAACTCTTAACTCTCCCATGTTGCTTCCTTGACAGTGTGGTTACTCCACAAAACTTTATAAAACCACGTCGTCTGGTTCCTTGTGACACGAGACTTTTCATCGATAATCCGGATTAGATGCTCGACGTAGGTGAGATCCGATATCAATTCTTCCAATTATTCAATGTGGATGTCGGTATATGGTTTGAGATATTTCCGTAATTGGGATATGTGGAAAATGTCATGAACAGTAGCTAGAGTCATAGGTAACTCCATTCTGTATGCAACTGGACCAAATCTTTTAGTGATAGCAAATGGACCAATAAATCACAGAGCCAACTTTCCTTTTACTCCAAACTGATGAATTCCTTTCATCGGAGATACACGTTGTCTCCGATATTAAAACTTAAAGGATGACACCTTTTATCCGCATAACTCTTTTGTCGAGACTGAGCGGCTTTGAGATTAGCTTGAATTACTTTTACTTGCTCTTTAGCTTCATTTACTAACTCAATTCCATATAACACTCGTTCACCAGATTCGCTCCAGTTGAGTGGTGTGCGGCACTTACTATCGTAGAGAGCTTCATAGGGTGCCATTTTGATACTAGATTGATATCCGTTGTTGTACGAGCATTCCGCCAATGGTAATTGATCATCCCAATTTTTACCGTGGTGTATGGCACATGCTCTTAACATATCCTCAAGTATCTGATTTACCCTCTCGGTTTGTCCGTCAGTGTCAGGGTGATATGCAGAACTACGAATTAACTTCGTCCCCAATGATGCATGTAGCTGCTCCCAAAAACCAGCAACAAACAACGATCCTCTATCCGATACAATGCTGCGGGGAACTCCATGTAAGCACATAATTCTTGATATGTATAAATCCACATATTTCTTCACATTGTAAGCAGTATGGACTGGAATAAAGTGTGCTGACTTAGTTAACCGGTCAACGATTACGCAAATGGAATCGTGCTTGTGAAAGGTGAGAGGCAATCCGACAATGAAATCCATACTCAGATCCTCCCATTTCCATGCTGGTATTTTTAGTGGTTGCAGCAGTCCACTTTTCCTTATGTGGTCAGCTTTCACTCTCCGACATGTGTCACACTCGGACACATACTTTGCTATTTCTCTCTTCATATGTGTCCACGAAAATTTAGTATGGAGATCTTGGTACATTTTATTGCTGCCAGGGTAGATCGAATATTTGGACAAGTGAGCCTCATCCAAAATCTTCTTTCGTAGGTCCATGTCCCGGGGTACCACTATTGGATTTTGGAACCATAAAGTTCCATGTTCGTCTTCCCGGAAACATTTCATTTCTCCACTTTTAAGCCTTCTCTAAATATGGGACATTCCCTTGTCTTTCTTCTAGGCCTCTACAATCTCCTCTCTGATTGTAGGTATGAGAGTAAGGTTATACAGAGCTCCATAAGGAAACACATGTAGACTTGGTTCATCTTCTTCCATAGAACCGATGATAAAATTATGAACGTTAGACTTTCGACTAAGTGCTTCGGCAACCACATTGGCCTTGTCGGGGTGATAATGAATCTAAAGTTCATAGTCTCTGATTAACTCTAACCATCTTTGTTGTCTCATATTTAATTCCTTTTGTGTGAAGATATACTTAAAACTTTTATGATCTGTAGATTTCCCATTAAGTAGTGCCTCCACATCTTTAGTGCAAGAACTATTGCTGCCAACTCTAAATCATTTGTTGGATAGTTGTGTTTATGATTTCGGAGTTGTCTTGATCCATATGCAGTTACTCTTCCATCTTGCATAAGTACGCAGCCCAATCTGATGCCGGATGCATCACAATAAACATCAAAAGATTTCGTCGTATCGGGTTGAGCAAAGATCGGGGCCGTTGTGAGATGCTTCACTAGAGTTTTGAAGGCTCCCTCACATGATTCACTCCATACATACTTGCTGCCCTTCTTTAATATGTTTTTCATAGGCTTTGCAATTTCTCCACTTTACTTGGATACACAGCTATGCCTTCTGCTGAAATAATATGACCAAGGAATGGAACATGATTAATCCATATTTCACATTTTACTGAATTTGGCACATAGCTTGTGATCACGCAGTCGTTGAAGCACGATCTTGAGATATTCAATATGTTCCTCTCCAGACTTGGAGTAGACCAAAATATCGTCGATGAACACCATGACGAACTTTTCTAACTCTGGCATGAATACTGAATTCATCAAATACATGAAATGCGCTGGGGCCTTTGTGTAAGATCCCACTTTTTCCTTTCATGTGAAGTTTAGCTACAAGTTGTTTATCAAACATAATGGAGGTCAATAAAGTGGTGCACATGAACTTGACCTCACTAAAAAGTTTTCTTTCTACTCATGTTTAATTTTATTAACATGAGGATTGGACTTCACCCTAATCCTAGATCATTTTAATTAAACCTTTCTGCAAAGTTGGGAATTTAATTGATTGAAATGGCTAGGGCAAATTATATTGCAGCAATATAAAAATCAAAACAAATGTAATTGATTATGTTGCTGTGTATATCTGGCCCTGACAAAGAGATACAAATCCAAGGCTCCAAATTTTTCATTGGCCTCTTAAATATTTTAAACAGATTCTCGGAAAATTTTCAAGATTTTTGAAGCACGTCTTCCATTTAGTTGGTCACGTACAGAGGGTTTATTTCGCGTCGATCTCAAATTTAGCTTTGCACTGAACCTTGCCCAAATCAAACCACAATTTTTCCTAAGATCTTTTGTGGTTCAGTGAGCTTTGTTTCAAAGTTTGTTGATTTATGCACCTCAGTTACTATTTATTTCAATAAGGTTTATGAACAAGTTTTAATTCAAATTTGATTTTGAATTTGAAACAAACTATGTCCAAATTGAAATCTGATTGCAGATTTGGGTTCCTCATATTATTCTTAGCCTGTCTGTAAATTTTGGGAATGTTTGGGCAATGTTTGAGGTGGAATTTAGAGGAACAGAGAAGAGGGAGTAGTGGGGCCCGCATGTCGGCCAGGGAGACCATTTAACCACCCTGTTTTCTTTCTCCGCGGGACACCGTGACGGCTGCATGTCGCCAGCACGCCGTTCGGCCGTCGGTCGCCTCCAGCTGCCCTGCTCCTCCTTATCTACTGCGGTAAAGGCTATATATTCACCCCACCGTCGACTGAAGTCCCTCCTCGGTTCACTTTTCGCTCGTGCCGCGCCGTTTCTCGCCGCCGCGACCACCTCAGTTCCGCTCAACGCCGCTCAGCCTCGCCACCGATACAAGCCTCCCCGTCCTCTGCAGTCTATAGGAAAAAGGTGCGCCATGATCTCGTGTAGCTTCTAGTTAAATTTGAACTCATATCGTGCATCCTAGCATCCGTATTCCGTGAATTACCGAAGCACTTTTATAGCATCAAAGCTAGTTAGTCGGTTTAATTCCGATTGTATGCACAATAATTCTTTGATCCAATTAGACGACATCATCTACGTATCCTAGCGCACCTTCCCTCCATAAATCCGAAAGAACCATCGACTAATTAACGAGATATCCAATTTTTCCCACTCCGCCATTGGAGGAGCTCGGTTCACAGTCGACCTTGGTGTTGTCGGCTATGGTGCGAGCTCTAGACCCTCCTAAACTCTTTCCCATGCTTCCAGGATGCTTCCCGAGCTTTCAAATGAGAGTTTTCGCTAGGAAATTGAAGGTCTCGACATAACCGAAACCCTAGCACCCGCCACCGCCGTCAGGAGTGGTTTTCCGGTCACCCATCGCTGTCAGGAGTTACTCTAGCATATTCCCCGCATGAAACTAGGGTGGGGCGGCGAGTACCGAGACCTCCCATGGGCTGGAAACCATCATCGGTGAAAATGCCGCCACGCGCCTGCGTGGGCGTCGCCGCCCGAGCCCGTGGCCAGAGGTTGAAGAAGGCAGGAATGCGGGGTCCCACCTGCTAGTGAGTGCAGCGCGGCCGGGATCAGCCTATGGCCAGGGATCTTCCGTGGCCGCTGGAAATATTTATGGCTTCCGGTGTGGCTGACTCTTGGTTGGCTGATTTTAAATCCGGTGGGCCCAGGCGCCAGTTTTAAAAGCTAAAAATCCCAAATTGATGTAGAACCATTTCCAAGCTTTAAAAATCAATATCTCTCTGTAGACTACTCCAAAAATATTCAAACAAATATTCGTTGAAAGCCCTTGAGCTCTAGTTTCTGTTAGTAACAATTAGGTTCTGTGAAACTTACTTTTAAAATCGGTAGTAAACAATCTTTCCAAATGCATATACAATTTTTCCAGGTGAACATTCCACTGGAAAAATCCCCAAAATTCACATATAATACAATGTCCTATTCTTGTTCATCAGAAAAAGTTTGGGAGCCATTGCACATGTATAACCCTCTGTATAGTAAAATTACCTTTTTCAGTAATTGAATTTTTACAGATGTTCAGTTGCTTTATTATATCCCAAATTTGTTCAGAACCTTTCCCCAGTCGTACACTATTTCCTGAAAAGAATCTTGTATTTAATTGACTTAATCTCCTAGTCCTAATTAAGTTGCAAATTGAATATTAATTGAAAAGCTAAAAATTCAATTATAAAATGATTCCAGAAATTCTTACCAACTTTGAAATTCAATGACTCCTTCACCAAGGCTTAGACATTTATGAAACCAATTTTGCTAGAACCAGGACAACCTCCTCTATCATGATCATCAACTGGCAGCTATGTTTGCTACAGTTTATTCTCTAAAATCCTTGGGAGCTTATTGCTTACCATAATTTTAAAGACAACAAACTACTTTGATCATCTCCTATTCTTTGCAAGAGCTTCTATCATATTCCCTACTATCTACCATCAAAGTTCCTAAGCCAATTAGGTCATTATCATATAATGATCACCATAGATTAAATTATGGTCTTGGTAGTAATTATTTTTCAAAGTCATTCATATACATATTATATGCATATCTTGTAGTGACCGAAGTCGAGGAGGAACCAGAGGCCTTGGAAGTGCACCTGTCGGATACTAACACAGACTCGGACCTGCAACCAGGCAAGCCTCGGTTTGCATTTAAGTCGTGTATAAAGTTTAGATTTATCACTATGTTGATTAGCATATGAATTGTGCATCACGTTCAGGATGCTTGAATACTCCAAATGCATGACCCACAATCCCATTGTTTAATTGGGTAGGTTGCTAGCTTGACGTGTAGAACTACTATGCAAATGTTGTTGGTGAACCGGTAAAAGTCGAGTAGTTGGAATCTACTCGCGAGATAGAAATTTGACACTTATCTACACTGGGTTAACATTTATAGAAAATGACTGTTTAATCTAAACTTGAGACCGGTCAGAGATGGATAGGAAGTGGCAAGACGTGGTCTTGGTCGCATAGCTCTGACTGGTCAGTTAAGGCCCATCTGTATAGGGGTGGGTTGAGGACAGTAAGGTGTAAATCGGTTGGCGGACACAAGAGGTGTTCCGTGCAGAGACCTTCTGTTCGCGGAGGTGAGACGGGTTCGGCGTTCGGGTTTCTTGTGAAAGGTGGCCATATACGACTAGTACTAAAGTGTTACGTAGGTACTGGAGTACTCGCTAACACTTCTGAACGTGCGTATGTGTTGTGTTGTCCGGGTGTGTCCTGATTGCAATCACCGTCCCTCGCAGTAATGGAGTACCACTTCTTCACTACGCTGTGATGTAGTAAACACTAAAGAAGCCAGAAAAATATGTTGTATTGAATTATAATTGCTTTGCAGCCTTGTATGACTTAGAGATAGTAAAATTAAAGTTTACAGTTTCCCCATACTTTAGCTGTAATAGCATTATGTGCTCTAGGCATGTCATATCATCGGCAAAGCGTTTCTTGTTTGATTGTGGAGTCTATGATGTGCCGTGCCTGGAGAATGTCATCTGCTACTTAAAATATGAATTTAGGGATCCACTTGTAGGCGAGTCATTTATGCTTCACCTTACCTATGCTTAGTATTCACCCTTGCATATGTCTAGTGAGACAGGTCAGTCTTGCTGAGCCTTGTGCTCATGTTTGCAGTTAACGAGTTTTTGCAGGTTATACGATTGATGAAGGGTTTGATGATGAGGCTGCACCCCCTCTAGGGTGTACAGCCGAGTGGGAACCCTGCACGCCGCCGTGACTTGGATGTTGCTAGTGCATAGTATCCAGGACATGGATGACTTTTCTTTTGCATATCTAGTGGTGAGAGCGTAGGTATGATATATATGTTTCTTTTCTTCCGCTAGTATTGTAAAACTTCTGGTGTATGATAACTAAAAGACTTCGTCTTTTATTTTATCCTGTTCTGTTCTTGTATACTGTTGGGTGTCGCATGGCACGACACCACCCAATGAGATCCTCGGATGTTGGGATTCTGCTCCCCACAGACATGGTATCAGAGCATCATTGGGAATAGTGTACTTGAAAAATAACATATTTTCAAAATTTAGGATTTGAGTGAGGAATTAGCTATATGCCTTTATAAGGAATATTATTAGTATAAGATATAAAGGTGGTAAACTAACTTATATGTTATTAATTCTGTAATGACGCCCCGACATCAGGTAAGAGGTAAGGTACGCCACCGTAAGCGGATCAATTGCGGTAAGATCATCATGCGAGAGGTAGCATGGATGTTTTCTGTGGCTTAGCACGGAAATGTTAATATGAGTCTCTGAAGCTTTCTATGTTTTTGAGATCCTATGACATGCGGTACCCCAGCGT
The DNA here is from genome assembly GCA_036927565.1 of Tuctoria greenei. Classification (NCBI taxonomy): domain Eukaryota; kingdom Viridiplantae; phylum Streptophyta; class Magnoliopsida; order Poales; family Poaceae; genus Tuctoria; species Tuctoria greenei. The sequence continues at coordinate 106,162,702 of JAYESD010000008.1, forward strand.
GCTTCAAAGTTAGTGGGAGCCCCCGTTGGGTGTTGTATAACCCGATAGTATGCATCTCTAGAACCATTCATGTTCTATGGGAGCATGCAAAACATGTATGCCCGAGCGTGTATAAGCCGGACAGAGGGCGACTCACACTAGAGTCGTATGCATTTATTTTCATATGTATTATTGTGTCTGCCTGTCGTGTTTCCCCGTACCGCCCTTGGGATATGACAGTGTGAAAGGGGATTGTTTGTATTTTGCGGCAATGACTATGGTAGAAGACCGTGTAGAAACCGTTTGCGAGAGAACGATATAGGAACCACCTATAGACGTAAACGGATATACCGGATAGAATTTTCTTTGGTGAGGTACGTAGTACCGTCAGTATCAAACATGATACTTGACCATCCCCAACGACAGAATGGATGCATAGTGTTTTGGAAAGTCCGAATATCAGATGCTGGTTGGTTTGGACTCCGAAAAAGGGACTCCGACTCGATAAGGTAGATAGAATTAAGATTCTTGATTTCTGGCAGAAGTTGGCTCGACTTCGCCAGGTTGTAATCTAGGTTATCTGATAGATAATATAAGGGTATCATATATGGATGGAAATCTCGTGAAGACCTCTACAACTTTTCTGTTGACCATCAGGGCAGAAAAGTTTGATAATATGTTGAAATCTGGAGAATACTAAAACTTCTCCAGATGACCCTCCCATAGTACCAGTTCCAGTAATATTGCAATAACTCTCTGTAGGAACATATTTTGCCTTATTGTGATACATGTATGCAAATATAAGTAGAATATATACAAGTTTGGTGTTTAGAGTTTTTCCTAATTCGAATTTGATACAAATCAATTTTGGAAATCAAAACAGTGAACTGCAGGACTGCTGGTGCAAACCAGTCAGTTCAACTGTTTAGTCTTGATAGTTATAACTTTTAATCCAGAATAGTGACATAATCACATATATACATTTTTGGAAAGCTTAGGAAGTCCTCTATCAACTTTATTTTGCATTCATGATATGAATCTGGGTACAGCAGTGTCTAATTTGATTTGTCGCAAACTTGGTCCTGGCAGTCCAGAACTTGAAGCAGTTTGCACATGTTGGTGAATTCGCGCGCGATACCTGTATAACAAACAGGTAGGGGGTAACTATTTCACTTATGGATTGTTAACTTGATGTTATAAAAAGTTTATTTTGTCATTACCTCAAAATATTGTCATGATATCCCTGTATAAATTGTGGACATCACTACAGTACAGGGGAGTTTCTGTCAAAATTTCCAGAAAATATGGGTCAACTTAAAACCTGTATAGATTATATTTCCTAGCTCACTTGTAGCTGTATGAGTACAACCTGGAAAGTTTGGAAAGTGTACTACAACTTTGGTATTCAACTCCACCTTTTTTCTGAGAATTCCTGTATGAAACATGGGGTCTATACAGGGAGATGGCAGTGGAGATGATCCAATTACCTAACGGTTGGGTGCACACGACGTGCACTGGCGAAGACAGGTTTCCGGATTTGTTTGTCTTGCTGATACACCAGTGCGGATATGAGGAGGTGCCAAGCTATTGGGGAAAGGAATTCCATGACAATAGGGTGAAGAGGTGTGTCATCTATGTCGACGTGTCTGCTGGTCCACCAAGCAACGGATGGGCCCCCTTCTCTATCAAAACAAGGGGAGTTATGTTGGAAGAAACTTGGTGCTTCGCTGCAAGGGTTGCTATGGGGAGGTTTTGCCAACTTCACCATCGTCAGCTAGTGGGTACTCTGTATGAGTTCTTTCCGGTCAGCGGTAGAGCTGCTGAAGAGTGGGCTAACCGATTGATCGCAGATTATGACCTCCGCGGTGGAACATCGGTGACAGCCTTAGCGTTGTATGCATCGGCATCACGTCACGAAAATGGCACCCAGAGGGCATGCATTAAGGAGTTGGGGTATAATCTGAGGCAAACCATGATTCGAGGGGATCATTTCGTGCGTGAAAATAATTCGCTTAGAACCTCGATCGCTCCTATCAACCAACGTCTCCGCTTCAAAGAAGAGCAGTATGAGCTAATTGCTTAAGATCTATTGAAGGCTCGTGGAGCAACTCAAGAAATGGAAACTGAGTTGGAGGCAAGTTTATTTGATGTGCACCAGCTGGGTACTCGGTTGAGCATGATGACTGAAGATCCAGATCGGTCCAGGGCAGAGGCTTAGGACTGGAAAGGCAGTTGTGAACAAGCCCAGCAGGAACTCGATGGCTTTAGGATGTTTATGGTGCAGGCCGATGTACAAGCATTGGCTGTCGCAAAAGCATCGATAATGGGCGAGGCAGTAGCTTCTACTTCGACACCCATACCGGTGGTGCCCAATCCTTAGGATGAGGAAGAAGAAGATCCCGAGGAACTCGAGTACGTCGAGTAGGACGTATTGGAGTGGGATGTGGCAACACTTCTGCCCACACGGGGAAACATATAGTTTTATAGTTGCTCGTGTGTTTCTTTTGTGACCATGTTTGTCATATTGAGAGTAGTGGTGGTTATGTCTAAGATGACAAGATGTGTACGACATCTCATGGGGACCAAGTATGGTAGAGATGTATTTCCATAGTGGGAGTCCATCATTTTGAAGTTTACTACTGTAAACTTGGTCACGAGATAATATATATTGTATAAAGATTGTACTTTATCAATATATGTTGATGTTGTATATTATCTATCGCTGTCTACCGCATTACTATTTATATGGAAGGATGAACATGAGGCAATGAGACCTATGGTGTAAATCGTTGAATTGCAGCATGGTGTATACACGTACAGCCCAGGAAGTGGGAGGCTCAAGTGGGGGACAGGGGGATGACACCACACCACCGGGGCAGAATACGCCCCAGGCGCAGCCACCTCCACCACCTCCACCTACACTTCCCAGAAGTCTCGCGGAGGTCCTCGCAGCAGTGCTCGGCTCGCGCGACGAGCAAACTGATTTTTTGTGGACCCTTGTACAGCATTTCGTCCCATCAAAGGGGACGACAAGCTGATGGGCCACGTCAGCCATATCCGAGTTCCTACTCGGATTTCACATCAACGCATCCGCCGGTCTTCAGGGAGGCCAACGAACCTTTGGAGGTGGACAACTGGCTCTGCACCATTGAAGGGAAGTTCTGTTTAATCTAGATAACCGAACAACAGAAGACTCTATTTGCAGCTCAACAACTGCAGGGTTCTACTGGTGCGTGGTGGGCAAACTACCTAGCCACACGCCCCGCAGGCTATGTCGTGAGCTGGGCAGAATTCCGGAAGGCGTTTCGCGCCTACCATATCCCTCCCGGGATTATGAGGAGGAAGCTTCAAGAGTTCTTGGAGCTGAAGCAGGGAGGAAGGAGTGCTTACGAGTACTCCAATACCTTCAACCACATGGCCCAGTGTGCACAAGACCAAGTGAACATGGAAGACAGGAAGCGAGAGTGCTTCTACCGGGGTTTGAACACCAAGATGAAGGACAAGCTTACCTTGTTCAACCGAGACAGCTTCAACGATATTGTCAACATCGCGAACGTACAAGAGGACGCTACTCGAGAGCTGTCCTCAGACAAGAAGAAGAGGAGTGCTCCACAGGGCAGTAGAGGTGGTGCTCCTCAGAAGTACCGAATAGGGTATTGATCACCATCTGATCAGAGTTGGCAACTGCCATTGCGACCACCGATGTTCAGTGGTCGCCAGTTCGGCAACACCAGTTTCCGACCGCAGCAGCAGCAGGGTGTGATCCCATGTGCACTTCCACCACCACCACGTGCGCTGGGATTCCGTCCTCCCATTTGTACCGGCCAAACCCCGTATACGTGGTTCACGTGTGGACGCACGGGGCACTTCGCCAAGGACTGCCCGTAGACTAGGCAGGGCGGAGGACAGTTGTCGTACCATGGCGCTAACCAACCCCGCAACCAGCCCAAGAAGCCAGTCCCCAGACTCGGCAACGCCCACCACCTCGCAATTGAGGATGTTCCGGAAGGCACACCCGTAGTCACGGGTACGTTCTCTATCTTTGATCATCCCTTAGTCATACTATTTGACTCCAGAGCTTCCCACAATGTCATTAGCAAGTCTTTTGTCATTAAAAGTCACTTGCCTGTTATCTCCACAAAAACTCCGTATGTGATTTGCACTCCGGCAGGGAAGACAAGAACAAATGATATGGTTCCTGGGATACCACTTAACCTAGATGGAACTATATATATTACTTCGCTTCTGATACTAGAGAATCAGAAGCTAGATGTCATCTTGGAAATGGCGTGGTTACAATACCATGGTGCTATTCAAGATATCGTTCATTGAAACATTTATCTAAATTCTCCACTTCATGCTTCCCAAGTCCTCAATCTTGAGAGAATCGTTCTAGTGAACCCATCTACTCACAATACCAAGGTTATTGAACTTAAGGATATTCCAATAGTATGTGAGTATCCGGACGTGTTTCCCGACGATCTTCCTAGTATGCCACCAGAAAGAGATATAGAGTTCAAGATTGAGCTTGTACCGGGAACAGTGCTGATCTCAAGGCAACCCTACAAGATGGCACCCAAGGAACTTGCAGAACGGAAGGAGCAGTTAACGGAACTTGAGAACAAGGGTTTCATTCGTCCAAGTTCATCACCATGGGGCTGTTCTGCATTGTTCGTGGAGAAGAAGGATAAGACCTTGAGACTATGTGTGGACTATCGTCCACTCAATGCTGTCACTATCAAAAACAAGTATCCACTACCACACATTGATATTCTTTTCGATCAACTAGTGGGTGCTAAAGTATTTTCGAAGAAGGATCTTCATTTTGGCTATCATCAGATTAGAATCCGGCCAGAAGATATACCAAAGACAGCATTCTCGACGAGGTATGGACTCTATGAATACCTTGTGATGTCCTTCGGATTGACCAACACACCGGCTCATGTCATCTATCTTATGAACTCAGTGTTCATGCCGGAATTGGACAAGTTTGTCGTGGTCTTCATTGACGACATCCTTGTATATTCGAAATCCGAAGAAGAACATGCTCAACACTTGCGTATCATGGTTCAACGATTACGAGACCACCAGCTATATGCCATGTTCAGCAAGTGTGAATTCTGGATCAGCCAAGTGCCATTTTTAGGGGACATTATATACGCAGAAGGGAATGCAGTTGACCCAAGCAAGATAAAGCAAGTACTCAAATTGGAGTCTACAAAGTGTGTACATGAAGTTTGAAGTTTCCTGGGTTTAGCTGGGTATTACTGGAGGTTCATTCCCAGTTTCTCCAAAATAGGTAAACCAATGACAGAACTTCTAAAAAAGGGTAAGAAGTATGTATGGACAGAGGCATGTGAGGGAGGTTTCCAGGCATTGGTAAAACACCTCACAACAGCACATGTATTAGCTAAACCGGACACAACCAAATCATTTTACGTGTATTGCTATGCATCAGGAAATGGGTAGGTTATGTGTTGATGCAGGACAGACGAGTGATCGCTTATGGATCACGGCAGCTTCGGAACCATGAGCAGCACTATCCGACTCATGATCTAGAGCTCTCTACTGTGATACTAGCATTGAAGATGTGGAGACATTATTTACTGGGTAATTTAGTACATCTCTACACCAATCACAAGAGCCTGAGGTACATCTTCACCCAAAAGGACTTAAATATGCGACAGCGTAGATGGTTGGATTTAATCAAGGGTTATGCGATTGAGATCCACTACCATCCAGGCAAAGTGAATGTAGTCGCAGATGCTCTGAGCCGCAAGTCCCATGTCAACAATCTCTCCATCACCTCAATGGGAGAAGAAGAACCGAGTCTCTACTTGGTTCCATATGGGGCACTCTACAACCTAGCTCTCATTCCTACTATCAGGGAGGATATTATGGCAGCTCAGAAGGAGGACAAAGGGATGTCGCACATTAGACAAAGAATGGATAAGGGGGAGATGAAATGTTTTCGACGTGACAATGAAGGTACCCTCTGGTTTAAAAACCGTATAGTGGTACCCCAAAACATGGAACTTCAGAAGAAGATACTGGATGAAGCTCATTTATCCATGTATTCCATTGATTCGGGAAGTAACAAAATGTACCAAGACTTAAGGAAGAAGTTCTGGTGGACTCGGATGAAGAGAGAAGTAGCAAAATACGTATCCAAATGTGATACGTGTCAGTGAGTTAAGGCCGACCATATGAAGGCAGCTGGACAGCTTCAACCTTTAAGCATACCGGCATGGAAATGGGAGGATATCGGCATGGATTTCATTGTTGGGTTGCCTCCCACTCTCCATAAGCACGACTCAATTTGGGTGATCGTTGACCAGTTGACCAAACCAGCTCATTTCATACTGGTCAGTGTCAAGTATGATGTAAAGTGGTATGCAAAACTTTATATCTCCAGAATCTTGTGCCTACATGGAGTACCCCGCAGTATCATTTCAGATCGTGGATCTATTTTCGTTGCTCTCTTTTGGGAGCATCTCCACAATGCATTGGGTATGAAACTGATTCGAAAGCTCGGCTTATCATCCTCAGACTGATGGACAAACCGAGCGGGTGAATCAAGTGCTAGAGGATATGCTTCGTTCCTGTGCCATCCACCATGGTAGCGATTGGGATGATCATCTACCACTGGCGGAATTTTTGTACAACAACGGTTACCAGGCTAGCATCCAGATGGTGCCATATGAAGCTCTTTATGGCCAGAAGTGTCGCACACCCTTGAATTGGTGCGAAGCTGGTGAACGAGTGGTATATGGCATCGACTTGATAAATGAAGCCGAAGAGCAAGTATGTATTATTCAAGCAAATCTCAAAGCCGCCCAGTCTCGTTAGAAGAGCTATGTGGAAAAACGACGTCGACCTCTTCACTTCGAGGTTTGGGATCAAATTTATCTCCGGGTATCCCCAATGAAGGGAATTCACCGATTCAGAGTGAAAGGGAAGCTAGCTCCACGTTTCATTGGGCCGTTTGCAATAATCAAAAGATGCGAACCTGTGGCATATCAATTGGAGTTACTGCCATCGCTGGCAGGGGTCCACAATGTGTTTCACATTTCTCAGTTGCAGAAATGTCTTAAAGCCCCAACGAATGTACGTATTGAGGATTTGGAGGCTCTCCATCAAGATCTTACTTATTCCGAGCATCCAACCCAGGTCGTTGATGAGAAGACTTGCACCACAAGGAACCGCACCTTGCGTTTCTACAAGGTCTTGTGGAGCAACCACAGTGTTGAAGAAGCCACGTGGGAAAGCAAGGAGTATCATAAAACGAACTATCCGTATTTCTAAGCGGCACATGTTCAATAGATCTTTATCTTTTGTCATTCCTTTGTAATCTCGGGATGAGATTCATTTAAGAGGGGAGGAATGTAAAATCCCACTTTTTCCTTTCACGTGAAGTTCAGCTACAAGTTGTTTATCAAACATAATGGAGGTCAATATAGTGGTGCACATGAACTTGACCTCACTAAAAAGTTTTCTTTCTACTCATGTTTAATTTTATTAACATGACACCTAATCCTAGAACATTTTAATTAAACCTTTCTGCAAAGTTGGGAATTTAATTGATTGAAATGGCTAAGGCAAAATATATTGCAGCAATATAAAAATCAAAACAAATGTAATTTTATTATGTTGCTATGTATATCTGGCCCTGACAAAAAGATTCAAATCCAAGGCTCCAAATTTTTACTTAGCCTCTTAAATATTTTAAATAGCTCCTTGGAAAATTTTCAAGATTTTTGAAGCAGGTCTTCCATTTAGTTGGACACGTACAGAGTGTTTATTTCGCGTCGATCTCAAATTTAGCTTTGCACTGAACCTTGCCCAAATCAAACCACAATTTTTCCTAAGACCTTTTGTGGTTCAGTGAGCTTTGTTTCAAAATTCTGTGATTTATGGACCTCAGTTAATATTTATTTCAATAAGGTTTATAAACATGTTTTAATTCAAATTTGATTTTGAATTTGAAACAAACTATGTCCAAATTGAAATATGATTGCAGATTTGGGTTCCTCGTATTTTTCTTATCTTGTCTGTAGATTTTGGGAATTTTTGGGCAATGTTTGAGGTGGAATTTAGAGGAACAGAGAAGAGGGAGTAGTGAGGCCCGCATGTCAGCTAGGGAGACCGTTTAACCGCCCTGTTTTCTTACCGCGACGGCTGCATGCCGCCAGCGTGCCGTTCGGCCGTCGGTTACCTCCAGCTGCCCTGCTCCTCCTTATCTACTGTGGTAAAGGCTATATATTCACCCTACCTTTTCGCTCGCACCGCGCCATTTCTCACCGCCACGACCACCTCAGTTCCGCCCAACGCCGCTCAGCCTTGCCGCCGATACAAGCGTCCCCGTCCTCTGCAATCTATAGGAAAAAGGTGCGCCACAATCTCGTGTAGCTTCTGGTTAAATTTGAACTCATATCGTGCATTCTAGCGTCCGTATTCCGTGAATTACCGAAGCACTTTTATAGCTTCGAAGCTAGTTCATCGGTTTAATTCTGATTGTATGCACAATAATTCTTTGATCCAGTTAGATGACATGATCTACGTATGCTAGCGCACCTTCATTCCAAAAATCACAAAGAACAATCAACTAATTAACGAGTTATCCAATTTTTCCCCTTCCACCATTGGATGAGCTCAGTTCACCGTCGACCTTGGTGTTGCCGGCTATGGCGCGAGCTCTAGACCCTCCTAAACTCTTCCCCATGCTTCCAAGATGCTTCCCGAGCTTTCAAATGAGTGTTTTCGCTAGGAAATCGAAGGTCTCAACATAACCGAAACCCTAGCACCCGCCGTCGCCGTCGGGAGTGGTTTTTCGGCCACCCATCGCCGTCGGGAGTTACTCCAGCGTATTCCCCACGCGAAACTAGGGTGGGGCAGCGAGTACCGAGACCTCCCGTGGGCCGGAAACCATCGCCGGCAAAAGCGCCGCCATGCGCCGGCGTGGGCGCCGCCACCCGAGCCCGTGGCCAGAGGTCAAAGAAGGCAGGGACGCGATTCCCACCTGCCAGTGAGCGCAGCGCGGCCGGGATCAGCCTGTGGCTAGGGATCTTCTGTGGCTGCATGGAAATACTTATGGCCTCCAGTGTGGCTGACTCCTGGTTGGCTGATTTTAAATCCAGTGGGCACAGGCGCCAGTTTTAAAAGCTAAAAATCCCAAATTGATGCAGAACCATTTCCAAGTTTTAAAAATCAATATCTCTCTGTAGACTGCTCCAAAAATATTCAAACAATTTTTGTTTCAAAGCCCTTGAGCTCTAGTTTCTATTAGTACCAATTACGTTCTGTGAATCTTACTTTTAAAATCGGTAGTAAACAATAGTTCCAAATACAAATACAATTTTTCCAGGTGAACTTTCAACTGGAAAAATCCCCAAAATTCACATAAAATACAATGTCCTATTCTTGTTTACCAGAAAAAGTTTGGGAGCCATTGTTCCTGTATAACCCTCTCTATAGTTCAATTTCCTTTTTCAATCATTGAATTTTTACAGATGTTCAATTGCTTTATTTTGTGCCAAATTTGGTCTGATCCTTCCCTTAGTCATACACTAGTTCCTGTAAAAATCTTGGGTTTAATTGACTTAATCTCCTTGTCCTAGTTCAGGTGCAAACTGAATATTAATTGAAAAGTTAAAAATTCAATTATAAAATAATTTCAGAAATTATTGCCAACTTTGAAATTTGATAACTACTTCACCAAGGCTTAGAAATTTATGAAACCAATTTTGCTAGAACCAGGACAACCTCCTCTATCATGATCATCAACTGGCAGCTATGTTCATGCTATAGTTTCTTGTCTAAAATCCTTGGGAGCTTATTACTTACCATAATTTTAGAGACAACAAACTACTTTGATCATCTCCTGTTCTTTGCAAGAGCTTCTATCATATTCCCTAGTATCTAGCATCAAAGTTCCAAAGCCAATTAGGTCATTATTATATAATGATCACTATAGATTAAATTATGTTCTTGGTAGTAATTATTTTCAAAGTCATTCATATACATATTATATGCATATCGTGTAGTGACCGAAGTCGAGGAGGAACCAGAGGACTTGAAAGTACACCTGCCGGATAGTAACACAGACTCGGACCTGCAACCAGGCAAGCCCCGATTTGCATTTAAGTCGTTTATAAAGTTTTGCTTTATCACTATGTTGATTAGCATATGAATTGTGCATTACGTTCAGGATGCTTGAATACTCCAAATGCATGACCCACAATCCCATTGGTTAATTGGGTAGGTTGCTAGCTCGACGTGTAGAACTGCTATGATAATGTTGTAGGTGAACCGGTAGAAGTCGAGTAGTTGTAATCTACTCGTGAGATAGAAATTTAACACACATCTACACTGGGTTAACATTTATAGAAAGTAACTTTTTAATATAAACTTGAGACCGGTCAGAGATGGATAAGAAGCGGCAAGACGTGGTCTTGGTCACATAGCTCTGACTGGTCAGTTAAGGCCCGTCTGTATGCGACCCCTTCGAACAAGCTTGACTTGTACCAGCGACATACTAGACATATGGACTCCTGTAAACTGACGTAACTCAATAACTGGGATGTCGAGGCCCATTAACTCACCATCGATAGGGGTGGGTTGAGGACAGTAAGGTGTAAATCGGTCGGTGGACACAAGAGGTGTTCCGTGTGGAGACCATCTGTTCGCGAAGGTGAGACGGGTTCGTCATTCGGGTTTCTTGTGAAAGGTGGCCATATACGACTAGTACTGAAGTGTTACGTAGGTACTGGTGTACTCGCTGACACTTCCGAACGTGCGTATTTGTCGTGTTGTCCGGTGTGTCCTGATTGCAATCACCGTCCCTCGCGGTAGTAGAGTACCACTTGTTCACTGCGCCGTGACGTAGTAAATACTAAAGAAGCCAGAAAAATATGTTGTATTGAATTATAATTGCATTGCAACCTTGTATGACTTAGAGATAGTAAAATTAAAGTTTACAGTTTCCCCATACTTTAGCTGTAATAGCATTACGTGCTCTGGGAATGTCATATCATCAGCAAAGTGTTTCTTGTTTGATTGTGGAGTCTATGATGTGCCGTGCCTGTAGAATGTCATTTGCTACTTAAAGTATGAATTTAAGGATCCACTTGTAGCCGAGTCATTTATGCTTCACCTTACCTATGCTTAGTATTCACCCTTGCATATGTCTAGTAAGACGGGTCAGTCTTGCTGAGCCTTATGCTCATGTTTGTAGTTAACGAGTTTTTGCAGGTTATACGATTGATGAAGGGTTTGATGATGAGGCTGCACCCCCTCCAGGGTGTACAGTCGAGTGGGAACCCTGCACGCCGTTGTGACATGGGTGTTGCTAGTGCGAAGTATCCAGGGCATGGATGCCTTTGCTTTTGCATAGCTAGTGCTGAGAGCGTAGCTATGATATATATGTTTCCTTCCTTCCGCTAGTATTGTAAAACTTCCGCTGTATGATAACTAAAAGACTTCGTCTTGTATTTTATTCTTGTTCTATTCTTGTATACTATTGGGTGTCGCATCGCACGACACCACCCAATGAGATCCTCAGATGTCGGGATTCTGGTCCCCACAATTTGTGAGACCAAAAGACATAACCAAATACTCATAAAGTCCATATCTAGTTGAGAATGTCTTCTTCGGTATATCTTCTGGTCGTATCTTAATCTGATGATATGTGGTTTGCGCCAGGAGTATTGTGGCCATCCCAGGAGCATGATTGTGAAGCTTAATTGTGAGCAAAACGGCCGGAGCATAGAGTTCGACGTTGAACCGTGCTCTTTCAATGGCGGAAGGGGAAAACTCGATATACTCCCTAATTACTCGATGGTTCCTTCTGGTTTTTTGAGGGGAGGTGCGCTAGGAGACGGCGATCATATTATCTAACTGGATTGAAAAAGTGTTGCACTTAAAATTTAAATTAAATTGATGACCTAAGCTCAAAAGCTACAAAGGGACATCGGTTTTTCACAAAAAACAAGAGCTAGGGGGCACGACATGGATTCAAACTTCACCAGCAGATACAAGAGGTTATGGCGCACCTTTTCTATGTGGCAGTCGAAGCTTGACAAGGCTTGTGTGGAGCTGTCAACGGTGGAGAAGAGGAGCCCCAGTGGCGATGGCGCAGCAAGGAGAAAAACCTCGATTGGGGTGAGCAGAGATAGTGAAAGCCAGTTTTAACAGCAAGAGGAGGATAAGAGCAACTTATAGAAGCTGGAGTAGATATTTGGCCGTGAAAAATCTGAGTGGAAGTCGTGCTGGTGCATGCCGTCGTGGTGGCGCGCGCAGCGCGCGCTGGATTGCGACCACACAAGGGCCGCTGACTGGTGGGCCCCACTAGTCAGCCTCTTAGCCACTGCCCACTTTTGTAATTCATTTTAATATAGTAAATGAACTCCAAAAATCATGAAACTTCATGGATATGTCAAGGAAAACGTGCTGAACACAATGGTGTGTTCAAATTTTTATGTTTAAGTGAATTGGGACCAGATTTTGAATTTGAATTTAAACTTGACTCAAATTCGCTGAGCGTCTCAAATAAAATAGCAAATGAGTTTCACAATTCATGAAACTTTCCAAGGAGCCTATTTGTAATTTTAGAAGACTATAGAAAAATTTATAGCCTAAGATTTGAATATTTTTGACAGGGCATGGCTATACAGTAGCTGTATGCTATTTTGATTATTTTCATATATGAGGTATTATAACTTGATTTGCCCAAGCAAACCTCATTCAAATATTCCAAAATTTTGCAGAGATGATATTTGAATTATTCTAAGATTATTGGTGAAGTCCATTTCAAATGTTAATGAAATTTTAAACATGAGAAGAAGAAAGAATTGAATAGGTTCAAGTTTATGTGTCCAACCATCGGTTCATGTGCATAACCATGATGGATCTCCACTATGGTTGATAATAAACTTGTAGGTTAACTTTATATTAAGGAAGAAACTAGTATTTTACAACGGAGATATCATTTTTAGGCCATATCATCTCCGAAGTAGGAGTATCTGTCAATCCAGGAAAAAGTAAAGGATGTGTTGAAGTGGAACCCAGCACAGAATGTGAAGGATATCCGAAGTTTCTTCGGAATGGATGGATATTATCGCCGTTTAATCAAAGACTTCTCCAAGATAGAGAAGCCCATGATTGAAATACTAATGAAGGAGAAGCTATTCAGATGGACTCATGCTTGTCAGGATAGTTTGAGAAAGAAGAGATTAACCACCGCACAGGTATTGATGTTGCCAGACGTAAGCAAAGGCTTTGATGTATATTGTGATGCCTCGATGCAAGGACTTGGCTTGCAAGAAGGTCGAGTACTAGCTTATGCATCTAAGAAACTGAAGAAACATGAGCTGAATTATCCAACGCATGATCTCAAACTCGCGGCTATAGTGCATGCATTAAAGATTTGGAGGCACTACATTCATGGTCATAGGTAAGAGATTTATACGGATCACAAGAGTCTAAAATACATATTCACGCAAATGTATATGAATTTGAGACAACGATGGTAGTTAGAGCTCATCAAAGACTATGATGTGGGATCAACTATCACCCAAGAAAGTTCAATGTTGTGGCAAACGCCTTAAGCCGAAAGGGAGCAAGACACTACCTCACTATTCAGGAGTTGCCATCCGAGCCGTGTAAGGAGCTTGAACGATTGCATCTTGGATTTGTGAATGAAATAGGAGCAGCGGAAGTAAACCCAACACTAGAATAGGAAATACGAGAGGGTCAAACAGCGGATGAGGAAATCTAAGATATCAAGGAAAGAATCCCATAGGGGGGAGAATGGAGGTTTGACAAAGATGACAATGGCACGCTATGGCTTGGGAAACGAATCGTGCCTAATGTGAAGCATATCCACAAGACGATATTGAAGGAGGCACATGACTCACCTTTCTCATTTCATCCGGGCTGTACAAAGATGTACAAGGACTGGAAAACTTGCTATTGGTAGGATGGCGGGAAAAAGGACATAGCCTAATACGCTGCCTTATGTGATATATGTCAACGAGTGAAGGTGGAGCATCAGCGACCAACTGGATTATTTCAACCACTAAAGGTACCAGAGTGGAAGTGGGAAGAAATCGGCATGGACTTCATTGTTAGACTGTCACATACTCAGTCTTGTTACTGTGACACCCGATTCTGAAAAACGAACCATGTAAACATATATGTGTGCTTAGGACGTTCATCACACATACATGACAACTTCATAAATGATATTCATAATTTCACCATGTCTAAAAAGTAAATAGGTACATTAATACAATAACCCATTTGTTCTCGAATTACAAGTCTTTAGTTATTGCAGCAAAAACAAACTAAGTAGTGCGACTTCACTCCACAGACAATTGAGGATAGCACGCAACCTAGTACTCCACATGATTCTCGTGGTACTCCCGAGCGTCTCCTGTAGCTGTTTTAGTGTGGGAATAGCAAGGGTGAGCACATGTTGTACTAAGCAAGTGTGGGAAAGTATGTCATGTAGCTAGAAACAAGGATAATAATAAATGGCTAATTGCATCAATGTACATTTAAATTCAAAATTATGTAAAAGCAACCTACAATGTTTATAGAGATTAATTCCCATTGTATTTCAAATAAATATCATAATCCATACCAATCATCCTCAATGATCATCATAATTCATTTATAACCATCCAACAATTGCTAACATCAACATATGCCAATTTCATACCTCCGCATAACCAACCATACTCATATGACATAACCAATCCAATACTGAACCATCCCAAAACTCAAGTCCAATTTTAACCATGGAAGTTTCCCACGTGCTCGTAACCGGGATGATGGCTATCATGATAGTTTTTAACACTTTGAAGAGGTTGTACCACTTTAACCACATGTTCGTGATTTCATCAACTCTCGGTGACTAATAACCTCTACTATGTCATATCACACTTCCGTTGGTGTGTGGATAGGAGGTCACAAAACAACCTTTCAAAAGGGGCTACTAGTATATACTGACCCACTAAGATTTTATTGGCAGGCTTGAATCGCCATTCTCCCACCAACGAGCCCCCTCATCTACCATGTAGATCCCAGGGCAGCCCTACTTGACTCCCATTCTCCGTGCCATCCAATGGTCTATACAATACTAGCAGCACACCTAAATATTCAGCAACGCCGCACCCATACTTGGCCTTGTAGTGGCACTATTGTCCTGGCTTATTCTCGCATGAATCGGTCCTTACATCTAAGGCAAGCAAAACCACCATATCATCAAACCCATTCCACAAACCATGCTTGTTTAGTTCACCCAAATTCCATATTGCTAAAATCGTCATTTTCATCAATTCACATGGTCCATATGTTCATTAGTTCATAATTAAGCTATTTGGTTGTTCCCAATCGCAATTAAGCAAAGCAAAGCAATGCAACATTGGAAAATACCCTTCTCGACTCTCTACTATATATCTCGAGCGACAAGGATGGTTATACGAATCTAGTAAACACCTGTTCATGGTTTCCCATCAATTTGACACTAGCATGCTATTTTGCAAAAAACATTTGAAAACAGTATCAAAATGTTCAAAGACACCTGACTTGCTCCGGTGGCTAGTTTGGATAGAGAGCTTCAAATTTCTGGTGTTGAAGGTCTTCATAAGCACTTTCTAGAGCGTTACCTTCTATTCCGTGCCACAAACATGCGAACAAGCATTACGATCAATAAATGCTCATATAGTACTCAATATGCCATGATGTGCATGAATGATGTAATTATGATGTAATACATGATATTAGGTTACTACTTTCGCTTACTAACTAGTTACAATTGAGTTTTACATGTTTAAGCAAGCTTTGAGTCATTTCGGGGAGAACTAGGAAAGTTCTAGGATTTCAAGAATTCAGAGGCCGGACTAGTTCGCACAATGGGATGGACATGTCTGCTCTAGACTGGACTAGTACGCTATGTCCAGGGTT
Source organism: Tuctoria greenei (assembly GCA_036927565.1). Lineage (NCBI taxonomy): Eukaryota > Viridiplantae > Streptophyta > Magnoliopsida > Poales > Poaceae > Tuctoria > Tuctoria greenei. The sequence goes on from JAYESD010000008.1 coordinate 106,178,647, forward strand.
TTGCAAACTTCCCAACTAGGGCTTAGTTTGAATAAAGGTTGGGATCAAAATTGACGTGGCAAGTTGAATCTAGGGTAGTTAAAGCAAATCCAATGGTTCAACGGTTGAGAATTAGGCTATCATGTGACTCTTGACTTCTAGATCCGATGAAGACAAAGAATTGGTGAAGTAGAACGTCGATATCGATGAGTCAATGTGCTGGTGATGTGCCCAAGAGGCAATCATAACAATTCGGTTTAAGGCCTATTGGATATTTGATCCATAAGCAATTAGGGTACTAATAGGCCTACGATCTAAAAAGCCCATTAGTACGCCTATAAATATGAGGGGTAGGGTTAGGGGCTAATCATCCCACCACGTGATAGCCCTAGCCGCCACCCCTCGAAGGCCTCACGCCGAGACCCTTGCCACGCTCGCGGTGCTAGCACACCGTCGCACGGTGTTCCTCTCCGTACGCGTGGACTCCGTGGAGGCGGTGCTGCTACTGCTGCGCTGATCGGCTACGACGATCGTGATCGTCTACCTGCTGCCGTGACAAGGACGAGGAGGAGATTAACAAGATCGTCTACCTCCCCTGCACCAACACACATCTACGTGTTGGATGTTCATGTCGGCAATGGAGCAAAGGTTGCGGTCATAGCTGTCGGAACCTACCACTTGTCATTACCCTCAGGATTAGTTTTGGAATTGAATAATTGTTATTGCATTCCTACTTTGAGCAAGAACATTATCTCTTCTTCGTGTTTAGAAGAAGCTGATGGTAATGAGATTGTAATAAAGAACAAATGTTGTTCTATTTATTACAATAATATTTTCTATGCTCAATGTCCATTGGTGAATGGATTATATATTCTTGATCTTGAGGATAAAACTGTCTGTAACATTAATACCAAAAGGGCTCGACGAAATGATCTAAATCCCACTTTTATTTTGCATTGTCTCTTAGGTCATATAAATGAGAAACGCACTGAAAACTCCATAAAGATGGATTACTAAGCTCATTTGATTTTGAATCACTTGAAACATGCGAATCTTGTTTGCTTGGGAAGACGACCAAAGCACCCTTCACTGGTCAAAGTGAGAGGGCGACTGACTTGTTGGAACTTACATACAGATGTATGTGGACCAATGAGTTCAATTGCCAAAGGTGGTTTTTAGTGCTTCATCATATTTACCGATGACTTTAGTAGATATGGTTATGTCTACCTAATGAGGCACAAGTCTGAATCCTTTGAAAAGTTCAAAGAATTTCAGAATGAAGTACAGAATCAATTAGGCAAGAAAATTAAACTTCTACGATCTGATCGTGGGGGTGAATATTTGCTCCATGAAATTTATGATCATTTAAAACAATGTGGAATTGTTCCACAGTTGACTCCGCCTGGAATGCCTCAATGGAATGCGGTGTCTGAGCGGAGGAACCGAACCTTGTTGGACATGGTTAGGTCGATGATGAGCCAAGCAGATCTTCCACAATCGTTTTGGGGTTATGCTCTTGAAACTGCTGCATTTACACTAAACAGAGTCCCAACTAAGTCTGTTGAGAAGACAACATATGAGATGTGGACCGGGAAATGTCCCAGATTGTCTTTCCTCAAAGTTTGGGGATGTGATGTGTATGTCATACGTTTGACGTCAGACAAACTCACTCCAAAATCAGACAAATGCTTCTTTGTGGGATATCCTAGGTAAACCAAAGGATATTATTTTTATAATAAAATAGAGGGTAAAGTGTTTACCGCTCGCAATGGTGTCTTCTTGGAGAAAGAGTTTCTCTCAAAAGGAGTTGGTGGGAGCAAGGTGCATCTTGATGAAATTCAAGAAATACCTGAAAATGTTTTGGCATCCACTGATCCTATACAGGATGTACAAGATGTTGTACAACTAGTTGATGAAACACCAGCCCCACGAAGGTCTACGAGGGTACGTCGTGGACTGAATAGTTAACGCTTCTAACCACGGAGCAGCACGACATGATATTGTTGGACAATAATGAACCCACAACCTATACTGAAGCAATGATGGGACCCGACTCTGAGAAGTGGCTTGGAGCCATGGAATCCAAAATTGAATCCATGCATGAAAATCATGTTTGGAACTTGGTTGATCCAATCGAATGTGTGAGACCTATCGATTGTAGATGGATTTTCAAGAAAAACACTGATATGGATCGAAATGTTCACATCTATAAAGCGCGATTGGTGGTGAAAGGTTTCAAACAAATTCAAGGTGTTGATTATGATGAAACTTTCTCACCTGTTGCAATGCTTAAGTCTATTCGGATTCTTCTAGCAATTGCTGCATATTTTGATTATGAAATATGGAAGATGGATGTCAAAACAGCCTTTCTTAATGGAAGTCTGACTGAGGATGTGTACATGACACAACCTGAGGGTTTTGTCGATCCTAAAAATGATAGTAAAATATGCAAGCTTCAAAAATCCATCTATGGATTGAAGCAAACATCTCAGAGTTGGAATCTACATTTTGATGAAGTAATCAAAGGGTTTGGTTTCATCAAGAACATAGAAGAACCTTGTATTTACAAGAAGTTTAGTGGGAGCGCACATGTATTTCTGGTCCTATATGTAGATGACATATTATTGATCGGAAATGACATTCCAATGCTTGATGATATTAAATCCTCATTAAGAAAAAGTTTCTCAATGAAGGATCTAGGAGAGGCAGCGTATATTTTGGGCATAAAGATCTATAGAGATAGATCTAAAAGGCTAATTGGATTAAGCCAAGATACATATATTGACAAGATATCGAATCGGTTCAATATGCAAGATTCCAAGAAAGGTTTCTTGACAATGTCACATGGCATTACTCTAAGCAAGAGTCAGTGTCCTTCGATGCCTGATGAGCGAAAGAGGATGAGAGCGGTTCCTTATGCTTCGGCTATTGGATCCATCATGTATGCCATGCTATGTACACGCCCAGATATATCTTATGCTCTAAGTATCACGAGCAGATATCAACAGATTTTGGTGAGGCTCATTGGACCGTTGTCAGAAACATCCTTAAGTACTTGAGAAGAACTAAGGATGCATTCTAAGTGTTTGGAGGTGAAGAAGAGCTTGTTGTAAAAGGTTACACCGATGCTAGCTTCCAAACTGATAAGGATTATTCTAGATCGCAATCCGGATTTGTGTTCTGCCTCAAAGGAGGGGCAGTGAGCTGGAACAGTTCCAAGCAAGATACAGTAGCAGATTCAACCACAGAGGCGGAGTACATTGCAACTTTTGAAGCTGTAAAGGAAGCTGTTTGGATCAGAAAATTTGTTTCTGAGTTGGGTGTTGTTCCTAGCGCGTCCAGTCCTGTGGATCTCTACTGTGACAATAGTGGAGCCATCGCATGGGCAAAGGAGCCTAGATCACACAAACGATCCAAACACATACTACGACGTTATCACCTCATTCGAGAGATCATCGACCAAGGTGATGTGAAGATATGCAAGGTGCACACGGATCTGAATGTTGCAGATCCGTTGACAAAGCCTATTCCACAATCAAAGCATGAGGCACACACGAGATCTATGGGTATTAGATACTTACATTAGTGATCATAGTGTGTAGTGGGAGTCTTGTGTCACAACTATGTTTATGTACTATTAAATAAATTATGAGTAATCATTATTTACATTGATCATCAAGTATGTGACTTGTTCGTGAAAATCTTTGTTAAAAGTAATGTTACTCTAGATGATTCCCTAGTCTATATCATTATATGAGATAATGATTGCATACATAGTAGCACATGTATTAATGGATGATCACGTTTCACGGATCATAGATATGGAGATATCGAATTAATAATGTGAACACATGTTAGTGAACATGGTGTTGGATTGACCCACTCCAAGACACTGCTGGGATTGTTATTTCCATATGTGCCATCAGTTGGTCTTGAGTGATACCACCTGCTAGATCCTTAGACCTGAGATCGCCATTGTTTCTCACTATGCATAGTTGTGTACTTTGAGACTACCAAACGCTACTCCGTATCTGGGTAGTCATAAAAGTAGTCTTCGGGTATATAATGAAACATAGAATGGGATGTGCGCGGATCAAGATGGGATTTGCCCCTCCTTAATAACAGGAGAGATATCTCTGGGCCCCTCGAGATAGTTGGATTTGAGAGTGCATTGCCATGCCAAACTGATTAATGGTTAATCACAGTGACTAAAAATTAGTCACGAAATGAATACACTATTTGATCGAGTGAATGGTAGAGCTATCACAAGGATGGCACGCACCTCATCTTGAGCTTGACTAGTATCGTGAGGCAAAAGGATTAGCATGTTGAATGTATCTAGGTTCGGCCGATATGATCTTTATGTACATTCGGGATTCAGTATGTCCTGCTAGGTACCTCTACTGACTTGTGGTTGGAAATGGTTTCCATTCACAATCGACTGCACATGAACCTAACGGGTCACACACTTAAGGAGTTGGAATATCGAAAATCTTGGCTAGATGATTGTCTCTAGTGCAAGTGGGAGATTGTTGGTGATGTGCCCAAGAGGCAATCATAACAATTCGGTTTAAAGCCTATTGGATATTTGATCCATAAGCAATTAGGGTACTAATGGGCCTGCGACCTAAAAAGCCCATTAGTACGCCTATAAATATGAGGGTTAGGGTTAGGGGCTAATCATCCCACCACGTGACAGCCCTAGCCGCCACCCCTCGAAGGCCTCACGCCGAGACCCTTGCCGCGCGCGCGGTGCTAGCACACCGGCGCACAGTGTTCCTCTCCGTACGTGTGGACTCCATGGAGGCGCTGCTGCTACTGCTGCGCTGATCGGCTACGACGATCGTGATCATCTACCTGCTGCCGTGACGAGGACGAGGAGGAGACGAACGAGATCGTCTACCTCCCCTGCACCGACGCACATCTACGTTCCGCTGTGCTGCGTGTCTAGTGGTAACGATCCATGACCTCTGTACTCGCATGTTTCCTGGGTGACGCGGTAGAGTTGCTAGAGTAGCATACCGCCGATTTCACAACACAATGAAGAAGATTGCAGCAGTGATGATGATCTTGATTGACCTTCCCTCTTCTTCTTGTTCTCTTCCTCTTCCTTCTCTCTTCTTCTTCCTTCCGTGCGGCAAGTGCTTCTTTCCTCAAGGACAGCGAGTCTCGAGAGAACAGAGCGTTGGGGTCTCCTGTAACGTGGGCAAAGGGGTGAGAGGTGGGTGGTGGGGTTTTTATATAGCAGTGGAATTTTAGGGTCGAATAGTACATGATAAAGTACTAGGGGGCTGAATGATAGATTAAAAAATTTTCAGCGGAAGCAACAAAAACCCCTTGGCATAAAATCAACCTGTTAAGAAACCGTGTGTGCAACTGTTCTGAATGACTTCAACCTTGACAAAAGTAGTAGATATTATAGAGAATCATGTCACGAAGACATGACAACAAGAATCACGAAAAACCATCGAGAAAGCCTCAAGTTATAATCGATAGGTCGAATAAAGGTCAATCTATTTTACTCCAGTAAAAATCAGATCTGCAATACTGAAAAGAAACTTGTGTAGATCAGAAACCACAAATCCAATGATCGTGAAATTTTCACAGATAATATATGATCAAGTCTTGAAGTCAACCCAAAAAGAATCACTTTAATCGGATCTGTAAAACTCGATTTATGATAAAAAAAACCATAGCAACATAGTGCTGCGCAAAAACTTGACGAGAAAAACTTGCCTGAATCAAGTTGGATGAACAAGGCACAAAAGCTCCTATAAAACTACGATCTTTATGTAATGGAACACAAGAGGAACAGCCCAAAGTCATCTCACTGTGATCTCTGGCCTCCCTTGCTTATATAACAAGCCCTTAGGTCAACCCAATCCTAGCTAGAACTCTAATCCTACTCAGTTTCAACCAAAACTTTCCATAGCCCTCCAAGACTCTTCCATACGCAGATAGAAACACTATTAAGACTTCCAAACACCTTAGGAAGGTACCAAAAATTCCTAAAACAACTCAACTTCATGATCACCATGATATCTAATCAAAACAAACTCAAGACTTTCAATAAACACACCATAACCATCTCAGCCGCAGCCTGAGGCATCAACCAACCGGTTGACCTTTCTGACCAATTCTTTACGTCCACTTCTCTTCATCACACCTTGGAATCATGTTTCCACATCTATGAACTCCTTGCACATGTGAAAACACTTTATGACAATGCCCATGATACCTTCATATGCATTGTGCTTGACCCATACATTTTGCGCAACCTCCCGATCGACTCAACCACAACTCCCCCCGAACTTGGTTGTTGAACCTCATCTTCTCCCTAAGACTAGTACAACGGATCCTGTCACCACCCATGTCTTGACCTCAAGCAACACCTGCACATGAATAAACAACCAATCTTTGCGAGCCCAAGTCCTTGACTTGACTCTCGTTAGTCCAAATAACACAACACCTTACGTGAGCACCTCACATAAGTGTGTTGCAAATCATAGCAAAATGAAATCAGCAATAACCACCAAAACACACCAAAAACTTAGCAAAAGAATACTAAGCAAACCTTACCATCATCCAAAAGCATGTTCAAAATATTGCAAATGAAAAATATAGCAGCCACGCGATAATTTCAGCACACAGAAACATCGGACAGTCCAAAACAGCAGCTACGCAATGTATAAGAAAAGTTCAGACATTCCAATGTGGACTTCTCAGCAATATTCAAAAAATTGTGCGTGTTGCGTGTGAATCTTCATGTTTAACGTAATTGCCAAAGTATTCAACACATATAGGTCCCACAGGAAGTCGTGGGGTTGGGGTGGAATCCTAGTTAGAAGCGGTGGGGACAAGTACGGGCCATGGTGGGGTCTCACTTGAGCTTCTCAGTGGTGGGGCACAACATTCTTGGGCCTGAATAGGTCAATTACCCAATAACCCATCATGGAGGAAAAATAGAATCCAAGCCGAAACCCTAGAAACGGACTAGTCTGAAGAATGGCTGAACAAGTCCATTCTGGGTACAGAGAGTTCATCGGACAAGTCCACTGTCGTGCCGAACAAGTCCACTTTCGGTTCTGATGTTACATTGGACTAGTCCATTGTATATTGGACATGTTTGATGCACCTCAGCAGAAAAGGGGCTTCGGGCTAGAATTCAACAATTCGACAAGTTCAGCGCATTACAGTTTCCAAATCTGACTAGTCCGTAAATACTAACGGACAAGTCCGATGGGAACAGGAATAAAACTAGAATAGCCTGTAACTATTAACGGACTTGTTCAGATGACATCAGCAACAAAACTTGACTAGTCTGTGGCAATTAGCAGACAAGTTTGTTGCCCCGAAGAAAGTGAAGGAGGCCAAGGTAGATGGGTATACTAGAATAGTCCATGGTTAGGTCCGGACAAGTCCATACCAAAAACAGTTTCTAATTGTTGTTTTGCCTCTAATTTTTATTTAATCTTGTTCCTTTTTGTGTTGCGTTATATGAATCATGTATTAGCATGAACGCAGTGCATGATTGTTGAAAATGAGGATGCTATAGTTATGACTCTATATGGCTCATTGTGGATTGTCAAACCAAGTCAGCTCACTTCATTCACATTAGAACAACACATACAACATCGAAGCTTGCAGAGCTGTATATGGAGCACATTATATGATGACATGGAGTTCCAAAGAAAATAGTATCTAACTTGATTCCTCAATTCACCTCTAGATTTTAGGAAAGCTACATGAGTCCCTGGGTACCAAGTTAAAATTCAGCTCTGCGTATCATCCACAAACCAACGGACAAACTGATGGGACGAATCAGATGTTAGAGGACATGTTGAGAGCTTGTGCCTTGAAACATTGACGTAGTTGGGACAAGAGTTTGTCGTATGTTGAATTTTCATACAACAATAGCTACCAAGGCAAACTAATATATAAATATGTCACCTTCCACAGCGTTGTATGGTAAAACGTGTAGAACTCCTCTCTTCTGGAATGAGACGGGACAAAATCAGGTATTTGGACCCGATATACTACAAGACACTGAAAAGCAAGTTCAAGTCATACAGGAAAACTTGAAGGCTGCCCAATCACGTCAGAAAAATTGTGGATTTTGTGTATTTCAAAGTGTCATCTATCCGGGGACCTAGGCGATTTAACGTTAAAGGCAAGTTGGCACCTTGCTACATCGGACCATTCAAGATTTTGGACAAACGTGGAGAAGTGGCATATCAATTGGGGATGACAGCACATCTTTCCAATGTTCATGATGTATTTCATGTTTCACAACTCAAGAAGTGCTTAAGGGAACCGGAAGAACAAGTACCAATGGATGAATTAGAGCTTGAGGAGGATTTGACTTATGTCGAGCAACCTACCAAAATTTTGGAGACAAAAGAGAGATTTACAAGAAGCAAGGTGATTTACATGTACAATTGAAACATCATACTGAATCTGAAGCAACTCAGGAGTGGGAATAAGATCTCAAGAGAGAATTTCCCTATCTTTTTCCTTCTACGTTGAATCCCGAGTGCGATTTTCATTTTAAGGGGGGTAGGTTTGTAACACCCTTATTTTCATCCATCATACATTGAATACATTCTCATACATGTCTAATATAATGCAACACAAGAAAGAACAATATTAAAATGGGTTAGAGGCAAAACGACTATTAAAATCAGTTTTGGGTACAGACATGTCCGGACCTATCCACTAATTAGTCCGGTATACCCGTCTGCTCTGCCTTAATTCAGTTTTCTTTAGGACAACAGACTTCTCTAACACATGGTACAAACTAGTTTGAATTTGTTTTGTTCCTGTCTGGACTTGTCCAATAAATTTATGGTGTAATCCGATTGTGTTCTCTTTTCCCCCAAACTTGTCTGTTACAACTATAGACTAGTCTGATAATTGTTACTGGAACACTTCGAACCAACTCAGAATAGTTTAGCGGACTTATCCGTCACAGCACCAGGCTTGTCCGATATTCCTCTCTATACCCGATCGGACTTGTCCAGCCTCATAATGACTAGTCTGGTTTCTAGGGTTTTGACTAAGATTCTTTTTTTCCCCACGATGAGTTATTGGGTAATTGATTTATTTGTGCCCTAGAACGTCATGTCGCACCCCTGAGGAGCACAATGTTGACGGCTATGATATACCAATTTCACCTGTCAATATAAATCAATTATGTGAAGAAAATATCATTTCTGGCACACATCACCTTTCTATTTATTCTATTTCAACTTGTCCTTGGAGAAAGTAGTGCATGTAGGTATTCTATGTAGAATTGAAGTGAAACAAGGGGATGGATCCTATAAAATAACATTCTGGACAATCAGGTGACGCCATGTGGCACCACAAGAATCAAATAGTCCATAGATAGAAATAGTTGAGGCCATCCAACGGTGTAGCACCAATATAAGTCAATGGGACCCACCTGGTAGGGACCTGGAGGAAGCACACCGCAACAGGAGCCAAGACCAGGTCTGCCGACCCCCTAGTCAGCCGACTAGGTCCTGGCGCCAAACGCGGTCAAACGCAATGTGTTGGTTCCTCTTAGCTTTAAGAGGTCATGGGTGACTGATTCACGCGCTTTTGGTGTCGGGAACCGACCATTCTCCAAGCTATAAATAGGACCCCTCACTTCAACACTGTTGACGGCTGTTATATACCAATTTCACCCCTCAATATAACTCAAATATGTTAAGGAAATATCATTTATTGCACACATCACCTTTCTATTTAACCTATTTCAAATTTTCCTTGGAAAAAGTAGTGCACGCAAGGATTCTATGCACAATTGAAGTGAAACAAGGGGATGGATCCTATAAATATCATTTTAGCCAATCAGACGACACCACATGGCACCACATGGATCAAATGGCCCACGAACATAAGTATTCGAGGCCATCTAACGGTGTAGCACCCATGTCATGGAATGGGACCCACCTATCAATCACCTGGAGGAAGAACTGGTCGTTTGGAGCCAGGACCAGGTCTGTCGACCCTCCTAGTCGGTCGACTAGTTCCTGGCGCCAAACACGGTCAAACGCCACGTGTTCGCTCCTCCTGGCTTGAAAAGGTCATAGGTTACTGATTCACGCGCTTTTGGTGGCGGGAACCGACCATTCTCCAAGGTATAAATAGGTCCCCTCACCCTTCACTTCAACACACACCACTTGAGCATCATTCTATTGTATACACTAGTTCTCTTAGTCCTTAGTGGAGTCAGGCTATAGAGAGTAGAGCCTCTAGTCCCAAGTCCATGTTTGGAAAGGTATGGCTCATGTATCTTTTCTTATATTGGCGACTTTATGCATAATAAAGATATTATCTTTAGTCTTATTTTATTCATATACTTGGATGAAGCGTTTCTTGTTTGACTGTGAATTCCATGTATGTGGTAGGAGTAGTCTTTATGATTATGCCATATCACTCTTAATCTATCATCATAAACACTACAAACCCCCACTATAGTCTAATTAGTTATGATATGATCATGTTAATATGAATCACTTGGCCCATGTATCAACATTGGTTCAATGATGATTTAGTTCATTGCCTTAGGATGGCTTGTGCCCAGGCTCTCAAGGTAATTACATAATATGCTAGCATGGTGCTAGGATAGAAAGTAGCGTTGAATCTCTCGTAGACCAATGGATTGAAGAGGTAGGCAGTAGGTGGTGAAAACCCTATTTGTTCTTTGTAATCCTCCGGGTTAGGTTATGCCACACGCTCTTGGCGGGAGTCGCCTAGTGTTGCTAGGGGTAAACCCGTACCCAATGTGTTGAACAAATTAGCATAAGTATTCACCGTTGACATGCTCATTAGTACCTATCCTAGGCCATGTATATGTATATTAGAAGCATTGTTGGAGCAACTCCCCAACTCTAGGTCTAACCTCCACTAGGACCCATCTAATCCTTAGAATAGATTGTTTAGGTGTGTGTCACACTACCCATATGTTACCAACATACCCATGTCTTGGAAATTGATTAGTATCCCATAGCCTGATCATAAGAGTAGTGTTTACTATATTGCCTTCCTTTGAGATAAATACGATACCCCTGGGAATACTCTTGGGTGAAATACTACACGACAGTTTCTGTGTGCTTGCGGACCTCATCTCTTTTGAGAGATTATCTGTGACGTAAGAAACGTCAATAAGCATTCCTAGCGCCAGAGGGAGAGGGAGTGTCGTGGCCGATCGCATGCGACAGGAGGCAATCGTGATGGTTAAGATAGGAACAGAGAAGGAAAAAATAGGATTATCTCTGTTCTGGCTGGTGAGGAAATCTGTTAGGTGGGACCCGCACCATATCTCCCTTATCTTCTTTTCCTCTTATATTTAAATTTAGTAAAGGTCTTCCATAATTAACCGAACATGGCAGCTAGGAGTATTTCCATTTGGTCATTCCACTAATAAATCCTAGTCTGCGTTTTGAATCAATTTGAATGTGAAATTTAATTCAAATTTGAATTTTAAAACATCCTAGTGGCTTCATTTAATTAACCTGGCAAATGATGCCTAAAAATATTCAAAATTTGGAGTGTTATACTTAGAAACATAAGGAGATTCTTTGTACAATATAGTTTGTTATTGTGACCAAATTGTATCTGTCTTTTGAATTTGAACACCTTTACTTTTGAGTGGTCAGGGCGTCAGAATTCAGCAAACGTTGACGTGACGGCTTGTCGAGCAAGAGCTACGGTGGTGGAGAGCAAAACCAAGCAACGTGTGGTACTGCCAAAACCATCATGTTGGTGTATTATAAGTTGAAGTGGAGAGAGAGAAAGAGAGAGTGCATGAGGCCCCGGCTGAACAACGATAAGGGCAAGCCTCCGAAATTAGCTTGTGCGTGAATCTGCTTGGCACAGACATCGAGATGGTTCCCGATAAGCACGAGAAGAGGAGGAAACCAAACGACGTTTGATGAGAGCTGACTATTGCGCCACCGGATAAGTGGGCCCCACCCAAAATATTATTCTCACCTGGTCCAAGAAAAAGATTAGGATGGATGTTATCAAAGATACTACACATCAACAATGTAGCTGGAACTCCCTGATGTTGCTCAAGTCGATGTTGGAACTTGAGTTTGAATTAACATTCGAATTGTTAATCTTTTATGTGGAATATTCCAGTTAAGGCTTTATGTTTTAACAAGTTCCTATTTTTAGCAAACATTGGTTAACTCACGTGTTACATGTGAGTTTAAATTCCAAAGTCCACTTTCAAAAAAATTTAAGTTCGCATTTTTGCGTTTTGTTCTTCCGAAAAGTGGTCTTTTACACTACATACCCGTCGAAGGGTCAATGCGACACTTCCCCCGGATCTGCTAAGGAGCAGCCCTCAGAGCTCTTGTTCGGTGCGGCTTAGGCCTCAAACTATTGTTCTAGCGGAAGAGTATGAGACAAAAATTTTTACGTGGTTTGGGCCGCAAGGAGCGTAACACCCTACTCCACGGTGGATTGTATTACTTGGTGAGTGTGTATGCGTATGTGTGTGTATCGGGGATTCTGAGTCCGGTCCTTTGTATCAGAGGCGGTCTGAGTCTTTTATAACCGAGACCGGATGCCTTACATGTGGGGTCCTGCAGCCCGACAGGTGGCCCCAGGGTGATGTTATCCTAAAAGATCTATGGCTTCCTGCATAAGCTTCTCTGAGCGTGGCAGTGGAGACTCGCCGCCTTGCCGCCCGGGTCGTCAGTAGCCCACGCGCCGTTGCTGACATTGGCAAGGAATACCTATCCAATTGTCTCTGGCGCTGTAAGCTACCCACTTGGCGGAGTTGGATAGGCCTGCGGCGCCTTCACTGTGATGCGATTAGTCGTAGTGGTACCAGACATTAGGCATGCGCTGCGCCATGCGTCTGGGGAAGCCGCGTATCTTCAAGGCTTGATGGAGACAAGGCGCAACGCCCTCTTAGCTTTCCTACTATCTGCTCAGGGCAAGTGGACTGACCATGCGGCCACCGGGGAGCTCTCAGCCATGGTGGAGGCCACACCCGTCTTGTGGGCCACGTGGCAGCTTGGTAGCTCACCTCCATGGGGGAGGCTAGGTCTCGACTTTGTGAGCCACGTGGTTTCTTGGGAGCTCACTCCTGCGGAGGAGGTTAGGTCCTGTCCTGCTGATCACGTGGCTGCTTGGGAGCTTTTTGTCAAGGTGGAGCTAAGCTCCCCCCCCTTTTTGGATGTCTCATGGGCACCCCAGACTTCCCATCTGAGGCTTGCGGGTCCAGGTTTCTTTGAACACGTGGCACCCTCAGACCCTGTCCCTGTTGGGAGGCGAGGCACCTAGGTGGCTCTAGCTTGTGTGCGAAGGTACCCGATATGTTTGGTACCGATAGTGGCCCCTGGGTCCACCTTGGGCTGAGGCGACGAGCCCGAGGGTGGGGCCTTATGCTGTTTTCCCGCGCGATCTTTTAATTTTTTTCTTGATCAGTCGAAGCGGTGCGCTCTTCTGCTGTTGTGACCACGCGTTCGTCTCTAGTTGAGGGGTCGTGGCAACAGGATGTTTGCTCACTGCGACATTATCGCGGTTCTTAGGCGCCTGCTGCACTTCTGTCGCTTTCACTTCCGTCTTTATGGGAACCACCGAGTTGCTTTCTGTGGCAGGGGACTGCTCGGGCCGACATTTCTAACGGTGAACCAGGGCCGGCTTGTCATGGACGCCGTTTATTTGGAGCCCACTCAAATTCGCACGGTGCACCCAAACGCCACTAGGGTGCTTAAAAAAGGTACATTTGTGGGCAATGGAATTTCCTTCCCTCTGCACGTCTCAAGCATTCGAGCCTTCAACTCCCTTCCTGTGTGTCTACACATTCTTGAGGTTCTCAACCCCCTGCTCCAATGGACTAAGCTCTGCCTCCTTCCCGGATGGGGGATGTCTCGCTCGTGAGGCGACTTTTTGGCTGGGAGGACAAGGAATGACACGATCTAATCCGTCCCGACTCCTTGCCACTGGAGTTGGGGGAGAAGGAGATAATCTTCTTCTAGGTGTACGCATACAGTGGGGTTGTCCCTCCTGTCTCATCCTTCCTGGTGACACTCTTGGAAGTGCATGGGCTCCAGCTCCATCATCTATCGCCGAACTCTCTGGTGGTGGCGGCAGAGTTCTCGCATTTCTGCAAGATGTTCGTCAGGGTGTGCCCATGCGTGTTGGTGTTTCGGTAGTACTTCGTGCTGAGGCAGATAGGGAAGAAAAGGAAAGCCAACTTCCTTGGTGACTTCTGCTTCTAGCATCGGGCCAACAAAATCTTCAAGTACATTTTTCAGCTCTCCCCGGCGAAGTGGCCCGACTGAAGGAGAGACTGGGTGGTCGTACATGCCGATGCCCACGATTGCATGGTCCTGCCCACCGGCTGGCCGGCGATTAGGAAGGCGGCCTGGGAAGAACGTCCTCAGCTTGAGGTGGCGTACAAGGCAGTGATGGAGAGGATCAGATTCCTGGCGAACCACGGCCTGTTGGAGTTTTTGGTGATGGCCGACTTCGTTTGTCGCCATCTGGCCCCTCTGCAGCATCGTTGCTGCCCATCATGGCTCTACTTAGGGCTCCAAGATGGTACCAGTTTGCTGAGGGGTCATGACATGGAGACGACCCTGCAGAAGGTGTTTGAAGCAATGTCCAAGGCGTGCTACGACCTTCTTTTGGGCGACATCTTTAACCTTCCGCAGGCTTGGCCACCGCTTTGCATAGATCGAGACCTTCAGAAGAAGGTTCTAAAGGAGATTCCCATCTTGGACGCGATTGTTCTTGCGCCGCGGTAGGTTGGTGATGAGAGCAGGGGCCTGGCCATCGTTGACTCTTCGGAGGAGTGTGCACCTTCTTTAGGCTCCAAAGCCTCCAGGGCGGAGGAGGCACCCGCTGCTGGGGGGAAAGGCAAGGCGCTGGTCCTCGATGTAGGTAAGGGGAAGGCACTGGTCCCCAACGTAGGCAAAGGGAAGGCCCTGGTGGTCGAGGTCGTGAAGGAGAAACGCCCTCGGTCACCATCGAGGGCGCCGCCACAGGTGGCCTGTGCTCCAAGTCAGCTTCCACCGGCGCAGCTCGGGAGGTGGCTCTGTCGGGGTTGGTGGAAGCACACCGGCGCAGTGCGGCGACACTGCTGGTGGTTTTGGCAGAGGCCCTGCCGAGATGGCATCGCCTGTTACGCCATCGGCAGGGCCCGCGGCCTCAAGGTTGTCGAATGTGGAGCTCACTGGAGCTTCCGGGGATGTCGATAAGACATTCTTGCCAACGCTTGCTCTACTGTATCGCCAGCCTATGTTTATTGGTCAGGGCTTGATCTTGATTTGCAGGGTTACGTCAGTTGTTGTGAGGCCCCTACCGCTGGGGTTGTGCCCGGAAGTGCTTTTAAGGCGGCCGAGGATGCTACGGCTGCGCTGGAGGGGCAGCCTGCCAAGCTTGTTCAGGGGAGTGCTGCTATGACAATTGTGCCCAGCGTGGGTAGTGAAGCATCTCTGGCTGTCGTGCTAGAGGCACCTCCGTCCGTTGTGGCAGAGGAACCTTCGGCCGTCGCGGCAGAGGCCATGTCAGAGCTGACTCCGGGTGCTGAGGGTCTGACCTCCATGGCCGCGGATCCGGTGGGCGGCTCTCTGAGCGGTAGTGGCTGTTTTGTGCCAGGTGGCACCGCAACTCCTACTTAGGCTCCAGAGGCAAGATCTCCAGTATTGGTGGCCTCGCCTTCAACGCTACGGGAGGAAGGGGTCCCCGAGATGATCACCAGATGGCCATCCCTGACTTCGATGCAGGCGGAGCAGCTTTCCGATGTTATGGACATGATGCAATCCAACATCCTTCAGGTGCAATCCAAGCTCCGCCGGGTGCAAGAGGCTCTTTCTGCAGAGTGGGAAAAGTTGCGTGCAGAGGGCAAGCACCTCCGAGGCTGAGAGGGTCTCTTGAGCTCCACGATCGCCGAGGCGAAGGCGAAGTACCAGAAGGAGAGCAAGGAACTGGAGGTGAGGCACCGCTTGGTTCGGGCCTCGAACGCCTTGACCCAGAAGATTCTGGCTGACGCCAAGGCAGCCAACAACGCTGCTGACGCTCGCCTGCACGCTCTTGCTGCTGGTCGAGAGGCCCTGATTCATCAGGAAGCCGACATTGCCAAGTGGGAGGCTGCTGTTGCCGAACAAGAGGTGGCAGCGCAGGCGATGATGGCCCGGGCTGAGGCCGACCGGGACAAACTGTAGTCCCACCTCGTAGACCATGAGCTTTGAGAGAGTAATTAACGCGGGACCAGGCGTAGCACCTAGCTGAGCGTCAGGAACTCCTCATGCACTATCTTGACATTCAAGCCTGGGAGGAGGCAGCAGAGCACCGCAGTCGGGAGCTTGATCTGCGGGAGCGTCAGCTGGCTAAGCGTGTTGAAGTCGAGGGTAAGGCGGCGGCGGAGATGGTAGCATCCCAAGTCTTGGTGTGCTACTAGATCCGGTACCCTTATCTGCCATTGGAGCCAGTTTTTGAAGGCCCTGTTGAGGACCGTGTGGCGACAGCAGCGGCGGAGATTAAGGAAGCCGCCCAACATGTCATAGCTCAGTTCAGTCAGGGCTGAGGCTGGTAGCTCGTTTTTTGAAGTCATGGTTCACTATCCCTTGTAAAAGATTTCTTTAATGAATTCGAACTTGTGTTTGGCTTCTTGCATTGTCTCTATGCTTTTCAACTGTTGCTCTGAGTCCTTAGCTACATAGGGATTTGCAGAAACTTTGTTGAGCTCGTTGGCTTCTCGGGATCAGTAGTTTGCGCAATTGACATGGCTGAAGTGTCGTCCATTGTTTTTTTGCATGCGAATCAACCTAGATACCCCTTGGTAGATGTGGTTAGTTGGCTAAGCACATCTACCACTTGATCGTGGAATTTCATAAACTAGCCCCTTGGGAGATGCTCTGGCATCGTCCACCATCCTCATAGAGACGTCGATGGAAGGCCCCTTGGGAGGTGCCAGAGCTGGAGGCTCCGGCGTCGTCCACCATCGTCGTGGAGACGTCGATGGCAGGACCTTTGGGTGGTGCCGGAGCTAGATGCTCCTGCATCATCCACAAGCTTCGTATAGACATCGATGGCAGGCCCCTTGGGAGGTGCCAGAGCCGAATGCTCTGTCGTTGTCCACCATCTTCGTGTAGATGTCGACGTGTGACGCCCGGTTGCGAAAAACTGAACCAAGCTAACGCATATGTCTGCCCAGGATGTTCATCACACAGACACGAGTGCAATCACAAAAGAGTATACAGAAAATTACCACAGAACAAGATTAATTGACCAAATTTTATTACACAAACCATATTATCCTCGAATACAATCTCTAATGAATATTAATGACAAGTTCAACTAATGCAGCGGAAATAAAATAATTAAGAAAACTAAGCAACTATGCAGCGTAAGCGACAGGGTATGTATGCGCAGCTCCAATCAACACCACAGGCAAAGCTGACGGTAGACACGACCTAGAACTCCGCATTATCGCCATTAAACTCCCAATCCTGACCTGCAACTATTGGGGGGGTATTGCAAGAGTGAGTACATGTCGTACTCAGCAAGTGTGGAAAGTATGACATGTGGGTGATTCAAATGACGACAATAATAATGGCTAAGTGCTGAAAAGTACATAAAAACATTTGAAAAGCAATATATTACATGTATGTGAAATAAACCCATCATAATCATAAATAATATCATAATACCAGTCCACAGTTCACCATCCTCATCCAAAATTCCAGATTTCACCATTGCCAAAACCATATTCAATACCAAAAATAAATCCATAACCATCCATAACCATTACCAAACCATAACCATCCCAATTACCAATTTCCCTCTAATCATGTAGGTCATCCAGGCGCTCATAACCGGGAGGACGGCTATCATGATAGTTTTAATACTCTGCAGAGTTTGTACCACTTTACCCACGTGTTTGTGATTTCATCAACCGTCGGCGACTAAAGAACCTCCCTTATGCCAATTACACTTCCTTTGGTGTATGGCCAAGATATCACAAAATAGCCTTTACAAAGGGATTACTAGCCTATTCAGACCCCACTGAGGTTTCACTGGTGGCGATGCCTCCAACTGAGCACATCTTCAACCAAGGGCCCCCTCTTGAGCCATTCAGATCCCAGGGTAGTCCCACCAATCATCAACAAACCCAATCCGACTACCCATTCCCCGAGCATCCACAATGGTCCAAACAGCACTAGCAAGACCCTAATTAATCAGCTACGCCGCACCCATACTTGGCCTCGTGGTGGCACTGTAGTCCTGGCTTATTCTCGCATGAAACGGTCCTTAGATCTAAAGCAAGCAAACCACCATAACATCCAAACCATCCACATACCAGGCTTGCTTAGATCACCCATTGCAATACCATATTAACCAGTTCATGTTATCCATAATCTCATCCATGCATAATTAAATGGATTGGTATAGTTCTTTTCCATCCCAGTTGATTAAGCGAAGCAAAAAGTAAAAAGCCCTTCCCGACTCTCTACCATAAATTCCAGGTGACAAGGGTGGTTAAACAAAACTAGTAAAC
Organism: Tuctoria greenei; assembly: GCA_036927565.1. NCBI lineage: Eukaryota > Viridiplantae > Streptophyta > Magnoliopsida > Poales > Poaceae > Tuctoria > Tuctoria greenei. Next base: position 106,197,152 of record JAYESD010000008.1, read on the forward strand.
TTCCTACCATAGGGTTTCCCATCAAATTGACACAAGCATGCAGTTTTACAAACAAAATATATATTTTAAAACAGGATCAATATGCTTCAAGGACACTTGCCTTGCTCTTGCTGTTGATTAGGGTCAAGACCTTCAAACTCCTGGTGCTGTAGATCCTCCGCGGCACTTTCTAGCGCGAATCCGTCTAATCCACACAATAAACGTACAAGACAAGGAACACAATCAAAGAGTGCACAAATATTACTCAATATGACATGACATGCATGATTGATGCAAATGCAAGGCAGAACTTGTTACTAGATTGCTTTTAATGATCACTAACTAGTTCTAATAGCTTCTAACAAGTTTATACAGGTTTGGAGTTGATTAGATCAAATTTTAGAATTAATTCAACACAATTTAACCAGTAAGATCGGACTAGTCCTCTAGGGACCGGACAAGTCCGCACTTGACGAGATCGGCAGATTAGGGTTTTCTAGATCAACATACTTTCAGAGATTAGGGGTTGAATTTACGTAAGGAAAAGAGAATAGAAGGTATACCAGGTGTTTGGAACTCCAATGAACCAAGAAACATGGAGGTAACACTTGGATCTTGATGATCTAGGGTTGGTGATGAACATGGAGATGAATTGGTGGTGAAGGACGAAACTTGGTGGAGATCTTGATCCTCTTCGTTTCCTCCTCTTCTTCTTCTTGCTTGGGATCTTCTCCTCCCTCCTTGATGGTGGCTCCCAACGAACTAGGGTTTGGGTGGGTGGAAAAGTGGGAAATAGATGTCAAACCAAGGGGTGGGGCTGTTTATATAGAAGTGGAGGCTAGGGTTAGATGGATTTCGAGTTTTGGGATGAGTAGAGGCCAGTTTAGAGTCCCACATGGGCTATAAAAGAGTTAGGCACGACGTACCTAGGCCCACATAACGTGAAACCCAAGAAACAAGTCGTAAAACAAAAGATCAACTCGGAGTCGCGAAATATCGGACAAGTCCGGACAGGATCGGACTAGTCCGAAGTCGTCCAGAGAGAAAATCGGACATGTCTGGCCAAACATCGGACAAGTCCGAATTTGAACAGAAAGGAAAACGGACAAGTCCGCTGGAACACCGGACTAGTCCGGAAAAGTCTAGGGACTTAGCAATTTTTCAAGGATTCATGGAATATCGAACTAGTCTGCACAAAATCGGACAAGTCCGAAAGTTTCCAGGGGCAGAATCGGAATAATCCGCAGCAAAAACGGACAAGTCCGTTTTTAGACAGAGAGAAATCGGACTATTCCTAACCAAAACCGGACTAGTCCGCACTTTCCTACATTTTTAAGTGCGGTTTTGCTCCAAATCAATTTTAAACTTGTTCCTCTTGTTATGGTTTAATGTTAAACATGTATATGAATGTATGCATGGCATGATGCATGAAAATGAGGGTGTTACAAACCTACCCCCCTTAAAATGATTCTCGCCCTCGAGATTCGACGCGGAGGAGAAGAGATAGGGAAAGTCCTTCTTGAGATCATCCTCCAATTCCCACGTCGCTTCTTTTTCGGTGTGGTGCTTCCATTGAACTTTACACCATCTAATGACCTTGTTCCTTGTGACTCTCTCCTTAGTTTCCAAGATTTTGACCGGTTGCTCGGTATACGTCAAATCTTCCTCTAGGTCCAATTCTTCCATTGACAATTGTTCTTCTGGTACTCTCAAACACTTCTTGAGCTGGGAAACATGAAAGACATCATGCACGTCTGAAAGATGAGGTGGCATCTCCAACTTATACGCTACTTCTCCTCTCTTGTCCAAAATCTTGAATGGTCCAATATAGCGAGGTGCGAGCTTACCCCTTATGTTAAACCTCTTATGACCTCTCATTGGTGACACCTTGAGGTTAACAAAATCTCCCACATCAAAGGCTACTTTCCTTCTCCTATTGTCCGCATAGCCTTTTTGTCTTGATTGGGCAGCCCTCAAGTTTTCACGAATTATTTGGACTTGCTTTTCGGCTGCTTGCAACACATCCGGACCAAATACTTGAGTTTCCCCTGCTTCATTCCAGAATAAAGGTGTCCTACACTTCCTCCCATAAAGCGCTTCATATGGTGACATTTTCAAGCTTGCTTGGAAACTATTGTTGTATGAAAATTCCGTGTATGGCAAGCTTTTGTCCAAACTTTTCCCATGCTTTAAAGCACAAGCTCTTAACATGTCCTCTAAAATCTGATTGGTCCTCTCGGTTTGTCCATCCGTTTGAGGGTGATATGCTGAACTAAAATTCAACCTCGTTCCCAAAGCTTCATACAATTTTTGCCAAAACCTGGAAGTAAATTGAGAACCTCTATCCGAGACTATCTTCTTCGGTACTCCATGTCGGCACACAATATGCTCCATATACAATTCTGCTAGCTTCGCGGTGGTATATGTGGTCTTGATAGGAATGAAGTGAGCTGATTTTGTCAACCGATCTACAATGACCCATATTGAATCATAGCCATACTGGGTTCGCGGTAATCCAACTATAAAGTCCATACCAATCTCTTCCCACTTCCACTCTGGAATCTTCAATGGCTGCAATAACCCTGCTGGCCTTTGATGCTCCGCCTTGACTCGTTGGCATACGTCACACAATGCAACATATTCGGCTATGTCCTTCTTCATGCTATCCCACCAATAGCAAGTCTTCAAGTCTTTGTACATCTTCGTACAACCTGGGTGAATCGAGTAAGGCGAGTCATGTGCCTCCTTTAATATTGTCTCCCGAATATGCTTTACATTAGGCACAACGATCCTCTTTCCAAGCCATAAGGTACCATGTTCATCCTCATCAAATCTGAATTCTCTCCCTTCTTTGGTTCTTTCCTTGATTTCCTTGATCTCCTCATCTGTGGTTTGTGCCTCTCGAATTTCTTGCTCCTAGGTTGGGTTTAACTCCATCATCTCCATCTCATTTACAAACCCAAGGTTCAACCGTTCAAACTCCTTGCCTAGCTCGGATGGTATCTCTCGAATTGTGAGTTGGTGACTTACTCCCTTTCTACTCAAAGCATCGGCCACTACATTGGCCTTCCCCGGATGATAGTTGATCCCCAAATCATAATCTTTGATGAGCTCCAACCATCTTCGTTGCCTCAAGTTCAGATCCGTTTGTGTGAAAATATACTTCAAACTCTTATGATCCGTGTAAATTTCACACCTATGTCCAAGAATATAGTGTCTCCAAATCTTCAATGCATGTACCACGGCCGCGAGTTCCAAATCGTGCGTGGGGTAATTCTGCTCATGTTTCTTCAATTGTCTTGATGCATAGGCGACCACTTGACCTTCTTGCATCAATACACACCCAAGTCCTTGTCTTGATGCATCACAATAGATGTCGAAACTCTTTCTTACATCCGGCAATACCAAAACTGGGGCTGTTGTTAACCTTTTCTTCAACACCTCAAAACTATTCTGACAAGCTTGAGTCCATCGGAATGCCTTCCCCTTCAATAGCAATTCCGTCATAGGCTTGGCTATTTTGGAGAAGTCCTTGATGAATCGACGGTAATATCCAGCCATTCCAAGAAAACTCCTTATTTCCTTAACATTTTGCGGTGGCTCCCACTTCAACTCGTCTCTCACTTTTCTGGGGTCAACTGATACTCCTCCTCCTGAGATTATATGACCCAAAAATGGCACCTCTTTCAAGCAAAACTGGCACTTGTTGAACTTGGCATACAATTGGTGATCCCTCAATTTCTGCAGCGTAAGCCTCAAGTGTTCCTCATGTTCCTTCTCATCCTTCGAGTAGATCATAATGTCATCAATAAATACCACAACAAACTTGTCCAAGTACTCCACGAAGACTTTATTCATGAGGTACATAAAGTAGGCAGGCGCATTTGTCAATCCAAAAGATATCACGGTGTACTCATAAGATCCATACCGTGTCCTAAAAGCTGTCTTGGGTATGTCCGATGGTCTAATCTTCATTTGAAAGTATCCCTACCTCAAATAAATCTTAGAGAAGACACAAGCACCCTTCATCTGATCAAACAAGTCTTCTATGCGTGGCATGGTGTACTTGTTCTTGATTGTTACTTCGTTGAGAGCTCGGTAATCCACGCACATCCTTTGGGATCCATCCTTCTTGTCCACAAACAGCACATACGCTCCCCAAGGTGAAGAACTAGGGCGAATAAAACCCTTCTCTAATTGCTCTTGAATTTGCTTCTTGAGCTCCGCTAATTCCATAGGAGGCATCCTATACGGCCTCCTAGCTATAGGTGCAGTTCCAGGTATTAAATCAATAACAACTCAATGTCTCGATCAGGTGGCATACCTGGCAACTCATTCGGAAAAACATCCAAAAATTCATACACCACCGGAATCTCCTCAATTGCGGCACCGTCTATATGATTCAATTCCAATTGCTTCGGTGCGGTTTGAGATGCTTCAAATTCTACGGCGATCCCTTCCTCATTGGTCAACTTCACCGTCTTCGTGGCACACTCAATAACTCCATTGTGCTTCCTCAACCAGTCCATACCAAGTATAATGTCCAATCCTTGAGAATCCAAAACAATGAGGTTGGCGGAGAAGTCTACCCCCCTTATTCTAAGGCTTACTTTTGGACATACTATATTTGTCCTCATCTCTCCTCCAGGAGACTTAACCAAAAAAGTAAACTTCATATGAGAGATAGGCAAACTATACTTGGCAACATACTTTGATGCAATGAATGAATGCGATGCTCCGGAATCAAATAACATAGTCGCGGGGTTGGAGTTGGCGAGAAACATACCAATGACCACGTCATCCGCTTGTTGAGCATCCTCCGTAGAGACATGGTTCACGTTGCCACGAGCAAAATTCTACTGTCCACGGCTTCCTTGTGGCTGTCCTCCATTAGGTCTTGGGTTTTGCCTCGATGCATTGCTTCCCTGACCAAGGCCCGACTTAGGACATTGATGCGCAAAGTGTCCAGCTTCTCCACAAGTATAACACTTCTTAACCGCACCAGAATTGTTGGGACGAGCTTGGTTTTGAGCATTTGCAGCAGGAAAATTAGCACGAGGCTCATAAGGCATTGGAGGCCTAGGTGCTTGCATGACAGGGCGCTGCTGCACAAACTGAGTTGGGCGTGGTGCATAACCAGGGTGCTGAGCAGGAATAGAGGAGCTGTAATGAGGCGCATTGGGCTGTGTAAAGCGAGGGCGCACATTACTTCCTTGTTGCTGTCCTTGATATGGTGCCTTCCTCTTGATTTCTTGCTCCATCTCACGGATCTTGTTCTCAACCACAATCGCTTTGTCCACAAGCTTCTGGAAATTGACATAATCACAATTGAGCAATTGCACTAGGATCTCATTATTCAAGCCCCTCATGAACAAGTATTGCTTCCGGCTATCCCGACTAACATCCTCAGGCGCATACCTTGAGAGTTGAGTGAATTTATTGAGATATTCACTCACGCTTGATCTTCCTTGCCTTAAATTCTCAAATTCTTGCCTCTTCAAGATCATAACTCCCTCGGGCACATAATGAGAACGAAAATTTTCCTTGAATTCGGCCCATGTGATTCTTTCTTGGTTCTCATGAGCATTGCAATAAGCATCCTACCAATCCGCAGCTGCTCCAACTAGTTGATGAGAAGCAAATAGCACCTTCTCCCGGTCACTACATTGGACAATAGCTAGCTTCTTCTCCACGGACTTGAGCCAATCATCCGCATCCATAGGGTCAGCGGCTTGAGCAATGGTTGGCAACCTAGTCCTCATAAACTCTCCCAACCGGTTATGAGAAGGCGGGGGTAACGGTGGAGGCATGTGGGGCTGATTGTTGATATTGCCAGCCTACAGCTGTCCCATAGTCTGTATCATGGTCTGCATGAGCTGGTTTTGCATGGCCAATAGCTGCTCGATGTTGATACCTCCCTGAGTAGATCCTTGTCCAACGTTGTTCTGAGGCACTCCATTGTTCTCCTCTTCATCATTGCCATCCCTCTGGTTGCGAGTCCTCACCATCTGAAGAAAAGCAGTAGGTAAGAATTAGAAAACGTCCCCAACTATATGCATCAAGGGATATGAAACTAAACAGCTAGCTATACTAGCCTAGGTGGACATGGCAATGCTAAGGCATCCCAAAATCCTCTATTAAGCACACAAGCAAACAATATATATAGCAAACAGCACTCCAAGCAAAAACACATCGATTCCTGAGTGCTCCTATGTGCTCTAGAGTGTCCATTCTATCTAGGTTGCGTCCTATGGTCAACCTGTGGCTCTGATACTAATTTGTGACGCCCGGTTCCGAAAAACTGAACCAAGCTAACGCATATGTGTGCCCAGGATGTTCATCACACATACACGAGTGCAATCAAAAAAGAGTATACAGAAAATTACCACAGAACAAGATTAATTGACCAAATTTTATTACACAAACCATATTATCCTCGAATACAAGCTCTAATGAATATTAATGACAAGTTCAACTAATGCAGCGGAAATAAACTAATTAAGCAAACTAAGCAACTATGCAGTGTAAGCGACAGGGTATGTATGCGCAGCTCCAATCAACACCACAGGCAAAGCTGACGGTAGACACGGCCTAGAACTCCGCATTATCGCCATTAAACTCCCAATCCTGACCTGCAACTGTTGGCGGGGGGATTGCAAGAGTGAGTACATGTCGTACTCAGCAACTGTGGAAAGTATGACATGTGGCTGATTCAAATGACGACAATAATAATCGCTAAGTGCTGAAAAGTACATAAAAACATTTGAAAAGCAATATATTACATGTATGTGAAATAAACCCATCATAATCATAAATAATACCATAATACCAGTCCACAGTTCACCATCCTCATCCATAATTCCAGATTTCACCATTGCCAATAACCATATTCAATACCAAAAATAAATCCATAACCATCCATAACCATTACCAAACCATAACCATCCCAATTACCAATTTCCCTCTAATCATGTAGGTCATCCAGGTGCTCACAACCGGGAGCACGGCTATCATGATAGTTTTAATACTCTACAGAGTTTGTACCACTTTACCCACGTGTTTGTGATTTCATCACACGTCAGCGACTAAAGAACCTCCCTTATGCCAATTACACTTCCTTTGGTGTATGGCCAAGAGATCACAAAATAGCCTTTACAAAGGAATTACTAGCCTATTCAGACCCCACTGAGGTTTCACCGGTGGCGATGCCTCCAACTGAGCACATCTTCAACCAAGGGCCCCCTCTTGAGCCATTCGGATCCCAGGGTAGTCCCACCAATCATCAACAAACCCGATCTGACTACCCCTTCCCCGAGCATCCACAATGGTCCAAACAGCACTAGCAAGGCCCTAATTAATCAGCTACAACGCACCCATACTTGGCCTCGTGGTGGCACTGTAGTCCTAGCTTATTCTCGCATGAACCGATCCTTAGATCTAAAGCAAGCAAACCACCATAACATCCAATCCATCCACATACCAGGCTTGCTTAGATCACCCATTGCAATACCATATTAACCAGTTCATGTTATCCATAATCTCATCCATGCATAATTAAATGGATTGGTATAGTTGTTTTCCATCCCAGCTGATTAAGCGAAGCAAAAAGTAAAAAGCCCTTCCCTACTCTCTACCGTAAATTCCAGGTGACAAGGGTGGTTAAACAAAACTAGTAAACTTCCTACCATAGGGTTTCCCATCAAATTGACACAAGCATGCAGTTTTACAAACAAAACATTTATTTTAAAACATGATCAATATGCTTCAAGGACACTTGCCTTGCTCTTGCTATTGATTAGGGTCAAAGCCTTCAAACTCCTGGTGCTGTAGATCCTCCGCGACACTTTCTAGCGCGAATCCGTCTAATCCACACAATAAACATACAAGACAAGGAACACAATCAAAGAGTGCACAAATATTACTCAATATGACATGACATGCATGATTGATGCAAATGCAAGGTAGAACTTGTTACTAGATTGCTTTTAATGATCACTAACTAGTTCTAATAGCTTCTAACAAGTTTATATAGGTTCAGAGTTGATTAGATCAAATTTTAGAATTAATTCAACACAATTTAACCAGGAAGATCAGACTAGTCCGCTAGGGACCGGACAAGTCCGCACTTGACGAGATCGGCAGATTAGGGTTTTCTAGATCGACGTACTTTCGGAGATTAGGGGTTGAATTTACGTAAGGAAAAGAGAATAGAAGGTATACCAGGTGTTTGGAACTCCAATGAACCAAGAAACTTGGAGGTAACACTTGGATCTTGATGATATAGGGTTGGTGATGAACTTGGAGATGAATTGGTGGTGAAGGACGAAACTTGGTGGAGATCTTGATCCTCTTCGTTTCCTCCTCTTCTTCTTCTTGCTTGGGATCTTCTCCTCCCTCCTTGATGGTGGATCCCCACGAACTAGGGTTTGGGTGGGTGGAAAAGTGGCAATTAGATGTCAAACCAAGGGGTGGGGCTGTTTATATAGAAGTGGAGGCTAGGGTTAGATGGATTTCGAGTTTTGGGATGAGTAGAGGCCGGTTTAGAGTCCCACATGGGCTCTAAAAGAGTTAGGCACGACGTACCTAGGCCCACTTAACGTGAAACCCAAGAAACAAGTCGTAAAACAAAAGATCAACTCGGAGTCGTGAAATATCGGACAAGTCCGGACAGGATCGGACTAGTCCGAAGTCGTCCAGAGAGAAAATCGGACAAGTCTGGCCAAACATCGGGCAAGTCCGAATTTGAACAGAAAGGAAAACAGACAAGTCCGCTGGAACACCGGACTAGTCCGGAAAAGTCCAGGGACTTAGCAATTTTTCAAGGATTCATGGAATATCGGACTAGTCCGCACAAAATCGGACAAGTCAGAAAGTTTCCAGGGGCAGAATCGGACTAATCTGCAGCAAAAACAGACAAGTCCATTTTTAGACAGAAAGAAATCGGACTAGTCCTCAGCAAAACCGGACTAGTCCGCACTTTCCTACATTTTTAAGTGCGGTTTTGCTCCAAATCAATTTTAAACTTGTTCCTCTTGTTATGGGTTAATGTTAAAAATGTATATAATTGTATGCAAGGCATGATGCATGAAAATGAGGGTGTTACATGACGGTAGGGACCTTATGAGGTGCCAGAGCAGGATGCTCCAGCATCATCCATCATCATCGTAGAGACATCGACGGTAGTCCCCTTGGGAGGTGGCGGAGCTGGATGCTCTGGCGTCGTCTGCCATCGTCGTAGAGACGTCGACGGCAGGCTCCTTGGGAGGTGCTGGAGCTAGTTGCTTTGGCGTTGTCCACCAACGTTATAGAGATGTCGACGGTAGGCCCCTTGGGAGGTGCCAAAGGTAGATGCTCTGGCGTCGTCCACCATTGTCGTAGAGATGTCGACGGCAGGCCCCTGGTTTACAGGCCATCTCAAGGTAACCTTTTTAGCAAAAAGAGCAGGGCAGGAGAGTTTACTCACTTATCCGTGCTTGGTGCCATCATCGACATTCTAGGACATCGATGGCAGGCCCCTTGTGAGGTATCGGAGCTAGATGCTCCGGCGTCGTCCACCATCTTCGTATAGACGTCGACGGCAGGCCCCTTGGGAGGTGCCAGAGCTGGATGCGCTGGCGTCGTCCACCATCTTCATGTAGACGTCGACGACAGGCCCCTTGTGAGGTGCCAGAGCTGGATGCTTCATTGTCGTCCACCATCTACATGTAGACGTTGACGGCAGGCCCCTTGTGAGGTGGTGGAGCTGGATGCTCCGGCATCATCCACCATCTTTGTATAGAAATCGAAGGCAGGACCCTGCTTTAGATGCCATCGCAAGGGAACCTTGTTAGCAATAAGAGTGGGGCAGGTGAGTTTACTCACTTATCTGCGCTTGGTGCTGTCGTTTACATTTTGCGATGTCGACGGCAGGCCCCTTGTGAATTACCAGAGCTAGATGCTCCAACGTCGTCCACCATCTTCATGTAGACATCGACGGCAGGCCCCTTGGGAGGTGCCGGAGATGGATGGTCCGCCGTCGTCCACCATCGTCATAGAGACGTCAACGGCAGGCCCCTTGGGAGGTGCCGGAGCAGGATGCTCTGGCGTCTTCCACCATCATCGTAGATACGTCGACGGTAGGCTCTTATCCACTCTTGGTGCTGTCATTGATGTTTTAGGACATCGACGGCAGGCCCCTTGTCAGGTGTCGCAGCTGGATGCTCCGGCATCGTCCACCATCTTCGTGTAGACGTCGACTTCGGGCCCCTGGTTTATAGGCCATCGCAAGGGAACCTTGTTACCAACAAGAGCGGGGCATGAGAGTTTACTCACTTATCCGTGCTTGGTGTTGTTGTTGACATTCTGGGATGTCGAAGAAAGGCCCCTTGTGAGGTACCGGAGCTAGATGCTCCGGCGTCATCCACCATCTTCGTGTAGACGTCGAGGTCAGGCGCCTTGGGAGGTGCCGGTGCTGGATGCTCTGGCGTCATCCACATTCGTCATTGAGACATCGAAGGCAGGCCCCTTGGGAGGTACCAGAGTTGAATGCTCTAGCGTCGTACACCATCGTTGTAGAGACGTCGACGGCCGAACCCTGGTTTATAGGCCACCACAAGGGAACCTTCTTAGCAACTAGAGAGGGGCAGGAGAGTTTACTCACTTATCCGTGCTTGGTGCCGTCGTTGACATTCTGGGACGTCGACGACAGGCCCCTTGTGAGGTGCCGGAGCTAGATGCTCTGGCGTCGTCCACCATCTTCGTATAAACGTTGACGGCAGGCCCCTTGTGAGGTGCCAGAGCTGGATACTTTGACATCGTCCACCATCTTGGTGTAGACATCGATGTCAGACACCTGGTTTACAGGCTATCAGAAGGAAACCTTGTTAGCAACAAGAGTGGGGCAGGAGAGTTTACTCACTTATCCGTGCTTGGTGTTGTCGTTGATGTTATGGGACATCAACTGCAAGCCCCTTGTGAGGTACCGGAGCTAGATGCTCTGCTGTCATTGACCATCTTCGTGTAGACGTCGACGGCATGCTCCTTGGGAGGTTGACAGAGCTGGACGCTCTGTTCATTTGTCCTGAATATAGTGCGAGGGGGGCTAGCCTTGTTTGTCAGTTATACATGTTCCTCTCCTTAGCCCTGCCATGTCTTATAGTCCTGGGATGACATATGGGGCTTGGGTAATTCGATGCATCGGTGCTACGGGGTTCGGCTCCTGTCATCTTTAGCGTGTGAGATCTCTGGTTTCAGTACTCAGCTGTAGAGCTGGGAGGCAGGGTGTGTTTTCCTAGGGTGCAGGACCAAGCTAAGCAATTTGCACCCCTGGACCTCCTGCTCGGTACAGACCTTTCCTGGGGGACCTTTTGGTGCCACGGGTCCCTAATGATGAGAGGAGCCTGGAGAACCTTTCACACGTTGTAGGTACCTCAAGTTGGCCCGCCTGTAGCTGGATTGTATGACTTTATCTAGGATGTGTTACAGAGTATGCGACGGTGAATATGATGGTATCACATGGTAAACAAGGCTATCATGTCATGATCATAAAATTAATGCGTAATTTAAATGAACAAAGTTTTTAAGATGCCTTTAAGTAAAATTGTGAATTTCTAATAGGATTTTGTAGGAGGAGACCGACTTTTACAAAAGAGGGCAATGGCTTGCCTCCGGATGACGAGGGAGGCAGGGTGCACAGGCTTATGGTTTGGAACCAAGCTAAGTTGACTGCGCACTCTGGGCCTGACCCTCCCGATGCTCGGTTGTCCTTAGTGCTGCTCCTAAGCCCTACAAAATTTTTTTTACCCTGTTGTACTAAGCCTAGTATTTACAATAGGGGCCTCAAAGCTCCATGGGTAGCTGTGATGGTTGGTGGGCAACCTTGCTGTCAACAGCTACTTAGAGGGGTGATGAGCAAGTTATTCCTATTTCTCATCGTGACCGCCCATCTTGCTAGTAGTCCGAGCAGAGCCAGCACTGGGCATGGCAGCTCTGACAGAGGTGTCGATGCTGCGGGTGCTCTGCGCTGTCAAGAGCTTGGCGGAGGTCGACTCGATCCAGCGCCGCCCAGGACAGGTGTTGGGTCTGCTGTGAGTGCTTAAGATTGCTCAAGGCTAACACTGCAGCGTGCGATCTCCGCGGATCTTGAGGACGTCGGAGGGGGTTGGTATCTTCAGGATGAGGTAGCTGTAGTGGGCTACAACCATGAACTGGTAGAGAGCAGGCCTACCGAGGATGGCGTTGAAGGGGAGGCTAACATCAGCGATGTTGAAGAGGATGCTCTCCGACTTGTAGTTGTCAGGTGTCCCGAAGGTCACCCGCATGTGGATGTTGCCATACGGGATGATGCTCCCAGGTCCCACCGCCGAGAATGGGCCCGAGGGGGCAAGTTTGGACACAGGGATCTGCAGCTGCTCGAATGTTGTCCGGTTGAGGAGGTTGAGGCCGGCCCCTCTATCTATTAAGACGTAGTGGAACTTGACATTGGCTATGGTGGGGGCGACTAGGAGAGGTAGTTCCCCTACCCAGTCATGTTCTTAGGGCAGTCAGAGGCGTTGAAGCTGATCAACGTCTCTTTCCAATGGTGGTGCTGCACCGGAGCGGGTACGGGGGCTTTCGAAGCCACCACACAATAAAGTGTCTCGACCGCGTTCTGGGACGCAGGATTCCAAGACCCTCCGGAGGGTCTTCCGACGCTCGTTGTCGCTGCTCGCGTCGGACTGCTCATCCTAGTGGACAACTTTGACGGCCCACTCTTGCTTCTATTACTCCAGCTCCTCGTCATTGTCAACCTTTGGTTCGACCTTCTGCTTGCCCTCCCGTTGGAGGAAGGGGCGACATCCGGGCACTGCTGCACCTGTTCTTGATAGCGTTCAGCACACCTTTTTATCTCTCGACACTCACTAGTGGTGTGTTCACAAGTCTTGTGCACCGGGTAGGGCTTGACGTCTTTGTCAGCGGCCGGTGGCTCATGAGGACGTTTTTGTGGGCGTGGCGGCTTGCCTCCTCCGATTGCGGCTGCTGACGCAACGGGAGATCCATGCAGCGGCTTGTTCTGGCCACCACCCCGGTTCTTGTTCTTCTTTTTTCCACTACCAGTGGTAGTGGCTCCTTCTCTGGTCTGGCCAGCCCCGCCCGCTCCGGGAACTGACTGAGCATTCCAGTTTCGGCCTTCTGCCGCTCTGGCGCACCAATCAGCGATGGAGAAGAGCTCGGAGACATCTTGCACATTGTGCATGGCTAGTTTCTCGAGCATTTTGCGTTCTCGCACTCCCTGGCAAAATGCCACTATGACAGAGGCATTTGGGATGTTTGGAATGGAGTTGCGTAGCTAGGAGAAACGTTGGACGAATGACCTCAGCGTCTGCTTGGGCTATTGTCGCATGACGCGGAGGTCGAACTCGGTGTCGGGGCGCGTGTAGAAGCTGCTGAAGTTCGCCGTGAACTGCCGGCATAGCTCATACCAAGAGGTTATAGACCCCCCGTGAAGGTTCATCAGCCATGAGTGGGCTGACCCAGTCAGGGCGACTGGAAAGTAGTTCGCCAGGATGGTCTTGTCCGCTCCTGCAACAAGGAGCGTCATGGTGTAGATCTGTAGGAACTCCGCCGGATTGATGCTTCTGTCGAATCTCTCCAGGATATGTGGTCAGATCTTGCGCGGCCACATCGCGAAGCGGAGGTGTGGAGAGGCAGATGGTACAGCATACCCCAAGGGGGTTTGCTGCCCGATGTGTGGCACTTGCTGGACCTACGGTTGTGACACCGGTTGTGCCATGCATTGCTGCAATGGTACTGGCTGCGCCAAGTACTGCTGCTGCACATCCTGCTGCACCGAGTACTTTAGGGGAGGTGTCGAGCCGACATACTCCTGGTCAAGTGGCGGAGGGTTTACCTACGACGCACCTTGGATGGAGGACACGTCGTGAATAGAGCATTGAGGGCCATATTCGTTATTGAGGTTGTGCCGCCTCTCTCGCTGCCGCTCGATGATGACACGACCGTCCATGTGAGCTTGACCGCCAAGCGGTCCTCCGTGTGGAGCCGGCCAACGCTCGTAGGCTTGTAGGAGCATGAGTTGGCGGAGTGACGGTCGATGGATGATGTGCGTGACAGCGACATGAGACGCCTTCCCATGTTGGGGGAGTTGATGGTTGTGACGATGAGGTGGTCGATGTCCTGGACCCACTGCTGAGGCACCCCCTGAGAGGCGTTCAGCGATGGTGGGTTGTGGAGGAGAGCTCTGGCCGCCGCCAAAGCACTCCTCAGGCTTGCTGTTGTGGGTGCTGGTGGTTCCGATTGGGATGGGGAATGTCCTGACGTGCTATTTTGTCCAGTCGTACCTGCATGGGGTCGAGATGGATCAGAGAGCGCCGCTCGAGCGACGGATCTGGTCACCGGGTGACGGCCACGAAAATCGCCTTCCAAGGGCCTGACGAACACCATGGTGGTGAATACACTACCACTTTTTTGAGAAAAAAGCCCCCTACCTGGCGCGCCAAATGTCGAAGGGTCAATGCGACACTTCCCCCGAATCTGCTAAGGAGCATCCCACAGAGGTTCTTGTTCAGCGGGGCATATGACTCAAACTAGTGTTCTAACGGAAGAGTATGAGACAATTGTTTTTACGTGGTTTGGGCCGCAAGGAGCGTAACACCCTACTCCACGGTGGATTGTATTGCTTGGTGAGTCTGTATGCGTATGTGTGTGTATCGGTGATTCTGAGTCTGGTCCTTTGTATCAGAGGCAGTCTGAGCCTTTTACAACCAAGACTGGATGCCTTACAAGTGGGGTCCCAGGGCCTGACAGGTGGCCCCGGAGCGATCTTATCCTAAAAGATCTATGGCTTCCCACATAAGAATCATTGAGCGTGGCAGTGGAGACTCGCTGCCTTGCCACCCGGGTCGTCAGTAGCCCACACGCCATTGCTGACATTGGCAGGGAATGTCCCATCCAACTGTCTCTAGCACCGTAAGCTACCCACTTCGCGGAGTTGGATAGGCATGCAGCGCCTTCACTGTGATGCGATTAGTCGTAGCGGTACCTTACATTAGGCATGCACCATGTCATGCGTTTGGCGAAGCTGCGTATCTTCAAGGCTTGATGGAGACAAGGTGCAATGCCCTCTTAACTTTCCTACTATCTGTTCAGGGCAAGTGGATTGACCACGCGGACACTGGGGAGCTCTACGCCACGCTGGAGGCCACGCCCGTCTCATGGGCCACGTGGCAGCTTGGGAGCTCACCTCCGTGGGGGAGGCTAGGTCCTGTCCTGCTGGTCGCGTGGTTGCCTGGGAGCTTGTTGTAAAGGTGGAGCTCAGCTCCCCCCTTTTGGATGTCTCGTGGGCACCCCGGACTTCCCATTTGAGGCTAGCGGGTCCAGGTTTCTTTGAACATGTGGTGCCCTCAGACCCTATCCCTGTTGGGAGGCGAGGCACCTAGGTGGCTATAGCTTGTGTGCGAGGGTACCCGGTATGCTGGGTACCGACAATACCCTTCATGCTTAGTACTCTCTCAAAGTTTATGGCATAAAAAGGGAGTAGAAGACATGGCTACAAGAAAAAGAAAATGCATGCTTAGATCATAAGCATGAGAAAAAAAAGAGAGAAGAAAAAAATGGTAGCCATGTTTCATCCCTGCAAAATAAGAGAGTCTACATGTATATGAGTCATCTCAAATATCCACATACACTTCCACTCCATCACACATGCACGAGTCGCGAATCAAATAGTTTTGAATCGATTTCTCCTAGGGCTTGCCCCGTGGACTTAGCAATATTATGTGTTGCAAATATGCCTACTATATTCTTTGTTGAGCTCCACATACAAGCTTTATTTAGTGGTAGAATGAGGGTAGGCAAAATGCCTTGGCGAGGAAATATTTCCACTACACATTAAGGAGAGACATGAGAGAATGAAATTTAGGTACTTAAAATCTAAATTGGACTCTTTGGAATTTGAGTGGAACTTGATTTCTAGGGTATACGTGCTCCATTTGGTATTCTATCTTTTAACCACCCATGAATAGGAGATGGCATAAGCCCTATAATGACTTAAGATGGGTGAAGTACCATGCCAATTTTTGCAATACTAGGTAGAGTATTTTGTTGTGCACATGGTACTTTTGAAAAATAGAACATGTAGCAACTCCTGATCATTAACCTAAAGTTTTGACTTTGTTCGGGACCAGCAAAGGATAAGCTTGGGGGAGTTTGTTGATGGCTGTTATATACCAATTTCACCCATCAATATAACTCAATTATGTGAAGGAAATATCATTTCTTGCACACATGACCTTTCTATTTAACCTATTTTCACTTGTGCTTGGAGAGAGTAGTGCATGCAGGGATTCTATGGAGAATTGAAGTGAAACAAGGGGATGGATCCGATAAAATATCATTCCATCCAATCAGGCGATGCCACATGGCACCACATGGATCAAATGGCCCACAAATAGAAGTATATGAGGCTATCCAATGGTGTAGCACCTATATCATGGAATGGGACACACCTGTCAGTCACCTTGAGGAAGAACTGGCCTTTGGAGCCAGGACCAGGTCGGTCGACCCCTCTAGTTGGCCGACTAGTTCCTGGCGCCAAACGCGGTCAAACGCCTTGTGTTGGCTCCTCCTGGCTTGAAGTGGTCATAGGTGACTGATTCGCGCGGTTTTGGTGGCGGGAACAACCCTTCTCCAAGCTATAAATAGGACCCCTCACCCCTCACTTCAATGCATACCAGTTGAGCATCATTCTATTGTATAGACTAGTTCTCTTAGTCCTTAGTGGAGTTAGGCTATAGAGAGGAGAACCTCTAGTCCCAAGTCCATGTTGGGAATGGTACGGCTCATGTATCTTTTCTTATATTTGTGACTTTATGCATTATAAAGATAATATCTTTAGTCTTCTTTTATTCGTATACTTGGATGAAGCGTTTCATGTTTGATTGTGGATTCCATGTATGTGGTAGGAGTAGTCTTTCTGATTATGCCATATCACTCTTAATCTATCACCATAAACACTACAAACCCCGACTATAGTCTAATTAGTTATGATATGATCATGTTAATATGAATCACTTGTGCTATGTATCAACATTGGTTAAATGATGATTTAGTTCATTGCCTTAGGATGGCTTGTGCACGGGCCCTTAAGGTGATTACTTAATATGCTAGAATGGTGTTGGGATAGAAAGTGGAGTCGAATGTCTTGTAGACCCACAGACTGAAGAGGTAGGCAGTAGGTGGTGACAACCCTATCTGTCCTTTGTAATCCTCCGCGTGGCTATGCCACCGGTTCTTGGCGGGAGTCGCCTAGTGTTTCTAGGGGTAAACGCGTGCCTGATGTGCTGAACAACTTAGCATAAGTATTCATCATTGACATGCTCATATATATATATATATATATATATATATATATATATATATATATATATATATATATATATATATATAGCATTGTATGAGCAACTCCCCAACTCTAGGTCTAACCTCCACTAGGACCCATCTAACCCTTAGAATAGATTGCTTAGCTGTGTGTCACAGTACCCATATATTATCAACTTACCCATGTCTTGATAATTGATTAATATCCCATAGCATGATCATGAGAGTAGTGTTTACTATACTCCATTGCCTTCCTTTGGTTTAAATACGATACCCCTGGGAATACTCTTGGGTGAAATGCTACATGACAGTTACCGTGCGCTCGCAGACCTCGTCTCTTTTGAGAGATGATCTGTGACGCAAGAAACGTCAACAAACACACACCACTTGAGTATTCATCCATTGTACCCACTACTCTCCATAGGTTTAGACGAGTATAGGCTGTAGAGAGGAGACCCTCTAGTCCATAGTCCAAGTAGGAGAGGAGTAGAATGAGTCTCTTCCTAATTTCCAATTGGGAAAGGTATGTCCCCCTTCTATTTGTATTTGTGATTTTATTCCCAATAAAGATGTTATCTTTATTCTTCCATTGTTCATATACATGGATGAAGCGTTTCTTGTGTGATTTGTGATTCCATTTCTGTGGTAGGAGTAGTATTTATGATTATGCAATGCCATTATCATTATATCATCATAAACACTATAAACCTCCACTATAGTCTCATTAGCTATGATATGATTATGTTTACATGAATCACTTGTGCTATGAATTTACATTGGTTCAACGATGATTTCGTTCATTGCCTTAGGATGGCTTGTGCTTAGGCTCTAAAGGTAAATACTTAATATGCTAGCATGGTGCTAGGATAGAGAGTAGTGTTGAATGTCTCCTACGCCCATGGCTTGAACAGGTAGGCAATAGGTGGTGACAGCTCTATCTGTCCTTTGTAATCCTCCACGCTCGGCTATGCCACAGGCTCTTGGCAGGAGTCGTCCTAGTATTTCTATGGCTCAACCCATGCCCGATGTGTTAATCCACTTAGCATGATAATTCATAATTGAAATGATCATTAGTAACTAACCTAGGCTACGTATATGTACATTGGGAGCATTGTAGGAGTCTCTACCTAGTACTTAGCCTGGTCCATTTTCACCCCATGTTATCCCCTTAGGATAGAATGCTCTTGTGTTTGTCATACTACCTCAGTTACCCTTTATCCATCCTTGCTAGAACCCTACCTAAGACAACCTAGCCTCTCCACTTGATGATTGTTTTACTTCCATCTAGCCTTCCTTTGGGAGAATATAAATGACAGCCTTTGGGAATACTTTAGAGATGAAACGCTACATCGATAGTTTCCGTACCCTTGCAGATTACATGTATAATACAAAATCTATTAACAAGCATTTCTAGCACCACTACTAGAGATGAATTGTTAGTAGTGCGTAGGAATCTTCAACAGGCATTTATGGCGCCGGTGTCAGGGACGACTTGTTAGTGTTCCTTAGGAAATACCAACAAGCATTTCTGGTGCCATTGCCTAGGAAGGCAGCTGAAGTATTACATGATTTAGTGAATAGGATCGGACCATAGTAAGTTTTAGTAGGATGACCCTTCTTTGTTTTTGCATTTTATGTGAAAGTAGGGTACTGTATGTCTGGTTTCTGCTTGCAAGAAAACATTGTTTAAGATCTCGAATCCCTTATGAGAGATCGACCTCATGTCGTTACTCCTCAAAAGCTTCGAGCGGCAAAGCAAGCCAGCAACTGCACAAACAACAAAAACACCAATGGCCCAGAAGAGCCTTCATGAGTTTTCGACTACCTCTGCTAAGAATGTGCCTATTAGGCCCACTATTAACATGCGAGAAGTAAACATCGAAATCAAGACTGGCCTTATCACTATGGTGCAAGCAAACCCATTTTGTGGGAAGGCTAACGAGGATTCAAGTGCTCACCTGCAACTGTTCCTTGAGATCTGTAGCACTTTTAAGATAAAGACATATCTCCTGTTGTTGTCCGTCTTAGGCTGTTTTCATTATTTCTTCTTGGAAGAGCGAAATAGTGGTTCTATGCGAACTGAAGTGTTGTAGATACTTCGGAGAAGTGTTCTATAGCATTCCTCGCCAGGTTTTTCCCGTTGGGCAAGACCAATGCCCTACGTGGAAGAATTTCCAGCTTCCAGCAAGATGCCAAGGAATCTATTCCCAAGGATTGGAAAAGGCTTCACGAGTATATCCTACCTTTTCCTCACCATGGGATGGATGACTGCCTCATTATACAAAACTTCTAAAACGGGCTGTTCCCTCCCCCCCCCCCCCCCCCCCGTGACCATGTTAATGCTGCTGCTGGAGGAGCCTTCTTCTCATTGACAGTGCCCAAAGCCAAAGATTTCATTGAGAATATGGTGTCAAACGTGGGTTGGAACGACGAGCGTCTCCATACCCGCCAGCAAGGCATGCACACCATGAAGGAGGTGGACATAATCGCTGCAAAATTACCTCCTTATGAAGAAAATTGATGGACAAGGCAATGGTAAGGTACGTGGCAATTCCCATGACTTAGACTCTCACATCACTTGTGAAGTCTGTGGCAACACGGGCCAATTGGGCAATGACTGCCCAGAAACCCGTGAAGATGCCTTATGTGTAGCCAACAATGGAAACAACAATGGCTACCATCCAGGAGGTCAAGTGTGGGCCAACCAAGCCCATTCTTTCAAGGAGGGTACAACAACAATGGAAACAATTGAAATAAACCAACCTTGATCTTGGAGCAAGATAAGCCTATATCCAAGAAGTTGTCGCCCAATGACAAGACCCTAAATAGATAAATGCCAGGATCAAGGACTATCCTCAACCTTCAAGAATCAATTGAGTTTCAACAAGATGTTGGAAACTCAGTTGGCTCAACTGGCAGCTGCTATTCCTCCAGTGGAGAATGGCAAGATGCCAGGATAGCCTGAATCTCTTGTGGAAAATGTCAACATAATTTCTCTACAAGGAGGCAAATGGCTGAAGGACCCTGGATGTCTTACAATATCATGCTCATTTGGGGAACACCACTTTGACAAGGCCCTTTGTGACCTTGGAGCAAGTGAGAGTGTGATGCCCAAGGTGGTTTCTGACCAGCTGAACTTCACAGAACCTACTCCAACACCAATGCAGCTCAAACTGGCTGATTCTTCAGTTTGTTATCCAGCAGGCATCGCTGAAGATGTTCTGGTGAAGGTCCGGAATCGCTTCATACCCATGGATTTCGTTGTGCTCGACATGGAGGTAGAGAATGATACACTGCTCATTCTTGGGCAGGAATCCCTAAGCACTGCGAAGGCTCACATAGATGTGGGAGCTGGAGAAATCCACTTGCATATCAATGGCAAGGAGGAGAAGTTTAACATCCGCCCAAATTTGGAGCAATGCTCAATGATCCGCATTGGGGCGAATGTTAAAAACATTCAAGAGGATGAAATGACACCTCCAAAGGTGGACCCGCTCATTGCATTTATGAGGAATTTGATCTATGCGGAAAACACATCTTATCGTCCACACCGACGACCCAAGAAGACAGAGAAGTTCGGGCCTCCCCAAAAGCTCAAATCCACCAAGCTGCAAAAGAAGGAATGGCGGAAGAAGCAAGACAAACCGTCCAAGCCCATCCCTCTGGGCCGCGAAGGTAAGAAATGAATAAGGAGGAATGTCCATCTCATCAGACGATGGTGAGACCTAGCCAATAGGTTAAATTGGTAGTTATCCTTTTCTTTGTTTTTCTTTTTTCTTTATTTGGTTTTCCCCATTTAGTGTTACTTTCCCCACTGTATATTTGATTTTCCTAGTAAGTTGAGAATCTTATATTCTAAACTATCATATTTATTTCTTTATTTTTCACAAAACAAAATTGTTGGGTTTTGAAAAAGGAATATTTTTTTGGAAAACAATTTTTTCTATGTTGCAAAAGTGGTATTTCACCAACATGCTAATTTCGTAGCCGTTGGAGAGCCACCTACCGAAAGGGGAAATAGGATGGCCCACCTATCAGGTCGGCAGACCATTCTGTTTGGCTGACTAGGGGAAAGAGAGCCATTTTGGGTTTCTCTCCTCCAACAGCTACATTTGGTTCCCCAGTGACCGTTGGGGATTGCACACTATAAATGGGGCCGTGAGGAGCTCTTCTCCTCACACATCACCTCATTTGATACCTCCACAAAGTCACTCTTGGTCACATTGTTTTTTTGATCTTCATTGAAGCACTCTTGCTCAAATTCTTAACTCAAAAAGATTTGCTTTTTTTTGCATTTGCAATTTGCTCTCAAGTCCTTCAAGGGAAAAATTCATTGGGGGTTTGCTTTCACTAACATCACCTCTTTCAATTTTTTGCCTTGTTGTGTTCTTGTTTGTTGTGTCCATGAAAGGAATGAAGAGGTTGTTTGGAAGAGGAAGGACGCTGCAAGCTCAAGCCATGGTGGAGACTCAAGTGCACGCCCCTCTTATGTTGCTACACCAAGTTCACGAAGAATGAGTGTAGGAGAGGACACTCCCATGGGTGAGAGGAGCAACCCACAACAACTTCTTCACGACAACGACCTCGACGTCCAAAGTGAAGTTGAAGATCGAGCACGCAAGCTCCTCCAAGATGGTGAGTTTTCTCATACGAAAGCTTATGATCCGGATTTTATCTCCAAAATAGGTATGGATTCCGAATTATTTTCCATTTGGCGGGCACTAGGATGGGAAAAATTTGCTCACATAGAGGAGAAAGGTTCACGCCATCACTCCATACAATTCCTTTGCAAACTCAAAATAGGATTTGATGGTATTACTTTTATATTATTTAAAAAAGATTACACTATCATATGGAGAGAATTAAGTGAAATCCTAGGCTTCCATAAACGTTATTTGCTAGCTTTAGACACTTTGCCTAAGTTTAACAAACAAAGTTTTTGGCAAGATTTAACTGGTGAGGTCAGATGTAGTGCACCTAGGAATAGCCACTTGCACAACCCTACTTTACGCTTCATGCATAGATGGGTAGCTATGACTATGCTCCTTAGAGGAGATCATGTGATGATGAGCTGAAAATTTTATTTGCCATGATTAAAAAGATAAAAGTTGTTTGAATTATCTCCATGATGACACAATGGTTAGATTACATTCCAAGGTTAGGGCCAATTGAATGTGCTTCATTGATTACCCATATAGCTACTAGGGTAGGAGCACTAGAACATTCTTCATTTGAGTATATTGGATATGAAAGAGAATTAATTGATGAAGATTATTTAGTGCAATGACATACCGTTAAGCATGATCAAGGTGGCTCTTTGATATTTTATTGTCCCGACTTTGTCAGCGAAATTTAGTTACCTAACCCGGATTATCATTTTTACAAATGCCGGAGGCTAACCATTGACCTTCTTCCCATTGAGTAAGCCGGAAGAAGTAATGTCTCTGGCAGGGTAACTAGAAGTCGTACAAGGAGAGCAGCTATGCCCCCGACAACCTCCACGGTACATGAGTACGAAGAGGAAGAGAACCAAATGGGTGATGCACTCGGATGGACTCAACCTCCATTTTATGAGACCGATGGTCCGTCTTGGCATGGATAGCCAGGTGCCGCATGGGAGCCGCCCCTATCCACTTCAAGCCCTAGCTGCTTTCCTCCCTTGTTCATGAGAAGATGTCATTCCTCTTTGGCTAGAAGTCATCATGAGTGTAGCCAAGGAACGACAGATCTCACTAGACGTATGGATGAGCATGAAGTGAAAACAGGTGACATCTACAACACTCCCTAAGTGCATGTCCAAGGTAAAGACTGGCAATGACACATGGACGCTCAATTCATTAACCTCTACTCCACAGTACAACAACAACAAGTAAATCTTGCGGCATACTTCCGTCAACGAAGGGTTCAACGCTAGACATGGAGGTGAGTGAAAAACAAGCTTCGGGGAGGACCCCCACTTGAGGTAAATTATATCAACTCCTTTGCATATTTATTTTCCATTCGACCATCATTCACCTCCATATAAAAAATAATAGTAATAATAATTAATTTTAGGATAAATTTTTTCAATAAAATAAATAATGTGCGATAAGAATGGTTGGAACTCACATGGATGAAATGATGAATAGTTGCTCTGTTTTAATTTTCCCGAGTCCCTAGTTTACAACTTACTACTCTCCAACATATTGCTCTCATTGGCTAAAATTGCTTTTCCCTTGATTTGGAAATTGTGGGTGTCAAAAGCTTAATTTGTTCTAAGCTGTTGTGAGATATGATATAGTGATAGGGCTGCTATTCCTAGTTTGAAAGTGAAACTTAGATTTCTGGAGAAATTCTAGAAAGATTTAAGTTACTCTCATTTGATTTGAAATACCTACCAAAGCCATATGATACATCACATTGATAGACCTTATGCATATGATTGAATGAAAAACCGTCAAGAAAAACTCATGTTACGGTCGAAAGATTGAACGAAGGTCAATCTGTTCTACCCAAGAAAAACTATATCTGCAACACTGCAATAAAACTCGTGTAGATCCAAAACCCCAAATCCAATGACCTTGAAGTTTTCATAGATGATATATAATCAAGTTGTGAAGACAACAAGAATCACGTCAATTGGATCTGTAAAACTCAAGTTATGATAAAACCTCCGAAGCAAGGTAGTGCTAAGCAGAAACTTGATGAAAAAGACTTGACCAAAACAAGTTGGATGAACAAGGCACAAATGCTCCTTTGGACTACAAATTTTATTGATCATGACGAAAAGGAACAGCCCCAAAGTCGTGTACCATGAGCTCTGGCCTCCCTTGCTTATATAACCTCCCTTTCTTATCCTACGCAATTTGCACCGAAATTTCAATAACTGCTCAAGACTCTTCTATATGCAGATAGAAGCAATATTAAGACTTCCAAATACCTCAGGAACATACCAAAGATTTCTAAAACGACTCAACTTCGTGACCCACACGAAATCCTATCATAACCAACTCATATCTTTCCATATTTGAGTCAAACCCGACTCAGTCACAGCCTGAGTCCATGACCTAGTCGGTTAAACCTTTCCGACCAAATTTTTACGTCCACATCTCTTCATCACGCCTCAGAAACATGTAGCCACGTCCATGCGCTCCTTGCACACGTGCAAACACCTTCCAACAATGTCCATGATACCTTCATATACAATGATCTTGATCCAAACATGCTGCGCTACCTCCCGATCAACTCAACCACAATTCCTTGTAAACTTGTTTGTTGAACCTCATCTTCTCCCTAAGACTTGTTCAATGGATCCCGTCACCAACCATGTCTTGAACTCAAGCAACACCTGCACATGAATAAACAACCAATACATCTGAGCACAAGTCCTCGACTTGACCCTCGTTAGTTCCGATAACCACAACACCTTACATGAGCAACTCACATAAGCATGTTGCAAACCATAGAAAGATGATATCAGCCATAACAACCAAAGCACACCAAAAACATAGTAAAATAATACTAAGCATACTTCCCATAGATGTAAAGCAAGTTTGAAACATTGCAAGTTAAAAGCAGAACCATTGCAATCTAGCACGAAACTTGCCATAGCTAACCGAACCTTGAACTGGAGCTTACCAAAGCTAGCACGACCTAGCGCCGGAGCTTACCAAAGCTAGTCGGAGCTAGCGCTGGAGCTTACCAAAGCTAGCCGGACCTAGCGCTAGAGCCTACCAAAGCTAGTCGGACCTAGCCCCAGAGCTGACCAAAGCTAGTCGGACCTAACCACATCAAGTCAAACCTAAACAAAATAAGTCAAACCTAGACAAAGAAATTGGATGTAGCGAAAGCAAATCGGACCTTGCCGGAGCTACCCAAAACAAGCCGGACCTATTTTTGGACCTTGTAGGAGCTCATACCTAGAGCCGAACCTTGTGAAAAGGGTGTTTTGATAGTATTCAAAACTTTTATCATCATAGCCAATGTATTCAGCACACATAGGTCTCACCATCTCCCCCTTGATAAAGGCATTGGCAGTACTGCTTAGAATCCGAACATTGGCTTACTCACATAAAAAGTTTTGAAATCAAATTCTCCTCCTATACATATTTCTCCCCCTTTGTAGATCAGAAATAAAATGAGAAGAAAAACAAAAATACAAAAAATTCTCTCCCTAAGATGAGTCGTGCCAAAACACTTGTCAATGTGTGCAATATGTGATCTATTTCTCCCCCCTTGACAATGTATTCAGCAAGGTACAAAAGAGAAATTTTAACTGTTATGAGCATATTATAACATATACATATAAAACAAAGCTCATCCAAGTCATACTATCAAGTAACTTACACTATCACATCAAAAAGATAGATAAATTAGTGTAAGCCATGCTAGAGATCAAGGGTAATTTTCAATTTAAGCAAGTCATGATCTCACAAACTTAACTATTTCAAAACTTGAAAGCATATTTTCAATATTATTTAAAGCACAAATTTTGATCATATAACATTTGCAAGAGATTATGCCACATCTGCCTTATTCTAATCAACCAAGCCAATCCTATTTCATTTGTCAAAATCTTAAGGTCATGGTTTTAGTAATACAAAACTTCTTCTCAGTTCATATCTAAGTGCAATGATAAGCCATCTCAATAGAAAAGTGCGATGCATGCATATTCTCTTGACCTTTTCTCATTTTTATTTGATCATGAAAGCTCAACGTGTGGATAGTTGATTGATTAATTTTTCATTATTAAAAACACTTGTGACCAAGAAATTTCAAAACAGCAATAAAGTTTTATCATGACAGATTCAGTGTAAGTAACTATTCCAATTACTAGTCATGGCAAAAACTACAAAAATGTATAACATGAGTAATGCAGTAAGAACTTTCTGCATGTAAAAGGATCACAAAGTCATATATGTATGAAATACTTTGCTCATATTATTTTAGATTCAGATTCACACATAGACTTCCCAAGTTTCAAAACTCCACTCAATTTAAGCCATGGGGATGCATAACCCCTATTTCACTACGAATGAAAAAGAACGAGTGAAATCTAAATGTTTTGTGAAAATATCAGCCAATTGTTGTTCAGTATCTACATGGTGAAGCACAATGTTTCCTTTTTCAACATTATCATGAAAAAAGTGATACCTAATATCAGTGTGTTTTGTTATCGATTGTTGCACGGGATTTTTAGCAATGTAAATGACACTAGTGTTATCACAAAATAGTGGAACATTATATAGATCAACACCATAGTACTTAAGTGTTCGAATAATCCAAAGAATTTGTGAGCAAACACTAGCAGCAGCTACATATTCAGATTCGGCTGTGTTCGGCTGTGGATTGTGCAACTGAGTTCTGCTTTCTTGAAGACCAATCAAAAGTGAATTACCAAGAAAATGACAAGCACCCGAAGTACTTTTCCTATCAATCCTACAACCTCCAAAATCAGCATCCGAAAAAGCTTTCAAAGTAACAGTTGAGGAAGAAGGAAGAAAAATGCCAAATTTTTGAGTTCCATGTAAGTACCTGAAAATTTTTTTGATGGCTTGGCGATGTGAAGCACGTGGGCTTGAAATTGTACACAAAGACATACACTAAACTGTACAAAAGTGATCTGATCATACTTCTAAATTCTTTTTGATCCACGGGTTCACCATCTTCATCGAGTTCAAGTGCTGTTGCTGTTCCCATTGGTGTCCGAAGAGGCTTGCTTTCGTCCATGTTGAAGCGCCTTAGGAGATCTTTTTTATACTTCGTTTGATGCACAAAGGTACCCTCCTTAGTTTGCTTGATTTGCAGCCCCAAAAAGTAAGTGAGTTCACCCATCGTACTCATTTCAAATTCGGAACTCATCATTGCTGAAAACTTGGATACAAGATCATGAGAAGCACAACCAAAGATAATATCATCCACATACACTTGAACGAATAATGAGTCATTGTCATGCTTAAGCACAAAAAGAGTTTTATCAACCTTTCCCATGGTAAACCATTTTTCAAATAAGAATGTTTTTAACCTATCATACCATGCTCTAGAGGCCTGTTTGAGACTGTACAAGGCTTTGGACAGTTTGTAAACATGATTAGGAAAATCTGGATTTTCAAAACCCGGTGGTTGTTTCACATAAACCTTCTCATTTATGTAGCCATTAAGAAAGGCACTTTTAACATCCATTTCATATAGCTTAAAACCAATAGATGCAGCAAAAGAACTCGTGGCTTGTTCGTGTAAGCTCCCAATGATTTTATCGTGGAGGATGAATTTTGAGTATTCGAAGGGGAGTAGACACTTCACAAGCTCCTTGTTCTTCATGTTCATCACAGATCAAAGAACTTGTGGCTTGAGGATGATCTGTACCAGCTGCAATTGTTGTTGGTGCTGGTTGTGGTGCAAAATCAGCATCGTGATCAACGTCATTTGCTTTTGATTTTTCAGGCAGCAGCACCACTTCTTCATCTTCTTCGATGAAAATACTCTCCCCCAGCGGATATGGATTTGGACCTGCACTATGAGAGCTTGTACCTGGGCTAGCTTCATCAAAAGAAACCTCACGAGTGTCCGCAATTTTGTTACTGTTATGTAAAAGCACACAATATCCTCTAGTATGAGATGGATAACCAAGAAACATTTAATCAATAGATCTAGCTTCAAATTTATCAAGATTACCATGTTTCTTAACAATGATTTTACAACCATAGGCCCGAAAGTGAGTGACAGTAGGCCTATGTCCAAACCGAAGTTCATATGGTGCTTTTCCTAGCTTAGCATTCAAGAAAACACGATTTGAGACATAACAAGCGGTTGCAATTGCATCAGCCTAATATTTCCTAGGAATTGTTATTCATCAAGTATATTCCTAACCATCTCAACTAAGGTTCTGTGGGGACCGGAATCCCAACATTCGAGGATCTCATTGGGTGGTGTCGTGCGATGCGACACCCAACAGTATACAAGAACAGAACGAGAATAAAATACAAGAGGAAGTGTTTTATTTATCTTACAGCGGAAGTTTTTTTATAATACTAGCGGAAGGAAAGAAATATATATATATATATATATATATATATATATATATATATATATATATATATATATATATATATATATCATAGCTACGCTCTCAGCACTAGCTATGCAAAAGCAAAGTTATCCGTGCCTGGATACTTCGCACTAGCAACACGCAACTCACGACGGCGCGCAAGGTTCCCATTCGGCTGTATACCCTGGAGGGGGTGCAGCCTCATCATCAAACCCTTCATCAATTGTATAACCTGCAAAAACTCGTTAACTGCAAATGTGAGCATAAGGCTTAGCAAGACTAACTTAATGGTAGGGACCTTAATTAGATTTGGAACTTTGATGGTAGATACTAGGGAATATGATAGAAGCTCTTGCAGAGAACAGGAGATGATCAAAGTATATTGTCGTCTCTAAAATTATGGCAAGTATTAAATTCCAAAATTTTTTGAGAAGAAACTGTAGCTTGAACATAGCTGCCAATTGATAATCATGATAGAGGAAGTTGTCCTGGTTCTAGCAAAATTTGTTTCATAAATTTCTAAGCTTTGGTGAAGGAGTTATTGAATTTCTAAGTTGGCAAGAATTTCTGGAATTATCTTATAATTGAATTTGTAGCTTTTTAACAATATTAAGTTTGTAACTGAATTAGGACTAGGATAGTAGGTCAATTAAATCCAAGATTTTTACAGCAACTAGTCTATGGCTTGGGGAAGGTTCAGTCCAAATTTGGGACATAACAAAGCAACTGAAAATATGTAAAAATTCAATAACTGAAAACTGTTATTCAACTATACAGAGGGTTATACAAGTTCAATGGCTCCCAAACATTTTCTGATTTTCAAGTATAGTACATTGCATCTTATGTGAATTTTGGGGATTTTTCCAGTTGCATGTTCATCTGGAAAAATTACATTTGCATTTAGAAAGATTGTTTCATACAGAATTTAACTTTGTGTTTCACAGAACCTAATTGGTACTGATAGAAACTAGAGCTCTAGGGCTTTCAAAAGAAATTTGTTTGAATATTTTTGGAGAATTCTACATAGAGATATTGATTTTTAATCTTTGGAAATGGTTCTGCACTAAAGGGGAAATTTCAACTTTTAAATTCGGCGCCAGGGCCCACTGTATTTAAAATCATCCAGTCAGGGGCTAGCCACACCGGGGGATATAAAGATTCCCACGTGGCCACACTAAATCCCTAGCCACGGACTGATCCGGCGCCTTTTTCACTCGCTGGCAAGTGGGACCCGCGAACCTGATCGTCTTCAACCTCGGTCAACGGCTCGGGCGGCGGCGTTCTCACCGGCGCGCGGCGGCGCTTTCGCCGGCGATGACTTCCGGCCCACGGGAGGCCTCGGGACTCGCTTCTCTACCATATTTTTGCACGGGAAACAGATGGACCAACTCCCGACGGCGAGGGGTGACCGGAAAACCATTCCCGAAGGCGGCGACGGGTGTTAGGGTTTCGGTAAACTGGAGACCCTCGATTCCCTAGCTAAATCTATTGTTTGAAAGCTCGGGAAGCATCGTGGATGCATGGGAAAGGTCTTAGGAGGGTCTAGAGCTCGTTCCATAGCCGGCAATACTGAAGTCGATGGTGAACCAAGCTCTAACCATGGCGGAAGGGGAAAACTCGGAGAACTTGCTAATTAGTCGATGGTTCCTTCTGATTTTTGGAGGGAAGGTGCGCTAGGCTACATAGATCATGTCATCTAACTGGATCAAAGAGATTTTGTGCATACAATCAGAATTAAACCGATGACCTAGCCTCAATGTTATAAAAGCGCTTCGGGATTTTAAGGAATACAGGAGCTATGATTCATGATAGGAATTCAAGCTTAACCAGAAGCTGCACGAGGTCGTTGTGCAGCTTTTTGCTATAGACCATAGAGGATGATGATGCTTGTATCGACGGCGAGGCTACGTGGCGTCAAGCGGCACGGGGGTGATCGAGGCGGCGATGAAACAGAGCGGCGCGGTGAAAAGTGAATGGGTGATGGACTTCGGCTGATGGGGGGTGGTTTTATAGCCTTCACCGCGGTAGATAAGGACGCAGGGGGGCAGCTGGAGGCGACCGATGGCCGATGGCGCGCTGGCGGCATGCATCGTCGCGGTTTCGCCCGGGGAAAGAAAACAGAGGCGATGAAACGGTTTCACCGACTGGCTTGTGGGCCCCACCTCTCTCCCTTATCCCTTCCTCTAAATTCTGGCTTAAACATTGTCCAAAAATTCCCAAAATTTACAGGTAGGCTAAGAAAAAATGGGGAATCCAATTCTACAATCAGATTTCAATTTGGACCTAGTTTGAATCAAATTCATATTCAAATTTGAATTCTAATATGGCTATAAACATTATTGAAATAAATAGTATCCGAGGTCCATAAATCTCCAAACATTGAAACGAAGTCCCCTGAACCATAAAAGGCCTTAGGAAAAATTGGGGGTTGATTTGGGCAAAGTTTAGTGTAAAGCTAAATTTGTTGTTAAAGCGAAATGAATTATTTGTACGTGTCAAAACAAATGGAAGAGGTACTTCAAAAATCTTGAAAATTTTCTGAGAAGCTATTTACATATTTAAGAGTCCAAGGAAAAATTTGGAGCCTTGGATTTGAATCTTTTTGGCAGGGCCTAATATGCATAGCAACATAATCAAATTACATTTGTTTTGATTTTTATATTGCTGCCATATAGTTTGCCCTAGCCATTACAATCAATAACTTCCCAACTTTGTAGAAAGGTTTAGTTAAAATGTTCTAGCATTAGGGTGAAGTCCAGTCCTCATGTTCATAAGATTAAGACATGAGTAGAAAGAAAACTTTTTAGTGAGGTCAAGTTTATGTGCACAATTATATTCACCTCCCTTATGTTTGATAAACCACATGTAGTTGAACTTCACATAAAAGGAAAAAGTGGGATTTTTCAGGTTCTGTTCTTTCTTTCCACAACACCGTTTTGTTGAGGTAAATATGGTGATGAAAATTAATGATCTATTCCATTTTCAGCACAAAAGTGCTCAAAAGATTGATTTTAGAATTCAGTTCCATTATCACTTCTAATTGTTTTTAAAGATCTTGGGTGATCAATTGATAATCTAAGAAATAAAGTTCTAAAGTGATTAAAAGCTTCACTCTTAGATGCCATAAAATAAACCCATGAGTATATAGAATAGTCATCAACAATCACAATAACATAACATTTACCTCCGAAGGATTGAACATGTGAAGGTCCTACGGTGTCAAGATGCAAAAGTTGACCCAGTTCAGTCGTCATGGTCATTGTGAGAGGAGCATGTGAACCTGCAACCATATTGGCATGTCTACAAGAAGAGCACACAATTTCTTTGTCCCCTTTAATCTTAGGCAGTCCAAATATGCGATCAAGAGCACCAACCCGTATTAGATGATCAAAGCCCACGTGACCAAGTCTACAATGCCAAAAATATAAGCCACTTGAATCATTAGCAACTAGACACCTATGCTTGAGGATAACATATCAAAATCAGCTTTAAAAACTCTTCCAAACCAAGACATGTTAGAAATTATCTCACTATTTATGTCTACATCTTTGATGCAATTTTTATTGAAAATAATTTCCAGATTTTCGTCTAGCAATTGTGAAACAGAAAGCAAGTTGTATTTCAAATTTTTGACAAGTACCACATCTTTCAAAGTGTAGTGATCATTTACTTTAACTGAACCTTTAGCAATTATAGGAGTTGAAGAATTATCAGCAAAAGTAACATTCTCTACATATGACACAAAAGAGAGGGGGGGGGGGGGGGGGGGAACCATTCTTTGTTACGGGTCATGTGGCGTGAGCAACCTAAATCAACAATCCAAATGTTCTCCTTCCTCAAGTGTTTAACCTACATAGAAACACAATACATCGATGAATCATTACTAGGGTTGGTCAAAAGGCATTTAGGAATCCAGTACAGAGTCACACGACATCTAGCAGAAATAACACACGAAAGCTGAGATAAAACAACAGGTTTATGAGCTAAAGCTTGATGAATTTTGTACACAACTACTGACCTACGAGGTATTACATGTGTAGCACGAAAAACAGTAGGTTTGGCAGCAAACTTTGCATGTTTTTGACTCATTACAGCAGGTTGCATGTTCCTATCATTCGGTTTACCAAGTTATGAGATCTAGCAATCATTCATTCTTTTTTCTCTTGTTTAGCTAGTATATAACAAAAGTCTATGACATGAGCATCTCTACCATAGTAGGTACAATGAAATTTAACTTTGTCTTCATGTCTAGATGAGCAAGCAATATTATTATTTGAAACCGAATGAGACAGCACTCCTGTAGATTTGAAAACCGCTTCTTTTTGTTTAGGAACTATTTGAATCAAACCACTTCTGAATGACTTCACAACTTCAGGTCGATGTGCCTTAGCGTGAGCATGAGAATAAAAACCTAGTCCAGATTTATCATTGCAAGATTCAGAGGAATTCAGCAACACGTTTAGGTTCTTATTTGGATTGGAAAACCGATCTAATATCTTATGCATGTCATCAAGTTTATTTGATAGATCAAGGCAATTTTCACTTGAAGTTTTTCCTTTTAATTTGCAACTGAAACAATACTTAACTTCATGAGAACATAAAGCATGGTTTAATATAGAAATGTCATTCACAGCATCTTGTAATTTCTTATCAAGATCATCACAAGTAGAACAATGCAAAACAATTGTAGAACAACAAGCATCTTTCAAGTTTTTATTATGAAGTGTTGCAAGCTTTTTGTTCTTTTTAATTTCAAAATCAAGTTTATCAAGTGGGGAGGTGTGTGCACTTCTTAGAAAGAACAATTTTTCATATATTAAATCACATGAGGAACAAGAATCATCACTAGGAATCAACAATTTCAAACGACTATTTTCAAATTCTAGTGACTCAATTTTAACAGCATTGTCCCTAAGCTTTTTGTCCTTTTTCTTAACTATAACAGTGGCAAGATAAATAGCATCACACATTTTTCGCAAGTAGGACATACCTCTTCATTGTCGTTGTTGTGTTCTGCCTCCTCCATACTTGATCTTGACTTGCCCACCATGAAACACAAGTTTGCCAAATCATCTTCATCTTTGTCACTTCCGATGTCCACATCGCTCGAGCCAAGTTCTTGAAGTGCGTACATAAAACTATTCACCAATTGGTGTCCTGTAAAACCCTTCTTTTTTTCTTGTTTTTGTTTGCAGAGGAATGCTTCGTCCTCATTTGCTTTTCATCAGGGGAAGTAGCACCTGAAAGGTTAGGGCAATCCATGCAAAAATGTCATGTCTTATCACATTTGAAGCATCATCGTGGTCTGACACTTCCTCTCCTTCTAGTTCTCACATTTTGCAGTGCTTTTGAGAACCAAGTAGAGATGAGAGCAAGTTCTTCCACTGGAAACTCTTCAATCTGTTCAAGGGTTAGATAGGACAACAAAGCAAGTGTTCCAAAAGATGAAGATTGGCCGGAGCTAGGCATGTAATGTTGAGAAACAAATGCAAGAGACTTGTTGGTGTTCTTGCATGATATTATGTCAATTTCATGAGTTTTCAATTTAGAATATAGAAGATCTAAACAAAGTGTACTCATGAAAGTAGATTCACGAATAGATGTGACTTTCATCTCCCAAATTGACATGTCTAATGCACTTAGTAATTGCCTAACATTCTCAACATCTGAAAAATTAACATTGATGCTACACAAGTTGCTGAGAATTTTATTAAAGCAAGCAAAGAGATTGTCGATGGACTCACCTGGTTGCATCTCAAAGCGCGTGTACTCCTTTTTGAACATGTCTTGCCTTACCTCCCTAATTTTGTTGGATTCTTCGTGGTAGTCGCAGAGTGCTTTCCACACGTCGCATGCAAATCAGAGGTGAGCAACACAGTCAAAGTCCCTTTGAGTTCATCCTTGTATGATCAAGTTGCGAGCCTTGTTGTTGTTGTCGACATCACTCATGTTTGTAGCCGTTACTTGATCGTTTGACGGTACGTCGTAAGGCTTGTACACCTTTTCCCATATTGCGAGGCCTTGTGCCTGGATGAAAGCTTCCATACGTGGCTTCCAAACCTAAAAATCAATACCACTAAAGACATAAGGTTTTGCGGAGTATTTCTCCATGATGAGTAGTCAAAAACACGTGCAAATCAAGGAGATTAGAGCACCTTGGCTCTGATA
Source organism: Tuctoria greenei (assembly GCA_036927565.1). Lineage (NCBI taxonomy): Eukaryota > Viridiplantae > Streptophyta > Magnoliopsida > Poales > Poaceae > Tuctoria > Tuctoria greenei. Next base: position 106,231,677 of record JAYESD010000008.1, read on the forward strand.
CCAATTGTAGGATCGAAGAGAACGTGATAATCTTCCAGAGGAGGTGAATGGTAAATTTTAATCTTTTTCAGCGGAGGCAACAAAAGCCCTCGGTAGAAAATCAGTATGTTAAGAATTAATGTGTACGACTAATCTAAATGTGATCAATCATGAAAAAACAAGTATAGATTGTGGAGAATCAAGTCACGAAGACAAGATAATTAGAATCACGAAAAACAGTCAAGAAAAACTCAAGTTACGATCGAAAGATTGAACGAAGGTCCTTTTGTTCTACCCGAGAAAAACCAGATCTGCAACACTGCAATGAAACTTGTATAGATCCAAAACCACAAATCCAATGGCCGTTAAATTTTTACACACGATAGATAATCAAGTTATGAAGACAACCCAAAAAGAATCACATCAATTGGATCTGTAAACAAGATTTATGATAAAACCACCAAAGTAAGATAGTGTTGTGCAGAAACTCGACAAAAAAAAAACATGTCTAAAACAAGTCGGACGAACAAGTCACAAAAGCTCCTTCAGACTATGAATTTTATTGATCAAAGCACAAAAGGAACAGCCCCAAAGTCTTGCACCATGAGCTCCTGCCTCTCTTTCTTATATAACCAGCCATGAGGCCAACCCAAACCAAAGTAGGACTCGTATCCTACTCAGTTTCCACCGAAATTTTCCATAACTGCTCAAGACTCTTCTATACGCAGATAGAAGCAATCTTAAGACTTCCAAACACATCAGGAACGTACCAAACATTCCTAAAACAGCTCAACTCTGTGACCCACACGAAATACAATCATAACCAACTCAAATCTTTCCATATTTGAGTCAAACCCGACTCAGCCGCAGCTTAAGTCCATAACCTAGTCGGTTGGACCTTTCCGACCATTTTTTTGCATCCACATCTTTTCATCACACCTAGGAACCATGTAGCCACGTCCATGCACTCTTTTCATATGTGCAAAGACATTCCAATGATGTCCATGATACCTTCATATGTAATGTTCTTTATCCAAACATGTTGCACGACCTCCCGATCAACTTAACCACAATTCCTGTAGAACTTGGTTGTTGAACCTCATCTTCTCACTAAGACTAGTTCAATGGATCCCGTCACCAACCATGTCTTTAACTCAAGCAACACCTGCACATGAATAAACAAGCAATACTTCCGACCACAAGTCCTCGACTTCACTCTTGTTAGTTCCGATAGCCACAACACCATACGTGAGGACCACACATAAGCATGTTGTGAACCATAGAAAGATGATATCAGCCATAACCACCACAACACACAAAAAACTTAGTAAAAGAATACTAAGCATACTTTCCATAGACATAAAGCAAATTCGAAACATTACAAGTTAAACGCAGAACCATTGCAATCTAGCATAAAACCTGACAATGCTAGTCGGACCTTGAACCAGAGCTTACCAAAGCTAGCAGGACCTAGCGCTGGAGCTTACCAAAGCTAGTTGGACCTAGCAACGAAGCTGACCAAAGCTAGTCGGACCTAGCCACAGCAAGTCGGACCTAAACAAAATAAGTTGGGCCTAGACAAAGAAATCATACCTAGACAAATCAAGTCGGACCTTACATCGGACCTTGCCGGAGCTACCCAAAACAAGTCAGACCTATCATCGAACCTTGCAGGAGCTCGGACCTAGAGTCAGACCTTGTTAAAAGGGTGTTTGGGTAGTATTACAAACTTTGATCATCATAGACAATATATTAAGCACACATAGGTCTCACAGATATGATGAGTAAAATTTAACCTTGTACCCATAGCTTCACACAATTCTGCTAGTTTTGCGGTGGTATATGTTGTCTTGACGGGAATGAAGTGAGCTGTTCTGGTCAACCGATCCACAATAACCCATATTGAGTCATAGCCGGACTGTGTTGGAGGTAACCCAACTATGAACTCCATACTGATTTCTTCCCACTTTCATTCTGGAATCTTCAATGGCTGTAATAATCTAGCTGGCCTTTGATGCTGAGCTTTGACTCATTGGCACACATCACACAAGTCAACATACTCAGCTATGTTTTTTTCATTCGGGCCCACTAATAACATGTTTTCAAGTCCTTGTACATCTTTGTACAGCCGGGATGAAATGAGTATGGCGAGTCATGTGCCTCCTTTAATATTGTTTCCTAAATATTCTTATGACACTCGGTTCCGAACATGAACCAAGCAAAATGCATATGTGTGCCTAGGATGTCTAACACACATACACATATGACTCACAAACGGTAAAAAGATTATAACGATGTCTCGAATAATAACACTAATAATAATACGTTATTACAAACCAAATAGTCTCGAATACAAGCTCTAAGAAACTACAGCGGAAAGACTCTAAACACTAAGTCTCCAGACTCCACAGGCAACCTTAACGGTAACACGCTGTTGACGGCTATTGTATACAAATTTCACCCTTCAATATAACTCAATTATGTGATGCAAATATCATTTCTTGCACACATCACCTTTCTATTTAACCTATTTCCAATTTTCCTCGGAGAAAATAGTGCATGCAGGGATTCTATGCAGAATTGAAGTGAAACAAGGGGATGGATCCTATAAAACATCATTTCAGCCAATGAGGCGATGCCACATGGCACCACATGGATCAAATGGCCCACAAACAAAAGTATTCGAGGCCATCATAGGTGTAGCACACATGTCATGGAATGGGACCCACCTGTTAGTCACCTGGAGGAAGAACTGGCCGTTTGGAGCCAGGACAAGGTCAGCCGATCCCCCTAGAAGGTCGACTAGGTCCTGGCGCCAAACACGGTCAAGCGCCACGTGTTGGCTCCTCGCGGCTTGAAGAGGTCATGGGTGACTGTTTCGCCTAGTTTTGCAGGCGGGAACCGACCCTTCTCCAAGCTCTAAATAGGACCCCTCACCCCTCACTTCAGCACACACCACTTGAGTGTTCATCCATTGTATCCACTACTCTCCATAGGTCTAGAGGAGTGTATGATGTAGAGAGGAGAGTCTCTAGCCCATAGTCCAACTAGGAGAGGAGTAGAAGGAGTCAGTTCCCAATTTCCAATTGGGAAAGGTATGTCTCCAATATTCCTATTTGTATTTGTGACTTTATTATTAATAAATATGTTATCTTTAGTCTTCCATTGTTCATATACATGGATGAAGCATTTCTTGTTTGATTGTGGATTCCATGTATGTGGTAGGAATAGTATTTATGATTATGCTATACCATTATCAATATATCATCATAAACACTATAAACCTCCACAATATTCTAATTAGCTATAATATGATTATGTTAACATGGATCACTTGTGCTATGAATTAACATTGGCTCAACGATGATTTAGGTCATTGCCTTAGGATGGCTTGCGCCTAGGCTGTTAAGGTAATTACTTAATATGGTAGCATGGAGCTAGGATAGAGAGTAGCGTTGGATGTCTCGTATGCCCACTGATTGAAGAGGTAGGCAGTAGGTTGTGACAGCCCTATCTGTTCTTTCTAATCCTCCACATTCGGCTATACCATAGGATCTTGGCGGGATTCGTTCTAGTATTGCTAGGGGTAAACCTGGGCCCGATGTGTTAATCCACTTAGCATGAGAATTTATAATTGACATGATCATTAGTAAGTAACTTAGGCTATTTATATGTACATTAGAAGCATTGTAGGAGTCTCTACCTAGTTCTTAGTCTAGTCCCTCTTTACCCCATACTATCCCCTTAGGATAGAATGCTCTTGTGTGTGCCACACTACCTCAATTACCCTTTATCCATCCTTGCTAGAGCCTTACCTAGGCCAACCTAGCCTTTTCATTTGATGATTGCTTTACTTCCATATAGCCTTCCTTTGGGAGAATATAAATGACACCCTTCGAGAATACTCTCAGAGGGGAAATGCTACATCGATAGTTTCCGTGTGCTTGCGGAATTACATGTACAATCTAAAACCTATGAACAAGCATTTGTGGAACCACCGCTAGGGATGAATCTTTTGTAGTGCGTTGGAAATATCAACAAGCATTTCTGGCAACCGAAGTATTATATGATTGAGTGAATAGGATAGGACCCTGGTAGGTTTTAGTAGGCTGACCCTTCTCTGTTTTCGCATTTTATATGAAAACAGGGTAGTGTATGTCTGGTTTACTCCTATTGGAAAACTTTGTTGAAGATCCCAAATCCCTTCTAAGAGATTGACCTTGTGTCGTTACTCCTTATAAGCTTCGATTCACAAAGCAAGCCAGCACAACTACACCACTAACCGAAACACCAATGGCCCATAAGACCCTTGGTGAGTTTTCAGCTCCCTCTGCTAACAATGTACTTGTTGGCCCCACTGCTAAAATGGAGACATAAACTTTGAAATCAAGACTGGCCTTATCACTATGGTGCAAGCCAACCCATTTTTTGGGAAGGATAACAAGGATGCAAGTGCTCACCTGCAACAGTTCCTTGAGATCTGCAGCACTTTTAAGATTAAGGATGTATTTCCTGTTGTTCTCCATCTTAGTTTGTTTCTGTTCTCTAATCTAGAGGGAGCAAAACAGTGGTTCTACACAAACCAATGTGTTTTATATACTAAGGAGAAGTGTTCTACAACATTCCTCGCCAAGTTTTTCCCGTTGGGCAAGTCCAATGCCCTACTTGGAAGAATTTGCATCTTCCAGCAAGATTTCAAGGATTCTATTCCCAAGTCTTGGGAAAGGCTTCGAGAGTACATCTTAGCATGTCCCCACCCTGGGATGGATGATTGGCTCATCATTCAAAACTTCAACAATGGGTTGATCCCTTCCGACCGTGACCATGTTGATGCTGATGCTACTGTCGATGCCTTCTTCTCATTGACAGTGCCCAATGCCAAAGATTTCATTGAGAGTATGGTGTCAAACATGGGATGGAGCGACGAGCGCCTCAATACCCGCCAGCGAGGCATGCACACCTTGGAGGATGTGGACATGATCGCTGCCAATTTGGATCTCCCTATGAAGAATATTGATGGACAAGGCTGGTGAGGTATGTGGCAATGCCTATCCCTTAGATTCTCACATCACTTGTGAAGTTTGTGGAAACACGGGCCATTTGGGCAATGACTACCCAGTTACCCATGAGGATGCCTTATACGTAGCAAAAAATGGAAACAACGATGGCTATCGTTTAGGAGGTCAATGGTGGGGCCAACCACACCCATTTTTCAAGGAGGGTACAACAACAATGGCAACAATGGAAATCAACCCAACATGAGAGAACTTGACATTGGCCAGCTGAAGATCAATGAGGCTATATCCAAGAAGTTTTCGACCAATGACAAGACCCTAGAAAACATTAATGCCATGATTGAAGGACTATCCTCACCCTTCAATCAATTGAGTTTCAACAAGATGCTGGAAACTCAGTTGGCTCAACTGGCAGCTGCCGTTCCTCCATTGGAGAATGGCAATATGCCAGGACAGCCTGAACTCGCTGTGGAAATGTCAACACAATTTCTCTGCAAGGAGGCAACTGGCTGAAGGACCCTGGATGTCCTACAATCTCATGCTCAATCGTGGCACACCACACACACCACGTTGACAAGGCCCTTTTTTACCTTGGAGCAAGTGGGAGTGTGATGCCCAAGGTGGTTTTGGGCTAGCTAAACTTCACGGAACATACCCCAACACCGATGCAGCTCCAACTAGCTGATTCCTTTGTTCATTATCCAGCGGGTATCGCTGAAGATGTCCTGGTGAAAATTCGGAACTACTTCATACCCGTGGAGGTCGATAAGGATACGCCGCTCATTTTTGGTTAACCATTCCTAAGCACCGCGAAGGCTCGCATAAATGTGGGAGCTAGAGAAATCCACTTCCATATCAATGGCAAGGAGGAGAAGTTTAACATCGGCCCAAAGTTGGAGAAATGCTCCATGATCCATATCAAGTATGGGTCGAATGTTAAACACATTCAAGAGGTCGAAATCATAGCTCCAACGGTAGACCCACTCATTTCATTCATGAGGAATTTGTTCTATGCGGAAAACCCATCTTATCATCCACGCCGACACACCAAGAAGACGGAGAAGTCCGGGCCTCCCCAAAGGCCCAAGTCCTCCAAGATGCCAAAGAAGGTATGGCGGATGAAGCAACAAAAGGTGTCCGAGCTCATCCCTCCGGGCCCGTATGTCAAAAAATGAAGAAGGAGGAATGTCCATCTCATCGGACGGTGGTGAGACCCAGCCAATAGGTTAAATTCGTAGTTATCCTTTTCTTTGTTTTTCTTTTCTCTTTATTTGGTTTTCCCCATTTAGTTTGATTTTCCCCACTGCATATTTGATTTTTGTTAGCAAGTTCAGAATCTTATATTCTCAACAATCATTTTTTTATTTATTTTTCACAAAAATAAAATTTTTCTTAGTAAGTTTTTATAATAGAGTTTTTATTTGGAAAACAATTTTTCTAAGCTGCTAAATTGGTATTTCACCAACATGCTAATTTCATAGCGTTGAGGAGCCACCTGCACAAATTAGGAAAAAGGGGGGCCCACCTGTCAGGTCGGTCATCCCCCTGTTCGGCCGACTAGGGGAAAGATCCATTTTGGCTCTCTCTCCTCCAACAACTACATTTGGTTCCCTAGAGACCGTTGGCGATTGCACACTATAAATGGTGTCCGTGAGGAGCTTTTCTTCTCATACTTCACCTCATTTCATACCTCCCCAAAGTCACTCTTGCTGACATTGATATCTTGCTCTTCATTGAAGCACTCTTGCTCAAATTCGCAACTAAAAAAGATTTGCTTTTGTTTGCATTTGCAATTTGCTCTCAAGTTCTTCAAGGGAAAATTCGTCGGGGTTTTGCTTTCACTAACATCACCTCCATCGAGTTTTTCCCCTGTTGTGTTCTTGTTTGTTATGGCCATGAAAGGGGCGAAGATGTTGTTTGGAATGAGGAATGAGGCTGCAAGCTCAAGCCATGGTGGAGACTCAAGTGCACACCCCTCTTCCATCGCTACTCCAAGTTCATAGAGGAGGAGTGTAGGAGAGGACACTCCCATGGGTGAGAGGAGCAACCAACACCAACTTCTTCACGACGATGACCTAGACATCGAAAGTGTAGTTAAAGATCAGGCACACAAGCTCCTCCAAGATCTTGAGTTTTCTCATACGAAAGCTTATGATCCGGATTTGATCTCAAAATAGGTATGGATTCCAAATTCTTTTCCATTTGGTGTGCATTAGGATGGGAAAAGTTTACTCACGTTGAGGAGAAAGACTCATGCCTTCTCTCCATACAATTCCTTCCCACACTCAAAATAGGATTTGATGGTACTACTTTTAGATTATTTCAAAAAGAATACAATATCCTATTAAAAGAATTAAGTGAAATCCTAGGTTTCCATAAACGTTTTTTGCTAGATTTAGACACTTTGCCTAAGTTTAACAAACAAGGTTTTTGGCAAGATTTAGTTGGCGAAGTAAGATATAGTGCACCAAGCAATAGCCACTTGCACAACCATACTTTACGCTTCATGCATAGATGGGTGGCTATGACTATGTTCCTTCGAGGAGATGTAATTATAATATGTCATGATGAGCTGAAAATTTTATTTGCCATGATTAAAAAATAAAAGTTGCTGCAGTTATTTCCATGATGACACAATTGTTAGATTATATTCCAAGGTTAGGGCCAATTGAATGTACTTCATTGATTACCCGTATTGCTACTAGGGTAGGAGCACTAGAATATTCTTCATTTGAATATATTGAAAATGAAAAAGAATAAATTGATGAATATTATTTAGTGCAAGTACATACCATTAAACATGACCAAGTTGGCTCTCTGATATTTTATTATCCCGACTTTGTCAATGAAATTCGGTTACCTAACCCGGATTATCATTTGTACAAATGTCGGAGGCTAACCATTGAACTCCTTACCATCGAGGAAGCCGAAGAAAGGAGCTTCTTTGGTAGGGTAACTGTGATATCTATGTGTGTTGAATACATTGGCTATGGCGATAAAAGTTTTGAATACTACCGAAACACCTTTATTAGCAAGGTCGGACTCTAGCTTTGGCATGCTCTGGTGCTAGGTTGTACTAGCTTTGGTAACCTCCAGCGCTAGGTTGTACTAGCTTTGGTAAGCTCTGGCACTAGGTTGTACTATCTTTGGTAAGCTCTGGCACTAGGTTGTACTATCTTTCGTAAGCTCCGACTTAAGTTTCGGTTAGCTTTGGCAAGGTTCGGAGCTTGATTGAAATGTTTCTGCTTTTACTGTGAAATGTTTCGAAGTTGCTTTACATTGTTGAAAAGATTTCGTAGTATTCATTTGCTAAGTTTTTGTCGCGTTTTGGTTGATATGGATGATATCGTTTTACTGTGGTTTCGCAACATGCTTATGTGAGTGCTCACGTAAGATGTTGTAGTTTCAGAACTAACGAAGAGTCAAGTCGAGGACTTGTGCTTGGAAGTGTTGGTTGTTTATTCATGTCCAGGTGTTGCTTGAGTTCAAGACATGGCTGGTGACGGGATCCATTGAACTAGTCTTAGGGAAAAGATGAGGTTCAACAACCAAGTTCGGGAGGAATTTTGGTTGAGTTGATTGGGAGGTCGCACAACATGTTTGAATCAAGAACAATGCATATGAAGGTATCGTGGACGTCAATGGAAGATGATTGCACGTGTGCAAGGAGCACATGGACGTGGCTACATGGTTCTGAGACGTGATGAAGACATGTGGACGTAAAGAATTAGTCGGAAAGGTCCAACCGACTAGGTTATGGACTCAGGCTGTGGCTGAGTCGTGTTTGACTCAAATATGGAGAGTTTTGAGTTTGTTATGATAGGATTTCGTGTGGGTCAGGAATTTAAGTTGTTTTAGGAATGTGGGATACGTTCCTAAGGTGTTGGGAAGTCTTAAGATTGCTTCTATCTGCGTATAGAAGAGTCCTAAGCAGTTATGGAAAGTTTCGAGTCGTGATTTGAGTAGGATTAGAGTCCTAGTTGAGATTGGGTTGGCCTAAGGGTCAACAAGGCTCGGAACTTGATCATACAAGGATTATCTCAAAGCGACTTCGATCGTGTTGCACACCTCCGATCTGCATACGATGTGTGGAAAGCACTTTGTGACTACCACAAAGGATCCAACACGATCAAGGAGGTAAGGCAAGCCATGTTCAAGAAAGAATACATGCGCTTCGAGATGCAACTCGGTGAGTCTATTGATGACCTTTTTGCTCGCTTTAATAAAATTCTCAGCAACATTCCTAGTGTCAATTTTAATTTTTCAGATGCTGAAAATGCTAGGCAATTGTTAAGTGCATTAGATATGTCAATTTGGGAGATGAAAGTCACATCTATTCGTGAATCTACTGTCATGAGTACACTTACTTTAGATGTGTTATATTCCAAGTTAAAAACTCATGAAATTGACATAATATCACGTAAGAACCCCAACAAGTCTATTGCTTTTGTTTCTCAATGTCACATGCCTAGCTTCGGTCAATCTTCAACTTGTGGTACACTTGCTTTGTTGTCCTCTCTAACCCTTGAATAGATTAAGGAGTTTCCAGAGGAGGAGCTAGTAATTCTCTCTACTAGGTTCTCAAAAGCATTGCAAAATTTGAGAACTACAAGGAGAGGAAGTGCCGGACCTCAATGATGCTTCGAATGTGGTAAGATAGTACATTTTCGTTCAGATTGCCCTAACCTTTCAGGTCCTACTTCTCGGGATGAAAAGCAAACAAGGACAGAGCTCTCCTCTGCAAAAGATACGAAGAAAAAGAAGGATTTTACAGGACAACAACTGGTGAGCGGTTTTATCTCCGCACTTCAAGAACTTGGCTCAAGCGATGTGGACATTGGAAGTGACGAAGATGAAGATGATTTGGCAAAATTGTGCTTCATGGCGGGCAAATCAAGATCAAGTATGGAGGATGCAGAACACAACAGCAACAATGAAGAGGTATGTCCTACTTGCAAAGAAATGTGAGATGCTATTTCTCGTGCCACTATTATAGTTAAGATAAAGGACGAAAAGCTTAGGGATAGCGTTGCTAAAATTGAATCACTAGAATCTGAAATCAACTGTTTAAAAACTTTGATTCCTAGTGATGATGCATGTCCCTCATGTGATTTAATATATGAACAATTGTCCTCATTAAGAAGTGTGCACACCTCCACACTTGATAAACTTGAGTTAGAAATTGAAAAGAATTGAGAGCTTGCTGCACTTAATGATGAAAACTTGAAAGATGCTAGCTGTTCTACATTTGATTTGCATTGTTCTACTTGTGATGATCTTGATAAGAAACTACAAGATGCTATGAATGAAATTTCAATATTGAACAATGCTTTATGTTCTCATGAAGTTAAATTTTGTTCCAATTGCAAATTAAAAGGAAAAACTTTATGTGAAAGTTGCCTTGATCTGTCCAATAAACTTGATAACATGCATAGGACATTACATGGGTTTTTAATGGGAATAAGAACCTAAACTCGTTGTTGAATTCTTCCAAGTATTGCAATGATAAAACTGGTTTAGGTTTTGATTCTCCGCTCATGCTAAGGCACATCCACCTAAAATTGTAAAGTCATTAGGAAGTGGATTGATTCAGATAGTTCCTAAACAAAAAGAAGTGGTGCTAAACTCTCCAGGAGTGTTGTCTCGTTCGGTTTCATAGCAACATCTAGGCATGAACACAAAGTTAAATTTCATTGTACCTACTGTGGTAGAGATGGTCATGTCGTAGATTTTTTTTATAAACTAGCTAAACAACCGAAAAGGGGAAGAATGATTGCTAGATCTCATAACTTACATGCAAAAATTGCTGCTCATGCTATACTAATTGATAGGAACATGCAACCTGCTGTCATGAGTCAAAAACATGCAATGTTTGCTCCCAAACCTACTGTTTTTCAGGCTCACATGTAACACCTCATAAGTCAGTAGTTGGGTACAAAAATCTTCAAACTTTGTCTCATAAACCTGTTGTTTTGTCTCAGCTTTCACGTGTTATTCCTGCTCGACGTTGTGTGACTCAGTACTGGATTCCTAAATGCCTTTTGACTAACCGCAGTATTGAGTCATCGACGTATTGTGCTTCTATGTAGGTTACACGCTCGAGGAAGAAGAACATTTGGATTGTGGATTCATGTTGCTCACGCCACATCACCAGTAACAAAGAATGGTTCTTCTCCCTCTCTTTTATGTCACGTGTAGAGAATGTTACTTCTGCTGATAATTCTTCAACTCTTATAATTACTAAGGGTTGGGTTAGAGTAAATAATCACTACACTTTGAAATATGTGGCACTTGTTAAAAATTTTAAATATAACTTCCTTTCTGTTTCACAACTGCTATATGAAAATCTTGAAATAATTTTAAAAATTCCTGCAAAGTTGTAAATTCAAATAGTGAGCTTATTTTTAACATGTCTTGGTTTGGAAGAGTTTATAAAGCTGATTTTGATATGTCTTCCTCTAAGCATAGGTGTCTAGTTGCTAATGATTCAAAGGACTTATATTTTGGCATCGTAGACTTGGTCACGTAGGCTTTGATCATCTAACGCGTGTTTAGTGCTCTTGATTGCATACGTGGGCTCCCTAAGCTTAAAAGGGACAAAGAAATTGTGTGCTCTTCTTGTAGACATGCTAAGATGGTTGCAGGTTCACATACTCCTCTCACAATGATCTTGACAACTGAACCGGGTCAACTTTTGCACCTTGACACCGTAGGACCTTCAAGTGTTCAATCCTTCAGAGGTAAATGCTATGTTCTTGTGATTGTTGATTATTATTCTAGATATTCTTGGTTTTAGTTATGGCATCTAAGAATGAAGCTTTTAGTCAATTTAGAACTTTATTTCATAGATTATCAATTGATCACCCAAGATCTTTAAAAGCAATTAGAAGTGATAACGGAACTGAATTTAAAAATCAATCTTTTGATAACTACTGTGCTGAAAATGGAATAGATCATCAATTTTCTTCACCATATGTACCTCTACAAAACGGTGTTGTAGAAAGAAAGAACAGAACCTTAGTCGAGATAGCTAGGACTATGCTTGATGAATATCAAACTCCTAGGAAATTTTGGGCTGATGCGATTGCAACTGCTTTTTATGTCTCAAATCATGTTTTCTTGCGCGCTAAGCTAGGTAAAACACCATATGAGCTCTGATTTGGAAAGAGGCCTAGTGTTACACACTTTCAGATCTTTGGATGCAAATGCTTTGTTAAGAAACATGGTAATCTTGATAAATTTGAACTTAGATCCATTGATGGCATGTTTCTTGGTTATCCATCTCATACTAGAGGCTATCGTGTGCTTTTACTTGACACTAACAAAGTGGAGACTTGTGAGGTGTCTTTTGATGAAGCTAGCCCAGATACTAGCTCAAACATTGCAGGTCCAGATCCATATCCACAGGAGGAGAGCATTTTCGTTGAAGATGAGGAAGAGGTGGAGCTGCTGCCCGAAAATTCAGCAGCTAATGACATTGTTCCAGCTCCTGATTTTGATTCACAGCCAACACCGATGACCACCATTGCTGGTCCAGATCCTCCTCAAGTAAAAAGCTCATCAATTTGTGATGAACATGAAGAAGAAGAAGCTTGTGAAGTGTCCACTCCCCTCCGGGTTCTCAAAAGTCATCCCCCACAACAAATTATTGGAATCTTGCACGAACGAGTCACATGGTCCAGATTTTGCGATCCAAACTCTCATGCTCATTATGCTTTTGTTGCTTCTTTTGAACCCAATGATATATCACACGCACTCAGTAATGAATCTTGTATTATTGCCATGCAAGAAGAGTTAGAAAATTTTGAAATAAATAATGTTTGGAAACTTGTACCTCCACCTCAAAGTCATACTTTAATTGGAACTAAATGGGTGTTTAAAAATAAACAAAGTGAGGATGGGGTTGTGGTAAGGAATAAGGCTAGGTTGCTTGCTCAAGGTTTCACTCAAGTTGAAGGTCTAGATTTTGATGGAACTTTTGCTCCTATTTATAGATTATAAGCATAAGAATTTTGTTAGTTTCTGCTGCATCTAAAGGTTTTAAGCTTTATCAAATGGAGGTTAAAAGTGCTTTTCTTATTGGCTACGTAGATGAGGAGGTTTATGTCAAACAACCACCGGGTTCTGAAAATCAAGATTTTTCTAATCACGTTTACAAAATGTCCAAAGCCTTGTACGGTCTCAAACAAGCCCTTAGAGCATGATATGATAGGTTAAAAACATTCTTACTTGAAAAGGGGTTTACCATGGGCAAGGTTGATAAAACTCTTTTTGTTCTTAAGCATGGTAGTGACTCATTATTTGTTCAAGTGTATGTGGATGATATTATCTTTGGTTGTGCTTCTCATGATTTTGTGTCCAAGATTTCAGCTATGATGAGTTCAGAATTTGAGATGAGTATGATTGGAGAACTGACGTACTTTTTGGGGCTGCAAATCAAGCAAACCAAGGAGGGCACCTTTGTGCATCAAACGAAGTATACAAAAGACCTCCTAAGGTGCTTCAACATGAACAAAAGCAAGCCTCTTCGGACACCAATGGGAACAGAAACAACACTTGAACTTGATGAAGATGGTGAACCCGTGGATCAAAAAGAATATAGAAGCATGATCGAATCACTTTTGTACCTCATGACATCAAGACCAGACATACAATTTAGTGTATGTCTTTGTGCACCATTTCAAACCACCCCACGTGCTTCACATCGTCAATCCCTCAATAGGATTCTCAGGTAATTATATGGAAGTCAAGAATTTGGCATTTTTCTTCCTTCTTCCTCAACCATTACTTTGAAAGCTTTTTCCGATGCTGATTTTCGAGGTTGTAGGATTGATAGGAAAAGTACTTCCGGTGCTTGCCATTTTCTTGGTAATTCACTAGTTGCTTGGTCCTCTAGAAAACAAAACTAAGTTGCACAATCCACAACCGAATTTGAATATGTAGCTGCTGCTAGTGCTTGCTCACAATTTCTTTGGATTGTTCAAACACTTAAGGACTATTGGGTTGATCTAGATAGTGTTCCACTGTTTTGTGATAACACTAGTGCCATTTGCATTGCTAAACCCCGTGCAACATTCTAGAACTAAGCACATTGACATTAGGAATCACTTTCTGCGTGATAATATCGAAAAAGTAAACATTGTGCTCCACCATGTAGATACCGAATAAAAATTGGCTGACATTTTTACAAAACCTTTGGATTTCACTCGTTTTTGTTACATTCGTAGTGAAATAGGGGTTATGCATCCTCATGGCTTACATTGAGGGGGAGTTATGAAAATTGAGAAGTCTATGTGTGAATCTGAAATTAAAATAATATGAGCATAGTATTTCATACATATATGACTTTGTGATTCTTTTACATGCTGAAAGATCTTACAACATTACTCATGTTATACATTTTGTAGTTTTTGCCATGTCTAGTAATTGGAATAATTACTTACACTAAATCTTGTCATGGTCGAACTTTCTTGCTGTTTTGAACTTGTTGCATGATCACAAGTGCTTTTAATCATAAAGAATTAATCAAGTAATCAACTCACATGTTGAGTTTTTATGAACAAATATAAGTTAAGAAAAGATCAAGAGAATATGCATGCATCGTACTTCTTCTTTTGAGATGGCTTATCATTGCACTGAGATATGAACTTGGAAGAAGTTGTGTATGACTAAAACCATATCCTCAAGCTTCTGATTCTCAAATGACATAGGCATGACTTGGTTGGCTAGAATAAGGCAAATGTGCATATAATCTCTTGCAAATATCATATGATCAAAATTTGTGCTTTGAAATATAATAAAATGTAGCAACAAGTGTCATGCTTTTAGGTTTTGAAATAGTTAAGTTTGTGAGATCATGACTTGTTAAATTGAAAATTACATTTGATCTCTAGCATGGCTTACACCACTTTATGTATCTCATTGATGTGATAGTATAAGTTACTTGATAGTATGATTTGAATGAGCTTTTTTTATATGTATATGTTATAATATGCTAATAACAATTAAAATTTGTCTTATAACCTTGCTAAATACATTGTCAAAGGGGAAGATAAAATATGTGAACTTTTAAAGATAAGAATATTACACATTGCACATGTTCACAATTGTTTTTGGCACGATTCTTCTCAAGGGGAGAATTTCTTTTTCTCATTTTATGTCTGTTTTACAAAGGGGGAGAAATTGTTTTCAAAACTTTTAATGTGAATAAGCCAATGTCCGGGTCTTAATTGGTGTTGCCAATGCATTTATCAAGGGCGAGATTGTGAGACCTGTTTGTGCTGAATACATTGGCTATGGCGATAAAAGTTTTGAATACTACCAAAACACCTTTATTAGCAAGGTCCGACTCTAGCTCTGAGCTTTTGCAAGGTTCGACAATAGGTCTGACATTCTTTATTTATGTCTGACATGTTTTTGGGTAGCTCCGATGATCTTTGTTTTTAGCTCCGACATGTCTTTGATAGCTCCGGCATGTCATTGTCAAGCTCCAATATGTTTTGATAGGTCCGGCTTATGTTGGTTAGCTCCGACATGTTTTTTTAGCTCTGGCTTTTTGGTTGACTAGTTGTGACTAGCTTTGGCAAGCTCCGGCGCTAGGTTGTACTAGCTTTGGTAAGCTCCGACGCTAGGTTGTATTAGCTTTGGTAAGCTCTGGTGCTAGGTTGTACTAGCTTTGGTAAGCTCCAGCTCAAGCTCCAGTTAGCTTTGGCAAGGTTCAGAGCTTGATCGCAGTGTTCCTGCTTTTACTGTGAAATGTTTCGAACTTGCTATACATTGTTTGATAGATTGCTTAGTATTCATTTGCTATGTTTTTGGAGCGTTTTGGTTGATATGGCTGATATCGTTTTACTATGGTTTTGCAACATGCTTATCGGAGGTGCTCACGTAAGATGTTGTAGTTTTGGAACTAACAAGAGTCAAGTCTAGGACTTGTGCTCGGAAGTATTGGTTGTTTATTCATGTGCAGGTGTTGCTTGAGTTCAAGACATGGCTGGTGACGGGATCCATTGAACTAGTCTTAGGGACAAGATGAGGTTCAACAACCAAGTTCGGGAGGAATTGTGCTTGAGTTGATCGGGAGGTCGCGTAGCATGTTTGAATCAACAACAATGCATATGAAGGTATCGTGGACGTTGTTTGAAGATGATTGCACGTGTGCAAGGAGTTCATGGACGTGGCTACATGGTTCCAAGAAGTGATGAAGATATGTGGACGTAAAGAGTTGGTCGGATAGGTCCAACAGCCTAGGTTATAGACTCAAGCTGCGGCTTAGTCGTGTTTTACTCAAATATGGAAAGTTTTGAGTTGGTTATGATAGGATTTGGTGTGG
The DNA here is from genome assembly GCA_036927565.1 of Tuctoria greenei. Lineage (NCBI taxonomy): Eukaryota > Viridiplantae > Streptophyta > Magnoliopsida > Poales > Poaceae > Tuctoria > Tuctoria greenei. The sequence continues at coordinate 106,248,003 of JAYESD010000008.1, forward strand.
GTCACGAATTTGAGTTTTTTTAGGAATGTGGGATACGTTCCTAAGGTGTTTGGAAGTATTAAGATTGCTTCTATCTGCGTATAGAAGAATTCCAAGCAGTTATGGAAAGTTTCGAGTTGTGATTTGAGTAGGATTAGAGTCCTAGTTAAGATTGGGTTGGCCTAAGGGCTGGTTATATAGGCAAAGAAGGCCAGAGCTCGTGGTAAACGACTTTGGGGCTGTTCCTCTTGTGTTCTATTGAATAAAGATCATAGTTTAATGGAACTTTTGTGCCTTGTTCGTCCGACTTGTTTCTGTCAAGTCTTTCTTGTCGAGTTTCTGCACAGAAATACCTTTCTTCAGTGTTTTTATCATAACTCGAGTTTTACAAATCCAATTGACGTGATTCTTTTTGGTTTGTCTTCACTACTTGGTTATATATCATCTATCAAAATTTCACGGTCATCAGATTTGTGGGTTTTGATATACACGAGTTTCTTTGCAGTATTACAGATCTGTTTTTACTCGGTAGAACAGATTGACCTTTGTTCGATCTTTCGATCGTAACATGAGTTTCTGTCGACAGATTTGAGTAATTGTTTTTGTGTTGCCTTCGTGACTTGATTCTCTCTTATATCTATCACTTTTGTCACGGTGAGACACATTTAGATTAGTCTCACACACAATTTATTTAACGGATTGTTTTTCTGCCAAATGGGTTGGGATTTAATTGTTTCTGCTGCGTATGATTTTTTTAATCTACCATTCACCCCCCTCTGGTAGCTTTTCACATGCTCTTCGATCCTACAGTAACTAGAAGTCATACAAGGAGAGCGACTATGCCTCTGACAACCTCTACGGTCCACGAGAACGAAGAGGAAGAGAACCCAACGGGTGATGCACCCGGATGGACTCAACCTCCATCGTATGAGACCAAAGGTCCGTCTAGGCATGGATGGCCTGGTGCCCCATAGGAGCCACCCCCATCCGCTTCAAGCTCTAGCAGCTTGCCTCCATCGTTCATGAGAAGATGTCGTTCCTCTTCTGCAAGAATTCATCATGACTATAGCCAAGGAATGACGGATGTCACTAGACATATGGTTGAACTTGAAGTGAGATGGGTTACATCTACAACGCTCTCAAAGGGCATGTCCAAGGTACCAAGACTGGCAACAACACATGGATGCTTAATTCATTAACGTGAACTCCATACTACAACAACAACAAGCTGATCTCGCGGCATTCTTCCGTCATCAAGGTTTCAACCCTTGATAAGGAAGTGAGTGAAGATCAAGCTTGGGGGAGGACCCCAACTTGAGGTAAGTAGTATCAACCCCTTTGCATATTTATTTTCCAATAGACCATCAACCACCTTGCATATATAAAAAAAAATTAGGATATATTTTCTTTCAAATAAAATTAATATTGTGCGGTAAGAATGGTTTGGAATTCACATAGATGAAATGATGAATAGTTGCTCTGTTTTAATTTTCCCAAGTCCCTAGTTTACAACATACTACTCCCCAACATATTGCTCTCATTGGCTAAAATTTCTTTTGAATTGATTGGAAATTGTGGGTAGAAAAAGCATAATCCATTCTATGTTGTTGTGAGATATGATATTGTGATAGGGCTACTATTCCTAGTTTGAAAGTGAAACTTAGATTTCTAGAGAAATTCTAAAAAGATTGAAGTTACTCTCATTTGATTGGAAATACCTACCAAAGCCATATTATACATTACCTTGATAAACCTTATACATATGCTATTTGTCTTCACATTGAGCTTTGTCAAACTAGTATGGACCTATGTGAGATTTCATTCATTACTTTTTGATTTCAAGACTTCACTTGCACGTGCTATAATTCTACACTAGAAGTAAGCAAAATTCCACCATACCGACATTCCACAATAAAAAGACAAACTACATATCATTCATGCTTAGTACTCTCTCCAAAATTCATTGCATAAACAGGGAGTAGAAGACATGGATACAAGAAAAAGAAAAAGAAAATACATGCTTACATCATAAGCATGAGAAAAAAAAGTAGCCATGTTTCATCCTTGCAAAATAACAGAGTCCACTCAAAAAGGAGACATCTCAAGATCCACATCGACTCCATTCCATCACACATGCACAAGTCTTGAATCAAATTGTTTTGAATTGATTTCCCCTAAGACTTACTCTTTTGACTTAGCAATATTATGTGTTGCAAATATGCCTATTATTCCCTACCAAGCTCCACATACGAGCCTTATCTAGAAGTAGGATGAATTTAGGCAAAATGCCTTGGTGGGGATATATTTCCAATACACAAAAAGGAGAGACTTGGGAGAATCAAAATGAGATACTTCAAATCTGAATTGAACTCTCCGGAATTTGAGTGGAACTTCACTTCTAGGTTAACCATGCTCCATTTGCTGTTCTATCTTTCAACCACCCATGAATAGGACATGGCATAAGCCCCATAATGAAATAAGATGGGTGAAGTACGATGCCAATTTTTGAAATACTAGGTAGAGTATCTTGTTGTGCACATGGTACTTTAGAAAAAAAAAGAACATGGTAGCAACTCGTGATCATCAACCTAAAGTATTGACTTTGCTCGGGATGAGCAAAGGATAAGCCTGGGAGAGTTTGTTGACGGCTGTTATATACCAATTTCACCCATCAATATAACTCAATTATATGAAGGAAATATCATTTCTTGCACACATCACCTTTCTATTTAACCTATTTCCACTTGTCCTTGGAGAAAATAGTGCATGCAGGGATTCTATGCAGAATTGACCTGAAATAGGGGGATGGATCCTATAAAATATCGTTCCAGCAAATTAGGCGACACCACATGGACCCACATGGATCAAATGGCCCACAGACAGATGTATGTGAGGCCATCCAACAGTGTAGCACTCATATCATGGAATGGGACCCACCTGTCAGTCAACTGGAGGAATAACTGGAAGTTTGGAGACATGACCGGGTCGGTCGACCCCCCTAGTCGGCCGACTATGTCCTGGCGCCAAACGAGGTCAAACGCCACGTGTTGGATCCTCCCGGCTTGAAGAGTTCATGGGTGACTGATTTGCACACTTTTTGGTGGCGAGAACCGACCCTTCTCCAAGATATAAATAGGACTCCTTACCCGTCACTTCAACACACAACATTTGAGTATTCATCCATTGTATCCAATACTCTCCATAGGTTTAGAGGAGTATAGGTTGTAGAGTGGGGAGTCTCTACACTACAGGAAACACGATCATTTGCGACGAATGGATTAATATGCAATGGTCGATCGTCGCAAATAATCCTATTTGCAACAGCCAGCAAACAAACCATCGCAAATAAATGAGGCCGTTGCAAATAGGCGGCTTATTTGTGGTGGCTGTCGCAAATAAGACTTATTTGCGATGGCCAGATTCTTAAGCCGTCGCAAATAAGTTTAATTGTGACGGCCAAACCTTGGGCCGTCACAATCAACCTGGCCGTCCCAAGTTAAACCCTTATACCCCATCCTCCCTTCACCCGAGTCATTTAGACGCGCCCAGAACAATCGCCTCTACCGTCGCCGCTCGCCTCTGCTGCTGCCGCCACTCCGCCCCTCAAGGTATGGCCGCCACCGCCTATTCTCCCTCTTTCTATCCATGGCCTCCCCCTCCCTCCCCTTGATAGCCGCCCCCCTCCCTTCCTCCTCCATAGCCGTCCCCCTCTTCCTCGATGCATGGCCGCCCCCGCCCCCTTCCATGGTCACGCCCCTCCCCCCTTCCATTGCTGCCCCCCTACTAGCCAACCCCCCACCTTCCATGGCCGCCCCCCTCCCTTCCCCCCTTCCATGGCCGACCCCCCTTCTAGCCGACCCCCTCCCCCTCCTTTTCCTCTTAGCCGACCTCCCACCTAGCCGCCCCATCCCACCGTCCCCTATTCCATAGCTTAATGTGTTCAATTAGTGTCGAATTAATATGTTGAATTTCTGCTTAATGTGTTGAATTAGTTAGATTAATTTGTGATTAGTTGATTAGAGGATTGAATTGTGTAATTTGTTGGTTAAATTGGTGATTAGTTGATTGAATTGTGTAATTCGTGGATTAAATTGTTGATTAGTGGAAGAATTGATGTATTAAATTGATAATGCTTACATCTATGTTAATCATGCTTAGCTAGGTTTAGGTTTAATTATGTTTTGGTTTATTTATGCCTAGGTTCAATTTTTTTTAATTGAGATTATGTTTGGTAAGCTAGGTTTAGATCAATGCTTATGTCTATGTTTATGATAACTCGTTTATGTTTAGGTTTTTGTTTATTAATCAATAGGTTACAATTGAATAATTGTTATGCTTGAAATTGTTTACGTTTAATTGAATTGCTTAGTTTTTAGATTATGATTATAATTTTTAATTTAATTTCTCGAGTGTTACTATATGTACAAAAATAGGATTCGGGATAGGGGGTGTAGTGTTAAATAGGCGGCGTTATGAAGTCGAAATTTTAGGACCTATTTTGGACGTGGACGGGTGGTTGTCGGATTTAGGTTTTGTGTCTCGTCAGAAGCAGGATAAATCCTGCATACATTAACGATAATTTTTCCACTTTAAACTGCAGAGTCAAACATGGGTGAAGACCGTTGTTGGATGTATACTGGCTGAAAGAGCAGAACTGGTGGTCACTCGGATGAGTGGTACATCATGTGTGACACCCGGTTCGAAAAAAGGAACCAAGCGTGACGCATATGTGTGCCTAGGACATTCAACACACATATACGAGTGCATTCACATAAAGATATACAAAAAATTACCACAAGACAAGATTAATTAACCACTTTTGTTACACAAATCATAACATTTTCAAATACAAGCTCTAATGAATATTAATGACAAGTTTGAACTAATGCAGCGTAAATAAACTATATAAGAAACTATGCAACTAAGCAAAAGGGATATGTCACAGCTCCAATCAACACCACAGGCAAAGCTGACAGCAGACACGACCTAGAACTCCGCATTATCGACGTTATACTCCCAAATCTGATCTGCAACTGTTGGTGGAAGAATTGCAAGAGTGAGTACATGTCGTACTCAGCAAGTGTGGGAAGGTATGACATGTAGCTGATACAAATGACGAATATAATACTGGCTAAGTGCTGAAAAGTACATTAAAACATTTGAAAAGCAGTATATTATATGTATATAATGTAAACTCATCGTAAACCACAATGATTACCATAGTATAAGTCCATATTCCATTTCTATCACTGTTATACCAGATTTCACCACTACAATAAACCAAATCCAAAACCATAGTTCAACCGATAACCAGTACCAAACCATCCCAGATCCCAAGTTTCCCTCTAATCCTGTGAGGGTCCATGTTGCTCATGACCAGGAGCACGGCTATCATGATAGTTTTTAAGACTCTGTAGAGGTTGTACCACTTTACCCACGTGTTCGATATTTCATCACCTTTCGATGACTAAGAACCTCTATTATACAGTCTCACACTTCCGTTGGTGTGTGGCCAAGAGATCACAAAAAATCCTTTACAAAGGGACTACTAGCATGTACGGACCCAATGAGGTTTCACCGGTGGCGAGGCCTCCGACTGAGCACATCTTCAACCAAAGGGCCCCCTCTTGTGCCATTCGGATCTCAGGGAGTCCCACCACAAATCCAAACCCAATCTGACTCCCCTTACCCAATGCGCCAAATGATCCGCGCAATACTAACAATACCCTGGTTAACCAGCTATGTTGCGCCCATACTTGGCCTCGTGGTGGCACTGTAAATCCGACATTATCGCTCCACGAACCTGTCTTTAAATCTAAAGCAAGCGAAACCACCATAGCATCCAACCTAATCCACATACCATGCTTGTTTAGATCACCCATTACCATGTCATATTAACCAATTCATATTAACCATAATCGCATTATTGCATAATTAAATGGTATATTTGTTTTCCCAACCCAATTAATTAAGCGAAGCAAAGGTAAAAGTCCATCCTGACTCTCTACTATGAATCCCAAGCGACAAGGGTGTTCAAACAAAGCTAGTAAACTTCCTATCATAGGAATTCCCATCAAATTGACACAAGCATGGAGTTTTGGAAACAAAACATTTATTGTAAAAAAACAGGATCAATATGTTCAAGGACACTTGCCTTGCTATTGGGCTTGGTTTGGGTCAAAATCTTCAAATTCCTGGTGCTGGAGGTCCTCCACAACACACCACTCTAGTGCAAATCTGTCTAAACCGCGTAATAAACATACGAGACAAGAATCACAATCAATAAGTGCAAATATGTTACTCAATATGAAATGACATGCATGATTAATGCAAATGCGAAGTGAAACGAGTTAATGAGTTACTATTCATGTTTACTGATCATTTACAATGATTATTAAGAAGTTTTAACAGGTTCAAGATGATTCAAATAAATTCAGAATTAATTTAACAATATTTAAATCTAGAGGCCGGACAAGTCTGTTGTAGGGCTGGACTAGTCCGCCCTTCGCAGAAACAACGAGCTAGGGTTTTCTACATCAACGTGAATTTGGAGAAACGGGGTTGAATTCACATGAGAAATAGGAAGTAGAAGGTATACCAGGTGTTCAGAACTCAAATGAATCAAAGGTTTTGGAGGCAACACTTGGATCTTGACGATCTAGGGTTGATAAGGAGAACTTGATGGTGAATTGTGGATGGAGTACGAGCTAGGGTTTTGGTGTGATTCAAAAGTGGCAAAGAGATGAAAATGTGCGGTGTTGGGTTTTTTATATAGAGGTAGAGGATTAGGGTTTCAATGGAGGTCGGTTTTAGAGAGGGTGGAGGTCGGTGTGGGGTCCCACATGGGCTTCAAAAGAGTTAGACCTAACGTCCTTAGGCCCACTTAATGTAAAACCCAAAAAGAAGTCGTGGAACAAAAGTGAAACCCTAAGTGAATTTGGAACAAGTCCGCACTTGGAGGACTTGTCCGATTTAGGTCAGAGGGTTTTGGGACTAGTCCGTGCTAATATCTGACTTGTTCGATTGACATCAGAAAGATATCGGACTAGTCCGGTGTGTTATCGGACTCATCCGATTTTGTGCAACTTGTGAAGTGTTTGGGGGACTAGTCCGCACCGAGGAGGACTAGTCCGATTCTAGTCTGAGAGATATCGGACTAGTCTGTGGTGATATCGTACTAGTCTAGTCAGTGAAAAACTAGACTGAGAGGACAAGTCTGCAGTGTGAGGGCTTGTCCGATCTTGTGCAAAATGATATCGGACTAGTCCGGGGTCAGTCGGACTAGTTCGGTCCTATATAAATTTGTGCAATGTGTGAGATTATTTGTGCTTGAGCTCTTGGGGTGTGTTTCCTTAACACACTCCATACACAACGATCTACTAACTTGTTTCTTGAGCTCTTTTCCGCATTGCTCCTCATTCTCCTTTCTTTTTGGCACTTTGCTCATTCTCTCATTAGTATCTGTGCTCATCTCAACAATGTGGATAGGATCTCATTTGCTTGTCATAAATCAACCAAAACCCGCAACGGATTCCTAGATGCTCTTTCAATCTCCCCCTTTTTGGTGATTGATGACAACCAATTGAGATTTCACAAAATATGATAAAAAGTTGAGATTTTCATAAAGTGTGCACATATGAGTTTGAAACACATTAAGCAATGCAAACATAAGTCATATGTGCAATCTTTATGGTGAGATGCAACACTTAGGATGTATAAATGATAATCATGGTGATGATAAAATAATTGACATCAACAAGTTAACAACAAGCATATATGTCATTTTTTATAGCAAAATCACAGATTTCATAAATATCTTCATAAGGAGTTCATAACATTGCATCACAAGACCAAAAGTACCAAAAGAGCATATTATAACGTGTTCAAGAAATAGCATTTGGAATAGAAAACTCGAAAATATGAAATATTAGGCTTGTTACCGGTGAGTAGCTCATAAGGTGTCTTCTTGAGTAGTCGATGATTAAAGTCGATTTATGGCGTGGCAAGCGGTGTTAACCGCTTCCGCCCATAATCGATCCGAGGTCTTGTACTCATAGATCTCTATGAGGGTTTGGTTCTTCCTTTCGGCAACTCCGTTTTGTTGAGGGGAGTAAGGTGCTGAAAACTCATGCTTTATGCCTTCTTCATCTAGGTACTCCTAAACTTTTGTGTTTTTGAACTCCATGCCGTTGTCACTTCGAATGTTCTTGATCGTCAATGAAAACTCATTTTGAGCACACTTGAAAAACTTCTTCAAGGTTCCTTGATTTTCTGTCTTATCATGTAAAAAGAAAACCCAAGTGAAGCGAGAAAAATCATCAACAACTACTAAACCATATTTGTTACCGCCAATGCTTATGTAAGCAATTAGACCGAATAGGTCCAAATAAAGTAGTTCGAGTGGTCTTGTTGTAGTCATGACGTTCTTCGCGGGATGAGGTGCTCCAACTTGCTTCTTGGTTTGGCACGCGCTACAAGGCCTGTCTTTCTCAAAAACGACATCCTTTAAACCTCGGATGTGCTTGCCCTTGAGGAGTTTTTGAATATTCCTCATACCAACATGCGCGAGCCATTAATGCCACAGCCAACCCATGTTGGTCTTTGTAATCAAGCATGTGTCAAGTTCGGCTTTATCTTTGTTGGAGTCAACAAGGTATAGCTTTCCCTTTGACATACACTTGAATGCAATGGAACCATCACTCCTTCTAGAGACGGTCACACCTCATTAGTGAACAAGCAATTATAACCTTTGTCACATAATTGAGATATGGACAGCAGGTTATAATCTAAGGAATCAACATGTAACACATGAGAAAGAGTATGTTGAGATGATATGGCAATTTTACCGGTACCGAGCACCTTTCCTTGACTATTGTCTCCAAAATAGATGCCCTCGATTGGATCCTCATTTTCTTCATACTCAACAAAAATCCTTCTTTCTCCAGTCGTATGGTTGGTGCAACCACTGTCTAGCACCCATTTAGATCCACCGGAGGACTAGGCCTGCAAAACAAATCATGCCTTGGTTTTAGGTACCCAAGATAGCTTGGGTCGTTTTAGGTTAGTCACAAGAGATTTAGGCACACACACATGAGATTTGGTGTTCCCATGGTGTGGCCCGACATAATGAGCATAAATCTTATCAAAATTACTTCTCATTAAGACATAAGATGCATCAAAGGTTCTAAATAGCAATTGTTGTTGTTTATAGACAGAACTAGTCCAGGAGATCGGACTTGTCCGGAGGACCGGACTTGTCCGTGTCCCGACCGGACTAGTTGGGTGATCATATGTGTTGGATGTGTTAACTTTGGACTTTCAAGTTTGAGAGGGTCTTCCCTTTACAAAGTCAATGCTTTCCTTTTTATTCTTATGGCTTCCAGTATTTTGCTTTCCACCATAGGAATACCCAATGCCATATTTGACATTAGGAGGTTTTATGGAATATGTATGCACTACGTGCATATTTGACCTTCTCCTTGTCAAATATGCCACTTTGGGCAGGATGCTTATCCTTGGTAGAGGTTGACTTGTCTTTCAAGCTGGTGTCAACTTTACCACACGAACAAGTAATGCAAGCTTCAATTTTAAGTGGTTGAGAAGGTGAGCTTGAAGAGGATGAAGGGTCACCTTACTTGAGTGACTCAACTTGTACTTCAAGGATCTTGTTAACCTTGATTAGGCTAGCAAGATGGTCCTTGATTGTAGCATTTGAGTCATTTATCTCCAAGCAAGCTTCCTTGCTTGAAGCTAACTCAAGCTCTAGTGACTTGCTTCGCTCCTTTTCAAGTTCTAGAAGCTTGTCAAGTTCAACATATTCCTCCTTTTGGGAGATAATCATTTCTTCTTGACGGTTTATCAACTTCTACTTCTCAACAAGTTGGTCAAGTAGAAATTTCATTTTCGCAGCTGTTTTCTTATCTGAGCCAGTGAGCATATCTTAATTATCACTAGCAATTTCACCATCACTAGAATAGGAATGCAAGGAAGAGGATTTGGTCGTTACCTTTCGTTTACCTTCCTTTGCCATGAGGCAAGTGTCGTTCCCTTCCATGCACCGAGAGTGAGGTAGAGAGTTGACTTTTTGGGTGTCTTTTCGATGGCTATGCTAGCCATCTCCGCTTCTTCTTCAATGGAATCTTCCCAAGTCGCCTTCAATCATTTTGATCTTCGCTTCTCACACATGACGATCGCATTCATGTGCGGTTTGCAACGTATCCCATATCTCCTTTGCGATCTCTAGTCCATCCACCTTTGTGAACTTGTCCCGACAAAGTGATAAGGTGATGACTGCAGCAGCTTGAGCATTTCGATGGATTGCTTGCTCCTGGCTAGGTGTGAGTTCCTCATCATTGTCGAGGATATCTATTCTTGTACATACAATATGGAACAAACTTGGATTGAGAGAAACGAAGTGCATTTTCATGTTTTGCCTCCACATTGAGTAGTCATTGCCGTCAAAATGTGGGTCTTTTCCGAGTGGAATAGATAAGTAGTGATTATTGCTAGAGTTAAGATGATCGTAGTTGAAAGGATATCGTGAGTAGTCAGTGTGACTACTCCCCTTCTTCTTATTCTCATCTTCGATCTTTACTTTTCCCTTGGAGAGGGTTTTCTTCCATAGAAGCGCCTTTGGTTCCAGCGTCTCCTCACCGTCATCCTCGAAGTCTTGAATGGCCTCGAGGAGCCTTTCGAATTTTTGGTTCTTTTATTCTTCAACCTTCTCTTGGTTGATGCTCTTGCGTACGTCCTTCATGTTCGACATGATCTCTTCTAGCAATTGAATGTGTCCTAGAGGGGGGTGAATATGCCTTTTTGAGTTTTGTCGGAACCTGCAACACTAAACAACCAGATCAAATCCCGAGATATCGGACTAGTCCGGTAGAGTGCGGACTAGTCCCGTGTGTACCGACTAGATTGATCAAATTTTATCAATTATCTTGATCCTAGGATGTATGCAGCGGAAATATACTTGTAATTGAAGTGTCACACTACTATAGACTAGGATGTACCACAAGTTAATCTTTTATTCAATCGTTCAACGTAAAGTGATCAAGATTGATTGAAACCCTAGATATATATGAAGTGTAAGAACAATGGGCACAAAGAAAGAACACAAGCTCTTTATCTCGTGGTTCGGTTCCCACAGAGGCAACCTACGTTCACGTTGAGGAGTCCACAAAAGGATCGGGTCTTCTCCAACCCTACCTTCGTCGGATCGCCACAGAGGCCAATCCTCTTCACTAATCACAAAGGTCAAATAACCAAATTCAAGGGGCCTTCTCACACGTTGAGGGCTCCCCAAGATTACAATATGAACACCACCAAGAACACACTCTTAAGATCACAATGAAAACCACAGGAGTGTGTTAGGAAATCAAACCAAGAGCTCAATGAGTGAAGAACCGTGTCTGTCATATGATCCAAAGTGTATCCTCAAGGGATTGATCATTCTTGCGTTGGATTTTGTGGAGAGTGGTGTTTTCTAGGCTCTTGGAAGGTGTGACGGTGTAAGGGGTCGAGAGATATGAGAGATGGGCCGTGCACACCTATTTATACGGGGTTTCCAAAAGTTATTGTTAGGGTTCAGAAAGATCAGACTAGTCCGTTGTGGACACCAGACTAGTCCGGTGTGCAGCGTGTAGCAAACCCTAGGTGTTTCCAAATATCGGACTTGTCCGACAAAGAGCGGACTTGTCCAATTTTGGTTTTGGAAATCTTCATATTTGTCCGATAAATATCGGGGTTTTACGGATAAGTGAAACCATAAGTGAATTTGGAACAAGGAGGACTTGTCTAATTTAGGTCAGGGGGTTTTCAGACTAGTCCGTGCTAATATCGGACTTGTTCGATGGATATCAGAAAGATAGCAGACTAGTGTGGTGTGTTATCGGACTTGTCCGATTTTGTACAACTTGTGAAGTGTTTGGGGGACTAGTACGCACTGGGGAGGACTACTCCGATTCTAGTCAGAGAGATATCGGACTAGTCCGTGGTGATATCAGACTAGTACGGTCAGTGAGAAACTGGACTGAGAGGACAAGTCCACATTGTGAGGACTTGTCTGATCTTGTGCAGAAAGATATCGGACTTGTCCGGGGTCAGTCAGACTAGTCCGGTCCTGTATAAATTTGTACAATGTGTGAGATTATTTGTGCTTGAGCTTTTGGGGTGTGTTTCCTTAACACACTCCATACACAATGATCTACTACACTTGTTTCTTGAGATCTTTTCCGCATTGCTCCTCATTCTCCTTTCTTTTTGGCACTTTGCTCATTCTCTCATTAGTACCTGTGCTCATCTCAAAAATGTGGTTAGGATCTCATTTGCTTGTCATCAATCAACCAAAACCCATAAGGAATTCCTAGATGCACTTTCACAAGTGCACGTCCCTCTATCGTTGCTACACCAAGTTCACGGAGGAGGAGTGTAGGAGTGGACACTCCCATGGGTGAGAGGAGCAACCCACACAAACTTCCTCACGACAACGACCTCGACATCCAAAGTGAAGTTGAAGATCAAGCACACAATCTCCTACAAGATCGTGAGTTTTCTCAAACAAAAGCTTATGATACGAATTTGATCTCCAAAATTGGTTTTGATTCCGAATTCTTCTTTGTTTGGCGTGCATTAGGATGGGAAAACTTTGCTCACATAGAGGAGAAAGGTTCACGCCTTCTCTCCATACAATTCCTTTGCACACTCAAAATAGGATTTGATGGTATTACTTTTAGATTATTTCAAAAAGAATACAACATCCTATGGAAAGAATTAAGAGAAATTCTAGGCTTCAATAAATGTTGTTTGATAGATTTAGACACTTTGCCTACGTTTAACAAACAAAGTTATTTGCAAGATTTAGCTGGTGTGGTCAGATGTAGTGCACCTAGGAAAAGCCACTTGCATGACCCTACTTTACGCTTCATGCATCGATGGGTGGCTATGACTATGTTCCCTAGAGGAGATGAAAGGATAATGCGTGGTGATGAGCTGAAAATTCTATTTGCCATGATTAAAAAGATAAAAGTTGCTCCAGTTATTGCCATGATAACACAATGGTTAGATTACATTCCAAGAGTAGGGCCAATTGAATGTACTTCATTGATTACCCGTATTGCTACTAGGGCAGGAGCACAAGAATATTCTTTATTTGAGTATATTAAAAATGAAAGAGAATTAATTAATGAACATTATTTAGTGCAAGGACATACCCTTAAGCATGATCAAGATAGCTCTTTGATTTTTTATTATCCCAGCTCTTCAATAAAATATGGTTACTTAACCCGAATTATCACTTGTACAAATGCCGAAGGCTAACCATTGACCTTCTTCCCATCGTGGAAGCCGGAAGAAGTAATATCTCTGGCAGGGTAACTAGAAGCCATACAAGGAGAGCATCTATGCCTCCGACAACATCTGTCCATGAGTACGAAGAGGAAGAGAACCCAACAGGTGATGCACCCAGATGGACTCAACCTCCATCGTATGAGACCGGTGGTCCGTCATGGCATGGATGGCCAAGTGCCGCAATGGAGCCACCCCTATCAACTTCAAGCCCTAGCAGCTTGCATCCATCATCCATGAGAAGATGTCATTCCTCTTCGGCTAGAAGTCATCATGGCTATAGCCAAGTAATGACGGATCTCACTAGACGTATGGATGAGCTTCAAGTGAGAACAGGTGACATCTACAACACTCTACAAGGGCATGTCCAAGGTACCCGAGACTGACAACAACAAATGGACACTCAATTCATCAACCTCAACTCCATGCTACAACAACAACAAGCCGATCTCGCAGCATACTTCCGTCATCAAGGGTTCAACCCTCAAAACGGAGGTGAGTGAAGAACAAGCTTGGGGGTGGACCCCCACTTGAGGTAAATTTGTATCAAACCTTCGCATATTTATTTTCCATTCGACCAACATTCACCTTGCATAAAAAAAATATAATAATAAATTTTAGGATAGATTATTTTAATAAAATAAATGATGTACGGTAAGAATGATTTGGGATTCAAATGGATGAATAGTCGCTCTGTTTTACTTTTCCTAAGTCCCTAGTTTACAACTTACTACTCCCCAACATATTGTTCTCATTAGCTAAAATTCTTTTGCCTTGATTTGGAAATTGTGGGTTGGAAAAGCTTAATCCATTCTAAGTTGTTGTGAGGTTGTATATAGTGATATGGCTGTTATTCCTAATTTGAAAGTGAAACTTAGATTTTTGGAGAAATTCTAAAAATATTTAAGTTATTCTCATTTGATTTGAAATACCTACCAAAGCCATATAATACATTACATTGATAGACCTTATGCATATGCTATTTGTCTTCACATTGAGCTTTGTCAAACTTGTATAGTTCTATGTGAGATTTCATTCATCACTTTTTGAATTCAAGCCTTCACTTGCACATGCTATACTTATACACTAGAAGTAAGCAAATTCCAATCATACCGCCATTCCACAATAAAAAGAGAAACACCATATCATTCATGCTTAGTACTCTCTCAAAAAAATCATTGCACAAAAAGGAGAGTAGAAGACATGGCTACAAGAAACATAAAAAGAAAATGCATGCTTCCATCATAAGCATGAGAAAAAAGTAGACATGTTTCATCTCGGCAAAATAAGAGAGTCCATTCAAAAAGGAGTCATCTCAAGATCCACATCCACCACATTCCATCACACATGCACAAGTCTTGAATCAAACTGTTTTGAATTGATTTCTCATAAGGCTTGCTCTTTTGACTTAGCAATATTAGGTGTTGCAAATATGCCAATTATATTCCCTACCGAGCTCCACATACAAGCTTATGTAGATGTAGGATGAACTTAGGAAAAATTCCTTGGTGAGGATATATTTCCACAACTTACAAAGAAGAGACTTGAGAGAATCAAATTGAGATACATGAAATCTAAATTGAACTCTCCGGAATTTGCGTGGAACTTGGCTTCTAGGGTATGTGTGCTCCATTTGTTGTTCTATCTTTCCACCAACCATGAATAGGAGATGACATAAGCCCCATAATTACTTAAGATGGGTGAAGTACCATGCAAATTTTTGCAATACTAGGTAGAGTATTTTGCTGTGCACATGGTACTTTTGAAAAATAGAACATAGTAGCAACTCCTGATCATCAACGTAAATTCTTGGCTTTGCTCGGGATGATCAAAGGATAAGCTTGGGGAATTTGTTGACGGCTGTTATATACCAGTTTCACCCGTCAATATAACTCAATTATGTATAGGAAATATCATTTCTTGCACACATCACCTTTCTATTTAACCTATTTCAACTTGTCCTTGGAGAAAGTAGTGCATGCAGGGATTCTATGAAGAATCAAATTGAAACAAGGGGATGGATCCTATAAAATATCATTCCAACCAACCAGGCGACGCAACATAGTACCACATGGATCAAATGGCCCACAAACAGAAGTATCAAAGGCCATCCAACATTGCAGCACCGTATCATGGAATGAGACCTACCTGTCAGTCACCTGAAGGAATAACTGTGTGTTTGGAGCCAGGACCAGGTCAGCCGACCCCCCTAGTCGACCGACTAGGTCCTGGCGCCAAACACGGTCAAATGCCACATGTTGGCTCCTCCCATTTGTAGAGGTAATGGGTGACTGATTCACGTGCTTTTGGTGGCGGGAACCAACCCTTCTCCAAGCTATAAATAGGACCCCTCACTCCAACACACACCACATGCACTACATAAGAAACCCAAATAGGAGACAAAGATGGGTGACGCGCTCAAAGGCCGCCGTCTTTCATAAACTTAAGCGAGACGAGCCCACTTCAGCGAGGATCAGACATGGCTCTGTTGAACGTTCAAGGAGACGCGTTACATTACAGCCCGTCTCAGTTAAGTTTAGATCGTAGACAGGCCTACTCTCTGGAGAAACGGGAGAGGCAATTCTAACACAACGCACCTCCTATAAGCGAGTGAAATGAGACGTTCTTTACTGAAAGCAGGTCTCCTTTGTCTTCACTTACAGACATACATGAAGATGACTCTGAACGATGACAACATTCATTCACAGTTGAACACACAAAATATTCATCACACAGATGAACACAGATAGCACATTTAATCATTCACACAATTGATCACAGATAACAGATATAATACAAAACACAAGAAAGAAGTACAAGATACAAGAAAAAGAAAAACAACAAAAGAAAACCTAAATCCTACTCCTACTACCCCTCCTCCTCGTCCGGCTGCTCCGCCAGTTGCTCTGGTTGCTTCGGCTGCTCAGCTGATTGCTCCGGCTGCTACGCCTGCTCTGTTGGTTGCTCTGGCTGCTCCGCCGCTTGCTCCGGCTGGTCTAGATCCAGCAATTGAACCTCGCAACCGAGGTTCCTCTCCAACGTCGCCACTAGGATACTGCGGCCCTCAGCAGCAAGCACCTTGGCTATCGTCTCAAGCAGCCTCTGGAACCAGTCAAACAGCCTCTCGAACAGCATCTCGAGCAGCTTTTTGTTGAGCCTCTCAAGGGAGCGTCAACACTGTTTCTTGAAGGGTGGCTCAATCGGTGGGCTTGGCGGTGGAACGTTTGCTATGGTGGGTTGTCTAAGCAGAGACTGATGGTGCCTTATATAAGGTATGTGCTGTAACACAAAATGGAGACAAGCTTCGCTGCGAAGCGCGTCTCCTATGATCGTCGTCTCCCTCTCCTATGCAAAAAGTGAGACGTTCTCTAACGGAAAGCGTGTCTCCGATTCCACACGTCACCTTTAGCTTCGTGATTTTCTCCATTTTGCTTCGGTTAACTGTTGATATCACACATCTCACTTGATAACTAAATCATTCTTTTGTCCCAAATATAATCAAATCCTTCCTTATGATACCTGAGGAACACGATGAACATACCACAAATTCATTCATTCACGCAGTTGAAGAACACACAAGATAATATTCACACAGTTGCAGAACACACAAGATAATATTCAAGAGAATTCATTCATTAACAAAATTTACAAAACATAAGCTACTAAAAACAACAAAGAAAAACTAAATCCTACTCCTACTCCTACTCCTCCTCCTACTTCTCCTCCTCCACCTCCTCCTCCTCCTCCTCATTGTCTAGTGGCGACTCCGGTGCCGGTGCAACATGAGCCTGGGCCGGCTGCTCCGGCTACACCGGCTGCACCGGCGGTGCAACCCCGTGAACGAGGTTGCTCTCTGTCGCCTCTGCCAGGTTTCTGCGGCCCTCAGGGCCAAGAACCTGGGTCATCATCTCGAACAGAATATCGATACGATCGGTCACCCCCAAGAGGGCGAAGAGGTAGTGGCCGATGGTACTCGTTGTAGTAAACTGGGAAGGGTACCCAGACCCAAGGAACTCATGGCGCAAGACATATTATTGTACGCATCTTGCGACATAAGGAGGAACTGCTCGGTGTTGAATCTCTTGGGGGAGTTGCAGCACAGTTTCTTGCAGGGTGGCTCTCTCAGCGGGCATGGTGGCGGAAGGTCGGCCATGGTGGTGGTGGGTCGTTGGGGCGGAGAACATCATCGAAGAAATGAAGAGGATTCAAAGTGAGCGACACACTTGTGGAGAACTCATTAGTGATGGCACATCTTTAATAAGGTCCGCGTGGAGTCGTCGAGGGAGCGGTTGGTTTCCCACGTATTGATGGAATGATGGGACGCATCGATACCGCCTTGGGGAAATGAAAGGTCGCGAACGGACGTGGCATGCATCTCTGCACCACGCCACCAAAATTAAGTTCTCCGTAGACCTCGTATCGCGTGTCTCTATTTGTTATAGCGTGTCTCGCATTTATCTCCCTCATCTCTTCGTCTCTTCGACAATGGAAGATGCGTTTTAGCTTAACGCACGTCTCTCTTTGTTATAGCGCGTCTCACAGTTATCTCCCTCGTCTCTTCGCCATTGGTGCTCCTTAACTAATCGACCAATGGTACTTTACTAATCAACCAACTCTAGTGTGACCGCCTCTTTTGTTCGCCATCACCGTTTTCATCGTCGTCGCCGTCCTCGTCGTCGTCGTCGCCTTCTTCCTCATCATCGTCATTGTTCATGGCTGGTATCGGCTTGGCACGTAGCCGATTCAAGGAGGAGCGCTTGGCGTGGCACAAGAACCTTCCCCATGTTTGTACATATGGCACACCAGTCGCATGGTTGTTTATATGTAGATCTGCAATGGACTGATGAACTTAGCTGTAGTTTTTTTTTCTATCTTGTTTGTTTTTGGTATTTTCAATTTCTCTACGTAGGGTTTCTCTGCGAAGCCTGAATTGGGAGATTTATTGAAGTGGCAGTGCACCGTCCCCAGTAAAGAAGGGGTAAGTAATGAAGAACAAGCACAATATAAGTTTAACCATCATCCTCCTATTAATGAATTTCCTTTGTAGACTGAATGGGAAGGTGGTCACTACCCCTTGACAATCTCCGTCATTGAAGACTATCCCTTGGTGCCTCCAAGATGTGCTTTTCCAAGTGGGTTCTTCCACTCAAATATTCATCACTCAGGTGCACTCTGCATCGGGATTCTTGATCAAGAGACTGTAAGATAGACCTATTTTGCTCATGTAATTAGTACTTAATTGTTGCCGAACTTATTTGAACTGGTTTCTTATGTTGCTTAAATTATATTTCGTACGGGTGGTGGACTGGTTTTTACATTCAAAACTATACTACTTGAAGTTCAGCGTTTGCTGCATCAGCTAGATGCGCCTGATGTTGAAAATGATTGCTATAATCTACTTATAAATGTTAGACGACACTTTGAGTTAGTGACATTTATTATTTTAAAAGAATGTCAAAATTTTCAGGATCCAGGGGAATATAAGAGACGTGTTCGGGAGCAAGTTGGACGGTACAGTTTAGATTGATCGATGAGAGCTTTAGGAATAAGTTTAGATTCGACATTAGCTTAGAGGGCACGCAATGTATGAACTATAAAATTCATTGAGTTGCAAATTATCTCTAAATTGCAATGTCATTGCGTTTGTTTATCCCTGAGTTCCAATTAATCTGGGAATTGCAATGTCATCGCGTTTGTTTATCCCTGCAACGGTTCACGATTTTGTGCAAGTGGCAATGTGGAAAGAGCATGAGAGATGAACTTTAGAAAGGCACGTCTCGGATACCTGATATTCGGCAAAAGGGAGACGGGCCTTACACGGGCTCGTCTTTGATTTGTTCCGTTTTTGTCCCAAACCAATAAAGCTATGCACGTTGCAACGATTGTATAAGGCATTGCACAAAGTTGACAGTTGGACATGCATGAATGCCAAATATGTTACTGGCTCAAGGACACCGTGGCGCATCTTTGACATACGGCATGCCCGTTCGACCAAAAATTAATGCGAGATGTGCTTTCCGTTGGATCGCCTCCGATTTATGCCAAATATCTTCAGTTCCACCTCAGAAAGCTGAGCGCTATGCAACGATCATATAAGGCATTGTGCACAGTTGCCAGTTGGACACGCCGGAACGTCCTGGATGTTGTAAGTGGCTTTAGCACACCGTGGCGCATCTAGGGCACTCCGAGGTGTCTGGGGCATCAAAATAATATAAGACACGCGAGACAGGCGTTAAATACTCTCACCTCCAATTCCTAACGAGGAGCTAATGTGAGACGCGTCTTCCGTTGGCGCGTCTCTGATTTACGACGAAAATTTTTGTCCATCGCATGCTCTCTCCCAACATTTGGCGAAAATTTTTAGCTTTCGCACGCTCTCTCGACCTATAAACCGCAGATCTAGAGCACGCCGCCGCCGTCGACCCCGACCTTCGCGTCATCAGACAGTTGAGCACGCTGGAGAACGCTACCTTGTCCCCTGTCCCCAGAGCATGCTGACACCGTCCCTCTTTCTCAACTCACTCTTCGTCATTGTTGCGTTGCTGGCATCGACCCCTACCCCACCGTCAACCACGACCTTCGTCATCAGAGAGTTGAGCATGCTGGAGCACGCCGCCTCGTCCCATGTCCCCATAGAACACCGCCGTCTCGACCCCGACCCCGGTAATCGATATGTTCTCCCTGTCCCCGTAGCATGCCGGCCTGCTGTCATCAAAGAGTTTAGGAACCACCACTCCGGCGCCTCTGCCAGCTCATCCCATAGCATGCTGTCGTCTCCCTTGTCCCCTGAGCACGCCGCAGCCTTCACCCTGCCCCCAGAGCGTGCATTTCAGTGATTTTATTGAATTTGAGGATGTCCAATGAAGGCTCATCGTTAATGAAGTCATTGATCCAGAGGCAGAATTTTCATCATGGCATACATTCATCTTCCTTGTTTATGTCCAATGCAGAAGTAATGTATTTGTTTGGACTATGAATGTATAATAAATTCTGATTCGCAAACCCTTGAAACAGCAGGAACTGTGGTTGACACTAGCATTTGCCATCCAACTGAGTTTGATTTCTACCCTTGCAGCCATTCTGGAATCAAGCTACCTATGCGATAATTTGTGTTTCTGTCATGAGTTTTTGATATCAGACTATAAAAGCATCAGTGGAATGTAAATTTTTTACTTTGTAGGGGACAAGCAAACCAGCCCAGTAAGCTCACCAACTGCATGAGAACAATTTCTCTGCTGATGCCTTGCAGATGCTCACCAACTGCATGTGCTACAAGTAAGCTCTGTTCTCCATTCACTAACAGTTCCTGTGTTTATTACAATTGTATACCAATTTGTTCTTCTGTTTATTGCAGTTGAATTTTAGGATGTCTCAGTTGGAGCATTAGAGGTTATGAAGGCTCATCGTCAATGAAGTCATTGAAAAAGAGAATTTTTATTACGGTATACAGAATTAGATGATGACAATTATGATCTGTGTAATTAGTTACATTGTAATTAGGATGAACACCATTTTTGTGTAATTAGTATACTTGATAGCCACGATTGACACTTTTGTAATATTTGATTGGTCATTATAATTTAATATTCGATAATTTTTCTATGCATATGTTCATGAACAGTACATTACTGACACTGGTAATACAGCTGCCAAATCCTGGCTAGCTCCTAATAATAGTGCCTGTAAACAACCCACGACGAGCTGTCGCAGAGAGCGTCTCGGATAACCCACATAAAGGAGACAAGCTTCTATAAATCCCGTCTCACATAAGATAATGAATCTGCGATGCGGTACATAACAGAGCGTCTCAGATTAGTCAATATATTTGTGATGTGTTATTTAAGGCCTATCATGCTTTTAAGCTGGTGGGCGACATGCGCTAGCGGCGTCTCCAATGACACCATATAGATCGTCAGTTATGACAAAAACAAAGGAGATACGCTTCTTTTGAGCGTGTCTCGCACCTAGTTTGATCGGCGACATGCTTTGAAGCCCGTCTCTGATGACAACGTAATGTGAGACGTGACGACCTAGATGCACAGTTTGTTCATCTCCCTTCTTCGTTCGGGCCCGTCTCGTATGAGCCTCTCTTACGTAGTGTTGAGTATTCACCCATTGTATCCACTACTCTTCATAAGTTTAGAGGAGTATAGGCTGTAGAGAAGTGAGTCTCTAGTCCATAGTCCAAGTAGGGGAGGAGTAGAACGAGTCTCTTCCAAATTTCGAATTGGGAAAGGTATGTCTCTCATATTCCTATTTGTATTTGTGACTTTATTCTTAATAAAGATGTTATATTTTGTCTTCCATTGTTCATATATTTGGATGCAGTGTTTCATGTTTGATTGTGGATTCCATGTATGTGGTAGGAGTAGTATTTATGATTATGCTATAGCATTCTCAATATATCATCATAAACACTATAAATCTCCACGATAGTCTTATTAGCTATGACATGATTATGTTAACATGAATCACTTATGCTATGAATTAACATCGGTTCAACGATTATTTAGTTCATTGCATTAGGATTTCTTGTGCCTAGGCTGTTAAGGTAATTACATAATATGCTAGCATGGTGCTAATATAGAGAGTAGCGTTGAATGTCTCGTATGCCCACGCACTGAAGAGGTAGGCAGTTGGTGGTGACAGTCCTATCTGTCCTTTGTAATCTTACCCATACAGCTGTGCCACAGGCTCTTGGCGGGAGTCGTCCTATTATTGCTAGGGGTAAACTCGTTCCCCAGGTGTTAATCCACTTAGCACGAGAATTCATAATTGACATGATCATTAGTAAATAATCTAAGCTATGTATGTGTACAATAGAAGCATTGTAGGAGTCTCTACCTAGTTTTTAGCCTAGTCCCTATTTACCATATTTAACCCCTTAGGATAGAATGCTCTAGTGGGTGTCATGCTACCTCAATTACCCTTTATCCGTCCTTGCTAGAACCCTACCTAGGCCAACCTAGCCTCTCTCCTTGATGATTGTTTTACTTCCATCTAGCTTTCCTTTGAGAGAATATAAATCACACTCTTTGGGAATACTCTTAGAGGGGAAATGCTACATCAATTGTTTTCGTGCCCTTGCGGATTTACATGTACAATATAAAACCTACCAATGAGCAATTCTGGCACCCCTGCTAGGGATGAATTGTTAGTATGCATAGGAAATATAAACACCTATCTGTCCTTTGTAATCCTCCACGTTCGGCTCTGCCACAGGCTCTTGGCGTGAGTCGTCCTAGTATTGCTAGGGGTAAACCCCTGTCCGATGTGTTAATCCACTTAGCATAAGAATTCATATTTGTGATGATCATTAGTGTTTAACTTAGCCTAAGTATATGTACATTAGAAGCATTGTAGGAGTCTCTACCTAGTTCTTAGCCTAGTCCCTCATTACCCCATATTATCCCCCTAGGATAGAATGCTCTTGTGTGTGTCACAGTATCTCAATTACCCTTTATCCATCCTTGTTAGAGCCTTACCTAGGCCAACCTAGCCTTTCCACTTGATTAATGTTTTACTTCCATCTAGCCTTCCTTTGGGTGAATATAAATGACACCATTTGGGAATACTCTTAGAGGGGAAATGCTACATCGATAGTTTCCGTGTGCTTGCGGATTTACATGTACAACCTAAAACCTACCAACAAGCATTTCTGGCACCCCTGCTAGGGATGAATTGTTAGTAGTAGTTAGAAAATATCAACACACGCGCGCCTAGTACTCCTCTAAAACCTCCTGGTACTCCACATTTTCACATGCGTCTGAATTTGCTGCGGGAACAGCAAGGGTGAGCACATGTCATATGCAATAAGTGTGGGAAAGTATGACATGTAGCTTAAACATGGAATGATAATAAGATGGGCTAATTGAATAAAAGTACATTCAAAACAGTTAAAAATGCAATTATATCATCATTGAGTATGGTGCTTCCCAAAATAACCCAAATAACATCAATTTCAACTTAAATAACCATTGCCGGCAACAATAATCCATAATCAACTCATAACTGCTCATATCACTATAGGAAACGCGAGTACTTACGTCGGTCGTAGTAACTTACGTCGGCCAGCTGACGAAAGTAGAGTAACTTACGTCGGCCAGAAGAAACCAATGTAAGTTCACTAACTTTCATCGGCGACCGACGTAAGTTAATAGACCGACAGGAAAAAACATAAACTTATGTCGGTCAAGACCCCAAGCTGATGTGAATTAATAGGCCGATGTAAGTTAAGCATAACATACGTTGGCCTCGATTAGTGCCGACTAAGTAACTCAGGCCAATGTAATTATATTAATTAGCTGACATAAGATATGGAATTTAACCTACCCGCGGGCCTCTCTTTTCCTTTCCCGCGCGCTGCTTCTCTCTTTTCCCAGCCGCCTCGCCGGACGCCGCGGCCTCAGCCGCCGCCGCGCACGCCGAAGCCGCTGCGCTCGCCGCCGTCCGACGCCGCCGTCGCCAGGTATGAATCCTCCTCGAGCGCCGCCCCTCCTCCCCTCCCTTCCCCGAGCTCTCCCCTCTGCGACCGCGGCCGTCCTGCCCCCCCCCCCCCCCCCCCCCCCCCGCCCGCTCCCCAAGCGCCACCCCCCTCCCTGACCACCGTCGGCCTGACCCTCCCCGCGTCCTCCCCGAGCGCCGCACCCCTCCCCTCACAGGCCCCCCTCCACCTCCCCTCCCCGGCCCCCTCCCTCCCCCCTCACCCTCCCTGCAGAGGTCCCCCCACCCTCACCCTCCCCTCCCTGAGCCCCCCGTCCCCTCCCCAGACCCCCCCCCCCCAAACACCCCCACCTCACCCCACCCTAACCCTTCCATTGAAATTTGAAATTCAATTGAATTACATTGTCCAAATTTGATTTGAATTGCATTGAATTGTTTAAATTTGAAATTGAATTGAATTGAATTGTTTAAATTAATTGCTTAATTGTTTATTTAATTATGGTTAATTAGTTAATTTGCTTACTTTAGATTATGTTTATTTAATTATGCTTAAGTGTTTAAGTTGCTTAATTATGCTAATTTGCTTAGTGTAGATTATCCTTAATTAGTGTAGTGTAGATTATGCTTAATTGGTTTCATTATGCGCCGAGCTCGACCGCCGTGGAGAGGGCAGAGACGGGGGCCGCCGGCTGTCGGGGCACTGCGGCACCGGGGGTGCGATTGGGGCACCGAGCTCGGGCGCCATAAGGAGGGAGGCGTCGGGGGCAGCCGACTGTCGGGGGTGGCTGACGTAAGTTACCTTAATCACGTCCAAACTGCTTCGTTTGCCTGGAGCAGATGTAATTAATGTTAAACCGACATAATTAAGTAACTTAAGTCAGTTTAAGACTTAATTACGTCGGTTCTGGCGGATGTAATTGATCGGGATTCATGTAGTGTATGTCCAAATTTCATCAATTCCATATACCAAAGCCAATTAATTAAACCAATACCAATTCCCAATCCAATTCCAGCCATTAAACTATGTTCAAGGTACTTAACTTTAATCATGTGAGAGTCCAGTTTGCTCATGTTCGGGAGCACGACTATCATGAAAGTTATAAACACACTTTGCAGATGTTGTACCACTTTACTAACAAGTTCGTGATTTTCTTCAGCTTTCGGTGACTAAGAAATCTCAATTTTGCCGTCTCACACTTTCTTGGGTGTGTGACCAAGAGATCAAAAAATAGCCTTTATAAAGTGATTACTAGCATATTTAGACCACAGTGAGGTTTCTCCGGTAGTGATGTCTCCAACTGAGCACATCCAAACAAGGGCCCCCTCTTGAGCCATTCGTATTCCAAGGTAGTCCCACCAATCTCTACAAACCTATCCGACTACCCCTTCCCCAAGCATTCTTAATGGTCCAAATAATACTGGCAAAACACTAATTAGTCAGCTAAGCTACACCCATACTTGCCCCTGTGGTGGCACTGTAAATCCTAGATGGTCGCTTCACGAACCGGTCCTTAGATATAAAGCAAGCAAAACGACCATAGAAACAAACCAACCTATTCCATCTTACTGGCTTGCTTAGATCCCTAGGGACCATGTTTCTAAAAAGGTCATTATTATCAATTCTCATCTTTCATTTGTTCAATAGTTCATAATGAAGTAATATGATGTTTTCCAAAACTCAAATAAGTATAGCAAAGCAAAAAGTGTAAAATACCTTCCCAGACTCTCTACATTGTGTTCAAGCGACAAGGGTGGTCATACAAGACTAGTAAACTCGTATAATTTGGTTTTCCCATCAATTTGACACAAGCATGCAATTTTGCAAACAAAACATTTAAAAAACTGATCGTCAAGATTCGAGTTTCACGTCCAATTCTTGACCCTTGGAGGTCTAAGCACGTGGTACACTCTCTACTTTCACTTTTCCACTGAATTCAATCCCAATTCTCTATGAGCATGAAAACTCTAAATTGCAGATTCTATATAGGGCGGACTAGTCCGGCCCTGACAACGCACTAGTCCGGTGTCTAAATCCGTTTCAGGCTGAATTAATCCCAACTTCATTCAAATCAACTCGTAACCTGTTTAAACTTGTTAAACACCATTGTAACTAGTTAGTAAACATTAATAGCAACTCATTAACAAGTTTTACCACATAATTGCATTAATCATGGATGTCATGGCATATTGAGCAATATATGAGCATTTATTGATTGTAGTGGTTGTTTTGTGTGTCTATGGCGTGGAATAAAAGGTGTTATGCTAGGGGGTGCTATCGAGGACCTCTGGTACCAGAACTTCGAAGCTTTTGACCCTTACCAGGCTCCGGAGCAAGGTAAGTGTCCTTGATCATATTGATCCTTTTTTAAATGTTTTGTTTGTAAAATTGCATGCTTGTCTAAAATTGATGGGAAACACAAGATAGGAGTTGACTAGTCTTGTTTGACCATCCTTGTCGCTTGGAATACATTGTAGAGTGTCAGGAAGGGCTTTTTAACTTTTCACTTCGCTCTAAATATACGGGATGGGAAAACAACCAAATGGCTTAATTGTGAATTAATGAACATGTATATGATCAGAATTGGTGAACATGGTTACTTGGTAACTTGGGACTTGGGAGATCTAAGCAAGCATGGTTTAAGGATTGGGTTGGATTATTTGGTGGTTTTCTTGCCTTGGATCTAAGGACCGGTTCATGAGAGACTGTGCCAGGCCAACAGTGCCACCACAAGGACAAGTTTCTCATGCTAAGTGGATTAACACATCGGGCACGGATTTTGCCCCTAGCAACACTAGGCGACTCCCGCCAAGAGCCTGTGGCATAGCCAAACGTGAAGGATTACAAAGGACACATAGGGCTGTCACCACCTACTTTCTACCCTTTCAATTTGTGGGCATACGAGACATTCAACGCTACTCTCTATCCTAGCACCATGCTAGCATATTAAGTAATTACTTAAGAGCCCAAGCACAAGCCATCCTAAGGCAATGGACTAAATCATCATTGAACCAATGTTAATTCATATCATAAGCGATTCATATTAATATAGTCATATCATAGCTCATTAGACTATAGTGGAGGTTTATAGTGTTTATGTTGATGTAATAAGAATGGTATAGCACAATCATAAACACTACTCCTACAACATACATGGAATCCACAATCAAATTACAAACGCTTGATCCAAGTATATGAATAGTAGAAGACTAAAGATATCATCTTTATTTTGAATATAGTCACAAATACAAATAGGAATATGGGAGACATACCTTTCCCAATTCGGAACAGACTCCTTCTACTGCTCTCCTATTTGGACTATGGATTAGAGGCTCTCCTCTCTACATCCTATACTCCTCTAAACCTATGGATAGTAGTGGATACAAAGGAAGAATACTCAAGTGGTGTGTGTTGAAGTGACGGGTGAGGGTTACCATTTATAGCTTGGAGAATGGTCGGTTCCTGCCACCAAAAGCACACGAATCAGTCACCCATGACCTCTTCAAGCTAGGAGGAGCCAACACATGGCGTTTGACTGCGTTTGGGGCAAGAACAAGTTGGTCGACTAGGGGGGTCGGCCAACCTGGCCCATTGGCCCTGTTGGGGTTGTGCTTTTTCCAGGTCTCTGCCAGTTGGGTCCTATTCCATTATATGGGTGCTACACCATTGGATGGCCACGAATACTTCTGTTTGTGGGCCATTTGATCGATGTCGTGCCATGTGTCCTCGCTTGATTGGCTGGAATGATATTTTATAGGATCCATCCCCTTGTTTCACTTCATTTCTGCATAGAATCCTTGCATGCACTACTTTCTCCAAGGACAAGTGGAAATAGGTTAAATAGAAAGGTGATGTGTGCAATAAATGACAATTCCTTCAAATAATTAATTTATATTGATAGGTGAAATTGGTATATAACAGCCGTCAACAAACACCCCCAAGCTTATCCTTTGCTCGTCCCGGGCAAAGTCAAGACTTTAGGTTGATGATCAAGAGTTGCTACCATGTTCTATTTTTGAAAAGTATCATGTGCACAACAAAATACTCTACCTAGTATTGCAAAAATTGGCACGATACTTCACCCATCTTAGGTTATTATGGGGATTATGTCATCTCCTGTTCATGGGTGGTTGAAAGATAGAACAGCAAATGGAGCACACATACCCTAGAAATCAAGTTCCACTCAAACTCTAGAGAGTTCAATTCATATTTTAAGTATCTCAATTTGATTCTCTCAAGTCTCTCCTTTGTGTGTAGTGGAAATATGTCTTCACCAAGGCATTTTGCCTAAATTCATCCTACCTCTATATAAGGCTTGTATGTGGAGCTTGGTGGGGAATATAGTAGGCATATTTGCAACACATAATATTGATACGTCAAAAGAGTAAGCCTTAGTAGGATTCAATTCAAAACAATTTGATTCAATACTTGTGCATGTGTGATGGAATAGAGTCGATGTGGATCTTGAGATGACTCCTTTTTGAGTGGAATCTCTAATCTTGTGGGGATGAAACATGGCTATTTTTTTCTCTTTCTTTCTTCTCTTTTTTTCTCATGCTTATGATGTAAGCATGCAGTTTTCTTTTTTTTTCTTTTTCTTGTAGCCATGTCTTGTACTCGCTTTTTATGCAATGAACTTTGGAGAGAGTACTAAGCATGAATGACATGGAGTTTCTCTTTTCATTGTGGAAAAGTGGTGTGATGGAAATTTTATTACTTCTAGTGTAGAAGTATAGCATGTGCAAGTGAAGTCTTGAATTCAAAAAGTAATGAAAGAAATCTCATATAGGTCTATACTAGTCTGACAAAGATCTATATGAAGACAAATAGTATATGCATAAGGTCTATCATTATAATGTATCATATGGCTTTGGTGGGTATTTCCAATCAAATGAGGATAATTTAAATCTTTTTAGAATTTCTCCGAATATCTAAGTTTCACTATCAAACTAGTAATAGCAGCCCTATCACTATATAATATCTCACAAAAACTTATAATGGATTAAGCTTTTGTTACCCACGATCTCCAAATTAGGACAAAAGCAATTCTAGCCAATGAGGGCAATATATTGGAGAGTAGTAAGTTGTAAACTAGGGACTTAGGAAAAATAAAACAAAGCAACTATTCATCAATTCATCTATGTGAATTCCAAGTCATTCTTACAGCACATCTATAATTTTATTTGAAAACAAAATTATCATATATATATATATATATATATATATATATATATATATATATATATATATATATATATATATATATATATATATATATATAGATGCAAGGTGCATGATGTGTAAGTGGAATATAAATATGCAAGGGGTTGATACAATTTACCTCAAATAGGGGTCCTCCCCCAAGCTTGTTCTTCACTCACTACGTGTCGATGGTTGAACCCTTGATGACTAAAGTATGCCGCGAGATTGGTTTGTTGTTGTTGTAGCATGGACTTGAAGTTAGTGAAGTGAGCGTCCATGAGTTGTTGCAAGTCTTGGGTACCTTGGACATGCCATTGTAGAGTGTTGTAGATGTCACCCGTCCTTACTTCAAGCTCCTCCACATGTCTAGAGAGGTCCGTCATTCCTTGGCTATAGTCACCATGACTGCTGGCCGAAGTGGAATGACGTCTTCTCATAGATGTTGGAGGCAAGCTGCTAGAGCTTGAAGTGGATAGGGGTGTCTCCCATGTAGCACCTGGCCATCCATGCCAAGACGGACCTTCGGTCTCATACGAAGGAGGTTGAGTCAATCCGGGTGCATCACCCGTTGGGTTCTCTTCCTCTTCGTACTCATGGACTGTGGAGGTTGTCGGGGGCATGACCGCTCTCCTTCTGCGGCTTCTAGTTACACTGCCAGAAACATTACTTATTCTGGCTTCCTCGATGGTAAGTTGGTCAATGGTTATCCTCCGGCATTTGTACAAATGATATTTCGGGTTAGGTAACCAAATTTCATTGACAAAGCCGGATAATAAAATATCAAAGAGCCATCTCGATCATGCTTAAGGGTATGTCCTTGCACTAAATACTCTTCATAAATTAAGTCTCTTTTATTCCACATATACTTAAATGAAGAATATTCTTGTGCTCCTACCCTAGTAGCAATACGGGTGATCAATGAAGTGCATTCAATTGGCCCTACCCTTGGAATGTAATGTAACCATTGTGTCATCATGGCAATAATTGGAGCAGATTTTATCTTTTTAATCATGGCAAATAAAATTTTCAGCTCATCATCATGCACAATCGTTACATCTCCTCTAGGGAACATAGTCATAGCCACCCATATATGCATGAAGCGTAAAGTAGGGTTGTGCAAGTGGATATTCCTAGGTGCACTACATCTGACCTCACCAATTAAATCTTGCCAAAAACTTTGTTGGTTAAACTTAGGCAAAGTGTCTAAATCAAGCAAACAATGTCTATGGAAGCCAAGGATTTCACATAATTCTTTCCATAGGATGTTGTATTCCTTTTGAAATAAGCTAAAAGTAATACTATCAAATCATATTTTGAGTGTGCATCAGAATTGTATGGAGAGAAGGCGTGAAACTTTCTCCTCTGTGTGAGCAACATTTTCCCATCCTAATGCACACAAAATGGAGAAGAATTCAGAATCCATACCTATTTTGGAGATCAAATCCAGATCATAAGCTTTCGTATGAGAAAACTCACGATCTTGGAGGAGCTTGCGTGTTAGATCTTCAACTTCACTCTGGATGTCGAGCTCGTCATCGAGAAGAAGTTGGTGTGGGTTGCTCCTCTCACCCACGAGAGTGTCCTCTCCCACACTCCTCCTCTGTGAACTTGTTGTAGCAATAAAAAAGGGGCGTGCACTTGAGTCGCCACCATGGCTTGAGCTAGCAGCCTCCTTCCTATTTCCAAACAACCTTTTCTTTCCCTTCATGGCCACAACAAGCAGGAACACAACAAGGCAAAAACTCGAAAGAGGTGATGTTAGTGAAAACAAAACCTTTAATTTTTCCTTGAATAACTTGAGAGCAAATTGCATATGCAAACAAAAGAAAATATTTTTCACTTGGGACTTGATCAAGAATGCTTCAATGAAGAGCAAGAAAAACAATGTGAGCAGGAGTGACTTTGGGGAGGTATCAAATGAGGTGAAGTGTGAGGAGAAGAGCTCTTGACGGACACCATTTATAGTGTGCAATCCCCAACGGTCACAAGGGAACCAAATGTAGCCGTTGGAGGAGAGAGAGACAACATGGCTCTTTCCCCTAGTCAGTTGAGAAGGGGGGTCGGTCGAACTGACAGGTGGGCCTCCCTGTTCCCTCTTTTGGCAGGTGGATCGCCAACGGCTATGGAATAAGCCTGTTGGTGAAATACAACTTTTGCAGCTTAGAAGAACTGTTTTCCAAATAGAATTCCTTTTTCAAAACCAACAATTTTCTTTTTTGTGAAAAAATAAAGAAATAAAAATGATAGTTGAGAATATAAGATTCTCAACTTAATAGGAAAACCAAATATGCAGTGAGGAAAATGAAACTAAATGGGGAAAACCAAATAAAGAGAAAAGAAAAACAAAGAAAAGGATAACTACCAACTTAACCGATTGGCTAGGTCTCACCACTGTCCGATGAGATGTACATTCCTCCTTCTTCAATTCTTTGATATCTGGGCCCAGCGGGATGGGCTCGGACTGCTTTTCTTGCTTCTTCCGCCATTCCTACTTTTGGCAGCTTGGTGGACTTGGGCCATCGGGGAGGCCCGGACTTCTCATCTTCTTGGGGTGTCGACGTGAACAATAAGACGGATTTTCCGCATATATCAAATTCCTCATGAATGCATTGAGCGGGTCCACCTTTGGAGGTGTGATTTTGACCTCTTGCATGTGTTTAACATTCGGCCCATACTTGATACAGAACATGGAGAATTGCTCCAACATTGGGCAGAAGTTAAACTTCTCCTCCTTGCCATTGACATGGAAGTGGATTTCTCCAACTCCCACATCTATGAGAGCTTTTGCGGTGCTTAGGAACGGGCGCCCAAGAATCAGCGGCGTATACTTCTCTACCTCCATGTCAAGCACCACAAAACCCACGGGTATGAAGCAATTCCGGATTTTCACTGGGGAATCTTTTGCAATACCCATCGGATAACGGATTGAGGAATCAGCCAGTTGGAGCTGCATTGGTGTTGGAGTAAGTTTCGTGAAGTTTAGCTAGTCGAAAACCACCTTGGGCATCACACTCACACTTGCTCCAAGGTCACAAAGGGCCTTGTCAAACTGGTGTGCCCTAATTGAGCATGAGATTGTTGGACATCCGGGGTCCTTCAGCCAGTTGCCTCCTTGTAGAGGAATCATGTTGGCACTTTCCACAGGAGGTTCTGGCTTTCATGGCATCTTGCCATTCTACATTGGAGGAACAACAGCTACCAGTTGAGCCAACTAAGTTTCCAACATCTTGTTGAAAATCAATTGATCCTTGAAGGGTGAGGATAGTCCTTCATTCTTAGCATTAATGTTCTCTAGAGTCTTGTCATTGGCAGACAACTTCTTGGAAGGAGCATCATTTATCTTGAGCTGTCTAATGGCAAGTTCTCTCAAATTGGGTTGATTTCCATTGTTGCCATTGTTGTTGTACCCTCCTTGAAAGAATGGACGTGGTTGGCCCCACCCGTGACCTCCTGGACGATAGCCATTGTTGTTTCCATTGTTGGCTACGTATAAGGCATCCTCACGGGTTTCTGGGTAGTTATTGCCCATATGGCCCGTGTTACCATAGACTTCACAAGTGATGTGAGAGTCTAAGCCATAGGTACTGCCACATACCTCACCATTGCCTTGTCCATCAATTTTCGTCATAAGGAGGTCCAATTTGGCAGTGATCATGTCCACCTCCTACAAGGTGTGCATGCATCGCTGGCGGGTATGGAGACGCTCATCGCTCCAACCCATGTTTAACACCATCTTCTCAATCAAATCTTTGGCTTTGGAAACCGTCAATGAGAAGAAGGATCCTCGAGCAGCAGCATCAACATGGTCACAGGCGGAAGGGATCATCCTATTGTAAAAGTTTTGGATGATGAGCCAGTCATCTATCCCATGGTGGGGACAGACTAGGATGTACTTCTGAGGCCATTTCCAAGCCTTGGGAATAGATTACATGGCATCATTTTGGAATCTGGAAATTCTTCCACGTAGGGCATTCGTCTTGCCCGACGGGAAAAATTGGCGAGGAATTTCATAGAATATGGTCTCCCAAGTATCTACAACACTTCGAGTCGCGTAGAACCACTGTTCCACTCTCCTAGGAAGAGAGAACGGAAACAGCCTAAGACGGATAGCATCAGGGGATATGTCCTTTATCTTAAAAGTTTTGAATATCTCAAGGAACTGCTGCAGGTGAGCACTTGCATCCTCGTTAGCCTTCCCACAAAATGGGTTGTCTTGCACCATAGTGGTTAGACCAGTCTTGATTTCAAATTTCACGTCTACCATGTTGACAGTGGGTCCAACAAGCACATTGTTAGCGGAGGGAGCCGAAAACTCATGAACGGTCTTCTGGGTCATTAGCATTTCAGTTGTTGGTGTAGTTGTGCTGGCTTGCTTTGCCGCTCGAAGCTTCTAAGGAGTAACAACACGAGGTCAATCACTCATAAGGGATTTGAATCTTCAACAAAGTTTTTCGACAAATGGAAACCAGACATACACTACCCTATTTTCACATAGAATGCAAAAACAAAGAAGGGTCATCCTACTAGAACCTACTAGGGTCCTATCCTATTCACTCAATCATGAAATACTTCGGTTGCCTTCCCCGGCAACAGCACCAAAAATGCTTGTTGATATTTACTATGCACTACTAACAATTCCTCCCTAGCAAGGGTGCCAGAAATGTTTGTTGGTAGGATTTAATTCTAAAGTGAACGTCCGCAAGCGCATGGAAACTATCGATGTAGAACATCACCTTTAAAGAGTTTTTCCAAAGGGTGTCATTTATATTTTCCCAAAAGAAGGGTAGATAGAAGTAAGACAATCATCAAGTGTAAAGGTTAGGTTGGCCTAGGTAGGGTTCTAGTAAGGATAGACAAAGGGTAATTGAGGTAGTGTGACAAACTTAAGAGCATTATATCCTAAGGGGATAAATGAGGTAATAGAGGAACTAGGGCAAGAGTTAGGTAGATACTTCTACTATGCTCCTATGTACATATACATAGCCTAAGTTAGTTATTAATTATTATATTAATTATGAATTCTCATGCTAAGTGGATTAACACATCGGGCACGGGTTTACCCCTAGCAACACTAGGCGACTCCCGCCAAGAGCTTGTGGCATAGCCAAACGTGGAGGATTACAAAGGACGGATAGGGTTATCACACAACCTAATATCTACATCTTCAATCTGTGGGCATACGAGACATTGAACGCTACTCTCTATCCTAGAACCATGCTAGCATATTAAGTAATTACCTTAAAAGCCCAAGCACAAGCCATCCCAAGGCAATGAACTAAATCATCATTGAACCAATGTTAATTCATAGCATAAGTGATTCATATTAATATAGTCATATCATAGCTAATTAGACTATAGTGGCGGTTTATTGTGTTTATGATGATGTAATAAGAATGGTATAGAACAATCATAAATACGACTCCTACCACATACATGTAATTCACAATCAAACAAAAAATGCTTCATCCAAGTATATGAACAATAGAATACTAAATATATCATCTTTATTATGAATAGAGTCACAAATACAATTAGGAATATGGGAGACATACCTTTCCCAGTTGGGAAGAGACTCCTAATCCTCTCCTACTTGGACTATGGACTAGAGGCTCTCCTCTCTACAGCCTATACCCCTCTAAACCTATGGAGAGTGGTGGATACAAAGGAAGAATACTCAAGTGATGTGGGTTGAAGTGAGGGGTTAGGGGTCCTATTTATAGCTTGGAGAAGGGTTGGTTCCCGCCACCAAAAGCACTCGAATCAGTCACCCATGATCTCTTCAAGCCGGGAGGAGCCAACATGTGGCGTTTGACCGCGTTTGGGGGCAAGAACAAGTCGACCGACTAGGGTTGGGGGGGGGGGGGCGGCTGACCTGGTCTTGGAACCGTTAAGGTTGTGCTTTCTTTAGGTCTCTGATAGGTGGGTCCCATTCCTTTATATGGGTGCTCCACTGTTGGATGGCCTCAAATACTTCTGTCTGTGGGCCATTTGATCCATGTGGTGCCATGTGTCGTCGCTTGATTGGATAGAGTGAGATTTTATAGGATCTATTCCCTTGTTTCACTTCATTTCTGCATGGAATCCCTGCATGCACTACTTTCTCCGATGACAAGTGGAAATAGGTTAAATAGAATGGTGATGTGTGCAAGAAATGACAATTCCTTCACATAATTAAGTTATATTGACGTGTGAAATTGGTGTATAACATCCATCAACAACATCCTGTATAGGTCCAAATACTTGAGTCTCCCATGTCTCATTCTGTAATAAGGGTGTTATTCACCTTCTTCCATAAAATGTCTCATATGGTGACATCTTCAAGCTTGCTTGATAACTATTGTTGTAAGAAAATTCAGCATACGACAGACTTTTGTCCCAACTCTTTCCGTACTTTAGCGCACACGCTCTTAGCATGTCTTCCAATATCTGATTTGTTCTCTCGATCGGTTCATCTCTCTTAGGGTGAAAGGCAGAACTAAAATTCAAGTGAGTTCCCATAGACTTGTGTGGCATTTGCCAAAACCTTTATGTAAATTGAGATCCTCCATCGAACACTATTTTATTTGGAACTCCGTGCAAGCACACTATTCTTCCCATATGCAATTCTGTCAACTTTGCTCAACTTCGTCAATCGATCCACAATAACCCATATTGAGTCATATCCACTGAAGTACAAGGTAAACAAACTATGAAATCCATTCCAACCTCTTCCCAGTTCCATCCCGAAATTTTCAGCGGCTGCAATAATCCAGCCGACCTTTGATGTTCAGCCGACCTTTGATGTAAGACAATCATCAAGTGTAAAGGTTAGGTTGGCCTAGGTAGGGTTCGAGCAAGGATAGACAAAGGGTAATTGAGGTAGCGTGACAAACACAAGAGCATTATATCCTAAGGGAATAAATGAGGTAATAGAGGAACTAGGCTAAGAGTTAGGTAGATACTTCTACTATGCTCCTAATGTACATATACATAGCCTAAGTTAGTTATTAATTATTATATTAATTATGAATTCTCATGCTAAGTGTATTAACACATAGGGCATGGGTTTACCCCTA
This sequence comes from Tuctoria greenei, assembly GCA_036927565.1. Taxonomy (NCBI): domain Eukaryota; kingdom Viridiplantae; phylum Streptophyta; class Magnoliopsida; order Poales; family Poaceae; genus Tuctoria; species Tuctoria greenei. The sequence goes on from JAYESD010000008.1 coordinate 106,284,024, forward strand.
GTAACACTAGGCGACTCCCGCCAAGAGCCTGTGGCATACCAAACATGGAGGATTACAAAGGACAGATAGGGTTATCACACCACCTAATATCTACCTCTTCAATCCGTGGGCATACGAGACATTCAACGCTACTCTCTATCCTAGAACCATGCTAGCATATTAAGTAATTACCTTAAGAGCCCAGCACAAGCCATCCCAAGGCAATGAACTAAATCATCATTGAACCAATGTTAATTCATAGCATAAGTGATTCATATTAATATAGTCATATCATAGCTAATTAGAATATAGTGGCGGTTTATAGTGTTTATGATGATGTAATAAGAATGGTATAGAACAATCATAAATACGACTCCTACCACATACATGTAATTCACAATCAAAAAAGAAATGCTTCATCCAAGTATATGAACAATAGAAGACTAAATATATTATCTTTATTATGAATAGAGTCACGAATACAATTAGGAATATGGGAGACATACCTTTCCCAATTGGGAAGAGACTCCTACTCCTCTCCTACTTGGACTATGGACTAGAGGCTCTCCTCTCTACAGCCTATACTCCTCTAAACCTATGGAGAGTGGTGGATACAAAGGAAGAATACTCAAGTAGTGTGGGTTGAAGTGAGGTGTTAGGGGTCCTATTTATAGCTTGGAGAAGGGTTGGTTCCCGCCACCAAAAGCACTCGAATCAGTCACCCATGATCTCTTCAAGCCGGGAGGAGCCAACATGTGGCGTTTGACCGTGTTTGGGGGCAAGAACAAGTCGGCCGACTAGGGGTGGGGGGGTGGGGGGGGGGGGGGGGCTGACCTGGTCTTGGACCCGTTAAGGTTGTGCTTTCTTCAGGTCTCTGATAGGTGGGTCCCATTCCTTTATATGGGTGCTCCACTATTGGATGGCCTCAGATACTTCTGTCTGTGGGCCATTTGATCCATGTGGTGCCACGTGTCGTCGCTTGATTGGATAGAATGATATTTTATAGGATCTATTCCCTTGTTTCACTTCATTTCTGCATGGAATCCCTGCATGCACTACTTTCTCTGACGACAAGTGGAAATAGGTTAAATATAATGGTGATGTGTGCAAGAAATGATAATTCCTTGACATAATTGAGTTATATTGACGTGTGAAATTGGTATATAACATCCATAAACAACATCCTGTATAGGTCCAAATACTTGAGTCTCCCATGTCTCATTCCAAAACAAGGGTGTTATTCACCTTCTTCCATAAAATGCCTCATATGGTGACATCTTCAAGCTTGCTTGATAACTGTTGTTGTAAGAAAATTCAGCATACGACAGACTTTTGTCCCAACTCCTTCCATACTTTAGCACACACGGTCTTAGCATGTCTTCCAATATCTGATTTGTTCTCTCGATCGGTTCATCTCTCTGAGGGTGATAGGCAGAACTAAAATTCAAGTGAGTTCCCATAGACTCGTGTGGCATTTGCCAAAACCTTTATGTAAATTGAGAACCTCCATCCGACACTATTTTATTTGGAACTCCGTGCAAGCACACTATTCTTCCCATATGCAATTCTGTCAACTTTGCTCAACTTCGTCAATCAATCCACAATAACCCATATTGAGTCATATCCACTGAAGTACAAGGTAAACAAACTATGAAATCCATTCCAAACTCTTCCCACTCCCATCCCGAAATTTTCAACGGCTGCAATAATCCAGCCGACCTTTGATGTTCAGCCGACCTTTGAAGTAAGACAATCATCAAGTGTAAAGGTTATGTTGGCCTAGGTAGGGTTCTAGCAAGGATAGACAAAGGGTAATTGAGGTAGTATGACAAACACAAGAGCATTATATCCTAAGGGAATAAATGAGGTAATAGAGGAACTAGGCTAAGAGTTAGGTAGATACTTCTACTATGCTCCTAATGTACATATACATAGCCTAAGTTAGTTATTAATTATTATATTGATTATGAATTCTCATGCTAAGTGGATTAACACATAGGGCATGGATTTACCCCTAGTAACACTAGGCGACTCCCGCCAAGAGCCTGTGGCATAGCCAAACTTGGAGGATTACAAAGGACAGATAGGGTTATCACACCACTTAATATCTACCTCTTCAATTTGTGGGCATAAGAGACATTCCACGATACTCTCTATCCTAGAACTATGCTAGCATATTAAGTAATTACCTTAAGAGCCAAGCACAAGCCATCCCAAGGCAATGAACTAAATCATCATTCAACCAATGTTAATTCATAGCATAAGTGATTCATATTAATATAGTCATATCATAGCTAATTAGACTATAGTGGCGGTTTATAGTGTTTGTGATGATGTAATAAGAATGGTATAGAACAATCATAAATACGACTCCTACCACATACATGTAATTCACAATCAAACAAGAAATGCTTCATCCAAGTATATGAACAATAGAAGACTAAATATATCATCTTTATTATGAATAGAGTCACAAATACAATTAGGAATATGGGAGACATACCTTTCCCAATTGGGAAGAGACTCCTACTCCTCTCCTACTTGGACTATGGACTAGAGGCTCTCCTCTCTACAACCTATACTCCTCTAAACCTATGGAGAGTGGTGGATACAATGGAAGAGTACTCAAGTGGTGTGGGTTGGAGTGAGGGGTTAGGGGTCCTGTTTATAGCTTGGAGAAGGGTTGGTTCCCGCCACCAAAAGCACTCGAATCAGTCACCCATGATCTCTTCAAGCCGGGAGGAGCCAACATGTGGCGTTTGACCGTGTTTGGGGGCAGGAACAAGTCGGCCAACTAGGGGTGGGGGGGGGGGGGGGCGGCTGACCTGGTCTTGGACCCGTTAAGGTTGTGCTTTCTTCAGGTCTCTGATAGGTGGGTCCCATTCCTTTATATGGGTGCTCCACTATTGGATGGCCTCAGATACTTCTGTCTGTGGGCCATTTGATCCATGTGGCGCCACATGTCGTCGCTTGATTGGATAGAATGATATTTTATAGGATCTATTCCCTTGTTTCACTTCATTTCTGCATGGAATCCCTGCATGCACTACTTTCTCCGATGACAGGTGGAAATAGGTTAAATAGAATGGTGATGTGTGCAAGAAATGACAATTCCTTGACATAATTGAGTTATATTGACGTGTGAAATTGGTATATAACATCCATAAACAACATCCTGTATAGGTCCAAATACTTGAGTCTCCCATGTCTCATTCCAAAACAAGGGTGTTATTCACCTTCTTCCATAAAATGTCTCATATGGTGACATCTTCAAGCTTGCTTGATAACTGTTGTTGTAAGAAAATTCAGCATACGACAGACTTTTGTCCCAACTCCTTCCATACTTTAGCGCACACGGTCTTAGCATGTCTTCCAATATCTGATTTGTTCTCTCGATCGGTTCATCTCTGTGAGGGTGATAGGCAAAACTAAAATTCAAGTGAGTTCCCATAGACTCGTGTGGCATTTGCCATAACCTTTATGTAAATTGAGAACCTCCATCGGACACTATTTTCTTTGGAACTCCGTGCAAGCACACTATTCTTCCCATATGCAATTATGTCAACTTTGCTCAGCTATAGGTAGTCTTGACATGAACGAAATGCGCTAATTTCGTCAATCGATCCACAGTAACCCATATTGAGTCATATCCACTGAAGTACAAGGTAAAGAAACTATGAAATCCATTCCAACCTCTTCCCACTTCCTACCCGAAATTTTCAGCGGCTGCAATAATCCAGCCGAGCTTTGATGTTCAGCTTCGACTTGTTGGCATACATCACATAATGCAACATATTCAGCTATGTCCCACTTCATACCATCCCACCAGTAGGGCGTCATCAGGTCCTTGTACATCTTTGTACAACCGGGGTGGATAGAGTAAAGTGAGTCATGTGCCTACGTTAATATCAACTATCGAAGACTCTTATCAGTAGGCACAACAATCCGTTTTCCAAGCCATAGAGTACCATGGTCGTGCTCATCAAATCTGAGTTTTCTCCCTTACTTGGTTCTTTCCTTGATTTTCTGGAATTCCTTGTCCATCGTCTGACCTTCTCTTATTTCTTTCTTCAGTGTTGGATTCACTTCCATTACTCCCATATCATTTAGAACCAGATTCAACTTTTCAAACCCCTTGCATAGCTCGGATGGCAACTCCCTGACGGTGAGCTGGTGGCTTGCTCCCTTTGACTCAGAACATCGGCCACTACGTTGGCTTTTGCTGGGTGATAATTGATTCCCATATCATAGTCCTTAATGAGTTCCAACCATCACCGTTTCCTCAAATTAAGATCCGTTTGCGTGAATATGTTCTTGAGACTCTCGTGATCCGTATAAATCTCGCATCGATGGCCAAGAACATAATATCCCCAAATCATCAATGCATGCATTATGGCTAGAAGTTCAAGATCATGCATAGGATAATTATGTTCATGTTTCTTCAATTGCCTAGATGCATAAGCTACAACTCAGCTCTCTTGCATCAATACACAACAAAGTCCTTGCCTTCAAGCGTTGCAATAGATATCAAAGCTCTTGCTCACGTCTGGCAATACCAACACATGTGATGTTCTTAACCACTTCATTAGCTCCTCAAAATCGTCCTGACAAGCTTGAGTCCACTTGAAAGGCTTCTCCTTCATTCACAGTTTAGTCATGGGCTTCACTATTTTCACAAAGTCCTTAATGAACCAACGATAGTATACTGCCATTCCAAGAAAACTCCTTATTTCCATCACATTTTGCGGCGGTTCCCACTTTAGCACATCTCTAACCTTTATTTGTTCAACTGATGCTTCTCCTCCAGATATGACACGGCCTAGGAATGATATCTCCATCAACCAAAATTGGCACTTATTGAAGTTGGCATAAAACTAATGTTCTTGCAGTTTCTTCAACGTCAACCTTAGATGCTCTTCCTGCTCCACTTCACTCTTCGAGAAGATCATGATGTCATCAATGAACACTACCATGAACTTATCTAGATACTCCATTAGGACTTGATTCATGAGATACATGAAGTGTGCAGGTGCATTAGTCAATCCAAATGACATAACCGTATACTCATAGGATCCATACTGTGTCCTGAAAGTTGTCTTCGGTATGTCTCATGGTCTAATCTTCATCTGAAAATATCCCGACCGATGATCAGTCATAGAGAATAGTTTGACTCCCTTCATCTAGTCAAATAGATCATCAATACAGGGCACTGTATGCTTATTCTTGATTGTCACCTTGTTGAGAGACCGGTAGGTAATCCACACACAATATCCAGGATCCATCCTTCTTATCTACGAAACGCACTGGGCTCCCCATGGTGACGAGCTTGGACGTATAAAACCTTCCCTTAACTACTCTTTAATCTGCTTCGTGAGCTCTGCTAATTACTTAGGAGGCATCCTATATGGCCTCTTTTCTATAGGTGCAGTTCCAGGTATTAAATCAATGACAAACTCGATATCGCGATCAGGTGGCATACCTGGCAATTTCTTCAGGAAACATATCTGGTACTCTCGAATAATCATAATTTCCTGTAAACTTACTCCTTCTGCATGATTTACCATTGCCTTCTCGGTTGTCGACTGAAATGCCTTGAATTCTATGTTGTCTCCTTCCTCATTTGTCAATTGCACTGTCCGAGTGGCACACTAAATTACTCCGTTATGCTTCCTTATCCTATCCATTCCAAGTATGATGTTCAAGCCTTGGGAATTCAAGACTATAAGGATGGCGAGGAAATCTACCCCCCTTATGGATATACTTAGTTTTGGACATACTATATTCATCCTCATCTCTCCTCTAGGAGATTTAACCAACAATATATACTTAAAATATAATATAGGAATGCTATGCTTTGCAACATACTTTGATGAGATGAATGAATGGGATGCTCCAGAATCAAATAATATAGTAGCGGGGTTGGAGTTTACGAGGAACATACCAATCACAACTTCTTCATCTTGCTGAGCCTCTTTTGCAGATACATGATTCACCTTGCTCCAAGCGAAACTCTATGATCCACGGTTGCCTCGAATTGCCCCTCCATTGGTCCTAGGATTCTGCCTTTGAGCATTTCATCTGTCCCTGACCTGATATTGTGCATCAATTATCAAAATGTCATGTTTGACCACAAGGATATCAAGTCTTTCCACTAGTGGTGCCAACAAAGTTAGGGCGAGGCTAGTTTTAGGTATAGGTAGGCATATTTGGGCATGGCACAGGCTTCATAGGTAAGCGAGGTGCTTGCATATGCAGGCATTGCTACATTAGCTGTTGTAGTCGCAGTGGATAAGCAGGACAGTATGCAGCAGCAGACAGGTTGTAATATGGTGCAGCAGGTGGTGCATAGCGAGGACAGACTTTGCTTCATTGCGGTTGTCCCTGATATGGCATTTTCCTCTGGTGATCTAGTTCCATCTCATGGAACTTGTTCCAAACCACAATATGCTTGTCAACCAGCTTCTGGAAATTTGCATAGTGAGCATTGAGCAATTGAACTTGAATTTCATTGTTGAGACCCCTCATGAACAGATATTGCATCCTGCTATCTGTGCTGATGTCCTCTGGAGCATATCTAGAAAGTTGAGTGAATTTTTGAGATACTCACTCACACTCATCCTTCCTTGCTTAAGGTTTTCAAATTCTTGTCTTCTCGGTATGATATCTCCCTCTGGCACATAGTGAGAGCGAAACTTCTCCTTGAATTCAACCCTGGTGATTCTCACTTGATTTTCATGGGCGTTGCATGGAGACTCCCACCAGTCTGTAGCAGCTCCAATCAACTAGTGTGAGGCAAAAAGAAGCTTTTCCCTATCATTGCATTGGACAATACCAAGTTTCTTCTCTACATACTTCAGGCAATCACTAGCTTCCATATTGTTCGTGGCTTAAGCAAAAGTAGGTGTCCTAGTCCTTATGAACTCTCCCAAACGATTGCGGGGCGGCGGGGGTGGTGGTGGTGGCGGCGGCATGTGCGGCTGGTTCTTGTTGCCAGCTTGCAGTTGTCCCATAGTCTGTATCATGGTCCGCATTAGCTGGCTCTGCATAGCCAATAGCTGCTCAAGGTTCATAGCTCCCTACGCGGGTCCTTGGTTTTTGTGGGGTGCTTCATTGTTCTCCTCCTCACCATTGGCATTCCTTTAGTTGCGTGTCCTCGTCATCTGTTGGTTAAAGAGTAGTAGAGACGAAAGAAATTACAATTTAGAAAGAAACACCCCAACTATATGCATCAACATATGTGTGACTAAACAACTCCTTTATTAATACTGGTAACCCTACTAGAGGATGTGCACAAGGATCCCACAACTCTCAACTACATGCAGATGTGGACAAAACTCTTAACATCCCACAACTCGCACCAAGCACACAAGCACAAGCACACACTAAGAAAATTCAGCACACCACACTAAATATGACTAAGACAATCTAAACGCTTTTCTAACTTTTGGACAGGAGATCTAGACTTAATTATATGAGCCGTGGCTATCTTGGCTGTGAGGTGGTGAAGGCGACGATGGCGGCGAGGCATACATGAGCGCACGCCAAAGTGAGTTGGCCGTCCATGTAGGCGCTATAGAGGTTACTACACCATTGACCTCAATGGTGGCACGAACTTCCTCTTGGTTCTCCATGATGAACAACTTCTTATGGAGCTAACAAATCTCTTCCATTGCATTAGCATAGCGATTACCCAAGTTTACCAATACTTCCTGAGATCTGTTAAAGGCACGAGAACTTATTTGAGCTCCATCTTGCAGCGTTAAGACTTCCCTTGTTACCTTCTTGCGTTGTGGGTGCAGCGTGAAACTAGTACCTCCAACCGGCCCCCGATAGATATGGCACAATCTAGTCAGTGCATCCCATGCGACATCATCAATAGCTTGCTCCCTGGTGCTTCTCCATGTGGATGGAAAGTGTCGGGTGACCACTTCATCTCTGGCAAGAACAGTAACTTGAGCCCTCCATTCTTCACATCCATGTTGAGGAATCCTCTTAACATAATGCTCTGGGTGCATTTTGCATAAATCAAGGAACTCCTTCAATTGATCGGCTGCAAATCTGCCATCGGTGTCGTCGAAACAGAACTCTTGGGCATCATGGTAAACTAGGCATTTTCCTCCTTCCTAGCTTCAGTAGGCTGTGACGCATTCCTTTGGGCTTCAAGTACTTCTACTTGTGCAACAGGTTCCTCCTCTTGTGGTTCCTCCCCATCTCCGGCTTCATCTTCACTCTCTTCATGTGCTTCACCTTCCCTTTCCTCACTATCATAGATTTCCAACATTTCATGATCTTCATCTAACTCCTCATCATCATAGGACTCCATCATTTTAGTATCTTCCTCCGTCGTGTTGGAGTGTTCATGCTCAACTCCTTTTGCGGGACAATTTACTTCTTCTTCCCCTTGGGCAGGTTCTGTTTGCGACTCCTTGCGAGGCCTAAGCTTGCTTCCAAGGGGTGGCAAACGAGCTCTCTTGCAGGCTGTCATTTTGGTGTGAGACATATACAAGAAAACATGAGAAGGATAGAGAAAAACACAAATATCAGTTTTGAAATTGCAGAAGCCATGAATTAAGATGAAAGGTTGTGCATTTGTGCAAAAAGATGGAAAAATAGCAAAAATTGCTGCAGCGGCAGCAAAAGCCCATTTTTTTTCACTTAATATAGCCAGTGGAAGATGAAATAGTGCAAAACAGGCTAATTTTGAATTGGAAAGAAGTCCTAAGTGATTTATGTTGTCCATTCTAATTAGGCATGTGTCCTACAGTCAAACACGGCTCTGATACGAATTTGTGACATCCTGTTCCAAAAATGAACCAAGCGTAATGCATACGTGTGCCCACGATGTTTAACACACATACACAAATGATTCACGAACAATAAACATATTATGACCATGTCTCGAATAATAACACTAATAATAGTAACTTATTACATACCAAATAGTCTCGAATACAAGCTCTATGAACCTGCAGCGGGAAAACTCTAAACACTAAGACTCCAGATTCTACAGGCATGCTTGATGGTAACACACTCGCCTAGTACTCCTCAAAAACCTCCTGATACTCCACATTATCGCCTGCGTCTGAATTTTTTGGAGGAATATAAAGGGTGAGCACATGTTGTATTAAGCAAGTGTGGGAATATATGATATGTAGCTTAAACAAGAAATGATAATAAGATGGGCTAATTCCACAAAAGTACATTCAAAACAGTTAAAAATGCAATTATATCATCATTGAGTGAGGTCCTTCCCAAAATAACACAAATAAAATCAATTTCAACTTAATTAAGCTGTACTAGCAATAATAATCTATAATCAACTCATAACTGCTCATATGTCCAAACTTCATCAATTCCATATACCAAAGTCAATTAATTAAACCAATACTAATTCCCAATCCAATTCCAACCATTAAACCATGCTCAAGGTCCTTAACTCTAATCTTGTGAGGGTCCAAGTTGCTCATGTTCGTAAGCACGGCTATCATGATAGTTGTAAACACACTATAAAGAGGTTGTACCACTTTACCCACAAGTATGTGATTTCATCAGCATTCGATGACTACAAAATCTCAATTTTGCCATCTCACACTTCCTTGGGTGTGTGGTCAAGACATCACAAAATAGCCTTTACAAAGTGATTACTAGAATATTTAGACCCACTAAGGTTTCACAAGTGGTGATGTCTCCAACTGAGCACATCCAACCATGGGCTCCCTCTTGAGCCATTCGGATCCCAGGGTAGTCCCACCAATCTCTACAAACCCATCTGTCGGTACCCTGCGTACCGAATATCCCCTGGGACTGCAAAGAGTGCAAAGGAACTCCACCTATCTGAGTTGAAAACCTCCGAATGCCCCATGTGTAACTCAGAACCGGACCTCCCTCCCTTCTATGGTTAGTCCCAGTGCCGCCACGTGTATCATAAAACCAGAGCTACATTACATACATGGGATAGCTCCGGACTAGATACCTGTGTGGCACACCCGGACCTAACCCCCGACAGAGGAAGCTCCAGTACCGACACGTATACAACAACACCGGACCTACTCGTCCAAGACAGTAAACTTCAGAGCTGCCACGCATCCAGCCGCCAGACCTTCAACCTTAACAAGCAGACTGTTGGACCTCCAACGGCTCAGACCTTCAAGGAACTTTAAAGACTCCAAGACCTGATTATGTATCATTAATGCTATCTTAATGACACACGATATGAGTACCTTAATACTAGTAATGCCTCTATAAAGGCGCGTTACCACACCGTTAAGGGGAATTAAGTACATTAACTATGTATTAAGCATCAGTAACCGCCAGGGCCACATGTCGGGCCAGGGCTGACGATGTAACGGCCAGCCCTTGTACTATAAAAGGACTGGCCGAGCGATACACAGGGGGGGCTTCCACACACGCTCAAGACACTCTATCTCTGACACTCAAGCGCTCAGACGCTCAATACAATAGCAACACACCCGTGGAGTATGGTATTACGCTCAGGCGGCCGGAACCACGTAAATTCTTGTGTCAAATTGCCATCTTGCTCTGAATCTCCACGTGCCCACAACCGACTAAGAAACTCCGCGGACTGCCAACTGTAGTACCGGGAGAATTGCCGGAATCATACTCCGACAGTCGGCGCGCCACGAAGGGGGTGCCTGAGATTCAATGATGGTGCATTCTGCTGCTGGATCGTCCAATGGCAACCATGTTGCGCAACCTACTGGAGGCAATCCCTCCAACATGCAGCAACCAGCAGGTGCTGTGACTCCATCAAGAGTCATGCCACCACCGCCACCATCTGCATCGGTGAATCGAGCTGGACAACGAGATGGGGCGTCCACGTCGATCACTGCATCAGCGAACAACAACCCTGAACAAGCACTTCATGTTGCGCATGCTCTTCTCCAATGTCCACCACCTCCAGGAGCATCCCAGGGTCCAATGGAGCAGTGGAGAGCTATTGTGGATCATTTGGTTGCAGCCGCAACCGATCGCATTAGCAATCAAGGTCCCCCCCTCCTCGGGGCAGGCCCAATCGTAGCATCAGACCTTGTCGGGTAGACTCGGTCTGCACGCTTCACAGCACAGGAGACGTGCTGCATCCCAACAGGCAATGTTGCTGCCTTCTGGGGCGCGACGTACTCACACGATAACGAGGCTTTCAACTCGTGACCTCCGGGCGGAGCTCGATCGTCGTTACAGGCAACAGGATGGTCGCGTCCACATCGAGCGTGCTTGCGAGAGGCGAGAGGCTCGGGATAGCCCTACTCCTAAGGGAGTAGGAGGAGGCTGTTCTGCCTTGGCCTTGCACATACGCATGGTCAGGTTGCCGCAGAAGTTCTGGCCTCGCCTGCCAGAGAAATTCGACGGACTGTTAATCCCGCTGATTTTTTTCAAATCTACTCCACCGCTATCCTTGCGGCTGGGGGCAATGAGGTTGTGATGGGCAATTATTTCCCTGTGGCCTTAAATGGGACCGCCAGGTCTTGGTTCATGATCCTTCTGCCTGACTCTATCAATAGTTGGGCTGAGTTGTGCCAACAGTTAACCACCAATTTCGGGAGCTCATACACCTTACCAGACACAGAACTGGACTTTTTTGCTGTCAAGCAAAAAGGGGGACAGTCCTTATGATATTTCATCTAGAGGTTCTCCCAGGTACGAAATATCATTCCTTCTATCTCAAGCGCTTCTGTTATTATAGCATTCAGGCAGGACGTTCGAGATAAGAAGATGCTTGAGAAGCTGGCGACCAAGGAAGTCACCAGCATCACAGAACTCTTCAGCTTGGCAGACAAGTGTGCCAAGGCTGCGGAGGGCCGTGAAATGCACTCCCAACCACCTCGGGAGGCGAGCAAAAAGTCCTCCAAGGGTGAAGCCACTACCTCCGGGAGTGGCAAGAAGAAGAAAAAGTCCAACGGCAAGAAGAAGCCGTCGGCCGATACACTTACTATCGCTGCTGCCGCAGCTCCGGGTGGCTGGGGGCCACGCCCCGAGAAACGTTCTCGACCGTCATCTGAAGACGGTGTCAGCTCCAAGATGTGGTGTCCCATACAAAAGACAGATAGGCACAACCTAGAAAAACTGTCAAGAGGTCCAAAACGTTGCCGAGCGCTACAACAAGCGCCGGGAAGAAGCTCCTTTCCGCCAAAGGGAAGGAAAACAAAAAGTCGACGAAGCTCCGACTGAAGAGTAGTTAGGCTCTCAGGACCGCAAAAGGGTCTTGAAGGTTGTTTATACCTCCATTGACGATGACTCTGACGTCTCCGACAACGAGCGTCAGAAGACCATGTACACCATCTTTGATGGTTCATGAGACATCACTTCCCGCCGTGTCCTCAAGACAATGCGGTGGGACATGGCCTCGGTAGCTCCCACTGCCAGGGCGGAGCCTCATCGGAAGTGGATGGATACAACCATCACCTTTCATGCTTCGGACTTCCCGCGGAACATGATCAGAGTTGGTCAACTTCCACTGATGGTATCTCCGACCATCAACAACATCAAGCTCCACCATGTAACGGTGGACGGAGGTTCGGGGTTGAACCTCATAAGCTTCGAAGCCTTCGTTAAGCTTCAGCTTCGACCTTCAGATATTTGCCCCTCACGACCTTTCTCCGGAGTAGGTCCGGGGGCCATAACTCCACTTGGTGCCATTACTCTCCCGGTGACCTTCGCGACCCAGAAGAATTATAGGACTAAGAAGTTGGTCTTCGACGTAGCACAGATCAACTTGCCATTCAACACCATCTTGGGTTGGCCAGCCTTGTACAAATTCATGGCTGCTGCTCATTATGGCTACTTGGTGTTGAAGATGCCAACACCCTCACGCGTCAGAGTTAGTGCTCTGGAAGAACTCCACGCGCTTGCTATAGTGCAGGAGGAAGAAACCGGAAAGGAGCAAGATCCGAAGCCCCCGGGCATTCGTCTTTGGGGCTCAACCTCCACACCTCGTGTGCAACCAAGCGGTGACACCGACATTCCCGTCAAAGTCATCCAAATTGGTTCCAACGCCGCTCAGACCACCCGTATATCAGGAGGTTTGAACGACAAATAGGAACTCGCGCTCATCACTCTCCTCTGGGCTAATGTTGATGTGTTTGCCTGGCAACCGTCACAAATGCCCGGGATCCCTAGGGAAGTGATTGAGCATAACCTGGAGATTTATCCCGACGCTCGGCCTGTACATCAAAAGCCTCGGAAGCAATTAGTAGAGCGACAAAACTTCATATGTCAAGAAGTAAAGAAGTTGCTCGAAGCTGGATTCATCCGGGAAGTCATCCACCCAAAATGGCTAGCAAACCCAGTCGTTGTAACCAAGGCCGGCGGGAAGATTCAGATGTGTATCGACTACACAACACTGAATAAGGCATGCCCAAAGGATCCATTCCCACAACCTAGAATTGATCAGATAGTGGATTCGACCTCCGGGTGTGAATTACTATGTTTCCTAGACGCATATTTTGGGTATCACCAAATCGGAATGTCTAGGAAAGATGAAGAGCATACTTCCTTCATCACAGTAGATGGATTGTGCTGTTACACTGCCATGCTATTCGGTCTCAAAAACGCTGGTCCAACGTTTGTGCGAGCTATGTACAAAACTTTTGGAGAGCTCATTAGAGATTTAGTGGAATCCTACGTCGATGACATCGTCGTCAAGATCAAGAACAAGGAGTCATTCCTTGACACCTTGCAAGGTGTCCTCGACAAGTTGTGAATCACACGCACGAAGCTGAACCCGGACAAGTGTGTCTTCGGGGTTAGATCCGGAAAGCTTCTTGGATTCTTGGTGAACGACTAAGGAATAGAGGCGAATCCGGCGAAGATTAAAGCTATTGAAGACATGCGGCCACAAGACCGCATCAAGGATGCCTAGAAGTTGACTGGATGTCTAGCTTCCCTCAGGCGGTTCATCTCAAGACTGGCAGAACGGGCACTACCCTTCTTCAAATTATTGAGGAAGTCTGGACCAATCCAATGGTCTGAAGAAGCAGAAAAGGCATTCCAAGAGCTGAAGCAGCTCCTCACCACTACCAACTTTGGTAGCTCCGGATCCTGGTGAGCCACTTCTGCTTTACATTTTGGCAACTGACGAAGTTGTCAGCATGGTCCTGGTTGCGGAAAGACTAGAACCATCTTCAGTTCAGGAGTCCAGACCCCTCCAGGAAGGTCTGGAGCTACCTGAAGGCGAGTCTGGGTCCCATCCCACAGACCCGGATCCTCGAGGTGAGACGCCAGAGGATCATCCTCCTTTAAGTGAAGGAATTATTGTTGTTGAACAAGAAGATCTGGACCCCTCCAGGAAGGTCCGGGTCACTTCAAAAGAAGCTCTGGGTTCCTCTAGCAAGAACCTAGAGGTCCTCGAAGAAGGTCCGGACCCCTCTGGGGGGTCTGGGTTGATGAGGAGGAAGCTCCAGGCCCCTCCTGGAGGGTCCGGATAGTCTAGCGCCCAGTGTACTTCATCAGCGAAGTACTTTATGATGCCAAGACTCGGTAATTAGAGGTGCATAAGCTGCTCTACGCAGTCCTTATTGCCTCTAGGAAGCTTCGTCACTACTTCCAAGCTCACAAGATTTCAGTGGTAACCTCTTATCCACTGCGTGCAATCTTGCATAACCCCAATTCTACTGGGAACATTGCAAAGTGGGCAGCGGAATTGGCCGAGTTCGATCTTGAATTCGTCCCAAGACAAGCGATCAAGAGTCAAGCGTTGGCAGACTTTGTGGCGGAATGGACCCCCTCTCCATCAAATCCTGGGGGCCCCAGTGAGGAGAAGCCGGAACCCAAGGCTCCAGAACTTCACTTAGCCTCACTGGACTCTCTACCTCGACGGCTCCATGCAGAAGAAGGGGGCCGGAGCTGGAATCCTTCTCCTCGCTCTGACCGGGGAGAAGGTCAAATACATGGTTCACCTTGACTTCGAGGCAACTAATAACATGGTGCAGTATGAAGCACTAATATATGGGCTCAAGGTGGCACTATCATATGGTGTCAAGCAGCTGTTGGTAAGGGGTGATTCGCAGCTCATAATAAAACAAGTCAATGGTTAATGTTGCTGCAACAACCCTCAACTAGTTGCATATCTACCTGAAGTCCAGAAGCTTCAGAAGGATTTTGAAGTCCTGGATCTTTGCCATGTCCAGCGTCTCAATAACGCTGAAGCTGACAAACTCTCGACGAAAGCTTCAACTAGAGCTCCGGTTCCCAACGGAACCTTCGTTCAGAGATTGTCAAAACCAGCAGCTCAGGCTGCCAAAGTGAGAGAAGGTGGTGAGACCAACACCTTGAAGATGGCGGTCCCGATGGCCCTCTTACCATGGCGTCCATCAAGGGTCATAGGTGCTGCAGGAAGCTCCGAGCAAACCAGCATGCAAGACTCAGAGGCTCAAGTTAGCTCCGATGCATGGATTTCGGAGATACGGATCTACTTGAAAGACAACATCCTTCCCGAAGATAATGTACCTGCTGACCGGATAGTCAGATTGGCTAAAAGATACGCACTGGTAGAAGGTGATCTCTACCGGCGTTGTGCCAACGACATCCTAATGTGGTGCATTACAAGGGAAGAAAGCCGCGAGATCCTCGCGGAAATCCATGGAGGTGAGTGTGGGAACCACGCGTCTTCCCGCACATTGGTCGGTAAAGCCTTCCAGCATGGTTTTTACTGGCTTACAGCACTCTAGGATGTAACCGAGCTAGTGAAGAAATGTGAAGCATGCCAGTTTCATGCGATGCAAATTCACACACCAGCTCAACCTCTACAAATGATACCTCCTACATGGATATTCGCCGTGTGGGGGATGGATATCTTGGGACCTTTCCCAAGAGCCGTCGGAGGTTACATGTTCCTGTATATCGCCGTCGACAAGTTCACCAAGTGGCTGGAAGCAACTCCAGTTGTGACAATAAACAAGCAATCAACTATAAATTTCTTGCAGTCCATAGTATGCAAATTTGGAGTCCCAAACAAGATCATTACAGACAACTGGACCCAATTCACAAGTTCTGCATCCCAAGGATATTGCAAAGACCTCGGCATTGAAGTCAGCTATGCTTCCGTAGCTCAACAAGCAAGCAATGGCCAAGCTGAGAGAGCAAATGTAGGAATCCTAAAAGGACTCAAGACGCGCACATATTAGCGCCTGAAAAAACATGGAGCCAACTGGATTGAAGAGCTTCCGCCCACCTTGCGAGCAAACAAGACAACTCCAAACTGGTCAACTGGAGAGACACCCTTCTTCCTGGTGTACGGAACTGAAGAATTCCTTCCTCTGGAAATCACGTTGGGGTCACTCCGGGTCCGGACCTTCAACAAATCCATGCAGGACCAGCTCCGGCGTGAAGACCTTGACCTCGTTGAAGAGGGAAGGTGCCGAGCAGCTTTTCGAAATGCACAATACGGCCAAGCGTTCCGACGCTATCACCAAAGGCATGTGCATAACTGACAGCTCGAGGAAGGTGATCTGGTGCTACGGAGAATACAAACTCGAGAAGGGTTAAACAAACTTTCCCCCAGCTGGGAAGGACCCTTCCGAGTGATCAAAGTATCCCGTACCGGATGCGTTCGCTTGGCAACTGAGGATGGGACACCGCTCCCTAATCCTTGGAACATTGAGCACCGCCGTAAGTTCTACGCATAATATCACGGTCATGAGTCTGTAATTACATATGATGCATGTTATAGCATCAATGTACAGAGTCGGGTAGCTCCTCAGGGAGAACAACTGGACCTTTCCAGAAGGTCCGCAAAGTTCAGGCAACACTTGACATAGTCTTAGAACTAAAAGTGTAGCTAGTTACCTTGGGTCAAACAAGAAATGCAACACACTTAGCCTAGATCCATACCATAAGAGTGTACTTGTTTCCCCTGTACCTCGGACCTGTAATGAAAGACATCATTATGTGAAAACAGACTCCACGTGCATTTATTATGTACCGGCTCATTCTTTTTTATTTTTCTCTTTCTTGTCTATAACAAAGTTGCGCAATTCTGAGGAAACTTTAGCTCGAGCAATTCATATATGATTCAAGTTGCTTTGTTAATTCTTTTGGGTCTTAACATTGTTGAATGGCCTACTCGCCTGAAAGCCAAGCCAATCCATGTCCGGAGTGTGCTATCGACTTAGCCTGGTCCTACACCCTAAGTATGCCACTCTACCTAGACCCCGGCAGGTCTGAGTAAGGTGAGTCCAGAAAATGATCAGACCTAGAGAAAATTAGCAAATGCGCTTGATTGTATATATAATTGCGGTCGACCTAAAAATTTCTTTCAGGAATAGTAAGCCGCAAATGAGTTATATATAAGAAACGGATTTTACTGTTTTTCTTGACTTTAGTGTGTAGGAAATATAAAAATCTCATGATGATGGTGAATGATGCTGGAGCTATCAGATCTTCTACATCTCCTAAGGTGGCCTGTTGTCGATGTTTAAAACGTTGATAGTAGGCGTCACCGGAGCTATCATGTTCTGACAAATCCAGGGGGTCAGCCGTCAACATGAAGAAAAGATGGTAGGACACCCCAATGGGGTCTGCTGTCGATGCTCTGCATGTTGGCAGTGGTCGCTGCCGGAGCTACTAAGCTCTGACAACTCTAGAGGGCCAGCTGTCGATGCTCTACGTGTTGACAATGGTCGCTGTCGGAGCTACTAAGCTCTAACAACCTCAGGGGGCCCCTGCTGTCGACGACTTTGGACCTATATTCTACAAGTTTCAAGAACTCAAGTCTTCAACAAAACACTACATCCTTTTGGTACATGTATGCAATCAAATTGTGTACATCTACCAGGGGGCCAAGTGAGACACGGGTTGAAGACAAAAAATGAAATTCATAATTTCTTAGATTTCATTCATCTGAGGACGAGAGATTACAAAGTTAGAGAAAAGAAGAGAAGATACAAGTGGGAGCTACAAGGAGAAAGTCCTAGATCCTACGGAAGAACGAGGCAACCTTCTGGGCAACCTTCAACACGCTGGCCTTGGCAGCATCTCCCTCTCCGTCGATGGTACCTTCAAGCACCGGATCTAGTGGGAAGTGAGGATCCCGACTTGTGTAGTACGTCATCATGTACTCTACGACGTTCTGCGCAAGGGATTTTCCTTCAGTCTCTAACTGATCCGCGATGACATCGCCCACCTTGTTGAGTTTATTGCCAGCCGAGCTCAACGCCTTAACCGCCTAGTCCAGCTCCGGCTCCGGATCGTCCGAATGTACGGGACTAAAACCTAGCAGCGTCAATGCGTCATTGGCTTTACCAAAGAAGTCCCATACTTGTTGGGACTCCGCAGCCCTTGAGCCCTGCATCTCTTCCAAGGACCTCTTGGTCGCCGCAAGCTCCTAACCCTCCCGGGCAAGGCGCTCAAACTCTTTAGCGTGCTACTGAATCCTTTCGGCAACTTGCTTTTCGAGGTTGGCAAGATCCTCTTCCCGGACATGGATCTTGTTCCGGCGGTCAACCAGGTCTCTCTCCCGGCCCCACACTTTCTTCTCCCTGGCAGCAACTCTGTTCTCCCTCTTGGTGAGGTCCTGTCCTCGTTGCAAGGCCTTCTTCTCCTCACTCTCGTAGAGCTCCTCCAGCTTCTTGGTGTGCTCCCCGAGGCTCTTGTCGCCGAGAGCCAGCCTTTGGGCGAGCTCCTCTTCCCTCTTCATGAGGTCATCCCTAAGCTCCAGGAGTTTCTGCTCTTCATCTTCAAGCTTCTACTCCAGCTCCTCATGAGCCTCCTGGCTCTATACGAGGCTTTCGTGGATGGTACT
This sequence comes from Tuctoria greenei, assembly GCA_036927565.1. Taxonomy (NCBI): domain Eukaryota; kingdom Viridiplantae; phylum Streptophyta; class Magnoliopsida; order Poales; family Poaceae; genus Tuctoria; species Tuctoria greenei. The sequence continues at coordinate 106,302,757 of JAYESD010000008.1, forward strand.
GAGCTGCTTTTGGCGATCATTCGCTGCTTCATTAGCAGCCACGGCCTGTTCGTGGATGGCCCAGGACTGGTTGTCGAGAGATCGTACCATGCTTTCCCTCTCGTCCAGTAGCTGGCCCCAGTACTCCATCTGGGCCTTCTCCCTTTTGACCAACTCCTTGTCGTCGGTCTGCCTTGTTTGCGCCAGCTTGGTCTCGAATTGGAGCCGATTGTGCCACCTCCTAAGGGTTTGGCGCTCCTCTTCGAGGGCCTTGCTATCGTGGTAAAAGTAAAGATGGACCTGACGAAGGCTAGAGCAGGCGTTGTCGATGGAAAACGACAGGAGGATCGGCTCCGAACCTGTCTGGGTCCTTTCTGCTGACTCCAACAGGTTCTCCATAACGAAAATCGAGTCCCACTCTACAAGAGCAGTCCCCTGAGCTTCCGCGGCACTTGGGCCGCCCTTCGAGATAGCCTCGATCGCCGCCGAGGAAGGTCCGGCAATGGGAGCTTCTACCTCTGGAGTCGGCTCCGAAGATCCCGCCGCCAGGTCATCTGCAACTGATCCCTCCGGCAGAGGACCGGTCGCTTCATCGTGGTAACCTCGCTCGAGCACGGGTACCTCCGAAACCACCACCTCCGGGGCAGGAGTTGAAGATTTGGCCAGAGCTAAGGACACTTCCGGCTCAGGTGTTGGTGCCTCATCCACTGCCGATTTAGGCGTTGGCGCTCTGATCTCCACCGGTTCAGGTGCCGGCACCTCCGCAACAACTGGCTCAGGCGCCGGAGCTTCATCGACCACTGGCTCCACCGTCGGGGCTTCAATAACATCCAGCTCTAAGGCCGGAACTGCAGCTACCTCTGACTCTGAGGCCAGAGCGTCCGTCATCACAACATCCAAAATCGAAGCTTCAACCTCCAGAGCTGGTGCCACTGGTACGTCTTCTTTCCTTTGGTCCGGCGCTACCATGGGAGCTTCGGGAGGTGAGTCGAGGTCCAGAACCTTGACAGTTGGCGCCAGAGCTGTTGAGACCTCAGCCACCACCTAGGGCGGCGTTTTAATTGGAGCTTGAGCCTCTGCCTACACAGCATCGGCTACTGTCACAGGAACTGGAGCTTCAGCCCCTTTTTTGGATACCCTGTGGATGAATGACGAAGAAACTCAAAATATGATTACAACAAAAACAATCAACTGGGGTAAAAAAGAAAATTTACCTTGGGAGACTTCTGCTCCAGGTAGCGCGGAACCTCTTCGTCGGACGCTCGGAGCTCGACCTGGCCGCAACTGGGGTAGTAGCTCCAGAACGCCCTTCGGAGATTACTGCCGCCGTCAGCGACGCCTTGGTTGGGGCCTTCCTCAAATGGAAGGGACGCTCAGACCTACAGCCCTTTGCTGGCCCTGGTGCCAGAGTCCCATGGTCGGAGCTGGCGTCCCAAGGATACGCCGATGCTGGAGTTGTTTTTGCCGTCGAAGACCTCCCCCGCCGGGGAGGAGCTGTTGTTGAAGGAGCAGGTCTGATGGGCCTCCCGTCAGAATGCTTCAACTTCATCTTTCGGTTGTAGGGCTTATCCAACTCTTTGCCCTTGACTTGTATTCAGTTTTTGGTCTCGGGGCGGAAGCAGGGCCACCCTCAGAAGCTCTGGGAATCGCCAAATTGGTGGTCGGACGCCTCTCAACTTCACCGAGGTCGTCAAGCACCGGCATCTTCCACCGGAGCTCCCTGCTAAACTCCACCTCCATGTTCAGAGGGAGGAAAGATGCCAGCGGAGTCATGTCGTCGCCCTCAATGTCAATTCTTGAGATGAAGCTCCAAAGCAGCGCCTTCCAAATTGGACTTCAAACCGGTCTCAATCCGGTCATCGTCCATCACGCTGTTGAGGGCCCAGGTGAGCTTCTCCCTCTTCTTTAGCGGAGCCCACCTATTCACCAAGAAGTTGTAGAAGACCGCCTGCGGGGTCACTCCTCCTTCCACACATTGGCGGATCCTGGTCAAAGCAGGGTTGAAGGCCTCTGACAGCACCGGAGCTTAACTCCACGCATTAGTGTTGACGTTGGGAAGACCTTCAGGCAGCTCCAGCTTTTCGTGCTCCTTTGCCGTGATGACAATCGAATCATTCTTCCAGTCATCCCACATGCCAGAAGGGAACAACCTCAAGTACTTGTAGGGGCATTTCTTGCGCTTCACAAAATACTAGAAGCCAGGATACTCGTCACTCTTGCCGGTAGTGTGGATGGTGAAGAAGGTATGGAAAAGCTCGACGCGGGGGGGGGGGGGGGGGGGGGGGAATACCCACCCACATCTCGCAGAAGTGGACGAATGTGGACATGAGAAGAATGGAGTGGGGGCTAAGGTGGTACAACTGCAGAACATAGAAGTATAACAGCATCAAGAGAAAAGTGGAGAAAGGTGGGATCAGTCCCACCATGGCGTACGCAGAGAAGTACACCATGTCGCCGGCGCGCTCCTTCTTGAACAGGAGCTTGCCAGCGTGGACCACGTGGTTGAACGAATTGCTGTACCACCCCATGTAGGTCCGGACCTTCTTCAAATCGCCGTCGGTCGTGAGACGGCTCTTGCGGAGACCCAACTCCATCGCAGCACGACGGGGCAAGAGAGGAAAAGCAAGCGAATGATTTGAGGATTCGAGCGCAAGTTCAAATGAAGGCGTAAGGAATCCACGAACAGTGAACACTTTCCTTCTTAAGTAAGCCCCACAACGCTTGGATGGAAAACGCAGAAGGGCCAAGGATACAGTTAAAAAATTTCACCCCGCCAATGGCAAGGGGGCCCTAGGCCACCTAGACGATCAAGTCGAGGTCCTCACCCCAGGCGAACAGTTGTCATCATGAGAGGCGGGAAACCCGAGGGCGGCGGCCTGAAAGGGCGCACGGAACCGATACGGGTTTCGTATTGGGAACCGACGACCTTCAATTGCTTGAGATCCGCACACGTAGATCTCACCCGCTGCATCCTGAAGATGCCACATGGCGATGGTTTAACTACGAACAACCACCTCAATGGCACATCCAAACACCGTTGAAGACACAGCGTAGAAATCGAAAGATGGACCCACCTCCGCCTGAATGACTTAATCCAAAAGGTATCCCAGAGAGGTGGGCCCAGGGGGCCACTGTTGGTACCCTGTGTACCGGATATCCCTTGGGACTGCAAAGAGTGCAATGGAACTCCACATATTTGAGTTGAAGACCTCTGAAGGCCCCACGTCACTCGGAACTGGACCTGCCTCCCTTCTATGGTTAGTCCCAGTGCCTCCACGTGTATCATAAAACCGGAGCTACATTCCATACATGGGATAGATGCGAACTTGATACCTGTGTGGCACCCCCGGACCTAACACCCGACAGAGGGAAGCTCTAGTACCGACACGTGTATAACATCACTGGACCTACTCGTCCAAGACAGTAAGCTGCAGAGCTGCCACGCGTCCAGCCACCGGACCTTCAACCTCAACAAGCAGACTAGTGGACCTCCAACGGCTCGAACCTTCAAGGAACTTTAAAGACTACAAGACCAGATTATGTGTCATTAATGCTATCTTAATGATACATGATCGGAGGACCCTTAATATCAGTAATGCCGCTATCAAGGCGCGTTACCACGCTGTTAAGGGGAATTAAGTACATTAACTTTGTATTAAGCATCAGTAACCGCCAGGGCCACATGTCGGGCCAGGATGACAATGTAACGGCCAGTCCTTGAACTATAAAAGGACTGACCGAGCGATACACAGGTGGGGGCTTCAACACACGCTCAAGACACTCTAGTCTCTAACACTCAAGCGCTCAGACGCTCAATACAACAGCAACACACCCGAGGAGTAGGGTATTACGCTCAGGCGGCCCGAACCACGTAAATCCTAGTGTCAAATTGCCATCTTGCTCTGAATCATCGCGCGCCCACAAACGAACTAAGAAACTCCGCGGACTGCCAACGGTAGTACTGGGAGAATTGTCGGAATCGTACTCCGACAGTTGGCGCGCCAGGAAGGGGGCACCTGAGATTCAAAGATGGTGAATTCTGCTGCTGGATCATCCAACAACAACCATGTTGCGCAACCTGCTGGATGCAATCCCTCCAACTTGCAGCAGCCAGCAGGTGTTGTGACTCCAGCATGAGTCATGCCACCACCGCCACCATCCGCAGCGGCGAATCGAGCTGGACAGCGAGATGGGGCGTCCGCATCGATCACTTCATCGACGAACAACAACCCTGAACTTGCGCTTCATGCTGCGTGTGCTCTTCTCCAACGTCCACCACCTCCAGGAGCATCCCAGGTGCAATGGTGCAGTGGAGAGCTGTTGTGGATCATTTGGTTGCAGTAGCAGCCGATCATATCAGCAATCAAGGTCCTACACCCTCGGGGCGGGCCCAATCGTAGCATCGGACCTTGTCGGGTAGACTTGGTCTGCATGCTTCACAGCACAGGAGGCGTGCTGCATCCCAACAGGCGACGTCGCTAAATTTCGGGGCGCGACGTACTCACACGATAACGAGGGTATTGGGTTGCTTATATAGGGGTGGAGAGGTAGGGTTTTGGGGTGAATTCCAATTGGATTCTGGTGAGGGAGGAGTAGGCGCCGATGTGGGGTCAGCTTGGGGTCCTCTGAGGTTGGGCACGAAGTTCTTGGGCCCAATTAACGCAATTACCCAATAACCAATCTTGGAAGAATATTAGAATCCGAGTTGAATTCAGTAGACCGAACTAGTCTGGGGTTAGCAAAATAGAAGGCTTCCGGATTGAAACTGAACCAGATTAGACTAGTCCGCTTGGAGTTGGACAAGTCCAAAGAAACATCAGAACCTCGAATCGACTTGTCCATGCTTTGTGCCAGACAAGTCCGTGCTCTAAAGGAACCGAATTTTCTGAACCAGAAAGGGAATACCGGACTATTTTGGGTTTGGGGTCGGACAAATCCGTTCTCTGACAGGATTAAATTCATGATTCGACCTAAATTCATTTTAATATTGTCCCTTTTAAGATTTCTTTATGTTAAACATGTATGAGGATGTATGCATTGAATTATGCACAAAAATGAGGGTGTTACAATGCTTTACATCAGGAACAACAATTCTTCACCCAAGCCATAGAGTACCATGATCATCCTCATCAAATCACAATTCTCGCCCTTCTTGGGTCCCTTCTTTGATTTCTTGAATTTCCTCATCCTTGGTCTGACCTTCTCAAATTTCTTGTTCCAAAGACGGATTTTACTCCATTCCATCTCATTCACAAATCCAAGATTCAACCGTAACTCCTTGCATAACTCGAATGGCAATTCTCGAACTGCGAGTTGGAGGCTTACTCCTTTCTGTCTTAAAGCATCGGCCACTACATTAGCCTTACGTGAATGATAGTTGATTCCCACATCATAATCCTTGATTAACTCCAACCATCTTTGTTGCCTCGGATTCATGTCTTTTGCGTGAAAATGTACTCGTGACTCTTGAGATCCGTGTAAATGTCACATCTATGACAAAGAATGTAATGTCTTCGTATGTTAAAAGCATGCACTATGGCTGCAATTTCGAGATCATGCGTGGGATAATTATGCTCATGTTTCTCCAATTGCCTTGATGCATAGGCTACCACTTGACCTGCTTGCATGAGCACACATCCAAGTCCCTGTCTTGATGCGTCGCAATAGATATCAAAACTCTTGCTCACATTCGGCAAAACCAAGATAGGTGCTGTTGTTAACCTCTTCTTAAGCTCCTCATAGCTGTTTTGACAAGCTTGAGTCCATTGGAATGCTTTTGCTTTTATTAATAACTTAGTCATAGGCTAGGCTATTTTGGAAAAGTCCTTGATGAACCGACGGTAATATCCATCCATTCCATGAAAACTCCTGATTTCCTTTACATTCTGTGGTGGCTCCCATTTCATCACATCCCTCGCTTGTTCTGAGCCAACCGATACTCCTCCAGAGATAATATGGCCCAAAAATGACACTTCCCTTAACAAGAATTGGCACTTCCTGAATTTGGCATATAATTGGTGCTCCCTCATTTTCTGCAATGTGAGCCTCAGATGCTCCTCATGCTCCTCTTCACTTCTTGAGTGGATCATAAAGCCATCAATGAACACCACAACGGATTTATCCATGTACTCCATGAAAACCTTATTCATGAGGTACATAAAGTATGCCGACGCATTCATCAATCGAAACGACCTTACATTGTACTCGTAGGATCCATACCGTGTCCAAAATGCCATTTTGGCTATGTCTGACGGTCTAATCATCATTTGGCAGTAACCTGACCTCAAGTCAATCTTGGGGAAAGCACAAGCACCCTTCATCTGGTCGAACAAATCTTCTATTCGGTGCAACTTGTACTTGACAACATACTTTGAATAATGGGATGCAATGAACGAATGCAACGTGTACTATTGATAACAAATGTTATGAGATATGGGAAAACAATACTTGAGAACATACTTTGATGCAATGAATGAATGCAAGGATCCAAAATCTAATAACATAGTCATCGGGTCGGAGTTTGTGAGAAACATAACAATCACCACGTCATCCGCTTGCTGTGCTTCCTCTGTAGAGACATGGTTCACCTCGCCACAAATGAAATTCTGCGGTCCACGGTTGCCTTGAGTTGCACCTCCATTTGGTCTTGGGTTCTGTCTTGGAGCATTGTTCTCTTGTCAAACGCCTGACTTAGGACATTGAGATGCAAAGTGTCCCACCTCACCACAAGTATAGCAGGACCTTGCTGCACCAGAATTTTCTGGGTGACCTTGGTTTTGAGCATTAGAAGGAAAATTTGCGCGTGGTGCATGAGGCATGGAAGGGCAAAGAGCTTGCATGGCAGGGTGTTGCTGCATTGGTTGAGCAGGGCGCAGTGGAATAGCAGTGTGATATGTGTTGAGGCCATTATATACCAATTCCACCCATCAATATAACTCAATTATGTCAAAGAGATATCATTTCTTGCACACATCACCTTTCTATTTAATCTATTTCCACTTGTCCTTGGAGAAAGTAGTGCATGCAGGAATTCTATGCAGATTGAAGTGAAACAAGAGGATGGATCCTATAAAATATCATTCCAGCCAATCAAGCGACGACATGTGGCACCAAATTGGTTAAATGGCTTACAAACAGATGTATATAAGGCCATCTAACGGTGTAGCACCAATATCAGTCAATGAGACCCACCAGGTAGAGACCTGAAGGAAGCACAATGCAAAAGGAGCCAATAACAGGTCAGCCGACACCCCTAGTTGGCCGACTAGGTCATGGTGCCAAACACGGTCAAAATCCACATGTTGGCACCTCCCGGATTGAAAAGGTGATGGGTCACTGATTCTCGGGCTTTTTGTGGCAGGAACCGACCCTTCTCCAAGCTATAGATAGGACCCCTCACCCCTCACTTCCACACACACCACTCGAGTATTCATCCATTGTATCCACTACTCTCCATTGGTTTAGAGGAGTATAGGTTGTAAAGAGGAGAGTCTCTAGTCCATAATCCAAGAAGGAGAGGAGTAGAAGGAGTCTCTTCCCAGTTCCTAATTAGGAAAGTTATGGCTCCTCTATTCCTGTTTGTATTCGCGACTTTATTCTTAATAAAGATGTTATCTTTAGTCTTATATTGTTCATATACTTTGATGAACCGGTTCTTGTATGATTGTGGATTCCATGTATGTGGTAGGAGTAGTATTTATGTGTGGGGACCGGGGTCCCGACATCCAAGGATCTCATTGGGTTGTGTCATGCGATGCGACACCAAACAGTATACAAGAGAAGAACGAGAATAAAATACAATATTAAGTCTTTATTTATAAACACAGCAGAAGTTTTACAATACTAAGCAAAAAGAAAAGTGACCTATACATCAGAGCTACGCTCTCGACACTAGCTATGCAAAAGCAAAGTCATCCATGTCCTGGATGCTTCGCACTAGCAACACCAAACTTAGGTGGCATGTAGGGCTCCCAATCGGCTGTAAACCCTGGAGGGGGTGCAACCTCGTCGTCGAACCCATCATTAGTCGTTTAGTCTGGAAAAACTTGTTCACTACAAATGTGAGCTTAATGCTCAACAAGACTAACCCGTCTCACTAGACATATGCAGGGTGAATACTCAGCATAGGTAAGGTAAAGCAGTAAAGGACTTGCCTACAAGTGGATCCTTAGATTTCATGTTATTATCAGCCGCTTACCAGTTTAATGAAAGTATCTTTAGTGATCATATCAGATAGAAATCAAACTTCCAAAAGAATTATAATTCAATACATCGTATTCTCCTGACTCCTTCAGTATTTACTACGTCAAAGCGTAGTGAACAAGTGGTACTCTATTACCACGAGCGACGGTGATTGCAATCAGGACACACCCGGACAACACGACACATCCACACTTTTGGAAGTGCCAGCGAGTACTTACAGCAGAACCTACATAACACTTTAGTAATAGTCGTATATGGCCACCTTCCACCCAACACTCGAATGTCGAACCGTTCGATCCGTCACGGGCAGGAGGTCCATGCGTGGCGCGTACTCTAACGTGTCGAACAGCTGATTTGCATCTTGCTGCCGTCAACCTCACGGGAAGGAGGTTTTCATTGCTCGTGATCAAATCCAGTGGATTTCCTTCTCAGAGTCTTCGATCAATTCCAACCATCTTCGCTGCTGCATATTCAAGTCCTTTTGGGTGAAGATGTATTTCAAGCTTTTGTGATCGGTGTAGAGATGCACTAGGTTGCCCAATAGATAATGTCTCCACATCTTCAATGCAAGTACCACGGCAGCGAGCTCAAGATCATGAGTCGGATAATGCTGCTCATGGGTCCGAAGCTGCTGTGATACATAAGCAATCACCCTTCTGTCTTGATTCAATACACAACCCAAACCAATCATACATGCATCTCAATAAACATCAAATGACTTGGTTGTGACCGGTTGGGATAATACCGGTGCTGTTGTGAGGTGTTTCACTAATGCTTGAAAAACTTCCTCACATTCCTTCGTCCATACATACTTCTTCCCTTTCTTCAGAAGTTCTGTCATAGGTTTTGCTATCTTGGAGAAACTTGGAATGAACCTCCGGTAATATCCTGCTAAACCCAGGAAGCTTCGAACTTCATGTACATACTTTGGAGACTCCCATTTGAGTACTAGCTTAATCTTGCCTGGATCAACTGCAATCCCCTCAGCGTAGATGATGTGCCCTAGAAATGGCACTTGGCTGATCCATAACTCACATTTGCTGAACTTAGCATACAGCTTGTGGTCTCATAATCATTGAAGCACGATGCGCAAGTGTTGAGCACGTTCTTCTTCGGATTTCGAATACACAAGGATGTCGTCGATGAAGACCACGACAAACTTGTCCAATTCCGGCATGAACACCAAATTTATGAGATACATGGAATGAGCCGGTGCATTGGTCAATCCAAAGGACATGACAAGGTACTCATACAATCCATACAATGTCGAGAATGTCGTCTTAGGTATATACTCTGGTCAAATCCTGATCTTATGATACTCAGAACGAAGATCCATCTTCGAGAATACCTTAGCACCCACCAATTGATCGAACAGAATATTGATGCGTGGTAGTGGATACTTAATATTGATCATGACAACATTGAGTGAACGATGGTCCACACATAGTCTCAATGTCTTATCCTTCTTCCCAACGAACAATGTGGAATAGCCCCAAGGTGATGAACTTGGATGAATAAAACCATTGTCCATATGTTCCTCAGGTGCCATCTTATTTGGCTCCTCGAGATCGGCATTGTTCTCGGTACAAGTTCAATCTTAAACTCGACATCTCTTTCTGGTGGCATTCTAGGAAGATCCTCGAGAAGTACATCCGGATACTCACATACCACTGGAATATCCTCAAGTTTAATGGCCTCAGTGTTGTAAGTAGTTCGAGTCACTTGGATAATACCCTCAAGAATGAGAGATTGGGGAGGGTGGAGTTGAGAATTCAGATGTACCCTCCGAGGAACGATGTCAATAATAGCACTATTGTATTGCAACCATGCCATTCCTAAGATGACATCTAACTTTTGACTTTCCAGTATAATGAGAGAGGTAGGGTATATGTTCCCACCCAGATTAAGAGGTACCCTATGGACCATATCATCTGCTACTACTTGCCCACCCGGAGAACAAATCACATATGGGGTTTTTGTAGGAATTATAAGAAATTGATATTGAATGACATAAGACTTGCTAATGAAGTTGTGGGAAGCACCAGAGTCAAAGAGGATGACTACACGGGACCAAGGAGAGAGAACGTACCTGTGAGTATGGGTGCGCCTTCCGGAACATCCTCGATGGCGAGGTGGTGGACGTTGCCGGTTCTGGTGGCAGGCTTCATGGGCTAGTTGCAGAGCTGGTTTGCCCCCTGGTACAACGACTATCCTCCGCTTACCTGTCCTGCGGGCAGTCCTTGGAGAAGTGCCCTGTACGACCACACATGAAACACGTGTACGGGATCTAACCGGCATAGAACGGAGGAAGGAATCCCGATGCATGTGGTAGAGGTGGAGGTGTACTCGGAATAATCCCCTGCTGCTGCAGACAAAAATCGATGTTGTTGAATTGGCGACCACGAAAGATCGATGGTGGTGATAGCGGCTGCCACCTCTGGCCGGATGGTGATCGATACACCATTCGGTACTTCTCAGGAGCACCACCTCCACTGCTCTGCGTAGCACTCCTCATTTTCTTGTCTGAGGACAGCTCCCTAGTAGCGTCCTCCTGTACGATCACGACGTTGACTATGTCATTGAAGCTGCCGCGATTGAACATGGCAAGCTTGTCCTTCATCTTGGTGTTCAAACCCCGATAGAAGCACTCACGCTTCCTATCTTCAGTACTCACTTGGTCCTGAGCATACTGGGCCAAGTGGTTGAAGGTCTTGGAGTACTCGTAAGCACTCCTTCCTCCTTGCTTCAGCTCCAAGAACTCTTGAAGCTTCCTCCTCATGATCCCTAGAGGTATATGATAGGCCCGGAATGCCTCCCGGAACTCCTCCTAGCTCACGACATAGTCTGCTGGTCGTGCGGCGAGATAATTTGCCCACCACGCACCAGCAGATCCATGCAACTGTTGTGCCGTGCACAAAGTCTTCTGCTGTTTGGTTAATCGCAGCAAACCGATCTTTTGTTTTATGGAGCAGAGCCAGTTGTCCGCCTCCAACGGTTCACTGGCGTCCATGAAGACCGGCGGGTGTGTTGACATGAAGTTCGAGTATGAACTCAGATAGGGCTGTCATGGACACGAATCTGGTCGCCCCCCTTTACGGGACGAATGTTGAACCAAGGTCTGGAGCAACTTGGTTTGCTCATTGCGCGAGCCGAGCACTGCAGTGAGAACCTCCGCGAGATTCCTCGGAAGTTCAGGAGGTGGTGGTGGTGGAACTTGTTGCTGCGGTGTCGCAGCTTGCTCCCGGGTCGGAGTTTCGTCCTCACGACCACGGCTTGAGCCTCCCATCTCGGGCGTCGAACGCGTACGCACCATGCTGCATCCACATGATTTAAAAATCACCAACATGTTTGTTTTTCCTTCATCCATTTCATATTACAGTAGTGCAAATCTTGACAAGGAAATAAGTGCATAACATTCACATATATTGATAAAGTACAAACTTTATACAAGATATATTATCTTATGACCAAGTTTACAGTAGTGAACTCCAAAATGACGGACTCCCACTACGGAAGTGCAACTCTACTATACTTGGTCCCCATGAAACGTCATACACACCTTTTCATCTTATACACACCCACTACTATTTATAATATGACACAATCATGGCCATAAAATAAACACGAACAACTACTAACTATACGTGGCCCAGTGATGGCAGGAGTGCTGCCCCATCCTACTCCAACATGACCTCTTCGGTATACTCGAGTATGTCAGGATCTTCTTCTTCCTCGTCCTCAGGATTTGGTGCCACAGGTGTGGGTGCTGGAGCAGGATCTGCCGCCTCACCCGCGACAACTAATTATTGCACATCAGCCTGTAGAAGAAACATCTTATAGTCTTACAGTTCCTTTTGTGCATGCTCGCAACTGGCTTTCCAATCCTGAGTCTCCTCCCTGGATTGATCCCGTTCTTGAGTCACCATACTCAACCGATCATCCAGCAGCTGCACCTCGAGTTGACTCGCCACCAACGCGCTATCTGCGCAGTGTGTTTCCTGGCGAGCTTCTGATAGATCTTGAACAGCTCGGTGCCACTGATTCTCAATAATGTTTAAACATTGATTGAGAGGAGAAATCATGGCTCTATGTGAGTCATTGGCCCACTCCAGATGATCACCTCAAATAATAGCCTGCTTCAGATCACCCATCAACCCTTCAATGCTAGCATGTTGTGTAAAGCTAACTTGACACGATGATGTTGCATATAACGCCAAGATTATCTTGGGTACCTCTTCGTGAATGCCATAAGCTGCACCCATTCGACTCGCCCACTCATCACCAGATCTACCGTCGACTGGAAAGAGCGCGAATGGGGTGCCCACCATGTGACGATAATGAAGCTTGCAAAACCTCGCAATAGCAACACTCGCGGAAAAACACCACGAGTCTTCCTACTGAGTCCCTTTCACCTGGATGGAGAAAGGAGCCCATCCAATATATGGTGGACCAGCAGGCACATAAACATAGATGGTGCATCTTGTCACGCCTCCGTCATCGAATTCCCTGCCCCAATAGCTCGGTATTTCGCGATACCCGAACTGTTGAAGCAGTGCTATCAACAACTCTGGAAAACCCCTTCAAACAGGACACGTCGCGAACACCCATCCGTCCGGTAAGTGTACCATCAAGTCCACCATCTGTGGAAAGGATACATGAACAATGAAAAGGTTTCCAACTTCCAATAGTTCAAGAAAAATTTAAAACTGGAATAGTAATCACAGTCTGTTCCAGCTGACCTTCCTGTATACATTCAAAATTTTCATACATGAAACTTCAGAACCAGAAATTGGGTTGAATACAAAAGTCATAGTACACTTTACATCCTTTCCATATTGTACTAATACAGCTCCAGGTGAGCTAAGAGGTAGAATCCATACTGGTTTAAAGTTGACCCAAGTTTTCTGGAAATTTTGACAGAACCTCCCCTGTATATGTTGTTATTTCCACAATTTATACTGGTGTATCATAACAATACATTGAGGTAATGACAAAATAAACATTGTATAAAATCAAGTTCACAACCCAGAAGTAAAAAATTTCAGCCTTGAAAAATTTGTTATACGGGTATAGCGCGCAAATTCGAAACTATGCGCAAACTGTTTCAAGTTCTGGTCTGCCAGAACCAAGTTTGCGACAATATGAATTAAACACAGTTACGCCAAGATTCAGTCCATGAGTGCAATATAAAGTTAATAGAGGAATTCCTAATATTTCCATAAATGTATATATGTGACCATGTCACTATTCTGGATTAAATTCTATAGCTGTCCAAACTTAACAGATGAACTGACTGCTTTTCACCAGCAGTCCTGCAGTTCACTGTTTTGAATACAAAATTTGTTTTGACTCGAATTTGAATCAGGAAAAACTTTGAATAACAAATCTGTAGATCTCGTTCTACCCTTTCCAGATATGTATCATGATAAGGCAGAAAATTTTTCTACAGTGAGTTATGGAAAAAATACAGAGACTGGTACAATGGTATGGTTATCTGGAGCAGTTTAAATATACTCCAAAATTTCAACAGATTTTCAAGCTTTTTTGCCTTGATGGTCAAAAGAAAAGTTGTAAAGGTCTTCAAGAGATTTCCATCCATATATTGTACCCCTATGTTAATTAAAAACTAACCAGGATCATAATCCAGCGAAGTTGAGCAATCTTCTGCCAGAATTTAAGAATCTTGGTTCTAACACTTTGTCGAGTCAAAACCCATTTTGCGGAGTCCAAACCTACCAGCATCAGATAGTCGGACTTTCCAAAACGTAATGCAGCCGTTCTGTCGTTGCAGGTGGTCAAGTATCGAATTTGATACCGACGGTACTACGTGCCTTACCAAAGAAAATTCTAACCGGTATATCCGGATACGTTTATAGGTGGCCCTACACGGGTTGCTACAATAGTCAGTGTAGCTACAAAAGACAAACAATCCCCTGTCACACCTGGACACCACAAGGGCGGTTCGGGGAAACACGATAGGCAGTCACAATACATATATATATACATATATATATATATATATATTTGAAAGTAAATGCATACGACTCTGGTGTGAGTCGACATCGAGCGATGTCATGTCTCGAGGTACATGGTTGTACTATGTCTGTACAATAATGACTCCCGCACGAACCGGCTTATATACGCTCGGGCATACGTGTTTCGCATGCTCCCATAGAACATGAATAGTTCTAGAGATGCATACTATCAGGTTATCCACCACTCGACGGGGGCTCCCACTAACTTTGAAGCATGCTGGGATACCGCGTGTCATATGTTCTCAGAAACATGGAAAGTTTTAGAGACTCATATTAACGTTTCCGTGCCAAGCCATAGAAATAATCACATGCTACCTCTCGCATGGTGAGCTTACAGCAATTGATCCTCTTGCGGTGGCGTACCTTACCTCTTACCTGACGTCAGATCATCGTTATAGAATATAATAACAAATAGGTTTGTTTACCACCTTTATATCTTATACTAATATTACTCCTTATATGGGCATATAGCTAATTCCTCACTCATATAATCCTACGTTTTTGAAATTATGCTCTTTTCAAGCACACTGTTCCCAATGATGCTCTGATACCATGCTGTGGGGACGGAGGTCCCGACATCCAAGGATCTCATTGGATGGTGTCGTGCGATGCGACAACACACAGTATACAAGAAAAGAACGAGAATAAAGTACAATATCAAGTCTTTATTTATAAACACAACAGAAGTTTTACAATGCTAAGCGAAAAGGAAAGTGTCCTATACATCATAGCTACGCTCTCGACACTAGCTATGTAAAAGCAAAGTCATCCATGTCTTTGATGCTTCGCACTAGCAACACCAAACTTATGGCAGCGTGCAGGGCTCCCACTCGGCTGTAAACCCTAGAGACGGTGCAGCCTCATCGTCGAACCCATCATTAGTTGTGTAATCTGCAGAAACTTGATAACTGCAAATGTGAGCTTAAGGCTCAGCAACACTAACCCGTCTCACTAGACATATGCAGGGTGAATACTAAGCATATGTAAGGTAAAGCAGTAATGGACTCGCCTACAAGTGGATCTTTAGCTTTTAAGTTATTATCAGCCGCTTACAAGTTTAATGAAAGTAACTTTAGTGATAATATTGGACAGCAATCAAACTTACAAAAAATTATAATTCAATAAATCGTATTCTCCTGACTCCTTAAGTATTTACTACGTCAAAGCGCAGTGAACAAGTGGTACTCTATTACTGCAAGCGACGATGATTCCAATCAGGACACACCTGGACAGCACGTCACATACGCGCTTTCGGAAGTGCCAGCGAGTACTTATAGCAGAACCTACAAAACACTTTAGTACTAGTCGTATATCGCCACCTTTCACCCAACACTCAAATGCCGAACCGATTGATCTGTCACGGTCTAGAGGTCCCTATGTGGGGCGTACTCTGGCGTGCCCACCAGCTGATTTACACCTTGCTGCTCTCAACCTATGCCTATAAAACAGAACAATATTCCTCGATAAACCAATGTCAAGCTACGTCAGTTTGCTGGAGCCCATTTCTTTTGTATGTCGCCGGTACAATTCAAGCTTGTCCAGTAGGGCCGCACACGAATTGGTCCTCAATCGACACAAGCAGGGATACGCACATAAGACCACGTCTTGCTGCATCCTACCCGCTGCTCGGTCTCAATTTCATATTCATAAACCATTTCTTGATCCCATTCATCCCGTGTGGTAAAATCCTATCTCGCGAGTAGATTCCAACTACTCGACTTCTACTGGATTCCATTGAACATAAGCATGTCAGTTTCTACCAATCGGGCTGTAGACCTACCCAATACTCCATGGGATTCATGGGTCATGCAAGTGGATTTCAAACACCTTAAACGTAATGACCAGACATCTGAAGACGTAAGGTGAATGAAAATTGCAAAGACACTGTAAGGAACTTAAATGCAAACTGGGGCTTGCCTGAATATGAGTCCGAGTCCTAATTAGTCTCTGGTAGATGGACTTCCAAGGCTTCCGGCTGCTCCTTGACTTCAGTTACTACACGATATGCATATACTATATTTGAATGACTTTGAAAATAAATAATATGTTTAAGGTTGCAAGCTAAGATCTTGTGATCAAAATGAGATAATGATCTTAAATGGCTTTATCACTTTTACAGTAGATACTAGGGACTATAATGGAGACTCTTGCAAAGAACAGGAGATGATCAAGGAAGTTTGTTGTCTCTAAAAATTATGGCAAGCAAAAACCTTCTCTGAATTTTGGTTGAAATTCTGGACGTCTATCATGGCTACCAGTGGTTGTACCATGCAGAGGGGGTCTCACTAGTTCTAGAAGAATTTGTTTCACAATTTTCTAAGCTTCCTACAGGGAGAAATTGATTTTACAAGTTTGGGAAAATTTCTGAAATGTTTTCTGTATTTTTCGCAAAATCTCAATTACATAGAGATTTGGAACACTGATCAACCGTGTAAATGAAGTCCAATGAACTTGAAATTTTTACTGGAGATCAAGTGTTTTATTAAGAGTGTGCTGACAAAAACTCGGAACTTTCCTGTAAGCAGAACAGAAGTAATTAATTTCCAAATCAGTTATATTAGAGGAATTAATTATGAAAATTCTGGGAGTTTCATGTCCAACAAATTGAACCACTGCAAAGTTCAGATTGATATCAGTCTACCAGAATTTACTTGGAAATTTTTGACCAAATCTACTTGGAGTAATGAATTTTAGAATTTCAAGAAACCTGGAATTTTTTCCAATTGGGAAAGTTCAAATAATCAAGCCGGCCCACTCCTTTAAAATAGACCAATCAGTGCTGGGCTGCACCGAGGGCCACGGGGTTAACCCACGCAGCCCCACCTGATCTGGTGCCGCAGCCGATCCCACGCGATGGAAATGCCGCTGACAGGCGGGACCCGTCGGGTCGTCGTCTACCTCTCGACGCGGGTGGCGCTCCTCGCCGGAACCGCACCGGCGCTCTCCGGACTTAACTGCATCAACCTCCACTCGACTCAGCTCTAACCGCCTAGCCTTAAAATTGACCGTGCAACACGATGGTGGGGTCCAATCATGGTGGCGACGGCCGGACATGGCGACCAGACAGCGGCGGCAGAGCTAGGGTTTCGGGGATCGTCAGGATTGCTCGGAAATGGCGCAAGAAGCTCGAGGAAAGGTCGGCAACATTCCTGGGAGCATAGGGAAGATAACTAGGGGCTACAAATGGGATGAAATCACTGGCAACGTTGACTTCCACGGTGAACCGACGGATTTTCATTGGTGGTGGGGAGAACTTGAATAGCTCGGTCGTTACTCGATGGTTTCCACTGATTTTTGGCAGAGAGGTGCGCTAGGAGGTACAGAGTAATTTCCTTATTTTGATTGAAGAATCATTACACATAGAAACAGAATTAAGCCGAGAAGTGAGCTAGTTCAATGGCAACAACCGAAAGAAAAACTGGAATATATTGCTCGATACTGGATGAAAAAAGGCACGGCTTTTACTATGAGACAGAGCTCGGGATGGAGATCCTTTTTGCTGTTGAAGTCAAGGCTTGACGCTGCTAGGAGAGTGTTGGTGACGAGTGAGCAGAGGCGATGTTCGTCTCCAACTCCGGTGGCGTCCGCGTAACTTCAAACTACGGCCAACACAATGAGCAAAACGATGAGCAAAGTGGCATAGATGATAGAGCACGGCCTTGGTGCCATCTTTGTTCTTTGCATCGAAGGGAAATAATACAAGACTAGGGTGCTCACGGGGAGGAAAGGAAGGCAGCGGTGCTGTGCTTCGGCGGGGCGAAACTGTGGCGTGGGGAAGCAAAACCGAGTTGGAACTTGACACCGTCGGTCTGGGAGGGTAGAAATAGGCCAGGAGAGGCGTGGAGAGCTTGCCACGGCGCAAGCAAACAAGCAGCTCGGTGGCTTGCATGCCTGGAGGTGACGCCACGGTGAAACAGACGAGCACTTACGGTAATGCCTCTATGATTAGTGGGTCCCACTGCTCCTTCAAGTCAATCCTCTCTGGAATTTTAATTCCCTTACCAAACTTGATCCAAAAATCGTAGATTTTTGTGGTGGAGCCAAATCAAATGTTTAGAGTCATATTCTGAAATTGGATTTCAAATTTGGACAATTTTCAACTGGAATTCAAATTCAAATTTTAATTTGAATGAATTTCAATGGAGTCACTGAATTAAATAGCAAATGAAATTCAAAATCTTGAAACTTTGCAGGAAGGCTATTTGGAATGTCATGAGGCCATGGAAAAATGTATAGCCTCAGATTTCAATATTTTGACAGTGCCTAAATGTACAGTAGCTATATTCAAGTTTTGAAATAGTTTGAATATATTTAGTACTGCATAATGCTTTGCCCTAGCAAATCTCCATTCAATAAATTCCAAAATTTGCAGAAAGATCACTGGAATTATCCTAGGGTCATTGGTGAAGTCCATCCCTTATGTTAATAAAATTCAAGTATGGGTGAAAGAAAGATTCTTGATGATATCAGGTTCATGTGTACAACCATAATTGGTCTCCACCATGGTTGATAAAAAACTGGTAACTGAACTTTATATTAAGGAAAAACTGGGATTTTACATTATGATTATGCTACACCATTGTCATTGAATCATCATAAACACTACAAATCCCTACTATAGTCTAATTAGCTATGATATGATCATGTTAACATGAATCACTTATGCTATGAATTAACATTGGTTCATTGATGATTTAGTTTATCGCCTTAGGACGTCTTGTGCCTCAGATTCTAAGGTAGTTACTTAATATGCTAGCATGGTGCTAGGATAGAATGTAGCGTTGAATGTCTCGTAGACCCACAGATTGAAGAGGTAGGAAGTAGGTGGTGACATCCCTGTGAGACCTATGTGTGCTGAATACATTGTCTATGGCGATAAAAGTTTTGAAGACTACCAAAACACCTTTATCATATAGGTCCGAGCTCCAACAAGGTCTGACGATAGGTCCGGCTTGTTTTAGATAGCTCCGGCATGGTCTGATGCTAGGTCTAACTTCTTTGTCTAGGTCTGACTAGCTTTGGTTAGCTCTGGCTCTAGGTCCGACTAGCGTTGGTAAGCTCTGGTGCTAGGTCCGACTGGCTTTAGGAAGTTCCGGCGCTAGGTTCTACTAGCTTTGGTAGGCTCCAGTTCAAGGTTCGGTTAGCTTTGGCAAGGTTTAGAGCTTGATCACAGTGGTTTTGCTTTTAACTTGCAATGTTTCGAACTTGCTTTTTGGATTATAGAAAGTTTGCTTAGTATTCTTTTATTAAGTTTTTGGAGTGTTTTGTTGGTTATGACTGATATCATTTTGTTGTGTTTTACAACATAGTTATGTGAGGTTCTCACTTAAGGTGTTGTGGTTTCGGAACTAACAAGAGTTAAGTCGAGGACTTGTGCTCGGATGTATCGATTGTTTATTCATGTGCAGGTGTTGCTTGAGTTCAAGACCTAGCTGGTGACGGGATCCATTGAACTAGTTTTAGGGAAAAGATAAGGTTTAACAACAAAGTTTGAAAGGAATTGTGGTTGCATTGATCGAGAGGTCGCGCATCATGTTTGAATCAAGGACAATGCATATGAAGATACCATGGACGTTGTTTGAAGGTGCTTGCATGTGTACAAGGAGTGCATGGACGTGGTAACATGGTTCAAAGGCGTGACGAAGAGAAGAGGACATAAAGCATTGGTTGGAAACGTCCAACCGGCTTGGTTATGAAGGAATTGTGGTTGAGTTGATCGGGAGGTTGTGCAACATGTTTGAATTAGGAACAATGCATATGAACAAAATTAGGGAAGATATTTGCACATGTGGAAGGAGTGCATGGACGTGGCTACAAGGTTCCGAGCCGTGATGAAGAGATGTGGATGTAAAAAATTTGTCGGAAAGGTCCAACCGACTAGGTTATGGATTCAGGCTGCGACTGAGTCGTGCTTGACTCAAATATGGAAAGTTTTGAGTTTGTTATGATAGGATTTCGTGTGGGTCACAAGTTTGAGTTGTTTTCGGAATGTGGTGTACGTTCCTAAGGTTTTTAATAGTCTTCATATTGCTTATATATTTGTATAGAAGAGTCTTGAGCAATTATGGAAAGTTTTGATTCGTGAATTGAGTAGGATTAGAGTCCTAGTTAGGTTTTGGTTGGCCTAAGGGCTGGTTATATAAGCAAGGGAGACCAGAGCTTGTGGTGCACGACTTCAGGGCTGTTCCTCTTGTGATTTGATCAGTAAAATTCGTAGTTTGATGGAACTTTTGTGCCTTTACGTCTGACTAGTTTTTAGACATGTTTTTCTCGTCAAGTTTCTGCACACCACTACCTTGCTTTGCTGGTTTTATCATAACTCGAGTTTTACAGATCCGGTTCACATGATTCTTCTAGGGTTGTCTTCGTACTCTTAATTTTCTATCATCTGTGAAAATTTCATGGTCATTGGATTTGTGGTTTCTGATCTACAAGAGTTTCTTTGCACTGTTCTAGAACTGTTTTTCTCGCGTAGGACACATTGACCTTTGTTCGATTTTTTGATCATAACTTGAGTTTTCTCGACGGATTCTTGTGATTGTTGTTGTGACGTCTTCGTGACTTAATTCTCCACAATCTATACTTGTTTTGTTACAGTTGGTCACCTTTAGATTAGTCGCACACATGAATTCTTTAATAGATCGTTTTTCTGCCGAGGATTTTTTTGTTGCTTCTGCTGAAAAGTTTTAATCTACAATTCACCCCCCAAGTAACTTTACTCGTGCTCTTTGATCTTACAATTGGTATCAGAGCCACGGTGCTCTAATCTTTGTGATTTGCACGTGTTTTTTACTAATCCTCATGCGGAAGTCCTCGGCAAAACCTTGTGTGTTTGTTGGTATTGATTTTCAGGTTTGGAAGGCGCACATGGAAGCTTTTATCTAGGCGCAAGGATTCGTGATATGGGAATAAGTGTACAAGCCTTATGGCGTGCCGCCGAACGGCCAAGTCATAACTAAAAACTTAAGAGATGTCAACAACAACAACAAAGCCCGCAACTTGATAATCCAAGGACTAACTGAGTGCGACTTCGACCGTGTTGCAAACCTCCAATCGTCGTACGATGTGTGGAGAGCACTATGTGACTACCACGAAGGATCCAACATGATCAAAGAGGTAAACAGAATATGTTCAAGAAAGTACACATGCGCTTCGAGATGCAACCCGGTGAGTCCGTTGATGACCTTTTTGCTCGCTTTAATAAAATTCTCAGCAACTTGCGTAATGTCAATGTTAATTTTTTAGATGCTGGAAATGCTATGCAATTTTTAAGTGCATTACATATGTCAATTTGGGAGATGAAAGTCACATCTATTCATGAATCTACTGTCATGAGTACACTTACATTATATGTGCTATATTCTAAATTAAAAACTAATGAAATTGACATAATCTCACGGAAGAACCCCACCATGTCTTTTGCATTTGTTTCTCAACGTCATATGCCTAGATGTGGCCAATCATTATCTAGGAATACACTGGCTTTGCTGTCTTCACTAACCCTTATACATATTGAAGAATTTCCAAAAGGGGAGCTAGCACTCATCTCTATTCGGTTCTCAAAAGCATTGCGAAATGTGAGAACTAGAAGGAGAGGAAGCTCTGAACCTCAACGATGCTTTGAATGTGGTAAGACAGGACACTTTTGTATAGATTGCCTCTTCTACCCGTGATGAAAAGCTGAATAAAGTCAAGTTCTCTTCTGGCAACATCAACAAGAAAAAAAGGGTTTTAAAGGACGCAAACTGATAAACAGTTTCATCACCGCACTTCAAGAACTTGGCTTGAGTGATGTAGACATTAGAAGTGACAAAGATGAAGATGATCTGGCAAACTTGTGTTTCATGTCGGACAAATCAAGATCAAGTATGGAGGATGCAGAACACAACAGTGACAACATAGAGGTATGTCCTACTTGTGATGAAATGTGTGATGCTATTTCCCATGCAACCATTATTGTTAAAAAAGGACAAAAATCTTAGGGACAATGCTTTTAAAATTGAGTCACTAGAATCTGAAATTAATCATTTGAAAACCTTGATTTCTAGTCATGATTCTTGTTCCTCATGTGATTTAATATATGAACAATTATCCTCCTTAAGAAGTGAACACTCCTCCACTCTTGATAAACTTGAATTACAGATTGAAAACAACAAAAAGCTTGCTGCACTTAATGACAGAAACTTAAAAGATGCTTCTTGTTCTACAATTGATTTGCATTGTTCTACCTGTAATGATCATGAAAAGAAACTAAAAGATGCTATGAATGAAATTTCAAAACTGAACAATGCCTTACATACTCATGAAGTTAAATATTGTTCTACTTGCAAATTAAAAGGAAAAACTCCATGATAAAACTGCCTAGAATTGTCTAAGATACTTGATGATATGAATAGGACACTAGAGCAGTTTTGTATTGGGAACAAAAATCTAAACTTGCTACTAAATTCATTCAAATTTTGCAATGATAAAACTGGTTTAGGTTTTGATTCTCATGCTCATTCTAAAGCACATCGACCTAAAATTGTAAAGTCATTAGGAAGTGGTTTTATTAAAATGGTTCCTAAACCAAAATAGGTGGTTTTTAAATCTGCAGGAGTGTTGTCACGTTCGTGTTCAAATAAACATATTGCATGATCATCTATACATGAACACAAAGTTAAATTTCATTGTACCTATTGTGGTAGAGATGGTCATGTCAATGATTTTTGTTATAGACTACCTAGACAACATAAAAAGGTAATGCAAGCTAGATATAATAACTCTCATGCAAAATTTGTTGTACATAATAAACCTAAACCGAATGTTAGGAAAATGCAGCCTGCTGTTATGAGTCAAAAACATTCAAAGTTTACCTCCGGAGCTTCAGTTTTTGCCTCCGGACCTTCTGTTGTTACCTCCGGACCTTCTGTTTTTTCCTACGGTGCTACTGATTTTTGTGTTACACAAGTAAAACCTTATAGGTAAGTAGTTAAGAACAAAAAATCTCAAACTTCAACTTAAAAACCTGATGTTTTATCTTAGCTTTCGCGTGTTTTCCTGCTGCACATCGTGTGACTCAGTAATGGATTCCTAAATGCCTTTTGAATAACCCCAGTATTGAGTCATCGACGTATTGTTCTTCTATGTAGGTTACATGCTTGAGGAAGGAGGACATTTGGATTATTGATTCAGGTTGCTCACGCCACATGACTGGTAACAAAGATTGGTTCTCCTCCCCCTCTTTTATGTCACAAGTAGAGAATATTACTTTTGTCGATAATTTTTCAACTCCTATAATTGTTAAGGGTTCAGTTAGATTAAATGATCACTACACATCAAAGGATGTGGCACTTGTTAAAAATTTGAAATACAACTTACTTTCTGTTTCACAACTGCTAGATGAAAATAAAGAAATTATTGTCAATAAAAATTGCTGCAAAGTTGTAATTCAAATAGTGATCTTATTTTCAACATGTCCCGGTTTGGAAGAGTTTTTAAAGATGATTTTGGTATGTCTTCCTCTAAGCATAGGTGTCTAGTTGCTAATGATTCAAAGGACTTATATGTTTTTCATCGTATAGTTGGTCACGCAGGCTTTTATCATCTAACGCGTGTTAGTGCTCTTGATCGCATACGTGGGCCGCCTAATCTTAAAAGGGACAAAGAAATTGTGAGCTCTTATTGTAGACATGCTAAGATGGTTGCAGGTTCACATACTCCTCTCACAATGATCATGACAACTGAATCATATCAACTTTTGCACCTTGACACTTTAGAACCTTCACGTGTTAAATCCTTCAGAAGTAAATGGTATGTTCCTGTGATTGTTCATGATTATTCTAGATACTCTTGGGTTTACTTTATGGCATCTAAGAATGAATCTTTTGGTCACTTTAGAACTTTATTTCTTATATTATCAATTGATCATCCAGGATATTTAAAAGCAATTAGATGTAATAACGAAAATTTAAAAAATCAATCTTTTGATCACTTTTGCGCTGAATATGGAATAGAGCATCAATTTTCTTCACTATATGTACCTCAACCAAACAGTGTTGTAGAAATAAAGAACAAAACCTTAGTTGAGATGGCTAGGACTATGCTTGATGAATATCAAACTCCTAGAAAATTTTGGGTTGAGGCAATTGCAACCGCTTGTTATGTCTCAAATCGTGTTTTCTTGCGTACTAAGCTAGGTAAAAACAATATGAGCTTCGGTTTGGACATAGTCCTAGAGTTACACACTTTCGGTTCTTTGTGATGAGGACATCTCTCCTTTGCATACAATGCAAGGAACGTTCTAACCTTGTCAATAGTTTTTCAGAACTTACGCTTGTTTCCATGCATGTTTTATTGATTCGGAACAATGGATAGGACCATCAAGGGCTTGGAGGAGTCCAAGGAGTCAAGGAGGAGGAGATAGGACGTGCACACGAAGGAAGAGGCCAAGTCCAACTCGACTTTGACTCCACCACGGGTTCCAGGAGCTGCCTTCACCAAAATTGATGCCCCGGAGACATACGGAGTCAGATTTGGATGTTTTATATATGGTTGGAACCGTGATTTCATAAAGATTCAAATGGAACCAGACTCACCTAAAAGTACTTTCTAAGTTGACGGGAATCATCGAAACAAGTGGGCGTCCAAAATCTGTCCGGTGCTGTGCCACCATCTTTTGGGCTGCTGGCCCGTGTATCATATGGAAGCCCATTAGGGTTGCGCACAGGGGTCTTGCACACCCCTAAACTCCTATTTATACAGCAGCCATCACAACATTAGGGTTGGATTTTGCTTAGATACAATCTGTCATTGAACAGTGTCGCCGATCATCGGTTGTGAAACCCCAATTTCGTGATCAATTCAGTTTTGATTGCAACTTCTCTGTTCTTGCTTGTGTTCTTTATTGCGCTTGCAGGGATAAGACTTCGTGGTGAGGTCATTCGTGTGACACGGGTGATAAACAACGGTGCAGTGGTGTAGTGATTGCGAGGTTTCATTCGTTCGGAGCCTTGGATCATCAACGTCGAGATCTCCGCCCAATCAAGTCTACCATACCTCTCAGAAGATTGGAATTCATCATCCTATCAATTGATATTATATTTCCAGGTTCACCATGAGGTATACTTGTGTGCCCTTTAGATTTATTTTGTTTCAGTCCTATCGTCCACAAAAAGCCAGAAAACAATCTTTACTTTCCCTGACCTACAACCCCCGCTCAGCCTTTTGCACTATTTAGTTTCGGTCTATAGTTCTGAGTTCATGTCCTAGGTTGAGTATGGTTGCTGGTTTAGAATTGTTTTGGTTCAGTTTTGTTTCTTCCATCCGCTGCCATCTACAAAAAATTTTCATCCACCGATTCGTTTCTGTTGCAGTTTCCACTACTACCAAAACCTGATTCGGGGTATCCTTCTTAAAACGGGCATAACTTTTCGCTCGGAACTCCAATTGAGGCGCATTTTTTTTCCCGAAAAGGTCTCGAAAAAATCCACATATGATACAACAGCTACGCCAGTCACGGCGTTTTCAAAAAATAAATTAAGAAGGCCCTCGTTTCGAACTCCGAAGTTCCAGCACCAGTTTTTCCAATTGCTCTTGAATTTGTACCGATCACATCATTCATTGGTTTGAGCTAATACTTGGTTCTATTCTATTGTCATGCCCCTGGTTGAGAAAAAATATCAAACAAGTAAAGTGAAAAAAATATTTTGATTTCTACTAGTGCTTAATGATAGAAACAGGAGGCTACGGGGTTTTCTAGTTGTGCTGTTTCTGTGCGAGTGCTGGATACTTGCTAATATTGTCCTTGTTGTTCATCATCATTCATCATTCTCCTTGCTTGTTACCACTACTATTCTAATACATTCTTAGACCAACAACTAGGTGAAATTATTTGGACACTTATTCAGTATTGCTATCTGTTACTAACTGGTGTGCCACATACATATACTGCATTTGAGCCTCCCAAGCTCCACCTTCTCTCGAGCAGAACAGGTAACCTTTGCAATCACACCCACTCTTTGCTTGCTTTCACACCGATCACCATTGGCCACCTGCAGTGCTGGTAAGAAACTTGTAAGAGCGGGGTAAGACGCATCTTACTGATCGAATTTCCACTTCCACTTGAGAGAGCGTAGTAATAGGGTTCTTCACGATCTTTTGGTCTTCATTTCTGTTTTGTACTAACAATGAAAGGAAAGAAGCCTATGGATAAGACCTCTGGTTCTACACATCCAAACGATGATGATTGCGTGTCCCATATGGAACTAAAGGACATGATGCGGGCGATGACCGAAGCTTTCAACAATTACCGGACCACTACAACAACCACCTTTCAGAGGCTCCATACAAGTGTTGCTGGTCTGACCACACGGTTGGATGAGATGGAGACTCGTCTCCCCCAACAAGCTACACCCTCTATCATCCTTGATATTGATGCACATGCTCACTACGACACAGAGGATGACTTCAATAACGATGAGGTTGATGCACAGCAGTGCCGTCGCCCTCGACGAAATCGTCACGGTATGGGAGGTAGACCTCGTCCTTATGCTCCTGAACAAGATAATGATCCTTATGCTAAGATTAAGTTTTCTATTCCACCATTTTATGGATCTTATGATGCTGAGACTTACTTGTATTGGGACATGATGGTAGACCAAAAATTTAGCTCTCATCTTGTTCCTGAGCGGCATAGAGTTAGACAAGCCACTAGTGAGATTAAGGATTTTGCTATAATTTGGTGGAATGAATTTGTCAATACACGTAATGCACCACAGACATGGGCTGCGTTAAAAGAAGAGATCCGTGCTAGGTTTGTTCCTCCTTCATATATACGTGATCTTCTAAAGAAATTGCAACACTTTGATCAGGGTGACATGACTGTCCAAGAGTACTACCAAGAGTTGCAGAAAGGTATGCTTTGTTGTGGGGTAGTTGAGGATTAGGAAGACAAAATTGTTAGGTTTTATGGGGGCTTGCAGCGTGAGATCTAGGACATAGTTGACAACAAGGAATATCATTCTATTCAACATTTATTTCAACTTGCTATGTTAGCAGAAAAAGAAGTGCAGGGTCGCCAACAGCAGCGATGGAACAACACCTTCACACCACGACAGCTTCTGGTACCATCCAAAGCAGCGCCCTCCTCGAGCGTACGTGCTTCTATGCCACCCTCCACCGGTGTTGTACGCAGTAGCACCACACCTTCTACATCACAGGGACAAGATAACAGCAAGTCGCAGATGCCTCCAGGCGTTGCAGCAAAGGCGGCTGCACCCAACGCTTCGACAAGTCGCACCTCCGACATCAAGTGCCACCGCTGCCAGGGACATGGCCATATGCAACGAGATTGCCCCAGAAAACGGGCGATCCTTGCATTTGTTGATGGAGGGTATGTTAGTGTTTCTGATATTGAAGATGAAAATATTATTGGAACTAACATTTCAGGTTCGGATGATGGTGCTGATGAGGTTCTTGGTACATCTGCGACAAACAACTATAGAGCTTTGATTGTGCAGCGAGCTTTGAGTGCCACAGTTCAAGAGGACGACAACCGCCAACATTACAACCTTTTCAACATGTTCCTCGTCGTCAAGGACTGCCGTGTACATACCATCATTAATGGTGGTAGATGCAACAATTTGGTGAATGTTGAGGTTGTCAAGAAGCTTGGCCTGACCACACGGGAGCATCCCCACCCTTATCACATTCAATGGTTTAACAACAATGGTAAGGTAAAGGTAACACAAATAGCAAGGATACATTTTTCCATTGGTTCTTAACATGATTTTTCTGATTTAGTTGTGGTACCTATGGATGCTTGCTCTGTTTTGTTGGGACGTCCTTGGGAGTTTGATACTGATGCTATTCACCATGGTCGATCTAATAAGTATACTCTCATGTATAAGGGCAAGAAAATTGTGTTGCTTCCTATGAGTCCCTTTGAAATTGTGCAATTTGAGCAGGAGAAAAAGAATAATGCTAAGCAAAATGGGGGTTTTCAATTCTAAAATTCTGCAAACTATTAAGTTGAAAATCCTATTTTGCTTGCAACTAAATCTTATCTTGATAATTTACATGCCTCTAGTGGAACTTGCTATGCTTTACTGTGAAAACATGCTTTACATTCCATTGAGGATACTCCATTGTCTTGCCACATGCTGTTGCTAACCTTTTGCAGGAATATATGGATGTTTTTCCATCAGAGATACCCCCGGGATTACAACCTGTGCGATGCACTGAGCACAAGATTGATTTGATTCCAGGGGCGAGCTTGCCAAACCGTGCCGCCTACAGGACCAACCCCGATGAGACTAAGGAAATTCAGCGACAAGTCCAAGATCTTCTGGACCGCGGGTATATTCGTGAGAGCCATAGTCCTTGTTCTGTTCCTATTCTTTTGGTTCCGAAAAAAGATGGCACTTGTCGCATGTGTGTTGATTGTAGAGCCATCAATAACATTACCATTCATTATCGCTATCCTATTCCTAGATTGGATGACATGCTTGATGAGTTGAGTGGTTCTATTATTTTCACCAAGATTGAATTGCGTAGTGGGTATCATCAGATTGAATGGGAAATTGCTTTTAAAACTAAATTTGGACTTTATGAATGGTTATTCATGGCATTTGGTTTAACTAATGCGCCCAACACTTTCATGAGGTTGATGAATGAGGTTTTACGTACTTTGATTGGTAAATTTGTGCGGGTTTACTTTGATGATATCCTTATTTACAGCAAGTCATATGATGAGCATTTGAACATTTGCATGCTGTTTTTAATGTCTTTCGCGATGCACGTTTATTTGGTAACCTGGAGAAGTGCACCTTTTGCACCGATCATGTGTCTTTTCTTGGTTATGTTGTTACTTCGCAGGGCATTGAGGTGGATGAGGCAAATATTGTTGCCATCACGAGCTGGCCACTTCCGACTGCGGTCACACGGGTTCGAAGTTTTCTTGGTCTCGCAGGTTTATACCGGCGTTTTTTGCGGGATTTCAGCACCATTGCGGCACCTCTCCATGAGTTGACAAAGCATGGAGGGCCGTTTCGATGGGGACCAACACAACAACAAGCTTTTGATGTTCTCAAGTTGAAGCTCACACAAGCACCATTGCTGCAACTTTCTGATTTTGAGATGACCTTCGAGCTTGAATGTGACACGAGCGGCATTGGCATTGGAGGAGTGCTAATTCAAGGAGGTAAACCTATCGCCTTCTTTAGTGAAAAATTGCATGGGTCTTCGCTGAATTATTCTACATATGACAAAGAACTTTATGCTTTAGTGCGTGTCTTGCAAACTTGGCAACATTACCTATGGTCTAAAGAACTTGTGATACATTCAGATCATGTGTCTTTGAAGTATCTTAAAGGACAAGATAATCTGAACAAACGTCATGCTAAATGGATTGAGTTCATAGAATCATTTCCTCATCATTAAACATAAGAGAGGGAAAGAGAAAGACAATGTGATTGCCGATGCTTTATCTAGACGTTATACCATGCTGTCCCAACTTTCTCATAAAATCTTTGGTTTGGAAACCACAAAGAGGTTATATGCTACTGATTTGGACTTCGAAGATGCCTTTGAAAATTGCAGAGAGGGAAGAACGTGGCAAAAATTCCTGCTGCGTGAAGGCCTTCTCTACCGATCTAACAAGCTGTGCGTTCCAGCTAGCTTCGTTCTTCTTTTATTGTTGCAGGAAGCGCACGGAGGTGGTTTGATGGGACATTTTGGTGTAAAAAAGACAGAGGATGTGTTGGCTGTTCACTTTTTTTGGCCACGAATGAGGCGTGATGTGGAGCGCTACGTTTCACGTTGCACGACATGCAACAGAGCTAAGTCTCGACTTAACCCACATGGTCTTTATATGCCTCTTCCTGTTCCTAGTGCACCTTGGGATGATATTTATATGGACTTTGTTTTAGGATTGCCTAGAACAAAGAGGGGGAGGGATAGTGTCTTTGTGGTTGTTGATCGTTTCTCTAAAATGGCTCATTTTATACCCTGCACAAGACCGATATTGCTTCACATGTTGCTGATTTGTTCTATAATGAGGTTGTGCGTTTGCATGGTGTTCCCAATACTAGTGTTTCTGATAGGGATGCTAAGTTTTGAGTCACTTTTGGAGAACTTTATGGTATAAATTGGGTACAATGTTGTTGTTTTCTACTACTTGTCATCCAAAAACTGATGGGCAAACGGAGGTAGTTAATCGTACCTTATCTACTATGTTGTGGTCTGTTTTGAAAGACAATTTGAGGTTGTGGGAGGAGTGTTTGCCACATATTGAGTTTGCTTATAACAGGCCTATTCACTCCACAACCAAGTTAAGTCCGTTTATGGTAGTCCATGGTTTCAATCCTCGTGCCCAATTGATTTGCTACCTTTACCACATACTGAAATTGTGAACATAGATGCTACACAATGTTCTGTATTTATTCTTAAGTTGCATGAAACTACTAAGTTACAAATTGAAAAAATGAATGAAAAGTATCGCATTGCAGCTAGTAAAGGTAGGACAGAGGTAAAATTGGAACCCAGTGATTTGGTGTGGCTTCATTTGAGAAAAGATAGGTTCCCTTATTTGAGAAAGTCCAAACTCATGCCACGTGCTGCTGGACCTTTTAAAGTTCTTTCGAAGATAAATGACAATGCATATAAACTTGAGTTGCCTCTCGAGTTTGGAGTTAGTTCCACATTCAACATTTCAGATTTGAAACCATACTTGGGTGAGGAAGATGAGCTTGAGTTGAGGACGACTCTAATTCAAGAGGGGGAGGATGATGAGGACATCTCTCCTTTGCATAAAATGCAAGGACGGATCACTAGAGCACGTGCGTGACAATTGGATCTCCAGGTACGTTCTAACCTTGTCGATTGTTTTTCAAAACTTACGCTTGTTTCCATGCATGTTTTATTGATTAGGAACAATGGAGAGGACCAACAATGGCTTGGAGGAATCCAACGAGTCAAGGAGGAGGAGATAGGACGTGCACAACAAGGAGGAGGCCAAGTCCAACTCGACTTCGACTCCACCTCGGGTTCCAGGAGCTGCCTCCACCAAAATTGACGCCCCGGACACATACAGAGTCGGATTTGGACGTTCTATATATGTTTGGAACCGTGATTTCATATAGCATCCAATGGAACCAGCCACACCTCAAAATACTTTCTATTTTGACGGGAATCAATGAAATAAGTGGGCATCCAGAATATGTCCGGTGCTGCGCCATCATCTTTTGGGCTGCTGGCCCGTGTATCATGTGGAAGCCCATTAAAATTGCATCCAGGGGTCTTGCACGCCCCTAAACTCCTATATATACAAAAGCCGTCACCACATTAGGGTTGGGTTTTTCTTAGATACAATCTTTCATTGAACAGTGTCGCTGATCATCGGTTGTGAGACCCCAATTTCGTGATCAATTCAGTTTTGATTGCAACTTCTCTGTTCCTGCTTGTGTTTTTGATTGCACCTGCAGGGATAAGCCTTCATGGCGAGGTCATTCGTGTGACATGGGTGATAACCAACGGAGTAGTGGTGTAGTGATTGCGAGGTTTCGTTCGTTCGGAGCCTTGGATCATCAACATCGAGATCTCCACCCAATCAAGTCTACCATACCTCTTGGAAGATCGGGACTCATCATCCTATCACTTTGGTTGCAATTTTTTTTGTTAAGAAACATGATAATCTTGATAAATTTAAACCTAGATCCATTGATGACATGTTTCTTGGTCATCCATCTCATACTAGAGGCTACTGTTTGCTTTTACTTACCACTAACAAAATTGTGGAGACTTGTGAGATGTCTTTTGATGAAGCTAGCCCAGGTACTAGCTCAAACATTGCAGGTCCGGATCCATATCCTCAGGGGGAGGGTATTTCAAAGAAGAAAAAGAGTTCTTGATATTGCTTGATAGTTGCAAAGCTGACATATGTCCAACTCCGAACTTTGAACAGGCTCCAACTACAATCTCTGCAGGTCCTAATCGTCCACAAAAGCCACAAGCTCATCAATCTGCGATGAACCTAATGAAGAAGAAGCTTGTGAGACATCTGTTCCCCTGCGGATTATAAGAATCATCCCTCACAATTGATAATTGGAAGCTTGCATTAAAGAGTTACAAGATCCAGCAATGATGAGTTCAAAATTTGAAATGAGTATGATGGGTGAACTCACATACTTTTTAGGGTTGCAAATCAAGCAAACGAATGAAGGTACCATTGTGCAACAAACGAAGTATACAAGGGACCTTCTCAAGCACTTCAACATGGACAAAAGGAATCCTTTTCAGATACAATTAGGAACAACATCAACACTTCAACTTCATGAAGATGGTGAACCCATGGATCAAAAATAATATAGAAGCATGATCGGATTACTTTTGTACCTCACGGCATCCTGACCGGGCATACAATTTAGCGTATGTCTTCGTGCACGGTTTCAAGATTCCCCACTTACTTCACATCGTCAAGCCGTCAAAAGGATTCTTGGGTACTTACATGGAACTCAAGAATTTGGCATTTTTCTTCCTTCTTCCTCAATCGTTACTTTGAATGTTTTTTCGGGTGCTGATTTTGGGGGTTGTAGGATTCATAGGAAAAGTTCATCTGGTTCTTGTCATTTTCTTGATAATTCACTTGTTGCTTTGCCCTCTAGAAAACAAAACTCAGTTGCACAATCCACAACCAGATCTGAATATGTAGCTGCTGCTAGTGCTTGCTCACAAATTTGGATTGTTCAAACACATAAGGACTATGTGGTTAATATAGATAGTGTTCCACTGTTTTGGGATAACACTAGTGCCATTTGCATTGCTAAAAACTCCATGCAACATTATATAACTAAGCACATTGATACTAGGTATCACTTTCTTCGTGATAATGTTGAAAAGGGAAACATTGTGCTTCACCATGTAGATACCGACAACAATTGGCTGATATTTTCACAAAACCTTTGGATTTCACTCGTTTTTGTTACATTCATAGTGAAATAGGGGTTATGCATCCTCATGGCTCAAATTGAGGGGGAGCTTTCAAATTTACGATTTGAATTTAAAAATAATATGAGCATAATATTTCATACATATATGACTTTCTAATTCCATCTATATGTTATATGTTCTTACTGTATTATCCGTGTTATAAATTTTGAAGTTTTTGTCATGACTAGTAATTGGAATAATTACTTACACTAAATCTGGTCTTGATCAAAATTTCTTGCTGTTTTGAACCTGTTGCTTGCTCACAAGTTCTTTTAAAAGAATTAGTCAAGTAAGCAACTCACATGTTGAGTTTTTATGTTCAAATGAAGAAATGGGAAAAGATCAAGACAATATGCATGCATCGCACTTCTTCTTTTGAGATGGCTTATCATTGCACTTAGATATGAACTTGGAAGAAGTTGTGTATGACTAAAACCATGTCCTTAAGCTTCTAATTATCAAATGACATAGGCTTTGCTTGGTTGGTTAGAATAAGGCAGATGTGCATATAATCACTTGCAAATATCATATGATCAAAATTTGTGCTTTGAAAAATAATAAAATTCAGCAACAAGTGTCATGCTTTCAGGTTTTCAAATTATTAAGTTTATGAGATCATGACTTGCTAAAATCGAAAATTACATTTGATCTCTAGCATGGCCTACACTACTTTATGTATCTCATTGTTGTGATAGTGTAAGTTACTTGATAGTATGACTTGTATGAGCTTTGCTTTATATGTATATGTTATAATGTGCTCATAATAAATTAAAGTTTCTCTTTTGTATCTTGCTGAATACATTGTCAAAAGGGGGGAGTATGTAAGGGGGAGAAATTTATTTCTATCTCATTTGATTTTCAAAAGGGGGATAAATTGTTTTCAAAACATTTCATTTGAATAAGCCAATGTTCTGATTTTAAGTGGTGTTGCCAATGCATTCATCAAGGGGGAGATTGTGAGACCTATGTGCGCTGAATACATTGGCTATGGCGATAAAAGATTTGAAGACTACTAAGGTCCGACGATAGGTCCTGCTTGTTTTGGGTAGCTCCGGCAAGGTCCGACTTCTTTGTCTAGGTCCGACTAGCTTTGGTTAGCTCCGGCTCTAGGTCCGACTAGCTTTAATATGCTCCGGTGCTAGGTCTCACTAGCTTTGGTAAGTTCCGGTGCTAGGTCCTACTAGCTTTGGTATGCTCCGGTTCAAGGTTCGGTTAGCTTTGGCAAGGTTCAGAGCTTGATCACAGAGGTTCTGCTTTTAACTTGCAATGTTTCGAACTTGCTTTTTGGATTATGGAAAGTTTGTTTAATATTTTTTTACTAAGTTTTTGGAGTGTTTTCGTGGTTATGACTGATATCATTTTGCTGTGGTTTGCAACATACTTATGTGAGGTTCTCACGTAAGGTGTTGTAGTTTCAGAACTAACAAGAGTCAAGTCGAGGACTTGTGCTCGAAAGTATCGGTTGTTTATTCATGTGCAGGTGTTGCTTGAGTTCGAGACATGACTGTTGACGGGATCCATTGAACTAGTCTTATGGAGAAAATGAGGTTCAACAACCATGTTCGGGAGGTGGTTGAGTTGATTGGGAGGTTGCGCATCATGTTTAAATCAAGAACAATTCATATGAAGGTATCATGGACGTCGTTTATAAGATGTTTGCACATGTGCAAGGAGTGCATGGACGTGGCTACATGGTTCTGAGGTGTGATGAAGAGATGTGGAAGTAAAAAATTGGTCAAAAAAGTCCAACCGACTAGGTTATGGACTCAGGCTGCGGTTGAGTCGTGTTTGACTCAAATATGGAAAGTTTTGTGTTGGTTATGATAGGATTTCGTCTGGGTCTTGAATTTGAGTTTTTTATGAATGTGGGATACGTTCCCAAGGTGTTTGGATTTCTTATGATTGCTTCTATCTATGTATAGAAGAGTCTTGAGCAGTTATGGAAAGTTTAAATTTGTGAATTGAGTAGGATTAGAGTCCTAGTTAGGTTTGTCTTGGCCTAAGGGCTGGTTATATAAGCAAGGTGAAAGTGCAGGCCTCGTGGGTTTTGGATGATTTATGACAATCAAATAATATCCTAACCACTTTGTTGAGACGAGCACAGGTTCTAATGAGAAAATGAGCAAAGTGCCAAAAAGAAAAGAGAATGAGGAGCAATGTGGAAAAGAGATCAAGGAACAAGTGTAGTAGATCATTGTGTATGGAGTGTGTTAAGGAAACACACCCCAAGAGCTCAGGCACAAATAATCACACACATTGCACATATTCATACAGGACTGGACTAGTCCGACTGACTACGTATTAGTCCGATTTCATTCTGCACAAGATCGGAAAAGTCCGATATCACCACAGGCTAGTCGATATCTCTCTGACTAGAATCAGACTAGTCCTCCCCAGTGCGGACTAGTCCTCCAAACACTTCACAAGTTGCACAAAATCGGACAAATTTGATATTAGCACGGACTAGTCCTAAAAACCATCTGACCTAAATCGGACAAGTCCTCCATCTGCGGACTTGTCCCCAATTCACTTAGGGTTTCACTTTTCTAGACAAGTCCGATATCCATCGGACAAGTCCGAAGATTTCCAGAACCAACTTCAGACAAGTCCGCTTTCAGCCGAACTGTCCGATATTTCGGGACACCTAGGATTTGCTACACATAGCACACTGGACTAGTCTGGTGTTCACCACAGACTGGTCCGATATTCCTAAACCCTAACGGTAACTTTTGGGAACCCCATATAAATAGGTGTACACGGCCCATCATTCACATCTCTCGACCCCTAGCGCCGTCACATCTCCCAAGAGCCTCAAAAACACATCTCTCAACGAAATCAAACACAACAAAGATCAATTCCTCGAGGATACACTTTGGACCATTGGAGAGACACAGTTCATCGCTCATTGAGATCTTGGTTTGTTTCCCTAACACACTCCTTTTATTTTCATTGTGATGTTTAGAGTGTGTTCTTGGTGGTGTTCTTGTTGTAATCTTGGAGAGCCCTCAACTTATTAGAAGGCTCCTTGAATTCGGTTATTTGCCCTTAGTGGTAACTGAAGAGGATTGGCCTTCGTGGCGATCCGACGAGGGTAGGGTTGGAGAAGACCCGATCCTTTTGTGGACTCCTCAACGTGGACGTAGGTTGCCTCTGTGGGAATCGAACCACGGGATAAAAACATTGTGTTCTTTCTTTGCGTCCATTGCTCTTACATTTCATATATATATATATATATATATCTTGGGTTTCGATCAATTGTGCTCACTTTACATTGAAACGTTGAGTTTAAAAATAAATTGTGATACATCCTATTTTATTGTTGTGCAACACTTAAATTACAAGTATAATTCCATTGCTTACATCCTAGGATCAAGTTAATCGATCAAATTTTATTAACCTAGTCGGTACACACCGGACTAGTCTGCACTTAACCGGACTAGTCCGATATCTCGAGATTTGATCTGGTTGTTAAGTGTTGCAGGTTCCAACAAAATTCAAAAAGGCCTATTCACCCCCCCCCTCTAGGCCACATTCAATTCGTATCAGAGCAAGGTTCTTCAAAAGGAGACTAATCGCTCGATGAGATCATGTCGGACATGAAGGACGTACAGAAGAGCAACAACCAAGAGAAGTTTGATGAAGACAAGAACCAAAAATTGGAAAGGCTCCTCGAGGCCATTCAAGACTTCGAGGATGACGATGAGGAGACGCTGGAACTAAAGGCGCTCCTAAGGAAGAAAACTCTTTCCAAAGGAAAAGTAGATTGAAGATGAGAAGAAGAAGAAGGGGAGTAGTCACACCGACTACTCCCGATATCCTTTTAATTATGATCGACTAAATACTAACAACAATCATTATCTATCTATTCCACTTGGAAAAACCCCACACTTTGACGGCAA
The DNA here is from genome assembly GCA_036927565.1 of Tuctoria greenei. Taxonomy (NCBI): domain Eukaryota; kingdom Viridiplantae; phylum Streptophyta; class Magnoliopsida; order Poales; family Poaceae; genus Tuctoria; species Tuctoria greenei. The sequence goes on from JAYESD010000008.1 coordinate 106,339,838, forward strand.
TGACTATTCAATGTCGAGGCAAAACATGAAAATGCATTTGATTTCCCTCAATCCATGTTTGTGGCACATAGTATGCATAGGAATAGACATCCCGGACGATGATGAGGAGCTCACACCTAGCCAAGAGCAAGCAATCCATCGAAATGCCCAAGCTGCTGCAGCCATTACTTCATCACTCAGTCGTGATGGGTTTACAAAGGTGGATGGACTCGAGTTCGCAAAGGAGATATGGGGTACATTGCAAACCGCACATGAAGGCGATCGTCATGTGCGAGAAGCAAAAATCGAGATGATTGAAGGCGAGCTGGGAAGATTCACCATCGAAGAAGATGAGTCACTGCAAGATATGTATAACCGACTAAAGACACTCATCAACAAGGTACGAGCATACAGAAGCAAGAAGTGGAACGACCACGAGGTGGTGAAGCTTATTCTTAGAGCCTTCATGCCTCGCAATGTTACCTTGTGCTCGATGATAAGAGAAAGCCCCGGGTACAAGAAGATGACCCCGGATGAGCAACTTGGGAAAATCATCAACTTTGAGATGATGGAAAAAAAAAGCCAAACATGTTAAGGAAATTGCCAATCTCACCTCGGCAAAGAAGAAAAGGGCCGCTCTAATGTCCACCCTAAAGCCCTTGTCTAAAGAAGCTCGAGAAGCTCAACTAGAAGAAGACGGTGATGATGAGAGTAGTGACTTGGATGACAACGAAATGATACTATTCATGAAGAATTTCAAGAGAATGATGAAGAAGAGACAAAGGGCTAAATCGAGTGACGGGAAGTACAAGGAAAAATCAAGACCGAAATGAGACGGGCATGCTACAATTGTGGTGAGTATAGCCACTTTATAGTTGATTGCCCATATGAATAGAACAAGAAGAAGACCAAAGAAGGGAAGCCTCAACCCAATAAGTTCTTCAAGAAGAAGAAGCAAGCTGAACAAGCGCATCTTGGAAAAGAATGGGACTCAAATGATGAGTCCTCATCCGAAGAAGAAGAGGAGATGGCTAGCATAGCCATCGAAAAGACATCCATAAAGTCCACTCTCTTCCCCACCCTTGGCGCCTAAAGGGGAACCGTACTTGCCTCATGGCAAAGGAAGGTAAACGCAAGGTAACTACCAAACCCTCTTCCATGCAGTCCTATTCTAGTGATAGTGAGATTAATAGTGATAATGAAGATATGCTCATTGGATTAGATAAGAAAATAGTCACAAACATGAAATTTTTACTTGATCAACTTGTTGAGAAGGAGAAGTTGATACATCGTCAAGAAGACATGATTATCTCCCAAAAGGAGGAATATGTTGAACTTGACAAACTTTTAGAACTTGAAAAGGAGTGAAGCAAGTCACTAGAGCTTGAGTTAGCATCAAGCAAGGAAGCTTGCTTGGAGTTAAGCGATTCAAATGCTACAATCAAGGATGAACTTGCTGACCTAATCAAGGTTAACAAGATCCATGAAGTGCAAGTTGAGTCACTCAAGCAAAGTGACCCTTTATCCTCTTCAAACTCACCTTCTTAACCCCTTAAAACTGAAACTCATTCTACTTGTACATGTGGTAAAGTTGACCCCAGCTTGAAAGACAAGTCAACCTCTGCCAAGGGCAAGCATCCTTCACAAAATGGCATATTCGACAATGAGATGATCAAATATGTACGTAGTGCATACTTGGTCACAAGACCTCCAGATGTCAAATATGGCATTGGTTACTCTTATGGTGAAAAGCAACATGCTAGAAGCCATAAGAATAACAAGGAGAGCATTGCCTTTGTAATGGGAAGACCCTCTCAAACTTGAATGTACAATGTTAACACATCAAGCACACATGGACACCGGACTAATCCGGTCGGGGTCCGGACAAGTCCGATCTCCCAGACTAGTCCTGTATATAAACAACAACAGTTGCTTTTCAGAACCTTTGATGCATCTTATGTGTTAATGATAAGTAATATTGGTAAGATTTATGCTCATTATGTTGTGCCACGCCATGGGAACACAAAATCTCATGTGTGGGTGCCTAAATCGCTTGTGACTAACCTAAAAGGACCCAAGCAAGTTTGGGTACCTAAAACCAAAGCTTGATTTATTTTTGTAGGCCTATTCCTCCGGTGGATCTAAATGGGTGCTAGACAGTGGCTGCACCAACCATATGACCGGAGAAAGAAGGATGTTCATGGAGTATGAAGCAAATGAGGATCCAAGCGAGGGCATCTATTTTGGAGACAATAGTCTAGGAAAGGTGCTCGATACCGGTAAAATTACCATATCATCACAACATACTCTTTCTCATGTGTTACATGTTGATTCCATAGATTATAACCTGCTGTCCATATCTCAATTATGCGAAAAAGGTTATAATTATCTGTTCACTAATGAGGGTGTGACCGTCTCAAGAAGGAGTGATGGTTCCATTGCATTCAAGGGTATGTTAAAGAGAAAGATTTACCTTGTTGACTTCAACAAACATAAAGCCGAACATGACACATTCTTGATTGCAAAGACCAACATGGGTTGGCTGTGGCATAGACGACTAGGGCATGTTGGTATGAGGAACCTTCAAAAACTCCTCAACGGCGATCACATCCGAGGTTTGAAGGATGTTGTTGTTGAGAAAGAAAGGCCTTGTAGCGCGTGCCAAGCCGGGAAGCAAGTTGGAGCACCACATCCCGCTAAGAGCGTCATGACTACAACAAGACCGCTCGAGCTACTTCACGTGGACTTATTTGGTCCAATTGCTTACATAAGCATTGGCGGTAACAAATATGGTTTAGTAATTGTCGATGACTTTTCTCGCTTCACTTGGGTTTTCTTGTTACATGATAAGGGGGAAACACAAGGATTTTGAAGAAATTTTTCAAGCGTGCTCAAAATGAGTTTTCATTCACAATTAAGAATATTCGAAGTGACAACAGCGCGGAGTTCAAGAACACACAAGTTGAGGGGTACCTAGATGAAGAAGGCATAAAACATGAATTTTCAGCACCTTACTCCCCTCAACAAAATGGAGTTGCCAAAAAGAAGAACCGAACCCTCATAGAGATGGCGAGAACAATGCTCGATGAGTACAAGACCTTGGATCGATTTTGGGCGGAAGCAGTCAACACCGCTTGCCACGCCACAAATCGACTTTATCTTCATCGACTATTCAAGAAGACATCCTATGATCTACTCACCGGTAACAGGCCTAATATTTCATATTTTTGAGTTCTTGGTTCTAAATGCTATATTTTGAACAAGAAGCCTAGGACGTTAAAGTTCGCTTCAAAGTCTAATGAAGGTTTCTTGCTTGGTTATGATTGGAACACTTACGCCTATCATGTCTTCAACAAGACCTCTGGACTTGTTGAAGCAGCACGTGACGTAGTGTTCGATGAAACTAATGGCTCCCAAAAGGAGCAAGTTGATCCATGTGTGCTAGATAGAGAAGAAGCTCCTTGTCAAGTATTGAGAAGAATGGTGTTAGCTGAAGTTCGACCACAAGAGCTACCTCTAATATGCATAAGGAAAATGAACCACAAGAAGTGGCCAATGATCAAGGGGGAGCTTCCATACAAGATAAACCTCAAGAAGACAAAAATGACCTATAAGTCAATGAGGGCAACCATTTAGGGGGAGAAGAAGATGATTATGAAGATTCAAGACAGCAGGTACCACACCCAAGAGTGCACCAATGTGTCCAAAGGGATCACCCAATCGACAACATCATTGGTGACATCCAAAAGGGAGTAACTACTAGATCATGCATAGCTAATTTTTGTGAGCACTATTCATTTGTATCCTTTTTGAAACCGCACATGATTGAGGATGCATTGAAGGATCCGGATTGGGTAGTGGCCATGCAAGAAGAACTCAACAATTTCAAGCGGAATGAGGTGTGGGAACTAGTCGAAAGACCCAAGTCCAACATCGTCGGCACCAAATGGGTCTTCCGCAACAAACAAGACGAACACGGGGTGGTGACAAGGAACAAGGCAGGACTTGTGGCCAGAGGGTATTCACAAGTCGAAGGTTTGTATTTCGATGAAACCTTCGCTCCAATAGCTAGACTTGAGTCTATTAGAATATTACTTGCACATGCTACTCAACATGATTTCAAGCTCTATCAAATGGATGTGAAAAGCGCCTTCCTCAACGGACCAATCAGGAGGAGGTATATGTGGAGCAACACCCCGGGTTTGAAGATGAAGAGTTCCCCAACCACATATTTAAATTGCGTAAGGCTCTCTACGGCCTCAAACAAGCACCTAGAGCATGGTATGAGTGTCTTAGAGATTTCTTAATTGAAAATGGTTTTATGATTGGTAAGGTAGATTACACATTGTTTACAAAGAACCTTGACAATTATCTCTTTGTTTATAAAATTTATGTTGATGATATAATCTTTGGTTCAACTAACAAATCTTTCTGTGAGTAATTTAGTAAAATTATGACAGATAGGTTTGAAATGTCTATGATGGGAGAGCTAAAGTACTTCTTGGGATTCCAAGTGAGGCAACAAAAGGAAGGGACATTCATAATCCAAACTAAGTATACTCAAGACATACTAAAGAAGTTTGGAATGGACAAGGCAATGCCCATAAAGACTCCCATGGCAACGAAAGGCCACATGGATCTCAATGAAGATGGACCAAACGTCGATCAAAAGGTATATCGCTTCATGATTGGATCTCTACTCTAATTATGTGCATCTAGGCCAGACATTAGGTTGAGTGTATGCTTGTGTGCAAGATTTCAAGCCAACCCAAAAGAGTGTCATTTGACAGCCGTTAAGAGAATCTTGCGATATTTATTTCATACACCCAACCTATGCCTTTGGTACCCCAAAGGTTCCAAATTCAATCTCATTGGCTACTTCGATATAGATTATGCCGGATGCAAGGTAGATAGAAAAAGTACCTCCGGTACATGCCAATTTCTAGGGAGATCCCTAGTTTCTTGGTCCTCCATGAAACAAAACTCCATTGCCCTATCCACGGCTGAAGCGGAGTACGTTGCAGTCAGGGGTTGTTGTGCACAACTCCTTTGGATGCGACAAACTCTATGGGATGACAGTTACAATATGAACCGCATTCCTCTCCTTTCTGATAATGAGAGTGCCATTAAAATTGCCCATAATCCCGTTGAGAACTCTAGGACCAAACACATAGACATCCGGCATCACTTTTTGAGAGACGAAGACAGCCATTTCACATGTCAATACCGAAAGCAACTAGACGATATATTCACCAAGCCACTTCATGAAAAACGCTTTTGCGAGCTCCGAAATGACCTTAATATCCTCTATGCTCGGAGTGTGGCTTGAAATCTTGTATACCTAAGTGCTATCTTCAAAATTCATTGTTTGTGTTGTGAAAATCATCTCACTCAATTTTTCCGAAAAACTATGTCAATTACTAAATCTTGGTGAATTATGATCCTTGCTTTATTGTTGTATGCTTACTGATCATATTCATCAAGATTATTTGATTTGATTTGCCTCCCTATTTTCCAAATAAGTACCTCCGAATATATATGAATGGGCTAGACAATTCTTCCCTGGTGATTACGGACTACTCCATGGTTACCCGGACTAGTCCGCCCATGCAGACTAGTCTGTAGTGTGACGGTTAGTCCGGACTAGTCCGACAGACCACGGACTAGTCCGATATAGTCTCTGGAAAAGTTTGGACTAGTCTGATCATTTTCGGACTTGTCCGATTTTTCGTATCCTTAACCCTAGCCGCCGCCAAACCCTAATCTTTCTCGCACCACACTTGCCTCAAGCTTTCTCTCTCAAAGCTAGAGCTCTCCAAGATGATTCTTCGTTTCCTCCATCAAAACTTCGCAAGTTTGGGTGGAAATTGACCCTCTTCGCTTAGGGATTTAAGACCACGAACTTGTCCGATCCTTCAACACCTACATCTCCTGCGCGCTGAACAAGTCTTGTGGCTATGCACCTTACCTCATGTTTATGATTGAGAAGGTCACAGGAATAGAGTTCGTCAAGGACGTGGAGCACCTTCCCTTGAGGCCCCAAATGCCTCAAAAGCCAAGTGTTCAAGCTTCACCATCTCCGGCCTCTAGCCCAGAGGCCCCTGCGAGAGCCAGTGCTGGTGCTAGTGCTGCTCCCGCCACTAGGGCCCCTCCTCAAAAGGGGTCCCCAAGTGGCATCTTGAAGTACCTGTCTGCTATTTTTGCCTCCTGCAAAAAGGTCGAGGTGAAGGCCCACAAGATCAACAAGAGAAGAAAGGCTGACATGAGATATGTCAAGGAGAATGTGAAGCAGATTTGCCAAAAGCTAGAGATCGAGCCCATTGGATCTCTAGTAATTTCTGATAACTTCGACTCTGATTACACCGAGCTCGGGCCCTTGACTCCCTCCGAGCTTGCCTATTTTGGCATTGTGGACTCATGTGGATTCGTTCCTCCTCCTCCTCCTCAGCAACCAGAAGATGAAGATGAAGACGATGAGAGGACCCACAGCAAGGCCTGAAAACTTTAGGTCCCTCTTCCCTTTCTTTTTGGTGTCTTGATGCCAAAGGGGGAGAGATTGAGGGGGAGTCTTAGGTCTTAGGTTTTAGCGGTAGGATGCGAGGAGAGCTTCTTCTTATGTCTTTTGTTTATTTTGTGGGTTGTAAAACTTTTAATATGCTCTTTTAATGCTTTTGGTTCTGTGATGCAATGTTTTGAACTACTTATGAAGTAATTGATGAAATCTGTGATTTTGCTCTAAGAATGACATATATGCTTGTTGTTGATGTGTGGATGTCAATTATGTCATTCTCATCATGATTATTGCTTCTATACACTTAGTTCTGCATCCCACCATAAAGAGTGCACATATGGATCATGTTTTCATTGCATAATGTATTTTGAACTCATATGTGCACACTTTATGAAAATCTCACCTTTTTATCATACTTTGTGAAATCTCAATCGATTGTCATCAATCACCAAAAAGGGGGAGATTGAAAGTCCATCTAGGAATCCCTTGTGTGTTTTTGATGATTAATGACAAGCAAATGAGATCCTAACCACTTTGTTCAGATGAGCACAGGTTCTAATGAGAAAATGAGCAAAGTGCCACAAAGAAAGGAGAATGATGAGCAATGTGGAAAAGAGCTCAAGGAATAAGTGTAGTAGATCATTGTGTATGGAGTTTGTTAAGGAAACACACCCCAAAAGCTCAAGCACAAATAATCACAAACATTGCACATATTCATACAGGATCGGACTAGTCCGACTGACCCCGGACTAGTCCAATTTCTTTCTGCACAAGATCGTACAAGTCCGATATCACCATTGACTAGTATAATAACTCTCTGACTAGAATCAGACGAGTCCTCCCCAGTGCGGACTTTTCCTCCGAAAACTTCACAAGTTGCACAAAATCGGACAAGTCCGATATTAGCACGTACTAGTCCAAAAAACCCTCTGACCTAAATCGGACAAGTCCCCAATTCACTTAGGGTTTCACTTCTCTGAATAAGTCCGATATCCATCGGACTAGTCTGAAGATTTTCAAAACCAAGTTCGGAAAAGTCCGCTTTCAGTCGGACTAATCCGATATTTCGGGACACCTAGGGTTTTCTACACATAGTCCGGTGTTCACCACGGACTAGTCCGATATTCCTAAACCCTAACGGTAACTATTGGGAATCCCATATAAATAGGTGTACACGGGCCATCTTTCACATCTCTCAACCCCTAGGGCCGTCACATCTCCCAAGAGCCTCAAAACACATCTCTCCACGAAATCAAACGCAACAAAGATCCATCCATTGAGGATACACTTTGGATCATTGGAGAGACACGTTTCATCACTCATTGAGCTCTTGGTTTGTTTCCCTAACACAATCCTCTGGTTTTCATTGTGATCTTTCGAGTGTGTTCTTGGCGGTGTTCTTGTTGTAATCTTGGGGAGCCCTCAACTTGAGAGAAGGCCCCTTGAATTCGGTTATTTGCCCTTTGTGATAAGTGAAGAGGATTGGCCTCAGTGGCGATCCGACGAGGGTAGGGTTGAAGAAGACCCGGTCCTTTTGTGGACTCCTCAACGTGGACGTAGGTTGCCACTGTGGGAACCGAACTATAAAAGCCTGCTTTTCGGGAAAAAAAACGCAAAAATGCGAACTTAAAAATTTTGAAAGTGGACTTGGAAATCCAAACTCACATGAACCATATGAGTTAACCAATGCTCACTAAAAATAGGGACTTGTTAAAATTTTACATAGAACATGGTTGCTAATGTATTTGGAACTTAAGGGGTAAAATCCTTAATTTCCAGGTATTCACATTTTCAATGAAAAATTAAAGGAGAAAAGAAAACAAAATGGCAAGAAAGAAAAAGGAATTATTCCAACCCTAAAATGGGACATTCAAAAAAATTCAAATCTAAGGCTGTCAATTTTTCCATGATCTTCTAATATTCCAAATAGACTCTCGGTAAAGTTTCAAAATTTTTGAAGCACGTTTTCCATTTATTAGACACGTACTGAAAGTTTAATCAGAGTCGATTTCAAATTTAAACTTTGTACTTAATCTTGTCCAAATCAACTCCAAATTTTTTCAGAGGTCCCTTATGGTTCAAAAAGGGTAACTTCAAAGTTTCAGGATTTTTGAACCTAGTCTACTATTTATTTCCTTGAGTCAAGTATCACCACTTGAATTCAAATTCAAAATTTGAATTTGTTTGAAACTTTACCAAATACTGAAATTGATTTGCCCAATAAATTCCTCATATTTTGTTTAGTGTCCCTGCCCACTTTTAACACTTTTAGAGCCTGTTAGATATTTAATTGCAGTTAGAATGAAGATAAGAAGGAGGGAGGTGGGTCCCACAGGTGGTCCCCACACGTCAGGTCGGCACCTCCTCTCTTTCCTCCCATGCCTCCACGCAGACGCTGCATGTGCCACGGCGATGGGAACGTCAGTCCTTATCTAGCCGCCCGACTCCACCACCCCACTACACCTCACCTCCCGTTCGCGCGCGTCGCCCCAGCATCTCCCCGCCATCCGCCAGCCACGGCCGCCTCTCCACCTCCCGGCCTGCGCGTCGCCCCAGCACCTCCCCGCCGTCCGCCTGCCTCAGCTGACGCCGTGCTTGCCCCCCCCCCCCTCCTGCCGCGCTTCTGGCCGTTGCTCGCCGCGCTCCTGCGCAAGGGTGCCCCGACGACGCACCCGCCTCTGCTCCTCACCGGCGCCGTCGTGTGCCGCTCGCCCTAGCCGCTGGACCGCGCGTCTCCCCTGTGCCCGGCTGCCTCGAGCGCCTCACTCGCTGGCGGTTGCCCTGACTCGCGTCTCTGCGCCGTTTCTCTGCTCCTCCCTTGCTCCAGTGCTGCAGCGCCATGCCACGCTGGCCGCGCACGCCTTGGATGTGCGTCGTCCGTGCCTCGCCGCGCCCTACTCCGCCGCACTGCCTGCGTCACCGTTCTGCACCTCGTCGCGTCCTTCTCCTGTGGCGAGCATGCCCGCGTGCAGCATGCCGCCCTAATGCTGCTCGCCTCGCCGTGCCGGGGCGCCCTCTGTCCACTTGCCACCGTGCTGTAGTACCTTGCCCGCGTCCAACGACCACAACCAGTCACCAACGACAGACAACGCCACAGCGCTCCTCGCTGCAATGCCTTCCGGCTGTGTGCCATGGCGGCACCGCCTTCCATGCCGCGTTCCTCACTGCTGCTCTCCCACGGCATGGTCACCGCAATCCACCGACCATTCGCGCTGTTCCTAGCGTGTCTCTTCTGTGCTGCTCGCTACAGCGCATCTCCAGGCCGCATTCCTCCCACCTCGGCGTCACGGGAAAGTTCAAACGAGTGATGTGTTACTTAGCCTTGTGCTGCCCCGAATTCGATGCTTACTTTCCGTCGTCGCGACATTTTGTTCATAGGCCGTGTCCTAGCAGAGAAGCAGGTGATATGAGTGGTGAAGGAGATGCAGGAACACACCTTTGAGACCATGGTATCGACAACTGGTCCAAGGTTAGCTCTGATTTTGCAAGATTGATTGGATCAGTGACTGCAGCCAAGGTGTTCGATGAAATGTTCACGAGGAAAGAACCAACATTGTTGATGTTTAGAACTGGTCTGTGATGCAGGGGTAGGATGATGTTGCGACCGACAAGCCTAAGTGCCAAGATACCCTTTGAATGGTGATGAAGCGGCGGGAATCAAGTACAACCCCAAGATATTCGGTGAAATTCCTACAAGGTGATCCTTGCCCTAAAATGCATTGTTTGACATCACCAAAGTCCGTTAGTCGTGATCGCTAATGGTACTCATGTGTCATCAAGCCGTACGTCCAGTGTCCGCATTGATATCATTCCTATAGGAGTCCCCAAGTTGACCTTCTTTGTCTTTTGAATAGCGTTAACTTGTCTGTGCGTGCTCGTGATGCTCCACCATTAGTCACGTTGACGTCGTTGACCACATGACGTCCCCGTGATGTTCTGAGCCATCATCGTGTCATGGCATCAAGATGAAGGATGCTTGTGATGTGTGTGGTGCTGAAACACCAGCACGACTCGCCGGGCAATCGTTGTCAAGCTAAATTAGGTTTAGTCGTTGTCAGAGCAGTCGAGTCCTAGGTATAGCCAATGTCCTCGACAAAATGCCTTCTTGGTCAAACCAAGGTGGTTGGTGATCACTAATGACCTATGGTTAAGTAAAGCGAGAACGTTGCGACCGATAAGGAAAACTAGACCAAGGCAAAACCTTGGATAAGGATTTCTTGTTCATGTCGACGATGTTCCCGAACTGCCCGCAGAATTGCTTAACTAGGTGTGCCATTTCTTTGACCACAGGTTCGTCGAGACGCTTGCCGATGATCGAGTCAACATCACTAAACTTGTGACTCGTAAGGTGTTGTTCGGGATTTCGCTCACCACCATTGACGAGTCCGGGTTGATGTGGACGTCGCTAAGATGATCTTCTCGAGATGGCAAAGCATGCCTTCACGACAAGGTCTCGCATCATGTTTAAGTCCCAAGAGCTTACCGAGATCACCGGGATAGGCTTACAGGAGACACTACATTAGTGTCGTCGTGTAAGCACTTGAACGATGCTCGAGAAGCTTGCCGTAGAAACTACTTTACCTAAAGGTCATTTGAACTTTGTCTTGGTACTCATGCTAGGTTAACAGTGCTTGTAATGACTTTTAAGTCCAAACCATGTTGATCTCACTTCACTCCCAAGTGTCGTTAGGGTTTCACATTGATTCATCCCAAGTCAGGACCCTACGACAGCACTGCTCACTTAACTAGGTTTACTCCATTATGAGTTAAGTGATGTTCATTGGTCGACTGCTAAATCGCGACCTTCGTTTTGTACACTCCACTGATACTCAGGCTTTCGATGTCCCACCTTAATTTTTGGGTCGTCCTTACACTTCTCCGCCCAACACTTCTTCACCATTCAGATTTGTCAATCTCGCGTGGCATAGCTTGAAGTGTGGTGTGCTAAGTTGCAATGTTGCTTTATGTTGTACCTTTTAGTTCATACCGAAACTTCTATGTCCACCTTGACTCATCCTCTGGTTGCCCCCACAACAGAGGCATATCTGTCCTTCCTAGTCAAACTCCTCGTTCTTAAAGTTTACACAACCCCATGGAGTCTATTATTAAACTACTTAATTACTTAATTACTTATATGCATATCATGTCGATAGGAACGTGATGATAGGTGATCGACGAGAAGTTTCGCTTGGAGGAGAAGGCCAGGGTGTCCACTTGAAGTCCTTGGTGGAGTCTGCACAGAAGGACCACTAACAATTGACATTTATTCGAGTCGCAAACAAAGGCAAGCCCTGGTTTGCATTTAAGAGTTGTTCAAAGTTTTGCAGTATTTATCGCATTACATCCTCGATTGATATTGTGCATTTACGTATAAGGTGATTGATACTCCACTTGCATGACCACAAATCCCAGGGTTTGGTTGGAACGAGTTATAGTTTGACATGTAGTAACTACTTTGCTAATGTATAGGAATTCCGGTAGAAGTCGAGTAGTTGGAATCTACTCGCGAGATAGGAATAACAGTTCGCGTGAGGGTGGAAGATTAAAAATGGTTTATGAAATAAATATGAGAACGGGCAGGGGGAATAGGAGTCGACGAGATGGAGTCTCGGGCGCATAGCCCTGCCTGTGTTGCTTGAGGACCGTGCCGTATGCGGCACCATTGGGCAAGCTTGAACTGTACCGATTGCATAATGGTATATGGGCCCATTAAACTGATGTAACTCCAGACTGTGGTGTGGAGACTCCTCGGTTGTCCTTGAATGGAGATGCGAAGGCAGAAAGGTGTAAATCTCCTAGCGGGATGGTTTGACGTGTCTGTGTAGGGGACCTTTTGCTCGGGATGAAGAGGTTCGTCGACATTGGGGTCTTGGGTGAAAGGTGGCCACGTATGACCCACGGAGGAGAGCACGTATGTGTCTCCCACGCGGGTGTGCGTGTCATGCGGTCCGGGTGTGTCCTGATTGCAATCACCGTCCCTCGCGGTAATAGAGTACCACTTGTCCGTCGCTGTCGTGGTGTAGTAAATACTAAAGAAGCCAGAAAAATATGTTATATTGAATTATAATTGCTTTGCAACCTTTTATGACTTAGATATAGAAAAATTAAAGTTTACATTTTCCCCATACATTAGCTGTAATAGCATTATGTGCTTTGGGCATGTCATATCATCGGCAAAGCTTTTCTTGTTTGATTGTGGAGTCTATGATGTGTCGTGCCTAAAGAATGTCATGTGCTACTTAAAACTTAATCATAAGGATACACTTGTAGGCGAGTCTATTTATGCTATCCCATACCTATGATTAGACATTACCTTGCATATGTCTAGTGAGATGGGTCAGTCATGCTGAGCCTTATGCTCACGTTTGTGCTTTAACGATTTTTCCAGGTATTAGATTTATTTCCTCTGTTTAGGTTGAACATGAGATCTCGAGCTATCGAGATAAATCTCATGTGAACCACGTCGCTTCTGAATGTTCTTCTTGTTGCTAATGAGAAGCATCCTAGGGCATGGATGTCTTCTCTCCTGCTTAGTTAGGTGAGATTATGAGTATGTATTTTCCGATGTGTGTGTACCTCAGTCGTACACTCTTTTGTAAACTCTGATTATTCTGAAATGAAAACTTTGTACGTTTTGGGGTCCTTTTCGTGTGTGCTGATAGGTGCCGCATCGCACGGCACCACCCAATGAGATCCTCGGATGTGTGGACTCCGGTCGCCACACGAACCACGGGATAAAATCATTGTGTTCTTTCTTCGCGCCCATTGCTCTTACATTTCATATATATATATATATATATATATATATATATATATATATATATATATATATATATATATATATATATATATATATATACATACATATATAGGGTTTCGATCAATTGTGCTCACTTTACATTGAAACGTTGAGCAAGCTTAAATTGTGATACATCCTAGTTTATAGTTGTGCAACACTTAAATTACAAGTATAATTCCGCTGCTTACATCCTAGGATCAAGTTAATCAATCAAATTTGATTAACCTAGTCGGTACATACCGGACTAGTCCGCACTTAACCAGACTAGTCCGATATGTCGAGATTTGATCTGGTTGTTAAGTGTTGTAGGTTCCGACAAAATTCAAAAAGGCATATTCACCCCCCCCCCCCACCTCTAGGCCACATTCAGAAGGAAGGCCAGAGCTTGTGGTGCACGAATTTGGGGCTGTCCTGTCGTGGTTTGATCAAAAGATTTGTAGTTTGAATGAACTTTTGTGCCTTGTTCGTCCGACTTGTTTTCAGACAAGTTTTTTTCGTAAAGTTTCTGCGCAGCACTACCTTTCTTTGGTGGTTTTATCATAACTCGAGTTTTACAGATCCGATTGACGTTATTCTTCTTGATTTGTCTTCAAAACTTAATTTTCTATCATCTGTGAAATTTTCACGGTCATTGGATTTGTGGTTTCTGATCTACACGAGTTTCTTTGCAGTGTTCCAGAACTGTTTTTCTCGGATAGGACAGATTGACCTTTGTTCGATCTTTCAATCGTAACTTGAGTTTCTCTTGACGTATTTTCTTGATTCTTGTTGTGAACTCTTCGTGACATGATTCTCCAAAACCTATACTTGTTTAGTTACAATTTATCACCTTTAGACTTGTCGCACACATGAATTCTTTAACAGATCATTTTTCTGCCGAGGTTTTTTTTTGTTGCTTCTACTGAAAATTTTTAATCTACCATTCACCCCCTGGTAAATTTACACATGCTCTTCAATCCTACAATCCCTATATTTCCTTTGTAATCCTCTACGTTCGACAATGCCACATGCTCTTGGCGGGAGTCGTCCTAGTATTGCTAGGGGTAAACCCGTTCCTTTCGTGTTAATCCACTTAGCATGATAATTCATAATTGACATGATCATTAGTATCTAACTTAGGCTATGTATATGTACATTAGAAGCATCGTAGGAGTCTCTACCTTACTCTTAGCCTAGTCCCTCTTTACCCCATTTATCCCCTGTAACATCCTCATTTTCATGCATCATTACCTACATACATTCATATACATGTTTAACATTAATACACATAAAGAGGAACGAGTTTAAAATTTATTTGGAACAAAACCGCGCTTAAAATTCTGGAAGGTGCGGACTAGTCTGATTTTTGTAAGGACTAGCCCGATTTCTCTCTAACCCCGACCAGACTTGTTCGTTTTTGCTGCGGACTAGTCCGTTTTTGCCTCTGGACACATTCGGAATTGTCCGGTTCTATGCGGACTAGTCCGGTGTTCCAAGAATCCTTGAAAACTTGCTAAGTCCCTAGACTTGTCCGGACTAGTCCAGTGTTCCAGCGGAATTGTCCTTTTTCCTCTCTAACTAAAGACGGTCTTGTATGATTTTTGGCCAGAGTTGTACGATTTCTCTCTGACTAACTTCGGACTAGTCCAGTCCTCGTCGGACTTGTATGATATTTTGCGACTCCGAGTTAATGTTTTGTTTCACGACTTGTCTCTTGGGTTTCACATTAAGTGGGCCAAGGGACGTCGTGTCTAACTCCTTTAGAGCCCATGAGGGACTCTAAACCGGCCTCTAATAATCCCAAACTCGAAATCCATCTAACCCTAGCCTCCACCTCTAGATAAACAACCCCACCCCTTGGCTTGACCTCTATCTGCCACTTTTCCACCCCACCCAACCCCTAGTTCGTGGAGAGCTACCATCAAGGAGGGAGGAGGAGATCCCAAGCAAGAAGAAGAAGATGTGGAAACGGAAGAGGATCAAGATCTCCATCAAGTTTCGTTCTTTATCACCAATTCATCTCCAACCTCATCATCAACCCTAGATCATCAAGATCCAAGTGTTGTCTCCATGTTTCTTGACTCATTGGAGTTCTAAACACCTGGTATACCTTCTATTTCCTTTCCTTACATGAATTCGACCCATAATCTCCAAATTCACGATGATCTAGAAAACCCTAATTTGCTGATCTCGCAAAGTGCGGACTTGTCTGGTCCATAGTGGACTAGTCCGATTTTCCTGGTTAATTTCTTTTGAATTAATTCTAAAATTTGATCAAATAAACTCCAAACCTGTGTAAACTTGTTAAAAGCAACTAGAACTAGTCAGTGATCATTTAAAGCAATCTATTAACAAGTTTCACCTTGCATTTGCATTAATCATGCATGTCATGTCGTATTGTGTAATATTTGTGCACTCTTTGATTGTGTTTCTTGCATTTTATGGTTATTGTGCGGATTAGATGGATTTCTGCTAGAGAGTGCCGCAGAGGATCTCCAACACAAAGAGTTTGAAGGCTTTGATCCGAACCAATCCCAAGAACAAGGAAAGTGTCCTTGAAGCATATTGATCCTGTTTTGAAATAAATGTTTTGTTTGCAAAACGGCATGATTGTGTCTATTTCATGGGAATCCTATGATAGGAAGTTTACTAGCTTTGTTTAACCACCCTTGTCACCTGGAATATATGGTAGAGAGTTGGGATGGGATTTTTACCTTTTTGCTCCGCTTAATTAAATGGGACAGAAGAACGACTACACTACTTAATTTAAGTATGCATCAATGAGATTATGGTTAACATGAACTGGTTATATATGATATGGTAATGCGTGATCTAAGCAAGCATGGTATATGGATTGGTTGGATGTATGGTGGTTTGCTTGCTTTAGATCTAAGGACCGGTTCGTGGAGCGACCATCCAGGATTTACAGTGCCACCACGAGGCCAAGTATGGGTGCAGCATAGCTGATTAATTACGGCTTTGCCAGTGCTATTTGGACCATTAAGGATGCTCAGGGAAGGGGTAGTCGGATTGGGTTTGTTGATGATTGGTGGGACTACCCTGGGATCCGAATGGCTCAAGAGGGGGCCCTTGGTTGAAGATGTGCTCTGTAGGAGATATTGCCACCGGTGAAACCTCAGTGGAGTCTAAATAGCCTAGTAATCCCTTTGTAAAGGCTATTTTATGATCTCTTGGCCACACACCTACAAAAGTGTGAGACGGCATAATTGAGATTCTATAGTCATCAAAAGTTGATGAAATCACAAACACGTGGGTAAAACGGTACAACCTCTGCTGAGTGTGTCTAAAACTATCATGATAGTCGTGCTCCCAGTTATAAGCAACCTGGACCCTCACATGATTCGAGGAAAATTGGGATTTGGGATGGTTATGGCTTGTATTATGGTTATGGATGGTTATGAATTAACTTTTGGTATCGAATATGGATATTGGTATATGATGATGGATATGGAATATGGACTAGTATTATAATAACTACATGGCTTATGATGGGTTTCTTTCATATACGTGTAATATATTGCTTTTCAAATGATTTAATGTACTTTTCAGAACTAGACCATTATTATATCCGTCATTTAAATCAGCCACATGTCATACTTTCCACACTTGCTAAGTACGACATGTACTCACTCTTGCAATCTCCCCCAATAGTTGCAGGTCAGGATTGGGAGTTTAATGGTGATAATGCGGAGTTCTAGGCCGTGTCTGCCGTCAGCTTTGCATGTGGTGTTGCATAGAGATGCGCTATATCCTATTGCTTATGCTACTTAGCTGTTTAGTTTGCTTATTTAGTTTATTTCCGCTGCAATAGTTGAAATTGTCATTAATATTTATTAGAACCTGTATTCGAGGATGATATGGTTTGTGTAACAAAATTTTGTTAATTAATCTTGTTCTATAGTAATTTTCTGTATACTCTTTTGTGAATGCACTCGTGTATGTGTGTTGGACGTCCTGGGCACACATATGCGTTCACTTGGTTCATTTTCAGAAACAGGTGTCACAGATTGGTATCAGAGCCACAGGTTGACCGTAGGACGCAGGCTAGATAGAATGGATACTTTAGAGCACATAGGAGCACTCAGGAACCAATATGTTTTTGTTTGGTGTGTTGTTGCTATATATTGTTTGCTTGCGTGCTTAATAGAGGATTTTGGAATGCTTTAGCGTTGCCATGTCCATGTAGGCTAGTTAGTTTTCTAGTTTCATATCCCTTGATGCATATAGTTGGGGACATTTTCTAATTCTTACCTATTGCTTTTCTCCAGATGGTGAGGACTCACAACCAGAGGGATGCTAATGATGAGGAGGAGAACCATGGAGCACCTCAGAACAACAATGGACAAGGACCTGCTCATGGAGCTATCAACATTGAGCAGCTTTTGGCTATGCAGAACCAGCTCATGCAGACCATGACTCAAACTATGGGACAACTGCAGGCTGGTAATATCAACAATCAGCCCCACATGCCTCCACTGCCACCCCCACCTCCTCATAACCGGTTGGGAGAGTTTATGAGGACTAGGTTGCCAACCTTTGCTCACGCCGCTGGCCCTATGGATGCGGATGATTGGCTCAAGTCCTTGGAGAAGAAGCTTGCTACTGTCCAATGCAGTGGCCGGGAGAAAGTGCTTTTCGCTTCTCATCAACTAGTTGGAGCAGCTGCGGATTGGTGGGATTCTTATTGCAATGCTCCTGAGAATCAAGAGAGAATTACTTGGGCCAAATTCAAAGAGAGCTTCCATTCTCATTATGTGCCGGAAGGTGTAATGATTTTGAAGAGCCAAGAATTTGAGAACTTAAGGCAAGGAAGATCAAGTGAGTGAATATCTCAATAAGTTCACTCAACTCTCAAGATATGCACCTGAGGATGTGAGACGGGATAACCGGAAACAATACTTATTTACGAGGGGCCTTAAAAATGAGATCCAAGTGAAATTGCTCAATTGTGATTATGCCAAGTTCGAGAAGCTTGTGGACAAAGCAAATGTGGTGGAGAACAAGGTCCATGAGATAGAACAAGACAACAAGAGGAAGGTGCCATATTAAGGACAGCAACAGGGAAGTAATGTGCGTCCTCGCTTTGCGCCTCCTAACGCACCATATTATATCTCCTCTACTCCTATACAGCACCCTGGTTATGCACCGCGCCCAACTCAGTTTGTGCAGCAGCGCCCCGTTATGCAAGCACCTAGGCCTGCAATGCCTTTTGCACCTCGTGCTAATTTTCCTGGTGCACATGTTCAGAACAAAGCTCGCCGCAATAATCCCAGTGGAGTAAAGAAGTGCTATACTTGTGGAAAAGCTGGACACTTTGCACATCAATGTCCTAAGTCAGGCCTTGGTCAAGGAAGCAATGCGCCGAGGCAAAACCCAAGACCTAATGGAGGAGCGCCACAAGGGAACCGTGGACAGCAGAATTTTGCTCGTGGCAACATGAACCATGTCTCTTCGGAGGATGCTCAACAAGCGGATGACGTGGTCATTGGTATGTTTCTCGCCAACTCCAACCCGGGACTATGTTGTTTGATTCTGGAGCATCACATTCATTCATTGCATCGAAGTATGTATCCAAGTATAGTTTGCCTATCTCTCATATGAAGCTTACTCTATTGGATAAGTCTCATTGAGGTGAGATGAGGACAAATATAGTATGTACAAAATAAGCCTTAGAATAAGGGGGGGTAGACTTCTCCACTGACCTCATTGTTTTGGACTCTCAAAGATTGGACATTATTCTTGGTATGGACTGGTTGAGGAAGCACAATGGAGTTATTGAGTGTGCCATGAAAATGGTAAAGTTGACCAATGAGGAAGGGATAACCGTAGAATTTGAAGCATCTCAAACCACACTGGAGCAATTGGAGCTGAATCATATGGACGGTGCCGCAATTGAGGAGATTCCGGTGGTGTGTGAATTTTTAGACGTTTTTTCAGACGAGTTGCAAGGTATGCCACTAGATTGAGACATTGAGTTTGTTATTGATTTAATACTTGTAACTGCACCTATAGCTAAGAGGCCATATAGGATGCCTCCTATGGAATTAGCGGAGCTCAAGAAGAAAATTCAAGACCAACTAGAGAAGGGTTTTATTTGGCCCAGCTCTTCACCTTGGGGAGCGCCCGTTCTATTTGTGCACAAGAAGGATGGATTCCAAAGGATGTGTGTAGATTACCGAGCTCTCAACGAGGTAACAATCAAGAACAAGTACACCTTGCCACGCATTGAAGACTTGTTTGATCAGATGAAGGGTTCTTGTGTCTTCTCTAGAAATGATTTGAGGTTGGGATACATTCAAATGAAGATTAGACTATGGGACATACCCAAGACAACTTTTGGGATGCGGTATGGATCTTATGAGTACACCGTGATGTCCTTTGGATTGACCAATGCACCTGCGTACTTTATGTACCTCATGAATAAGGTCTTCATGGAGGACTTGGATAAGATTGTTGTGGTGTTTATTGATTACATTATGATCTACTAGAAGGATGAGAAGGAACATGAGGAACACTTGAATCTTATGTTGCAGAAATTGAGGGAGCATCAATTGTATGCCAAGTTCAACAAATGTCAGTTTGGGTGAGAGAGGTGTCATTTTTGGGTCATATCATCTCAGGAGGAGGAGTATCAGTTGACCCAGGAAAGGTGAGGGACGTGTTGAAATGGGAAACCCCGCAAAACATAAGGGAAATAAGGAGATTCCTTGGAATGGCTGGATATTACCGTCGATTCATCAAGGACTTTTCCAAGATAGCCAAGCCAATGACAGAGTTGCTAATGAAGGGGAAAGCTTTCCAATGTACTACAGCTTGTCAAGAGAGTTTTGAGGAGTTAAAGAAGAGGTTGACAACAGCCCCAGTTTTCATATTGCCAGATGTAAACAAGAGCTTCGATATTTATTGTGACGCATCGAGACAAGGACATGGATTCGTGCTTATGCAAGAAGGTCAAGTGGTTGCATATGCATCGAGGCAATTGAATAAACATGAATAGAATTATCCAACAAATGATTTGGAACTTGCAACCGTGATACACGCATTGAAAATTTGGAGACACTATATTCTTGGACATAGGTGTGAAATTTATACGGATCACAAGAGTCTTTAGTATATTTTCACACAAACGGATCTGAATTTGAGGCAACGAAGATGGTTGGATCTCATCAAAGATTATGATTTGGGGATCAACTATCATCAGGGAAAAGCCAATGTAGTGGCCGATGCTTTGAGTAGAAAAGGAGTAAGTCATCAACTCCGAGTTCGTGAGTTACCATCTGAGTTATGTAAGGAGTTTAAACGGTTGAACCTTGGATTTGCAAATGAGATGGAGATGATGGAGTTAAACCCAACATTGGAGCAAGAAATTCGGGAAGGTCAAACTAAGGATGGGGAAATTCAAGAAATCAAGGAAAGGACCCAAGAGGGGAGAGAATTCAGATTCGATGAGGATGAACATGGTACCATATGGTTGGGAAAGAGGATAGTCGTGCCTAATGTGAAGCATGTTAGGGAGACAATATTAAAAGACGCACATGACTCACCTTACTCATTTCACACCGGTTGTACGAAGATGAACAAGGACTTGAAGACTTGCTATTGGTGGGATGAATATGTAGCATTGTGTGATGTGTGCCAACGAGTCAAGGCGGAACATCAAAGGCCAGCTGGATTATTGAAACCATTAAAGATCTCGGAATGGAAGTGGGAAGATATCATTATGGACTTCATAGTTGGTTTACCATGTACACAGTCCAGTTACGACTCAATTTGGGTAACTGTGGATCGGTTAACTAAGTCAGCCCACTTTATTCCCGTCAAGACCACCTTTAATGAAGAGAATTTGGCAGAACTATACATGGGAAGAATAGTATGTCTGCATGGAGTTCCAAAGAAGATAGTCTCAGATAGATGTTCACAATTCACTTCCAGGTTTTGGCAAAAATTGCATGAAGCTTTAGGAACGAGGTTGAATTTTAGTTCAGCATATCACCCTCAAACGGATGGACAAACCGAGAGGGCCAATCAGATTTTAGAGGACATGTTAAGAGCTTGTGCTTTAAAGCATGGGAAAAGTTGGGACAAGAGCTTGCCGTATGCGGAATTTTCATACAACAATAGTTACTGAGAGAGCTTGAAAATGTCACCATATGAAGAGCTTTATGGGAGGAAGTGT
Source organism: Tuctoria greenei (assembly GCA_036927565.1). NCBI lineage: Eukaryota > Viridiplantae > Streptophyta > Magnoliopsida > Poales > Poaceae > Tuctoria > Tuctoria greenei. Next base: position 106,361,303 of record JAYESD010000008.1, read on the forward strand.
AGGGCACCTTTATTCTGGAATGAGGCAGGAGAAACTCAAGTATTTGGACCAGATGTGTTGCAAGAAACTGAAAATCAAGTCCAAATAATTCGTGAGAACTTGAGGGCTGCCCAATTAAGACAAAAAGGATATCCGTACAATAGGAGAAGTAAATTAACCTTTAAAGTGAGAGATTTTGTTTACCTCAAGGTGTCAACGATCAGGGGTCATAAGAGGTTTAACATAAGAGGCAAGCTAGCACCTCGCTACATTGGACCATTCAAGATTTTGGACAAAAGACGAGAAGTAGCATATAAGTTGGAGATGCCAACTCATCTTTCAAATGTACATGATGTCTTTCATGTTTCCAAACTTAAATAGTGTTTGAGAGTACCAGAAGAACAAGTGTCAATGGAAGAATTGGAATTAAAGGCATATTTGACCTATGCCGAGCAACTGATCAAAATTTTGGAAAACAAGTATAGAGTCACAAGGAACATGGTGATTCGATGGTGTAAAGTTCAACGGAAGCACCACACAGAAAAAGAAACAACATGGGAGTTGGAGGATGATCTCAAGAAGGAATTTCCCTATCTCTTCTCTTCCGCGTTGAATCTCGAGGGCGAGATTCATTTTAAGGGGGGTAGGTTTGTAACACCCTCATTTTCATGCATCATGCCCTACATAAATTCATATACATGTTTAACATTAATCCACATAAAGAGGAACGAGTTTAAAATTGATTTGGAACAAAACCGCGCTTAAAATTCTGGAAAGTACAGACTAGTCCGATTTTGGTGAGGACTAGTCCGATTTCCCTCTGACCTCGATCAAACTTGTCCATTTTCGCTGCAGACTATTCCGTTTTTGCCTCTGGACACTTTTGTACTTGTTCGGTCCTATGCGGATGAGTCCCGTGTTCCAAGAATCATTGAAAATTTGCTAAGTCCCTGGACTTGTCCGTACTAGTTCGGTGTTCCAGCGGACTTGTCCGTTTTCCTCTCTGACTAAAGTAGGACTTGTCCGATTTTGGCCAGAGTTGTCCGATTTCTCTCTGACTAACTTCGAACTAGTCCAGTCCTTGTCAGACTTGTCTGATATTTCTCGACTTCGAGTTGATCTTTTGTTTCACGACTTGTTTCTTGGGTTTCACGTTATGTGGGCCAAGGTACATCGTGTCTAACTCCTTTAGAGCCCATGAGGGACTATAAACCGGCCTCTACTCATCCCAAACTCGAAATCCATCTAACCCTAGCCTCCACCTCTATATAAACAACCCCACCCCTTGGCTTGACCTCTATCTGCCAATTTTCCACCCCACCCAAACCCTAGTTTGTGGAGAGCTACCATCAAGGAGGAAGGAGGAGACCCCAAGCAAGAAAAAGAAGAGGAGGAAACGAAAGAGGATCATGATGTCCATCAAGTTTTGTTCTTCATCACCAATTCATCTCCAAGCTCATCATCAACCCTAGATCATCAAGATCAAGTGTTGTCTCCAAGTTTCTTGACTCATTGGAGTTCTAAACACCTGGTATACCTTCTATTACCTTTTCCTTACGTGTGTTCGAACCCTAATCTTGAAATTCATGACGATCTAGAAAACCCTAATCTGCTGATCTCGCAAAGTGCGGACTTGTCCGGTCCATAGTGGACTAGTCCGATTTTCCTGGTTAATTTCTTTTGAATTAATTTTAAAATTTGATCAAATAAATTGAGTTTTAAAGATCCGATTGACATGATTCTTCTTGGTTTTTCTTCACAACTTAATTTTATATCATCTGTGAAAATTTCACGGTCATTGGATTTGTGGTTTCTGATCTACACGAGTTTCTTTGCAGTGTTCCAGAACTATTTTTCTCGGGTAGGACAGATTGACCTTTGTTCGATCGTAACTTGAGTTTCTCTTGATGTATTTTCGTGATTCTTGTTGTGAAGTCTTCGTGACATGATTCTCCACATTCTATACTTGTTTAGTTACAATTTATGACCTTTAGATTAGTCGCACACATGAATTCTTTAACAGATCATTTTTCTGCCGAGGTTTTTTTTGTTGCTTCTACTGAAAAGTTTTAATCTACCATTCCCCCCCTCTGGTAACTTTACATGTGCTCTTCAATCCTACAATCCCTATATTTCCTTTGTAATCCTCCACGCTCGACAATGCCACATGCTCTTAGCGGGAGTCATCCTAGTATTGCTATGGGTAAACCCGTTCCTTTTGTGTTAATCCACTTAGCATGAGAATTCATAATTGACATGATCATTAGTAACTAACTTAGGCTATGTATATGTACATTAGATGCATCGTAGGAGTCTCTACCTAACTCTTAGCCTAGTCCCTCTTTACCCCATTTATCCCCTGTAACATCCTCATTTTCATGCATCATGCCCTACATACATTCATATACATGTTTAACATTAATACACATAAAGAGGAACGAGTTTAAAATTGATTTTCAACAAAACCGCGCTTAAAATTCTAGAAAGTGCGGACTAGTCCGATTTTTGTGAGGACTAGTCTGATTTCTCTCTGACCCCGACCAGACTTGTCCGTTTTTGCTGCGGACTAGTCCGTTTTTGCCTCCGGACACTTTCGGAATTGTCTGGTCCTATGCGGACTAGTCCGGTGTTCCAAGAATCCTTGAAAATTTTCTAAGTCCCTAGACTTGTCCGGACTAGTCCGTGTTCCATCGGACTTGTCCTTTTTCCTCTCTAACTAAAGTCGGACTTGTCCGATTTTTGGCCAGAGTTGTCCGATTTCTCTCTGACTAATCGGACTAGTCCGGTCCTCATCAGACTTGTCCGATATTTCACGACTCCGAGTTGACCTTTTGTTTCACAACTTATTTCTTGGGTTTCACGTTAAGTGGGCTAAGGGACATCGTGTCTAACTCCTTTAGAGCCCATGAGGGACTCTAAACTGGCCTCTAATAAGCCCAAACTCGAAATCCATCTAACCCTAGCCTCCACCTCTATATAAACAACCCCACCCCTTGGCTTGACCTCTATCTGCCACTTTTCCACCCCACCCAACCCCTAGTTCGTGGAGAGCTACCATCAAGGAGGGAGGAGGAGATACCAAGCAAGAAGAAGAAGAGGTGCAAATGGAAGAGGATCAAGATCTCCATCAAGTTTCCTTCTTCATCACCAATTCATCTCCAAGCTCATCATCAACCCTAGATCATCAAGATCCATGTGTTGTCTCCAAGTTTCTTGACTCATTGGAGTTCTAAACACCTGGTATACCTTCTATTTCCTTTTCCTTACGTGAATTTGACCCCTAATCTCCAAATTCACGATGATCTAGAAAACCGTAATCTGCTGATCTCGCAAAGTGCGGACTTGTCTGGTCCATAGTGGACTAGTCCGATTTTCCTGGTTAATTTCTTTTGAATTAATTCTAAAATTTGATCAAATAACTCTAACCCTGTGCAAACTTGTTAAAAGCAACTAGAACTAGTTAGTGATCATTAAAAAGCAATCTATTAACAAGTTTCACCTTGCATTTGCATTAATCATGCATGTCATGTCGTATTGAGTAATATTTGTGCACTCTTTGATTGTGTTTCTTGTATTGTATGGTTATTGTGCAGATTAGATGGATTTGCGCTAGAGAGTGCCGTGGAGGATCTCCAACACCATGAGTTTGAAGGCATTGAACCAAACCAATCCCAAGAACAAGGCAAGTGTCCTTGAAGCATACTGATCCTGTTTTGAAATAAATGTTTTGTTTGCAAAACTGCATGCTTGTGTCAATTTGATGGGAATCATATGATAGGAAGTTTACTAGCTTTGTTTAACCACCCTTGTCACCTGGAATATATGGTAGAGAGTCGGGATGGGATTTTTATTTTTCTGCTTTGCCTAATTAATTGGGATGGAAGAACGACTACACTACTTAATTTAATTATGCATCAGTGAGATTATGATTAACATGAACTGGTTAAATATGATATGGTAATGGGTGATCTAAGCAAGCCTTGTATGTGGATGGGTTGGATGTATGGTGGTTTGTTTGCTTTAGATCTATGGACCGGTTCGTGGAGTGACCATCCAGAATTTACAGTGCCACCACGAGGCCGAGTATGGGTGCGGCATAGCTGATTAACTAGGGCTTTTCTAGTGATATTTGGACCATTAAGGGTGTTCGGGGAAGGGGTAGTCGGATTGGGTTTGTTGATGATTGGTGGGACTACCCTAGGATCCGAATGGCTCAAGAGGGGGCCCTCGGTTGAAGATGTGCTCTGTAGGAGACATCGCCACCGGTGGAACCTGAGTGGAGTCTAAATAGGCTAGTAATCCCGTTGTAAAGGCTATTTTGTGATCTCCTAGCCACAAACCTAAAGAAGTATGAGACGACATAATTGAGATTCTGTAGTCATCAAAAGGTGATGAAATCACAAACACGCTGGTAAAGCGGTACAACCTCTGCAGAGTGTGTTTAAAACTATCATGATAGTCGTGCTCCCTGTTATAAGCAACATGGACCCTCACATGATTAGAGGAAAATTGAGATTTGGGATGGTTATGTTTGGTATTATGATTATGGATGGTTATGAATAATTTCTGGTATTGAATATGGATATTGGTATATGATGATGGATATGGAATATGGACTGGTATTATGATAACTACATGGCTTATGATGGGTTTATTTCATATACATGTAATATATTGCTTTCCAAATGTTTTAATGTACTTTTCAGCACTCAAATATTATTATATTCGTCATTTGAATCAACCACATGTCATACTTTCCACACTTGCTGAGTACGCAGTCTCTCCGCCCCCCCCCCCCCACCAGTTGCAGGTCAGGATTGGGAGTTTAATGGCGAGAATGCGGAGTTCTAGGCCGTGTATGCCGTCAGCTTTTCCTGTGGTGTTGTATGGAGCTACGCTATACCCTATTGCTTATGTTGCTTAGCTGTTTAGTTTGCTTATTTAGTTTATTTCTGTTGTATTAGTTGAACTTGTCATTAATATTTATTAGAACCTGTATTCGAGGTTGATATGGTTTGTGTAACAAAATTTGGTTAATAAATCTTTTTCTGTGGTAATTTTCTATATACTTTTTTGTGAATGCACTCGTGTATGTGTGTTGAAAGGCCTGGGCACACATATGCGTTTACTTGGTTCATTTTTGGAACCGGGTGTCACATCCCCTTAGGTAGAACCTTGTGTGTGTCATACTACTCCAATTTATCATTTATCCATCCTTGCTAGAACCTTGCCTCGATCAACATAGCCTCTCCACTTGATGATTGTTTTACTTCCATCTAGGCTTCCTTTGGGAAAATATAACTGGCACCCTTTGGGAATACTCTTAAAGAAGAAATGCTACATCGATAGTTTTTGTGCGCTTGCGGATTTATATGTATAATATAAAATCTATTAACAAGCATTTCTGGCACCACTGTTAGAGATGAATTGTTAGTAGCGCTAGGAACCATCAACAAGCATTTCTGGTGCCGTTGCCGGGAAAGGCAGCCAGAGTATTGCACGATTGAGTGAATAGGATAGGAGGTTTTAGTAGGATGACCCTTCTTTATTTTTGAATTTTATGTGAATACAGGGTAGTGTATGCCTAGTTCCCGCTTGTCGGAAAACATTGTTGAAGATCCTAAATCCCTTCTGAGAGATCAACCTTGTGTTGTAACTCCTTAGAAGCTTCGAGTGACAAAGCAAGCCAGCATAACTTCACCAGCACTCGAAACGCTAATCGCCTAGAAGACCCTTCGTGAGTTTTTGGCTCCCTCAACTAACAATGTGCCTGTTGGGCCCACTATTAACACGGGAGATGTGAACTTCGAAATCAGGACTGGCCTTATCACTATGGTGCAAGCCAACCCATTTTGTGGGAAGGCTAACGAGGATGCAAGTGCTCACCTGCAACAGTTCCTTGAGATATGCACCACTTTTAAGATCAAGGACTTATCTTCTGATTGTGTCCGTCTCGGGCTGGTTCTGTTTTCTCTTCTTGTCAGAGCGAAATAGTGGTTCTACGCAAATCGAAGTGCTATAGATACTTGGGAGAAGTGTTCTACGACATTCCTCGCCAAGTTTTTCCCGTTGGGAAAGACCAATGCCCTACGTGGAAGAATTTCAAGCTTCTAGGAAGATGCCAAGGAATCTATTTTCGAGGCTTGGGAAAGGCTTCAGAGATACATCCTAGCCTGTCCCCACCATGGGATGGATGACTAGCTCATTATCCAAAACATCTACAATGGGCTGATCCCTTCTGCCCGTGACCATGTTGATGTTGCTGCAGGAGGTGCCTTTTGCTCATTGATGGTGCCCAAAGGCAAAAAATTGATTGAGAAGAAGGTGTTAAACATGGGATGGAGTGATGAGCATCTTCATACAGGCCAGCGAGGCATGCACACCTTGAAGAAGACAGACCACTACCAAATTGGACCTCCTTATGAAGAAGATTGATGGACAAACAATGGTGAGGTATGTGGCAATGCCTACTGATTAGACTCTCACATCACATGTGAAGTTTGTGGTAACACGGGCCATTTGGGCAATGACTGTCTAGAAACCCGTGAGGATGCTCTATATGTAGCCAGCAATGGAAGCAACAATGGATATCGTCCAGGAGGTCAAAGGTGGGGACAACCACGCCCATTCTTTCAAGGAGGGTACAACAACAATGGCAATAATGGAAATCAACCCAACTCGAGAGAACTTGCCATTGGCCAGCTGAAGATCAATGAAGCTATATCCAAGAAGCTATTGGCCAATGAAAAGACCCTAGAGAGCATTAGTGCCAAGATTGAAGGACTATCTTCAGCCTTCAAGAATCAATTGAGTTTCATCAAAATGCTGGAAACTTAGCTGGCTCAACTAGCAGCTGTTGTTCATCTAGTGGAGAACGACAAGATGCCAGGACAGTCTGAACCTCCTTTGGAAAGCGCCAACATGATTTCTCTATAAGGAGGCAACTTGCTAAAGGACCCTCGATCTCCTACAATATTATGCACAATTGGCGCTCACCACTTTGACAAGGCCCTTTGTGACCTTGGAGCAAGTGTGAGTGTGATGCCCAAGGTGGTTTTTGACCAGCTGAAGTTCACGAAACTTACTCCAACACCAATGCTGCTCCAACTAGCTGATTCTTCAGTCTGTTATCCGGCGGGTATCGCTGAAGATATGTTCTGGTGAAAATTTGGAATTGCTTTATACCCGTGGATTTCATGGTGCTCGACATGGAAGTCAAGAAGAACACACTGCTCATTCTTGGGCTATCATTCCTAAGCATCGCGAAGTCTGACATAGATGTGGGAGCTTGAGAAATCCACTTCCATATAAATGGCAAGGAGGAGAAGTTTAACTTTCGCCCAAAGTTGGAGCAATGATCCATGATTCATATGACGTATGGGACAAATGTTAAACACATTCAAGAGGTCGAAAGCACACCCTCAAAGGTGGACTCACTCATTGCATTCATGAGGAATTCGATCTATGCGGAAAACTCGTCTTATCGTTCACGCCGACACCTTAAGAAGACAGAGAAGTCCAGGCCTCTCGAAAGGCCCATGTCCACTGAGCAAACCAAAGAAGGTATGGCGGAATAAGAAAGACAAGCCTTCTAAGCCCATCCCTTCGGGCCCAGATGTCAAGAAATGAAGAAGGAGGAATGTCCATCTCATCGGACGGTGGTGAGACCTAGCCAATAGGTTAAATTGGTAGTTATCCTTTTCTTTGTTTTTCTTTTCTCTTTATTTGGTTTTCCCCATTTAGATTGATTTTCCAGATTGCATATTTGGTGGCGGGAAACGGCCCTTCTCCAAGATATAAATAGGATCCCTCACCCCTCACTTCAACATGCACCACTTGAGTATTCATCCATTGTATCCACTACTCTTCGTAGGTTTAGAGGAGTATAGGCTGTAGAGAGGAGAGTCTCAAGTCCATAGTCCAAGTAGTAGAGGAGTAGAAGGAGTCTCTTCCCAATTCCTTATTGGGAAAGGTATGCCTCTTATATTCCTATTTGTATTTGTGACTTTATTCTTAATAAAGATGTTATCTTTAGTCTTCTATTGTTCATATACTTTGATGAAGCGTTTCCTGTGGATTCCATGTATGTTGTAGGAGTAATATTTATGATTAAGCCATACCATTGTCATTATATCATCATAAACAATACAAACCCCCACTATAGTCTAATTAGTTATGATATGATTATGTTATCATGAATCACTTATGCTATGAATTAACATTGGTTTGACGATGATTTAGTTCATTCCCTAGGCTTCTAAGGTAATTACTTATTATGCCAGCATGGTGCTAGGATAGAAAATAGAGTTGAATGTCTCGTAGAACAACAGATTGAAGAGGTAGGCAGTAGGTGGTGACAGCCCTATCCGTCATTTGTAATCCTCCACATTCGGCTATGCCACATGCTCTTGGTGGGAGTCGCCCGAGTATTGCTAGGGGTAAACCCGTGCCCGTCGTTCTAATCAACTTAGCATGAGAATTCATAATTGATGTGACCGTTAGTAACTAACTTAGGCTATGTATATGTACATTAGAAGCATCGTAGGAGTCTCTACCTAACTCTTAGCCTAGTCGCTCTTTACCCCATTTATCCCATTAGGATAGAATGCTCTTGTGTGTGTCACACTACTCCAATTTATCATTTGTCCATCCATGCTAGAACCATGCCTAGATCAACCTAGCCTATCCACTTGATTATTGTTTCACTTCCGTCTAGCCTTCCTTTGGGGAAATATAAATGACATATTTTTGGGAATAATCTTAAAGGGGAAATTCTACATCGATAGTTTTCCGTGCACTTGCGGATTTATATGTATAATCTAAAATCTATTAACAAGCATTTTGTGCACCACTGCTAGAGATGAATTGTTAGTAGTTAGTAGGAACCGTCAACAATATGCAAGAGTAGAGGGGTTGTAGTATGGTGCATTTGGTGGTGCAAAGCGGGGGCGAATATTGCTTCCTTGTGGTTGTCCTTGATATGGCGCCTTCCTCTTATTGCCTTGCTCCATCTCACGAACCTTGTTCTCAACCACAATAGCTTTGTCCACAAGCTTATGGAAATTTGCATAGTCACGAATGGCAATTGTACTTGAATCTCATTGTTTAGGCCCCTCATAAACAAATATTGCTTGCGACTGTCTCGGTTGACATCCTCTGGAGCATACCTTGAGAGTTGAGTAAATTATTGAGATACTCACTCACACTGATCCTTCCTTGCTTGAGGTTTTCAAATTCTTTCCTTCTTAGTATCATGACTCCCTCTGGCATATAGTGAGAATGGGACTTCTCCTTGAATTCAGTCCAAGCGATTCCCTTTGTGTTCACATGAGCATTGCATATAGATTCCCTTTGTAGCTCCAACTAATTGATGGGAAGCAAAAAGAACCTTTTCTCTATCACTGCACTGGAAAATAGCAAGTTTATTCTCTATAGATTTTTTTCCAAACATTAGCTTCCAATTGATATGTGGCTTGAGCAAAGGTAGGCGGTCTGGTCCTCATAAATTCTCCCTGACGATTGTGGGGTGGCGGGGTGGTGGTGGTGGAGGCATATGGGGATGGTTTTGATTGTTGATCTGCAGCTGTCCCAAGGTTTGCATCACCGTATGCATATGTTGATTCTGCATAGCCAACAACTACTGAAGGTTGATAGCCTCAGGTCTAGGTCCATTGTTGTTGTTCTGGGGTGCTCCATTGTTTCCTCATTCTCATTTACATCAATTTGGTTGCTAGTCCTCGGCATCTGATGAAAGAACAAGAGATAGAAGAATCTAGAAAATGTCATCAACTATATGCATCAAAAGATATGAAACTATGCAACTACCTATACTAGCCTATATGCATGTGAGAAACGCTAAAGCCTTCCATAATCCTCTACTAAGCACACAAGCAAACATCACATAGCAATCAGCACACCAAGAAATAAAAATGATACCTGAGTGCTTCTATGTGATCTAAAGTGTCCGTTCTATCTAGCCTGCATTCGATGGTCAACCCGTGGCTCTGATACCAATTTGTGACACCCGGTTCTAAAAAAGGAACCAAGTGCGACGCATACGTGTGCCTAGGACATTAATCACATATACATGAGTGAATCACAAAATGATATATAGAAAATTACCACAACACAAGTTAAGTAAGTACTTTTATTACAATATTCAAACAATCCTCGATTGCAAACTCCAATGATAATTATTTGTAAGTTCTGCAGCGGGAATATTCTAAAGTAAGCAAATAGGGTAGCCGGCTCCAAGCAACACCACAGACAAGTCAACGGCAGCACACAGCCTAGTACTCCGGATTATCCTCAGGATACTCCCAAACATCACTTGAAACTGTTGGTGGGGAAATTGCAAGGGTGAGCACATGTCATACTTAGCAAATGTGCGAAAATAATGACATGTAGCTTAAACAAGGAATTGATTATAAATAATGGCTAATTATTGAAAAGTACATTTTAAAACAGGTTAAAAGCATCCTACAATGTCTATGTGAAATAATCCCATCATCTCCCAGTTATTTAATATGCATTATCATTAATTTTTTTAACGATCTTAAAAGGACCAGCAGCTCGTGGCATAATTTTAGATTTTCTCAAGTCGGGAAATTGCTCTTTTCTCAAATGTAACCACACCAAATCACCAGGTTCAAGTTTTACTTCTTTTCTACCTTTACTACCTGCAATCATATACTTCTCATTCATCATTTCAATATTTTTCTTTGTAGTTTCATGCATCTTAAGAATGAATTCAGATCGTTGTGTGCATCCAAATTTATAGTTTCAAAAGGAAGCAAAGGTAGTAAATCAATAGGATCACGGGGATTTAAACCATACACTACCTGTAATGGACTTACCTTTGTTGTGGAGCGAACGGATCTGTTGTAACCAAATTCTATGTGGTAAACACTCCTCCCAAAACTTCAAATTTGTTTTCAAGCAGCCCGCAACATAGTGTATAAAGTACGATTAACTACCTCGGTCTGTCCATCCGTTTGTGGGTGACATGTAGTTGAAAACAACAACTTGGTTCCTACTTTATACCACAAAGTTCTCAAAAATTACTTAAACATTTTGCATCATGATCAGAAACAATGGTATTTGGCACACCATGTAAACGAACAATTTCCGTCATAAATAAATCAGCAATGTGTGAGGCATTATCATTCTTATGACAAGGTATAATGTGTGCCATTTTGGAAAAACGATTAACAACTACAAAAATACTATCCCTCCCCCTCTTAGTCCTAGGCAATCTGAAAACAAAGTCCATAGAAATATCCTCCCAAGGTACACTAGGAACAGGAAGAGGCATATAAAGACCATGTGGGTTAAGGCGAGACTTAGCTTTGTTGCAAGTAGTGCATCGTGACATGTAGCGCTCGACATCACGCCTCATCTTCGGCCAAAAGAAGTGTGTGTACAGCACGTCTACAATTTTCTTCACTCCAAAATGTCCCATCAAACCTCCTCCATGTGCTTCCTGCAAAAGTAATAGGCGAACGGAGCTAGCCGGAACGCATAGCTTGTTAGCACGATAGAGGAGACCCTCTCGCAGCACATATTTATTCCAAATTTTTCCTTCTCTACAATTTTCAAAAGAATCTTTGAAGTCCAAATCAGTATGATATAATGCTTTAATTGTTTCCAAACAAAAGATTTTATGATCAAGTTGGGACAGCATGGTATAACGCCTAGATAATGCATCGACAATGATATTTTCCTTCCCTTTCTTATGCTTAATGATGTATGGAAATGACTCTATGAACTCAATCAATTTAGCATGTCGTTTATTCAGATTGGTTAGACACATAAGATACTTCAATGATTCATGATCGGAATGTATGACAAACTCCTTAGACCAAAGATAATGTTGCCAAGTTTGTAATACACGCACTAAGGCATACAATTCCTTATCATAAGTAGAATAATTCAGAGAAGGACCATGAAGTTTTTCACTAAAGAAAGCAACGGGTTTACCTCCTTGTATGAGAAAGCCTCCAATACCAATGCCTCTTGCATCGCATTCTAGCTCAAAGATCTTATCAAAATCAGGAAGTTGTAGCAATGGTGCTTGTGTAAGCTTCGATTTGAGAGCATCAAAAGCTTGTTGCTGCTGTTCGCCCAATCGAAATGGAACTCCCTTCTTCATTAGCTCATGTAGAGGTGCTGCAATGATGCTGAAATCCCGCACAAAGAGCTGATAAAAACCTGCAAGACCAAGAAAACTACGAATCTGTGTGATGGTTGTTGGGGCTGGCCAGCTGGTGATTGCTTCAATTTTTGCCTCATCCATCTCAATTACCTGCGAGGAAACGACATAGCCAAGAAACGAGACTCGATTGGTGCAAAAGACGCACTTTTCGAGGTTACCAAACAAACGTGCATCTCTCAAAACAGTAAAAACAACACGTAAATGATCAAGATGTTCATCATATGACTTGCTGTAAATGAGGATATCATCGAAGTAAACCACCAAAAATTGTCCAATGAAAGCACATAAAACCTCGTTCATTAATCGCATAAAGGTACTAGGTGCATTAGTTAAACCAAAAGGCATGACTAACCACTCAAAAAGTCCAAACTTGGTTTTAAATGCCGTTTTCCATTCATCTCCTAGTGCCATTCTAATTGGCTGGTAACCACTATGAAAGTCAATTTTTGTGAAGATGGTAGCACCACTCAATTCATCGAGCATGTCATCTAATCGAGGAATAGGATAACGATATCGAATGGTGATGTTATTGATCGCTTGACAATCAACACACATGCGCCAACTACCATCTTTCTTAGGAACCAAAAGAACAGGAATGGAACAAGGGCTAAGGCTTTCACGAATGTACCCGCGGTCCAAAAGATCTTGGACTTGTTGCTGAATTTCCTGAGTTTCATGTGGGTTCGCCCTATATGCTGCACGATTTGGCAAACTTGCTCCTGAAATCAAATCGATCTTGTGTTCAATGCCTCTCATCGGTGGTAAACCAGGGGGTATCTCGGAGGGAAACACATCCTCAAACTCCTGCAAAAGGATAGCAAAAGCAGAGGACAATGCAATAGACAATTCATGAAGTGAAAACATGGCTTCTTTGCAAACTAAAGCATAGCACATCCCCTTAGCATCGAATAAATCCACAAGTTCAGATTTAGTTGCGAGCAACGATGGTGATTTTAACTTAATAACTTGCTGTTTTTCATATTCTAATTTTGTTGCTTTGCCATCACGAATTTTACTCTTCCCAAAATGCACAATTTCAACAGGAGTCATGGGGAGCAAAGTGATTTTCTTTCCCTCATGCATGAGAGTATATTTATTGGTTCTACCATGATGAATAGCATATATATCAAATTCCCAAGGACAACCCAATAAAAGAGAACAAGCAACCATAGGAACAACATCAAAATCAGCAAAATCATGGTATGAACCAATTGAAAAATGTATTCTCACTGTTTGTGTTACCCGAACCTTACCGCTGTTGTTGAACCATTTGAATGTGGTACGGACGAGGGTGCGCTCTTGTTGTCAAACCGAGTTTCTTGACGACGTCCGTGTTCACCAAGTTACTGCAGCTACCTCCATCAATTATAGTGTGTACACGGCAGTCCTTGATGATGAGAAACATGTGGAAGAGGTTGTGTCATTGTAGCTTGTCGTCGATCTCCACTTTGGAGCTCAAGGCACGCTGCACAATGATGCTCCTATAGTTCTCCGTCGCCGCTGTACCAAGTACCTCTTCTTCGGTGTGTTCGTTATTTGGATCTGTAAAGTCAGTAGCAAGAGAATATTCATCTTCAACATCCAAAGTACTATCATACCCGCCATCGTCGCGTGCTATGTATGCTCGTTTGCTCGGGCAATCTCTCATCATATGACCAAGTCCCTGGCAGCAGTGACACTTAATGTCGGAAGTACAACCCGTAGAAGGAGTGGACGATGAAGGCTTGAATGATGTCACCTTGCTGCCTTCTGGCACGCGAGAAGGTGGAGCAGCAGGTATAGTTCGTTGGGCGCCATTGGGTGGTGTAGTCGCTGCACGAGGGGTCGAAGATGGTGCTGTTTTGGATGGTGTAGTCGCTGCACGCGGCGTGAAGTTGCTCCTCGTGCGATGTTGCTGTTGTTGTTGGCCCTGCAATTCTTTTTCTGCCAATATAGCAAGCTGAAACAATCTGTTAACAGTAACATATTCCTTGTAATCAACAATGTCCTGAATTTCACGCCTCAACCCCCCATAGAAATGAGCTATTTTATCATACATGTCCTCTACTACCCCACAACGCAGCATACTCTTTTGTAACTCCTGATAATACTCCTCTACGGACATCTTACCTTGGTCTAAGCGCTGCAATTTTTTGCGATGGTCCCGCTGAAAAGATGGAGGAACAAATCGAACACGCATAGCTTCCTTTAATATGTCCCATGATGGAGGATCAGTTCTAGTTTTAACAAGTTCATTCTACCATATGATAGCAAAGTCCTTAAACTCACGAGTGGCTTGATGAACTCTATGTTGTTCAGGAAAAAGATGGGAATTAAATTTTTGCTTTACTGTCATCTCCCAATCAAGATAAGCCACAACATCATAAGCACCAGAAAAAAGAGGGTATAGTAAATTTCACTTTAGCAAAAGGATCATCAGGAGGATAATTCTAATTGTTATGATTATTACCTCCCATACCTCGATGATAAAGTGGCAGTCTTGGATGATTATGGTGATCTTCTAGTTCGTCATAAGCATTGTCTTCTTGTCCTCCAGCGAGAGGCAACCGAGCCTCAAAAGTATTCATCCGAAGAGCAAGGTCATCTAGTTGGCGAGTCAAGTTCACCAATGACTCCTTTGTTGCTGCGTTGTATTTGGCAAACATATTCGTCATGGTCTTCATCATACCATGTAACTCAGCATGTTGAACACATTCATCATCATTGTCTTCTCCTGCCATTGTTTGTAGGAAACAAAAGACAACAAAAAAAATATGTTATCCCTATCAACTACGGTGACAATGTGGAAGGTGGAAGAAAACAATCTCTCTCGCTCAAGCGTCTTACCACAATCTTACAAGTGTTCTTACCGACACAACAGGTGGTGTGGACGGTGAGATGAACCAATGAAGTGTGGGGTGATCGCAAAGGTACCTGTTATGCTAAAGAGAAAGGTGGAGATTGGATGGCACAATATGGTGGCTAATAAGCAGAAAATTGTTAACAGCTAAACAAAGTTGAATAAGTATTCAATGTAGGAAACTGTTACTGGTCAACCGAGTGACCTAGAGCCTAGCACAACAAAAGGAAGTATCAAGGCAAAAGAAAGACAATGATATAGCCAATAAAACAGCAGCAAGTGGTATAGGCCAATTGCTTTAATATGCATGCTCTTCATATTTTTTTCTTTTTTGTAATATTTTTTTTATATTTTTTCTTTACTCGGGAGCACAAATATAGGAAACACACAAATTTTCAGCTCAATTGGATGTAATATGCGGCCTATAGGAAATCAAGAAGATTCTTTAAAATTTGTGCTAAAACTTCAAAGGCCGGATAGCCTATCTTCCGAGGGGAATTTAGGCAATCTAATTTCGCCGAACGCGTCTACGCGGTGGAAAATCAGATGGGAAATTTTTCGTAGATGAATCTGAAAAAAAAATCGCCCGATTTCAAGTTTGTATGCGAAAGTTATAACCGTTTTAAGGTAGGCTGTCCGAGTTACGTTTTTTTATGTTGATTCCAACTAGGTTTGAGACCAGAACTCACAATCGGATATGAAAACAATCGGGAATTTGCACAGTAACTAATGTGGTGGTGTGTGATGATTCAAGGATGAATGGCACAAAGGTTTATCACCTAATCTAGGGCTGGCGATACGGGAGTTCACGCAAGGCGGCTAGCTAGGGCAAACCGATGAATGTGGTGGATCGGTTTGTTATTTAGGGATTGTGGAATAGGTGTCAAATAGCAAGAAAACAAGGACGAAACATGATAACTAGGACCCAAAACACAAAGCTAAACCAGCAACAAGACTCGACAAAATGAATGCAAACTCAACAATGCAAACTGAAAATGAAACTGCAGGCACTATAGTCTGGGAAGCGGTAAAAATGATCTAATTTTTTTGTGGCTTTTCTGTGGACTCTAGGTATGAAACAAAATAGATCTAATGGAAGGAAAACAGAGATACCTCACGGGCAACCCGGAAATCTGATACCAATTGATGAGTAGGTTTAGGCCCGATCTTCCGAAAGGTATGTCGATTGGGTTGGAGAACTCGACGTTGATTATCCGCGGCACTCGAGCGGTTCGAGTACCCCTGCAATCTCTACACCACGGCCCTGTTGGTTATCAACCGTGTTACACACGCTTGACCTCGCCAAGAAGTCTAATCCCTGCAAGTGCAACTAAGAACACGAGCAAGAACGTCAAAGACACGATCGGAAATTGCGAAGTTGGGGTCTCACAAACCGTAGAATGGCAATATTATTAATCTAAGAAAAACTTACCGAATATGACCGGTGGCTGCAGTATTTATAGGCTAGGGTTCGACCAAAACACGATTAGACGTGTCCCAAATGGACTCTTACGGGATACAAGGCCCAAAGGCCCGATTCGGTGGCGCAGCACCGGACAGAATTCTGGACTCCATTTGTTTCGACGATTCCCTATTACTCCGGCGGAATTTTGAGGTGGGACCAGAGCCATTGGAAATTTTATCTTCTCCTATTTCCGTGCATATGTAGAACATCGAAAACGGAGTCCGTATGCCTCCTGGGCGTCCGTTTTAAGGTAGACTGCTCCTGGACTCCGAGTTGAACTCGAGTCCGAGTTGTAAACTGTTTCCATCAACTTGTGGACGTCCCAACTGGTTCTCCATGCTCCCAAGGCCTCTTTCCTTCACTTGTTGATCTTCTACATTATTCCTAATAACAATTAAATCATCACATAGCAATCTATTCTCAAATTCACATGCAAAAGAAGTTAGGAACGAATTCACCTGCTGATTTAATAACCGTGCTCGTGCTCTTGTGATTGGTCCTTGTAGTTCAATGTGCGTCTCCGCTGTTGTGATGTCCTCATCATGAAGGGTCCTTCCCATTTACTTCTAAGCTTCTCATGTCCGAAGAGTTTAACCCTAGTGTTAAAGACCAAGACTTTATCTCCATGTTTGAACTCTTTTGGCGTAATCCTCTTATTGTACCATCTTCTAGTTCCCTCCTTGTATATTTTGGCACTATGATACGCCATATCTCTCCACTCTTCCAGCTAGGAAATTTGTTTCAATAGGTGTTTTTCGGCTTCATGGAGATCCATGTTCCAAAGACTGATGGCCCAATAAGCTCTATGTTCCAATTCTACAGGAAGATGACAAGTATTCCCATAGACAAGTTGGAATGGAGGCGTGCCAATGTGTGTTTTGTAGGTAGTGCAGATGCCCACAGGGCGTCGGGTAGCTTATGCTTCCATCCTTCTCCCATTTCCAAGACAGTCTTTTGTAGAATATTCTTAATTTGCTTATTAGATGTTCCTGCTTGCCACTTGTTTGTGGGTAGTATGGAGTAGCAATATTATGTTGGACACCATGCTCCCTAAAAAATTTCTAGAAATTCTTATCTATGAAATGAGACTCTCCATCACTTAAGACCATACAGGGAGTGCCAAAGCGTGTGTGACACATGGTTTTGAAAATGAACCAAGCGTGATGCATATGTGTGCCCAGGACGTTTAACACACATACACAAGTGATTCACAAACAATAAACAGATAAAACCATGTCTCGAAGAATAATACTAATAATAGTACCTTATTACAAACCAAATAGTCTTGAATACAAGCTCTAAGGGACTGTAGCAGAAAACACTAAAAACTAAACACTCCAACTCCATAGGCAAGCTTGACGGTAACACACATGCCTAGAACTCCTCAAAGATCTCTGGGTACTCCACATTGTCGCCTGCGTCTGAATTTGTTGGGGGGGAATAGTAAGGGTGGGCACCTGTCGTACTCAGCAAGTGTGGCAAAGTATGACATGTAGCTTAAACAAGGAATGATAATAAAAATGTCTTATTGCATAAAAGTACATTCAAAATAGTTGAAAATGCAATTATATTATCATTAAGTGAGGTCCTCCCAAAATATCCCAAATGACATCAATTTCAACTTATCTACCCAATACCTGCAATAATAATTCATAATCAACTCTTAACTGCTCATATGTCTTAGTTTCATCAATTCCATATACCAAAACCAATTACTGAACCAACACCCATTCGTAGTTCAAATCCAGCGATTAAAACATGTTCAAGGTCCATAACTCTAATCATATGAGGGTCCAGGTTCCTCGTGTCTGGGAGCATAGCTATCATGATAGTTTTAAACACACTCTACATAGGTTCTACCACTTTACTCACAAGTTAATGATTTCATCACCTTTCGATGACCAAGGAATCCCAATTATGTTGTCTCACACTTCCTTAGGTGTGTGGCCAAGAGGTCACAAAATGGCCTTTACAAAGAGATTACTAGCATATCTGACCCCGTTGAGGTTTCACCAGTGGTGATGTCTCCAACTGAGCACATCCAACCAAGGGCCCCCTCCTGAGCCATTTGGATCCCAGGGTGGTCCCACGAATCTCTACAAAACCATCCAACTACCCCATCCCCGAGCATTCTTAATGGTCCAAATAGTATTGGCAAAACACTAATTAGTCAGCTAAGCCACACCCATACTTGGCACTGTGGTGGCACTATAAATTCTTGATGGTCGCTCCATGAACCGGTCCTTAGATCGAAAGCAAGAAAAACCACCAAAACAGTACAACCCATTCCACATAACCGACTTGCTTAAATCCCTATGCACCATGATGCTAAAGGGTTATTATTACCAATTGTCATCACTCATGTGTTCAATAGTTCATAATTAAGCAATATGATTATTTCCCAAACGCCATTTGAGTACAGCGAAGCAAAAGTGTAAACTACCCTTCTCGACTCTCTACATTATGTTCAAGCGACAAGGGTGGTCAGACAAAACATTAAACTCCTACAATTGGGTTTCCATACCAATTGACACAAGCATGCAATTTTGCAAACAAAACATTTAAAAACCCGGATCAAAATGATCAAGGACACTTTCCTTGCTCTTGAACTAAGTTTGGATTGAAAGTTTTGAAATTCTAGTTCTGCGGGTTCTCGAAAGCACTCTCTACAGTGAGACCTTCTATCCCTCGCGACAAATATGTAAAACAATATTACAATCAATGAATGCAAATATATTACTCAATATGGCAAGATATGCATGATTAATGCAATTGTGAAGTAAAACTAATTAATGAGTTGCTATTAATGTTTACTAACTAGATACAATGGTTTCTAACAAGTTTGAACAAGTTTGGAATTTATTTGACTCGATTTGAATTCAATTCAGCTTTCAACAGATTCAGGCACCGGACTAGTCCGCTATCAGGGCTGGACTAGTTCGCCCTGCCCAGAACTGCAGAATATAGGGTTTTATGTACAGCGGGTTTTAGGGTTAAATTATCGTGGAAAAGTGGATGTAGAGGGTGGACCACATGTTTAGAGATCCTAAGGTCAAAGATTGGATGCAATCTTTGGACCTTGACGTCTAGGCTTGATGAGAGGTGTTGATGACAAATTGGGCAATGAAGAACGTCGATGTCAAAATGTTAACGAAGATCGATCTTGATTGAGCCTTCTCTGAGGTTAGGCACGAAGTTCTTGGGCCCAATTAAGGCAATTACCCAATAACCAATAGTGTAAGAATAATAGAATCTGGGTGGAGTTCAGCAGGCCGGACTAGTCCGCAAGTGAGACCTGACAAGTCCGCTTGGCAACAGAGAGTTTTTCGTACATGTCCGGTATGTGTGGCTAGACAAGTCCGTTTTGGATCAAGAACTATTTTGGACAAGTCCGGTGTACCGGCCGAACAAGTCTGGGGTTGAAAAAAAAAAGTATTCCGGACTGAAAATTGGAGAAGATCGGACTAGTCCGTTTAAAATCGGGCATGTCCAGAAAAACATCAAAACCTCAAACAGACTAGTTTGTGCATTGTGTTGGACAAGTATGGGCTTTGAGGAAGACTGAATTTTTCTGAATACAAGGGGACTCGTGCACTATTCCGGAATGTGGCCTAGAGGGGGGTGAATAGGACTTTTTGATTGTTAGTCGGATCCTACAACACTTAACAAATTGATCAAATCTCGATATATCGGACTAGTCCGGTACAAGGCGGACTTGTCTGGTGTGTACTGACTAGATTGATCAAATTTGATCCATTATCTTGATCCAAGGATGTATGCAGCGGAAATATACTTGTAATTGAAGTGTCACACTACTATGAACTAGGATGTACCACAAGTTAATCTTATATTCAACGTTTCAACATAAAGTGAACAAGACTGATTGAGACCCTAGATTGATACGAAGAGTAAGAACAATATGCGCGATGTAAGAACACAAGCTCTTTATCCCGTGGTTCGGTTCCCACTGAGGCAACCTACGTCCACGTTGAGGAGTCTACAAAAGGACCGGGTCTTCTCCAACCCTACCCTCATCGGATCGCCACGGAGGCCAATCCTCTTCACTATCACAAAGGGCAAATAATCAAATTCAAGGGGCCTTCTCACAAGTTGAGGGCTCCCCAAGATTACAATATGAACACCACCAAGAACACACTCTTAGGATCACAATGAAAACTACAGGAGTGTGTTAGGGAATCAAACCAAGAGCTAAATGAGTGAAGAATCGTGTCTCTCTAATGATCCAATGTGTATCCTCAAGGGATTGATCTTTCTTGCGTTTGATTTCGTGGAGAGAGGTGTTTTCTATGCTCTTGGAAGGTGTGACGGTGCAGGGGGTCGAGAGAGTTGTGAAAGATGGGCCGCGCACACCTATTTATATGGGGTTTCCAAAAGTTACCGTAAGGGTTTAGAAAGATCAGACTAGTCCATGGTGGACACCATACTAGTCCGGTGTGCTGCGTTTGTAGCAAACCCTAGGTGTCCCGAAATATCGGACATGTCCGAAGTGAAGTCGGACTAGTCCGATTTTGGTTTTGGAAATCTTCGGACTAGTCCAATTAATATCGGACTTGTCCGCATAGGTAAAACCATAAGTGAATTTGGGGAACAAGTCCGCACTTTAAGAACATACTCAATTTAGGTCAAAGGGTTTTCAGACTAGTCCGTGCTAACATCGGACTTGTCCGATTGACATCAGAAGGATATCGGACAAGTCTGGTGTGTTATCGGACTTGTTCGATTTTGTGCAACCTGTGAAGTGTTTGGGGGACTATTCCGCACTGGGGAGGACTAGTCCAATTTTAGTCAGAGAGATATTGGACTAGTCCGTGGTGATATCGGACTAGTCCGGTCTTTGAAAATCTAGACTGTGAGGACAAGTCAGCATTGTGAGGACTTGTCCGATCTTGTGCTGAAAGATATCGGACTAGTACGGGGTTAGTCGGACTAGTCCGGTCCTATATAATTTTGTGCAATGTGTGTCATTATTTGTGCTTGAGCTCTTGGGGTATGTTTCCTTAACACACTCCATACACAATGATCTACTACACTTGTTTCTTGAGCTCTTTTCTGTATTACTCCTCATTCTCCTTTCTTTTTGGCACTTTGCTCATTCTCTCATTAGAACATGTGCTCATCTCAACAATGTGGTTAGAATCTAATTTGCTTGTCATTAATTAACCAAAACCCACAAGGGATTCGTAGATGCACCTTCAATCTCCCGCTTGAGAGCCAAGTGGCCATTTGTTGCCATGGGGGTCTTTATAGGCTTCGCCTTGTCCATTCCAATCTTCTTGAGTATGTCTTGAGTGTACTTAGTTTGACTTATGATCGTCCCATCCTTTTGTTGCTTCACGTGGAATCCCAAGAAGTACTTTAGCTCTCCCATCATAGACATCTCAAACATATCTGTCATAATCTTACTAAATTCCTCACAAAAAGATTTATTAGTTGAACCAAATATAATATCATCAACATAAACTTGACAAATAAAGAGATCACTGTCAAAGTTCTTTGTAACCAATGTATAATCTACTTTACCGATCTTAAAACTATTTTGAATTAAGAAATCTCTAAGACACTCATACCAAGCTCCAGGAGCTTGTTTGAGGCCGTAGAGAGCCTTACGCAATTTAAAGACAAGGTCGGGGAACTCTTCATCTTCAAATAAGGGGGGTTGCTCCACATACACCTCTTCCTTGATTGGTCCGTTGAGGAAGGTGCTTTTCACATCCATTTGATAGAGCTTGAAATCATGGTGAGTAGCATATGCAAGTAATATCATAATATACTCAAGTCTAGCTACGAGAGCAAAGGTTTCATCGAAATCCAAACCTTCGACTTGTGAATACCATTTGGCCACAAGTCGTGCCTTGTTCCTTGTCACCACCCCGTGTTCGTCTTGTTTGTTGCGGAAGACCCATTTGGTGCCGACGACGTTGAACTTGGGTCTTTCAACTAGTTCCCACACCTCATTCCATTTGAAGTTGTTGAGTTCTTCTTGCATGGCCACTACCCAATCCAGATCCTTGAATGCATCGTCAACCCTGCGTAGTTCCAAAAAGGATACAAACGAATAATGCTCACAACAATTAGTTATGCGAGATCTAGTAGTTACTCCCTTTTGGATGTCACCGATGATGTTGTCGATTGGGTGATCCCTTTGGAAGCATTTGTCTATTCTTGGGTTTGGTACTTGCTGTCTTGAATCTTCATGGTCATCTTCTTCTCCCCCTAGATAGTTGCCCTCATTGACTTGTTGATCATTTTCATCTTCTTGAGGTTGATCTTGTATGGAAGCTCCCCCTTGATCATTGGCATCCTCTTGTGGTTCATCTTCCTCATGCATATGTAGACGTGGTTCTTGTGCTCGAACTTCACCCAATGCTATTCTTCTCAATGCTTGGCAAGGAGCTTCTTCTCCATCTAGCGCACATGGATCAACTTGCTCCTTTTGGGAGCTGTTAGTTTCATCGAACACTATGTCATGTGCTACTTCAACAAGTTTGGAGGTCTTTTTGAAGACACAATAGGCGTAAGAATTCGAATCATAACCAAGCAAGATGTAGGATCGAAGAGCACGTGAAAAGCTACAAGATGGGGGGGGGGGGGGGGGGTGAATGGTAGATTTAAAAATCTTACGCAGCGGAAACAATTAAACCCCAAACCCTTTCGGCAGAAAAACGATCCGTTAAAGAAATCGTGTGTGAGACTAATCTAAACGTGTCTCACCGTGACAAAAGTGATATATATCAGAGAGAATCAAGTCACGAATACTACAAGAAAAGAATCACTCAAATCCGTCGAGAAAAACTCAAGTTATGATCGAAAGATCAAACAATGGTCAATCTGCCCTACCCGAGAAAAAACTGTTCTGGAACGCTGCAAAGAAACTCGTATAGATCATAGACAACAAATCCAATGACCGTGAAATTCTGACATATGATATACAATCAAGTTCTGAAGACAAACCAAAAAGAATCACGTCAATTGGATCTGTAAAACTCGAGTTATGATAAAACCACCGACGAAAGGTACTGCTGTCCAGAAACTCGACGAGTAAAACCTGTCTGGAACAAGTCGGACGAACAAGGCACAAAAGTTCCTTCAAACTACGAATTTTATTCAATAGAACACAAGAGGAACAGCCCCAAAGTCGTACTCCACGAGCTCTAGGCTCCCTTGCTTATATAACCAGCTCGAAAGCCAACTCAACTCAGATCAGAAACCTAATCCTACTCTGTTCACGAATCGTAACTTTCCATAACTGCTTAGGATTCTTCTATACGCAGATAGAAGCAATCTTAAGACTTCCAAACACCTTAAGAATGTATCCCACATTCCTAAACAACTCAAATTCGTGACCCACACGAAATCCTATCATAACCAACTCAAATCTTTCCATATTTGAGTCAAACCCGACTCAGCCGCAGCCTGAGTCCATAACCTAGTCGGTTGGACCTTTCCGACCAACTCTTTACGTCCACATCTCTTCATCTCGTCTCGGAACCATGTAGCCACGTTCATGCACTCCTTGCACACGTGCAAACATCTTCCAATGACGTCCACGATACCTTCATATGCATTGTTCTTGATTCAACCATGCTGCGCAACCTCCTGATCAGCTCAACCACAATTCCTCCTGAATTTGTTTGTTGGAACCTCATCTCCTCCCTGAGACTAGTCCAATAGATCCCGTCACCAGCCATGTCTTGAACTCAAGCAACACATGCACATGAATAAACAACCAGTTCATACGAGCCCAGGTCCTCGACATGACTCAAGTTAGTTCCAAACACAACACCCTACGTGAGAACCTCACATAAGCATGTTGCAAAACCATAGTAACACAATATCATCCATATCAACCAAAACGCAACAAAAACTTAGCAAATGAATACTAAGCACTCTTTCCAACAATGTAAAGCAAGTACGAAACATTGCAAATGAAAAGCAGAAGCACTACAGTCAAGTTCCGGACCTTGCCAGAGCAACCCGGACCTTGAGCCAAAGCTAACAAAAGCTAGTAGAACCTAGCACTGGAGCTTACCAAAACTAGTACAACCAAGCTCCCGCCGGAGCTTTCAAAATCAGCAGGACCTAGCGTCAGAGCTAACCAGAACTGGTCGGAACTAGTAATCCCAAAAGCTGGAGCTAGAAAAATCAACTTCGGAGCTTAGCAAAAACACGGTGGGGCTATCAAAAACATGTCGGAGCTATCAAAGACATGTCGGAGCTAAAGACAAAACTTCATCGGAGCTGACCAAAGCTAGTCGGACTTTGCTGTAGCTCGGAGCTAGAGTCAGACCTTGATAAAAAGGTGTTTTGGTGATATTCAAAACTTTTATCATCAAGGCAAGTGTATTCACTACAAGCCAATGTATTCATCACACATAGGTCTTACAATCTCCGCCTTGATAAATGCATTGGCAACATCGTTTAAAATCTGAACATTGGCTTATTCACATAAAAGTTTTGAAGGCAATTTCTCCCCCTTTGTAAATCAAAAGTAAAACGAGAAGAAAATCCAAAAACAAAAATTATCCCATATTATCTCTCTCCCTTTATTATCTCTCCTTATGCACATATTCTCCACATATTCTCTTTCTCTTCATGCTTATCTCTCCCTCTTTGACAATGTATTCAGCAAGTCATGAGCATATAAACAAATTATATCTCCACCTCTAGTTGTTATGAGCATATTATAACATATACATATAAGCAAAACTCATCCAAGTCATACTATCAAGTACCTTACATTATTACATAAATGAAATACATAAAGTAGTGTAAGACATGCTAGAGATCAAATGTAATTTTCAATTTAAGTAAGTCATGATCTTACAAACTTAACTATTTCAAAACCTGAAAGCATGACACTAGTTGCTGCATTTTATTATTTTTCAAAGCATAAATTTAGATCATATGATATTTGCAAGAGATTATATGCGCACCTGCCTTATTCTAACCAACCAAGCCAAGCCTACGTCATTTGACAATCAGAAGCTTAAGGACATGGTTTTATTCATACACAACTTCTTCGAAGTTCATATCTAAGTGCAATGATAAGCTATCTCAAAAGAAGAAGTGCGATGCATGCATATTCTCTTGATCTTTCCTCAATTTATGTTTGTTCATAAAAACTCAACATGTGAGTTGATTACTTGATGAATTCTTAATGGTTAAAAGCACTTGTGAACATGTAGCAAGTTCAAAACAGCAAGTAAGTTCGACCATGACCTGTTTTAGTGTAAGTAATTATTCCAATTACTAGACATGGCAAAAACTACAAAATGTATAACACGAGTAATGTAGTAAGAACTTTCAGCATGTAAAAGGAATCACAAAGTCATATATGTATGAAATACTATGCTCAAATTATTTTAATTTCAGATTCACACATAGACTTCCCAAGTTTCAAAAACTCCCCCTCAATTTAAGCCATGAGGATGCACAACCCCTATTTCACTATGATTGTAACAAAAACGAGTGAAATCCAAAGGTTTTGTAAAAATGTCAGCCAATTGTTGTTCGGTATCTACATGGTGAAGCACAATGTTTCCTTTTTCAACATTATCTCAGAGAAAGTGATACTAATGTCAATGTGCTTATTTCTAGAATGTTGCACAGGGTTTTTAGCAATGCAAATAGCACTACTGTTATCACAGAATAGTGGAACACTATCTAGATCAACCCCATAGTCCGTAAGTGTTTGAACAATCCAAAGAATTTGAGAGCAAGCACTAGCAGCAGCTACATATTCAGATTTGGTTGTGGATTGTGCAACTGAATTTTGTTTTCTAGAGGACCAAGCAACAAGAGAATTACCAAGAAAATGACAAGCATCGGAAGTACTTTTCCTATCAATCCTACAACCCCCAAAATCAGCATCTGAAAAAACTTTCAAAGTAACGGTTGAGGAAGAAGGAAGAAAAATTCCAAATTATTGGGTTCCATGTAAGTACCCGAGAATCCTTTTGACGGCTTGACGATGTGAAACACGTGGGGAGGCTTGAAATCGTGCGCAAAGACATACGCTGAATTGTATGTCCGGTCTTGATACCGTGAGGTACAAAAGTGATCCGATCATGCTTCTATATTCTTTTTGATTCACAGATTCACCATCTTCATCAAGTTCAAGTGTTGTTGTTGTTCCCATTGGTGTCCGAAGAGGCTTGCTTTTGTCCATGTTGAAGTGCCATAGGAGGTCTTTGGTATACTTCGTTTGATGCACAAAGGTACCCTCCTTGGTTTGCTTGATTTGCAGCCCCAAAAAGTAAGTGAGTTCACCCATCATACTCATTTCAAATTCGGAACTCATCATTGCTGAAAACTTGGACACAAGATTATGAAAAGCACAACCAAAGATAATATCATCCACATACACTTGAACGAATAATGAGTCATTGCCATGCTTAAGCACAAAAAGAGTTTTATCAACCTTTCCCATGGTAAACCCCTTTTAGAGTAAGAATGTTTTTAACCTATCATACCATGCTCTAGGTGCTTGTTTGAGACCGTATAAGGCTTTGGACAGTTTGTAAACATGATTAGGAAAATCTGGATTTTCAAAACCCGGTGGTTGTTTGACATAAACCTCCTTATCTATGTAGCCATTAAGAAAAGCACTTTTAACATCCATTTGATATAGCTTAAATCCTTTAGATGCTGCAAAAGCTAACAAAATTCTTATAGCTTCTAATCTAGCGACAGGAGCAAAAGTTTCATCAAAATCTTGACCTTCAACTTGAGTGAAACCTTGAGCAACCAACCTAGCCTTATTCCTAACCACAACCCCATCCTCACTTTGTTTATTTTTTTATACCCATTTAGTTCCAATTAAAGTGTGATCTTGAGGTGGAGGTACAAGTTTCCAAACATTATTTCTTTCAAAATTTTCTAACTCTTCTTGCATGGCAATAATCTAAGATTCATTAGTGAGTACGTGTGATATATCTTTGGGTTCAAAAGAAGCAACAAAAGTAGAATGAGGATAAGAGTTTGCATCGCAAAACCTGGAACGTGTGACTCATTCGTGCAAGCTTCCAATCATCTGTTGTGGGGGATGATCTTTGTAAAACCGTAGGGGAACAGATGTCTCACAAGCTTCTTATTCATTAGGTTCATCGTAGATTGATGAGCTTGTGACTTGTGGACGATCAGGACCAGCATAAGTGATAGCCGGAGCTTGTTCAATGTCCGGAGCTGGACACGTGTCAACTTCGGAACTACCAGGCAGTATCACCGGCTCTTCTTCATCTTCGAAAATACCCTCCCCCTGAGGATACGGATCTGGTCCCGCAACACCAGAGCTAGTACCCGATCTAGCTTCATCAAAAGACACTTCACAAGTCTCCACAATTTTGTTAGTGTCAAGTAAAAGCACACGGTAGCCTCTAGTATGAGATGGATAACCAAGAAACATGCCATCAAAAGATCTAGGTTCAAATTTATCAAGATTACCATGTTTCTTAACAAAGCATTTGCAACCAAAGACCCGAAAGTGTGTAACACTAGACCTATGTCCAAACCGGAGCTCATATGGTGTTTTACCTAGATTAGCATGCAAGAAAACACAATTTGAGACATAACAAGCGGTTGCTAACGCATCAGCCCAAAATTTCCTAGGAGTTTGATATTCATCAAGCATAGTCCTAGCCATCTCAACTAAGGTTCTGTTCTTTCTTTCTACAACACCGTTTTGTTGAGGTGCATATGGTGAAGAGAATTGATGATCTATTTTATTTTCAGCACAAATGTGATCAAAAGATTGATTTTTAAAACCAGTTCTATTATCACTTCTAATTGCTTTTAAAGATCCTGGGTAATCAATGGATAATCTAAGAAATAAAGTTCTAAAGTGACTAAAAACTTCATTCTTAGACGCCATAAAGTAAACCCAAGAGTATCTAGAATAATCATCAACAATAACAAGAACATACCATTTACCTCCGAAGGATTGAACACGTGAAGGTCCTACGGTGTCAAGATGCAAAAGTTGACATAGTTCATTTTTCATGATCATTGTGAGAGGAGTATGTGAACCTGCAACCATCTTAGCATGTCTACAAGAAGAGCACACAATTTCTTTGTCCCCTTTAAGCATAGGCAGCCCACGTATGCGATCAAGAGCACTAAGACGCGTTAGGTGATCAAAGCCTACGTGACCAAGTCTACGATGCCAAAAATATAAATCCTTGAATCATTAGCAACTAGAAACCTATGCTTAGAGGAAGACATATCAAAATCAGCTTTAAAAACTCTTCCAAACAGAGACATGTTAAAAATAAGCTCAGTATTTGAACCTACAACTTTGCAGCAGTTTTTATTGAAAATAATTTCTAGATTTTCATCTAGCAATTGTGAAATAGAAAGCAAGTTGTATTTCAAATTTTTGACAAGTACCACATCCTTCAAAGTGTAGTGATCATTTACTCTAACCGAACCCTTAGCAATTATAGGAGTTGAAGAATTATCAGCAAAAGTAACATTCTCTACACGTGACACAAAAGAGAGGGAGAAGAACCAATCTTTGTTACTGGTCATGTGGCGTGAGCAACCTGAATCCACAATCTAAATGTTCTCCTTCCTCATACATGTGACCTAAATAGAAGCACAATATGTCGATGACTCAATACTGGGGTTAGTCAAAAGGCATTTAGGAATCTAGTACTGAGTCACATGATGTGCAGTAGGAAAAACACGCGAAAGCTGAGACAATACAGTAGGTTTATGAGTCAAAGTTTGAGATTTTTTATTCTTAACTACTAACCTATAAGGTGTTACTTGTGTAGCACAAAAATCAATAGCTCCGGAGGCAAAAACAGAAGGTCCAGAGGTAAACTTTGAATGTTTTTAACTCAAAACAGCAGGTTGTACATTTGGTTCAATGTGTGCAGCAAATTTTGCATGAAAGTTTTGAGATCTAGCAACCATTCTTTCCCTTTTCTGTTGTTTAGATAGTGTATAACAAAAATCTATGACATGACCATCTCTACCACAGAAGATAAAATGAAATTTAACTTTGTGTTCATGTCTAGATGAGCAAGCAATATTTTTATTTGAAACCGAATGAGACAACACTCCTGCAGATTTGAAACCCACTCCTTTTTGTTTAGGAACTGTTTGAATCAAACCACTTCCTAATGACTTTACAATTTTAGGTGGATGTGCCTTAGCATGAGCATGAGAATCAAAACCTAAACCAGTTTTATCATTGCAAGACTTGGAAGAATTCAGCAGTAAGTTTAGGTTCTTATTCCCATTACAAAACCGATCTAATGTCCTATGCATGTCATCAAGTTTATTGGACAGATCAAGGCAATTTTCACATGAAGTTTTTCCTTTTAGTTTGCAATTTGAACAAAATTTAACTTCATGATAACGTAAAGCATTGTTCAATATAGAAATTTCATTCATAGCATCATGTAGTTTCTTATCAAGATCATCACAAGTAGAACAATGCAAATCAATTGTAGAACAGCTAGCATCTTTCAAGTTTTTAACATTAAGTGCAGCAAGATCTTTGTTCTATTCAATTTCTAACTCAAGTTTATCAAGTGTGGAGGTGTGCGCACTTCTTAATGAGGACAATTGTTCATATATTAAATCACATGAGGAACATGCATCATCACTAGGAATCAAGGTTTTTAAATGATTGATTTCAGATTCTAGTGAATCAATTTTAGCAACACTATCCCTAAGCTTTTTGTCCTTTTTCTTAACAATAATAGTGGCACAAGAAATAGCATCACACATTTCTTCGCAAGTAGGACATACCTCTTCATTGTCGCTATTGTGTTCTGCCTCCTCCATAGTTGATCTTGACTTGCCCGCCATAAAGCACAAGTTTGCCAAATCATCTTCATCACTTCCAATGTCCACGTCGCTTGAACTGAACTCTTGAAGCGCGGTGATGAAACTGTTGATCATCTTGCGTCCTATGGTACCTTTCTTCTTCTTGTTGAAATTTCTAGAGGAGGTCCGAACCTTGCTTTGTTTTTCTTCCCGGGTGGTCGGACCTGAAAGGTTAGGGCATTCTGTACGAAAGTGTCCTGTTTTACCACATTCAAAACAGCGTTGAGGTCCGGAGCTTCCTCTCCTTCTAGTTCTCACATTTTGCAATGCTTTTGAGAATCTAGTAGAGATGAGTGCCAACTCCACTTCTGGAAATTCTTCAATCTGCTCCACGGTTAGTGAGGACAACAAAGCAAGAGTATTGCAAGATGATGATTGGCCGGAGCTAGACATATCACGTTGTGAAACAAATGCAATAGACTTATTGGGGTTCTTACGTGAGATTATGTCAATTTCATGAGTTTTTAACTTGGAATATAGCACATCTAAAGTAAGTGAACTCATGACAGTAGATTCACGAATAGATGTGACTTTCATCTCCCAAATTGACATATCTAATGCACTTAGCAATTGCCTAGCATTTTCAGCATCTGAAAAATTAACATTGACACTACGCAAGTTGCTGAGAATCTTATTAAAGCGAGCAAAAAGGTCATCAATAGACTCACCGGGTTGCATCTCGAAGCGCATGTATTCTTTCTTGAACATGTCTTGCCTTACCTCTTTGATCGTGTTGGATCCTTCGTGGTAGTCACAAAGTGCTTTCCACACATCGTATGCAGATCGGAGGTGTGCAACACGGTCGAAGTCGCTTTCTCTTAATCCTTGTATGATCAAGTTCCGAGCCTTGTTGTGGTTGTCAACATCTCTCAGATTTGTAGCTGTAACTTGATCGTTTGATGGCACTTCGTAAGGCTTGTATACCTTCTCCCATATTGCAAAGCCTTGTGCCTGGATGAAAGCCTCCATGCATGCTTTCCAAACCTGAAAATCAATACCAGCGAACACACAAGGTTTGGCAGAGTACATCTCCATGATGATTAGTCAAAAAACATGCACAAATCAAAAAGATTAGAGCACCGTGGCTCTGATACCAATTGTTGGATCGAAGAGCACGTGAAAAGCTACCAGAAGGGGGGTGAATGGTAGATTTAAAAATCTTACGCAGCAGAAACAATTAAACCCCAAACCCGTTCGGCGGAAAAGTGATCTGTTAAAGAAATCGTGTGTGAGAATAATCTAAATGTGTTTCACCGTCACAAAAGTGATATATATCAGAGAGAATCAAGTAACGAAGACTACACAAAAAGAATCACTCAAATCCATCGAGAAAAACTCAAGTTATGACCAAAAGATCAAACAATCGTTAATCTGCCCTACCCGAGAAAAAACAGTTCTGGAACGCTGCAAAGAAACTCGTGTAGATCATAGAACAAAAATCCAATGACCGTGAAATTTTGACATATGATATAAAATCAAGTTGTGAAGATAACCCAAAAAGAATCACGTCAATTGGATCTGTAAAACTCGAGTTATGATAAAACCACCGACGAAAGGTAGTGCTATCCAGAAACTCGACGAGTAAAACTTGTCTGGAACAAGTCGGACGAACAAGGCAAAAAAGTTCCTTCAAACTACGAATTTTATTCAATAGAACACAAGAGGAACAGCCCCAAAGTCGTACTCCACGATCTCTGTGCTCCCTTGCTTATATAACCAGCTCGAAAGCCAACTCAACTCAGATCAGGAACCTAATCCTACTCTGTTCACGAATCGTAACTTTCCATAACTGCTTAGGATTCTTCTATACAAAGATAGAAGCAATCTTAAGACTTCCAAACACCTTAGGAACGTATCCCACATTCCTAAACAACTCAAAGTCGTGACCCACAAGAAATCCTATCATAACCAACTCAAATCATTCCATATTTGAGTCAAACCCGACTCAGTCGCAGCCTGAGTCCATAACCTAGTCGGTTGGACCTTTCCGACCAACTCTTTACGTTCACATCTCTTCATCACGTCTTGGAACCATGTAGCCACGTCCATGCACTCCTTGCACACGTGCAAACATCTTCCAATAACGTCCACGATACCTTCATATGCATTGTTCTTGATTCAATCATGCTGCGCAACCTCCTGATCAGCTCAACCACAATTCCTCCCGAATTTGGTTGTTGGAACCTCATCTCCTCCCTGAGACTAGTCCAATGGATCCCGTCACCAGCCATGTCTTGAACTCAAGCAACACCTGCACATGAATAAACAACCAATCCATACGAGCCCAAGTCCTCGACTTGACTCAAGTTAGTCCGAACACAACACCCTACGTGAGAACCTCACATAAGCATGTTGCAAAACCATAGTAACACGATATCATCCATATCAACCAAAACGCACCAAAAACTTAGCAAATGAATACTAAGCAATCTTTCCAACAATGTAAAGCAAGTACAAAACATTGCAAATGAAAAGCAGAAGCACTACGGTCAAGTTCCGGACCTTGCCAGAGCAACCCGGACCTTAAGCCGGAGCTACAACCAAGCTCCCGCCGAAGCTTACAAAACTAGCAGGACCTAGCGTCGGAGCTAACCAGAACTGGTCGGAACTAGTAATCCCAAAAGTCGGAGCTATGAAAATCAACTTTGGAGCTTAGCAAAAACACGGCGGAGCTATCAAAAACATGTCGGAGCTATCAAAGACATGCCGGAGCTAAAGACAAAACTTCACCGGAGCTGACCAAAGCTAGTCAGACTTTGCTGTAGCTCGGAGCTAGAGTCGGACCTTGATAAAAAGGTGTTTTGGTGATATTCAAAACTTTTATCATCAAGGCAAGTGTATTCACTACAAGCCAATGTATTCATCACACATAGGTCTTACACAATAAACCTTCATCGGACTTCGAAGTGAACTTTGAAGTCCTATGCTTCTTGTTCAAAATATAGCATTTAGAACCGAAAAATCAAAAATATGAAATATTAGGCTTGTTACCGGTGAGTAGCTCATATGATGTCTTCTTGTAGAGTCGATGAAGGTAGAGTCGGTTTATGGCGTTGTAGGTCTTGTATTCATCGAACATCGTTCTCGCCATATCTATGAGGGTTCGACTCTTCCTTTTGGCAACTCCATTTTGTTAAGGGGAATAAGGTGCTGAAAACTCATGCTTTATCCCTTCTTCATCTAGGTACTCCTCAACCTGAGTGTTCTTGAACTCCGTGTCATTGTTGCTTCTAATGTTCTTGATCGTCAATGAAAACTCATTTTGAGCATGCTTGAAGAACTTCTTGAGTGTTCCTTGTGTTTCTGTTTATCATGTAAAAAGAAAACCCAAGTGAAGTGAGAAAAATCATCAACAACTACTAAGCCATATTTGTTACCACCGATGCTTATGTAAGCAATTGGACCAAATAGGTCCATGTGAAGTAACTCAAGCGGTCTTGTTGTAGTCATGACGTTTTTCGCGAGATGACGTGCTCCAACTTGCTTCTCGGCTTGACACGCGCTACAAGGCCTGTCTTTCTCAAAAACAACATCGTTGAAGCCTCAGATGTGATCGCTCTTGAGGATTTTTTGAAGATTCCTCATACCAACATGCGCTAGTCGTCTATGCCACAACCAAAACATGTTGTTTTTTTCAATCAAGCATGTGTCGAGTTCGGCTTTATCTTTGTTGAAGTCGGCAAGGTAAAGCTTTCCCTTTAACATACCCTTCAATGCAATGGAATCATCACTACTCCTAGAGACGGTCACACCCTCATTAGTGAACAAGCAATTATAACTTTTGTCACATAGTTGAGATATGGACAGTAGGTTATAATCTAAGGAATCAACATGTAACACAAGAGAAAGAGTATGTTGAGATGATATGGCAATTTTACCAGTACCGAGCACCTTTCCTAGACTATTGTCTCAAAAATAGATGCCCTCGCTTGGATCCTCATTTTCTTCATATCAACGAACATTCTTCTTTCTCTGGTCATATGGTTGGTGCAACCACAGTCTAGCACCCATTTAGATCCACAAGAGGAATAGGCCTATAAAAAATCATGCCTTGGTTTTAGGTACCCAAGCTTGCTTGGGTCTTATTAGGTTAGTCACAAGGGATTTGGGCATCCACACATCAGATTTGGTGTTCCCATGGCATGGCCCAACATAATGAGCATAAACTTTACCAAAATTACTTCTCTTTAAAACATAAGATGCATCAAAGGTTCTAAATAGCAACTGTTGTTGTTTATATACAGAACTAGTCCGGGATACCGGACCTAGTCCAATGATCATATGTGTTGGATGTGTTAACTTTGGATTTTCCAGTTTGAGAGGGTCTTCCCTTTACAAAGGCAATGCTTTCCTTGTTATTCTTATGGCTTCTAGCATTTTGCTTTCCACCATAGGAATACCCAATGCTATATTTGACATTAGGAGGTCTTGTGGGCAACTATGCACTACGTGCATATTTTACCTTCTCCTTGTCAAATATGCCACTTTGGGCAGGATGCTTATCCTTGGTAGAGGTTGACTTGTCTTTCAAGCTGGTGTCAACTTTACCACATAAAAAAGTAATGATAGCTTCAATTTTAAGTTGTTGAGAAGGTGAGCATGAAGAGGATGAAGGGTCACCTTGCTTGAGTGACTCAACATGTACCTCAAGGATCTTGTTAACCTTGATGAGGTTAGCAAGTTCGTCCTTGATTGTAACATTTGAGTCGCTTAACTCCAAGCAAGGTTCCTTGCTTGAAGCTAACTCAAGCTCTAGTGACTTGCTTCACTCCTTTTCAAATTCTAGAAGCTTGTCAAGTTCAACATATTCCTCCTTTTGGGAGATAATCGTGTCTTCATGACAGTTTATCAATTTCTCCTTCTCTACAAGTTGATCAAGTAGAAATTTCATTTTCGCGGCTATTTACTTATCTAAGACAATGAGCATATCCTCATTATTGCTAGCAATTTCACTATCACTAGAATAGGAATGCGAGGAAGAGGATTTGGTTGTTACCTTTCGTTTACCTTCCTTTGCCACGAGGCAAGTGTCGTTCCCTTTCCATGCGCCGAGAGTGGGGGAGAGAGTGGACTTCTTGGATGTCTTCTCGATGGCTATGCTAGCCATCTCCTCTTCTTGATTGGATGAGGACTCATCATTTGAGTACCACTCCTTCCCTAGATGTGCTTGTTCAGCTTGCTTCTTCTTCTTGAAGAATTTCTTGGGTTTAGGCTTCGTTTCCTTGGTCTTTTCTTGTTCTCTTCATATGGGCAATCAACTATAAAGTGGTCATACTCACCACAGTTATAGCATGCCCGCCTCAACTTCGGTCGTGATTTTTCCTTGTACTTTCCTTGTCTTTTCTTCATCAGTTTTTGAATTTCTTCATGAATAGTATCATGTCATCTTCATCCATGTCGCTGCTCTCATCATCACCGTCTTCTTCTAGTTAAGCTTCTCGAGCTTCTTTAGACAAGGGCTTGAGAGTGGATTCGAAAGCGACCCCTTTCTTCTTTGCTGAGGTGAGATCGGCAATCTCCTTCACATGCTTGGCTTGCTTTTCCGTCATCTCGAAATTGATGATCTTTCCAAGCAACTCATCCGGGGTCATTTAATTGTACCCGGGGCTTTCTCGTATCATCGATCACAAGGTGACATTGCGAGGCATGAAGGCTCTAACAATGAGCTTTACCACCTCATGGTCGTTCCACTTCTTGCTTTCGTACGCTCGCACCTTGTTGATGAGCGTCTTTAGTCGGTTGTACATGTCTTGTGGTGACTCATCTTCTTCGATGGCGAATCTTCCCAACTCGCCTTCAATCATTTCGATCTTGGCTTCTCGAACATGATGATCGCCTTCATGTGCGGTTTGCAACGTATCCAATATCTCGTTTGTGATCTCGAGTCCATCCACCTTTGTGAACTCGTCCCGACTATGTGATGAGGTGATGACTGCAGCAGCCTGAGCATTTCGATGGATTGCTTGTTCTTGGTTGGGTGTGCGCTCCTCATCATCATCGGGGATATCTATTCTTGTACATACAATATGCCACAAACTTGGAATGAGAGAAATCAAGTGCATTTAATGTTCTGCCTCCACATTGAGTAGTCATTGCCATCAAAATGTGGGGCTTTTCCAAGTGGAATAGAAAAGTAGTGATTATTGCTAGAGCTAAGACGATCGTAGTTGAAAGGATATCGGGAGTAGTCGGTGTGACTACTCACCTTCTTCTTCTTCTTCTCATCTTCGATCTTCAATTTTCCCTTGGAGAGAGTTTTCCTCCTTAGGAGCTCTTTTAGTTCCAGCGTCTCCTCATCGTCATCCTCGATGTCTTGAATGGCTTCGAGGAGCCTCCCCAATTTTTGGTTCTTTTCTTCTTCAACCTTCTCTCGGTTGATGCTCTTGTGTACTTCCATCATGTCCAACATGATCTCTTCGAGCGATTAATCTCCTTTTTGAAGAGTCCTGCTCTAATACCAATTGAATGTGGCCTAGAGGGGGGGTGAATAGGCATTTTTGATTTTTAGTCGGATCCTGCAACACATAACAAATTGATCAAACCCCGAGATATCAGACTAGTCCAGTGGAGTGCGGACTAGTCCGGTGTGTACCGACTAGATTGATCAAATTTGATCTATTATCTTGATCCTAGGATGTATGCAGCGGAAATATACTTGTAATTGAAGTGTCACACTACTATGAACTAGGATGTACCACAAGTTAATCTTATATTCAATGTTTCAACATAAAGTGAACAAGATTGATTGAAACTCTAGATTGATATGAAGAGTAAGAACAATATGCGCAAAGTAATAACACAAGCTCTTTATCCCATGATTCGGTTCCCACAGAGGCAACCTATGTCCACATTGAGGAGTCCACAAAAGGACTGGGTCTTCTCGAACCCTACCCTTGTCGGATCGCCACGGAGGCCAATCCTCTTCACTAATCACAAAGGGCAAATAACCAACTTCATGGGGCATTCTCAAAAGTTGAGGGCTCCCCAAGATTACCATATGAACACCTCCAAGAACACACTCTTAAGATCACAATGAAAACAACAGGAGTGTGTTAGGGAATCAAACCAAGAGCTCACTGAATGAAGAATCGTGTCTCTCCGATGATCCAAAGTGAATCCTCAAGGGATTGATATTTCTTGCGTTTGATTTTGTGGAGAGAGGTGTTTTCTAGGCTCTTCGAAGGTGTGACGACGCATGGGTTGTGAGAGTTGTGAAAGATGGGCCATGCACACCTATTTATATTCGGTTTCCAACAGTTACCGTTATGGTTTAGAAAGATCAGAATAGTCTGTGGTGGACACCGCACTAGTCCGGTGTGCTGCGTGTAGCAAACCCTAGGTGTCCCGAAATATCGGACATGTGTGAAGTGAAGCCGGACTAGTCCGATTTTGGTTCTAGAAATCTTCGGACTAGTTCGATTAATATCGGACTTGTCCGGATAGGTGAAACCCTAAGTGAATTTGGGGAACAAGTCCATACTTCGAGAACTTGTCTGATTTAGGTCAGAGGGTTTTTGGACTAGTCTATGCTAACATTGGACTTGTCCGATTGACATCAGAAGGATATCGAACTAGTCCGGTGTGTTATCGGACTTGTCCGATTTTTTGCAACTTGTGAAGTGTTTGGGGGACTAGTTCGTACTGGGGAGGACTAGTCCGATTTTAGTCAGAGAGATATCGGACTAGTCCATGGTGATATTGGACTAGTCCGGTCTTTGAAAAACTGGACTGTGAGGACAAGTCCGCATTGTGAGGACTTGTCCGATCTTGTGCAAAAATATATCGGACTAGTCCGGGGTCAGACGGACTAGTCCGGTCCTATATAAATTTGTGCAATGTGTGTGATTATTTGTGCTTGAGCTCTTGGGGTGTGTTTCCTTAACACACTCCATACACAATGATCTACTACACTTGTTTCTTGAGCTCTTATCCGTATTGCTTCTCATTCTCCTTTCCCTTTGGCACTTTGCTCATTCTCTCATTAGAACATGTGCTCATCTCAACAATGCGGTTAGGATCTCATTTTCTTGTCATTAATCAAACAAAACCCACAAGGGATTCCTAGATGCACTTTCAATCTCCCGCTTTTTGGTGATTGATGACAACCAATTGGGATTTCACAAAATATGTTAAAAAGTTGAGATTTTCATAAAGTGTGCACATATGAGTTTGAAACACATTAAGCATTGAAAACATAAGTCATATGTGCACTATTTATGGTGGGATGCAAAACTAAGTATGTATAAATGATAATCATGATGAGAATTACATAATTGACATCAATACATCAACAACAAGCATATATGACATTTTTATAGCAAAATCACATATTTCATCAATATCTTCACAAGCAGCTCATAATATTGCATCACATGACCAAGAGTACCAAAAGAGCATAATATAAGTCTTACAAACCACAAAGAGACATAAGACACAAAAAGATAGCTCTCCTCGCATCCTACAGCTAAAGCCTAAGACCCCCCTCAATCTCCCCCCCCCCCTTTGGCATGAAGACACAAAAGAGAAGGAGAGGAGGGACCTAAGGTATTCACGCCTCGCTATCGGTCCTCTCATTGTCTTCATCTTCATTCACGTGCTGATGAGGAGGAGGAGGAGGAGCAGAACCACTCGAGTCCCCAATGCCAAAATAGGCAAGCTCAGAGGAAGTCAAGGGCCCGAGCTCGGTGAAATCAGAATCAGAATCATCAGAAATGACTAGAGATCCAATGTGCTCGATCTCATGCTTTTGGCATGTTTGCTTCACATTCTCTTTGACATATCTCATATTGGCCTTTCTCCTCTTGTTTAGCTTGTGGGATTTCACATCGCCGTTTTTGCAAGAGGCAAATATGGCTCATAGGTACTTCAAGATGCCACTTGGTGACCCCTTTTGAGCAGGGGCCTTGGTGGCTGGAGCAGCCCTAGCATCTGCATTGGCTCTCACTGGAGCCTCAGGACTGGAAGCCAGATATGGAGCAGTTCGAACACTTGCTTTTTGAGGCTTTTGGGGCCTCAATGGGGTGTGCTCCACATCCTTGACGAACTCTATTCCTGTGACCTTCTCAATCATAAACATGAGGTAAGAAGCATAGCCACAGGACTTGTTTAGTGTACAAGATTTGTTCACCATGTCGTTCCAAATATAGTCAAAGATATCAAATATTCTATCTTTGCTTATGACCTTCATCAAGGTCCTGAGGTACACCTGTACACTTCCTGCATCCCCATCCTTCGGGGCAATGGTCTTCCTAAGGACCCTGTTCAACACCACAAAGAAGGGATTTATGTTCTTGGTAGAAGGAGGATTGAACTTTGAGTGGGGTTCATAAAGAAACTTGATCCTGTCCTTCTCAATGACACCAATGTTGTGAATTATCAAGTTGTCATTGCTGGAGGTGTCAAGATGTAGCAATCTTGCAAATTCTTCATATGTAATGGTGTACTTGGACCCATGAGTCATCCAAGTCACCCGCTCTTCCTCATCACTAGCAAAGTGGCAAGTAGCATAAAACTGAGCTATGATCTCTTCATTCCAGTTGTTTCTGAAGGTGAAGAGATCCTTCGAGCCATGCCTTTCAATAGCCTCGACCACCTCCACAAAAGGTGAGCAACCCTTCTTCTCAAAATGCGCCCAATCTATCCATTGGTTGCGCACTACTGGGGTCTTCATCGGAAGATAGACAGACTTGTAAAAGTCTGCATGGAAGTTACTCCAGAACCTCCCATCAGTAGCTTGCTTGAGTTGGCTGTAACAATCCACATTTTGGAACTTTGCAGCCGTGTCGCTGCCCTTGCCATTGAATCTTTCCTCCGCGGGAACCTGGGCCCCTTCCCTTGGAGCTGACATCTTTAGGGGGCCAATCGGGCCCGTTGCAATCCCTTTGCCCTCGCCCTTTGCTTGGCGAGCACTTGCCGAGCTAGGGCCACCTCCAGTAGAAGCCTTGGAGGAAGGCTTCTTCGCGAGCACCTTCCATCGAGCCTGGGGAGGAGAAGAATACGG
Source organism: Tuctoria greenei (assembly GCA_036927565.1). NCBI lineage: Eukaryota > Viridiplantae > Streptophyta > Magnoliopsida > Poales > Poaceae > Tuctoria > Tuctoria greenei. The sequence goes on from JAYESD010000008.1 coordinate 106,401,657, forward strand.
CTTGGAAGGGCACTCTTGGCGCTTCTTTCTTAGGCCCATCGAGGACCGAAGCACGGCTTCGTGGTCCATCTCAGCCTCGAAATCGGATATTTCATCGTTGGTGCTCGACATAGTCCAAAATTGCTTGATTCTTGAGATTGTAGGGGTTGAAGGAGCGGACATGTATGTGGTCTTCAATCCCTACGCAAAGGAGGTCGTTTTCCACCCAAAATTGCGAAGTTATGACGAAGGAATCACCAAATCGCCTGGGGAGCTCGAGTGCGGAGAGAGAGCGTAGGTGAGATTACGAGGATGAAGAGAATAAGGGTTTGGCGGTGGCTAGGGTTATGGACACGAAAAATCGGACTTGTCCAAAAATGATCGCAATAGTCCAAACTTTTCCAAAGCCTATATCGGACTAGTCTATGGTCGGCCGGACTAGTCCAGACCCACAGTCACTCTGCGAACTAGTCTGCATGGGCGGACTAGTCCGGGCAACCACGGACTAGTCCGTGGTCACCAGGGAAGAAATGCTTAGCCCATTCGTATATATTGAAAGGTACTTATTAAGAAAACTAGGGAGGCAAAGCAAATCAAATAATCTTGATGAATATGATATGTAAGTATACAACAATCAAGCAATGATCATAACTCACCAGGATCTAGTAATTGACATAGTTTTTCAGAAAATTTGTGAGAGATGATTTTCACAACACAATCAATGAATTTTGAAGATAGCATTCAGGTATACAAGATTTCAAGCCACATTCCGAGCATCAAGGATGTTTAGTTCATTTCGGAGCTCGCAAAAGCATTTTTCATCAAGTGGCTTGGTGAATATGTTGGCTAGTTGTTTTTCGGTGTTGACATGTGAAATCGGTATATCTCCTTTCAATGAGTGGTCTCTCAAAAAGTGATACCGGATGTCTATGTGTTTGGTCCTAGAGTGTTCAACGGGATTATGGGCAATTTTAATGGCACTCTCATTATCACGAAGGAGTGGAATACAGTTCATATTATAACAGTAATCCCTTAGAGTTTGTCGCATCCAAAGGAGTTGTGCACATCAACATTCGGCTACAACATACTCCGCTTCAGCCGTGGATAAGGCAATGGAGTTTCGTTTCTTGGAGGACAAAGAAACACGTGATCTACCTAGAAATTGGCATATACCGGAGGTACTTTTTCTATCTACTTTGCATCCGACATAATCTGCATCGGAGTAACCAATGAGATTGAATTTGGAACCTTTGGGATACCAAAGGCCTAGGTTGGTTGTATGAACTAAATACCGCAAGATTCTCTTTACAGCTGTCAAATGACACTCTTTTGTGTTGGCCTGAAACCTTGCACACAAACATACACTTAACATAATGTCTGGCCTAGATGCACATAAGTAGAGTAGAGATCCAATCATGGAGCGATATACCTTTTGATCGACGTTTGGTCCATCTTCATGGGGATCCAAGTGGCCATTCGTTGCCATGGGGGTCTTTATAGGCTTCATCTTGTCCATTCCAAACTTCTTGAGTATGTCTTGAGTGTACATAGTTTGCCTTATGAACGTACTTTCCTTTTGTTGCTTCACTTGGAATCCCAAGAAGTACTTTAGCTCTCCCATCATAGACATCTCAAACCTATATGTCATAATCTTACTAAATTCCTCACGAAAAGATTTATTAGTTGAACCAAATATAATATCATCAACATAAACTTGACAAATAAAGAGATCATCGTCAAAGTTCTTTATAAACAATGTATAATCTACTTTACCAATCTTAGAACCATTTTCAATTAAGAAATCTATAAGACACTCATACCAAGCTCTAGGAGCTTGTTTGAGGCTGTAGAGAGCCTTACACAGTTTAACGACGAGGTCGGGGAACTCTTCATCTTCAAATACAGGGGATTGCTCCACATACACCTCCTCCTTGATTGGTCCATTGAGGAAGGCGCTTTTCACATCCATTTGATAGAGCTTGAAATCATGGTGAGTAGCATATGCAAGTAATATCATAATATACTCATGTCTAGCTACGGGAGCAAAGGTTACATCAAAATCCAAACCTTCGATTTGTGAATACCCTTTGGCCACAAGTCGTGCCTTGTTCCTTGTCACCACCCCGTGTTCGTCTTGTTTGTCGCGGAAGACCCATTTGGTGCCGACGACGTTGAACTTGGGTCTTTCGACTAGTTCCCACACCTCATTCCGTTTGAAGTTGTTGAGTTCTTCTTGCATGGCCACTACCCAATCCGGATCCTTCAATGCATCCTCAACCCTACGTGGTTCCAAAAAAGGATAAAAATGAATAATGCTCACAAAAATTAGTTATGCGAGATCTAGTAGTTACCCCCTTTTGGATGTCACCAATGATGTTGTCGATTGGGTGGTCCCTTTGGATGCATTGGTGTACTCTTGGATGTGGTACTTGCTGTCTTGAATCTTCATGGTCATCTTCTTCTCCCCCTAGATAGTTGCCTTCATTGACTTGTTGACCATTTTCATCTTCTTGAGGTTGATCTTGTATGTAAGCTCCCACTTGATCATTGGCCTCCTCTTGTGCTTCATCTTCCTCATGCATATGTAGAGGTGGTTCTTGTGGTCAAACTTCACCCAATGCCATTCTTCTCAATGCTTGGCAAGGAGCTTCTTCTCTATCTAGCACACATGGATCAACTTGCTCCTTTTGGGAACCATTAGTTTCATCGAACACTACGTCACGTGCTACTTCAACAAGTCTGGAGGTCTTGTTCAAGACACAATAGGCGTAAGAGTTCAAATCATGACCAAGCAAGAAACCTTCATCGGACTTCGAAGCAAACTTTGAAGTCCCAGGCTTCTAGTTCAAAATATAGCATTTAGAACCGAAAAATCAAAAATACGAAATATTAGGCTTGTTACTGGTGAGTAGCTCATATGATGTCTTCTTGTGTAGTAGATGAAGGTAGAGTCGGTTTATGGCGTGGCAAGCGGTGTTAACCGATTCCGCCCAAAATCGATCAGAGGTCTTGTATTCATCGAGCATCGTTCTCGCCATCTCTATGAGGGTTTGGCTCTTCCTTTTGGCAACTCCATTTTGTTGAGAGGAGTAAGGTGCTGAAAACTCATGCTTTATCCCTTCTTCATCTAGGTACTCCTCAACTTGAGTGTTCTTGAACTCCGTGCCGTTGTCGCTTCGCATGTTCTTGATCGTCAATGAAAACTCATTTTGAGTACGCTTGATGAACTTCTTGAGTGTTCGTTGTGTTTCTGTCTTATCATGTAAAAAGAAAACCCAAGTGAAGCGAGAAAAATCATCAACAACTACTAAGCCATTTTTGTTACCGCTGATGCTTATGTAAGCAATTGGACCAAATAGGTCCATGTGAAGTAACTCGAGCGGTCTTGTTGTAGTCATGACGTTCTTCATGGGATGAGGTTCTCCAACTTGCTTCCCGACTTGACACGCGCTACAAGGCCTGTCTTTCTCAAAAACAACATCCTTCAAGCCTCAGATGTGATCGCCCTTAAGGAGTTTTTGAAGATTCCTCATACCAACATGCGCTAGCCGTCTATGCCACAGCCAACCCATGTTGGTATTTGCAATCAAGCATGTGTCAAGTTCGGCTTTATCTCTGTTGAAGTCGGCAAGGTAAAACATTCCCTTTAACATACCCTTGAATGCAATGGAATCATCACTCATCCTAGAGACGGTCACACCCTCATTAGTGAACAAGCAATTATAACCTTTGTCACATAGTTGAGATAGGGAGAGCAGGTTATAATCTAAGGAATCAACATGTAACACATGAGAAAGAGTATGTTGAGATGATATGGCAATTTTACCGGTACCGAGCACCATTCCTTGACTATTGTCTCCAAAGTAGATGCCCTCGCTTGGATCCTCATTTTCTTCATACCCAACGAACATCCTTCTTTCTCCGGTCATATGGTTGGTGCAACCACTGTCTAGCACCCATTTAGATCCACCGGAGGAATAGGCCTACAAAAAAAAAATCATGCCTTGGTTTTAGGTACCCAGGCTTGCTTGGGTCCTATTAGGTTAGTCACAAAGGATTTGGGCACCCACACATGATATTTGGTGTTCCCAATGCGTGGCCCAACATAATGAGCATAAACTTTACCAAAATTACTTCTCATTAAAACATAAGATGCATCAAAGATTCTAAATAGCAATTGTTGTTGTTTATATACAGAACTAGTCTGGGAGATCGGACTTGTCCCGAGGACCGGACTTGTCCGTGTCCCGACCGGACTAGTCCGATGATCATATGTGTTGGATTTGTTAACTTTGGACATTCTTGTTTGAGAGGGTCTTCCCTTTACAAAGGTAATGCATTCCTTGTTATTCTTATGGCTTCTAGCATTTTTCTTTCCACCATAGGAATACCCAATGCCATATTTGACATTAGGTGGTCTTGTGGCCAAGTAAGCACTACGTGCATATTTTACCTTCTCCTTGTCAAATATGCCACTTTGGGCAAGATGCTTATCCTTGGTAGAGGTTGACTTGTCTTTCAAGCTGGTGTCAACTTTACCACATAAACAAATAATGATAGCTTCAGTTTTAAGTGGTTGATAAGGTGAGCATGAAGAGGATGAAGGGTCACCTTGCTTGAGTGACTCAACTTGTACCTCAAGGATCTTGTTAACCTTGATTAGGTTAGCAAGTTCATCCTTGATTGTAACATTTGAGTCGCTTAACTCCAAGAAAGCTTCTTTGCTTGAAGCTAACTCAAGCTCTAGTGACTTGCTTCGCTGCTTTTCAAGTTCTAGAAGCTTGTCAAGTTCAACATATTCCTCCTTTTGGGAGATAATCGTGTCTTCTTGACGGTTTATCAATTTCTCCTTCTCAACAAGTTGATCAAGTAGAAATTTCATTTTCGCGGTTGTTTTCTTACCTAATCCAATGAGCATATCTTCATTATTGCTAGCGATTTCACTATCACTAGAATAGGAATGCATGGAAGAGGATTTGGTTGTTACCTTTCGTTTACCTTCTTTTGCCATGAGGCAAGTGTCGTTCCCTTTCCATGCGCTGAAAGTGGGGAAGAGGGTGGACTTATTGGATGTCTTCTCGATGGCTGTGCTAGCCATCTCCTCTTCTTCTTTGGATGAGGACTCATCATTTGAGTCTCACTCCGTGCCTAGATGCGCTTGTTCAGCTTGATTTTTCTTCTTGAAGAATTTCATGGGTTTAGGCTTCATTTCCTTGGTCTTTTTCTTGTTCTCTTCATATGGGCAATCAACTATAAAGTGGTCATACTCACCAAAGTTATAGCATGCCCGCCTCAACTTCGGTTGTGATTTTTCCTTGTACTTTCCTTCACTTGATTTAGCCCCTTGTCTTTTCTTCATCAGTTTTTGAATTTCTTCATGAATAGTATCATGTCATCTTCATCCATGTCGCTACTCTCATCATCACCGTCTTCTTCTAGTTGAGCTTCTCAAGCTTCTTTAGACAAGGGCCTGAGAGTGCATTTAAAAGCGACACCTTTCTTCTTTGCCGAGGTGAGATCGGCAATCTCCTTCACATGCTTGGCTTGCTTTTCCATCATCACGGAATTGATGATCTTTCCATGCAACTCCTCTAGGGTCATTTTATTGTACTCGGGCCTTTCTCGTATCATCGAGCACAAGGTGACTTTGCAAGGCATGAAGGCTCTATGAATGAGCTTCACCACCTCATGGTCGTTCCACTTTTGGCTTACGTACGCTCGCACCTTGTTGATGAGCATCTTTAGTCGGTTGTACATGTCTTCTGGCGACTCATCTTCTTCGATGGCGAATCTTCCCAACTCACCTTCAATCATTTCGATATTTGCTTCTCGCACATGACAATTGCCTTCATGTGTGGTTTGCAACGTATCCCATATCTCCTTTGTGATCTCGAGTCCATCCACCTTTGTGAACTTGTCCCGACTAAGTGATGAGGTGATGACTGCAGCAGCTTGAGCATTTTGATGGATTGCTTGCACTTGGCTGGGTGTGAGCTCCTCATCATCGTTGGGGGACATCTATTCCTTTACATACAATATGCCACAAACTTGGATTGAGAGAAATCAAGTGCATTTTCATGTTCTGCCTCCACATCGAGTAGTCGTTGCCATCAAAATGTGGGGCTTTTTGAAGTGGAATAGATAAGTAGTGATTATTGCTAGAGTTAAGACGATCGTAGTTGAAAGGATATCGGGAGTAGTCAATGTGACTAATCCCCTTCTTCTTCTTCTTCTCATCTTCGATCTTCACTTTTCCCTTGGAGAGAGTTTTCCTCCTTAGGAGCGCCTTTAGTTCCACCGTCTCCTCATCGTCATCCTCGAAGTCTTGAATGGCTTCGAGGAGCCTCTCCAATTTTTGGTTCTTTTCTTCTTCAACCTTCTCTTGGTTGATGCTCTTGTGTACGTCCTTCATGTCCAACATGATCTCTTCGAGCGATTAGTCTCCTTTTTGAAGAGTCCTACTCTGATACCAATTGAATGTGGCCTGGAGGGGGGGTGAATAGGACTTTTTGGTTTTTAGTCAGATCCTGCAAAACTTAACAACTTGATCAAATCCCGAGATATCAGACTAGTCCAGTAGAGTGCGGACTAGTCTGGTGTGTACCGAATAGATTGATCAATTATCTTGATCCTAGGATGTATTCAGCGGAAATATACTTGTAATTGAAGTGTCACACTACTATGAACTAGGATGTACCACAAGTTAATCTTATATTCAATGTTTCAACATAAAGTGTGAATGTCGGCTTAGAGGGGGGGTGAATAGGCCTTTTTGAATATTTGTCGGATCCTGCAGCACTCAACAACCGGTTTAATAACAGAGATATCGGACTAGTCCGGTAAAGTGCGGACTAGTCCGGTGTTCACGGACTAAGCTTATTAAACTTAATTGATTGATTTGATTCTTTTATGTGTACAGCGGAAGTAGAGAATCAAACAACAGTTTAACAACTATATACTGAATTATATCACAATTAAGTCTTATGTTTAACAATATAACGTAAGATGAACAATGTGTGTGAAACCCTAGATTAAGTCGATTAACTTGAATGATAAGCAATGAAACAAGACACGAGTGTTTATCCCGTGGTTCGGCTACCACGAAAGGCCACCTACATCCACGTTGAGGAGTCCACAAAAGGACCGGTTTTTCTCCAACCCTACCCTCATTGGATCGCCACGAAGGACAATCCTCTTCCACTAATCACAAAGGGGTGAATAACCAAATTCAAGGGGCGATATCACACTTTGAGAGCTCCCTTAGATTACAAAACACAATACCACCGAAAACACACTCAAAAGTTACAATTGAAATGCAGGAGTGTGTTAGAGAATCAAACCAAGAGCTCAATGTGGTGTAGCAAGTGTCTCTCCAATGATCTAGATTGAATCCTCAAAGGATTAAACGATTTTGCACTTAATTCCGTGGAGAGAGGTCGTTTTTGAGTCTCTTGGGAGGTGTGACAGCGCTAGGGTTCGAGAGAGTTAAAAAGTTGGTCGTGCACCTCTATTTATATGGGGTTTCTAAAATTTACCGTTAGGGTTCAGAAAGTTTGGACTAGTTCGTGGTGGTCACCGGACTAGTCCGTTGTGCTGTGTGTTGCAAACCCTGTGTCCCGAAATATCAGACTTGTCCGGCTGAAAGTGGACTTGTCCGATTTCGCTACTAGAAATCTTCGGACTAGTCCGATGTCCATCGGACTTGTTCGGACATGTGAAACCCTAAGTGTGTTGGATGACAAGTCCGCACTTGGAGGACTTGTCCAACTTGGATCAGTGGGGTTTTTCGGACTAGTCCGTGTGAACATCGAACTTGTCCGAAGTGGATCAAAAATGATATCGGACTAGTCCAGTTGATAACAGACTTGTCCGATTTTGTGTGGCTTGTGTAGTGATTTGAGGACTAGTCCGCACCGGGGAGGACTAGTCCGATTCTAGTGAGGAAGATATCAGACTAGTCCGACAAATATCGGACTTGTACGTTCTAGTGCAGAAAGGTTTATCGGACTAGTCCGTTGTTGAACGGACTAGTCCGGTCCTGTGTATCTCTGTGCAATGTGTGTGTTTAATTATCATTGAGCTCTTGGGGTGTGTTTCCTTAACACACTCCATACACAATAATCTGCTATTCTTTTTCCTTGAGCTCATTTCCGCTTTGCTCCTCCTCATCCCTTCTTTTTGGTATTTTGCTCATTTTTCCATTATAGGCCTGCATTCATCTCAATAAAGAGGTTAGGATCCCAATTGCTTCTCATAAATCATCCAAAACCCACAAGGGAGTCCTAGATGCACTTTCAATCTCCCCCTTTTTGGTGATTGATGACAACCAATTGAGATTTCACAAAATATGACAAAAATTGAGATTTTCATAAAGTATGCACATATGAATCAAAATACACCAAGCAGTGAGAGAATTATCCATATGTGCATTCTTTATGGTGGGATGCATAACTAAGTACATTAAGACATCGAGAATGACATAATTTGCATTAATCAACCAAAATAAAGCATGTATGTCATTCCAGGAGCAAAAATTACAGATTTTAACCAATACTTCTCAAATTAAGTAAGCATTGCATTCACAGAACCAAAGTTAATCTTAGAAACACAGTTAAAACATTACAATCACGAAGATAGATAAAAAGAGCTCTCTCCTTGCATCCTACAACTAAAGCTAAGACTCCCCCTCAATCTCTCCCCCTTTGGCATCAAGACACCAAAAAGATGAGAGGAGGGTCCTAGGGTCTTCACTCTTCACTGTCAGTCCTCTCGTCGTCGTCTTCGTCTTCTTCATCATCAGCTTGACGAGGAGGAGAGGGAGGAGGGACGGAGCCACTCGAGCCCCCAATGCCAAAGTAGGCAAGCTCGGAGGGGTTCAAGGGCGCGGGCTCAGTGTAGTCTGGATCAGAGTCCTCAGAGATCACTGGAGATCCAATAGGATCAATTTGCAGCTTTTGGCAAATTTGCTTCACATTGGCCTTTATGTACTTCATTTCCTCCCTTCTCTTCTGATTGAGCTTGTGGACCTTTACTTCGGCCTTCTTGCAGGAGGTGAATATAGCAGCCAGATACTTGAGGATCCCACTAGCTGATCCTCTCTGAGGGGCTTCCCTAGAAGCAGGGACAGCCCTGACACCTTCATTCGATCTTGCTGGTGCCTCGGGACTGGAGGCCGGCGAAGGAGCAGCCTGCACACTCAGCTTTTGAGGCATTTGAGGCCTCAAGGGGAGATGCTCCACATCTTTCACAAACTCAATGCCGGTGACTTTTTCAATCACAAACATAAGGTATGGAGCATATCCTCAAGATCTGTTGGGAGTGCAGGAAATGTTTACCATATCATTCCAAATGTATTCCGCCACATCAAATGGGCGATCCTTGCTTATGACTCTCATCAGAGTCCGAAGGTATCCTTGCACACTCTTTGCGTCCCCATCCTTAGGAGCAATGGTCTTTCTTAACACTCTGTTCAACACCACAAAGAATGGCTTCATGTTTTTGGTGGAAGGAGGGTTGAACATTGAGTTTGGCTCATATAGAAACTTCATCTTGTCCTTGTCAATGACACCAATGTTGTGTATAACTAAGCAATCCGACCTTGTGGTGTCCAGGTGAAGCAAGCTAGTGAAATCTTCTTGAGTGATGCTGTACTTGGATCCATGGGTCATCCAAGTGACACTCTCTTCATCCTCACTAGAGAAGTGACAGGTCACAAAGAACTGCGCAATCACTTCATCATTCTAGTTGTGTTTGAAAGCAAACAGATCTCTCAGTCCATGCTTCTCAATGGCTCTCACTACATCAGTGAACGGTGAGCAGCCCTTCTTCTCAAGGTGTGCCCAGTCAATACACTGACTGCACACTACGGGGGTCTTCATCGGTAGATACACTGATTTGTAGAAATCTGCATGGAAGTTGCACCAGAACCTTCCACTGTAGCTTGCTTTGGCCTGCCATACCAGTCAATGCTTCTGAATTTTGCGGCCGAGTCACAGCCCTTGCCATTGAGCTTCTCCTCGGTAGGGTCCCGGACCGCTTCCCTGGGAGCATGCAGCTTCAAGGGCCCGACTGGCCCCGTCGCTATTCCTTTTCCCTTGCCCTTTGCTTGACGGGCACTTGCCGAGCTAGGGCCACCACCAGCCTTAGAGGCTGGCACCTTGGAGGCCGGCTTCTTCGCTAGCACTTTTCTCCGAGCCTGAGGAGGGGAAGGAGCAGGCTCGAAGGGTCTTTCTTGGCGCTTCTTGCCAAGACCCGTCGAAGTCTGAGGTGCCACTTTGTGGTCCATCTCGGCCTCAAAGTCGGAGATTTCATTGTTTGAGCTCGACATGATCTGAGAATCATTTGCAAGAATGATGATAAGTGATACAAGGCATAGGTATGAAAAGATAGCAAGGAAGTGCATTGAGGAATTGAAGAATTAGGTTTTAAGTTCAGAAACATCGGACTTATCCGGTGCACAGGCACGGACTAGACCGGGGGACCGGACTTGTCCTTGCATGGACCGGACTAGTCCGGTGTTCATCCTCAAAAACCTAACATAGTGGACAAAGGCTGATTCCTAATGCATAACAAGTTTAGCATACACGTAGTACATCAAAGGGGCATGTATCTAGTGGAAGGTGCTAGGCTATTCGATCAACAATGGAGAAAAACAAGATTTTTAGGGTTTGGGAGAAAATTGCCGAAGAATTCGATTGAAGCTTGAGGAATAGGGAGTTGGAGCCTGGACAAGTCCGCTAGATTCAATCCGCGCGAGGTAAAGCTTGATTTGCGCCCAAATGTGCACCTTTTTGATGGTGGGATCAAGGAACCGCCTTGGGAACTCGAGCGCAAGAGAGAGTGCGTGAGGAAGAGTGGGGATGAGAGGAATTAGGGTTTTGTGGCGGCTAGGGTTATGGACACGAAAAATCGGACAAGTCCGGAGATGACCGGACTAGTCCGAACTCATTCAGAGAGATATATCGGACTAGTCCGTGGTCTATCGGACTAGTCCGGCCTAACCGGCACTCGGCGGACTAGTCTGTAGGGGCGGACTAGTTCGGGTAACCACGGACTAGTCCGTGGTCACCAGGAGAAATTTACATAGCCCATTCATATATATTTGAAGCTTCATAAATAGATAATGAAGGGGCAAAAGAAATCAATTAATCTTGATGAATTTGATCAGTAAGCATACAACAAACAAACAATGATCATAATTTACCAAGATCTAGTAATTGACATAGTTTTTCGAGAAAATTTGAGAGAGATGTTTTTCACAATTCTATCAACATTTTGAAGAATTCAGACAAGTATGCAACCTTTCAAGCCACACTCCGAGAATCAAGGATATTTAGTTCATCTCGGAGTTCGCAAAAATGCTTTGCATCAAGTGGTTTGGTGAATATGTCGGCCAATTGCTTTTGGGTGTTGACATGTGAGATGGTTATATCTCCTTTCATGGAATGGTCTCTCAAGAAATGATGTCTTATGTCTATGTGTTTAGTTCTAGAGTGCTCATCTGGATTGTGGGCAATTTTAATGGCACTCTCATTGTCACAAAGGAGAGGAATACGGTTCATATTGTAACCGTAATCCCTTAGAGTTTGTCGCATCCAAAGGAGTTGTGCACAACAACTCCCGGCTGCAACATACTCCGCTTCGGCTTTGGATAGGGCAATGAAATTTTGTTTCTTGGAGGACAAAGAAACTAAGGATCTCCCTAGGAATTGGCATGTGCCGGAGGTGCTTTTTCTATCTACTTTGCACCCGGCATAATATGCATCGGAATAACCAATGAGATTGAATTTTGAGCCTTTTGGGTACCAAAGACCAAGGTTGGGTCTATGAACCAAATATCTCAAGATTCTTTTTACGGCTGTCAAGTGACATCCTTAGCGTTGGCTTGAAATCTTGCACACAAACACACACTTAACATAATATCTGGCCTAGATGCACATAAATAGAGTAGAGATCCAATCATGGAGTGATATACCTTTTGGTCGACATTAGGTCCATCTTCATTGAGATCCATGTGGCCATTTGTTGCCATGGGGGTCTTTATGGGCTTTGCCTTGTCCATGGCAAACTTCTTAAGTATGTCCTGCGTGTACTTGGTTTGGCTTATGAACGTCCCATCCTTTTGTTGCTGCACTTGGAATCCCAAAAAGTATTTTAATTCTCCCATCATTGACATTTCGAACCTGTCTGTCATGATTTTGCTAAATTCCATACAAAAAGATTGATTAGTTGAACCAAAAATTATATCGTCAACATAAATTTGACAAATAAAAAGATCATTATCTAAATTCTTTGTAAATAATGTATAATCTACTTTGCCAATTTGAAAACCATTCTCAATTAAGAAATCTCTAAGACACTCATACCAAGCTCTAGGAGCTTGTTTGAGGCAGTAGAGAGCCTTACACAATTTATATATGTGGTCGGGGAACTCTTCGTCTTCAAATCCGGGTGGTTGCTCCACGTACACCTCTTCCTTGATCGGTCCGTTGAGGAAGGCGCTTTTCACGTCCATTTGATATAGCTTGAAATCATGGTGAGTAGCTTATGCAATTAATATTCTAATAGATTCAAGCCTAGCTACTGGAGCAAAAGTCTCATCGAAATCCAAACCTTCGATTTGTGAGTACCCTTTGGCCACAAGTCATGCCTTGTTCCTTGTCTCATCTTGTTTGTTGCGGAAGACCCACTTGGTGCCGATGATGTTTGCATTGGGTCTTGCCACAAGTTCCCACACTTCGTTCCGCTTGAAGTTGTTCAATTCTTCTTGCATCACCACCACCCAGTCCGGATCCTTCAATGCATCCTCAATCCTGCGTGGTTCAAAAAAGGATACAAACGAATAATTCTCATAAAAGTTAGCTATGCGAGATCTAGTGGTTACTCCCTTTTGGATGTCACCAATGATGTTGTCGATTGGATGATCCCTTTGGACACATTGGTGTACTCTTGGATGTGGCACTTGAGGAGTTGTGTCTTCATGATTGTCTGCTTCTCCCCCTAAGTGGTTGCCTTCATTGACTTGTTGATCATCTTTGTACTCTTGTGTTTGATCTTGTGTTGAGGCTCCCCCTTGATTGATGGTCTCCTCTTGTGGTTCATTTTCCTCATGTTCGTGTGAAGGTGGTTCTTGTGGTCGAACTTCGCCTAGAGCCATTCTTTTCAATGCTTGACATGGAGCTTCTTCTTTACCTAATTCACATGAATCAACTTGCTCCTTTTGGGAGGCCTTGTTGAAGACACGATAGGCGTAAGTGTTCGAATAATAACCAAGCAAGAAACCTTCATCGGACTTCGAAGCGAACTTTGAAGTCCTAGGCTTCTTGTTCAGGATGTAACATGGAGAACCGAAAACTCGAAAATATGAAATGTTTGGTTTGTTACCGGTAAGTAGCTCATAGGGAGTCTTCTTGAGTAGTCGATGGAGATAAAGTCGATTTGCGGCGTGGCAAGCGGTGTTAATCGCTTCTGCCCAAAATCGATCCGATGTCTTGTACTCATCGAGCATGCCATCTCAATGAGTGTTCGGTTCTTTCTTTCAGCAACTCCGTTCTGTTGTGGCGAGTATGGCGCTGAGAATTCGTGCTTGATGCCCTCTTCATCAAGGTACTCCTCCACTTGTGTGTTCTTGAACTCTGTGCCATTGTTGCTTCGAATAACCTTGATTGTCAATGAAAATTCGTTTTGGGCTCGCTTGAGGAATTTCTTGAGTGTTCCTTGTGTTTCTTACTTATCATGCAAAAATAACACCCAAGTGAAGCGAGAAAAATCATCAATGATAACTAAATTGTATTTGTTACCGCCGATGCTTATGTAAGCAATTGGACCAAACAAGTCCATGTGAAGTAGTTCGAGCGGCCTTGTCGTAGTCATGACGTTCCTTGCAGGATGATGTGCTCCAACTTGCTTCCTGGCTTGGCATGCGCTACAAGGCCTGTCTTTCTCAAAAACAACATTCTTCAAACCTTGGATGTGATCGCCCTTGAGGAGTTTTTGAAGGATCCTCATACCAACATGCGCTAGCCATCTATGCCACAGCCCACCCATGTTGGTTTTTGCAATCAAACATGTGTCGAGTTCGGCTTTATCCTTGTTGAAGTCAACCAGGTAAAACTTTCCCTTCAACATACACTTGAATGCAATAGAACCATCACGCCTCCTAGAGACGGTCACACCCTCGTTAGTGAACAAGCAATTATAACCTTTGTCACATAGTTGAGATATAGACAGCAGGTTATAATCTAAAGATTCAACATGTAAAACATGAGAAAGCGTGTGTTCAGAGGATGTTGCACTTTTACCGGTACCGAGCACTCTTCCTTGACTATTATCTCCGAAGTAGATGCCTTAGTTTGGGTCCTCGTTCTCTTCATATTCTACGAACATCCTCCTTTCTCCGGTCATGTGATTGGTGCACCCACTGTCCAGCACCCATTTGGATCCACTGGAGGAATAGGCCTGCAAAAACAAATTATGCTTTGGTTTTAGGTACCCAAGCTTGCTTGGGTCCTTGGAGGTTAGTCACAATACATTTGGTCACCCACACATGGGATTTTGTGTTCCCATGGCGTGGCCCAACATAATAAGCATAGACCTTGCCAAGGTTGTTTTCATTAACACATAGGAGGCATCAAAAGTTTTAAATAAAAGCTGTTGTTGTTCATGAGACTGACTAGTCTGGGGGGCCGGACTTGTCCGGATGATAGGACTTGTTCGGGCACGGACCGGACTAGTCCGGTATTCATGTGAGTTCATGTTTTTATCCTTCGATTTACCAGATTGAGAGGATCTTCCCTTCACAAAGGAGATCCTCCCCTTGTTATTCTTATGACTTCCAGCATGTAGCTTTTCATCATAAGAGTAACCAATGCCATACTTGACATTTGGAGGTCTTTGGACCAAGTATGCACTACATGCATAGTTGATCTTCTCCTTGTCAAATATGCTACATTGAGTAGGATTTTTATCCTTTGTGGAGATTGATTTCCCTTTCAATCTGGTGTCAGTTTTGCCACATGTGCACATGTGAGCAAATACAGTTTTAGTGGGTTGAGGAGGTGAGTTTGAAGAAGAGGAAGGTTCAATCAGCTTGAGTGACTCAACTTGCACTTCAAGGATCTTGTTAACCTTGATCAGCTCAGCAAGTTGGTCCTTAATTGCAACATTTGAGTCGGTTAACTCCAAGCAAGCTTTCTTGCTTGAAGCTAACTCAAGCTCCAGTGAACCGTTTTTCTCCTTTTCATGCTCTAGAAGTTTTTCAAGTTTGACATTCTCCTCCTTTTGGGAGATAATCATTTCCTCTTGACGATCAATTAACCTTTCCTTCTCAACAAGTTGGTCAAGTAAGAATTTCATTTTTGTTGCAGTTTTCCTATCTAGTCCATTTAGCATATCCCCATCATCGCTATCTATTTCAGCATCAATAGAGTAGGAATGCATGGAAGGGGTTTCAATGTTTACCTTGTGTTTACCTTCCTTTGCCATAAGGCAAGTGCCATTTCCCTTTCTTGCACCGAGTGTAGGAAAGAGTGTAGATTTCTTGGACGTGTTCTCGATGGCTATGCTAGCCATCTCTTCTTCATCGGATGATGAGGACTCATCGTTTGAGTCCCACTCCTTCCCTATATGTGCTTGTTCGGCTTGTTTCTTGTTCTTGAAGAACTTCTTAGGTTGAGGCTTGGATTCTTTAGTCTTCTTCTTGTTCTCCTCATATGGGCAATCCACTATAAAGTGGTTATATTCACCACAATTATAGCACGCCCGTCTCAATTTTGACTTTGTTCTTTCCTTGTACTTGCCTTCACTTGATTTTGTCCCTTGCTTTTTCTTCATTATTCTCTTGAACTTTTTCATGAACAATATCAAATCCTCTTCATCTAGCTCACTGCTCTCTTCATCACTGTCCTCCTCTAGTTGTGCTTCTCTTGCTTCTTTGGATAGAGGCTTGAGGGTGGACATTAAAGCGACTCCTTTCTTCATCGCCGAGGTGAGGTCGGCAATTTCCTTGACGTGCTTTGCTTGTTTCTCCATCATTTCAAAGTTGATAATTTTACCAAGCAATTCATCCAGAGTCATCCATTTGTATCCGGGGCTTTCTCTAATCATGGAGCATAGCATGACATTGAGAGGCATAAAAGCTCTAAGTATGAGCTTTACCACCTCGTGGTCATTCCACTTCTTGCTCCCATATGATCGCACTTTATTGACGAGTGTCTTCAATCGATTGTACATATCCTGAGGTGACTCGTCTTCCTCGATTGCGAATCTTCCTAGTTCGCCTTTGATCATTTCAATCTTTGCTTCACGCACATGCCGGTCACCTTCATGTGCGGTTTGCAGAGTATCCCATATTTCCTTAGCAATTTCGAGTCCATCCACCTTGGTGAACTCATCCCGACTGAGTGAGGATGTGATTACAGCTGCGGCTTGAGCATTTCTGTGAATGGCCTACTCTTGACTTGGGTTGAGCTCTTCGTCGTCATCCGGAATATCTATCTCTGTGCATACAATATGCCATAAACTTGGGTTGAGGGAAATCAAATGCATTTTCATATTCTGCCTCCACATGGAGTAATCACTTCCATCGAAGTGTGGGGCTTTTCCAAGTGGGATAGATAAGTAATGGTTGTTATTGGAATTTAGACGATCGTAGTTAAAAGGATATCGGGAGTAGTCGGTGTGACTACTACCCTTCTTCTTCTCTTCAAACTTTGCTTTCCCATTTGGAAAGTGCCTTCTTTCTGAGGAGTGCCTTCAGCTCCAGCGTCTCCTCATCATCGTCCTCGAAGTCTTGAATGGCTTCGAGGTACTTCTCCAGTTTTTGGGTCTTGTCGTTGTTAATCTCCTCTTGGTTGTTGATTTTGTGGACGTCCTTCATGTCCGACATGATCTCTTCGAGTGGTTAAACTCTTTCCTGAAGAACCTTGCTCTGATTCCAATTGAATGTAGGCCTAGAGGGGGGTGAATAGGCCTTTCTGAATATTTGTCGGATCCTGCAGCTCTCAACAACCGGTTTAATACCAGAGATATTGGACTAGTTTGGTAAAGTGCAAACTAGTCTGGTGTTCACAGACTAAGCTTATTAAACTTAATTGATTGATTCGATTCTTTTATGTGTACAGCGGAAGTAGAGAATCAAACAACAGTTCAACAGCTATATACTGAATTATATCACAATTAAGTCTTATGTTTAACAATTTAACGTAAGATGAACAATGTGTGTGAAACCCTAGATTAAGTTGATTAACTTGAATGATAAGCAATGAAACAAGACACGAGTGTTTATCCCATGGTTCAGCTACCACAAAAGGCCACCTACATCCATGTTGAGGAGTCCACAAAAGGACCGGGTTTTCTCCAACCCTACCCTCGTTGGGTCGCCACGAAGGCCAATCCTCTTCCACTAATCACAAAGGGGTGAATAACCAAATTCAAGGGGCGATCTCACACTTTGAGAGCTCCCTTAGATTACAAAACACAATACCACCGAAAACACACTCAAAAGTTACAATTGAAATGCAGGAGTGTGTTAGAGAATCAAACCAAGAGCTCAATGTGGTGTAGCAAGTGTCTCTCCAATGATCTAGATTGAATCCTCAAAGGATTGGACGATTTTGCACTTAATTTCGTGGAGAGAGGTCGTTTTTGAGTCTCTTGGGAGGTGTGATGGTGCTAGGGTCTGAGAGAGTTTGAAAGTGGGCTGTGCATCTCTATTTATATGGGGTTTCTAAAAGTGACTGTTAGGGTTCAGAAAGTTCGGACTAGTCTGTGGTGGTCACCGGACTAGTCCGGTGTGCTGTGTGTTGCAAACCCTGTGTCCCGAAATATCGGACTAGTCCGGCTGAAAGCGGACTTGTCCGATTTCGCTAATGGAAATCTTTGGACTAGTCCGATGTCCATCGGACTTGTTCGGACATGTGAAACCCTAAGTGTGTTGGATGACAAGTCCACACATGGAGGACTTGTCCGACTTGGATAAGTGGGGTTTTTCGGACTAGTCCGTGTGAACATCGGACTTGTTCGAAGTAGATCAGAAAGGATATCAGACTAGTCCGGTTGATAACGGACTTGTCCGATTTTGTGTGACTTTTGTAGTGTTTTGAGGACTAGTCCGCACTGGGGAGGACTAGTCCGATTCTAGTCAGAAAGATATCGGACTAGTCCGACAGATATCGGACTTGTCCGTTCTGGTGCAGAAAGGTTTATCAGACTAGTCCGGTCCTGTGTAACTCTGTGCAATGTGTGTGTTTAATTATCATTAAGCTCTTGGGGTATGTTTCCTTAACACACTCCATACACAATAATCTGCTATTCTTTTTCCTTGAGCTCATTTCCGCTTTGCTCCTCCGCATCCCTTCTTTTTGGTATTTTGCTCATTTTTCCATTATAGGCCTGCATTCATCTCAATAAAGAGGTTAGGATCCCAATTGCTTGTCATAAATCATCCAAAACCCACAAGGGAGTCCTAATTGCACATTCAGAACAAGATTGATTGAAACCCTAGATTTATATGAAGAGTAAGAACAATATGCGCAAAGTAAGAACACAAGCTATTTATCCCGTGGTTCAGTTCCCACAGAGGCAACATACGTCCATGTTGAGGAGTCCACAGAAGGACCGGGTCTTCTCCAACACTACCGTCCTAAGATCGCCACGGAGGCCAATCCTCTTCACTAATCACAAAGGGCAAATAACCAAATTCAAGAGGCCTTCTCACAAGTTGAGGGCTCCCCAAGATTACAATATGAACACCACCAAGAACACACTCTTAAGATCACAATGAAAACAATAGGAGTTTGTTAGGGAATCAAACCAAGAGCTCAATGAATGAAGAACGTGTCTCTCCAATGATCCAAAGCGTATCCTCAAGGGATTGATATTTCTTGCGTTTGATTTCATGGAGAGAGGTGTTTTCTAGGCTCTTCGAAGGTGTGACGGCGCAAGGGTCGAGAGAGTTGTGAATGATGGGCCGTGCACACCTATTTATATGGGGTTTCCAAAAGTTACCGTTAGGGTTTAGAAAGATCGGACTAGTCTGTGGTGGACACTGGACTAGTCTGGTGTGCCGCGTGCAGCAAACTTTAGGTGTCCCGAAATTTTGGACATGTCCGAAGTGAAGCCAGACTAGTCCTATTTTGGTTCTGGAAATCTTCGGACTGGTCCGATTAATATCGGACTTGTCCGTATTGGTGAAACCCTAAGTGAATTTGGGGAACAAGTCCGTACTTCGAGAACTTGTCCGATTTTGGTCAGAGGGTTTTCGGACTAGTCCGTGCTAACATCGGACTTGTCCGATTGACATCTGAAGGATATCAGACTAGTCCGGTGTGTAACCAGACTTGTCCGATTTTGTGAAACTTGTGAAGTGTTTGGGGGACTAGTCCGCACTGGGGAGGACTAGTCCAATTTTAGTCAGAAAGATATCGGACTAGTCCGTGGTGATATTCGACTAGTCCGGTCTTTGAAAAACTGGACAGTGAGGACAAGTCCGCATTGTAAAGACATGTCCGATCTTGTGTAGAAAGATATCGGACTAGTCCGGGGTCTGTCGGACTAGTCCGGTCCTGTATAATTTTTTGCAATGTGTGTGATTATTCGTGCTTGAGCTCTTGGGGTGTGTTTCCTTAACACACTCCATACACAATGATCTACTACACTTGTTTCTTGAGCTCTTTTCCATATTGCTCCTCATTCTCCAATCTTTTTGGCACTTTGCACATTCTCTCATTAGAACATGTGCTCATCTCAACAATGTGGTTAGGATCTCATTTGCATGTCATTAATAATCCAAAACACACAAGGGATTCCTAGATGCACTTTCAATTCCGGGTTGGGGGCCGGACAAGTCCGTACCCCGACCGACATAAATTCCTGATTCGACCTAAATCCATTTTAATCTTGTTCCTTTTTAGGTTGCTTTATGTTAATAATGTATGAGTATGTATGCAATGAATTATGCATGAAAATGAGGGTGTTACAAACCTACCCCCTTTAAAATGAATCTCGCCTTCGAGATTTGACATGGAAGGAAAAAGATAGGAAAACTCCATCTTGAGATCTTGTTCCAGCTCCCAAGTCGCTTCCGATTCTGCATGATGCTTCCATTGAACATTGGATCATCAATTCACCTTGTTCCTTGTAACCCTTTCCTTAGTTTCCAAAATTTATACAGGTTGTTCAGCATAGCTCAAGTCCTCCTCAAGCTCCAATTCTTCCTTGGTACTTGCTCTTTCGGAACCCTAAAGCACTTTTTGAGCTGAGAAACATGAAACACATCATGGACATCGGAAAGATGTGCAAGCATCTCCTGTTTATATGCTACTTCTTCACGTTTGTCCAAAATCTTGAATGGTCCAATATAGCGAGGTGCCAACTTGCCTTTGACGTTAAATTGCTTGTGGCCTCGCATAGGTGACACTTTGAGATATACGGAATCTCCCACCACAAAACATAAGCTTCTTCATCTATTATCCGCATAACCCTTTTGACTGAGCAACTCACAAATTCTCGCGGATTTTCTGAACATTCTTTTCGACATCCTGGATCACGTCAAGTCCAAATACTTGAGTTTCTCCTGTTTCACTCCAAAACAAGGGTGTTCTACATCTTCTCCCATACAATGCTTCACATGGTGACATCTTCAAACTCACCTGATAAGAGTTGTTGTAGGAGAATTTGAAAGTGCATCTAGGCATCCCTTGTGGGTTTTGGTTGATTTATGTCAAACAAATGGGATCCTAACCAAATTGTTGATATGAGCACAGGTTTTAATGAAATTATGAAAAAGCGCAAAAAGAAAGGAGAATGAGGATCTGTATGGAAAAGAGCTCAAGAGCTGAATAGGTTAGATAATTGTGTATGGAGTGTGTTGGAGAAACACACCTCAAGATCTCAAGCACAATAAAACTCATTCTCTACACAAATTTACACAGGACCGAACTAGTCTGATATACCCCGGACTAGTCCAATAACCCCTCTGTTCAAAATCAGACAAGTCCTCCCAGTGCGGACTTGTCTGGACAGTCTAGTTTTACAAAGACCGGACTAGTCCGATATTACCACGGACTAGTCCAATATCTTTCTCACTAAGATCGTACTAGTCCTCCCTAGTGTGGACTAGTCCTCAACACTTCATAGCTTTGCATGAAATTGGACACGTCCGATATCACCACGGACTAGTTTGATATCCTTCTGACCCAAATCAGACAAGTCCGATATATGCCCAGATTAGTCCGAAAAACCTTCTATCTAAAATCGGACAAGTCCTTCAAGTGCGTACTTGTCCCCCAATTCACTAAATATTTCACAATTACCGGACTAGTCTGATATGTGCTAGACTAGTCCGAATGTTTCTAGAGACAAAAACGGACTAGTCCGCCCCTGGCTGGACAAGTCCGATAATTCAGGGAACTTAGGGTTTCCCACACGCCGCACACTGGACTAGTCCAGAGTCCACCACGGACTAGTCCGGACTTTGAAAACCCTAACGGTAACCCTTTGAAACCCTAGTATAAATAGAGGTGCACGACCCAACTATGATCTATATCGACCCCCTGTGCCGTCACACCTTCCAAGAGCGTAGAAAACACGTCCCTCCACACAATCAACGAAAGAAAGATCAAATTTGTGTGGATCAACTCTAGATCAAAAGAGAGACACAATTCTTTAGGTTTGAGCTATTGGGTTTGATTCTCTAACACACTCCTGTTGTTTTATTGTAGATCTTACGAGTGTGTTCTTGGTGGTGTTCGATTTGTAATCTTGGGGAGCCCTCAACTTGTGAGAAGGCCCCCTGAACTTGGTGATTTACCCTTTGTGATTAGTTGAAGAGAATCGGCCTTTGTGGCGATTCAACGAGGGTAGGGTTGGAGAATACCCGGTCCTTTTGCGTACTCCTCAACGTAGATGTAGGTTGCCTCTGTGGGAACCGAACCACGGGATAAAATCTTGTGTCAATCTTGTTCTTAGTTTCTCATATCACATTGTAGAGTTTACTTGATCTTGCATATCTTACGTTAAAACCTTGAATCTAAAGATTACCTTGTGCTATACTATGTTTAATTGAAGCAACATACTTTGGTACATCTTAATTTCCGCTGCATAGAGTACTTGGATTGAGATCATTGATCTAACTTGATCAATCTAGTCCGCACGAACCGGACTAGTGCGCACACTACTGGACTAGTCCGATTTCTTGGTATTTGATCAAGTGAATATGTGTTTCAGGTTCCGACTAAAATTCAAAAAGGCCTATTCACCCCCCTCTAGGCCACATTCAATTGGTATCAGAGCAAGGCTCTTCATGAGGAGACTAATCGCTCGAAGAGAAAATGTCAGACATGAAGGATGTGTACAAGAGCCTCAACAAAGAGATGGTTGAAGATGAAAAGGCTCAACAATTGGAGAAGCTCCTCGACACTATTCAGGACTTCAAGGATGACGATGATGAGGCGCTTGAACTCAAGGTGCTCCTAAGGAAGAAAGCCTTCTTCAAAGGGAAAATGAAGATCGAAGATGAGAAAAAGAAGATGGGGGTAGTCACACCGACTACTCCCGATATCCTTTTAACTATGATCGTCTAAATTCTAACAATAGCCATTATTTGTCTATTACTCTAGGAAAATCCCCACACTTTGATGGCAATGATTACTCAATGTGGAGGCAAAACATGAAAATGCATCTAATCTCTCTTAACCCCAGCTTGTGGCATATAGTGTGCACATGTATAGATATCCCAGACAACGATGAAGAGCTCACATCAAGCCAAGAGCAAGCAATTCATTGGAATGCTCAAGCTGCGACGGTCATCACATCATCACTAAGTCGGGACGAGTTCACAAGGTGGATGGTCTCGAGATTGCAAAGGAAATATGGGACACATTGCAAACTACACATGAAGGCGACAGACGAGTTCACAAGGTGGATGGTCTCGAGATTGCAAAGGAAATATGGGACACATTGCAAACTACACATGAAGGCGATCGTCATGTGCAAGAGGTGAAGATTGAAATGATCTAAGGTGAATTGGAAAGATTTGCCAGAGAAGAAGATGTGTCGTTGCAAGACATGTACAACCGGTTGAAGACTCTCATAAACAAGGTTTGAGCAAATGGAAGTAAAAAGTGGAACGATCACAAGGTGGTGAAGCTCATCCTTAGAGCATTCATGCCTCACAATGTTACCTTGGGCTCGAGGATTAGAGAAGGCCCCGGGTACAAGAAAATGACCCCGAAAGAATTGCTTGGGAAGATTATCAAATTTTAGATGATGAAAAAACAAGAAAAACATGTCAAAGAGATTACCGATCTCACCTCGACAAAGAAGAAGGGGGTCGCCTTAAAGTCCACTTGCAAGCCCTTGTCAAAAGAAGCTCGAGAGGCTCTAGAAGAAGATGACTTGATGATGAGAGCAGCGATATAGATGAAGAAGACATGATCCTCTTCATCAGGAAATTCAAGAGAAAGACGAAGAGGATACAAGGGGGAACATCAAGTGAAGGAAAACACAAAGAAAAGTCAAGACCGAAGTTGAGGCAGGATTTCTATAACTATGTTGAATATGACCACTTTATAGTTGATTGCCCGTATGAAGAAAACAAGAAGAAGACTAAGGAAGCAAAGGCTCAACCCAAGAAGTTCTTCAAGAACAAAAAGCAAGTTGTACGGGCGCATCTAGGAATTGAGTGGGACTAAAATGATGAGTCCTCATCTGAAGAGGAAGAGGAGATGGCTAGCATAGCCATCAAGAGGACGACCAAGAAATCGACCCTGTTCCCATCTATTGGCGCATGGAAGGACAACAACACGTGTCTAATGGCCAAAGAAGGTAGAAGAAAGGCAACAACAAAATCCTCCTCTTCGTATTCCCTTGCTAGTGATAGTGATGATTCTAGTGAATATGATAGTTGTGATGAAGATATGTTTATTGGCTTAGACAAGAAAACAACTGCTAAAATGAAAATTTTTATGGATATACTTGTTGACAAGGAGGAGCCTGATGATCGACAAGAAGTGTGAGACCTATGTGTGCTGAATACATTGGCTGAATACATTGGTTTTGTCAATAAAAGTTTTGAATGCTACGGTAACATCTTTTTAGCAAGGTCCGACTCTAGCTCCGAGCTTCTGCAAGGTCCAACGTAAGGTCCGACATGTTTTGGGTAGCTCCGGTGAGCTTTGTCTTTAGTTCCGGCATGTATTTGATAGCTCCGACATGTCTTTGTTAAAGCTCCGACATGTTTCTCTAGTTCTGACTATTGGGATGACTAGTTCTGACTAGTTTTGATCAGCTCCGGCGCTAGGTCCAACTAGCTTTGATTAGCTCCGGTGCTAGGTCATGCTAGTTTTGATAAGCTCCGGAGCTAGGTTGTACTAGCTTTGTTTAGCTCCGGTGCTAGGTCCTACTAGTTTTGATAAGCTCTAGTGCTAGGTTGTACTAGTTTTGGTAATCACCGGCTCAAGCTCCAGTTAGCTTTTTCTAGGTTTGGAGCTTGATCGCAATATTCTAGCTTTTAATGTGGAATGTTTCAAACTTGCTTTATATTTTTGGAAAGTTTGCTTAGTATTCTTTTACTATGTTTTTGGTGCGTTTTGGTTGATATGGATGATATCGTCTTGCTATGCTTTGCAACATGCTTATGTGAGGTGCTCACCTAAGGTGTTGTGTTCGGAACTGACTTGATTCAAGTCGCGGACTTGGGATTGTACAGATTGGTTGTTTGTTCATGTGTAGTTGTTGCTTGAGTCCAAGTCATGGCTGGTGACAGGATCCTTTGGACTTGTCTCAGGGAGGAGATAAGGTTCCAACAACCAAATTCAGGAGGAATTGTGGTTGAGTGGGTCAGGAGGTCGCGCAGGATGATTGAATCAAGGGCAGTGCATATGAAGGTTACTGGACGTCGGAGGAAGGTGTTTGCAAGTATTCATGTGGTGCATTACGTGGCAACATGGTTCCGAAGATGGTTTATGGATGGTATGATCTGGTTGGAAGGATCGGATCGTATCGGTTGATGACATTGGCTGCGGCGGAGTCAGTTATGGCTCAGTATGGAAAGTATTGAGTTGGTTATGATAGGATTTCGTGTGGGTCACGAATTTGAGTTGTTCTAGGAATGTGGAATATGTTTCTAAAGTGTTTGGAAGTATTAAGATTGATTTTATCTGCGTATAGAAGAGTCTTAAGCAGTTATGGAAAGTTTCGATTCGTGAATGGAGTAGGATTAGAGTCCTAGTTGAGATTGGGTTGGCCTAAGGGCTGGTTATATAAGCAAGGGAGTCCAAAGCTCGTGGTGCACGACTTTGTGGGCTGTTCCTCTTGTGTTATATTGAATAAAATTCTTAGTTTGAAGGAACTTTTGTGCCTTGTTCCTCCAACTTGTTCCAGACAAGTTTTACTCGTCGAGTTTCTAAACAGCACTACCTTTCGTCGGTGGTTTTATCATAACTCGAGTTTTACAGATCCAATTGACGTGATTCTTTTAGGGTTGTCTTCAAAACTTGATTATCTATCATCTGTCAAAATTTAACGGTCATTAGATTTGTGTTTCTGATCTACGCGAGTTTCTTTGCAGCGTTCCAGAACTGTTTTTCTCGGGTAGGACAGATTGACCTTTGTTCGATCTTTTGATCATAACTTAAGTTTCTATCGACGGATTTGAGTGATTATTCTTGTGTTTTCTTCGTGACTTGATTGTCTCTGATATATATCCATTTTGTCCCAGAGAAACACGTTTAGATTAGTCTCACACATGATTTCTTTAACAGATTGTATTTCTGCCGAAGGGGTTGGGATTTAATTGTTTCCGCTGTGTAAGATTTTTTTTAAATCTACCATTCACCCCCCTCTGGTAGCTTTTCACGTGCTCTTCGATCCTACAATTGGTATCAGAGACACGGTGCTCTAATCATTGTGATTTGCAGGTGTTTTTGACTAATCATCATGGAGAAAAACTCCGCCAAACCTTGTGTGTTTGCTGGTATTGATCATCAGGTTTGGAAGACACGCATGGAGGCTTTCATCTAGGCGCAAGGCTTCGTAATATGGGAGAAGGTGTACAAGCCTTACGAAGCGCCACAAAAATGATCAAGTTACGGCTACAAACCTTAGGGACGTCGACAACAACAACAAAGCCCGAAACTTGATCATCCAAGGACTCACTCAGAGCGACTTCGACTGCATTGCACATCTCCGATCGGCATACGATGTGTGGAGAGCACTTTGTGACTATCACGAAGGATCCAACACGATCAAGGAGGTAAGGCAAGACATGTTCAAGAAATAATACATGCGCTTCGAGATGCAACCCGGTGAGTCCATTGATGATCTCTTTGCTCTCTTTAACAAAACTCTCAGTAACTTGCATAGCGTCAACGTTAATATTTCTGATGCTGAAAATGCTAGGCAACTTCTTAGTGCATTAGACATGTCAATCTGGGAGATGAAAGTTACATCTATCCATGAATCTACTGTCATGAGTACACTTACTTTAGATGTGCTTTACTCTAAACTCAAAACTCATGAAATTGACGTCTTATCACATAAGAACCCAAATAAGTCTATTGTGTTTGTCTCACAACGTGATATGCCTAGCTCTAGGCAATTATCATCTTGCAATATTCTTGCTTTGTTGTCCTCACTAACCCTGGAGCAGATTGAGGAATTTCCAGAAGAGGAGTTAGCACTAATCTCTACTAGGTTCTCAAAAGCATTGCAAAATGTGAGAACTAGAAGGAGAGGAAGCTCCGGACCTCAACGTTGTTTTGAATGTTGTAAGACAGGACACTTTCGTACAAAATGCCCTGATCTTTCAGGTCCTACTACCCGTGAAGAAAAAAAGAACAAGGTCAAGACCACCTCTAGAAACCCCAACAAGAAAAAGAAGGGTACCATAGGACGCAAGATGATTAATAGCTTCATCACTGCACTTCAAGAGCTCGGTTCAAGCGATGTAGACTTTGAAAGTGATGAAGATGATGACGATCTGGCCAACTTATGCTTCATGGTAGGCAAAAAAAGATCAAGATCAAGTCAGGAGGATGCAGAACACAAGAGTGATGATGATGAGGTATGTTCTACTTTTAATGAAATGTGTGATCCAATTTCTCGTGCAACTATTATTGTCGAGAAAAAGGTCAAAAAGCTTAGGGATAATGCTGCTAAAATTGAATCTCTAGAATCTGAAATCAACTGTTTGAAAACCTTGATTCCTAGTGATGATTCTTGTCCCTCATGTGATTTAATCTATGAACAACTGTCCACATTAAGAACTGCACATTCCTCTACTCTAGATAGACTTGAACTTGAAGTTGAAAAGAACAAAAAGCTTGCTGCACTTGATATTGGAAACTTAAAAGATGCTTCTTGTTCTACAATTGATTTGCATTGTTCTAGTTGTGATGATCTTGAAAAGAAACTAAAAGATGCTATCAATGAAATTTCAATATTGAATAATGCTTTACGTTCTCATGAAGTTAAATATTGTTCCAATTGCAAATTAAAAGGAAAAACTTCATGTGAAGATTGCCTTGATCTGTCCAATGAACTTGATAACACGCATAGGACATTAGATCGGTTTTGTAATGGGAATAAGAACCTAAACTTGCTGCTTAATTCTTCCAAGTCTTGCAATGATAAAACTGGTTTAGGTTTTGATTATCATGCTCATGCAAAGGCACATCCATTTAAAATTGTAAAGTAATTAGGAAGTGGTTGTATTCAAACAGTTCCTAAACAAAAAGAAGTGGTTTTCAAATCTGCAGGAGTGTTGTCTCATTCGGTTTCAAATAAAAATATTGCTTGATCATCTAGACATGAACACAAAGTTAAATTTCATTGTACCTACTGTGGTAGAGATGGTCATGTCATAGATTTTTGTTATAGACTGGCTAAACAACAGAAAAGGGAAAGAATGATTGCTAGATCTCATAAATTTGCTGCACATGTTAAACAGATTGCCCGGAACGTGCAACCTACTGTTATGAGTCAAAAACATTCAAAGTTTACCTCCAGACCTTCTGTTTTTTTGCCTCTGGAGCTACTGATTTTTGTGCTACACAAGTAACACCTTATAGGTCAGTAGCTAAGAGTAAAAAGCCTCAAACTTTGACTCATAAACCTGCTGTTTTATCAAAGCTTTCGGGTGTTTTTCCTGCTGCACGTCATGTGACTTAGTACTGGATACCTAAATGCCTTTTGACTAACCCCAGTATTGAGTCATCGATGTATTGTGCTTCTATGTAGGTTACACATTAACATTTGGATTGTGGATTCAGGTTGCTCACACCACATGACCGGTAACAAAGATTGGTTCTCCTCCTCTCTTTTGTGTCACGTGTAGAGAATGTTACTTTTGCCGATAATTCTTTAACTCCTATAATTGCTAAGTGTTCGGTTAGAGTAAACGATCACTACACTTTGAAGGATGAGGCACTTGTCAAAAATTTGAAATACAACTTGCTTTCTGTTTCACAATTGCTAGATGAAAATCTGGAAATTATTTTTACTGCAAATTGCTACAAAGTTGGAATTTCAAATAGTGAGCATATTTTTAACAAGTCTCGGTTTGGAAGAGTTTTTAAAGCTGATTTTGATATTTCTTCCTCTAAGCATAGGTGTCTAGTTGCTAATGATTCAAAGGACTTATATTTTTGGCATTGTAGACTTGGTCACGTAGGCTTTGATCACCTAACGTGTGTTAGTGCTCTTGATCACATACGTGGGCTGCCTAAGCTTAAAGGGGACAAAGAAATAGTGTGCTCTTCTTTTAGACATGCTACGATGGTTGCAGGTTCACATACTCCTCTCACAATGATCATGACAACTGAACCGGGTCAACTTTTGCACCTTGACACCGTAGGACCTTCACGTGTTCAATCCTTCGGAGGTAAATGGTATGTTCTTGTAATTGTTGATGATTATTCTAGATAATCTCAGGTTTACTTTATGGCATCTAAGAATGAAGATTTTAGTCACTTTAGAACTTTATTTCTTAGATTATCAATTGATCACCCAGGATCTTTAAAAGCAACTAGAAGTGATAACAGAACTGAATTTAAAAATCAATCTTTTGATCACTTTTGTACTGAAAATGGAATAGATCATCAATTTTCTTCACCATATGTACCTCAACAAAACAGTGTCGTAGAAAGGAAGAAGAGAAACTTAGTTGAGATGGCTAGGACTATGCTTTATGAATATCAAACTCCTATGAAATTTTGGGCTCATGCAATTGCAACCGCTTGTTATGTCTCAAATCGTGTTTTCTTGCGCGCTAAGCTAGGTAAAACACCATATGAGCTCCGGTTTGGACAGAGGTGCTACACACTTGTGGGTCTTTGGTTGCAAATGCTTTGTTAAGAAACATGGTAATCTTGATAAATTTGAACCTAGATCCATTGATGACATGTTTCAAGGTTATCCATCTCATACTAGAGGCTACCGTGTGTTTTTACTT
Source organism: Tuctoria greenei (assembly GCA_036927565.1). Classification (NCBI taxonomy): domain Eukaryota; kingdom Viridiplantae; phylum Streptophyta; class Magnoliopsida; order Poales; family Poaceae; genus Tuctoria; species Tuctoria greenei. The sequence goes on from JAYESD010000008.1 coordinate 106,431,085, forward strand.
GACACTAACAAAATTGTGGAGACTTGTGAGGTGTCTTTTGATGAAGCTAGCCCAAGTACTAGCCCAAACATCGCAGGTCCAGATCCATATCCGTAGGGGGAGAGCATTTACTTGAAGATGAGGAAGAGGTGGAGCTGCTGCCCAAAAATTCAGCAGCTAATGACATTGTTCGAGCTCCTGATTGTGATTCAAAGCCAGCACCGAAGACCACCATTGCTGGCCCAGATACTCCTCAAGTCACAAGCTCATCAATTTGTGATGAACATGAAGAACAAGAAGCTTGTGAAGTGTCAACTCCCCTCTGGGTTCTCAAAATTCATCTTCCACAACACGTGCAAATCACAAAGATTAGAGCGTCGTGGCTCTGATTCGAATTGTAGGATCGAAGAGCACGTGAAAAGCTACCAGAGGGGGGTGAATTGTAGATTCAAAACTTTTTCAGTGGAAACAATGAAAACCCTCGGCACAAAAACGATATGTTAAAGAAATCGTGTGTAAGACTAATCTAAACGTGTTTCACCGTAAGAAAAGTGATATAATTCAAATAGAATCAGTCACGAAGACGACACAACAAGAATCACTCAAATCCGTCAAAAGAAACTCAAGTTACGATCGGAAGATCGAACAAAGGTCAATCTGTCCTACTCGAGAAAAACAGTTCTGGAACACTGCAAAGAAACACGTGTAGATCCAAAACCACAAAATCAATGACCGTGAAATTTTGAAAGATGATACATAATCAATTTTTTAATACAACTCAAAAATAATCATGTCAATTGGATCTGTAAAACTCGAGTTTTGATAAAACAACAAAATAAAGGTAGTGCTGTGCAGAAACTCGACGAGAAAGACATGACGAAAACAAGTCGGACAAACACGGCATGAAAGTTCCTTCAAACTATGAATTTTATTGACCAAACCACAAGAGAACAGCCCCAAAGTTGTGCACCACGAGCTCTGCCCTCCCTTGCATATATACCCAGTTCGAAAGCCAACTCAACTCAAATCAGGACTCTAATCCTACTCCGTTCACAAATCGAAACTTTCCATAACTGCTCAACACTCTTCTATACAAAGATAGAAGAAATCTTAAGACTTCCAAACACCTTAAGAACGTATCCCACATTCCTAAAACAACTCAAATTCTTTACCCACACGAGATCCTATCATAACCAACTCGATACTTTCCATATCGGGCCATAACTGACCCCGCCGCAGCCGAAGTCATCAACCGATACGATCCGATCCTTCCAAAAAGATTTTTCCTTCCTTAGCCCATCTTCGGAACCATGTTTCCAAGTCACGCACCGCATGCATACGTGCGAACACCTTCCTTCAACATCCAGTAACCTTCATATGCATTGCCCTTGATTCAATCATCTTGCGCGACCTCCTGGCCCACTCAACCACAATTCCTCCTGAATATGGCTGTTGGAATCTCATCTCCTCCCTGAGACTAGTCCAAAGGATCATGTCACCAGCCATGACTTGAACTCAAGCAACACCCGCACATGAACAAACAACCAATACTTCCGAGCACTAGTCCTCGACATGACTCTCGTTAGTTCCAAAACTACAACATCTTACGTGAGCACCTCACATAAGCATGTTGCAAACCATAGCAAAATGATATCAAACATAACCACCAAAACACACCAAAAACTTAGTAAAATAATACTAAGCAAACTTTCCATAACTATAAAAGCAAAAGCAGAACCAATGCAATCTAGCTTTGGACCTTGCCAAAACTAACCGTACCTTGAGCCGGAGCTAACCAAAGCTAGTACAACCTAGCGCCGAAGCTTACCAAAGATAGTACAACCTAGCGCCAGAGCTAGCAAAACATGTCGAGGCTAACCAACATAATTCGGACCTAGCAAAACATATCGGAGCTTAACAAAGACATGAAGGAGCTATCAAAGACATGCTGGAACTATCAAAGACATGCCAGAGCTAAAGACAAAGCTCACCAGAGCTACCCAAAAACATGTTGGACTTTGACAAAGCAAGTCGGACATATTGTCGGACCTTGCAGAAGCTCGGAGCTAGAGTCGAACCTTGCTAAAAAGGGTATTTTGGCAGAATTTCAGAACTTATGTTATGAAAGCCAATGTATTCAGCACACATAGGTTTCACATCTCTAACACACTCCTGTTGTTTTATTGTAGATCTTACAAGTGTGTTCTTGGTGGTGTTCAATTTGTAATCATGGGGAGTCCTCAACTTGTGGGATGGCCCCTTGAACTTGGTGATTTACCCTTTGTGATTAGTGGAAGAGAATCGGCCTTTGTGGCGATTCAACGAGGGTAGGGTTGGAGAAGACCTGGTCCTTTTGTGGACTGCTCAACGTGGATGTAGGTTGCCTCTGTGGGAACCGAACCACGGGATAAAATCGTGTGTCAATCTTGTTCTTAGTTTTTCATATCACATTCTAGAGTTTACTTGATCTTGCATATCTTACGTTAAAACCTTGAAACTAAAGATTACCTTGTGCTATAATAAGTTTAATTGAAGCAACATACTCTAGGTACATCTTAATTTTCACTCCATAGAGTACTTAAATTGAGATCATTGATCTAACTTGGTCAATCTAGTCCGCACGCACCGGACTAGTCCGCACACTATCGGACTAGTCCGATTTTTTGGTATTTGATCAAGTTACTATGTGTTGCAGGTTCTGACTAAAATTCAAAAAGGCCTATTCACCCCCGCCCCTCTAGGCCACATCTAGAATTTACCATATGGCAAGCTCTTGTCTCAACTTCCTCCATACTTTAACGCACACGCTCTTAGCGTATCATCCAATATCTGATTTGTTCTCTCAGTCTGTCCATCCATTTGAGGGTGATTGGCAGAATTAAAATTCAATTGAGTTCCCATGGACTCGTGCAACTTTTGCCAGAACCACAAGGTAAATTGAGAACCTCTATCGGACACTATTTTCTTTGGCACTTCGTGTAAGCACACTATTCTTCCCATATACAATTCTTCCAAGTTTGCTCCACTATAAGTAGTCTTGACAGGAATGAAATGCATTGATTCTATCAATCCATCCACAATAACCCATATTGAATCATAACCTGATGAAGTGCGAGGTAGATGTAACATCCCAAAATTTTCAAACTTGGCTAATTTCAATATAAAAGGGGATCCAAAATTTTTATTTCCAAATATTTTCTTCAGCCCATCCGAATCTCGAGGGCGAGATTCATTTTAAGGGGGGTAGAATTATAACACCATATTTTTGAGTTTCGGCAAATTAAAAATTTAAATGGGAATTTAGAGTTAATAAGGTGAGGAAATTGCTTTTATAAATCAAAATATAAAATATATGCATCTCATATTGCATTTTGCATTTTGCATTCATCCTCATGTATTGAAAATTTATTACCAAAATAAATAAGCTAAAAGAAATTTATTTACGGAGTAAGTACATTAAAATAAATTAAATTAGCATAACGAATATGGAAGAAAAGAAATAAAAAGAGAAAAAAAAAGGACCAGAGGGTTGCGCCGCTAGGGGAGGAAAAGGGAAAAAGGGAGGAAGAGGAGGAAAAAGAGGAGGGCGCCGTCGTCCGCCGGAGATCATCGTCGTCGTCGTCGCGTCGCCGTCATCGTGCCGCCGGAGGATTGCTGCACCGTCTACTCCACTTCATCTACACATCACCTTCGTCCCGCGATCTTCGAAGCCGCCGCATCTACGGTAGGGTTCGTTTTTCCGATGCGAATTTTAGCGACGTATTAGATCTAATAGACATAAATTGATTTTAGTTGCATCGTCTTTTTTATTTTCAGCAGCGCTAATTCTTGCTAAAACCCCCGTAAACTCATATGAACACGTATAAACTAGTTGTATCTAATTAATAAAGAAGCATAGTTAATTATTTATTGAACCTTGCATGCATGCATATCATCGCATGTTGATTAATATGTGTGCATCATGTTGATTTGTATATGTTTTCTTGTATGTGTGATCGCGAGTAGAGAGAAGTGCTCAAGAAGTCGTGTACGAGGATTTCGAGAACCAAGACTTCGAAGCGCTTGAGCAACTCTATCTGCCGGAGCAAGGCAAGTGTCCTTGAAGCATATTGATCTTGTTTTAAAATAAATGTTTTGTTTGCAAAATTGCATGCTTGTGTCAATTTGATGGGAATCCTATGATAGGAAGTTTACTAGCTTTGTTTAACCACCCTTGTCACTTGGGATATATGGTAGAGAGTCAGGATGGAATTTTTACCTTTTTGCTTCGCTTAATCAACTGGGATGGGGAAACAACTATACCACTCAATTTAATTATGCATGGTCCCGGTTATGAGCAACCTGGACCCTCACATGATTAGAGGGAACTCGATATTGGGATGGTATTTGGGATGGTTATGGTTTGATAATGGCTATGGTTGGTGTTATGGTTATGGTTGGTTATGGATTTATTTCTGGTTATGAATATGGTTATTGGCAATGGTGGAATCTGGTTTAATGATGATGGATATGAAATATGGATATCTAATAATCATTGTGGGATATGATGGGTTTACTTCACATACATATAATATATTGCTTTTCAAATGTTTTATTGTACTTTTCAGCACTTAGCCATTATTATTGTCGTCATTTGAATCAACCACATGTCCTACTTTCCACACTTGCTGAGTACCACATGTACTCACTCTTGCAACCCCCCCCCCCCCACAACGGTTGCAGGTCAGGATTGTGAGTTTAATGGCGATAATGCGGAGTTCTAGGCCGGGTCTACCGTCAGCTTTGCATGTGGTGTTGCATGGAGCTGCGCTATCCCTTATGCTTAGTTTGCTTACTTGCTTAATTAGTTTATTTCCACTGCATTAGTTGAACTTGTCATTAATATTCATTAGAGTTTGTATTCGAGGCTAATATGGGTTGTGTAATAAAATTTGATAATTAATCTTGTTCTGTGGTAATTTTATGTGTACTCTTTTGTGATTGCACTCTTGTATGTGTGTTGAACATCCTGGGCACACATATGCGTTAGCTTGGTTCATTTTTCAGAACCGGGCATCACAGATTGGTATCAGAGCCACAGGTTGACCGTAGGACGCAGCCTAGGTAGAATGGACACTTTAGAGCACATAGGAGCACATAGGAATCGATGTGTTTTTGCTTGGAGTGATGTTTGCTATATATATTGTTTGCTTGTGTGCTTAATAGCGGATTTTGGGGTGCTTAAGCATTGCCATGTCCATATAGGCTAGCATAGTTAGTTGTTTAGTTTCATATCCCTTGATGCATGCATATAGGTTGGGATTCCTTCTATCTTCATTCCTGTCTCTACTTCCGTGGAAGATTGGCACTACGAGAAGATTCATAACCCCGTATGAAGCTAGAAGCGTGAAGATGTTATCAAGGATTTTATCGTCTCTTCTTTAATCCGTTCGAATCTAGAGGGCGAGATTCCTTTAAGGGGGTAGATTTGTAACATCCTAAAATTTTCATACTTGGCTAATTTCAATATAAAAGGGGATTCAAAATTTTTATTTCCAAATCTTTTCATCAGCCCATCCGAATCTCGAGGGTGAGATTCATTTTAAGGGGGGTAGAATTGTAACACCCTGATTTTCGAGTTTCGGCAAATTAAAAATTTAAATGGGAATTCAGAATTAATAATGGGAGTAAATTGTTTTTATAAATAAAAATATAAAATATATGCATCTCATATTGCATTTTCCATTTTGCATTCATCCTAATGTATTGAAAATTTATTACCAAAATGAATAAGCTAAAAGAAATTTATTTACCAGAGTAAGTACATTAAAATAAATTAAATTAGCATAACGAATATGGAAGAAAAGAAATAAAAAGAGAAAAAAAAGGACCATTATGAGGGATTACTAGCCTATTTAGACCCCACTGAGGTTTCACCGATGGCGACGCCTCCAACTGAGCACATCTTCAACCAAGGGCCCCCTCTTGAGCCATTCGGATCCCAGGGTAGTCCCACCAATCAACAACAAACCCAATCCGACTACCCCTTCCCCGAGCATCCTTAATGGTCCAAATAGCACTGGCAAAGCCTGATTAATCAGCTACGCTGCACCCATATTTGGCCTCGTGGTGGCACTGTAAATCCTGGATGGTCGCTCCACGAACCTGTCCTTAGATCTAAAGCAAGCCAAAACCACCATACATCCAACCCATCCACATACCAGGCTTGCTTAGATCACCCATTACCATATCATATTTAACCAGTTCATGTTAACCATAGTCTCATTCATGCATAATTAAATTGAGTGGTATAGTTGTTTTCCCATCCCAGTTGATTAAGCGAAGCAAAAAGGTAAAAATCTCATCTCGACTCTCTACCATACATCCCAGGTGACAAGGGTGGTTAAACAAAGCTAGTAAACTTCCTATCATAGGATTCCCATCAAATTGACACAAGCATGCAATTTTGCAAACAAAACATTTATTTTAAAACAGGATCAATATGCTTCAAGGACACTTGCCTTGCTCCGGTGGATAGAGTTGCTCAAGCGCTTCGAAGTCTTGGTTCTCGATATCCTCGTACACAACTTCTTGAGCACTTCTCTCTACTCGCAATCACACATACAAGAAAACATATACAAATCAACACGATGCACACACATTAATCAACATGCGATGATATGCATGCATGCAAGGTTCAATAAATAATTAACTATGGTTGTTTATTAATTAGATACAACTAGTTTATACGTGTTCATATGAGTTTACGGGGGTTTTAGCAAGAATTAGCGCTGCTGAAAATAAAAAAGATGATGCAACTAAAATCAATTTACGTCTATTAGATCTAATACATCGCTAAAATTCGCATCGGAAAAACGAACCCTACCGTAGATGCAGTGGCTTCGAAGATTGCGGGACGAAGGCGACGCGTAGATGAAGTGGAGTAGACTGCGCAGCAATCCTCCGGCGGCACTACGACGGTGACGCGACGACGACGACGATGATCTCCGGCAGACGACGGCGCCCTCCTCTTTTTCCTCCTCTTCCTCCCTTTTTCCCTTTTCCTCCCCTGGCGGTGCAGCCCTTTGGTCCTTTTTTTCTCTTTTTATTTCTTTTCTTCCATATTCGTTATGCTAATTTAATTTATTTTAATTTACTTACTCCGGTAAATAAATTTCTTTTAGCTTATTTTTTTGGTAATAAATTTTCAATACACGAGGATGAATGCAAAATGCAATATGAGATGCATATATTTTATATTTTTATTTATAAAAACAATTTCCTCCCATTATTAACTCTAAATTCCCATTTAAATTTTTAATTTGCCGAAACTAGAAAATCAGGGTGTTACAGTAGACCAACTATGAAATCCATACCAACCTCTTCCCACTTCAGTTCCGGAATCTTCAACGGCTGCAATAATCTTGCTGGCCTTTGATGTTCATCTTTTACTCATTGGCATACATCACAAAGTGCGACATATTCAGCCATGTCCCTTTTCGTACCATCCCACAAATAGTGCATCTTCAAGTCCTTGTACATCTTTGTACAACCGGGATAGATAGAGTAATGCGGGTCATGTTCCTCTTTTAATATCAACTGTCAGACACTCTTATCATTGGGCACAACAATCTGTTTCCCAAGCCATAGAGTACCATGGTCATCCTCATCGAATCTGAATTCTCTCCCTTCCTGTGTTCTTTTCTCGATTTCCTAGATTTCCCTATAATTGGGCTGACCTTTTCTTATTGCTTGTTCCAGGGTTGGATTCACTTCCACTGCTCCCATCTAATTCACAAATCCAATATTCAGCTGTTCAAACTATTTGCATAGATCGGATTGCAATTCCCTAACGGTGAGCTGGTGGCTTGATCCCTTTCGACTTAAAGTATTTGCCACTACGTTGGCCTTTCCTGGATGATAGTTGATTCCCACATTATAATCCTTAATGAGATCCAACCATCTTCCTTGTCTCACATTCAGATCCGTCTGAGTGAATATGTACTTGAGACTCTTATGATCCGCATAAATCTCACATCTATGGCCAAAAACGTAATGTCTCCAAATCTTCGATGCATGCACTATGACTAGCGTGTTCGAGATCATGCATAGGATAATTCTTCTCATGTTTCTTCAATTGTCTGGATGCATAAGCTACTACTCGGCCCTCTTGCATCAATACACAACCAAGTCCTTGCCTTGTTGTGTCACAATAGATATCAAAGCTCTTGCTCACATCTGGCAATACCAACACAGGTGTTGTTGTTAACCTCTTCTTTAGTTCCTCAAAATTGTCTTGACAAGCCTGAGTCAACTTGAAAGGCTTCTCTTTCATTAATGATTCAGTCATTGGTTTCGCTATCTTGGAAAAGTCCTCGATGAACCGATGATAGTATCCTGCCATTCCCAGAAAACTTCTTATCTCCTTCATGTTTTGCAGCGGCTCCAACTTCAGCACATCTTGACCTTTCATGGGTTGACTGACACTCCTCCTCCGGATATGACATGTCCCAAGAACGATATCTCCCTCAACCAGAATTGACACTTGTTGAACTTGGCATACAACTGGTGCTCTCGGAATTTCTGCAACGTCAGCCTTACATGCTCTTCGTGCTCCTCTTCACTTTTCGAGTAGACCACGATGTCATCAATGAACACTACCATGAACTTATCCAAATATTCCATGAAAACCTTTTTCACGAGATACATGAAGTATGTAGGTGCATTAGTCAATCCAAATGACATGACCGTATACTCATAGGATCCATATCGTGTCGTGAAAGTTATTTTGGGTATGTCTAGTGGTCTAATCTACATTTGGAAATATCCCGCCCGAAGATCAATCTTAGAGAATATTCTGGCTCCCTTCATTTGGTCGAGCAGATCCTCTATGCGGGACAGCATGTACATATTCTTTAATGTCACTTCGTTGAGAGACCGGTAATCAACACATATTCTTCGAGATCCATCTTTCTTATCTACAAAAAGCTATGAGGTTCCCCATGGCGACAAGCTCGGGCATTAAAACCCTTTTCTAACTGCTCTTGAATCTGCTTCTTGAGTTCTGCTAATTCCTTAGGAGGCATCCTATATGGCCTCTTTGCTATAGGTGCAGTTCTAGGTATTAAATCAATGACGAAATCGATGTCACTATCAGGAGGAATACCTGGCCATTCCCCAAGAAACACATCTCGGTACTCACGAACAATCGGAATTTCCTCCAAAGTTACTCCTTCTGCATGATTTATCGTTGCATTTTCGGTCGTGTGCTGAACTGCCTTGAATTCTATACGGACTCCTTCTTCATTTGTCAATTGCACTGTCCGAGTGGCACACTGAGTCACTTCTTTATGCTTCCTTAGCCAATCCATTCCAAGTATGATGTCCAAGCCTTGTGAATTAAGTACTATAAGGTTGGCGAGGAAATCTACCCCCCTTATGGAAATACTTACTTTTGGAGATACTATATTCGTCCTCGTCTATCCTCTAGGAGATTTAACCAACAGAGTATACTTCAAGTATGAGATAGGCATGCTATGCTTTGCAACATACTTTGATTATATGAATGAATGGGATGCTCTAGAATCAAATAATATAGAAGCGGGGTTGGAGTTTGCGAGAAACACACCAATCAAAACATCTTTGGCTTGTTGAGCATCTTCTGCAATACATGATTCACCTTGCCACGAGCTAAGTTACGTGGTCCTCATTTGCCTTGAGTTGCTCCTCCACTGGCCCTTGGATTCTGCCTTGGAACATTGTTCATCTAACATTGACCTGATCTTGGGCATTGATTTGCAAAATGTCATGCTGGACCACAAATATAGCAAGTCTTTCCACCAGTGGCACCAGCAAAGTTGGGACGAGGCTGATTATTTGCATAAGTAGGCATATTTGGGTGTGGCGCATGCTGCATAGGTAAGCAAGGTGCTTGCATGGGTGGGCGTTGCTGCATAGGCTATTGCAGTCGCGGTAGATAAGCAGGGCGGTATGCAGCAGCAGATGGGTTGTAATATGGTGCAGCAGGCAGTGCATAGTGAGGACGAATATTGCTTCCTTGCGGCTGTCCCTGATATGTCATTTCCACTTGTGGAGCAGCTCCATCTCATGGATCTTGTTCTCAACCAAAATGGCTTTGTCAACCAGCTTCTTAAAATATTGCTTCATGCTATCAGCGTTGATGTCCTCTGGAGCATATATAGACAGTTGAGCGAATTTATTGAGATACTCACTCACACTCATCCTTCCTTGCCTAAGGTTTTAAAGTTCTTGTCTTCTTAGTATCATGACTCCCTCGAACACATAGTGAGAACGAAACTTCTCCTTGAATTCAGCCCATGTGATTGTCTCTTGATTTTCTTGGGCATTGCAAAGGGATTCCCACAAGTCTGTGGCAGCTCCAATCAACTAGTGTGAGGCAAAAAAACCTTCTCTCTATCACTGCACATGACAATAGCGAGTTTCTTCTCAATAGACTTCAGCCAGTCAAGAGCTTCCATAGGGTTTGTGGCTTGAGAAAAAGTAGGCGGCATGGTCCTTATGAACTCTCCCAAACGATTGTGGGGTGGTCGGGGTGGTGGTGGTGGTGGCGGTATGTGGGGCTGATTGTTGTTGCCAGCTTGCAGCTATCCAGTGGTCTGTATCATAGTCTGCATGAGCTAGTTCTACATAGCCAATAGCTGCTGAAGGTTGATATCTCCCTGTGCAGGTCCCTAGTTTGTCCTAGGGTGCTTCATTGTTCTCCTCCTCACCATTGGCAATCCTTTGTTTTTTATCCTCGGCATCTGATGGTAAAAGAATAGTAGATATGAAAGCATTTAGAATTTGAAAAGACACGCCCCAACCATATGCATAAAGGTATATGTACCTAACAACTCCTTTATTACTACCAATAATCCTATTAGAGGACGTGGACATGCACAACTCTATACTACATTCGGATGTGGAAAAAACGCTAGATGTCCCACGACTCGCACCAAGCACACGAAAACAAGCACACACCATGAAAATTCAGCACACCACACTAACATGACTAAGACGTTCTAAACGCTTTTCTAAATTTTAAACAGGCGACCTAGCCTTAATTGTGTAAACCGTGGCCGTCCTTGCCGTGAGGCAGCAAAGGAGATGGCGACGGCGAGGCATACATGGGCGCACTCCAAGGCGAGTTGGCCGTCCATGTAGGCACTAGAGAGGTAGCTACACCATTGACCTCCACGGTGTCACAGACTTCCTCTTGCTTCTCCGCGATGAACAACTTCTTATAGAGGTAATGGACCTCTTCCATGGCATCAGCATAGCGATTTCCCAAATTCACCAATACTTCTAGAGATCTGTCAATGGCAAGAGAACTGATTTGAGCTTCATCTTATGGTCTTAAGACTTCCCTTGTTCCCTTCTTGTGTTTCGGGTGCAGAACAAAGCTACTATCTCCAACCTGCTACCGCTAAATGTGACACAATCTAGTAAGTGCATCCTAAACAACATCATCAAGTGTTGGGTGAACACCTCATCTTTTGCAAGAACAGTAACTTGAGCCCTCCATTCTTCACGTCCATGGTGAGGAATCCTTTTAACATAATACTCCGGGTGCATTTTGCATAGATCAAGGAACTCCTTCAATTGCTTAGAAGCAAATCCTCATCGGTGCTTTCGGAATGGAATTCTTGGGCATCACGGTACACTAGGCTTTTGTCCTCCTTTCTGGCTTCACTAGGCTGTGTTCTTTTGAGCTTCAGGTGCTTCCTCACATGCAGCGGGTTTTTCGTGTGGTTCCTACTCTTCTTGAGCTTCATCCTCATTATCCTCATGGGCTTCACCTTCCAATTCCTCATGATCTTAGATTTCAACCATCTCTGGATCTTCCTCCTCCTCATCATCATAGCATTCGACCATCTCAGGGTCTTCCTCCGTTGTGTTGGAGTGTTCATGCTCAACTTCCTTTGCGGGGGAACTCACTTCTTCCTGCTCTGGGGCTGGTTCCATTTGCAGCTCCTTGCGAGACCTAAGCTTGCTTCCAAGGGGTGGCAAACGAGCTCTCTTGCGGTGTGTTATTTTGGTGTGCTATCTACAAGAAAACCTGAGAAAAATAGAGGAAAAACATAAACAGTTCTGAAATTGCAGTAGCCATAAATCAAGATGAGACGATGTGCATTTGCTCAAAAAGATGGAAAAGTGCCAAAAATTGCATTGGCAGCAAAAAACACAAATTTTTCCACATTATATATCTAGTGGAAGTCAAATAGTGCAAAATGGGCTAATTTTGAATAGGAAAAAAGTCCTAAGTGATTTGTGGTGTCTATTCTATCTAGACTTGTGTCCTATGGTCAAACACGGCTCTGATACCACATTTGTGCCACCCAGTTCTAAAAATGAACCAAGTATGATGCATATGTGTGTCTAGGATGTTTAACACACATACACAAGTGATTCACAAATGATAAATTGATAAAACCATGTATCAAAAAATAATATTAATAATAGTACCTCATTACAAACCAAATAGTTTCGAATACCAGCTCTAAAAGTCAGCAGCGGAAAACACTAGACACTAAAGACTCCAACTCCACAGGCAAGCTTGACGGTAACACGCACGCCTAGAACTCCTCAAAGATCTTCGAGTACTCCACATTGTTGTCTGCGTCTGAATTTGTTGGGGGAATAGCAAGGGTGAGCACATGTCGTATTCAGCTAGTGTGGGAAAGTATGACATGTAGCTTAAACAAGGAATGATAATAAATAAATGATTATTGCATAAAAGTACATTCAAAACAGTTGAAAATGCAATTATATTATCATTCAGTGGGGTCCTTCCCAAAATAACTCAAATGACATCAATTTTAACTTAACTACCCAGTACCAGCAATAATAATCCATAGTCAACTCTTAACTGCTCATATGTCTCAGTTTCATCAATTCCATATACCAAAATCAATTACTGAACCAATACCAATTCCCAATTCAATTGCAGCCATTAAACCATGTTCAAGGTCCATAACCCCAATCATGTGAGGGTCTAGTTTGCTCATGTCCGGGAGCATGGCTATCATGATTATTTTAAACACACTCTACAGGTTGTACCAATTTACGAACAAGATCGTGATTTCATAACCTTTCAAAGACTAAGGAATCTCAATTATGTCATCTCACACTTCCTTAGGTGTGTGGCCAAGAGATCACAAAATAGCCTTTTACAAAGTGATTACTATCATATTTAGACCCCACTGTGGTTTGACCGGTGGTGATGTCTCCAACTAAGCACATCCAACCAAGAGCCCCCTCTTGACCCATTCGGACCCCAGGGTAGTCCCACCAATCTCTACAAACCCATCCGACTACCCCTTCCCCGAGCATTCTTAATGGTCCAAATAGTACTGGCAAATTACTAATTAGTTAGCTAGGCCCCACTCATACTTGACCCTGTGGTGGCACTGTAAATCCTGGATCGTCGCTCCATGAACCGGTTCTTAGATCTAAAGCAAGCAAAAGCACCAAAACAGTAGAACCCACTCCACATAACCGACTTGCTTAGATCCCTAGGCACCATGTTGCTAAAAGGTCATTATTACCAATTCTCATCATTCATGTGTTCAATAGTTCATAATTAAGCAATAATGATTATTTCCCAAACCCCATTTGAGTACAACAAAGAAAAAGTTTAAAATACCCTTCCCGACTGTCTACATTTTGTTCAAGCGACAAGGGTGGCCATACAAAACTAATAAACTCCTACAGTTGGGTTTTCCATCAATTGACACAAGCTTGCAATTTTGCAAACAAAACATTTAAAAACTCGGATCGAAATGATCAAGGACACTTGCCTTTCTCTTGAACTTGGTTTGGATCAAAAGCTTTGAAATTCTGGTTCTGCAGATCCTCGAAAGCACTCTCTACATCGAGACCTTCTATTCCACGCGACAAACATGCAAAACAACATTACAATCAATAAATGCTCATATATTACCCAATGCAATTGTGAAGTAAATCTAGTTAATGAGTTGCTATTAGTGTTTACTAACTAGTTATAATGGTTCTAACAAGTTTTAATAAGTTTGGAATTTATTTGAGTCGATTTGAATTTGATTCATCATTTAACAGATTCAGGCACCGGACTAGTGTCTGCTCTCAGGGCCGGACTAGTCCTCCTTATCTAGAACTGCAGAAAATAGGGTTTTCTGAACAATGTGTTATAGGGTTAAATTATAGTGGAAAAGTGGATGTACCACTTTTTTAGATATCCAAATGTTGAAGATTGAATGCAACACTTGAATCTTGACATCGAGGGCTTGATGAGAGTTGTTGATGACAAGTTGGGTCATGAAGAACGTCAATATCAAAAGGTTGACAAAGATCGATCTTGATTGAGCCTTCTCCCTCTTCTTCTCCTTCTCCTTGTTCCTGGGCTCCCACTTGACGATAGCACACGATCAAGGAACGGCAGCGAGAGTTTTCACAAATGTTGGAGAGGTGAGGGTATTGGGTTGTTTATATAGGGGTGGAGAAGTAGGGTTTTGGGATGAATTCTAATTGGATTTTTGTGGGGGACGTGTAGGGCCGAGCTCGGGGTCCAATGGGGCTCCTCTGAGATTGGGCACGAATTTCCTGGGCCCAATTAAGGCAAATACCCAAAAACCAATCGTGGAAGAATAATAGAATACGAGTGGAATTCAGCCGGCCAGACTAGTCCACAGGAGTGGCCAAACAAGTCCATTTGGCATCAAGAGGCTTTCGGACAAGTCCGATATGTGTGTCCGGACAAGTCCGTTTTGGTTCAAAAGCTATTTCGGGCATGTCTGATGTACCGGTCAGACAAGTCTGGGGTTGCAAAACAAAATTCTTCCGGACTAAAAATTGGACAAGGTCGGAATAGTTCGTTTAAAAGCGCACAAGTCGTGAAAAACATCAGAACCTCAAACGGACTAGTCCTTGCATTGTGCCAAACAAGTTTAGGCTCTAAAAAAGACTGAATTTTTCTGAATACCGGGGGAATACCGGACTAGTCCGGATTGGGGTTCGGACAAGTACGTACCCTGACAGACCTAAATTCCTAATTCAACCTAAATTCATTTTAATGTTGTTCCTTTCAAGGTTGCTTTATGTTAATCGCGTATGAGGATGTATGCAATGCATTTTGCATTAAAATGAGGGTGTTACAACGTGGAAAGATGATCTCATGGAACATTTTCCTAGCTTGCATGGAATCAACATTCTTTCATGGCGAGGCTTCTACCTATTTTGACACATAATATACGGCTACCAGGATATACTCATAGTCATAGGGCTTTGGGCAACGTCCCATAAAGTCGATACCCCACACATCAAATAATTCCACTTGGAGATTATATGCAGGGGCATCGCATTGTGAGCAAAGATTGCCCCATGCTTTTGGCATTTCCAACATCTGCGAATGAATTCCTTTGTGTCTTCATACATCAAAGGCCGATAGAATCCACTCTGCCAGATCTTTGCCTAAGTACGGTAAACATCGTAGTGGCCAAATTAAGGGCCAACATGGCATTTCTCAATAATCTGTGTGCCTTCGATTGATGGGACGCACCTTTCGAGAAGGCCATTGGCACATACTCGATAGATGTATGAGTCATCAGAAAGCTGTCCACAATTCTCGTATATGAGTTTCTTTTTGTTTTCCCCTAGTGGTACTTATCCCGTGGCCATGAAGTTCACGATATTCGCATACCAAGGGTGAGAGTCAGTCACCTAGAGTAGCATATCATCTTTTAGGAAGTCACTGATAAGAATGTCAATGGTTTGCATGACTTCCATATGTGTGATATGATCTGCAAAGAAATTCTCTACTCCTTTCTTATCCTTGATTTCTAAGTAAAATTCTTGGAGTACAAGAATCCACCGGATTATCCATTGTTTAGCATCGTTTTTATAGAGGAAATACTTCAACGCATCATGGTCTGTATGGACTATGACCTTAGCTCCAAGCAAATAGGATCTAAACTTATCTTAGCAAAAACTACAGCTAAGAGCTCTTTCTTGGTTGTGGCATAATTGAGTTGAGCTCCTGTCAAAGTTTTGCTAGCGTAGGCTATTGCATGATGCTTTTTATCTTTGGTTTTGCCTAGGACGACACCAACATGAACCGCCGATAGACCCTGCATGACCCAAAAAGCTACGGATTCCCGTAACGTTGATAGGAGGTGGAAGCTTTTCAATAACTTCAATCTTTGCTTTGTCCACCTCTATCCCTCTCTCAGACACTAACTGTCAAAGAACAATGCCTTCATGGATCATGAAATGTCACTTTTCCTAATTAAGCACTAGGTCCTTCCCTTGGCATCTTTGTAAGACCTTGTCTATGTTTTCCAGACAATGATCAACAGTTTTTCCATAGACCGAGAAATAGTCCATGAAAACTTCCACGATCTCCTCAATCATGTCGGAAATGATAGACATCATGCATCTTTGAAAAGAGGCAGGAGCATTACACGCTCCAAAAGACATACTCCGGTAGACATAAGTCTCGTAAGGACATGTGAATGTGGTCTTACTTTGATCGTCGAGATGGATTGGGATTTGATGATACCTTGAATACCCATCAAGGAAAAAAATAGGAGTGTTTTGCCAAGCGCTCTAACATCTCATCGATGAAGGGTAGTGGAAAATGATCCTTTCTTTTAGCCTTTTTAAGTTTTCGATAATCCATGCACATCCCCCAACCCGTGAAGGTGCGTTGAGGAATTAATTCATTATTCTCATTTTGAACGACCATCATACCTTCTTTCTTAGGCACCACTTGAATTGGGTTGACCCATTCACTATGAGTAACTGGGTAAATAATCCCAGCATGCAGAAGTTCCAAGACGTCTTTCTTGACAATTTCTCGCATCATATTATTCAAGCGCGTTTGAGGTTCCCTTGAGTGGACAATCTCAAGATCAATAGGGATGCGATGGTCGCTTGAGATCTTGTTGTGAACAGCCAAAAACAACTCTATGCTTTTCTAGGATGGCTATGAGTTTGAGTGTCTTATCATCTGAAAGCTTGTCACTTATGATGATAGGGGCTTCCAAATCGCCATTTAGAAAGGCATAACGTAGGCTTGGAGGTAAAATTTTGAGTTCAACAGGAGGTTTTTGAGAGAACTCTTCTTTTGGCAATTAGTTTGCCTCCTGAAATTCATCCACATCTTGGATGAAATCTTCTTCTCCTTCAATTTCAGGGGGTGCTAAGAATTGAAGAGTCCTAACTTCCTCTATTGGTTCATCTTGGATGGGAGATTCTGCGGATGTGATCTTTAAACATAGAATGGGAATAGAGAACTTTCTCCATCCAAGTTTGACATCGAGGTTTCCTTCTAAGGGAATTTCCATGAGAAATTTCTTAATGGGAGTCCCAATCATAATGTCGAAATCTTGGATTTTGAAAACATGGAAGTCTATGAAAGAATGAATGTCTTTTTGTCTTACAGACACCTGTTGCAAAACCCCGCATCCTTCAAGGATGATTCTGAAAGAATCTCGGAAGGATTATCGTGTTGGTGCCAACGGCACATAGCCCAGAATGGTGAGAGCACAAGAATCAGAAATGAGATTTGTTCCAACAGTGGGGTTGTATAGAATCCTCATTGGTGTCCCTCTAATGAAACATGGAATGGTTGCCAAAAGTGAGGTCATCCGAGGGATTTCGAGCAACTGCTCAACTTCCGCAGTCCATTCTTTGCTTCGAATAGAGGTTAACTCCTTGACTCTTTGTTGAACGAACACTCCATGACGGTTTCCTATGACAATAGTACTTCGAGGTATTACCAAAATCTTCAAATATTTTTTCCTTGAAGTAAAAGGGAAACACCGATGGTTGAATTTCTTCTTCCTTCGTAGTTTCTAGTTTGGGAGAGGATTCCTCCGGCAAGGTTTGAGATAGGGAAGAAATAGGTTCATCCTTGTCTATGGAGTTATCCTCAGTTCTTGACACGACATCCTCTTGAGGAGGCTCGTAGACACATAACAAAGGAAGAATTTTCTAGAATTCTATCCACAAGATCATTGCCTTCTTCTGTCCTCTTATCGACGAAGGATCCTCCAGCAATAATGTCAAGATGTAGAGTAGACTCTTTGTTCAATCCCATGTGGAAATGTTGCAAAAGCAACAGATCAAGGATGGACAAATCTGGGCTGGAATTTCTAAAAAGAGAAAACCTATCTAAGTTGCACCTATAGATTCCTTCTCCATCTGCAGGAAGCATAGTACTTCCCTTTGTAAGGATACAACACGAGCTATTGGAAAGAAAGCAAGATAAAATCTATCTCATAATTCACTCCAATTACCGTTTGTCCTCCCCACATTGTGGTCATACCATTGTTTGGATTTTTCCTTGAGAGAAAAGAAAACAACTTCCATTTGAGAGTTTCATGTGTCACACCTCTGATTAGAAGTCATGAACACAGTTGTTCGAACTCTCGTAGATGGTTGTAAGGGTTTTCACAATCTGTTTTTGAGAAGGATTGTTCCCAAACCATGGCTATAAAGCTCGGGCAATGTTCATTGATAGTAGAACAAATGGGTTTTGCTGAAGGTGGTGTCTCATAGAACTTGCCCTTTGGGGCAGGATAAGAAAGAATGGTGGGCTGCTCCATATATGTGGTGGTGGTAAGAAAAGGAAAGGTAAGGAGATAGATACGAGGGTGAACAACGTTCAAAGATTAATAGCAACAGTTCCCCGGTAACGGCGCCAGAAATGCTTATTGATGTTTCTTACGTCACAGGTTAAAATCCGCAAGCGCACAGAAACTTTCTTGTAGCACTTCCCCTTAAAGAGTATTCGCAAGGGTATCAAATGCAAGGAACTTGTGTGCTAATCTTACGAACTAATTCAACTAAAGACACAAAGTTCTTTGTAGTTGAGGAACAAAAAGGAAATCAAAGTATTGATTCTTATTGAATGAGATTTGTGGTAGCTGCTTGCTTCAGGCATGGGTTTACCCCTAGCAACGGTAGGAACAGTCCCCCCAAGAGCTTGTGGCATATCCGAATGCGGAGGATTACATGGACAGATAGGGCTGTTACCGCCTACTGCCTTCCTCTATAATCTGTGGATCTACAAGATATTCACTGGTGATTTCTAACATGAGCACCATGCTTACATTCTAAATCACTACTCTAGTTGTTTTGAACACAAAGCTACAACTATAGCCTCTAATAAATTAAAGCAGTAAACCCACAAGTAACTACTTGTGCAAACTACCTTGAATTGGAAATCAAACATGAGATGAATTCATAAAGGCTTACTTGGTTTTGAATCAATCCTTTGTAGGGGTACAAGTGTAGAAGAGGGACTTGAAAAGCTCAAACCTCTTTTTATAACCTCTTCACCACATTCTCCTTCTACTTAGCAGCTTCTAGGACTACTCTAAACCTCAGGATTGGTATTCCAACCTAACTTTTGGTGTGCGTGTGAAATGAGGTGTGGGGTGCTATTTATAGGTGGCGAAGGGTCGGTTGCTGCCACCAAATGCGTGCAAATCAGTCATCCCTGCCACTAAGAAGCTAGGAGGAGTTGACACGCGTCGATTGACTGAGTTCGGCGCCAGGATGACTTTGGCTGAACTCTCTATCCGCCGAAGTGCTTTTTTCATTGTTTCGCATGTGCTTTCTCCAGGTCACTGCCAGGTGGGTCCCATTAACTGATATGGGTACACCATTCGATGGCCTCGGATACTACAGTTTGTGGGCCATTTGATCCATGTGATGACACATGGCATCACCTGATTTGTCAGAATCTAATTTAGTGGATTACTTTCTGCATATCTTGGTATTTTTGGGTATTAATTTACCTTCGTACAAATAAGCACCAACACTTGTGGAATTTTTTAGTATTCAATCCTACCACTATGTTGTGTTTCTCTTTTAGGCACATTATGAGGTGAATTGGTGGTTTAAATATGGCACTTAAGTACCGTCAACAACGAGGTATGAGCTTAGCATTTTTCATTTGTTTGGTTTGCCTTAGAATTGAATATCCTTGCTTGCATTTATGAGGAAGGTTGCCACTTCCTCATCATTCATTCTCATGCATCCTCACAAGAGTAAGTGTTGGTATTTTCTCTTGGATCTCCAAAAGGAAATACCAGCTTACTTGGAAAAAGCTAAATCAAGTACCTAGAATTCCTTAAGCATTGTTTTATAGACTTAGTCATTTTTTGCCCAGGTTTAGAAAAAAAAACATTGGGGCATAACATAAAGGGTGAATTGGCATGTAGCAACTTAGGCATAGTGATGACCCTGATATTGATTTGAACTTCAAGCATATATGGTGTCACTAGATTTCAAACTCCTAGGAATAAGTGATATCATTGATCTTAATTTGAATTACATGTTTATGTGGAATCACTAAATTTCAAATTCATAGAAAAGTTTATGAGGATAAAATTGAGAATCTTGTTTGCCATGATTTAGATGATAACATTTGCTCTTGTGTAAAAGGCTATGATTGTTTGAAACTTTACAAGATGAATGGATCCATATAATGTATTTATATCACTTGCATTGCTATGTGTATGAGCTTTGGAAAATGTTAAAGTTGATTTATCCATAAAGCCACACTTTTATCAATGAATAATACATTGCTAATAGATACACTTGAAACTGGACCCAATGTATCTTTGATTTTGTTCATCCCCGTATGTACAAATGGAAATTCGGTTATCAAATCTGATACAAATGAAAATTCGGTTAGCTAACCTGAAAATTCATTTGTACAAGTATCGGGAGCTAACCATCCCTCTCTATCAAAGAGAGGAAGTTTGCAGGAGTATTATTACTATGGAGGCATTCAAGGAGCCGATTGTTGGAATCCCAAGAGATCCCATTTAAACATCTCTTGGCCATGAAGTAAAAGAGGATGGTTGCTACCTATTGGAATTTAAGCCTGAAGGTCAATCATAACTATATCATAACTATATGAGGCCGGAGATTTGTAATGGGAAACCTCCATAAGCAACCAATGGGTTGCTACGAATATGTGAGAGCATTACGCTCTCAACTAATCTAAGCACTCATTCAAGCTCAAGGGAATTTCCACCATCATTGGGTGAAGTTATTCCTTGTGGCTAAAAGGTATGATGTACCTTAACCAAGGAATGAAAAGATCACAAGCAATGTATATTGGGTGCAAATTCTTCCTATGTTGCTAAATGGTATGCTATACCATAGTCAAGGAACAACAGATCACACTCAACCCATGTTGAGTGCACTTCATCCCATTGTCGTTATAGGTATGTTGTACCTTAGCAAAGGAACAATGGATCATACTCAGCACATGTTGGGTATATGTCACTCCTTTGTGGCAAAAGGTTCTCATTACCATAGACAAGGAATGATGGATCGCATCAAATGCATAATGGGTACAAGTTATTCTTTTGTGGCAAGAAGGAATGTTACACCCTAACCAAAGAACGACGGAATACACTGAACGCATGTTGAGTGCACGTCATTCCTTTGTAACTAAAGGTTATCTTTACCTTAGCCATGGAATAACAAAGTACACCCAACACATGAGAGACCTTGAGATGCGGACGAGCGACATGAACAACATTCTCTTCAACCACACTCATGGAACCCGTGGGAGGCAACACAACATCGAAACTCAATCCTCCTTTTTCAAAGCCACGCTGTACCAAGGGTAGGCCAACATCATGGCCTACCTACATTGTTAGGGATTCAACCCCTATCGCAGACATTGATCAAGAATAAGCTTGGGGGAGGACCCCCCAATTGAGATAACTTGTATCACACCCATTGCATTTTAATTTCCATCCATTCATCCACCTCGCATCTAATTTTTTTTTAAAAAAATAGTAATTGAGATTTGCTATCCATCAAATAAAGATGTGTCGTAAGAATTATTTAGAATTCACATAGGCGAAATGATGAATAGTTGCTCTGTTTTATTCTTCCCGAGTCCCTAGTTTACAACATGCTACTCTCCAAATATTGCTTTCGTTGGCTTAAATTAACATTGCCTTAATTTAGAAATTGTGGGTAGCAAAAGCTTAATCTAATTGTAAGTTGTTTTGAGATTTGAAATAGCAATAGAGCTGCAATTCCTAGTTTAAAAGTGAAACTTAGATTTCTGAATATAAGTCTAAAAAAGATTTAAGTTTCGCTCATTTGATTGGAAATACCTACCAAAGCCATATGACGTTTTACATTGATAAACCTTATCCATATGCTATTTGCTTTAACTTTGAGCCTAATCAAACCAGTATATACCTATGTGAGAATTAATTCTTTTTTTTTTTAATTCAAGACTTGCACGTGCTATACTTCTACACTAGAAGTTAGCAAAATTCTATCATGCCATCCTTCGACAATGAAAAGAGAGACTCCATGTCTTTCATGTTTAGTACTCTCTTCGAGTTTATTGCATAAAAAGGAACAGAAGACATGACTATAAGAAAAATGCATGCTTACAACATAAGAATGAGAAAAAAAAGAGAAAGTAGCCATATTTCATCCTTGCAATGAAGAGAGTCCACATCAAAAGCAGTCATCTCAGCATTTCCATATCCACTTCCACTTCCATCACACATGCACAAGTCTTGATTCAAAAGTTTCTAATAAATTTCACCTAAGTATTACTCTTCTGACTTAGCAATATTATGTTTTTAAATATGTCTACTTACATTCCCTACCAAGTTCCACATATAAGCCATATTTAGTGGTACGGTCAGTATAGGAAAATGACTTGGTGAGGATATATTTCCACTATGCAAAAAAGAGTGATTAAGAGAATCAAATTTAGGTACCTAGAATCTAAATTGAAACTCTCCAAAGTTTAAGTGGAACATGACATCTAGGCTATGCTTGCTCCATTTACTGTTCTATCTTTCAACTACCCACTAATATGAAAATCATAAGCCCCATAATGACTTAAGAAGGGTCGAGTACCAAAGCCAATTTTTGCAATACTAGATAGAGTATTTTGTTGTGCACTTGGTACTTCTGAAAGGTAAAACATTGTTGCAACTCCTGATTATCAACCTGAAGTCTTGACATCGCTCGGGACGAGCAAATGGTATGCTCGGGGGAGTTTGATGACGGTTGTTATATACCAAATTCACCCGTCAATATAACTCAATTATGTGAAGGAAAGATCATTTCCTGCACACATCACCTTTTTGCTTACCCTATTTCCACTTGTCCTTGGAAAGATAGCGCATGCATGCTTTCTATGCAAGAATTGAGATGAAAGAGGGGGAGCAATTCTAAAAAGTACCATCCTGACCAATCAGGCAATAACACGCGGCATCACATCGAACAAATGGCCCACAAACAGATGTATCCAAGGGGATCCAACAGTGTATCAACTATAACAGTCAATAGGACCCACCTGGAAGTGACCTAGAGAAGGCACATGGGAATTGGTGTAATGACTATGTCGGCCAAACCCCCTTTTCGATTGACTTGTTCTTCACGCCAAATGCAGTCAACATGCACGTGCAACTCACTTGTTGTGCCCTGATAACGATTACGACTGATTTTTGTGCTTTTGGTGGCGGGAACCGACTGTTCTCCAGGACCCCCCTACCCCACAATTCAACACACACCACTTGAGAATCTTTATTATATATAACTAACCTAAACATCATACCCTAAGGCAATGACTAACCTAAACATCGTTGAAACGATGTTGAGACATAGCATAAGTTATTAATATTAACATGATCATATCATAACTAATTAGACTATATTGGAGGTTTGTAGTGTTTTTGTTGATAGAATACGATTGTTATGGCATAATCATAAAGAATACAACTACCACATACATGGAATCCACAATCAAACAAGAACGCTTCATCAAGATACATGAATAAAAGAATACTACACATAACATATTTATTATACATAAAGTCACGAATAAAATAAGGAATTTGTGAGCCATACCTTTCGCGATTGGAATTGGGAAGGAGACTCCTTCTACTCCTTTCCTAATTATACTCTCATCTCTACACCCTAAACTCCTCTAAGACTATGGAATAGATGATGCTAAAGTGGTGTGTGTGAGAAGAGAGGGTAGGGTCTCCTATTTATAGCTAGAGAAGTCGGTTCCCGCCACCAAAAGCGCGCGAATCAGTCTTCATTGTGATTGGGGCACCACACGGAGCGACACGTGGAAGTTGACTGAGTTTTTGCGCAAATTCCACTTTGGCCGAACACGGAGTTCGGCAAATTGGTCTTCTGACCAATTTCAGTGTGCTTACACGGGGTGACTTCTAGTTGGGTCCCATTGACTAATATGTGTGACGCACCATTTGACGGCATCGGATGCTACTGTTTGTGGGCTATTTGATCCATGTGATGCCACGTGTCAGCGTTTGATTGGCTAGGATGATAATTTATAGGATTGCTCTCCCTCTTTCACCTCATTTCCTACATAAAATGTCTGCATGGACTATTGTTTCAAAGGTCATATGTGTAAGAAATGATATTTCTTTCACATAATTGAGTTATATTGACGGGTGAAATTGGGATATACCAGTAGGCAACAAACTCCCGCAAGCTTATCCTTTGCTCGTAACGTGCAAAGGCAAGACTTTAGGATGATGATTAGGAGTTGCTACTATGTTCTACTTTTCAAAAGTGTCATGTGCACAACAAAATACTCTACCTAGTATCGCAAAAATTGGCTATGGTACTTCACCCATCTTAATTCATTATGGAGCTTATGCCTTCTCCTATTCATGGGCGGTTGAAAGATGGAACACTAAATAGAGCAAGCATAGCCTAGAGATCATGTTTCACCCAAATTTCTGAGAGTTTCAATTTAGATTCTAAGTACCTCAACTAATTCTCTCAATCACTACTTTGTGTGTAGTAGAAACATGTCCTCACCAAGGCAAGTTTGCCTATACTAATCCTACCACTAAATAAGGCTTGTATGTGAAGCTTGGTAGGGAATGTAGTGGGCATATTTGCAACACATAATATTGCCAATTCTAAAGAGTAATCCTTCGAAGAAATCAATTCAAAACATTTTGATCCAACACTTGTGCATGTGTGTTGGATTGGATGTGGAAGTGGATGTTGAGATGACTCCGTTTTGATGTGGACTCTTTTTATTGCAGCGGTGAAACATGGATACTTTTTCTCTCCTTTTTTTCGCATGATTATGATGTAAGTATGCATTTTCTTTTTCTTTTTCTTGTAGACATCGCCTTCTACTCCCTTTTTATGCAATAAACTTGAAGAGAGTACTAAGTATGAAAGGCATGGAGTTTCTCTTTTTATTGTTTAATGATGAATCAATGGAATTTTGCTAACTTCTAGTGTACAAGTTTTAGCATGTCCATGTGAAGTCTTGACTTCAGAATGTAATGAATGAATTCTCACGAAGGACTATACTAGTTTGACTAGGCTCAATGTAAAGGCAAATATCATATGCATAAGGTTTACCATTGTAAAATATCATATGTTTATGGTAGGTATCTCCAATCAAATGAAGTTAACTTAAACCTTTTTAGAATTTCTATTGAAATCTAGGTTTTACTTTCAAACTAGGAATAGCAGCCCTGTCACTATATCATATCTCACAACAACCTAGAATTATAGTAAGATTTTGCTACCCATAATTTCTAAATTAAGGCAAAGTTAATTTTAGCCAATGAAAGCAATATTTGGAGAGTAGCAAGTTGTAAACTAGGGACTTAGGAAAATAAAACAGATCACTATTCATCATTTCATCTATGTGAATTCTAAATCATTCATACCACACATCTTTATTTGATTGAAACCAAATCTACATTACTTATATTTATGTTTTTAATATTTTTTGTAGATGCAAGATGAATGATGAATGGAAATTAAAATGCAATGGGTGTGATACAAGTTACCTCAAGTGGGTGTCCTCCCCCAAGCTTGTTCTTGATCATGTTATGTGACAAGGGTCGAATCCCTAGCGACGAAGGTAGGCCATCAGGTTTGCCTATCCTTGTTGTAGTGTGGCTTTGACAAAGGAGGGTTGAGTGCTGATTTTGTGTTGCCTCCCTCGGGTACCATGAGTGTGGTTGAAGAAAGTGTTGTTGGTGTCGCGTATCGGCACCTCAAGGTCTCCCATGCATCCAGTGTACTTTGTTATTCCATGGCTAAGGTAATGATAACCTTTACCAACAAAGGAATGATGTGCACTCAACATGCGTTGAGTGTGTTCCGTCATTCTTTGGCTAAGGTGTATCATACCTTCTTGCCATACATGAATAACTCGTACCTCTCATGAATTTTGTGTGATCCATCATTCCTTGGCTAAGGTACAACATATCTATAACCACGAAGGGATGACGTGCACTCAACATGGGTTGAGAGTGATCTGTTGTTCCTTCGCTAAGGTATAAAATACCTTCTGGCCACTTAGGAACAAGTTGCACGCAATATATATTGGATGTGATCTTGTCATTCCTTGGTTAACGTACATCATACCTTTTAGCCAAAAAAGAATAACTTACACCCAATGAAGGTGGAAATTCCCTTCAGATTGAATGAGTGCTTAGAATAGATGAGAGCATAATGCTCTCACATATTCGTAGCATCCCATTGGTTGCTCATAAGGGGTTCCCAACAATCGGATCCTTGAATGCCTGCATAGTAATATTACTCTAGCAAACTTCCCCTATATGATAGAGAGCTATGGTTAGCTCCCGCTACTCCTACAAATGAATTTGGGGTTAGGTAACCGAATCTTCATTTGTACGTATGGGGAAGAACAAAATTAAAGATGCATTGGGTCCAATTTCAAGTGTATCAATGAACAATGTATTATTCATTGATAAGAGTTGGGCTTTATAGATAAATCATTTTGCACATTTTTTAAATCTCCTACTCATAGAAATGCGAGTGATATAAATACACTATATGGATCCCTTCATCTTGTAAAGTTGCTAACCATCATAGCTTTTTACACAAGAGCAAATGTTATCATTTGGATCGTGGCAAACAAGATTCTCAATGTTATACTCTTAAACTTTTCTTGGAATTTGAAATTGAGTGATTCCTCATAAACATGTAATGCAAATTAAAATCAAGGATATCACTTATTACTAGGATTTTGAATCAAGTGACACCATATATGTACGAAGCTCAAATTAGAATCATAGGTATCACTATGCCTAAGTTGCTACATGCCAATTCACCTATTAAATTATGCCAAAAATTTTGTTTTCAATACCTAGGATAAAATGACTAAGTCTATAAAACAATTCTTAAGGTGTTTTAGGTACTTGTTTTAGTTTTTTCAAGGTAAGGCGGTATTCCCTTTTGGAGATCCAAAAGATAATACCAACACTTACTCTTATGAGAATGCATGAGAATTGAATGATGAGGAAGCGACAACCTTCCTCATAATTTCAAGCAAGGGCATTCAATTCTAAGGCAAACCAAACAATGAAAAATCATGAAATCATAGCTAATTTGAAACGCAACTGGTGATGAAGGCCTTTGTGTGGGAAACTCACACCCTTCAAGTTTGTCGTAGGCTTCATGTTCGATGTCAAATGCCAAGTTGAGGTTGGATTGGTGATGGATTTTGTTCAGGCTTCTTCTTGCTCCTCTTCCTTGCCAAACCACCTCTTTATATGTAACACCCCTAAAATATATATAAGGGGCTAATTAATTTTGGATGCTTTGCTTATGTTTAATTGGGTGTAAGAATTAATTTGACTAATTAAAATGTGATTAGAACCTAAAATCTGGAATTAGAAAGGTCTTACCTTTTTCTAAAACCGCCCTTGGCCGAAATCGATCTCACTCTCGGCCATCCACTCTTTTCCCTTACCTCCTTCTTGGCCCAAGCGTCGGCACATCCCGGTTCGCACGTGCCAGCCGGCCCAGTCGTGCGCACGGCGCTCAGACACGTGCCTCGGATCCGCCGGTCGATCTTGTCTGTTTCCTCCTAGTCACCGACGTGCAGGGCCCACATGACGACTTTCCCCTCCCTCACGCCTCTTCCTCACGTGCGCGGGTCACGCGATTTCCGTGACTCGGCCACGACGCGGACGCCAAGAAAATTTATCCAATCCAATGAGTTGTGGCCCCTAGATTTCGTGCCCGCCAAGAAGCCCTCCCATCCTATAAATACCCCTCCCCAGATCTAGTTGACCTGCTCCCATTTCCAACACCTCGCGGAAGCGCTGCTCCGCTGCCGCACCAAGTCCGGTAAGTGTCCTCGCAGTGCAATTCTACCGCTACACTTCCCCAATCATCTACCTCATCAGTCTACACGACTTGCAGGGTCTCGGCGAAGCCGCTTGGGCCCTCCCGTCGCACCTCGCCGTGGAGAATCGAGCTCCGACAAGATCTCGGTGAGTCCTCCGCCTCTCCCTATGTTCTGGCATAACCGCTGTCTCTTGTCTTGATCTGACCTCACGTTCAAGTTTCCTTTGGTCTAGAACGTATCCCGGGCAAGGAGGACGCAAGAGGTCATCACCCCGACGCCGTTGCGACGCTGCTCGACGCTGTCCGTCGAGCTTCACCGCCGCGATCACCCTTCTACGCCTTCCCGAACTTCGTTCCCCCTCTCAGTGAGCTCCCCGACCCCTCCTCTCTCTGTTCCGTCACTGTTGGCGACAGAATAGTTTGGGTTGGTACGGATCCGTGTTGCCATGCATGTTTCACCGGCCCCCACTGTCGATCTCCCATTTCCACACCTTTCCGAGTCGCACCAGCATCCTGGATGGGCTCACGTTGATCCCCTCTAGCGTTTCTGGTAGCTAGATATGAGGATTAGGCCTTGTTGTCGTAGATCGATTTCGCTCCGGCGAGCTTGGTTTGCCGGCCATGGTGCGCTGCCGTGCTTCGTCCCACCGGCGGTCGGATCCGGCCGGGGAAACGCCCTGGACTGTTAGATCCAAACCCATAGCTGCGATTAAATGATGCGGTACCCCTTCGGCATTTTCAAATCATGGGCGGTCATTTCGAAAGCGAGGGCCCAGAGAAGGCCACGTAGCCCTTAGATCCCCACCCTCCATCTCCAGTACAATGGCTATTTTAATTTCCTCTGCATACCCCTTTGCCCTTCTAATTTGGGCCGTAGATCTTGGATCCGGCGGTCCAGGTCCAGGCGCACATAACCCCTAGTCAATTTGGCACCCACACCACTGTTAGTTTCGGTTTGTTTGCGGATAGGTCCTCGGTTTTGCTAGGAAGTCCCTGGAATGCTTATTTATTTTGTTTTTAGCTCTGAATTGGCACATAGACCCCTACACTTCACTGTTATTGAATTTTTAATGTTTCTGTAGTAGACTATTTAGCAGATTAGCGCCTGAAAATAAATGATATTGGTATTTTAGCCCCTGCAGTAATTAATATTCACTTAAGACTCATGCTTAGTAGGTAAATAAACATCATTTTTTTGTAATAATTCTAGTACTTGTAAAGATGATATTTCATGTATAATAAAGTATGTGAAAACTTAATAAAACATTTGGTGCATCCCTTTAGATCATTCTTGGCATAAAATAGTTGGTAAAAGGTAATTTTATGTAAGGTAGGTTTATATATTAGAACTTGATTTAATCCCTTAGGTGTGCTTGGGAATGCATTATTTTATGTATCGTATAATTTGTTGTCTCTTGCTTATAATTTCATGCATGAGAATATTTCCTTTTGTTTCATTTTCGTGCACGTGGCAGCATATATAGATGCACACCCGGAGTCGACTTTCAGCCTTTAGGACCAGCTGTTTGACTTCGTCGACCCGCACTACCCAGGCGAGTGCCCTTGACCACTTTGCTCCAGTTAGGAAATATTAAGGACGTAGATAGAATTAGGTGCATGCAAGTCAATAAAATTGAATCCTATGCTAGGTAGTTTCCCTAGATTTCCATAATATTCCTTGTTGCTCTGTTGGGTAGATGTTAGGGTATTGTGTGGGTGGTTACAACTGCTTAGCCATGCTGTCATAGTTGGGGGGGAGTAACTTTATTTTAAAATTTGCTAATCTGTCTACTCTACTATTATCTGCATTACTGTGGTTTTGGTGGTGGGATGTAGTTGATAGGAATCCCGCAGGCAAATCGACTTGGTGGGTGCAGTACGCACGAGACTTGGGTTTGTTGTTAGATGGCTGTGTGGATTCTAAGGACCGGTTCTTGGCGTTGCGATTCCAGGCCTTACCGTGCCACCACATGAAGGTATGGAACGACTTAGCCAATTAATTAGGTAATCTTTCGACGGGTATGGGAAAATGATGGTGCGGGAAGGAGTGGGGATTTACTGCTCTTAGATCCGCAAGGCTCAAGAGGGGGCTGCCCCAGCGGAGGGATTTACTCCAGAAATGTCACGGTATGTGAAACCTTAGAGTGCTCATACATGTCGGGAGACCCTTTGTAAAGGCTCTGTTGTGGACTCCTGGCCACACAACTTAGGCAGTGTGAGACGGTAGGATGGATTTTCTTAGTCGTCATTAGACGATGAAATCACAACTTGTGGGTAAAGTGGTACAAACTCTACAGAGTATAAATCTATCTAGATAGCCGTGCTCATGGTCATGATCTCGCTTGGATAGCTTAACCCTGATTAGTCGGATTGGGACTGGTTGGATGTTTGGTAGTTGGGTTGTTTAACCCGGTGAGTTGGTTTCCAGGTGGGTATCCTGGACGGTGGTGAGTCGGGTGGGTGTAACCCGACGGTTTGTATTTTTATGGTACAAATGTGTCCTTCACCTAGTAAATAGGATGCTAAGGTCAACTTAGCAAATCAAGGTTGCATAGAGGCTAACCCGTGTCAGCTTTTCCTCATTAAATAGCTCGCATGTCATAATTTCCCACACTTGCGGAGTAGATTAGGTACTCATCCTTGCTTCTTTCCTTTTCTGTTTTTTTGTACATGTCATGCTGTTCAGGACCCAGTGGTGGAGTGATGGGTGAGGAGTTCGACGTTGACGACACTGGTGCTCAGGACTAGGCGGGTGTTCCCACAGACGGCGCCTGTGATGGAGATCTCACTGCTACCTTTCCGCTGTCATGAGTTTTTCTTTTGGACCTATGGGTCATTCTTGTATCGAGGATGATGTACTCGCCATACTTGGCTTTATCTTGATTATTGAGCTTGGATTATTATATATGATATCTCTTATTGTGCTCCTGTGTGATGATGAAAATTGATCCTGCCACACACGAGTATACGCTTTGTTTCCCTTGCAGGAATAGGGCGTTACATTACAATTTTTGTCCTGCTGCAATTTAATCATTAACAAACAAAACAACTCAAAAACGGGTTACATTAGCAAAAAGACAATTGAACCCTATTGTCAAATTGTCTTACCCGACTTGGAACAACTTGTGAATGCAACGAGGCATAAAACAAATCTTTTTTGTTTGAATTACGAAAATAAATTTAAGTCGTCATGCCCAAAATTCATATCCAATTAAATTTCTTCCCAAATTCAAAGTTTTGTTTTTAGATGGTTGGAAATTTTATTTCCGATCATGCAAGTGCGGAAATTCAAACATGCTAAATGTCTGTAAAGTCCCACTTTTTCCTTTTATGATAAGTTCAACCACAAGTGGTTTATCAAACATAATGGGGGCAACTAAATTTTGCACATAAGCTTGACATCACCAAAAAGTTTTCTTTCTACAAAGTTGGGAAGTTATTGATTGCAATGGCTAGGGCAAATTATATGGCAGCAGTATAAAATTCAAAACCAATGTTATTTGATTATGTTGCTATGCATATTAGGCCCTGCCAAAACTATTCAAATCAAAGGCTCAAAATTTTTCCATGGACTCTTAAATATCTAAATAGCTTCTCAGAAAATTTTCAAGATTTTTGATGTACATCTTCCATTTGTTTGGACACGTACAAAGGATTCAATTCGCGTCGACATCAAATTTAGCTTTGCACTAAACTTTGCCCAAATCAACCCCTAAATTTTTCTAAGGACTTTTATGGTTCAGGGAACATGATTTCAAAGTTTAGAGATTTTTGGACCTCAGATACTAATTATTTCAACAAGATTTATACCCATAGTGGGATTCAAGTTTGAATTTGAATTTGATGCAAACTATGTCCAAATTGAATTCTGATTGCAGAATTGTATTCCCCATATTTTTCTTAGTCTACCTGTAAATTTTGGGAATTTTTGGACAATGTTTAAGCTAGAATTTAGAGGAATGGATATGGGAGAGAGAGGTGGGGCCCACAGGTCAGCCTCTGCTGAATGGATCAGCTCGGCCGCCTGCCATCTCTGCACCGGAGCTTGCCCGCTCGACAGCGCACGCGCATGCAAGCTCCAGCGAGCTGCTTGCTTGCTTGCCGTGGCGCTATAAAAGGCCCGGCCGCCGCTCCGGTGTTTCCCTTCCCCGATCGGTTTTCCCCCTCTCGCTATTTCTTCTCCGCCGCGCGCCATCGTCGCCGCTCGCCTCTGCTCCGTGGTGCACCGCCATTTCACGCAGTTTCGAGCCACGATCCTAAAAGCTTAAAGGTGCGCCTAGTCGAGCTCTAACTCGCGGTGCAAACCGTTTTCTTTTTCATTGAGAAATGAGCAAGTTATCAGTCTTCTTCTTTCATGCCGATGTGAGGAAGCTCGCTCGGTTTCTGTTTCAATTACGTTTCTACAAGTAAATATTGTTTGCAATTTCTTAGAGATAGTTTCTATAGGTCCTAGCGCTCCTACCTGAGCAAAAAACCCAAAAAGTTATCAA
The DNA here is from genome assembly GCA_036927565.1 of Tuctoria greenei. Lineage (NCBI taxonomy): Eukaryota > Viridiplantae > Streptophyta > Magnoliopsida > Poales > Poaceae > Tuctoria > Tuctoria greenei. Next base: position 106,463,706 of record JAYESD010000008.1, read on the forward strand.
GCAATGGCCGAGGAAATCGAGTTTTGCTCGCCGCCGGTGAGGAAGCCTTGGTTCGTCGTCGAGCTCATAGTTTCCGATTGTTTCCTCCTCTCCCACGTCCAGTTCCTTGATCTGCATCGTCCCATGAAGGTTTTGAAGAAGGTCCCGAGTGGTTTGAGCTACTCTGGAGCGAGTTCCAGGTTGCCCGAGCGCTCACCGCCGTCGCACAACCATTTCCGGCGAGTTTCTGGTCCCATCGACTTCACCGTCGTGCTCAGCGACTCCAAAAACCCCCAGGCAGCGAGTTTGGGCAAGTTTGGCCCGTCGGTTTAGCCGGCGGCGAGCTCACCGGCGAGTCACCGCCGCGGGCGCCGCCTCGCGCGGGCGTTGGCCCGAGGTGGGAGACAACCCCGTGGGGCTCACCTGCCAGTATCTGCGGGATCACGGTGCGGCTGGGATTCCGTGTGGCTGCGTGCAAAGAAATCTGTGGACCGCGGTGTTGCATTGACCAGAGCACGCCACGTGGCCCATAGGACCCACTTGATTGTATTTGAATTCTGGTGCCAATATTTTATTAAATTAATTCCAGAAAATTGTTCAAACTTCTAAATTGAATATCTCTCTGTAGACTACTCCAAAAATCTTTAAATAAATTTTTTTTCGAAGCATTTGAGCTCTAGTTTCTTTTAGTACCAGATAGGTTCTGTGAAACTTAATTTTAAATTCTGTAGAAAATAATCTTTCCAAATACATACACAATTTTTGCAGATGAACCTTCCACTGGAAAAATCCCCAAAATTCACATAAAGTACCTTGAACTATTCTTAGTTACCAGAAAAAGTTTGGGAGCCATTGAACCTGTTTAGTTTGTTCAGATTTCCAATTCTTTCCTGCTGGTTCAGTTTTCTTCCAAACTGTATTCAGAAAATAGTATCCTTTTCTAAATTCAGTTTCTCCCTGAAGAATTGCCCTAAAATTCCCAAATAAAATCCTGTATGATCCCTACACCCATAGCAAACAGGCTGTACAGTTGGATTGGTGTGAGACCCTGTATAACATCCTTTTTAATTCAATCATCCTTTTCCTTGATTGAATTATCCCAGATGTTCAGTTGCTTTGTTATACCCCAAATTCGGACTGAACATTCCTTTTGTCACGTACTACCTCCTGTAAAGAACTGAGATTTATTTGTCCTAATCTTCTAGGCCAAATTAAGTTCCTAAACTGAAAGATAATTGGTTAAGCTTATTCAATTAGTAAATAATTGCCAAAGGGCTTAACCACTTTGATTATCTTTTGATCCTTGCCAAAAATCTCTATCATAGTCATTAGTATGTCTCAACAATGTCCCAAAGCCAATTAAGATCATCACATGCTATGATCATTAGATGTTAATTTGTATAATTTTTATAGTTATTATTTCAAAATCATTCATATACCATATTGTATGCATGACGTGTAGTGACAGAAGTCGAGGAGGCACTGGAGGTAGTGGAAGTGTACCTTCTTGATACTAACCCCGACTCAGACCTGCATCCAGGCAAGCAACAGTTTGCATTTAAGTCGTTTATAAAATTTTCTTTATCACTATGATGAGTAGTCTATGAATTGTGCATTACGTTTAGGATGATTGATACTCCACTTGCATGGCCAAAAATCCCAGGGATTGGTGGGAACGAGTTATAGTTTGACCTATAGTAACTGCTTTGCTAATGGATAGGAAATTCAGTAGAAGTCGAGTAGTTGGAATCTACTTGCGAGAGATGTAGGACATATCTCACAGGATTGGTTAGATAGAAAATGGCTTAATATAATGAAGTTGAGACCGGGCAGGGAATGGATAGGAAGCGGCGAGAATTGGGTCTCGATCGCATAGCCCTGCCTGTGTTGATTAAGGACCGTCCGTATGCAGCCCCTTCGGACAAGCTTGACTTGTACCGGCAACATAATGGATATATGGGCTCCAGTAAACTGACGTAGCTTGGTCACTTGGGTGTCAAGGCATACTGTTCCGTTTTATAGGTGAGGGTTGAGGGCAGCAAGGTGTAAATCCGCTGGTGGGCACATCAGAGTACGCCCCACGCAGGGACCTCCTGCTCGTGACAGATCGACCGATTCGGCATTTGAGTGTCTCGCAAAAGGTTGTCATATACGACTAGTACTGAAGTGTTACGTAGGTACTGCGCGAAGTACTCACTGGCATTTCCGAAAGTGCGTATGTGTCGTGTTGTACGGGTGTGTTCTGATTGCTATCACCGTCCCTCGCGGAAATAGAGTACCACTTGTTCACTGAGCGGTGACGTAGTAAATACTAAAGAAGCCAGAAAATCATATTGTATTGAATTATAATTACTTTGCAACCTTGTATGATTTAGAGATAGTACAATTAAAAGTTTACAATTTCCCCATACTTTAGCTATAATAGCATTATGTGCTCTGAGCATGTCATATCATCGGTAAAGCGTTTCTTGTTTGATTGTGGAGCCCATGATGTGCCGTGCTTGGAGAATGTCATTTGCTACTTAAAACTTGATTATAAGGATCTACTTGTAGGCGAGTCATTTATGCTTCACCTTACCTATGTTTAGTGTCCCCTTGCATATGTCTAGTGAGACGGGTTAGACATGCTGAGCCTTATGCTCAGTTTGTAGTTAACGAGTTTTTGCAGGTTATACAATTGATGAAGGGTTTGATGATGAGGCCGCTCCCCCTCCAGGGTGTACAGCTGAATGGGACCCTGCACGCCGCCGTGATTGAGGGTTGCTAGTGCAATGTATCCAAGGCATGGATAACTTTGCTTTTGCATAGCTAGTGCTGAGAGCATAGCTATGATATATATATTTCTTTACTTCCGCTAGTATTGTAAAACTTCCGCTGTATTATAAACAAAAGATTTCGTCTTGTATTTTATTCAAGTTCGGTTCCTGTATACTGTTGGGTGTCGCATCGCACGACACCACCCAATGAGATCCTCGGATGTCAGGATTCCGGTCCCCCACAGACATGGTATCAGAGCATCATTGGGAACAGTGTACGTGAAAAGAACATATTTTCAAAAATTAGGATTTGAGTGAGGAATTAGCTATATGCCTTTACAAGGAGTATTATTAGTATAAGATATAAAGGTGGTAAACTAACTATGTGTTATTATATTCTGTAATGATGCCCCGACGTCGGGTAAGAGGTAAAGTACGCCACTAAGAGCGGGTCAATCTCGGTAAGCTCAGCATACGAGGAGTGGTATGTGAAATTTCCGTAGCTTGGCACGGGAAGTTAATAGGAGTCTCTGAAGCTCTTTGTCGGTGGTTTTGATCCCGCAGATCTCCCGACACTACTAAGAGTGTTTGCGGAGTTTAAAGTTTGGCGTGGGCGCGCGGAGATTCAAGAAGGTGAAATGTAAAATGACACGGGAGACATAAAGATTTACGTGGTTCGAGGCGCCTGAGCGTAATACCCTACTCCACGGGGTGTTTTGGTGTTGTATTGGATGTATGAACTCAACTCTGGTGATGTGAGTTGAGTGCGCGTGTGAGCCAATTAGTCTAGATCAGATCCGAGAGAGCTCAGAGAGATCAGAGCGCGGAGAGCCCCGCTATGTATCGTCGGCCTGTCTTTTTAATGTACAAGGACAGACCGTTACAAGTTGGCCTGGCCCGACATGTGGCCCCGGCGGCTACTAATATTGATACACATTTGATGTGCTTAATTACCCTTAACAACCGAGTTACGGGCTTTGACAGCGCCGTTACTGGTAATTATGGTCGTCCGATCGTATGTCATTAACATAGTATTAGTAACACTTAATTGGATTTTGAAGTCCTTGATTCCCCTTTGAAGATCCGGAGCCGTTGTGAGTCTACCGGTGGTTTGAGGCTGAAGATCCGACGGTTGGACACGTGGCAGCTCCGGAGCATACTGTGGGGAACAGATCGGTCCGGTGCCACCAGACACGTGTCAGTTTTGGAGCTTTCCTCTGTCTGGGGTTAGGTCCGGGGGTGCCGTTATGGTACATAGCCCGGAGCTTCCCCCTGGTGGGCGGTAGCTCTGGTTCGATAGTACACGTGGCGACCCTGGGACTAACCATGTTGGGGAAGCGGGTCTGTTTATGTCTGACATGTGGGCCTCCGAAGGTCTTCAAATCAAGTAGATGACATTTCCTTGAGATCTTTGCAATCTCAAGGGGTATACAGTACCCAGGGTACCGACAGTGGCCCCCTGGGCCCACCTCTGGGGAAGACCTCTTGGGCGAAGTCATTCCGCCGAAGGTGGGTCCATCTTTCGACTTTTGAGCCGAGTCTTCAAAGGTCTTCAGATGTGCTGTTGGCGATAGTTTTGGAGTTAAATCCTCGCCACGTGGCATATCCCGGGTGCGACAAATGAGATCTTTGGCGTGCGGATCTCACGCAATTGAAGGTCGCCGATTCCTGATACGAAAATCATATCGGTTCCGCGCACCTTGTCAGGCCGCCGCCTTCGGGCTTCCCGCCTTACATGATGATAACAGTTCGCCTGGGTAAGAACCTCGATTTGATCGTCGGGGTGGTCCCGGCCCTCTTGTTATCGGCAGGGTGAAATTTTTGAATAGTATCTTCGGCTTCCCTGCGGTTTCCATCCAAGCGTTGCGGGGGCTTACTTAAGAAGGAAAGCACGCACCATCTGGGGTTCTTTACGGCTTTCATCTAAACTTGCGCTCGAACTCCCAAACTTGTGCTTGCTTTTCCTCCCTTGCCTCGCTGTGCTGCGATGGAGTTGGGTCTCCGCGAGAGCCGCTTGAAGACCGAAGGTGACCTGAAGAAGGTCCGGGGCCTCATGGGGTGGTCCCCGGACTTCTTCAACCACCTGGTCCGCGGCGGGGGAGAGCTCCCATTCGAGAAGGAGCACGCCAGCGAGATGGTGTACTTTTCTGCGTACGCCATGGTGGGGTTGATCCCACCTTTTTCCTCCTTTTTCTTGATGCTGCTAGACTTCTATGGTCTGTAGTTGTACCACCATGGCCCCCACTCCATTCTTCTAGTGTCTGTCTTCGTCCACTTCTGTGAAATGTGGGTGGGCATCCCCCCTGCATTGAGCTTTTCCGGACCTTCTTCATCGTTCATACCACCAGAAGGAGTAATGAGTACCTTGGCTTCTACTACTTTGTGAAGCGCAAGAAGTGCCCATTCAAGTACCTCCGGTCGTTTCCCTCTGGAAAGTGGGACGATTGGAATAAGGACTTGATAGTCATCCGGGTGGAGGAGCACGAGAACCTGGAGCTGCCCGAAGGCCTCCCCAACATCGACACTACAGTCTGGAGTGATGCTCCGGTGCTATCGGATGCCTTCAACCCTGCTCTGACCTGGATCCGCCATTGTGTGGAGGGAGGATTAACTCCTCAGGCGGTATTTTGCAATTTCCTAGTCAACAAGTGGGCACCGCTGAAGAGGAGAGAAAAACTTGCTTGGTCCCTCAACAGTGTGATGGACGACGACCGGGTCGAGACCGGGTTGAAGTCCAACATGGAGGGGGCGACCTTGGAGTTTCATCTCAAGAAGTTCCAGCACGGCATCGACGTCGCGGGTGATGACGTGACCCCACCACCAGCTTTCCTCCCTCTGAACTTGGAAGTAGATTTCAGCAGGGAGCTCTAGCGGATGATGCCGGTGCTTGACGACCTCGGTGTCGTCGAGAGACGATCGACTTCCAGGGTGGTGATCCCTGGGGCTTCTGAAGGTGGCTCTGACCCTACGTCGAAGCAATGGACCGAAGTCGTCGGCAAGGCAAGGAGCCGGCGGCCGAACCCTTGTGCCGGAAGAGGAAGCTGAAGCATGCCGACGGAAGGTCCGTCAGGCTTGCATCCTCTGCATCAGCTCCTTCTCCCTGGAGGGGGAGGTCTTCTACAACTGCGGCGACTGCACTTGCAGCAGTGTCTTCCTGGGGTGCTAGCTCCGGACACGTGACTCCAGTATCAGGGCCAGCTGAGGCCTCTGGGTCCGGAGGTCCTTCCCGGTCGAGGGGGGCCTTGACTAAGGAAATGCCCGCAGCTGCAACAAGTTCCGGGGGGGCCTTCCAGAGCTACCATGCCAGTGGCGGCCATGGCCAGTCCAGAACGCCCGGGAAAGAGATTCCATGCAAGCTGGTGCGGAAGCCATCCGAGGTAATTTTTAATCTTTACCTCAGACAATTGTTTTGTTGTAGTAACTGTTTTTTAAGTTTCTTCATCCATCATTCGCAGCGTCCCCAAGAAGAGGAGTGAGGCTCTGCCCTCAGCCACAGCGGCTGAAGCTGTGAGGGTGGAGGCTTCTGCTTCTGTCCCGGTGCCACCCCGAGTGGTGGCTAAAGTTGCGGCAGCTCCGGCGCTAGCTGTCGTGGTCATGGACCTCGACTCATCCCCCGAGACTCCCGTGGTAGCACCGGACCATGGGAAAGAAGATGCGCCAGCGGCACCTGCACCGGAGTTTGAAGCCCCGGGTCTTGATGCTGAGATGTTGGAAGCTTCAGTCGTTGAGCCGGAGGTTATTGAAGTTCCGGCGAGTGAGCCGGATGTTGAGGAAGTCCCGGCGATTGAGCCGGCTACCTCCGAAGCTCCAGCCTCAGAGCTGGTTGCTACAGAAGCTCCAGCTACAGAGCCAGTTGCAGTTGAAGACCTTCCGGCGCCTGAGCCGGTTGAGGTTGAAGCTCCGGCCTCAGGGCCGGCTGTTGCGGACCTTCTGGCGCCCGAGCCGGTCGTTGCGGAGGTATCAGCGCTCGAACCCATGATGGTCGAGGTGCCAACACCCGAGCCACCAGCGGAGGAGGAGCCCAGGCTTGAGCCAGAAGTAGCCCCTGCTCCGGAAGTGATGACGGCGGAGGTGCCTGCTGCTGAACCAGGGTGCCCTGATGAAGTCGATGGCCCCCTACCTGAGGGGGTAAATGAAGACCTGGCGGCAGGGCCTTCGGAACCACTTATGGAGGTCGAAACTTCTTCTGCGGGACCCTCCTCGGTGGTGACTGAGGCTATCCCAGAGGACGGCCCTTGTGCCGTGGAGGCTCAAGGGACCACTCTTGTGGAGTGGGACCCAATTTTTGTAAGTGAGAACCCGCTGGAACCAGCGGAGGAGACCCCAACAGGTCCAGACCCTATTCCCCTGTCGTTGTCCATTGACAACGCTTGCTCCAGTCTGCATCAAGTCCAGCTGGCGTTCTACCATGACAGCAAGGCTCTTGAAGAGGAGCGCCAAACCCTTAGGCGATGGCGTAACCGGCTCTACTTCGAGACCAAGCTGGCGCAGTCGAGGCTGGCAGATGACAAGGAGTGGATCAAACAGGAGAAGGTCCGCCTGGAATACTGGGGCAAATTATTGTATGATAGGGAGAGCTTGACTCGTGCCCACGACGCTCAATCCCTGGCCATTTATGAGCAGACCAAGGCAGCTAATAGTGAGGCTGATGATCGCCAAGATAGGCTTGAAGCCATTAACACTACCCTCATCAAGTGCCGGGAGGCACTTGAGGAGAGGGAGAAGAAGCTCGAAGATGAAGAGCAAAAACTCCTAGAGCTGCGGGATGATGTCTTGAAGAGGGAGGAGGAGCTCGCCGAAAAGGTGGCTCTGGCTGACAAGGGCCTCGAGGAACGCGCCAAGAAATTGGAGGAGCGTTGCGTCGAGGGGGAGGAGAAGGCCTGGGTGCGAGGGCAGGAACTCTACAAGCAAGAGTGTGCCATCGCTGCCAGGGAGAAGAATGTTAGGGGCCGGGAGCAGGACCTGGTCGACCGCCAGAACAAGATCCACCTCCGGGAGGAGGAGCTTGGAAAACTCGAGAAGCAGGTTGCTGAAAAGATTCAGCAAAATGCCAAAGAGGTTGAGCGCCTTGCTCGTGAGAATTCTGAACTGGCGACGGTCAAAAGATCCTTGGAGGAACTGAAGGGCTTGAGGACTGTGGACTCCCTACAGGTTTGGAAATTCTTGAGCAAAGCTAACGATGGGCTGACTCCAATGGGCTTCAGTACCCTACGTCCGGATGATCCGGAGCCGGAGCCGGAACTGGCGTTGCAAGCGTTGAGCTCGGCGGGTGGCAAACTCTCCAAGGTGGGTGACATCATTGCAGACCAGTTGGAGGTTGAGGGGCAGTCCTTGGCGAGGAACGTCGCAGAGTATGTGCTGACGTGCTACACCAGCCGGGATCCCCAATTTCCTCTGGACCCGGTGCTTGAAGGTCCCGTCGAAGGAGAAGGTGAAGCCACCCGAGCCAACGTGTCGGAGGTTGCTCAGAAGGTCGCCCAGTTCTTCCATAGGGTCTAGGACCATCCCTGTAGCTCCCACTTGTATTCTCTCTTTTTCTTCCCCAATTTTGTAATCCCTTGTCTCCAGATGAATGAAATCCACAATTTGTTAATGAATTTCATTTTTTGTCTTCAACACTTTTGTCTTCACTTGGCCCCCTGGTAGATGTACACAATTTGATTGTGAACATGTACCAAGAGGATATTGTGTTTTGTTGAATACTCGTTTGCTTCAAATTTGTAGAGTGTAGGTCCGAAGTCTTCGATAGTGAAGGCCCCCTGAGGTTGTTGGAGCTCAGAAGCTCCGGTATTGACTACCGGCGGAGCTTAGTAGCTCCGGCAATAGTCTCTATCAATGCGTAGAGCATCGATAGTTAGTCCTCCGGGGTGTCGGAGCTTAGTAGCTCCAGCAGTGACCTTTGCCAACGCGTAGCATCTCGGCAGTAGACTCCGCTTGTGGGGTCTTCTCACCATCTTTTATTCTACGTCGACAGCTGGCCCCCCTAGCTTTGCCGGAGCTTGGATGCTCCGGTAATGCTCGTTTTCAATGTTTAACATCGATCACAAGCCACCTAGGGGGAGTCGGAGCTTTGTTAGCTCCGGCTTTTCTCCATCAACGTGGATTCATTGTTTTTCCTGCACACTGAAGCCAAGAAAAATAGTAAAATTCGCTCCTTGCCTATAACTTCGTCGCGACTTACGATTCCCAAGAAAATTTTAGGTCAAACACAATTCTGAATACAACCGAATGTGTTGCCTTCTTTCTTCTAGATCCAATTGTACTTGGACCTGCCTTACTTCGGCCTGCCGGGGTGTAGGTAGAGTGGCGTACTTAGGGTGCTTGACCAGACTAAGTCGATAGCACACTCCGGCCCTAGATTGGCTTGGCGGCATTCAGGCGAGTGGGCCATGAACAATATTTGAATCCAAAAGAATTGACAATACACCTCAAATTGTACATGAACTGGTCGAACTAAAATTTTTTAAGAATTGCACAACTTTGTTATAGACAAGAAAGAGAAAAATAAAAAATGTTGAGCCTGTACAAAATAAATGCACGTGGAGTCCGTTTCACATGAAGATGTCTTTCATTATAGGTCCGGGGTACAGGGGAAACAAGTACACACTTAGGGTACGGAACCAGGCTAAGCGTGTTTCGTTTCTCGTTTGACCCAGGGTAGCTAGCCACACTTTTAGTCCTGAGACTGTGACAAGTGTTGCATGAACTTTGCGGACCTTCCGGGAAAGGTCCAGCTGTTCTCCCGGGGGAACTACCCGACTTTGTACAACGACTCTATAACATACACCTCAAGTTACTACAGACTCACCTCCGTGATATCAAGTGTAGAACTTACGGAGGTGCTCAATATTCCAAGGATTTGGGAGAGGTGTCCCATCCTCGGTAGCCAAGCGAACGCTTCCAGGACGGGATACTTTAATAACTCGGAAGGGTCCCTCCCAGCTGGGGGAGATCTTGTTTAACCCTTCTCTGGATTGTATTCTCCGTAGCACCAGATCGCCTTCCTCGAGCAGTCGGTTGTGTACATGCTGCTGATGATAGCGCTAAAGGGCTTGCCGGTATCGGGCATTCTGAACAGCTGCCTGGAACCTTCCCTCCTCAAGGAGATCTAGGTCTTCACGCCAGAGCTGGTCCTGCGTGGCTTCGTCGAAGTTCCGGACCTGGAGTGACCCCAAGGTGATTTCCGGAGGAAGGATTGCTTCAACTCCGTACACCAGGAAGAAGGGTGTCTCTCCAGTTGACCGGTTTGGAGTTGTCCTATTGGCCCATGGAGTGGGCGGAAGCTCTTCAATCCAGTTGGCTCCATGTTTTTTCAAGCGCTCATAGGTGCGCGTTTTGAGTCCTTTCAGGATTTCAGCATTTGCTCTCTCGGCCTGGCCATTTCTTGCGGGGTGAGCTATGGAGGCGAAGCAAACTTGAATGCCGAGGTCTTCGCAATATCCTTGAAATGCAGAGCTTGTGAATTGGGTCCCGTTATCAGTGATGATTTTTTTTGGGACTCCAAATCTGCATACAATGGACTGCAAAAAGTTGATAGCAGATTGCTTGTTTATTGTCACAACTGGAGTTTGTTCCGGCCACTTGGTGAACTTATCAATGGCGACATTCAAGAACTTATAACCTCCAATGGTTCTTAGGAAAGGTCCCAAGATGTCCATCCCCCACACGGCGAAGGGCCATGTAGGAGGTATCATTTGTAGAGGCTGAGCCGGTGTGTGAATTTGCTTTGCATGAAATTGGCATGCTTCGCATTTCTTCACCAGCACAATTGCATCCTGGAGTGTTGTAGGCCAGTAGAAGCCATGCCGGAAGGCTTTACCGACTAGCGTGCGGGAAGACGTGTGGTTCCCGCACTCGCCTCCGTTGATTTCTGCGAGGAGCTCGCAGCCTTCTTCCCTTGTAATGCACCGCACTAGGACACCATTGGCACCGCGCCGATAAAGATCCCCTTCTACCAATGTGTATCTTTTAGCCAATCTGACTATCCGGTCAGCAGATACATCATCGTCAAGAAGGATGTTGTCTTTCAAGTAGCTCCGGATCTCCGAGATCCATGCATCGGAGCTAACTTGAGCATTTGAGTCTTGCGTGCTGGGTTGCTCGGAGCTTCCGGCAGCACCTACGACCCTTGATGGCTGCCATGGTAACAGGGCCATCGGGACCGACATCTTTGGGATGCTGATCTCGCCCCCTTCGCTCAGTTCGGCAGGCTAAGCTGTGGGTTTTGACAACCTCCGGACAAAAGTTCCTGAATGTGGCCTAGAGGGGGGTGAATAGGCCTTTTGAATTCCCTGCACACTTAATAGAATCGTCAAACCTTGGTTGGCCGGACTAGTCCGGTCGTGTGGGCGGACTTGTCCGGTGTGCTAAAAATATGTGTGTTGATCAAGTGTTGATTGGGAATCTAAGTTTCTTTAGCAGCAGAAATGAGAACAACTGATACTTTTATTTGAGATTAATATAAGAATGCAGGTAAAACTTATGATTCCCTTGGGTTGATGTTTTAGCACTTAAGTGATCTAGTGAATAAAATTTAAATGAAATAAGGCGCAAGAGACATGAATTTTTCCCGAGGTTCGATCTCAGCACGAGATCTACATCCTCGTTGAGGAAGCTCACACAGAGTCGGGTCTCCAACCCTTTCCCTCTTCAAGTCACCATGAAGGCCGACTTGATTCCACTATCATGGGTAATCACCAAGTTTGTTGGGCAACCTCACACGTTGAGGGCTCCCACGAGAATTACAACGAAACAAGTGATCAAATACACTCAAAAGTATTACAATGCAGAGTATGAGTGTAGAAAGATCAAACCCCAAGAGCTCGCAATGAAAGAACGACGATCTCCCAATCCCGAATCCAAGTGTTCAATTGATTTCACTCTTTTTGCACTTTAGATGTGTGGGGAGATGTGTTTTGGGCTCTTGGTATGAAGTGGCGGCGCTAGGGTTTGTTGTTTGATCAGTATTCGATGTGTGTGTTAATAGGGAAGTTGTGGACTCTGTATTTATAGGGATTCCAAAAGGTAGCCGTTGAAAAACCCTAACACCGGACTAGTCCGGTGCAAGTCCGGGCTTGTCCGGTCTCAGTACATTTTGAAGTCCAGAAAATCTGCCGGACTAGTCCGGTGCTGTGTGAAAGTAAATCCAGAAAGTTCATCGGACTAGTCCGCAGACTAGTCCGATCTCCACGAATGCTAGATTCCAGAAAGTTCAACGGACTAGTCCGGTCCATGATCGGACTAGTCCGGTCCCTCAATATGAGAGACTCCAGAAACATCAACAGACTTGTCCGGTGGAGGCACTGACTAGTCCGGTCTCCCTATAAGTGGGATTCCAGAAAGATGAACGGACTAGTCCGGTCCAAGATCGGACTAGTCTAGTGCTTTGTAAAAGTTAGGTTAATTTTAATCCCTTACCCTCGCGCAAAGTTGTGAACACTTGGAGTGTGTCTTTCATACACTCTCTATACATTCGAAATCTAATTTAGTCTTCCAATCTTCATCAAAGTATCTCTCTTCGAACACCACTTCATTTTTCTCCATTTTGTGTGCACCGAGCTGTTTCACTTGTTTGGCCTGCAATCATCTCAGTGGATTCATTAGGATCTCATATGTTTGTCATCAATTAGCCAAAACCCACAAGGGATATCCTAGATGCACTTACCGTTCCGTCAGGAGCTGGAGCTCCGGTTGACGCTTTCGTCGAGAGTTCGTCGACTTCAGCGTTGTGGACACACTGGACGTGGTGGAGGTATAGGACTTCGAAGTCCTTCTGAAGCTTCTGGACTTCAAGGAGGTAAGCAGCTAATTGGATATTGTTGCAGGAGCATTCACCCTTCACTTGTTTAATGATGAGCTGTGAATCTCCCTTGACCAGCAGCTGCTTGACACCGCATGATAGTGCCACCTTTAGTCCGTAGATGAGTGCTTCGTACTCCGCCATGTTGTTGGTCGCCTTGAAGTCAAGGTGTACCATGTATTTTACTTTCTCCCCAGTTGGTGCGAGGAGAAGGTTTCCAGCTCCGGCCCCCTGCCTTTGCATGGAGCTGTCAAAGTAGAGGGTCCAGTGAGGCTTGGTGAAGACCGGAGCCTTGTGTTCCGGCTTCTACTCACTGGGGCCCCCAGGGTTTGATGCAGAGGGAGTCCATTCCGCCACAAAATCTGCCATGTTTGACTCTTGATTGCTTGTCTTGGAATGAACTCGAGATCGAATTCGGCCTATTCCGCTGCCCACTTTGCAATATTCCCAGTTGAATTGGGATTATGCAAGATTGCTCGAAGTGGGTAAGAAGTCACCACTGAAATCTTGTGATCTTGGAAGTAATGGCGAAGCTTCCTGGAGGCGATAAGTACTGCATAGAGCAGCTTATGCTGAAGTACACTGGGCGCTGGATGGTCTGGACCCTCCTGGAGGGGTCTGGAGCTTCCTCTTCATTGACCCGGATCCTCCCGGAGGGATCCGAACCTTCTTTGGGGACCTCCGGGTCCTTGCTAGAGGGACCCAGAGCTTCTTCAGAAGCGACCTGGACCCTCTCGGAGGGGTCTGGGTCTTCTGAAGTAACTTCTTGTGGACTCAAGTCTGGTAACTGGGACCCAGACTCGCTTTCAGGAACCTCCGGACCCTCCCGGAGTGGTCTGGATTCCTGAGCATGGGATAGTTCTGGTCTCTCCGCAAATAGGACCATACTGATGACTTCGTCAGTTGCTGAAATGTAAAGCAGCAAAGGCTCACCAGGGTTCGGAGCTACCAGAGTTGGTTGGATGGTGAGGAGCTGTTTTAGCTCCTGGAACGCCTTTTCTGCTTCTTCAGGCCATTGGAATGGTCCGGACTTCCTCAATAACTAGAAGAAGGGAAGTGCCCATTCCGCCAGTCTTGAAATGAACTGGCTGAGTGCTGCTAGACATCCAGTCAGCTTTTGGACATCTTTGATGCGGGCTGGTGACCGCATGTCTTCAATGGCTTTTATCTTCGCCGGATTAGCCCCTATGCCCCGGTGACTTACCAGGAAACCAAGAAGTTTTTCGGAGCTAACATCAAAGACACACTTGTCTGGGTTTAGCTTTGTGCGGGTGACCCGAAGCTTTTCGAAGACAGCCTGTAAGGTGTCAAGGAGTGACTCCTTGTTCTTGACCTTGACCACGATGTCATCGACGTACACTTCCACTATGTCTCTAATTAGTTCTTTAAAAGTTTTGTACATAGCTCGTACAAAGGTTGAAGCTGTATTCTTGAGACCAAATGGCATGGCTGTATAATAGTACAATCCATCTACTGTGATGAAAGAGGTATGCTCTTCATCTTCCCTAGATATTCTGATTTGATGATACCCAGAATATGCGTCTAGGAAACACAGTAATTCACACCCGGAGGTGGAATTCACTATCTGATCTATTCTAGGTAGTGGGAATGGATCTTTTGGACACATCTTATTTAGAGTTGTGTAGTCAATACACATCCGAAGCTTCCCGCCGGCCTTGGGCACAATGAATGTAGGCCTAGAGGGGGGGTGAATAGGCCTTCTTGATTTTCTCGGTTCCTGTAGCACTTCAACAAAAAGGTCAGATCCAGATATATCGGACTAGTCCGGTAAAGTGCGGACTAGTCCGGATTTCACGGGCTAGGTTAATCAAGTTAGGTCAATTTGATTGTTTCGTTGTCGTTTGCAGCGGAAATATAAACTTTAATGACAGTTCAATAGTTGTAGTTAAGTTTTATTGCAAGTATGATTCTTGTTCAACTATTTAACTTGAATTCAACAAAATGAATCAAACCCTAGATAATGTTGATCAACTAGAATGATGAACACAAATGAACAAGACACAAGATTTATCCCGTGGTTCGGTTACCACGAAGGCAGCCTACATCCACGTTGAGGAGCCCACAAAAGGACCGGGTCTTCACCAACCCTTCCCTCGTTGGATCGCCACGAAGGCCAATCCTCTTCCACTAATCACACAGGGGTAAATCACCAAGTTGAAGGGGCAATCTCACAAGTTGAGAGCTCCCTTGATTACAAGTTTCAAAACCACCAATAACACACTTCGGAATATACAAATTGAGATGCAAGAGTGTGTTAGAGATTCAAACCAAGAGCTCAATCGTGTGCCAAGTGCCTCTCCAATGATCTACAAGTGATCTTCAAAGGATTGATTGATTTTGCACTTAATTTCGTGGAGAGAGATGGTTTTTGAGTCTCTTGGGAGGTGTGACGGCGCTAGGGTTCGAGAGTGGTTAAAAGTGGGCCGTGCACCTCTATTTATATGGGGTTTCTAGAAGTTACCGTTAGGGTTCAGAAAGATCGGACTAGTCCGTGGTGGTGACCGGACTAGTCCGGTGTGCTGTGTGAAGCAAACCCTAAGTGTCTAGGAATCTCGGACTAGTCCGGTTCAAAACGGACTTGTCCGATTTCGTCACTGGAAAGCTTCGGACTAGTCCGATTGCCATCGGACTTGTTCGGACCTGTGAAACCCTAAGTGTTTAGAACGACAAGTCCGGACTTGGAGGACTTGTCCGATTTAGATCAGAGTGTATATCGGACTAGTCCGTGTAATCAACGGACTTGTCCGAAGTGGATCAGAAAGGGTATCGGACTAGTCCGGTGGTGACCGGACTTGTCCGATCTAGTGACTTGTGCATTGAGTTGAGGACTAGTCCGCACTGGGGAGGACTAGTCCAAAGTGGAACAGAAAGATATCGGACTAGTCCGGTGGAGACCGGACTTGTCCGATCTTGTGCAGAATGTGATATCGGACTAGTCCGGCTGATAGCGGACTAGTCCGGTCCTGTATAGCTTTGTGCATTGTGTGTGTGTGATTAAATGAGATTGAGCTCTTGGGTGTGTTTCCTTAACACACTCCATACATACTAATCTACTAATTTCTTCTTCTTGAGCTCAAATTCATTCTCCTTCTTAATTTCCCTCTTTTTGGCATTTTGCTCATTTTTCATCATTTTCCTGCATTCATCTCAACAAAAGGATTAGGATCCCAATTGCTTGTCATAAATCATCCAAAACCCACAAGGGAGTCCTAGATGCACTTTCAATCTCCCCCTTTTTGGTGATTGATGACAACCAAT
This sequence comes from Tuctoria greenei, assembly GCA_036927565.1. NCBI lineage: Eukaryota > Viridiplantae > Streptophyta > Magnoliopsida > Poales > Poaceae > Tuctoria > Tuctoria greenei. The sequence continues at coordinate 106,479,519 of JAYESD010000008.1, forward strand.
TGAGATTTCACAAAATGAGGTATAAAATGAGATTTTCATAAAGTATGCACATATGACTCAAAAATTCATCAAGCAACAAGATAATTATTCATATGTGCATTCTTTATGGTGGGATGCATACTAATAGCATGAATGCATTAAGAATGACAGAATTTGCATTGATCAACTAATATCAAGTGAATATGGCATTTCAGGGGCAAAAAAATTCAGATTTCATCACACACTTGCAAATTATTTGAGCAATTCATAACAGGACCAAACATGATATGAAAATAGAGTTAAGCAAATACAATCACAATTAAAAAACATAGAGAGCTCTCTCCTCGCATCCTATTCAGCTAAAGCTTAGACTAGAGACTCCCCCTCAATCTCTCCCCCTTTGGCATCAAGACACCAAAAAGAGAGAGAGGAAGGTCCTAGGGCTTCACTCTTCGCTGTCAGTCCTCTCGTCGTCTTCATCATCTTCATCGCTTTCGGCTTGACGAGGTTGAGAGGTGGGAGGAGGAGCGGAGCTGCTCGAGCCCCCAATGCCAAAATAGGCAAGCTCGGAAGGAGTCAAGGGGCTGAGCTCGGTGATGTCTGGATCAGAATCTTCAGAAAGTACTGGAGATCCAATTGGATTGATCTCCAGCTTCTCACTCAGTTGCTTCACATTGGCTTTTATGTATCTCATGTCCTCCTTCCTCTTCTGATTTAGCTTGTGAAGCTTCACTTCAGTTTTCTTGCATGAGGAGAAAATTGCAGCCAAGTACTTGAGGATCCCACTGGTGGATCCTTTCTGAGGGGCTTCCCTGGAGGGAGGAGTAGCCCTAGCAGCTTCTTCTTGCCTTGCCGGAGCCTCGGGGCTTGAGGCCGGCGATGGAGCAGCCTGGACACTCACGGACTGAGGCTTCTGAGGCCTCAGTGGAGTGTGCTCCACATCCTTCACAAACTCGATCCCTGTGACCTTCTCAATCATGAACATCAAGTAAGGGGCATAGCCACAGGATCGGTTGGGGGTACTTGAGATATTGACCATATCATTCCAGATATAGTCTGCAACATCGAATTGCCCTTTCTTGCTGATGACCCTCATCAGGGTCCGGAGGTAGCCTTGCACACTCCCTGCATCCCCATCCTTGGGAGCAATCGTCTTCCTGAGGACTCTGTTGAGGACCACAAAGAAAGGCTTCATGTTCTTTGTGGAGGGAGGTACATACTTGGAGGTGGGCTCATACATGAACTTCATTCCATCCCTCTCAATGACCCCAATGTTGTGGATAATGAGTTGGTCTTGTCCTTCAGAGTCAAGGTGCAGCAGGCGGGCAAACTCTTCCTGGGTAATGGAATACTTGGATCTATGAGTCATCCAAGTCACACTTTCTTCGTCTTCACTTGAGAAGTGGCACGTTGCATAGAATTGTGCAATCACTTCATCATTCCAATTATATCTGAAGGCAAACAAATCCTTCAGCCCATGTCTCTCTACAGCTTGTATCACTTCATCAAAAGCTGCATATTTCCTCTTCTCAAGGTGGGCCCAGTCAATCCATTGACTGCGCACCACCGGGGTCTTCATCGGCAAGTAGACCAGCTTGTAGAAGTCAGCATGGAAATTTGACCAGAATCTGCCATCAGCTGCTTGCTTGGGCCTTGCATAGCAATCAACACTTCTCAACTTCATAGCCACATCGCTGCCCTTGCCATTGAATCTTTCCTCATTGGGGTCCCGGACCCCTTCTCTGGGAGTATGCAGCTTTAGGGGCCCAACAGGCCCTGTGGCAACCCCCTTGCCCTTCCCTTTAGCTTGGCGAGGGCCACTTGAAGGAGGAGCAACCTTCGAGGCGGCCTTCTTGACACACACCTTCCTCCAAACCTGGGGAGGTGAGGGAGCAGGCTCGGAGGGTCTCTCTTGGCGTTTCTTGCCAAGACCCGCCGAGGACCGAGGTGCCACCTCGTGGTCCAACTCGGCCTCGAAATCGGAGATTTCATTGTCGGAGCTCGACATGATCTGAGAATGAGTGATCAAGAGAAAGGACAAGTTATACAAGGTATTGGTGAGGTAAGATGGCAATGGAATGCATTAGGGAATTAAAGAATTAGGTTTTGGTTCAGAAACAACGGACTTGTCCGGTGCACAGGCACGGACTAGTCCGGGGGACTGGACTTGTCCGTACCTGGACCGGACTAGTCCGGTGTTCATCCGCAAAAACCTAACAAACTGGATAAAAATTGATCCCTAATGAAATAACTAGTCTAGCATACACATAGTACATCAACTGGACATGCAACTAGTGAAGAATGCTAGGCCAAACGATAAGCAATAAAGAAATTTGTGATTTCTTAGGGTTTTGAGGAAAATTTACCAAGAAATCCAAGGAAGCTTGAAAATGTGGGGGTTCGAGGCCGGACTTGTCCGCTAACTTCAATACCCGAGTCTTCAAGCGTGATCTCCGCCCAAGATTGAGGCTTTTCGACGGAGGAATCAAGGGTTCGCCTTGGGAGCTCGAGCGCAAGAGAGAGAAAGCTTGGGGGAGAGTGTGGGGTGAAGGGATTAGGGTTTAGTGGCGGCTAGGGTTATGGACACGAAAAATCGGACAAGTCCGGACATGACCGGACTAGTCCGAAGTCCTCCAGAAACTTAAATCGGACTAGTCCGTGGTCTGTCGGACTAGTCCGGCCTAACCGGCACACTGTGGACTAGTCTGCAATGGCGGACTAGTCCGGGTAACCACGGACTTGTCCGTGGTCACCAGGAGAGAATTGCATAGCCCATTCATATATATTTGAAGGTCCAATAATTGAGGGTAGAGAGGCAAAACAATTCATATAATCTTGATGAATTTGACCAGTAAGAAAACAACAATCATACTATGATCAAAAATTCATCAAGATCTAATAATTGACATAGTTTTTCGAGAGAAAAATGGGGAGGAATAATTTTCACAATTCAATCAATATTTTGAAGCAATCATACAGGTATGCAACTTTTCAAGCCACACTCCGAGAATCAAGGATGTTTAGCTCATTTCGGAGTTCGCAAAAACGTTTTTCATCAAGTGGCTTGGTGAATATGTCGGCCAATTGTTTTTGGGTGTTGACATGAGATATGGATATGTCTCCTTTCATGGAATGGTCTCTCAAGAAATGGTGTCTTATGTCAATGTGTTTAGTTCTAGAGTGCTCAACTGGATTGTGGGCTATTTTAATGGCACTCTCATTGTCGCAAAGAAGAGGAATACGGTTCATATTGTAACCGTAATCCCTTAGAGTTTGTCGCATCCAAAGGAGTTGTGCACAACAACTCCCGGCTGCAACATACTCCGCTTCGGCTGTGGATATTGCAATGGAATTCTGTTTCTTGGATGACCAAGAAACTAAGGATCTTCCTAGGAATTGGCAAGTGCCAGAAGTGCTTTTTCTATCAACTTTGCACCCGGCATAATCTGCATCGGAATACCCAATGAGATTGAATTTTGAGCCTTTTGGGTACCAAAGACCAAGGTTGGGTGTATGAACTAAATATCTTAGGATTCTCTTTACGGCTGTCAAATGACATTCCTTAGGGTTGGCTTGAAATCTTGCACACAAACATACACTCAACATAATATCTGGCCTAGATGCACATAAGTAAAGTAAAGATCCAATCATGGAGCGATATACCTTTTGGTCGACGCTCGGTCCATCTTCATTGAGATCCAAGTGACCATTCGTTGCCATGGGAGTCTTTATGGGCTTTGCCTTGTCCATGCCAAACTTCTTGAGGATGTCCTGTGTGTACTTGGTTTGGCTTATGAATGTTCCTTCCCTTTGTTGCCGCACTTGGAATCCCAAGAAGTACTTCAATTCTCCCATCATTGACATTTCAAATCTGTCTGTCATAATTTTACTAAACTCTTCACAGAAAGATTGGTTAGTTGATCCAAAAATTATATCATCAACATAGATTTGGCAAATGAAAAGATCATTATCCAGATTTTTCGTGAATAGTGTATAATCTACTTTGCCAATTTGAAAGCCATTATCAATTAAAAAATCTCTAAGACACTCATACCAAGCTCTAGGAGCTTGTTTAAGGCCATAGAGAGCCTTACGCAGTTTATACACGTGGTCGGGGAACTCTTCGTCTTCAAATCCGGGTGGTTGCTCCACGTACACCTCTTCCTTGATCGGTCCGTTGAGGAAGGCGCTTTTTACGTCCATTTGGTACAGCTTGAAATCATGGTGAGTAGCATACGCAAGTAATATTCTAATTGATTCAAGCCTAGCTACTAGAGCAAAAGTTTCATCAAAATCCAAACCTTCGACTTGTGAGTAACCTTTGGCCACAAGTCGTGCCTTGTTTCTTGTCACCACCCCGTGTTCGTCTTGTTTGTTGCGGAAGACCCACTTGGTGCCGACTATGTTTGCATTGGGTCTTTCCACAAGTTCCCAAACCTCGTTTCTCTTGAAGTTGTTCAACTCTTCTTGCATTGCCACCACCCAGTCCGGATCCTTCAATGCATCCTCAGTCCTGCGGGGTTCCAAAAAGGATACAAACGAGTAATGTTCACAGAAATTTGCTATACGAGATCTGGTGGTTACTCCCTTTTGGATGTCGCCAATGATGTTGTCGATTGAATGATCCCTTTGAATGCATTGGTGTACTCTTGGGTGTGGCACTTGGGGGGTCGTATGTTGGTGTTCATCTTCTTCTCCCCCTGAGTTGTTGTCCTCGTTGATTTGTTGATCATGTTCATATTCTTGTGATTGATCTTGTATCGAGGCTCCCCCTTGATTGTTGATCTCCTCTTGTGGTTCACTTTCCTCTTGTATTTGTGCCGATGACTCTTGTGGTCGTACTTCGCCTAGAGCCATCCTCTTTATTGCTTGATAGGGGGCTTCCTCTTTACCTAATTCACATTGATCAACTTGCTCCTTTTGGGAGCCATTAGTCTCATCGAACACTACGTCACGTGCCACTTCAACAAGTCCGGAGGCCTTGTTGAAAACACGATAGGCGTAAGTGTTCGAATCATAACCAAGCAAGAAACCTTCATCGGACTTCGAAGCGAACTTTGAAGTCCTGGGCTTCTTGTTCAAAATGTAGCAAGGAGAACCGAAAACTCGAAAATATGAAATGTTCGGTTTGTTACCGGTGAGTAGCTCATAGGGAGTCTTCTTTAGTAGTCGATGAAGGTAGAGTCGATTTGTGGCATGGCAAGCGGTGTTGATTGCTTCCTCCCAAAATCGATCCGAAGTCTTGTATTCATCGAGCATTGTTCTTGCCATCTCTATGAGCGTTCGGTTCTTCCTTTCGGCAACTCCGTTTTGTTGTGGAGAGTATGGTGCTGAGAATTCGTGCTTGATTCCTTCCTCATCAAGGTACTCCTCCACTTGTATGTTCTTAAACTCCGTGCCGTTGTCGCTCCGAATACTCTTGATTGATAGTGAGAACTCGTTTTGCGCTCGCTTGAAGAATTTCTTGAGTGTTCCTTGTGTTTCTGACTTGTCATGCAAAAAGAACACCCAAGTGAAGCGGGAAAAATCATCAATAATGACTAAACCGTATTTGTTACCGCCTATGCTTATGTAAGCAATTGGACCGAAGAGATCCATATGAAGTAGTTTGAGCGGTCTTGTCGTGGTCATGATGTTCTTCGCGGGATGTTGTGCTCCAACTTGCTTTCCTGCTTGGCACGCGCTACAAGGCCTGTCTTTCTCAAACACAACATCTTTCAAACCTCGGATGTGATCGCCCTTGAGGAGTTTTTGAAGGTTCCTCATACCAACATGTGCTAGCCGCCTATGCCACAGCCAACCCATGTTGGTTTTTGCAATCAAGCATGTGTCGAGTTCGGCTTTATCCTTGTTGAAGTCAACAAGATAAAGCTTTCCCTTTAACATACCCTTGAATGCAACGGAACCATCACTTCTCCTTGAGACGGTAACACCCTCGTTAGTAAACAGACAATTATAACCTTTGTCACATAACTGAGATATGGACAGCAGGTTATAATCTAAAGATTCAACGTGTAAAACATGCGAAAGAGTATGTTCAGAGGATATTGCAATTTTACCTGTACCGAGGACCCTTCCTTGACTGTTATCCCCAAAGTAGATGCCTTCGTTTGGGTCCTGGTTCACTTCATACTCCACAAACATCCTCCTTTCTCCGGTCATGTGGTTGGTGCATCCACTGTCCAGCACCCATTTGGATCAACCGGAGGAGTAGGCCTGCAAAAACAAATTACGCCTTGGTTTTAGGTACCCAAGCTTGCTTGGGTCCTTGGAGGTTAGTAACGATACATTTGGGCACCCACACATGGGATTTTGTGTTCCCATGGCGTGGCCCAGCGTAATAAGCATACACTTTACCAACATTATTTTTCATTAATACATAAGAAGCATCAAAGGTTTTAAACAAGAGTTGCTGTTGATTATGGGTCGGACTAGTCTGTGTGACCGGACTTGTCCGGACGACCGGACTTGTCCGGACCACAACCGGACTAGTCCGATTTTCATGAGAGTTTAGATTTTTAGTTTTCGAGTTACCAGGTTGTGAGGGTCCTCCCTTCACAAAGGTGATCCTTCCCTTGTTATTCTTATGATTTCCAGCTCTTTGCTTTCCATCACAAGAGTAACCAATGCCATACTTGACATTTGGAGGTCTTTGGACCAAATATGCACTACGCGCATAGTTGATCCTCTCCTTGTCAAATATTACACATTGGGTAGGATTTTTGTCCTTCGTGGAGGTAGGATTTTCCTTCAACCTGGTGTTAGTTTTATCACATTTGCAAACATGAGCGATATTAGTTAAAGTGGGTTGAGAAGGTAGGGTTGAAGAGGAGGAAGGTTCACTAAGCTTGAGTGACTCAACCTGCACTTCAAGGATCTTGTTGACCTTGATTTGGTCATCAAGTTGATTCTTGATTGCAACATTTGAGTTGGTTAACTCCAAGCAAGTTTTCTTGCTTGAAGCTAGCTCAAGCTCTAGTGAGTGAGTTTTCTCCTTTTCAAGAACTAGAAGATTGTCAAGTTCGACATGCTTCTCCTTTTGGGAGATAATCATGTCTTCTTGACGATCAATTAGCTCTTCCTTCTCAATAAGTTGGTTAAGCAAGAATTTCATTTTAGCAGCAGTTTTTCTATCTAAGCCAATTAGCATATCTTCATCATCACTATCTAGATCATCATCACTTGAGTAAGAATGCGAGGAAGGAGTTTTGATGTTTACCTTGCGTTTACCTTCCTTAGCCATGAGGCAAGTTCCATTTGCCTTCATTGCACCGAGCGTGGGGAAGAGTGTGGATTTCTTGGACATGCTTTCAATGGCTATGCTAGCCATTTCTTCTTCATCGGACGATGAGGACTCATCGTTTGAGTCCCATTCCTTTCCGATGTGTGCTTGTTCAACTTGCTTCTTCTTCTTGAAGAATTTCTTCGGTTGAGGCTTGGACTCTTTACTCTTCTTCTTGTTGTCCTCATACGGGCAATCGACTATAAGGTGATTGTATTCACCACAATTGTAACATGCCCGCCTCATCTTCGGCTTTGTCTTCTCCTTGTATTTTCCTTCACTCGATTTTGCTCCTTGTCTTTTCTTCATAATTCTTTTGAATTTCTTCATGAACAAAATCATATCTTCTTCGTCCAGCTCGCTGCTTTCATCATCGCTGTCCTCCTCAAGCTGTGCTTCTCTTGCTTCTTTGGATAGAGGCTTGAGTGAGGACTTTAGGGCAACTCCCTTCTTCTTAGCTGATGTGAGATCGGCTATTTCTTTTACGTGCTTGGCTTGCTTCTCCATCATCTCAAAGTTGATGATCTTGCCAAGCAGTTCATCCGGAGTCATTTTCTTGTACCCGGGACTTTCTCGGATCATAGAGCAAAGTGTGACGTTGCGAGGCATAAAGGCTCTAAGGATGAGCTTTACAACCTCGTGGTCATTCCACTTTTTGCTACCATATGATCGAACCTTGTTCACAAGGGTCTTCAGTCTGTTGTACATGTCCTGGGGGGACTCATCTTCCTCAATCACGAACCTTCCCAGTTCGCCTTCAATCATCTCAATCTTTGCCTCCCGCACATGCCTGTCACCTTCATGTGCTGTCTGTAGTGTGTCCCAGATTTCTTTGGCAATCTCCAATCCATCCACCTTTGTGAATTCATCTCTACTTAGAGATGAGGTGATAACGGCTGCGGCTTGGGCATTCCTGTGGATGGCTTGCTCTTGACTTGGTGTGAGTTCTTCATCATCATCAGGGATGTTTATTCCTGTGCACACAATATGCCATAAACTTGGGTTAAGGGAAATCAAGTGCATCTTCATATTTTGCCTCCACATGGAGTAATCACTCCCATCGAAGTGTGGGGCTTTTCCGAGAGGAATAGATAGATAATGACTGCTGTTAGAATTTAAACGGTCATAGTTAAAAGGATATCGGGAGTAGTCGGTGTGACTACTCCCTTTCTTCTTTTCTTCAACTTTAGCTTTCCCTTTGGAAAGTGCTTTCTTTCGGAGCAGTGCTTTCAGCTCCAATGTCTCATCATCATCATCATCGAAGTCTTGAATGGCTTCGAGATACTTTTCAAGCCTTTGGTGCTTGTCATTGTTCATCTCTTCCTGGTTGTTGATTTTCTGGACTTCCTTCATGTCCGACATGATCTCTTCGAGTGGTTGCACTCTTTCTTGAAGAACCTGCTCTGATACCAATTGAATGTAGGCCTAGAGGGGGGGTGAATAGGCCTTCTTGATTTTCTCGGTTCCTGTAGCACTTCAACAAAAAGGTCAAATCCAGATATATCGGACTAGTCCGGTAAAGTGCGGACTAGTCCGGATTTCACGGGCTAGGTTGATCAAGTTAGGTCAATTTGATTGTTTCGTTGTCGTTTGCAGCGGAAATATAAACTTTAATGACAGTTCAATAGTTGTAGTTAAGTTTTATTGCAAGTATGATTCTTGTTCAGCTATTTAACTTGAATTCAACAAAATGAATCAAACCCTAGATAATGTTGATCAACTAGAATGATGAACACAAATGAACAAGACACAAGATTTATCCCGTGGTTCGGTTACCACGAAGGCAGCCTACATCCACGTTGAGGAGCCCACAAAAGGACCGGGTCTTCACCAACCCTTCCCTCGTTGGTTCGCCACGAAGGCCAATCCTCTTCCACTAATCACACAGGGGTAAATCACCAAGTTGAAGGGGCAATCTCACAAGTTGAGAGCTCCCTTGATTACAAGTTTCAAAACCACCAATAACACACTTCGAAATATACAAATTGAGATGCAAGAGTGTGTTAGAGATTCAAACCAAGAGCTCAATCGTGTGCCAAGTGCCTCTCCAATGATCTACAAGTGATCTTCATAGGATTGATTGATTTTGCACTTAATTTCGTGGAGAGAGATGGTTTTTGAGTCTCTTGGGAGGTGTGACGGCGCTAGGGTTCGAGAGTGGTTAAAAGTGGGCCGTGCACCTCTATTTATATGGGGTTTCTAGAAGTTACCGTTAGGGTTCAGAAAGATCGGACTAGTCCGTGGTGGTGACCGGACTAGTCCGGTGTGCTGTGTGAAGCAAACCCTAAGTGTCTAGGAATCTCGGACTAGTCCGGTTCAAAACGGACTTGTCCGATTTCGTCACTGGAAAGCTTCGGACTAGTCCGATTGCCATCGGACTTGTCCGGACCTGTGAAACCCTAAGTGTTTAGAACGACAAGTCCGCACTTGGAGGACTTGTCCGATTTAGATTAGAGTGTATATCGGACTAGTCCGTGTAATCAACGGACTTGTCCGAAGTGGATCAGAAAGGGTATCGGACTAGTCCGGTGGTGACCGGACTTGTCCGATCTAGTGAATTGTGCATTGAGTTGAGGACTAGTCCGCACTGGGGAGGACTAGTCCGAAGTGGAACAGAAAGATATCGGACTAGTCCGGTGGAGACCGGACTTGTCCGATCTTGTGCAGAATGTGATATCGGACTAGTCCGGCTGATAGCGGACTAGTCCGGTCCTGTATAGCTTTGTGCATTGTGTGTGTGTGATTAAATGAGATTGAGCTCTTGGGTGTGTTTCCTTAACACACTCCATACATACTAATCTACTAATTTCTTCTTCTTGAGCTCACATTCATTCTTCTTCTTAATTTCCCTCTTTTTGGAATTTTGCTCATTTTTCATCATTTTCCTGCATTCATCTCAACAAAAGGATTAGGATCCCAATTGCTTGTCATAAATCATCCAAAACCCACAAGGGAGTCCTAGATGCACTTTCACACAACGATTGGGTTTGCCATCCATTTTGGATCGAAGACTTCTCGGATGAATCCAGCTTTGAGCAACTTCTTCACTTCTTGTCAAAGGAAGTTCTGTCGCTCCATGGATTGCTTCCGAGGCTTCTGATGCACGGGCCGAGCGTTAGGGTAGATCTTCAGATTGTGCTCAATCACTTCCCTGGGGATCCCAGGCATTTGTGACGGTTGCCAAGCAAACACATCTACATTAGCCCGAAGGAAAGCGATGAGCGTGAGTTCCTATTTGTCATTCAGTCCCCCCGATATACGTGTGGTCTGAGCGGCATCAGAACCGATTTGGACGACTTTGATGGGAATGTCGGTGTCGCCGTTTAGCTGCACACGAGGTGCAGAAGTCAAGCCTTGTTGACGAATGCTCGGGGGTTTTGGAGCTTGCTCCTGCCTGGAGTCCTCTTCCTGCGCCATAGTAAGCGCATGAAGTTCCTCCAAAGTGGTTACTCCGACAGTGCGATCTCTGCGGATCCGCAGAACGCCTACTGGTGTTGGCATCTTTAACACCAGGTAGCCATAACGAGCAGCTGCCATGAATTTGTACAAGGGAGGCCTACCCAAGATGGCGTTGAAAGGTAAGTTGATCTGAGCAACGTCAAAGACCAACTTCTCAGTGCGATACTTCTCTCGGGTCCCGAAGGTAACGGGGAGAGTAATAGCACTGAGTGGGGTAATGGCTCCCGGACCCACTCCGGAGAAAGGTCGGGAGGGGTGAAGATCCGATGGTCGGATCTGAAGCTTGGTAAAGGCTTCGAAGCTTATGAGGTTCAGCCCCGAACCTCCGTCTACAATAACATGATGGAGCTGAATGTTATTGATGGTAGGAGATACCATCAAAGGTAACTGGCCTGCTCCAACCATGCTTCGAGGGCAGTCCGAAGCATCAAAAGTGATGTATGTGTCCATCCACTTCCGATGAGGCTCCATCCTGGCTGTAGGAGCTATAGCGGCCATGTCCCGTCGCATTGTCTTGAGGACGCGGCGGGAGGTGATGTCCCATGATCCACCAAAATGGTGTTCATGGTCTTCCGACACTCGTTGTCAAAGACGTCAGAATCATCGTCGACGGAGGTGTAGACGGCCTTCAGGACCTTTTTAGGATCCTGAAAACCTAACTCCTCTTCAGTCGGAGCTTCGTCAACTTTTTGTTTTCCTTCCCTCTGTCGGAAATGAACTTCTTCCCGGCGCTTGTTGTAGCGCTTGACAAGGTTTTGGACCTCCCGACAGTCTTCCAAACTTTGGCTGTCCGTCTTATGAATTAGACACCACACCTTGGGTTTGCCACTGTCTTCAGAAGACGGTCGAGGTCGCTTCCCGGGGCGTGGCCCCTGGCCACCCGGAGCTGCACCAGCTGCAGCATTAGATGCGCTGACCGATGGCTTATTCTTGTCGTTGGTCTTTTTCTTCTTCTTGCCACTGTTAGAGGTAGTGGCTTCGCCTTTGGAGGATTTCTTGCGATCCTCCGGAGGTGGTTTGGAGTGCATTTCACGGCCCTCCGCAGCTCTGGCACATTTGTCGGCCAAGCTGAAGAGTTTCGTGACACTGGTGATCTCCTTGATCGCCAGTTTCTCCAACATCTTCTTATCCCGTACACACTGTCTAAATGCCACAATGACAGAAGCGCTAGAGATAGAAGGGATAGTGTTTCGTACCTGAGAGAATCTCTGGATGAATGATCGCAGGGATTCTCCCCCTTTTTGCACGACCGCAAAAAGGTACAGTTCGGTGCCTGGTCGGGTGTATGAACTCCCGAAGTTGGCGGTGAACTGTCGGCACAACTCCTCCCAATTGTTGATGGAACTGGGTGGAAGGCTCATAAACCAGGACCGGGCGGTCCAGTTAAAGCCACTGGAAAATAGTTGGCCATTACGGCCTCATTTCCTCCAACTGCCAGGATAGCAGTGGAGTAAATCTGAAGAAATTCAACGGGATTAACGGTCCCGTCAAACTTCTCCGGCAGGTGAGGCCGGAATTTCTATGGCCACCAGACCATACGCAGATGCATGGCCAGGGCTGAACAGCCTCCTCCTACTCCTTCAGGAGCAGGAATGTCCTGAGCTTCCCGTCTTTCACGAGCATGCTCGATATGGACTCGGCCGTCTTGTTGACGGTATCGGCGATCAAGCTCTGCCCGGAGGTCATGAGTTGAAAGCCTTGATACCGTGTGAGTGTGTCACGCCCCGGAGGGCAACGACGTCACTTGCTATGACGCAGCACGCCTCCTGTTGTTGGAAACGTGTAGACCAAGTCTGCCAGACAAGGTCTGTCGCTGCGACGGGGCCCGTCCTGAAGGAGGGGGGCCCTGGTTACTCATTCGGTCGGCTGCTGCTGCAACCAAGTGTTCCACATCGGCCCTCCACTGCTCCATTGCATCCCCGGATGCATCCGGAGGTGTTGGATGCTGAAGGAGAGCACGTGCTGCATGGAGAGCGTGTTCCGTGTTGTCATGATTTGTCGACGCAGTGATTGACGCCGGTGCACCATCGTGCTGCCCAGCTTGATTTGCTGGTGGAGGCGGCGGTGGTGGAAGTGTGACTCCTGCTGGAACTGAGGTTCCTGCTGGTGGTTGCATATTGGAGGGATTGCCCCCAGCAGCTTGAACAGCGGGATGACCATTGGATGATTCAGCAGCTGAGTTCACCATTCTTGAAATCTCAGGCGCCCCCTACCTGGCGCGCCAACTGTCGGTGGTTTTGATCCGGCAGATCTCCCGACACTACTAAGAGTGTTTGCATAGTTTAAAGTTCAGTGTGGGTGCGCGGAGATTCAAGAAGGTGAAATGTAAAATGACACAGGAGACACAAAGATTTTTGTGGTTCGGGCCGCCTAAGCGTAATACCCTACTCCACGGGGTGTGTTGGTGTTGTATTGGACGAATGAACTCAACTCTAGTGACGTGAGTTGAGTGCGCATGTAAGCCGATTAGTCTAGATCAGATCCGAGAGAGCTCAGAGAGATCAGAGCGCGGAGAGCCCCCTATGTATTGTTGGCCTGTCCTTTTATAGTACAAGGACAGGCCTTACAAGTTGGCCTGGCCCGACATGTGGCCCCGACGGCTACTAATATTGATACACATTTGATGCGCTTAATTACCCTTAATGACCGAGTTACGGGCTTTGACAGCGCTGTTACTAGTAATTATGGTCGTCCGATCGTGTGTTATTAACATAGTATTAATGACACTTAATCAGGTCTTTAAGTCCTTGATTCTCCTTTGAACATCCGGAGCCATTGTGGAATCTACCGGTGGTTTGAGGCTAAACATACTGTGGGGGACAGATAGGTCCGGTGCCACCAGACACGTGTCAGTTCTGGTGCTTCCCTCGGTCTGGGGTTAGGTCCGGGGGTGCCGTTATGGTACATAGCCCAGAGCTTCCCCCTGGTGGGCGGTAGCTCCTGTTCGATGGTACACGTGGCGACCCTGGGACTAACCATGTTGAGGAAGCGGGTCCGTTTATGTCTGACATGTGGGCCTCCGAAGGTATTCAAATCAAGTAGATGACATTTCCTTGAGATCTTTGCAATCTCAAGGGGTATAAGATACCCAGGGTACCGACACTCTCAATGTTTCTGAGAACCTATGACACGCGGTACTCCAGCGTGCTTCAAAGTTAGTGGGAGCCCCCATCGGGTGGTGTATAACCCGATAATATGCCTCTCTAGATCTATCCATGTTCTATGGGAGCATGCGAAACACATATGCCCGAGCGTGTAGAAGCCGGATCGTACGGGAGTCTTTGCTGTACAGACGTATTTACAGCCATGTACCTCGAGTCATGACCTCGCTTGAGGGCGACTGACACCAGAGTCGTATGCATTTATTTTCATATATATTATTGTGACTGCCTGTCGTGTTTCCCCATACCACCTTTGAGGTGTGAATGTGTGAAAGGGGATTGTTTGTCTTTTGCAGCATTAACTATGGTAGAAGACTGTGTAGAAGCCGTTTGCGAGAGAACGATATAGGAACCACCTATAGACGTAACCGGAAATACCGGATAGAATTTTCTTTGGTGAGATACGTAGTACCGTCAGTATCAAACATGATACTAGACCATCCCCAACGACATAATGGATGCATAATACTTTGGAAAGTCCAAATATCAGATGCTGGTAGGTTTGGACTCTGTAAAAAGGGACTCCGACTCGATAGGGTAGATAGAATCAATATTCGTGATTTCTGGCACAAGTTGGCTCGACTTTGCCAGGTTGTAATCTTCGTTATCGAATAGATAACATAAGAGTACCATATATGGATGAAAATCTCGTGAAGACCTCTAAATCTTTTTTGTTAACCATCAGGGCAGAAAAGTTTCAAATTCTATTGAAATCTGGAGTATACTAAAACTGCTCTGGATGACCCAACCATTGTACCAGTTCCAGAAATATTGCCATAAATCACTGTAGAAACTTTCTTATTGTTCCAGTATTCCTTCTATAGATGACGGGTGTGAGGATGCTACTACCAGACGAATGTGTATTTTCCACTTGCGATGGTCATCCGGGCTTCCCAAGTATGCTGCGACAGTTTGGCTTCACTGAGATGACATGCTATTTGGGTAGGGAAGCGATCGAAGGAGGTGTTCGGTCGTGCACCATCTTGGTGGACATTCCGGCTAGTCCACGTCAACATGGATGGGCTCCTTTCTCGGTTACCATCGAGGGGGCTCAGTTAGAGGACACTTGGGCAGTCGCTGCAAGCGAGGCACTTATGATGCTTTGTGAGCTTCATCAAGATGCCATGGCAGGGACTCAATTTGCCCTTATTCCAGTCTGTGGTATGGCCTGCTTTGAGTGGCAACATAGTATGGTTTCTGCATATACACCGCTTGGCGAGACAACCCCGACGACACTGGGAACATATGCAGCTGCTCCCAATATGGTAGTTGCGATGCAAAGCACCATTATTTTGGAGCAAGTCGAGGCTCTGCTGGAAGCGACGGAGCGGGGTGATACCCTTGATTTTATCAACGAAGGTCTACGTTCGCTCATAGCTCCAACGAATCACCGGCTAGATAAGTGCGAGAGTCAGTTACATTATGCTCGCATTAGGATACGGAAAGCTCGTGCCGCACAACGTCAGACTCGCACTGAACTACAGCAAGCTCGTAGTGAACTACAAGCAAGTCAATTGGAGGTGCAACAATAGCAAGAGCAGCTGTTAGTAGTCACTGAAGAGCGGGACATCGCTATTGAGACAGCTCAAAATTGGGAATATGAAGCAGGAGAACTACAGGATAATGTAATTGAGGCCGAGGCACAATTACAACCAATGGTGTATCCACCGGCCCATAACATACCATTAATTATGGTTGAACAATTACCTTCAGATGATGAAGCATAAAAAGAAGATCCCGAGGAACTTGAATACGTCGAGTAGGACGTGTTGAAGTAGGATGTGGCAGCACTTCCGCCGACACGGGGAAGCCTATAGTTTAATAGTTGCTCGTGTTTTTCTTTTGTGACCATGTTTGTGTCATATTAAGAGTAGTGGTGGTTATGTCAAGATAACCAGATGTGTACGGCATCTCAAGAGGACCAGGCATGGTAGATATGTATTTCCATAGTGGGAGTCCATCATTTTGGAGTTTACGACTGTAAACTTGGTCCAGAGATAATATATCTTGTATAAAGTTTGTACTTTATCAATATATGTTGATGTTGTATATTTTCTATCGTGGTGTACCGCATTACTATTTATATGGAAGGATGAACTTGAGGCAGTGAGACTTATGGTGTGAATCGTTGTATTGCAGCATGGTGCGTACACGTGCAGCCCCAGAAGTGGGAGGCTCAAGTGGAGGGCAGGGGGATGACACACCACCCCCGGGGCAGAATATGCCTCAGACGCAGCCACCTCCACCACCTCCACCCACACTTCCCAGAAGTCTCGCGGAGGTTCTCGCAGCAGTACTCGGCTCGCGCGATGAGCAAACCGAGTTGTTGTGGACTCTTGTACAGCACTCGTCTCGTCAAGGGGGATGACACGCTGATGGGCCACGTCAGTCATATCTGAGTTCCTACTCGGATTTCTCATCGACGCATCCACCAATCTTCAGGGAGGCCAACGAGCCTTTGGAGGCGGACAACTAGCTCCGCACTATTGAAGGGAAGTTCGGTTTACTTGAAGTAACCGAACAACAGAAGGCTTTGTTTGCAGCTCAGCAGCTGTAGGGTTCTGCTGGTGCGTGGTGGGCAAACTACCTCGCTGCACGCCCCGCGGGCTATGTCGTGAGCTGGGCAGAATTCCGGGAGGCATTCTGCGCCTATCATCTTCCTCCCAGGATTATAAGGAGGAAGCTTCAAGAGTTCTTGGAGCTGAAGCAGGGAGAAAGGAGTGCTTACGAGTACTCCATGGTCTTCAACCACTAGGCCCAATATGCACAGGACCAAGTGAACACAGAAGAAAGGAAGCGAGAATGCTTCTACAGGGGGTTGAACACCAAGATGAAGGACAAGCTGGTCTTGTTCAACCATGGCAGTTTCAATGAACTGGTCAACGCCGCGATCATGAAGGAGGACGCTACTCGAGAACTGTCCTCAGACAAGAAGAAGAGGAGTGCTCCACAGGGCAGCGGAGGTGGTGCTCCTCAGAAGTACCGAATGGTGTATCGATCACCATCCGGCTAGAGGTGGCAACCGCCCCCCCGACCACCAATGTTAAGTGGTCGCCTGTTCGGCAACTCCAGGTTCCGACCGCAACAACAGCAGGGGATTATCCCACGTGCACTTCCACCTCCACCACATGCACCAGGATTCCGTCCTCCCATTCGTACTGACCAAACCCCGTACACGTGTTTCACGTGTGGACACACGGGGCACTTCGCTAAGGACTGCCCGTAGAGTAGGCAAGGCGGAGGACAATCATCATACCAGGGCGCCAACCAATCCCGCAACTAGCCCAAGAAGCCAGTTCGCAGACTCGGCAACGTCCACCACCTCGCCATTGAGGATGTTCCGTAAGGTGCACCCGTACTCACGGGTACATTCTCTATCTTCAATCATCCCGTAGTCATACTCTTTGACTCCGGAGCTTCCCACAATGTCATTAGCAAATCTGTTGTCATCAAAAATCAGCTGCCTATTATCTCCACCAAAACTCCATATATGATTTGCACTCTAGCAGGGAGGGTAGTAACATATGAGATATCCATAGGGTACCTCTTGACCTAGATGGGAACATCTATCCTACCTCCTTCATTATATTAGAGACTCAAAAGCTAGATGTCATCTTAGGAATGGCATGGTTGCAATACCATGGTGCTATTCTTGATATCATTGCTCGAAAGATTTATCTAAACTCTCCACTCCATCAGCCCCATGTTCTCAATCTTGAGAACATCATTCCATTGGACCCATCTACTCACAATACCGAAGTTATTGGACTTGAGGATATTCCGGTAGTATGTGAGTACCCTGACGTATTCCCTGATGATCTTCCTGGAATGCCACCAGAAAGAGATATAGAGTTCAAGATTGAACTTGTACCGGGAACAGTGCCAATCTCAAGACCACCGTACAAGATGGCACCCAAGGAACTTGCAAAACATAAGGAACAGTTAATCGAACTTGAGAACAAAGGTTTCATTCGTCCAAGTTCATCACCATGGGGTTGTTCTGCGCTATTCGTAGAGAAGAAAGATAAGACCTTGAGACTGTGTGTAGACTATCGTCCACTTAATGCTGTCACTATCAAGAACAAGTATCCACTACCACGCATTGGTATTCTCTTCGATCAATTGGTGGGTGCTAAAGTATTTTCGAAGATGGATCTTTGTTCCGGTTATCATCGGATTAGAATCCGACCAGAAGACATACCAAAGATAACATTCTCAACGAGGTATGGACTGTATGAGTACCTTGTTATGTCTTTCGGATTGAACAACGCACCAGCTCATTTCATGTATCTCATGAACTCGGTGTTCA
Source organism: Tuctoria greenei (assembly GCA_036927565.1). NCBI lineage: Eukaryota > Viridiplantae > Streptophyta > Magnoliopsida > Poales > Poaceae > Tuctoria > Tuctoria greenei. The sequence continues at coordinate 106,497,709 of JAYESD010000008.1, forward strand.
TGTCGGAATTGGACAAGTTTGTCATGGTCTTCATTGACGACATACTTGTGTATTCAAAATCCGAAGAAGAACATGCTCAATGCTTGCGTATCGTGCTTCAACGATTACGGGACCATCAGCTATATGCTATGTTCAGCAAGTGTGAATTCTGGATCAGCCAAGTGCCTTTTTTATGGCACATCATATCAGCAGAAGGGATTGCAGTTGATCCAAGCAAGATCAAGCAAGTCGTCAAATGGGAGTCTCCAAAGTTTGTACATGATGTTCAAAGTTTGCTAGGTTTAGCTGGGTATTACCGGAGGTTCATTCCCAGTTTCTCCAAAATAGCTAAACCAATGACAGAACTTCTGAAGAAAGGAATGAAGTATGTATGGACTGAGGCATGTGAGGCAGGTTTTCAAGCATTAGTAAAACACCTCACAATGGCACCAGTATTAGCTCAACCAGACACAACCAAATCTTTTGACGTGTATTGTGATGCATCCGGAACTGGTTTGGGATGTGTGTTGATGCAGGATAGACGAGTGATCGCTTATGGATCACGACAGCTTCGGAACCATGAGCAGCACTATCCGACTCATGATCTAGAACTCGCTGCTATGGTACTAGCATTAAAGATGTGGAGGCATTATCTACTGGGTAATATAGTACATCTCTACACTGATCACAAGAGCCTGAAGTATATCTTCACCCAAAAAGATTTAAATATGCGACAGCGTGGATCGTTGGAGTTAATCAAGGATTATGAGATTGAGATCCACTACCATCCAGACAAAGCAAATGTAGACGCACATGCTCTAAGGCACAAGTCCCATGTCAATAATCTTTCCATTACCTCAATGGAAGGAGAAGAAGAACCGAGTCTCTACTTGGTTCCATATGGGGCACTCTATAACCTAGCTCTCATTCCTACTATCAATGAGGATATTATGGCAGCTCAGAAGGAGGACAAAGGGGTGTCACATATTTGACAAAGAATGGAGAAGGGGGAGATGAAATGTTTCCGATGTGACGATGAGGGTACCCTCTGGTTTAAAAACCCTATAGTGGTACCCCGAAACATGGAACTTCGGAAGAAGATACTGGATGAAGCTCATTTATCCAAGTATTCCATTCATCCGGGAAGTAACAAAATGTACCAAGATTTGAGAAAGAAGTTATGGTGGACTCGGATGAAGAGAGAAGTAGCAAAATACATATTCGAATGTGATACGTGTCGACGAGTTAAGGCCGACCATATGAAGGCAGCGGGACAGCTTCAACCTTTAAGCATACCAACTTGGAAATGGGAGGATATCAGTATGGATTTCATTGTTGGGTTGCCTTCCACCCTCCATAAGCATGGCTCAATTTGGGAGATCATTGACCGATTGACCAAATCAGCTCATTTCATACCGGTCAGTGTGGATTATGATGCGAAGCGGTATGCAGAACTTTATATCTCCAGAATTTTGTGTCTACACGGAGTACCCCGTACTATCATTTCAGATCGTGGATCTATTTTTGTTGCTCGCTTCTGGGAGCATCTCCATGATGCATTGGGTACCAAACTGATTCGAAGCTCGGCTTATCATCCTCAAACTGATGGACAAACTGAACGGGTAAATCAAGTGCTAGTGGATATGCTTCGTGCCTGTGCCATCCACCATGGTAGGAATTGGGATGATCATCTACCGTCGGCGGAATTTTTGTACAACAACGGTTACCAGGCTAGCATCCAGATGGTGCCATATGAAGCTCTTTATGGCCTGAAGTGTCGCACACCCTTGAACTGGTGCGAATCTGGTGAACGAGTGGTATATGGCATCGACTTAATAAAAGAAGCCGAAGAGCAAGTACGCATTATTCAAACAAATCTCAAAGCCGCTCAGTCTCGTCAGAAGAGCTATGCAGACAAATGACGTCGACCTCTTCACTTCGAGGTTGGGGATCAAGTTTATCTCCAGGTATCCTGGATGAAAGGAATTCATCGATTCGGAGTTAGGGGGAAGCTAGCTCCACATTTTATTGGGCCGTGCGCAATAATCAAAAGATGCGGACCTGTGGCATATCAATTGGAGTTGTCGCCATCGCTGGTAGGGGTCCATAATGTGTTTTACATTTCTCAGTTGCGGAAATGTATCAAAGTCCCAACGAATGTACGTATTGAGGATTTGGAAACCCTCCAGCCAGATCTTACGTATTCCGAGCATCCAACCCAGATCGTTGCTGAGAAAACTCGCACCACAAGAAGGCACACATTGCGTTTCTACAAAGTCTTGTGGAGCAACCACAGTGCTGAAGAAGCCACGTGGGAAAGCGAGGGATAGCTTAAAACAAATTATCCAGAATTGTTAGCGGCACATGTTCAGTAGATCATTATCTTTTGTCCTTCCTTTGTAATCACGGGACGAGATTCTTTTAAGGGGGGAGGAAAGGTAAAGTCCCACTTTTTAATTTTATGATAAGTTCAACCACAAGTGGTTTATCAAACATAATGGAGGGCAACAAAATTTTGCACATAAGCTTGACCTCACCAGAAAGTTTTCTTTCTACAAAGTTGGGAAGTTATTGATTGCAATGGCTAGGGCAAATTATATGGCAGCAGTACAAAATTCAAAACCAATGTTATTTGATTATGTTGCTATGCATATTAGGCCCTGCCAAAAAGATTCAAATCAAAGGCTCCAAATTTTTCCTTGGAGTCTTAAATATCTAAATAGCTTCTCAGAAAAATTTCAAGATTTCTGAAGTACATCTTCCATTTGTTTGGACACGTACAAAGGATTCAATTCGCGTCGACATCAAATTTAGCTTTGCACTAAACTTTGCCCAAATCAACCCCTAAATTTTTCTAAGGCCTTTTATGGTTCAGGGAACTTGATTTCAAAGTTTAGAGATTTTTGGACTCAGATACTAATTATTTCAACAAGATTTATACCCATAGTGGGATTCAAGTTTGAATTTGAATTTGATGCAAACTATGTCCAAATTGAATTCTGATTGCAGAATTGAATTCCCCATATTTTCCTTAGTCTACCTGTAAATTTTGGGAATTTTTGGACAATGTTTAAGCTAGAATTTAGAGGAATGGATAAGGGAGAGAGAGGTGGGGCACACAGGTCAGCCTCTGCTGAACGGATCAGCTCGGCCGCCTGCCATCTCTGCACCAGAGCTCGCCCGCTCGACAGCGCACGCGCATGCAAGCTCAAGCGAGCTTCTTGCTTGCTTGCCGCGGTGCTATAAAAGGCCCGGCCGCCGCTCCGGTGTTTCCCTTCCCCGATCGGTTTTCCCCCTCTCGCTATTTCTTCTCTGCCGCGCGCCATCGTCGCCGCTCGCCTTTGCTCCGTGGTGCGCCGCCGTTTCACGCAGTTTCAAGCCACGATCCTAATAGATTAAAGGTGCGCCTAGTCGAGCTCTAACTCGCGGTGCAAACCGTTTCCTTTTTCATTGAGAAATGAGCAAGTTATCAGTCTTCTTCTTTCATGCCGATGTGAGGAAGCTCGCTCGGTTTCCATTTCAATTACGTTTCTACAAGTAAATATTGTTTGCAATTGCTTAGAGATAGTTTCTATAGGTCCTAGCGCTCCTACCTGAGCAAAAACCCTGAAAAGTTATCGAGCAACGGCCGAGGAAATCGAGTTTTGCTCGCCGCCGGTGAGGAAGCCTTGGTTCGCCGTCGAGCTCATAGTTTCCGATTGTTTCCTCCTTTCCCACGTCCAGTTCCTTGATCTGCATCGTCCCATGAAGGTTTTGAAGAAGGTCCCGAGTGGTTTGAGCTACTCTGGAGCGAGTTCCAGGTTGCCCGAGCGCTCACCGGCGCCGCCGCCGTCGCACAACCATTTCCGGCGAGTTTCTTGTCCCATTGACTTCACCGTCGTGATCAGCGACTCCAAAAACCCCCAGGCGGCGAGTTTGGGTTAGTTTGGCCCATCAGTTTAGCCGGCGGCGAGCTCGCCGGCGAGTCACCGCCGCGGGCGCCGCCTCGCGCGGGCGTTGACCCGAGGTGGGAGACAACCCCGTGGGGCTCACCTGCCAGTAGCTGTGGGATCACGGTGCGGCTGGGATTCCGTGTGGCTGCGTGCAAAGAAATTTGTGGACCGCGGTGTTGCATTGACCAGAGCACGCCACGTGGCCCATAGGACCCACTTGACTGTATTTGAATTCTGGTGCCAATATTTTATTAAATTAATTCCAGAAAATTGTTCAAACTTCTAAATTGAATATCTCTCTGTAGACTACTCAAAAAATCTTTAAATAAATTTTTTTTGGAAGCACTTGAGCTCTAGTTTCTTTTAGTACCAGATAGGTTCTGTGAAACTTAATTTCAAATTCTGTAGAAAATAATCTTTCCAAATACATACACAATTTTTCCAGATGAACCTTCCACTGGAAAAATCCCCAAAATTCACGTAAAGTACCTTGAACTATTCTTAGTTACCAGAAAAAGTTTGGGAGCCATTGAACTGTATTCAGATTTCCAATTCTTTCCAAAAGTTTGGGAGTCAGGTGTCCAATTCTTTCCTGCTGGTTCAGTTTTCTTCTAAAACTGTATTCAGAAAATAGCATCCTTTTCTAAATACAGTTTCTCCCAGAAGAATTGCCCTAAAAATCCCAAATAAAATCCTGTATGATCCTTACACCCTAAGAAAACAGGCTGTACGGTTGGATTGGTGTGAGACCCTGTATAACATCCTGTTTAATTCAATCATCCTTTTCCTTGATTGTATTATCCCAGATGTTCAGTTGCTTTGTTATACCCCAAATTTGGACTGAAAATTCCTTTAGTCATGTACTATCTCCTGTAAAATATTGAGATTTATTTGACCTAATCTTCTAGGTCAAATTCAGTTCCTAAACTGAAAGATAATTGGTTAAGCTTATTCAATTAGTAAATAATTGCCAAAGGGCTTAATCACTTTGATTATCTTTTGCTCCTTGCCAAAAATCTCTATCATAGTCATTAGTATGTCTCAACAAAGTCCCAAAGCCAATTAAGATCATCACATGCTATGATCATTAGATGTTAATTTGTATAATTTTTATAGTTATTATTTCAAAATCATTCATATACCATATTGTATGCATGACGTGTAGTGACCGAAGTCAGGGAGGCACCGAAGGCAGTGGAAGTGTACCTTCCTGATACTAACCCTGACACAGACCTGCATCCAGGCAAGCCCCAGTTTGCATTTCAGTCGTTTATAAAATTTTACTTTATCACTATGATGAGTAGTCTATGAATTGTGCATTACGTTTAGGATGATTGATACTCCACTTGCATGGCCAAAAATCCCAGGGATTGGTGGGAACAAGTTACAGTTTGACCTATAGTAACTACTTTGCTAATGCATAGGAAATTCGGTAGAAGTCGAGTAGTTGGAATCTACTCGCGAGAGATGTAGGACATATCTCACAGGATTGGTTAGATAGAAAATGGATTAATATAATGAAGTTGAGACCGGGCAGGGAATGGATAGGAAGCGGCGAGAATTGAGTCTCGGTCGCATAGCCCTGCCTGTGTCGATTAAGGCCCGCTACGTGTGCGGCCCCGCTGAACAAGCTTGACTTGTACTGGTAACATAATGGACATATGGAATCCAATAAATTGACGTAGCTTGGTCACTTGGATGTCGAGGCATACCGTTCCGTTTTATAGGTGTGGGTCGAGAGCAGCAAGGTGTAAATCCGCTGGTGGGCACGTCAGAGTACGCCCCACGCAGGGACCTCCTGCTCGTGACGGATCGACCGATTCAACATTTGAGTGTCTCGCGAAAGTTTGCCATATACGCCTAGTACTGAAGTGTTATGTAGGTACGGGTGTGCTCGCTGACACTTCCGAACGACGTATGTGTCGTGTTGTCCGGGTGTGTCCTGATTGCAATCACTGTCCCTTGCAGTAATGGAGTACCACTTGTTCACTGTGTCGTGATGTAGTAAATACTAAAGAAGCCAGAAAAATCATATCGTATTGAATTATAATTGCTTTGCAACCTTGTATGATTTAGAGATAGTACAATTAAAAGTTTACAATTTCCCCATACTTTAGCTGTAATAGCATTGTGTGCTCTGAGCATGTCATATCATCGGTAAAGCGTTTCTAATTTGATTGTGGAGCCCATGATGTGTCGTGCTCGGGGAATGTCATTTGCTACTTAAAACATGATTATAAGCATCCACTTGTAGTCGAGTCTTTTATGCCATTCCTTACCTATGTTAGTATTCACCCTGCATATGTCTAGTGGGACGGTTAAGTCTTGCTCACGTTTGCGCTTTAACGATTTTTGTAGGTATTAGTTTTATTTCTGTTGTTCAGATTGTACATGAGACTCGAGGTGTCGAGATAAATCTCATGTGAGCCACGCCGCTGCTGAATGTTCTTCATGTTGCTAGTGAGAAGCGTCCTAGGGCATGGACGTCTCCCCTCCTGCTTAGTTAGGTGAGATTATGAGTATGTATTTTCCGCTGCATGTGTACTTCTGTGGTACACTCTTGTGTAGACTCTTCTTATTATGAAATTAAAACTTTATATGTTTTGGTATCCTTTTTGTGTGTGCTGTTAGGTGCCGCATCGCACGGCACCACCCAATAAGATCCTCGGATGTGTGGACTCCGGTCCCCACAGACATGGTATCAGAGCTTCATTGGGAATAGCACGCTCAAAAAGAGCCTATTTTCGAAAACTCTGAAGTAGTCGAGTGAGAATTAGCTATATGCCCATTAAGGACTATTACTAGTATAAGTTATAAAGGTGGTGAACTAACTTGTTATATTATTCTGTAACAACGCTCCGTCCTCAAGTTAAGAGGTAAGGTACGCCGCTGAGAGCGGAACAATCTCGGTAAACTCTGCATACGAGATATGGTATGTGAAATTTTCGTGGCTTAGCACGGAAAGTTAATATGAGTCTCTGAAACTTTCCATGTTTCTAAGAACATATGACACGCGGTACCCCAGCGTGACACAAAATTAGTGGGAGCCCCCGTCGGGTTGTGTATAACCCGATAGTATGCATCTCTAGAACTATCCATGTTCTACGGGAGCATGCGAAACACGTATGCCCGAGCGTGTATAAGCTGGATCGTACGGGAGTCTTTGCTGTACAAATGTATTTACAGCCATGTACCTCGAGACATGACTTCGCTCGAGGGCGACTCGCACCAGAGTCGTATGCATTTACTTTCATATATATTATTGTGACTGTCTGTCGTGTTTCCCCGTGCCGCCATTGAGGTGTGAAGGTGTGAAAGGGGAGTTTTTGTTTTCTGCAGGTACACTAACTCCGGTAGCAACCCTTGTAGAATACGTTTGCAAGTGATCGATATTAGGATCACCTATAGAGTATCCGGATATACCGGGTTAGACTTTTCTTTTAGTAAGGCACGTAGTACCGTCAGTATCCCACTTGATACTTTGACCATCCCCCACGAAAGAAATGGCTTCATATTCCTATTAAGTCCAAGAATCAGTTGCTGATATTTTGTGGACAAGGTAAAATGTTTCTCTTCAAGGGTAGGTGAACCTAAGACCTTTGATCTTGGCGAGAGTTTAGCTCGACTTCGCCGGAGTAAGACTTTGGTTAAGCATGAAGATCCATAGTGATATGCTATGGATAAGAAGGTCTTCAAGTCTCTTTTAAGATTCCATTTGGTTCCAAAGAAAGTGATTAGTTGTGAATCAAGTTCTAGCCATCGGACTTGAGTTTTGAGCTAAGTTCCAAAATTTGAGTTTGTTCCCAAATTCTTGTGTTTCGAAGCCGGTGAGTTCTGTTTTCGAACAGAATTGACCTGACATTGAAATTCCATATCTCTTCAACCTAGAGGGCTTTGGAGGCAAGTGAATACTTTTTGGAAAGCTTCTGAAGTCTTCTATAAGTTTTCTATTGACCTCCAAGCCAAAAGACGCTTTTATGGTCATGAAAATGCACCGTTAACACAGCAGCTGCTGTTCTGAAACTACATGGACCAGTATCTGAATTTTTGCAATATTTCATTGTAGAAAGCTCTTATATTCCATTATGATACATTTCTGGAAAGGGTAAGTGCTATTCTACAACTTTGTTATTCAGTGATACCTCAAATTCAGTTTATAACTAATTAGAAAACAGAGTTGAAGATAGTACATGTATATAGGTGCTATCTGAAACAGTCAGAAAAATTCTGAACTTGGAACGGCCATAACTCTTAAACTAGAAATACAAACTATGCATGTTTATACATATAAGGAAAGCTTAAAGATTCCTCTATCAACTTCCTATTCAACACAAAGGCTAAAACTCAAATTAACAAGGTTTAAATTGAAGTGTCGTTTAAGAGGTTCTGACAGCCCGGAAGAGGGGACAGAATCTGAACTCTTCACCAATTGAATCATAACTTTTTGCAGACTTCCCTGCTGCAGGCCTACTTTATGTTTGTTGGAAAGTGTAGAGAGCCCTATACAACGTTTCTACAGAACTCCAGAGCATAATCCATCTCTAACATACGCAAAATTTCAAATTTCTAAACTTAATAAAATCTGGACAGCGAGTGGACAGTCCTGTATACAGATACTGTTTCTCGCATAACTCGCTGTAGAATTGTCGAAAGACTTCATAAGTTTCATTTATGGAATCTTGAGAATGTATGCAACAAGTTTTCTATGTATTATTTTTGCAAATGTTGATGTTTGTATATCTGAAAATTCTGGAAAAAATCAGCCTTAAACAAAGGAGGTGCTGTCCAAATTTTCAGAAAAGCTGTCAAGTTGCAAATGCCATATCTTCTCAACCAGAAGTGCTATGAGGGCAAGTAAATACTCTTTAGAAAGATTTGAAAGTACTTCACGAGTTCTCTATTCAGTTCAAGACCAAAATCCTTTTCTAGGTGGGTGAAATTTGCATAATCGCAGAGACTGTCCAGGCACACCCAAACTGGACAGCAATCTGTACACCTCTGAATTTAATCCATAATTCGCAGACCCTTGATCCAATGGTGTCGCGCGAGTAACCGTTGGAAACGTTAGAGAGTCAGCTACAATTTCTGCAATTGACTCCAGACCTTAATCAGTCATCTACCTATTCCAAATCGAGTTTGGATACAGAGTGGTCAATCTGAACTGAATTCAATTCTGAATACTGAAATTTTACCCAACTTCAAAAATTCATATCTTTTGAACCAGAACTTATATGAAGACAAGTAAGTACATTGTGGAAAGATTATCACATTGTCTACAACTTTGTACATAAGAATATTTCCAGATTTCCATCATAACAGCCTGAAAACTTTAGATCAAAACTGCTACTGTTTAAACAGATTCTGCTGAAAGTGCAGAGAATTCTGCTAACTTCAAAATTGCATAACCTGCAAATCAAAGATGATCTAGAGGCAAACCAATACTTTTCGGAAAGGTCTTGAAGTGTACTTTAACATTGTTCTTCACCTCAATATCTGATTTTGCCATTTACTTGGCCAAAATCGAAGTTGCATCCAAGCTGTTCATCCTCCACCAGGATTTAATCGGGTGATGACCCTTTAGGGTGATTATGGATTTGGTTCTCGAGTTCAACTCGAGGAGTTTCATAACATCCCAGGTGTTGCAACCCAACAATATTTGCCATTAGAGTTGAGTATTACACTAAGGCAAATCCCTTTTGTTCGGATGCACATGCTAGTGTTTTAACTATGCAACCTTGCACCTCACACTTTATTTATGCATTGAGCATGTATGACACTTCCCTTAGTTGGACGACCCTCCCCATAAAGATTGCTTGGAGTAAGTTTCTTGCCCACATAGCTGGAATCTTAAGGGGGGAGGAGTTCATCTAGTAATCGAAGTGTTACGTTCACCTAGTTGTCATACCAAGGTACATCGACACCGAACCAACGTGCTAGAAGCAATGCTCAAGTAAGTAGGACCGAGTACAGCATTGACTCATTGAGTCAATGAGAAGCTTAAGTAACACATCACCTCGAACCCCATTTCTTGTGGAACTCGATCATCGAGTTAAAGAAGTCAGTTGATTTTTCACGCTAAACCACTCCCTTGCTTCCGTCTCTGAGACGAGAAGCCATATGTGAGTAGTATGAGCTGGAGATTCTTTAGCAAGAATGTGGATCACTAACCAAGGTCGTGCCTAGCACCGTACCTTGTCAACCACTTCGTGTAACCTACGGAAGTGATGAGAACATTACTCTTCAAAGGTTACTCTCTTTGCAACTTCTGAAGGCAACCCTACTGCACCCTTTTAAAGGTTAGACATACTACCTTAGGAATCCTACGTGATGAAAACCTGACCCTTGACTCGTTGAAACTCAAATCAACTTGAGTCCTGGAAACTGATTGTTTCTAATTGCGAGGAGTTTCCTATGGACTTCTCGACCTCGCTAAAACCCTGTATCTTTCTTTTTGCGAGGTTATCATTTAATTATCAAGTCTTGGAACTCCTTGACTTGTAATGGATGGTGACATTGCTTTGGCCACAAGACCAGGGCAGAAAAGTCCTCATAAGAGAAACACCCAGAGATAAGGACACCTAACTATCTTAGAGTTCTAAGGTCCTCCAATGTAGAAGCTTACTTCCTTTTGACGAAAAGAAGAAGACCCAAATATATCAACATAGCTTTCTAAGCTACAAGCTTTACGGTGTGATCCCAGTCACGCCGGGCATCCAAACCATAGATGCAATAAGAAGACGAAGAGTCTCTTTCTCCAATCACATGACAGGCGATGGTTGTCTCATCAATAACTCGGGCTAACTTTCTCTCTTCCTTAGAATCTCGGGACGAGATTCCTTTAAGGGGGAAGGATTGTAAAAGCCCGCATTTGAGTAAAGCCAAAAACGCAAAAATGCAAACTTAAAAATTTTGAAAATGGACTTGGAAATCCAAACTCATATGAACCATATGAGTTAAACCATGTTCACTAAAAATAGGAACTTATTAAAATTTTACATATAGAACATGGTTGCTAATGTATTTGGAACTTAAGGGGTAAAATCCTTAATTTCCAGGTATTCACATTTTCAATGAAAAATTAAAGGAGAAAAGAAAAGAAAATCGAGAGAAAGAAAAAGGAATTATTCCAACCCTAAAATGAGACATTCAAAAATATTCAAATATAAGGCTGTAAATTTTTCCATGACCTTCAAATATTTCAAATAGACTCTCGGTAAAGTTTCAAAATTTTTGAAGCACGTTTTCCATTTATTGGACACGTACTGAGAGTTTAATCAACGTCGACTTCAAATTCAAACTTTGTGCTCAACCTTGTCCAAATCAACCCCAAATTTTTCTTGAGGTCCCTTATGCTTCAAAAAGGTTAACTTCAAAGTTTCAAGATTTTTGAACCTAATCTACTATTTATTTCCTTGAGTCAAGTATTACCACTTGAATTCAAATTCAAACCTGAGTTCAAATTCAACTTGCTCAGTTTTGAAATCTGATTGCACCATAAAATTCTCCACATTTTATTTAGTCATTGGGCCAAAGTTGAATATTTTTGAAGCATGTTTGCTATCTCTATTTGAATTTTGAGAAGAGAAGGGAGAAGAGAGTGGGACCCACATGTAAACTTATCCTCAGTACTAGGAAAAAGGTGGGCCCCACTGGTAAGCTGCTCAATGGATTGAGATATTTTGCATCTGGAATGATGTGGATAAGGGGAAAAATTGGAGTGGGTCCCACAGGTCATTCTTACCCCAGCTATAGAAAACCAAGTTCACTTCTTCTCTCTCGGTACTTATCTTCCCCGCCTCTGCTCCCGATGGCACCCCGCCCTGCTCGCTCGTCCGTCGGCCCGCACGCCCCAGCACCTCGCCGCCGTCCGCTGGCCTCGGCCGACGCCGCACTTGCCTCCCCCGGCGCGCTCACCGCGCCCAGCTGCTGCGCCCTGCGCTCGGCCGCCCACGGCGCCACCAGCTCGCAGGCGCTCCACCTCCCAGCCACTGGCTCCCGCCGCCAGCATCGTGCCTCCTCCTCGCCGGCTCTACTCACGCCACCGCTCGCCCTGGCTGCTCCACCCCGCGTGCGTCGCCTCTCCCTGCCGCGCCAGCGCCACGGTGCACCGCTCGCCCCCGGCTGCGCCTCCTCACGGCCGCGTGCAACGCGGGCCGATGGCCACCCTACTGCTCGCCTGGCCGCGTCGTGCCGCATTTGCGCCGTGTTCTAGCCCTTGCCAAGGCCACGACGTGCTGCACGCGGGCTCCCCTCCTCTGCTCTACTTGCTGCTGCTTGCACCCGAACAGAGCGCCCATTCTGCTCGCAGCCATGGCGCATCCTCGATGCCCTAGCAACTCAAGCTCGTTCCCCATCGGTTATGCACGTCAAAAGGTCCGCAACCACATGTCCTTCCTTCTGCTATCCTCGCATCCTCGGGCGTTCCGCGCCATGGTTGCACCCAACCAGTAAAGCGAGGGATGTATGTGATGTATGAGATCCCAGAACGCGTCGTTGACACAATGGTATCGACCATTGATCTAAGGTTAGCTCTTATTTTGCAAGAGTGATTGGATCGGTGACTGCAGCCAAGGTGTTCGATGAAATGGTTACAAGGCGAAACTAAGTGTGTTGCCGTTCAATGCTGGTCTATGGATGCAGGTCTATTCTGGGTGGCAATCAACAAGGACATGTGCCAAGGTGCTTTTGGAATGTTGATGAAGTAACCGAATCAAGTACACACCCAAGATGTTCGGCGAAATGCCTACAAGGTGAGCCTTGCACTGAAATACCTTGCTTGACGTCACCGACGTCCGTTCGTCATGATCGCTAAGGTTACTCATGTGTCCTCAATTCGTACGTCCAGTTTTCGCATTGATATCATTCCTATAGGTGTCCCTAAGTTGACCTCTTTTGTCGTTTGTATCACGTCAGCCTATCCATGCGTGCTCGTGATGCTCCACCATGAGCCGCGTCGACGTCGTTGACCATATGACGTCGTCGTGATGCTCCGAGCTGTTATCGTGTCCTGGCATCGAGATGAAGGATGCTTGTGATGTGTGTGGTGCTGAAACACCAGCATGACTCGTCGTAAAATGGTCGTTTAGCCAAACTAGGGTTTAGTCGAGGCGAGACTCGTCGAGTCCTGAGTGTAGCCAGGGTGCTCGATGAAATGCCTTCTAGGTCAATCCAAGTGGTTTGGTGATCACCGATGACCTGGGGTAGAAGGATGCCAGAACGTTGCGACCAACAAGGAGAACTAGACCAAGGGGAACCTTGGATAAGAGTTCCTTGGTTGTGTCGAGGATGTTCCGTAGCCGATCACAGGATTTGTTAACTTGGTGTACCATTTCATCGACGGCAGGTTCGTCGAGTCGCTTATCAACAACCGAGTCGACGTCACTAGCCTTAAGACTCACAAGGTGGTGTTCGGGATTTTCCGCTCACCCCATTGACGAGTCCAGGTTGAGGTGAATTTCGCTAAGACAATCTTCTCGAGATGGCAAAGCATGCCTTCATGGCAAGGTCTCGCATCATGTTTAAGTCCCAAGAGCTTACCGAGCTCACCTGGACAAGATTGTGGGAGACACTACATTAGTGTCATCGTGTAAGCACTTGAACGATGCTCGAGAAGATTGCCATAGAAACTACTTTACCTAAAAGTCATTTGACGTTGTCTTGGTACTCATGCTAGGTTAACAGTGCTTGTAATGACTTCTTAAGTCCAAGCCATGTTGATCTCAATTCAGTCCCAAGTGTCGTTAGGTTCCATCATGGTTCATCCTAAGTCGGGACCCTACGATAGCACTGCTCACTTAACTAGGTTTACTCCTTTATGAGTTAAGTCAAGTTCATTGGTCGACTACTGAATCGCAACCTTCATCTTGTACACTCCACTCATACTCAAGTTTCCGATGTCCCCCTTGATTCTTTAGTCATCCTTGCACTACCAGTCCAACACTTCCACACCATTCAGCTTTATCAACCTTGAGTGGCATAGCATCGAGTGTTAAGCGCCAAGTTGCAATGTGTGCTTACGTTGCACCTTTCAATTCACATATCAACACTACTATGACCACTGGACTCCATCCTTTGTTTATCCCCAAAACAGAGGCATATCTGTCCTTCCTAGTCAAACTCCTCATTCTTAGATTTACTCAACCCCGTGGAGTCTATTATTAAATTACTTACTTACTTAATTACTTTTATGCATATCGACAAGAAACTTCGCTTGGAGGAGAAGGCCAAGGTGTTTCCACTGAGGTTCCATGGCAGGTTCTCTGGAGGAAGACCAAGCTCTAACAATTGACATTTATTCGAGTCGCAAACTAAGGCAAGCCCTAGTTTGCATTTAAGTCATTTATAAAATTTTGCTTTATCACTATGATGAGTAGTATATGAATTGTGCATTACGTTTAGGATGATTGATACCCCACTTGCATGGCCAAAAATACCATGGATTGGTTGGAACGAGTTACAATTTGACCTGTAGTAACTGTTTTGCTAATGCATAGGAAATCCGGTAGAAGTCGAGTAGTTGGAATATACTCGCGAGAGATGTAGGACATATCTCACAGGATTGGTTAGATAGAAAATGGATTAATATAATGAAGTTGAGACCGGGCAGGGAATGTATAGGAAGCGGCAAGAATTGAGTCTCGGTCGCATAGCCCTGCCTGTGTCGATTAAGGCCCGCTTCGTGTGCGGCCCCGCTAAACAAGCTTGACTTGTACCGGCAACATAATGGACATATGGAATCCAATAAACTGACGTAGCTTGGTCACTTGGGTGTTGAAGCATACCATTCCATTTTATAGGTGTGGGTTGAGAGCAGCAAGGTGTAAATCCGCTGGTGGGCACGTCAGAGTACACCCCACGCAGGGACCTCCTGCTCGTGACGGATCGACCGGTTCGACATTTGAGTGTCTCATGAAAGGTTTCCATATACGCCTAGTACTGAAGTGTTATGTAGGTACGGGTGTGCTCGCTGACACTTCCGAACGACGTATGTGTCGTGTTGTCCGGGTTTGTCCTGATTGCAATCACTGTGCCTCGCAGTAATAGAATACCACTTGTTCACTGTGTTGTGACGTAGTATATACTAAAGAAGCCAGAAAAATCATATTGTATTGAATTATAATTTCTTTGCAACCTTGCATGATTTAGAGATAGTACAATTAAAAGTTTACAATTTCCCCATACTTTAGCTGTAATGGCATTATGTGCTCTGAGCATGCCATATCATCGGTAAAGCGTTTCTTGTTTGATTGTGGAGCCAATGATGTGCCGTTCTTCGGGAATGTCATTTGCTACTTAAAACATGATTATAAGGATCCACTTGTAGGCGAGTCTTTTATGCCATTCCTTACCTATGTTAGTATTCACCCTGCATATGTCTAGAGAGACGGTTAAGTCTTGCTGAGCCTTATGCTCACGTTTGCGCTTTAACGATTTTTGCAGGTATTAGTTTTATTTCTGCTGTTCAGGTTGTACATGAGACTCGAGGTGTCGAGATATATCTCATGTGAGCCACACCGCTGCTGAATGTTCTTCATGTTGCTAGTGAGAAGCATCCTAGGGCATGGACGTCTTCTCTCCTTCTTAGTTAGGTGAGATTATGAGTATGTATTTTCAGCTGCGTGTGTACTTCTGTGGTACACTCTTGTGTATACTCTTCTTATTATGAAATGAAAAATTTGTATGTTTTGGTATCCTTTTTGTGTGTGCTGTTAGGTGCCGCATCGCACGGCACCACCCAATGAGATCCTCGGATGTGTGGACTCCGGTCCCCACATGAAATAATAGTTTTAAACATGTACCTTGAAGACTAAGGTCATATGAGAGCCAATAAATTCATATGGACATGAGTAAAAATGTTAATGTGAAGCTCTAGTTAAAACCTAGAATTCCTTTTGAATTCAGCTAAGCTCAAATTTCCAAAGGTATTGAATTTTAAATTTAAACACCTGAAATATTGTGCTTTGCTCACCAGGGAAAAATCAAAAGAAATAAAACAAACAAGTATGAATAAATGTATATATGGAAATGTACAAAATATTCAAATCAATGATCAAGGTACAAAAACATATTCACCATTTGATCAGTGTAATCAATTAAAAGCATAGGACATTATATACATTAATATTGGGGGAAAAAATTAAATGACATGCAAATAGATTATAAAAATTGAATTTGAATCTAATTCAAATTTCAAATTGGCCAATTCAGATATTCAATTTGTCAAACCATTTAAATATAACAGGACCAATTCTCTTTTGAATTTAGAGTCCTTATCACATCTAGGCTTGGGTAACAAAATGAATTCAAAGTAAGGGGATAAGGACAGCAGTGGGGCCCACTAGGCAGAGGTATTCCGTTTTGCTTCTGCAGCAGCGCCTCTGCTCGAGCGGCTGCACGCGCGCGCGCCAGAGGAGGTGGCAAGCAGCTCTCCAGCGCGATGGGCTCCGCGTGCATGCGCGCCACAGCGAGCCCCGATGCCACCTGCCTCGCTCCGTCATTCAGGTATAAAAGGAACCGAGCGCTCGACGTTTCTTCGTCCTTCCGCATTGCTCCAACGTCGCTCCACTCGGCCGCCCAAATTACTGCAGCCCCCACTCAAGCAAAGCCGCGTTTTGGTGCGCGCCCATACCCTCGCGATTTCCCTCAACCGAGGCTGCCGCCGGACCTAGCCCCCCCAGAATGAATTTGCGGTTTCCCTTCCGGCGTGCCATCGACCCACCTCTGTTCCAACGTTGAGCTCTTCCTCCATGGTGAGTAGCTTCAAAATTCCAGTTTCCCCCAGCATCTACACTTGCGTGTGCACCTTCCGGAGCCGTTAGATAGCCATAGCCTCACTCCGGCTAGCCGAGATTTCAAATCTCGCCGCCGCCTAGAGACTGCTCCACGGTGCCCCCATCCTCCAGCCGATTTCAATACGATTGGAGTGTTGGACGATGATCAGAGCAGCACCACAAAGCTTCCAGAGCAAAAATCAGCTTTTCCCATGCCTTGTACACCAAGAACACCGTCGCCGATCATCGGTTTCTGCCGGTCGCCGGTGTAGGTATTTTTCCGGTGCATTTCAGTCCAATCCGAGGCCACCATTGAATTCCTGAGGGTCAAAAACCCCTGGGTGGCAAGTTCCATCCTCTGGGAAGCTAGCTTGGCGCACTCCGGCGAGTCGCCGGCCGGTCTCCGGCCATGGTGCCGCCCCAGGCCGCCAGAGTCGGGGGAAGAGGATGACCCCCCCACCCTCCCCCCCCCCCCCCCCCCCCCCCCCGCGGGATTTTCTATGGCACCCGGATCCCATGTGACAATGCGGTTAACTCTGTAGCCCCGGTGTGGCCTCAGCTAGGTGGAAAAATTTAGTGGCCACGTGTCAGCGTATTAAAGGGTTATCCTTTTCCATCTAAAAAGAATTCAGAAAATTTCCTAGACTTTGAAATGCTATAAATTTGGCTAGGAGGCTCCAAATTAGATGAAACAAATTTTGTAATTCTCCTTAGGATCTGTACTTTCCATTGGTCCATCCCAAACTTCATGAAAAGCCGTAAAGAATATTCTATAAATCAATTAGTTTAATGCATTGTGGAAAATATAGAAAATAGGATTCTATTCAGAAAATTATAAAAATTTACCCCCCCCCCCCCAATCATTTTGTCATGTAGAAGCTCCAGTAAAAGTTTCAGGCATAACAAAGTTGTTTAAGAGGGTTCAATTCAAAGTATTTGCCTACGTTAATTATAATTCCAGAAAATAACAAATTAAATCCAGAAATTAATAAGGACTTGTTAATTCAATATCTTCCTGTAGTAAGCTTGAAAAATTGTCAATCCAATTTTGTTATCTTCCTTTTGATCAGTGCTATCTAGCTGTGCTATTTATGGACATGATAAAACCTCAGGTTTTATCTACAATTTCCTAAATGATGAAAGCTTGATAGAATTTTGTAGATCATTGTATCCCATAAGATTATTTGAAATTTTTATGAGAATTTCTTCATCAAATCTAAATACCAAAGTTAAATTATCAGAGCCAAAAGAATTCATCTGCATAAGAATTAGTTCTGTATAGTTTCCTAATATCCATGACTATATAGAAATTTCTTATGTACATTCTTATAATATGAAGTAATATCAAATTAACCTACCCAAATCCAATTTAATACCCAACAGCACACCTTATTCATTCTTGATTTACAAAAATACTTCCTTTATGAGTATGACATTGCATAATGTATGCATATTCATTTTAAGTTATTAAAGTATATTGTGTGTTATGTGCATATTCATTGCGATAGATGCCATGACGGAAAGGAGTCGAAGAGGACCTGTTCGTGAAGCATCAAGCCACTGACTCTTTGTCTTAGCGCAAACTAAGGCAAGCCCCGGTTTGCATTTAAGAGCCTTTCAGAACTTTTCCAGTTTTATTCACTTACGTCTGCAGTTGATATTGTGCATTATGTATAAGGTGTTTGATACTCCACTTGCATGACCACAAATCCCAGGGGTTGGTTGGAACGGTTTACAGATTGACCTGTAGTATCTGCTTTGCTAATTTATAGGAAATCCAGTAGAAGTCGAGTAGTTGGAATCTACTCGCGAGAGGATCACATTTTATTGATCACAAGTCAAGTAGTTGGATTGTACTTGCGAGAGAAGTCGAGTGAGGGAAACCTACTCACGAGATGTTACCAAAAATGTTCACTCTTAATAATTGGAGATGTGGATGGGATGTTCCTGTAGGACGGGACGTGCAAGGTTGTCTGATCCCAGATGAGGGGGACAATGCTTGCGACCACATTTGGGCCTGGGCCGGTTAGGGTAAGGCAAATGTGGAGGTTGGTTGTGGCCCCATCTGTGTCGGTTAAGGACCATCTCGTGTGCAGCCCTGTTGAGCATGTTTGAATAGTACTGGTTACATAATGGATTAATGGGGTCCATTAAACTGATGTAGCTCGAGCGCCCTCGTGTCGAAACATATACCACCGTCCTTCGGGGGAAGATGATCGTAAGGTGGGAACCTCTAAGGAGCAACTTCGACGTGCTCGGTTAGGGACCTTACTTTTGGGACTGTAGAACTGGTTTGACATCGGGATGACGGGTGAAAGGTGGCCACAAACGACGTGGGAGAGGAGTAAAGTGAAAGGTACTTCTGAGCGGGCGTATGTGTCGTGTATTCCAGGTGTGTCCTGATTGCAATCACCGTCCCTCGCGGTAATAGAGTACCACTTGTTCACTGAGTTGTGACGTAGTAAACAAGAGTGACAGAATGATGATAAATATTGCTAATGTGCTTAATTATTGTATTGTAACCTTGTTTGGCTTAGAGATAGTATAATTAAAAGTTTACAGTTTCCCCATACTTTAGGTGTAATAGCATTATGTGCTTTGGGCATGTCATATCATCGGTAAAGCGTTTCTTGTTTGATTGTGGAGTCTATGATGTGCTATGCCTGAAGAATGTCATTTGCTACTTAAAACATGATTATAAGGATCCACTTGTAAGCGAGTCCTTTATGCTAGTCCTTACCTATGCTTAGTACTTACCCCTGAATATGTCTAGTGAGACAGTTAAGTCTTGATGAGCCTTATGCTCACGTTTGCGCTTTAATGATTTTTGCAGGTATTAATTTTATTTCTGCTGTTCAGGTTGTACATGGGACTCGAGTTATCGAGATAAATCTCATGTGAACCACACTGCTGCTAAATGATCATCATGTTGCTAGTGAGAAGCGTCCTAGGGCAATGGACGTTTTCTCTTATGCTTAGATAGGTGAGAATATGAGTATGTAATTCCGCTGCTTGTGTACTTCTGATGTGCACTATTTTGTAAACTCTGAATATAATTATGAAATGAAAATTTTGTATATTTTGATATTCTTTTCGTGTGTGCTGCTAGGTGCCGCATCGCACGGCACCACCCAATGAGATCCTCGGATGTGTGGACTCTGGTCCCCACAGACATTGTATCAGAGCTTCATTGGGAATAGCACACTCGAAAGGAGCCTAATTTTGAAAACTACAAAGTTGTCGTGTGAGGATTAGTTATATGCCCACATAAGGTTTATTATAGTATTAGTTACTTAAGGTGGCAAAGCTAATATATGTGTTATTATATTCTGTAACGACGCTTCGACGTCAGGTAAGAGGTAAGGTACACCACCGCAAGCGGATCAATTGCGGTAAGCTCACCATGCGAGAGGTAGCATGTGATTATTTCCGTGGCTCGGCACGGAAATGTCAATATGAGTCTCTAAAACTTTCCATGTTTCGGAGAACATATGACACGCAGTACCCAACGTGACACAAAATTAGTGGGAGCGCCCGTCGGGTGGGACATAACTCGATGCGCCTCCTACTGGTGCAGCATTATGCAAAGACGTGGGACCCCATCGGGTGGTAGAAAACCCGGTCATGTACCTCGAGACGTGGCTTAACTCGAGGCAGGCCGTATGGAACGATACGAGACGAATGTTTTTACTCTCATATATGTTTTTGTGAATTGATCGCCCGTGCGGGCTAGACTGTACCGTACGGTACCATATGATTGATCAGTAGTTTGAGTGTAGTGACAGGTACACTAACCACATTGACCGTATTGCGAGTAGAACACGTTTGCGAGTGATCGTTTTAGTGCCACCTATAGTACGTTATGCCGGCTAAGAATCCGGTAAAGATTTTCAGTTTGTGAGGTAATGTAGTACCGACATAATTGTTGTGATGCATTCACACCTTACTTCACCCCAAAAATCTTTTCTGTTGAAGAAAAGAAAATTCTTTAATTGAGAACCAAAAGAAAGTTTTAGAATCTAATATTAACTACAGAACTCTGATGTTGAACTAAGATTCCATTGGAGTTGAGTGATTTTCAAAAAGATTCAAAAGTAGAGTCCCCTGTTTTTCTGGCAGAATTTTTGCTGGATTTGTACAGGGCATAACTCTTGCAAGATTTAACCACTGTGGATGTGTAATACAGTTTTGGAAAGGTATTGAAGTGCTCTACAACTTGTCTGTAGACTGCCAGAGCTGAATTAATCTTCAAATTGGTGAAAAATTCCAGATTGGTAGAATCTGTTGCTGAAATCAGAACTGTCAAAACCTCTCTGGAATTTTTCTGTTTTTCCACCATAACTTCCTGTTGAAAAATTTCTATAGAAACTAGGTTACATCGTTGGAAAGTTTATGATAGGTGTTACAACTTTGTAATTCAAAGTTTTTCCAAATTTGGGGCAGAACGGTATGGAATTTGATGTTCAAATCAGCCACTTCCAAAGGATGTGTTCGAAAGCTAATGAAGTTGGCTGTAACTTTGGTATTCAAGTTCAGGATTGATTCTACTCTTTACTGTAGTAGAATCTGAGTTCTTTGCAAACTGGTCAATTTTGGACAGCAGATTGGCCAATGCAATTGGAATGGAAACTTGTTTAGGGATAGGCATGTTTGAAACTTGCCAAAGTTTTGCAACATGTCAAGATGTATGTATGTTCAGTTTATGAAATTGGAGCATTGGAAAAAGCTCGTTAAGAGGTCTAGAAGAAGTTTAGAATCAGAGTGTCCTTTGAACGTGTATGAATATGCTGCAAAGTTTATGATTCAAATACGGTTAATGTTTTTCAAGCATCAACGGTCATTCAATCTTGGAGAGTAACCGTAATTGGTCATTCTTGCAGTATGGTTCACACTCGTTTCGGCGCTGAAACGGGAGAGTCTAGTCACGGCGGAAATGACTCGACTCGACCGCAAGAACCGCCATCGACCCGTTTGACGGAGGTTATGGCACAAATGGTTGAGTCTCATCGTGAGAACAACCAGCTGCTTCAGACATTGGTGTAACAAGGCTTTATTCAAGCATCACGACAACGGGATCTGAATGAAAGTTCTTATTTGAATTTTCTGACAACTCAACCACCTGTATTCACGGAAGCAACAGATCCGTTGGAAGCACATCATTGGATCCGAGTTATTGAAGCTAAAATCGGTTTGATCCAGTGTGACGAGTGTCAGAAGGTGGACGTTGCAGTTCAGCAACTTCATGGATCTGCTGGAGCTTGATGGGCAGAGTATCTCGCTATGACCATTGGAGGACATCACTTGAATTGGAATGAATTCCGTGATGCGTTCTGTGCTCGGTATATTCCGAGGGGGGTTATCAAGTCGAAGCTTGAAGAGTTTGTAGAATTGACCCAAGGGGGGAGGAGTGCTTTTGAGTACTCCAGAGAATTCAACCGGTTGGCACAATATGCACCAGACTATGTGAGTACAGGAGCTTCGAGGTGTGACCTATTTTTCTGGGGCTTGAGTGCCAAACTTTGTGAAAGATTGGTCCTAACAAAGGAGACTATAACGAATTGGTCAGTAATGCTATATGGCAGGAAGATGCTTCTCTTCGTTGTCAGGCGGAGATGAGGAAGAGCGTTACATCAACGGATGATATTAGTGGTACTCCTTGGAAATATCGACTGGTATATCATTTACCAGCCGAACCGGAAGTTCGGGTAGTTGCAAGACAGCCACCGATGCAGAGTTGGTCACCACCGTTGCAGTGGATTGAAGCACCTGAGATGCAGCAGCAAGTGAGTTCTTGTGCACCACCTCCACAAGCGGCACGAGAAGTTACTCCACTGCAGGCAATCCAAAGGACAGTACATAGTGGTGGTGATAAAGAGCAGTTAGTTCTAGAAGGTCCTGCAGCTAAACAAGACATCAGTCTAGAAGTTGCTCCTCCAAGAAATATTCAATCTCATAGGCAACAGAAGAGGATGAAAGCCGGCAGCCTCAACTTTATAGTTGTCGTTGATATTCCAGTAGGAGAACTCGTGTTAGCGGGTATGTTCAGCTTAAATGCTCAACCGGCATTTGTGTTGTTTGATTCTTGAGCAACACATGATTTCATCAGCAAGGAGTTCGTGTTGAAGCGTCAATTATCATCCACAACGCTATCAACACCGTATACAATAAATTCACCTGGAGGAAAAATGTCAGCCCACCATATTATTGCCCGAGCACCTCTATGTTTGGATGGTAGGATTTACCCTACCACCTTCATTATATTGGATGGGCAGAAGATTGACATTATTTTGGGAATGACCTGGTTGACACATCATGAAGCAATCTTCAATATCAGTGCTCGTACCGTGCAACTGAATTCTAAAAGGCACGAGCAGCATACTTTAGTTCTGAAGAATGAGACACCACAACCTCTAGTGGTGTATCACACGGAAGCCACAAAGCTAGAGGACATTCCAGTTGTTCGGGATTACCTGGATGTGTTTCTTGACGATCTGCCAGGCATGCAACCTGAGCGAGATGTGGAATTAAAGATTGAGTTAATACCAGGAACCACACCAATATCTCGAAGACCTTACAAGATGGCACCCAAGGAATTGGCGGAGCTAAAAGAACAGTTGAATGAGTTACTTGAGAAGGGATTCACACGTCCCAGCTCATCAACTTGGGGATGCTCAGTGATATTCGTGAAGAAGAAGGACGAGTCACTAAGGCTATGTGTCGACTATCGTCCATCAAATGTTGTAACTATAAAGAACAAGTATCCACTTCCACGGATTGACATTCTATTCGATCAATTAGTGGGTGCTAAGGTATTTTCGAAGATGGATCTTCGGTCCGGTTATCATCAGATCAAGATATGGGCTGAAGATATACCTAAGACGACATTCATGACAAGATACGGGCTGTATGAGTATATTGTCATGTCTTTTTGTCTCACCAATGCACCGGCTCACTTCATTTATCTAATGAATTCAGTATTCATGCCGGAGTTGGACAAGTTTGTGGTGGTCTTCATAGATGACACCTTGGTTTATTCCAAATCAGAGGAAGAACACATCGAACATCTAAATATCGTGCTTCAACGATTAAGAGACCATAAGCTATATGCCAAATTTAGCAAATGTGAATTTTGGATTAACAAGGAACCATTTATGGGTCATGTTATCTCAGCAGACGGTATTGCTGTGGATCCAAGCAAAGTAGTACAGGTACTTAAATGGAAATCTCTGACCTCTGTCCCTGAAGTCAGAAGTTTCTTAGGTTTAGCTGGCTACTACCGGAGATTTGTTCCAAGTTTCTCCAAAGTGGCTAAGCCTATGATAGAATTGCTGAAGAAAGGAAACAAGTATGTCTGGAGTGAGGCCTGTGAAGCGGCATTCCAGGTATTGAAGAAACATCTCACAATGGCACCAGTTCTAGCTCAACCAAACACGACAAAGCCGTTTGATATTTATTGCGATGCATCAAGCACTGGTCTGGGATGTGTCTTGATGCAAGAAGGACGTGTAATCGCATATGGATCAAGACAACTCCGGACTCATGAGAAGCATTATCTGACTCATGACTTGGAGTTGGTTGCCGTGGTAATGGCATTGAAAATGTGGAGACACTATATAATGGGAAATCTAGTGCATCTCTACACAGACCACAAGAGCCTCAAGTACATATTCACTCAAAAGGATTTGAATATGAGGCAAAGAAGATGGTTAGAGCTTACAAAAGGACTACGAACTTGAGATCCATTACCATCTGGCAAAGCAAACGTAGTTGCCGATGCTTTGAGTCAGGAATCTCATGTTCACAACATAACCATCATTCCGGATGAATAGAAAGAACCAAGTCTATGGTTGGTTCCCTACGGAGCTTTATATAATCTTGCTCTCATACATACAATCCGAGAGGAGATTATTGCAGCTCAGAAGGAAGACAAGGCTATGTCTCACATTCAGAATAGAATAAGAGACGGAGAGGTGAAATGTTTCGGGAAAGATGAACAAGGAACTCTATGGTTCAACGATCGCATAGTAGTACCTCGGAACATGACACTTAGAAAGAAGATCTTGGATGAAGCTCATCTATCAAAGTATTCAATACATCTAGGAAGCAATAAGATGTATCAAGATCTTAGAACGAAATTCTGGTGGACAAAAATGAAGAGAGAGATTGCAAAGTACGTATCCGAGTGTGATACATGCAGAAGAGTGAAGGCTGACTATATGAGGAAAGTGGGACCACTACAACCTTTAAGTGTCCCTGCATGGAAATGGGAGGATCTCAGTATGGACTTCATTGTTGGATTGCCTCTCACGCTCCACAAGCATGATTCTATTTGGGTAATCGTAGACCGATTAACCAAGTCAGCACACTTTATTCCAGTGAACATGGCATATAATGCAAAGAAGTATGCTAAGCTATATATGTCACGGATCATGTGCTTACACGGAGTTCCCCGCACCATCGTATCTAACAGAGGATCGTTGTTTGTTGCTCGTTTCTGTTTCTGGGAGCAACTACACACAACAATGGGAACTAAGTTAATTCGAAGCTCGGCATACCACCCTCAAACTGATGGACAAACTGAAAGGGTGAACCAGATCCTAGAAGATATGCTAAGGGCATGTGCCATAGATCACGGAAAGAATTGGGATGATCATTTACCATTGGCAGAGTTATCATACAACAACGGTTATCAGTCCAATATCAAAATGGCACCTTTTGAAGCTCTCTATGGTCGGAAGTGCCGCACACAACTCAATTGGTGTGAGTCTTGAGAAAGAGTAATCTTCGGAGTGGATCTCACTGATGAAGCTGAAGAACGAGTTAAGTTAATTCAGGCAAATCTCATAGCAGCTCAGTCTTGGCAGAAGAGTTATGCTGACAAGTGACGTCGTCCCTTGAGATTTAACGTCGGAGACAACGTGTACCTTCGTGTCTCTCCGATGAAAGGAATTCATTGCTTTGGAGTAAAGGGAAAGTTAGCTCCCAGATTTATCGGGCCATTTCCCATCACGGAAAGATGTGGACCTGTAGCCTATCGGCTAGAGCTAACAGCGTCCTTGTCCGAGTACACAATGTATTCCATGTGTCTCAGTTATGGAAGTGTCTTAAAACTCCAACAGAAGTCATATCTGAGGACATTGAAGAACTGAAGCTAGATCTGACCTATGTTGAACAACCGATCCGGGTCATTGATGAGAAGGCGTGAGAGACAAGAAACCGAACATTGTGGTTCTATAAAGTGTTATGGAAGAACCACACTGTTGAAGAAGCTACATTGGAGAGTGAAGACTATCTTCGCTCCAACTATCCGGAGTTGCTACCATCGTATCAAGGATGATACACTCCGACATCCTCTTCTTTTATAATCTCGGGACGAGATTCTTTTAAGGGGGGAGGAATGTAAAATCCCAAATTTTTGAAGCTTTTGTCTCCAATGTGTGGCACATGAAATAATAGTTTTAAACATGTACCTTGAATACTAAGGTCATATGAGAGCCAATAAATTCATATGGACATGAGTAAAAATGTTAATGTGAAGCTGTAGTTAAAACCTAGAATTCCTTTTGAATTCAGCTAAGCTCGAATTTCCAAAGATATTGAATTTTAAATTTAAACACCTGAAATATTGTGCTTTGCTCACCAGGGAAAAATCAAAAGAAATAAAACAAACAAGTATGAATAAAAGTATATATGGAAATGTACAAAATATTCAAATCAATAATCAAGGTACAAAAACATATTCTTCATTTGATCAGGGTAATCAATTAAAAGCATAGGACATTATATACATTAATATTGGGGAAAGAATTAAATGACATGCAAATAGATTATAAAAATTGAATTTGAATCTAATTCAAATTTCAAATTGGCCAATTCAGATATTAAAATTCGTCAAACCATTTAAATATAACAGGACCAATTCTCTTTTGAATTTAGAGTCCTTATCACATCTAGGCTTTGGTAACAAAAATAATTAAAAGTAAGGGGATAAGGATAACAGTGGGGCCCACTAGGTAGAGGTATTCCGTCTTGCTTCTGCAGCAGCGCCTCTGCTCGAGCAGCTGCATGTGCGTGCGCCAGAGGAGGCGGCAAGCAGCTCTCCAGCGCGATGGGCTCCGCGTGCATGCGCGCCACGGCGAGCCCCGACGCCACCTGCCTCGCTCCGTCGTTCAGGTATAAAAGGAACCGAGCGCTCGGCGCTTCTTCGTCCTTCTGCATCGCTCCAACGTCGCTCCACCCAGCCGCCCAAAGTACTGCAGCCCCGCTCAAGCAAAGCCGCATTTTTGTGCGCGCCCATACCCTCGCGATTTCCCTGAACCGAGGCTGCCGCCGGACCTAGCCCCCCGGAGTGAATTCGCGGTTTCCCTTCCGGTGCGCCGTCGACCCATCTCTGTTCCAACGTGGAGCTCTTCCTCCATGGTGAGTAGCTTCAAAATTCCAGTTTCCCCCAGCATCTACACTTGCGTGCGCACCTTCTGGAGCCGTTAGATAGCCATAGCCTCACTCCGGCTAGCCGATATTTCAAATCTCACCGCCGCCTAGAGTCTGCTCCACGGTGCCCCCATCCTCTGGCCGATTTCAATCCGATTGGAGTGTTGGACGATGATCAGAGCAGCACCACAAAGCATCCAGAGCAAAAATCAGCTTCTCCCATGCCTTGTACACCAAGAACACCATCGCCGATCATCTGTTTCCGTCAGTCGCCGGTGTAGGTATTTTTGCGGTGCGTTTCAGTCCAATCAGAGGCCACCATTGAATTCCTGAGGGTCGAAAGCCCCCGGGTGGCAGGTTCCAGCCTCGGGGAAGCAGCTTGGCGCGCTCCGGCGAGTCGCCGGCCGGTCTCCGACCATGGCGCCGCCCCAGGCCGCCGGAGTCGGGGGGAAGAAGATGACCCCCCGCGGGATTTTCTGTGGCACCTGGATCCCATGTGACAACACGGTTAACTCTGTAGCCCCGGTGTGGCCTCGGCTGGGTGGAAAAATTTAGTGGCCACGTGTCAGCGTATTAAAGGCTTATCGTTTTCCATTTAAAAAGAATTCCAGAAAATTTCCTAGACTGTGAAATGCTATAAATTTGGCTAGGATGCTCCAAATTAGATGAAAGAAATTTTGTAATTCTCCTTAGGATCTGTACTTTCCATTGGTCCATCCCAAACTTCATGAAAAGCCCTAAAGAATATTCTATAAATAAATTAGGTTAATGCATTGTGGAAAATATAGAAAATAGGATTCTATTCAGAAAATTCTGGAAATTTATCCCACCAATCGCTTTGTCATGTAGAAGCTCCGGTAAAAGTTTCAGGCATAACAAAGTTGTTTAAGAGGATTTACTTCAAAGTCTTTGCCTAGGTTAATTATAATTCCAGAAAATAACAAATTAAATCCAGAAATTCATAAGGACTTGTAAATTCAATTTCTTCCTGTAGTAAGCTTGAAAAATTGTGAAACCAATTTTGGTAGCTTTCTTTTGATCAGTGCTATCTAGCTGTGCCATTTATGGACATGATAAAACATCAGGTTTTATCTGCAATTTCCTAAATGATGAAAGCTTGATAGAATTTTGTAGATCATTGTATCCCATCAGATTCTCTGAATTTTTTATGAGAATTTCTTCATCAGATCTCTATACCAGATTTAAATTATCAGAGCCAAAAGGATTCATCTGCATAAGAATTAATTCTGTATAATTTCCTAATATCCATGACTATATAGAAATTTCTTATGTACATTCTTATAATATGAAGTAATATCAAATTAACCTACCCAAATCCAATTTAATACCCAACAGCACACCTTATTCATTCTTGATTTACAAACATGCTTCCTCTACGAGTATGACATTGCATAATGAATGCATATTCATTAGTTAAGTTATTAAAGTATATTGTGTGTTATATGCATCTTCATTGCGATAGACGCCGTGACGGAAAGGAGTCGAAGAGGACCTGTTCGTGAAGCATCAAGCCACTGACTCTTTGACTTAGCGCAAACTAAGGCAAGCCCCGGTTCGCATATAAGAGCCTTTCAGAACTTTTCCAGTTTTATTCAATTACGTCTGCAGTTGATATTGTGCATTATGTATAAGGTGTTTGATACTCCACTTGCATGACCACAAATACCAGGGGTTGGTTGGAATGGTTTATAGATTGACCTGTAGTAACGGCTTTGCTAATGTATAGGAAATCCAGTAGAAGTCGAGTAGTTGGAATCTACTCACGAGAGGATCACATTTTATTGATCACGAGTCAAGTAGTTGAATTCTACTTGCGAGAGAAGTCGAGTGAGGGAAACCTACTCGCGAGATATTACCAGAAATGTTCACTCTTAATAATTGGAGATGTGGACGGGGATGTTCCTGTAGGACGGGACGCGCAAGGTTTTCTGATCCCGGATGAGGGGGACAATGCTTGCGACCACATTTGGGCCTGGGCTGGTAAGGGTAAGGCAAATGTGGAGGTTGGTTGTAGCCCCGTCTGTGTCGCTTAAGGACTATCTCGTGTGCGGCCCTATTGAGCAAGTTTGAATAGTACCGGTTACATAATGGATTAATGGGGTCCATTAAACTCATGTAGCTCGGGCACCCTCGTGTCAAAACTTATACCGCCGTCCTTCGGGGGAAGATGATCATAAGGTGGGAACCTCTAAGGAGCAACTTCGACATGCTCGGTTAGGGACCTTACTTTTGGGACGGTAGAACTGGTTCGACATCGGCATGACGGGTGAAAGGTGGCCACATACAACGTTGGAGAGGAGTACAGTGAAAGGTACTTCCGAGCGGGCGTATGTGTCGTGTATTCCGGGTGTGTCCTGATTGCAATCACCATCCCTCGCGGTAATAGAGTACCACTTGTTCACTGAGTTGTTATCTAGTAAACAAGAGTGATGAAATGATGATAAATATTGCTAATCTGCTTAATTATTGTATTGCAACCTTGTTTGGCTTAGAGATATTATAATTAAAAGTTTACAGTTTCCCCATACTTTAGCTGTAATAGCATTATGTGCTTTGGGCATGTCATATCATCAGCAAAGCTTTCTTGTTTGATTGTGGAGTCTATGATGTGCCGTGCCTGAAGAATGTCATTTGCTACTTAAAACATGATTATAAGGATCCACTTGTAGGCGAGTCCTTTATGCTATTCCTTACCTATGCTTAGTACTTACCCTTGCATATGTCTAGTGAGACGGTTAAGTCTTGCTGAGCCTTATGCTCACGTTTGCGCTTTAACAATTTTTGCAGGTATTAGTTTTATTTCTGCTGTTCATGTTGTACATGGGACATGAGTTATCGAGATAAATCTCATGTGAACCACGCCGCTGCTAAATGATCGTCATGTTGCTAGTGAGAAGTGTCCTAGGGAAATGGACGTTTTCTCTTATGCTTAGATAGGTGAGAATATGAGTATGTAATTCTGCTGCGTGTGTACTTCTGATGTGCACTATTTTGTAAACTCTGAATATAATTATGAAATGAAAATTTTGTATATTTTGATATTCTTTTCGTGTGTTCTATTAGGTGACGCATTGCACAGCACCACCCAATGAGACCCTCGGATGTGTGGACTCCGGTCCCCACAGGGACCCAGTTCACCAGTGCAACATTACAAGACTATTGTGAACACCTTGGAGTTAAAGTGTGCTATGCATTCGCGGCTCACCCGAAGAGAAACAGTCAAGTCAAGAGGGCCAACACTAAGATCCTCAGGGGACTCAAGGCGCACACGTATGAAAACATGGAGAAGCATAGTGCCATGTGGGTTGACGAACTTCCATGCGCATTGTGATCAAGCCGGACATCACCCAGCTGGGCCACAGGGGAAACACACTTCTTACTGGTGTATGGGGCCGAGGTCGTCCTCCACCCAGATATCGCCGTGGGCTACACCAAGATTCGGGCATTCGACGAAGCCACGTAGGACCAACTCCCATGTGAAGATTTCGATATCACCAATGAAGAAAGACGACATATTGCCATTAGAAACACACAATACCAGCAGGCGCTCCAGCTCTACAAGGAAAGGTTTGTGTGGAGTAGAGAGCTGCAAGTGGGCAACCAGGTGTTGTGGCGCATATTTACTCGTGAAGGGTCGAACAAACTCTCCCCTAGCCGGGAGGGCCACTTTCGGTGACACAGGTATCTTGGCCCGGTTGTGTTCGCCTAGATACAAGTGAAGGAGAGCCCCTATCTAACTCGTGGAACATAGAACACCTTCGTAAATTTTACCCCGAGAATGGTGGTAGGACAGTGTAATGGTGAGTCCAGGGGCAGCGCTCAAGATAACCAAGCTCTGGGGGTCCGGTCCAGAGGGTGCAGTCTGCTTAGCCTGGTCGTTTACCCTAAGCATGTACACTCTGCCTCCCTTGTCATCCAGAGCGGGTTGTTGCCTTCTTGTAAAGCGTGCCTCCTGCTATGAATACCAAATTGAAAGAACCCCTGTCTTACCTTGTGTCTATTTTATGTTCATCTAATTACTCATTAATTCTATTATCATCAAACTATGGTCGTTTTCGCATATAGTCTTCGTATGCTCGGTTATTTTCTCTCTATCTCACAACTGGTGGAATTACGCACCTGTGTTGACATTTCTTACATACAGGTTAAATTCCGCAAGCGCACGGAAACTATCAATGTAGCATTTCCCCATAAAGAATATTACAAGGTTGTCATTTATTTTATCCCAAGGGAAGACTAGGTGGAAGTGTAGCAATCATCAAATGGAAAGGATAGAATGGTCTAGCTAGGGTTCTAGTGAGGATGGATAATAGATAATTGGTAGTAGTGTGACACACACAAGAGCATTCTATTCTAAGGGGGGTAAATAGGTCCTACAGATATTAGACTAAGAGTTAGTGAGTTGCTCCTACGATGCCTCTAATATACATATACATAGCCTAGGTTAAATACTAATGAGCATGTCAAGGTGAATCCTTATGTTAAGTTGTTTATCAAATCAGGAATAGGTTTACCCCTAGCAAAACTAGGATGACAATCGCCGAGGGCCTGTGGCATAGTCGAACGTGGAGGATTACAAAGGACAGATAGGGTTGTCACCACCTAATGCCTACCTCTTCAATCCGTGGGTCTACGAGACATTCAACACTACATAGCTATCCTAGCACCATGCTAGCATATTAAGTAGATACCTTAAGAGCCTAGGCACAAGCCATCCTAAGGCAATAAACTAAATCATCATTGAAACAATGATGATACATAGCATAATTATTCATATTAACATTATCGTATCATAACTAATTAGACTACAGTGGGGGTTTATATTGTTTATGATGATGGATTATGATAATTATGGCATAATCATAAAGACTATTCCTACCACATACATGGACTCTGCAATCAAACAAGAAATACCTCATCCAAGCATATGTATAAACGAAGACTAAAGATAACATTTGTATTATGCATAAAGTCACAAATACAAGAAGGAATACATGAGCCATACCTTTCCCAATGTAGTATTGTGAAGATAGACTCCCTCTACTCCTTTCCTAATTTGGTTTAGGGACTATAGATTCTCCTCTCTACAGTTTAAACTCCTTTAAGACTATAGAAGATAGTGTATACAATAGGAAGCTCGAGTGGTGTTTGTTGAATTGAAGGTGTCGGTACCCGGCATACTGGGTACCATGGGGCATAGGCTAAAAGCACATAAGTACCCTGCTTCCCTGGTGAGGCTGGGTCCAATGGTGCCACGTGTGCAGAAGGCCCGAACTCCGTCCTTCCTCAGGTAAGGGTTCTGTTGCTTCCACATGGACCTCAAGACGGGGCCCAGTTCCCCCGAAGAGATGGGCTCCCGAGCTGCTAGTTGTCCAGTGGGACTGGAACCCGCTTCTCTATAGGAGTGGGCTCTGATGTTGCCATCTGGTCCGAAGCACCTAGTCGGCCACCCCCCATAGAGGCAGTCTCTGGCTCTACCACGTGTCTTGTAGTCCCAGATCCCCAACGCACCTCATAGATGGGCCCTGATGATGCCATGTGGCCTATAATACAGGACCCAACCTCCCACGCAAAGGCTAGCTCCCGTGCTGTCACGTGTCCTACAACTTCCCCTAGACAGTGGGTTGCGGGAGTTAGGGGGCTATGTGCCTTGTCTAAATAAAGCATTGAAGACACGCGTCCTCCCCCAGAGCACGACGCGACGCACACCTCATGTCTGGTACCGCTGCGCCCAATCACATGAAAAGCCCTAAATTCAAAGTGCATAGTTCAGATAGGAGAATTTAAAATTTGAATGGGAAAAATAAATCAAAATGGCCATTGAAAATCAAGGCAATCAAAACTTTAATGGAGGGAATTCAAATATTCAAAACTTGCTCATGTTCATACTTTGCCAAAAAAAAATATCTGAATTCACCATTAAATTCCAAATATTCCAAATAGTCTCTCTGTGAAGTTTCAAAATTTTTGAAGCACAATTGATATATAATTCAGTGGAAACATTGAATTCTTTCAAATTCAAATTCAATTTTGAATTTTCATTGAAACTTGATCAATTCAAAGTTTTAATTTCAGAATCAAATCCCAGATATTTATTTTAGCCTATCTAGAAATTTTCACGAATTTTAGACATTAGTAGGTAAGATATTTCCTTACCCAGAGAAGATTGACTTGAAGGGGTAGTGGGACCCACTAGTCAGAGAAGCAAATACGTGAGTGTTCTGCTTTGGCTCACCGTGGTGACACCTCCAGACATGCAAGCCACACACCTGTGTGCTTGCTTGCCAATTGCTGTCGAATCCAGCGCCCCGATACACCTAGCAAGCGTCCTCATCACTTCCCATAGCGTCCAGTGCGAGCCACTCACCATTCTTCCTCTGTTCTTGGCCGCCGGCGACGAACCTCTCGTTCAAGCTGAGAATCCAAGCTACCCAGATGCTGTTGATCCTTTCTCTTCGCGTATGGAACTTGGTAACTGTCTTGCGCACCTTCCTAAATCTTTTTGTGGGCAGCTCCCTCACGGTGAGGTGTTATTTTGAAGTTTTCGTGGATGTCGTCTTAGAGCCGCTGTCGGACCTCTCTGCATCACCGTGGAGCCGAGGTTCTAGGCTGTTTTGTGCTTCCTCGTCAGCTACAAAAAGGTGTGCCTGCACCCATGTTAGATGACAGTCAAAACCGTTCGTTGTTTCATCCTTTATCAACTTCGTATTTCTATTTTCCCCGACAACATCAACATAACCCTTGAAGCTAGGTCGTCACTTTAATTCCATTTGTACATGACATTATTCTGTAATCGAGTTTGCAAATAGCTTGTCAACCTCCTTGCGAACCCTCTCAAACAAACAGCAAGGAAAATCGTCGACGGTTGGCCAGAATCTTCGAGTTTTCCCCGCTGCCATGGAAAATCCCGTTGGTCCACCGTCGAAGTCAAGTTTTCCCACTATTTCACCCCTGTTCCACCTCATATTAGTCTCCCTGATGCTTCCAGGATCCTTTCCCGCCTTTTTCCGATGCGTTTGTGCCATTTCTGTGGAATCCTGACATAGCCAAAACCCTAGCCGTCG
This sequence comes from Tuctoria greenei, assembly GCA_036927565.1. Classification (NCBI taxonomy): domain Eukaryota; kingdom Viridiplantae; phylum Streptophyta; class Magnoliopsida; order Poales; family Poaceae; genus Tuctoria; species Tuctoria greenei. The sequence continues at coordinate 106,531,906 of JAYESD010000008.1, forward strand.
CCGCTGAGGAGAGGATTTCTTGAGGAGAAAACATTGATTTTGGTGGTCAAAAACAAAAATCACCTTGGGAGCTAGGTTTTGAGGAGAGAGAAGGGAAACGCGATTGTGAGGGTGTTGATGGCTACTAACGTCACAGATCATCTCTAGTAAGAGATGTGGTCTGCAAGCGCACGGAAACTGTCGTGTAGCATTTCACCCAACAGTATTCCCAAGGGTATCGTATTTATCCCAAAAGAAGGCAATGGAGTAAAGTATACACTACTCTTATGATCAAGCTATGGGATACTAATCAATTATCAAGATAGGGGTATGTTGATAATATGGGTAGTGTTTCTCACACCTAAGCAATCTATTCTAAACTGTAAATGGGTCCTAATGGATACTAGACTAAGAGATAGGGAGTTTCTCCTATAATGCTTCTAATATACATATAAAAAGTCTAGGTTAGATGCTAATGAGCATATGATAACTAATTTTGATACATAACTTAAGTTTTTCATATTAACATGATCATATCATAACTAATTAGACTATAGTGGGGGTTTGTAGTGTTTATGATGATAGATTAAGAGTGATATGGCATAATCATAAATACTACTCCTACCACATACACGGAATCCACAATCAAACAAGAAACACTTCATCCAAGTATATGAATAAAAGAAGACAAATGATAATATCTTTATTATGCATAAAGTCACAAATATAAAAAAAAGATACATGAGCCATACTTTCCCAACTTGGACTTGAGACTAGAGGCTCTCCTCTTTATAGCCTAAGTCTACTAAGGACTAAGAGAACTGGTGTATACGATAGAATGATGCTCAAGTGGTGCGTGTTGAAGTGAGGGGTGAGGGATCCTATTTATAGGTGGAGAAGGGTCGGTTCCCGCCACCAAAAGCGCGCGAATCAGTCACCGCTGACTTCTTCAAGCCGGGAGGAGCCAAAATGTGGAAGCTGACTGAGTTTGGTGGAACGACCAGGTTGGCTGACTAGGGGGGTCGACCGACCTGGTAAGTCCTCCAAATGGTCTGTGCTTTCTTTGGGTGACTTCTAGGTGGGTCCCATCTGTTGATATGGGTGCTACACCACTAGATGGCCTCAGATACTTCTATTTGTGGCCCATTTTATCCATGTGGTGCCACATGTCAGCGCCTGATTGGCTAGGATGATATTTTATATGATGCATCCCCTTGTTTCATTTCAATTTTGTATAAAGTCATTGTGTGCACCAATTTCTCCAAGTATAAGTGGAAATAAGTGACGTGTGCAAGAAATAATATTTCTTTCACATAATTGAGTTATATGGACAAGTGAAATTGGTATATAACGGCCGTCAACAAACTCCCCCAAGCTTATCCTTCGCTTGTCCCGGGCAAAGTCAAGACTTTAGGTTGATGATCAAGAGTTGCAACAATGTTCTATTTTTCAAAAGTACCTTGTGCACAACAAAATACTCTACCTAGTTTTGCAAAAATTGACATGGTACTTCACCCATCTTATGTCATTATGGGGCTTATGCCATCTCCTATTCATGTGTGCTTGAAAGATAGAACGGCGAATGGAGCACACATACCCTAGAGATCAAGTTACACTCAAATCCAGAGAGTTCAATTTAGATTTTAAGTACCTCAATTTGATTCTCTTAGTGTCTCCTTTACGTGTAGTGGAAATATGTCCTCACCATGGCATTTTTCCTAAATTCATCCTACCACTAAATAAGGCTTGTATGTGGAGCTTGGTAGAGAATATAGTAGGCATATTTGCAACACATAATATTGCTAAGTCAAAAAAGCAAGCCTTAGGAGAAATCAATTCAAAACTATTTGATTCAAGACATGTGCATGTATGATGGAATGGAAGCGGATGTGGATATTTGAGAAGACTCCTATTTATGTAGAATCTCCTACTTTGCACAGATGAAACATACCAACTACTATTTTTTTTCTTTTTCTCTCCCCTTTTTTTTCCCATGCTTGTGATGAGCATGCATTTTCTTTTTTTTTTCTTGTAGTCATGTCTTCTACTCCCTTTTTATGCAACAATTTTGGACAGAGTACTAAGCATGAATGGTATGGAATTCTCTTTTTATTGTGGAATGTTGGTATGATGAAATATTGCTTACTTCTAGTGTAGAAGTATAGCATGTGCAAGTGGATTCTTGATTCAAAAAGTAACGAATGAAATCTCACATAGGTCATTACTAGATTGACAAAGCTCAATGTGAAGACAAATAGCATATGAATCAGGTCTATCAATGTAATATATCATATGGCTTTCGTAGGTATTTCCAATCAAATGAGATTAACTTAATTCTTTTTAGAATTTCTCCGGAAATCTAAGTTTCACTTTCAAACTAGGAATTGCATCCCTATCACTATATCATATCTCACAACAACATAGAATGGATTCAGCTTTTGCTACCCACAATCTCCAAATCAAGTCAAAAGCAATTTTAGCATATGAAAGCAATATTTTGGAGAGTAGTAAGTTGTAAACTAGGGACTTAGGAAAATTAAAGTAGAGCAACTATTCATCATTTCATATATGTGAATTCCAAATCATTCTTACCGCACATCTTTTTATTTTATTTTGAAAGCAAATCTACTCTACTTATTTTTAAGTTTTTGTATATGCAATATGGATAATGGGTGAATGGAAAATGAATATGCAAGGGTTTGATACAAGTTGTGGAGGTCCTCCCCCAAGATTGTTCTTGTTCATGGTCCGCGATAGGGGTTGCAACCCTAACGACGGATGTAGGCCATGAGGTTGGCCTGACCTTGCTGTAGCATGGCTTTGACAACGGAGGGTTGAGTGTCGATGTTGGGTTACCTTCCATGGGTTCCACAAGTGTGGTCGAGGAGAGTGGTGTTGATGTCGCTCATCCACAACTCAAGGTTCCCATGGGTTGGATGTACCTTCTTATTCCTTGGCTAAGGTAGTGACAACCCTTAGCACAAAGGCATGACGTGCACTCAACATGCGTTGGGTGTGTTCCATCATTCTTTGACTAAGGTGTATCATACCTTCTCGCCATAAAGGAATAAATTGTACACCTCATGCATTGAGTGTGATTCATCATTCCTAGGCTAAGGTAATGATAGTCATTAGCCACAAAGGAGCGATATGTACCCAAAATATGTTGAGTACGATCCGTTATTCCTTGACTAAGGTACAACATAGCTATAACCACAAAGGGATGACGTGCACTCAACATGAGTTGAGTGTGATCCATTGTTCCTTGGCTAAGGTATAAAATACCTTTCTAGCCACATAGGAACAACTTGCACCCAATAGACATTGGATGCGATTTTTTCATTCCTTGGTTAAGGTACATCATACCTTTTAGCTACAAAGGAATAATTTACACCCAATGATGGTGCAAATTCGTATGAGCTTGAATGAGTGCTTAGAATAATTGAGAGCAGAATGCTCTTACATATTCGTAGCAGCCCATTGGTTGCTCATGGATGGTTTCCATGACAAACCCCCGGCCTCATATTGTTATGATTGACCTTTGGGCTTAATTTACGATAGGTAGCAACCATCCTAATTTACTCCTTGGTCAGGAGATGTTGAAATGGAATCCTCTTAGGGTTTCAAACAATCGGAACTTTGAATGCCTGCATAGTAATATTACTCCTGCAAACATCTACTCTTTGATAGAGAGGTATGGTTAGCTCCCAATATATGTACAAATGAATTTTCGGGTTAGGTAATCGAATCTTCATTTGTACGTACAGGGAGGAATAAAATCAAAGATGCATTGGTTCCAATTTCAATTATATCCTTGAACAATGTATGAACCATTGCTAGGAGTGGGGCTTTATGGATAAATCAAATTGAACATTTTCTTAAGCTCCTACTCATAGCAACGCAAGTGATATAAATACACTATATGGATCCCTTCATCTTGTAAAATTTCTAACCATCATAGTTTTTTGCAAGAGCAAATATTTATCATTTGGGTCATGGCAAATAAGATTTTCAATTTTATCCTCCTAAATATTTTTAATTTCTTGCCTATCAATTTGAAATTTAGTGATCCATGCATGAATGAGTTTCAGATAAAAATTATGTACATCACTATTCCTAGTTGCTACATATCAATTCAACCATTAAGTCATTTCATAGATATTACCTAGGAAGAAAATGTCTAAGTCAATTTTAGCAATGCTTATGAAATTCTAAGTACTTTTTTAAATTTATTCCTATGTAAGGTGAAATTCTTTTCTGAAGAATCAAAAAATTGTAATGTCAACACTTACTCTCATGATGATGCATAAGAATTGAATGATGAGAAGGTGTAAACCTTCCTTACCAATGTAAGCAAAAGCCATTCAATCCTAATGCAATTAAAATGATAGAAAATTTAAACATGTACCACAATTGAAGAGTAGTCCAGGTTGAAGGTCGTTGTATGAGAAACTCATGACCATGAATTTTTTTCTAGCCTTCATGTTCAATGCCAAGTTTAGGTTGGAGTTGAATGGGCTTCATCTTGCTCCTCCATTGGGCCAGCATCTTGAGCATTCCTCCACCATGAACTCAAAATGAGATTGATGGATAAATATGCGCTTGATCGGGCCTTCCAACCTCTTTACAAATTTTGTCCTAGCTGCACTAAAATCAAAAACAAACAAAAGCAACTTGAAAACGAGTTACATTAGCTAAAAAGCATGTTGTACTCTTTGTCAAATTATTTTGCCCAACTTGAAGCAACTTGTAAATGAAATTAATATTAAGGGAAAAATTTCTGGTTTGAATTAGGTAGAAGAATTCAAGTGGTTATGCCCAAGGTTCATATCCAAATAAATTTAATTCCTAATTCAAAATTTTAGTTTTAAGATGGCTGGAAATTTTACTTTCCAACATGCAAGTGTGAAAATTCAAACAGCTAAATGCCAATGCAAAGATTGATGGGAAATTAAAATATGCAATTAGAAACAAATTTGACAGAACTACCAATTAACCTACTGGCAAGGAATCACCAAATTTCATGAAGGATGAGGGGGACTTACCTCCGTCCTGTTTAGTGCGATGTTTTGTTGTCCAATCCCGGAGTTGAATATGTGGACAACATCTCTTGATTGACATGTCAAATGTCCTTTGGCATGTTAGTTGGACATGTTGACCACATGATGGCCCTCGCCTCTCTTTCATCTTGATGAAGACATGTTGATGTAGTCACGGCTTCTCCCTCTTGAAGACATTTCCTTATGAGCATGGTAAGGCTTGTCCTTCTTCAGGGGTATCGCTTCGACCATCTTGATATTCCTTAAGGTCAACCCATAATTTGATCATGGATCCTTGTGCATGATAACATGTGGACTCCAGAATCAAACATGAAACGCTTCATCCACAATGTTACTTTCCCAAGGTTGTATGGGCTTGGTCGAAGGGTAGGAATCCCAACAAGTAATTGTGAGATATCTTGGATCTTGAATGCTCTTTAATTTTCTTGTCCTTGGCCAAGGGCTTCATGTCGATGTTGTCTTGATTTCTTGCTTGGGAATGGACAAGATACTTCAAGGTAGGCTAGTTGAACATTGATCTCTTGAAATATGCATAGCCTCATTGATTGCAAGGGTGATCTTGATTCCACCCTTGACCTCCTTGTTGGTGATAGCCACTTGAGTCGTGTTTGGAAGGAAGAATCTCCATGAGTCTTAGGGAAATGATTCCTCAAGTGGCCCATGTTTGACATGGACTATTACCAATCATGTGAATATCCATGGCTTTGAAAATTAAAAACACTTCTGCATTGACTCGTTCTATCATGATGCTTCAATGGGAGGTGTAGTTCCATAGCTTGCATGTCCACCTCGCTAAGTGGTGTCCATGCCAAGCTAAGGGAACTAGAGGATTCTTTAATCCAACCCTTGAGTAGAGATCATATTCTCGTCAATGACGAATGAGAATAAGATTCCTTCAGCTCCAGCACAAATGTCGTCATGGATTGGTGGAGCCAACCTATGGCATGAGTGTTGGATGAAGAGACAACAATCCATCCCATGGTGGAAAAAAACCAAGAAGAACTCTTGGAGCCTCCCCCAAGCTTGGGGATGGATGACTTTGGCTTCTACTGGAAGCTGCAATTCTTGTGCAAAAGGCAATAGTGTTGCCTAGCGAACATATGTTGAAGTACACCTTGAATCATCTTGTAGTTGAGCACTTGCATCCTCGTTGGCCATCCCATAAAATGGGTTAGCCAACACTCCTTGTCCTACCACAAAAGGAGAAAACAAACAAGGGTAATTCTGTCTAATAACTATTCGTATTTATATATTAATCTTAAGTAATAGCTATCCTTCACTTCCTTTGCCATCCCTGACAACAGTGCCAGAAATGCTTGATGACGACTACTAACATCACAGATCATCTCTAGTAAGAGATGAGGTCCGCAAAGAGCACGAAAAATGCCGTGTAGCATTTCACCCGAGAGTATTCCCATGGGTTTCGTATTTATCCCAAAGGAAGGCAATGGAGTAAAGTAGACACTACTCTTATTATCAAGCTATGGGATACTAATCAATTATCAAGACAGTGGTAAGTTGATAATATGGGTAGTGTGGAACACGTCTAAGCAATCTATTATAAAGGGTAAATGGGTCCTTATAGAGATTAGACTAAGAGTTAGGGAGTTTCTCCTAAGATGCTTCTAATATACATATACATAGCCTAGGTTAAATACTAATGAGCATGTCAATGGTGAATACTTATGCTAAGTTGTTCAACACATCGGGCACGGGTTTACCCCTAGAAATACTAGGATGACTCCCGCCAAGATCGTGTGGTATAGACGAACATGGAGGATTATAAAGGACAGACAGGGCTGTCACCACCTACTGCCTACTTTATCAATCTGTGGGTGTACGAGACATTCAATGTTACTTAACTACCCTAGCACAATGCTAGCATATTAAGTAAATACCTTAGGACCACTGCACAAGCCATCTTAAGGCAACAAACTAAATCACCGTTGAACCAATGTTGATACATAACATAAGTGATTCATATTAACATGATCATATCATAACTAGGACTATAGTGGGGGTTTTTCGTGTTTATGATGATATATTAAGAGTGATATGAATAATCATAAAGACTACCCCTACCACACACACGAAATCCACAAGAAAACAAGAAACGCTTCATCCAAGCATATGAATAAAGGAAGACTATTGATAATATATTTATAATGCATAAAGTCACAAATATAATAAAAGATACATGAGCCATACCCCTTTCCCAACTTGGACATAGGACTAGAGACTCTCCTCTCTATAGCCTAACTCCACTAAGGACTAAGAGAACTAGTGTATACAATAGAATGATGCTGAAGTGATGTGTGTTAAAGTGAGGGATGAGGGGTCCTATTTATAGGTGGAGAAGGGTCGGTTCCCGCCACCAAAAGCGCGAGAATCAGTCACCATTGTCTTCTTCAAGTCAGGAGGAGCCAACATGTGCAAGCTGCCCGAGTATGGAGGAAAGACTAGGTCAGCTCACTAGGGGGGTTGGCCGACCTAGTAAGTCCTCCAAAGACTCTGTACTTTCTTGGGTGACTTCCTAGGTGGGTCCCTTTCCTTGATATGGGTGCTACTCTATTGGATGGACTCATATACTTCTGTTGGTGGGCCATTTGATCTATGTGGTGCGACATGTCGGCGCTTGATTGGTCGGGATGGTATTTTATAGGATCCATCCCCTTGTTTCAATGCAATTTTGTATAAAATACCTGCATGCACCAATTTCTACAAGTACAAGTGGAAATAGGTTAAATAGAAAGGTGATGTGTGCAAGAAATGATATTTCCTTCACATAATTGAGTTATATTGATGGGTGAAATTGGTATATAACTGTCGTCAACAGAGGGGAGGAAGAATAAGTATGGGCATTGGGATGGGTTTAAACCCTAAGAGTACGGACTATTCCGGCACAGAGCCGGGCAAGTCCGGTATGCCGAACCAGGGCCGGACTAGTATGAAACAACAGACTAGTCCAGTGCGAACGCAGGGCTAGTCCGGGTCAGCTGGACTAATCAGAATAAGAACTGAGGTGATATTGGAAGTTTGATGTAATAGTGATCTAAAGGACATCATTTCAAATATAATCTTGATGAACATGGCCAGTGAGCAATCAACAATCATACAATGGTCTTAATTCACCAAGATTCACTAATTTAGATAGTTTTCAAGAGAAAACCAAGATAAGGGATAGTTTTTTGCAAGGTAAGTAAACGTTGAAGATTTAAGAAGGTATGTAGTGTTTCAAGCCACGTTTATTGCAAAATCTTTTTTCATCTAGTGGCTTTGTCAATATATCTTCTAGTTGTTTTTCAGTTCTAACATGTGAAATTTCAATGTCACCTTTTAGAGAATGACCTCTTAGAAAATGATGACGGATGTCTATGTGATTAGTTCTTGTGTGCTCCACTGGATTGTGTGCAATTTTTATGGCACTTTCATTATCACGTAGGAGTGGAATTTTCGAATCCAAAGTAGTTTTGCGCAACAACTACCAGCTGCAACATACTTCGCTTTAGCTGTGGAAAGTGCATGATTTTTAGATAACCATGAAACTAAGGATCTGCCAAGAAATTGGCAAGTTCCTGACGTGCTTTTTCTATCGACTTTGCATCCTGCATAGTCAGCATCGTAATATCCTATTAAGTCAAACTGGGATCCTTTGGGATAATAAAGGCCCAAGTTAGGTATGTCCACAAGGTATATTAAAATTCTTTTTATAGCTATTAAATGTCACTCATTAGGTGCGGCTTGAAACCTTGCACACATACAAACACTAAGCATGATATCTGGCCTAGATGCATATAAATAAAGTAATGAAGCAATCATAGACTGAGATACCTTTTGATCCACATTTCGACCATCTTTGTTGAGATCAAGATGTCGATTAGTTGCCATGGGTGTCTTGATGGGCTTGGCATTGTCCATATTGAACTTCTTGAGGATGTCCAGCTTGTACTTGGTTTGGCTTATGAAGGTTCCTTCTCTTAATTGCTTCACATGGAATCCCAAGAAGAACTGTTTGTCATAATTTTGCTACATTCTTCACAAAAAGATTTGTTAGTAGAACCAAAAATGATCTCATCAACATATATTTGACATACAAATAGATGATCATCAAAATTTCTTGTATACAAAGTATAATAAGCTTTTCCAATTTTAGAACCATTTTGAGTTACAAAATCTCTAAGGCACTCATACCAAACTCGGGGAGCTTGTTTGAGGCCATAGATAGTCCTACACAGTTTATACACATGGTTAGGGTACCCTTGATCTTCAAATCCCGGTGGATGCTCCACGTATACTTCCTCCTTAACGGGACCGTTGAGGAAAGCACTTTTGTCGTCCATTTGTACAGCTTAAAATTATGGTGAGTAGCATATGCCAATAAAATACGAATGGACTCAAGTCTAGCTTTGGGACCGAAAGTTTCATCGAAGTCCAAACCTTCGCTTGTGAGTAACCTTTTACCACAAGTCGCACCTTATTTCTTGTTACCACTCAATGTTCGTCTTGCTTGTTCCAAAAGACCCATTTGGTTCCTACTATATTCACTTTTGGTCTTTCTACAAGCTCCCATACTTCACTTATCTTGAAGTTGTTTAGCTCCTCTTGCATTGCAATGTAACACCCTCATTTTCATCCATCATGCATTGCATACATTCTTATACATCTTTAACATTAAGCAACATAAAAAGGAATAAGTTTAAAATGAATTAGAACCAAAACAACATTTAAAATTCTACAGTAGTGCAAACTTGTTTGGTTGGACCCGAGGCTAGTTGGTTTTGCTCTCTGTTGTCCTATGGACTTATCTACTTTTTGCCCTGTATTAGTATGAAATACCTTTTGATGATTGTCCAGACTTGTCCGTTACCCAGTACGGACTAGTCCGTTCTTCGCTATTGGAACTCTTCAGATCTGTCCGGTAATCCCTCTTTTGGTCCGATATTTGGGAAATTGTCAAGCCACCGGACTTGTCCGGCCTCACACTAGACTTGTCTGTTTAACCCTCTGGAACTTCGATTTGCCTGCGAACAGACTTGCCTGGCTTGATAACGGACTTATCCGTTCAATGTTCTGACTTCCAACGGACTAGTCCAGCCTCTAGCGGACATGCCTGGTCTGCCCGACCCTAATTCAATCTTTTCATACATGACATGTCATCGGGTATTTGCAATTATTGGTCCCAAGAACGTCGTGCCAACCTCTACGGAGCCCATGTGGGACACCACCCTGGCCTCCACTGCCTTAAACACGAAATCCATCAAAACCTACAACCTCCACCTCAATATAAACACCCCAACGCCCACCCCTTCATGTCTTTGCCATAACTGAAGAAGCCCCTAGCCCTCGTTCATGAGAGCCGCTATTAAGGAGCCTCCACCGCAGAGAGAAGAAGTATAAGGGAGGAAGGAGGAGGATCAACCAGATCATCGTCGCCACTGTAATCTTCATCATCAACACCCCTCTTCGTCAATTCTTCCTCTCCTTCGATATTGACATCAGATTCTCGAGTCTTCAACCATTGAACCCTAGGACTCATGGTAATTATCTTAGATGCATCTTTTCTACATAAATTGTGGTTCTAAATTAATTAAAATCATTTTCTAATTGGAAACTCGCCAAAAACCCTAGCCAACGGACTTGTCTGGCCCAAGTACGGACTAGTACGATCAACTCTCTGGTCCAAAACGGACTTGTCTGGTCCCTGTGCGGACTAGTCCGGTATTCCTATTCTGAATATTCCCGGAACTTCTTTAATAATCCCCAAAATAACTTAAAACTTGTTCTAACATCTAATACTTAATTGTGACTAGTTAGTAAGCTATGATAGCAACCTAATAACATGCATTTCCTCATAATTGCATTATTGATGCATGTCATGGCATATTGAGTAATATGTGGGCATTTATTGATTGTAAAGTTTGTTTTGTATGTCTTTTGCGCGGAGTAGAAGGTGTTGCTCTAGAGCATTCTGTCGAGGACCTCCCGCACTAGAACTTCAAAGCTTTTGACCCTAATCAGGATCAGGAGCAAGGCAAGTGTCCTTGATCATTTTGATCCTTTTTGAAAAAAAAAACTGTATGCCTGTGTCAAAATGATGGGAAACCAAAGATAGGTGTTTACTAGGCTTGTTTGATCATCCTTGTCGCTTGGAATATATTATAGAGAGTCAGGAAGGGCATTTTACCTTTTTGCTTTGCTCTAATTAATTGGGATGGGAAAATAACCAAATGGCTTAACTATGAATTAATGAATTTATGGATGATGAGAATGTGAACATGGATAATTGGTAATATGGGACTTGGGAGATCTAAGTGAGCATGGTTTGTGAAATGGGCTGGATGATATGGTGGTTTGCTTGCCTTGGATCGAAGGCACAGTTCATGCGAGAATATGCCAAGACAACAGTGCCACCACAAGGCCATGTTTGGGTGCGACTTAGCTGATTAATTAGGTATATTGCCAGCATTGTAAGGATCATCTAGGGGAGTAGGGAATGGGAGTCACTTGGGTTTGCAATAGTGGCGGGACTGCGCTATTATCCGAATGGCACAATAGGGGGCCCTTGGTTGGATGTGTTCGGTTGGAGGCATCACCATCAGTGAAGCCTCAGTGGGTCTGAATATGCTGGTAATCCTTTGTAAAGACTATTTTGTGATCTCTTGGCCATACACCTAAGGAAGTGTAATTGGCATAAGGGAAGTTTCATTAGTCCCCGACGGGTGACAGAATCACAAACTCGTGGGTGAAGTGGTACAACCTCTGCAGAGTGTTAAAAACTATCATGATAGCCATGCTCCCGGTTATGAGCACCTAGACAATTTCCATGATTAGAGGAAACTTGGGAATGTTTGGTATTGGTTTTTGTTATGGACTGGATGGTGATAAATGGACATGGTTACTAATTATGGTAAGAATATGGCATATGGATGGACAATGAATGATGGATGTGAGTTATTATGTTTATTTGGGTTATGATGGGATTAATTCACATAGACATTGTAGGATGCTTTTCATATGTTTTAACTGTACTTTTCAGCAAATAGCCATTATTTATTATCGTTCATTGTTTAAGTTACATGTCATTATGTTTCCACACTTGCTGAGTATGACATGTGCCACCCTTGCAATACCCCCCACCAACAGTTTCAAGTGATGTTTGGGAGTACCTTGGGGATAATGCGGTATACTAGGTTGTGTGTTGCCATCGACTTGCCTGTGGTGTTGCTTGGAGCCGCGCATTCCCCTATGCTTAGTTTGCTTAGTTGCTTAATTAGATAATTTTCGCTGCAGTTATAGTTCAATAATGATCACTAGAGTTGTAATTTGAGGATTATTTGGATATTGTAATAAAAGTACTTAATTAACTTGTGTAGTGTTAATTTTTTGTATATCGTTTGTGATGCACTCGTGTATGTGTGTTGAACATCCTGGACACACATATGCATCGCAAATTGTTCATTTTTTTGTAACTGGGTGTCACATGCAATCACCCAATCTAGATTCTTTAGTGCTTCCTCTACCTTGTATGTTTCTAGAAAAGATACAAAAGAGTAACATTCATAGAAATTATCTATGCGAGATCTAGTTGATACTCCATTAGCCATGTCTCCAATGATGTTGTTGATGGGATCATCTCGTTGTATACTCTTATGTACTCTTGGGTGAGGGGCTTGTGAAGTTGCTTGCACTTCATTTTCTTCATTGTCAATGTATCCCCCTAGATCATTGCTTCCATGATTATATCGATCTTCTTTATCTTCCTGATCTTGATCTTGTACATGAGCTCCCCCTTGATCATTGCTTTCCTGTTGAGGTTCATCTTGAGCACTTGAGTCATGTGGTTGCTCTTGAGGTCGAATATCACCAAGTGCCATCCTCCTCAACGCTTGGCATTGGGCTTCTTCTTGATCGAGAACACACTTATCAACTTGCTCCACATGGGAGTCGTTAGTTTCATTGAACACTATGTCTCGTGCTATTTCAACAATGCTAGAGAATTTGTTGAAGACACGATATGCGTAGGCGTTCTAATCATAACCAAGCAAGAACCCTTCATCATATTTTGAAGCAAACTTCGAACTCCTCGGTTTCTTGTTCAGATTGAAACATTTACTTCCAAAACTATAAAATATGAAACATTTGGTATGTTACTAGTGAGGAGCTCATATGACATTTTCATCAAAAGTTAGTGAAGATACAACCGGTTTGAGGTATGACAACCGGTGTTCACCGCTTTAGCCCAAAACGAGTCCGAAGTCTTGTATTCGTCCAGCATCGTCCTCGCCATATCAATTAGCATCCTGTTTTTCCTTTCGTCCACCCCATTTTGTTGAGCGGAGTAGGGTGCCGAAAATTCATGTTTTATTCCTTCTTCATCTAGGTATTCCTCAACATGAGTATTGTTGAACTTGTTCTGATGTCACTTCTAATATTCTTTACGGTGTTGGAGAATTAATTTTGCGACCTTTTTAGAAATTTCTTGAGGATTCCCTGATTGTAGGATCAAAGAGCACATGAAAAGCTACCAGGGGGTGAATGGTAGATTATAACCTTTTCAGCGGAAGCAACAAATACCCCTTGGTAGAAAATTGATCTGTTAAAGAAGTTATGTGTGCGACTAATCTAAATGTGTTCAACTATGTCTAAAGTGGTATACATTATAGAGATCAAGTTAAGAAGACATGACAACAAGAATCACTGAAATGTGTCGAGAAAAACTCAAGTTACAATTGAAAGATTGAACGAAGGTCAATCTTTTCTACCAGAGAAAAAACAGATCTGCATCACTACAATGAAACTCGTGTAGATCCAAAAACACAAATCCAATGATCATGAAATTTTCGCAGATGATAGAAAATCAAGTAGTGAAGACAAATAAAAAATAATTACGTTAATTGGATTTGTAAAACTCGAGTTATGATAAAACTACCAAAGAAATGTAGTGTTGTGCAGAAAATCGATGAGAAAAACTTGTCTGCCACAAGTCAGACGAACAAGGCACAAAAGTTCCTTCCAACTACGAATTGTATTGATTAAAACACAAGACAAACAGCCCCAAAGTTATGCACCAGGAGCTCTGTCCTCCCTTGCTTATATAACCATCCCTAAGGCCAACCCCATCCTAACTAGGACTCAAATCCTAATCAGATTCAACTGAAACTTTCCATAACTGCTCAAGACTTCTCCATACGCAGATAGAAGCAATCTTAAGACTTCAAAACACCTCAGGAATGTATCCCACATTCCTAAAACAACCTAACTTCGTGTCCGACATGAAATATTTCAATATTTTAGTCAAACCCGACTCAGCCGCAGCCTGAGTCCATAACATAGTCGGTTGGACCTTTGCGACCAATTTTTTATGTCCACATCACTTCATCACGCCTCGAAACCATTTATCCACGTCCATGCACTCCTCGCACACGTGCAAAAACATTACAATGATGTCCACGATACCTTCATATGCATTGTTCTTGATTCAAACTTGATGTGCGACCTCCTGATCAACTTAACCACAATTCCTCCCGAACTTGGTTGTCGAACCTCATCTTCTCCCTAAGACTAGTTCAATAGATCTGGTCACTAGCCATGTCTTGAACTCAATCAACACCTGCACATGAATAAACAACCAATGCTTCCGAGCACAAGTCCTCGACTTGACTCTCGTTAGTTCTGAAACCACGACGCCCTATGTGAGCACCTCACATAAGCATGTTGCAAACCTTAGCAAAAATATATCAACCATAACCACCAAAATACACTAAAAACTTAGTAAAAAAATACTAAGCAGAACCATTGCAATCTAGCGCCGGACTTTGCCAAAGCAAACCAGACCTTTAGCTGGAGCTTACCAAAGCTAGCAGGACCTAGCACTGGAGCTTACCAAAGCTACTCGGACCTAGCGCCGGAGCAAACCAAAGCTAGTCGGACCTAGTGCTGAAGCTAACCAAAGCTAGTCGAACCCAACACTGGAGCTAGCAAAAACATGTCGGACCTAGCCATAGCAAGTCAGACCTTACGTATGACCTTGCCAGGGCTACCCAAAACAAGCCGAACCTATTGTCGGACCTTGCTGGAGCTCGGACCTAGAGTCGGACCTTATTGAAACAAGTGTTTTGGCGGTATTCAAAACATTTATCGTCATAGCCAATGTATTCAACACACATAGGTCTCACAATCTCCCCCTCGATAAATGCATTGGCAACACAACATAAAATCCGAACATTGGCTTATTCACATGAAATGTTTTGAAAACAATTTTCTCCTCAAAATATTTCTCCCCCTTTGTAAATCAAAAATAAAATGAGAAGAAAAACAAAAATAAAATTCTCCACCTCAGAAGAATTGTGCCAAAACACTTGTGAAATGTGTGATCAATTTCTCCCCCTTTGACAATGTATTCAGCAAGGTACAAAAGAGAAATTATAATTGTTATGAGCATATTATAATATAAACATATAAAACAAACCTCATCCAAGTAATACTATAAAGTAACTTACACTATCACATCAATGAAATATAGAAAGTAGTGTAAGCCATGCTAGAGATCAAATGTAATTTTCAATTTAAGCAAGTCATGATCTCACAAACTTAACTATTTGAAAACCTGAAACCATCACACTTGTTGCTGCATTTTCATTTTTCGATATTATTTAAATCACAAATTGTGATCATATAACATTTGCAGGAGATTATATGCCCCATCTGCCTTATTCAAACCAACCAAGCCAAGCCTATGTCAATTGACAATCAGAAGCTTAAGGACATGGTTTTAGTCATACACATGTTCTTCTAATTTCATATCTAAGTGCAAAGATAAGCCATCTCAAAAGAAGAAGTGCGATGCATGCATATTCTCTTGATACTTTCTCATTTTTATTTTATCATGAAAGTTCAACATGTGGATAGTTGATTGATTAATTTTTCATTATTAAAAGCACTTGTGAGCATGCAACGATTTCAAAACAGCAAGAAAGTTTGACCATGAGCAAATTTAGTGTAAGTATTTATTCCAATTACTAATCATGGAAAAAACTACAAAATGTATAACATGAGTAATGTTGTAAGAATTTTCAACATGTAAAAGGAATCACAAAGTCATATATGTATGAAATACTATGCTCATATTATTTTTAATTCAGATCTCAAAATTGAAAGCTCCCCCTCAATATAAGCCATGAGGATGCATAACCCCTATTTCACTACGAATGAAACAAAAACGAGTGAATTCCAAATGTTTTGTAAAAATTTCATCCAATTGTTGTTTGGTACCGACATGGTGAGGCACAATGTTTTCTTTTACAATATTATCATGGAGAAAGTGATACCTAATATCAATGTGCTTTGTTCTAGAATGTTGCACGGGGTTTTTATCAATGCAAATAGAACTAGTGTTATCACGAAACAATGGAACACTATCTAGATCAACCCCTTAGTCCTTAAGAGTTTAAACAATCCAAAGAATTTGTGACCAAGCGCTAGCAGCAGCTACATATTCAGATTTAGCTGTGAATTGTGCAACTGAGCTTCGTTTTCTAGAGGATGAAGCAACAAGTGAATTACCAAGAAAATGACATGCACCTGAAGTACTTTTCCAATCAGTCCTACAACCCCCAAAATCAGCATTCGGAAAAGTTTTCAAAGTAACAGTTGAGGAAGAAGGAAGAAAACTGCCAAATTCTTGATTTCCATGTAAGTACCTGAGAATTCTTTTGACGGCTTGACGATGTGAAGTACGTGGGGAAGCTTGAAGCCGTGCACGAAGAAATATGCTGAATTGTATGTCGGGTCTTCATATCGTGAGCTACAAAAGTGATCCAATCATGCTTCTATATTTTTTTTGATTCGCGGGTTCACCATCTTCGTCATGTTCAAGTGTCGTTGCTTCCTTTGTTTGCTTGAATTGCAGCCCCAAAAAGTACATGAGTTCTCCCATCATACTTATCTCAAATTCTGAAATCATCATAGCTGAAAACCTGGAAACAAGATCATGAGAAGCACAACCAAAGATAATATCATCCACATACACTTGAACGAATAATGAGTCATTGCCATGCTTAAGCACAAAAATAGTTTTACCAACCTTGCCATGGTGAACCCCATTTCATGTAAGAATGTTTTAGCATATCATACCATGCTCTAGGGCCTTGTTTGAGACCATACAAGGCTCTAGACAATTTGTAAAGATGATTAGGAAAATCTGGATTTTCAAAACTCGGTAGTTGCTTGACATAAACATACTCATCTATTTATCCATTAAGAAACCACTTTTAACATCCATTTGATATAGATTAAAACCTTTAGATGCAGCAAAAGCTAACAAAATTGTTATGGCTTCTAATCTAGCAACAGGAGCAAAAGTTTCATCAAAATCTAGACCTTCAACTTGTGTGAAACCTTGAGAAACCAACCTAGCCTTATTCCTAACCACGACCCCATCGTCACTTTGTTTTTTTTAAAACCCATTTAGTTCCAATTAAGGTGTGGCCTAGAGGTGGAGGTACAAGATTCTAAACATTATTTCTTTTAAAATTTTATAACTCTTCTTGCATGGCGGTAATCCAAGATTTATTAGTGAGTGCGTGTGATATATCTTTGGGTTCGAAGGAAGAAACAAAAGCAGAATGAGCATAAGAGTTTGGATCACAAATCCTGGACCGTGTGACTCGTCCGTGCAAGCTTCCAATAATTTATTGCGGAGGATGGCTTTTGAGAACCAAAAGGGAAGTGGACACTTCACAAGCTTCTTCTTCTTTATGTTCATCGCAAATCTATGAGCTTGTGATTTGAGGACGATCTGGACCATCAATGGTAGTCATTGGTGCTGGTTGCGAATCAACATACGGAGCTAAAACAATGTCATTAGTTGCTGAATTTTCAGTCAGCAGCTCCACTTCTTCCTCATCTTCAATGAAAATGCTCTCCCCCAGCAGATATCGATCCGGACCTGCAATATTTGAGCTAGTACCTGGGCTAGCTTCATCAAAAGAAATCTCACAAGTCTCCACAATTTTGTTAGTGTCAAGTAAAAGCACACGGTAGCCTCTAGTATGAGGTGGATAACCAAGAAGTATGCCATCAACAGTTCTAGCTTGAAATTTATCAACATTACATGTTTCATAACAAAGTATTTGCAACCAAAGACCATAAAGTGTGTACACTAGGCCTATGTCCAAACTGAAGCTCATATGGTGTTTTTCCTAGCCTAGCACGCAAGAAAAAATGATTTGAAACATAACAAGCGGTTGCAACCCCAAAACATTCTAGGAGTCTGATATTCATCAAGCATAGTCCTAGCAATTTCAACTAAGGTTCTATTCTTTCTCCCTACAACACCATTTTCTTGAGTTACATATGGTGAAGAAAATTGATGATCTATTCCTTTTTCAGCACAAAAATGATCAAAACATTGATTTTTAAATTCAATTCCATAATCACTTCTAATTGCTCTTAAAGATTCTGTGTGGTCAATTGATAATCTAATAAATAAAGTCCTAAAGTGACTAAAAGCTTCATTTGTAGATGCCATAAAATGAACCCGAGAGTATCTAGAATAGTCATCAACAATCACAAGAACATATCATTTACCTCCGAAGGATTGAACACATGAAGGTCCTACGGTGTCAAGATGCAAAAGTTGACCCAGTTCAGTTGTCATGGTCTTTATGACAGCAACATGTGAACCTGCAACCATCTTAGCATGTCTACAAGAAGGGCACACAATTTATTTGTCCCCTTTCAGCTTAGGCAGCCCACGTATGCGATCAAGAGCACTAACACATGTGAGATGATCAAAGCCTATGTGACCAAGACTACGATGCCAAAAATATAAGTCTTTGGAATCATTAGCAGCTAGACACCTATCCTTAGAAGAAGACATATCAAAATCAGCTTGAAAAACTTTTCCAAACCGAGACATGTTAAAAATAAGCTCACTATTTGAACCTACAACTTTGCATCAATTTTTATTGAAAATAATTTTCAGGTTTTAATCTAGCAATTGTGAAACAGAAAACAAGTTGTATTTCAAATTTTTGACAAGTGCCACATCCTTCAAAGTGTAGTGATCATTTACTCTAACCGAACCCTTAGAAATTATAGGAGTTCAAGAATTATAGGCAAAAGTAACATTCTCTACACGTGACACAAAAGAGAGGGAGGAAGACCATTCTTTTTACCTGTCGTGTGGCATGAGCAACCTGAATCCACAATCCAAACGTTCTCCTTCCTCAAGTGTGTAACCTTCATAGAAGCACAATACGTCGATGACTCAACACAGGGGTTAGTCAAAAGGCATTTAGGAATCCAGTACTGAGTCACACGACGTGTAGCAGGAAAAACACGCGAAGGCTGAGATAAAACAGCGGGGTTATGAGCCAAAGCTTGATGATTCTTTTACCCAACTACTGACCTACGTGGTGTTACATGTGTAGCACGAAAAACAGTAGGTTTGGGAGCAACTTTTGCATGTTTTCGACTCATTACAGCAGGTTGCATGTTCCTATCATTCGGTTTAGCATGTGCAACAAATTTTGCAGGAAAGTTATGATATCTAGCAATCATTCTTTCCCTTTTCTGTTGTTTAGCTAGTCTATAACAAAAATATATGACATGACCATCTCTACCACAGTAGGTACAATGAATTTTAACTTTGTGTTCATGTCTAATGAGCAAGCAACATTTTTTTCAATACCGAATGAGACAACACTCCTGCAGATTTGAAAACCACTTCTTTTTGTTTAGGAACTGTTTGAATCAAACCACTTCCTAATGACTTTACAATTTTAGGTGGATGTGCCTTATCATGAGCATGAGAATCAAAACCTAAACAAACTTTATCATTGCAAGACTTGGAAGAATTCAGAAGCAAGTTTAGGTTCTTATTCCAATTACAAAACAATTATAATGTCCTATGCATGTTATCAAGTTTATTTGACAAATCAAGGCAATTTTCACATGAAGTTTTTCCTTTTAATTGGCAATTGGAACAATATTTAACTTCATGAGAACGTAAAGCATTGTTCAATATAGAAATTTCATTCATAGCATATTGTAGTTTCTTAGCAAGATCATCACAAGTAGAACAATGCTAATAAATTTTAGAACAACAAGCAATCTTTCAAGTTTTTATCATTAAGTGCAGCAAGCTCTCTGTTCTTTTCAATTTCTATCTCAAGTTTATCATGTATGGAGGTGTGCACACCTCTTAGAGAGGAAAATTGTTCATATATTAAATCACATGAGGACATCGTGTGGATTGCTATGGCTCAGCACGTGTTGTTCAACCCAAAGCAACCATGGTAGCTGAATGTAGGCCTAGAGGGGGGGTGAATAGGCCTTTTTGAATTTTTCTCAGTTCCTGTAACACTCAACAACACAGTCAATACCAGAGATATCGGACTAGTCCGGTAAAGTGTGGACTATCCCGGTTTTCACGGGCTAAGTTGATCAAGTTCAGTCAATTTGATTGATTCGTTAATGTTTGCAGCGGAAATATAAACTTGAATGACAGTTTAATAGTTGTATGTCGGATTCTATTACAATTAAGGCTCTTGTTCAACAATTTAACTCAAATTGAACAAAGTGAATCAAACCCTAGATTAAGTTGATCAATTAAGATGAAGGACGCACAAGGACAAGATACAAGTTTTATCCCGTGGTTCGGCTACCACGAAGGCAACCTACGTCCACGTTGAGGAGCCCACAAAAGGACCGGGTCTTCTCCAACCCCTCCCTCGTCGGATTGCCACGAAGGCCAATCCTCTTCCACTAATCACAAAGGGTAAATAACCAAGTTGAAGGGGCGTTCTCACACGTTGAGAGCTCCCTTGATTACAACTTACAAAGCCACCAATAATACACTCGAAAATTACAAATTGAAACGCAAGAGTGTGTTAGAGAATCAAAACAAGAGCTCAATGATGTGTGCCAAGTGTCTCTCCAATGATCTAGAAGTGATCTTCAATAGATTGATCTATATTGCACTTAATTTCGTGGAGAGAGGTGGTTTTTGAGTCTTTTGGGAGGTGTGACGGTGCTAGGGTTCGAGAGAGTTTAAAAGTGGGTCGTGCACCTCTATTTATATGGGGTTTCTAAAAGTGACCGTTAGGGTTTAGAAAGATCGGACTAGTCTGTGGTGGTCACCGGACTAGTCCGGTGTGCCGTGTGAAGCAAACCCTAAGTGTCCAGAAATATCGGACTAGTCCGGTTGAAAACGGACTTGTCCGATTTCACTACTGGAAATCTTCGGACTAGTCCGATTGCCATCGGACTTGTCCGGACATATGAAACCCTAAGTGTTTAGGATGACAAGTCCGCACTTGGAGGACTTGTCCGATATAGATCAGTGTGTATATCGGACTAGTCCGTGTAGACATCGGACTTGTCCGAATTGGATCAGAATGAATATCGGACTAGTCCGGATCACAAGGGACTTGTTCGATTTTGTGTGACTTGTGCATTGTGTTGAGGACTAGTCCGCATTGGGGAGGACTAGTCCGAAGTGGATCAGAAAGATATCGGACTAGTCCGGTGGGGACCGGACTTGTCCGATCTAGTGCAGAATGTGATATCGGACTAGTCCGGCTGTTATCGGACTAGTCCGGTCCTGTATAACTTTGTGCATTGTGTGTGTGTGCTTGAAAGTGATTGAGCTCTTGGGTGTGTTTCCTTAACACACTCCATACATAATAATCTAATATTTTCTTCTCCTTGAGCTCAAATTCACTTTGCTTCTCATTTCCCTTCTTTTTGGCATTTTGCTCATTTTTCATCATTTGCCTGCATTCATCTCAACAAAAGGATTAGGATCCCAATTGCTTGTCATAAATCATCCAAAACCCACAAGGGAGTCCTAGATGCACTTTCAATCTCTCCCTTTTTGGTGATTGGTGACAACCAATTGAGATTTCACAAAATAAGGCAAAAAATTAGATTTTCATAAAGTATGCACATATGACTCAAAAATACATCAAGCAACAAGAGAATTATCCATATGTGCATTATTTATGGTGGGATGCATACTAAGTGCATGAATACATTGAGAATGACAGAATTTACATTAATCAACCGATACCAAGTGCATATGACATTCCAGGAGCAAAAATGCAGTTTTCATCACATACTCGCGAATAAATTGAGCAATTCATCACAAGACCAAACTTAATATGAAAACAGTGTTAAACTATTACAATCACAAATAAAAGTACAGAGAAGGCTCTCTCCTCGCATCCTATTACAGCTAAGCTAAGACTGGACTCCCCCTCAATCTCTCCCCCTTTGGCATCAAGACACCAAAAAGAGAGAGAGGAAGGTCCTAGATTCTTCACTCTTCGCTGTCTGTCCTCTCATCATCTTCTTCGTCTTCTTTGCTCTCCACTTGACGGGGACGAGAGGGAGGAGGAGGAGCGGAGCTGCTCGAGCCCCCAATGCCAAAATAGGCAAGCTCGAAGGGGGACAAGGGCCCGAGCTCGGAGATGTTAGGATCAGAATCTTCAGAAATTACTGGAGATCCAATGGGGTTGATCTCCAGCTTTTCACTCAGTTGCTTCACATTGGCTTTGATATATCTCATATCCTCCTTCCTCTTCTGATTGAGTTTATGAAGCTTTACTTTAGTCTTCTTGCAGGAGGAGAATATTGCGGTCAAGTATTTGAGGATCCCACTGGCGGATCCTCTCTGAGGGGCTTCCCTGGAGGGGGGAGGAGCCCTAGCAGCATCTCTTTCTCTTGCCGGTGCCTCAGGACTTGAGGTCGGCGAGGGAGCAGCCTAGACACTCACAGGCTAAGGCTTCTGAGGCCTCAGGGGAGTGTGCTCTACATCCTTCACAAATTCTATTCCTGTGACCTTCTCAATCATGAACATAAAGTAGGGAGCATAGCCACAGGACCGGTTGGGAGTGCTTGAGATGTTGACCATGTCGTTCCATATGTAATCTGCAACATCAAACTTTCTCTTCTTGCTTATGACCCTCATTAGAGTCCGGAGGTAGCCCTGTACACTCCCTGCATCCCCATCCTTGGGGGCAATGGTCCTCCGTAGAATTCTGTTCAGAACCACAAAGAAGGGATTCATGTTCTTTGTGGAGGGAGGAACATACTTAGAGTTGGGCTCATACATGAACTTCATTCCGTCCCTCTCAATGACCCCTATGTTGTGGATGATCAGGTGGTCGTTTCCAGCAGAGTCTAAATGGAGCAAGCTTGCAAAATCCTCCTGAGTGATGGAGTACTTGAATCCATGGGTCATCCAAGTCACACTCTCTTCATCTTCACTCGAGAAGTGGCACGTTGCATAGAATTGTGCAATCACATCATCATTCCAATTGTGTCTGAAGGCAAACAGTTCCTTCAGACCATGCCTTTCTGCTGCAGCAATGACCTCATCAAAAGCTGAGCACTTCTTCTTCTCTAGGTAGGCCCAGTCAATCCACTGACTGCGCACCACCGAAGTCTTCATCGGCAGGTAAACCAGCCTGTAGAAATCTGCATGGAAGTTTGTCCAAAACCTTCCATCAGCTGCCTGCTTTGGCCTTCCATAGCAATCAATGCTTCTTAGCTTGGCTGCCACATCGCTGCCTTTCCCATTGAATTTCTCTTCATTGGGGTCCCGGACCCCTTCTCTGGGAGCATGAAGCTTCAAGGGCCCAACTGGCCCCGTTGCGACTCCCTTGCCCTTTCCTCTTGCTTGACGAAGGCCGCTTGTAGACGCAGCAGCCTTCGAGGCGGGCTTCTTGACACAGACCTTCCTCCGAACCTTGGGAGGGGAAGTAGCAGGCTCGGAAGGTCTTTCTTGGCGTTTCTTGCCAAGACCCGCCGAGGACCGAGGTGCCACCTCGTGGTCCAACTCGGCCTCAAAGTCGGAGATCTCGTTGTCAGAGCTCGACATGATCTGAGAATGATTGAGCAAGAATAATGACAAGTTATACAAGGCATAGGTAAGACAAGATAGCAATGGATGGCATTAAGGAATTAAGGAATTAGGTTTCAGGTTCAGAAACATCGGACTTGTCCGGTGCTCAGGAACGGACTAGTCCGGGGTACCGGACTTGTCCGTGCATGTACCGGACTAGTCCGGTGTTCATCCTCAAAAACCTAACAGATTGGTCAAGGGATGATTCCTAATGCAAATCTAGTCTAGCATACACGTAGTACATCAAATAAGCATGTATCTAGTGAAGGATGCTAGGCTATACGATCAACAATGGAGATAAACAAGATTTCTAGGGTTTTGAAGAAATTTACCGAAGAAATCGATTGACGCTTGAAGGTTTGGGGGTTGGAGGGCGAACAAGTCCGCTAGCTTCAATCCCCAAGAGGTCAAGCTTGATCTCCGCCCAAATTTGGACTTTTTCAACGGAGGGAGGAGAAAATCGCCTTGGTGGCTCGAGCGCAAGAGAGAGGAAAGCGTGAGCAAAAGTGGGGGTGAGGAGATTAGGGTTTGGTGGCGGCTAGGGTTATGGACACGAAAAATCGGGCAAGTCCGGACATGACCGGACTAGTCCGAAGTCATCCAGAGACCTATATCGGACTAGTCCGTGGTCTATCGGACTAGTCCGGCCTAACCGGCACTCTGCGGACTAGTCTGCATGGGCGGACTAGTCTGGGTAACCACGGACTAGTCCGTGG
This sequence comes from Tuctoria greenei, assembly GCA_036927565.1. NCBI lineage: Eukaryota > Viridiplantae > Streptophyta > Magnoliopsida > Poales > Poaceae > Tuctoria > Tuctoria greenei. The sequence continues at coordinate 106,556,571 of JAYESD010000008.1, forward strand.
TCACCAGGAAAGAATTGCATAGCCCATTCATATATATTTGAAGGCTCAATAATAGAGAATAGAGAGGCAAAACAATTCAAGTAATCTTGATGAATTTGACCAGTAAGCATACAACAATCAAACAATGATCAAAATTCATCAAGATCTAATTATTGACATAGTTTTTCTAGAGAAAAAAATGGAGAGGGATGATTTTCACAATTCAATCAACATTTTGAAGCAATCATACAGGTATGCAACTTTTCAAGCCACACTCCGAGAATCAAGAATATTTAGCTCATTTCGGAGTTCGCAAAAACGCTTTTCATCAAGTGGCTTGGTGAATATGTCGGCCAATTGTTTTTGGGTGTTGACATGTGAGATGGTTATGTCTCCTTTCATGGAATGGTCTCTCAAGAAATGATGTCTTATGTCTATGTGTTTAGTCCTAGAGTGCTCAACTGGATTGTGGGCTATATTAATGGCAATCTCATTATCACAAAGGAGAAGAATACGGTTCATATTGTAACCGTAATCCCTTAGAGTTTGTCTCATCCAAAGGAGTTGTGCACAACAACTCCCGGCTGCAACATACTCCGCTTCGGCTGTGGATAATGGAATGGAATTTTGTTTCTTAGATGACCAAGAAACCAAAGATCTTCCTAGGAATTGGCATGTGCCAGAGGTGCTTTTTCTATCAACTTTGCACCCAGCATAATCTGCATCGGAGTAACCAATGAGATTGAATTTGGAGCCTTTTGGGTACCAAAGACCAAGGTTGGGTGTATGAACTAAATATCTCAAGATTCTTTTTACGGCTGTCAAGTGACATTCCTTAGGATTGGCTTGAAATCTTGCACACAAACATACACTCAACATAATATCTGGCCAAGATGCACATAAGTAGAGTAAAGATCCAATCATGGAGCGATATACCTTTTGGTCGACGCTTGGTCCATCTTCATTGAGATCCAAGTGGCCAATCGTAGCCATGGGAGTCTTTATGGGCTTTGCCTTGTCCATGCCAAACTTCTTGAGTATGTCCTGTGTGTACTTGGTTTGGCTTATGAATGTTCCTTCCCTTTGTTTCCGCACTTGGAATCCCAAGAAGTACTTCAATTCTCCCATCATTGACATTTCAAACCTGTGTGTCATAATTCTACTAAATTCTTCACAGAAAGATTGGTTAGTTGACCCAAACATTATATCATCAACATAGATTTGGCAAATAAAAAGATCATTATCTAGATTCTTAGTGAATAATGTATAATCTACCTTGCCAATTTGAAAACCATTATCAATTAAGAAATCTCTAAGACACTCATACCAAGCTCTAGGAGCTTGTTTGAGGCCATAGAGAGCCTTACGCAGTTTATATACGTGGTCGGGGAACTCTTCGTCTTCAAACCCGGGTGGTTGCTCCACGTACACCTCTTCCTTGATTGGTCCATTGAGGAAGGCGCTTTTCACGTCCATTTGATACAGCTTGAAATCATGGTGAGTAGCATATGCAAGTATTATTCTAATTGATTCAAGCCTAGCTACTGGAGCAAAAGTCTCATCGAAATCCAAACCTTCGACTTGTGAGTAACCTTTGGCCACAAGTCGTTCCTTGTTTCTTGTCACCACTCCGTGTTCATCTTGCTTGTTGCGGAAGACCCACTTGGTGCCCACTATATTTGCATTGGGTCTTGCCACAAGTTCCCAAACCTCATTTCTCTTGAAGTTGTTCAACTCTTCTTGCATTGCGACCACCCAGTCCGGATCCTTCAATGCATCCTCAGTCCTGCGTGGTTCCAAAAAAGAGACAAACGAGTAATGCTCACAAAAATTAGCTATACGAGATCTAGTGGTTACTCCCTTTTGGATGTCACCGATGATGTTGTCGATTGGGTGATCCCTTTGAATGCATTGGTGTACTCCTGGGTGTGGCACTTGGAGAGTTGTGTGTTGGTGATCATTTTCTTCTCCCCCTGAGTGGTTGCCCTCGTTGATTTGTTGATCATCTTCATATTCTTGTGATTGATCTTGTATCGAAGCTCCCCCTTGACTGTTGATCTCCTCTTGTGGTTCACTTTCCTCTTGTATTTGTGACGATGACTCTTGTGGTTGAACTTCGCCTAGAGCCATTCTCTTCAATGCTTGATAAGGAGCTTCTTCTTTACCTAATTCACATTGATCAACTTGCTCCTTTTGGGAGCCATTAGTTTCATCGAACACTACGTCACGTGCCACTTCAACAAGTCCGGAGGCCTTGTTGAAAACACAATAGGCGTAAGTGTTCGAATCATAACCAAGCAAGAAACCTTCATCGGACTTTGAAGCGAACTTTGAAGTCCTGGGATTCTTGTTCAAGATATAACATGGAGAGCCAAAAACTCTAAAATATGAAATGTTTGGTTTGTTACCGGTGAGTAGCTCATAAGGAGTCTTCTTGAGTAGTTGATGAAGGTAGAGTCGATTTGCGGCATGGCAAGCGGTGTTAATTGCTTCCGCCCAAAATCAATCCGACGTCTTGTATTCATCGAGCATTGTACTTGCCATCTCTATGAGCGTTCGGTTCTTCCTTTCGGCAACTCCGTTTTGTTGTGGAGAGTACGGTGCTGAAAATTCGTGCTTGATTCCCTCTTCATCAAGGTACTCCTCCACTTGTATGTTCCTGAACTCCGTGCCGTTGTCGTTCCGAATACTCTTGATCGATAGTGAGAACTCGTTTTGCGCTCGCTTGAAGAATTTCTTGAGTGTCCCTTGTGTTTTTGACTTGTCATGCACAAAGAACACCCAAGTGAAGCGGGAAAAATCATCAATAATGACTAAACCGTATTTATTACCGCCGATGCTTATGTAAGCAATTGGACCAAATAAGTCCATATGAAGTAGTTCGAGTGGTCTTGTCATAGTTATGATGTTCTTTGCGGGATGATGTTCTCCAACTTGCTTCCCGGCTTGGCACGCGCTACAAGGCCTGTCTTTCTCAAAAACAACATCTTTCAAACCTCGGATGTGATCGGCCTTGAGGAGTTTTTGAAGGTTCCTCATACCAACATGTGCTAGCCGTCTATGCCACAGCCAACCCATGTTGGTTTTTGCAATCAAGCATGTGTCGAGTTCGTCTTTATCCTTGTTGAAGTCAACAAGGTAAAGCTTTCCCTTTCAACATACCCTTGAATGCAACGGAACCATCACTCCTCCTTGAGACGGTCACACCCTCGTTAGTGAACAAGCAATTATAACCTTTGTCACATAATTGAGATATGGACAGCAGGTTATAATCTAAAGATTCAACATGTAAAACATGAGAAAGAGTGTGTTCAGAGGATATTGCTATTTCACCGGTACCGAGGACCCTTCCTTGACTATTATCTTCGAAGTAGATGCCTTCGTTTGGGTCCTCGTTTTCTTCATATTCCACGAACATCCTCCTTTCTCCGGTCATGTGGTTGGTGCATCCACTGTCTAGCACCCATTTGGATCCACCGAAGGAATAGGCCTGCAGAAACAAATTATGCCTTGGTTTTAGGTACCCAAGCTTGCTTGGGTCCTTGGAGGTTAGTTACAATACATTTCGGCACCCACACATGGGATTTTGTGTTCCCATGGCGTGGCCCAACATAATAAGCATAAACTTTACCAAGATTGTTTCTCATTAATACATAAGAGGCATCAAAGGTTTTGAACAAAAGTTGCTGTTGTTTATGGATCGGACTAGTCTGGGTGACCGGACTTGTCCGGATGACCGGACTTGTCCGGACCACAACCGGACTAGTCCGGTGTTCATGAGAGTTCAGGTTCTTAATTTTCGAGTTACCAGGTTGTGAGGGTCCTCCCTTCACAAAGGTAATCCTTCCCTCGTTATTCTTATGACTTCCAGCATTTTTCTTTCCATCATAAGAGTAACCAATGCCATACTTGACATTTGGAGGTATTTGGACCAAGTATGCACTACGTGCATAGTTGATCCTCTCCTTGTCAAATATCCCACATTGGGTAGGATTTTTATCCTTTGTGGAGGTAGACTTTTCCTTCAACCTGGTGTCGATTTTACCACATTTGCACATATGAACCAGATTAGTTGAAGTGGGTTGAGAAGGTAGACTTGAAGAGGAGGAAGATTCACTTAGCTCGAGTGACTCAACTTGCACTTCAAGGATCTTGTTAACCTTGATCAGGTCATCAAGTTGATCCTTGATTGTAACATTTGAGTTGGTTAACTCCAAGCAAGTTTTCTTGCTTGAAGTTAGCTCAAGCTCTAGTGAGCTGTTTTTCTCCTTTTCAAGAACTAGATGATTGTCAAGTTCGACATACTTCTCCTTTTGGGAGATAATCATATCCTCTTGACGATCAATTAGTCGTTCCTTCTCAACAAGTTGGTCAAGTAAAAATTTCATTTTAGCAGCAGTTTTTCTGTCTAATCCAATTAACATATCTTCATCATCACTATCTAGTTCATCATTACTTGAGTAGGAATGCATGGAAGGAGTTTTTATGTTTACCTTGCGTTTACCTTCTTTTGCCATGAGGCAAGTGCCATGTCCCTTCTTTGTACCGAGCGTGGGGAAGAGTGTGGGTTTCTTGGACGTGCTTTCAATGGCTATGCTAGCCATCTCTTCTTCATTGGATGATGAGGACTCATCGTTTGAGTCCCACTCCTTTCCAATGTGTGCTTGTTCAGCTTGTTTCTTCTTCTTGAAGAATTTCTTCGGTTGAGGCTTGACTTCTTTATTCTTCTTCTTGTTGTCCTCATATGGGCAATCGACTATAAAGTGGTTATACTCACCACAACTATAGCACGCCCGCCTCATCTTCGGCTTTGTCCTCTCTTTGTACTTGCCTTCACTTGATTTTGTTCCTTGTCTTTTCTTCAATATTCTTTTGAACTTTTTCATGAACAAAATCATATCCTCTTCATCCAGCTCACTGCTTTCATCATCGCTCTCCTCCTCAAGCTGTGCTTCTCTTGCTTCTTTGGATAGAGGCTTGAGTGTGGACTTTAAGGCAACTCCCTTCTTCTTGGCCGATGTGAGGTCGGCTATTTCTTTGACGTGCTTGGCTTGTTTCTCCATCATTTCAAAGTTGATGATTTTGCCAAGCAATTCATCTGGAGTCATCCTCTTGTACCCAGGACTTTCTCTGATCATAGAGCATAGTGTGACATTGCGAGGCATAAAGGCTCTAAGGATGAGCTTTACAACCTCGTGGTCATTCCACTTCTTGCTCCCATATGATCGAACTTTGTTTACCAGTGTCTTCAATCGGTTGTACATGTCCTGGGGAGACTCGTCTTCTTCAATTGCGAACCTTCCTAGTTCGCCTTCGATCATTTCAATTTTCGCCTCCCGCACATGCCGATCACCTTCATGGGCTGTTTGTAGTGTGTCCCATATTTCCTTGGCAATCTCCAGTCCGTCCACCTTTGTGAATTCATCTCGACTTAGAGAGGAGGTGATTACGGCTGCGGCTTGAGCGTTTCTGTGGATGGCTTACTCTTGACTTGGGGTGAGCTCTTCGTCGTCATCTGGGATGTCTATTCCTGTGCACACAATATGCCATAAACTTGGGTTAAGGGAAATCAAGTGCATCTTCATATTTTGCCTCCACATGGAGTAATCACTCCCATCGAAGTGTGGGGCTTTTCCAAGATGAATAGATAGGTAATGGCTGTTGTTTGAATTTAAACGATCATAGTTAAAAGGATATCGGGAGTAGTCGGTGTGACTACTCCCCTTCTTCTTTTCTTCAACTTTAGCTTTCCCTCTGGAATGTGCTTTCTTTCTGAGCAGTGCTTTCAGCTCCAGCGCCTCCTCGTCATCATCATCAAAGTCTTGAATTGCTTCGAGATACTTTTCCAGCTTTTGGTTCTTGTCGTTGTTCACTTCTTCCTGGTTGTTGATTTTCTGAACTTCCTTCTGTCCCACATGATCTCTTTGAGTGGTTGCACTCTTTCTTGAAGAACACGCTCTGATACCAATTGAATGTAGGCCTAGAGGGGGGTGTATAGGCCTTTTTGAATTTTTCTCGGTTCCTGTAACACTCATCAACACAGTCAATACCAGAGATATCGGACTAGTCCGGTAAAGTGCGGACTAGTCCGGTTTTCATGGGCTAAGTTGATCAAGTTCAATCAATTTGATTGATTCATTAATGTTTGTAGCGGAAATATAAACTTGAATGATAGTTTAATAGTTGTATGTCAGATTCTATTACAATTAAGGCTCTTGTTCAACAATTTAACTGAAATTGAACAAAGTGAATCAAACCCTAGATTAATTTGATCAATTAAGATGAAGAACGCAAAAGGACAAGACACAAGTTTTATCCCGTGGTTCGGCTACCACGAAGGCAACCTACGTTCACGTTGAGGAGCCCACAAAAGGACCGGGTCTTCTCCAACCCTTCCCTCTTCAGATCGCCACGAAGGCCAATCCTCTTCCACTAATCACAAAGGGTAAATAACCAAGTTGAAGGGGCGTTCTCACACGTTGAGAGCTCCCTTGATTACAACTTACAAAGCCACCAATAACACAATCAAAAATTACAAATTGAAACGCAAGATTGTGTTAGAGAATCAAACCAAGAGCTCAATGATGTGTGCCAAGTGTCTCTCCTTTTATCTAGAAGTGATCTTCAATAGATTGATCGATTTTGCACATAATTTCATGGAGAGACGTGGTTTTTGAGTCTCTTGGGAGGTGTGATGGTGCTAGGGTTCGAGAGAGTTTAAAAGTGGGCCGTGCACCTCTATTTATATGGGGTTTCTAAAAGTGACCGTTAGGGTTTAGAAAGATCGGACTAGTCCGTGGTGGTCACTAGACTAGTCCGGTGTGCTGTGTGAAGCAAACCCTAAGTGTCCAGGAATATCGGACTAGTCCGGTTGAAAATGGACTTGTTCGATTTCACTACTGGAAATCTTCGGACTAGTCCGATTGCCATCGGACTTGTCCGGACATATGAAACCCTAAGTGTTTAGGATGACAAGTCCGCACTTGGAGGACTTGTCCTATTTAGATCAGTGTGTATATCGGACTAGTCCGTGTAGACACCGGACTTGTCCGAATTGGATCAGAATGAATATGGGACTAGTCCGGATCACAAGGGACTTGTCCGATTTTGTGTGACTTGTGCATTGTGTTGAGGACTAGTCCGCATTGGGTAGTACTAGTCCGAAGTGGATCAGAAAGATATCGGACTAGTCCGGTGAGGACCGGACTTGTCCGATCTAGTGCAGAATGTGATATCAGACTAGTCCGGTTGTTATCGGACTAGTCTGGTCCTGTATAACTTTGTGCATTGTGTGTGTGTGCTTGAAAGTGATTGAGCTCTTGGGTGTGTTTCCTTAACACACTCCATACATAATAATCTACTATTATCTTCTCCTTGAGCTCAAATTCACTTTGCTTCTCATTTCCCTTCTTTTTGGCATTTTGCTCATTTTTCATCATTTGGCTGCATTCATCTCAACAAAAGGATTAGGATCCCAATTGCTTGTCATAAATCATCCAAAACCCACAAGGGAGATGTAGCGTCACTCAACGTCTAGAGTCTGTCGTCGGCCTGTCCTTTTATAGTACAAGGGCAGGCCGTTACAAGTTAGCCTGGCCCGACATGTGGCCCCGGCGGTTACTAGTATTGATATTCATTCAACAAGTTTAATTGCCCTTAATGACCGGGTAATGGGCTTTCACAGCACCGTTACTGATAATTAAGGTCATCCGACCATGTGTCATTAATATGGTATTAATGACACTTAATCGGGTCTTGATGTCCTTGAAGATCCGGAGCCGTTATGATGTCTTCCGGAGGTCAGAGGTTGAAGCTCCGACGGGTGGACACGTGGCAGCTCCGGAGCATACTGTGGGAAACAGGAAGCTCCGGAGCTACCTGACACGTGTTAGGTCCGGAGCTTCTCTCGGTTTGGGGTTAAGTCCGGAGGTGCCATTTCGGTACATGGCCCGGAGCTTCCCCCTTGTCGGCGGTAGCTCCGGTTTGATAGTACACGTGGCGACCCTGGGATTAACCTTGTTGGAGAAGCGGGTCCGGTTACATCTGACATGTGGGCCTCCGAAGGTCTTCAAATCAAGTAGGTGACTTTCCCTTGATATCTTTGTAACCTGAAGGGGTGTACGGTTTCCAGGGTACCGACAGAAACATATTGTGGACACCTGAAAGCGACGCTGGTAGCTCTAGCAGATAGGCCACAAGTCCGCATTGTGCAATTACTGCAAACAGCCCAATGAAGCATGGAGCTAGCTTCCCTTTTACTCTGAAGAAATGAATCCCTTTCATTGGGGATACGCGAAGATAAACGTGATCCCCAACATCAAAGTGAAGAGGTGGACATCGTTTGTCCGCATAACTTTTTCTGATGAGATTGAGCAGCCTTGAGGTTGGCTTGAATAACTCGTACTCGTTCTTCGGCTTCATTTACCAAGTCGATACCATATATCACCCGTTCACCGAATTCACACCAGTTCAAAAGTGTGCGGCACTTCCGGCCATAAGGAGCTTCATATGGTGCCATCTGGATGCTAGCCTGATAACCATTGTTGTATGAAAACTCCGCCAATGGTAGATGATCATCCCAATTCTTACCATGGTGGATGGCACAGGCGCGGAGCATATCTTCCAGCACTTGGTTTACCCACTCCATTTGACCATCAGTCTGAGTATGGTAAACAACGCTCCGAATCAACTTGGTACCCCGGGATGCGTGGAGCTACTCCCAAAATCGAGCAACAAATAAGGTTCCACGATCTGATATGATAGTGCGGGGTACTCTGTGTAGGCACCGGATCTTGACAATATACAACTCTGCATTTTGCCATGCCACATATTTGACATTGACTGGAATAAAGTGAGCTGACTTGGTGAGTCGGTCGACTATCACCCAAATCGAGTCATGCTTGTGAAAGGTGAGAGGTAATCCAACAATAAAATCCATGCTGATGTCCTCCAATTTCTAGGCCGATATGTTTAAAGGTTGAAACTGACTGGCTGTCTTCAAATGGTCGGCTTTCACCCGCCGACACGTATCACACTCAGATATGTACTTCGCTATCTCCCTTTTCATTCGTGTCCACCTAAATTCTTCTTTAAGTCTTGGTACATTTTGTTACTTCCCGGATGAATAGAATACTTGGACAAATGAGCTTCGTCCGAAATCTTCTTCCGAAGTTCCATATTGTGGGGCACCACGATGCAGTCTTTGAACCAAATGTTACCATCATCATCACATTGGAAACACTTCATCTCCCCTTCTTCATTCTTCGGCGAATGGGCGACATGCCCTTGTCTTCCCTTCGAGGCTCTACAATATCTTCCCTTATGTTAGGAATGAGAGCTAGATTGTAGAGCGCTCCATATGGAACCAAGTAGAGACTCGGCTCTTCTTCTTCCATCGAGGTGACAGAAAGATTATTGACATGGGACTTGCGACTCATCGCATCTGCAACTGCATTCGCTTTGACAGGATGGTAGTGGATCTCGATCTCATAGTCTTTAATCAATTCCAACCATCCTCACTGTCGCATATTCAAGTCCTTCTGGGTAAGGATGTATTTCATGCTTTTGTGATCGGTGTAGAGATGCACTAGGTTGCCCAACAGATAGTGTCTCCACATCTTCAATGCAAGTACCATGTTAGCGAGCTCAGGATCATGAGTCGGATAATGCTGCTCATGGTTCCAAAGCTGCCGTGCTCCATAAGCGATCACCCTTCTGTCTTGCATCAATACACAACCCAAACCAATCCCAAATGCATCACAATAAACATCAAATGACTTGGTTGTGCCCTGTTGGGCTAATACTGGTGCTGTTGTGAGGTGTTTCACCAATGCTTGAAAACCTTCCTCACATTCTGTCGTCCGTACATACTTCCTTCCTTTCTTCAGATGTTCTGTCATTGGTTTAGCTATCATGGAGAAACGTTGAATGAACCTCCCGTAATATCCTACCAAACCCAGGAAGCTTCAAACTTCATGTACAAACTTTGGTGACTTCCATTTGAGTACTCGCTTAATCTTGCTTGGATCAACTGCAATCCTCTCAACAGAGATGATGTGCCCTACAAATGGCACATGGCTGATCCAGAACTCACATTTGCTGAACTTAGCATAAAACTTGTGGTCTCGCAATCGTTGAACCACGACGAGCAAGTGTTGAGCATGTTCTTCTTCGGATTTTGAATACACAAGGATGTCGTGGATGAAGACCACGACAAACTTGTCATATTCCGGCATGAACACCAAATTCATGAGATACATTAAATGAGGCAGTGCATTGGTCAATCCAAAAGACGTGACAAGGTACTCATACAATCCATACCTCGTCGAGAATGTCGTCCTAGGTATATCCTCTGCTCGAATCCTGATCTGATGATACCCAAAATGAATATCCATCTTCGAGAATACATTAGAACCCACCAATTGATCGAACAAAATATCGATGTGTGGTAGTGGATACTTATTCTTGTTGGTGACAACATTGAGTGGACGATAGTTCACACATAGTCTCAATGTCTTATCCTTCTTCTCCACGAACAATGCAGAAAAGCCCCAAGGTGATGAACTTGGATGAATGAAACCCTTGTCCATAAGTTCCTTCAGCTGCTCCTTCAGTTCGGCAAGTTCCTTTGGTGCCATCTTATATGGCTTCCTCGAGACTGGCACTGTTCCTGGTACAATTTCAATCTTAAATTTGACATATCTTTCTGGTGGCATACCAGTAATATCCCGGGGAAATACTTCTGGATATTCACGGACCACAGGAATGTCCTCAAGCTTTGTGGCTTCCATATTTTAGGTGGCTAGAATTTCTTGGATAAGGCCTTCTAAAATGAGAGCGTGTGGTTCATATAGTGGAGAGTTTAGATGGACCACATGTGGAACGATGTGAAGAACAACACCATGACGGTGCAGCAACGACATCCCTAAGATGACATCAAGCTTTTGACCTTCTAATATAATTAGAGAGGTCGGATAGATATTCTCACCCAGCTTAAGTTTTGCTTTATGGACTTTCATGTCCGCTGCTATTTTCCCACCCAGGGAGCAAATTAAATATGGAATTTATGTGGAGTGATAGGTAATTAATGCTTGATAACATATGACTGGCTAATGAAATTATTGGTGACACCGGAGTCAAATAATATGACTACGGGATGAGCAAGTAGAGGGAACATACCTGTGAGTATGGGGGCGCCTTGTGGAATGTCCTCTGTGGCAAGGTGGTGGACATTGCCGGGATTTGGTGCTGGTTTCTTGGGCTGGTTGCGGGGCTGGTTTACCCCCTGGTACGATGATTGTCCCCCGCCCGGCCTGTCCGATGGGTAGTTCTTGGAAAAGTGCCCCGTACGACCACACGTGAAACACGTGTACAGGGTCTAACCGGCACGGAAGGGAGGACGGAATCCCGGTGCACATGGTAGAGGTGGAGGTGCACACGGAATCATCCCCTACTGCTGCTGCGAATGAATGCCGACGTTGTTGAACTGGCGACCACAAAACATCGGTGGTCGTGATGGCGGCTGCCACCTCTAGCCGGATGGTGATCGATACACAATTCATTACTTTTGAGGAGCACCACCTCTGCTGCCCTGCAGAGCATTCCTCTTCTTTTTTTCAGTGGACAGCTCCCTAGTAGCATCCTCATGTACGATCGAGGTGTTAACAATGTCGTTGAAGCTACCGCGATTGAACAAGGCGAGCTTGTCCTTCATCTTTGGGTTCAAACCCTGGTAGAAGCACTCACGCTTCGTATCTTAAGTACTCACTTGGTCATGAGCATACTAGGCCATGTGGTTGAAGATCTTGGAGTACTCGTAAGCACTCCTTCATCCTTGCTTCAGCTCCAAGAACTCTTGAAGCTTCCTCCTCATGATCCCGGGAGGTATATGATAGACGTGGAACGCCTCCTGAAACTCTTCCCAGCTCACGACATAGTCTGCTGGTTGTGCGGTGAGATAATTCGCCCACCACGCACCAACAAATCCCTGCAACTATTGTGCCGCGAACAGGGTCTTCTGCTGTTCGGTTAATCGCAATAAACCGAACTTTCCTTCTATGGAGTGAAGCCAGTTGTCTGCCTCCAACGGTTCATCGGCCTCCATGAAAACTGGCGGGTGCGTTGACATGAAGTCCAAGTATGAACTCAGATAGGGCTGTCATGGACCCGCATCTGGTCGCCCACCTCGGCGGGATGAATGTTGAACCAAGGTCCTTGCAACTCGGTTTGCTCGTTGCGCGAGCCGAGCACTACAGCGAGAACCTCCGCGAGACTCCTCGGAAGTTCAGGAGGTGGTGGTGGTGGAACTTGTTGCTTCTGTGTCGCATCTTGCTCCAGGGTCAGAGTTTTGTCCTCACGACCACGGCTCGAGCTACCCATCTCGGGCATCGAACGCGTACGCACCATGTTGCATCCACATGATTTAAAAATCAGCAACACGTTTGTTTTTCCTTCCTCCATTTCATATTACAGTAGTGTGAATCTTGACAAGGAAATAAGTGCATAACATTCACATATATTGATAAAGCAATATTATCTCATGACCAAGTTTATAGTAGTTAACTCCAAAATGATGGACTCCCACTACGGAAGTGCATCACTACTATACTTGGTCTCCATGAGACGCCATACACACCTTGTCATCTTATACACACCCACAACTATTTTTAATATGACACAAACATGGCCACAAAATAAACATGAGCAACTAATAACTAATACGTTGCCCCGTGATGGCAGGAGTGCTACCCCATCCTACTCCGATACGTCCTCTTCAGCGTACTCGAGTATCTCAGGATCTTCTTCGTCCTCGTCCTCGGGATTTGGTGCCACAGGTGTGGGTGCTAGAGCAGGAGTTGCTGCCTCACCCGCCATCGATGATGTCGTGGCAACTAATGATTGCGTATCAGCCTGTAAAAGAAACATCTTATAGTCTTCCAGTTCCTTTTGTGCATGCTCGCAACTAGCTTTCCAATACTGAGTCTCCTCCCTAGATTGATCCTGTTCTTGAGTCAACGTACTTAACTGATCATCTAGCAGCTGCACCTCAAGTTGACTCGCCTCCAACGCGCTTTCTGCGCAGTGTGTTTCCTGGCGAGCTTCTGATAGATCTTGAACACCTCGGTGCAACTGATTCTCCTTAACGTTTAAACGTCGATTGAGAGGAGCAATCATGGCTGCAAGTGAGTCATTCGCCCACTCAAAGTGAACTCCTCGAATCATAGCTTGTTTCAGATCACCCATCAACCATTCAATGCTAGCGTGCTGTGTAACGCCCACATGACACGATGCTGCTGCATATAACGACAAAATTTTCTTGGGTACCTCTTCGGGAATGCCATAATATGCACCCATTCGACTCACCCACTAATCACTAGCTCTATTGTCGACTGGAAAGAGCGCGAACGGGGTGCCCACCATATGACGATAATGAAGCTTGCAAAACCTCGCAATAGCAACACTCGCGGCAAAACACCACGTGTCTTCCAACAGAAACCCTTTCACCTGGATGGAGAAAGGAGCCCATCCAATGTACGATGGACCAGCGGGCACATCGACATAGATTGTGCATCTTGTCACACCTCCGTCATCGAATCCCCTGCCCCAATAGATCGTTATGTCGTGATACCTGAACCGTTGGAGCAGCGCTATCAACAACTCCAGAAAACCCCTTCGAAGAGCACACGTCGCGAACACCCATCCGTTCGGTAAGTGTACCATCAAGTCGGCCATCTGTGGAAAGGATACATGAACAATGAAAAGGTTTCCAACTTCCAATAGTTCAAGAAAAATTTAAAACTGGAGAAGTAATCACAGTCTGTTCCATCTGACCTTCCTGTATAGATTCAAAATTTTCGTACAGGAAATATCTGAACCAGAAGTTTGGTTTAATACAAAAGTCATAGTACACTTTACATCCTTTTCAGATTTTACTAATGCAGCTCCAGGTCAGCTAGGAAGTATAATCTATACAGGTTTAAAGTTGACCCAAGTTTTCTGAAAATTTTGACAGAACCACCCTTGTATATGTGGTTATTTTCATAATTTATACAGGTATATCATAACAATATATTGAGGAAATGACAAAATAAACATTGTATAAAATAAAGTTAACAATCCAGAAGTAAAAGAGTTCAGCCTTGAAACAATTGTTATACAGGTATAGCGCGCAAATTCAAAACTATGTGCAAACTGTTTCATGTTCTAGTCTGCCTGAACCAAGTTTGCGACAATAGGAATTACACACAGTTACACCAAGATTCTGGTTATGAGTGCAACATAAAGTTGATAGAGGACTTCCTAAGCGTTCCAGAAATGTATATATGTGACCATGTCACTATTATTGATTAGGAGCTATAACTATCCAAACTTAACAGATGAAATGACTGGTTTTCACCAGCAGTCCTGCAGTTCACAGTTTTGAACTCAAAATTTGATTTGACTCAAATTTGAATTAGGAAAAACTTTGAATAACAAATCTGTAGATATTATTATACCTTTCCTTATATGTATCACCATAAGGCAGAAGATTTTTCTACAGTGAGTTATGGCAAAAATACAGAGACTGGTACAATGGTATGGTCATCTGGAGCAGTTTTAATATACTCCAAATTTTAATAGATTATCAAGATTTTCTGCCTTGATGGTCAACAGAAAAGTTGTAGAGGTCTTCAATAGCTTTCCATCCATATAGCATACCTCTATGTTAAATAACAACTAACCAGGATTATAATCCATCGAAGTTGAGCAAACTTCTGCCGAAATTAAGAATCTTGGTTCTAACCCTTTGTTGAGTCGAAACCCATTTTGTGGAGTCCAAGCCTACCAGCATCATATAGTCGGACTTTCCAAAATGTAATGCAGCCATTCTGTCGTTGGGGATGGTCAAGTATCAAATTTGATACTGACGGTACTACGTGCCTCACCAATGAAAATTCTAACCCGGTATATCAGGATACGTTTAAAGGTGGCCCTAGTATCGTTCACTCGCAAACGTGTTCTACACGGGTCGCTACCATAGTTAGTGTAGCTACAAAAGACAAACAATCCCCTTTCACACCTGCACACCACAAGGGTGGTTCGGGGAACAGGATAAGCAGTCACAATAATATATACGAAAGTAAATGCATACGACTCTGACGTGAGTCGCCCTCGAGCGATATCATGTCTCGAGGTACATGGTTGTACTACATCTGTACAGCAAAGACTCCCGCACAAATCGGCATATACACGCTCGGGTATACGTGTTCGCATGCTCCCATAGAACATGAATAGTTCTAAAGATGCATACTATCGGGTTATCCACCACCCGACGGTGGCTCCCACTAATTTTGTGTCACGCTGGGATACCGCGTGTCATATGTTCTCAGAAACATGAGAAGCTTTAGAGAGTCATATTGACTTTATGTGCCAGGCCACGGAAATATCTCATACCACTCCTCGTATGCTGAGCTTACCGAGATTGATCCGCTCTCGGTGGCGTACCTTACCTCTTACCTGACGTCAAAGCATCGTTACAGAATATAATAACACATATGTAAGTTACCATGTTTATATCTTATACTAACAATACTCTTTATATGGGCATATAGCTAATTCCTCACTCATATAATCCTACGTTTTGAAAATATGCTCTTTTCAAGCACACTATTTTCCAATGATGCTCTGATACCATGCTATGGGAACCGGAATCCCGACATCCAAGGTTCTCATTGGGTGGTGTCGTGCGATGCGACATCCAACAGTATAAAAGAAAAGAACGAGATTAAATACGATACCAAGTCTTTATTTATAAACACAGCTGAAGTTTTACAATACTAAGCGGAAAGAAAATTGACCTATACATCATAGTTGCGCTCTCGGCACTAGCTATGCAAAACCAAAGTCATCCATGCCCTGGATGCTTCTAACTAGCGACACCAACCTTATGGTGCCGTGCAGGGCTCCCACTTGGCTGTAAACCCTGGAGGGGGTGCAGCCTCGTCATCGAACCCGTCATCAGACACGTAATCTGCAAAAACTTGTTAACTGCAAGCGTGAGCTTAAGGCTCAGCAAGACTAACCCATCTCACTAGACATATGCAGTGTGAGTACAAAGCATAGGTAAGGTAAAGAAGTAAAGGACTCGCCTACAAGTGTATCCTTAGCTTTCAAGTTATTATCATTAGCTTACCAATTTAATGAATGTAACTTTAGTGATCATATTGGACAGCAATCAAAGTTAAAAAATAATTATAATTCAATACATCGTATTCTCCTGACTTCTTCAGTATTTTACTACGTCACAGTGCATTGAACAAGTGGTACTCTATTACTGTAAGATATGGTGATTGCAATCAGGAAACAACCAAATAACACGTCACGTACACCCGTGCCTAAGGAGCGTGCCGTGCTCCTCATCATGTCATACGCAGCCACCTTTCACAAGAGAACTCGAACGTCGAACCGGTCCCACCATTGCAGGCATAAGGTTCACGCACGGAGCGTGTTTGCGCCCGCTGGCAAATTTACACCGTACTACCCTCAGCCCACTCCTATCGACAATGGGCTATGTCTCAAAATCTGAGTTACCAAGTTACATCGGTTTCCTGGGTTCCATATGCCTAGTATGCATCCGGTACTGTTCAAACTTGTCCAGCAGGGCTGCACATGGATCGGTCCTCAATCGACACAAGCAGGGCTATGCACGTGAGACCATGTCTCGCTGCATCCTACCCAGTACTCAGTCTCAATTTCATATTCATAAACTATTTCTTGATCCAGTTCATCACGTATGATAAAATCCTATCTCGCGAGTAGATTCCAACTACTTGACTTCTACCAAATTTCTATGCACGTAAGCATGGCATTTTCTACTTGTCGGGCTGTAGACCTACCTAATACTCTATGGGATTTGTGGGTCATGCAAGTGGATGTCAAAAACCTTAAACGTAATGCACAAACATCTGAAGACGTAAGGTGAATGAAAACTGCAAAGACACTGTAAGGAACTTAAATGCAAATCGGGTCTTGCCTGAAAACAAATCCAGGTCTATGTTAGTCTCCAGCAGATGGACTTCCAAGGCTTCCGGCTGCTCCTCGACTTTAGTTACTACACGATATGCATATACTATATATGATTGGCTTTGAAAATAATTAATATGTTTAAAGTTCCAAGCTAATATCATGTGATCAAAATAAGATAATGATCTTAATTGGTTTTGGTACTTTCATGGTAGATAATAGGGACTATAGTGGAGACTCTTGCGAGGAACAGAAGATGATCAAGGATGTTTGTTGTCAGTAAAAATTATAGCAAGCAATGACTTTCTCAGAATTTTGGTTTAACTTCTGGAGGTCTATCATGGCTACCAGTGGTTATACCATGCAAGGAGGGCCTCATTGGTTCTAGGAAAATTTGTTTCACAATTTTCTAACCTTCCTACAGGGAGAAATTAATTTTCTAACCTGCCTCATTAATTTCTGAAATCTTTTCTGTATTTTTTCCAATTTTTTTTCAATTACATAGTGATTTGGAGCACTGATCAACCAAGTAAATGAAGTCCAATGAAATTGAAATTTTTACTGCATATCAAGTGTACTATTAAGAGTGTTCTGACCAAAATTGGAAATTTTCCAATAAAAAGAACTGTAGTAATTTATTTCCCAAGCTGCTTGATCCAAGGAGTTAATTATAAAAATTCTGGACGTTTAATGTCCAAATAGTTTCACCAATGCAAAGATTAGATTAAGATGAGTCTACCGGAATTTATTTGGAAATTTCGGAGCAATTCTACTAGGAGAAATAGATTTTTGAAGTTTGATAGAAATCTGGAATTATTTTCCAATGGAAAAGTTTAAATAATGCAGCCGGGCCCACTGGTTTAAAAGCAACCAATCGCAGCTGGGCCACACAGGGGGCCACGGGGTTAACCCGTGCAGCCACACCCGATCCGGTGCCGCAGCCAATCACACGCGGTGGAAATACCGCTGACAAGCAGGACCCGCCAGGTCGTCGTCTACCTCGCGACGTGGTGGCGTTCCTCGCCAGAACCTTGGTGGCGCTTCGCCGGACTTGGTTGCGTCGACCTCCATTCGGCTCGGCTGTGGCCGCCTAGCCCTAAAATGAACCGCGCGACACGATGGTAGGGTCCAATCATTGCGGCGATGGCCGGAGGTGGCGGCGCGACGGTGGTGGAGGAGCTAGGGTTTTGACGATCGTTGGAATCGATCGGGAATTGCACAAGAAGCTCGGGGAAAGGTCAGGAACATTCCTGGTTGCATGAGGAAGATAACTAGGGGGTGCAAATGGGATGAAATCGCAGACAACGTTGACTTCGATGATGGACCGACGAATTTCCATTGGGTTGGGGAAACCTTGAATATCTCGGCCTTTACTCGATGGCGTCCACTGATTCTTGGCAGAGGGATGCGCTAAGCGGTACAAAGTATAATCCTTAATTGGATTGAAGAAACATTACACGTAGAAACAAAATTAAACCGAGAAGTGAGCTATGTGACACCCAGTTCTAAAAAATGAACCAAGTGAACGCATATGTGTGCCCAGGATGTTCAACACACATACACGAGTGCATTCACAAAAGAGTATACAGAAAATTACCACAGAGCAAGATTAATTAACCAAATTTTATTACACAATTCATAATGTCCTTGAATACAAGCTCTAATGAATATTAATGACAAGTCCAACTAATGCAGCGGAAACAAACTAAATATCCAACTAAACAGCTACGCAGCATAAGAAATAGGGTAGCGCAGCTCCAAAACACCACAGGCAAGCTGATGGTAGACACGGCCTAGAACTCTGCATTATCGCCATTAAACTCCCATTCCTGACATGCGCCTGTTTGGGGGTGGATTGCAGGAGTGAGTACATGTCGTGCTCAGCAAATGTGGAAAGTATGATGTGTGGTTGATTCAAATGATGACAATAATAATGGCTTAGTGCTGAAAAGTACAATAAAACATTTGAAAAGCAATATATTATATGTATGTGAAGTAAACCCATCATAATCATAAGTAATATCATAATACCAGTCTGAATTCACTACCATCATCAATAATTCCAGATTTCACCATTTGCCAATGACCATATTCAATACCAGAAGTTAATCCATAACCAGCCATAACCATTTCCAAACCATAACCATCCCAAACACCATCCCAAAACCAAGTTCCTATAATCATGGAAGTTGTCCAGGTGCTCATAGCCAGGAGCATGGCTATCATGATACTTTTATTAGACTCTGCAGAGGTTCTACCTCTTTACCCACGCGTTTGTGATTTCATCACCCGTCAGCGACTAAAGAACCTCCCTTATGCCAATTACACTTCCTTTGGTGTATGGCCAAGAGATCACGAAATAGCCTTCACAAAGGGATTACTAGCCTATTTAGACCCCACTGAGGTTTCACCGGTGGTGATGTCTCCCAGAGAGCACATCTTCAACCAAGGGCCCCCTCTTGAGCCATTCAGATCCCAGGGTAGTCCAACCAATCATCAACGAACCCAGTCCGACTACCCCTTCCCCGAGCATCCTTAGTGGTTCAAATAGCACAAGCAAAGCCCTAATTAATCAGCTATGCCACACCCATACTTGGCCTCGTGGTGGCACTGTGATCCTGGCTTATTCTCGCATGAATCGGTCCTTAGATCTAAAGCAAGCAAACCACCATAACATCCAACCCATCCACATACCAGGCTCGCTTAGATCACCCATTACCATACCATATTGACTAGTTCACATTAACCGGAATATCATTAATGCATAATTAAATGTGTAGTGTTGTTTTCCCATCCCAATTTATTAAGCGAAGCAAAAAGGTAAAAATCCCATCCCGACTCTCTACCATGAACTCCAGGTGACAAGGGTGGTTAAACAAAACTAGTAAACTTCCTATCACAGGATTCTCATCAATTTGACACAAGCATGCAGTTTTGCAAACAAAACATTTATTTTAGAAATAGGATCAATATGCTTCAAGGACACTTGCCTTGCTCTTGGGATTGGTTCGGGTCAAAGCCTTCAAACTCTTGATGTTGTAGATCCTCCGCAGGTAGGGTAGAGATCGGCAGAGGGTTCGCGAATAGGGTAGGGCGGCACTCTTTAGCGCAAATCTGTTTAATCCGCACAGTAAACATACAAGACAAGAAACACAATCAAAGAGTGCACAAATATTACGCAATATGAGATGACATGCATGATTGATGCAAATGCAAGGTGGAACTTGTTAATAGATTGCTTTTAATGATCACTAACTAGTTCTAATAGATTTTAACAAGTTTATACAAGTTTGGATGTGATTAGATCTAATTTTAGAATAAATTAAACACAATTTAACCAGGAAAATCGGACTAGTCCGCTACGGAGCGGACATGTCCAAACTCTGCCAGATCAGCTGATTAGGGTTTTCTAGATCAACGTGAAATTGGAGATTAGGGGTTGAATTCACGTAAGGTAAAGAGGATAGAAGGTATACCAGGTGTTTAGAACTCCAATGAATCAAGAAACATGGAGGTATCACTTGGATCTTGATGATCTAGGGTTGGGGATGAACTTGGAGATGAATTGGTGATGAGGTACAAAACTTGATGGAGATCTTGATCCTCCTTCGTTTCCTCCTCTTCTTCTTCTTGCTTGGGATCTCCTCCTCCCTCCATGGTGGTAGCTCTCCACGAACTAGGGTTTGGGTGGGGTGGAAAAGTGGCAAATAGATGTCAAGACAAGGGGTGGGGTTGTTTATATAAGGGTGGAGGCTAGGCTTAGATGGATTTCGAGTTTGAGAGGAGTAGAGGCCGGTTTAGAGTCCCATATGGGCTCTAAAAGAATCAGGAACGACGTCCCTAGGCCCAATTAACGTGAAACCCAAGAAACAAGTCGTAAAACAAAAGATCAACTCGGAGTCGCAAAATATCGGACAAGTCCGAAAAGGACCGGACTAGTCCGAAGTTAGTCAGAAAGAAATCGGACAAGTCTGGCCAAAAATCGGACAAGTCCGACTTTAGTCAGAGAGGAAAACAGATAAGTCCGCTAGAACACAGTACTAGTCCAAAAAAGTCCAGGGACTTAGCAAATTTTCAAGGATTCTTGGAATATCGGACTAGTCTGAAAATGTCCAAAGGGAATATAGGACTAGTTCGCAGCAAAAACGGACAAGTCTGATTTTAGTCAGAGAGAAATTGGACTAGTCCTCACCAAAATCAGACTAGTCCGCACTTTTCAGCATTCTTAGTGCGGTTTTGCTCCAAATCAATTTTAAACCTATTCCTCTTTATGTGGGTTAATGTTAAACATGTATATGAATGTATGTAGGGCATGATGCATGAAAATGAGGGTGTTACAAACCTACCCCCCTTAAAATGAATCTCGCCCTCGAGATTCGACGCGAAAGAGAAGAGATAGGGAAATTCCTTCTTGATATCGTCCTTCAATTCCCACGTCGTTCTCTTTCTGGGTGGTGCTTCCATTGAAATTTCTACCATCTAATAACATTGTTCCTTCTGACTCTCTCCTTGGCTTCCAAAATTTTGATCGGTTGTTTGGCATAAGTCAAATCTGCCTCTAATTCCAATTCTTCCATCGGCACTCATTCTTCCGGTACTCTTAAGCACTTCTTGAGCTGGGAGACATGAAACACATCATGGACATCTGAAAGATGAGTTGGCAACTCCAACTTATACGCTACTTCTCCTCTTTTGTCTAAAATCTTGAATGGTCCAATGTATCGAGGTGCTAGGTTGCCTCTTATGTTAAACCTTTATGACCTCTCATTGGTGACACCTTGAGGTAAACAAAATCTCCTACTTCAAAGGTTAATTTCCTTATCCTATTGTCTGCATAGCCTTTTTTTCTTGATTGAGCAGCCCTCAAATTTTCACGAATAACATGGACTTGTTTTTCAGCTTCTTGCGACACATGGGGTCCAAATACTTGATTCTCCCCTGTCTCATTCCAGAACAAGGGGTCCTGCACCTCCTTCCGTATAGTGCCTCATATGGTGATATCTTCAAACTTGCTTGGTAACTATTGTTGTATGAGAATTCTGCATATGGCAAGTTCTTGTCCCAACCTTTCCCTTGCTTTAAAGCACAAGCTCTTAACATGTCCTCCAAAATTTGATTGGTCCTATTGGTTTGTCCATCCGTTTGAGGGTGGTATGCTGAACTAAAATTCAACCATGTTCCTAATGCTTCATGCAACTTTTGCCAAAACCTGGAGGTAAATTGAGAACCTCTATTCGAGACTATCTTCTTAGGGACTCCATGTCGACACACAATATGCTCCATGTATATCTCGGCCAAGATGTATACTTGGTCTTGACAGGAACAAAATGAGCTGACTTGGTCAACCGATCCACGATTACCAAAATTGAGTCATACCCGGACTGGGTACGTGGTAAACCAACTATGAAGTCCATACCGATTTCTTCCCACTTCCATTCCGGAATCTTTAATGGTTGTAATAACACAGCTGGCCTTTGATGTTCCGCCTTGACTCGTTGACACACATCACACAACGCTACATATTCGGCTATGTCCCTTTTCATGCTAGCCCACCAATAGCAAGTCTTCAAGTCTTTGTACATCTTCGTACAACCGGGGTGAATTGAGTAAGGTGAGCCATGTGCCTCTTTTAATATCTTCACCCGAATATGTTTCACATTGGGAACGACAATCCTCTTACCAAGCCATAGAGTACAATGTTCATCCTCATCGAATCTGAATTCTCTCCCCTCTTGGGTCCTTTCCTTGATTTCCCAAATTTCCTCATCCTTGCTCTGTGCCTCTCGAATTTCTTACTCCAAGGTTGGGTTTAACTCCATCATCTCCATCTCATTTAATAATCCAAGGTTCAAATGTTCGAACTCCTTACATAACGCGGATGGTAATTCTTGAACCATGAGTTGATGACTTACTCCTTTTCTACTCAAAGCGTCAACCACTACATTGGCTTTTCCCGGATGATAGTTGATCCTTGAATCATAATCTTTGATGAGCTCCAACCATCTTTGTTGCCTCATGTTCAGATCCGTTTGTGTGAAAACATACTTCAAATCTTATGATCTGTATAGATTTCACACCTATGTCCAAGGATATAGTGTCTCCAAGTCTTCAACGCATGTACCACGACTGCAAGTTCCAAATCATGTATTGGATAATTCTGTTCATGTTTCTTCAATTTTCTCGATGAATAGGTGACCACTTGACCTTCTTGCATTAATACACATCCAAGTCCTTGTCTCGATGTGTCGCAATAAATATCAAAACTCTTGCTTACACCCGGCAATACCAAAATTGGGGCTGTTGTCAACCTCTTCTTCAACTCCTCAAAACTGTTTTGACAAGCTTGAGTGCATTGGAAAGCCTTTCACTTCATTAGCAATTCCGTTATTGGCTTGGCTATCTTGTAAAAGACCTAGATGAATTGACGGTAATATCCAGCCATTCCAAGAAAACTCCTTATTTCCTTTACGTTCTGCGGAGGTTCCCATTTCAACACGTCTCTCACTTTTCCAGGGTCAACCGATACTCCTCCTCCTGAGATGCTATGATCCAAAAATGACACCTCTTTCAACCAAAACTGACACTTGTTGAACTTGGCATAGAATTGATGCTCCCTCAATTTCTGCAACGTAAGCCTCAAGTGTTCCTCATGTTCTTTCTCATACTTCGAGTAGATCATAATATCATCAATAAACACCAAGACGAACTTATCAAAGTACTCCATGAATCCCTTATTCATGAGGTACATAAAGTAGGAAAGCGCATTTGTTAGTCCAAAAGACATCACGGTGTACTCATAAGATCCATACCGTGTCCTAAAAGCTGTCTTGGGTATGTCCGACGGTCTAATTTTCATTTGAAACTATCCCGACCTCAAATCAATCTTAGAGAAGACACAAACACCATTCATCTAATCAAACAAGTCTTCTATGCGTGGCAAGGTGTACTTGTTCTTGATTGTTACCTCGTTGAGAGCTTGGTAATCTACGCACATCCTTTGCGACCATCCTTCTTGTCCACAAATAGAACGGGTTCTCCCCAAGGTGAAGAGCTGGGGCGAATAAAACCCTTCTCTAGTTGCTCTTGAACTTGTTTCTTGAGCTCCGCTAATTCCGAGGCATCCTATACGACCTTGCTATAGGTGCAGTTCGAGGTATTAAATCAATAACAAACTCAATGTCTCGATCAGGTGGCATACCTGGCAACTCGTCCAGAAAAACATACAAAAATTCACACACCACCAGAATATCCTCAATTGCAGTACCATCCATGTGATTCAGCTCCAATTGCTTTGGTGCATGTTGAGTTGCTTCAAATTCTACGATGATCCCTTCCTCATTAGTCAACTACACCTTCTTCGTGGCACACTCAATAACTCCATTGTGCTTCCTCAACCGTTCCATACCAAGTATAATGTCAAATCCCTGAGAATCCAAAACAATGAGGTTGGCGGAGAAGTCTACCCCCCTTATTTTATGGCTTACTTTTGGATATACTATATTTGTCCTCATCTCTCCTCCATGCGACTTAACCAATAGAGTAAACTTCATATGAGAGATATGCAAACTATACTTGGCAACATACTTCGATGCAGTGAATGAATGTGATGCTCTAGAATCAAACAACATAGTCGCGGGGTTGGAGTTGGCGAGAAACATACCAATGACCACGTCATCCACTTGTTGAGCATCCTCCGTTGAGACATGGTTCACGTTGCCACGAGCTAAATTCTGTTATCCACAGTTCCCTTGTGTCTATCCTCCATTGGGTCTTGGGTATTGCCTCGGTGCATTACTCCCTTGACCAAGGCCTAACTTAGGACATTGATGCACAAAGTGTCCAACTTCTTCACAAGTATAGCACTTCTTAACTCCACCAAAATTATTGGGACGAGCTTGGTTTTGAGCATTAACATAAGGATAGTTGACACGAGGTGCATAAGACATAGGAGGCCTAGGTGCTTGCATAATAGGGCGCTGCTGCACAAACTGAACTGGGCGTGGTGCATAACTAGGGTGCTGTACAGGAGCAGAGGAGCTGTAGTATGGCGCATTAGGAGGTGCAAAGCGAGGGCGCACATTACTTCCTTGTTGCTGTCCTTGATATGGTGCCTTCCTCTTATTGTCTTGTTCCATCTCACGGACCTTGTTCTCCACAACAATTGCTTTGTCCACAAGCTTCTGGAAATTTGCATAGTCAAAATTGAGCAATTGCACTTGAATCTGACTATTCAAGCCCCTCATGAAAGTATTGTTTCCGGCTGTCCCGGCTCACATCATCAGGTGCATATCTTGAGAGTTGAGTGAATTTGTTGAGATATTTACCCACACTCGATCTTCCTTGCCTCAAGTTCTCAAATTCTTGCCTCTTCAAAAGCATAACACCCTTGGGCACATAATGAGAATGACAACTCTCCTTGAATTCGGCCCAAGTAATTCTCTCTTGGTTCTCATGAGCATTGCATAAGGAGTCCCACCAATCGGCAACTGCTCCAACTAGTTGATGAGATGCAAATAGAACCTTCTCCAGGTCACTGCTTTGGAAAATAGCAAGTTTCATCTCCACGGACTTGAGCCAATCATCGGCATCCATAGGGTCGGCAGCTTGAGCAAAGGTCGTTGGCCTAGTCCTCATAAACACTCCCAATCGGTTATGAGGAGACGGGGGTGGCGGTGGAGGCATGTGGGACTGATTATTGATGTTACCAGCCTGCAGTTGTCCCATAGTTTGTATCATGGTCTGCATGAGCTGGTTTTGTATCGCCAGGAGCTGCTCAATGTTGATAGCTCCATGAGCAATTCCTTGTCCATTGTTGTTCTGAGGTGCTCCATGGTTCTCCTCCTCATCATTAGCATCCCTCTGGTTGCGATTCCTCACCATCTGGAGAAAAGCAATAGGTAAGAATTAGAAAACGTCCCCAACTATATGCATCAACAGATATGAAACTAGACATCTACCTAGCCTACGTGGATATGGTAATGCTAAAGCATCCCAAAATCCTCTTTTAAGCACACAAGCAAACAATATATATAGAAAGCAGCACACCAAGCAAGAGCACATCGATTCCTCAGTGCTCCTATGTGCTCTAAAGTGTCCATTCTATCTAGGTTGCATCCTACGGTCAACCTGTGGCTCTGATAACAATCTGACACCTGGTTCCGAAAAATGAACCAAGTGAACACATATGTGTGCCCAGGATGTTCAACACACATACACGAGTACATTCACAAAAGAGTATACAGAAAATTACCACAGAGCAAGATTAATTTACCAAATTTTATTACACAATTCATTATATCCTTGAATACAAGCTCTAATGAATATTAATGACAAGTCCAACTAATGCAGTGAAAATAAACTAAACATGCAACTAAACAGCTAGGCAGCATAAGCAATAGGGTAGCGCAGCTCCAAAACACCACAGGCAAGCTGACAGTAGACACGTCCTAGAACTCCGCATTATCGCCATTAAACTCCCAATCCTGACCTGCAACTGTTGGGGGGGGGGGGATTTCAATTGTGAGTACATGTCGTACTCAGCAAGTGTGGAATGTATGACATGTGGCTGATTCAAATGACGACAATAATAATGGCTTAGTGCTGAAAAGTACATTAAAACATTTGAGAAGCAATATATTATATGTATGTGAAGTAAACCCATCATAATCATAATAATATCATAATACCAGTCTGAACTCACTACCATCATCAATAATTCCAGATTTCACCATTTCGCAATAACCATATTCAATACTAAAAATAAATCCATAACCAGCCATAACCATTACCAAACCATAACCATCCCAATACCAAGTTCCCTATAATCACGGAAGTTCTCCAGGTGCTCATAACCGGGAGCATGGCTATCATGATAGTTTTATTAGACTCTGCAGAGTTTGTACCGCTTTACCCACGCGATTTTGATTTCATCACCCGTTGGTGACTGAAGAACCTCTCTTATGCCAGTTACATTTCCTTTGGTGTATGGCCAAGAGATCACAAAATATTCTTTACAAAGGGATTACTAGCCTATTTAGACCCCACTGAGGTTTCAACGGTGGCGATGTCTCCTACAGAGCACATCTTCAACCAAGGGCCCCATCATGAGCCATTCGGTCTGAGGGTAGTCCCACCAATCATCAACAAACCCAATCTAACTACCCCTTCCCTGAGCATCCTTAATGGTCCAAATAGCACTAGCAAATCCCTAATTAATCAGCTAAGCCGCACTCATACTTGGCCTCGTGGTGGCACTGTAATTCTGGCTTATTCTTGCATGAACCGGTTCTTAGATCTAAAGCAAGCAAACCACCATAACATCCAACCCATCCACATACCAGGCTCACTTAGATCACCCATTACCATATCATATTGACAAGTTCACATTAACCAGAATATCATTAATGTATAATTAAATGTGTAGTGTTGTTTTCCCATTCCAATTACTTAAGCGAAGCAAAAAGGTAAAAATCCCATCCCGACTCTCTACCATGAACTCCAGGTGACAAGGGTGGTTAAACAAAACTATTAAAATTCCTATCACAGGATTCCCGTCAATTTGACACAAGCATGGAGTTTTGC
Organism: Tuctoria greenei; assembly: GCA_036927565.1. Lineage (NCBI taxonomy): Eukaryota > Viridiplantae > Streptophyta > Magnoliopsida > Poales > Poaceae > Tuctoria > Tuctoria greenei. The sequence goes on from JAYESD010000008.1 coordinate 106,584,132, forward strand.
AAACAAAACATTTATTTTAGAAACAGGATCAATATACTTCATGGACACTTGCCTTGCTCTTGGGATTGGTTCGGGTCAAAGCCTTCAAACTCTCGGTGTTGTAGAACCTCCGCGGCACTCTCTAGCGCAAATCCGTCTAATCCGCACAATAAACATACAAGACAAGAAACACAATCAAAGAGTGCACAAATATTACTCAATATGAGATGACATGCATGATTTATGCAAATGCAAGGTGGAACTTGTTAATAGATTGCTTCTAATGATCACTAACTAGTTCTAATAGATTTTAACAAGTTTATACAGGTTTGGATGTGATTAGATCTAATTTTAGAATCAATACAACACAATTTAACCAGGAAAATCGGACTAGTCCGCTAGGGACCGGACAAGTCTGCACCCTGCGAGATTAGTAGATTAGGGTTTTCTAGATCGACATGAATTTGGAGATTAAGGGTTGAATTCACGTAAGGAAAAGAGGATAGAAGGTATACCAGGTGTTTAGAACTCCAATGAATCAAGAAACTTGGAGGTAACACTTGGATCTTGATGATCTAGGGTTGCGGATGAACTTGGAGATGAATTGGTGATGAAGAACAAAACTTGATGGAGATATTGATCCTCTTTCGTTTCCTCCTCTTCTTCTTCTTGCTTGGGATCTCCTCCTCCCTCCTTGGTGGTGGCTCTCCACGAACATGGGTTTGGGTGGGGTGGAAAAGTGGCAAATAGATGTCAAGCCAAGGGGTGGGGTTGTTTATATAGAGGTGGAGGCTAGGCGTAGATGGATTTCGAGTTTGGGAGGAGTAGAGGCCGGTTTAGAGTCCCAAGTAGGCTCTAAAAGAGTTCGTCACGACGTCCCTAGGCCCACTTAACGTGAAACCCAAGAAACAAGTTGTAAAACAAAAGATCAACTCGGAGTTGCGAAATATCGGACAAGTCCGAAAAGGACCGTACTAGTCCGAAGTTAGTAAAAAAGAAATTGGAAAAGTCTCGCAAAAAATCGGACAAGTCCGACTTTACTCAGAGAGGAAAACGGACAAGTCCGTTGGAACACCGGACTAGTCCGGAAAAGTCCAGGGACTTAGCAAATTTTCAATAATTCTTGGAATATCGGACTAGTCCGCACAAAATCGGACAAGTCCGAAAATGTCCAGAGGGAAACTCGGACTTGTCCGCAGCAAAAACGGACAAGTCCGATTTTAGTCAGAGAGAAATCGGACTAGTCCTCACCAAAATTGCACTAGTCCGCACTTTTCAGCATTTTAAGTGCAGTTTTGCTCCAAATCAATTTTAAACCTATTCCTCTTTATGTGGGTTAATGTTAAACATGTATATGAATGTATGTAGGGCATGATGCATGAAAATGAGGGTGTTACAAGCTAGTTAATTGCAACGACCTAAAGCAAAAATCGCATCATTTGTTCGATATGGAATGAAACGAAGAATGGTTTGTACCGCGGGTTAGCCGGTGCAGAAGTGAAGCTTTTTGCTGTTGAAGTCCGGCCAAGAAACTGCTCCTAGCTTCGGCTCCACGGCGGAATAGAGAAGGTCCGATGGCGGCACAACGATGATGTCCGCCGGACTTTAAAATATCGGCAAAACAGTGAGCAACAAGACGAGCTAAGGGGTAGATAAGATAGAGCATGGCCTTGGTGCCATATTTGCTGTTTGCATCAAAGAGATAGAGGCAAAACCGAGGTTCTCATCGGGGAGGAAGAGATGGCCGCGAAAATGGCGACGGCGGGCAGAACTGCGGCTTGGGGGGTGGGGCAAAGCAAACATGGGAACTCGTCGCCGTTGGTCGGGAGGGGTTTAAATAGGCCACGAGAGGCGAGGAGGGGCGGACACGACGCAAGCAAGCAGATAGCTCGATGGCTTGCATGCCGTGCGCTATCGACCATGAAAACAGAGGAGCTGCACCGTATTGGATACACTGGACAGTGGGTCCCACAATTCCATACTCATCCCTTCTCGGGTTGAACAAATATCCTACCAACTAATGTCCAAAATTCATGAAAATTTGCAGAAAGGTCACTTGAATTATTGTAGGGTCATTTGTGAAGTCCATTCCCTATGTTAATAAAATTTAAGTATGAGTGAAAGAAAGATTTTTGGATGAGATTGAGTTCTTGTGCACAACCATAATAGATCTCCACTATGGTTGATAACAAACTGGTAACTGAACTTTTCATTTGAGAAAAAACTGGGATCTTACACATGGCTTGAGCTTATAGCCCCCTTCCTCATTCCGAACAACCTCTTCATTCCATTCATGACCACAACATGAGAGAATACAACAAGTCAAAAACTCGAAAAGAAAAGATGTTAGGGGAAGCAAAACCCTCGACAAATTTTCTCCTTGAAGAACTTGAGAGCAAATTGCAAATGCAAACGAAAGCAAATGTCTTTGGTTTGGATTTGGGCAAGAGTGCTTCAATGAAGAGCAAGGAAACAAAGAGAGCAAGCGAATGACCTGGGGAGGTTATAATAAGGTGAAATGCAAAGAGAGGACCTCCTCACAGCCACCATTTATAGTGTACACCTCCCAACGGTCATAAGAGGCACATAATGTAGTCGTTGAAGGAGGGAGAGCCTCATTGGCCCTTTCTCCACTTTGGCCGACCAGGTTGGGCTCGGCTGACTTGTAAGGTGGGCCCCCTGGTCCCTCGTTTGGCAGGTGACTTCCCAACGGCTATAAAATTAGCCCTTCGGTAAATTACTACATCTGCAGCTCAGAAATTTTTTTTCCGAATAACAATCTTTTCCAGATCCAACAATTTTATTTTTGTGAAAATAAAGAAATAAAATGATAATTGAGAATATAAGATTCTCAACTTGCTAACAAAAATCAAATATGCAATGGGAAAAATCAAACTAAGTGGGAAAAATCAAATGGGGTGAAAAGAAAGGTCAAATAATAACTACCAATTATCCTATTGGATAGGTCTCACCTAAGTTGATATGGAGTTTCCCTCCGTCTTCATTTCTTGGCATCCGGGCCCGGTAGAATGGGCTCGGATGGCATGTCTTGCTTGTTATGCCATTCTTTCTTTGGTAGTTTGTTGGACCTGGGCCCTTGGGAAGGTCCAGGCTTCTTCATCTTCTTAGGATGTCGGTGTGGACAAAAAGATAGGTTCTCCTCATATATGAGTTTTCTCATGAATGCAATGAGAGGGTCCACCTTTAAACGTGTGACTTCGACCTCTTGAATGTATTTAGCATTCAGCCCGTACTTAATTCGAATCTTGGAGCATTGCTCTGACTTTGGGCAAAATTTAATCTTCTCCTCCTTGCCATTGATATGGAAGTGAATTTCTCCAGCTCCCACATCTATGCGAGCTTTTGTGGTGCTAGGGAATTTGCGCCCAAGAATGAGCGGTGTATCCTTCTTGACATCCATGTCGATTACTACAAAATCCATGGGTATGAAGCAATTCTGTATTTTCACTGAAACGACTTCAACAATACTCAATGGGTAACGGATTGAAGAGTTAGCCAGTTGGAGCTACATTGGTGCTGGAGTCAGTTCTGTGAAGTTCAGCTTGTGGAAGACCACCTTGTTCATGACACTCACACATGCTCCAAGGTCACAAAGTGCCTTGTCAAAGTAGTGATCCCCAAAAGAGCAAGATATAATAGGACATCTAGGGTCCTTCTTCTTCTCTGAAAGCTTATTCTGGATGGCTGCAACACAGCCTTCTGTAAGCTTGACAAACTCAGTGGTTGGCAATTGCCGCTTATTATTCCTTATGTCCTTGAGATAACGAGAATAAGTGGGTACTTGCATTGCCTCTATCAAGGGAACATAGATGTGAATCTTCTGAATAACTTCAACAAAGTGGTTGAATTGCTCATCCACTATTGGCTTCCTTTGTCTGTGTGGGAATGGCATCAAATTGGTGTCTTCAAATTGTTGGGTCATTCTCTCACTAAGTGGTTCACTTATGCTAGTTGGGACATCCTCTTTCTCTTTCTCTTTCCTAGTTGTCCTCTTTTCTCATGTGACATACGGTAGGTCACGAGTGGTCTTGCCACCTCTCGTAGCCACTGCATTCACATTTTCCACCAGGGCTTCTGGCTGTCCCAGAATCTTGTTACTTTCGAATTGAGGAACAACTGGAGAAATTTGAGCCAACTCGGTCACCAACATCTTGTTGACGCTCAACTTGTTTTTCAAGGCTGAGGATAGTCCTTCAGTCTTGGCATTAATGTTGTCTAGGGTCTTTTCATTAGCCAATAGCTTCATTTATTAGGCATCATTGATCTTCAAATGGCTAATGGAAAGCTCTCTCAAGTTGGGTTGATTGCCATTGTTTCCATTGTTGTTGTTATACTCTCCTTGAAAGAAATGGCATGGTTGGTCCCACTCTTGACCTCCTGGATGATAGCCATTGTTGTTGAAGTTCCATTGTTGGATATGTATAGAACATCCTCACGAGACTCAGGGTAGTCATTACCCAGATGACCCGTATTGCCACGGACATCACATGTGATTTGAGAGTCTAAGGCCCAGGCATTTCCATGTACTTCACCACTGGCTTGTCTATCAATCTTATTCATAAGGATGTCAAATTTGGCAACGGTCATATCCGCCTCTTTCAAGGTGTGCATGCCTTGCTGACAGGGTTTGGAGATGCTTGTCGCTCCAAACCATATTGGACACCATTTTCCCAATCAAATCTTTTTCTTTGGGCAACGTTAATGAGAAGAAGACTCATCCAAGAGCAGCATCCACATGGTCACGGGTAGAAGGAATCAGCCCGTTGTAGAATTCTGAATAATGAGCCAGTAGTCCATCCCATGGTGGGGATAGGCCACGATGTACTCCTGTAGCCTTTCCCATGCCTCAGGAATACACTCCTTAGGATCTTGCTGTAAGCTTGAAATTCTTCCACGAAGGGCATTGGTTTTGCCAAACAGAATGAACTTTGTGAGGAATGCCATATAACACTTCTCCCAAGTGTCTACAACACTTTGGTTTTTGCTATCGATGTCCTCTGGGCATGTCCGTTAATTGTTATAGACTAATCCGGTTTTGTTTCTGTTCCCATCTGGACTTGTCTGTTAATGTCTATGGACTAATCCAATGATTGTTACTGGAACACTTCAGAGTTGTCCGGTTGATCCCAAAAACTTATTACGGTTTTGTCATTGGGCAAAGAACAAAGAACCCCGGAATTGTCTGTTGAACTTTCTGTTCATTGGACGGACTTGTCCGGCACGAGACAGGACTTGTTCGATGAACTCTTTGTACCCGAACGGACTTGTTCTGCCTCCTTCGAATTAGTCTGGTTCCTAGGGTTTCCACTCAGACTCTATTTTTCCTCCAACCCAAGAACATCATGCCTCACCCCTAAGGAGCCCAAATATGACCCCACCAAGGCCCTACTCATCCCCTTCGCCTTCTACTTCGATTCCACCCCAGCCCCACCACCTCTATTCCTATATAAACACCCCACCACCCACCTCTTACCCCCTTTGCCTACATCGTTAGAAAACCCTCAATCCTTTGTCCACGTCGTGAGCCGCCATCAAGAAGCAAGAAGCCTCCACCGCGGGGTAGAGGAGGGAGAAGAGGAATGAGAAGGAGTATCAAGCGAGATTGTCATCTCTGCTGCGATCTTCTTCACCAATTCTTCGTCGTCAACGTTCTTCTTCACCAATTCTTCGTCTTCATCATATCTCAGTGACAAGATGCACTCGTGAACCTAATCCTCGACCATTGAACCATTAGATTCATGGTAACTACCCTATATCCAACCATCCACGTCAATTCTGATCCGAATCTTGATTTAAATCATGCCCTACATGGGAAGTTCGCAAAACCCTAGCATACCAGACTTATCCGGTCCAGTGCTTACTAGTCCGTTGAACTTTCTGGTCTATAGCGGACATGTCCGGCCCAATGTGCGGACTTGTACGATCTTTGACTTCTGGAATTCCTGGAACTTTTCCAGTTTTCTCTAAAATGACTCACAACTTGCTCAAACATGTAAAACTCGTTTGTAACCAGTAAATAAGCAATAGTAGTAACCCAATAGCAAGTATTTCATCGTAATTGCATCATTCATGCATGTCATGGCATATTGAGTACTGTATGAGCATTTATTGATTGTAATATTTGCTTCGCATGATTGTTGCGAGGAATATAAGGTAGCACTCCATAAACTGCTTACGAGGACCTTTAGCACTATAACTTTAAAGCTTGTGATCCAAGCAAGCCACAGGAGCAAGGAAAGTTTCCTTGTCTATTTTGATACTGTTTCGAATGTTTTGTTTGAGATATTGCATGTGTGTGCCAAACTGATGGGAAACCCTTTAATAGGTGTTTACTAGACTTGTTTGCCCATCCTTGTCGCTCGGGATATTATGTCGAGAGTCGCGAAGGGTATTTTACAGTTTTGTTCTGCTTTACTCAATTGGGATTGGGGAATAACCGAATGGCTTAATTATGAACTATTGAACACTTGAATTATGTGGATTAATGATGATGGAATAATGGTGAATCATTTTGGTAACATGGGACTTGAGTGATCTACGCAACTATGGGTTGTAAAATTGGTTTGATGGTGTGGTGGTTTTGCTTGCCTTAGATCCAAGGATCGAATCATGCGAGAATATGCCAGGAAAACAGTGCCACCACAAAGCCAAGTATGGGTGCGGTGTAGCTGAATAATTAGGTGTGCTTCTAGTATTTTATGGACCATTGGATGGCGCAGGGAATAGGAGACGAGGAGGCTACCCTGGGATGTGCATGGCACACGAGGGGGCCCATGGGTGGGAGAATAGAGATTCAAGTCCGCCGGTGAAATCTTAGGGGGTTTGTACATACTAGTAGTCCATTTTGAAAGGCTATTTTGTGATCTCTTGGCCACACACCAACGGAAGTGTGATAACACATAATGGAGGTTCCTTAGTCACCGAAAGGTGATGAAATCACAAACATGTGCGAGAAGTGGTACAACCTCTGCAGAGTGTAAAAATATCACGATAGTCGTACTCCCGGTTAAGAGCACCTGAATGGCCTACATGATTAGTGTGAATTTGGGAATAGTTTGGGATCGGTTATGTTGTGGTTTGGTTTATATTATGAGCATGTTTGGTTATGAAGGTATGAAATTGGCATATGGATTAATATTAATCTATGGATGATGTATGATGGTAAATGAGAATGTTGGATATAGGTTATGACAATTACTTCGGTTAGGATGGGATTTAATGTCACATATACATTGTAGGATGTTTTTACATGTTTATGAAATGTACTTTTATGAAATTACGCATTTATTATAATCATTGTTCAAGCTACATGTCATATTTTCCCACACTTGCTGAGTACGGCATGTACTCACCCTTGCTATTCCCACACTGAAGCAGCTACACGTGACGCTTGGAACTATCACGAGGATCATGGGGAGTACTAGGTTGCAAGCTATCGTCAACAGCCTGTGGATTGTAGTCGCACTACTTAGCTTATTTCCGCTGCAATATTTAGAGACTTGTAATCCGAGAATCATTGAATTATTGTAATGAGGTACTTATTTACTTATTGTGATGTGATTAAATTCTGAATATCAATTGTGACGTTGTCGTGTATGTGTGGTGAACATCCTAGGCACACATATGTGTTCACTTGGTTCATTTTCTGAACCAGGTGTCACACGCGCTAACAGTGGGCCAAAGAGGCACATTGTTAGCAGAGGGAGCCGAAAACTCATGAAGGGTCTTCTGGGCCATTAGCGTTTCAAATGTTTGTGCAGTAGCACTGGTTTCCTTTGTCGCACAATGCTTCTGAGGAGTAACGACAGAATGTCGATCTCACATCAGGGATTCAGGATCTTCAATAAAGTTTTCCCGCAAGCGGAAACCAGACATAAACAACCCAGTTTTCACATTAAAATGAATGCGAAAACAAAAAAAGGTTATCCTACTAAAAACCTACCAAGGGTCCTATCCTATTCACTCAATCATGCAACACTTCAACTGCCTTCAACAGCACCGAAATTCTTGTTGACATTCTTACGTACAGGACAAATTTTGCAAGCGGAAAGAAACTATCGATGTAGGATTTCCCCTTAAAGGAGTATTCCAAGGGTGTCATTTATTTTATCCAAAGGGAAGGCTAGGTGGAAGCGTAGCAATCATCAAGCGGAAATGTTAGAATGATCTAGGTATGGTTCTAGTGAGGATGGATAATAGATAATAGAAGGTAGTTGTAAGAGCCCTAATTTCAATAATTCAATGTTAAGTTACGACAAAATTTTTTGAATAATAAAAAGCAATAAAAAGGAAATGAGACAAACAAATAAATAGAATCTCCAAATGAGTTAATTCAAAGAAATAAACTTAACTACTATCCAAATGAAGTTAACATGAAGATTTGAGTTGACCAATGGTTTCCAAATATTTCAATTAGCCTCCCTGCAAACTTTTGTAATTTTTGAAGCAAGTTTGCTATTTAATTCAGTAGCTACATTGAATTCAACTCAAATTCAAATTCAAGTTTCAATTCAAATGAAACTTTATCAAATCAACAATTTTTATTCAAAATCAAATTCTATATGATTAATCCAGCCATCCAACAAATATCTAGCAAATTTTGGAATGAATTAGGTGGTAGAATTGATTGCGCAAGGATTAGGATGAGGTGGGACCCATTTGTCATCCAAAGCAAAGTGCTGTTTTTGCTCTCCAAGTGACACCACATGCCATGCAAAGTCCAGGCAGCTGCTTGCACTGTTTGAGGTCGCCTCCAGCTGCCCCCAGCATGCACTGACATCCTCCTTATCCCCATCCATGTCGCTGACTCTACCTTTGCTTCCTCTGATAAGTTCCAGCGCCATATTAGCCCCTCATCCGAAATCTTCTCTGTCCAGCCGATTTGCAGCAAAGGTACTCCGTGTTGAGCACTTTTCTTTGCCTCACTTCACCCCCCAATATCTTGAGCAGCTTTGTGATCAAGTTCTTGCACAGTTAGGCCGCCCACAAATCAATTAAACACGAAACCGCGGCTGCCAGAAAAAGTCCCCTGTTGCCGCTTCTCTGATCATCATCGACCCGACGATACAGCCATCATCTCTCCTCAGTCCTTGAAGGAAAAAGGTTCGCCTACTCATGTTTTAGATGCTCGTTAAATATAAGCCCATGCCTTGCCTCCTAGCCCCCGTATTTCTAATTCTTCTGACGAACTTCGGTTATGAGTAGAGTTGGTTCACGCGCGAAATTCTTTTTACACGTTTGATTATTCCTTGTGCACATGTTCTCTGTTATTCTACATGACTAGGCACATCACCTTGAAGAGGAATCATTGAGTTTCATCAAGAAATCGAGCCGGAATACCATTTTTCCCCAACCGCCGGTTTTCCCCTCATCGGTCCATCGCCGCCACCATCTTCCAAGCCATTTATCTCCTCCTTATGCCCAGAATCATCTTCTCCATGCTTCCATGAAGCTTACCTGAGGTGTTCCCGACCGTTTTATCCCACCGTAGGGCTCGGCCGACATGAACGAAAGCCTAACTGCCACCGCCGCCGTCGCATTGCCATTTCCGGCCACCTATCGCCGTCGAGGGCTGCACCACCGTGTTCCTCATCGGAATGTAGGTGGGGGTGGTGAGGGTGGAGTGCCGCCATTCCCTGGAATGGGCTGCAGCGAGTGGCTGCCGTTGGGCGCCGCCGCGCACCGTGCCTCAGCGCCATAGGCGCGAGGTAGATGAAGACCCAGGCAGGCCCCGACAGTCAGCCAAAGAAGCGCACGCCTGGATCCAGTCTGGCCCGGTGATAGATTATGGCTACACCTTTATCTCTGTGGCCCTGTGTGGCTTGATTTCAATTGGTCCATTTTTAAACCGTGGGACCCCCTTGATTATTCCAACTTTCCTATTTGAATTTGTTTCCAGAAATTGCTCCATTTTGGAAAATCCATATCTCATAGAATACTAGTCCAAAAATTCCCAAATAAATTTTTTTAGAACTAGGATGATCTTTACATTCAAGTGGAGCACTTGAATCTGTATGAAAGTCCATAAATTATCCTCAATAATTCCATGAAACAAAATGCCTTTGTATTAATTACTGGTGCTCCATTCATTCAAAAATTCTCAAATTTGTCCAGATCATTCCAAATAATTCCCTTGACTCCCAGCAAAAGTTTCAGGTCCATTAGAGTTCAATTGAATAGCCAAATTGTATTTCCAATTTCTATGTACCTAAAAATTCCAAAATGTCCAGAAACATTTCAGAAATTTGTCCAAACTTCTACATTCAATATCTGACAATAGAATGCTTAGAAAATTGTGAAACCAATTTTGCTGAGTCACTCTTGACCTAGTATAAACAGAAAACCAACTTTTAGCTTTGTTAAGGTCCCATGTTGCCCATGAAAATTCTGGAAACGGTTTATATACATTGAATTGTATACAACAGCTACTTCCATGAACTTAGCCCAAATTTGGCCAGAACCTCACCCATAGTGCCTAGTGTCCTCTGTAAAATTTCCAGGACCAGTGGCCATCATTTAATATACTTAACTATCTTTCCTTTAAGATATGTAATAATACTAATATTGATTCAATTGCATTTTTCGTTGCACATCGAATAGTTTCCGAGCTCGAGGAGACCCTGGAGCCATTCAAAGTAATCAATCCGGAGACTAACTTTACCCCTGTCTCACAGCTAGAAAAGCCCCGGTTTGCATTTAACAACACTTTAAACATTGATTTGTATCACACTATATGGGTTAATGTATGTGCATTAAATCTAAGTTTTCTTGGAGTTTTCCACATGCATGACCAGAGAACCCATGAGAGAAGGGTAGTTGGTTAAGTCGTCGATATGTCCATGCTATGCTTAATGTTATAGTTGCTTCGGTAGACGTGAGTAGTAGGAATTTGGTTCACACGGGATTTGTCGTGTGAGAGGTTCACCAGTTGGTTAAATATGAGACCGGGCATGGAGTAGGAGCAGCAGGACATAGGGGCCTGTGAGCTGTAGAGTTGCCCGTGTCGGTGAATGACCGATCCGTGCGGCCCTGTTGAGCAAGTTTGAATGTACCGAAGGCATACTGGATATATAGGACCTAGTAAACTGATGTAACTTGTCCACCTTAGCGTCGAGGCATACCCCACCGCCTTATAGGTGCGGGTTGAGAGCAGCAAGGTGTAAACCTGCCAGCGGGTATGACGTACTACGTGTGGGGGCCTCCTGCTCGTAGCGATGGGACCGGTTCGGCGTGTAGGTAGTGGGTGAAAGGTTGCCGCATACAACATCCGTGGAGTGTGCCTTTGCAGCTCCAAGTGTGGGTCTATGTGTCGTGCTATTCGGGTATCCCTGTAGGTGTATATCGATTCGAGTCGCCATCTCTCACGGTTATTGAGTACCGCTTGTTCAATAAGTCATGACGTAGTTAATTATTTGGAGCTGAATATTATTGAATCATGCTTTATGGAATAATTATGTATTGATGCTTGTATGTTTAGATCAGATTGTTCACTAAATTTCAGATTCATGAAGCTTTAATTTCCTGCTAAAAGCTGAAAGTAAAGACTAAAATTTAGGCGAGTATTTTATTGAAAACTGCCTTCCTATATTACGTTTATCCTGCATATAGAGTTCCATACTTAGTGGAGACAGTTGAGTCTTGCTGAGCCTTCGTGCTCATGGTTGCTATGTTTTTTCTGCAAATGATGATGTATACGATCAAGGGTTCGCCGGTGAGGCATTGCCTCCGTCGGGGTACACGGCCGCGTGGGAACCTGCACGCCGCCGTGATGTTTTCTGTGTGCTGCCAGTGTGATTCCGTTCTAGGGCTGAACGGAATGACATTTGCATAGCTTAGGCTTGAGTGTCGGGAGCTACAAACTTGTCTTCCATTGTAGTGTATTTAAATGTATATTATTTGTAAAGACAAAGCCTGTATAATACTATGTTGTTTTATGTAATATGATATATCTCTTTTTGTGTGCTGTTGGGTGCCGCATCGTACGGCACCACCCAATTGCGGTACCTTGAATGTGTGGACTATAGTCTCCCCAGCCTTGTATCAGAGCCACATTGGGAATAACGGGCTTAAAAAGGATCATATTACAAGAAAAATTTAGGTTTCGGTAAGCAATCGATAGCAGCCCACATATGGATTACTATTAGCATAGTTACTTAAGGTGGCAAAGGTAACTTATGTGTTATTATATTATGTAACGACGCTCTGACACTAAAGGAATCCCGACGATTTGCGACAGCCAGGGACGTCGCAAATAAGGCAAATACCGTCGCAAATAAGCTATTTGCGACAGCTTTGCTTATTTGCGACGGCTTCTGGCCGTCGCAAATTAGTCGTCGCAATTAAGCTTAATTGCGACGGCCACCTTCGCAAATAAGCTTATTGCGACGGCTCGAAGTGGCCGTCGCAAGTTATTGCCCGGGGGCTGGTGGGCCCCGCAACAGTCATTGCGACAGCCTTGCCGTCGCAATTAAAGCTTATTTGCGACGGCCTTGCTGTCACAAATAAGTTCGGCCAGCAGGGCCCACTTGTCCGCCCCTGGGACCGATGCGGCTATTTGTGACGGCCTAGCCGTCGCGATTAATGCTTATTTGCGACGGCCTGGCCGTCGCAAATAGAAGAGGCTTGCTTGCGACGGCCTGGAGGCTTATTTGTGACGGTACTGTATAAAAAGCCGCCGCAAATAAGATTTTTTATTTTTTTAAAAAAAAAACAGAAAATACTACCCGGATCGTTGGCCAAAATCACAGAACCGACAATATATATTACAAACAGTCATATAACAACAAACCAAACATGGCATCACAACACATCACAACACATCGTCGTCGAAACATGGCATCAACATCAACAAACCAAACAAGGGCTCACTCGTTCGTGTGACCTCCGTAGCCACCTCTGAGCCACCTCCGAAGTCAAAGTCGTCGTCGTGCCTCATTCCTGGTGGTGGTAGCGACGGCGACAGAGTTTGTGCAGCCATTGCAGATCCCTGCAATTAATGAATGTTATAGTTAGAATATAAATGCATCAACATCTCCCTCCCTCTCCCTCTATCTCTATCTAGATCCCCTCTCTTCCTCTCTTCTTTCATCTCTTTGTTGGTATCATTTTCCCTCTATCTTTCTGCCTCTATCTCAATCTACATCTCGCTTTCTCTCTCTCCCTCCCTCTCCTTCTATCTCCAATCTCCCTCTCTCTAGTCATTCCTCTCCCACTCTATCTAACTATCTCTCACCCTTTCTTATATCTCACTTTCTTCCATCTAAGTCCTTTTATTCTATCTAACTATCTCCTATGTCTTCTATTTCAATCCTTTATTCTCTATCTTCCTCCCTCTTCTAACTTCATCTCTCACTCTCTATCTTTCACTGTCACTCCATTTCCTCTCTTTATTTTGGTCAATTGAGTTAAAACTAAAATTATTAAGTTGACATAGAAAATTACCTGACCCGCAGAAGAAGGATCGGCTAGAAGGACCTGTGGTAGTAGCGGTAGCTGGATCCCTAGACCTTACGCCCAAGCCATGGCCTGTCATTGCAAACATTAAATGTTCCTATTAGTAAGTCATTTACGCTAAATTAATGAGAACTTTAGTTTTTATTTTGTTACCTCCATTGCTTCCCGCATTTGCGCCAACGCTGCTGCCTGGGTTTGGATTATGGCCTCCATCATGATCCTTTGGTGTTCTGCCTCCCTCCTTTCCTCCTCCTGTCGACTGAAGTTGTCTTCTACAGTTTGTCGGAGGGACTGCATCTCAATGTCCCTCTGCGAGATGCGACGACCTATCGTGCCCACCGAAGAAGCCTGCGTGGAGCGGCCTCTCACAGGTCTCCCCGCCCTCGAGTTGAAACCTCCGTCGAATATGGCAAGCCTATAAAAAAAGAGAGTCAGTAATATCAAATTGAAATTTCTTGAATACTTTGAATTGAAAATGACAAAATGACTTATAAACTCACCTTCCGTGTGCTTTTCCACCTCCGCTTGCATATGCGGCTTGCGGATCAATTCGTTCACGTTCCCAATCGAAATCGTCGACGTGTATCTTCCTAGCCTCCTCCCCGTACTTAGCCTGCAAAACAAGGAAACCGTGTAAGATCAACAATACATATAGTTATATTTAATATGAATTATTTCTAAACTTACCAATCGCTCGGCTGCAGCCTGACTGCACCCCGAAGGCTGAGAAGGGTCCCTGTGACCTCTCTTCCAAATCTCAGCATGGGTCGGCAGCACCCCCGTCTCGCGCTCTTGTCAATACGTGTTAGTACGAACAATTTATTATGAATATATAAACATAAGTTACATACACTTACCATGCATTTAGCTAAATGCAAGTGGTTATCTTGGTCGTGCCTGCTCTTCCCCTTGACCCCTCTGCACTCTCGAGCCTTCTCAGACTCTACAACCAGCTCACGTGGCCCTGCACATAGTTGGAAGTCGTTAAAAATACCATCGAGGAAATTATAAAAAAAATATACTTACTACACCCCACGTACCTGCGCGTACTCCTCCTCCATCAGGTGCCTCTCGCTCTCTTGCCGGAAGTGTAGCACATCCTGCTGGTTCCCCTTCAAGTGCTCATTAATAATTTTAACAAGGGCGTTTGACAATGCTTGTCGAAGCGCCTTGGCAGCGTTGTAGTGAAACACTCGCCTCGCATCCTCAAACAGGCTAGGGTCATTCGGGTCATCTAAAGTATATCTTGCCTGCGATAAAGGATATATTGAATAGATGTTCATTAAAAGAGTTTTAGAGTTAAAACTTAGAAACTATTTTAACATACTTACCATAAAATCAGCCCATATGGCCTCCTGAAGGTTGCTGTGCTCCTGGTGATGGACGCGTGCGTAGTCCTCCCATGAAAGAGCAGGCACCCCGTCGATGACCCTGGGATAGTGCAAACGCACTAAGGACTTGGACACCGTTCACCGGTCTTTGGTGTCTCTCACCAGTGAAAGACGTGTCGCAAAACCCTACAAGATATTTATTGATTCATTACTTAAGTAACCGAAAGAAACTAAAATTGAACACTATAATTTTTATTACCTGTCTCCGACTGGACGAATCATGATCCTCTGTGAAGGGACTGCAGGAGGACTGACAAAGTGAGTCCTCCTCGTCCTCCGCGTCTGCTGGGGCGCCATGTCAGGTGACCCAGATGAATCCTCATTAGCTGAGTCAAAGGCCTCAGGAATAGAAGGATCGCCGGCCGAGGGCTGGGTGGCCGAGGGCTGGCTCACCGAAGGGTAGCCAAGGTCAACTGGCGTCGCAGCCTCTGAGTCAGCCTGTGAGGACTACAACATTCAAATGATTCATAAGTATGTTTAATGTGAAAATGAATTTAAAGAATTTGACAAAAAAGAGTGAAATTTACCTGTGACGAAGCTCTAGAGCTGCTCAGAACGTGCCCCAGCAGCTGAGAGCGTCTGCTCCCAGTCGACGAGGCACCAGCGAAAGCGTCCTCAGGTCTAGAGGGGTAGAACCCCCTCGTCAGCGGCACCTTCTTACCCTTCTTTGACGCCATCTTGTTTTAATTACATAATTAGTAAATATGCAAATAAAATATACAAAATTCATGTTAATACCTTCAAGAAAACATTACTAGTAATCACTTTCGAAATTCATCAACATCATTATCATGTGCCTGTGCCCTACTCCTTAAACCAACCCAACGATCTTCCATCATGGCCTGTTCTAATTTCTGTTTTTGCATATCATCTGCCTCTACATCTTCAACGTCTTCAACATCTCTAACTAATTGATTGAGTCATGCACCAAGCTCGATGATATGAGTGTCAGGCAACTCTTGTTCTTGGTACACTTCTTCAACATCTTCGCTATCATGGTAACCATCATCCCGAGGAGTATATAACCGCTCAAGAGGATTCACCTTATATACCACCCACCAAGCACTGAGCTTCGTGCATGGATAAGGTTGATAATACACTTGTTCCACTTGATGTGCAAGAACAAAGGTATCGTAACATCGTAGTTGGTCCTTATGTTTCACTTCCACCATTCCAAATTGGTTTTCTCGAGTTCCATGAGTGCGATCAAACCAGTCACAGTCAAAGAAGACAACTCGAAGGGTCTTATTTCTGGTAAAAGTAAATTCAGGGATTTTGTTAATGATCCTATAATAATCGGTTAAATTCCCTTGAGTGTCTATTGCTCTCGTCACAACACCGGAATTTGATGTTGCCGCGAGAGGACGACGAGCTTCAAAATGAGTTGTACGGAATCGAAAGCCATTTACGTCATATCAACCATAGCTTTTAACATTCACAAATCCATAAGATAGCTGCCGCAAATCTTCATGGACATTGTGAGTCCGACACTATCATAAATGATCGTAAGTTAAAATAATACTTCCTTAATAATAGTAACTTATAATACATAGAAGATGAGAGAATATTACATAATCTCGAAACCAGGATAGGAAACTTTGCCCCCCATTTATTCCTTCTTTTTGCATTCCTTCTACTTATTTGGTCGTAGGTTGATGCCTATGTGGCCAACATTGTCTGTGGAACTCGATGAACATGAAAAAACATCTTTTAGAATACAGGTGTAGCAAAATATGTCGATTAACATAAATGTAGGACAAACACTTACTCAAAGTATTCCTGCATGCCTTCTATATTTGCGTACATGTAGAGTAAGGCAACAATCCTTTCATGTTCAGATAGCACATAGGTCATGTACCTACCATCGGTGGTGCCTCTTGTTTGAAAAATGGGAAGGTCGCTTACAGGGGGTGTTTCGTCCACATATTACCGCATCGCCGAAGTATTGATATTGTTTTCTTCCGAAAAGTAGACACTTGAAAAGTATCCTACTTCCTCAAGAGCATATGCTTTAGCGATGCACCCTTCCACCCTTGCCCTGTTGCCAACCATTGGTTTCATATATCGTAGTGCTCTTTCAATGTGATACATCCACCTATATTGCACAGGACTGCCAACTTTAGCTTCGAATGTAAGATGGATAAGCAGATGCTGCATTGGAGTGAAGAAACCCGGTGGAAAAAAAATTCCTTCTTACATGAAAGTATGGGTATCTCCTTCTCTAACTCATCCACCATCCCGATCTTGATTTCTTTAACACAAAGCTGTATATAGAAATAGCTTAGCTCGGCTAAAGCCTTCCACACCGCATCATCTAGATAGCCTCGAAACATAACAGGTAAGAGTCTTTCCATTATAATGTGGTAATCATGACTCTTCAACCCAGTGAGGTTTCCTGTGTTAACAATTACGGCTCGTTTCAGGCTAGTTGTGTAACCATCTGGGAATTTCAAAGTTTTCATCCATTTCATAACTTCTTTCTTTTCTTTCGATCAAAGACAGAAAGAAGCACGTGGCTTTGCACCACTTTTAGAGATTTCAAGAGTTGGACGGTGACAAATGTCTGTCAAATGTAGTATAGCTTTATAATTGTCTTTCATTTTGCTAGGCATATCCATGCAAGCTCTTATGATACTTTTGCTCATGTTATGCTCTTGATGCATGACATCAATGTTGTGCATTAGAATCAACAACTTCACATAAGGTAGCTCCCAAAGTCCACATATGTGAGTCCAATTATGTTCCTCTCCATAACCTACAAAATATCCAGGACGACCTTCATCAGGCACCAGTTTGTCCAGCATATCAGAAATTTCTGACCCATTTAGACACTTCGGTGGTCCTTTAGCGACAACAGTGTTCTTTCAAAAGACATGCCTCTGCTGCCTAAATATGTGATTCGAGGGCAGCCAACGTCTGTGACAATCAAAGTAAGATATTTTGCCTCCATGAGTTAGTCGAAAGCAATCCATGTATGAAGCACATATTGGACACGTCAGACGACCGTGAGTGCTTCATCAGGAAAACATGCAGTATGCCGGCAAATCATGGACGGACCACAAATAAGCAGCTTGAAGGTTGAACTTTTGCTTCTTGTAACTGTCGTATGCTTCGACTCCTGTCCACAAGACTTTCAATTCTTGGATCAGCAATTTTAACACCACGTTGAGATTTGACCCGAGATGATCAGGTTCAGGTACAATGAGGTTGAGAAACATGAACTCGTTCTTCGTACAAAAAGCAGGTGGCAGGTTGTACGGAATGACAAAGACGGGCCAACATGAGTATGGTGTGGCGTTCGTACTGAGCAGTGAGAATCCTTCTGTAGCTAATCCGATGCGAACATTCCTCGCATGACGAGAAAAGTCTGGATCAAAATGGTCTAGCGCCTTCCATGCATCTCCGTCGGATAGTTGCGTCAATAATTCTTTGTTCTCACGTTTACCTTCTTTGTGGCATCTCATGTGTCTTGCAGTTCTTTTTGAAAGAAACAACCGCTTCAACCGAGGTGTCATAGGCAAGTAACGAAGTTGCTTATGTGTGACATCTGTCATCACATTATCGCCATCGTCATTAACAACTTCGACATAACTCGATTTACCACATTTCAAACACATCTTCTCATTGGCGTGCTCTTTCCAGAATAGCATGCAGTTGTCTGGGCACACATAGATTTTCTCATACTTCATACCGAGAACAGATATCTTGATCTTTGAATGATACATATCTGGTGGCGCATTGTGAGGTTGTGGAAGGATATCGCAGATCAATTTCATGAGATCATTGTAGAAATTGATGCAAAAAAAGTACTTGGACTTAATGGCCATAAATCTGGTCAAGAAAGCTAGTACGGTCACAACCGTGTGTTCATGCAATGACTCTTATGATTTCTTCAGCTCCTCGAAGAACTTCTCTGCCTCATTTGTAAGAGGATCCCCTGCTTCCAGAGCTTCTAGCATCTCATCCATCCTATCAACCTCTATTATATCATCATCCTCATCCACTTCGGCTATGACTCGAGAATTAGTCTCGCCGTGAAAGGTCCACACTTCATAATTTGGAGTGAAACCATTTTGACATAAGTGAAACAAAGCTCCAATCTTCTTAAAAACTTGGTGTTCCGGCATTTTGTACATGGGCACCGCACCATATCTTCTGTTGACAACGAAAATGCTCGATCTGAAAATTGATCTAACTTGAGAAATCACTCATCCGAGTGACCACCAGTTCTGCTCTTCTAGTCAGTATACATCCAACTACGGTCTTCACCCATGTTTGCTCTGCAGTTTAACGCAAAAGAAATTGTCGTTAATGTATACAGGATAGGTCCTAACATTTCGACAGCATGACGAGACGCGTCAAAGTATACCTTTAAAGCAGACAAATCATTATTAGTTTCATCGTTATGTTATGTCACAACCCTACAACCTAGGCAGATAGATCCTAAACCCACCCAAGAGTGACCGAGCAGAGCGTGCTCATGACGAGACGTGTGATCCGGATCCGAACGAAATTTCGGCAGCATAACCCCGCTGTTCTCCACTGCACGGCCAAAAATGGTACAGTAGAGAACAACAGATTTACGCCACTGAAATCTCGTCCAAATCCGGACGCGTGTCTCGTCACAAGCCACGCCCCCTCGGTCACTCCCAGGCTGTCCAAAAAGGGACAATTCCGAACATGCACGTCTCACATGCCAATGGCATGTGAGACGTGCCGATCCGAAATGGGTAATACATTGCTATAGGTTACATTGCTTATTTTCATTTTGAAGACTAAGAGAGAGGAAAGAACTAGAGAAAGAGTGACAGGAAAGTTTGTCTTAGATGACAATTCCACATCCATTTCCACCGTCCACGCAATCGCGGGTCATTGATGTCCTTACCAACTTGTTCGCTTCCATGTCGCCTTGACGCATACGGTACCACTAAAATGGTCTACACGGCAAGATCACACTTATTGCATGTCGTGCCCTTCCGGGTTGGTCCGAGCCGGCCCAAAGCCCCTTTTTTTACAAATATTAAGTAGTCACTCAAGAACATTAAATATCAATAAACAATAAGCACCAAAAAAAAGATCAAACAATGGACAATATGTTATATGAGCACATGTATGATCATTGACAATGAAGTAGCAATGAAGTAGGATCATCTAAACATAACTAGCAATGTATGATCATATATGAGCACGTATATGAGCACGCACAATTTAAAACATTGCATCATCTAAACATAACTAGCAATAAAGTAGGATCATCTAAACATTACAACATTGCATCATATAAACATTGCATCATCTAAACATTCCATCATTCAAATGTCCATCATGCATTACCAAACAAAACTTGAAAATTTATACATTGCATCAAACATCCATCATCTAAAACATTGCATAATCTAAACATTCCATCATTCAAACGTCCATCATGCATTCCCGTACCTAGTCGGCGGAGGCATTGGAGGGACGGCGGCGTTGGATGAGGCTGGCGGTCGGTTGTGTCGGAGGGACGGCGGAGGCATTGGAGGAGGCCGTCGGTGCTGCTATGCGGGGCCAGGGGCAGGGACGGTGGAGGGGGCAGGGCCACATTGGGGGAGTGGCGTGCGCTACTGTCCGTAGGGGCGGGCCAGGGACAACGTGGGCGCCGTAGGGGTAGGGCTGGGGGCGGCGAGGGCGCCGCGGGAAGGGGCGGGGCCGGAGGGGGCGGCGCCTCGAGGCGAGGGCGCATCCAGAGGGGCGGCGCAGCGGGGGCGGGACCAGTGGCGCGGCGGGCCGACGGATCCACGTGCGGGGCGAGGGCGCAGCTAGCTGGAGGGGATGGCGCCGCATGGGCAGGGCCGGGGGCGGCGGGGCTGTGGCAGAACGGCAGCAGGGCGGCGACGGCGGGCCGGCGGCGGGGGCGCGACAGTGCGGCAGGGACGTGGCATGCGGCGGGGGCTCTGTGGAGGTGAATGAACCGTTGGGGTCGGGTCGACCAATAATAGCCCTTATTTGCGACGACATCCTTAGTTGCGACGACCTTAACGTATGGCCGTCACAATTAAAGTTATTTGCGATAGTCTATTTTGCAGCCGTCACAAATAAGTATTTATTTGCGACAGTTACCTTATTTGCGACGACCCTAGGGTTGACCGTCGCAAATAAGAGATTATTTGCGATGGCCCTAGGGTTGGCCGTCACAAATTAGGGCTTATTTGCGACGGCCATATTATTTGCGACGGCCACCAACACGCCGTCGCAATTTAACCTATTTGCGAACGCTGACCGTTGCAAATAAATCCAGCCGTCGCAAATGATCGCGTTTCCTGTAGTGTGACATCAGGTAAGAGGTAAGGTACGCCACCGCAAGCGGATCAATTGCGGTAAGCTCACCATGAGAGAGGTAGAATGTGATTGTTTTCGTGGCTTGGCACGGAAATGTCAATATGAGTCTCTGAAACATTCCATGTATCTGAGAAAATATGACATGCGGTACCCCATCGTGCTTCAAAATTAGTGGGAGCTCCCTTCGGGTAGGACATAACCCGATGCGCCTCCTACTGGTGCAGCACTATGCAAAGACGTGGGACCCCATCGGGTGGTAGAAAACCCGGTCATGTACCTCGAGACGTGGCTTAACTCGGGGCGGCCCGTATGGAATGATATGGGACAAATGTTTTTACTTTCATATATATTATTGTGAAATGTTTGCCCGTTCGGGCTGTGTTGTACGACACCATATGATTGATCAGTAGTTTGTGTGTAGTGACAGGTACACTGACCACGTGATTGTATTGCGCTTAGAAATTGTTTGCGAGTGAACGTTATTAAGGCCACCATTGAGACGTATGCCAGAATACCGGCTTAGAATTTTTTTACTTTGTGAGGCACATAGTACCGACATATACTCCATTGATGCATTACCCACTTTTCTGTAAAATGGAACTGATAATATGTAAAACAACATATATTCGCTATTGAGCTCTGAGTTTGAACTAAGTTTTCAAAATTTGAGTAGGCTTTGAAGTCACCAATTAAAAAACAGAGTGTTCTGTTTTCTGCCAGAAAAAGACCTTACTTTGAGAAACCATATCTCCCAGTAGAAAAGTCCAATGAAGGTGTAACATATAAGGACGGAAAGGTTAGACAGTTTTTTTAAAACTTTTATGTTCAACTCCAGAACTGAATTCCCATTTAACCTGTTCAAAATTTCAAAGTTCCAAAATCTGCCAAACTGGACAGAAACTGGAACCCTCTCTAGACACCATACTGTTTTGACCATATCTCCGTTTCAAAAATTCTAACTGGGCCATGCAAGACAATTTTGGAATCCTTGTAATTTTTATTACAATTTTTTAATATGTGGCTGTTGTAAATTGTGAAGTTTTATATCTGGAAACTGTGGCCCAAAATCAGCATAAACAAAGGAGATGCTGTCAAAATTTCGAGAAAAAACAGTCAGGTTTACAATGCCATATCTTCTCAACCAGGAATGTTCTGGAGGAAAACCAATACTTTTTGGAAAGGTATTGAAGTGAGCTTCAATTGTGTAGTTCACCCCGGGATCTGATTCTGCTATTTACGGGGCTAAATTTGTGTTTGTGTACAAACTGGTCAGGTTTTAGCAAAAACTTCATCGGTTTGGCATAAATTGGTCTTTTATGAATCTGGTCCTCGTTTCACATCGAGAAGTGTCTTAACAGACCAGTTGTCGATATTAAACCATTTACCATTGGAATTGAGGGTTTGACCCACTCGATCCTGTTTTGTTTTATGACCGTGTTTGTGTCATATTGAAGATAAAAATGTGTATTCGCATGATAATGCACATAACGTCCCGTCGCGATCAACGATAGTCGAAATGAACTTCATTTCATGAAGTTCATTATTTTGGAACTCGCTGTTGTAACATTGGTCTAGGGATGATGTACTTTGTAAAATGTCTATACTTTATCAATATATGTTACCGTTATGCAAGTTTAGTTATTAAAACACACACCATTGTTGTTATCCATTAGTGATCTTACAATATCACGTCTCATGTTGAATTCATGGTTCTGACTGCAGAATGGTGTGCACCCGTAACACGCTCGAGATTGGTGGCACAAGCCAGGGAGGTGATGACTCCCAGGAGCAGAGAACTCATGATCAACGACAACCGATACTGCCACCGCCACCTCCTCCACCGCTTACGTTGGCGGATGTGATTGCAGCTATGGTCGGTTCGCACGACAAGTAGACCGAGCTGCTGCGAACCCTCGTGCAGAATACGTCCCGTCAGCCGGGGCGTCCAGATGGAGGTAATCATAAGCCTCAACACACCACCTACTCGGACTTCTTAGCAACTCATCCGCCTGTCTTCACGGAGGCCGATGAACCTTTTGAGGCGGACAACTGGCTCCGCACTACTGAGGCAAAGTTAGGGTTGCTCCAATGCACCGAACAGCAGAAGGCACTCTTCGCGGTGCAGCAGCTTCACAGCTCCGCCGGTGCATGGTGGGCGAATTACATCGCCTCTCTGTCTGCTGATCACGCCGTGACATGGACAGAGTTCCGGGAGGCATTCTGCGCCTATCACATACCTCCTGGGATTATGAAACACATGCTTCAAGAATTCCGTGAACTCAAGCAAGGCAGGAGGAGTGCTCACGAGTACTCCAAGGCCTTCAATCACTTGGCGCAGATCATGTGAACATGGAGGAGAGGAAACGGGACTGTTTCTATTGAGGTTTGA
Organism: Tuctoria greenei; assembly: GCA_036927565.1. Lineage (NCBI taxonomy): Eukaryota > Viridiplantae > Streptophyta > Magnoliopsida > Poales > Poaceae > Tuctoria > Tuctoria greenei. The sequence goes on from JAYESD010000008.1 coordinate 106,607,685, forward strand.
AAGCAAAGATGAAGGACAAGCTCACTTTGTTCAATCGTGGCACGTTCAATGATTTTGTCAACGCGGAGATTGTACAAGAGGATGCAACATGCGAGTTGGTATCGGAGAAGAAGAGGAGAGCTCCACAGGGCAGCAGTGGTGGAGTGTTGGGAGTGATCCCGGTACAACCGGGTACCCCATCATTTTCTCCCGTAAGAAACGGGCGTGGGGCAACAACCCACGCCCGAGTACCTATCAGCCACACGCGATACCTCCGGAGGGGACGTAACAGACTCGTTTTGTTACGCCCCCCCCCCCACCTAGTACGCACTTTATAAGTCCCAGGGGGACCTCAAGGCATACACGGCTATGCGCGCACGTTCTCAAGGCCCCCGCCTAATCAAACAACTGTTGATCGCCGCCGCCATCGTCTGGGAAGCCACCACCGCCTGTCATCGCCGACTACTGCACTTGAGCCCAATGGCGTCAAGTGCCCCCTCAGAAGGTAAATGCCTCCTCTCACTTTATCCCCTAATCTCAGTTTGTAGATCAATTGCTAGATTGATTGATTGTTTAGTCGGTTAGGAGCCTTGTTCATGTTGATTAGACCTAAGACCTTCTGGTTAGATGTTGATAGCATTGATCCTAAGGGTAATTAGAAATAACATTGGCATCAGAGTCGTGCAACTCAAGTCTAATCAGATAATTAAGTTTCAATTAAGTCAAATTAGTTTCTAATAATGTTTTATTTGAATCATTAGCCTCTGTTGATTAAGATCAGATTAATTTTAGTCAAATTAGTACCCTGCTAAATCAATCCCAGCATTTAGAAGGAGGTGAATCGGATCAGTTTGATTTGGCTAAGACTAAGAACTCAAATATGGAAAGCCGAATCGAATCAACATAGGAAAAATTAGTTTTGGGAGAAGAGCACTTATCTCAGTTCGAGTGTGCCGATCATTGGTCCTTCGGGACCCCTCTCTCACCGACGTTGGACGTCGGGTGAGGGACTCGGCGGCACCCTCCCCACCGGATAACTCCTCGGTCGAGGAGACCCAGGTAGGGTGGCCTTGGCCGCCATGTCCTCTTCACTATGGGGTTAGGGGAAACCCTAACCCTAGCAGTCTTTCCCCAAGTCGGCAACCACCCAGGAGTTCTCATCGGCGGCACCCACGTGCGCGTCATGGATGCCGTTGTGGTGGCGCCGAGTACCTGCAATCACAAACACTCAGCACCCTCACCCTCTCAGCGGTCGCCGGACTAGGGGTAGGGTTACCCAAACCCTAGCCTCGGGTTTTCTTCAACGGCGTACGGCACACTACCTTGGCCGACGACGAGCAACCTTTCGGTCGCTCGCCTGCGGCGTAAGCATGGCCGCGCCGGAAGTCCCCGAGGCAAATCAATCCTCTCACTCTCATTCGGCGCGTGTCGGTTTCCGTTGATGGTCGCTTCCCGGTGCCGCCGATGCCGACGAGGAAGCACCTCGCGGTGCCCTCCCCTCGTCGGAGTCGACGACACGGTGGTGCCGGAGGTCCCGCGCCGCCGGCTCTCATTGCTCGGGCTCCCGTCGCTCGGCTGCGCGTTGAAGAGAGAGAGGAGGCGGTGAGGAATAATTTAGGGTTCGGCATTATCGGCGGTCGAAACGGCCTAAGTACCTCCCGAGATGAGCGCTAGACCGCCCGATAAGAAATGAACGTCTGAGATTACCCCAAGTTATAAGTCCCCGCAAATTTTCAGCTGTTCAATGCAGATCTGACGCTCTAAAGCGTGCGCCGCACACCGTCTAAGAGAAATGGGCCCCGAGCCCATGTGGGATGGCTCCGTGGGCTGCTGGGCTGCCCTTTATATATTTCGGATTTTCTCCGATTTTTGAGTGGGCTGTTTTCAGCAGTGGGCCGAATACTTATGGGCTGCGCGTGTGTGTGGTTTTTCCAAATTTCTGAGGGGATTTTTATAAGTGGGCTGGGCCAGTTGTTAGTAATAGGCTGAATTTGGTTTTCTGGCCTATTTAGTTTTTTAAGCATTTTCTGATTTACAGAAATCAGTTTATATGGATATTAAATTCTAGAAAATTGAGAAATGGTTAGAAAATTTGTTAAATAGCTGGAAAAATTTTGAGAAATTTGTGTGATGGTTGTATGCTTTTTTATTGCATTTTCCTGCATTTTATACTATTTATTGCCAATAAGAGCATTTTCTCAGTTATTTAAATATTATTAAGCGCTTTTTCAAGCAATTTTCATTAATTAAGAAATTAAGTCTTAGCTTCCGTTGTGATTAAGTGATAAATTAATTGAGTAACCAAAGTGAAATTTTAATTTATCAAGTTTTGAGTTTAAATTAAGTTATGTTTATCAGTGGTAATTTAAATGAGTAACCAACGTGAATGTTTGAATTTGCCAATTAATTTTAAGTGTATTTATTTGAGCTCAGGCCTAAGTTTATATTTATGATTATTTAAGATTCATTGAGAAACCAACGTGAAAAATGATATGTTAAGTTAATTATGCATGGAATTTGAAAGTAACCAACGTGAAATTGAATTGCCATGATTAATTTAAGTTTATCATATTAAGTTTTGTTATGATGCTAAGTTTTAATGTTTAAGGGCATTGTTGCTAAGTAACTGACGTGAAAAAGCAAAAATGCCATTCTTAAGTCATGATTTATTATAAGTTTTGTCATTAATCCTCAAATCTTTATTTTTTGAAGGATCAGGCTTGTCCTCAGCACTTAGCTATATCTCCGCAATTGAGACCCTTAATGGTCAGAATTTTGGGGTATGGAAAGAGAGGCTCCAAATGGCTCTAGTAGTCTCTGATCTCAATTTTGCAATTACGTCGCCTCGACCCACTGAGCCACCTGTCCCCATTGCTGAGACTGGGGAATTTGAGGAGTCTTTCGCTACGCAGAAGGCTAAATACCTAAGCTTGAAGGATCAGTATGAGAAGGATCTCCCTAAGTGGGACACTTCCAATAGGAAGTGTCTCGTGATCATTAAGAGCACCATAGCTGACTCAATTAAGGGTGGAATCCCTGATTGTGACACAACCTCTGAGTACTTAGAGAGAGTACAGAGTCAGTTCACTGGCTCTACTAAGGCAAGTGCAAGCACTCTCATGAGAAAGATTGTCACTGAGAAGTACTCTGGAGGTGGTGTGCGTGAGCACATCAATAAGATGAGTCACTATAACTCTAAGCTTAGGGAGCTAAACATTGTGATGTCAGATGAGATGCTCATTTACTTCATCCTAAGTTCTCTTCCTAAGGAGTTTGAGGCCTTTGTGGCAATTATAACTCACTCCCTGAGACCTGGAACATTGATAAGATTGTTGCTATGTGCGTTCAGGAAGAGGAACGCATAAAAAGCTCTAAGAATGGTGATTACATCAATCTGGCTGACACTAAGGGTAAGGGAAAGGCAAAGAGATACTTTTCCTCTCCCAAACCACCTTCCTTCAAGGTTTCAGGCTCCAGTTCTTCAGCAAATAAGTTCAAAGGCAAGTCCTCTCAAAAGAGCGACAAGGATAAGTGTCACTTATGTGGCTCAGATGAACATTTCCAGAAGGACCGTGTTGGATTCATTAAGTGGTGTGCTAATAAAGGTAATGATATAATTACTTTTGTAAATGAGGCCATATATGTCAATTATTCACGGTCCACTTGGTGGATTGACTCAGGTGTCACTGTGCACATTTGTAATTCAATGCATGCATTAAGTACGATGAGAACTATAAGAAGAAGGGAAAGAGTGATTAAGGTGGCAGATGGGCGTGAAGCCGAAGTCGAAGCCATTGGAGACTTATCTCTTAGATTACTCAGTGGCTTTGTACTTAGGCTAAATAATGTTCTTTATGTCCCTTCATTAGAAAGGAACTTGATTTCAGTTTCGTGTTTGGATGATTCAGGATACATTTGTCATTTTGGTAATGATAAGTGTTCTATCAGTTATAATAATAAGATTATTGGTCTTGCCTTCCGACAAGACATGCTCTACTTATTTTCCACTCACGAGAATGTGTTTGCTATATGTGATGATCAAGTTTCGTCTAAGAATGACTTAGGACGTAATAAGCACAAAAGAAGCGATTTAGATACTTCGTCGAAACTATGGCATTATCGTTTATGCCATATTTCGAAGGGGAGGATCGAACAATTAGTATATCAATCGATTCTTCCACACTTAAACTTTTCAGATTCTGAGGAATGCATTGATTGCATCAAAGGAAAATTCTCCAAAACTATTAAGAAAAATGCCAAAAGTAGCTCGGGAGTCTTAGAAATAATCCACAGAGATATTTGTGGAACTTTTCCTGTGACATCGGTAGATGGTTATGATTCCTTCATAACATTTACAGATGACTATAGTCGTTATGGCTATATTTATCCAATCAAGGAGCGATCCGAAGCATTGGATAAGTTTAAGATATTTAAGGCTGAAGTAGAAAATCAGCACGACGTTAAGATTAAAGTAGTAAGGTCTGACCGTGGAGGTGAGTACTACGGTCGACACACCCCTTATGGACAATTCCCTGGACATTTTGCGAGGTTTTTACAGGAAAATGGCATAGTAGCCCAATATTCTACACCGGGCGAACCTCAGCAAAACGGTGTAGCTGAACGACGAAATCGTACGCTTATGGACATGGTGAGAAGCATGTTAAGCTATTCTACACTACCAGTTAGTTTATGGATGGAGGCCCTAAAGACCGCCATTCACGTACTTAACCGTGTTCCATCTAAGTCAGTACCTAAGACACCGTATGAGATGTGGACAGGACATAAGCCCTCACTAAACTATCTACATGTGTGGGGATGTCCAGCCGAGGCTAAGATGTTCAACCCGAACTTAAGCAAACTGGATTCTAGAACAATTAGTTGCCATTTTATTGGCTATCCTGAAAGGAGTAAAGGATTAGGTTCTATTGTCCAGGTAGACACACTAAGTTCATTGAAACAAGACATGCCTTGTTTTTAGAGGACACTATGATCAGGGGGAGCACAGTACGGCGTGAAATAGATCTTGAGGAGGAACAAATTAGTCTACCTGTTCCGATGACTCGAGAGCCTTATTTCACCCTACCTGCTGTCGCCGTGCCACCCGCACCTGGTGCTAGTGACACAACGCCTGCAGGTAGGGTGAAATAAGGCTCTTGAGTCATCAGAACGGGTAGACTAATCCGTTCCTCCTCAAGATCCGCACTTGGTGCTAGTGACACAACGCCTATCGTTGCACCTCCGTCGGCCACAACAGAAATAAGTGAGGTTCCACCTCCTCAGCCTGTTGAAGATGTGGTCGAACAAGATGAGGTTCATCAACAGCCTCAACCCTCAGATGATGCACAAATAAGAAGATCACAAAGAGTAAGACGATCGGCAGTTCCAAGTGATTATCAGTTATACTTAAGTGAAGAAATTCATATTGAGGATGATCCCACCTCTATTGAAGATGCCATGAGTAGACCTCAGTCATCCAAATGGAATAAAGCCATGGAAGATTAAATAAGATCTATGAGTGCCAACAAAGTGTGGGACTTAGTAGAGATTCCTAAAGGATCCAAAATGGTCGGTTGTAAATGGGTCTACAAGATTAAGCGTGACTCCAAAGGGAAGATCGAAAAGTATAAGCCTAGGCTTGTGGCTAAGGGATTCACGCAGCAGGAAGTTATTGATTATAACGAGACCTCTCCTGTGTCGTCTAAGGATTTGTTTCAAATCATCATGGCATTAGTAGCGCATTACGACTTAGAATTGCATCAAATGGATGTGAAGACGGCGTTCCTAGATGGGGATCTTTATGAGGACGTCTACATGGATCAACCAAAGGGTTTTGTCATTGAGGGTATGGAACACATGGGGTGCCACTTGAAGAAGTCTATTTATGGACTTAAGCAAGCTTCAAGGCAATGGTACCTAAAGTTCAATGAGACGATAAGAAAGTTTGGGTTTAAGGAGAATGAGGAGGAGAACTGCAATTATGCTAAGTTTAAGAATGGGAAATTTATTTTCCTCATATTATACGTAGATGACATACTACTGGCAAGTAGTGATGTCAACCTACTCTCAGAAACTAAGAAGTGTTTATCCTCGAACTTTGAGATGAAAGATTTAGGTGAATCTTCCTATGTTCTAGGAATTGAGATTCACCGAGATCGAAGAAAGGGGATATTAGGATTATCTCAGAAGGCATACATAGAAAGCATACTCAGAATGTACGATATGCAAGGTTGTAAGCCCTCGCCTGTCCCAATAGTTAAGGGTGACAAATTTTCACAATCGCAGTCGCCTAAGAATCAGTATGAGGTTGATCAGATGATTGGAATTTCGTATGCTTCTGCTGTTGGAAGCTTAATTTATGATCAAACATGTACGCGCCCTGACTTAACATTCGTGACTGGGATGCTTGGCAGATACTAAAGTAATCCAGGCTTATACCACTGGAAAGCACTTAAGAAGGCTCTAAGATACATTCAGGGTACTAAGAACCTCATGTTAAGGTATAGTAAGTCGGACCCATTAGAAATAGTGGGTTACTCAGGTTCAGATTACGCGGGTTGTGTAGATACTAAGAAATCCACATCAGGCTATATATTCACCCTCGCGAATGGAGCTATATCGTGGAGAAGCTCCAAGCAAGTCATAACTGCATCGTCCACAATGTGTGCTGAGTTCATAGCTTGTTATGAGGCCACTGGATGGGCATCTTAGAGTGGTAGACAGCATTCATAAACCACTTAAGTTATACTGCGATACTGAGCCAGCAGTGACATATCTCACAACAACAAGTCGAGTGGTGCTGCCAAACACATCGACATTAAGTATTATGTTGTAAAAGAGAGAATCAAGTATAATTCAATTAGTCTCGAGCATATAAGAACTAATCAAATGCTTGCGGATCCGCTAACCAAGGGTCTCCCTCCCAATGTGTTTAGAGAACACGTAGCCGGCATGGGATTAGGGGAGATCCTGTGAAACAAATCCTGGAAACTAAGGGGACACCTAAGCATAAGGTTATTTCTAACTGTGAGACATATTGTGGTCTTCGAGTTGAACAGTACGCAAATGGTTGTTTCTGATGCGTTGTGCTCCTTATGTCAAAGCAAGAAGAAATATACATAAGTTTAGTAATTAAGAATAAAAATAAGTTAAGTGAGAAATAAGTTGTCCCGTGATCAAGGGGGATAGTGTTGGGAGTGATCCCGGTACAACCGGGTACCCCATCATTTTCTCCCGTAAGAAACGGGAGTGGGGCAACAACCCACGCCCGAGTACCTATCAGCCACGCGCGATACCTCCGGAGGGGGCATAACAAACTCATTCTGTTACGCCCCCCCACCTGGTACGCGCTTTATAAGTCCCAGGGGGGACCTCAGGGCATACACAGCTATGCGCGCACATTCCCAAGGCCCGCGCCTAATCAAACAACTTTTGATTGCCACCACCATCGTCTGGGAAGCCACCGCCGCCTGTCATCGCCGACTACTGCACTTGAGCCCAATGGCATCAGGTGCCCCCTCTGAAGCTAAATGTCGCCTCTCACTTGATCCCCTAATCTCACTTTGTAGATCAATTGCTAGATTGATTGATTGTTTAGTCGGTTAGGAGCCTTGTTCATGTTGATTAGACCTAAGACCTTCCGGTTAGATGTTGATAGCATTGATCCTAAGGGTAATTAGAAATAACAGTGAATCTCCACAAAAATACCGAATGGTGTACCGATCACCGTCTGGTCAAAGGTGGCAGCCACCAGCACGACCGCCAATGTTCCGTGGCTGCCCTTTCAACGCACCAAGCTTCCGACCACCCCTGCCACAGCAGCAACATCAGCAGCAACAGAGGATGGTACCACGTGCACCCCCACAGCAGCAGCGTGCATCAGGTTTTCGTTCTCCGGCCTATGGTGGTCCGACACAATACACGTGCTACCACTGTGGACGTGTCGGACATCTCTCCTTCAACTTTCCGGACAAGCAAGGCAGTGGAAAAGCATCATATCAGGGTGCTAATCAACCCCACAACCAGCCATGAGACCAAATACCAAACCTGGCAGCGTCCACCACATCGCCATTTAGGACGTACCGGAAGGCGAACCCGTACTAGCAGGTACCGTCACTCTCATTGGTCACCCCATTATCATACTTTTTGATTCTGGAGCCACCCACAATTTCATTAGTAGTTCATATGTTGTCAAGCACCAACTAAAAATATTTCCTACTAAATATTCATACATGATTTGTTCCCCGGGTGGGAAAATATCAGCTCATAGTATGATTCCTAAAGCACCACTTTGCATGGGTGGAAAATATATCCAACCACTCTCATAATATTATATGGCCAAAAGATCGATGTCATATTAGATATGTCGTGGTCACATCACCACGGTGCTGTTTTGGAAATCGTTCCTCGAACAGTTCATTTGGATTCTCCACTACACAGTTTACATACTCTCATTCTTGATCGACCCATTCAAGAAATCACAGCAGCGTATCACTCTGAATCCCTTAAGTTGGAAGACATTCCGGTGGTCCGTGAATACCCCGATGTGTTTCCCGATGATCTACTGGGCATGCCGTCCGAACGTGATGTCGAGTTCGAGATTGAACTTGCACCGGGAACTACACCGATCTCTCAAAGAGCTTATCGAATGGCGCCCAATGAGTTATCTAGATTAAAAGAACATCTCAAGGACCTGATGGACAAAGGATTTATTCGCCCAAGCTCCTCACCTTGGGTCAGCTCCTCGCAGTTCATTAAGAAGAAGGATGAAACGATGAGGTTATGTGTGAACTATCATCCGCTAAATGCTGTGACTATCAAGAAAAAGTATCAACTACCTCGCATAGACATTCTCTTCGATCAATTAGTGGGTTCTAAGGTATTTTCCAAGATGGATCTTCAGTCCGGATATCATCAAATCAAAATTCAGACAGAAGATATACCGAAGATGGCATTCTCGATGCGATATGGACCACATGAATATCTCATCATGTCATTTGGTATCACCAATGCTCCGTCCCACTTTATGTATCTTATGAACTCAGTGTTCATGCCGTAGATTGCTAAGTATGTATCTGAGTGTCATACGTGTCAGCGAATGAAGGCTGACCATATGAAGAAAGCAGGACAGCTGCAACCACTGAATATTCCAGCATGGAAATGGGAGGATGTGAGTATGGATTTCATCATTGGATTGCTACTCAAGTTGCGGAAGCATGATTTGATTTGGGTGATAGTCGACCGACTAACCAAATCAGCACACTTCATCCTGTTAAATGTCGGATTCAATGCCAAGAAATATGCGGAGTTGTACATATCAAGAATCATGTGCCTACACGGCATTCCTTGCACGATTATTTCAGATCGAGGCTCGCTGTTCGTTGCTCGTTTCTGGGAGCAGCTGCATGCCTCGTTGGGTACTAAACTGATTAGAAGCTTCGCCTATCACCCTCAGACCAATGGACAAACTGAGCGGGTGAATCAAGTACTTGAAGACATGTTGCGAGCGTATCCCATCCACCATGGTAAAAATTGGGACGATCATTTGCAGTTGGCGGAATTATCGTACAACAATCGTTATCAAGCGAATATTAAGATGGCACCATATGAAGCCCTCTATGGCCGAAAATGTCGCACCCCGCTGAATTGGTGCGAGTCCAGCGAAAGAGTGACCTTCGGGATTGATCTAGTCAATGAAGTCGAGGCAAGTTTGTATCATTCAAGCGGACTTGAGAGCGGCTCAATCTCGACAAAAGAATTATGCAAACAAGCTGCATCACCCGCTGCACTTCGGTGTCGGGTATCACGTGTACCTCCGCGTGTCTCCGATGAAAGCTTTGCTTCTGTTACGGGCCAATTTACAAAGCTAGCTCCCCGGTTTATTGGCCCGTTTGCTATTATGAAGAAGTGCGGACCTGTGGCTTATAGATTGGAATTACTATCATCTCTCGCTGGTATCCACAACACTTTCCACGTATCTCAGCTCCAGAAATGTCTCAAGTTCACAGCTGTTGTCCACAAGGATGAAATTGGCGAGTTGCAACTGGATCTCTCATACTCCAAACATCCGATTCAAATTCTCGACGAGAAGGCTCGAAGAACGCGGAACCGCACGCTGTGGTTCTATAAGTGTTATGGAGCAGCCATACTGTTCAAGAAGCGACATGGGAATCCGAAGAATATCTCCACTCCAACTATCCGGATTTCTTATCGTTTCATATCCGGTAATTTATCACCTACTTTCGTCTCTTTATTGTAATCTCGGGAAAAGATTCTTTAGGGGGGGGGGCATGTAGGAGTCCTAATTTTCATATTTCAAAGTTAAGTTAGGACAAAAAATTTCGAATAATAAAAAACAATAAAAAGAAATGAGAAAAACAAATAAATACAAACTCCAAATGAGGGAATTCAAAAAAATAAACTTATCTACTGTTCAAATGAAGTTAACATGAAGATTTGAGTTGACCAATGGTTTTCAAATATTTCAATTAGCCTCCCTGCAAACTTTCATAATTTTTGAAGCAGGTTTGTTATTTAATTCAATAGCTCCATTTAATTCAACTCAAATTCAAATTCATGTTTGAATTCAAGCAAAACTTTGTCAAATCAACACTTTGAATTCAAAATCAAATTCTACAAGATTAATCCAGCCATCCCACAAATATCTAGCAAATTTTGGAATGAATTAGGTGGTAGAATTGATGGAGCAAGGATGAGGATGAGGTGGGACCCATTTGTCATCTATAGCAAAGTGCTGTTTTTGCTCTCCAAATGACACCACATGCCATGCAAAGTCCAGGCAGCTGCTTGCACTGTTTGAGGTCGCCTCCAGTTGCCCCCAGCATGCCCTGACCTCGTCCTTATCCCCCTCCATGTCCCTGACTCGACCTTTGGTTGCTCTGATAAGTTCCAGCGCCATATTTGCCTCTCACACAAAATCTTCTCTGTCCAGCCGATTTGCAGCAAAGGTACTCCGTGTTGAGCACTTTTATTTGCCTCTCTTCTCCCCCAATCTCTTGACCAGCTTTGTGATCAAGTTATTGCACAGTTAGGCCACCCCCGAAGCAGTAAAACATGAATCCGCGGCCGACAGAAAAAGTCCCCTGTTGCCGCTTCTCTGATCATCATCAACCCGATGATACAGCAGTCATCTTGCCTCGGTCCTAGAAGCAAAAAGGTTTGCCTACTCATGCTCTGGATGCTCGTAAATTTTGAGCCCATGCCATGCCTCCTAGCCCCCGTATTTCCAATTCTTCCGACGAACTTCTGTTATGAGTAGAGTTGGTTCGCGCGTGAAATTCTTTTTAAACGCTTGACTATTCCTTGAGCACATGTGCTTTGTGGTTCTACATGACCAGGCACGTCACCTCGAAGAGGAATTATAGAGTTTCATCAAGAAATCGAGCCGGAATACCATTTTTCCCTAACCGCTGGTTTTCCCCTCATCGGTCCATCGTCGCCACCATCTTCCAAGCCCTTTTTTCTCCTCCTTATGCCCAGAATCATCTTCCCCATGTTTCCATGAAGCTTCCTGAGGTGTTCCCGACCGTTTTAGCCCACCGTCAGGCTCGGCCGACATGGCCGAAACCATAACCGCCGCCGTCGCACTGCCATTTCCGGCCACCTATCGCTGTCGATGGCTGCACCACCGTGTTCCTCATCGGAATATAGGTGGGGGCGGTGAGGGTGGAGTGTCGCCATTCCCTGGAATGGGCTGCAGCAAGTGGCCGCCGTCGGGCGCCGCCGCGCGCTGTGCCTCAGCGCCGTAGGCGCGAGGTAGGCGAAGACCCAGGCGGGCCCCGGCTGTCAGCCAAAGAAGCACACACCCGGATCCGGTGCGACCCGGCGCTCAATTGTGGCTACACCATTATCTATGTGGCCCCCGTGTGGCTTGATTCCGATTGGTCCATTTTAAAACTGTGGGACCCCCTTGATTATTCAAACATTCCCATTCGAATTTTATTCCAGAAATTGCTCCAACTTGGAAAATCCATATCTCCTAGAATACTTGTCCAAAAATTCCCAAAAAAAATTTGTTAGAACTGGATGAGCTGTACTTTCAAGTGATGCTCTTGTATCTGTTTGAAAATCCCTAAATTATCATCAATAATTCCATGAAACAAAATGACTTTGGAATTGATTACTGGTGCTCCATTCATTGAAATATTCTCTAATTTTTCCACATCATTCCAAACAATTCCCTTGAGTCCCAATAACAGTTTCAGGTCCATTGGAGTTCTATTGAATAGCCAAATTGTATTTCCAATCTCTATGTACCTGAAAATTCCAAAATGTCTAGAAACATTTCAGAAATTTGTCCAAACTTCTAAATTCAATATATCACGGTAGAATGCTTAGAAATTGTGAAACCAATTTTGTTGAGTCACTCTTGACCTACTATAAACAGAAAACCAACTTTTAGCCATGTTAAAGTCCCAGGTTGCCCATGAAAATTCTGGAAAGTGTTTATATACATTGAATTTTATACAACAGATACTTCCATGAACTGAGACCAAAATTGGATAGAACCTCACCCATAGCACCTAGTGTCCTCTGTAAAATTTCCAGGACCACTGGCCATCTTTTAATATACTTAATTGTCTTTACTTTAAGCTATGTAACAATACTAATATTGATTTAATTGCATTTTTCTTTGCATATCGAATAGTTACCGAGCTTGAGGATACCTTGAAGCCATTGGAAGTAATCAATCCGGAGACTAACTTTACCCCTGTTTCATTGCCAGGCAAGCTCCGGTTTGCATTCAATAGCATTTTAAATTTTGATTTGTATCACACTATATGGTTTAATGTATGCGCATCATGTCTAAGTTTTCTTGGAGTTTTCCACATGCATGAATAGAGAACCCATGAGAGAAGGGTAGTTGGTTAAGTCCTCGATATGTCCATGGTATGCTTAATTTTATAGTTGCATCAATAGAAGTCGAGTAGTAGGAATCTACTCGCTATTCAGGAATTGGGTTCACACGGGATTGGTAGAGCGAGAGGTTCACCATTTGGTTAAATATGAGACCGGGCATGGAGTAGGTGCAGCAGGACATAAGGGCCTATGAGCTGTAGTTGTGCCTGTGTCGGTCAAGGACCAATTCGTGTGCGGCTCTATTGAGCAAGTTTGAATGTACCGAAGGCATACTGGATATATGGGACCAAGTAAACCGATGTAACTTGTCCACCTTAGCGTCGAGGCATACCCCACCGCCTTGTAGGTGCGGGTTGATAGAAGCAAGGTGTAAACCTGCCAGCGGGTACGATGTACTCCGTGTGGGGGGCCTCCTGCTCGTAGTGGTGGGACCGGTTCGGCGTGTAGGTAGCGATTGAAAGGTTGCCGCATACAACATGAGTGGAGTGTGCCTACGCAGCTCTGAGTGTGGGTGTATGTGTCGTGCTATTCGGGTATCCCTGCAAGTGTATATCCATTCGAGTCACCGTCCCTCACAGTGATTGAGTACCGCTTGTTCACTGAGTCGTGACGTAGTTAATTATTTGGAGCTTAATATTATGGAATCATGCTTTATGGAATAATTATGTATTGATGCTTGTATGTTTAGATCAGATTGTTAACTAAATTTCAGATTCATGAAGCTTTAATTTGCTGCAAAAAGTTGAAAGTAAGGACTAACATTTAGGCGAGTCTTTTATTGCAAACTCCGTCCTATATTATGTTTATCCTGCATATAGATTTCTATGCTTAGTGGAGACGGTTATCCTGCTGAGCCATTGTGCTCACGGTTGTTATTTTAAGTTTTTGCTGCAGATGATGATGTTTATGATGAAGGTTTCGTCGGAGAGGCATTGTCCCCATCGGGGTACACGGCCGAGTGGGAACCTTGCACGCAGCCGTGATGTTTTTTGTGTGCTGCCAGTGTGATTCCATTCTACAGCTGAACGGAATGACTTTTGCATAGCTTAGGCTTGAGTGTCGAGAGCTATGAACTTATCTTCCGGTGTAGTGTATTTAAATGTATATTATTTGTAAAAGACAAAGCTTGGATAATACTAAGTTGTTTTATGTAATATGATGTATATTTTTCTATGTGTTGTTGGATGCCGCATCGCACGACACCACCCAATTGCGATTCCTAAAATATTTGGACTCCAGTCCCCACAGTAGTGTGACACACACAAGAGCATTGTATTCTAAGGGGGGATAAATAGGTCCTATGGAGATTAGACTAAGACTTAGTTAGTTGCTCCTACAATGCCTCTAATATACATAACATAGCCTAGGTTAGATACTAATGAGCATGTTAATGGTAAGTCCTTATGCTAAGTTGTTCAACACATCAGGCTCGAGTTTACCCCTAGAAAAACTAGGGTGACTTTCGCTAGGAGCATGTGACATAGCCAAATGTGGAGGATTACAAAGGCCAAATAGGGCTGTCACCACCTACTGCCTACCTCTTCAATCAGTGGGTCTACAAGACATTCAACGCTACTTATCTATCCTAGCACCATGTTAACATATTAAGTAAACACCTTAAGAGCCAAGGCACAAGCCATCCTAAGGCAATGAACTAAATCATCATTGAAACCAATGTTGATACATAGCATAATTATTCATATTAACATGATCATATCATAGGTACTTTGACTATAGTGGGGCTTTATAGTGTTTATGATATAGATTATGATAATTATGGCATAATCATAAAGGCCATTACTACCACATGGACTCCACAAACAAACAAGAAACGCTTCATCCAAGCATATATATAAAGGAAGACTAAATATGACAACTTGCATAAAGTCACAAATACAAGAGGGAGTACACACTACAAGGATTACGGTTTATCGCAATGAAAAAAATTGTTGGAATAGGTCACTGTTGCAGCGAAAAAAATGTGGCGATAATTTTTCCGAATCGTTGCGGTATGTCCCATGGAAATAGGTTATTGCGACGACTTGACATCTGTGGCAAATAGTATGGTATTACAACGATTTCACATCGGTGGCAAAAAGTCGGTATTGTAGTGATTTAACATATTGCAATGCTTTAACGTATTGCAAATGAATACTATGGTATTGCAACAATTTTGCATTCGTGGCAAATAGTACGGTATCGCAACAATTTCACATCGGTTGCAAATAGTATGGTATTGCTACGATTTAACGTATTGCGACAAATTGACGTATTGCAACGAATAGCATGGTATTGCAATGATTTCACATTCTGGCAATAGTATGGTATTGCAATGATTTCACATCTGTGGAAAATAGTATGCTATTGCAATGACTTAACGTATTGCGATGATTTAACGTATTACGACAAATAGAATGGTATTGCAACAATTTCACATTCGTGGCAATAGTGTGGTATTGCAATGATTTCACACTCGTGACAAATAGTTTGGTTTTTTAATGATTTCACATCCGTGGCGAATAGTATGGTAATGCGACGATTTAACGTATTGCAATGAGTTAACGTATCGCAACGAATAGTATGGTATTGCAACGATTTCACATTTGTGGCAATAGAATGGTATTGCAATGATTTCGCAGCCGTGGCAAATAGTATGGTATTGCAACGATTTCACATCCGTGGCGTATAGTATGGTATTGCAACGATTTAACGTCAGTGGCAAATAGTATGGTATTGCCAGGATTTAACAAGTGTGGTGACTAGTACTGTCTTGCAAAGATTTCACATCCTGACGAATAGTATGGTATGCAACCATTTCACATCAGTGGCAAATTGTATGCTATTGCAACGATTTCCCAACCGTGGCGAGAAGTATGGTATTGCAACGATTTCACAACCGTGGCGAATAGTATGGTATTACAACAATTCCTGATGTGTGGCAATAGGTTTGTAATGTAATGATTTCTAATCTGTGGCAATAGGTTCGTAATGCAACGTTTCCTGGTCTCTGGCAATAGTTTTGTGTAGGATCGAAGAGCACGTGAAAAGCTACCAGAGGGGCGGGTGAATGATAGATTTAAACTTTTTCAGCAAAAGCAACAAAAACCCCTCGGCAGAAAACCGATCTCTTAAAGAAACAATATGTGCGACTAATTTAAACATGTTCAAGTGTGACAAAACTAGTATAGATTGTAGAAAATCAAGTCATGAAGACTTCACAACAAGAATCATGAAAATCCGTCGAGAGAAACTCAAGTTACGATCGAAAGATCGAACAAAGGTCAATCTGTCCTACCCGAGAATAAAAGTTCTGGAACACTGCAAAGAAACTCGTGTAGATGAGAAACCACAAGTCCAATGACCGTGAAATTTTCACAGATGTTATAAAATCAAGTTTTGGAGACAACCAAAAAGAGTCACGTCAATCGGATCTGTAAAACTAGAGTTATGATAAAACCAACGAAGAAAGGTAGTGTTGTGCAGAAACTCGACAAGAAAAACTTGTATACAACAAGTCGGACAAACAAGGCAAAAAAGTTCCGTAAAACTATGATCTTTATTCAATAGAACACAAGAGGAACAACTCAAAAGTCGTCTGTCATGAGCTCTGGTCTCCCTTGCTTATATGACCAGCCCGAAGGCCAACCCAAACTTAACTAGGACTCTAATCCTACTCAATTCACGAATCGAAAGTTTCCATAACTGCTCAAGACTCTTCGATACGCAGATATAAGCAATCTTAAGACTACAAAACACTAAAATATCCCACATTCCTAAAACACCTCAAATTTGTGACCCACACGAAATTGTATCATAACCAACTCAAAACTTTCCATATTTGAGTCAAACACGACTCAGCCGCGGCCTGAGTCCATAACCTAGTCGGTTGGACCTTTCCGACCAATAATTTATGTCCACATCTCTTCATCATTCCTCAGAACCATGTAGTCACGCCCATGCACTCCTTGCACATGTGCAAACATCTTCCAACGACGTCCACAATACCTTCATATGCATTGTTCTTGATTCCAACATGATGCGCGACCTCCCGATCAGCTCAACCACAATTCCTCCCAAACTTGGTTGTTGAACCTCACCTTCTTCCTAAGACTAGTCCAATGGACCCCGTAACCAGCCATGTCTTGAATCTCAAGCAACACCTGCGCATGAATAAACAACCAATACTTCCGAGCACAAGTCCTCGACTTGACTCTCGTTAGTTCTGAAACCACAACACCTTACGTGAGCACCTCATGTAAGCATGTTGCAAACCACGGCAAAATGCTATCAGTCATAAACACCGAAACACAACAAAAACTTAGTAAAAGAATACTAAGAAAACTTTCCATCAATGTAAAGCATGTACGAATCATTGCAAGTTAAAAGCAGAACCACTGTGATCAAGCTCTCAACCTTGCAAAAGCTAACCGGACCTTGAACCAGAGCTTACCAAAACTAACAAGATCTAGTGCCGGAACTTACCAAAGCTAGCAGGACTTAGCACCGGAGCTAACTAAAGCTATTCGGACCTAGCGCCAGAGCTAATCGAAGCTAGTCAGACCTAGAGCTAGAGCTAGCGAAAGCTAGTCGGACCAAGACAATGAAGTCGGACCTAGCAAAAGCAAGTCAGACCTTATGTCAGACCTTGCCGGAGCTACCCGAAACAAGCCGGACCTATCGTCGGACCTTGCTGGAGCTCGAACCTAGAGTCAGACCTTGATGATAAAGGTGTTTTGGTAGTATTCAAAACTTTTACCACCATAGCCAACATATTAAGCACACATAGATCCCACAGTTTGTAATGCAACATTTCCTTGTCTATGGAAATAGGTTCATAATGCAACATTTTGTCATATGTGGCAATACTGTTGTAATGCAATGTTTTCCGAGTCGTGGCCAAATGTTTCTACTGCAACGTTTTGTAATTCATGGCAATAGCTTCCTATTGAAACAATTTATCTTTCATGACAATAAATTCGTAATGCCACGTTTTGTAATTAGCAGCAGTAGAATCCTAATGCACCAAGTTTGAAATTTAGTGGCAACAGAAACAATTTGTTCGCACATCATATGTATGTCGAGTTTAACAACAAACATCCAACAATTGATGCAACATGGATAACAACACTCAAGAATTATTAACACGACGTTGTTGTATGTTTACAGTTTGCTTAAGTTGATGGGGACTAATTATATTAACAGAATCCTTACCAACCTTAAGTTGGCCCTTTTGGTGACCCTTTTGTTCCACCATTCTACGCATTTCATCAAGCATGTTGCAGCGCATGGCGTCCATTTCCTTAGCCGTCTATTCACAATCAGCTTCCATCTCATGTTGTAAGCTCTTGACTTGAAGGTTTACCTCTTCATTCTTCTGGCCCATGTCGTCCATCTGGGTGGTTAATTCAACATTTCTTCCTTCCAAGTCCTACACTTGTAGGTTGAGGTCTGCATTTCTATCTTCTAAGTTTCAAACTTGGTAGTTGAGGTGTTTAGCCATCTGGATACGCATATGTTCACGTTCAGAACAATTAGGGTTAGCCATATAACCACGTCCCCGAACCTGTGATCCATCACAACCGGTTGAGAAACTATAACAACATTGGAAAATGTTGTTTCTCTCCTCATTTGGGATTGGGCCTCCCTGCTCAGCTTCCTTGTCGTTTACTTGCACACGTGCCTGGCTCTATATACGAAAATAAATGTCAAAGATACATTCTAAATATTTGTTTAAATGGGTATTGTTTGAAGTGTTACTCACATGTACAACTTCTACCTGCTCATTTGCCCATTCACCGTCCTTCAAATGGCTTGCCTCCACAGCTATATGTCAACGGGTTCTTCTCATGTCTTTGGGTCTCGCTACACAAAATACAAGTAAAATTCAACATGTAGGTATACATATTGATTGTAGCGCAAAGTAAAAGCATGATTTATTTTTCATACCTTCTCGTAACTAAGTTGGGCGTAGGATTTAGAGCCAAGCAAGTGTTTTGTCTTTTGATTCTTCAATTTTGAGAATTGGTCCTGCTTAATGACTGCAATTTTAAGAATTAATTCCACCAATGAATGTAAATCAAATAATTTATGTATGATGTGAAGTTATTAAAAAGTTAGTTGACCTTGAATCGCTGAGACCAAAAATATTCTATTGGGTGCAACAAATTGGTGTCCCCTACGTCCTCAGGATTGTTTCGTATACGTTCTTCATCGGTCGAATAACTCTTATAGGTGGCATGAAATGTCGATCGCCACCCCTTGTAGCGCTCACCAGCAGTCTTCAAAATTTTTAGTGCGCTCTGCTCTGTGTCCGCCAAGAATCGGATATTCTGTACATTGTATAACATATTGGTGTAAACGTACAAGATGGAGATTGGTAGAAAAAAATACTTCTGTAGGATGTGATGACACTAACCAGAATGTCTTTTACCATTTCTCTCTTGTGAGTATCGCCAACCTCTGCCGACTTCCTTGCACCAGTGAGGGGTGCATGTTTTTTTGTAGTCATAACCACATCATCAATAAAGTGTTGCTGATTAGTACCAACCTCAGCACCCAACATACTATAGAACCTAATTGGTATCTTCTCATCCCTAGTCATTCTATTAACATAGGCTACATAGCAGATTCTGGCAACCTTAAGTCATTTAGCCACCCCACTTCCAAACTTCCTTCTTTCTATTACATTGATTCAAACAGTAAACAATTAAAGCAAATTACCACATGACCAAGTTTAGTATCATGTACAAATAGTGTGAAAGAAGAAAAGTCTAATGTTCATACCGTATTAGGTACGAGTGCGGCAAATACGAGCGTGGGACGACCGCATCCCATGAACATTTTGTTCTATATCACAACATTGTTGAATTCTTTGTTGTTGTTCATACACTAAAATTAGCCATCAGTCACACATGTCAGTGGCGCTACTGCACTCGCAGTATTGCAGAGGATTTTCAGTCCAACGGGAAGCAGGCAAGACAGAGGGGGCGGGCATGCAGCTGGCGACCCTAGACAAAGATAGGGTTGGCCGATCTGACTGACATCAGCAGGAGCGCGTCTCGAGGTGATTTGGTGGCAGGGCGAGTAATGAATGGCAGCGGTTCAAGGTGGCGAATACAAGATAGATGAGGCAGACAACTTGCGGGATAGAAATCCACTGCAGTAATGCACCTTCAGTATCTACCACTAACATGTGGGCCCATGAGACGATGATTAACAAAGTGAGGGTTCGGTCTGGCCGAGATCACCTGGAGCAACTCTCGAGGAGGATTGGTGGCAGGGAGAGTGATGATTAGGGTTTTGCCAGCGGTAGGGTTATAATAACAAGCGAAGGATGGGACGTGCCAATGGTGAGAGACACATTGGGGAGGACACTGAAGTGACAAGCAGCAGGGCGTGGGCGCCGGTGCTGGAGTAGCCGACAGTGAGAGAGAGCAGTGTGGAGGCATCAAAAAATGACGCCATCATATAGATTGATGATCCTAATGCAACAGTTTTGTGATTTGTGGCAGGGCGAGTAATGAATGCCAGCGGTAGCAGGTGGCGAATGAAAGACAGATGAGGCAGGCAGCTTGTGATGCTTAACAAAGTGAGGGTTCAGTGTGGACGAGATCACCCAGAGCAAGTCTCAATCAAGGAGGATTGGTGGTAAGGCGAGTAATGGCCAAGGTTTTTTGAGTGGCAGGGTCATCAAGGCACGTGAAGGATGGGATGTGCCGATGGCGAGGTATCGCGTCGTGGAGGACACCGAAGTGACCAGCAGTAGGGCATGGGCGTGGGCATGGGCACTTGTGCCAGAGTGGCCAGCGGCGAGAGAGCGCAGCTTGGAGGCATCAAAAAATCATGCCATCACATAGACTGATGAATTGTTAACTGGGACTAGGAAGTAGAATTGCAAGGCATGCTAAAACTATTAGTAGAGCCTAGTACATATTTATGGTTTGTATGTCTATACCTGCTGTTGGTTCATGCATACTAGTAGTACGAGAGAATGAAGAATCTCGGGGTTCGTGAACATCTTGTGCTGCATTCTCTGCATACCATGCAAAGGAATTAATGTGTTATAAAAATTTTAATTTTGATAGTAAACACATTTATAGTTATACCAGGTTCTTGTTGGCCACCACAATTACTTGTAGACGACATGACAATTTGGTGTCCTGTTCCTAAAAGTAACTTTTATACATAGTAAATAATAGTGATAACATCAGATTACATGACCGACGTAGATTTTGGATTGGGCAGTGTGGTTTCTATAAACTGAGAGTTTTTGTTTGAAATGAGGGAATTAGAAATGAGCGAATAGGAAAAAATGCACGATTCGAGGAAAACACGGGAAAGAAAAAAGTGTAAAAACCATGGGAACTTAAAATCTTAGTAATACAAGTTTGAACACAGGAATAAGAGTTCTACATTTTAAGTGGTTGATTAGATAACCCTTGCATCATTTACTTCTGAATCCAGAAATTACATAATACCTCCAGTTTTTAACATTTGTCGTTCCCGACAAGGTATTGAGCTAGAAATACACCACTGTAAGTTGTAGGAGCAACGTTTATTTCGAGACAGAGGTAGTATATGCTATATATATATATATATATATATATATATATATATATATATATATATATATATATATATATATATATATATATATATATATATATATATATATATATATATATATATATATATATATATATATATATATATATATATATATATAAACCCATGAAATATAAGAGCACATTTCTTCTTTGTTAATTTATTTATTATTCGTATGTCAGCCAACCATATGTTTCAATTATTTACACTTTCTTTTATTAAAAAATCTCATGTCAATCTGTGTATAGGTGTAGCGTTGCAAGTGTGATTATTGTTAACTGGGGTGGACTAATAATTATTTGTACAGCTACCCTATTTCGAATCTCTATAGCTAATTTAGCAGCTAACAATTATCTATAGAGGTTTCAAATAGGCCCTAACGTGTACCACTACAGAAGCCAATATGGCTCTATAAAAAAAGGAATGGATCATGTAGAACTTACCTAACACAAAACTGGAGTCCGTGATGTCGCCGGGAGGTGTCGGTGACGAAGAGGTTTGGTAGAGCCCGTCAAACTTGGTCGCCTGGCGTTATACCCATGAATCACCACCACCGAGAGCTTCGATACGTCACTGCGAGATCCATGGGAAAAAAGTGTAAAAACCATGGGAACTGGAAACATGGGAATTTCTTAGGAATACAAGTTTAGAACAAAGGACTGAGAGTAGAACATTTGGAGTACTGCGATCTCACCGGAAGGGCGGGGCGATTGTGTTACGGGGATGGAGGTCAGGGTACTGCAGGATAAGAGGCCAGTGTTTCTATTTATACTCATTGTTGCTACAATGGGCGGGACTGAAATTGGAGGCGCCGGGAGTGAAATTTCAATTGTAAAAATCTCAATTGTGGAGCGCCAAGAAGAATGAAAAAAAATTTCGTGATTTGGGGCTAGTCGTGCCCCTGTGGACGCATGCCATCGTGATTAAATTCACGTTATGTTGTGTCAATTCCTGCACATGTTTTTACTCTGCACCAGATGCATTAGTTACAACGGATAAACTTCTTTTCAGGCGCCTGATGCATCAGGTAATGGGCTAGTTAGGAATTAAGATGACGTAGTTTCCTAATCATTTTAATTATGCATCATGTTAGTTGTTAATTCTATTAATTGAAAGGATTATGTTAGTTGTAAATTAATAAATCATTTTTTGTCAATGTATGAGCTATAGAAAAAAATCTCATCAATTATAAATATTAACAGCTAATGACATTGATTAATGTTAACTAAGGTTGCTTGAAATTTAACCTGATTTTGGTCCTTCAACACATGCAATATAGACAGTCCCCAGTTACAAACATACAGGTGATGTTTTTCGATAAAAGGAGTTGTTTTTCTTTGAGTCTTCTAAATAATGTTCAGTTGTAGTATCTGTTCATATGCACACAAATTCACTCACACTACAACACAATAAATGCACATATAATCAAACCAACAACTATACATAGTCTTGAAATCAAGTCCTTCAAGAGATCAAAATCCTTAAAATCAGATGTGTGACAGGAATGTCACACTACCATTGTGGCTCCAAGCGTGAGAGGCAATAGCTGAAATTTTATTGTAGACATGGACCAATGAAAACATCAGGAGCCCAATTCAGCGATCGAACTCCAAACTGATAAGTGGCACCCATCCTTAATGTTGATCCATGAGAATGTTCTCCATCAACTTTTAGTATGAAGACAACAGTAATCTCAGCCTTGGTGAAGTTTGATCGCCGGATCAATGACGGGTTAAGATTATGTAAAATAAGTCACCATCGATCTTCTATTTGGAAAGATGATGATAACAATTGCAGTAACTGCCGACTTGAAATCAAAAAATTGAGTGAAATAACACAAAAGAGGAGAAATGTAGCCTCAACCACGCTCTCAATGGAGTCCCAACCAAGAATCATCGATTTTCACAACATAATAAATTCTTGGCTAGATATTGAACGCTAGTTAGCTAACCCCTTTTGGGAAAGGAGTGGTTTTCGATACTGCATAGGACACGTTGTTCATGAGCAGAAAAGATATTTTTCATTAACATAAAAACAACACACATACTACAAACAAGAAATTCGAAAACACATTGAAAACAAGAAAAAGAAAAACTACTTCTAATCCAACTCTACTCGGAGTCGGCGGAGGCCTTCTCCACCTCCTCCTCCGCCGCCGCCACCGTTGTTGCCGCCGCTGCCGCCGCTGCTGCCACCGCCGCCTCCTCCTCCTCCTCCTCCGGCAATTGAGTCCAAAGCTTTCGGGCAACGGTGTGCAAAAGGTGCTGGCAGCCCTCCACCCCAGCCACCTTCGTGATCGTATCGTGGAGGGCGTTGAGACAAGTGGCCACAAAGCTTAACCTGAAGTAGTAGTGGTCGGTGGTGTCCATGCTATTGTGGACGAGATGGGGTCCAAGAACCAGACGGCGACATGAGCGAGATGTATCGTAAAATTCATCTTGCACCTATTTGGCGAGCTTTTTGCGCCCTCATCGGCGGCAGACTTGCTATCAGTGGCCTCCTTCAGGCACCGATTGAGTTCGTTGATGTGAGCGATGAGGAGGTGGATAGTCTCCTGAACCCAAATGAGATGAGGAGGTGCAGGCGACACGATCGGAGGAGGTGTGGGTATTGCTGGCGAAGACGGGGGGTAGATGAGGTGCGAGCACCGCCTGCAGTTGCATCGTCATTGGCGGCGACATAAGCGGATAAGGAGATTCGCAGGACGTTGATGGCCTTGAGAACTTTGGTGTAGGGCCATCCATTTGTGCGGTGATGAAGGTGCAGAGAAAGAACGAGAGGTGGTCCATGGTGGTGCGGCGGAGACGCAAGAGCAGAAGTTTGGAGGCTACGGTCGATGGAGTGGTGCGGTGGGTCGGTCGGTGTTACTCCAAACTGCGGTTTGCCTCCTCTCATTTATAGCAATGGCTCGACACATCTGTAAGACCCTCATTTTCATCCATCGTGCATTGCATACATTCTTATACATGTTTAGAATTAAGAAACATAAAAAGGAATGAGTTAAAAATTAATTAGAAGCAAAACAACACTTAAAATTCTGTACAAGTACGGACTTATCCGTTTGTACCCCGGACTAGTTCGGTTTCCCTCTCTGTTGCTCTCCGAACTTATCTGTTTCACTACGGACTTGTCCGATTGACTCTATGATCCGTTCCGGACTTGTCCGTGATACAGTGCGTACTAGTCCGATCTTTGGTCTGGTGTTTCCAATAAGTGGCCAAATCCTTGGACTTGTCTAATCCATGTCGAACTTGTTCGTTTTGCTCTCTGGACAAGGTCCGACTTGTCCGGACCTTCCAATGGATTTGTCCTATATTGTTTCTATTCCAAAATGGACTAGTTCGGTCCGTTGTGCATACTAGTCCGGCCTACTGAGTTCCACTCAGTTTCTGTTATTTCCTCACATTTTGTTTTTGGGTAACCACCTTATTTGGTCCCAAGGACGCGGTGTCCAACCTCTTTGGAGCCTATGTGGGACCCCACACCGGCCTATACCCACCTTAGACTAAAATTCCATCAAATCCTAGCCTCCACCTCTATATAAACAAACCCACCCCTCCACCTTGCATCCTTTTGGCTCAATTGAAAGTCCACCCAAACCCTAGTTCGTGGAGAGCCGCCATCAAGGAGGGAGAAGGAGATCCCTATCAAGAAGAAGAAGAGGAAGAAACCAAAGAGGATCAAGTAATCATGTTCTTCATCGAGTTTTCCTTCTTCATCGCCAATTCACCCTCAACTCTTCATCATCAATCCTAGATCGTCAAGACCCAAGTTTCATCTTCAATTCTTGATCTTTGGAGTTTTAAAAACATGTTATACCTTCTACTTTCTCGTTTTACACATCAATTCAATCCCAATTCTCCAAATTATTGTAAATCAAGAAAACCCTGATTGCAGTCTGTCCAGGGCGGACTAGTCCGGCCCCTAAAACTGGACTTATCCGGCCTGTGAATCTGAATGGTGCTGAACCAATTCCAAATTGACTCGAACCAATTTCGAACTTGTCCAAACTTGTTAAAAACTATTAGAACCAGTTAGTTATCATTCATAGCAACTGATAAACAAGTATCACTTCATAATTTCATTAATCATGCATGTCATGGCATATTACGTACTATATGAGCATTATTTGATTCAATTGTGTGTTTTGTATGTTTGTCGCTCGGAATAGAAGATGATGTGCTAGAGAGTGTTACGAAGGACCTCCAGTACCAGAGTTTTTAAGACTTTGATACAAACCAAGCCCAGGAGTAAGGCTAGTGTCCTTGAACATATTGGTCCTGTTTTGATAAAAAATGTTTTGTTTGCAAAACTACATGCTTGTGTCAATTTGATGGGAACTCCTATGGTAGGAAGTTTACTAGATTTTTTTAACAACCCTTGTCACTTGGAATATATGGTAGAGAAACGGGAAGGGCTTTTTACCTTTTTTCTTTGCTTAATTAATTGGGATGGGAAAACAACTATACCATTCATTTATGCATTGATGAGATTGTGATTAATATGAACTAGTCAATATGATATGGTAATGGGTGATCTAAGCAAGCCTGGTATGTGGATGGGTTGTTTGTTATGGTGGTTTGCTTGCTTTAGTTCTAAGGATCGGTTCGTGGAGCGACCATCCAGGATTTACAGTGCGACCACAAAGCCAAGTATGGGTGCGGCGTAGCTAATTAATTAGGGTATTGCTAGTACTGCATGGATCATTTGGCGCACTGGGGAAGGGGAATCGAATTTGTTTTGGATATTGTTGGAGGGACTCCCTGGAATTCGAATGGCGCAAGAGGGGTTCCTTGGTTGAAGATGTGCTCAGTTGGAGACACCACCACTGGTGAAACCTCAGTTGGTCCTAACATGCTAGTAGTCCCTTTGTAAAGGCTATTTTCAGATCTCTTGGCCATACACCAAACGAAGTGTAATTGCATAGGGGATGTTTTTTACTCGCCGATGGGTGATGAAATCACAAACACGTGGGTAAAGTGGTACAACCTCTATAGAGTGTCTTAAAACCTATCATGATAGTCGTGCTCCCGGTTACGAGCAACCTGGACCCTTACATGATTAGAGGAAACTTGGTATTGGGATTTGGGATGGTGATGGTTGGTACTGGTTATGAGATGGTATTATGGTTTATGGCAATGGATATGGTTAATGGTAATGAGAAATTTGGATTATGGTTACGAAATATGGACTGATATGATTATAACTACATGGTTTATGATGGGTTTACTTCACATACACATAATATATTGCTTTTCAATTGTTTTAATGTACTTTTCAGCACGTATCCTTTATTATATTCGTCATTCGAATCAGCTACATGCCATACTTTCCAAACTTGTTGAGTATGACATGTACTCTCTCTTGCAATTCCCCCACCAATAGTTGCAGGTCATGATTGGGAGTATAAAAATGATAATGTGGAGTATTTGGCCGTGTCTACCGTCAGCTTTGCCTATGGTGTTGATTGGAGCTGCACTATACCCTTTTGCTTATGCTTCTTAGTTTGCTTAGTTTGCTCTGTTTTGATGATTTCCGCTGCATTAGTTGAACTTGTCATTTATATTCATTAGAGCTTGTATTCAAGAATATTCTGAATTGTGTAATAAAAGTGGTTAGTTAATCTCGTTATGTGATAATTTTTTTGTATATCCTTTTGTGAATGCACTCGTGTATGTGTATTGAACGTCCGGGGCACACATATGCGTTCACTTGGTTCATTTTCGGAACCGGGTGTCACAAATTGGTATCAGAGAACGGTTGACCGTAGGATGTAGCCTAGATAGAATGGACACTTTAGAGCACATAGGAACACTCAGGAAGCAATGTGTTTTTTCTTGGTGTGTTGTTTGCTATATATTGTTTGCTTGTGTTCTTAGTAGAGGATTTTGAGATGCTTTAGCATTGCCATGTCCATGTAGGCTAGTGTAGTTAGTTGTTTAGTTCATATCCCTTGATGCATATAGTTGGGGACATATTCTAAATTCTTACCTATTGCTTTTCTCCAGATGGTGAGGACTCGCAACCAGAGGGATGGCAGTGATGACGAGGAGAAAAATAGAGCACCTCAAAACAACAGTGGACAAGGACCTGCCCAAGGACCTAGCTACCTTGAGCAGCTTTTGGCGATGCAAAACTAGCTCATGCAGACCATGATTCAGACTATGGGACAGCTACAGGTTGGCAACAACCTCAACAATCAGCCAAACATGCCTCCACCGCCACACCCACCTCCTCATAACCGGTTGGGAGAGTTCATGAGGACTAGGCCACCGACTTTTGCTCAAGCCGCTGATCCTATGGATGCTGATGATTGGCTCAAGTCTGTCAAGAAGAAGCTAGCTATTGTCCAATGAAGTGACCGGGAGAAGGTGCTATTTGCATGTCATCAACTTGTTGGAGCAGTTGCCGATTGGTGGGACTCGCTATGTAATGGTCATAGGAACAAGGAGAGGATTACTTGGGCCGAATTCAAGGAGAGCTTCCATTCTCACTATGTGCCGGAAGGTGTTACGATTTTGAAGAGGCAAGAATTTGAGAACTTGAGGCAAGGAAGATCGAGTGTGGGTGAATACATCAACTAATTCACTCAACTCTCAAGGTATGCGCCTGAAGAGGCCAGTCGGGACAGCCAGAAGCAATACTTGTTCATGTGGGGGTTGAACAACGAGATCCAAGTGCAATTTTTGAACTGTGATTATGCTAACTTGCAAAAGCTTCTGGACAAATCAATTCTTGTTTAGAACAAGGTCCATGAGATGGAGCAAGACACCAAGAGCAAGGCACCATATCAAAGACAGGAACAAGGAAGTAATGTGCGCCCTCGCTTTGCACTAACCAATGCGCCTTATTACAACTTATCAGCACCTGCTCAACGCGCTAGTTATGCACCGCTCCCAGCTTAGTTTGTGCAGCAACAGCCTGTTATGCAAGCACCTAGGCTTCCATTGCCATTTGCGCCTCGTGCCAACTTTCCTTGTGCCAAGGTGCATAATCAAGTCTGTCCCAATAATTCAGGTGCAGCAATGAAGTGCTATATGTGTGGAGAAGCAGGACACTTTACACATCAATGTCCTATGTTAGGCCTTGGTCAAGGAAGCAATGCGCTGAGACAAAACCCAAGACCCAATGGAGGACAGCTGCAAGGAAATCGTGGACAGCAGAATTTTGCACGTGGCAACGTGAACCATGTCTCTACGGGGGATGCTCAACAAGCGGATGACATGGTGATTGGTATGTTTCTCGCAAACTCCAACCCGGCGACTATGTTATTTGATTCTGGAGCATCAAATTCAATCATTGCATCAAAATATGTTGCCAAGTATAGTTTGTCTATCTCTCATATGAAGTTTACTCAATTGGTTAAGTCTCATGGAGGAGAGATGAGGACAAATATAGTATGTCCAAAACTAAGCCTTAGAATAAGGGGTGTAGACTTCTTTGCCAACCTCATAGTTTTGGATTCTCATGGATTGGACATTATACTTGGTATGGACTGGATGAGGAAGCACAACGGAGTCATTGAATGTGCCACAAAAGCGGTGAAGTTGACCAATAAGGAAGGGATCACCATAGAGTTTGAAGCATCTCAACACACACCAAAGAAATTGGAGCTGAACCACATGGATTGTGCCGCAATTGAGGAGATTCCAGTGGTGTGTGAATTCTTGGATGTGTTCCCGGATGAGTTGTCAGGTATGCTGCCAGATCGAGACATTGAGTTTGTTATTGATTTAATACCTGGAACTGCACCTATAGCTAAGATGCCATATAGGATGCCTCCTAAGAAGTTAGCGGAGCTCAAGAAGCAGATTCAAGAACAACTAGAGAAGGGTTTTATTTGCCCCGGCTCTTCACCTTGGGGAGCGCCCGTTCTTTTCGTGTATAAGAAGGATGCATCACAAAGGATGTGTGTAGATTACCGAGCTCTCAATGAGGTGACCATCAAGAACAAGTACACCTTACCACACATAGAATATTTGTTCGATCAGATGAAGGGTGCATGTGTTTTCTCCAAGATTGATTTGAGGTCAGGATACTTTCAAATGAAGATTAGACCATCGGGCACACCCAAGACAACTTTCAAGACACGATATGGATCCTATGAGTATACAGTTATGTCCTTTGGATTGACGAATGCACCTGCACATTTTATGTACCTCATGAATAAGGTATTCATGGAGTACATGGATAAGTTCGTTGTGGCGTTCATTGATGACATTATGATCTACTCGAAGGATGAGAAGGAACATGAGGAACGTTTGAGCCTTACATTGCAGAAATTGAGGGAACATCAATTGTACGCCTAGTTCAACAAGTGCCAGTTTTGGTTGAAAGAGGTGTCGTTTTTGGGTCATATCATCTAAGGAGGAGGAGTATCGGTTGAGCCAGGAAAAGTGAGAGATGTGCTGAAATGGGAGTCCCCGCAAAATGTAAAGGAAATAAGTAGTTTTCTTGGAATGGCTGCATATTACCGTCGATTCATCAATGACTTTTCCAAAATAGCCAAGCCTATGACGGAGTTGCTAATGAAGCGGATGGCTTTCCAATGGACACAAGCTTGTCAATAATGTTTTGAGGAGTTGAAGAAAAGGTTGACAACAACCCCAATTTTCATATTGACGGACCTGAGCAATAGTTTTGATATTTTGCGTCGAGACAAGGACTTGGATGTGTGCTTATGCAAGAAGGCCAAGTGGTTGCATATGCATCGAGGCAATTGAAGAAACATGAGCAGAACTATCCATCACATGATTTGGAACTTGCAGCCGTGGTACACACATCGAAAATTCGGAGACATTATATTCTTGGACATAGGTGTGAAATTTATACGGATCATAAGAGTGTCAACTATATTTTCACACAAACGGATCTGAATTTGAGGCAACGAACATGGTTGGAGCTTATCAAGGATTATGATGTGGGAATCAATTGTAACCCAGGATAGGTTAATGTAGTGGCCGATGCTTTGAGTAGGAAAGTGGTAAGTGATCAGCTCATGATTCGAGAACTGCCATCCGAGTTACGCAAGGAGTTTGAACGGTTGAATCTCGGATTTGTGAATGAGATTGGAATAATGGAGTTAAATCTGACCTTGGAGCAAGAAATTCAGGAAGGTCAGGCCAAGGATGAGGAAATCCAAGAAATTAAGGAAAGGACCAAAGAGGGGATAAAATTCAGATTTGATGAGGATGAACATGGTACCTTATGGCTTGGAAAAAAGGATTGTCGTGCCTAATGTGAAGCATATTCGGGAGACAATATAAGGGAGGCACATGACTCACCTTACTCAATTCATCCTGATTGTACAAAGATGTACAAAGACTCGAAGACTTGTTATTGGTGGGCTAGCATGAAAAAGGACATAGCTGAATATGTAGCGTTGTGTGATGTGTGCCAACGGGTGAAGGCCGAACATCAAAGGCCAGCTGGATTACTGCAGCCATTGAAGATTCTGGAATGGAAGTGGGAATAAATTGGCATGGATTTTATCGTTGGATTGCCACGTACTCAGTCTGGTTATGACTCCATATGGGTAATTGTGGATCGGTTAACCAAGTCAACTCACTTTATTCCCATCAAGACCACCTTCAATGGAGAGAAATTGGTGGAACTGTATATGGGAAGAATTGTATATTTGCATGAAGTTCCAAAGAAGATAGTATCGGATAGAGGTTCTTAATTTACCTCTAGGTTCTGGCAGATACTACATGAAGCATTGGGAACAAAGTTAAATTTTAGCTCAGTATATCATCCTCCAACGGATGGACGAACTTAGAGGACCGATCAAATATTGGAAGACTTGTTAAGAGCTTGTGCTTTGAAGCATGGAAGAAGTTGGGATGGTAGCTTGCCATTTGCAGAATTTTCATATAACAATAGTTACCAAGCAAGTTTGAAGATGGCACCATATGAAACACTATATGGAAGGATGTGTAGAACACCTTTGTTTTGGAATGAAATAGGAGAATATCAACTATTTGGCCCTGACATGTTGCAAGACGCTGAAAAAGAAGTTTAGATCATCTGTGAGAACTTGAGGGCTCCTCAATCAAGGCAAAAAGGCTATGCGGACAATAGGAGAAGAAAACTAGCCTTTGAAGTGGGAGACTTTGTTTACCTCGAGGTGTCACCAATGAGAGGTCATAAGAGGTTTAATATGAGAGGCAAGCTAGCACCTCGATACATTGGACCATTCAAGATTTTGGAAAAACAGGGAGGTAGCCTATAAAATGGAGATGCCAACTCATCTTTGAGATGTCATGATGTGTTTCATGTTTCCCAGCTCAAGAAGTGTTTAAGGGTGCCGGAAGAACAAGTGCCAATGGAAGAATTGGAGCTAGAGACAGATTTGACTTATGCTAAGCAACCGGTCAAAATCTTGGAAACCAAGGAGAGAGTCACAAGGAACAAGGTTATTCGATGGTGCAAAGTTCAATTGGAAGCATCACACAGAATCGGAAGAAACATGGGAGTTTGAGGATGATCTCAAGAAGGAATTTCCCTATATCTTCTCTTCCACGTCGTATCTCGAGGGCGAGATTCATATTAAGGAGGGGTAGGTTTGTAACACCCTCATTTTCATCCATCATGCATTGCATTAATTTTTATACATGGTTAGAATTAAGCAATGTAAAAAGGAATTATTAAAAAATGAATTAGAAGCAAAACAACACATAAAAGTCTGTACAAGTACGGACTTGTCCGTTTGTACCCCGAACTAGTCCAGTTTCCCTCTCTGTTGCCCTCCGGACTTATCTGTTTTCGCTGCAGGCTAGTCCAATTGACTCACTGTTCTGTTCCGGACTTGTCCGTGATTGAGTGCGGACTAGTCTGATCTTTGGTCCGGTTTTTCCAATAAGTTGTCCAATCCTTGGACTTATTCGATCCATGCCAGACTTGACCGTTTTGCTCTCTGGACAAGACCATACTCGTCTGGACCTTCCAGCGGATTTGTTCGATATTGTTTCTGTTCCAAAACAGAATAGTCCGGTCCGTTGTGCGGACTAGTCTGGCCTACTGAGTTCCACTAGGTTTCTCTTATTTCCTCACGATTTGTTTTTGGGTAATCGCCTTATTTGGGCCCAAGGACGTCGTGTCCAACCTCTTTGGAGCCCATGTGGGACCCCACACTGGCCTATACCCACCATAGACTTGAATTCCATCAAACCCTAGCCTCCACCTCTATATAAACAACCCCACCACTCAACCTTGCATCCTTTTGCCTCAAATGAAAGTCTACTGAAACCATAGTTCATGGAGGAGGGAGAAGGAGATCCCTAGAAAGGATAAGAAGAGGAGGAAACGAAAGAGGATCAAGTAATCAAGATCTTCATCGAGTTTTCATTCTTCATCGCCAATTCACCATCAACTCTTCATCATCAACCCTAGATCATCAAGACCCAAGTTTCATCTTCAATTCTTGATCTTTGGAGTTTTAAAAACGTGGTATACCTTCAACTTTCTCTTTTTCCACATCAATTCAACCTCAATTCTCCAAATTCTCGTAAAACAAGAAAACCCTGATTGCAGTCTGTCCAGGGCGGACTAGTCTGACCCCTGAAACCGGACTTGTCCGGCCTCTGAATCTGAATTGTGCTGAATTAATTCCAAATTGACTCGAATCAATTCCAAACTTGTCCAAACTTGTTAAAAACTATTAGAACCAGTTAGTGAACATTCAACTCATTAAAAATTTTCACTTCATAATTGCATTAATCATGCATGTCATGGCATATTGAGTACTTTATGAGCATTATTTGATTTAATTTTGTGTTTTGTATATTTGTCGCTCAGAATAGAAGGTGATGCGCTAGAGAGTGTTGCAGAGGACCTCCAATACCAGAATTTGAAGACTTTGATCCAAACCAAGCCCAAGAGCAAGGCAAGTGTCCTTGAACATATTGATCCTGCTTTGACAATAAATGTTTTGTTTGCAAAATTGCATGCTTGTGTCAATTTGATGGGAACTCCTATGGTAGGAAGTTTACTAGATTTGTTTAACCACCCTTGTCACCTGGAATATATGGTAGAGAGTTGGGAAGGGGTTTTTACCTTTTGCTTTGCTTAATTAATTGGGATGGGAAAACAACTATACCATTCAATTATGCATTTATGAGATTGTGGTTCATATGAACTGGTCAATATGATATGGTAATGGGTGATCTAAGCAAGCCTGTTATGTGGATTGGTTGGATGCTATGGTTGTTTGCTTGCTTTAGATTTAAGGATCGGTTTGTGGAGCGACAATTCAGAATTTACAGTGCCACCACGAGGCCAAGTATGGTTGTAGCGTAGCTGATTAATTAGGGTATTGGTAGTACTGCATGGATCATTTGGCGCACCGGGGAAGGGGAGTCGGATTGGGTTTGGATATGGTTGGCGGGACTCCATGGGATTCGAATGGCACAAGAGGGGACCCTTGGTTGAAGATGTGCTCAGTTGGAGACATCGCCACTGGTAAAACCTCAGTGTGTCCATACATGCTAGTAGTCCCTTTGTAAAGGCTATTTTGTGATCTCTTGGCCATACACCAAAGAAGTGTAATCGGCATAAGGGAGGTTCTTTAGTCGCCGACGGGTGATGAAATCACAAACGTGTGGGTAATGTGGTACAACCTCTGCATAGTGTCTTAAAAACTATCATGACAGTTGTGCTCCCGGATATAAGCAACTTGGACCCTCACATGATTAGAGGAAACATGGTATTGGTATTTTGGATGGTTATGGTTGGTACTGGTTATGGGATGGTATTATGGTTTATGGCAATGGATATGGTTAATCGTAATGAGAAATCTGGATTATGGTTATGAAATATGGACTGATATGATGATAACTACATGGTTTATTATGGGTTTACTTCACATGCATATATTATATTGCTTCTCAAATGTTTTAATGTACTTTTAAGCACTTAACCTTTATTATA
The DNA here is from genome assembly GCA_036927565.1 of Tuctoria greenei. Lineage (NCBI taxonomy): Eukaryota > Viridiplantae > Streptophyta > Magnoliopsida > Poales > Poaceae > Tuctoria > Tuctoria greenei. The sequence continues at coordinate 106,642,071 of JAYESD010000008.1, forward strand.
TTCGTCATTTTAATCAGCTACATGTGATACTTTCCACAGTTGCTATGTAAGACATGTAGTCACTCTTGAAATTCCCCCACCAACAGTTGCAGGTCAGGATTGGGAGTATAACGATGATAATGCGGAGTACTAGGCCGTGTCTGCCGTCAGCTTTGCCTGTGGTGTTGATTAGAGCTACACTATACCCTTTTGCTTATGCTGCTTAGTTTTCTTAGTTTACTGAGTTTAGATTATTTCCGCTGCATTAGTTGGACTTGTCATTTATATTCATTAGAGATTGTATTCTAGGATATTCATAATAGTGTAATAAAAGTGGTTAATTAATCTTTTTCTATAGTAATTTTCTGTAAATCCTATTGTAAATGCACTCGTGTATGTGTGTTGAACGTCCTGGGCACACATATGCGTTCACCTTGTTCATTTTCGGAACTGGGTGTCACAACGTCTCATCTGATTCACAGGCAACTTTTAATTTGACACGCGCCTCTTTGAAGATCATGTTAATTTGATTGCTTTGAGGATCTGATGTGGTGTATTCCCTCCTTACTCAAAAGATTGTCACATTTAGTTCAAAAATGAACTAAAGGTGACAATCTTTTGAGAAAGGTGGGATCTAGCTAGAGTGTTTTCACAAGTGTGTTCATTTGTTCCTAAATAAGAACACGTAGAGGCAAGTTCCTACGGTTGTCATTTGTTTGAAAGGAAGAGCACAACATGTTGGAAAATATATTGTACATGGCATGCGATTAATTTGATGAACCATGTTGTGAGTTGTGCTTAGATGGTACATTCTAACCTCAAACCCTCGAGGGAACATCCTTCCTGTCAAATATAGTATGGTATCTCTACTGATGAGAGGATATATATTAGTCTTCATTGGTGTGGAATTAGAACATACCAAGATCTTCCCAACCCACCACCGGGGGCGCACGATGGGGGTTAAGGTATGCCGGCACACTCAGACCGTGTACCCAGTCTTGTAGCTTATTTTGAACCTCTGACTAGCTACCTAGATGGTACGTACCTTCTATCCTCAAACCCTCGAGGGAACATCATTACACCATGCCCGGCTGAGCTTGGAACTCCTTCGAGATATCCTTTTGTAAACCCATCGATCGGCCGAGCGTAGCATGCGTGGACAACTAACATGCATGTGAAAGACCACGATCATGTTTGATGACATTGAGGATCGGATGTGGCGTATATGTTTTCTCTTTCTGTTGAAATATCTCGTCATAGTTGAGTCTTATTGATCATGTTTGATGATGTTGAGGATCAAAAGAGCTAGCCGTGCGTTGTGCCAGTGGCTCTGGACCTAGTATTTTATGATAGGGTATGCCACATATAAAAATTTTCATATGTATTTATTTTTTTTAATATAATTTTATAGATCGGCACTAAATAACATGATAATTCTTAAATTCAAAAAATTACTATATAAATAATTCAAATACGGTACCGATAGTTCACGACATAGTCATAAGTGAGACTCACATACTACTTGTGTGGCTTATTTAACCTTCGTATTCTAAAGGACATGAATTGCTTCATCCACTTCAAAGAAAATATATCACTTAGTAAATATTATCATCAAAATACTATCACATGTCTTATTCCAAAACATTGTTTTTACTAAAATCAATACAAATGCACCTTTACAGAAAACACCTTTTTCAAAACTCATTTTTGCCACTAGTAACACTAATACTCCTGTTTCTCAAAAGTTTATCATTTTTAGTTTAAAAATTAGAAGTGGTAATTGCTAAGGCTGGTCACTGCGCACAGACCACATGTAAAAAAAGACTTTTTACTCGACCCAGGGTATGTTGGGGCCCACTTAGCATACCCCTTTTGCTCCACCCTCGCGTTCTGCCCGTGTGGGCTGCAAGATAGGGGTATTGGCGCATGTGGCAATCATCGGGGTAGGGTCACACAGTAGCAGGAACAGTGCAGTGCGCCCGCAGCTGTATCGCTGTAAGATTTGGAGTGTGAACGTATGTGGCAACCATATGTGTAGGGTCGCACGGAGATGGCTGTGCGGCGCTGCCATAGAGAATTTGATTCCGCACCAAGGGGGTTAAAGGAGATGTTTTTTGATAATGCATAGGACACATTGTTCGTGAACATAGAAGACATTTTTCATTAACATAAATACAACACTTATATTACAAACAAGAAAAAAGAAAAACACATAGAAATCAAGAAAAAAAACTACTCCTAATCCTACTCTACTCGAAGGAATCGTCCACCCCCTTTTCCTCCGCCGCTGCATCCGCCAGTGGCGCCTCCTCCTCCACCTTCGCCGCCACATTTGCCGATGGCACCTCCTCCTCTGCCGCCGCATATGCCAGCGGCGCCTTCTCATTCGCCTCCATCACAAGACCAAACTTCCGAGCAACGGCATTCACCAGTTGCCAACGGAAGTCCACCCCAGACTCCAACCCGATCGTCTCGTAGAGGGCGTCAAGACGAGCGGCTACAAAGCTTAACCAGAAGCAGTAGTAGCTGGCGGAGTCCATGCTAGTGTGGTGAGGTATGCTCTCAAGACCCTGATGGCATTAGGAGAGAGGTGTATTGTTAAATACATCACGCACCATTTTGTCGAGCGCTCTTGCGCTCTCGTCGGCGGCGGACACGTCATTGATGACCTCCTTAAGCCAGCGCTCAAGTTCGTCGATGCGAGCGGTGAAGACGCGGACAGTCTCATCAACCCAGTCCGGCTGAGGAGGTGCAGGCGCTGCGGGCAGAGAAGGGGTGGAGGAGGTGCGGGTGCCGCCTCCAGCTCCACCGGCATTGGCGGCAACAAAAAATAGAGGAGGTTCGAAGAACACGATGGCCTAGATCACTTCGGTGCGGGGCCACCCATTTGTGCGGCGATGGAGGTGCGTAGAAAGAGCGAGAGGTGGTCAACGATGCAGCGCAGAAGCAAGAGGAGAAGTTTGGAGGACACGATCGATGGATGGGGTGTGTTGGAAAAGCAAGAGGATAGTGTGCCTATATAGCGGGTCGTCATCTAAGCGCACGAGTGGAGATGATAGGACGCTTCAAAAACTGTGTTGTTGAACCAGTGGGTCAGTCAGAGTTACTCCAAACTGTGGTTTGCCTTCTCTCAGTTATCGCAACGGCTTGATGCAACTTCTCTCTTGTGCAAACCTTCCTCTACCTCTAGTTTAGATTTTTGGAAACAGGCGTGGATATATATCACTGATACAATTACGATATGAGTGGAGGAGTTTCCAAATTTGACGGGCCCAAGCCCCGAGTAAAGAAAGTATGAAGATTTTTGAATCTGATATACTCTTTACATTTTTAATTCTTATCACTATGACCAAAAGTTGCATTGTCTCAACGAAACACCACAGACAACAACTTTTCTTCATGGAAAAACATTTATTTCTTTAAGTTACATTGTTAGTTGGAAGAGTTTAAGTGAAAGAATACAATAATAGTAGGATTGAGATCTTGTGTTTTAGAAAAAAAGAATTATACAATTTGGCTAGAGAGTTGTTTGTCTTCTCTAGTTATTGCAAAGGCTCGACGCGTCCCATCGGCTTCACGGACAGTTTTTAATTTGACATGCAAAAGGCCCAGACTATGCAACGGCCCACCTGGCATACTTTGTAGGTCCGTCCCACGGTGTTCGTAAGATATAGTGCGAACAATTTCCACGAGGTGCAGAAGATTCATGTGAACGCGCGTGGCAATCGATCGAGAGTCCATATTTTTTTGAAAGATTTGACCGTTGCCGACACATATTAATAAGTAAGATGGAAAAAAAATAAAGTTTGATTACAAGCCCCTGTAATCAATAGCGATCGAGAGTCCATATCGAATCTATAATAATTGTCATGATCATGTATGATGTTGGACATGAATGCATGTGAAAGAGAGCTTGCGATCATGCATGCATGTTTGATCATGTTTTGAGAATTTTTGCGCCCTTTCTTGAGGATCATGTAAATTTGATGGTTCTGCATAAAGGATGTGGCGTACGTGTCTTCACAAGTGTGTTCATTTGTTCCTAAAATTAGAACATGTAGCGGCTAGAGCCCACGGCTGTCGTTTCATCGAAAAGACGAGTGCAGCATGTTCGAATATATATTACACATGGCAGCATGCTAATAATTTGATGAACCACAAAGAAAGTTGTGCCTAGATGGTACTCCCTCCGTCCCGTTCTAACTCTATTTCTAGAATTGGTCAAAGTCAAGCTAATCTAACTTTGATTATTTCATAGAGAGAAATATTAACTTCAAAACACCATTCTAGTACCATTAGATTCACCATTAAGTATATTTCCACATATTTTTTTGTTTTACAAATACTTATACTTTTTTCTATAAACTTGATCAAATTTAAAGAGTTTGACTTTGACCATTTCCAGAAACAGAGTTAGACTGGGAAAGAGGTAGTAGTACATTCTTACTCAAACCCTCGAGGGAACATCCTTCCTGTCAAACATAGTATGTTATCTTTATTGATGATAGGATATTATTCTTCATTAGTGTGGTAGATAAACTAGCATATGGGTTGAGAGTATACTCCCTTCTTTCTCAAAATATTGTCACCTGTAGTAAAAAAAGAACTAAAGGTGACAATCTTTTGATAAAGGAGTGAGTACATTGTAGAGAAATAGCATGCAGGGACAACAACTAACATGCATGTGAAAGACATCGAACATGCAAAAGACCTCGATGCATATAAAATAACTTGCTTGTTTAAAAGCACTCGCCTCATCCCGCACCACTGATCTAACCAACAGTGACGGCATGGAGGCCGAAGCAAAAAAATCTAGAACTTGAGCGTTGCATCTGTAAATTCCCTACTGGGATGATCGAGGGCAGCCGATTTACAAACTCGGTGTTTAGATCAATATTCGCTGGAGAGTAGCTTGCGGCCGACCATGAAAGAGACAAAGGCATCGATGCAGGCACAGTTGATTTGCTCAACGGAGACATTGAACGCGTCCTAGTGCCTCGTCCTCACCCGGTAAGGCTTCTCCAGGTCGATGCTCACGATGTCCTTCGCCGTGAGCTTGGCCAGGTCCACCGTTTTGGCCACCTTAGCTGCTAGTCCTTCCAGAGTTGGTCGACATCACCCTCCATGCCCATGCTGATCAAGCGGTAGTCGGAATCGCCGAGGAAATCTTCCAGCCTGTCGGCGAAATAGTCAGCGTGGATGACCTGGAAGATGATGCAGCAGCGGCCGATGCAGAGCAGTAGAATGACGACAGGGTTATGATCCGCAGAGTAGCTGGTGCGCCACTCGACGTTGAGCCTGGCGACGAGCTTGTGAAAGCACCAACGGTGCAGGCAAGGACCTCGTGGAGCCATTCTTCCACGGCCCCGCTGGAGGACGTCACGATGGTGGTGATCACATCGTCCTCGAACATCATGTTGTACACCTAAGTCCCCACCATTGGGTCCTCTCCTTGTCCCTACAGTTGCGGTTTGCGGCTGCATAGCACAACTTCTCTCATGTACAAATCTTCCTCTACCTCTAGTTTGTATTTTGGAAACAGGTGTGGATATATAGCAGTTACGATATGAGTGGAGGAGTTTCCAAATTTTACGGGCCTGAATGTAGGCCTAGAGGGGGGGTGAATAGGCCTTTTTGAATTTTTCTCGGTTCCTGTAACACTCAACAACACAGTCTATACCAGAGATATCGGACTAGTCCGGTAAAGTGCGGACTAGTCCGGTTTTCACGGGCTAAGTTGATCAAGTTCAGTCAATTTGATTGATTCGTTAATGTAGGCAGCGGAAATATAGACTTAACTGACAGTTTAATAGTTGTATGTCAACATCTATGACAATTAAGGCTCTTGTTTAACAAATTAACTCAAATTGAACAAAATGAATCAAACCCTAGATTAAGTTGATCAATTAAGATGAAGAACACAAAAGGACAAGACACAAGATTTATCCCGTGGTTCGGCTACCACGAAGGCAACCTACATCCACGTTGAGGAGCCCACAAAAGGACCGGGTCTTCTCCAACCCTTCCCTCGTCGGATCGCCACGAAGGCCAATCCTCTTCCACTAATCACAAAGGGGTAAATAACCAAGTTGAAGAGGCGTTCTCACACGTTGAGAGCTCCCTTGATTACAACTTACAAAGCCACCAATAACACACTCGAAAATTACAAATTGAAATGCAAGAGTGTGTTAGAGAATCAAACCAAGAGCTCAATGATGTGTGCCAAGTGTCTCTCCAATGATCTAGAAGTGATCTTCGATAGATTGATCGATTTTGCACTTAATTTCGTGGAGAGAGGTGGTTTTTGAGTCTCTTGTGAGGTATGACGGCGCTAGGGTTCGAGAGCTTTTGAAAGTGGGCCGTGCACCTCTATTTATATGGGGTTTCTAAAAGTGACCGTTAGGGTTTAGAAAGATCGGACTAGTCCGTGGTGGTCACCGGACTAGTCCGGTGTGCTGTGTGTAGCAAGCCCTAAGTGTCTAGGAATATCGGACTAGTCCGTTTGAAAACAGACTTGTCCGATTTCGATACTGGAAATCTTCGGACTAGTCCGTTTGCCATCGGACTTGTCCGGACACATGAAACCATAAGTGTTTAGAATGACAAGTCCGCACTTGGAGGACTTGTCCGATTTAGATCAGTGTGTATATCGGACTAGTCCGTGTAGACACCGGACTTGTCCGAAGTGGATCAGAATGAATATCGGACTAGTCCGGACTACAACGGACTTGTCCGATTTTGTGTGACTTGTGCATTGTGTTGAGGACTAGTCCGCATTGGGGAGGACTAGTCTGAAGTGAATCAGAAAGATATCGGACTAGTCCGGTGGGGACCGGACTTGTCCGATCTAGTGCAGAATGGGATATCGGACTAGTCCGGCTATTTTCGGACTAGTCTGGTCCTGTATAACTTTGTGCATTGTGTGTGTGTGCTTGAAAGTGATTGAGCTCTTCGATGTGTTTCCTTAACACACTCCATACATAATAAACTACTATTTTCTTTTTCTTGAGCTCACATTTACTTTGCTTCTCATTTCCCTTCTTTTGGCATTTTGCTCATTTTTCATCATTTGCCTGCATTCATCTCAACAAAAGGATTAGGATCCCAATTGCTTGTCATAAATCATCCAAAACCCACAAGGGAGTCCTAGATGCACTTTCAATCTCCCCCTTTTTGGTGATTGATGACAACCAATTGAGATTTCACAAAATAAGGCAAACATTTGAGATTTTCATAAAGTATGCACATATGACTCAAAAATACATCAAGCAACAAGATAATTATTCATATGTGCATTCTTTATGGTGGGATGCATATTAAGTGCATGAATACATTGAGAATGACAGAATTTACATTAATCAACCGATACAAAGTGCATATGACATTCCAGGAGCAAAAATGCAGTTTTCATCACATAGTCGCAAATAAATTGAGCAATTCATCACAGGACCAAAATTAATAGGAAAACAGAGTTAAACTATTTCAATCACAAATAAAAGATAAAGAGAACTCTGTCCTCGCACTCTACCACAGCTAAAGCTATGACTCCCCCTCAATCTCTCCCCCTTTGGCATCAAGACACCAAAAAGAAGGAGAGGAGGGCCCTAGGGTCTTCACTCTTTGCTGTCGGTCCTCTCGTCATCGTCTTCATCTTCTTCGCTTTCCGCTTGACGAGGAGGAGAGGGAGGATGAGGAGCAGAGCTGCTCGATCCCCCAATGCCAAAGTAGGCAAGCTCGGAGGGGTTCAGAGGCCCGAGCTCGGTGATGTCAAGATCAGAATCTTCAGAAATTACTGGAGATCCAATGGGGTTGATCTCCAGCTTTTCACTCAGTTGCTTCACGTTGGCTTTAATGTATCTCATATCCTCCTTCCTCTTCTGGTTGAGTTTATGAAGCTTTACTTCAGTCTTCTTGCAGGAGGAGAATATGGCGGTCAGGTACTTGAGGATCCCACTAGCTGATCCTCTCTGAGGGGCTTCCCTGGAGGTAGGGACAGCCCTGGCAGCATCTCCTTCTCTTGCCGATGCCTCAGGACTTGAGACCGGCGAGGGAGCAGCCTGGACACTCACAAGCTGAGGCTTCTGAGGCCTCAGAGGAGTGTGCTCCACATTTTTCACGAACTCAATACCTGTGACTTTCTCAATCATAAACATCAGGTAGGGAGCATAGCCACAGGACCTATTTGGAGTGCTTGAGATGTTGACCATGTCATTCCATATGTAATCTGCAACATCAAACTGCCTCTTCTTGCTTATGACCCTCATTAGAGTCCGGAGGTAGCCCTGTACACTCCCTTCATCCCCATCCTTGGGAGCAATGGTCTTCCGAAGAACTCTGTTCAGGACAACAAAGAAGGGCTTCATGTTCTTTGTTGAGGGAGGAACATACTTAGAGTTGGGCTCATACATGAACTTCATTCCGTCCCTCTCAATGACCCCTATGTTGTGGATGATCAGCCTATCATTGTCAGAGGTGTCCAGATGAAGCAGATTATTGAAGTCCTCTTGAGTGATACTATACTTGGATCCGTGGTTCATCCAAGTCACACTCTCTTCATCTTCACTCGAGAAGTGGCACGTTGCATAGAACTGTGCAATCACCTCATCATTCTAGTTATGCCTGAAGGCAAAGAGATCCTTCAAGCCATGCCTCTCAGCTGCTGCAATAACTTCATCAAAAGCTGAGCACTTCTTCTTCTCTAGGTAGGCCCAGTCAATCCACTGACTGCGCACCACCGGAGTCTTCATTGGCAGGTAAACCAGCCTGTAGAAATCTGCATGGAAGTTTGTCCAAAACCTTCCATCACCTGTCTGCTTTGGCCTTGCATAGCAATCAATGCTTCTGAGCTTGGCTGCCACATCACTTCCTTTCCCATTGAATTTCTCTTCATTGGGGTCCCGGACCCCTTCCCTGGGAGCATGGAGCTTCAAGGGCCCAACTGGCCCCGTTGCTACTCCCTTGCCCTTTCCTTTTGCTTGACGAAGGCCGCTTGTAGACGGAGCAGCCTTCGAGGCGGCCTTCTTGACACAAACCTTCCTCCGAACTTGGGGAGGGGAAGTAGCAGGCTCGGAAGGTCTTTCTTGGCGTTTCTTGCCAAGTCCCGCCGAGGACCGAGGTGCCAGCTCGTGGTCCAACTCGGCCTCAAAGTCGGAGATCTCGTTGTCGGAGCTCGACATGATCTGAGAATGATTGAGCAAGAATAATGACAAGTTATACAAGGCATTGGTAAGGCAAGATAGCAATGGATGACATTAAGGAATTAGGTTTCAGGTTCAGAAACATCGGACTTGTCCGGTGCTCAGGCACGGACTAGTCTGGGGTACCGGACTTGTCCGTGTATGGACTGGACTAGTCCGGTGTTCATCCTCAAAAACCTAACAGATTGGTCAAGGGATGATTCCTAATGCAAATCTAGTCTAGCATACACGTAGTACATCAAATAAGCATGTATCTAGTGAAGGATGCTAGGCTATACGATCAACAATGGAGAAAAACAAGATTTCTAGGGTTTGAAGAAATTTACCGAAGAAATCGATGGAGGCTCGAAGTGTTGGGGGTTGGAGGTCGGACTAGTCCGATAGCTTCAATCCCCAAGAGGTCAAGCTCGATCTCTGCCCAAATGTGGACTTTTTCGACGGAGGGAGGAGAAAATCGCCTTGGGAGCTCGAGCGCAAGAGAGAGGAGGCGTGAGCAAAAGTGGGGATGAGGAGATTAGGGTTTGGTGGCGGCTAGGGTTATGGACACGAAAAATCGGACAAGTCCGGACATGACCGTACTAGTCCAAAGTCATCCAGAGACCTATATCGGACTAGTCCGTGGTATATCGGACTAGTCCGGCCTAACCGGCACTCTGCGGACTAGTCTGCATGGGCGGACTAGTCCGGGTAACCACGGACTAGTTCGTGGTCACCAGGAAAGAATTGCATAGCCCATTCATATATATTTGAAGGTTCAATAATAGAGAATAGAGGGGCAAAACAAATCAAGTAATCTTGATGAATTTGACCAGTAAGCATATAACAGTCATACAATGATCAAAATTCATCAAGATCTAATAATTGACATAGTTTTTCGAGAGAAAAATGGAGAGGGATGATTTTCACAATTCAATCAACATTTTGAAGCAATCATACAGGTATGCAACTTTTCAAGCCACACTCCGAGAATCAAGAATATTTAGCTCATTTCGGAGTTTGCAAAAACGCTTTTCATCAAGTGGCTTGGTGAATATGTCGACCAATTGTTTTTGGGTGTTGACATGTGAGATGGTTATGTCTCCTTTCATGGAATGGTCTCTCAAGAAATGATGTCTTATGTCTATGTGTTTAGTCCTAGAGTGCTCAACTGGATTGTGGGCTATTTTAATGGCACTCTCATTATCACAAAGAAGAGGAATACGGTTCATATTGTAACCGTAATCCCTTAGAGTTTGTCGCATCCAAAGGAGTTGTGCACAACAACTCCCGGCTGCAACATACTCTGCTTCGGCTGTGGATAATGCAATGGAATTTTGTTTCTTAGATGACCAAGAAACTAAAGATCTTCCTAGGATTTGGCATGTGCCAGAGATGCTTTTTCTGTCAACTTTGCACCCGGCATAATCTGCATCGGAGTAACCAATGAGATTGAATTTGAAGCCTTTTGGGTACCAAAGACCAAGGTTGGGTGTATGAACAAAATATCTCAAGATTCGTTTTACGGCTATCAAATGACATTCCATGGGGTTGGCTTGAAATCTTGCACACAAACATACACTTAACATAATGTCTGGCCTAGATGCACATAAGTAGAGTAAAGATCCAATCATGGAGTGATATACCTTTTGGTCGACGCTTGGTCCATCTTCATTGAGATCCAAGTGGCCATTCGTAGCCATGGGAGTCTTTATGGGCTTTGCCTTGTCCATGCCAAACTTCTTGAGTATGTCCTGCGTGTACTTGGTTTGGCTTATGAATGTTCCTTCCCTTTCTTGCCGCACTTGGAATCCCAAGAAGTACTTCAATTCTCCCATCATTGACATTTCAAACCTGTCTGTCATAATTCTACTAAATTCTTCACAGAAGGATTGGTTAGTTGACCCAAAAATTATATCATCAACATAGATTTGGCAAATAAAAAGATCATTATCTATATTCTTAGTGAATAATGTATAATCTATTTTGCCAATTTGAAAACCATTATCAATTAAGAAATCTCTAAGACACTCATACCAAGCTCTAGAAGCTTGTTTGAGGCCATAGAGAGCCTTACGTAGTTTATATACATGGTCGGGGAACTCTTCCTTGATCGGTCCGTTGAGGAAGACACTTTTTACGTCCATTTGATACAGCTTGAAATCATGGTGAGTAGCATATGCAAGTAATATTCTAATTGATTCAAGCCTAGCTACTGGAGCAAAAGTCTCATCGAAATCCAAACCTTCGACATGTGAGTAACCTTTGGCCACAAGTCGTGCCTTGTTTCTTGTCACCACTCCGTGTTCGTCTTGCTTGTTGCGGAAGACCCACTTGGTGCCCACTATATTTGCATTGGGTCTTGCCACAAGTTCCCAAACCTCATTTCTCTTGAAGTTGTTCAACTCTTCTTGCATTGCCACCACCCAGTCCGGATCCTTCAATGGATCCTCAGTCCTGCGTGGTTCCAAAAAGGAGACAAACGAGTAATGCTCACAAAAATTATCTATACGAGATCTAGTGGTTACTCCCTTTTGGATGTCATCGATGATGTTGTCGATTGGGTGATCCCTTTGAATGCATTGGTGTACTCTTGGGTGTGGCACTTGGAGAGTTGTGTGTTGGTGATCATTTTCTTCTCCCCCTGAGTGGTTGCCCTCGTTGATTTGTTGATCATCTTCATATTCTTGTGATTGATCTTGTATAGAAGCTCCCCCTTGATTGTTGATCTCCTCTCGTGGTTCACTTTCCTCTTGTATTTTGACGATGACTCTTGTGGTCGAACTTCGCCTAGAGCCATTCTCTTCAACGCTTGATAAGGAGCTTCTTCTTTACCTAATTCACATTGATCAACTTGCTCCTTTTGGGAGCCATTAGTTTCATCGAACACTATGTCACGTGCCACTTCAACAAGTCCGGAGGCCTTGTTGAAAACACGATAGGCGTAAGTGTTCGAATCATAACCAAGCAAGAAACCTTCATCGGACTTCGAAGCGAACTTTGAAGTCCTGGGCTTCTTGTTCAAAATATAACATGGATAACCGAAAACTCTAAAATATGAAATGCTTGGTTTGTTACCGATGAGTAGCTCATAAGGAGTCTTCTTGAGTAGTCGATGAAGGTAGAGTCGATTTGCGGCGTGGCAAGCGGTGTTAATTGCTTCCGCCCAAAATCGATCCGAAATCTTGTATTCATCGAGCATTGTTCTTGCCATCTCTATGAGCGTTCGGTTCTTCCTTTCGGCAACTCCGTTTTGTTGTGGAGAGTATGGTGCTGAAAATTCGTGCTTGATTCCATCCTCATCAAGGTACTCCTCCACTTGTATGTTCTTGAATTCTGTGCCGTTGTCGCTCCGAATACTCTTGATCGATAGTGAGAACTCGTTTTGCACTCTCTTGAAGAATTTCTTGAGTGTCCCTTGTGTTTCTGACTTGTCATGCAAAAGGAACACCCAAGTGAAGCGGGAAAAATCATCAATAATGACTAAACCGTATTTATTACCGCCGATGCTTATGTAAGCAATTGGGCCAAACAAGTCCATATGAAGTAGTTCGAGCGGTCTTGTCGTAGTCATGATGTTCTTTGCGGGATGATGTGCTCCAACTTGCTTCCCGGCTTGGCACGCGCTACAAGGCCTGTCTTTCTCAAAAACAACATCTTTCAAACCTCGGATGTGATCGCCCTTGAGGAGTTTTTGAAGATTCCTCATACCAACATGTGCTAGCCGTCTATGCCACAGCCAGCCCATGTTGGTTTTTGCAATCAAGCATGTGTCGAGTTCGGCTTTATCCTTGTTGAAGTCAACAAGGTAAAGCTTTCCCTTCAACATACCCTTGAATGCAACGGAACCATCACTCCTCCTTGAGACGGTCACACCCTCGTTAGTGGACAGGCAATTATAACCTTTGTCACATAATTGAGATATGGACAGCAGGTTATAATCTAAAGATTCAACATGTAAAACATGAGAAAGAGTGTGTTCAGAGGATATTGCTATTTTACCGGTACCGAGGACCCTTCCTTGACTATTATCTCCGAAGTAGATGCCTTCGTTTGGGTCCTCGTTTTCTTCATATTCCACGAACATCCTCCTTTCTCCGGTCATGTGGTTGGTGCATCCACTATCTAGCACCCATTTGGATCCACCGGAGGAGTAGGCCTGCAGAAACAAGTTATGTCTTGGTTTTAGGTACCCAAGCTTGCTTGGGTCCTTGGAGGTTAGTTACAATACATTTGGGCACCCACACATGGGGTTTTGTGTTCCCATGGCGTGGCCCAGCATACTAAGCAAAAACTTTACCAAGATTGTTTCTCATTAATACATAAGATGCATCAAAGCTTTTGAACAAAAGTTGTTGTTGTTTGTTGATCAGACTAGTCTGGGTGATCGGACTTGTCCGTATGACCGGACTTGTCCGGACCACAACCGGACTAGTCCGGTGTTCATGAGAGTTCAGGTTTTTAACTTTCGAGTTACCAGATTGTGATGGTCCTCCCTTCACAAAGGTAATATTTCCCTTGTTATTCTTATGACTTCCAGCATTTTGCTTTCCATCATAAGAGTAACCAATGCCATACTTGACATTTGGAGGTCTTTGGACCAAGTATGCACTACGTGCATAGTTGATCCTCTCCTTGTCAAATATTCCATATTGGGTAGGATTTTTATCCTTTGTGGAGGTAGACTTTTCCTTCAAACTGGTGTTGATTTTACTACATTTGCACATATGAACAAGATTAGTTGAAGTGGGTTGAGAAGGTAGACTTGAAGAGGAGGAAGATTCACTTAGCTTGAGTGACTCAACTTGCACTTCAAGGATCTTGTTAACCTTGATCAGGTCATCAAGTTGATCCTTGATTGCAACGTTTGAGTTGGTTAACTCCAAGAAAGTTTTCTTGCTTGAAGCTAGCTCAAGCTCTAGTGAGTTGTTTTTCTCCTTTTCAAGAACTAGAAGATTGTCAAGTTTGACATACTTCTCCTTTTGGTAGATAATCATGTCCTCTTGATGATCAATTAGCTGTTCCTTCTCAACAAGTTGGTCAAGTAAAAATTTCATTTTAGCAGCAGTTTTTCTGTCTAATCCCATTAACATATCTTCATCACCACTATCTAGTTCATCATTACTTGAGTAGGAATGCATGGAAGGAGTTTTGATGTTTACCTTGCGTTTACCTTCCTTTGCCATGAGGCAAGTGCCATGTCCCTTCTTTGTACCGAGCGTGGGGAAGAGTGTAGGTTTCTTGGACGTGCTTTCAATGGCTATGCTAGCCATCTCTTCTTCATCGGATGATGAAGACTCATCGTTTGAGTCCCACTCCTTTCCAATGTGTGCTTGTTCAGCTTGTTTCTTCTTCTTGAAGAATTTCTTCGGTTGAGGCTTGACTTCTTTATTCTTCTTCTTGTTGTCCTCATACGGGCAATCGACTATAAAGTGGTTATACTCACCACAGTTATAGCACGCCCGCCTCATCTTCGGCTTTGTCCTCTCTTTGTACTTGCCTTCACTTGATTTTGTTCCCTGTCTTTTCTTCAATATTCTTTTGAACTTTTTCATGAACAAAATCATATCCTCTTCATCCAGCTCACTGCTTTCATCATCGTTGTCCTCCTCAAGCTGTGCTTCTCTTGCTTCCTTGGATAGTGGCTTGAGTGTGGACTTTAAGGCAACTCCCTTCTTCTTGGCCGATGTGAGGTCGGCTATTTCTTTGACGTGCTTGGCTTGTTTCTCCATCATTTCAAAGTTGATGATTTTGCCAAGCAGCTCATCTGGAGTCATCCTCTTGTACCCGGGACTCTCTCTGATCATAGAGTGTAACACCCTCATTTTCATGCATCATGCCCTACATGCACTCATATACATGTTTAACATTAACCCATAACAAGAGGAACAAGTTTAAAATTGATTTGGAGCAAAACCGCACTTAAAAATGTAGGAAAGTGCGGACTAGTCCGGTTTTGCTGAGGACTAGTCCGATTTCTCTCTGTCTAAAAACGTACTTGTCCGTTTTTGCTGCGGATTAGTCCGATATTTGCCTCTGGACAACTTCGGACTTGTCCGATTTTGTGCGGACTAGTCCGGTATTCCATGAATCCTTGAAAATTTGCTAAGTCCCTGGACTTTTCCGGACTAGTCCGGTGTTCCAGTGGACTTGTCCGTTTTCCTTTCTGACTAAGATCGGACTTGTCCGATTTTAGGCCAGACTTGTCCGATTTTCTCTCTGGACGACTTCGGACTAGTCCGGTCCTGTCCGGACTTGTACGATATTTCGCGACTCCGAGTTGATCTTTTGTTTTACGACTTGTTTCGTGGGTTTCACGTTAAGTGGGCCTAGGGACGTCGTGCCCAACTCTTTTAGAGCCCATGTGGGACTCTAAATCGGCCTGTACTCATCCTAAACTCGAAATCCATCTAACCCTAGCCTCCACGCCTATATAAACAACCCCACCCCTTGGTTTGACATCTATTTGCCACTTTTCCACCCACCCAAACCCTAGTTCGTGGGGAGCCACCATCAAGGAGGGAGGAGAAGATCCCGAGCAAGAGGAAGAAGAGGAGGAAACGAAGGAGGATCAAGATCTCCACCAAGTTTCGTCCTTCACCACCAATTCATCTCCAAGTTCATCACCAACCCTAGATCATCAAGATCCAAGTGTTACCTCCAAGTTTCTTGGTTCATTGGAGTTCTAAACACCTGGTATACCTTCTATTCTCTTTTCCTTATGCGAATTCAACCCATAATCTCCAAATTCACGTCGATCTAGAAAACCCTAATCTGCTAATCTCGCAGAGTGCGGACTTGTCCGGTCCCTAGCGGACTAGTCCGATCTTTCTGGTTAAATTGTGTTGAATTAATTCTAAAATTTGATCTAATCGACCCCAAACCTGTATAAACTTGTTAAAATCTACTAGAGCTAGTTAGTGATCATTAAAAGCAATCTAGCAACAAGTTCTACCTTGCATTTGCATCAATTATGCATGTCATGACATATTGAGTAATATTTGTGCACTCTTTGTTGTGTTTCTTGTCTTGTATGTTTATTGTGTGGATTAGACGGATTTGCGCTAGAGAGTGCCACGGAGGATCTACAACATCAAGAGTTTGAAGGCTTTGACCCTAATCAACAGCAAGAGCAAGGCAAGTGTCCTTGAAGCATATTGATCCTGTTTTTAAAATAAATGTTTTGTTTGCAAAACTGCATGCTTGTGTCAAATTGATGGGAAATCCTATAGTAGGAAGTTTACTAGATTTGCTAAACCACCCTTGTCACCTGGAATTTATGGTAGAGAGTCGGGAAGGGTTTTTACCTTTTTGCTTCGCTTAATTAATTGGGATGGAAAAACCAACACTACAAATTTAATTATGTACTATTGATATTCTGGTTAATGTGAACTGGTCGATACGGTATGGTAATGGGTGATCTAAGCAAGCCTGGTATGTGGATGGGTTGGATGTTATGGTGGTTTGCTTGCTTTAGATCTAAGGACCGATTCATGCGAGAATAAGCCAGGACTACAGTGCCACCACGAGGCCAAGTATGGGTGCGGCGTAGCTGATTAATTAGGGCTTTGCTAGTGCTGTTTGGACCATTGTGGATGCTCGGGGAAGGGGTAGTCGGATTGGGTTTGTTGATGATTGGTGGGACTACCCTGGGATCCGAATGACTCAAGAGGTGGCCCTTGGTTGAAGATGTGCTCTGCGGGAGACATCGCCACCGGTGAAACCTCAGTGGGGTCTAAATAGGCTAGTAATCCCTTTGTAAAGACTATTTTGTGATCTCTTGGCCACACACCAACGGAAGTGTGTAATGTGACCGACGGGTCATGGGCATAAGGGAGGTTCTTAGTCGCCGAAGGGTGATGAAATCACGAACACGTGGGTAAAGAGGTACAAACTCTGCAGAGTTAATTAAAACTATCATGATAGCCGTGCTCCCGGTTATGAGCACCTGGACAACTTCCGTGATTAGAGGGAAATTGGGATTTGGGATGGTTATGGTTATGATAATGGTTATGGTTACGGATTAATTTCTGGTATTGAATATGGTTATTGACGATGGTGAAAATTGGAATTTTTTATGATGGTATTGAATTCAGATTTGGTATTACGGTATTACTTATGATTATGATGGGTTTACTTCACATACTTATACTATATTGCTTTTCGAATGTTTAAATGTACTTTTCAGCACTTTGCCATTATTATTGTCGTCATTTGAATCAGCCACATGTCATACTTTCCACACTTGCTGAGTACGACATGTACTCACTCTTGCAATCCCCCACCCCAACAGTTGCAGGTCAGGACTGGGATTTTAATGGCGATAATGCGGAGTTCTAGGCCGTGTCTACCGTCAGCTTTGCCTGTGGTGTTGATTGGAGCTGCGCATATATACCCTATCGCTTATGCTTAGTTGCTTAGTTTGCTTAATTAGTTTATTCCCGCTGCATTAGTTGAACTTGTCATTAATATTTATTAGAGCTTGTATTCGAGGATAAAATGGTTTGTGTAATGAAATTTGGTTAATTAATCTTGTCTTGTGGAAATTTTCTGTATACTCTTTTGTGATTGCACTCATGTATGTGTGATGAACATCCTGGGCACACATATGTGTTAGCTTGGTTCATTTTCGGAACCGGGCGTCACAGATTGGTATCAGAGCCACAGGTTGACCGTAGGATGGAGCCTAGATAGAATGGACACTTTAGAGCACATAGGAGCACTCAGGAATCGGTGTGTTTTTGCTTAGAGTGCTGTTTGCTATATATATTGTTTGCTTGTGTGCTTAATAGAGGATTTTGGGCTGCTTTAGCATTGCCATGTCCACCTAGGCTAGTGTAGCTAGTTGGTCAGCTTCATATCCCTTGATGCATATAGTTGGGGACGTTCTCTAATTCTTACCTACTGCTTTTCTTCAGATGGTGAGGACTCGTAACCAGAGGGATGGCAATGATGAAGAGGAGAACAATGGAGTGCCTCAGAACAACAATGGGCAAGGATCTACTCAGGGAGCTATCAACATCGAGCAGCTATTGGCCATGCAAAACCAGCTCATGCAGACCATGGTACAGACTATGGGACAACTGCAGGCTGGCAATATCAACAATCAGTCCCACGTGCCTCCACCGCCACCCCCACCTCCTCATAACCGACTGGGAGAGTTTATGAGGACTAGGCCGCCAACCTTTGCTCAAGCTGCTGACCCTATGGATGCGGACGATTGGCTCAAGTCCGTGGAGAAGAAGCTGGCTATTGTCCAATGCAGTGACCGGGAGAAGGTCTTGTTTGCTTCTCATCAACTAGTTGGAGCAGCTGCGGATTGGTGGGATTCTTATTGCAATGCTCATGAGAACCAAGAGAGAATTACTTGGGCCAAATTCAAGGAAAATTTTCGTTCTCATTACGTGCCCGAGGGTGTTATGATATTGAAGAGGCAAGAATTTGAGAATTTAAGGCAAGGAAGATCAAGTGTGAGTGAATATCTCAATAAATTCACTCAACTCTAAAGGTACGCGCCTGAGGATGTTAGCCCGGACAGCCGGAAGCAATACTTGTTCATGAGGGGATTGAACAATACGATCCAAGTGCAATTGCTCAACGGTGATTATGTCAATTTCCAGAAGCTTGTGGACAAAGCAATTGTGGTTGAGAACAAGATCCGTGAGATGGAGCAAGAAATCAAGAGGAAGGCGCCATATCAAGGACAGCAACAAGGAAGTAATGTGCGCCCTCGCTTTGCGCCGCCCAATGCGCCTCATTACAGCTCCTCTATTCCTGCTCAGTGCCCTGGTTATGCACCGTGCCCAACTCAGTTTGTGCAGCAGCGCCCTGTCATGTAAGCACCTAGGCCTCCGATGCCTTATGCACCTCGTGCTGATGTTCCTGGAGCCAATGTTCAAAACCAAGCTCGTCCCAATAATTCTGGTGGAGTTAAGAAGTGCTATACTTGTGGAGAAGCTGGACACTTTGCACATCAATGTCCTAAGTCGGGCCTTGGTCAAGGAAGCAATACATCGAGGCAAAACCCAAGACCCAATGGAGGACAGCCACAAGGAAGCTGTGGACAGCAAAAATTTTGCTCGTGGTAACGTGAACCATGTCTCTACGGAGGATGCTCAACAAGCGGATGACGTGGTCATTGGTATGTTTCTCGCCAACTCCAACCCCGCGACTATGTTATTTGATTCTGGAGCATCGCATTCATTCATTGCATTGAAGTATGTTGCCAAGTATAGTTTGCCTATCTCTCATATGAAGTTTACTCTGTTGGTTAAGTCTCCTGGAGGAGAGATGAGGACAAATATAGTATGTCCAAAAGTAAGCCTTAGAATAAGGGGGGTAGACTTCTCCGCCAACCTCATTGTTTTAGATTCTCAAGGGTTGGATATTATACTTGGTATGGACTGGTTGAGGAAGCACAATGGAGTTATTGAATGTGACACAAAGACGATGAAGTTGACTAATGAAGAAGGGATCACCGTAGAATTTAAAGCAACCCAACATGCACCGAAGCAATTAGAGCTGAATCATATGGACGGTGACGCAATTGAGGAGATTCCGGTGGTGTGTGAATTTTTGGATGTTTTTCTGGACGTGTTGCCAGGTATGCCACCCGATCGAGACATTGAGTTTGTTATTGATTTAATACCTGGAACTGCACCTATAGCTAAGAGGTCGTATAGGATGCCTCCTATGGAATTAGCAGAGCTCAAGAAGCAAATTCAAGAGCAATTAGAGAAGGGTTTTATTCGCCCTAGTTCTTCACCTTGGGGAGCGCCTGTGCTGTTTGTGGACAAGAAGGATGGATCCCAAAGGATGTGCGTGGATTACCGAGCTCTCAACGAGGTAACCATCAAGAACAAGTATACCTTGCCCCGTATAGAGAATTTGTTTGATCAGATGAAAGCGCCTGTGTGTTTTCCAAGATTGATCTGAGGTCGGGATACTTTCAAATGAAGATTAGACCATCAGACATACCCAAGACAGCTTTTAGGACACGGTATGGATCTTATGAGTACACCGTGATGTCTTTTGGATTGACAAATGCACCTGCCTACTTTATGTACCTCATGAATAAGGTATTCATGGAGTACTTAGATAAGTTCATTGTGGTATTTATTGATGATATTATGATCTACTCGAAGGATGAGAAGGAACATGAGGAACACTTGAGGCTTACGTTGCAGGAATTGAGGGAGCATCAATTGTATGCCAAGTTCAACAAGTGTCAGTTTTGGTTGAAAGAGGTGCCATTTTTGGGTCATATCATCTCAGGAGGAGGAGGAGTATCGGTTGACCCCGGAAAAGTAAGAGACGTGTTGAAATGGGAACCGCCGCGAAATGTCAAGGAAATAAGGAGTTTTCTTGGGATGGCTGGATATTACCGTCGGTTTATTAAAGATTTTTCCAAGATAGCCAAGCCTATGACGGAGTTGCTAATGAAGGGAAAGGCATTCCAATGGACTCAAGCTTGTCAAGAGAGTTTTGAGGAGTTGAAGAAGAGGTTGACAACAGCCCCAGTTTTGGTATTGCCGGATGTAAGCAAGAGTTTTGACATCTATTGTGATGCATCAAGACAAGGGCTTATATGTGTATTGATGCAAGAAGGTCAAGTGGTCGCCTATGCGTCGAGACAATTGAAGAAACATAAGCAGAATTACCCCACACATGATCTTGAACTAGCAGCCGTGGTACATGCATTGAAGATTTGGAGACACTATATTCTTGGACATAGGTGTGAAATTTATACGGATCATAAGAGTTTGAAGTATATTTTCACACAAACGGATCTAAACTTGAGGCAACGAAGATGGTTGGAGCTCATCAAGGATTATGATTTGGGGATCAACTATCATCCGGGAAAAGCCAATGTAGTGTCCGATGCCTTGAGTCGGAAAGGAGTAAGCCATCAACTTACAGTTCGAGAGTTGTCGTTCGAGTTATGTAAGGAGTTTGAACGGTTGAACCTCGGGTTTGTAAATGAGATGGAGATGATGGAGTTAAATCCGACCTTGGAGCAAGAAATTCGAGAAGCACAGACCACAAATGAGGAGATCAAGGAAATCAAGGAAAGAATCGAAGAAGGGAGAGAATTCAGATTTGATGAAGACGAACATGGTACCTTATGGCTTGGAAAGAGAATCGTTGTGCCTAATGTAAAGCATATTCGGGAGACAATATTAAAGGAGGCACATGACTCGCCTTACTCGATTCACCCCGGTTGTACGAAGATGTACAAGGACTTGAAGACTTGCTATTGGTGGGATAGCATGAAAAGGGACATAGCTGAATATGTAGCATTATGTGATGTGTGCCAACGAGTCAAGGCGAAACATCAAAGGCCAGCCGGATTATTGCAACCGTTGAAGATTCCGGAATGGAAGTGGGAAGAAATTGGAATGGACTTCATAGTTGGGTTACCACGTACTCAGTCTGGGTATGACTCAATTTGGGTAATTGTGGATCGCTTAACCAAGTCAGCTCATTTTGTCCCTGTGAAAACCAAGTATACAGCTGCACGATTGGCCGAAATATACATGGAGCATATTGTGTGTCGACATGGAGTCCCTAAGAAGATAGTCTCGGATAGAGGTTCTCAATTTACCTCCAGATTTTGGCAAAAATTGCATGAAGCTTTGGGAACGAGGTTGAATTTTAGTTCAGCATATCATCCTCAAACGGATGGACAAACCGAGAGGACCAATCAGATTTTGGAGGACATGTTAAGAGCTTGTGCTTTAAAGCATGGGAAAAGTTGGGACAAAAGCTTGCCATACACGGAATTTTCATACAACAATAGTTACCAAGCAAGCTTGAAAATGTCACCATATGAAGCGCTTTATGGGAGGAAGTGTAGGACACCTTTATTCTGGAATGAGGCAGGAGAAACTCAAGTATTTGGTCCGGACGTGTTGCAAGAAGCCGAAAAGCAAGTCCAAATAATTCGTGGAAACTTGAGGGCTGCCCAATCAAGGCAAAAAGGCTATGCGGATAATAGGAGAAGGAAATTAGCCTTTGAAATAGGAGATTTTGTTTACCTCAAGGTGTCACCAATGAGAGGTCATAAGAGGTTTAACGTAAGGGGTAAGCTCGCACCTCGTTATATTGGACCATTCAAGATTTTGGACAAAAGAGGAGAAGTAGCATATAAGTTGGAGATGCCAGCACATCTTTCAGACGTACATGATGTGTTTCATGTTTCCCAACTCAAGAAGTGTCTCAGGGTACCAGAAGATCAAGTGCCAATGGGAGAATTGGAACTCGAGGAGGATTTGACGTATGCCGAGCAACCGGCCAAAATCTTGGAAACCAAGGAAAGGGTCACAAGGAACAAGGTCATTAGATGGTGTAAAGTCCAATGGAAGCACCATACCGAAAAGGAAGCAACTTGGGAGCTAGAAGATGATCTCAAGAAGGAATTTCCCTATCTCTTCTCTTCCGCGTGGAATCTCGAGGGCGAGATTCATTTTAAGGGGGGTAGGTTTGTAACACCCTCATTTTCATGCATCATGCCCTACATGCACTCATATACATGTTTAACATTAACCCATAACAAGAGGAACAAGTTTAAAATTGATTTGGAGCAAAACCGCACTTAAAAATGTAGGAAAGTGCGGACTAGTCCGGTTTTGCTAAGGACTAGTCCGATTTCTCTCTGTCTAAAAACGGACTTGTCCGTTTTTGCTGCGGATTAGTCCGATATTTGCCTCTGGACAACTTCGGACTTGTCCGATTTTGTGCGGACTAGTCCGATATTCCATGAATCCTTGAAAATTTGCTAAGTCCCTGGACATTTCCGGACTAGTCCGGTGTTCCAGCGGACTTGTCCGTTTTCCTTTCTGACTAAGATCGGACATGTACGATTTTAGGCCAGACTTGTCCGATTTTCTCTCTGGATGACTTCGGACTAGTCCGGTCCTGTCCGGACTTGTCCGATATTTCGCGACTCCGAGTTGATCTTTTGTTTTACGACTTGTTTCGTGGGTTTCACGTTATGTGGGCCTAGGGACGTCGTGCCCAACTCTTTTAGAGCCCATGTGGGACTCTAAACCGGCCTCTACTCATCCTAAACTCGAAATCCATCTAACCCTAGCGTCCACGCCTATATAAACAACCCCACCCCTTGGTTTGACATCTATTTGCCACTTTTCCACCCACCCAAACCCTAGTTCATGGGGAGCCACCATCAAGGAGGGAGGAGAAGATCCCGAGCAAGAGGAAGAAGAGGAGGAAACGAAGGAGGATCAAGATCTCCACCAAGTTTCGTCCTTCACCACCAATTCATCTCCAAGTTCATCACCAACCCTAGATCATCATGATCCAAGTGTTACCTCCAAGTTTCTTGGTTCATTGGAGTTCTAAACACCTGGTATACCTTTTATTATCTTTTCCTTATGCGAATTCAACCCATAATCTCCAAATTCACATCGATCTAGAAAACCCTAATCTGCTAATCTCGCAGAGTGTGGACTTGTCCGGTCCCTAGCGGACTAGTCCGATCTTTCTGGTTAAATTGTGTTGAATTAATTCTAAAATTTGATCTAATCGACCCCAAACCTGTATAAACTTGTTAAAATCTACTAGAGCTAGTTAGTGATCATTAAAAGCAATCTAGCAACAAGTTCTACCTTGCATTTGCATCAATTATGCATGTCATGACATATTGAGTAATATTTGTGCACTCTTTGATTGTGTTTCTTGTCTTGTATGTTTATTGTGTGGATTAGACGGGTTTGCGCTAGAGAGTGCCACAGAGGATCTACAACATCAAGAGTTTGAAGGCTTTGACCCTAATCAACAGCAAGAGCAAGGCAAGTGTCCTTGAAGCATATTGATCCTGTTTTTAAAATAAATGTTTTGTTTGCAAAATTGCATGCTTGTGTCAAATTGATGGGAAATCCTATGGTAGGAAGTTTACTAGATTTGCTAAACCACCCTTGTCACCTGGAATTTATGGTAGAGAGTCGGGAAGGGTTTTTACCTTTTTGCTTCGCTTAATTAATTGGGATGAAAAAACCAACACTACAAATTTAATTATGTACTAATGATATTCTGGTTAATGTGAACTGGTCGAAACGGTATGGTAATGGGTGATCTAAGCAAGCCTGGTATGTGGATGGGTTGGATGTTATGGTGGTTTGCTTGCTTTAGATCTAAGGACCGGTTCATGCAAGAATAAGCCAGGACTACAGTGCCACCACGAGGCCAAGTATGGGTGCGGCGTAGCTGATTAATTAGGGCTTTGCTAGTGCTGTTTGGACCATTGTGGATGCTCGAGGAAGGGGTAGTCGGATTGGGTTTGTTGATGATTGGTGGGACTACCCTGGGATCCGAATGGCTCAAGAGGGGGCCCTTGGTTGAAGATGTGCTCTGCGGGAGACATCGCCACCGGTGAAACCTCAGTGGGGTCTAAATAGGCTAGTAATCCCTTTGTAAAGGCTATTTTGTGATCTCTTGGCCACACACCAACGGAAGTGTGTAATGTGACCGACGGGTCATGGTCATAAGGGAGGTTCTTAGTCGCCGAAGGGTGATGAAATCACAAACACGTGGGTAAAGAGGTACAAACTCCGCAGAGTTAATTAAAACTATCATGATAGCCGTGCTCCCGGTTATGAGCACCTGGACAACTTCCGTGATTAGAGGGAAATTGGGATTTGGGATGGTTATGGTTATGATAATGGTTATGGTTACGGATTAATTTCTGGTATTGAATATGGTTACTGACGATGGTGAAAACTGGAATTTTTTATGATGGTAATGAATTCAGATTTGGTATCACGGTATTACTTATGATTATGATGGGTTTACTTCACATACTTATACTATATTGCTTTTCGAATGCTTAAATGTACTTTTCAGCACTTTGCCATTATTATTGTCGTCATTTGAATCAGCCACATGTCATACTTTCCACACATGCTGAGTACGACATGTACTCACTCTTGCAATCCCCCACCCCAACAGTTGCAGGTCAGGACTGGGATTTTAATGGCGATAATGCGGAGTTCTAGGCCGTGTCTACCGTTAGCTTTGCCTGTGGTGTTGATTGGAGCTGCGCATATATACCCTATCGCTTATGCTTAGTTGCTTAGTTTGCTTAATTAGTTTATTCCCGCTGCATTAGTTGAACTTGTCATTAATATTTATTAGAGCTTGTATTCGAGGATAAAATGGTTTGTGTAATGAAATTTGGTTAATTAATCTTGTCTTGTGGAAATTTTTTGTATACTCTTTTGTGATTGCACTCGTGTATGTGTGATGAACATCTTGGGCACACATATGTGTTAGCTTGGTTCATTTTCGGAACCGGGCATCACATAGAGCATAGTGTGACATTGCGAGGCATAAAGGCTCTAAGGATGAGCTTTACAACCTCGTGGTCATTCCAATTCTTGCTCCCATATGATCGAACCTTGTTTACATGTGTCTTCAATCGGTTGTACATGTCCCGGGGAGACTCGTCTTCCTCAATTGCGAACCTTCCAAGTTCGCCTTCGATCATTTCAATTTTCGCCTCCTGCACATGCCGGTCACCTTCATGGGCTGTTTGTAGCGTGTCCCATATTTCCTTGGCAATCTCCAGTCTGTCCACCTTTGTGAATTCATCTCGACTTAGAGAGGAGGTGATTACGGCTACGGCTTGAGCGTTTCTGTGGATGGCTTGCTCTTGACTTGGGGTGAGCTCTTCGTCGTCATCTGGGGTGTCTATTCCTGTGCACACAATATGCCATAAACTTGGGTTAAGGGAAATCAAGTTCATCTTCATATTTTTGCCTCCACATGGAGTAATCACTCCCATCGAAGTGTGGGGCTTTTCCAAGAGGAATAGATAGATAATGGCTGTTATTTGAATTTAAACGATCATAGTTAAAAGGATATCGGGAGTAGTCGGTGTGACTACTCCCCTTCTTCTTTTCTTCAACTTTGGCTTTCCCTTTGGAAAGTGCTTTCTTCCCGAGGAGTGCTTTCAGCTCCAGCGTCTCCTCGTCATCATCATCGAAGTCTTGAATTGCTTCGAGATACTTCTCCATCTTTTGATTCTTGTCATTGTTAACTTCTTCCTGGTTGTTGATTTTCTGAACTTCCTTCATGTCCGACATGGTCTCTTCGAGTGGTTGCACTCTTTCTTGAAGAACCTGCTCTGATACCAATTGAATGTAGGCCTAGAGGGGGGTGAATAGGCCTTTTTGAATTTTTCTCGGTTCCTGTAACACTCAACAACACAGTCAATACCAGAGATATTGGACTAGTCCGGTAAAGTGCGGACTAGTCCGGTTTTCACGACTAAGTTGATCAAGTTCAGTCAATTTGATTGATTCGTTAATGTAGGCAGCGGAAATATAGACTTAACTGACAGTTTAATAGTTGTATGTCAACTTCTATGACAATTAAGGCTCTTGTTTAACAAATTAACTCAAATTGAACAAAATGAATCAAACCCTAGATTAAGTTGATCAATTAAGATGAAGAACACAAAAGGACAAGACACAAGATTTATCCCGTGGTTCGGCTACCACGAAGGCAACCTACATCCACGTTGAGGAGCCCACAAAAGGACCGGGTCTTCTCCAACCCTTCCCTCGTCGGATCGCCACGAAGGCCAATCCTCTTCCACTAATCACAAAGGGGTAAATAACCAAGTTGAAGGTGCGTTCTCACACGTTGAGAGCTCCCTTGATTACAACTTACAAAGCCACCAATAACACACTCGAAAATTACAAATTGAAACGCAAGAGTGTGTTAGAGAATCAAACCAAGAGCTCAATGATGTGTGCCAAGTGTCTCTCCAATGATCTAGAAGTGATCTTCAATAGATTGATCGATTTTGCACTTAATTTCGTGGAGAGAGGTGGTTTTTGAGTCTCTTGGGAGGTGTGACGGTGCTAGGGTTCGAGAGCTTTTGAAAGTGGGCCGTGCACCTCTATTTATATGGGGTTTCTAAAAGTGACCGTTAGGGTTTAGAAAGATCGGACTAGTGCGTGGTGGTCACCGGACTAGTCCGGTGTGCTGTGTGTAGCAAACCCTAAGTGTCCAGGAATATCGGACTAGTCCGTTTGAAAACAGACTTGTCCAGTTTCGATACTGGAAATCTTCGGACTAGTCCGATTGCCATCGGACTTGTCCAGACACATGAAACCCTAAGTGTTTAGAATGACAAGTCCGCACTTGGAGGACTTGTCCGATTTAGATCAGTGTGTATATCGGACTAGTCCGTGTAGACACCGGACTTGTCCGAAGTGGATCAGAATGAATATCGGACTAGTCCGGACTACAACGGACTTGTCCGATTTTGTGTGACTTGTGCATTGTGTTGAGGACTAGTCCGCATTGGGGAGGACTAGTCCGAAATGAATCAGAAAGATATCGGACTAGTCCGGTGGGGACTGGACTTGTCCGATCTAGTGCAGAATGTGATATTGGACTAGTCCGGCTATTTTCGGACTAGTCCGGTCCTGTATAACTTTGTGCATTGTGTGTGTGTGCTTGAAAGTGATTGAGCTCTTGGATGTGTTTCCTTAACACACTCCATACATAATAAACTACTATTTTCTTCTTCTTGAGCTCACATTTACTTTGCTTCTCATTTCCCTTCTTTTGGCATTTTGCTCATTTTTCATCATTTGTCTGCATTCATCTCAACAAAAGGATTAGGATCCCATTGCTTGTCATAAATCATCCAAAACCCACAAGGGAGTCCTAGATGCACTTTCAGGGCCCGAGCCGTAAGTAAAGAAACTATGAAGATTTTTGAATCTGATATACTCTTTTTGTTTTTTAATTCTTATCGTTATGACCACAGGTTGCAATTTCTCAACGAAACACCACATACAACAACTTTTCTTCTTGGAAAAAACATTTATTTCTACAATTTACATTTTTAGGTTGAAGAGTTTAAGTGAAATTATACAATAATAGTGGGATAGAGATCTTGTGTTTTAGAAAAAAGAAGTATATGATTTGGCTAGAGAGTTGTTTGTCTTCTCTAGTTATCGCAACGGCTCGATGCGTCCCATCGGCTTCATGGGCAACTTTTTTATTTGACATGCAAAGGGCCCAGGGTATGCAATGGCCCACCTAGTATACTTTATAGGTCCGTCCCGCGGTGTTCGTAACATTTCGTGCAGACGATTTTGATGGGGTGCCGAAGATTGATGTGAACGCGCGTGGCAATCGGTCGAGAGTCCATATCTTTTTTGAAGGATTCGACTGTTGTCAGCATATATTAATAAGCGAGATGGAAAACAAAAAAAGTTTGATCACAAGCCCCTATAATTGTCAGGATGATGTATGATGGTGGACATGAATGCATGTGAAAGAGAGCTCACGATCATGCGTGCATGTTCGATTACGTGTTTAGAATTTTTGCCCCTGTTGTTGAGGATCATCTTAATTTGATAATGTTGAGTATCGGATGTGGCATACGTGTTTTAACAAGTGTGTTATTTTGTTCTTAAAATTAGAACATGTAGCGGCTAGCACCTACGGTTGTCGTTTCTTTAAAAGGAAGAGTACAGCATGTTGGAAAATATATTTTACGTGGCAGCATGCAATTAATTTTATGAACCACGTAGTGAGCTGTGCGTAGATGGTACTGCCTCCGTCCCATTCAAACTCTATTTCTAGAATTGGTCAAAGTCAAGCTAATCTAACTTTGACTAATGTTATAGAGAAAAATATTAACTTTCATAACACCATATTAGTACCATTAGATTCACCATGAAATATATTTCCACATAATATTTATTTTGTTTTATAAATATTTATACTTTTTTGCATAAGCCTGATCTAATTTAAAAGAGTTTGACTTTGACCATTTCTATTAACTTTCATAACACCATATAAGTTTGAATTTTTATCCTTCAAAATATGCTTAAAATAGATTTATAACATAAAATATACATTATACAATTTTTATACTATTTTTATTAATTATTTATATGTGCAAATCAATTTTTATGAATTAAATACAATTAAAAAGTATTTTATGATTAATTCAGCAATTTGAATGTATTATAAAAATATTACAGAAATGTAAATAATTTAAACATATTTAAATCTGTTTTTATAATTATTTTATATAAATTAAGGACTTCTAATTAATTTCTAGAACTATTAGGGGCTTTTTTGTAAAATTAGAATTGTTCCAGAGGCTAAAACAATTTTTATTAAGTCTAGGGTTTATTCTACAATTTTCCAGAATTTATTTTGCTATTTTAAAATATTTTAGGGGCTTTTAAACACTTTTTATTCAATTATCCAGTATTTTCCTCATTTCCAGAAAGTCCGGGGTTGATTTTATAAGTATTAGGACCAATTTGTAAACTATTTAGAAGTCCAGGGGTTTTCTTAAACTAATCTAGGGGGCCTACTGTAAAAATACCAACAGTTAAGAAGGTTTAAACGTGAGCCATTAGATTTAAAATGGAGGGCCAAGATTTAATTAACCGAAGGGGTACGCTGGATTTTAATCTCGGCCGCCTGTTCAAAATGAGCGGCCGACAGAGGGCCACGTCGCCCGAATGACGGGAGCGGCGGAGCTGGTAGCGGGGCGCGGCGGCAACGACGCGCGCGCGGTGGCTATCTCGCCGGTGATGACCAAAAATGCGCTATACAGGCTTCGGGGCACATTTGACTAGCGCAAAATGAAGAGGGGCGCACGGGGGTCTCACCAAGGGTTGTCACGCAGCCGGAGGAGGGCGGAAGGTGATCGGCGACGATGGACGACGGCGGTGCTCCTCGGCGCCCGACGAAGTCGGTGTTGCAGAGCCTGATTCCCCCGACGAAGGTGTCCGGCAAACTATTGGGGACACGACAAAGATGTTAGGCAAGGTTTTATGGACGAAAACTGGAGGAATCGATGGGAACGCGATCGACTTTACCGAGCTCAATGGCGGCTAGGGTTTGGTCGTCGGGGTGATGAAATTGAGGGGGGACGGCCGGGCTTTTATAGGGGAACGGTGTAGAAATGGCCGGCGGTCATCATGGGCACGATGCGCCTCTTGATTGAGGTGAAACGGTCGACATTGAAAAGGGGGGGGGGGAGTGGGCGGCGCGTGCGTTACGCGCGGGCTGCGGGCGGGAGGTTGATGGAGGCCCTGACAGGCAGGGACGGCCTGTCAGCGAGGGGGAGAGGAAGCGCGGCGCGGGTGGAGCGGGCCGTTGCGGGGGGAGGGAGGGAAGTGGGCCGGGGGCGGGAATTCAGCCCAGGGAGTGTTTTTCCTTTTTCTTTTTTTTTCTTTCTCTTTTCTTTTATGATTTGAATCTTTAATCCGAATTTCTATTGAATCTGAATTTCAAAATTTTCACACAATCAACCAAACATGATGCAATTACCTTATATGAATTTTATTTCCAACGAAAATTGTTGTGTAGCTCTTCAAAAATTTAGTATACACACACATTTTTTTCTTTTCAAAAAAAAATTTGGGTGTTACAGTAAGACATCCGTAGTAGTTTTTGTAGGGTTCAGTTTACACAAGTTGAGAAGGTTTTTCTGTCTTGATGATCAAAAGAAACATTGTAGAGGACTTGAGTACCTTTCCACCCATATAGCATATACCTATGTTTACTGATCTTAACCAAGGTTTCAACCTGGCGTAGCTGAGCAAACTTCTGCTAGAAACAAAGAACCTTGATTCCCTATACAAACATTTATTACAAAGCACTTTGCAATGTCCAAAACATACCAGCAACTGATACTCGGACTTTCAAAACATAATGCATCCATTATGTCGTGGGGGATGGTCGAAGTATAAAATGTGATACTGGCGGTACTACGTGCCTCACCAATTGAAAATCTAACCTTTATATCCAGATACGTCTATAGGTGGCCCTAGTATCATCCTATCACAAACGTTTGATACACGGGACGCTACCGTAGTTAGTGTACCGGCAGAAGACACATATTCACAATTTACTCAATAAGCCATCTTTCAAGCAGGCCCCATAGGTAGCACGATAGGTAGTCATAATAATATATAGTTGAAAGTAAATGCATACGACATAGGTGTGAGTCGCCCCAGAGCGAAGTCATGTCTCGAGGTACATGGCCATGTTTTCTACCGCCCGGCGGGGGTCCCAAGTCTTTTCATAATGCTACACCAGTAGGAGGAACTCTCGCATGTTTATTAAAAAACACACTACGTTCTTTTCAACCGCACAATAGGTGACCACATAATTTATCTCGTGCGCTAGGGTTCAGCGCCGCGTATGGCCCTTCGAACATTGAACGTTCAAGAGTTGTATACTTTGTATTTTTGACCACGCGATGGGGTATCCTCGCTTTTGCCTAAAGCACGCTCGGGAGCAACGGTTTTATATGTTCCCAGAACAATGAGAAGGTCCAGAGACTCATATTAACTCCCGTGCCATGCTACGGGGACAATCACATGCTACCTCTCGCATGGTGAGCTTACCGCAATTGATCCACTTGCGGTTACCTTACCTTTTACCTGCCATCAGAGCGTCGTTACAGAATATAATAACACATATGTTAGCTTGCCACCTTAAGTAACTAATATTATAATAGAGTTTATGTGGGCATTATAACTAATCCTCACTCGACTACCTCTCAGTTTTTTTATAGGCTCTTTTCGAGCGTGCTATTCCCAATGCGGCTCTGATACAAGGCTACGAGGACCGAGTCCACACATTCCAGGAATCGCAGAGGGTGGTGTCGTGCGATGCGGCACACAACAGCACACACAAAAAGAGTACGGCAAAAATACAAAGTTTTATTTATAGAAACAACAGAAGTCTTTTACAATACATAATGTACAGTGGAAGTAATACTCATAGCTAAACTCTCAGCCTAGCTATGCAAAAGTGCAGCCGTCCAGCCCGAGGATGCTACACACTAGCAACACAATAATTCACGATGGCGTGCAGGGCTCCCACTCGGCGGTATCCCCCAACGGGGCATCGCCTCAACTTCGGTCCCTTCCACATATGTCTCACCTGCAAACAACTTAATATAGCAATCGTGAGCACCAAGGCTCAACAAGACTTAACAGTCTCACCTAAACATGAAACTCTACATGCAGGGATACTTAACATAGGAATACATATAGAAGTAAATGATTCACATACATGTTGATCCTTAATTTTTAAGTTATTATCAGCAGCTTAAAGGTTCAATAAAAGTAACTTTAGTGAGCATATTATTTAGCAATCATAGTTGCAAAGCAGTTATAATTCAATACATTGTATTCTCCTGGCTTCTTCAGTATTTACTATGTCACAGCGCAGTGAACAAGCGGTACTCAAATAACCGAGATGGATGGTGATTGAAATCAGTAGACACCCATATAACACGTCACATACACCCCGTGCGTGAGAAATGTGCAATGCTCCTCAGGACGTCATACGCAGCAACCTTTCAGAAGAAACTCAAACGTTGAACCGGTCCCACCATCGCAGGCATAAGGTCCCCGCACGGAGCGTGTTTGTGCCCACCGGTAGATTTACAGCTTGCTGCCCTCAACCCACCCCCATCAACAGTGGGCTATGCCTCGACACACAATTTATCAAGTTATATCGGTTTCCTGGGTTCCATATGCCCAGTATGTATCTGGTATAGTTCAAACTTGTCCACCAGGGCTGCACACGGATTGGTCTTCAATCGACACGAGGTAGGCTATGCACGTGAGACCACGTCTTGCTGCCTCCTATCCTGCAGCTCAGTCTCCAATTTATATTCATAAACCATTTTTTGATAAACTCCACCCCGTGTGATAAAATCCTATCTCGCGAGTAGATTCCAAGTACTCGACTTCTGTCAAATTCCTCAAAACATTAGCATGGCACTTTCTACTCGTCAAGTTGTAGACCTACCCAATACTGCATGGGATTTGTGGTTCATGAAAGTGGAGTAACAAGCACCTTATCCCTAATGCACAAAACTCATCCTAGACATAAGTAATACAAATAGAAACTTTGAAATAGCACTTAGATGCAAACCGGGGCTTGCCTGGCTGCGAATCAATATCAAAGTTAGTCTCCAGGATGATGCTGTCCAAGGCCTCCGGCTCCTCCTCGATCTTGGTCACTATATGATATGCAATATATAAAGTAAGTGAGTGATAGTGAAACTATACAAAAGATCCTATAACCACTGATCAGGTAAGAACATGATCTTAATTGGCTTTGGGATTTTTACAGTGGATGCTAGGTTTTATGAGGAAGAACTGGACCAAGAATTGGAGATGTTCAAGGAAGCTTGTTGTCTCTAAAATTCCAACAATAAAACCTTCTCTGAAATTTTGTATTAAATCTGGAGCTTTGTCATTGCTAACATTGGGTGATCTTGGTAAAGGAGGTCTCACTGATTCTAGTAAAATTTGTTTTATATTTTTATGTGCTTCCTACAGCGAGAAATTGATTTTACAAGTTTGCAAGAAATTCTAAAAATGTTCCTGTACATTTCTCATTTTTCAATTGACATGAGGGTTTGAACAATGTTTGGTCAAGTAAATGAAGTCTAATGAACTTGAAATTTTAACTGGAGGTCAAGTGCATTATAATGAAGGTTCTGACGAAAATTTAGATTTTTTCAAATTAGCAGAACAGCGGTAATTAATTTCCCAAGTAATTATATCAAAGGAATTAATTACGAAAATTATGGGACTTTCAAGTCCAACAAATTGCATCACTGCAAGGTTGGAATCAGGATGAGTCTACCAGAATTTATTTGGAATTATTTGAGCAATTCTACTTGGAATAATTGAATTTAGAATTTGCTCAGAATCTAGAATTATTTGGAAAAGAAAAAGATTTGAATTAATCACCTGGGTGCACTTCATTTAAATGGGCCAATCAGAAGAGAGCCACACAGAGGACCACGGGGTCACCTGTGCAGCCACAATTGATCCGGTGGCCACAAAGGTTACCGTGAGAGAATGAATAGCGGCTGACAGATGGGACCCGCCCCATCGTCTTCAACCTCGGAGGCGCGGTCCTCCTCGCCGGAACTGCGGTGGTGCCCCGCCAGGCTTGCTGCGTCGAGCTCCTCGCGGCACGGCTTTGGCCGTCTGGCCCTAAAATCGGACGCGCAACACGATGGGGAGGTCCACACGAGTCGGCGACAGCCGGAGACGAGCGCACGATGGCGGCGACGGAACTAGGGTTCCAACAATGGTCGGTACCACTCGGAAATGGCGCAAATACTTTTGGAAAGAGCTGGTGAGGTTCTTGGGAGCATGAGGAAGATGATTCGGAGGTGAAAATACCGCATAACGGCCGGCCAACGCAAGCTCGACAGCGAGCATCGGTGCTTTTCAAAGGCGACGAAGAAAACTCAAATACTCCATCGGTGGTCAATTATTTTCATTGGGGATTGATCCAGGGGGTGCGCTAGAGGATATAGAAGCTACTATATAGCTGGCTCAAAGGATTTCTCGACCTAGAAAATGAATTGCTCTCGCGACCTAACATGAAGGTAATCTTGTGCCGAAATGAAAATGAGGAATACTTCCTCGATAGGGGATGAAACGAAGAAGGTTTTTACCGTGAGAAAGGTGGTGTCCCGGCGATCATGTTTGCTTTTGGGAGCAGCTTGAGAAAAAGCTTATAGCGCCGATGCAACGGGGAGCTGAGAGGCTCGACCTCGGCGGCTCAACTTCGACGGCCACAAAACCATCAAATATTTGGTTATCAGCCAAGGAAACTTTGAAAATTTGATTGGAGAAGGTAGAGCAATTAGTGGTGCTACTTTTATTCTCTTGGACCACGGCGCAACACTGCTTCTTTTGGCCGGCAAGCTTGAGCAATGGCGAGGCGGTGCTGAGCTCGACGGCAGGCGAGAAACAGAGTGAGGGAGCGCTGGAGCTTTTCAACTTCGGCCAGGAAATGAAGATAGGGATGGGAGGCTTGAAGTACATGCAGCTGCTTACCATCAAGCTGGAGGCAGCACCAAACGTGGAACGGCGGGGAGTCAGGGAAAAACAGAGCACTTAGTCGGTTCACCGTAATAGGGAGGCTGACCAGTGGGTCCCAAATCCCTCCTCAAGTCTATCTTCTATGGTCCCTTAATTCTCCTACAAATAATTGTCCAAAAATTCTAGACTTTTGTGGAGAGGCTAAATAAATTATGTAGAATATGATTCTGGACTCAAAACTTTGATTCAATCAAGTTTCAATGAAAATTCAGATTTAAATTTGAATTTGAAAGAATTCAATGTTTCCATTGAATTACCTAGCAAATGTGCTTCAAAAATTTTGAAACTTTGTAGAGATGCTATTTGGAATATTTCGAATTTAATGGTTAATTCAGATTTTTTTTTGACATGGTTTGAGAAGTAGCTATATTTACATTATTGAATTCCTTCATATAACATTTGAATTTATTTGTTTCCCCCCTTTATTAGTTGAATTATTTTTCTTCTTGTTTTTGTTCCTCCTAGCTAAAATTTTTGATTTGAAATTTAGGGCTTTTATATCCCTCACCCCTTAAAAGAATCTCGTCCCGAGATTACAAATGAAAGAGACGGAGGTAAGAAGCTTACCGGATATGAGATGATAAAAATTCCGAATAATTTGATTGGAGATAGTCCTCGCTTTCGCATGTTGCTTTGTCAGTGGTATGGTTACTCCACAAGACATTGTAGAAGTATAAAGTATGGTTTCTGGTGGTGCGAGTCTTTTTATCAACGTTCCAGATCGGATTGCTCCTTGTATTACTCAAGGATGATGAATCGCACAATTGGCATTATGAATGATCAAATTGTCCATAGCTCAAGATTATTTAGGTACTACTCAGATATTTGAATGGAGATATACATTCTTGCTCAAATTTCGCTATTAATTATGTTTCTTGGTGCATTACAAGTTGGATGCTGTCGTGCATATGCAATGCAATCCCAGGTAAGATGCATAAGGTATGGTTCATTCACTTTAATGATTTGAGCAAAAATAGGTAAAACCATTCAAACGCGGTGAGATCTATATCAAGATTCACAAGGCTTGACAACTTGGTCATAAAAGGTGCTAGACAAGGATTACACCTTGCCTAACTTTGATCAAGGTCATTGAATACAAGTTAACAAGACAACAAAGATAGATGGAACTCAGACCAAATAAACGTAGCGAGTACGATTGAGCTGAGGGATTAAACATGCCGATGAGGTAGCATTCCCCGACACCTTCTAACCACAATTTAGAAATGGGATTGTAATTGAATAACAAAGGGTCAGGTTTCTCATCTCAAAGTGTTATTACTAACGATCTCCATTCATTAGTGAACGTGGTTGAGTTGCCTTCTGAAGTGGTAAAGAGAGTAACTTTGAAGAGTATGTAACAATCTCCACTTTGTTGGGCAATAAAGATGACGTACGGTGATGGGGCTACCACTGGTACAATCACTATAGGATATCAAGGTCATACCACACTCAAAGTTGGTCGAACAATCCATCAAAGAATATTGATGGTAAAATGCAGCCTCTCTGAATAGGCCATCTAGTACTCACAAGCATTTACTCCATGCTCCGTGTGCGTACTGTTATGATGACCCTACTATCAACATCAATACTCTTATCTGACATTTGTTGCAGCAGACTCCAGTGGAGATCATGCTAGTCGTTTTCTTCAAACGATAAAGATGTTAAAGCTACTATTATTCTTAAAGGGGAGTCAGTCCGGTATTGCGACTTTGTCCACTCTGAAACGAGATACTTCATCGCCACTTTGGTGTTGACGTCCTCCGGTATAAAGGAGGTTTGGTAATCAGTCCTCCCCCCTTAAGTTCTGGTCTAGGAGCTCGGAATCTCCTTTTAAACCTCTATCTGGAAGGTGAAGTGCACAGTGGTCTCATGCCCCTAAGACATACCATCGTACATTGACCAATGAAAAAGGCAGTGAAATATTTTTTTACTAATTAAATCTTTTCATAGTGGTAACCAGTTTCCGTTAAAAGGGCAATTGCAACAGATAAATTTTGTCATGCTAAAATGTCCGACTTTAATAAAAATGTCACGCGTGAACCGCGTTGCAAGGAGTTATCAGCCATGCAATTTTAATGCCTTTGGTCTCTTGCTTATACTCTCCCAGAAGAAATTTGGATTGTGGGATGAAAATATGACTGCTTGTGCCACACTGGAAATCAGCAGCCCACGAGCAAGTCATAAATATCTGTTTAAGCAAGTGTAAAAATCAGCTAAGGCTTTCATAGAGTATCACCTCTAGTGACCCTGCTTAACTGACAAGAAAATGAGATGATGACGTTTGAGGGAGCATAATCAACACTTTTGTTGACTATGAAGAATGCAAGGTAACCATGTGCCTCCACCATGGTTATT
This sequence comes from Tuctoria greenei, assembly GCA_036927565.1. Taxonomy (NCBI): domain Eukaryota; kingdom Viridiplantae; phylum Streptophyta; class Magnoliopsida; order Poales; family Poaceae; genus Tuctoria; species Tuctoria greenei. The sequence continues at coordinate 106,679,515 of JAYESD010000008.1, forward strand.
GATTCGCCGGTAAATAACAATGAATCACTGTTAGGGCTGTTGGAAAGTTGGTTGAGGGGTCAATATTTCTAGACCAACAAATCCGTATAGCCTAACTTGACAGAAATATTCAAGTTAGCTATAGGCATATTAAAAGATTCTTAGGAAAAGAAAATCCTTAAATCATCCCAATGTGCATTCATATGCACCCTAATGTCAGTCAAGTCAAACACGATGGCCTTGAAAAAGAAGAGTAAATCTGGTAGACCAATCTGGCCAGAAACGATTAAGCAACTAGACCGTATCAAACCATTTAAGCATTTGGCTCTTTAAAGCTTAAGAGTCAAGGGACATCATTGACGGATAGAATTGCTCGGGGTGTTTCATCAGTATGCATACACCCTTTAATCAAAGAGTTCCACAGGTCCTAAGCCATAATGGATATGACTCAGAGTTCTGAAATTTTCAGAATTTAACTTACTTGGCTTGTGTGCTAGATTAAACCCTAGTGGAACGGAAAATTCAATGAGCTACAAAAGTGTAGTATACCTCTGAATCTTTCCAACTGCAACAGAGGCTAGCATAGCATGAGTATGTTATGGACTCGTAACAGTTTTAACAAACTCCATGTTAAACATCCTCCAAAACAAGACTAGCTGGACTGGTCACTTTTTTGTCAGACTGGACCAGTCTTTATTAAAATTTGACTTTGGTCTTGCTAAAAGCATTTTCATGCCTTGAGCCAAAAATGAGAGTTGAATTTAACTCGATCAGCTTTCCAACGAGTATTCACTCGCCCCCAGATATATTTTGGATCAAAGGTTATGACAGTTCAAAATGAACAAACCTGCTGTAAAGATTTCAACAGCACATCCATTAGAAGCATCCACTTTGATTCACATGTTCCCTAATTTTCCACTTCATATCTAACAAAGCTCAAAACTACAAGGTTGTAGAATAAGTAATGAGCTTTCTGGAAATGTATCACCCAACCTTTTGTACGTTGTTCAATGCAAGTTATGACCAAAACACTACAATGTACAAAAATATATTTCTGCGTTCTGCAGTTTGGAACAGTTTCTGTTCCATTGATCATATGAAAAACTGGTCATGGTGTGAGCAGATGTTGTATAGGTCCTCAAGAACTGCTCTAGGCACAGTGGGTTGTACATTAGAAGTGATGCAAGAGCTTTAACCAAGTTGATTTGAATTGCAACATTCATACTCTGGTTTCACTGTCCAGTTTCTCGTCCTGCTGACCAGTCTAGAAAGATTAAAACATTTTTACCAGTTAGAGGCAAAATCTGGAATCGAGTTCAACTACAAAGTTGTATTACACTCATACACCTTTCCATAATGAATTCATTTGCCCTCATAGCGTTTTTGGAATGAAAGTTATGGCAGCTTTAGTCAACTGGTACAAAAAGTTCAAAACTGGAGGGTGATTCAAAGTTCTGTTCCATCTGACTATCCTGTATAAATTTGAGATTTTCTTACAGTTAAAAACAGAATTAGGATTTCAGGTGAATATAAAACATTTAGTTTACTTCATAAAATTTGGAGATTGTACTCGCAAATCTCCAGGTGAGCTCTGGAACAAAAGTTATACAGGTTTGAAGTTGACAAGATTTTCTGGGAATTTTAACAGAACCTCCCCTGTATATGTAGGTTTTTGTCTACAGTTTATACAGATATAAAAGTTCACCATATGGAGATAATGTCAATTGCCATATTCTACAACATCATGTTAGCATCCCAGAAATGCAATGGTTCAACCCTCAACAAGTGTTATACAGGTTGTAGCTTGCAAACTTCAAATTGGCATGTTAAGGTTCTAGTTTTGGACTGCTAGAACAGATTTAGCGACAAATTGAATTAGGCCCTGTTAATGAATGTTTTAGCTCAGGCGTTGAATAAGAAGTTGTTAGAAGACTTCCGAATATTTCCAGAGATGTATAGTTTTGCCTATGTCAACTTGTAAGATTATGATATATGGCTGTCTATGTTGATAGATGAGCTGACTGGTTTCTGCCAGCAGTTCTGCAGAGTACCAGTTTGAACTTGGAATTAGAAATGGTTGTGTGTCGATGGAAAGACACTTTGAATTACAAAGTTGTAGTGATACTTATACACTTTCTATATAAGTATCAAAATAGGGCAGAAGATTTTTCTACAAGGAGTTATGATTAAAATACAGAGAATGGTTCATTAGGTAAGACATCTGTAGTAGTTTTTGTAGGGTTCAGTTTACACAAGTTTAGAAGGTTTTTCTGTTCTGATGATCAAAAGAAACATTGTAGAGGACTTGATTACCTTTCCACCCATATAGCATATACTTATGTTTACTGATCTTAACCAAGGTTTCAACCTGGCGAAGTTGAGCAAACTTCTGCCAGAAACAAAGAACCTTTATTCCCTATACAAACTTTGATTAGAAAGCACTTTGCAATGTCCAAAACATACCAACAAGTTGATCCTTAATTTTTAAGTTATTAGCAGTAGCTTAAAGGTTTAATAAAAGTAACTTTAGTGAGCATATTCTATAGCAATCATAGTTGCAAAGCAGTTATAATTCAATACATCATATTCTCCTTGCTTCTTCAGTATTTACTACATCACAACGCAGTCAACAAGTGGTACTTAAATAAACGTGAGGGACGGTGATTGCAATCAGTAGACACCCAGATAACACGTCACGTACACCCGTGCATGAGAAAAGTGCAATGCTCCTCACGACTTCATACGCAACAACCTTTCACAAGAAACTCAAACGACGAACCGGTTCCACCATCGCAGGCATAAGGTCCCCGCATGGAGCGTGTCTATGCCCGCCAGAATATTTACACCTTGATGCCCTCAACCCACCCCTATCGACAGTGGGCTACGCCTCGACACCAAGTTATCAAGTTGCATCAGTTTCCTGGGTTCCATATGCCCAGTATGCATCCGGTACAGTTCAAACTTTTCCGGCAGGGTCTCACACGGATCTGTCCTCAATCGACACAAGCAGGGCTATGCACGTGAGACCACATCTCGCTGCCTCCTGTCCTGCTGTTCGGTCTGTAATTAATATTTATGAACCATCGTTTGATAAACTCCATCCCGTGTGATAAAATCCTATCTCGCGAGTAGATTCCAACAACTCGACTTCTACCAAGTTCCTCAGAACATTAGCATGACATTTTCTACTCATCAAGCTGTAGACCTACCCAATACTCCATGGGATTTGTGGGTCATGCATGTGGAGTAACAAGCACCTTAGCCCTAATGCAGAAAACTCATCCTAGAAATAAGTGATACAAATAGAAACTTTGAAATAGCACTTAAAAGAAAACCGGGGCTTGCTTGGCTGCGAGTCAGTATCAAAGTTAGTCTCCGGGGTGATGCTGTCCAAGGATGGACACCTCCTCAATTTCGGTAACTATATGATATACAATATATAAAGTATATGAGTGATAGTGAAACTATATTAAAGATCTTATAGCAACTGATCAGGTAAGAAAATGATTTTAATTGGCTTTGGGATCTTTATAGTGGATACTAGGTTCTATGAGGAAGAACTGGACCAAGAATTGGTGATGTTAAAGGAAGCTTGTTGTTTGTAAAATTCTAGCAAGTAAAAGCTTTCTCTGAAATTTGGTATTAATTTGGAGCATTGTCATATATTACAGTGGGTGATCATGGTAGAGGAGGTCTCACTTATTCTAGGAAAATTTGTTTCCTATTTTTTTGAGCTTCCTACAGGGAGAAATTGATTTTACAAGTTTGCAAGAAATTCTGAAAATGTTTCTGTATATTTCTCATTTTTCAATTGACATGTGGGATTTGAACACTGTTTGGTCCAGTAAATGAAGTCTCATGAACTTGAAACATTTACTGGATATCAAGTGTATCATTGTGAACGTTCTGACCAAAATTGAGAATTTTCCAATTAGCAGAACAGGGGTAATTAATTTCCCAAGCAGTTAGATCAAAGTAATTAATTATGAAAATTCCGAGACTTTCATGTCCAACAAATTGCTTCACTGCAAAGTTGGGATCAGGATGAGTCTACCAGAATTTATTTGGAATTATTTGAGCAATTATACTGGGAGTAATTGAATTTTGAAATTTGCTCAAAATATGGAATTATTTGGAAAAGAAAAAGATTTGAACTAATCACCCGGGTGCACTTCATTTAAATGGGCCAATCAGAAGAGAGCCACACCGAGGACCATGGGGTCACCCGCGCAGCCTCAATTGATCTGGCGGCCACAAAGGATCCCAAGAGAGTTCGAATAGTGCCTCACAGATGGGACCCGCCCAATCGTCTTCAACCTCAGGCGTGCGGCCCTCCTCGCCAGAACCGCGGCGGCGCCGCAATGGGCTTGCTGCGCCGAGCTCCTCTCAGCACGGATTCGGCCGCCTGGCCCTAAAATTGGACGTGCAACACGATGGGAAGGTCCACACGAGTCGGCGATGGCCGGAGACAAGCGCACGACGGCAGCGGCAAAACTGGGGTGCCGATGATGGTCGGTAGCACTCGGAAATGGCGCAAATACTTTGGGAAAGATATGGGGAGGTTCATGGGACCATGAGGAAGATGAATCGGAGGCGCAAACACCGCATAATGGCCTGCCAACCCAAGCTCGATGACGAGGATCGGTGCTTTTCAAAGGCGACGAGGAAAACTCGAAATACTCCATCGGTGGTCGATTATTTTCACTGGGGATTGATCCAGGTGGTGCGCTAGGGGATATACAAGCTACTATATAGCTGGCTAAAAATATTTATCCACCTAGAAAATGAATTTCTCTCGCGATCTAACATGAACGGTAATCTTGTGCCGAAAGTAAAATGAGGAATACTTGCTCGATAGGGGACGAAGCGAAGAACGGTTTTTACCGTGAGAAAGGTGGTGTCCCGGCGATCCTGTTTGCTTTTGGGAGCAGCTTGAGACAAATCTTGTAGCACCGGTGCGACGGGGAGCAAAGAGGCTCGACCTCGGTGGCTCAACTTCGATGGCCACCAAACCTTCAAATAACGGGTTATGCCAAGGAAACTTTGAAAATTTGATAGGAGAAGGTAGAGCAACGAGTGGTCCTACTTTCACTCTCTTGCAGCACGGCGCAACACTGCTTCTTTTGGCCGTTGAGCTTGAGCAATGGAAGATAGGGATGGGGAGGCTTGAAGTACACGCAAGAGAGGCCATGCAGCTGCTTACCGTCAAGCTGGAGGCAGCACCGAATGTGGAACGGAGGGGAGTCAGGGAAAAACAGAGCACTCAATCGGTTCACCGTATTATGGAGGCTGATCAGTGGGTCCCACATCCCCCCTCAAGACTATCTTCTCTGGTCCCTTAATTCTCCTACCAATAATTTTCCAAAAATTCTATATATTTGTGGATAGGCTAAATAAATTGTGTAGAATATGATTCTGGACTCAAAACTTTGATTCAATCAAGTTTCAATGAAAATTGAAATTCAAATTTGAATTTGAAAGAATTCAATGTTTCCACTGAATTACATAGAAAATGTGCTTCGAAAATTTTGAAACTTTGTAGAGATGCTATTTTAATATTTGGAATTCAATGGTTAACTCAGATTTTTACTTTGACATGGTTTGAGCAGTAGCTATCTTTACATTTTTAAATTCCTTTATATAACATTTGAATTTATTTGTTTCCCCCTTTTATTAGTTGAATTATTTTTCTTCTTGTTTTTGTTCCTTCTAGCTGAAATTTATTATTTGGAATTTAGGGCTTTTACACCACGTATGTGATCAAGAGCACTAACACACGTTAGATGATCAAGACCGACGTGACCAAGTCTAAGAGGCCAAAAAAATAAGTCCTTTGAATCATTTGCAACTAGATACCTATGCTTAGAGGATGACATATCAAAATCAGCTTTAAAAACTCTTCCAAACCGAGACATGTTAAAAATAAGCTCAATGTTTGAATCTACAACCTTGCAGCAATTTTTAGTGAAAATAATTTCCAGATTTTCATCTTGCAATTGTGAAACAGAAAGCAAGTTGTATTTCAAATGTGTAGTGATTATTTACTCTAACAAAACCTTTAGCAATTATAGGAGTTGAAGAATTATCGACAAAGGTAACATTCTCTACACGTGACACCAAAGAGAGGGAGGAGAACTAATCTTTGTTAACAGTCATGTGGCGTGAGCAACCTGAATCCACAATCCAAATGTTCTCCTTCCTCGAACGTGTAACCTACATAGAAGTACAATATGTCGATGACTCGGTACTGGGGTTAGTCAGAAGGAATTTAGGAATCCAGTACTGAGTCACACGAAGTGCAGTAGAAAAAACAAGTGAAAGGTGAGACAAAATAGCAGGTTTATGAGACAAAGTTTGAGGATTTTTGTACCCAACTACTGACTTACGATGTGTTATATGTGTAGCATGAAAAACAGTAGGTTTAGGAGCAAACTTTGCATGTTTTTGGCTCATAACAGCAGGTTGCATGTTCTTGAAATTTGGTTCAGCATGTGCAGCAAATGTTGCATGAGAGTTATGAGATCTAGCTTGTATTCTTTGCTTTCTCTGTTGTTTAGCTAGTCTATAACAAAAGTCTATGACATGACCATCTCTACCACCGTGGGTACAATGAAATTTAACTTTGTGGTCATGTCTAGATGAGCAAGCAACATATTTATTAGAGGCTGAATGAGACAGCACCCCTGCAGATTTGAAAACCCCTTCTTTTTGTTTAGGAACTATTTGAAACAAACCACTTCCTAATGACTTTACAATTTTAGGTGGATATGCCTTAGCATGCGCATGAGAATCAAAACCTAAACTAGTTTTATCATTGCAAGACTTGGAAGAATTCAGCAGAAAGTTTAAATTCTTATTCCCACTACTAAACCGCTCTATTGTCCTATTCATGTCATCAATTTTCATTGACAAGTCTAGGCAGTTTTCAAATGAAGTTTTTCTTTTTAGCTTGCAATGAGAACAATATATAACTTCATGAGAACGTAAAGCATTGTTCAAAATAGAAATCTCATTCATAGTATCTTGTAGTTTCTTATCAAGATCACCGCAAGTAGAATAATGCATATAAATTATAAAAAAAACTAGCATCTTTCAATATTTTATCACTAAGTGCAGCAAGCTCTCTGTTCTTTTCAATCTCTAACTCAAGTTTATCAAGTGTGGAGGTGTGTGCACTTCTTAGAGAGGACAATTGTTCATATATTAAATCACCCGAGGAGCAAGAATCATCAATAGGAATCAAAGATTTCAAACTATTAATTTAAGATTCTAGTTACTCAAATTTAACAGCATTATCCCTAAGTTTTTTGTCCTTTTTCTTAACTGTAACAGTGGCACGAGAAATAGCATCACACATTTCCTCGCAAGTAGGACATACCTCTTCATTGTCGTTGTTGTGTTCTGCCTCCTCCATACTTGATCTTGACTTGCCCGCCATGAAGCACAAGTTTGCCAAATCATCTTCATCTTCGTCACTTCTGATGTCCACGTCGCTCGAGCCAAGTTCTTGAAGTGCGGAGATAAAACTATTCACCAATTGGCGTCCTGTAAAACCCTTCTTTTTCTTTTTGTTGTTTGCAGAGGAGTGATTTGTCTTTGTTTGCTTTTCGTCACGAGAAGTAGTACCTAAAAGGTTAGGGCAATCCGTACGAAAATGTCATATGTTACCACATTTGAAGCATCGTTGAGGTCCGGCACTCCCTCTCATTATAGTTCTCACATTTTGCAATGCTTTTGAGAGCCGAGTAGAGATGAGTGCAAATTATTCATCTAGAAACTCTACAATCTGTTCAAGGGTTGGAAAGGACAACAAAAAAAGTGTTTCAAAAAATGAAGATTGGCCGGAGCTAGGCATGTCACGTTGAGAAACAAATGCAAGAGATTTTTTGGGGTTCTTACGTGAGATTATGTCAATTTCATGAGTTTTCAATTTAGAATATCGAACATATAAATTAAGTGTACTCATGGTAGTAGATTCACGAATAGATGTGACATTTATCTCCCAAATTGACATGCCTAATACACTTAGTAATTGCCTTGCATTCTCAGCATCTGAAAATTTAACATTGGCGCTACGCAAGTTGCTGAGAATCTTATTAAAGCGAGCAAAGAGGTCGTCGATGGACTCACCTGTTTGCATCTCAAAACGCATGCACTTATTTTTGAACATGTCTTGCCTTACCTTTTTGATGTGTTGGATCCTTTGTGGTAATCACATAGAGCTTTCCAAACATCATACGTAGATCGGAGGTGAGCAACACGGTGGACGTCGCTTTAAGTTGGCCATTGTATAATCAAGTTCCAAGCCTTGTTGTTGTTGTCGACATCTCTCTGATTCATAAGGCTTGTACACCGTCGAAGCGTGTGAATGACACTTCCCCCGGTACTACTAATGGTAGCTTGTGGCGGTTCTTGTATCAGTTTGGGTGCGCAGAGATCACGAACAAGATGATAACATGCGGATTTATGTGGCTTGGGCTGCCTGAGCATAATACCCTACTCCACGGGGTGTGTGTTGTTGTATTGAGGACTTACAGAAGTTATTCACAAATGATATCTAGATTAAACCATGGATTCAATATTATTTGGTTTATTCATGCTCTAACAATGAATCCATGCTCTAAAAGACTGTAGTAGAAAATACTAACACTAAAGACAGCCAATCCACAGGCAAGCTTGACGGTAACACGCATGCCTAGAACTCCTCAAAGACCTTTGGCTAATCCAAACTATCGCCTAGTCTGAATTTGTTGGCGGAACAGCAAGGGTGAGCACATGTCGTACTCAACAAGTGTGGGAAAGTATGACACGTAGCTTAAACAGGAATGATAATTAAATGGCTAATTGCATGAAAGTACATTCAAACAGTTGAAAATGCAATAATATTATCATTAAGTGAGGTCCTTCCCAAAATAACCCAAATAAAATTAATCTCAACTTTAGTAACCAATACCAGCAATAATAATCCATAATCAACTCATAACTGCTCATCTATCTTAATTTCATCAATTTCGTATAGCAAAGCCAATTACTGAATCAATATAACCTCCTAATTTAATTCCAGCCATTAAACAGTGTTCAAGGTCCATAACTCTAATAATGTTAGGGTCCAGGTTGCCATAATCGGGAGGATGACTATCATGATAGTTTTTAACACTCTGCAGAGGTTGTACCACTTTACCCACGAGTCTGTGATTTCATCACCTTTCGATGACTAAGGAATCTCAATTATGACGTATCACACTTCCTTTGGTGTGTGACCAAGAGATCACAAAATAGCTATTACAAAGTGATTACTAGCCTATTCGAACTCCACAGAGATTTCACGGGTGGCTAAGAGGTGGAGGGGTGGGTTTTGTGGTGTTTATATAGGGTTGAGGTGGTAGGGTTTTGGTGGAATTCGTGTACAAGTGGTGGAGGCCGAGTACGGGTCCCTCATGGGCTCCATAGGGGTTGGACACGACGTTTTTGGGCCCACTTAAGGCATATACCCAATAATATATCGTGGAGAAAGAAATAGAGTTCGAGTCGGGCATACTGGACTAGTCTGCAACGGGGTCGGACAAGTACAATACTGAACAGAGACTTGAATGGGCAAGTCTGGAGGTGGTTCGGGCAAGTCTAATCTTGTCCAGAGAGGAAAATGGACAAGTCTAGTATGGGGCCGAACAAGTCCGGGGGTCTTCTCAATTTTTCAGATTCCGCACCAAAATAAAGAGTCACCGGACAACTCCGAAGATTTCAAGTCACAGATATAGGACTAGTCCGTACTCGATAACGCACAAGTCTGAACTCCAACGGAACTGATTTTAGACTATTCCGCATCAAAAGCAGACAAGTCCGGAAAAAAACATGGGCAAAATCGAACTAGTACGGGGTAAGGTCCAGAGAAGTCCGCACTGAAACCAGTTTTTTAGTGCTGTTTTGCTTATAATTCATTTTAAATTTTTTTTGTTGCGTAATGTTATACATGTATAAGAGGACGCATGCAATGCATTATGCATGGAAATGAGGGTGTTAAAAATATTGAACAAATATATGTTTTAAAATTGGTTTGTTGATAACCCCTTTTATACGAATGTGTACAGATTACGCCATTACACAAATAAGGCAAAGTAACTGATTATATGTATGAATTATCTAGAGGACCCGATTGTCGGGCATGTCTTTTTAGTCGACCATTAATCAATGGTTTCTTCTTTCGAACTACATATGTGGAAAAAGATTTGAAGAATCAAAACAGTGGTATTGTTGTTCGGGATAGTGATCATGAGTGGTTTCAAGTATGTAGGATCGAAGAGCACGTGTAAAGCTACCAGAGGGGGGTGAATGGTAGATTAAAACTTTTTTAGTGGAACCAACTAAAACTCCTCAGTAGAAAATCAATTGTTAAGAAATTGTATGTGCAACTAATCTATACGTGATTAATTGTGACAAAACCAGTATAGATTGTGGAGAATCAAGTCACGAAGACGTCACAACAAGAATCACAAAAATCTGTCGTGAAAAACTGAAGTTACGATCCAAAGATCAAACAAAGGTCAATTTGTTCTACCCGACAAAAAACAGATTTGCAACAATGTAAAGAAACGCGTGTAGATCCAAAACCACAAATCCAATGACCGTGAAATTTTTACAGATGATATAGAACAAAATTTTGAAGACAACCCAATAAGAACCACGTCAATTGGATCTATAAAAATCAAGTTATGATAAAACCACAAAAGCAAGGTAGTGCTATGCACAAACTCGACGAGGAAGACTTAACAAAAACAAGTCGGACAATCAAGCACAAAAGCTCTTTTAGTTTACGAATTTTATTGATCAAAACAAAAAAGGAACAGCCCCTAAGTCATGAACCACGATATCTGGCGTCTCTTGCTTATATAACCAGCGCTTAGGCCAACCCAATCCTAACAAGGAATCAAATCCTACTCAGATTCTACCCAAACTTTTCATAACTCCTCAAGACTCTTCCATACGCAGATAGAAGCAATATTAATACTTCCAAACACCTTAGGAACGTATACCACATTCCTAAAACAACCCAACTTCGTGATCCACACCAAATCCTATCATAACCAACTCAAATCTTTCCATATTTGAGTCAAACCCGACTCAACCATAGTCTGAGTCCATAACTTAGTCGGTTGGACCTTTCTGACCATTTTTTTTGCGTCCACATCTCTTCATCACGACTTGGAACCATGTAGCCATGTCCATACACTCCTTGCACACGTGCAAACAACATCCAATAACGTCCACGATACCTTCATATGCAATGTTCCTGATTCAACTATGCTACATGACCTCCTGATCAACTCAACCACAATTCCTTCTGACCTTGGTTGTTGTACCTCATCTTCTCCCTAAGACTAGTTCAATGGATTATGTCACTAGCCATGTCTTGAACTAAAGCACCACCTACACATGAATAAAACAAATAATACTTCGAAGCACAAGTCCTCGAACTCATTAGTTCTGAAAACACAACACCTTACGTGAGCATCTCACATAAGCATGTTGCAAACAATAGCAAAATGATATCAACCATCACCACCAAAACACACCAAAAACTTAGTAAAAGAATACTAAGCAAACTTTCCATAGATGTAAAGAAAGTTCGAATATATTCAAAGTAAAAGCATAATCATTGCAATCTAGCTCCGGACCTTGCCAAAACTAATCGGACCTTAAGCCGGAGCTTACCAAAGATAGCAGGACCTAGCACTGGAGCTTACCAAAGTTAGTCGGACTTAGCGCCGGAGCTTACTAAAGCTTAGTCGGACCTAGCGCCGGAACATGTCGAACTTAGCCACAACAAGTCAGACCTAGCCAGAATAAGTCAGACCTAGACAAAGAAGTTGGACCTAGCCAAAGTAAGTCAGACCTTACGTCAGACCTTGTCGGAGCTACCCAAAACAAGTTGGACCTATTGTCAAACCTTGCTGGAGCTCGGACCTAGAGACGGACCTTGTTGAAAAAGGTGTTTTGGTAGTATTCAAAACTTTATTGTCATAGCCAATTTATTAAGCACACATAGGTCTCACAATCTCCCCCTTGATAATTGCATTGGCAACACTACTTAAAATCCGAACATTGGCTTATTCATATGAAAAAAATTGAAAACAAAATTCTCCCCCTATACATATTTCTCCTCATTTGTAAATCAGAAATAAAATGAGAAGAAAAACAAAATTACAAAAATCCCCCCCCCCCGAGAATAATCGTGCCAAAACACTTGTGAATATGTGTAATGTGTGATCAATTTCTCCCCCTTTGACTATGTATTCAACAAGGTACAAAAGAGAAATTTTAATTGTAATGAGCATATTATAACATATACATATAAAACAAAGACCATCCAAGTAATACTATCAAGTAACTTAAACTATCACATTAATGAGATACATAAAGTAGTGTAAGCCATGCTAGAGATCAAGTGTAATTTTTAATTGCAAGTCATGATCTCACAAACTTAACTATTTCAAAACCTGAAAGCATGACACTTGTTGCTATATTTTATTATTTTTCAAATCACAAATTAGATCATATGATATTTGCAAGAGATTATATGCGCATCTGCATTATTCTAACCACCAAGCCAAGCCTATGTCATTTGACAATCAGAAGCTTAAGGACATGATTTTAGTCATACACAACTTCTTCCAAGTTCGTATCTAAGTGCAATGATAAGCCATCTAAAAGAAGAAGTGTGATGCATGCATATTCTCTTGATCTTTCCTAAATTTTTCATTTGATCATAAAAGCTCAACATGTGAGTTGATTACTTGTTTAATTCTTTATGATTAAAAAGCACTAATGAGCATGCAGCAAGTTCAATACAGCAAGAAAGTTCGACCATGACAAGATTTAGTGTAAGCAATTGTTCCAATTACTAGACATGGCAAACACTACAAAATATATAACATTAGTAATGTAGTAAGGACTTACAGCATGTAAATGGAATCACAAAGTCATATATGTATGAAATACTATGCTCATATTTTTTTAACTTCAGATTCACACATAGACTTCCCAAGATTCAAAACTCCCCCTAAATATAAGCCATGTCGATGCATAACCCCTATTTCACTACAAATGAAACAAAAACAAGTGAAATCCAAAGGTTTTGTAAAAATGTCAGCCAATTGTTGTTCGGTATCTACATGGTGAAGCAGAATGTTTCCCTTTTCAACATTACCACGGAGAAAGTCATACCTAATGTCAATGTGCTTTGTTCTTGAATGTTGCACAGGGTTTTTAGCAATGCAAATGGCACTAGTGTTATCACAAAACAGTGCAACACAATCTAGATCAACCCCATAGTTCTCAAGTGTTTGAACAATCAAAAGAATTTGTGAGCAAGCGCTAGGAGCAACGACATATTCAAATTCGGCTATGGATTGTGCAAGTGAACTTTGTTTTCTAGAGGACCAAGCAATAAGAGAATTACCAAGAAAATGACAAGAACCCAAAGTACTTTTCCTATCAATCCTACAACCCCCAAAATCAATATCCGAAAAAGCATTCAAAGTAACGGTTGAGGAAGAAGGAAGAAAAATGCAAAATTCTTGAGTTCCATGTAAGTACTTGAGAATTCTTTTGATGGCTTGACGATGTGAAGCACGTGGGGGAGCTTGAAGTCCTGCACAAAGACATACGCTTAATTGTATGTTGGGTCTTGATGTCGTGAGGTACAAAAGTGATCCAATCATGCTTCTATATTCTTTCTGATCAACTGGGTCACCATCTTCACCAAGTTCAAGTGTATTTGTTATACCCATTGGTGTCTGAAGAGGCTTGCTTTTGTCCATGTTGAAGTGCTTAAGAAGGTCTATTGTATACTTCGTTTGATGCACATAGGTATCCTCCTTAGTTTGCTTGATTTGTAGTCCAAAAAAGTATGTGAGTTCTCCCATCATACTTATCTAAAATTCTAAAATCATTATAGTTGAAAACTTGGACACAAGATCATGAGAAGCACAATCAAAGATAATATCATCCACATACACTTGAATGAATAACGAGTCATTGCCATGCTTAAGCACAAAAAGAGTTTTATCGACATTGCCCATGGTAAACCCCTTTTCAAGTAAGGATGTTTGTAACCTGTTATACCATGCTCTAGGGGCTTGTTTGAGAACGTAAAAGGCTTTGGACAGTTTGTAAACATGATTAGGAAAATCTGAATTTTTAAAACCTGGTGGTTGCTTGACATAAACCTCCTCATCTATGTAGCCATTAAGAAAAGCATTTTTAACATCCGTTTGAGATAACTTGAAACCTTTTGATGCAGCAAAAGCTAATCTAGCAACAGGAGCAAAAGTTTTATCAAAATCTAGACCTTCAGCTTGTGTGAAACCTTGAGAAACCAACCTAGCTTTATTCCTAACCACAACCCCATCCTTACTTTGTTTATTTTTAGACACCCATTTAGTTCCAATTAAAGTGTGACCTTGAGGTGGAGGTACAAGTTTGAAAACATTATTTCTTTAAATATTTTCTAACTCTTCTTGCATGCCAATAATCCAAGATTCATTAGTGAGTGCATGTGATATATCTTTTTGTTCAAAAGAAGCAACAAAAGCAGAATGAGCGTGAGTGTTTGGATCTTAAAACTTGGACCGTGTGACTCGTTCATGCAAGCTTCCAATAATTTGTTATGGAGGATGATTTTGGAGGACCCGGAGGCGAGTGGACACTTCACAAGCTTCTTCTTCTTCATGTTAATCACAAATTGATGAGCTTGTGACTTGAGGACGATCTAGACCAGCAAGGGTGGTCATTTGTGCTGGTTGTGAATCAAAATCAGGAGCTGGAACAATGTCATTAGCGGCTGAATTTTCGAGCAGCAGCATCTCTTCTTCCTCATCTTCAACGAAAATACTCTCCCCCCTGGATATGGATCCGGACCTGCAATATTTGAGCTAGTACCTGGGCTAGCTTCATCAAACAAATCTCACAAGTCTTCACAATTTTGTTAGTGTCAAGTAAAAGCACATGGTAGCCTCTAGTATGAGATGGATAACCAAGAAACTTGCCATCAATAGATCTATCTTCAAATTTATCAAGATTATCATTTTTCTTAACAAAGAATTTGCAACCAAATATCCTAAAGTGTGTGACACTAGGCCTATGTCCAAACCAAAGCTCATATGGTGTTTTTCCTAGCCTAGCACACAGGAAAACACGATTTGAAACATAACAAGCAGTTGCAATTGCATCTGCCCAAAACTTTCTAGGAGTTTGATATTCATCAAGCATAGTCCTAGCCATCTCAACTGAGGTTTTGTTCTTCCTCTCTACAACACCGTTTTGTTGAGATACATATGGTGAAGAAAATTAATGATCTATTCCTTTTTCAGCTCAAAAATAATCAAAGGATTTATTTTTAAATTCAGTTCCATTATCACTTCTAATTGCTCTTAAAGATCCCGGGTGATCAATTGATAATCTAGGAAATAAAGTTCTAAAGTGACTAAAAGCTTCATTCTTAGATGCCATAAAATAAACCCAAGAGTACCTAGAATAGTCATCAACAATCACAATAACATACCATTTACCTCTGAAGGATTGAACACGTGAAGGTCCTACGGTGCCAAGATGCAAAAGTTGACCCGGTTCTATTGTCATGGTAATTGTGAGAGGAGCATGTGAACCTGCAACCATATTATCATGTCTACAACAAGAGCACACAATTTCTTTGTCCCCCTTCAGCTTAGGCAGCCCACGTATGCGATCAAGAGCACTAACACGCGTGAGATGATCAAAGCCTACATGACCAAGTCCACAATGCCAAAAATATAAGTCTTTGGAATCATTAGCAAGTAGACACCTATGCTTAGAAGAAGACATATCAAAATCAGATTTAAAAACTCTTCCGAACCGAGACATGTTAAAAATAAGCTCACTATTGGAACCTACAACTTTGCAAAAAATTTTATTGAAAATAGTTTCCAGATTTTCATCTAGCAATTGTGAAACAGAAAGCAAGTTCTATTTCAAATTTTTGACAAGAGCCACATCCTTGAAAGTGTAGTGATCATTTACTCTAACTGAACCCTTAGCAATTAGAGGAGTTGAAGAATTATTGGCAAAAGTAACATTCTCTACACGTGACAACAAAGAGAGGGAGGAGAACCATTCTTTGTTTCCGGTTATGTGGCGTGAGCAACCTGAATCCACAATCCAAATGTTCTCCTTCCTCAAGTTTGTAACATACATAGAAGCACAATACATCGATGACTCAATACTGGACTTAGCCAAAAGGCATTTTGGAATTTAGTACTGAGTCACACGACCTGCAGCAGGAATAACACACGAAAGCTGAGACAAATAGCAGGTTTATGAGCCAAATTTTGAGAATTCTTGTACCCAACTACTGACCTATGAGGTGTTACATGTGTAGGACGAAAAACAATAGGTTTGGGAGCACACTTTGCATGTTTTTGACTCATAATAGCAGGTTGCATGTTCCTATCATTCGGTTTAGCATGTGCAGCAAAATTTGCTTTCCATTTTCTGTTGTTTAGCTAGTATATAACATAAATCTATGACATGACCATCTCTACCATAGTAGGTGCAATGAAATTTAACTATGTGTTCATGTCTAGATGAGCAAGCAACACTTTCATTAACAATCAAATGAGACAACACCCCTGCAGATTTAAAAACCACTTCTATATGTTTAGGAACTTTTTTAATCAAACCACTTCCTAATGACTTCACAATCTTAGGTGGATGTGCTTTAGCATGAGCATGGGAATCAAAACCTAAACCAATTTTATCATTCCATGATTCGGATGAATTCAGCAGCAAGTTTAGATTTTTGTTCCCAATACAAAACTGCTCTAGTGTCCTATTCATGTCATCAAATTTCTTAGACAATTCTAGGCAGTTTTTACATGAAGTTTTTCCTTTTAGTTTGCAATTAGAACAATATTTAACTTCATGAGAACGTAAGTCATTGTTCAATATAGAAATCTTATTCATAGCATCGTGTAGTTTCTTATCAAGATCATCACAAGTAGAACAATGAGAATCAATTGTAGGACAGCTAACATCTTTTGTGTTTTTATCATTAAGGGCAGCAAGCTTTTTGTTCTTTTCAATTTCATGTTCTAGCTTATCAACTGTGGAGGTGTGCACAATTCTTAAAGAGGACAATGTTCATATATAAGATCACATGAGGAACAAGAATCATCACTAGGAATCAAACATTTCAAACGATTAATTTCATATTCTAGTGACTCAATTTTAACAGCATTGTCCCTAAGATTTTTGTCCTTTTTCTTAACTGTAACAGTGGCACGAGAAATTGCATCACACATTTCTTCGCAAGTAGGACATACCTCTTCATTGTCACTATTGTGTTTTGCCTCCTCTATACTTGATCTTGACTTGCCCGCCATGAAGCACAAGTTCGCCAAATCATCTTCATCTTCGCCACTTCCAATGTCCACATTGCATGAGCCAAGTTCTTGAAGTGTGAAGATAAAACTATTCACCAATTGGCATCCTGTAAAACCCTTTTTCTCTTCTTCTCATTTGCAGACGAGTGCTTCATCCTTGTTTGCTTTTCATCACAGGAAGTAGTACCTGAAAGGTTAGGGAAATCCATGCGAAATGTCATGTCTTATCACATCTGAAACATCGTTGAGGTCCGCACTTCCTCTCCTTCTACTTCTCACATTTTGCAATGCATTGGAGAACCGAGTAGAGATAAGTGGATGTTCTTCCTCTGGAAACTCTTCAATCTGTTCAAGTGTAGAGAGGACAACAAAAGAAGTGTTCAACAAGATGAAGATGGGCCAGAGTTGGGCAAGTCACATTGAGAAATGAATGCAAAAGACTTGTTGGGGTTGTTACGTGAGATTACGTCAATTTCATGGGTTTTCAATTTAGAATATAGAACATCTAAAGTAAGTGTACTCATGACAGTAGATTCACGAATAGATGTAACTTCATCTCCCGAATTGACATGTCTAATGCACTTAGTAATTACCTAGCATTCTCAGCACCTAAAAAATTACATTGACGCTACACAAGTTGCTGGGAATTTTATTAAATTGAGCAAAGAGATCTTCGATGGACTCACCTGGTTACATCTCAAAGCGCAAGTACTCCTTTTTGAACATGTCTTGCCTTACCTCTTTGATCGTGTTGGATCCTTCATGGTAGTCGCAGAGTTCTTTCCACACATCATATGAAGATCGGAGGTGAGCAACACGGTCGAAGTCGCTTTAAGTTAATCCTTGTATAATCAAGTTGCGAGCCTTGTTGTTGTTGTTGACATCTCCCATGTTTGTAGCCGTGACTTGATCATTTGACGGCACATCATAAGTCTTGTACACCTTTTCCCATATTGTGAAGCCTTGTGCCTAGATGAAAGCTTCTATACGTGCCTTCCAAACCTGAAAATCAATACCACTAAAGACACAAGTTTTTGTGGAGTATTTCTCCATGATGATTAGTCAAAACACGTGCAAATCACAAAGATTAGAGCATTGTGGCTCTGATACCTATTGTAAGATCGAAGAGCGCATGTAAAGCTACCTGAGGGGGGTGAATCGTAGATTAAAACTTTTTCAATGGAAGAAACAAAAACTTCTCAGTAGAAAATCAATCTGTTAAGAAATTCTGTGTGCGACTAATCTAGACGTGATAAATTGTGAAAAAATCAGTATAGATTGTGGACAATCTTGTCACAAAGACGTCACGACAAGAGTCACGAAAATCCGTCGAGAAAAACTGAAGTTACGATCGAAAGATCGAACAAAGGTCAATCTGTTCTACCCGAGAAAAAACTCATCTGCAACACTGCAAATAAACTTCTGTAGATCCAAAACCACGAATCCAATGACTGTGAAATTTCGACAGATGATATATAATCAAGTTATGAAGACAACCCAAAAAGAATCATGTCAATTGGATCTGTAAAACTCGAGTTATGATAAAACCACCAAAGCAAGGTAGTGCTGTACAGAAACTGGACGAGAAAGACTTGACGAAAATAAGTCAGACCAGCAAGGCACAAAAACTCCTTTATACTACGAATTTTATTGATGAATACAGAAAAGGAACAGTTCCTAAGTCACGAACCATGAGCTCTGGCCTCCCTTTCTTATATAACCAGCCCTTAGTCCAACCCAATCCTAACTAGGACTCAAATCCTACTCAGATTCAGCCAAAACTTTCCATAACTGCTCAAGACTTTTCCATATGCAGATAGAAGCAATCTTAAGACTTCCAAACACCTTAGTAATGTATCCCACATTCCTAAAACAACCCAACTATGTGACCCACATGGAATCCTATCAGAACCAACTCAAATCTTTCCATATTTGAGTCAAACCAACTCAGCCGCAGCCTGAGTCCATAACGTACTCGGTTGGACCTTTCTGACCATTTTTTTCTGTCCACATCTCTTCATCACGCCTCGGAACCATGTAGCCACATCCATGCACTCCTTCACACGTGAAAACACCTTCCAACGACGTCCAAAATACCTTCATATGCATTGTTCTTGATTCAACCATGTTGCACGACCTCCCGATCAACTCAACCACAATTCCTACCGAACTTTGTTGTTGAACCTCATCTTCTCGCTAAGACTAGTTGAATGGATCCCATCTCCATCCATGTCTTGAACTCAAGCAAAACCTACACATGAATAAACATCAATACTTCCAAGCACAAGTCCTCGACTTGACTCTTGTTAGTTCCGAAAACACAACACCTTACGTGAGCATATCACATAAGCATGTTGCAAACCATAGCAAAACAATATCAACCATAACCACCAAAACACGCCAAAAACTTAGTAAAAGCATATTAATCAAACGTTCCATAGATGTAAAGAAAGTTCAAATCAATTCAAAGTAAAAGCAGAACCATTGTAATCTATCTCCAGACCTTGCCAAAACTAACCGGATCTTGAGCCGGAGCTTACCAAAGCTAGCAGGACCTAGCATCGGAGGTTACCAAAGCTAGTCGGTCCTAGTGTCGGAACTTACTAAAGCTTAGTCGGACCTAACACCGGAACATCTCGGACTTAGCCACAACAAGGCAGACCTAGCCAAAATAAGTCGGACCCAGACAAAGAAGTTGGACCTAGCCAAAGTAAGTCGGACCTTACGTCGGACCTTACCGGAGCTACCCAAACCAAGTTGGACCTATTGTCGGACCTTGCTGGAGCTCAGAGCTAGAGTCGGACCTTGTTGAAAAAGGTGTTTTGGTAGTATTCAAAACTTTATCGTCATAGCCAATGTATTCAGCACACATAGGTCTCACAGAGTAATCAAGAAAATGATTTTTGTTGATTTTGAAAAAAATCAAGATGTTATGTTATTTGAATGTGACTGGATTAATCGGCCTTTTTCTAGTGCGAACCAAAGCAGAGGCTACAAAAAGGATCAATACGGAATGATAGATGTTGACACTACTCTTTCTCGATTTAAGTATGAGCCTTACATTCTAGCTACCCAAGCAGAACAAGTTTTTTATGTTCCAAGTGTGAAGCAACCTAACTGGGCTACAATTGTTGAAATGAGCCACGGAACCTTTTTGCCATGTCCCCTGGAGATAGTGAAAATAATGTGACTAAGAAGATGGAGGCTGAGACATTTGATGATCGGCTTACTGATATCAATATACCACACATAAATGAGGATACGACCACATGGGCTAGGAATGACATTGAGGGAGCAAGCAGTGATGCTTCCGCTCTTCAAATGACCAGTTTTAGGGAGATGGTGTTCCATCAGAAAATGAAGACAACGATGATGAAGATGGTACATATATCAATGTTGGTCATGCAGCTCCATTGGGGGGGGGGGGGGGGGCAGCAGCGAAGATGATGATTTTTTTATATAAGGACTGTGTGAGCTGTGAACTATTTGTGACGATAGATCCTAATGCCACATTTTTATATAAGTATTGTGCGAGCTTTGCCGATTGTATTCCTGTACGCACTATTGATCAAGTGGAAAAGGGGTCACGCGCAGAAAACAGAAATTGAACAAACTTATAGAATTTGTGGGTGGTTCTCTCGATCGATTTCACTAGCAAGTGGGCCCGCTAGCGTCAGCACCCTCTCCCGCCTTGGATCCCTTTCACACACGACTTAGTGAATCATGGCAATAGATCCTAATGCAATGATTGTGTTAAATGGCGATAGACCCAAATGTCATGAACTAGTGAATCGTAGCAACAAATCCTAATGCAATGATTGTGTTTTG
Organism: Tuctoria greenei; assembly: GCA_036927565.1. Classification (NCBI taxonomy): domain Eukaryota; kingdom Viridiplantae; phylum Streptophyta; class Magnoliopsida; order Poales; family Poaceae; genus Tuctoria; species Tuctoria greenei. The sequence continues at coordinate 106,700,736 of JAYESD010000008.1, forward strand.
TGGTGATAGATCTTAACGCCACAAACTATTGAATCATGGAAACAAATCCTATTGCAACAATTGTGTTCTGTGGTTATAGATCATAAGGCCACGAACTAGTACAATCATGGCAACAAATCCTAATGCAACGATTGTGCTCTATCACAAAAGATCCTAAGGTAACAAACTAGTGATTCGTGGCAATAGATCCTAATGCAACGATTATGTTTCGTGGTGATAGATCCTAATGCCACAAACTAGTAAATTGTGGCAACAGATCCTGATGCAACGACTGTGTTCTGTGGTGATAGATCCTAAGGCCACAAACTACTACAATTGTGGCAACAGATCCTAATGCAACAATTGTGCTTGTGGCAGAAGATCCTAATGCAATGATCTAATGAATCGTGGCAACAACTCCTAATGCAATGATTGTGTTTCGGGGCGATGAATCTTAAGGCCATGAACGAGTACAATCGTGGTCATGGCAACAGATCCTAATACAACGGTTCTGCTCTGTGGGGAAATATCCTAATGTAATGAACTAGTGATTCGTGGCAACAGATCCTAATGTAACAATTGTGTTCTATGGAAATAGATCCTAACGCTACGAACTAGTGGATCATGGCAACAAATCCTAATGCAATGATTGTGCTCCATGGCGAAAGATCTTAATGCACCAAATGTTGACAGTCCTTAAGTGTCATATTTAGACTGTCAATTCACTTCATAATGTGCACAAAAGAGAAACAAAACGTAGTGGTAGGGTAAAAAACTAACCAATTCCACGAGTGTTGGTGTTTATTTGTATGCAAGTCAATTTAGACCCAAAATACCAAAACATGCAGGGAGTAATCCATAAAATTGGATTTCGACGAATCTGGTGACACCACGTGGCACCACATAGATCAAATGGCCCACAAACAGATGTATCCGAGGCCATCCAATGGTGTACACCCTATATCAGTCAATAGGACCCACCTAGAAGCCACCTAGAGAAAGCATAGGCCATTTGGAGCTAGGACCATCTCGACCGACCTAGTGGTTCGACCGACCCTTTCCTGACGCCAAACCCGGTCAACTTCCACGTGTTGGCTCCTCCTGGATTGAAGAAGTTAGTGGTGACTGATTTGTGCGCATTTTGTGATGAAGACATCACAACAATGGAGATGCACATTGAACTGCAAGGACCAATCACAAGAGCACGAGCATTGTTAATAAATCAGCAGGTCAACTCGTGTGGGGACCAGAGTCCACACATCCGAGGATCTCATTGGGTGGTGCCGTGCGATGCGGCACCTAACAGCACACACAAAAAGGATACCAAAACATATAAAGTTTTCATTTCATAATAAGAAGAGTTTACAAAAGAGTGTACCCCAAGGGTACACACACAGCGGAAAATACATACTCATAATCTCACCTAACTAAGCAGGAGAGAATACATCCATGCCCTAGGACGCTTCTCACTAGCAACATGAAGAACATTCAGGAGCGGCGTGGTTCACATGAGATTTATCTCGACACCTCGAGTCTCATGTACAACCTGAACAGCAGAAATAAAACTAGTACCTGCAAAAAATCGTTAAAGCGCAAACGTGAGCATAAGGCTCAGCAAGACTTAACCGTCTCACTAGACATATGCAAGGGGACACTAGACATAGGTAAAGAATAGCATAAATAGACTCGCCTACAAGTGGATCCTTATAATCAGGTTTTATGTAGCAAATGACATTCTCCAAGCACGGCACATCATGGGCTCCACAATCAAACATGAAACGCTTTACCGATGATATGACATGCTCAGAGCACATAATGCTATTACAGCTAAAGTATGGGGAAATTGTAAACTTTAATTTTGCTATCTCTAAGTCATACAAGGTTGCAAAGCAATTATAATTCAATACAATATAATTTGCTAGCTTTTTTAGTATTTACTACGTCACGACAGCGACGGACAAGTGGTACTCTATTACCGCGAGGGACGGTGATTGCAATCAGGACACACCCGGACTGCACGACACGCACACCCGCGTGGGAGACACATACGTGCTCTCCTCCCCGCGTCATACGTGGCCACCTTTCACCCAAGACCCCAATGTCGACAAACCCCTTCATCCCGAGCAAAAGGTCCCCTACACGGACACGTCGAAGTTGCCCGCTAGAAGATTTACACCTTTATGCCTTCGCATCTCCATTCAAGGACAACCGAGGAGTCTCCACACTACAGTCTGGAGTTACATCAGTTTAATGGGTCCCATATACCATTATGCAACCGGTACAGTTCAAGCTTGCCCAACAGTGTCGCATACGGCACGGTCCTCAAGCGACACAGGCAGGGCTATGCGACCGAGACTCAATTCTCGCAGCTTCCTATCCATCCCCTGCTCGGTCTCCATTTCATTATATTATGCCATTTTCTATCTAACCAATCATGTGAGATATGTCCTACATATCTCGCGAGTAGATTCCAACTACTCGACTTCTACCGAATTTCCTATGCATTAGCAAAGCAGTTACTACAGGTCAAACTGTAACTCGTTCCAACCAAACCGTGGGATTTGTGGTCATGCAAGTGGAGTATCAAACACCTTATACATAATGCACAATATCAACTGAAGACGTAAGTGAATAAAACTGGAAAACTTTGAAAAGCTCTTAAATGCAAACCGGGGCTTGCCTTAGTTTGCGACTCGAATAAATGTCAATTGTTAGTGGTCCTTCTGTGCAGACTCCGCCAAGGACTTCAAGTTGACACCCTGTCCTTCTCCTCCAAGCGAAACTTCTCGTCGATCACCTATCATCACATTCCTATCGACATGATATGCATATAAGTAATTAAGTAATTAATTAATTTAATAATAGACTCCACGGGGTTGTGTAAACTCTATGAATGAGGAGTTTGACTAGGAAGGACAGATATGCCTCTGTTTTGTGGATAAACAAAGGATGGAGTCAAGTGGTCATAGTAGTATCGAGATGTGAATTGAATGGTGCAATGTAAGCACACATTGCAACTTGGCACTCAACACTCGACGTTGTGCCACTCAAGGACGATACAGTTGAATGGTGTGGAAGTGTTGGACTGGTAGTGTAAGGATGACCTAAGAGTCATGGTGGGATATTGAAAGCTTGAGTATTAGTGGAGTGTACAAGACGAAGGTCGCGATTTAGCAGTCGGCCACTGAACTTGACTTAACTCATAAATGAGTAAACCTAGTTAAGTGAGCAGTGCTGTCGTAGGGTCCTGACTTAGGGTGAACCATGATGGAACCTAACGACACTTGGGACTGAATTGAGATCAACATGTCTTGGACTTAAGAAGTCATTACAAGCACTGTTAACCTAGCATGAGTACCAAGACAACGTTCAAATGACTTTTAGGTAAACCAGTTGCTACGACTACTGTCGCAAGCATCGTTCAGGTGCTTACACGACGACACTAATGTAGTGTCTTCTGCAAGCTTGTCTAGGTGAGCTCAGTAAGTTCACAGGACTTCAACATGATGCGAGGCTTTGCCGTGACGATGTGTTTTGCCATATCGGGAAGATCGTCTCCTCAATGTTCACATCGACCTGGACTCATCAACAGTGGTGAGCAGAATCTCGAACACCACCTCATGAGTCAGAGAGTTAGGGACTTGACTTAGTCGTCGACAAAATACTCGATGAACCTACCATCGATGAAGAGGTACACCTAGGTAAGCAATTCTTCGAACGGAAAGGAAACATCCTCGACACGACTAAGAAATTCTTATCCAAGGTTCCAAATGAACTAGTTCTCCTTGTCGGTCGCAACATGCTCGCAGTATTCTACCCCAGGTCATCGGTGGTCACCAATACACTCGGTTTGACCTAGAAGGAATTTCATCGAGCATCTAGGCTACACCTAGGACTCGACGAGTCTCGCCTTGACCAAACCCTAATTTGGCTAAACGACTGTCGACCGTGTGTCGTGGTTGTGTTTCAGCATCATGTACGATAAAGGCATCCTTCATCTCGATGCTAGGACATGATGATGGCTCGGAACGTCACGACGACGTCATATGGTCAACGAAGTCGACGCGGCTCATGGCGGAACATCACGAGCACGCACGGACAGGCCAACGTGATACAAACGACAAAAGAGGTCAACTTAGGGACTCCTATAGGAATGATATCAATGCGAAAACTGGACGTACGACTTGACGACACATGAGTAATCTTAGCGATCACGACGAACGGACGTCGGTGACGTCAAGCAAGGTATTTCAGGGCAAGGCTCACCTTGTAGGCATTTCGCCGAACATCTTGGGTGTGTATTTGATTTCCGTTGCTTCATCACCATTCAAAGGGTATCTTGGCAATTGGGCTTATCGAGTTGCCACATCACCATACCCCTGCATCAAGACCAGCTCTGAACATCAATGAAGTTGGTTCTTTCCTTGTAAGCATTTCATCGGACACCTTAGCTAAAGTCACTGATCCAATCACTCTTGCAATATAAGAGCTAACCTTGGACCAGTTGTCGATGCGGGTGTGTCAACAATGTGTTCTTGCATCTCACACATCTCACAGGTCACTCGCTTCACTGGTTGGGTGCAGCCATGGCGCGGAACGGGGCGACGAGGTCGGGTGTCGACCACCGATTGAGGTGTTGGACAGCGGCGATGTGTGGAGAAATGGCAAGCGGACTAAGTGCCCTCGGTGAACGGCGGAAAAGGGAACGTACAGCAGGCGAAGTGCGGCATAGCAGCGGGCGTGGTCAGCAGAAGGCGGCTATGGTGTGCAGACTAGGTGTGTGCAACAGCGACCATGGCGCGCTGGAATTGGAACAGGGCACCAGCAGGATGGCACATCCATGGTACGGGTGGTCAGCGTGGCGCAGCCTGCAGCAGCGGCTGGAACATGACGCGCAGCAGTGGGCTGGGCGCAGCATCGGCGGCCAGGGGCGCACAACCGCAGGAGCAGAGGGGAGCCGCGCGCAGCGTTGGTGGCGCGTGGGGCGGCGCCGGTAAAGAGCCGAAGCAGCGCGGCGCGGGAACTCCACCGGAGGCGGGCGGATGGCGGCCATGGTGAGCGGCACACGGCGGCGCCGATGAGGAGCAGAGATGGGCGCATCGTCGGGGCGAGCGCGGGCGTGCAGCGACGCTGCCAGCAGGGGGTGACGGGGGAGGTGTGCAGGTCGGGTGTCGCACGGGCGTGCGGCGCAGGGACGGCACACGGAGGCAAGGGGCACGGCTGGCGAGGTAGGCGTGGGGCGGTGCCGTGGCCAGGGGCGCATGGGAGGTGCGGAGGCGCGAGGTCGGGTGAGGAGGCAGGGGCCGGCCGGGAGGTGGCGCGTACAAAGGTGGTGCGGCGACGGGGCGGCTAGGCGCTCGGCCAGGGCGTCGTGGAGTAGGGGCGACGCGCGCGGCGCGGCCTGGGAGAGGAGTCGGGCGAGCAGGTGCGGGGCGCCATGCGCCGGAGGTGAAGTGCCGGCGTAGCGAGCGGCACTATGGCCGGATGGGGTCGGGAGGGAGAAAGAAGGCGCGAGGGAAGAAGAAACGGGGTCCGACGCTGATAAGGATCGAGAGAGAGAAGCAAAGTTGGTTTTTGTGGCCATGAGGAAAGACATGACATGTGGGACCCACTTCACTCTCCTCCCTTCTACTTTTCAAAATTCAAATAGAGATAGCAATCATGCTTCATAAATATTCAACTTTGGCCCAATGACTAAATAAAATATGAAGAATTTTATGGTGCAACCAGATTTCAAAACTGAGCAAGTTGAATTTGAACTCAGGTTTGAATTTGAATTCAAGTGGTGATACTTGACTCAAGAAAATAAATAGTAGATTAGGTTCAAAAATCCTGAAACTTTGAAGTTAACCTTTTTGAACCATAAGGGACCTCAGGAAAAATTTGGAGTTGATTTGGACAAGGTTGAGCCCAAAGTTTAAATTTGAAGTCGATGTTGATTAAACTCTCAGTACGTGTCCAATAAACGGGAAACTTGCTTCAAAAATTTTGAAACATTACCGAGAGTCTAGTTGGAATATTAGAAGGTCATGGAAAAATTTACGACGTGAGATTTGAACATTTTTGGATGTCCCATTTTAGGGTTGGAATAATTCCTTTTTCTTTCCCCCTATTTTGTTTTCTTTTCTCCTTTAATTTTTCATTGAAAATGTGAATACTTGTAAATTAAGGATTTTACTCCTTAAGTTCCAATATACATTAGCAATCATGTTCTGTATATAAAATTTTAACAAGTCCCTATTTTAAGTGAACATTGGTTAACTTATATGGTTCATGTGAGTTTGGATTTCCAAGTCCATTTTCAAAATTTTTAAGTTCGCATTTTTTGCGTTTTTGTTCTTCCAAAAAACGGGCTTTTACAATCCTTCCCCCTTAAAGGAATCTCGTCCCGAGATTCTAACGAGTAGAATAACAGAAACGATGAGGGGACGATCCGTAAAAGAGGGTCATTGACTAAGAAAAATGACAATGCCCTTAAAGACTTGGGTTCTACGAAATAGTGATTATCTTCATGCATCTTAAGAAATTCTAAAGTTTGCTTCAAGTGATTCCCATCTTTAGATTGAAAATCCTTACAGGATGCTCGACATGACAATATCACGTCGTAAAACTCTCACGTCTGGTACTGATCCTTTATTGTTGTACTCTTACACTGACATGACATCTTGTCCTGTCCTAGTCTTGACTCGAAGAATCAGGACTTGTTCCTTGCTTCTCTAGGTTACCATGACAGTTTGAAACTATACATGCATTGATTCTTGGTTGTTTGTTTGGTTTTGCATAGGTCCTTATAACTTAATGTGGTATTTCCATTGACATGAGTTAACATGGTTTACGAGGTTAAACAACAATCATTAACCTTGTTTGATGTTTAATCAACCATAGGATTCCTTAGCTGTAACATAAGAGTAGCAAAGCACTCAATGTTCTTATGTGGGCAAAACAGTAGGAATATTGAAGATATGGCGACTACAAGATTTTTGGGTATATCAACATCTTTAAACAATAGAAATAGAAAATGAGGACCCTTTGTGGTGGCACACGGGGATTTAAAGATTCAGCATCCTCATATGTTTCAACACAGCAAAGAACTCAATCATATGGTAACTACAAGGTTCTTGGAGTATCAAGGTTACCATATACCAACGCAAGATCTTAGATGGACCCAAAGAGTTTCACGAGGTTGATAATCGAACGGTATCCTCGCGAGGAAGGAGATTTCATGGATTTTACAAGGTTGGTCATCGAACTGATGACCACTCGATGACGAACGGTATAGTTGCAACAATCAAGGTACTTGAACTTAACAAGTCAAGGATGGAAGTTCAAATGTTTGTTTAGTTGCAAGTGAGGTTGAGTAATTGATTTCCCAAGTATTACTCAATGGAAAGGACATCAACAATGTAAGAAGTCAAATGAAAATGGTGAAATGACCGTAGTCATTAACACCTTAGAATAGTTTGAATGGGGTACACAATCTTGCTTTAAATTTTAGTATTATCATGCATTCTATTATTGGTGTTACATTGGTAATGATGCTTCATGATGCATCATATGTTGTATGGTGCAATGAATTTGCATATGGTATGGTGCAAATGGTGCATATGTATGGTGCAAATGATGCAGATGTATGATGCAAATGGTGCACATGCATGGTGCAGTAGCTTTTATAGTTTGAGCAAGACTAAATGAACCACACCCACAAAACTCAAGTACTGTCTGATGATTTGCAAGGATTGGACACCGTGGTCGTGAAAGACACTCAATGAGTAGCGTTACTTTCATGACTCGACCACAGTTAAGGAATTCATAATAGAACGATTGACAAGGAATGTGGGAAATATACCACATGACCTCGACCTTTCGAAAGCTTGTTCATGTTCTACTCAACTTGATTGTATCTTCATCAGGAGAAAAACAACTAACTATATGTCTCTAGTGATGCTTCACTTAACCTTCGCTTCAATCTGCCAAGAGGAATTGATATCCTTAGTGATCACTTTAGTGGAGTTGAAGTCACACTTTTTCTTTGAGTAAATCAATCTGGGGGTGGATGTTGGATCCTCTTGAAGAAATAATCTTACTTGATCGTCTTTTTGTTGACACGACTTGTTGTAACCAAGGTTGATGGTTGAATACCACCATTACTTGAGTGCTCGCCTTCCCCCTTAATGTTCCAAACCAGGATGTCGAAGCGTACTCCAAAAAATCCTCATGGAAAGACGAGATGCAACTCGAGTAATTACGACCTGCGTTCCACATCACAAGATGTGATGTGGCAAGACACATAAATCAGACACTAATGTGCCTATCAAGGGAAAAGGGCTTCAAATGAGTTAAACACTCTATTCAACTTGGTAAATACTTGAGTCATAACTCTTAGTTGGTTTTGACACTCCTCGAATTGAAATAGAGAGCCGAATGCCTAATAAAAACCAAAAGGTTCAAACTGGCTAGGCTATGGTGACAAACGACCAGCCTGGACGCAAACTCGATTTTGATCTAGTAAATGGCAAAATCAGATCTCGAGGTGAAGAACAAAGTTAAAGTACACATCATGAAATTTCCAAAAAGTATTGGTTTGCCTCTAGATCTTCTCTGGTTTGCATGTTATTCTATTTTAAAATCAGCAGAATTTTCTGCACTTTCAGCAGAACCTGCTTAAAAAGTACCAGTTTTGATCTACAGTTTTCAGACTGTTCTGATGGAAATCTGGAAATATTCTTATTTACAAAGTTGTAGCCAACATAATCATATTTCCAGAATTTACTTACTTGTCTTCACATCATTTCTGGTTCAAAAGATATGAATTTTTGAAATTAGGTAAAATTTCAGTATTCAGAACTGAATTCAGTTCAGATTGACCACTCTGTATTCAAACTCGATTTGGAATAGGTAGATGACCGATTCAGGTCTGGAGCCAATTGCAAAAATTGTAGCTCACTCTCTAACCTTTCCAACGGTTGCTCGCGCAACACCATTGGATCAAGGGTCTGCGAGTTGTGGATTAAATTCAGAGGTGTACAGATTGCTGTCCAGTTTGGGTACGCCCGGACAGTCTCCGCGATTATCCAAATTTCACCGACTTAGAAAAGGATTCTGGTCTGGTGTTGAACAGAAAACATGTATAGGACTTCCAAATATTTCTAAATAGTATTTACTTGCCCTTGTAGCATTTCTGGTTGATAAGATACGGCATTTGCAAGTTGACAGTTTTCTGAAAATTTGGACAGCACCTCCTTTGTTAAGGCTGATTTTGTCCACAATTTTCAGATATACAAACATCAACATTTGCAAAAATAATACATAGAAAACTTTTTTCATACATTCTCAAGATTCCATAAATGTAAAATACGAAGCCATTCGATAAGTCTACTAGGAATTATAATCGAAACAGTAACTGAATAGGTAACGGTCCATATTCTGAACTGTTTCGACACCTTAAACGATACTTCAATTTAGACTCTGTTAGTTCGAGTTTTAGCCTTCGTGTTGAATAGGTAGTTGGTAGAGGATTCTTTAAGCTTTCCAGGCATGTATAAATATGCCTAGGTTGCATTTCTAGTTTAACAGTTATGGTTGTTCAAAGTTCAAATTTTTTCTGGCTGTTTCAGATAGCACCTATATACATGTACTATCTTCAACTCTGTTTTTAATTAGTTTTAAACTGAATTTGAGGTATCACTGAATAACAAAGTTGTAGAATAGCTCTTACCCTTTCCAGAAATGTATCACAATGGAACAGAAGATCTTTCTTCCAGGAAATATGACAAAAGTTCAGATACTGTCTTGTACAGTTTCAGAACAGCAGCTGCCGTGGTTATGGTGCATTTTCATCACCATACAAAGGTCTTTTGGCTTGGAGATCAATAGGAAACTTATAGAAGACATCAAAAGCTTTCCAAAAAGTATTCACTTTCCTCCAAATCCCTCCAGGTTGAAGAGATATGGAATTTCAAAATCAGGTCAATTCTGTTCGAAAACAGAACTCACCGGCTTCGAAACACAAGAATTTGGAAACAAACTCAAATTTTGAAACTTAGCTCAAAACTCAAGTCCGATGGCTAGAACTTGATTCACAACAAATCATTTTCTTTGGAACCAAATGGAATCTTAAAAGAGACTTGACGACCTTCTTATCCATAGCATATCACTATGGATCTTCATGCTTAACCAAAATCTTACTCCGGCGAAGTCGAGCTAAACTCTCGCCAGGAGCAAAGGACTTTGATTCACCTACTCTTGAAGAGAAACATTTTACCTTTTCCATAAGATATCAACAACTGATACTTGGACTTAATGTGAATATGAAGCCATTTCTTTCGTGGGGGATGGTCAAAGTATCAAGTGTGATACTGACGGTACTACGTGCTTTACCAAAAGAAAAGTCTAACCCGGTATATCCGGGTACGTCTATAGGTGGTCCTAATATCGATCACTCACAAACGTTTGCTACAAGGGTCACTACTAAAGTTAGTGTACCTGCAGAAGACAAACAATCCCCTTTCACACCTTCACACCTCAAGGGCGGCACGGGAAAACACGACAGGCAGTCACAATAATATATATGAAAGTAAATGCATACGACTCTGGTGTGAGTCATCCTCGAGCGAGGTCATGTCTCGACGTACATGGCTGTAAATACATATGTACAGCAAAGACTCCCGTACGAACCGGCTTACACACGCTCGGGCATACGTGTTTCGCATGATCCCATAGAACATGAATGGTTCTAGAGATGCATACTATCAGGTTATACACCACCCGACGGGGGCTCCCACTAATTTTGTGTCACGATGGGGTACCGCGTGTCATATGTTCTCGGAAACATGGAAAGTTTCAGAGACTCATATTGACTTTCCGTGCTAAGCCACGGAAATTTCACATACCATATCTCGTATGCAGAGTTGTGGGGACCGGAGTCCACACATCCGAGGATCTCATTGGGTGGTGCCGTGCGATGCGGCACCTAACAACACACACGAAAAGGATACCAAAACATATGAAGTTTTCATTTCATAATAAGAAGAGTTTACAAAAGAGTGTACAACAAGGGTACACACGCAGCGGAAAATACATACTCAAAATCTCACCTAACTAAGCAGGAGAGAAGACGTCCATGCCCTAGGACGATTCTCACTAGCAACACGAAGAACATACAGCAGCGGCGTGGCTCACATGAGATTTATCTCGACACCTCGAGTCTCATGTACAACCTGAACAGCAGAAATAAAACTAATACCTGCAAAAATCGTTAAAGCGCAAACGTGAGCATAAGGCTCAGCAAGACTTAACCGTCTCACTAGACAGATGCAAGGGGACACTAAACATAGGTAAGGAATAGCATAAATGACTCGCCTACAAGTGGATCCTTATAATCAAGTTTTAAGTAGCAAAGGACATTCTCTGAGCACGGCACATCATGGGCTCCACAATCAAACAAGAAACGCTTTACCGATGATATGACATGCCCAAAGCACATAGTGCTATTACAGCTAAAGTATGGGGAAATTGTAAACTTTTAACTGTACTATCTCTAAATCATACAAGGTTGCAAAGTAATTATAATTCAATACAATATGACTTTTCTGACTTCTTTAGTATTTACTACGTCACCGCTCAGTGAACAAGTGGTACTCTATTACTGCGAGGGACAGTGATTGCAATCAGGACACACCTGGACAACACGACACATACGTCGTTCGGAAGTGTCAGCGAGCACACCTGTACCTACATAACACTTCAGTACTAGGCGTATATGGCCACCTTTCACAAGAAACTCAAATGCTGAGCCCGTCTCACCTCCGCAAACAGAAGGTCTCCGCACGGAACACCTCATGTGTCCGCCGACCGATTTACACCTTACTGTCCTCAACCCACCCCTATCGATGGTGAGTTAATGGGTCTCAACATCCCAGTTTATCAAGTTACATCAGTTTATTGGATTCCATATGTCCATTATATTGCCGGTACAATTCAAGCTTGTCCGAAGGGGCTGCATACGGACGGGCCTTAATCGACACAGGCAGGGCTATGCGACCGAGACTCAATTCTCGCCGCTTCCTATCCATTCCCTGCCCGGTCTCAATTTCATTATATTAAGCCATTTTCTATTCAACCAATCCTGTGAGATACATCTCTCGCGAGTAGATTCCAACTACTCGACTTCTACCGGATCTCCTATGCATTAGCAAAGCAGTTACTACAGGTCAAACTGTAACTCGTGCCAAATGAACCCTGGGATTTTTGGTCATGCAAGTGGAGTATCATTCACCCTAAACGTAATGCACAATTCATATACTTCTCATCATAGTGATAAAGCAAAAGTTTATAAACGACTTAAATGCAAACCGGGGCTTGCCTTAGTTTGCGACTGAACAAATGTCAATTGTTAGGGCTTGATCTTCCTCTAGAGAACCTGCCATGGAACCTCAGTGGAAACACCTTGGCCTTCTCCTCCAAGCGAAGTTTCTTGCCGATCACCTATCATCACGTTTCCTATCGACATGATATGCATATAAGTAATTAAGTAATTAAGTAATTTAAGAAAAGACTCCACGGGGTTGTGTAAACTCTAAGAATGAGGAGTTCGACTAGGAAGGACAGATATGCCTTTGTTGTGTGAATGAACAAAGGATGAAGTCAAGTGGTTATAGTAGTATCGAGATGTGAATTGAAAGGTGCAACGTAAGCACACATTGCAACTTGGCATTCAACACTCGACGCTATGCCACTCAAGGACGATACATCTGAATGGTGTGGAAGTGTTGGACTGGTAGGGTAAGGATGACCTAAGAGTCAAGGTGGCATAGTAGTGTCGAGATAAGCACTGAAAGGTGCAATGTAATGACACATCGCAATTTAGCACTCAACACTTGGAGCTATGCCGCACAAAGAGTGATAAGGTATAATGGTGAAGAAGTATTACTGGACTGTGTGATGTAAGGAAGACTAAGCGATCAAGATGGAGCATTGAAAGCTTAAGGCATGAGTGAACTGTGCAACAAGAGGTTGTGACTTAGAAGTCAACCAATGAAGTTACACAAACTCATTAAGGAGTAAACCTAATTACGGGACAAGTGTGGTCGCAGGGTCCTGATAAGGATGAACCAGGGTGAAACCCTAGCGACACTTGAGAGTGAAGTGAGGTCAACATTCTTTGGACTTAAGACGTCATAACGAGACTTGTTAACCTGACGTGAGTATCGAGACAACTTTCAAAGGACCTTTAGGTAAATTAGTCGCTACGACTATCTTTACAAGCATCGTCCAAGTTCTTACATGACACTATTGCAGTGCCCTTTGCAAGATTGTCCGGATGAGCTCGGTGATTCTTGGAACTCGAATATGATGCGAGACCTTGTCGTGACTGTAAGGCTTTGCCATCACGAGAAGATCGGATTAGCGAGGTCCACATCGACCCGGACTCGTCAAAGGGGTGAGCAGAATCTCGAACACCACTTCATGAGTCGAAGAGTTAGGGACTCGACTTAGTTGTCGACAAAAGACTCGACGAATCGACCGTCGATGAAGAGGTACACCTAGGTAAGCAATTCTGCGAACAGAAAGGAAACGTCCTCGACACAACTAAGAAATCCTTATCCAAGGTTCAACTTGGACTAGTTCTCCTCGTCGGTCGCAACGTTCTCGCAGTATTCTACCCTAGGTCATCGGTGGTCACCAATACACTCGGTTTGACCTAGAAGGCATTTCATCGAGCATCTAGGCTACACCTAGGATTCGAAGAGTCTCGCCTTGACCAAACCCTAATTTGGCTAAACGATTGTCGACCGTTGTGTCGTGGTTGTGTTTCAGCATCATGTACGTTACAGGCATCCTTCATCTCGATGCCAGGACACGATGATGGCTCGGAACGTCACGATGATGTCATATGGTCAACGACGTCGACGCGGCTCATGGTGGAGCATCACGAGCACGTACGGACAGGCCAGTGTGATACAAACGATACAAGAGGTCAACTTAGGGACTCCTATAGGAATGATATCAACGCGGAACATGGGCGTACAACTTGACGATACATGAGTAACCTTAGCGATCATGACGAACGGACGTCGGTGACGTCAAGCAAGGTAGTTCAGGGTAAGGCTCACCTTGTAGGCATTTCGCCGAACACCTTGATGTGTACTTGAGTTCCATCGCGTCATCACCATTCAAAGGGTATCTTGGCACATGTACTTGTCAATTGCCACCCTAGAATAGACCTGCACCCATAGACCAGCATTGAACGGCAACACACTTAGTTTTGCCTTGTAACCATTTCATCGAACACCTTGGCTGCAGTCACTGATCCAAGGAATCTTGCAAAATCAGAACCAACCTTGGACCAGTTGTCGATGCCGATGTGTCAACGACGTGTTTCTGCATATCCTCCATCACACCCCTTACTTACTTCTCTGCTAGGACATGGCCTATGAGCAGAACGTCGCGACGACGGAAAGTAGGCGTCAAAATTGGGGCAGCACAAGGCTAAGTATCACAGCACTCGTTTGAACTTTCCCGTGACGCCGAGGTGGGAGGAAGGCGGCCTGGAGATGCGCTATAGCGAGCAGCACAGCAGAGACACGCTGGGAACGGCGCGAATGGTCGGCGGATTGCGGTCACCACGCCATGGGAGGCACAGCAGTGAGGAACGCGGCGTGGATGGCGGTGTGGCCATGGCGCACAGCCGGAAGGCTTTGTAGTGAGGAGAGCTGCGGCGTGCAGAGGCTAGGGACACGGCGACGGAGCAAGGGAGCACGCGGCTGGCAGGAAAAGCGCGCAGCAGGGAGCCGGCGGCCGTCGCCGAGGTTGGTGCACGGCGGCGGACTGAGCAGGGCGGTCGCCGAGCGGGCCAGCGGTGAGGGGGCGCTAGTGGGGCGCGGACCGGTGACCGGAGGCGAGGAGGCGGCCGGCGGGGGAGGCTGGGGCGATGCGCGTGGGCTGGCGGCCAGGCGAGGAGGAGGCGCGGCGCTCCGTGGCGCTGGCGGCGGAAACCGATGGCCGGACGACGGTCGGGAAGATGCGGAGGCGGAGTAGCGATGGGGCGGCTCGGTGGAGAGCGATACGACGGAGCAGCACGGCCCGGCGGCCAGGAGAGCGGCACGGAGGTGAGCCGGCGCGGTGGAAGACGCTCGGCGGCACTGCGGTCGGGCGACGCGATGCGGGGAGCGGGCCAGCGGCAGCGCAGGCGGTGCGACAGCTGCGGGGACGGTGGAGCGCGCACGGCCGGTGGCCAGCGTGGGGCGCGACCGACGGGAGGAGCCGAGGCGACGAGGCCGGGAGAGGAGTGCTGGGCGAGCGGCGGTCAGGGCGCCGTCGGGAGCAGAGGGCGAGCGGGCTTGCTTTGGCCGGATGGGGTCGGGCGCGCTAGGATAAGGACCGGGAGAGAAGGAGCCAATTTGGTTTTTGTGACCACTAGGATAAACATGACATGTGGGGTCACTTTTTCCTAGTACTGAGGATAACTATGATATGTGGGTCCCACTCTCTTCTCCCTCCTCTTTTCAAAATTCAAATAGGGTTAGCAAGCATGCTTCAAAAATAGTCAAATTTGGCCCAGTGACGAAATAAAATGTGGAGAATTTTATGGTGCAATCAGATTTCAAAACTGAGCAAGTTGAATTTGAACTCAGATTTGAATTTGAATTCAAGTGGTGATACTTGACTCAAGGAAATAAATAGTAGATTAGGTTGAAAAATCCTGAAACTTTGAAGTTAACCTTTTTGAACCATAAGGGACCTCAGGAAAAATTTGGAGTTGATTTGGACAAGGTTGAGCACAAAGTTTAAATTTGAAGTCGACGTGGATTAAACTCTCAGTACGTGTCCAATAAATGGGAAACGTGCTTCAAAAATTTTGAAACTTTACCGAGAGTCTAATTGGAATATTAGAAGGTCATGGAAAAATTTACGGCATGAGAATTGAATATTTTTGAATGTCCCATTTTAGGGTTGAAATAATTCCTATTAAGATTTTAAGTTTTAACAAGTCCATATTTGTAGTGAACATGGGTTAACGCACGTGATACATGTGAGTATGGATTTCTAAGTTCATTTTCAAAAATTTTTAAGTTCACATTTTTACATTTTTGTTCTTCCGAAAAGCGGGCTTTTACAATCCTTCCCCCTTAAAGGAATCTCGTCCCGAGATTCTAAGGAAGAGAGAAAGTTAGGCCGAGTTGTTGATGAGACAACTATCTCCTGGCATGTGATTGGAGAAAGAGACTCTTCGTCTTCTTATTGCATCTATGGTTTGGATGCTCGGCGTGACTGGGATCACACCGTAAAGTTTGTAGCTTAGAAAGCTATATTGATATATTGGGGTCTTCTTTTTTTTTCGTCAAAAGGAAGTAAGCTTCTGCATTGGAGGACTTTAGAACTCTAAGATAGTTAGGTGTTCTTAACTCTGGGTGTTTCTCTTACGAAGACTTTGCTGCCCTGGTCTTGTGGCTAAAGCAATGTCACCATCCATTACGAGTCAAGGAGTTCCAAGACCTGATAATTAACTGATAACCTCGCGAAAAGAAAGATGCAGAGTTTTAGCGAGGTCGAGAAGTCCATAGGAAGCTCCTCGCAACTAGAAACAATCAGTTTCCAGGACTTAAGTTGATTTGAGTTTCAACGGGTCAAGGACAAAGACTCAACTTTGTTTTGGTCACAAGGTGTTAAGTGGTTTCCCTTGTGCCACTCAAGATAATGAAACAAGTCGAAGGCGTTGCGAATGATAAAGTTGATCACAACTCAAAATTGTGAGACACAACGTAGGTATTTGAATGGGGTCATATATTCTTGCTCAAAACTCATTAGTAATTACGTTTCATGATGCATCACAAGTGGAATAATGTTATGCATTAATGATGCAACGCTGGCCAGCTAGAAATGTAGACGGTATGATGCATTCATTATTATGCTTTGAGCAAAAATAGGTAGGACAATCCAAACACAGTCAGAAGTATCCCAAATACAGGAGGATTGAATAAACTTGGTCATGAAAGGCGCTAGACAAGACTTGCTACTTTCATATCTCGACCAAGTTCGATGGTTTCAAGGTAAAAGTATTAGCAAGGAATGGTGAGGTTCATCTCAAGGCAACAGAGTGTACAAAATGGAACAAAGTGATTGAACTTCTTGTTGATCGGA
The DNA here is from genome assembly GCA_036927565.1 of Tuctoria greenei. NCBI lineage: Eukaryota > Viridiplantae > Streptophyta > Magnoliopsida > Poales > Poaceae > Tuctoria > Tuctoria greenei. The sequence goes on from JAYESD010000008.1 coordinate 106,717,854, forward strand.
AGTTCCCTAAAGCTTGTTAATCACAACTTACAGGTAATTGTGGTTCCTTAACAAAGGGTCAGGTTTTTCATCTCATAGTTTTCTAAGTACTATGTCTACCCCTTAAAAGGTGCGGTAGGGTTGCCTTCAGAAGTGGCAAAGAGAGTAACCTTTGAAGAGTAAGGTTCTCCTCACTTCCGTAGGTTGCACTAAGTGACAAGGTACTGTGCTAGGCACGACCTTGGTTAGTAATTCACATTCTTGCTAAAGAATTTCCAGCTCATACTACTTACTTATGGCTTCTCGTCTCAAAGACTGAAGCAAAGGAGTGGTTTAGCGTGAAGAATCAACTGACTCCTTTAACTCGTTGATCGAGTTCCACAAGAAACAGGGTTCAAGGTGATCCGTTACTTAAGCTTCGCATTGACTTAATGAGTCAATGTTGTACTCGGTCCTACTTACTTGAGCATTGCTCCCAGCACGTTGGTTCGGTATTGATGTACCTTGGTATGACACCTAGGTGAACGTAACACTTCAATTACTAGATGAACTCCTTCCCCCTTAAGATTCAAGCTAGGTGAGCAAGAAACTTACTCCAAGCAATATTTATGGGGAGGGTCGTCCAACTAAGGGAAGTGTCATACATGCTCAATGCACAATTAAAGTGTGAGATGCAAGGTTGCATAGTCAAAACACTAGCATGTGCATCCGAGCAAAAAGGGATTTGCCTTAGTGTAATACTCAACTCTAAAGGCAAATATTGTTGGGTCGCAACACCTGGGATGTTATGGAACTCCTCGAGTTGAACTCGAGAACCAAATCCATAAACACCCTAAAGGGTCATCACCCGATTAAATCCTGGTGGAGGATGAACAGCTTGGACGCAACTTCAATTTTGGCCAAGTAAATGGCAAAATCAGATCTTGAGGTGAACAACAAAGTTAAAGTACACTTCAAGACCTTTCCAAAAAGTATTGGTTTGCCTCTAGATCATCTCTGGTTTGCAAGTTATGCAATTTTAAAGTTAGCAGATTTCTCTGCACTTTCAGCAGAATCTGCTTAAACAGTAGCAGTTTTGATCTAAAGTTTTCAGGCTGTTCTGATGGAAATCTGGAAATATTCTTATTTACAAAGTTGTAGCCAATGTAATAAGCTTTCCAGAATGTAGTTACTTGTCTTCATATCAGCTCTAGCTCAAAAGATATGAATTTTTGAAGTTAGGAAAAATTTCAGTATTCAGAACTGAATTCAGTTCAGATTGACCACTCTGTATTCAAACTCGATTTGGAAAAGGTAGATGACCGATTCAGGTCTGGAGCCAATTGCAAAAATTGTAGCTGACTCTCTAAACTCTCCAACGGTTACTCGCGTGACACCATTGGATCAAGGGTCTGCGAGTTATGGATTAAATTCAGAGGTGTACAGATTGCTGTTCAGTTTGGGTATGCCTGGACAGTCTCTGCGATTATCCAAATTTCACCCATTTAGAAAAGGATTCTGGTCTGGTGTTGAACAGAAAACATGTAGAGGACTCCCAAATCTTTCTAAAGAGTATTTACTTGCCCTCGTAGTACTCCTGGTTGAGAAGATATGGCATTTGCAAGTTGACAGTTTTTCTGAAAATTTGGAAAGCACCTCCTTTGTTTAAGGCTGATTTTGTCCACAAATTTCAGATATACAAACATCAATATTTGCAAAAGTAATACATAGAAAACATGTTGCATACATTCTCAAGATTCCAGAAATGTAAAATACGAAGCCATTCGACAATTCTACTAGGAATTATAATCGAAACAGTAACTGAATAGGTAACGGTCCATATTCTGAACTGTTTCGACACCTTAAACGATACTTCAATTTAGACTTGGTTATTGCGAGTTTTAGCCTTCGTGTTGATTAGGAAGTTGGTAGAGGACTGTTTAAGCTTTCCAGGCATGTATAAACATGCATAGTTTGCATTTCTAGTTTAAGAGTTATGTCCGTTCAAAGTTCAGAATTTTTCCGACTGTTTCAGATAGCACCTATATACATGTACTATCTTCAACTCTGTTTTTAATTAGTTTTAAACTGAATTTGAGGTATCACTGAATAACAAAGTTGTAGAATAGCTTTTCCACTTTCCAGAAATGTATCATAATGGAATAGAAGAGCTTTCTCCAAGGAAATATGACAAAAATTCAGATGCTGGTCCGTGTAGTTTCAGAACAGCAGCTAATGTGATAATGGTGCATTTTCATCACCATAAAAGCATCTTTTGGCTTGGAGGTCAATAGGAAACTATTAGAAGACTTCAAAAGCTTTTCGAAAAGTATTCACTTGCCTCCAAATCCCTCCAGGTTGAAGATATATGGAATTTTAAAGTCAGGTCCATTCTGTTCGAAAACAGAACTCACCGGCTTCGAAACACAAGAATTTGGAAACAAACTCAAATTTTGAAACTTAGCTCAAAACTCAAGTCCGATGGCTAGAACTTGATTCACAACTAATCATTTCCTTTAGAACCAAATGGAATCTTAAAAGAGACTTGACGACCTCCTTATCCATAGCATATCACCATGGATCTTCATACTTAACCAAAGTCTTACTCCGGCGAAGTCGAGCTAAACTCTCGCCAGGAGCAAAGAACTTTGGTTCGCCTACTCTTGAAAAGAAACATTTTAATTTGTCCACAAGATATCAGCAACTGATACTTGGACTTAATATGAATATGAAGCCATTTCTTTCGTGGGGGATGGTCAAAGTATCAAGTGGGATACTGGCGGTACTACGTGCCTTACCAAAAGAAAAGTCTAACCCGGTATATCCGGATACGTCTATAGGTGGTTGTAATATCGATCACTTGCAAACGTATTCTACACGGGTCGCTACCGGAGTTAGTGTACCTGCAGAAGACAAACAATCCCCTTTCACACCTTCACACCTCAAGGGCGGCACGGGGAAACACGACAGGCAATCACAATAAGATATAATTAAAAGTAAATGCATACGACTCGGGTGTGAGTCGCCCTCGAGCGAAGTCATGTCTCGAGGTACATGGCTGTAAGTACGTCTGTACAGCAAAGACTCCCGTACGAACCGGCTTATACACGCTCGGGCATACGTGTTTCGCATGATCCCATAGAACATGAATAGTTCTAGAGATACATACTATCGGGTTATACACCACCCGACGGGGGCTCCCACTAATTTTGTGTCACGCTGGGGTACCGCGTGTCATATGTTCTCAGAAACATGAAAAGTTTCAGAGACTCATATTGACTTTCCGTGCTAAGCCACAGAAATTTCACATACCATATCTCGTATGCAGAGTTTACCGAGATTGATCCGCTCTCGGCGGCGTACCTTACCTCTTACCTTGAAGACAGAGCGTCGTTACAGAATAATATAACAAGTTAGTTCACCACCTTTATAACTTATACTAGTAATAGTCCTTAATGGCATATAGCTAAACCTCACTCGACTACTTCGGAGTTTTCGAAAAGAGGCTCTTTTCGAGCGTGCTATTCCCAATGAAGCTCTGATACCATGTCTGTGGGGACCGGAGTCCACACATCCGAGGATCTCATTGGGTGGTGCCGTGCGATGCGGCACCTAACAACACACACGAAAAGGATACCAAAACATATGAAGTTTTCATTTCATAATAAGAAGAGTTTACAAAAGAGTGTACAACAAGGGTACACACGCAGCGGAAAATACATACTCAAAATCTCACCTAACTAAGCAGGAGAGAAGACGTCCATGCCCTAGGACGATTCTCACTAGCAACACGAAGAACATACAGCAGCGGCGTGGCTCACATGAGATTTATCTCGACACCTCGAGTCTCATGTACAACCTGAACAGCAGAAATAAAACTAATACCTGCAAAAATCGTTAAAGCGCAAACGTGAGCATAAGGCTCAGCAAGACTTAACCGTCTCACTAGACAGATGCAAGGGGACACTAAACATAGGTAAGGAATAGCATAAATGACTCGCCTACAAGTGGATCCTTATAATCAAGTTTTAAGTAGCAAAGGACATTCTCTGAGCACGGCACATCATGGGCTCCACAATCAAACAAGAAACGCTTTACCGATGATATGACATGCCCAAAGCACATAGTGCTATTACAGCTAAAGTATGGGGAAATTGTAAACTTTTAATTGTACTATCTCTAAATCATACAAGGTTGCAAAGTAATTATAATTCAATACAATATGACTTTTCTGACTTCTTTAGTATTTACTACGTCACCGCTCAGTGAACAAGTGGTACTCTATTACTGCGAGGGACAGTGATTGCAATCAGGACACACCCGGACAACACGACACATACGTCGTTCGGAAGTGTCAGCGAGCACACCTGTACCTACATAACACTTCAGTACTAGGCGTATATGGCCACCTTTCACAAGAAACTCAAATGCTGAGCCCGTCTCACCTCCGCAAACAGAAGGTCTCCGCACGGAACACCTCATGTGTCCGCCGACCGATTTACACCTTACTGTCCTCAACCCACCCCTATCGATGGTGAGTTAATGGGTCTCAACATCCCAGTTTATCAAGTTACATCAGTTTATTGGATTCCATATGTCCATTATATTGCCGGTACAATTCAAGCTTGTCCGAAGGGGCTGCATACGGACGGGCCTTAATCGACACAGGCAGGGCTATGCGACCGAGACTCAATTCTCGCCGCTTCCTATCCATTCCCTGCCCGGTCTCAATTTCATTATATTAAGCCATTTTCTATTCAACCAATCCTGTGAGATACATCTCTCGCGAGTAGATTCCAACTACTCGACTTCTACCGGATCTCCTATGCATTAGCAAAGCAGTTACTACAGGTCAAACTGTAACTCGTGCCAAATGAACCCTGGGATTTTTGGTCATGCAAGTGGAGTATCATTCACCCTAAACGTAATGCACAATTCATATACTTCTCATCATAGTGATAAAGCAAAAGTTTATAAACGACTTAAATGCAAACCGGGGCTTGCCTTAGTTTGCGACTGAACAAATGTCAATTGTTAGGGCTTGATCTTCCTCTAGAGAACCTGCCATGGAACCTCAGTGGAAACACCTTGGCCTTCTCCTCCAAGCGAAGTTTCTTGTCGATCACCTATCATCACGTTTCCTATCGACATGATATGCATATAAGTAATTAAGTAATTAAGTAATTTAAGAAAAGACTCCACGGGGTTGTGTAAACTCTAAGAATGAGGAGTTCGACTAGGAAGGACAGATATGCCTTTGTTGTGTGAATGAACAAAGGATGAAGTCAAGTGGTTATAGTAGTATCGAGATGTGAATTGAAAGGTGCAACGTAAGCACACATTGCAACTTGGCATTCAACACTCGACGCTATGCCACTCAAGGACGATACATCTGAATGGTGTGGAAGTGTTGGACTGGTAGGGTAAGGATGACCTAAGAGTCAAGGTGGCATAGTAGTGTCGAGATAAGCACTGAAAGGTGCAATGTAATGACACATCGCAATTTAGCACTCAACACTTGGAGCTATGCCGCACAAAGAGTGATAAGGTATAATGGTGAAGAAGTATTACTGGACTGTGTGATGTAAGGAAGACTAAGCGATCAAGATGGAGCATTGAAAGCTTAAGGCATGAGTGAACTGTGCAACAAGAGGTTGTGACTTAGAAGTCAACCAATGAAGTTACACAAACTCATTAAGGAGTAAACCTAATTACGGGACAAGTGTGGTCGCAGGGTCCTGATAAGGATGAACCAGGGTGAAACCCTAGCGACACTTGAGAGTGAAGTGAGGTCAACATTCTTTGGACTTAAGACGTCATAACGAGACTTGTTAACCTGACGTGAGTATCGAGACAACTTTCAAAGGACCTTTAGGTAAATTAGTCGCTACGACTATCTTTACAAGCATCGTCCAAGTTCTTACATGACACTATTGCAGTGCCCTTTGCAAGATTGTCCGGATGAGCTCGGTGATTCTTGGAACTCGAATATGATGCGAGACCTTGTCGTGACTGTCAGGCTTTGCCATCACGAGAAGATCGGATTAGCGAGGTCCACATCGACCCGGACTCGTCAAAGGGGTGAGCAGAATCTCGAACACCACTTCATGAGTCGAAGAGTTAGGGACTCGACTTAGTTGTCGACAAAAGACTCGACGAATCGACCGTCGATGAAGAGGTACACCTAGGTAAGCAATTCTGCGAACAGAAAGGAAACGTCCTCGACACAACTAAGAAATCCTTATCCAAGGTTCAACTTGGACTAGTTCTCCTCGTCGGTCGCAACGTTCTCGCAGTATTCTACCCTAGGTCATCGGTGGTCACCAATACACTCGGTTTGACCTAGAAGGCATTTCATCGAGCATCTAGGCTACACCTAGGATTCGAAGAGTCTCGCCTTGACCAAACCCTAATTTGGCTAAACGATTGTCGACCGTTGTGTCGTGGTTGTGTTTCAGCATCATGTACGTTACAGGCATCCTTCATCTCGATGCCAGGACACGATGATGGCTCGGAACGTCACGATGATGTCATATGGTCAACGACGTCGACGCGGCTCATGGTGGAGCATCACGAGCACGTACGGACAGGCCAGTGTGATACAAACGATACAAGAGGTCAACTTAGGGACTCCTATAGGAATGATATCAACGCGGAACATGGGCGTACAACTTGACGATACATGAGTAACCTTAGCGATCATGACGAACGGACGTCGGTGACGTCAAGCAAGGTAGTTCAGGGTAAGGCTCACCTTGTAGGCATTTCGCCGAACACCTTGATGTGTACTTGAGTTCCATCGCGTCATCACCATTCAAAGGGTATCTTGGCACATGTACTTGTCAATTGCCACCCTAGAATAGACCTGCACCCATAGACCAGCATTGAACGGCAACACACTTAGTTTTGCCTTGTAACCATTTCATCGAACACCTTGGCTGCAGTCACTGATCCAAGGAATCTTGCAAAATCAGAACCAACCTTGGACCAGTTGTCGATGCCGATGTGTCAACGACGTGTTTCTGCATATCCTCCATCACACCCCTTACTTACTTCTCTGCTAGGACATGGCCTATGAGCAGAACGTCGCGACGACGGAAAGTAGGCGTCGAAATTGGGGCAGCACAAGGCTAAGTATCACAGCACTCGTTTGAACTTTCCCGTGACGCCGAGGTGGGAGGAAGGCGGCCTGGAGATGCGCTATAGCGAGCAGCACAGCAGAGACACGCTGGGAACGGCGCGAATGGTCGGCGGATTGCGGTCACCACGCCATGGGAGGCACAGCAGTGAGGAATGCGGCGTGGATGGCGGTGTGGCCATGGCGCACAGCCGGAAGGCTTTGCAGTGAGGAGAGCTGCGGCGTGCAGAGGCTAGGGACACGGCGACGGAGCAAGGGAGCACGCGGCTGGCAGGAAAAGCGCGCAGCAGGGAGCCGGCGGCCGTCGCCGAGGTTGGTGCACGGCGGCGGACTGAGCAGGGCGGTCGCCGAGCGGGCCAGCGGTGAGGGGGCGCTAGTGGGGCGCGGACCGGTGACCGGAGGCGAGGAGGCGGCCGGCGGGGGAGGCTGGGGCGATGCGCGTGGGCTGGCGGCCAGGCGAGGAGGAGGCGCGGCGCTCCGTGGCGCTGGCGGCGGAAACCGATGGCCGGACGACGGTCGGGAAGATGCGGAGGCGGAGTAGCGATGGGGCGGCTCGGTGGAGAGCGAGACGACGGAGCAGCACGGCCCGGCGGCCAGGAGAGCGGCACGGAGGTGAGCCGGCGCGGTGGAAGACGCTCGGCGGCACTGCGGTCGGGCGACGCGATGCGGGGAGCGGGCCAGCGGCAGCGCAGGCGGTGCGACAGCTGCGGGGACGATGGAGCGCGCACGGCCGGTGGCCAGCGTGGGGCGCGACCGACGGGAGGAGCCGAGGCGACGAGGCCGGGAGAGGAGTGCTGGGCGAGCGGCGGTCAGGGCGCCGTCGGGAGCAGAGGGCGAGCGGGCTTGCTTTGGCCGGATGGGGTCGGGCGCGCTAGGATAAGGACCGGGAGAGAAGGAGCCAATTTGGTTTTTGTGACCACTAGGATAAACATGACATGTGGGGTCACTTTTTCCTAGTACTGAGGATAACTATGATATGTGGGTCCCACTCTCTTCTCCCTCCTCTTTTCAAAATTCAAATAGGGTTAGCAAGCATGCTTCAAAAATAGTCAAATTTGGCCCAGTGACGAAATAAAATGTGGAGAATTTTATGGTGCAATCAGATTTCAAAACTGAGCAAGTTGAATTTGAACTCAGATTTGAATTTGAATTCAAGTGGTGATACTTGACTCAAGGAAATAAATAGTAGATTAGGTTGAAAAATCCTGAAACTTTGAAGTTAACCTTTTTGAACCATAAGGGACCTCAGGAAAAATTTGGAGTTGATTTGGACAAGGTTGAGCACAAAGTTTAAATTTGAAGTCGACGTGGATTAAACTCTCAGTACGTGTCCAATAAATGGGAAACGTGCTTCAAAAATTTTGAAACTTTACCGAGAGTCTAATTGGAATATTAGAAGGTCATGGAAAAATTTACGGCATGAGAATTGAATATTTTTGAATGTCCCATTTTAGGGTTGAAATAATTCCTATTAAGATTTTAAGTTTTAACAAGTCCATATTTGTAGTGAACATGGGTTAACGCACGTGATACATGTGAGTTTGGATTTCTAAGTTCATTTTCAAAAATTTTTAAGTTCACATTTTTACATTTTTGTTCTTCCGAAAAGCGGGCTTTTACAAGAGTTTACCGAGATTGATCCGCTCTCGGCGGCGTACCTTACCTCTTACCTTGAAGACGGAGCGTCGTTACAGAAATACTATAACAAGTTAGTTCACCACCTTTATAACTTATACTAGTAATAGTCCTTAATGGGCATATAGCTAATCCTCACTCGACTACTTTGGAGTTTTCGAAAATAGGCTCTTTTCGAGCGTGCTATTCCCAATGAAGCTCTGATACCATGTCTATGGGGACCAGAGTCCACACATCCGAGGATCTCATTGGGTGGTGCCGTGCGATGCGGCACCTAACAGCACACACGAAAAGGATACCAAAACATATAAAGTTTTCATTTCATAATAAGAAGAGTTTACAAAAGAGTGTACCCCAAGGGTACACACGCAGCGGAAAATACATACTCATAATCTCACCTAACTAAGCAGGAGAGAATACATCCATGCCCTAGGACGCTTCTCACTAGCAACATGAAGAACATTCAGTAGCGGCGTGGTTCACATGAGATTTATCACGACACCTCGAGTCTCATGTACAACCTGAACAGCAGAAATAAAACTAATACCTGCAAAAAATCGTTAAAGCGCAAATGTGAGCATAAGGCTCAGCAAGACTTAACCGTCTCACTAGACATATGCAGGGGGACACTAGACATAGGTAAAGAATAGCATAAATAGACTCGCCTACAAGTGGATCCTTATTATCAGGTTTTATGTAGCAAATGACATTCTCCAAGCACGGCACATCATGGGATCCACAATCAAACAAGAAACGCTTTACCGATGATATGACATGCTCAGAGAACATAATGCTATTACAGCTAAAGTATGGGGAAATTGTAAACTTTAATTTTGCTATCTCTAAGTCATAAAATGTTGCAAAGAAATTATAATTCAATGCAATATAATTTTCCTGCTTCTTTAGTATTTACTACGTCACGACAGCGACGGACAAGTGGTACTCTATTACCGCGAGAGACGGTGATTGCAATCAGGACACAACCGGACTGCACGACACGCACACCCGCGTGGGAGACACATACGTGCTCTCCTCCCCGCGTCATACGTGGCCACCTTTCACCCAAGACCCCAATGTCGACAAACCCCTTCATCCCGAGCAAAAGGTCCCCTACACGGACACGTCGAAGTTGCCCGCTAGAAGATTTACACCTTTATGCCTTCGCATCTCCATTCAAGGACAACCGAGGAGTCTCCACACTACAGTCTGGAGTTACATCAGTTTAATGGGTCCCATATACCATTATGCAACCGGTACATTTCAAGCTTGCCCAACGGTGCCGTATACGGCACGGTCCTCAAGCGACACAGGCAGGGCTATGCGACCGAGACTCAATTCTCGCCGCTTCCTATCCATCCCCTGCCCGGTCTCCATTTCATTATATTGTGCCATTTTCTATCCAACCAATCCCGTGAGATATGTCCTACATCTCTCGCGAGTAGATTCCAACTACTCGACTTCTACCGGATTTCCTATGCATTAGCAAAGTAGTTACTACAGGTCAAACTGTAACTCGTTCCAACCAAACCGTGGGATTTGTGGTCATGCAAGTGGAGTATCAAACACCTTATACGTAATGCACAATATCAACTGAAGACGTAAGTGAATAAAACTGGAAAACTTTGAAAAGCTCTTAAATGCAAACTGGGGCTTGCCTTAGTTTGCGACTCCAATAAATGTCAATTGTTAGTGGTCCTTCTGTGCAGACTCCGCCAAGGACTTCAAGTGGACACCCTGGCCTTCTCCTCCAAGCGAAACTTCTCGTCGATCACCTATCATCACGTTCCTATCGACATGATATGCATATAAGTAATTAAGTAATTAATTAATTTAATAATAGACTCCACGGGGTTGTGTAAACACTAAGAATGAGGAGTTTGACTAGGAAGGACAGATATGCCTCTGTTTTGTGGATAAACAAAGGATGGAGTCAAATGGTCATAGTAGTATCGAGATGTGAATTGAAAGGTGCAATGTAAGCACACATTGCAACTTGGCACTCAACACTCGACGTTATGCCACTCAAGGACGATACAGCTGAATGGTGTGGAAGTGTTGGACTGGTAGTGTAATGATGACCTAAGAGTCAGGGTGGGACATTGAAAGCTTGAGTATGAGTGGAGTGTACAAGACGAAGGTCGCGATTTAGCAGTCGGCCACTGAACTTGACTTAACTCATAAATGAGTAAACCTAGTTAAGTGAGCAGTGCTGTCGTAGGGTCCTGACTTAGGGTGAACCATGATGGAACCTAACAACAATTAGGACTGAATTGAGATCAACATGGCTTGGACTTAAGAAGTCATTACAAGCACTGTTAACCTAGCATGAGTACCAAGACAACGTTCAAATGACTTTTAGGTAAACCAGTTGCTAGGACTAACGTCGCAAGCATCGTTCAGGTGCTTATACGACGACACTAATGTAGTGTCTTCTGCAAGCTTGTCTAGGTGAGCTCAGTAAGTTCACAGGACATCAACATGACGCGAGGATCTGCCGTGATGATGTGTTTTGCCATATCGGGAAGATCGTCTCCTCGACGTTCACATCGACCCGGACTCGTCAACAGTGGTGAGCAGAATCTCGAACACCACCTCATGAGTCGGAGAGTTAGGGACTTGACTTAGTCATCGACAAAAGACTCGATGAACCTACCATCGATGAAGAGGTACACCTTGGTAAGCAATTCTGCAAACGGAAAGGAAACGTCCTCAACACGACTAAGAAATTCTTATCCAAGGTTCCAATTGGACTAGTTCTCCTCGTCGGTCGCAACGTGCTCGCAGTATTCTACCCTAGGTCATCGGTGGTCACCAATACACTCAGTTTGACCTAGAAGGCATTTCATCGAGCATCTAGGCTACACCTAGGACTCGACGAGTCTTGCCTTGACCAAACCCTAATTTGGCTAAACAGATCTCGACCGTTGTGTCGTGGTTGTGTTTCAGCATCATGTACGTTACCGGCATCCTTCATCTCGATGCCAGGACACGGTGATGGCTCAGAACGTCACAACGACGTCATATGGTCAACAACGTCGACGCGGCTCATGGCGGAGCATCACGAGCACGCACGGTCAGGCCAACGTGATACAAACGACAAAAGAGGTCAACTTAGGGACTCCTATAGGAATGATATCAATGCGAAAATTGGACGTACGACTTGACGACACATGAGTAATCTTAGCGATCATGACGAACGGACGTCGGTGACATCAAGCAAGGTATTTCAGGGCAAGGCTCACCTTGTAGGCATTTCGCCGAACATCATGGGTGTGTATTTGATTTCCGTCGCTTCATCACCATTCAAAGGGTATCTTGGCACCTGGGCTTGTCGAGTTGCCACATCACCATACCCCTGCATCAAGACCAGCTCTGAACATCAATGAAGTTGGTTCATTCTTTGTAAGCATTTCATCGAACAACTTAGCTGCAGTCACTGATCCAATCACTCTTGCAAAATAAGAGCTAACCTTGGACCAGTTGTCGATGTGGGCGTGTCAACAACGTGTTCTTTCATATCACACATCTCACAGGTCACTCGCTTCGCTGGTTGGGTGCATCCATGGCGCGGAACGGGGCGACGATGTCGGGTGTTGACCACCGGTTGAGGTGTTGGTCAGCGGCGATGTGTGGAGAAACGGCAAGCGGACTGAGTGCCCTCGATAAACGGCGGAAAAGGGAACGCACGGCAGGCGAAGCGCGACATAGCAGCGGGCATGGTCAGCAGAAGGCGGCTATGGTGTGCAGGCTAGGCGTGTGCAACAGCGACCATGGCGCGCTGGAATTGGAACAGGGCACAAGCAGGATGGCACAGCCATGGTACGGGTGGTCGGCGTGGCGCAGCCTGCAGCGGCGGCTGGAACGTGACGCGCAGCAGTGGGCTGGGCGCAGCATCAGCGGCCAGGGGCACACAACCGCAGGAGCAGAGGGGAGCCGCGCACGGCGTTGGTGGCGCGTGGGGCGGTGCCGGTGAAGAGCCGAAGCAGCGTGGCGCGGGAACTCCACCGGAGGCGGGCGGACGGCGGCCATGGCGAGCGGCATACGACGGCGCCGGTGAGGAGCAGAGACGGGTGCGTCGTTGGGGCGAGCGTGGGCGTGCGGGGACGCTGCCAGCAGGGGGCGACGGGGGAGGTGTGCAGGTCGGGTGTCGCGTAGGCGTGCGGCGCAGGGACAGCACACGGCGGCAAGGGGCACGGCCGGCGAGGTAGGCGCGGGGCGGTGCCGTGGCCAGGGGCGCATGGGAGGTGTGGAGGCGCGAGGTCGGGCGAGGAGGCAGGGGCCGGCCGGGAGGTGGAGCGTACAGAGGCGGTGCGGCGACGGGGCGGCTCGGCGCTCGGCCAGGGCGTCGTGGAGTAGGGGGCGACGCGCGCGGCGCGGCCTGGGAGAGGAGTCGGGCGAGCGGGAGCGAGGCGCCGTGCGCCGGAGGTGAAGTGCCGGCGTAGCGAGCGGCGCTGTGGCCGGACGGGGTCGGGAGGGAGAAGGAAGGCGCGAGGGAAGAAGAAACGGGGTCGGGCGCTGATAAGGACCGAGAGAGAGAAGCAAAGTTGGTTTTTGTGGCCATGAGGATAGACATGACATGTGGGACCCACTTCACTCTCCTCCCTTCTCCTTTTCAAAATTCAAATAGAGATAGAAATCATGCTTCATAAATATTCAACTTTGGCCCAATGACTAAATAAAATATGAAGAATTTTATGGTGCAACCAGATTTCAAAACTGAGCAAGTTGAATTTGAACTCAAGTTTGAATTTGAATTCAAGTGGTGATACTTGACTCATGAAAATAAATAGTAGATTAGGTTCAAAAATCCTGAAACTTTGAAGTTAACCTTTCTGAACCATAAGGGACCTCAGGAAAAAATTGGAGTTGATTTGGACAAGGTTGAGCCCAAAGTTTAAATTTGAAGTCGGCGTTGATTAAACTCTCAGTACGTGTCCAATAAATGGGAAACGTGCTTCAAAAATTTTGAAACTTTACCGAGAGTCTAGTTGGAATATTAGAAGGTCATGGAAAAATTTACGACATGAGATTTGAATATTTTTGGATCCCATTTTAGGGTTGGAATAATTCCTTCTTCTTTCCCTCTATTTTGTTTTCTTTTCTCCTTTAATTTTTCATTGAAAATGTGAATACTTGGAAATTAAGGATTTTACTCCTTAAGTTCCAATATACATTAGCAATCATGTTCTGTATGTAAAATTTTAACAAGTCCCTATTTTAAGTGAACATTGGTTAACTTATATGGTTCATGTGAGTTTGGATTTCCAAGTCCATTTTCAAAATTTTTAAGTTCGCATTTTTGCGTTTTTGTTCTTCCAAAAAACGGGCTTTTACAACTCGCTCCTAACTTCCTTTGCATGTGAGTTTGTGAATAGATTTCTATGTGATGATTTAATTGTTATTAGGAATAATAGAAGATTAACAAGTGAAGGGAAGAGGCCTTGGGAACTTGGAGAACCAGCTAGGACGTCCACAAGTTGATGGAATCAGTTTACAACTCGGACTCGAGTTCAACTTGGAGTCCTGGAGCAGTCCACCTTAAAACGGACGCCCAGGGTGCATACAAACTCCGTTTTCGACATTCAACATATGCACGGAAAGAGGAGAAGATATAATTTCCAATAGCTCTGGTACCACCTAAAAATTCTTCCGGATTCATTGGGAATCGTTGAAACAAGTCGAGTCCAGATTTCTGTCCAGTGCTGCACCACCGAATTTGGTCTTTGGGCCTTGTATCCCGTATGAGTCCATTTGGGACGCGTCTAAGCGTGTTTTGGCCGAACCCTAGCCTTTAAATATTGCAGCTTCCAATCATATTCGATGGGTTTTTGCTTAGATCAACAATATTGCTGTTCTACAGTTTGTGAGATCCCAACTTTGCGATTTCAGATCGTGCCTTTGATGTTCTTGCTTGTGTTCTCGGTTGCACTTGCAGAGATTAGACCTCTTAGCGAGGTCAAGCGTGTGCAGCACGGTTGATAACCAACAGAGAAGTGGTGTAGTGATTGCAGGGGTATTTGAACTGCTCGAGTGCCGCGAATCATCAACATTGAGTTCTCCACCCCAATCGACTTATCTTTCAGAAGATCGGGCCTAAACTACTCATCAATTGGTATCATATTTACAGGTTACCCGTGAGGTATATTTGTTTTCCTTCCATTAGATCGGTTTTGTCTTGTACCTAGAGTCTAAAGAAAAGCCACAAAAAAACTAATCGTTATTACCGCTTCCTAGACTATAGTGCCCGCTGTTTCGTTTTCCAGTTTGCATTGTTGAGTTTGCATTCGTATGGTCGAATCTTGTTGGTGGTTTAGCTTTGTGTTTTTGGGTCCTAGTTATTGTGTTTTGTCCTTGTTTTCTAGCTGTTCGATACCTATTTCACAATCCTTAAACAACAAACCGATTCACCACATTCATCGATTTGCCCTTGCTAGCCGCCTTGCGTGAACTTCCACATCGCCAACCCTATATTAGGTGACAAACCTTTGTGCCACTCATCCTTGAATCATCACACACCACCCCATTAGTTTCTGTGCAAATTCCCCATCATTTTCATATATGATTGCGAGTTCTGTTCTCAAACCGAGTTGGAATCAACATCCAAAAACTGTAACTCGGACAACCTACCTTAAAACGGCCATAACTTTCGCATACGAACTCAAAATCGGGCAATTTTTTTTTCAAATTGATCTACGCAAAATTTCGCATCTAGTTTTCTGCAGCTTAGTGCAGCTTAGCCGCGTTCGGCGAAATTAGATTACCCAAATTCCCCTCGGAAGATAGGCTATCCAGCCTCCGAAGTTTCAGCACAAATTATAAAGGATATTCATGATTTTCTATAGGCTGCATATTACATTCAATTGAGCTTCAAATTTGTGTGCTTCATATTTTTGTGCTCCTGTGTAATGAAAAAATATCAAAAAATATTACAAAAAAAAAGAAAACAAGTAGTGAAGAGCATGCATATTAAAGCAATTGGCATATACTACTTGTGCTGTGATTGTTGGTTATATCATTATGTCTTCCTTTTGCCTTGCTACTTCCTTGTGTTGTGCTAGGCCCTAGAGCACTTTGTTGACCAGCAACAGTTTCCTACATTGAATATTTAATCAACTTTGTTTACCTGTTAACGATTTCTGCTCATTAGCCACCATAGTATGCCATCGAAGCTCCTCCTTTCTCTTGAGCATAACAGGTACCTTTGCAATCACTCCACACTTCATTGGTTCATCTCACCATCTGAACCACCTGTTGTGTCGGTAAGAACACTTGTAAGAGCGTGGTAAGACGCTTGAGCGAGAGAGATTGTTTTCTTCCATCTTTCACGTGGTCACTGTAGTTGATAGGGATAACATATTTTTGTTGTCTTTTGTTTCTTACTAACAATGGCAGGAGAAAACAATGATGACGAATGTGTTCAACATGCTGAGTTACATGTTATGATGAAGCCCATGTCAGATATGTTCGCCAAATACAACGCATCAACGGAGGAGTTATTGGCGAACTTGACTCGCCAACTTGATGACCTTGCTCTTCGGATGAATACTCTTGAGGCTCGGTTACTTCTCGCTAGAAGACATGAAGACAATGCTTATGATGATATGGAAGATCACAATAATCAGCCAAGACTGCCACTTTATCGTCGAGGTATGAGAGGTAACAATCATCATAACAATTATAATCATCCTCCTGGTGATCCTTTTGCTAAAGTGAAATGTACTATACCCTCTTTTTTTGGTGCTTATGATGCTGAGTCTTACCTTCATTGGGAGATGACAGTAGAGCAAAAATTTAATGTCCATCTTGTTCCTGAACAACATAGAGTTCGTCAAACCACTAGTGAGTTTAAGGACCTCGCTATCATATGGTGGAATGAACTCGTTAAAACTAGAACTGATCCTCCAACATGGGAAAGATTAAAAAAAGTTATGCGTGTTCGATTTGTTCCTCCATCTTTTTAGTAGGACCTTCACAAAAATAGACCATGGTAACATGTCCGTACAGGAGTATTATCAAGAGTTACAAAAGCGTATGCTGCATTGTGGTGTAATAGAGGACATGGATGATAAAATAGCTCGTTTTTATGAGGAGTTGAGGTGTGAAATTGAGGACATTGTTGATTACAATGAATATGATACTGTTTAGGGCTGACAACAACAGCAACAATGCACGAGGAGCAACTTCACGCCACATCCGACATCTACACCATCCAAAACAGCACCATCTTCGACCCTCTGTGCAGCGACTACACCATCCAATGGCAGCTAACGAACTACACCTGCTGCTCCACCTTCTCGCGTGCCGGAGGGCAGCAAGGCGACATCATTCAAGCCTTCATCGTCCACTCCTTCTATGAGTCGTACTTCCGATATTAAGTGTCACCGCTGCCAGGGACTTGGTCATATGATGGGAGATGGCCCAAGCAAATGAGCATACATAGCACGCGATGATGGCGATTGGATGTTGAAGATGAATATTCTCTTGCTACTGACTTTACAGATCCATATGACGAACACACCGAAGAAGAGTTACTTGGTACAGTGGCGACGAAGAACTATAGAGGCATCATTGTGCAACGTGCCTTTAGCTCCAAAGTGGAGGCCGACGACATGCTACATCAACACAACCTCTTCCACATGTTTCTCGTCGTCAAGAACTATCGTGAACACACTATAATTGATAGAGGTAGCTGCAATAACTTCGCGAACACGAACGTCATCAAGAAACTTGGTCTGACAACAAGAGCACACCCTCATCCATACCACATTCAATGGTTCAACAACAGTGATAAGGTTTGGATAACACAAACAGTGCTAATAGATTTTTCAGTTGGTTCTTACCATGATGTTGCTGATTTTGATGTCGTGCCTATGGATGCTTGTTCTCTTTTATTGGGTCGTCCTTGGGAATTTGGTACAGATGCTATTCATCATGGTAGAAATAATAAATATACTCTCATGCATAAAGGAAATAAAACCACTTTGCATCCCATGACTCCTGCTGAAATTGTGCATTTTGAGAAGAGTAAAATTTGTGATGGCAAAGCAACAAAACTAGAATCTGAAAAACAGCAAGTCATTAAGTTAAAATCACCATCATTGCTTGCAACTAAATCTGACCTTGCTGATTTATTTGATGCTAAGGGGATGTGTTATGCTTTATTATGCAAAGAAGCCATGTTTTCACTTCATGAATTGTCTATTGCATTGCCCCCTACTGTTGCTAACCTTTTGCAGGAGTTTGAGGATGTGTTTCCCTCTGAGATACCCCCTAGTTTACCACCCATGAGAGGCACTGAATGCAAGATAAATTTGATTCCAGGAGAAAGCTTGCCAAATCGTGCAGCATACAGGTTGAATCCAGAGGAAACTAAGGAAATTCAGTGACAAGTCCAAGATCTTTTGGACTGCGGGTACATTCATGAAAGCCTTAGCCCTTGTTCTGTTCCTGTTCTTTTGGTTCCTAAGAAAGATGGTAGTCAGCGCATGTGTGTTGATTGTCGAGCGATTAGTAACATCACCATTCGATATTATTATCCTATTCCTCACATAGATGACACGCTTGATGAATTGAGTGGTGCTATCATCTTCACAAAAATTGATTTGTGTAGTTGTTACCACCAAATTAGAATGGCACTAGGAGATGAATGGAAAACTGCATTTAAAACCAAGTTTAGATTTATGAGTGGTTAGTCATGCCTTTTGGTTTAACTAATGCACCCAACACCTTTCTGTGATTAATGAACGAGGTTATACGTGCTTTCATTGGACAATTCATGGTGGTTTACTTCGACGATATCCTCATTTACAGCAAGTCATATGATGAACATCTTGATCACTCACGTGTTGTTTTTACTATTTTGATGGATGCATGTTTATTTGGTAACCTCGAAAAGTGCATCTTTTGCACCAATCGAGTCTTGTTTCTTGGCTATCACTACTACAATAAGCCTTATCGCAGGCGGCTCCAAACCTATTATCACACGCAGTTTTTAAAACCGCCTAAAACGAAGAGCCTGTGATAATCCGTAATTTCACAAGCGGAGAAGTGATACCGCCTGTGAAGGAACATTATCACTGGCGGTTTTTACTTATGCTAGCCGCCTGTGAATATAAGTTATCATGGGCGGGTGGTTCAGCATATATATCCGCCTGTGATAATTGTCTTATCACATGCAGGTCTTGCAGCATAACTAACCGCCTGTGATAACAGTAACCGCCTGTGATAATTCGGTTATCATAGATGGTTCTTTACCTGTATCTAGCAGCCCGTGATAATTGTTTTTCACAGGCATGCCTAGCCGTTGGTTAATAACCGCTTGTGATAAGGTATAACTACTGCTGTTATTTTTAATTTCTAGGTCAATTCAATATAACCACAGAACAAACATCAACAATAATATCACAGAACAAAAGTCAACAATATTATCATCACAGAAGTCAATTTCACTAAAGCAATATACACATGTACAAGTTAAACATACAATTCATCTCATAGTTTACAAGTTTTCACTAAAAACTGTTTCTATTTGCATAGTCGCAAAGTTCTGGCACATCAGCTGCTGCACCATTCTCATCAAAGAACTTCCCTTTTTTGTGCAAAATTTCGCGACGAATGAACTGACAGAGTTCAGAAGCAATCCTGTGGGCTCCTCCATCAGGAATACTTCTACAAACCGGCCATTCTTCGTTCAGATTCTTCGTGTGCTGCAATATAACACATAACAAGGTTTAGAATGTGTTGGTTTGAACAATCTCAAAGTATAGATCACAGTGAGAGTATACAGGAATTTAGTTGATATTTTTGGAGCAGTTGTACTATGAGCAATTGAATTTTGAAGTTGGAATCAAAATATGAAAATAATGTTTCTGGTAATATTGAACAGCAGAGAATATAAGTATTAAACTATGCTAGTTACAATGAAAATGAAACTCAAAAGTAAGAAAATAAGGTATCGACATTAAGGATAACTTACATCCTCACGATTCACTCTATATACGCCGGCGGTCTGAAGATGCTCGTATACATAATACCCGCATAAGACACTCCCAGCAGGATGCTTCGGACAAACATAATATGTTTTAATGTCCAATGCATTCGTATTGGAAGGTCTCTCACCGCCAAGCCGTTCCGCGTAAAACCGCCAAGCGCTGTAATACAAGAAATGTCATATAAATCATGTCAACACATTCTAAATGTGTGTAAATTAAAATTATCGAATAAACGTACAATTTCAAAATGGAAAGGAAATCTTTGTAATGATCTGGTGGGAAATCGACCGAGTCCAAGACTGTTGCCTTTCCTTGCATTGGCTTGATGAAGATCATTATGTAGTGATCACTACAAACACACAAACACATGTGTTAACAATTACCAATAACTGCTATTTCAATGTCATGTGTCGAACTTACTCGAAGCTGTACAGAGCCTTTACGAGGTCCTTGCCGTCTCTGACAATGTTAAACATTGCATGTCCTATGTAAGCTGCAACTTCTGTCCTTTTATCCTTCTTAAGTTTTGTGATTGCTTTTTCAAATTTTTTTTTCATGTGCTTGAACTGTTCTGAGTTTTGATCCACCTGGACGTCGAATAGCGCCTTTGCAATCCGAGTAGGGTCAAGGATACCTGTCTTGCGGGCCAACTTTTCATTATCCATGTATTGCATCCTATTGAAGAAGTCTAGAATTGTTATAATATCATGAAATGCATATGCGTGTAGTATGAAAAGCAAATAAAAAATATTAGAGCACTTACAAGCACCAGACGGGCAGCAGGTTGATTTCGAGCATGCCCCGATGCAAAAGGGAACGCAGCTCTTCAAATAAAATGACTCGTCTATCTTCTCCAGTGCTCCAGAATTCTTGTTTTGGAATACGAAATGTGACGCAATTAAGACCATATCTTGTGCTGGCAAGGATGTACCACTCATGCATTCATCTGAGTGGGACGGGTTGTTTGCTAAGTTGTACGGATGTCATGAATGGCTTCCCATTGTCAAATTTAGGATGAACATCCTTAAGCTTGTATATTGGAACTCCTGGTTTAACTAAAGCCGTCCGCTGATTATACATGACACCGTCTTCTTCCCACTCCTCGATATTTCCTAATTCTGGCTCATGAGAAGAACGAGATGCACTCGATTTTATAATATTTTCCTTCAAAGTTTCCAAATACTTTGACACTTTTGATGAAGGTTTCTTATTTTCATATGGGCTAACTTTGATAGGCACTAATGATCGAGGAGTAGTACTCGGAAGTTGGACACTGGCTTGTTGAACCTATTGTTCAACTGATTGCTCTTTACTCCCAGCAGCTGGCTCTAGTACTACTTCAAGCTGTTGCTCAACTGGTTGCTCTTTACTAGCAACAGCTTGCTCTTGTACTGCTTGAAGCTGTTGTCCAACTTGTTGCTCTTGGATATCTTTACTAGCAAGGTTACTATCATCCTTGCTGAGACATAGGGGGAGTTGATCTTCCTGGACTGGGAGTGGATCTTCATGCACTTTTGCCTTAGAAGATGGGGTTGCAGTATTTGGAGATGCGACGGGGCCAGATTGATCCGCTCTCGGCGGCGTACCTTACCTCTTACCTTGAAGACGGAGCGTCGTTACAGAAATACTATAACAAGTTAGTTCACCACCTTTATAACTTATACTAGTAATAGTCCTTAATGGGCATATAGCTAATCCTCACTCGACTACTTCGGAGTTTTCGAAAATAGGCTCTTTTTGAGCGTGCTATTCCCAATGAAGCTCTGATACCATGTCTATGGGGACCAGAGTCCACACATCCGAGGATCTCATTGGGTGGTGCCGTGCGATGCGGCACCTAACAGCACACACGAAAAGGATACCAAAACATATAAAGTTTTCATTTCATAATAAGAAGAGTTTACAAAAGAGTGTACCCCAAGGGTACACACGCAGCGGAAAATACATACTCATAATCTCACCTAACTAAGCAGGAGAGAATACATCCATGCCCTAGGACGCTTCTCACTAGCAACATGAAGAACATTCAGCAGCGGCGTGGTTCACATGAGATTTATCTCGACACCTCGAGTCTCATGTACAACTTGAACAGCAGAAATAAAACTAATACCTGCAAAAAATCGTTAAAGTGCAAACGTGAGCATAAGGCTCAGCAAGACTTAACCGTCTCACTAGACATATGTTGGGGGACACTAGACATAGGTAAAGAATAGCATAAATAGACTCGCCTACAAGTGGATCCTTATAATCAGGTTTTATGTAGCAAATGACATTCTCCAAGCACGGCACATCATGGGATCCACAATCAAACAAGAAACGCTTTACCGATGATATGACATGCTCAGAGCACATAATGCTATTACAGCTAAAGTATGGGGAAATTGTAAACTTTAATTTTGCTATCTCTAAGTCATATAATGTTGCAAAGAAATTATAATTCAATACAATATAATTTGCTGGCTTCTTTAGTATTTACTACATCACGACAGCGACGGACAAGTGGTACTCTATTACCGCGAGGGACGGTGATTGCAATCAGGACACACCCGGACTGCACGACACGCACACCCGCGTGGGAGACACATACGTGCTCTCCTCCCCGCGTCATACGTGGCCACCTTTCACCCAAGACCCCAATGTCTACAAACCCCTTCATCCCGAGCAAAAGGTCCCCTACACGGACACGTCGAAGTTGCCCGCTAGAAGATTTACACCCTTATGCCTTCGCACCTCCATTCAAGGACAACCGAGGAGTCCCCACACTACAGTCTCGAGTTACATCAGTTTAATGGGTCCCATATACCATTATGCAACCGGTACAGTTCAAGCTTGCCCAACGGTGCCGCATATGGCACGGTCCTCAAGCGACACAGGCAGGGCTATGCGACCGAGACTCAATTCTCGCCGCTTCCTATCCATCCCCTGCCCGGTCTCCATTTCATTATATTATGCCATTTTCTATCCAACCAATCCCGTGAGATATGTCCTACATCTCTCGCGAGTAGATTCCAACTACTCAACTTCTACCGGATTTCCTACGCATTAGCAAAGCAGTTACTACAGGTGAAACTGTAACTCGTTCCAACCAAACCGTGGGATTTGTGGTCATGCAAGTGGAGTATCAAACACCTTATACGTAATGCACAATATCAACTGAAGACGTAAGTGAATAAAACTGGAAAACTTTGAAAAGCTCTTAAATGCAAACAGGGGCTTGCCTTAGTTTGCGACTCGAATAAATGTCAATTGTTAGTGGTCCTTCTGTGCAGACTCCGCCAAGGACTTCAAGTGGACACCCTGGCCTTCTCCTCCAAGCGAAACTTCTCGTCGATCACCTATCATCACGTTCCTATCGACATGATATTCATATAAGTAATTAAGTAATTAATTAATTTAATAATAGACTCCACAGGCTTGTGTAAACTCTAAGAATGAGGAGTTTGACTAGGAAGGACAGTTATGCCTCCGTTTTGTGGATAAACAAAGGATGGATTCAAGTGGTCGTAGTAGTATTGAGATGTGAATTGAAAGGTGCAATGTAAGCACACATTGCAACTTGGCACTCAACACTCGACGTTATGCCACTCAAGGACAATACAGCTGAATGGTGTGGAAGTGTTGGACTGGTAGTGTAAGGATGACCTAAGAGTCAGGGTGGGACATTGAAAGCATGAGTATGAGTGGAGTGTACAAGACGAAGTTCGCGATTTAGCAGTCGACCACTGAACTTGACTTAACTCATAAATGAGTAAACCTAGTTAAGTGAGCAGTGCTGTTGTAGGGTCCTGACTTAGGGTGAACCGTGATGGAACCTAACAACACTTGGGACTGAATTGAGATCAACATGGCTTGGACTTAAGAAGTCATTACAAGCACTGTTAACCTAGCATGAGTACCAAGACAATGTTCAAATGACTTTTAGGTAAACCAGTTGCTACGACTAACGTCGCAAGCATCGTTCAGGTGCTTACACGACGACACTAATGTAGTGTCTTCTGCAAGCTTGTCTAGGTGAGCTCAGTAAGTTCACAAGACTTCAACATGATGCGAGGATCTGCCGTGACGATGTGTTTTGCCATATCGGGAAGATCGTCTCCTCGACGTTCACATCGACCCGGACTCATCAACAGTGGTGAGCAGAATCTCGAACACCACCTCATGAGTCGGAGAGTTAGGGACTTGACTTAGTCGTCGACAAAAGACTCGATGAACCTACTGTCGATGAAGAGGTACACCTAGGTAAGCAATTCTGCAAACGGAAAGGAAACGTCCTCGACACGACTAAGAAATTCTTATCCAAGGTTCCACTTGGACTAGTTCTCCTCGTCGGTCGCAACGTGCTCGCAGTATTCTACCCTAGGTCATCGGTGGTCACCAATACACTCGGTTTGACCTAGAAGGCATTTCATCGAGCATCTAGGCTACACCTAGGACTCGACGAGTCTTGCCTTGACCAAACCCTAATTTGGCTACACGACTGTCGACCGTTGTGTCGTGGTTGTGTTTCAGCATCATGTACGTTACAGGCATCCTTCATCTCGATGCCAGGACACGGTGATGGCTCGGAACGTCACGACGACGTCATATGGTCAACGACGTCGACGCGGCTCATGGCAGAGCATCACGAGCACGCACGGTCAGGCCAACGTGATACAAACGACAAAAGAGGTCAACTTAGGGACTCCTATAGGAATGATATCAATGCGAAAATTGAAAGAACGACTTGACGACACATGAGTAATCTTAGCGATCACGACGAACGGACGTCAGTGACGCCAAGCAAGGTATTTCAGGGCAAGGCTCACCTTGTAGGCATTTCACCGAACATCTTGGGTGTGTATTTGATTTCCATCGCTTCATCACCATTCAAAGGGTATCTTGGCACCTGGGCTTGTCGAGTTGCCACATCACCATACCCCTGCATCAAGACCAGCTCTGAACATCAATGAAGTTGGTTCTTTCCTTGTAAGCATTTCATCGAACACCTTAGCTGCAGTCACTGATCCAATCACTCTTGCAAAATAAGAGCTAACCTTGGACCAGTTGTCGATGTGGGTGTGTCAACAACGTGTTCTTGCATCTCACACATCTCACAGGTCATAGGGCGACGATGTCGGGTGTTGACCACCGGTTGAGGTGTTGGACACGGCGATGTGTGGAGAAACGGCAAGCGGACTGAGTGCCCTCGATGAACGGCGGAAAAGGGAACGCAAGGCAGGCGAAGCGCAACATAGCAGCGGGCATGGTCAGCAGAAGGCGGCTATGGTGTGCAGGCTAGGCGTGTGCAACAGCGACCATGGCGCGCTGGAATTGGAACAGGGCACAAGCAGGATGGCACAGCCATGGTACGGGTGGTCAGCGTGGCGCAGCCTGCAGCGGCGGCTGGAACGCGACGCGCAGCAGGGGGCTGGGCGCAGCATCGGTGGCCAGGGGCGCACAACCGCAGGAGCAGAGGGGAGCCGCGCACGGCGTTGGTGGCGCGTGGGGCGGTGCTAGTGAAGAGTCGAAGCAGCGCGGCACGGGAACTCCACAGGAGGCGGGCGGACGGCGGCCATGGCGAGCGGCACACGGCGGCGCTGGTGAGGAGCAGAGACGGGCGCGTCGTCGGGGCGAGCGCGGGCGTGCGGCGACGCTGGCAGCAGGGGGCGACGGGGGAGGTGCGCAGGTCGGGTGTCGCGCAGGCGTGCGGCGCAGGGACGGCACACGGCGGCAAGGGGCACGGCCGGCGAGGTAGGCGCGGGGCGGTGCCGTGGCCAAGGGCGCATGGGAGGTGCGGAGGCGCGAGGTCCGGCGAGGAGGCAGGGGTCGGCCGGGAGGTGGAGCGTACAGAGGTGGTGCGGCGACGGGGCGGCTCGGCGCTCGGCCAGGGCGTCATGGAGTAGGAGGCGACGCGCGCGACGCGACCTGGGAGAGGAGTCGGGCGAGCGGGAGCGGGGCGCCGTGCGCCGGAGGTGAAGTGCTGGCGTAGCGAGCGGCGCTGTGGCCAGACGGGGTCGGGAGGGAGAAGGAAGGCGCGAGGGAAGAAGAAACGGGGTCGGGCGCTGATAAGGACCGAGAGAGAGAAGCAAAGTTGGTTTTTGTGGCCATGAGGATAGACATGACATGTGGGACCCACTTCACTCTCCTCCCTTCTCCTTTTCAAAATTCAAATAGAGATAGCAGTCATGCTTCATAAATATTCAACTTTGGCCCAATGACTAAATAAAATATGAAGAATTTTATGGTGCAACCAGATTTCAAAACTGAGCAAGTTGAATTTGAACTCAGGTTTGAATTTGAATTCAAGTGGTGATACTTGACCCAAGAAAATAAATAGTAGATTAGGCTCAAAAATCCTGATACTTTGAAGTTAACCTTTTTGAACCATAAGGGACCTCATGAAAAATTTGGAGTTGATTTGCACAAGGTTGAGCCCAAAGTTTAAATTTGAAGTCGGCGTTGATTAAACTCTCAGTACGTGTCCAATAAATGGGAAACGTGCTTAAAAAATTTTGAAACTTTACCGAGAGTCTAGTTGGAATATTAGAAGGTCATGGAAAAATTTACGACATGAGATTTGAATATTTTTGGATGTCCCATTTTAGGGTTGGAATAATTCCTTTTTCTTTCCCTCTATTTTGTTTTCTTTTCTCCTTTAATTTTTCATTGAAAATGTGAATACTTGGAAATTAAGGATTTTACTCCTTAAGTTCCAATATACATTAGCAATCATGTTCTGTATGTAAAATTTTAACAAGTCCCTATTTTAAGTGAACATTGGTTAACTTATATGGTTCATGTGAGTTTGGATTTCCAAGTCCATTTTCAAAAATTTTAAGTTCGCATTTTTGCGTTTTTGTTCTTCCAAAAAATGGGCTTTTACAACTCGCTCCTAACTTCCTTTGCATGTGAGTTTGTGAATAGATTTCTATGTGATGATTTAATTGTTATTAGGAACAATAGAAGATTAACAAGTGAAGGGAAGAGGCCTTGGGAACTTGGAGAACCAGCTGCGACGTCCACAAGTTGATGGAATCAGTTTACAACTCGGACTCGAGTTCAACTTGGAGTCCTGGAGCAGTCCACCTCAAAACGGACGCCCAGGGTGCATACGGACTCCGTTTTCGACATTCAACATATGCACGGAAAGAGGAGAAGATAAAATTTCCAATAGCTCTGGTACCACCGAAAAATTCTTCCGGATTCATTGGGAATCGTTGAAACAAGTCGAGTCCTGATTTCTGTCCAGTGCTGCACCACCGAATTGGGTCTTTGGGCCTTGTATCCCGTATGAGTCCATTTGGGACGCGTCTAAGCGTGTTTTGGCCGAACCCTAGCCTTAAAATATTGCTGCTTCCAATCATATTTGATGGGTTTTTGCTTAGATCAACAACATTGCTGTTCTACAGTTTGTGAGATCCCAACTTCGCGATTTCAGATCGTGCCTTTGATGTTCTTGCTTGTGTTCTCGGTTGCACTTGCAGAGATTAGACCTCTTAGCGAGGTCAAGCGTGTGCAGCCCGGTTGATAACCAACAGAGCAGTGGTGTAGTGATTGCAGGGGTATTTGAACTGCTCGAGTGCTGCGAATCATCAACATTGAGTTCTCCACCCCAATCGACTTATCTTTTAGAAGATCGGGCCTAAACTACTCATCAATTGGTATCATATTTCAAGGTTACCCGTGAGGTATATTTGTTTTCCTTCCATTATATCGGTTTTGTCTTGTACCAAGAGTCTAAAGAAAAGCCACAAAAAAACTAATCGTTATTACCGCTTCCTAGACTATAGTGCCTGCTGTTTCGTTTTTCAGTTTGCATTGTTGAGTTTGCATTCGTATGGTCGAATCTTGTTGGTGGTTTAGCTTTGTGTTTTTGGGTCCTAGTTATTGTGTTTTGTCCTTGTTTTCTTGTTGTTCGATACCTATTTCACAATCCTTAAACAAAAAACCGATTGACCACATTCATCGATTTGCCCTTGCTAGCCGCCTTGCGTGAACTTCCACATCGCCAACCCTAGATAAGGTGACAAACCTTTGTTCCACTCATCCTTGAATCATCACACACCACCCCATTAGTTTCTGTGCAAATTCCCCATCGTTTTCATATATGATTGCGAGTTCTGTTCTCAAACCGAGTTGGAATCAACATCCAAAAACCGTAACTCGGACAACCTACCTTAAAACGGCCATAACTTTCGCATACGAACTCAAAATCGGGCGATTTTTTTTTTTCAAATTGATCTACGCAAAATTTTGCATCTAGTTTTCTGCAGCTTAGTGCAGCTTAGCCGCGTTCGGCGAAATTAGATTACCCAAATTCCCCTCGGAAGATAGGTTATCCAGCCTCCGAAGTTTCAGCACAAATTATAAAGGATCTTCATGATTTTCTATAGGCTGCATATTACATTCAATTGAGCTGCAAATTTGTGTTCTTCATATTTTTGTGCTCCTGGGTAATGAAAAAATATCAAAAAATATTACAAAAAAGAAAACAAGTAGTAAAGAGCATGCATATTAAAGCAATTGGCCTATACTACTTGTGTTGTGATTGTTGGTTATATCATTATGTCTTCCTTTTGCCTTGATACTTCCTTGTGTTGTGCTAGGCCCTAGAGCACTTGGTTGACCAGCAACAGTTTCCTACATTGAATATTTATTCAACTTTGTTTACCTGTTAACGATTTCTGCTCATTAGCCACCATAGTATGCCATCCAAGCTCCTCCTTTCTCTTGAGCATAACAGGTACCTTTGCAATCACTCCACACTTCATTGGTTCATCTCACCATCTGCACCACCTGTTGTGTCGGTAAGAACACTTGTAAGAGCGTGGTAAGACGCTTGAACAAGAGAGATTGTTTTCTTCCATCTTTCACGTGGTCACTGTAGTTGATAGGGATAACATATGTTTGTTGTCTTTTGTTTCTTACTAACAATGGCAGGAGAAAACAATGATGACGAATGTGTTCAACATGCTGAGTTACATGTTATGATGAAGCCCATGTCAGATATGTTCGCCAAATACAACGCATCAACGGAGGAGTTATTGGCGAACTTGACTCGCCAACTTGATGACCTTGCTCTGCGGATGAATACTCTTGAGGCTCGGTTACTTCTCGCTAGAAGACATGAAGACAATGCTTATGATGATATGGAAGATCACAATAATCAGCCAAGACTGCCACTTTATCGTCGAGGTATGAGAGGTAATAATCGTCATAACAATTATAATCGTCCTTCTGATGATCCTTTTGCTAAAGTGAAATGTACTATACCCTCTTTTTTTGGTGCTTATGACGCTGAGTCTTACCTTCATTGGGAGATAACAGTAGAGCAAAAATTTAATATCCATCTTGTTCCTGAACAACATAGAGTTCGTCAAACCACTAGTGAGTTTAAGGACCTCGCTATCATATGGTGGAATGAACTCGTTAAAACTAGAACTGATCCTCCAACATGGGAAAGATTAAAAAAAGTTATGCGTGTTCGATTTGTTCCTCCATCTTTTTAGCAGGACCTTCACAAAAAATTTCAGCGCTTAGACCATGGTAACATGTCCGTATAGGAGTATTATCAAGAGTTACAAAAGGGTATGCTGCATTGTGGTGTAATAGACGACATGGATTATAAAATAGCTCGTTTTTATGAGGGGTTGAGGTGTGAAATTCAGGACATTGTTGATTACAATGAATATGATATTGTTTAGGGCTAACAACAACAGCAACAATGCACGAGGAGCAACTTCACACCGCATCCGACATCTACACCATCCAAAACAACACCATCTTCGACCCTCCGTGCAGCGACTACACCATCCAATGGCAGCTAACGAACTACACCTGCTGCTCCACCTTCTCGCGTGCCGGAGGGCAGCAAGGCGACATCATTCAAGCCTTCATCGTCCACTCCTTATATGAGTCATACTTCCGATATTAAGTGTCACCGCTGCCAGGGACTTGGTCATATGATGGGAGATGTACCGAGCAAATGAGCATACATAGCACGCGATGATGGCGATTGGATGTTGAAGATGAATATTCTCTTGCTACTGACTTTACAGATCCATATGACGAACACACCGAAGAAGAGGTACTTGGTACAGTGGCGACGGAGAACTATAGGAGCATCATTGTGCAGCGTGCCTTTAGCTCCAAAGTGGAGGCCGACGACATGCTACATCAACACAACCTCTTCCACATGTTTCTCATCGTCAAGAACTGTCGTGAACACACTATAATTGATAGAGGTAGCTGCAATAACTTCGCGAACACGAACGTCATCAAGAAACTTGGTCTGACAACAAGAGCACACCCTCATCCATACCACATTCAATGGTTCAACAACAGTGATAAGGTTTAGATAACACAAACAGTGCTAATACATTTTTCAGTTGGTTCTTACCATGATGTTGCTGATTTTGATGTCCTGCCTATGGATGCTTGTTCTTTTTATTGGGTCGTCCTTGGGAATTTGATACAGATGCTATTCATCATGGTAGAAATAATAAATATACTCTCATGCATAAAGGAAATAAAACCACTTTGCATCCCATGACTCCTGCTGAAATTGTGCATTTTGAGAAGAGTAAAATTTGTGATGGCAAAGCAACAAAACTAGAATCTGAAAAACAGCAAGTCATTAAGTTAAAATCACCATCGTTGCTTGCAACTAAATCTGACCTTGCTGATTTATTTGATGCTAAGGGGATGTGTTATGCTTTAGTATGCAAAGAAGCCATGTTTTCACTTCATGAATTGTCTATTGCATTGCCCCCTGCTGTTGCTAACCTTTTGCAGGAGTTTTAGGATGTGTTTCCCTCTGAGATACCCCCTAGATTACCACCCATGAGAGGCACTGAACACAAGATAAATTTGATTCCAGGAGCAAGCTTGCCAAATCGTGCAGCATACAGGTTGAATCCAGAGGAAACTAAGGAAATTCAGTGACAAGTCCAAGATCTTTTGGACTGCGGGTACATTCATGAAAGCCTTAGCCCTTGTTCTGTTCCTGTTCTTTTGGTTCCTAAGAAAGATGGTAGTCAGCGCATGTGTGTTGATTGTCGAGCGATTAGTAACATCACCATTCGATATTATTATCCTATTCCTCACTTAGATGACATGCTTGACGAATTGAGTGGTGCTATCATCTTCACAAAAATTGATTTGTGTAGTGGTTACCACCAAATTAGAATGGCACTAGGAGATGAATGGAAAACTACATTTAAAACAAAGTTTGGATTTATGAGTGGTTAGTCATGCCTTTTGGTTTAACTAATGCACCCAACACCTTTCTGTGATTAATGAACGAGGTTATACGTGCTTTCATTGGACAATTCATGGTGGTTTACTTCGATGATATCCTCATTTACAGTAAGTCATATGATGAACATCTTGATCACTTACGTGTTGTTTTTACTATTTTGATGGATGCACGTTTGTTTGGTAACCTCGAAAAGTGCATCTTTTGCACCAATCGAGTCTTGTTTCTTGGCTATCACTACTACAATAAGCCTTATCGAAGGCAGCTCCAAACCTATTATCACACGCGGTTTTTAAAACCGCCTAAAACGAAGAGCCTGTGATAATCCGCAACTTCACAAGCGGAGAAGTGATACCGCCTGTGAAGAAACATTATCACAGGCGGTTTTTACTTATGCTAGCCGCCTCTGAATATAAGTTATCACAGGCGGGTGGTTCAGCATATATATCTGCCTGTGATAATTGTCTTATCACAGGCAGGTCTTGCAGCATAACTAACCGCCTGTGATAATAGTAACCGCCTGTGATAATTAGGTTATCACAGATGGTTCTTTACCTGTATCTAGCAGCCTGTGATAATTGTTTTTCACAGGCATGCGTAGCCGTTGGTTAATAACCGCCTGTGATAAGGTATAACTACTGCTGTTATTTTTAATTTCTAGGTCAATTCAATATAACCACAGAACAAACATCAACAATATCATCACAGAACAAAAGTCAACAATATTATCATCACAGAAGTCAATTTCACTAAAACAATATACATATGTACAAGTTACACATACAATTCATCTCATAGTTTACAAGTTTTCACTAAAAACTATTTCTATTTGCATAGTCGCAAAGTTCTGGCACATCAGCTGCTGCACCATTCTCATCAAAGAACTTACCTTTTTTGTGCAAAATTTCGCGACGAATGAACTGACAGAGTAGAGAAGCAATCCTGTGGGCTCCTCCATCAGGAATACTTCTACAAACCGGCCATTCTTCATTCAGATTCTTCGTGTGCTGCAATATAACACATAACAAGGTTTAGAATGTGTTGGTTTGAACAATCTCAAAGTATAGATCACAGTGAGAGTATACAGGAATTTAGTTGATATTTTTGGAGCAATTGTACTATGAGCAATTGAATTTTAAAGTTGGAATCAAAATATAAAATAATGTTTCTGGTAATATTGAACAACAGAGAATATAAGTATTAAACTATGCTAGTTACAATGAAAATGAAACTCAAAAGTAAGAAAATAAGGTATCGACATTAAGGATAACTTACATACTCACGATTCACTCTATATACGCCGGCGGTCTGAAGATGCTCGTATACATAATACCCGCATAAGACACTCCCAACAGGCTGCTTCGGACAAACATAATATGTTTTAATGTCCAATGCATTCGTATTGGAAGGTCCCTCACCGCCAAGCCGTTCCGCGTAAAACCGCCAAGCGTTGTAATACAAGAAATGTCATATAAATCATGTCAACACATTCTAAATGTGTGTAAATTAAAATTATCGAATAAACGTACAATTTCAAAATGGAAAGCAAATATTTGTAACGATCTGGTGGGAAATCGACCGAGTCCAAGACTGTTGCCTTTCCCTGCGTTGGCTTGATGAAGATCATTATGTAGTGATCACTACAAACACACAAACACACGTGTTAACAATTACCAATAACTTTTATTTCAATGTCATGTGTAGAACTTACTCGAAGCTGTACGGAGCCTTTACAAGGTCCTTGTCGTCTCTGACAAAGTTAAACATTGCATGTCCTATGTAAGCTTCAACTGCTGTCCTTTTATCCTTCTTAAGTTTTGCGATTGCTTTTTCAAATTTTTTTTTTCATGTGCTTGAACTGTTCTGAGTTTTGATCCGCCTGGACGTCGAATAGCGCCTTTGCAATCCGAGTAGGGTCAAGGATACCTGTCTTGCGAGCCAACTTTTCATTATCCATGTATTGCATCCTATTGAAGAAGTCCAGAATTGTTATAATATCATGAAATGTGTATGCGTGTAGTATGAAAAGCAAATAAAAAATATTAGAGCACTTACAAGCACCAGACGAGCAGCAGGTTGATTTCGAGCATGCCCCGATGCAAAAGGGGACGCAACTCTTCAAATAAAATGACTCGTCTATCTTCTCCAGTGCTCCAGAATTCTTGTTTTGGAATACGAAATGTGACGCAATTAAGACCATATCTTGTGCTAGCAAGGATGTACCACTCATGCATTCATCTGAGCGGGACGGGTTGTTTGCTAAGTTGTACGGAAGTCATGAACGGCTTCCCATTCTCAAATTTAGGAGGAACATCCTTAAGCTGGTATATTGGAACTCCTGGTTTAACTAAAGCCGTCTGCTGATTATACATGACACCGTCTTCTTCCCACTCCTCGATATTTCCTAATTCTGGCTCATGAGAAGAACGAGATGCACTCGATTTTATAATATTTTCCTTCATAGTTTCCAAATACTTTGACACTTCTGATGAAGGTTTCTTATTTTCATATGGGCTAACTTTGATAGGCACTAATGATCGAGGAGTAGTCGTCGGAAGTTGTACACTGGCTTGTTGAACCTATTGTTCAACCGATTGCTCTTTACTCCCAGCAGCTGGCTCTAGTACTACTTCAAGCTGTTGCTCAACTGGTTGCTCTTTACTAGCAACAGCTTGCTCTTTTACTGCTTGAAGCTGTTGTCCAACTTGTTGCTCTTGGATATCTTTACTAGCAAGGTTACTATCATCCTTGCTGAGACATAGGGGGAGTGGATCTTCATGCACTTTTGCCTTAGAAGATGGGGTTGCAGTATTTGGAGATGCGACGGGGCTAGAAATTGGCTCATCGTCCAACACGATATCGTGTCGGTGCCAAAGGATTAATTTGTTGACAGCCTGCCCCAGAGTCGTGATCCCCTCAGGTGTGATGTGGTCTATTTCATAATCTTCATAATCATTATCAATGATCTGAAGAACTTGCACCACAGCATAATACAACGGAAGTGGATTCCCGTTGAAGTCACGATCAGGCATTGACATAGTGGTGGCAACCTGTTTGGTTGTGTTCCCTGCTCTGCCTATCGAGACAAGAAGACGACAAGATTTGTCGTTAGCAATATCATCGACAGGGAACATATGGGTTGACCCTGAGCCTGGCACAGAACCAACGCTGCTAGGGTAGGCAGTTAGAGATACTAATTGCTCCTTTTGGACTAGAACCATCACTGTACTTGGTGCCACTAATTGTCCCGATTGTCTAAGTTGTTCCATTGTTTCTTGCATATTTTCTTTGACCTTTTGAGCAATCATTTCATCAGATGTTTTCTTAAACTTCTCACGTCTTCTATATGTGTCTTTATATTTAGGGAAACCATCTAGCCAAGACATTTGAGAAGAGGCCGCTCGAACCCGTCTGCTGTGTTTAGGGTTTCCTAAGATAGCGGTAAGTTGGTCATTCTCCCTCTTCGGCTTGAAAAGACCCTTCCGTTGTTTTCAATTACTTCTTTCATTTTATCCTCTACTTCATTCACAGAGTCGAGCTTTTCAAGTTTGCCCTCATCGGTCAAACCTGACCGAGCAAAGACCCACTGTTGAGTTCGCTCATCGAACCCTTCTAATGGGTGAGGATTGCCCTTACACGTAATTTCGTCTAATACCTTATTCCATTTCTGGACTTTGGGGCCATATACGGCAGACCCCAAGCGATGATGGTATTTGTACTTTTTTTGCAAGCTCCGACCTAGATGCACTTAGAGCTTTAGCATCAGGTGTGCTCTTTTGACTAACAAACTCTTGCCACTGAGCTTGTGTGATTTTTCCCATCTTCCTCAGGCTAGGGACCTTATCGGCCTTAACATAAGCATTCATTTCACTCTTCCAGCCACGAAACTTCTTGCCGCAAGAGACCAATGTTGCTTTCTTTACAGCTTCTTCTGTGCCTTCCAGGAACTTGAATTGTTTCTTTATCCTTTCCCACAACTCATTCTTGGTCTGCTCGGGTAATTTCCTCAAATTCTCGGTTGTGATCGGCACAACCTCCCTTTTAAGAAAACCGCATGCATTACGGTACTTTGTAACTGAATCCAGTGGTTCTTGGAGAAGCCCAACTGGACCGACCCTTGTTATGTACATGATGCGGTCCAATGGACCCTTATTGGGACCTCGTTGCCCTCGTTTCCGCTTGAGTGAAGCTGAGGACTCATCCATTGGAGAACCTTCTGCGATTTTAGGAGCCGATGTCACCTCATTGTCTTCGCGATTAATCTAGGTAGAAAAAAATTATAAGACTTCGTATACTTGACAACCAACATTAACTTGAACTGTTGAAGTTAAGATTCGCGATCCATACCTCGTCGGCAGGATCATATTCCGGGTCTAGATCCGCTGAAGTCTTTTTAATTTTTATATTCGGAAAAGGATCCGATGGACTGTGATAGGTGCCTGAACTGCTGGAGTTAGTAAACTCCATATTGTCTTCTTTATTGTTACTACCAGGACCAGTCCTCTTAGGGCATTCCATGCTAGATCTAATAAGTCAAAAAATCTAATAAATGGCATATTAACTCTACATGAAGTGTTCCATGAAGAAAAAGATGGAAGCATTCTAGGATTTGATAAGGCATTCTAGGGTTTAAGGCGACTGACCAAATGGTTCCTATACATTGCGAGGGTGACAAGCATGTTAAAGTTGCTTACCTGCAATGGCAATTTTATCTTCTTATTCTAAATAGGCTAGCTTCGTTCAGAGTGGCGACCACGTTCTTGAGGTTTACTAGGCGACGCCTAGCTCCGGAACTATAACTGATCAAGCAAGGGACAAAAAGCAAATCCCCACACAGCTCCTACCTACCTTAGAGGGCATTATCATCCCTGCTCTCAAGTTTCCCCTTATTCCCTGTCACGGGTTCGGGCGGTGAGGGAGGCGGCACAGAATTAGTCAAAATTAGTCAAGTATAGCTATATCTAATGTAACTTAGCCAAAATTAGCCAAATTTGCTCAACTTAACCAAATGTAGCTAAATCTTGCCCTGCATAGTCAAACTTGGTTGATTATGCTTCAATTAGATAAATTTGTTCATATTTAAAGCAAATTTTCTCAATTTTGACTCAATTAAGTAAATTTAGCCAAAACACATTTTTGAAGTTATATAGGTCTAACTAAATTCTTGTATCATAGAGATCGGCCGCATATGCTCGGACTCCATCGCCACACCTAGTGGTACCTAGATATGGGCGTGAGGATGCTCCTGGCATCACAAATGAGTTGGCCAGCAACTTGTTTGGCTTCAGAGCTAAATATAGCATAACTTTGGTAGTACAGATTAGCTACAATTGCTCAAATGAAGCTGATGGAGCCATAAGTGCAGACATCTTTGATAGCACGGATTAGCTACAATTGCTCAAATGAAGCTAACTTAGAGAAATAAAAGCAAACTTAGCCAAACTTAGTCTAGCATAGCTAACTCTAAGCAAAAGTAGCCAAATATAGCTAAATATAGCATAACTTAGTCAAAATTAGTCAAGTATAACTATATCTAATGTAACTTAGCCAAAATTAGCCAAATTTGCTCAACTTAACCAAATATAGCTAAATCTTGCCCCTAATAGAGAATTATGTGGCATATGCAAGGCCGGTGACAGAAATAGGGAATATACTGCTGTTACTAGAGTCTAGAATCGTGTTTATCATTAATGTGCCAGAACAGAATAAGATCATGCACAATGCGATGATAGAACGCGCAGACTGACAGTTTTGCTACATGATCCTACAGGCTTTGCTCCAATGAATATAATGACGTGGAACTTCTTCAGCATATATTTGGTAAACCTAATGATCCTAGGAGAAGAAAAACAACTACTATTCAAAATATTATCTCTGCAAACTACCAGAAGATGAAATGCTACTGATTTCACTGTTTCAGACACACAGAACCAACTACCAATTTATCGTGATATAACCATCAACGACGAAGGGGGTAACTCCTATTCATTTGAACTTGACAGTTTTATCTCTGCAAACTACCAGAAGATGAAATGCTACTGATTTCACAGTTTTAGACACACAGAACCAACTACCAATTTATCGTGATATAACCATCCACATAAATCTTGCACCACCGAACCCTAACCAATGATGCCACCGAACTTGACAGTTTTTCGAATTCCATCGAACGCTAACCAAGGATGCCTACCATTTTCCAATTCCCGAACCCTAACAAAGAATATGCAAGGCAGCGGCGAGGGCGGTGAGAGAGGCGGCACGGCGAAGGAGGATGGAAGGTCAAAGGGTTTAGGGTTTACCTTGAAGCTCGACGGTGACGGCAATGGCTTCGCTTGGCGTACCTGGATGTGACGAGGGTGAAGCTCGGCGGCGACGGTAAAGCTCGGCAGCGACGGCGGTGAACACATGGCGGCAAACGAAATTGTGGCAGCCTAACCGTGTCTAAGTGTTTCGCCCGGGTTAGGTTTTCCTAACGCTGCCGAGGGGTATATATAGACTCCCATTTTCTCAAGCGGATTTTAAGTACCGACCGCCTAAGAAGATGGTTACCTCAGGCGGGTTTTACTTACCAACTGCCTGAGAAGATAAATTTATCTCAGGCGGTTGGTAAGTAACACCCACCTGAGATAAACTTCTTCTCAAGCGGTTATTAAGTACCAACCGCCTGTGAATATATTTACTTCTTCTTAAATAATATTCTTGATTGAATGTGGGTCCTTTAAAAAGGCAAACTTCCACTTTCTTGTAATATTATTGATAAGTAAAGGTTACCATTAAACTTCACTTCATAAATCCTTTGAAATTGGTCAGAACATAAAAAACATACAACAAATGCTATTTTTCCTTTTTCTATCTTGATGAGTATAATGGTTTTTTCATTTATTTTTTCAGTGGACATTTTTACTCATCATACCAACCTATATGAATTCTTTCAAAAAATTTGAAATTTTTTTGAATCAATGTGTGTTCATAAATTGATGAATGCCTCATATGTATACCAGCATTTAGTTAGAATGATGGATAATTTGAAGTTTGACATGTTGGAATGCTTTTAAAAAAATTAACAAAATTTATACATGTATAAATGATACAAATATGTCCATACAAACAAATTTGAGTGAAGGATCTTTTTTTATGAGATACACAAATGTGAATAATATGTGAGTAGAAATTAATTTGATATTTACCAAAACATTACAATATCAGCTATACAAGTTTTAAAATATTTTGTTCAGATGGTAGATGTTAATTTTATACAAATGTAGAAGAAAGAATCATCGAATTTGGACACAATTTGCAGAATCTAAACATATTTGAGTATTTATATTGGAATCTAAATAAAAAAGAAGCAAGGGATAAGGAAACTGAAGAATAGTATCGGCATTATCTCAGGCGGATGGTAAGTAAAACCTGCCTGAGATAAACATCTTCTCAGGCGGTTGGTAAGTAAAACCCGCCTGCAAAAAATTTAAACACTACCTGTGAAAAACTGACGCCTACATAAAGACCCCTCACCTACGGACGTGTCAACATCCGTACCCGACCTTTCTTTTCCCCGAGGCGCGACCTTTCAATGCGTGGTAAACCAACAGCTCCATCTTCCACTCTGCGCGACCCTTATTAAAGACGCGTCATCACCCTTTAGTTCTACACAAGTGCGTCGCTCACTTTGAATCCTCTTCTTTTCTTCGTGTTCCTCCACTCCGACGACCCAACACCACTATGGCCGACCTTCCGCCGCCAAGCCCTCCGAGGGAGCCACCTTGCAAGAAACAATGTTGCAGCTCCCCCGAGAGGATCAACACTTAGCAGCGCCTCCTCAGGGCGTGAGAGGTGTACAACAATACATCTCGCGCCATGAGTGCCTTGGGGCTGGGTACCCTTCCAGAGTATCCTGGAATGAGTTCTACCATAGGCCACTACCTCTACGCCCTCACGGGGGTGGCTGATCGTCTCGACATTCTGCTCGTGATGATGGCCCAGGTTCTTGGACCCGAGGGCCGCAGAACGATGGTGGAGGCGACGGCTAGCAACCTCGTTCTCGGGGTTGCGCCGCCGGTGCAGCCGGTGCAACTGGCCTTGTCTCCTATTGCACCGGTGCCAGAGTCGCCGTCGGAGGACGAGGAGGAGGAGGAGGAGGAGGAGGAAGAGGAGTAGGAGTAGGAGTAGAAGTAGGAGTAGGATTTAATTAGTTTTTCTTTATTGTTTTTAGTTGCTTCTGTTTTGTAAATATTGTTAATGAATGAAATCTATCTTTTTTCATCTATGTGATTGAATATTACTTGTGTATCTTGTCTGTTCTTGTGTAAATATTGTGTATCGTGTGTGTTCTTGTGTGAGTTGTGTGATTGAATATTGTTAATGATTGAGTATCTTGTGTGTTCTTCAACTGTGCAAATGAATGAATGTGTAGTGTGTTCATCGTGTTCCTTAGACTCGGGTATCATAAGGTAATTATCTCAGGCGGTTGGTAATTAAAACCCGCCTGAGAAGAAGATTATCTCAGGCGGTTGGTCAGTAACACCCGTCTGAGATAAACATCTTCTTAGGCGGTTATTAAGTACCAACCGCCCATGAAGATAATTATTTCTTCTTAATTAATATTCTTGATTAAATGTGGGTCCTTTAAAAAGG
The DNA here is from genome assembly GCA_036927565.1 of Tuctoria greenei. Classification (NCBI taxonomy): domain Eukaryota; kingdom Viridiplantae; phylum Streptophyta; class Magnoliopsida; order Poales; family Poaceae; genus Tuctoria; species Tuctoria greenei. The sequence goes on from JAYESD010000008.1 coordinate 106,757,446, forward strand.
CAAAATTCCATTTCTTGTAATATTATTGATAAGTAAAGGTTACCATTAAATTTCACTTCATAAATCCTTTGAAATTGGTCAGAACATAAAAAACATACAACAAATGCTATTTTTCATTTTTCTATCTTGATGAATATAATGCTTTTTTCATTTATTTTTTCAGTGGACATTTTTCTCATCATTCCAACTTCTATGATTTTTTTCAGATTTTTTTAATTTTTTTTTGAATCAATGTGTGTTCATAATTTGATGAATTCCTCATATGTATATGAGCATTTAGTTAGAATGATAGATAATTTGAAGTTTGACATGTTCGAATGCTTTTAAAAAAATTAACAAAATTCATACATGTATAAATTGTACAAATATGTTCATACAAACAAATTTGAGTGAAGGATCTTTTTTTATGAGATACACAAATGTGAATAATATGTGAGTAGAAATTAATTTGATATTTACCAAAACATTACAATGTCAGCTCTACGAGTTTTAAAATATTTTGTTCAGGTGGTAGATGTTAATTTTATACAAATGTAGAAGAAAGAATCATTGAATTTGGGCACAATTTGCAGAATCTAAACATGTTTGAGTATTTATATTGGAATCTAAATAAAAAAGAAGCAAGGGATAAGGAAACTGAAGAACAGTATCGGGCATTATCTCAGGCGGTTGGTAAGTAAAACCCGCATGAGATAAACATCTTCTCAGGCGGTTGGTAAGTACCAACCGCCTGTGAAGATATTTACTTCTTAATTAATATTATTGATTAAATATATTCTCAAGCGGTTGGTAAGTAAAACCCGCGTGAGAAAAAGTTACAAACCGCCTGTGAAAAAACGACGCCTATATAAGGACCCCTCACCAAAGTCAAAACGTAACCCTAGAGAATTTATATCGACGCCGCAAGGCTGCCAAATTTCCCCTGTGCCGCGCTGCCGCTCCGCCGCCCAGCCCATACTGTCGCGCCGCTACTCAACCCTGCACCGCCACTTCTCCACCCAGCCAGCCCACCATGCTGACGCCTCCCCACCGTGCTGACGCCTCTGCAAGGTAAATGTAGTTTCCTTACTTTTTCTTTGTATATTTTCATTAGCTGATAAGCTGATAGTTTTGTGTGTTCTAGTATATGGATTCTGTCCTTTTGCATGTGTATGGACTGTATGGATTGTATTCTTGTATATTGATGTATGGACTATATGGATTGTTTCCTTTTTGTGTTCTGCTAGTTTGGTCTTTTATATATTGATGTATGGACTATATTGTAATAAGCTTATTGTATTTTGTACCTATTATGTGACATGAATATGATGTTTAATTAACAGATGCTATTGTAATATATATAAGATGCATGAAGTTTACCCGAACTTGTAATTTTAGTTTTATGTGTTTTCCTTTTCAATATGCTACTTGTGTGTGCGTACCTCCTGCTTGCATATATTTCGATGAAGTGCTTAGGGTTAGATTTCTAGGGAGATGGTTTTATAACTCACCCATTTAGTTACCATCATTGGATGGGATCCGACGTCAAGATATAACGGACCGGATCCCACCCAGACCTAGCCCATGCTGCTGGGCCTGTTTGCCCCATGACTTCAATCCTTCACCCCCGATTGTTGCTCCCGACGCCTTCGACTCCGTCCGCCTCAAGCTGCAGTAGGGTTGGGCGTTGGCGACCATACCACCTCGTTGCTAGGTGACATCAATGGTGGCATGGTGCAGAAGCCAGCGACCGGGCCATCTGCAAGCGGCAGCGAGGTCAGAAAATGGCACCGGGGGTAGAAGGCGGCACTAGGGCCAGCTGCAGGTGGCGACAAGGATGGAGACAGTGTTGGAGGTACCGGGGCCAGCTGCCGGCGGCGGCGAGACCGAAAGACGAAGGTGATGGCCGGAGCCGCAGGCGACGGCGCACATGATCGGTGGAATGTCAGTGGTAGTCACCGAAGTGACGAAGTGGAGCCGTGCCACGCTCCAGCAGCGCGCCTCTCCATCGCGTCATGTCGGGGGCGGCGGCAAAAATCCACCTGTACCCGCACCCGTCGAGTGCAATACCCGTCGGGTACCCGTACTCGTTGGTATAATTGCCATCCCTAGATCCCACCTAGACCTAGCCCATGCCACTGGGCCTGTTTGCCCCACGACTTCAATCCTTCACCCCCGCTTGCTGCTCCCGACGCCTTCGACTCCGTCCGCCTCAAGACGTCGCCTGTCTCCTACATTAGTCGCCCTAATCATACTTGTTATGTCTCTGTAAATTCATTTTATAAAAGACCTTTAGAGAATATTTGTGGCCAAATTTTTTAAATCTGACAAAAAATCTATTATTGAAGCGTGGACCATCGAGCGTGGATGTATAACATGCCAAGACCCGATCCTATGTACATTCATAATGTTGCAAATTTTATTGAAGCATCCAAGAGACATGTGAAGTTGCAAAAGATAGATGACATATTATGTCTATGTATCGACTGCGAAAATAAGATTGCTTGGACGGATACTATAGTAATACAATCTCATTTGGTGAAAAGAGGTTTCAAAAAAAACTACACAATATGGACAGAGCATGGTGAGTTAGATACACATGATGTGGATAAAGATGATGAGAGAGGTTTAGATGATGATAATGTTCATATCGATGATGGTAGTGACAATCAAGCTGGTGATGATGATGATGAGTTCGATTGTGAGGAGATGTTGCGTCACATTGAACCATATGTATTGATTATATGGGAGCAAGCAAAGGTTTAAGTAAAATGGAGACATTGCAGAATGCGGCGATAGAGCTTTTATATGATGAATCAAACGATTGTGATAAAGAGTTTACTACATTGTGTGCAGTCTTAGAACTACTAAAGTTGAAAGCTACGCACGGATGGTCGGATTGTAGTTTCTCTGATCTTTTGAACCCTCTGGCAGAAATTCTTCCAAATCCAAATAAACTGCCCAGAAGCACTTATAAAGCGAAGAAACTTCTTTGCCCGATGGCACTAGGTGTGACAAAAATACACGCTTGTGTGAACCATTGTATTCTGTATTGCAAAGAGCATGAGCTGGCAACTAGATGCCCCATTTGTGGTGTTAGTAGATATAAGAAGGACTTTAATCACCAGTATGTTACCAACATGAAAAAGACTCAGAAGAATATGAAGTTTATTATTGGTCCTCAAGGTGACGATGACGATACTTCTGGCGATGCAGACGGGAAGAATAAGAGAAAACTTCCTGCCTTGGTGATGTGGTACCTTCCGGTAATTGATCACTTGAAGCGTTTGTGCTCAAACCCCAGGGAGGCTGAACTTATGCGTTGGCATTCCGAGCAACGCAAGAATAATGAAAAACATATACGACACCCTGGTGATGCAACGCAGTGGAAAAATTTTGATATTCAGTATCCAAAATTTGCGAAGGAAATCATAAATGTGAGGTTTGCCTTGGGTACAGACGGAATGAATCCGTTTGGTGAAAAAAGGAGCATACACAGCACATGGCCCATGGTCTTAACAATGTACAACCTACCGACGTGATTGTGTTACAAAAGGAAATATATGTTGTTATCTGTTCTTATCCCAGGTCCGAAACAACCCAGCATCGAAATTGATGTGTTCTTGGAACCTTTAATGGAAGATATGGCAAAATTGTTGAATGAAGGGGTACGTACATGGGATGAGTACAAGTGGGAGTATTTCACGCTAAGAGCATTGATATTCGTTATGGTGCATGATAATCCCGGACTGTTTACATTATCGGAGCAAATGAAAGGGAAGAAAGGTTGTGTTAGGTGCGTGGATAGAACTGGATTTCTATACCTCACATCATCTAGAAAGACGGTGTACATGAGACACCGACGGTTCTTGATAGATACACACAAGTATAGGAAGATGAAAGAACAATTTGACAACAAAATCAAAAAAGATACTCACCAAAACCTTACAGTGGAAAACTTGTGTTTGAAATGGTCAAGAACATTCATATTGCTTTCGGTAAGGGCAAAATAGTAAAGGAATTAAGATAAAGAAAAGTACATCTTTGGATGATACAAGAATCTTCCGTATTGGAAGAATTTGGAATTTCACCATAGTATTGATTTGATGCAGGTTACAAAGAATGTATTTGACAGCATCATTGGGACCTTGTTGGACATACTGAGGAAAACAAAGGACGGATTAAATTCACGTATGGACCTAGTAAATCTTGATTTGAGACCAGAGCTTCATCCAGTAGAAAAAGCGAACGGGAAGGATTACCTTCCCCCAGCCAGCTAAAACTTGACGCTAGAAGAGAAAAAAAGCAATTTGTGAATGCTTGCGTGGGATCAAAGTGCCCACGAGTTTCTCATCCAATATCCGCAAACTAGTCTCGATGAAAGACTTGTCTTTATTCGGTTATAATTCTCATGACTGTCACATGATGATGATAATTTTCCTTGCCATTGCAATAAGAGTCATCAATCCTGAGCACATAAAAGTTGTCATCACACGTTTGTGTTACTTCTTCAATGCAGTATCGCAAAAGGTGATAGCACGTGAAGATTTAGACTATCTGAAAACATACATCATCGAGACAATGTGCAAGCTTGAGATGTGTTTCCCACCATCCTTTTTCGATATGCAAGTACACCTAATCATACATCTTGTTGATCAGATAAAAGCATTGGGGCCACTATATTTACATCATATGTTTTTGTTGGAGAGATATTTAGGAGTATTAAAAGGTTATGTGCGGAATTGTGCTCACCCAGAGGGTTCAATTATGGAAGGATACACCACTGAAGAAGTGATTGAGGGTTGCGCTGATTACATCAAAGATTGAAAATCGATAGGTGTTCCTATACCGGTACCTGAGGGTAGACTACGTGGGAGAGGCAAAGTGGGTAAGAAAACTTTTATCGTTCAAGATTACAAGAATGTACACCATGCACATTTTGGTGTACTACAACAGCTCGCAATAGCTGAGTCGTACATCGAGGAACACCAAATTGAGCTTCGTGATAAAAACCAAGACCGCACAGAGGACTGGATCATGAAAGAGCACAGGAGATGTTTCACTGAATGGTTAATGGACAAAATATACCATACGTAAACACTATATAAGAGGCAGCAATGAAGAAGTTAGCTTCTGGCCCATCCGCTTTGGTGACATCATGGCAAGCATATGACATCAATGGTTACACATTTTACACTAAAGAAAAAGATGGTAAGAGTGTTGCACAAAATAGTAGTGTTCGTATTGAGGCTTATGATTCACAAGGGCAGAAGACCACATACATCCGGTTCATAGAGGAAATATGGGAACTCGATTATGGAGAAAGAATGGTAATGCCCGTATTTAAGTGCCAATGGGTCAAACATCCTGATGGTGTGAAAGTGGACAATTACGGGCTGACACTAGTAGATTTGAATAAAGTGGGTTATAAAGATGACCTGTGGATTCTCGCCGATAATGTTGCACAAGTTTTTTATGTTCAAGATCCAGAAATTGAGAAGATGCACGTTGTTGTTTCTGGAAAGCAAAATATTGTTGGGGTTGAGAATGTGGGAGATAATGAAGAGGAGTATAATCAGTATGAAGAGATATACCTTTTCACCGAACCAGAAAACATCAAGCGCGTAGAGAGAAGCATTAAAAAGAATATGAAACCCTATATGTGAGAAGATGTCAATGCTGGAAAAAATGTATATAGCAATGCGAGATGATATATATTGTATATATTTGTATCTTCTGAAATCAACTTAGAACAATGTTCTATTTCAGCTTTAGATAGCATGTTTCGAACATTATTAAATTCAGATTCTGTTTCAGCTCCTGTCAAGCTAATCCCATCACAGCAAGCTCTTGTAGATGCCAGTAACACCCGAGACTCATCATTTGGATTGTTCAATTGAAGGCTGACGATACTTCCCGTCCATTTGAGGGCTTGTTTGGATAGGAGTACACCCAAACAAGCCCTGCAAGATTTCTTTCTCTTCTCTCCATTTTGATAACATACGAAGATGCTACTTTATCAGTTCTAATGGATGAATATATTGACTACAAATCAGTACCATCTCTCTTAGTGCTTTACACAAGCGACGAAACGTACAACTTCAATCACTAATCTTGTTTTTACCATTTTCATATGAATTTGACCTTAATCTTTCAAGCATAGATTTATTAATAATTAAAGCTTCTTCATCAGACATGTTAATAGCAGTTACAAGGGAAGGGTGTGTCGAAGCTATCAAAATCTCAATGAGACTGGAGACAAAGAGATGTTGCATATGAGTGATAATGTCCAGGTTAGACAGCATGAAGCTATGATGACAGCCTTCACGCTGTTTAACCTGGATATTGCCACTCATATGCAGGATCTCTTTATCTTCAGTCCGATTCAGATTTCGTTAGCTTCAACGTATCCTTCACTTATAACTGCCATTAACATGTGTGATAAGGAAGCTTCACTTATTTGATAAATCTATGCTTAAAATATTAAGGTTAAATCCCTATGAAAGTGTAAAACCAAGATTTGTGATTGAAGTTGTTCGCTTACTCGCTTGTGTGAAACACTAAGAAAGTGAGTACTGATTTTTAGTCAATATATTTAGGCATTAAAACTGAGAAAGGAGCATCTTCCAAAGTTTTCAAATGGACAGAAGGGAAAGAAATCGTTCAAATGGATGGGAAAATCCTTCCAAGGATCGTCAGGCTTCAAATTGATGCTTTCAACAATTCAAATGATGAGCCACGGGTGTTACTTGCATGTACAATAGCTTGCTGTGCAGGGATTAGCTTGACAGGAGCTTAGCAGCATCAGAGGTGGTTGGTAAGTAAAACCCGCCTGAGATAAACATCTTCTCAGGCGGTTATTAAGTACCAACCGCCTGTGAAAAATTTAAAAACCACCTATGAAAAACTGATGCCTATATAAATACCCCGCGGAGGCACGCCTCTGCCCAGTCCCACATCGCGCCACGAGGTACCTAAGTAAATTTGCTTAGTTTCCTTACTATGCATTGCATGCTACCTTTTTCTTTATATATTTCCATAAGCTGCTAGTTTTGTGTGTTGGTATATGGAATGTGTCCTTTTGCATTTGTGTACATATGCGTTTGGACTCAATAATTTGGAAGTTTGGTCTTTCAGATAATGATGTCTCGGGCATGTAGCCGATTGAAGGAGGAGTGCTTCGCGTGGCACAAGAACCATCCCCATGTATGTACATATGGCACACCGGTCGCATGGTTGTATATACATATGTATCTGTAATGGACTGATGAACTTAACTGTAGTTTGTTTTTCCGTCTTGTTTGTTTTTTTGTATTTTCAATTTCTCTGTGTAGGGTTTCTCTACGAAGCCTGAATCGGGAGATTTATTGAAGTGGCAGTGCATCGTCCTCTGTAAGGAAGGGGTAAGTCATGAAGAACAAGAACAATATGAGTTTAACCATCGTCCTCCTATTAATAAATTTCTTCTGCAGACTGAATGGGAAGATGGTTACTACCCCCTGACAATCTCCTTCTCTGAGGACTATCCCTTGGTGCCTCCAAGATGCGCCTTTCCAAGTGGGTTCTTCCACCCAAATGTCCATCGTTCGGGAGCACTCTGCATCGGGATACTTGATCAAGAGACTGTAAGATAGACCTATTTTGCTCATGTAATTATTACTTAATTGTTGTCGAACTTATTTGAACTGGTTTCTTATATTGCTTAAATTATATTTCGTAGGGGTGGTGCAGTGCTTTTACAATCAAAACTATACTACTTGAAGTTCAGCGTTTGCTGCATTAGCCAAATGTGCCCGATGTTGAAAATGATTGCTATAATCTACTTATCAAGGTTAGATGACACTTTGACTTAGTGACCAATGTAGGTTATTTATTCCTCCCTCGACATTTGTTAATTTAAATAATGTCAATATTTTCAGGATCCAACGGAATATAAGAGACGTGTTCGGGAGTAAGCAGGATGGTACAATTTAGATTGATCGATGGGAGCTTCATCGTCGATCTACAATGAATGTAGCATGATTTTTGTTTTCTACTTGACAGGGCGCTTCATCGTCGTTGTTTGCAGCTGTTACAGAGAGAGGCTCACTTAAACTTGTGCTCAGTGTATAAAGATGTTATCTTTGAACAATTGTAAAGCCTCTAATGGTGTATTATCACAATTAAGCCAGCCTCACTGGTGATCGAGCATTTCCTATAATGCATTACTGTACTAGTATCCGCTCATCTGTGTTTTTTTCCTGATACAATTTTCCCTGCAACGACTATATACGGTTGTGATAATTGCAACGACTACATCCTTGTAATTTCAATGAAAACTGCTTGTGATAATTAAACAACTACACACGGTTCTTACACAATGACCGCCAGTGAAAATACATGATCTTCTCAGGTCGTTGTTAATTAAGAACCGCCTCTAAAGTTCATTACATTACAGGCGGTTCTTAATTAATAACCGCCTGTGAAGATCATGTATTTATCCAGGCGGTTGTTTCTTAAAATCCGCCTGTGATGTTAATTTATCGCATGTGGTTCTTAAGTAATAACCGCTTGAGAAGATCGAGTATTTACCCAGGCGGTTGTTTTTTAAAATCCGCCTGTGTTGTTCTTTCATCACAGGCGGTTATTATATCATTCGTCATCACAGTCGCATATTTTTAAGGACCGCCTGTGTTTGAAAAATTTAGGCGCTTGTAAAAATGCTTTTTGTAATAGTGTATGTCATTTCCTCGCAGGGAATTGAGATGGATGACGCAAAAATTGAATCGATCACTAGATGGCCAGCCCCAACAACCTTCACGTAGGTTCGTAGTTTTCTTGGTCTTCCAGGTTTTTATCGCTGTTTTTTGCGGGACTTCAGCACCATTGCAGCACCTCTGCATGAGCGAACGAAGAAGGGAGTGCTGTTTCGATGGGGTGAACAGGAGCAACAAGCTTTTGATGCTCTCAAATCGAAGCTTACACAAGCACCATTGCTACAACTTCCTGATTTTGACAAGACCTTTGAACTAGAATGCGATGCAAGCGACAATGGTATTGGAGGCGTTCTCATACGAGGTAAACTTGTTGCTTTCTTTTGTGAAAAACTTCATGGTCCTTCTCTGAATTATTCTACGTATGATAAAGAATTGTATGCCTTAGTGCGAGTATTACAAACTTGGCAACATTATCCTTGGTCTAAGGAGTTTGTCATACATTCCGGTCATGAATCGTTGAAGTATCTTAAGTGCCAAACCAATCTGAATAAATGACATGCTAAATGGATTGAGTTCATAGAGTCGTTTCCATACATCATTAAGCATAAGAAAGTGAAGGAAAATGTCATTGCCGATGCATTATCTAAACGTTATACCATGCTATCCCAACTTGATCATAAAATCTTTGGTTTGGAAACAATAAAAGCATAATATCCTACTGATTTAGACTTCAGAGATGCTTTTAAAAATTGTAGAGAAGGAAGAACTTGGAATAAATATGTGCTGCGAGAGTGTCTCAATCTATCGTGCTAACAAGCTATTCGTTCCAGCTAGCTCCGTTCGTCTACTACTTTTGCAGGAAGCACATGGAGGAGGTTTGATGGGACATTTTGGAGTGAAGAAAACTGAAGACGTGCTTTCCACACACTTAATTTGGCCGAAGATGAGGCGTGATTTCGAGTGCTACGTGTCATGATGCACTACTTGCAATAAAGCTTAGTCTCGCCTTAACCCACATGGTCTTTATATGCCTCTTCCTGTTCCTAGTGTACCTTGGGAGGATATTTCAATAGACTTTGTTTTGGGATTGCCTAGGACTAAGAGGGGGAGGGATAGTATTTTTGTAGTTGTAGATCGTTTTTCCAAAATTGCACACTTTATACCTTGTCATAAGAATGATAATACCTCACACATTTCTGATTTATTTATGGCGGAAATTGTTTGTTTACATGGTGTGTCAAATACCATTGTTTCTGATCGTGATGCAAAATTTTAAGTCATTTTTGGAGAACTTTGTGGTATAAATTGGGAACCAAGTTGCTGTTTTCAACTACATGTCACCCACAAACGGATGGACAAAACCGAGTTAGTTAATCGTACTTTATCCACTATGTTGCGGGCTGCCTTGAAAACAAATTTGAAGTTGTGGGAGGAGTGTTTACCACATATAGAATATGCTTACAGCATATCTGTTCACTCCACGACAAAGGTAAGTCCATTCCAGGTAGTGTATGGTTTCAATCCCCATGCTCCTATTGATTTACTACCTTTGCTTCCTTCTAAAACTATAAATTTGGATGCTACACAACGATCAGAATTCATTCTTAAGATGCATGAAACTGCAAAAAAAATATTGAAAAGATGAATGAGAAGTATAGGATTGCAGATAGTAAAGGTAGAAAAGAAGTAAAACTTGAACCGGGTGATTTGGTGTGGTTACATTTGAGAAAAGAGCGATTCCATGACTTGAAAAAATCTAAACTTATGCCACGAGGTGCTGGTCCTTTTAAGATTGTTAAAAAGATTAACGATAATGCATATAAGGTTGAGTTGCCTCCTGATTTTGGGGTTAATCTTACATTTAACATTTCAGATTTGCGACCGTACTTGGAAGAAGAAGATGAACTTGAATCCAGAATGACTCCAATTCAAGAGGGGGAGGATGATGAGGACATCACAACAGCGGAGACACACATTAAACTGCAAGGACCAATCAAAAGCATGAGCACGGTTAATAAATTAGCAGATGAACTCGCTCCTAACTTCCTTTGAATGTGGGTTTGAGAATAGATTGCTATGTGATGATTTAACTGTTATTAGGGACAATGGATAAGATCAACACATGAAGGTAAGGGGCCTTTGGAATGTGGAGAACCAGCTGGGACATCCACAAGTTGATGGAATCAATTTACAACACGGACTCGAGTTCAACTCGAAGTACTGGAGAAGTCCACCTTAAAATGAAAGCCCAGGATGGATACAGACTCCAAATATGCACAGAAAGTCGAGAAGATAAACTTTCCAATGGCTCTGGTACCACCTCAAAATTCCTCCGGATTCATTGGAAATCGTTGAAACAAGTCAAGTCCAGATTTCTGTCCAGTGTTGCACCACTGAATTGGGCCTTTGGGCCTTGTATTCCGTATGAGTCCATTCGAGATGCATCTAAGCGTGTTTTGGCCGAACCCTAGCCTTTAAATACTGCAGTCGCTGGTCATATTCGATGGGTTTTTGCTTAGATAAATAGTATCATCGTTCTACGTTTTGTGAGACCCCAACTTCGCGATTTCGGATCGTGTCTTTGACGATCTTGCTTGTATTCTCGGTTGCACTTGCAGAGATTAGCCCTCTTGGCGAGGTCAAGCATGTGCAGCACAGTTGATAACCAACGGAGCAGTGGTGTAGTGATTGCAGGAGTATTTCAACTTCTCGAGTGCTGCAGATCATCAACGTCGAAGTCTCCACCCCAATCGACTCACCTTTCGTAAGATCGGGCCTAAACTACTCATCATTTTGTGGCGGGAACCAACCCTTCTCCCCCCTATAAATAGCACCCCACACCTCACTTCACACACACACCAAAAGTTTAGAATAAAATACCACTCCTAAGGTTTAGAGTAGTCCTAGAGGCTGCCAAGTAGAAGGAGAGTGTGGTAAAGAGTCTAGAAGAGGGAGGCTTGGACTTGTCAAGCCCCTATTCTACACTTCTTCCCCTAAAAAGGTGTTATTCAAATCAGGTAAGCCTTTGTGAATTCAATTCAAGCTTGATTTCCAATTCAAGGTAGGTTGCACAAGTAGTTACTTGTGGGTTCATTGCTTTAATTTATTAGAGGCTCTAGGTGCAGATTTGTGTTTGAAACAACTAGAGTTGTGATTCAGAAGTAAGTGTGGTGCTTACGTTAGAAATCACCGGTCAATATCTGGTAGATCCATGGATTGAAGAGGTAGGCAGTAGGTGGTGACAGTCCTATCTGTCCTTAGTAATCCACCACGTTCGGCTATGCCATAGGCTCTTGGCGGGATTCGTCCTAGTGTTGCTAGGGGTAAACCCGTGCCCGCAGCAAGCAGCTACCGCAACATCTTTTGAATTAGAATCAATACTTTGAAATCCTCTTTGTTCCTTCCCTACCAAACAACTTTGTGTCCTTGGGTGAGTTAGTTCGTAAGATTAGCACAAATTTTCTTTGGATTCGATACACTTGGGAATATTCTTTAATGGGAAGTGCTACACGATAGTTTCTGTGCGCTTGCGGATTTTTATGTGTGATGTAAAAAACATCAACAAGCATTTCTGGCGCCGTTGCTTGGGAACAGTTGCTGTTAATCTTTGAACCTTGTTCACCGTCGTATCTATCTTCTTATCTCATCTTTCCTTTTTTTACCACCGCCACATATATGGAGCAACCCACCATTCTTTCTTATGAGCCACCGCCTTCGGCGAAACCCATTTGTTCTACTAGCTATGATTTTCGCCCCGACTTTACAGCCATGGTTCGGGAACAATCCTTCTTAGGAACATATTGTGAAAACCCTTACCACCATCTAAGAGAGTTTGGACAACTGTGTTCATGCCTTCTAATCAAGGATATGACACAAGAAACTCTCAAGTGGAAGTTGTTTTCTTTTTCCCTTAAGGAAATAGCCAAACAATGTTACGACCACAAAGTTGGGAAGACAAACGGAAATTGGAATGAATTACGAGACAAATTTTGTCTTGCTTTCTTTCCAATTGCTCAAATAGTTTCCTTACGGAAGGAAGTACTATGCTTCCAGCAGATGGAGAAGGAGTCTATAGGTGCAACTTGGGATAGATTTTCTCTTTTGAGAAATTTCGGCCCAGATTTGTCCATCCCTGATCCATTGCTTTTGCAACACTTCTATATGGGATTGAACAAAGAGTTTGCCCTACATATTGACATTACGGGTGGAGAATCTTTCCTTCAGGAGACGCCGGAAGAAGGCAAGGATCTTCTAGATTGAATTCTAGAAAATCTTTCCTTCATTATGGGTCTTAATGAACCTCCTCAAGAGGAAGTCGTGTCAAGAACCGATGATAAACCCATGGACAAGGATGAACCCACTTTTTGCTTATCTCAACCCTTGCCGGAGGAATCCTCTCCCGAACCAAAAACTACGAAGGAAGAAAATATTCAACCTTTGAAGTTTCCCTTTTACTTCAAGGAAGAAATATTTGCAGATTTTGGAAATACCTCGAAGTACTGCTGCCATAGGAAACTATCATTGCCCTTAACTCCACCTAACCCATGTAAAAGCCCTAAATTCAAAATACAAAGTTCATATTGGGGAATTTAAAATTTGAATGGGGAAAAGAAATCAAATTGGAAACTGAAAAATCAAACCATTTCAAACTTCAATGGAGGGGATTCAAATATTAAAAACTTACTCCTATTCAAACTTTGCAAAAATAAATATCTGAGTTCACCATTAAATTTCAAATATTCCAAATAGTCTCTCTGCAAATTTTCAAAATTTTTGAAGCACATTTGATATATAACTCAGTGGAAACATTGAATTCTTCCAAATTCAAATTCAAATTTGAATTTTCATTGAAACTTGATCAATTCAAGTTTTGATTTCAGAATCAAATCCCAGATATTGAGTTGAGCCTATCTAGCAATTTCATGAATTTTGGACATTAGTTGGTATGATATTTCCTTAACCAGAGAAGATTGACTTGAAGGGGCAGTGGGACCCACGGGTCAGAAAGGCAAATACATGAGTTCCCTGTTGCGGCTCATTGTGGCCACACCGCACGGCAGGCAAGCTCCAGCGAGCTGCTTGCCTGCTTGCTGTGTGGCCTCCCTGGCGTGCTCCCTACAATCCCCGTCCCTATCTTCGACTCCAGCCCCGAGTAGAAGAACAACGGTGGTCGTCTCTGTTCTTCCCCCGAGCGCAGCACCTCGCCCCTCTGTTCACCCAGTGAGTTCAAGAATTTGGCCGAGTCTCTCCCTCCTCCCAATAGCAAAAGTAAAGAAAACTTCTCCCTCTATCATCTCCATCAAGCAGTTCGTTGATTCCTCAATTGGTTGTGGTGTATTTTGAAGTGCCGCAGAAGTCCACCGTTGAAGCCGACGGTCGCCCCCCCTCTGTTCATTGACGACAGGACGAAGCAGACCTTCTCGAGCACACACACAAACATCAAAGTGGTGCATATTTGATTATTGAATATGCCTGCAAATTTTGGCGGCTTGTCTTAGTGTATAGAGTTGGTATTTCACGTTTCTCCCGACGGCAAAACCGAGCACTGGGTTTAGATCGTCCGTTCAATTCCATTTCTACGTGCAAACTTTTTCTAATCGAGTTAGGTAGTATGTTCACCACCTCCTAGCGCACCCTTCTATCAAGAATCAAGTGAAATAATTGAGTGAAGGATGAGCTATTCGAGTAAGCCCGTCGGTTCACAGTCGAAGCAACTTTGCCAACTATTCCAACTCTTTTTCACCTTCAAATCGTCTTCCTCATGCTGTCAGGAACCTTCCCCGCCATTTTCCGAGTTGCTTGCGCCATTTCTTAGTGAATTCGACATAGCCGAAACCCTAGCCGCCGCTGCCGCTATTCAACGACCTCCCCATCGTGCTCAGCACCCTGGAAAACGGTTAGGCGGCGAGTTTCAAGGTGAACGAGGGCCGGGAAAGGGGAACCAGCGAGCTCGCCGGCGCAGCGCCGCGTCGGCCTAGTGGCGCGTCGCAAGGTTTAAGAAGTCGCGCGGGTCCCACCGGTCAGTGGCTGTTTTTCCCTCGTCGGATCTCCTACGGCCATGGGATCAGATACGGCTGCATGGGGTAAACCCTGTGGCCCATATGTGGCCCAGCCGTGATTGGGTCATTTTAAACAGTGGGACCCAGTTGATTAATTCAAACATTTCCTTTTCCATTTAATTCCAGGTTTCATTCAAAATTCTAAAATCAATTTCTCCTAGTAGAATTGCTCAAATAATTCCAAATAAATTCTGGTAGACTCCTCTTGATGTCAACTTAGCCGTGGTGCAATTTTAAGGACATGAAACTCTCAGAATTTTCATGATTAATTCCTTTAATCTAACCGCTTGGGAAATTAATTACCCCTGTTCTGATAATTGGAAAATTACCAGTTTTGGTCAGGACACTATTAAAAATACTCTTGATCTCCATTAAAAATTTCAAGTTCATTGGCCTTAATTTAATGGGTGAATCTGTATTTCAAATGTCTATGTAGTTGGAAAATTGTGAAAAGTACAGAAACCTTTCCAGAATTTTCCCCAAATTTGTAAAATCAATTTCTCCCTGTAGGAAGCTTAGAAAATTATGAAACAAATTTTCCTAAAACCAGTGACCCCCTCTACCATGATCATCCACTTTTAGCCATGACAAAGCTCCAGAAATAAAACCAAATTCCAGAGAAGGCTTTTACTTGTTGGAATTTTAGAGCCAACAAGCTTCCTTGAACATCTCCAAGTTTTGGCCCAAATCTTCCTCATAGAATCTAGTATCCACTGTAAAAATCCCTCATGTACTTTATATATTGCATATCATATAGTGATCGAGATCGAGGAGGACCCAGAGGCCTTGGAAAGCATCCTCCAAGAATCTAACTTCCCCTCTGACTCACAACAAAGGCAAGCCCCGGTTTACATTTAAGTGCTATTTCAGAGTTTATATTTGTATCACTTATGCGTCTAAGATGATTTTGTGCATTAGGGCTAAGGTGTTTGTTAATCCTTGCATGACCCACAAACCCCAGTGAGTATTGAGTTGGTCTACTGCCCGACGAGTAGAAAATGCTATGCTTATGTTTTGAGGAATCCGGTAGAAGTCGAGTAGTTGGAATCTACTCGCAAGATAGGATTTTATCACACGGGATGAATTCGACAAAGAATTGTTTATGAATATGAAATTGAGGCTGAGAGTTTAGCTATGAGTATAATCTTCCGCTGTATATTAAGTATTGTAATAGACTTCCGCTGTTTATATAAATAAAACTTTGTATTTTATCGTATTCTTTTCGTGTGTGCTAGTGGGTGCCGCATCGCATGACACCACCCTCCACGATTCCTGGAATGTGTGGACCCTGTCCTCACAGTCTGGTATCAGAGATGCATTGGGAATAGCATGCTCGAAAAGAGCCTATTTTGAAAACTTTGGAGTAGTCGAGTGAGGATTAATTACTATGCCCACATAAGGTCTATTATAGTATTAGTTACTTAAGGTGGCAAGCTAACTTATGTGTTATTATATTCTGTAACGACACTCCAACGTCAAGTAAGAGGTAAGGTACGCCACCGCAAGAGGATCAATTGCAGTAGGCTCACCATGCGAGAGGTAGCATGTGATTGTTTCCGTGGCTTGGCACGGAAATGTTAATATGAGTCTCTGAAACTTTCCATGTTTCTGAGAACATATGACATGTGGTATCCTAGTGTGCTTCAAAGTTAGTGGGATCCCCAGTCGGATGGGACATAACCCAATGCGCCCCCTACGTGTGCTGCACCTTGCAAAGCCGTGGGACCCTGTCGGGTGGTAGAAACCCCGGTCATGTACCTCAAGACGTGGCTTAGCTCGGGGTGGCCCGTATGGAATGATACGAGACGGATGTTTTTACTTTCATATATATTACTGTGAATTGTTCACCCGTGCGGGCTGTGCCGTACGGCACCATATGACTGATCTATCATTTGTGTGTAGTCGCAGGACACTAACCATGCTTTAAGTAGATCGGGTTGAAAACGTTTGCGAGTGAACATCATTACTGCCACCGTTGAGACGTATGCCGGAATACCGGCCTGGAATTTTCTTTGGTGAGGGCGTAGTACCGGCATTGCATCCGACTTTCATCAGGCACATAGACGACGATATCCGTGCTGGTGTTGTGACTCGACAATAAGTAAAAATTTCCAACTTAGGACTAAGTTTGAATTTGTAATCTCTGTTTTGTAGCGTGCTAGTCAGATTTACAATTAATTGTGTGTTCCCTGTGATAAGCAGGCATATGGTTTGTGAACTTCAGAAAGTCCTCCACAAATTTCATTTTCAGCTCCAAGGCAGATTTCAAGATTTAAAACATAAAAATTCATTTGAACTTAACTTGCCAAGTCCCTGGTTCAAACTGTGAACTGGACAGAAAATTGACTAAGTTTGAGGTAGCATAAATTTCTGTATAATTCGCCTCTGATGGTCCACCATGCATGGTTCGAAATTTTAGAGAGTCCTCTAAAACTCTTATGTTCAACTCTAGATCAGAATTCCCCTGGAAACTTATGAAAAAAATCAAATTTTCATACTCTATCAAACTGGACAGAGACTGGACAGTTTCTGTACCTTGTTATTGTTTCCATCATATCGCTTAGTAGAATTGATGAATGAATTTATGTAGCACATTTCTGGAATCCGGAGGATGTATCAACAATGTTGTAATTTATGATTTTTGCATATATTGATTTTTTGTATCTGGAAAAATATGGACAAAATCAGCCATAAACAAAGGAGATACTGTAAAAAAATTTCCAGAAAACTGTCAACTTGCAAAAATCATATCTCCTCATACACAAATGATATGTAGGAAAATAAATACATTCTGGAAATATATTTGAGTGTGATACAATGTTGTAGTTGAACTCAATTCCTTAATGTGCCTTTAGATGGATGAAAAATTATAATTTCTCCAAACTGGTCAGAATGAACAGAAACTGAGACAGAATTCCAGTGTTATGTTTCATTTGGCATTTGAATTCGAATTCACTTTTATAATTCAATTTTCACATGCATGATCTGTTTATCAACATAGTTTGTTGAATTTGAGTATTTGACCCATTCAAAAATTTATTTATAGATGACAGATGTGATGTTGTTGCCGAACGGATGGATGTTCTCCACGTGCGCCAACCATCTGGGCTTCCCGATCATGCTGCGGGAGGTGCTCCAACAGTTTGGCTTCATCGAGATGCCATGCTATTAGGGTCAAGAGGTGGTTGACAGGGTATGTCGGTACCCAACGCATCGGGTACCCCTTAGTACCGCGAAGAGTACAGGGGAGTTCTACCTGTCAGAGTTGAAGGTCTCCTCGGGCCCCACATGTCACAATGCACCGGACCCGCTCCACTCATATGGGTAGTTACTGGGTCAACACGTGTAATGGAAAACCGGAACTAAGCTCCCAACGAAGGAAAGCTTCGGTGACAACACGTGTACAACGACCCCGTACCTAACCCCCAGCAGAGAGGAGCTCCGGTGCCGACACATGTACAGCAGCCCCGTACCTAATCTCCCGTAAGGGAAAGCTCCGGAGCTTCCACGTGTGGAGCCTCCGGAAATTCATCAACGTATACACTGGCAGATCTCCTTCAGCATGAACAATCAAGGGTAATTAAAGTGGCAGTTACAAGATTTAATTACGTGTCATTAATACTGTATTAATGACACGCGATCAGAGCACTGTTAATAGGGGTAACGCAGCCATTAAGGCACGTTATCACACTATTAATCATGCTTAATACCCTTTAGACAGTATATTCGGCCATTAAATATGCCAGGGCCACATGTCGGGTCAGGCAAGCTTTGTAACAGTTAGTCCTTAGAACTATAAAAGGGTTGTGCCGCACGTACCCAAGGACATCTCAGCTGATCCGGTCCATGCTACCCAGCATACTAGCGAACAAACATACACAATACAACAACACAAACCCCATGGAGTAGGGTTTTACGCTCAGGCGGCCCGAACAACGTAAATCTCTGGTGTTATCATCTTGATCTTGATCTCTACGTACCCCAACCATAACAAGAACCTCCGCGGGCTGCTTCTTAGTAGGTCCGGGGGAAGTGTCGTTTCAAACACTTTGACATTTAGCATGCCAGGTAGGGGTTCGGTCCAGAGATCACAAGATGGTGAATTTTGCCGCAGGATCTTCTAATGCCAATCGAGCTGAACAACCTGATGGTGGCAATACTCTCAATGCGCCACAACCAGCAGGTGTCATTGTTCTAGCAGGCACTATAGCACCATCTGTTCCGGCAAACAATGTTGGTCAACAAGATGGGGCATATGCGTCCACCACAGCTTCTGGCACAAGGGCCAGAGCTTCAGTGAGTTCCGGCTCAATGGCCGGGGCTTCAATTACCACTGGCTCGGTGGCTAGGGCTTCGATGACTTCCGGCTCAAAGGCTGGAACTTCAGGCATCGCTGGTGCTGGAGCATCAACCTCTACCACCGTCGCCAGGGGTACGTCTTCGACTTCTCCCCTATGGTCCGGCGCTACCACAGGAGCTTCGGGCGAGGACTCCAAGTCCAAGTCCACGATAGCTGGCGCCGAAGCTGTCGCAACTTCTGCCTCAACTTGAGGAGGAGGCTTAGTGTTTGAAGCCGGAGCTTCGGCAGGTGCAGCTCCGGCCGCTGCGACAGGCGCTGAAGTTTCTGGCCCCTTCGTCGACACCCTAGAAATAAAGGGAAGAGAAGATTAAAGACACATCAAAAACAAGACTAGCATTTTAAGGTGAGCAATCAATGCTTACCTAGGGATGCTACCACCCCAGTCGCCTTGGAACCTCTTCTTCTGAGGCTCGGAGCCAGAGCCCACCAATTCTTGTGAAACAACGGCTTCAGATCTCAGTTGAGGGCCACTTGCAGCAGCCGGAGCTTCTCTAGGCCGGGAAGAACTCCCAGACCTGGAGCTTTTAGCCGACACTGAGGCCGGGGTCGACTGCCCGGAGCTGACGCCTCTTGAAGACGCTTGCACCAAAGCAGGGGTAGCTGCAAAAGACCTCCCCCGCCGGGGAGAAGGAGCCGTGGTAGAAGGAGCAGGTCTGACAGACCTCACGTCAGCGTGCTTCAACTTTTTCTTCCGGCTAGAGGGCTCAGATGGCTCTTTACCTTTGCCCTTGCCGGTGTCTTCAATCCTCTGGCTTGGGGCGGAGGCAGGACCACCCTCGGAAGCTCTGGGGATCACCAACCCGGATGTTGGACGCCTTTCTACCTCACCAAGGTCGTCAAGCACCGGCATACTCCTCCGGAGCTCCCTACTGAACTGCGCCTCCATGTTAAGAGGGAGGAAAGCTGCCGGAGGAACTAAGTCATCGCCGTTGACATTTATCCCATGTTGGAATTTCTTAAGATGAAGCTCCAAAGCTTCGTCATTCAAGTTGGATTTTAGACCGGTTTCAATCCGGTCATCATCCATCACGCTGTTGAGGGCCCATGCGAGCTTTTCCCTCTTCCTCAGCGGAGCCCATCTATTGACCAGGAAGTTGCAGAAGACCATTTGAGGAGTCACTCCACCTTCCACGCATTCGCGGATCCTGGTCAAGACGGGGTTGAAGGCATCTGACAGCACTAGAACTGCACTCCAAGTGTCGGTGTCAATGTTGGGGAGACCTTCGGGCAGCTCCAACTTCTTGTGCTCCTCCACTGTAATGATGATCCAATCTTTCTTCAAGTCGTCCCATTTGTCAGAAGGAAATGACTTCATGTATTTGAAGGGGCAGTTCTTGCGCTTCACAAAATAGTAGAAGCCAAGAAGCACAGTCCCCTTGCCCGTGGTGTGGATGGTGAAGAAGGTGCAGAATAGCTTGACGCAGGGGGGGGGGGGAGAATACACACCCACATCTCAAAAAAGTGGACGAACGTCGCCACGAGAAGAAGAGAATGGGGGCCAAGGTGATACAGCTGCAGACATAAAAGTCCAGCAGCATCAAAATAAAAGTAGAGAAAGGTGGAATGAATCCCACCATAGCATACGCCAAGAAGTACACCATGTTGCCATTGCGCTCCTTCTTGAACGGGATCTTGCCGGCGCAAACCAAGTGGTTGGAGGAGTCATTGGACCACCCCATATAGGTCCGGACCTTCTTCAGATTATTGTCACACTTGAGGTGGCTCTTGGGAAGACCCAACTCCATCGCGGCAAAGCGGAGCAAAGGAAGGGAAGTTAGGCAGAGTTTGGGAGGCTCTGATCACAAATTTGATCGAAGGCGTAAAGAGTTCTCAAACCGTGCGCACATTCCCTCTTAAGTAAGCCTTTGCGATGCTTGAATGGAAACCGCAGTGAGAAAGAAAGGCACTTTTGAAAAGTCTATCCCGTCAATGACGAGTGGGTCTGGGACCACCCCGATGAAGAGATCGAGGTTCTTACCCAAGGAAAACTGTTGTTGTGATGAGCGGCGGGAAACTCGATGGCGGCACCCTGACAGGGCTCGCGGAACCGATACGGTTCTTGTATTGGGAACCGACGACCTTCAACTACATGAGATCCTCACTCAAAGATCTTATCTGCTGCATTCATAACAAGCCACGCATCAATAGTTCACTCTCGGACCATCGCTCCAACAGCATATTAGAAGACTCCTGAAATCAAAGCGCGAGAATCGAGAATGGCTCCACCTCCAGTAGAATAACTTAACCCAAAGGGTTTCTCCTAAAGTTGGGCCCGGGGGCCACTTTCGGTACCCATCGTACCGAGTACCCCTTAGTACCGCGAAGAGAACATATACCTCACGGAAGGCATTATGTGCCTACCATATACCTCGCGGTATAATGAATAGGAAGCTTCAGGAATTTTTAGAGCTGAAGCAAGGCGGGAGGAGTGCCCACGAATATTGCCACGCATTCAATCACTTGGCGCAGTACGCGCTAGAGTATGTGGGGACTGAGATAGGAAGCGAGATATATTCTTCCAGGGCCTTAATCCAAAGATGAAGGTCCAACTCGCACAATGCAACCGCGGCACCTTCAACGACATCGTCAATACCACGATTGTACAGGAAGATACTCAGCGCGAGCTCATTTCTGATAAGAGGAAACGAAACGTGCCATCGAGCAGCAGCGATGGTGGTCCGCAGAAGTACCGTGTGGTATATCGCTCACCATCCGGTCAGCGATGGCAGCCACCGGCGCGACCGCAGCAATTCCGCAGTCGTTCTTTCAACGCGTCGCGTTTCCAACCACTATTTCCACAGCAGCAGCAGCAGAAAAGAATGGTCCCGCGTGCATGTCCACCTCCACGGCGTGCACCGGGATTCCATCCGCAGCTTGGCGGGAACCGGACACAATACACCTGTTACACGTGTGGCCGTGTCGGGCATTTTTCAAGGGATTGTCCCGAACAGCGACAAGGCAGTGCGCAAGCACCATATTGGATTGCAGCTCAACCCCGCAACCAGCCTGAGAAACCAAAAGCAAAACATGGCAACATCCACCACCTAGCTATCGAAGACATGTCGGAAGGCAAACCCGTCTTTGCGGGTACGTTTTCTCTACTCAAAAATCTCGTAGTCATATTATTTGACTCCGGTGCCACCCATAATTTCATTAGCCAATCATATGACATCAAAAACCAATTACTATCATTCCCACAAAATGTCCATATTTGATTTGCTCTGCGGGTGGGAAAGTAGCAGCTCATAGGGTGGTCTATAGAGCACCACTTCAGTTGGGTGGGAATCTATATCCGACTTCTCTAATTATATTAGAGAGTCAGAAGCTTGATCTTATTTTAGAAATGTTGTGGCTACACCGTCATGGTGGTTTTCTCGACATTGTTCCACGTGTGGTCCATTTGAACTCTCCACTGCATGAACCACACACTCTCATTCTAGAACGCCTTATCCGAGAAATTCCAGCCACACATATCACAGAAGCCACAAAGCTTGAAGACATTCATGTGGTTCATGAATATCAGGATGTGTTTCCCGACGACATTCTGGATATGCCACCGGATAGGTACATCTTGTTCAAAATTGAACTTATTTCGGGGACCATGCCTATTTCTCGAAGGCCGTACAAGATGGCACTAAATTAGTTGGCGGAATTAAAGGAGCATTTGAATGACCTGCTGGACAAAGGTCTCATACACCCAAGTTTGTCACCTTCGGGCTGCTCCGCATTGTTTGTGAAGAAGAAGGACAAGACGTTACGTCTATGTGTGGACTATTGTGGGGGCCGGGGTCCCGACGTCCATGGATCTCAATGGGTGGTGCTGTGCGATGCGGCACCTAACAACACACATGAAAAGAATTACCAAAATATACAAAGTTTTCAATCATAAATATAATTAGAGTTTACAAAATAATGTACAATAAAGATACACACGCAGCGGAACTACATACTCATTCTCACCTATCTAAGCATGAGAGAAGACGTCCATGCCCTAGGACGCTTCTCACTAGAAACATGATGATCATCCAGCAGTGGCATGGTCCACACGAGATTCTTCTCGATACTTCGAGGTCTCATGTACAACCTGAGCAGCAGAAATAAACTAATACCTGCAAAAATCGTTAAAGCGCAAACGTGAGCATAAGGCTCAGCAAGACCGACCTGTCTCACTAGACATATGCAAGGTAAAGTCTAACCATAGGTAAGGAATAGCATAAATAGACTCGCCTACTGTAAAAGCCCGCTTTTCAGAAGAACAAAAACGCAAAAATGCGAACTTAAAATTTTTGAAAGTGGACATGGAAATCCAAACTCACATGAATCATATGAGTTAACCCATGTTCACTAGAAATAGGAACTTGTTAAAATTTTACATATAGCACATGTTTGCTATTGTATTTTGGAACTTAAGGTGTAAAATCCTTAATTTCCAAGTATTCACATTTTCAATGAAGAATTAAAGGAGAAAAGAAAACAAAATAGAGAGGAAGAAAAAGGAATAATTCCAACCCTAAAATGAGACATTCACAAAAAATTCAAATCTACGGCTATAAATTTTTCCATGACCTTCTAATATTCCAAATAGACTCTCGGAAAAGTTTCATAATTTTTGAAGCATGTTTTCCATTTATTGGACACGTACTGAGAGTCTAATCAGAGTCGACTTCAAATTTAAACTTTGTGCTCAACTTTGTCCAAATCAACTCCAAATTTTTCCTGACGTCCCTTATGGTTCAAAAAGGGTAACTTCAAAGTTTCAGGATTTTTGAACGTAATCTACCATTTATTTCATTGAATCAAGTATCGCCACTTGAATTCAAATTCAAACCTGAGTTCAAATTCAACTTGGTCAGTTCTAAAATCTGATTGCTCCATAAAATTCTTCACATTTTATTTAGTCATTGGGCCAAAGTTGAATATTTTTGAAGCATGTTTGCTAGCTCTAATTGAATTTTGAAAAGGAGGAGGGAGGAGAGTATTGTGGGCCCCACCTGTAAGCCTCTCCAAGTTGAACTGCCTCTGCCTATCGGTTACAGGGCGACACCGTGATACATGCATTGCCACCGCCACGAAAACGTCGGTCCTTATCAGCGTTGACTCCCTTCCGGTACTTATCTCCGGCACCTCACCTCCCTCCCGGCCACCGGCTCCCGCCGCCAGCGCCGCGCCTCCTCCTCGCCGGCTCTGCTCGTGCCGCCACTCGCCCTGCATCCTCCCCAGTGGCCGACTCCAGCGCCCAACGCCGACCTGCTCCCTACCGTCCACGTGCCTGCTGGCCACGGCTCATGCCCCGCACCGGAGCCGCGCCCCTCCGGCCGGCACGACGCGCCAATTCGCCGCCCCCTTGGTACCTCGCCTCCCGGCCATCGCGACGTCGCCCCATGCCGGCCGCCGCTCGCCCTGGCTGCTCCACCCCGCGCGCGTCGCCTCTCCCTGCCGCGCCAGCGCCACGGTGCACCGCTCGCCCTCGGCTGCGCCTCCTCACGGCCGCCTGCAGTGTGGGCCCATGGCCACCCTGCTGCTTGCCTGGCCGCGTCGTGCCGCGTTTGCGCGGTGTTCTAGCCCTTGCCGAGTCCACGATGTGTTGCACGCGGTCTCCCCTCCTCTGCTCTGCTTGTTGCTGCTTGCACCCGCACAGAGCACCCGTTCTGCTCGTAGCCATGGCGCATCCTCGATGCCCTGGCAACTCAAGCTCGTTCCCCAGCGGTTATGCACGTCAAAAGGTCCGCAACCACATGTCCTTCCTTCTGCTGTCCTCGCATCCTCGGGCGTTCCGCGCCATGGTTGCACCCAACCAGCAAAGCGACGGATGTATGTGATGTATGAGATCCCAGAATGCATCGTTGAACAATGGTATCGACCATTGATCCAAGCTTAGCTCTTATTTTGCAAGAGTGATTGGATCGGTGACTGCAGCCAAGGTGTTCGATGAAATGGTTACAAGGCGAAACTAAGTGTGTTGCCGTTCAATGCTGGTCTATTGATGCAGGTCTATTCTGGGGTGGCAATCGACAAGGACATGTGCCAAGGTGCTCTTGGAATGTTGATGAAGTAACCGAATCAAGTACACACCCATGATTTTCGGCGAAATGCCTACAAGGTGAGCCTTGCACCGAAATACCTTGCTTGACGTCACGGACGTCCGTTCGTCGTGATCGCTAAGGTTACTCATGTGTCGTCAAGTCGTACGTCCAATTTTTGCATTGATATCATTCCTATAGGAGTCCCTAAGTTGACCTCTTTTGTCGTTTGTATCACGTCGGCCTGTCCGTGTGTGCTCGCGATGCTCCACCATGAGCCGCCTCGACGTCGTTGACCATATGATGTCGTCGTGACGCTCCGAGCCATTATCGTGTCCTGGCATCGAGATGAAGGATGCTTGTGATGTGTGTGGTGCTGAAACACCAGCACGACTCATCGTACAATGGTTGTTTAGCCAAATTAGGGTTTAGTCGAGGCGAGACTCATCGAGTCCTGGGTGTATCTAGGGTGCTCGATGAAATGCCTTCTAGGTCAAACCAAGTGGTTCGGTGATCACCGATGACCTGTGGTAGAAGGATGCCAGAACGTTGCGACCAACAAGGAGAACTAGACCAAGGGGAACCTTGGATAAAAATTCATTGGTTGTGTCGAGGATGTTCCGTAGCCAATCAAGGGATTTGTTAACTTGGTGTACCATTTCATCGACGGCAGGTTCGTCGAGTCGCTTATCAACAACCGAGTCGACATCACGAGCCTTAAGACTCACAAGGTGGTGTTCGGGATTTTCCGCTCACCCCATTGACGAGTCCGGCTAAGACGATCTTCTCGAGATGGCAAAGCAGGCCTTCACAGCAAGGTCTCGCATCATGTTTAAGTCCTAAGGGCTTACCGAGCTCACCTGGACAAGATTGCGGGCGACACTACATTAGTGTCGTCGTGTAAGCACTTGAACGATGCTCGAGAAGCTTGTCGTAGAAACTACTTTACCTAAAAGTCATTTGACGTTGTCTTGGCACTCATGCTAGGTTAATAGTGCTTGGAATGACTTCTTAAGTCCAAGCCATATTCATCTCAATTCAGTCCCAAGTGTCATTAGGTTCCATCATGGTTCATCCTATGTCGGGACCCTACGACAGCACTACTCACTTAACTAGGTTTACTCTTGTATGAGTTAAGTCAAGTTCATTGGTCGACTGTTAAATCGCGACCTTCGTCTTGTACACTCCACTCATAGTCAAGCTTTCGATGTCCCACCTTAATTTTTGGGTCGTCCTTACACTTCTCCGCCCAACACTTCTTCACCATTCAGATTTGTCAATCTCGCGTGGCATAGCTTAAAGTGTGGTATGCTAAGTTGCAATGTAGCTTTATGTTGTACCTTTCAGTTCATAACGACACTTCTATGTCCACCTTGACTCATCCTCTGGTTACCCCCTCAACAGAGGCATATCTGTCCTTCCTAGTCAAACTCCTCGTTCATAGAGTTTACACAACCCCGTGGAGTCTATTATTAAATTAATTAATTACTTAATTACTTATATGCATATCATGTCGATAGGAACGTGATGATAGGTGATCGACGAGAAATTTCGCTTGGAGGAGAAGGCCAGGGTGTCCACTTGAAATCCTTGGCGGAGTCCGCACAGAAGGACCACTGACAAGTGACATTTATTTGAGTCGCAAACTAAGGCAAGCCCCAGTTTGCATTTAAGTCGTTTATAAAATTTTACTTTATCACTATGATGAGTAGTCTATGAATTGTGCATTACGTATAGGATGATTGATACTCCACTTGCATGGCAAAAAATCCCAGGGATTGGTGGGAACGAGTTACAGTTTGACCTGTAGTAACTGCTTTGCTAATGCATAGGAAATCCGGTAGAAGTCGAGTAGTAGGAATCTACTCGCGAGAGATGTAGGACATATCTCACAGGATTGGTTAGATAGAAAATGGCATAATATAATGAAATGGAGACCGGGTAGGGAATGGATAGGAAGCGGAGAGAATTGAGTCTCGGTCGCATAGCCCTGCCTGTGTCAATTAAGGCCCGTCTGTATGCGGCCCCTTCAGACAAGCTTGAATTGTACCGGCAACATAATGGACATATGAAATCCAGTAAACTGATGTAACTCGATAGCTGGGGTGTCGAGGCCCACTAACTCACTATCGATAGCGGTGGGCTGAGGACAGTAAGGTGTAAATCGGTTGGCGGACACATGAGGTGTTCCGTGCGGAGACCTTCTGTTTGCGGAGGTGAGATGGGTTTGGCGTTCGGGTTTCTTGTGTAAGGTGGTCATATACGCCTAGTACTGAAGTGTTATGTAGGTACAGGTGTGCTCGCTGACACTTCCGAATGATGTATGTGTTGTGTTGTCCGGGTGTGTCCTGATTGCAATCACTATCCCTCGCAGTAATAGAGTACCCCTTGTTCTCTGCGCCATGATGTAGTAAATACTAAAGAACCCAGAAAATACCACTGTATTGAATTATAATTACTTTGCAACCTTGTATGATTTAGACATAGTATAATTAAAAGTTTACAGTTTCCAAATACTTTAGCTGTAATAGCATTATGTGCTTTGGGCATGTCATATCATCGGCAAAGCGTTTATTGTTTGATTATGGAACCCATGATGTGCCGTGCTCGGAGAATGTAATTTGCTACCTAAAACCTAATTTATAAGGATCCACCTGTAGGCGAGTCATTTACGCTTCACCTCACCTATGTTTTAGTGTTCCCCTTGCATATGTCTAGTGAGACGGGTTAGTCTTGCTGAGCCTTATGATAATGTTTGCAGTTAACGAGTTTTTGCAGGTTATACCGTTGATGAAGGGTTTGATGATGAGGCTGCACCCCCTCCAGGGTGTACAGCCGAGTGGGAACCCTGCACGCTGCCCTAATTGAGTGTTGCTAGTGCAAAGTATCCAAGACATGGATAACTTTGCTTTTGCATAGCTAGTGCTGAGAGCGTAGCTATAATATATATATATATATATATATATATATATATATATATATATATATATATATATATATATATATATATATATATATATATATATATATATATATTTCTTTACTTCCGCTAGTATTGTAAAAACATCCGTTGTATGATAAATAAAAGACTTCGTCTTGTAATTTTAATCAGTTTCTATTCTTGTATACTGTTGGGTGTCGCATCGCACGACACCACCCAATGAGATCCTCAGATGTCGGGATTCCGGTCCCCACAGACATGGTATCAGAGCATCATTGGGAACAGTGTACTTGGAAAGAACATATTTTCAAAAACTAGGACTTGAGTGAGGAATTAGCTATATGCCTCTATAAGGAGTATTATTAGTATAAGATATAAAGGTGGTAAACTAACTATGTGTTATTATATTCTGTAATGACGCCCCGACGTCAGGTTGGAGGTAAGGTACGCCACCGAGGGCGGATCAATCTCGGTAAGCTCAGCATACGAGGAGTGGTATGTGAAATTTCCGTGGCTTGGCACGAGAAGTTAATAGGAGTCTCTGAAGCTCTCAATGTTTCTGAGAACCTATGACACGCGGTACTCCAGCGTGCTTCAAAGTTAGTGGGAGCCCCCATCGGGTGGTGTATAACCCGATAGTTTGCCTCTCTAGAACTATTCATGTTCTATGGGAGCATGCGAAACATGTATGCCCGAGCGTGTATAAGCCGGTTCATGCGGTAATCTTTGCTGTACAGACGTATTTACAGCCATGTACCTCAAGACATGACCTCGCTCGAGGACGACTCACACCAGAGTCGTATGCATTTACTTTTGATTATATCTTATTGTGACTGTCTGTCGTGTTTCCCCGTGCCGCCCTTGAGGTGAGAAGGTGTGAAAGAGGATTATTTGTCTTCTGCAGGTACACTAACTTTGGTAGCGACCCGTGTAGAATACGTTTGCGAGTGATCGATATTAGAACCACCTATAGACGTATCCGAATGTACCGGGTTAGACTTTTCTTTGGTAAGGAACGTAGTACCGTCAGTATCATATTTGATACTTTGACCATGCCCCACGAAAGAAATGGCTTCATATTTATATTAAGTCCAAGTATCAGTTGCTGGTATCTTATGGACAGTAGAAAATGTTTCTCTTCAAGAGTAGGTGAACCAAAGTTCTTTGTTCCTGGCGAGAGTTTAGCTCGACTTAGCCGGAGTAAGACTTTGGTTAAGTATGAAGATCCATAGTGATATGCTATGGATAAGAAGGTCATCAAGTCTCTTTTAAGACCTTATTTAGTTCCAAAGCGAATGATTAGTTATGAATCAAGTTCTAGCCATCGTACTTGAGTTTTGAGCTAAGTTTCAAAATTTGAGTTTGTTCCCAAATTCTTGTGTTTCGAAGCCGGTGAGTTCTGTTTTCGAACAGGATTGACCTGACTATGAGATTTCATATCTTTTCAACCTGAATGGTTATGAATGCAACTGAATACTTTTTGGAATTCTTTTGAAGTCTTCTATAAGTTTTCTATTGACCCCCAAGCCAAAGGACCATTGTAAGATGGTGAAAATCCTCTCCAACTAACTCAACTGCTGTTTTGAAACTGTGTAAGACAACATCTGAATTTTTTCCATAACTCTGTGTAGAAAGCTCTTCTATTCCATTATGATACATTTCTGGAAAGGGGAAGAGCTATTCTACAACTTTGTTATTTAGCGATACCTCAAATTCAGTTTATAACTAATTAGAAAACAGAGTTGAAGATAGTACATGTATATAGGTGCTATCTGAAACAGTCAGAAAAATTCTGAACTTTGAACGGCCATAAATCTTAAACCAGAAATGCAAACTATGCATGTTTATACATATATGGAAAGCTTAAAGAGTCCTCTATCAAATTCCTATTCAACACAAAGGCTAAACCTCACATTAACAAGGTCTAAATTGATGTGTCGTTTAAGAGGTTCTGACAGCCCGGAAGAGGGGACAGAATCTGAACTCTTCACCAATTGAATCATAACTTTCTGCAGACTTCACTTCTGCAGGCCTACTTTACGTAGTTGGAAAGTGTAGAGAGTCTTCTACAACGTTTCTATAGAACTCCAGAGCATAATCCATTTCTAACATACTCAAAATTTCAAATTTCTAAACTTGATCAAATCTGGACAGCGAGTGGACAGTCCTGTATACAGTTACTGTTTCTTGCATAAATCGCTGTAGAATTGTCAAAAGACTTCATAAGTTTAATTTCTGGAATCTTTAGAATTTATGAAACAAGTTTTCTATGTATTATTTTTCCAAATGTTGATGTTTGTATATCTGAAAATTCTGGACAAAATCAGCCTTAAACAAAGGAGGTGCTGTCCAAATTTTCAGAAAAACTGTCCACTTGCAAATGCCATATCTTCTCAACCAGAAGTGATATGAGGGCAAGTAAATACTCCTTAGAAATATTTGGAAGTACTTTACGAGTTCTCTATTCAGTTCAAGACCAAAATCCTTTTCTAGGTGGGTGAAATTTGGATAATCGCAGAGACTGTCCAGGCACACCCAAACTGGACAGCAATCTGTACACCTCTGAATTTAATCCATAATTTGCAGACCCTTGATCCAATGGTGTCGTGCGAGTAACCGTTGGAAAAGATAGAGAGTCAGCTACAATTATTGCAATTGACTCCAGACCTGAATCGGTCATCTACCTATTCCAAATCGAGTTTGAATACAGAGTGGTCAATCTGAACTGAATTCAATTCTGAATGCTGAAAGTTTACCCAACTTCAAAAATTCATATCTTTTGAACCAGAACTGATATGAAGACAAGTAAGTACATTCTGGAAATCTTATTACCTTGGCTACAACATTGTCCATGAGAATATTTTCAGATTTCCATCAGAACAGTATGAAAACTTTAGATCAAAAGTGCTACTTTTTAAGCAGGTTCTGCTGAAAGTACAGAAAGTTCTGTTAACTTTAAAATAGCATAACTTGAAAACCAAAGATGATCTAGAGGAAAACCAATACTTTTTGGAAAGGTCTTGAAGTGTACTTTAACTTTGTTATTCACCTCGAGATCTTATTTTGCCATTAAATGGATAAAAATCGCGTTTGCATTCAGACTGGTCGTTTGTCACCATAGCCTGGCCAGTTTGAACCTTTTGGTTTTTGTTAGGCATGTGGTTCTCGAGTTCAACTCGAGGAGTTTCATAAAATCTCAGGTGTTGTGATTCAACAATAATTACCATTAGAGTTGAGTATTAAAATCAATCAAATCTCTTTGGCTCGGTTGCTCATGATTAGTGTTTTAATTAGGTAACCGTGCACCTCACACTTTAAGGGTGTATTGAGCATGTGTTGCACTTCCACTAGTCAACGGCCCTCCCTGTAAGGATCGTTTGGGGTAAATTTCTCACTCACCTAGCTTAAACCTTAAGGGGGAAGGAGTGCACCTAGTAATCAAAGTGATATGTTCACCTAGGTGTCATACCAAGGTACATCGAAACCGAACCAACGTGCTGGAAGCAATACTCAAGTAAGTAGGACCGAGTACAACATTGACTCATTGGGTCAATGAGAAGCTTAATTAACGGATCTTCTCGAACCCCGTTTCTTGGGGAACTCAATCATCAAGTTAAAGAAGTCAGTTGATTCTTCACGTTAAACCACTCCCTTACTTCAGTCTCTGAGACGAGAAGCCATAGGTGAGTAGTATGAGCTGGAAATTCTTTAGCAAGAACGTGGATCACTAACCAAGGTCGTGCCTAGCCCAGTACCTTGTCAACCACTGAGTGTAACCTACAGAAGTGATGAGACCCTTACTCCTCAAAGGTTACTCTCTTTGCAACTTCTGAAGGCAACCCTACCGCACCTTTTAAAGGTTAGACATACTATCTTAGGAATCCTACATGATGAAAACCTGACCCTTTGTTAAAGAATCACAACTACCTGTAGGCTGTAATTAGCAAGCTTCAGGGAACTTCACATCAACAAGAAGTTCAATCGTTTTGTTCCATTATGTACACTCCGTTGCCTTGAGATGAGCCTCATCATCCCTTGCTAATGTTCTTACCTTGAAATTCTTGAATTTGGTCAAGACGTGAAAGTGACATTCGTCGTTCGACACTTTTAATGACCAAGTCACTTAATCCTTCTTTATCTAGGGTACTTCTGTTTGTGTCTGAGTTGTCTTACCTATTTTTGCTCAAAGCATAATATTGAATGCACCATACCTTGCATAGTTATCCGCGGAGTTGCACTGTGTCTGCATAACACCATCCGGTTTGTGATGCATCATGAAACGTAATTACTAATGAGTTTTGAGCAAGAATATGTGACCCCGTTCAGATACTTAAGTAGTGCCTAACATTTTTGAGTTGTGATCAATTTTATCGTTCGCAATGCCTTCGACTGGTTTCATTATCTTGAGTGGCACAAGGGACACCTTGTGACTAAAACACAGTTGAGTCCTTGTCCTTGACGTGTTGAAACTCAAATCACCTTGAGTACTGACAACTGATTGTTTCTAGCTGCGAGGAGTTTCTTATTGACTTCTCGACCTCGCTAGAACCTTAAAATGTTTCTATTCGCGAGGTTATTATTGATTACCAAACTTTGGAACTCTTTGACTTGTATTGCCTGATGGCATTGCTTCGGCTACAAAACCAAAGCAGAAAAGTCTCCATAAGAGAAACATCCAGAGTTAAGGACGCTTAACTATCATAGAACTCTAAGTATCTCCTCAATGAAGAAGGTTACTTAATTTTGACGGAAATAAGAAGACCTCAACACCTCAACATAACTTTTTAAGACCCAAGTTTTACGATGTGATATTGTCATGTCGAGCCTCCTGTCAAGGTTATCAACCTAAAGACTGGAATCACTTGAAGCAAACTTTAGAATTTCTTAAGATGCCTGAAGATAATCACTATTTCGTAGAACCCAAGTCTTTAAGGGCATTGCCATTTTCCTTAGTCAATGACCCTCTTTTACGGATCATCCCCTCATCGTTCCTGTTATTCTACTTGCTAGAATCTCGGGACGAGATTCCTTTAAGGGGGAAGGATTGTAAAAGCCCGCTTTTCAGAAGAACAAAAACTCAAAAATGCGAACTTAAAATTTTTGAAAGTGGACTTGGAAATCCAAACTCACATGAATCATATGAGTTAACCCATGTTCACTAGAAATAGGAACTTGTTAAAATTTTACATATAGCACATGTTTGCTATTTTATTTTGGAACTTAAGGTGTAAAATCCTTAATTTCCAAGTATTCACATTTTCAATGAAGAATTAAAGGAGAAAAGAAAACAAAATAGAGAGGAAGAAAAAGAAATAATTCCAACCCTAAAATGAGACATTCACAAAAAATTCAAATCTACGACTATAAATTTTTCCATGACCTTCTAATATTCCAAATAGACTCTCGGAAAAGTTTCAAAATTTTTGAAGCACGTTTTCCATTTATTGGACACGTACTGAGAGTCTAATCAGAGTCGACTTCAAATTTAAACTTTGTGCTCAACTTTGTCCAAATAAACTCCAAATTTTTCCTGAGGTCCCTTATGGTTCAAAAAGGGTAACTTCAAAGTTTCAGGATTTTTGAACATAATCTATCATTTATTTCATTGAATCAAGTATCGCCACTTGAATTCAAATTCAAACCTGAGTTCAAATTCAACTTGGTCAGTTCTGAAATCTGATTGCACCATAAAATTCTTCACATTTTATTTAGTCATTGGGCCAAACTTGAATATTTTTGAAGCATGTTTGCTAGCTCTAATTGAATTTTGAAAAGGAGGAGGGAGGAGAGTATTGTGGGCCCCAGCTGTAAGCCTCTCCAAGTTGAACCGCCTCTGCCTATCGGTTACAGGGCGACACCGCGATACATGCATTGCCACCGCGACGAAAACGTCGGTCCTTATCAGCGCCGACTCCCTTCCAGTACTTATCCCCGGCACCTCACCTCCCTCCCGGCCACCGGCTCCCGCCGCCAGCGCCGCGCCTCCTCCTCGTCGGCTCTGCTCGCGCCGCCGCTCGCCCTGCATCCTCCCCGGCGGCCGCCTCCAGCGCCCAACGCCGACCTGCGCACCCCCGCTGTCCGCGTTCCTGCTGGCCACGGCTCGTGCCCCGCACCGGAGCCGCGCCCCTCCGGTCGCCACGACGCGCCAGTTCGCCGCCCCCTTGGTACCTCGTCTCCCGGCCGCCACGACGTCGCCCCACGTCGGCCGCCGCTCGCCCTGGCTGCTCCACCCCGCACGCGTCACCTCTCCCTGCCGCGCCAGCGCCACGGTGCACCGCTCGCCCCCGGCTGCGCCTCCTCACGGTCGCCTGCAGCGCGGTCCCATGGAAACCCTGCTGCTCACCTGGCCACGTCGTGACGCGTTTGCGCCGTGTTACAGCCCTTGCCGAGGCCATGACGTGTTGCACGCGGGCTCCCCTCCTCTGCTCTGCTTGATGCTGCTTGCACCCGCACAGAGCGCCCGTTCTGCTCACAGCCATGGCGCATCCTCGATGCCCTGGCAACTCAAGCTCATTCCCCAGCGGTTATGCACGTCAAAAGGTCCGCAACCACATGTCCTTCCTTCTGCTGTCCTTGCATCCTCGGGTGTTCCGCGCCATGGTTGCACCCAACCAGAAAAGCGAGGGATGTATGTGATGTATGAGATCCCAGAACGCGTCGTTGACACAATGGTATCGACCATTGATCGAAGGTTAGCTCTTATTTTGCAAGAGTGATTGGATCGGTGACTGCAGCCAAGGTGTTCGATGAAATGGTTACAAGGCGAAACTAAGTGTGTTGCCGTTCAATGCTGGTCTATGGATGCAGGTCTATTCTAGGGTGGCAATCGACAAGGACATGTGCCAAGGTGCTCTTGGAATGTTGATGAAGTAACCGAATCAAGTACACACCCAAGATGTTCGGCGAAATGCCTACAAGGTGAGCCTTGCACTGAAATACCTTGCTTGACGTCACCGACGTCCGTTCGTCATGATCGCTAAGGTTACTCATGTGTCGTCAAGTCGTACGTCCAGTTTTCGCATTGATATCATTCCTATAGGAGTCCCTAAGTTGACCTCTTTTGTCGTTTGTTTCACGTCGGCCTGTCCGTGCATGCTCGTGATGCTCCACCATGAGCCGCGTCGACGTCGTTGACCATAAGACGTCGTCCTGACGCTCCGAGCCATTATCATGTCCTGGCATCAATATGAAGGATGCTTGTGATGTGTGTGGTGCTGAAACACCAGCACGACTCGTCGTACAATGGTCGTTTAGCCAAATTAGGGTTTAGTCGAGACGAGACTCGTCGAGTCCTGGGTGTAGCCAGGGTGCTCGATGAAATGCCTTCTAGGTCAAACCAAGTGGTTCGGTGATCACCGATGACCTGGGGTAGAAGGATGCCAGAATGTTGCGACCAACAAGGAGAACTAGACCAAGGGGAACCTTGGATAAGAGTTCCTTGGTTGTGTCGAGGATGTTCCGTAGCCGATCACAGGATTTGTTAACTTGGTGTACCATTTCATCGACGGCAGGTTCGTCAAGTCGCTTATCAATAACCGAGTTGACATCACTAGCCTTAAGACTCACAAGGTGGTGTTCGGGATTTTCCGCTCACCCCATTGACGAGTCCGGGTTGAGGTGAACGTCGTTAAGACGATCTTCTCGAGATGGCAAAGCAGGCCTTCACGGCAAGGTCTCGCATCATGTTTAAGTCCCAAGGGCTTACCAAGCTTACCTGGACAAGATTGCGGGAGACACTACATTAGTGTCGTCGTGTAAGCACTTGAACGATGCTCGAGAAGCTTGCCATAGAAACTACTTTACCTAAAAGTCATTTGACATTGTCTTGGCACTCATGCTAGGTTAACAGTGCTTGTAATGACTTCTTAAGTCCAAGCCATGTTGATCTCAATTCAGTCCCAAGTGTCGTTAGGTTCCATCATGCATCCTAAGTTAGTACCCTACGACAGCACTGCTCACTTAACTAGGTTTACTCATGTATGAGTTAAGTCAAGTTCATTGGTCGACTGTTAAATCGCGACCTTCGTCTTGTACACTCCACTCATACTCAAGCTTTCGATGTCCCACCTTAATTTTTGGGTCGTCCTTACACTTCTCCGCCCAACACTTCTTCACCATTCAGATTTGTCAATCTCGAGTGGCATAGCTTGAAGTGTAGTATGCTAAGTTGCAATGTAGCTTTATGTTGTACCTTTCAGTTTATACCGACACTTCTATGTCCACCTTGACTCATCCTCTGGTTACCCTCACAACAGAGGCATATCTGTCCTTCCTAGTCAAACTCCTCGTTCTTAGAGTTTACACAACCCCGTGGAGTCTATTATTAAATTAATTAATTACTTAATTACTTATATGCATATCATGTCGATAGGAACGTGATGATAGGTGATCGACGAGAAGTTTCGCTTGGAGGAGAAGGCCCGGGTGTCCACTTGAAGTCCTTGGCGGAGTTCGCACAGAAGGACCACTGACAAGTGGCATTTATTCGAGTCGCAAACTAAGGCAAGCCTCAGTTTGCATTTAAGTCGTTTATAAAATTTTACTCTATCACTATGATGAGTAGTCTATGAATTGTGCATTATGTATAGGATGATTGGTACTCCACTCGCATGGCCAAAAATCCCATGGATTGGTGGGAACGAGTTACAGTTTCACCTGTAGTAACTGCTTTGCTAATGCATAGGAAATCCGGTAGAAGTCGAGTAGTTGGAATCTACTCGCGAGAGATGTAGGACATATCTCACAGGATTGGTTAGATAGAAAATGGCATAATATAATGAAATGGAGACCGGACAGGGAATGGATAGGAAGCGGAGAGAAATGAGTCTCGGTCGCATAGCCCTGCCTGTGTCGATTAAGGCCCGTCTGTATGTGGCCCCTTCGGACAAGCTTGAATTGTACCGGCAAAATAATGGACATATGGAATCCAGTAAACTGATATAACTCGATAACTAGGGTGTCGAGGCCCACTAACTCACCATCGATAGGGGTGGGATGAGGACAGTAAGGTGTAAATCGGTCGGCGGACACATGAGGTGTTCCGTGCGGAGACCTTCTGTTTGCGGAGGTGAGATGGGTTCGGCATTCGGGTTTCTTGTGAAAGGTTGCCATATACGGCTAGTACTGAAGTGTTGTGTAGGTACGGGTGTGCTCGCTGACACTTCCGAGCGACGTATGTGTCGTGTTGTCCGGGTGTGTCCTGATTGCAATCACTGTCCCTCGCAGTAATAGAGTACCACTTGTTCACTGCGCTGTGACATAGTAAATACTAAAGAACCCAGAAAATACCATTGTATTGAATTATAATTACTTTGCAACCTTGTATGATTTAGAGATAGTATAATTAAAAGTTTATAGTTTCCTCATACTTTAGCTGTAATAGCATTATGTGCTCTGGGCATGTCATATCATCGGCAAAGTGTTTCTTGTTTGATTGTGGAACCAATGATGTGTCGTGCTCGTAGAATGTCATTTGCTACCTAAAACCTGATTTATAAGGATCCACTTGTAGGCGAGTCATTTATGCTTCACCTCACCTATGTTTTAGTGTTCCCCTTGCATATGTCTAGTGAGACGGGTTAGTCTTGCTGAGTCTTATGCTCACGTTTGCAGTTAACGAGTTTTTGCAGGTTATACCGTTGATGAAGGGTTTGATGATGAGTCTGCACCCCCTCCAGGGTGTACAGCCGAGTGGGAACCCTGCACGCTGCCCTAATTGAGTGTTGCTAGTGCAAAGTATCCAAGGCATGGATAACTTTGCTTTTGCATAGCTAGTGTTGAGAGCGTATCTATGATATATATATATATATATATATATATATATATATATATATATATATATATATATATATATATATTTCTTTACTTCCGCTAGTATTGTAAAAAGTTCCGCTGTATGATAAATAAAAGACTTCGTCTTGTAATTTTAATCAATTTTTCATCTTGTATACTGTTGGGTGTCGCATCGCACGACACCACCCAATGAGATCCTCAGATGTCGGGATTCCGGTCCCCACACCTACAAGTGGATCCTTATAGTCATGTTTTAAGTAGCAAATGATATTCTTCACGCACGGCACATCATAGACTACACAATCAAACAAAAAACACTTTGCCGATCATATGACATGCCCAAAGCACATAATACTATTACAGGATAAGTATTTGGAAACTGTAAACTTTTAATTGTGCTATCTCTAAGCCACACAAGGTTGCAAAACAATTATAATTCAATACATCGTATTCTTCTGACTTCTTCGGTATTTACTACGTCACAGCACAGTGAACAAGTGGTACTCAAATAACCGCATTGGACGGTGATTGCAATCAGGACACACCCAAATAACACGTCGCATACACCCGTGCTTAAGGAGCGTGCCGTGCTCCTCACCACGTCATACGCAACCACCTTTCACAAGAGAACTCAAAGACCGAACCGATCCCACCATCACGGGCATAAGATTCCAGCATGAAGCGTGTATGTGCCCGCTGGCGAATTTACACCTTACTACCCTCAGCCCATCCATATCGACAATGGGCTATGCCTCGATATCCAAGTTATCAAGTTACATCGTATTCTTGGGTTCCATATGCCCAGTATGCATCCGGTACTGTTCAAACTTGTCTAGCAGGGCCGCACTAAACTTAGATAGAAATGGTCAGGCCTGCCTCTGTTGTGTAGGGAAAAGAGGAAAAATCAAGTGTACAAATATTGGATCATGAGACAAAGTGTAATATGCATCATAGAAGAGCATATAGATTAACAAGGATGGAAATTAGAGAATAATAAGAGGACAGCAACCTACTGCACAAGAACTATGGGAGGAGCTCTACTGTATACAGGAAAACAACAGAGGAGGAAAGAAAATAAAACATAGGGAAATGTGGATATGAAGTGACATGACCAATGTTTTAAAAATAGAGGTGAGGACCACAGCTTACTGTAATAAACCAAGTCATATGATTCTGAAACTTTTACAGTGGACCACAGATTTGATGTGTGGGGTTCTGGCCAAATTTGAGCTATGATAATGGTAGTCCCTGTCCTATAAAATTCAATGAAGCTAAACTGTTCCTAGATTTTTTATGAATAATATGCAGCTTAAACATGGCCAAGAGTTGGTTTTCTGTTTAGATGAGGTCAAGAGTGATCCATAAAAATTAGTTTCATAATTTTCTAAGCATTATATTGTGAGATATTGATTTTACAAGTTGGAGAGAATTTCTGAAATTGTTTCTGTTGTTTTCTGGATATTTAAATTAAGCTGAGCAAAGTTCATTCATTTACCTATCTTAACCATGCTTTATTAAGCTGATAGCTTTACTGGGAATCAAGGACACTAGAAGGAAATTATGGCCAAGATTGGGAATTTTCCATTGAGAGAATCTCCTGCAATAATTTCCCAAAGGTTTTTGGGAAAGAATTAATTCAGGAAACTGAAAGCATTTTCATACTACTTAATATACTTCACTGCAAAGTGCATGCAAAGGGGAGTTCCAACAAAATTTGTATGGGCATGTTTGGACAGTTCTACAGTTCTCTATGAATTTTTAAAGTTTGCACAGCTTCTGGACTTTTTAATCAATGGCTGACAGTGGGGC
Source organism: Tuctoria greenei (assembly GCA_036927565.1). Lineage (NCBI taxonomy): Eukaryota > Viridiplantae > Streptophyta > Magnoliopsida > Poales > Poaceae > Tuctoria > Tuctoria greenei. The sequence goes on from JAYESD010000008.1 coordinate 106,797,102, forward strand.
CCATGATTCAGGTTCTTCTTCTACCTCTAGACAGGTCGATCTGTGGCGTCCCATTGACTTCGATCGACCGTTCCCGTGCCTTTGGGCGACAGAAGGCAGTGACACAAAAACAAGAATTGATCACTAAGCTCTGGAACACACGCTGGGCAATATGGTGCAACACGGCGGCGATCGGAATGTCACCGGCGACAGCAGCAGCGGAGATGAGTACGGCGGCGGCTTGGACATGACTCAGAGATGGGTCCCATTGATCACTTGTTGCACTGGAAGCATCGTGGGGACTTGGAGAACAATAAATTGAAGACCAATTGTGAAGGAAACGATTGGAAAAGCAACTTCGATGATAACCTAGGGTTTAGGCCGAAAATGGGGAAAATTTGGTTCCCGGATTGATTTGTCCATCGTTTTTCGATTGATCTGTCCAGGGATAATTTATAGAACATGGATATTCTATGTAATGAACAGAATGAATAATAATCAAGCAACCAGGACGAATTTCAGAGATTAACGGCCGCGGTTACATGAACTCAATTGGGGAAATTTGGAAATCGCTGTGCAGAGCTTATGGAACGACGAATTGAGGGCATGTAACGACCCGTGGCCGCCGGATCGTCACTCCGGGACGTGAGTACGAAACGATAGTTGACTGGAAAAGGGGAGCTACGTGAGGAGGAAGAAAGGAACAGAAAGGAGGAGACAGGAAAGGTGGAGACAGTTGAGGTTTTTCTTCTCTGGTCGAAACCACAGGGTCCATACAGCTTTAAGCCCAGGGTTCATCTCCTGTGGGACGACACACGCACGCCTCACTCCTATCCTGTAAGTTCGGTTTAGCCTTAATTACAATTACTGATAACTCAAATGTCCGACGTGGCGTCCAGCGTGTCAGCAGACGCGGCACCTGCCCCTCCGTGACTGTGAACTTGGCCCCAAGTCGCCAGCTCCGGGAACCTCTTCAGAACAACGTTCCAGTGCTTCCAAGTTTCGTCCTGCAATGCACCAACATACCAACGAAGACGAACCTGAGAAATTGCGTGATTACCTTTTTTAACCAAACGACGGTCCACAATGGCTATAGGCTTCAACTGATCACTGTCCAGGTCAAGCTTAGCAGGCAGATCAGTGAAGACCGGACTGTAATTCGGTGTGAACGACTTCAACTAGGAAACGTGGAACACGTCGTGAATCTTGGCCAAGTCAGGAAGCTGTAGGTAATAAGCAACTTTCCCAATGCAAGCGATCACCTTGTAGGGACCAAAAAACTTGTAAGCAATCTTGGAACAAGGGTGGTTAACCACCGAAGATTGGGCATAAGGTTGAAGACGGAGTAAGACCAGCTCCCCAACTTGGAATTCACGATCAGTACGTCCTTTATCCGAGTACTTCTTCATACGATTTTGAGCCTTGAGCAGATTTTCCTTTAGAAGATGATACTGCGTAGCTCTATCAGTTAAAGCAGTAATCACTGATGGTTCAGCCTCAGGTGGGATTGTGGGAGCCAGGAGCATATCAGGGTCATAACCATACAAAGCCTTAAACGGAGAACACCCCAATGAAGAGTGATAGGATGAATTGTACCACAACTCGGCCATTGATAACCATTTTATCCAGTGATGTGGTTAATCATGAGTATAACAACGGAGATACATCTCCAGGCATTGATTCAGACGCTCGCTTTGGCCATCCGTTTGTGGATGATAGGCCGTACTGAGAAGGAGTTTAACACCCAGCAATGTGAACAACTGACACCAAACAGAGCTTGTAAAAATCCGGTTGCGATCATATAACATTGTTTTGGGCAAGCCATGAAGTTTAATAATGATGTCAAACAGAAGTTGAGCCACCTGAGAAACAGTAAATGTGTGTTTGAGAGGGTAGAAGTGTGCATACTTGGACCAGCGATCGATAATGACCATGATAGTATTGAAGCCGTCGGATTTGGGCAGTCCCTCGACGAAGTCCATTGTGAGATCTTGCCAAGCACCAGCTGGTATGGGTAAAGGCTGTAGAAGGCCACCAGGATGTCGATGATCAGTTTTAACATGTTGGCAGATTTCACATTGTCTAATGAAGTCTGCAACATCTTGCTTGAGGCCACGCCAGAAGAACCACCGTTTAACCCTATGATATGTGGCATGAGTCCCCGAATGGCCACCAATGGGTCCAGAATGGAACATATATATAATTTTGGTACGAATAGCTGAATTTGGCCCTACCAGAATTTCATCTCCCCGACGTATGAGACCCTGATGAAGAGAAAATCCATTGGCATCAGGGCTGACAACTGCAAGTTGAGTCAACAGACCTTGAATATCCGGGTCCAAGGCATATGAGTTCATGATTTCTTGCAGCCACAATGGTCGCACTTCTGTCTCCGTTGTAACAGCCATCAGATGAGTAGCTCGGGATAAGGCGTCAGCTGCTTTGTTTTCCTTGCCAGGCCGGTAGACAACATTGAATTGAAGACCCATGAGTTTGGCCATAGCGCGTTTCTGAAGTTCTGTAATAAGATGTTGTTCCCCCAAGAAACTCAAGCTGTGATGATCAGTTCTGATCAAAAACTCACCACGCTGTAGGTATTGGCACCAACTATCCACGGCCATGATGATGGCAAGAAATTCTTTGTCATAAATCGGCAACTGTCTATTCTTCGCAGTTAATGTTTGCTCATAAATGCCACAGGACGGTCGTGCTGCATCCAAACAGCACCCAGACCATCATCAAAAGCGTCAGTCTCTATCACAAATGGAGCCGAGAAGTCAGGGAGTTCCAGAACTGGTGTGTTCACCATAGCCTGTTTCAGTTTCAAGAATGCTGCAGTAGCTTCGTCCGACCAATAAAATTTTTCTTCTTCAACAATTGTGTCAGAGGGCGAGCTATGATCCCATAACCACGAACAAACTTCCGGTAGTAACCTTTCAACCCCAATAAGCCACGTAATTCAGTAACAGACAGGGGTAAGGGCCAATCTTCCATTGCTCTGGTCTTCAGAGGATCAGTAGCCACGCCGTCGGCTGATATGATGTGACCCAATAATTCTAGGAGGACATGGCAAACCAGCACTTATACATCTTTAAGTAGAACTTGTGCTCCCAGAGGGTGTTTAAGACAAGCCGAAGATGGGTCAAATGCTGAGGAAGGTCAGTACTATATATGAGGATATCATCCAAAAATACCAAAACAAACTTGCAAAGGAACGGTTGCAGGATGCAATTCATGGCATACTGAAACGAGGCTCGGGCGTTGGTGAGGCTGAAAGGCATCACATTGAATTGGTAGTGTCCTTGATGTGTTTTGAATGCCATTTTGTACTCCTCCCCCGACTTCATACGGATTTGATGGTCACACGCCGTCATATCCAAACAACTGAATATCTTGGCTCCTGAGAGTTCATCCAGTAGCTCATCGATCAAGGGCATGGGAAATCAATTTTTTATGGTGAGATCATTGAGTTTGCGATAATCAACACAAAATCGCCATGACCCATCTTTCTTCTGAACTAGAAGTACCGGGGAAGCGAAAGGGCTGGAACTGTGCTCAATGAGTCCTGATTGCAAGAGAGTGGCCACCTATTTTTCGATCTCATCTTTATGCAAAGGTGAGTACCGATATGGCTTAGCATTGATGGGCACAACTCCAGGGTGTAGTGGAATGACATGATCATACTCCTGGTGTGGTGGTAATGTCTGAGGGTCATCAAAAACATCCTTGAACTCTATCAACAACGGGGTGATCTCATCTGAGTCCTGAACACTGTCACTGCAGTCCGGCGACAACTCAATGGCATGAACTACTGCAAGAGACCAGACTTCATTACTTAGAAGCCATTTGTTGAACTGAGAAATCGGTAACTCCTACAAGGTGGTCTGTTGTTGGGAAGGGACCCCTTGTAATGTCACAGTTTTACCCCGGTGAGTGAATTCTAGGCGTTTGTTATCCCAATCACAAACCATCGGGCTGTGCTGTTGTAGCCAATCAAAGCCCAAGATGCCATCATACGCTCCCAATGGAAGAACGTGCATATTTGTTTCAAAGGTATACCCATTACACCACCACTACATTCCTTTGACACATTCTGATGTTGTCATTTGTTGACCATTAGCGACTTTTACTGATATGGGAGAGCAGGGAGAAGTGGCAATCGTCATCCGGTCCACAAAAGCCTTGTTGATAAAGAAGCAGAGCTGCCCAAATCCACTAGTAACAAGAAAACTTGCTTGTGAGCCAAAGTGCGAAAATGCAAACAATGATGGCCTTCAGTGCCTGCTACTGCATGAATGGATACAGAGAAACAATTTGCATCAGCAGCATCCTCAGCATCCAGCTTGAGCAGAGCTTCATCTGTCAGCACCATCTGAAGGTCAGCTTCAGTCAGTGCATTCAGTTGCACCTGAACGCGTTTAGGGCATCGTTGCAAATGACCAGGCTCATACTTCTCGCCACAAATGTAACATAGGCCATTGGAACGTCGGTAATCGCCTAGTTGCCGCTCCTTGGAAACTTCAGAACTCACAGGAACTGGTCTCCCCATGTCACCATGACCTGATGGTATGGTGCGGTATGCCTGGCTGGACTTCAGAGGTTTGGATTTAGAGGGGTCTTGGATAGCATTGTGATGTCAAGCCAACAACACCCCGTGATCCACTGTCACCGGAATATGTGCTGAGACGGAGCTCTGTAATTCAGGTTTGAGCCCTTTTACAAACTGGGACACGAAGAAGATCTCATCCAATGCAGGATTATGGACAGCAGATGAATAACGCAATTCCTCAAGCTCTTGTATATACTCTACCAGGCCGCCCCTCTACTTCAGATGAATAAGATCAGTCATCACCTTTGGATATTCATGAGAACCGAACTTGTCCTTCACGGCTCGAATAAACTGCTGCCAAGAACCCAAACCTTCAGTAACTTTATGAATCTGAAGCCATTTAGATGCTGGTCCCTCCATATGCAGAGCAGCTGCCCTGACCCACAAACCTTTAGGAACGTTGAAGATGTTGAAGTAGTCAACACATTTGTCAATCCAAATTGTGGGGTGGTCGCCCTGGAACATTGGAAACGAGAGCTTTAGCATGGACTTGGCCGCATTGGCATCTCGGGCTACCCCGCCACCGGCGTGGATCTGCTCCACTCGACCTCCCCTGTTACGAATATCTGAAGGAGTTTCCCCCAAAATTCCCTTGCCTCGATCGAACGTCGTCTCCCGAGGCCGGTGTCCGCCGTACGCCGAATGATTGTCAGACAATCGATCCTACTCCTCCAATCTCCTTTCCAACTAAAGCACCGCCATATGTTTCTCGATCTCCGCCATCTACTTGAACGGAACATCGCGCTCATGGCCCGCCTACTCCGCCACCTTCGCCGCGATCGCTTGCTGCTCAAGTAATTGTTTCTGCACTGCCTCGATCTCATCCAGGCGCACAAACATCTTCTCCCAGTTCGCACCCTCCGCCTTCATCTATTCTGCCATCGCGTCGAGGATGAATCGGGTTTGCACTGAGAGTTTTGTTGGCGCCATGATGATCGCCGCCGCCCGAGCCAACCAAAAGGAAACTCGCCGCTAGTAGAGCCATGAGGATACCACCGCAGTCCTCTTTCGGGATTTTACTGCTCGACCGATCACCGCTGTCTACCGCTGCCACTCGCCACCGAAAACCCACCACCGTCGTCGACCTTGCTCTGATACCAGATTGTAACGACCCATGGCCGCCGGATCGTCACTCCGGGACATGAGTACGAAAAAATCGTCGACCTGAAAAGGAGAGAATGTGAGGAGGAAGAAAGGAACAGAAAGGAGGAGACAGGAAATGTGGAGGCAGTTGAGGTTTTTCTTCTCTGGTCGAAACCACAGGGTCCATACAACTTTAGGCCCAGGGTTCGTCTCCCATGGGACCACACACGCACGCCCCACTCCTTTACTGCAAGTTCGGTTTAGCCTTAATTACAACTACTGATAACTCAAATGTCTGATGTGACGTCAGCGTGTCAGCAGATGCGACAGGGCAGGGATAGCAAGACGGGGTGAGAACGCACCTTATAGTGTGGTTGATTTAACTAGAATGACACTGAGGGGGGCGGAATGACATCGAGGCGCTATGGCTGTCCAAAACAGAGGAGACGACACAAATCTTTGCTTCAGAGCTGCTCGGGGAAATGAAGATGATGACTAGACTAACCTTTACCTTGCTTTAAACTGATTGGGAGAGCTCGGAGACGACCTGGCCACATTGGACTATGGGTGGGGCGACATGGAAACAGGGACGCTGTGAGGAAGACAGGGACGAACACCACAGCACCGCACCCAGAGGGAGGAGGCGACGCCGCTTCGGGGGATGAAGATATCACGCGCGGAACATGGTCGTGGTCGGCACAGGAGGCAGTAGAGATGCAGCACGACGATGGGCAAGCAATGGCCAAGGTGAAGCACCGAGTTGCAGCACCGGGACGCACGGCCAATGCATACCCCCACAACGGTGGGCACAAGGAGTTGGAGGATCGACGGCTCAGTGCTTGCAGCGCAGCTGAGCGAGGGTGGACAAACGCCAGCGATTTGGCTGTGTGGCAATGGATGGCGAAGTGAACAGGGCGGGAAGCACGAACGAAGAAACAAGCAGAAAAGAGCCAATGTTTGAGCAAGTGAGCAGCGTTTGGTTTGGGTGAAGGAAATAACACGCAAGAGGAGAGGATCAGTGCAAGCCGTCATGCGCTGAAGAGAGGCCGAGCGACAAGTAGACAGGTGCGTGTCCTGCATGCCGTGCGGTGGCGCTCTCACAAAAAACTGAGAAGTCGGCCACTAGTTTGAGCCAATTGCAGGTGGGTCCCACCGTAAAGATGAATGCAATGGTGCAATCCACTTTGCAGTTTACCTTATTCAAATTTGAAATATAATTAGCAGTGATAAACCTCTTCCTTTGTGCCTAAATTCGTATTTGAACTTGCTGAATACAAGCTGAACTGGTTTATAGTTTGAATCATAGTTTGAATCTATATTCTTATGTTGATTTGTAGTTTTACATAACAAGATCATATTGCAACAAAGTTCGTAAGGTTTTTGCAAGTTCGATCAATGAAGTATTAATAAAATTTTTTTGGCTGTCAATTAAAATATTGGCCTAGGTTATATTTGCAAATTGGATTTTTGGTTTGAATTATGCCTAAGCATTGTGTTTCCTTTTTGGACAAAACTTTAGATTTAAATTTGACCTTGATTCTTGAATCAATTTGTACTACCTCTTTTGAAATCCATTTTCTCTGGAACATGACACTAGCACTCAAAAGAGTGTTTAATTTTTTAACAAGTTAAAATTTTAATGAACATTGGTTAACTCACATGGTACATGTGAGTTTGGATTTCCATGTCCACTTTAAAAAAAAATAAGTTTGCATTTTCGTGTTCTTGCTCTACTCAAATGCGGGCTTTTACAGTTCTTCCCCCTTTAAGGAATCTCGTCCCGAGATTCTAGAGAAATGAGAAAGTTAGGACGATTTGTTGATAAGATGACTCCATCGTTCTACGTGATTGGAAGAACGACACTCTTCGTCTTCTTCTACAGGTTCTTGAAGTTATGGCTAGTCTAGCTTCTGCTCTAAACCACATTGTCTAGCTTTGGTGGCTTGCGTCTTCGTACTGCCACTCAGATTTGGATGCTCGGCATGACTGAGATCAACCTGTAAAGTTTGTGTCTTAGCAAATTATGTTGATGTAGCTAGGTTGTGTGGAGATCCTCTTCTTTCCGTCAAAATGAAGTAATCTTCTTCATAGTAAGAACACTAATGGTTCTATGATATTGGGCATCCTTAACTTGTGACATTCTTCTCATGAAGGCCTTACTGCCCTAGTCTGGTATTCTGAGAATCAGTACTTGTTCTTCAACTCTCTTGAGTATCCTGATGACCATGATACCAGTTGCTTTCAACTTAGGCTTTGTGTATTGAGTTCTTTAAGCTGGGTGTAGTATTACTCAATACAGAATCAAGGGAGTTTGTGAGATTAAACAATGAATCGCTAATCTTCTCTGGATTGAGTTTTGCAATTAGGTAGTCAATAATCGGACTACTTTACCATGACATCATAGTAGTAAAGATGTCATCTCTCTTATGTGGTCAAAACGACAAAGTTACAATGTGTATGACAACCACAAGGTTCCTGACAGATCAATGTCTCCATTTACTATGAATCAAGGAGTTTTGCACGCTCAACATAAATGAAAATCTTGCAATCAGGGAAGATCAAGGTGTATTGGGAATGATCAACTCGCAGGGAATTGTGATCTCAATAAACTAGTCAAAGGATGAAATGATTTTTACTCGACATAAGAGAACTCAAGGTTTGGTTTCTATTATGTCATCAAAATACAAATATGTCTAATACATGGCATCTACACGATCGTCGAACAAAGCAAAGTTACCATGCATTACCCGTCAAAGGGTTCTCAAAGAATGATCTTGCGAATAGAAAGAATACAAGGTTCTCGCGGAGTTGAGAAGTCCTAACGAGACTCCTCGCAAACTAGAAATAATCAAATTTCAGCAATCAAGGTTATTGAGCCTTAACAAGTCAAGGATAAAGACTCATCTGTGTTTTGGTCACAAGGTGCATCTAGAGGTTGATCAATTTAGGAAGAACCTCACGAATCAATAGTATGATTGTTTACACAACCATGACAATTGAACCCAAAGAAATAAAAGATGAGGGTTCAACTCATAGTTGTACTACAAAGAGGATTGAGTAATCGGTTTCTCTGGTATTACTCAATGAAGGCAAATCAACTAGAACGTTGATCACAAGAGTTGGAAACAATCAAGAATATCAGACATCACTTAAGTACTTGAATGGAAATACATATTCTTGCTCAAAGTTAATTAAGACTCATGTATCATGATGCATTACAAACTGGATGATGTTATGCAGACACAATGCAATCCCAGGATAAACTATGAAGAAAGTATGATGCATTCATCTTTGTGGGTTGAGCAAAAGTATGTACTCCCTCCGTCCCGGAAAGTTTGTCGCTTTGTAGTTCAAAAATGAACTACAAAGCGACAAACTTTTCGGGACGGAGGGAGTATAACGATTCAGATACGCTAAGCACTATTTCAAGTTCATAATATTTGAATCAATTTGCTCATGAGAAGTGTTGGACAAAGAACATCCTTCTCATAAGTTGATCAAGATAGAAAGATTCAAGTCTAACCATGGAAACAAGGAGCGGTGAGCAATATACTACACAATCTTAACCTTCATAACTTGTACACATTCTAACCAGTATATCCACTTGTCTCTCTAATTCCTTGTCGCATCTGCCGAGTCATGGACTCATTTTTTTTTTTGCCCGAGAAATCCACTAACTAGGTTACCTTGATGACTTGGTAATATTAAGATGGAATCAAAGTTACTAGAGTCCACGTAGTGGTGTTTCGCTTAATCTTCTATTCAATCATGTAGTGGTGATTGACAGCTTCCATTATAACGCTGATGGAGTTGAAGATGCACTCCGTCTATGAGGTGTTAACCTCGTGCTTGAAGTTGGTTTCTCTTGAAGATATAATTTCCCGATCACTTTAAGCTACTTGGATGCACACCTTCCGCCCTTAAAGTTTCGAACTAGAGGTTCCAGAAGTTTACTTCAGCTAATCCTTATGAAAAGGTTATGTGCAACTCCTGGAAGTAAAACCACTGCTCAAATCCACCCCAAAGTGTCAAACACCAGTTGCAGAGCATGAGCAATGATCCAAGAAATTAAAACCAAAACTGATCGAAATTCGAAATTTGAACCACTATCCAGGTTCTGGTACAGCCCACCATTATGGAGAATTTCAAAAAAAAAATCGACTAGTTAGAGGCAAGATCTGGATTGGAGTTACACAACAAAAATGTGGTACACTTGATGACCTTTCTAGAATGTATTTATTTGCCATCAAAGCATTCCTGGTTGAGGAGATATGACTTTTGCAAGTTGACAGTTTTCCTGGAAATTTGGACAGCACCTCCTTTGTTTATGGCTGATCTTGTCCACAGTTTCCAGATATATAAACATTAAAGATTGCAGAAGTCATACACTACAACATTGTTATATACATACTCAGGATTCCAGAAATGCAAAACACATAGCAATTAGATGATTCTTCTCGAAGGTATGGTCAAAACAGTAACTGAATGTAAATCTGTCTAGATTCTGTGCTGTCAAGACACCTTCGACGATACATCGATTTAAACCCCGTTATTGCGAGTTTTACCCTTAGTGTAAAATAGAAACTTGTTAGAGGACTCCTTACGCTTTCCAGACATGTATATATATTACTATGTTGCTGTTGAAATTTAGGACTTATGTCTGTTCAAAGTTCACAATTTTCCTGGCTGGTTCAGGTAGCACATATACTCTTGTTCCAGTTTTTAACTCAAGTTTAAATACTTCTGATCTGAATTTGGGGAAACAATGAATTACAAAGTTGTATAATAGATCCTTCCTTTTCTGAAAATGCATCACAATGGCCTATAAGAATTTTCTATGAAGAGATATGGAGAAATACAGCTGCTGGTTCACACAGTTTCAGAATAGCAGCATTTGTGATTATGGTGCACTTTCATCATCTTGAAAAGGTCTTTTGGCTTGGGGGTCAATAGAAAACTTATAGAATACTTTCCAATATTTCCAAAAATTATTTATTTTCCCTCATAGCATCTCTGCTTGAGGAGATATGGAGTTTTAAAGTTCGACTATGTTCCCAGATTTTTAATGAAATTTCGACATAACTTCTTTTGTTTCTTGCCGATTTTGTCCACAATTTTTAGATAGTTGAACAACAATATTTGCAGAAACAATAAACTAAGAACTTATTACATCCACGCTCAGGATTCCAGAATGCATTACATGAGGTCATTCGACTTTTCTACAGCGAATTATAAGCAAAACAGTGCGATGTACAAAACTGTCCTAGCTGCTGTCCGGAGTTGATAGAGTTTGGAAATTCGAGTTATTTATCAAGTTACAAGTGGATTATGGCCTGGAGTCCAATAGAAAAGTTTTAGAGAACTCTCTAAACTTTCCAACCATATAGGATAGGCCTGCAGTAGTGAGTTCCACACGAAGTTATGGTCAAAAATGTGAGGTGTGCAGAATTGTTCCAGTTGCTGAACATCCTCGACAAGGTTTGGAGCTTTGAAGATTTGAATCAGTTAAAAGTGGATTCTTTTCTAGAGGTTAACAAGAAAGTTTTAGAGGACTTCCTCGGTTTTCCAACTATAGAACATACACCTATATTTAGTTAACAACTTGGAAGATATGATGGTCTGAAAATTTATTGATAATCTGTATAGATCTGCTAGAAGCTTAATGAGTATTTATTTCAACTCACAATTTGAATTAATTATGTGCCGATTTGGGAGACACTTTGAATTACAAAATTATAGAACTACTCTTACCCTTTCCAAAACTGCACCCCAATGATCTCGAAGAGTTTTCCACAAGAAGTTATGCCAAAAATACAAAGACTTTTGCAATGGTATAAGCATCTGGAGTAGTTTTGGTAGAGTTCAAATTTCACCAGATTATCAAATCCTTCTGTCTTAGTGGTCAACGGAAAGTTTTTAGAGGTCTTCAAGAACTTTCCATCTATATAGCATACCCCTATGTTCTCAAACAACTAACCACGATTGCAACCTGGCAAAGTTGAGCAAACTTGTGCCAGAAAAAAAAATATTGGTTCTACACCTTCGTCGAGCCGGAATTCAATTTATGGAGTCCAAAACATACCAGCAACTGATAGTCGGACTATTTAAAGCATTCCATACTGTCATGGGGGATGGTCAATGTATCAAATGTGATACTTATGGTAATATGTGCCTCACAAAATAAAATCTAACCGGTATATCCGAATATGTCTATAGGTGGCCCTAGTATCGTTCACTCGCAAACGTGTTCTACTCGGGTCGCTACCGTAGTTAGTGTAGCTGCAGAAGACAAACAATCCCCTTTCACTCCTTCACACCTCAAGGGCGGCACAGGGAAACACGACAGGCAGTCACAATAATATATATGAAAGTAAATGCATACGACTCTGGTGTGAGTCGCCCTCGAGCGAAGTCATGTCTCGAGGTACATGGTTGTACTACATCTGTACAGCAAAGACTGCCGCACGAACCATCTTATACACGCTTGGGCATGCGTATTTCGCATGGTCCCATAGAACATGAATAGTTCTAGAGATGCATACTATCGGGTTATCCACCACCCGACGGGGGCTCCCACTAATTTTGTGTCACGCTGGGGTATCACGTGTCATATGTTCTCAGAAACATGAAAATCATCAAAGACTCATATTGAATTTCCGTGCAAAGACACAGAAACATAACATACCACATCTCGTATGCAGAGCTTACCGAGATTGATCTGCTCTCGGTGGCGTACCTTACCTCTTACGTTGAAGAAGGAGCGTCGTTACAGAATATTATAACAAGTAAGTTAGTTCACCACCTTTATAACTTATACTAGTTATAGTTCTTAATGGGCATATAGCTAATCCTCACTCGACTACTTTGGAGTTTTCGAAAATAGGATCTTTTCGAGCGTGTTATTCTCAATGAAGCTTTGATACCATGTCTGTGGGGACCGAGGTCCCGACGTTCAAGGATCTCATTGGGTGGTGTCGTTCGATGCGGCACCTAACAGCACACATGAAAAGAATTACCAAAACATACAAAGTTTTCATTTCATAAATATAATTAGAGTTCACAAAATAATGTACAATAGAGATATACACGCAGCGGAACTACATACTCATATTCTCACCTATGTAAGTACGAGAGAAGACGTCCATGCCCTAGGATGCTTCTCACTAGCAACATGATGATCATCCAGCAGCGGCGTGGTCCACACGAGATTCTTCTCGATACCTCGAGGTCTCATGTACAAACTGAGCAGCAAAAATAAACTAATACTTGCAAAAATCGTTAAAGCGCAAAGTGATCATAAGGCTCAGCAAGACTGACCCATCTCACTAGGCATATGCAAGGTAAAGTCTAACCATAGATAAGGAATAGCATAAATAGACTCACCTAAAAGTGGATCCTTATACTCATGTTTTAAGTAGCAAATGACGTTCTTCGGGCACAGCACATCATAGACTCCACAATCAAACAAGAAACACTTTGCCGATGGTATGACATGCCCAAAGCACATAATGCTACTACAGGATAAGTATTTGGAAATTGTAAACTTTTAATTTTGCTATCTTTAAGCCACACAAGGTTGCAAAACAATTATAATTCAATACATCGTATTCTTCTGACTTCTTCCGTATTTACTACGTCACAGCACAGTGAACAAGCGGTACTCAAATAACTGCGAGGGACAGTGATAGCAATCAAGACACACCCGAATAACACGTCACGTACACCCGTGCCTAAGGAGTGTGCCGTGCTCCTCACCATGTCATACGCAGCCACCTTTCACAAGAGAACTCAAACGCCGAACCAGTCCCACCATCGCGGGCATAAGGTTCCCGCACGGAGCGTGTCTGTGCCCGTCGGCGAATTTACACCTTACTACCCTCAGTCCACCCATATCGACAATGGGCTATGCCTCGACATCCAAGTTATCAAGTTACATCGGTTTCCTGGGTTCCATATGCATAGTATGCATCTGGTACTATTCAAACTTGTCCAGTAGGGCAGCACACGGATCGGTTCTCAATCGACACAAACAGGGCTACGCACGTGAGACCACGTCTCGCTGCATCCTTCCCACTGCACGGTCTCAATTTCACATTTCTAAACCATTCTTTTGATTCAATTCATCCTGTGTGATAAAATCCTATCTCACGAGTAGATTCCAACTACTCGACTTCTACCGGATTCCTATAAACATTAGCATGACATTGTATATTCATCAAGCTCTAGACCTACCCAATACTCCATGGGATTTGTGGGTCATGCAAGTGGAGTAACAAGCACCTTAGCCCTAATGCATAAAATTCATCCTAGACATAAATGATACAAACAGAACATTTGAAATAGCACTTAAATGCAAATCGAGGCTTGCCTTGGGTTGCAGAATAAAAGTCAGTGGAGATCAGTTAGTAACTCTGCCATAGACTTTATCATAGCTGACTCAACAGAGAAATCCTCGCTTCTGGGTCGTCCTTCTCATTGATCGCCTTCGGCGTGTTTCCTAACGATATGAATATGCATATAAGTAAATGCAATTTAGTAACTCAAGAAGTGAAAGTGTTTACAACTCGAGCAGCACTAAACTTAGATAGAAATGGACAGGCCTGCCTCTGTTGTGTAGGGAAAAAGAGGAAAAATCAAGTGGACAAATATTTGATAATGAGACAAAGTGTAATATGCATCATAGAAGAGCATATAGATTAACAAGGAAGGAAATTAGAGAATAATAAGAGGACAGCAACCTACTGCACAAGAACTACAGGAGGAGCTCTACTGTATACAGGAAAACAACAGAGGAGGAACTAAAATGAAACATAGGGAAATGTGGATATGAAGTGACATGACCAATGTTTTAAACATAGAGGTGTGGAACACAATTTACTGTAAAAAATCAAGTCATATGATTCTGAAACTTTTACAGTGGACCACAGATTCGATGTGTGGGGTTCTTGCCAAAGTTGAGCTACGATAATGGTAGTCCCTTTCCTATAAAATTCAATGAAGCTAAACTATTCCCAGAATTTTTAAGAATAATCTGCAGCTTAAACATTGCCAAGAGTTGGTTTTCTGTTTAGATGAGGTCAAGAGTGATCCAGCAAAATTAGTTTCATAATTTTCTAAGCATGATATTGTGAGATATTGATTTTAAAAGTTGGAGTGAATTTCTGAAATTGTTTCTGTTGTTTTCTGGATATTTAAATTATGCTGAGCAAAGTTCATTCCTTTACCTATCTTAACCATGGTTTATTAATCTGAGAGTTTCACTGGGAATCAAGGACACTAGAAGGAATATTATGGCCAAGTTTCAGAATTTTCCATTGAGAGAATCTCCTGCAATAATTTCCCAATGGTTTTTGGGAAATAATTAATTCAGGAAATTGAAAGCATTTTCATACTACTTATTATACTTTACTGCAAAGTGCATGCAAAGGGGAGTCTAATAAAATTTTTATGGGCATGTTTGGACAGGTCTACAGTTCTCTATGAATTTTTAAAGTTTGCACAGCTTCTGTACTTTTTAATCAATGGCTGACAGTGGGCCCCACGATTCGGGTTCTTCTTCTACCTCTTGACAGGTCGGTCTGTGGCATCCCAATGACTTCGATCGACCGTTCCCGTGCCTGTGGGCGACAGAAGGCAGTGACGCAAAAACATGAATTGATCACCAAGCTCTGGAACACACGTTGGGCAATATGGTGCAACACGGCAGCGATCGGAATGTCACCGGCGACGGCAGCAGCGGAGATGAGTCCGACGGCGGCTTGGACATGACTCAGAGATGGGTCCAAATGATCACTTGTTGCACTGGAAGCATCGTCGGGACCTGGAGAAAAAATAAATTGAACACCAATAGTGAAGGAAACGATTGGAAAAGCAACTTCGATGATGACCTAGGGTTTGGGCCGAAAATGGGGAAAATCTGGTTCCTGGATTGGTTTGTCCATCGTTTTTCTATTAATCTGTCCTGGATTAATTTCTAGAACATGGATATTCTAAGTCATGAACAGAATGAAGAATAATCAAGCAACCAGGACAAATTCCAGAGATTAACGGCCGCAGTTACATGAACTCAATTGGGGAAAATTTAGAAATCTCTGTGCAGGGATTATGGAACGACGAATTGAGTGCAGGGATAGAAAGACGGGGTTGAGAACGCACCTTATCGTCTGGTTGATTTAACTAGAACGACACTGAGGGGGGCGGAATGACATCGAGGCGCTATGGCTGTCCAAAACAGAGGAGACGACGGAAATCTTTGCTTCAGCGCTGCTCGGGGAAATGAAGATGATAACTAGACTAACCTTTTCCTTGCTTTAAACTGGCTGGGAGGGCTCGGAGACAGTGGCGGACCCAGGATTTTACAGCAGGTATGACAAAAAAATCACAACCGCTTCTATATAACTATTCATCAATTTTGTAACATAATTCATTAAAAAATAAATAACATGACAAATATTATATGAAATAAATTAGAATATAAATTTAGTCATAATAAACTTAGAATACTATTTCTCTGTCGTTTCTGATTGACATGAGTGGATTGATTATATCATTCATCTATTTGGAAGAAAATATCTCGCTCAATGAATTTGATACCATGCAAAAGATTATGATCCAACTTATTTCTTAACTTTGTTTTCAACAAAATTGTTGCATAAAATATCATTTCAACACTTATTGTTGCCACGGTAGAAGCAATAACATTTGAGAAGTAGACCATATCCTAGTTTTTATATTTCAACGAGCTTAGCTGAGAGACCAACGGTATTATCTTCCTTTCTGAAACACAAATAAATAATTAGTGGGAATACACAGAACAAGAATACAAATAATTCATCTAATCACAACAAAGCAAAAAACATATACTCTGAGTTGCAGTTATGATTTATCTAATCATCGTGATTAGCATCTGTGCCAGTAGCCAGGTAGGTCTGTTCCCGTCACGCGCGTGATTTTATCTTCGTGCGGAAGGCTTTGGTGGCGGCAGATCTCCTAACATGACTCCCGGCTCTGTTCCCAATTCCTAACCGGTAACCTATACTCCGAATTCTCATGGACTAGCAAGCAGTCATGCACTATGTTCCCCTGGACCCAGGGTATGCCGGGGCCCACCCGGCATACCCTGTAGGTCCGCCCCTGCTCGGAGACGACCTGGCAACGTTGGACTATGGGTGGGGCGACATGGAAACAGGGCGTTATGCGGAAGACGGGGACGACCACCACAGCACCGCACCCGGAGGAAGGAGGCGACGCCGCTTCGTGGGAGGAAGATATCACGTGCGGAACATGGCCATGGTCGGCGCAGGAGGCAGTAGAGATGCAGCACGACGATGGGCAAGCAATGGCCAAGGTGGAGCACCGAGTTGCAGCACCGGGACGCACGGCCAATGCATACCCCACGACGCTGGGCACAAGGAGTTGGAGGAGCGACGGCTCAGTGCTTGCAGCGCAGCTGAGCGAGGGTGGAGAAACGCCAGCAAATTGGCTGTGCGGCAACGCATGGCGAAGCGAACAGCACGGGGAGCGCGAGTGAAGAAACAAGGAGAAAAGAGCCAATGTTTGAGCAAGTGAGCAGCGTTTGCTTTGGGTGAAGGAAATAACATGCAAGAGGAGAGGATCAGTGCAAGCCGTCGTGCGCTGAAGAGAGGCCGAGCGACAAGTAAACAGGTGTGTGTCCTGCATGCCGTGCGGTGGCGCTCTCACAAGAAACTGAGAAGTCGGCCACTAATTTGAGCCAATGGCAGGTGGGTCCCACTGTCAAGAACCCACAAATAACAGCAAACTTTGAAGTGCAAAATAAAATAGCAAACAAAGTCTAAAAATGCTTAAAATTTGCAGTTTGACTATTTTGAGTAAGAGGAATGCAATGGTGCAATCCACTTTGCTGTTTACCTTATTCAAATCTGAAATTTAATTAGCAGTGATAAACCTCTTCCTTTGTGCCTAAATTCGTATTCGAACTTGCTGAATACAAGCTGAACTGGTTTGTAGTTTGAATCTATATTCTTAAGTTGATTTGTAGTTTTACATAACAAGATCGTATTGCAACAAATTTCGTAAGGTGTTTGCAAGTTCAACCGATGAAGTATTAATAAAAAATTTTTTTGCTGTCAATTAAAATATTGGCCTAGGTTATATTTGCAAATTGGATTTTTGGTTTGAATTTATGCCTAAGCATTGTGTTCGCTTTTTGGACTAAACTTTAGATTTAAATTTGACCTTGATTCTTGAATCAATTTGTACTACCTCTTTTGAAATCCATTTTCCATGGAACATGACACTAGCACTCCAAAGAGTGTTTAAGTTTTTAACAAGTTCATATTTTTAGTGAACATTGGTTAACTCACATGGTACATGTGAGTTTGGATTTCCATGTCCACTTTAAAAAAAAATTAAGTTCGCATTTTCGTGTTCTTGCTCTACTCAAATGCGAGCTTTTACAACTATCAGCCGCTCAATGCCGTGACGATCAAGAATAAGTATCCACTACCATGCATCGATATCTTATTCGATCAATTAGGGGGTGCTAAAGTATTCTCAAAGATGGATCTTCGGTCTGAATATTATCAAATAAAAATCCGGCCGGAGGATATACCGAAGACTACATTCTGAACGAGATACAGGCTCTATGAATATCTCGTCATGTCGTTCGGACTTACCAATGCTCTGGCTCACTTCATGTTTTTGATCAATTCAGTGTTCATGCCGGAGTTGGACAGGTTTGTCGTGGTCTTCATCGATGACATTCTGGTTTACTCTAAATCAAGGGAAGAACACGCCAAACACTTGCATATCGTGCTCCAACGATTGCGAGATCACAGGCTTTATGCAAACTTCAGCAATTGTGAGTTTTGGATCAGCCAAGTACCATTTCTTGGTCACATTGTTTCAGCAGAGGGTATCGCTGTTGATCCAAGCAAAATTGTGCAAGTGCTGAAATGGAAGTCTCCAACGTCCGTACACGAAGTTCGCAGTTTCCTCGGGTTAGCGGGATATTATCGGAGGTTCATTCTGAGCTTCTCAAAAATTGCTAAGCCAATGACAGAACTGCTAAAAAAGGAGACTAAATATATTTGGAGCAAGGCATGTGAGGATGCATTTCAAGCATTTGTGAAACATCTCACAGCAGCCTCAGTGTCAGCTCAGCCGGATACAACCAAATCTTTTGACGTTTATTGTGATGCGTCTGGCATTGTTCTCGGCTGCGTGTCAATGCAAGAACTCCACATGATCACGTATGGATCACGACAGCTCCGAAATCATCAGCAGAACAATCAGACTCATGACCTTGAGCTTGCTGCCGTGGTACTCGCTTTGAAAATGTGGAGGCACTATTTACTTGACAATCTAGTGCACCTCTACACCGATCACAAGAGCCTGAAATATATATTCACTCAGAAACAGTTGTAATATGCGGCAATTAAGATGGTTAGAACTGATCAAAGACTATGAGATTGAAATTCATTACCATCCCGGCAAGGCGAATGTAATTGCCGATGCGCTGAGCCGCAAGTCTCATGTCAATAATATGTCCATCACTCCGATGGGAGAGGACGAGCCGAGTTTATACTTGGTTCCATATGGAGCGTTATATAATCTTGCTCTCATCTCTACCATATGAGAGAAGATTATGAAAGCTCAAAAGAAAGACGTGGGTATGTCGCACATTTGGAGGAGAATGAAGAATGGGAAAATGAAGTGTTTCCCGAGTGATGAACATGGTACTCTATGGTTCAAAGACCGTATAGTGGTACCCCGTGATATGACACTTCGGATGAAAATCTTAGACGAAGCTCACTTATCCAAGTATTCTATTCATTCGGGCAGCAACAAGATGTACCAAGATTTGAAAACCAGATTTTGGTGGACACAAATGAAAAGAGAGATTGCAAGGTACGTATCCGAGTGTGATACGTGTCGGCGTGTGAAAGCCGACCATATGAGAAAGGCCGGACAGCTGCAACCATTAAAAATCAAGGCGTGGAAATGGGAGGATATTAGTATGGATTTCATTGTCGGTATGCCTCTCACATTCCACAACCATGATTCGATTTGGGTGATAGTCAATCGACTAACCAAATCAGCTCATTTTATTCTGGTACATACAAAGTACATTGCCAAGAAATATGCGGAGTTATATATTGCAAGAATCATGTGTTTGCACAGAGTTCTCCGGACAATTATTTCAGATCGCGGTGCGCTATTTGTCGCTCGTTTTTAGATCATTGGGGTCGAAACTGATCCGAAGCTCCGCATATCACCCGCAGACTGATGGTCAAACTGAGCGGGTGAATCAAGTTCTTGAAGATATGCTCTGCGCTTGTGCCATCCACCACGGTAAAAATTAGAATGATCATTTGACGTAGGCGGAGTTCTCATACAACAATGGCTATCAAGCTAGAATCAAGATGGCGCCGTATGAAGCTCTCTACGGGTGGAAATGTCGCACACCACCCAACTGGTGTGAACCCGGCGAGCGAGTGATATATGGTATTGATCTTGTAAATGAAGCCGAAGAACGAGTACGAGTGATCCAAGCCAATCTCAAGGCTGCTCAATTTTGTTAGAAAAGCTATGCGGATAAAATACGTCAACCTCTCCACTTCGACATCGGAGACCATGTTTATCTCTGTGTCTCTCCGATGAAAGGGATTCATCGCTTCGGAGTGAAGGGAAATCTTGCTCCACGATTCATCGGTCCGTTCACTGTCATTGAAAAATGTGGACCCATGGCCTATCGTTTGGAGTTACTGGCATCACTCTCGGGAGTTCATAGTGTATTCCACCTTTCTCAGCTGCGGAAGTGTCTTAAATCCTCAGCTGAAATTCACACCGAAGACATTGAAGCTCTCCAACCGGATCTCACTTATTCTGAGTATCCGATCCGGATTATCGACAAAAAGACTTGCACAACCAGGAACCGGACATTGTGCTTCTACAAAGTCTTGTGGAGCAACCATACCGCTGAGGAAGCGACATGGTAAAGAGAGGGTTATCTCCGATCAAACTATCCGGATCTATTATCGTCTCATCTCCGGTATCTTTTTACCTCCGTCTCTTTTATTTGTAATCTCGGGGCGAGATTCTTTTAAGGGAGAGGAATGTAAAAGCCCTAAATTCAAAGTACAAAGTTCATATAGGGGAATTTAAATTTTGTATGGGAAAAAGTCAAGATGGAAACTGAAAAATCAAACCATTTCAAACATCAATGGAGGGGATTCAAATATAAAAAAACATAGTCCTATTGAAACTTCGGCAAAATAAATATCTGAGTTCACCATTAAATTTCAAATATTCCAAATAGTCTCTCTGCAAAGTTTCTAAATTTTTGAAGCACATTGGATATATAATTCAGTGGAAACATTTAATTCTTCCAAATTCAAATTCAAATTTGAATTTTCATTGAAACCTGATCAATTCAAAGTTTTGATTTCATAATCAAATCCCAGATATTTATTTGAGCCTATCTAGCAATTTTCATGAATTTTGGACATTAGTTGGTAGGATATTTCCTTAACTAAAGAAGATTGACTTGAAGGGGCAGTGGGACCCACTGGTCAGAGAGGCAAATACATGAGTGTCCTGCTGCGGCTCACCATGGCGACACCGCACGGCATGCAAGCTCCAGCGAGCTGCTTGCCTGCTTTCTGCGTGACCTCCATGGCGTGCTCCCTACAATCCCCGTCCCTATCTTCGGCTCCAGCCCCGAGTAGAAGAACAATGGCGGTCGTCTCTGTTCTTCCCCCGAGCGCACCATCTCGCCCCTCTGTTCACCCGGTTAGCTCAAGAATTTGGCCGAGTCTCTCCCTCCTCCCAAAAGTTAAAGTAAAGAAAACTTCTCCTTCTATCATCTCCATCAAGCAGTTCGTTGATTCCTCAATTGGTTGCGGTGTATTTTGAAGCGTCGCGGAAGTCCACCATTGAAGCCGACGGTCGCCCCCCTCTGCTCAACGATGCCAGGACGAAACAGACGTTCTTGAGCCCACATGCAAACATCAAAGTGGTGCGTATTTGATCACCGAATATGCCTGCAAATTTTGGCGGCTTGTCTTAGTGTGTAGAGTTGGTATTTCACGTTTCTCCCGATGGCAAAACCGAGCAATGGGTTTAGATCGTCTGTTCAATTCCGTTTCTGCGTGCAAACTTTTTCTAATCCAGTTCGCTAGTATGTTCACCACCTCCTAGCGCACCCTTCTACCAAGAATCAAGGGAAATAATCGAGTGAGGGACAAGCTATTCGAGTTTTCCCCGCCGCCATGGAAAAGCCCGTCGGTTCACCATCGAAGGCAACTTTGCTGACTATTCCAACCCTTTTTCACCTTCAAATCGTCTTCCTTATGCTCCCAGTAACCTTCCCCGCGTTTTCCTGAGATGCTTGCGCCATTTCCGAGTGATTTCGACATAGCTGAAACCCTAGCCGCCGCCGCCGTCGCACACGAGTTTCCGGCCATCGCCGGCGTTCAACGACCTCCCCATCATGCTCAGCACCCTGGAAAATAGTTAGGCGGCGAGTTTCAGGGTGAAGGAGGGCCGGGAAAGTGGAACTGGCGAGTTCGACGGCGCAGCGCCGCTGCGGCCGAGCAGTGCGCTGCGAGGTTGAAGAAGCCGTGCGGGTCCCACCGGTCAGCGACTGTTTTTACCCCGTTGGATCTCCTATGGCGACGGGATCAGATGCGGCTGCACGGGGTAAACCCTGTGGCCCATATGTGGCCCAACCGTGATTAGGTCATTTTAAACAGTGGGACCCAATTGATTAATTCAAACATTTCCTTATCCATTTAGTTCCAGATTTCATTCAAAATTCTAAAATCAATTTCTCCTAGTAGAATTGCTCAAATAATTCCAAATAAATTCTGGTAGACTCCTCTTGATATCAACCATGCAGTGGTATGGACATGAAACTCCCAGAATTTATATAATTAATTCCTTTGAGCTAACTTTTTTGGAAATTAATTACCCCTGTTCTATTAATTGAAAAATTACCAATTTTGTCAGGACACTATTAAAAATACTCTTGATCTCCAGTATAAATTTCAAGTTCAGTGGACTTCATTTACTGGGTTAATCAGCATTTCAAATGTCTATGTAGTTGGAAAATTGTGAAAAGTACAGAAACATTTCTAGAATTTTCCCCAAACTTGTAAAATCAATTTCTCCCTGTAGAAAGCTTGGAAATTATGAAACAAATTTTCCTAGAACCAGTGAGCCCCCCTATACCATGATCATCCACTTTTAGCCATGACAAAGCTCCTGAATTAAAACAAAATTTCAGAGAAGGCTTTTACTTTTTGGAATTTTAGAGACAACAAGCTTCCTTGAACATCTCCATGTTATGGTCCAAATCTTCCTCATAGAATCTAGTATCCACTGTAAAATCCCGAAGCAAATTAAAATAATTTTTTGGACATATCGTGTTTAGAAGATCTTTTATATAGTTCAATATTACTCATGTACTTTATATATTGAATATCATATAGTGACCGAGATCGAGGAGGACCCAGAGGCCTTGGACAACATCCTCCCAGAATCTAACTTCCCCTCTGACTCACAACCAAGCAAGCCCCAGTTTGCATTTAACTTCTATTTCAATGTTTATATTTGTATCACTTATGTCTAGGATGATTTTGTGCATTAGGGCTAAGGTGCTTGTTACTCCACTTGCATGACCCACAAATCCCATGGACTATTGGGTAGGGTCTACAGCCCGGCGAGTAGAAAATGCTATGCTTATGTTTTGAGGAATCCGGTAGAAGTCGAGTAGTTGGAATCTACTCGCGAGATAGGATTTTATCACACGGCATGAATTGGATCAAATAATGGTTTATGAATATGAAATTAAGACGGGTAGGATGCAGTGAGATGTGGTCTCACGTGCATAGCCCTGCTTGTGTCAGTTGAGGACCGATCCGTGTGCGGCCCTGCTGGACAAGTTTGAACTGTACCAAATGCATACTAACTATATGGAAACCAGGAAACCGATGTAATTGGTTAACCTGGGTGTCGAGGCTTACCCTACCGTTTTATAGGAGTGGGTTGAGGGTAGCAAGGTGTAAATCTTCCTACGGGCATAGAGATGCTCCACGCGGGGACCTCCTGCCCATTACGAAAGGACTGGTTCGACATTTGGGCTTCCTTTAAAAGGTTGCTACATACAACATAGTATTGAAGTGTGATTTGCTCCACTTCCGAAATGGGTGTATGTGACGTGTTATCTGGGTGTCTACTGATTGCAATCACCGTCCCTTGCGGTTATTTGAGTACCGCTTATTCACTGCGCTGTGACGTAGTAAATATTGAAGAAGCCAGAAGAATACAATTTATTAAATTATAATTGTTTTGAAATTTTGATTGCTATCATATATGATCACTAAAGTTACTTTTATTAAACTTGTAAGCTTTTGTTAATAACATGAAAATTAAGGGTCAACATGTAGGCGAGTCATTTACTGCAATATCTATGCCTATGATAAGTATCCTTGCATGTAGAGTTCCATGTTTAGGTGAGACGGTTAAGTCTTGCTAAGCCTTCGTGCTCACGGTTGCTATATTAAGTTGTTTGCAAGTGAGACATGTGAGGAAGGGCCCGAAGACGAGGCGATGCCACCGTCGGGGTCTACCGCCGAGTGGAAGCCCTGCACGCTGCCGTGATTTTTGTTTTGCTACTAGTGTGTAGCGTCCCTGGGCTGGACGGCTGCACTTTTGCATAGCTAGGCTGAGAGTTTAGCTATGAGTATTATCTTCCGCTGTATATTACGTCTTATAAAAGACTTCTGCTGTTTATATAAATAAAACTTTGTATTTTGTTGTATTCTTTTAGTGTTTTTTGTTGGATGCCGCATCGCACAACACCACCCTCTACGATTCCTGGAATGTGTGGATCCGGTCCTCACAACCCACCTGATGGATTGTTCGTCCAACAGATAGTCAAGGAGTTAACCTCTATTCTAAGCAGGGACTGGACTGCGGAAGTTGAGCAGTCATCCGAAATTCTACAGATGACCTTAGAGTGGCACCAATGAGGGTCCTATACAACCCCAACATTGGAGCAAATCTTATTTCCTATTCTTGTGCTCTCGCCATTCTAGGCGATGTGCCGTTAGCACCAACATGTAAATCCTTCCGAGATTCTTTCAGACACATCCTTGAAGGATGCTGGATTTTGCAATAGGTGTCTGTAGGAGAAAAAGATATTGAGGCTATCCTAGACTTCCATGTGATTGAAATCCGAGAATTCGTTATTATGATTGGGATTGCCATTGAAAAATTTCTCATGGAAATTCCTTTGGAAGGAAACCTCAATGTCAAACTTGGAGGGAGAAGGTTCTCAATACCTATCCCACGTTCTAGGAACACATCCACAGAATCACCCATCCAAGATGAGCCATTATAGGATCTTAGAACTCTTATATTCTTAGCACCCTCTGAAATTGAAGAAGAAGAAGGTTTCATCCAAGAGGAGGATAAATTTCAAGAGGCAATTGAATTGCCAAAAGAAGAGTTCTTCCCAAAACCTCTCATTGAGCTAAAAATTCTACCTCTAGACCTACGTAATGCCTTTCTAAATCGAGATTTGTAAGCCCCTATCATCATAAGTGACAATCATTTAGATGATGAGACAATCAAACTCATTGCCTTTCTAGAAAAGCATATAGCTGTTTTTGGCTATTCACTAGAGGATCTCAAGGGGATTAGTCCAATGTTATGCACCCATAAAACTCCTATTGACCTCGAGAGTGTCGCCTCAAGGGAACCTCGAAGCCATTGAATAATGCAATGCATGAAGTTGTCAATAAGGAAGTCTTGAAATTTCTGCATGCCAGGATTATTTACCCTGTTCCTCATTTTAATGGGCCAGCCCAATTCAAGTAGTGCCTAAGAAGAGAGGTATGATGGTCGTTTAGAATGAGAAGAATGAATTAATTACTCAACGAACCGTCACGGGATTAAAGATGTGCTTCAATTACTAAAAACATAACAGGACTACAATGAAGGATCATTTTCCACTGCCCCTTCATCGATGAAATGTTAGAGCAGTTGGCAAAACACTCGAACTTTTGTTTCCTTAATGGGTATTCAGGCTATCATCAAATCACAATCCATCTCGATGATCAAAGTAAGACCACATTCACATGTTCCTAGGGAACTTATGCCTACCAGTGTATGTCCTTTAGACTGTGTAATGCTCCTGCCTCTTTTCAAAGATACATGATGTCTATTTTTTTTGACATGATTGAGGAGATCATGGAAGTTTTCATGGACGATTTCTCCGTCTGTTTGAAAACTTTTGATCATTGTCTGGAAAAGTTAGACAAGGTCTTACAATGATGCTAAGCGAAGGACCTCATACTTAATTGGGAAAAGTACCATTTCATGGTCCGTGAAGGCATCATTCTTGGACACTTAGTGTCCGAGAGAGGGATGGAGGTGGACAAAGCAAAGATTGAAGTCATTGAAAACCTATCACCTCCTATCAACGTTATAGGAATCCGCATGTTTTTAGGTCATGTGGGGTTTTATCGATGATTCATCAAAGATTTCTCAAAAGTCTCTAGACCCCTCACTAAGCTACTAGCTATGGAAGCTCCCTTTGATTTCGATGATGAATGCCTTAAATCATTTGATGCACTCAAAAAGGCACTCATCTTAGCTCCCATCATCCAACCTCCCGATTGGACGTTGCCATTCAAAATCATGTGTGATGCTAGTGATTTTGCTGTTGGTGCAGTCCTAGGCCACACCAAATGTAAAAAGCATCATGCAATAGCCTACGCTAGCAAAACTCTGACAGGAGCTCAACTCAATTATGCCACAACTAGAAAAGTGCTCTTGGTTGTAGTTTTTGTTATCGATAAGTTTAGATCCTATTTGGTTTGAGCGAAGATCATAGTCTACACAGACCATGCTGCCTTGAAGTATTGGCTCACAAAAAAGGATGCTAAACCAATGCTAATCTGATGGATTCTCCTCTCCAAGATTTTGACTTAGAAATCAAGGATAAGAAAGGAGTAGAGAATTCCATGGCAGATCATCTCTCACATATGGAAGTCACTCAAACCATGTACATTCCATAAATGACTTCCTACGAGATGATATGCTTCTCAAGGTGACTAACTCTCACCCTTGATATGCGGATATCGTGAACTTCATTGTCATGGGATATGTACAACCAGGGGAAAAAGAAAAGAAACTCATCTATGAGAGTCGAAGACACCTTTGGGATCACCCATACCTCTATCGACTTTGTGCCGGTGACCTTCTTAGAAGGTGGGTCCCATCAATCGAAGGCACCAAGATTATTGAGAAATGCCATGCTAGACCATATGGTGGCCATTACGGTGTTTACCGTACCCAATCAAAGATCTCGCAAAGTGGATTCTATTGGCCTTCTATGTATGAAGACACAAAAGAATTCATTCGCAGATGTTTGAAATGCCAGGAGCATAGAGGAATTCCTGCTCATAATGCGATGCCCCTAACATATAATCACCAAGTGGAAATATTTGATGTGTGGGGTATTGACTTCATGGGACCTTTCCCTAGGTCCTATGATTGCGAGTATATCCTGGTGCCCGTAGATTATGTGTCAAAATGTGTAGAAGCTTTGCCATGCAAAAATGCTTATTCCAAGCAAGCTAAGAAAATGTTCCATGAGATCATTTTCCCACGCTTTGGCACTCCCCGTATGGTCATAAGTGAATGAGGGTCTCATTTCATAGATAAGACCTTTCGGGACTTTTTGAGGGAGCTTGGTGTCCAACATAACATTGCGACTCCATACCACCCACTAACAAGTGGCCAAGCAAAAACATCTAATAAGAAAATAAAGAATATTCTGCAAAAGATCGTCTTGGAAATGGGAACGGAATGGAAGCATAATCTACCCGATGCATTGTGGGCCTACCGTACTGCCTACAAAACTCCCATCGGCATGTCTCCATTCCAACTTGTCTACTAGAAGACTTGTCATCCTCCTGTAGAATTGGAACATAGAGCCTATTGGGCCATCAACGGTGAAACATGAACCTTCATGAAGCCAGAAGACACCAATTGAAGCTACTTTCTGAGTTGGAAGAGTGGAGAGATAAGACGTACCATAGTGCCAAAATCTACAAGGAAAGAACCAAAAGATGGCATGATAAGCGGATTACGCCTAAAGAGTTCAAACCTGGAGATAAAGTTTTACTTTTCAACTCTAGGGTTAAACTCTTTGGACATGGGAAGCTTAGAAGTAAATTGGAAGGACCCTTCACTTAGTAGAAACCTCATCCCATGGAGCAATCACACTCCAAGGTGATGATGAGCTATTTAAAGTGAATGGGCACCGACTCAAATTATATCTTGAATCCTAGGAGGAGGAGGCGGAAAAAAAAATTTATGTGATAAATCTTATTGATTTTCATGTCATTTCTTTAAAATTTTGTCTAAATTCTCCGCGTCCAATTAACGGGCACATACAATTAATCATCCATGGGGCCCATTAGGCCAACCCACGAAAACCTAGCCCGAACGGAGTCAGAAAGGGTTCGGCCGAACCCTAGGGTCGGCCGACTCCTCCTTTGCGCCGCCAGCATTCTGTTTTCTCGTGTGGACTCTCTTGATGAATCCCAACAAGACTCTCTATTCTATCATATTTTTCCCACTTATTTATTGACGGGGATAGAGAGGGGAACCTTGCACCATCCAGAAAAAATGTATCTCCTGTTTCTCCTATCCAAGTCATGGCCAACAAGAAAATTGTGCCTCATGACTCCTCTAGCTCAAGCTTCAACCTGAGCGGAGACATCGCGCCAGCCAATGACAAGTTGTGAGACCTATATGTGCTGAATACATTGGATTTGACAATAAAAGATTTGAATTCTACCGTAACATCTTTTTAGCAAGGTCCAACTCTAGCTCTGAGCTTCTGCAAGGTCCGACAATAGGTCCGACTTTCTTTGCCTAGGCCTGACATGTTTTTGGGTAGGTCCGGTGAGCTTTGTCTTTAGCTCCGACATGTCTTTTATAGCTCCGTGAAAGTGCATCTAGGAACCCCTTGTGGGTTTTGGATGATTTTTGACAAGCAAATGAGATCTTAACTAATTTGTTGAGATGAGCACAGGTTTTAAGTTGAAAATAAGCAAAGTGCCAAAAAGAAGGGACAATGAGGAGCAATGTGGAGAAGAGCTCAAGGAACAAGAGTAGTAGATCATTGTGTGTGGGCTGTGTTAAGGAAACACACCCCAAGAGCTCAAGAACAAATAAACAGAAACATTGCACAAATTTATACAGGACCGGACTAGTCCGACTGACACCGGACTAGTCTGATATCTCTCTGCATAAGATCGGACAAGTCCGATATCACCACGAACTCGTTTGATATCTCTCTGACTAGAATCGGACTAGTCCTCCCCAGTGTGGACTAGTCCTCAAAGCACTTCACATGTTGCACAAAATCGGACAAGTCCGATCACACAACGGACTAGTCTGATATCATTCTGATCTAAATCGGACAAGTCCGATATTGGCACGGACTAGTACGAAAACCCCCCAACCTAAATCGGACAAGTCCTCCAAGTGCGGACTTGTCACCCAATTCACTTAGGGTTTCACTGTCCGGACAAGTCCGATGTCTATCGGACTAGTCCGAAGATTTCCAGAAGCGAAATCGGACAAGTCCGCTCCTGGCCGGACTAGTCCGATATTTTCGGACACTTAGGGTTTGCTACACACAGCACACCGGACTAGTCCGGTGTCCACCACGGACTAGTCCGATCTTTCTAAACCCTAATGGTCACTTTTACAAACCCCATATAAATAGAGGTGCACGGCCCAACTTTAATAACACTAGAACCCCCTGCGCCGTCACAACTCCCAAGAGCCTCAAAAACACATCTCTCCACGGAATCAAAAGCCAAAAAGATCAATCCTTTGAGGATACACTTCAAAACATTGCAGAGACACGTTTCATCACTCTTGAGCTCTTGGTTTGATTCCCTAACACACTCCTGTGATTTTCATTGTAATCTTTTGAGTGTGTTCTTGGTGGAGTTGTCATTCTAATCTAGGGGAGCCCTCAATGTGTGAGAAGGCCCCTTGAATTTTGTTATTTACCCTTTGTGATAAGAGAAGAGGATTGGCCTTCGTGGTGATCCGATGAGGGTAGGGTTGGAGAAGACCCGGTCCTTTTGTGGACTCCTCAACGTGGATGTAGGTTGCCTCTGTGGGAGCCAAACCACGCGATAAACTGTTTGTGTTCTTGCTTTGTGTTCATCGTTCTTATTCTTCATAACAATCTAGGGTTTCAATCAATCTCACTTACTTTACGTTGAAACATCAAACATAAGACTAACTTGTGGTATACCCTAGTTCATAATCTTGCAACACTTCTATTAACTGTATATTTCCGCTGCATACATCATAGAATAAAATTAATCGATCATACTTAATTAACCTAGTAGGTACACACCGGACTAGTCCGCACTTTACCAGACTAGTCCGATATCTCGAGTTTTGATTTGGTTGTTAAGTGTTGCAGGTTCTGACAAATTTCAAAAAGGCCTATTCACCACCCCCTTTAGGCCACATTCAAATGGTATCAGAGCGGGTTCTTCAAGAAAGAGACTAATTGCTCGAAGAGATCAGGTCGGACATGAAGGACGTACACAAGAGCAACAATCAAGAGAAGGTTGATGATGACAAGAATCAGAAAGTTGAAAAGCTCCTCGAAGCCGTTCAAGACTTCGAGGATGACGATGAGGAGACGCCTGAACTAAAGGCGCTCCTAAGAAAGAAGACTCTTTCCAAATGGAAAGTGAAAGTTGAAGATGAAAATAAGAAGAAGGGGAGTAGTCACACCGACTACTCCCGATATCCTTTCAACTATGATCGTCTTAATTTCAGCAATAATCATTATTTATCTATCCCTCTAGGAAAAGCCCCACACTTCGATGGAAGTGGTTACATAATGTGGAGGCAGAATATGAAAATGCATCTAATCTCTCTCAATCCAAGTTTATGGCATATTGTGTGCACAGGGATAGATATCCCGGATGACGACGAAGAGCTCACACCAAGCCAAGCGCATGTAATTCATCAAAATGCTCAAGCCGCGACAGTTATTACCTCATCGCTCAGCCAGGACGAGTTCACCAAGGTGGATAGACTCGAGATTGCAAAGGAGATCTGGGACACATTACAAACTGCACGTGAAGGTGATCGTCATGTGCGTGAAGTGAAGATCGAAATGATCGATAGCGAATTGGGAAGATTCGCAATCGAAGAAGATGAGTCACCTCAAGATATGTACAACAGACTTAAGACGCTCGTCAACAAGGTTCGATCTTACGGAAGCAAGAAGTGGAACGACCACGAGGTGGTGAAGCTCATCCTTAGAGCTTTCATGCCTCGCAACGTCACCTTATGCTCCATGATTAGAGAAAGCCCCGGATACAAGAGAATGGCTCCGGATGAGCTACTTGGGAAAATCATCAATTTTGAGATGATGGAGAAGCAAGCATAGCATGTCAAGGAAATTGTCGACCTTACCTCGGCAAAGAAGAAAGGGGTTGTGTCGGTACCCTGCGTACTGTATACCCCTTGAGACTATAAAAAGACCAAAGGGACTTCACCTGTCTGAGTTGAAGACTTGTGAAGGCCCCACATGTCATACGGGACTAGACATGCCTCCCATCTATGGTTCACTCCGGTACTGCCACGTGTACACCGCAACCGGAGCTATACCCCACACATGGGATAGCTCCGGGCTAAACGCTTGTGCGACACCCCCGTACCTAACCTCTGACAGAAGGAAACTATAGTATCGACACGTGTACATTTGCACCGGACCTACCCGTCCTAAACGAATAGCTCCGAAGCTTCCACGTGTCCAACCACCGGACCTTCAATTTCAACAAGCTGGCTGGAGGACCCCCAACGGCTCGGACCTTCATGGGGTAATCAAAGACTTCAAGACCCAGTTAAGTTTCATTAATACCGTCTTAATAACACACGATCGGAGGGCCCTTAATACCCGTAACGACATTATCTAGGCCCGTTACCACTCTATTAAAGGTAATTAAGCTCATTAATTGAGTATTAAACATCAATAACCACCAGGGCCACATGTCGGGCCAGGGCTAACGATGTAACAACCAATCCTTGTACTATAAAAGGATTGGTCGACGATACACAGGGGACACTTGGACTCTCTCACACTCTCACACTCTTAGATGCTCAATACAACAGCTACACACCCCGTGGACTAGGGTATTACGCTCAAGCGGCCTGAACCACATAAATCCTTGTGTCATTTGCCATATTCTTCGAAATATCTGTGCACCCAATACTGAACTATAAACTTCGTGAGCTACCAACGGTAGTATTGGGAGAATTGCCAGAAAAACAGTCCGACAGTTGGCGCGGCAGGTAGGGGGGGCACCCGAGATTTCAAGAATGGTGAATTCAGCTGTTGTATCGTCCAATGGCAACCCCGCTGTGCAACCTGCCGGAGGCAATCCCTCCAACATGCAACAACCAGTAGGTGCCGCGGCTCCAGCAGGAGTCATGCCTCCATCGCCACCGTCTGCGCCATCAAATCAAGATGGACAACGGGACGGAGCATTTGCCTCGGTCACAACGTCGGCGAATAACAACAATCCTGAACACACGCTCCATGCAGCACATGCTCTCCTCCAATGCCCACCACCTCCAGGTGCATCCCAAAGTGCGATGGAGCAGTGGAGGGCTAACATGGAACATTTGGTTGCAGCAGCACGCGATCACATCAGCAACCAAGGTCCTCCCCCCTCGGGCCGGGCCCCATCGCAACATCAGACTTTGTCGGGTAGACTTGGTCTGCACGCTTCCTAGAATAGGAGGCGTGCTGCATCTCAACAAGCAACGTCGCTGCTTGCCGGGGTGCGACACACCCATACAGTAACTAGGCTTTCAACTCACGACCTTCGGGCGGAGCTTGATCGCCGTTACCGTCAGCAGGACGACCGCGTCCATATCGAGCGTGCTCGCGAAAGGTGAGAGGCTCGAGATAGTCCTGCTCCTGAGGGAGTAGGAGGAGGCTGTTCTGCCCTGGCCATGCACTTGCGCATGGTCAGATGGCCACAAAAGTTCCGGCCTCACCTTCCGGAGAAATTTGACAGGACTGTCAATCCTGTTGAGTTTCCCCAGATTTACTCCACTGCAATCCTTGCAGCCGGATGTAACGAGGCTGTAATGGCCAACTACTTCCCCATGGCTTTAACTGGGACCGCCAGGTCTTGGTTCATGAGCCTCCCGCCCAACTACATCAATAGTTGGGCAGAATTGTGCCAACAGTTCACCGCCAATTTCGGGAGTTCATACACCCGACCAGGCACCGAGTTGGACCTTTTAGCTTTAACGCAGAAGGGGGGAGAATCCTTGCGTTCCTTCATCCAGAGTTTCTCCCTGGTATGAAACACTATTCATTCTATCTCTAGCGCCTCTGTTATTATGGCATTTAGATAGGGCGTACGAGAAACTCTGGAGATGCTGGAGAAGCTGGCGATTAAGGAGATCACCAGCGTCATGGAGCTCTTTAGTTTGGCAGAAAAGTGTGCTAAAGCTGCGAAGGGCCATGAAATGCACTCCAAACCACCTTCAGAGGATAACAAAAAATCCTCCAAGGGCGAAGCCACTAACTCCGGGGGTGGCAAAAAGAAGAAAAAGTCCAACAGCAAGAAAAAGCCGTCGGCTGGCACACCTACTGCTGCAGCTGCTGCAGCTCCGGGTGGCTGGGGGCCATGCCCTGAGAAATGACCTCGACCTTCATCTGAAGATGGCGGCAACTCCAAAATGTGGTGTCCTATTCATAAGTCGAACAGCCACAACTTGGAAGACTGCCGAGAGGTCCAAAACCTTGTCGACCGCTACAGAAAGCGCCGGGAAGAAGTTCCTTTCTGACAAAGGGAAGGAAAATAGAAAGTCAACAAAGTTCTAGCTGAAGAAGAATTAGGCTTTCAGGACCCTAAAAAGGTCTCAAAAGCTGTTTACACTTCTGTCGACGACGACTCCGATGTCTCTGACAATGAATGTCGGAAAACCATGATCACAATTTTTGGTGGTTCGTGGGACATCACCTCCCGCCGTGTCCTCAAGACCATGCGGCGGGACATCGCTTCGGTGGCTCCACCGCCAGGGCGGAGCCGCACCAGAAGTGGATGGATACTGCCGTCACTTTCGACGCATCAGACTGCGCTCAGAATATGATCGGAGCTGGCGAACTCCCATTGATGGTATCTCCGACCATCAACAATATTCAACTCCACCATGTAATTGTGGATAGAGGTTCGGGGCTGAACCTCATAAGTTTTGAAGCTTTCGTCAAGCTTCAGCTCCGACCTTCGGACCTTCGCCCCTCTCGACCTTTCTCCGGAGTAGGTCCGGGGGCCATAACCTCACTTGGTGCCATTACTCTCACCGTAACCTTAGGGACTCGGGAGAACTATCGCATTGAGAAGTTGGTCTTTGATGTTGCTCAGATCAACTTACCCTTCAACGCCATTCTGGGCAGGCCAGCCTTGTACAAGTTCATGGCTGCTACTCATTATGGCTACTTGGTGTTGAAAATGCCAACACCAGCTGGTGTTCTACGGATCCGTGGAGATCGCAGTGCCGAAGTGACTGCACTGGAAGAACTTCACGCTCTTGCTACAGCGCAGGAGGAAGAGTCCAGGCAGGAACAAGCTCCGAAACCCCCGAGCATTCATCATCGAGGCTCGACCTCTGCACCCCGTGTGCAACCAAGCGGCGACACCGACATTCCCGTCAAAGTCGTCCAAACGGTTCCGACGCCGCTCACACCACCCGTATATCGGGAAGTCTGAACGACAAATAGGAATTCGCGCTCATCACTTTCCTTCGGGCTAACGTTGACGTGTTTGCCTGGCAACGATCACAAATGCTTGGGATCCCTAGGGAAGTGATCGAGCATAATCTGAAGATCTATCCCAACGCTCGACCTGTACACCAGAAGCCTCGAAAGCAATCAGTAGAGCGACAGAACTTCATACGACAAGATGTGAAGAAGTTGCTCGAAGATGGATTCATCCAAGAAGTCTTCCCTCCAAAATGGCTGGCAAACCCAGTCGTTGTACCCAAGGCTGGCTAGAAGCTTCGGATGTGTATCGATTACACAACACTAAATAAGGAATATCCAAAAGATCCATTCCCACTACCTAGAATAGATCAGATAGTGGATTCCACCTGCGGGTGTGAATTACTGTGTTTCCTAGATGCATATTATGGGTACCATCAAATCAGAATGTCAAGGGAATATGAAGGGCATACTTATTTCATCACAGTAGATGGATTGTATTGTTATACTACCATGCCATTTGGTCTCAAGAATGCGGCTTCAACATTGGTACGTGCTATGTACGAAACCTTTGGAGAGCTCATTAGAGACGTAGTGGAAGTGTATGTCGATGACATCGTCGTCAAGATTAAGGACAAGGAGTCACTTCTTACTTGGTATGGACTGGTTGAGGAAGCACAATGGAGTTATTGTGTGTGCCACGAAGACGGTGAAGTTGACCAACGAAGAAGGGATCACCGTAGAATTTGAAGCATCTGAAACCGCACCGAAGCAATTGGAGTTGAATCATATGGACGGTGCTGCAATTAAGGAGATTCCGGTGGTGTGTGAATTTTTGGATGTTTTTCCGGACGAGTTGCCAGGTATGCCACCCGATCGAGACATTGAGTTTGTTATTGATTTAATACCTGGAACTGCACCTATAGCTAAGAGGACGTATAGGATGCCTCCTATGGAATTAGCGGAGCTCAAGAAGCAAATTCAAGAGCAACTAGAGAAGGGTTTTATTTTCCCTAGCTCTTCACCTTGGGGAGCGCCCGTTCTATTTGTGGACAAGAAGGATGGATCCCAAAGGATGTGTGTAGATTACCGAGCTCTCAACGAGGTAAGAATCAAGAACAAGTGCACCTTGCCACGCATAGAAGACTTGTTTGATCAGATGAAGGGTGCTTGTATCTTCTCTAAGATTGATTTGAGGCCGGGATACTTTCAAATGAAGATTAGACCATCGGACATACCCAAGACAGCTTTTAGAACATGGTATGGATCTTATGAGTACACCGTGATGTCATTTGGATTGACAAATGCGCCTGCCTACTTTATGTACCTCACGAATAAGGTCTTCATGGAGTACTTGGATAAGTTTGTTGTGGTGTTTATTGATGACATTATGATCTACTCGAAGGATGAGAAAGAACATGAGGAACACTTGAGGCTTACATTGCAGAAATTGTGGGAGCATCAATTGTATTCCAAGTTCAACAAGTGTCAGTTTTGGTTGAGAGAGGTGTCGTTTTTGGGTCATATAATTTCAGGAGGAGGAGTATCGGTTGACCTCGGAAAAGTGAGAGACGTGTTGAAGTGGGAATCGCCGCAAAATGTCAAGGAAATAAGGAGTTTTCTTGGGATGGCTGGATATTACCGTAGATTCATCAAGGACTTTTACAAGCCTATGACGGAGTTGCTAATGAAGGGGAAGGCGTTCCAATGGACTGAAGCTTGTCAGAATAGTTTTGTGGAGTTAAAGAATAGGTTGACAACAGCCCCAGTTTTGGTACTGCCGGATGTGAGCAAGAGTTTTGATATTTATTGCGATGCATCGAGACAAGGACTTGGATGTGTATTGATGCAAGAAGGTCTGGTGGTTGCCTATGCATCAAGACAATTGAAGAAACATGAGCAGAATTACCCCACGCACGATTTGGAACTCGCGGCCGTGGTACACGCATTGAAGATTTGGAGGCACTATATTCTTGGACATAGGTGTGAAATTTATACGGATCATAAGAGTTTGAAGTATTTTTTCACACAAACGGATCTGAACTTGAGGCAACGAAGATGGTTGGAGCTCATCAAAGATTATGATTTGGGAATCAACTATCATCCGGGAAAAGCCAATGTAGTGGCCAATGCTTTGAGTAGAAAGGGAGTAAGTCATCAACTCACAGTTCGAGAGTTACCATTCGAGTTATGTAAGGAGTTTTAAAGGATGAACCTCGGATTTGTAAATGAGATGGAGATGATGGAGTTAAACCAACCTTGGAGCAAGAAATTCGAGAAGCACAAACCACAGATGAGGAGATCAAGGAAATCAAGGGAAGGACCGAAGAAGGGAGAGAATTCAGATTTGACGAAGACGAACATGGTACCTTATGGCTTGGGAAGAGAATCGTTGTGCCTAATATCTAGCGTATCCGCGAGACAATACTAAAGGAGGCACATGACTTGCCATACTCAACTCACCCTGGTTGTACGAAGATGTACAAAGACTTGAAGACTAGCTACTGGTGGGATAGCATGAAAAAGGACATAGCTGAATATGTGGTATTGTGTGATGGGTGTCAACGAGTCAAGGCGGAACATCAAAGGCCAGCTAGACTATTACAACCATTAAAGATTCCGGAATGGAAGTGGAAAGAAATTGGTATGGACTTCATAGTTGGGTTACCACGTACTCAGTCCTGGTATGACGCAATTTGGGTAATTGTGGATCGCTTAACCAAGTCGGCTCATTTTGTCCCTGTGAAGACCAAATATACAGCTGCACAATTGGCCGAAATATACATGGAGCATATTGTGTGTCGACACGGAGTCCCGAAGAACATCGTGTCGGATAGAGGTTCTCAATTTACCTCCAGATTTTGGCAAAAATTGCATGAAGCTTTAGGAACGAGGTTGAATTTTAGTTCAGCATATCATCCTCAAACGGATGGACAAACCGAGGGGACCAATCAGATTTCGGAGGACATGTTAAGAGCTTGTGCATTAAAGCATGGGAAGAGTTGGGACAAAAGCTTGCCATACGCGGAATTTTCATACAACAATAGTTACCAAGCAAGTTTGAAGATGTCATCATATGAAGCACTTTATGGGAGGAAGTGTAGGACACCTTTATTCTGGAATGAGGCAGGAGAAACTCAAGTATTTGGTCCGAATGTGTTGCAAGAAGCCGAAAAGCAAGTCCGAATAATTCATAAAAACTTGAGGGCTGCCCAATCAAGGCAAAAAGGCTATGCGGACAATAGAAGAGGGAAATTAGCCTTTGAAGTGGGAGATTTTGTTTACCTCAAGGTGTCACCAATGAGGGGTCATAAGAGGTTTAACATAAGAGGAAAGCTAGCACCTCGCTATATTGGACCATTCAAGATTTTGGACAAAAGAGGAGAAGTAGCGTATAAGTTGGAGATGCCAGCTCATCTTTCAGACATACATGATGTCTTTCATGTTTCCCAGCTCAAGAAGTGTTTGCGAGTACCGGAAGAACAAGTGCCAATGGAAGAATTGGAACTAGAGGAAGATTTGACTTATGCCGAGCAACCGGTCAAAATCTTGGAAACTAAGGAGAGGGTCACAAGGAACAAGGTCATTAGATGGTGTAAAGTTCAATGGAAGCACCACACCAAAAAAGAAGCAATGTGGTAATTGGAGGATGATCTCAAGAAGGAATTTCCCTATCTCTTCTCTCCCGCGTCGAATCTCAAGGGCGAGATTCATTTTAAGGGGGTTAGGTTTGTAACACCCTCATTTTCATGCATCATGCCCTACATACACCCATATACATGTTTAACATTAACCCACATAAAGAGGAACAAGTTTAAAATTGATTCGGATCATCTAAAATTGATTTGGAACAAAACCGCACTTAAAATGCAGGAAAGTGCGGACTAGTCTGATTTTGCTGAGGACTAGTCCGATTTCTCTCTGACGAAAAACGGACTTTTCCGTTTTAGCTGCAGACTAGTCTGATTTGTGGCACTGGAAACCTTCGTACTTGTTCGATTTTGTGCGGACTAGTCCGATATTCCAAGAATCCTTGAAAAATTGCTAAGTCCTTGGACTTTCCCGGACTAGTCCGGTGTTCCAGTGGACTTGTCCGTTTTTCCTCTCTGTTTAAAGTCGGACTTGTCTGATTTTAGGCCAGACTTGTCCGATTTTCTCTCTGGACGACTCCAGACTAGTCCGATCCTTTCCGGACTTGTCCGATATTTTGCGACTCCGAGTTGATCTTTTGTTTTACGACTTGTTTCTTGGGTTTCATGTTAAGTGGGCCTAGGGACGTCGTGCCCAACTCTTTTAGAGCCCATGAGGGACTCTAAACCGGCCTCTACTCATCCCAAAACTCAAAATCCATCTAATCCTAGCCTCCACCTCTATATAAACAACCCCACCCCTTGGATTGACATCTATTTGCCACTTTTCCACCCACCCAAACCATAGTTCGTGGGGAGCCACCATCAAGGAGGGAGGAGAAGATCCCAAGCAAGAAGAAGAAGAGGAGGAAACGAAAGAGGACCAAGATCTCCACCAAGCTTTCGTTCCTCATCAACAATTCATCCCCAAGTTCATCACCAACCCTAGATCATCAAGATCCAAGTGTTACCTCCAAGTTTCTTGATTCATTGGAGTCCTAAACAACTGGTATAAATTCTATTCTCTTTTCCTTACGTGAATTCGATACCTAATCTCCAAAATCACGTCGATCTTGAAAACCCTAATTTGCTGATCTCGCGTAGTGCGGACTTGTCCGGTCCCTAGCAGACTAGTCCGATCTTTCTGGTTAAATTGTGTTGAATTGATTCTAAAATTTGATCTAATCACATCCAAACATGTATAAACTTGTTAAAAGCTATTAGAACTAGTTAGTGATCATTAAAAGCAATCTATTAACAAGTTCTACCTTGCATTTGCATTAATCATGCATGTCATGTCATATTGAGTAATATTTGTGCACTTTTTGATTGTGTTTCTTGTTTGTATGTTTATTGTGTGGATTAGACGGATTTGCGCTAGAGAGTGCCGTGGAGGATCTTCAGCACCAAGAGTTTGAAGGCTTTGACCCTAATCAACAGCAAGAGCAAGGCAAGTGTCCTTTAGGCATATTGATCCTGTTTTAAATAAATGTTTGTTTGCAAAACTGCATGCTATGTCCATTTTGATGGGAATCCTATGGTAGGAAGTTTACTAGTTTTGTTGACTACCCTTGTTACCTGTGATTCATGGTAGAGAGTCGGGAAGGGATTTTTACCCTTTTACTTCGCTTAATCTACTTGGATGGGAACAAACTATACCACTCAATTTAATTATGCATGGATGATATTATAATTAACATGAACTGGATAACATGATATGGTAATGGGTGATCTAAGCAAGCCTGGTATGTGGATGGATTGGATGTTATGGTGGTTTTGCTTGCTTTAGATCTAAGGACCGGTTCATGCGAGAATAAGCCAGGACTACAGTGCCACCACGAGGCCAAGTATGGGTGCAACGTAGCAATTAATTAGGGCTTTGCTAGTGCTGTTTGGACAATTGTGGATGCTCGGGGAAGGGGTAGTCGGATTGGGTTTGTTGATGATTGGTGGGACTACCCTGGGATCTGAATGGCTCAAGAGGGGGCCCTTGGTTGAAGATGTGCTCTGTAGGAGACATCGCCACCGGTGAAACCTCAGTGGGGTCTAAATAGGCTAGTAATCCCTTTGTAAAGGCTATTTTGTGATCTCTTGGCCACACACCGACAAAAGTGTGAGACGGCATAATAGAGGTTCTAGTCATCGAAAGGTGATGAAATCACGAACACGTGGTTAAAGAGGTACAAACTCTGCAGAGTGTGTCTAAAACTATCATGATAGCCGTGCTCCCGGTTATGAGCACCTGGACAACTTCCATGATTAGAGGGAACTCGGTAATGGAATGGTATTTGGGATGTATATGGTTTGGTAATGGTTATGTCTGGTTATGGATTTATTTCTGGGATTGAATATGGTTATTGGCAATGGCGAAATCTGGAATTATTGATGATGGTAGTGAATTCAGACTGGTATTGTGGTATTACTTATGATCATGATGGGTTCAATTCATATAAATGTAATATATTGCTTTTCAAATGTTTTTATGTACTTTTCATCACTTTGCAATTATTATTGTCGACATTTGAATAAGCCACATGTCATACTTTCCCCACTTGCTGAGTACGATATGTTCTCACTCTTGCAACCCCTCTCCCCCAATAGTTGCATGTCAAGATTGGGAGTTTAATGGCGATAATGCGGAGTTCTAGGCTGTGTCTACCATCAGCTTTGCCTGTGGTGTTATTGGAGCTGCGCTATCCCTTATGCTTAGTTTTCTTAGTTGCTTATTTCATTTATTTCCGCTGCATTAGTTGAACTTGTCATAAATATTCATTAGAGCTTGTATTTGAGGATAATGTGGTTTGTGTAATAAAAGTACTTAATTAATCTTGTTCTGTGGTAATTTTCTGTATACTCTTTTGTGATTGCACTCGTGTATATGTGTTGAACATCCTGGGCACACATATGTGTTAGCTTGGTGCATTTTTTGGAACCGGGCGTCACAATATATAAGTAAATAAAGACTAATGATGATATTATTATAAAGCACATAGTCACAAATACAAGAGAATATACATTAGCCATACCTTTCCCAATTTGGACATAGGACTAGAGGCTCCTCTCTACAGCCTAACATCCACTAAGGAACTAGGAGAACTAGTGTATACAATAGAGTGATGCTCAAGTGGTGTGTGTTGAAGTGAAGGGTGAGGGTTCCTATTTATATCTTGGAAAAGGGTTATTTCCCGCCACCAAAAGCGCATGAATCAGTCACCACTGACCTCTTCAAGCCGAGAGGAGGCAACATGTGGAAGCTAACCGAGTTTGGAGGAAAGACCAGGTCGGCCAACTAGGGGGGTCAGCCGACCTGGTAAGTCCTCCAAATGGTCTGTGCTTTCTCTGGGTGACTTCCAGGTGGGTCCCATCCCTTGATATGGGTGCTACACCGTTGGATGACCTCAAATACTTCTATTTGTGGGCTATTTGATCCACATGGTGCCACGTGTTGACGCTTAATTGGCCGGGATGATATTTTTTAGGATCCATCCCCTTCTCACTTCAATTTTGTATAAAATGCTTGCATGCACCGATTTATCCAAGTACAGGTGGAAATAGGTTAAATAGAAAGGTGATGTGTGCAAGAAATGATATTTCCTTCAGATAATTGAGTTATATTGACGGATGAAATTAATATATAACAACCGTCAACACCGGCATGGCGCCAACGCCGTACTGGTACGGCATAACTCGGGAGGAAGGCTGCGACTTCCTCATAGAGATCCACGAAGCAGAATGCGAGAATTACTCTGCTTCCCACACGCTGGTTGGCAAAGCCTTCCGGCATGGCTTCTACTGGCCAACAGCACTGCAAGATGCCGTCAAACTGGTCAAGAGATGCAAGGCATGTCAGTTCCGCGCCAAGCACATTCAAACTCTGGCGCAGACACTACAAATGATCCCGCCCTCCCTGTAGGATCGAAGAGCACGTGAAAAGCTACCAGAGGGGGGGTGAATGGTAGATTTAAAAATCTTACGCAGCGGAAACAATAAAACCCCAAACCCTTCCGGCAGAAAAACGATCTGTTAAAGAAATCGTGTATGAGACTAATCTAAACGTGTTTCATCATGACAAAAGTTAGATATCAGAGAGAATCAAGTCACGAAGACAACACAAAAAGAATTACTCAAATCCTTCGAGAAAAACTCAAGTTATGATCGAAAGATCAAACACTGGTCAATCTGACCTTCCCGAGAAAAACAGTTTCTAGAATGCTGCAAAGAAACTCGTGTAGCTCAGAAACCACCAATCCAATAAACGTAAAATTTTGACAGATGATAGACAATCAAGTTGTGAAGACAACCCAAAAAGAATCACGTCAATTGGATCAGTAAAACTCGAGTTATGATAAAACCACCGACAAAAGGTAGTGCTGTCCAGAAATTCAACGAGTAAAACTTGTCTGGAACAAGTCGGACGGACAAGGCACAAAAGTTCCTTCAAACTATGAATTTTATTCAATAGAACACAAAAGGAACAGCCCCAAAGTCGTCTCTCACGAGCTTTGGCCTTCCCTTGCTTATATAACCAGCCCTTAGCCATCCCAATACAACTAGGACTCCAATCCTACTCAGATCACGAATCGTAACTTTCCATAACTGCTCAAGATTCTTCTATACGCAGATAGAAGCAATCCTAAGACTTCCAAACACCTTAGGAACGTATCCCACATTCCTAAACAACTCAAATTCGTGACCCACACGAAATCATAACATAACCAACTCGATACTTTCCATACCGAGCCATAACCGACTCAGCTAGCAGCCTAAGTCTTCAACCGATACGATCCGATCCTTCCGATCAGATCTTCCTTCCATAATTCGTCTCTAGAAGCATATTGCCACGTCATGCACCTCATGCATACGTGCGAACACCTTCCTTTGACCTTCATATGCACCGCCCTTGATTCAATCATCCTGCGCGACCTCCTGACCCGCTCAACCACAGTTCCTCCCGAACTTGGTTGTTGGAACCTCATCTCCTCCTGAGACTAGTCCAATGGATCCTGTCACCAGCCATGACTTGAACTCAAGCAACACCTGCACATGAATAAAACAACCAATCCATACGAGCCCAAGTCCTCGACTTGACTCAAGTTAGTTCCGAACACAACACCTTACGTGAGAACCTCACATAAGCATGTTGCAAAACCATAGTAACACGATATCAACCGTATTCAACCAAAACGCACCAAAAACTTAGCAGATGAATACTAAGCAATCTTTCCAACAATGTAAAGCAAGTACGAAACATTGCAAATGAAAAGCAGAAGCACTGCGGTCAAGTTCTGGACCTTGCCAGAGCAACCCGGAGCTTGAGCCGGAGCTAACAAAAGCTAGTAGAACCTAGCGTCGGAGCTTTCCAAAAACTAGTCAAACCTAGTCAACCCAAAAACCGGAGCTAGACAAAGTACGTCGGAGCTTAGCAAAAGTATGCCGGAGCTATCAAGTATATGCCGGAGCTATCAAAGACATGCCGGAGCTAAAGATAAAGCTCACCGGAGCTAACCAAAGCTAGTCGGACCTTACCAAGAAGCCGAACCTAGCATCTAACATAGCCGGAGCTACCCAAAACAAGCCGGACCTACCGTCGGACCTTGCTGTAGCTCGGAGCTAGAGTCGGGCCTTGATAAAAAGGTTTTTGGTGATATTTACAACTTTTATCATCAAAGCCAGGTGTATTCACTACAAGCCAATGTATTCAGCACACATAGGTCTTACAATCTCCCCCTTGATGAATGCATTGGCAACACCATTTAAAATCCGAACATTGGCTTATTCACATAAAAACTTTGAAAACAATTTCTCCCCCTTTGTAAATCAAAAGTAAAAAGATAAGAAAATGAAAATCTCTCCCCCTTTTGAAAATGAAAATCTCTCCCCCTTTATTATCTCTCCTTATTCTCTTTCTTTTCATGCTTATCTCTCCCCCTTTGACAATGTATTCAGCAAGTCATGAGCATGTAAACAAATTATTTCTCCCTCTTTAGTTGTTATGAGCATATTATAACATATACATATAAACAAAGCTCATCCGAGTCATACTATCAAGTACCTTACATTATCACATCAATGGAGTACATAAGGTAGTGTAAGCCATGCTAGAGATCAAATGTAATTTTTCAATTTAAGCAAGTCATGATCTCACAAACTTTAACTATTTCAAAACCTGAAAGCATGACACTAGTTGCTGCATTTTATTATTTTTCAAAGCATAAATTTAGATCATATGATATTTGCAAGAGATTTTATGCGCATCCGCCTTATTCTAACCAACCAAGCTAAGCCTATGTCATTTGACAATCAGAAGCTTAAGGACATGGTTTTAGTCATACACAACTTCTTC
Organism: Tuctoria greenei; assembly: GCA_036927565.1. NCBI lineage: Eukaryota > Viridiplantae > Streptophyta > Magnoliopsida > Poales > Poaceae > Tuctoria > Tuctoria greenei. The sequence goes on from JAYESD010000008.1 coordinate 106,841,570, forward strand.
CAAGTTCATATCTAAGTGCAATGACAAGCCATCTCAAAAGAAGAAGTGCGATGCATGCATATTCTCTTGATCTTTTCTCAATTTATATTTGTTCATAAAAAACTCAACATGTGAGTTGATTACTAGATGAATTCTTAATGATTAAAAGCATTTGTGAGCATGCAACAAGTTCAAAACAGCAAGAAAGTTCGACCATGACCAGATTTAGTGTAAGTAATTATTCCAATTACTAGACATGGCAATAACTACAGAATGTATAACATGAGTAATGTAGTAAGAACTATCAGCATGTAAAAGGAATCACAAAGTCATATATGTATGAAATACTATGCTCATATTACTTTAATTTCAGACTCACACATAGACTTCCCAAATTTCAAAAAACTCCCCCTCAATTTAAGCCTTGAGGGTGCAAAACCCCTATTTCACTACGAATGTAACAAAAACGAGTGAAATCCAAAGGTTTTGTAAAAATGTCAGCCAATTGATGTTCGGTATCTACATGGTGAAGCACAATGTTTCCATTTTCAACGTTATCTCGGAGAAAGTGATACCTAATGTCAATGTGCTTAGTTCTAGAATGTTGCACGGGGTTTTTAGCAATGCAAATGGCACTAGTGTTATCACAGAACAGTGGAACACTATCTAGATCAACCCCATAGTCCTTAAGTGTTTGAACAATCCAAAGAATTTGTGAACAAGCACTAGCAGCAGCTACATATTCAGATTCGGCTGCGGATTGTGCAACTGAATTTTGTTTTCTAGAGGACCAAGCAACAAGAGAATTACCAAGAAAATGACAAGCACTAGAAGTACTTTTCCTATCAATCCTACAACCCCCAAAATCAGCATCCGAAAAAGCTTTCAAAGTAACGGTTGAGGAAGAAGGAAGAAAAAATGCCAAATTCTTGAGTTCCATGTAAGTACCTGAGAATCCTTTTGACAGCTTGACGATGTGAAACACGTGGGGAAGCTTGAAACCATGCACAAAGACATACGCTTAATTGTATGTCCGGTCTTGATGCCGTGAGATACAAAAGTGATCCGATCATGCTTCTATATTCTTTTTGATCCACGAATTCACCATCTTTATCAAGTTCAAGTGTTGTTGCTGTTCCCATTGGGGTCCGAAGAGGCTTGCTTTTGTGCATGTTGAAGCGCCTTAGGAGGTCTTTGGTGTACTTCATTTGATGCACAAAGGTACCCTCCTTGGTTTGCTTGATTTGCAGCCACAAAAAGTAAGTGAGTTCACCCATCATACTCATTTCAAATTCGGAACTCATCATTGCTGAAAACTTGGACACAAGATCATGAGAAGCACAACCAAAGATAATATCATCCACATGCACTTGAACAAATAATGAGTCATTGCCATGCTTAAGCACAAAAAGAGTTTTATCAACCTTGCCCATGGTAAACCCCTTTTCAAGCAAGAATGTTTTTAACCTGTCATACCATGCTCTAGGGGCTTGTTTGAGACCGTATAAGGCTTTGGACAGTTTGTAAACATGATTAGGAAAATCTGGATTTTCAAAACCTGGTGGTTGTTTAACATAAACCTCCTCATCTATGTAGCCATTAAGAAAAGCACTTTTAACATCCATTTGATATAGTTTAAAACCTTTAGATGCTGCAAAAGCTAACAAAATTCTTATGGCTTCTAATCTAGCGACAGGAGCAAAAGTTTCATCAAAATCTAGACCTTCAATTTGAGTGAAACCTTGAGAAACCAACCTAGCCTTATTCCTAACCACAACCCCATCCTCACTTTGTTTATTTTTATATACCCATTTAGTTCCAATTAAAGTGTGACCTTGAGGTGGAGGTACAAGTTTCCAAACATTATTTCTTTCAAAGTTTTCTAACTCTTCTTGCATGGCAATAATCCAAGATTCATTAGTGAGTGCGTGTGATATATCTTTGGGTTCAAAAGAAGCAACAAAAGCAGAATGAGCATGAGAGTTTGGATCGCAAAACCTGGACCGTGTGACTCGTTCGTGCAAGCTTCCAATCATCTGTTGTGGAGGATGATCTTTGTAAAAACGTAGGGGAACAGATGTCTCACAAGCTTCTTCTTCATTAGGTTCATCGTAGATTGATGAGCTTGTGATTTCTGGATGATCAGGACCAGCAGAGGTGATAGCCGGAGCTTGTTCAATGTCCGGAGCTGGACACGTGTCAGCTTCGGAACTACCAGGCAGTATCACCGGCTCTTCTTCATCTTCGAAAATACCCTCCCCCTGAGGATACGAATCTGGTCCTGCAATACTGGAGCTAGTACCTGGGCTAGCTTCATCAAAAGACACTTCACAAGTCTCCACAATTTTGTTAGTGTCAAGTAAAAGCACACGGTAGCCTCTAGTATGAGATGGATAACCAAGAAACATGCCATCAATGGATCTAGGTTCAAATTTATCAAGATTACCATGTTTCTTAACAAAGCATTTGCAACCAAAGACCCGAAAGTGTGTAACACTAGGCCTATGTCCAAACCGGAGCTCATAAGGTGTTTTACCTAGCTTAGTACGCAAGAAAACACGATTTGAGACATAACAAGCGGTTGCTAACGCATCAGCCCAAAATTTCCTAGGAGTTTGATATTCATCAAGCATAGTCCTAGCCATCTCAACTAAGGTTCTGTTCTTTCTTTCTACAACACTGTTTTGTTGAGGTACATATGGTGAAGAAAATTGATGATCTATTCTATTTTCAGCACAAAAGTGATCAAAATATTGATTTTTAAATTCAGTTCCATTATCACTTCTAATTGCTTTTAATGATCCTGGGTGATCAATTGATACTAAGAAATAAAGTTCTAAAGTGACTAAAAACTTCATTCTTAGATGCCATAAAGTAAACCCAAGAGTATCTAGAATAATCATCAACAATCACAAGAGCATACCATTTACCTCCAAAGGATTGAACACGTGAAGGTCCTACGGTGTCAAGATGCAAAAGTTGACATGGTTCAGTTGTCATGATCATTGTGAGAGGAGTATGTGAACCTGCAACCATCTTAGCATGTCTACAAGAAGAGCACACAATTTCTTTGTCCCCTTTAAGCTTAGGCAGCCCACGTATGCGATCAAGAGCACTAACACGCGTTAGGTGATCAAAGCCTACGTGACCAAGTCTACGATGCCAAAAATATAAGTCCTTTGAATCATTAGCAACTAGACACCTATGCTTAGAGGAAGACGTATCAAAATCAGCTTTAAAAACTCTTCCAAACAGAGACATGTTAAAAATAAGCTCACTATTTGAACCTACAACTTTGCAGCAGTTTTTATTGAAAATAATTTCTAGATTTTCATCTAGCAATTGTGAAACAGAAAGCAAGTTGTATTTCAAATTTTTGACAAGTGCCACATTTTTCAAAGTGTAGTGATCATTTACTCTAACCGAACCCTTAGCAATTATAGGAGTTGAAGAATTATCGGCAAAAGTAACATTCTCTACACGTGACACAAAAGAGAGGGAGGAGAACCAATCTTCGTTACCGGTCATGTGGCGTGAGCAACCTGAATCCACAATCCAAATGTTCTCCTTCCTCAAACGTGTAACCTACATAGAAGCACAATACGTCGATGACTCAATACTGGGGTTAGTCAAAAGGCATTTAGGTATCTAGTACTGAGTCACACGACGTGCAGTAGGAAAAACACGCGAAAGCTGAGATATAACAGCAGGTTTATGAATCAAACATTGAGGTTTTCTTTTCTTAACAATTGATTTAGAAGTTGTAACTTGTTTAGAGTGAAAACCAGTAGCTCCGGAGGTAAAAGCAGAAGGTCCAGAGGCAAAAATTGAAGCTCCGGAGGGAACAACAGAAGATCTAGGAGCTCTCGGAGCTGCTTTTGCGGATTTCTTACCAGAAGGTCCGGAATCTACCTTTTCAAATTTCTGACTCACTAAAGCAGGTTGTGTTTTTCTAAGTGCATGAGAGTTATAAGATCTAGCAATTTTTCTTTCCTTTTTCTATTGTTTAGCTAATCTATAACAAAAATCTATGACATGACCATCTCTACCACAGAAGGTACAATGAAACTTAATTTTGTAATCATGTCTTGATGAGCACTTAACATTAGAAACAGAATTAGAAAGCACTCCTGCAGATTTGAAAACCACTTCTTTTTGTTTAGGAACTGTTTGAATCAAACCACTTCCTAATGACTTTAGAATTTTAGGTGGATGTGCTTTAGCGTGAGCATGAGAATCAAAACCTAAACCAGTTTTATTATTGCAAGACTTCGAAGAATTCAGCAGCAAGTTTAGATTCTTATTCCCATTACAAAACCGACCTAGTGTCCTATTCATGTCATCAAGTTTCTTAGACAAGTCTAGGCAGTTTGCACATGAAGTTTTTCCTTTTAGTTTGCAATTGGAACAATTTTTAACTTCATGAGATCGTAAAGCATTGTTCAGAATGGAAATTTCATTCATTGCATCTTTTAGTTTCTCATCAAGATTTTCACATGCAGAATAATGCAAATCATCTGTGGAACAAGAAGCATCTTTTAAGTTTTTATCACTAAGTGCAGCAAGCTTTTTGTTCTTTTCAATTTCTTCATCAAGTCTGTCTAGAGTGGAGGAATGTGCACTTCTTAGGGAGGACAATTGTTCGTATATTAAGTCACATGAGGAACAAGAATTGTCACTAGGAATTAAGGATTTCAAACGATTAATTTCAGATTCTAGTGACTCAATTTTAGCAGCATTGTCCCTAAGCTTTTTGTCCTTTTTCTTGACAATAACAGTGGCACGAGAAATAGCATCACACATTTCATTACAGGTTGAACATACCTCATCATCGTCACTGTTGTGTTCTGCTTCCTCCTGACTTGATCTTGATCTTGCTTTGCCCGCCATGAAGCATATGTTGGCCAGGTCATCATTCTCTTCATCACTTTCAAAGTCAATGTCACTTGAACTAAGTTCTTGAAGTGCGATGATGAAGCTGTTAATCATCTTGCGTCCTATGGTACCCTTCTTCTTCTTGTTGGAGTTTCCAGAGGAGGTCCGGACCTTGCTTTGTTTTTCTTCCCGGGTGGTCGGACCTGAAAGGTTAGGGCATTCTGTACGAAAGTGTCCTATTTTACCACATTCAAAACAGCGTTGAGGTCCTGAGCTTCCTCTCCTTCTAGTTCTCACATTTTGCAATGCTTTTGAGAATCTAGTAGAGATGAGTGCCAACTCCTCATCTGGGAATTCTTCGATCTGTTCCAGGGTTAGCAAGGACAACAAAGCAAGAGTATTGCAAGATGATGATTGGCCGGAGCTAGACATATCACGTTGCGAGACAAATGCAATAGACTTATTTGGGTTCTTACGTGCTAAGATGTCAATTTCATGAGTTTTTAGTTTAGAATAAAGTACATCTAATGTAAGAGAACTCATGACAGTTGATTCTTGAATAGATGTTACTTTCATCTCCCAAATTGTCATGTCTAATGCACTAATAAGTTGTCTAGCATTCTCAGCATCAGAAAAATTAACATTCACGCTACGCAAGTTGCTGAGGATTTTATTGAAACGAGCAAAGAGGTCATCGATAGACTCACCTGGTTGCATCTCAAAACGCATATATTCCTTTTTGAACATATCTTGTTTGACCTCCTTGATTGTGTTGGAGCCTTCATGATAATCACAGAGAGCTCTCCAAACATCGTATGCTGATCGAAGGTGCGCGACACGATCGAAGTCGCTCTGAGTGAGTCCTTGGATGATCAAGTTTCGTGCTTTGTTGTTGTTGTCGACATCCCGGAGGTTCGTAGCCATAACTTGATCGTTAGGCGGGACTTCATAAGGTTTGTACACCTTTTCCCATATTGCAAAGCCTTGTGCCTGGATGAAAGCCTCCATGCGTGCCTTCCAAACCTGGAAATCAATACCAGCAAACACACAAGGTTTGGCGGAGTACCTCTCCATGATGATTAGTCAAAAACACGTGCAAATCACAAAGATTAGAGCACCGTGGCTATGATACCAATTGTAGGATCGAAGAGCACGTGAAAAGCTACCAGAGGGGGGGGTGAATGGTAGATTTAAAAATCTTACGCAGCGGAAACAATAAAACCCCAAACCCTTCCGGCAGAAAAACGATCTGTTAAAGAAATCGTGTATGAGACTAATATAAACGTGTTTCATGGTGACAAAAGTGATAGATATCAGAGAGAATCAAGTCACGAAGACAACACAAAAAGAATTACTCAAATCCTTCGAGAAAAACTCAAGTTATGATTGAAAGATCAAACACTGGTCAATCTGACCTTCCCGAGAAAAACAGTTTCTAGAATGCTGCAACGAAACTTGTGTAGCTCAGAAACCACCAATCCAATAAACGTGAAATTTTTACAGATGATAGACAATCAAGTTGTAAAGACAACCCAAAAAGAATCACGTCAATTGGATCAGTAAAACTCGAGTTATGATAAAACCACCGACGAAAGGTAGTGCTGTCCAGAAATTCAACGAGTAAAACTTGTCTGGAACAAGTCGGACGGACAAGGCACAAAAGTTCCTTCAAACTATGAATTTTATTCAATAGAACACAAAAGGAACAGCCCCAAAGTCGTCTCTCATGAGCTTTGGCCTTCCCTTGCTTATATAACCAGCCCTTAGCCATCCCAATACAACTAGGACTCCAATCCTACTCAGATCACGAATCGTAACTTTCCATAACTGCTCAAGATTCTTCTATACGCAGATAGAAGCAATCTTAAGACTTCCAAACACCTTAGGAACGTATCCCACATTCCTAAACAACTCAAATTCGTGACCCACACGAAATCCTAACATAACCAACTCGATACATTCAATACCGAGCCATAACCGACTCAGCTAGCAGCCTAAGTCTTCAACCGATACGATCCGATCCTTCCGATCAGATCTTCCTTCCATAATTCGTCTCTAGAAGCATATTGCCACGTCATGCACCTCATGCATACGTGCGAACACCTTCCTTTGACCTTCATGTGCACCGCCCTTGATTCAATCATCCTGCGCTGCGCGACCTCTTGACCCGCTCAACCACAGTTCCTCCCGAACTTGGTTGTTGGAACCTCATCTCCTCCTGAGACTAGTCCAATGGATCCTGTCACCAGCCATGAATTGAACTCAAGCAACACCTGCACATGAATAAAACAACCAATCCATACGAGCCCAAGTCCTCGACTTGACTCAAGTTAGTTCCGAACACAACACCTTACGTGAGAACCTCACATAAGCATGTTGCAAAACCATAGTAACACGATATCAACCGTATTCAACCAAAACGCACCAAAAACTTAGCAGATGAATACTAAGCAATCTTTCCAACAATGTAAAGCAAGTACGAAACATTGCAAATGAAAAGTAGAAGCACTGCGGTCAAGTTCCGGACCTTGCCAGAGCAACCCAGAGCTTGAGCCGGAGCTAACAAAAGCTAGTAGAACCTAGCGCCGGAGCTTTCCAAAAACTAGTAAAACCTAGTCAACCCAAAAACCGGAGCTAGACAAAGTACGTCGGAGCTTAGCAAAAGTATGCTGGAGCTATCAAGTATATGCCGGAGCTATCAAAGACATGCCGGAGCTAAAGATAAAGCTCACCGGAGCTAACCAAAGCTAGTCGGACCTTACCAAAAAGCCGAACCTAGCATCTAACGTAGCCGGAGCTACCCAAAACAAGCCGGACCTACTGTCGGACCTTGCTGTAGCTCGGAGCTAGAGTCGGGCCTTGATAAAAAGGTGTTTTGGTGATATTTACAACTTTTATCATCAAAGCCAAGTGTATTCACTACAAGCCAATGTATTCAGCACACATAGGTCTTACACTCCCGGCCTTTCGTGGTCTGGGAGCTGGATATCTAGGAACTCTTCCCCAAGGCAGTCCAAGGGTACCAGTTCCTCTACATCACTCTAGATAAGTGCAGCAAGTGATCAGAGGCAGCCCCGGTGATCAACATCAACAAGGAGTCCGCAGTTAAGTTCATCAAGCCGATTGTCTGCAGGTTTGGTGTCCTGAATAGGATCATAACCAACAACGTGTGGCACCCGGTTCCGAAAATGAACCTAGCATAATGCATATGTGTGCCCAGAATATTTAACACACATACACAAGTGATTCAAAAACGATAAATAGATATAAACCATGTCTCGAATAATAATACTAATAATAGTACCTTATTATAAACCAAATAGTCTTGAATACAAGCTCTAATGAAACTGCAGCGGAAAAACTAAACTCTAATAACTCCAAACTCCACAGGCAGGTTTGACAACAAAACACGCACCTAGAACTCCTCAAAGACCTCCTGGTACTCCACCTGGTCACCCGCGTCTGGATTTGGTGGGGGAATAGCAAGGGTGAGCAAATGTCGTACTCAGCAAGTGTGGGAAAGTATGACACGTAGCTTAATAAAGGATGGTGATAAATAAAGGCTAATTGCACAAAATTACATTAAAACAGTTGAAAATGCAATTATATCATTATTAAGTGAGGTCCTTCCCATATAATCATCAATTCCAACTTAATTAACCAATTTCAAAAACAATAATCCATAATCAACTCATAACTGCTAATTTATTTCATTTTCTTCAATTCCATATAATGAAGCCATTTAATTAACCAACACCTGTTCCCAATTAATGTTGAGCCATAAAACCAAGTTAAGGTCCATATTTTAATCATGCGAGGGTCCAGGTTGCTCATGACCAGGAGCATGGCTATCATGATAGTTTTAGACATACTCTGCAGAGGTTGTGCCACTTTACCCACATGTTCGTGATTTCATCACCTTTTGATGACTAAGGAATCTCAATTATGCCATCTCACACTTTCTTAGGTGTGTTGGACAAGAGATCACAAAATAGCCTTTACAAAGTGATTACTAGCCTATTTAGACCCCACCAAGGTTTCACTAGTGGTGATGTCTTTAACTGAGGACATCCAGCCAAGGGCCCCCTCTTGAGCCAATCGGATCCCAGGGTAGTCCCACCATCAACTACAAACCCATTCTGACTACCCCTTCCCCAAGCAATCTCAATGGTTCAAACAAAACTGGCAATTCACTAATTAGTCAGCTAGGCCGCACCCATACTTGGCCTTGTGGTGGCACAATAAATCCTGGATGGTCGCTCCACGAACAATTCCACATTACCAAATTGCTTAGATCCCTAGGTACCATGTTGCTATAGGGTCATTATTACCAATTCTTATCAATCACATGTTCAATAGTTCACAATTAAGCCATTTGATTGTTTCACAAACCAATGTAGCATTGTGAAGCAAAAAGTGCAAAATACACTTCTCGACTCTCTACATAGTGTTCAAGCGACAAGGATGGTCATACAAAACTAGTAAACTCCTACAATCTGGGTTTTCTCATCATATTGACACAAACATGCAATTTTGCAAACAAAACCTTTAAAACAGGATCAATATGGTCCAGGAAACTTGCCTTGCTTTTGAGCTTGATTTGGATCGAAGGCTTCATAGTTATGGTTCTGAAGGTCCTCGAAAGCACTCTCTATGGCAATTCCTTATAATTCGAGCGACAAACATGCAAAACACACAATTCAATCAATTAATGCTCATATAGTACTCGATATGCCATGGTATGCATGATTAATGCAATTGTGAGGTAAAACTTGTTGATGAGTTGCTATTAATGTTTACTAACTAGTTCTAATATTTTTCAACAAGTTTGAACAAGTTTGAAATTGATTTGAGTTGATTTGGAATTAATTTAGCACAGTTCAGATTCAGAGGCCGGACTAGTCCGTTTTCGAGGCTGGACTAGTCCGCCATGGACAGAGTTGGATTTTTAGGGTTTTCTTGATCTGTGAGAATTGGGTTGAATTACGTAGAAACTTGGATGTAGAGGGTGTACCACGTGTTCAGAGATCCTATGATCAAAGTTTTGACGTGAGACTTTGGATCTTGGAAATTAGGGCTTCATGGAGAGGAGTTGATGTAGAACATTAATAAAGAACGTGAATCGTCGAGGAATCGATGAAGATTGATCTTGACTGGTCCTTCTTTGTGTTTCTCCCCACCCGCTTGCCTCTGGACTTGATCTTGACGATGGCGCAATGCAAAAGTGACAGCAAGGGGTTTTCAACTTGATGGAGAGGTGAGGGGTATTGAGTTGTTTATATAGGGTGGAGAGGTTATGGTTTTGGGGTGGATTCCAAGTGAAATTTGGTAGGAGGACGTGCAAGGGCCGAGGTGGGGTCCACTTGGGCCCCTCTGAGGTTGGGCACAAAGTTCTTGGGCCCCAATTAGGCAATTACCCAAAAAAAATCGTGGAGAAATAAAAGAATCCGAGTTGGTTTCAGAAGGTCGTACTGTTCGCAATAGGGACCAGAAAAGTCCATCTGGCAACAGAGGAAAAATCGGACTAGTCCGGTGTATAAAGCCGGACAAGTCCGGTGTTCAATGAAAAAGGTTTTTCGCACTAAAATTTTGGATACAATCGGGCTAGTCTGCTAGAAATCGGACAAATATGGACAACATCAGAGCCATCAACGAACAATTCCGCAACCTATGCCACACAAGTACGGACTCTGAAGAAATTTAATTTTTTGAGTAAGAAAGGCAATACCAGACTAGTCCGGTTCAGAGGCCAGACAAGTCCGTACTCTAACAGACTGAAATTTCCAGATTAAGCGTAACTTCATTTTAATCTTGTTCCTTTTTACATGTCTTAATATTAAACATGTATAAGGATATATGCAATGCATTATGCATGAAAATGAGGGTGTTACAAACGGGACCCAGTTCACTAGCGCAGCTGTTCCAGGACTACAGTGAAGACCATGGCGTCCATGTTTGTTATGCATCCTTGGCTCATCCAAAGAGCAACGGTCAAGTTGAAAGGGCCAATGCCGAGATCCTCAGGGGCCTCAAGACACGCACATATGAAAGCTTCGATAAGCATGGTGCCAAGTGGGTCGACGAACTCCCCTGCACACTATGGGCAAGCCAGACATCACCCAGCCGCACCACTGGAGAAACACCTTTCTTCCTGGTGTATGGGGCCGAGGCCGTCCTCCCCACAGAGATTGCAGTGGGCCCACTACGAGTCCGAGTGTTCGATGAAGCCTCACAGGACCAGCTCCGACGATAATATGTCGACCTTGTCGACGAAGCAAGGTGGCACACCAACATTCAAAACGCACGTTACCGACAGGCTCTCAGGGGCTACCAGGACCAGTTCGTGCGGAGTAGAGAATTCCATATTGGTGACCTGGTATTGCAGCGTATACTTTCTCGAGAAGGGTTGAACAAACTCTCCCCCAGCTGGGAGGGCCCCATCCGAGTGACACAAGTATCGCACCTCGGGTGTGTCCGCCTAGCCACAGAAGAAGGAAAGCCCCTCCCCAACCCTTGCAACATATAGCACCTCTGTTAGTTTTATCCCTATGCATAAACAGTAGGATGGTGTAGCGTGTCATGGTGCCAAGGAACGGCACGTAGGAAAACCAATCTTTGGGGGGACAGGTCCAGAGTGTTCAACCATTTAGCTTGGTCTCGTACCCTAAGCATGAACACTCTGCCTCCCTTGCCAATCGGAGTGGGTTGTTGCCTTATTGTCAAGCCAGTCCCCTCCTATGAATGCCAATTTGAAAAAATCAGTGTCATACAATTTGATATCTCTAATGTTCACTTAATTACCTATTAATTTGTGATCAATCAGACTAGTCTCGTTCTTTCGTATATTATCTTCATATACTTGGCGATTTTTTTTTCCTATATCACCCCTAGTAGAGTTATGCAACCCTGCTGAAGGCGCACTTGTTTGAGATACCTACAAGGTGTTCTGGGACATCGTGGCTGCCCTCTTTCTTGGGATCCTATGGTGCCAAATGGTCCCTCATGAAAGGCCTATGCCGAGCTTGAGGTCAAGAGCATGCAGCCTCCTTAGCCTTGTCTTGTAACCTAAGAGTGCGTGCTTCGCCTCCCAGTGCTATGGCTATGTACCGAGTGCCAGGATGCACACACCTCGAATAAGGTGGGAGTCAGATCCCAGGCGCTAACGCACTGAATTACCCAAACATCACATACCAGCCCAGGAATATAAGACATGGAAAAACTAAAAAGAATATGAAAAGATCACCAACGAGCGAAAATATGCACCCCTGTTATGTGTGTAGAACATACAGAGCAGGTCACTATGATGTTCAATGCTGGAGCATCCTGCTGCGGAACCTCCCACGTGGCCTATCGTCGACACATCTACGACAATGGTGGGCGACGCCGGAGCACACAGCTCCGACATCAACCAAGGGTCCTGCCGTAGCCAAGGGGCCCGCTGTAGACACATCTACGACGATGGTGGGCGACGCTAGAGCGTCCAGCTTTGGCACCGTCCAGGGGGCCTGCCATTGACACCCCAGCATGTTATGATAGCAACAAGCGCTAATAAGTGATTACACTCTCCTGCCCCGCTCTTGTTGCTGACAAGGTTCTCTTGTGGTATCCTTGAAAGTGCATCTAGGCATCCCTTCAGGGTTTCGGTTGATTAATGACAAACCAATGAGATCATAACAAAATTGTTGAGATGAGCGCATGTTTTAAAAAAAATGGGGAAGAAAGCACAAAAGGAAAGAGAATGAAGATTTAAAAGGAAAATGGCTCAACAGTTGAAAAGATTAGATTATTTTGTATGGAGTGTGTTGGAAAAAAACACCGCAAGAGCTCAAGTGAACAAATAATTCAATTCACTGCACATTTCATAGGAAGAGCAGGCTAATCCTATAAGCACCAGACTAGTCCGATATCTCTTTGACTAAAAATGGACAAGTACTCCCCCAACGCGGAGTTGTCTGCAGCCCTTCACATTTACACAACACCGGACAAGTTCGATATAAACCAATCTAGTCTGATAATCCTTTAATTAAAATCGGACAAGTCCTCCAAGTGTGGACTTGTCCTTAGTCCTAAAATTTATCACAACACCGGACAAGTTCGATACTGACCGGACTAGTTCGAAAACTTCCTGAATAAGATCGGACTAGTATGCTGCTCAACAGACTAGTCCAGTATCCATCAACACTTAGGCTTTCTCGCACACACACACACTGGACTAGTCCGTGGTCCACCACGGACTAGTCTGGACATCGCAAACCCTAACGGTAACTTTTGGAAACCCTAGTGTAAATATAGGTGTACGACCACACAACTAACACTCTCGACTCCCTGCACCGTCACACCTCCCAAGAGACCAAAAATACATCTCTCTACTCTTCTAAACCTAAAAGGATCAAATCTTTGAGGATTAGGGATTGGACAAAGGAGAGAATTGTTCCACATGATCTTGAGCTCTTGGGTTTGATGTCTGGCACACTCTAATTGTTTTATTGTATATCTTTTGAGTGTGCTTGGCGGTCTTCATCGCTATAATTTTTGGGGAGCCCTCAACTTGTGAGAAGGCTCTATGAACAAGTTATTTACCCTGTGATTAGTGGTTGAGAATTGGCCTCCGTGGTGATTCAACAAGGGAAGGGTTAGTGAAGACCCGATCCTCCGTGGACTCCTTAATGGGGATCTAGATTTCCTCCATGGAATCGAACCTCGGGATAAGATCTTGTTTCGTGCATCTTTGTTTATAGTTCATCATATTCTAGGGTTTGCTTAGACTTGTGTAACTTACGTTGAAATATCGTAATTAAAGTTGATCTTTGCAATACATTGTTTCATTACTATAATACAACCAAGTTGTCAATTGCTTTCCGCTGCATAGAGTTCTAGAGGTGAAAGATCTTTCTAATCCATGTACACTTGACTAGTCCGCACCGTACCAGACTAGTCTGACTTTCCGTATATTTGATCAATTATTTATGTATTTTAGGGATCGACAAAGTTTCAAAAAAGCCTATTCACCCTCTTCTAGGCTACATTCAATTGGTATCAGAGCCAAACTCTTCAAAAGAGACTCAACTCTCGAAGAGACGATGTCGGACATCAAGGATGCACACGAGAACTTCAACAACAAGAAGGGCGATGATGAAAAGACCCAAAAGATGGAGAAGCTCCTCGGTGCCATTCAAGACAGTGAGGAAAATGATGAGGAGATGCTTCAACTCAAGGCTCTTCTCCTGAAGAAGGCACTATCTCCAAAAGGAAAGAAGAAGACTCAAGATCAGAAGATGAAGGGGAGTAGTCACAACGACTACTCCCGATATCCTTTTGACTATAAACATTTAAATTCTAGTAATAGTCATTACCTATAAGTTCCTTTAGGCAAAGCACCTTACTTTGATGGAAATGACTATTCAATGTGGAGACAAAATATGAAACTGCACCTTATATCTCTTAATCCAAGTTTGTGGTATATAGTTTGTACAGGGATAGATATTTGGGACAATGATGAAGAGTTGACACCAATTCAAAATCAAGTAATTCATCAGAATGCTCAAGCTGCAGTTGTGATCACTTCTTCATTGAGACGAGACGTGTTCACCAAGGTGGATGGACTCGAAATTGCCAAAGAGATATGGGACACTCTACAAACCACACATGAAGGTGACTGTCATATACACGAAGCAAAGATAGAGATGATCGAAGCTGAATTGGGAGGATTTGCTATAGAAGATGGTGAATCACCTCAAGACATGTACAATAGACTCAACAATCTTAAAAACAAAGTCCGAGCTTATGGAAGCAAGAAGTGGAATGATCATGGGGTCCTGAAGTTGATTCTTAGAGCATTCTTTCCTCACAACGTGACTCTTTGCTATATGATTAGAGAAAGCCACTGTTATCGGAAAATGACCCTGGACGAACTTCCTGGCAGGATTATCAACTTTGAAATGATGGAGAAGCAAGCTAAGCACGTAAAATAAATTTCTAACTTTAGCTAGGCAAAGAAGAAAGGAGCTGCTTTGAAGTCAACTTGTAAACCTGCATTAGAAGATGTTTGAAAAGCTATTGACGAAGATGACTGTGATGATGATAGCAATGATGTCAACGATAAAGACATGATCTTATTCATGAAAAAGTTCAAGAATTTGATGAGAAGAAAAGGTAATAGCTGAAACAAAGGAAGACAAAGGAACAAACAAAGTTTCAAGATGAGACGGGCATGCTACAATTGCGGAGAACATGACAACTTCATAGTAGACTGCCCACATGAAGAAAATAAGAGAAAGAGTAAAGACAACTAGTCTCAACCAAAGAAAATATTCAAGAAGAAGAAGCAATATGGCCAAGCGCATCTATGGGGAGTTGGACTCCTATGATGAGTCCTCATACGAAGAAGAAGAGGATATGGCCACCATAGCCATCAAGAAGCCGACCAAGAAATCCACCCTCTTCCCAACCATGGGCGCGGAAGGACACCGACCACACGTGTCTAATGGACAAGGAAGGAAAAAAAGGTCACATATAAATCTTCTTCCTCGCTTTATTCTCGTAGTGATATTGATGATTAAAATGATGAAGAAAGCATACTTATTGGTTTAGATGGAAAAACAACTTCTAAAATGTAATTTTTAATGGATAAGATTGTTGATAAGGAGGAGCTAGTCAATTGCCAAGAAGATATTATCATTCTCCAAAAGGAGAAATATCTTATGATTGAAAAGATCCTTGAACATGAAAAGAAGCAAAGTGAAGCACTAGAACTTGAGTTAGATTCAAGCAAGGAAGCTTGTTTGAAGTTAAAAGACTCAAATGTGTCCATCAAGGAAGAACTTGCTAACTTAACCAAAGTTAACAAGATCCTTGAAACACAGGTTGAGTCACTCAAGCAAAGTGGATCTTCATCCTTTTCAAGTGCACCTCCTCAACACATCAAGTCCGAAATTGTTTTTACTTGCACTTGTGCTAAAAATGATATCAACTTGGAAGAAAATTCCAAATTGACAAAAGTAAAGCATCCCTCCCAAAGTTGCATATTTGACAAGAAGAAAGTCAAGTATGCACGTAGTGCATACTTGGTCACAAGGCCTCCCAATGTTTAATATGGCATTGGGTATTCTAATGATGAAAAGAAAAATGCTAGAAGCCACAAGAATAACAAATATCGCATTGCTTTTATCAAAGGAACTTCTTCTCAAGTTGGAAAACATAGTAACATTGATAAAATAAACATTGTTAACTTATATGAACAACAAGATTTATTTAGAACCTTTGATGCTTCATATGTTCTTATGAAAAATGCTTATGGAAAAGTTCATGCGAAATATGTTGGGCCAAGCCATGGGAACACCAAGTCTCATGTGTGGGTGCCCAAATCACTTGTCACTAACCTTAAAGGACCCAATAAAGCTTGGGTACCTAAAACCAAATCATAATTTCTTTTTGCAGGCTTATTCATCCGGTGGCGCAAAATGGGTGCTAGATAGTGGATGCACCAATCACATGACCTGAGAAATAAGAATGTTCGTGTAATATGAAGAAAATGAAGACCCAAGAGAAAGCATTTATTTTGGTGATAATAGTCAAGGAAGAGTGCTTGGTACCGGTAAAATTGCAATTTCGTCACAACATACACTTCTCATGTTTTACATGTTGACTCCTTGGATTATAACCTTTTGTCCATATCTCAATTATGTGACAAGGGTTATAATTGTCTATTCAATAATGAGGGTGTGACCGTCTCTAAAAGGAGTGATAACTCGGTTGCATTCAAGGGTGTGTTAAAGGGAACACTTTATCTAGTTGACTTCAACAAAGATAAATCTGAACTTGACACATGCTTGATTGCAAACACCAACATGGGTTGGTTGTGGCATAGACGGCTAGCACATGTTGGTATGTGGAATCTTCAAAAAATCCTTAAAGGCGATCACATCCGAGGTTTAAAGGATGTTGTTTTTGAGAAAGACAGGCCTTGTAAAGCATGCCAAGCTGATAAGCAAATAGGAGCACCCCATCCCGCGAAGAATGTCATGACTATAACAAGACCCCTTGAGCTCCTCCACATGGATCTATTCATTCCAATTGCTTACATAAGCATCGGCAATAATAAATACGGTTTAGTCATTGTTGATGACTTTTCACGGTTTATGTGGGTTTTCTTTTTGGATGATAAGACAGAAACTCAAGGAACCCTCAAGACGTTCATCAAGTGTGCCCAAAATGAATTCTCACTGAAGATCAAGAACATACGAAGTGACAATGGGGCATAATTCAAGAATACTCAAGTTGAGGAGTACCTAGATGAGGAAGGGATAAAGAGTGACTTTTCAGCACCTTACTCTCCTCAACAAAACATAGTAGCCGGAACGAAGAACAAACACTCATTGAGATGGCAAGGACAATGCTTGATGAATACAAGACTTCGGACAGGTTTCGGGCTGAATCGGTTAACACTGCTTGTCACACCATAAACCGACTATATCTTTATCGATTGCTCAAAACAACTTCATATGAACTACTCATGGGTAACAAATCAAAAATTTCATAATTTCGAGTCTTTGGTTTAAAATTTTATATTTTAAACAAGAAGCCTAGGGCTTCGAAGTTCGCTTCAAAGTCCGATGAAAGTTCCTTACTTAGCTATGATTCGAACTCCTACGCCTATCGTGTCTTCAACAAGGCCTCCAGACTTGTTGAAGTGGAACGTGACGTAGTGTTTGATGAAACTAACGGCTCTCAAGAAGAGCATGTTGATCAATGTGTGCTAGATCAAGAAGAAGATCCATGTCAAGCATTGAGAAGAATGGCGTTGGGTGATGTTCGACCACATGTGCCACCTCCAAATGTGAATAAAGATGATGAACCACAAGTGGAGGAAAATGATCAAGGGGGAGCTTCCACACAAGATCAACTTGAAGAAGATTAAGGTGATCAAAACATCAATGAAGGAAACTATCCAGGGGAAGAAGAAGATGATTATCATGAAGATTCAAGACCACAAGTGACACATCCAAAGAGTACACCAAAGCATCCAAAGAGATCACCCTGTCGACAACATAATCGGTGACATCCAAAAGGGAGTAACAACTCGATCTCGCATAGCTAATTTTTTTGAACACTATTCTTTTGTATCCTCTTTGGAACCATACAGGGCTGAAGATGCATTAAAAGATCCGGATTGGGTGATGGCAATGCAAGAAGAATTGAACAACTTCAAAAGGAACGAAGTGTGGGAGCTTGTGGAAAGACCCATGTCCAACCTCGTCGGCACTAAATGGGTCTTCTGCAATAAGCAAGACAAACATCTAGTGGTAACAACGAACAAGGCACAACTTGTGGCCAAAGGGTATTCACAAGTCGAAGGTTTGGATTTTGATGAGACCTTTCCTCCTGTAGCTAGGCATGAATGGATTCGTATATTACTTGCATATGCTACTCACCATGATTTCAATCTTTATCAAATGGAAGTGAAAAGCGCCTTCCTCAACGGACCGATCAAGGAGGAGTGTACGTGGAGCAACCACTCAGTTTTGAAGATCAAGAGTAACCCGACCATGTGTACAAACAAAGTAAGGGTCTCTATGGCCTAAAACAAGCTCCCGAAGCTTGGTATGAGTGCCTTACAGATTTTTTGGTTGAAAATGACTTCAAAATTGGTTAAGCTGGTTACACTTTCTTTACTAAACACATTGATGATGATCTCTTTGTTTGCCAAATCTATGTTGATGACATCATATTTGGTTCAACTAACAAATCTTTTTATCAAGAATTTAGTAAGATTATGACATATAGATTCGAGGTGTCCATGATGGGAGAGTTGAGAAACTTTTTGGGATTCCAAGTGAAGCAACAAAAGGAAGGGACATTCATAAGCCAAACAACGTACACTCAAGACATTCTCAAGAAGTTTGGAATGGACAAAGCGAAGCCCATAAAGACTCCCATGGTGACAAATTCACACTTGGATCTCAATGAAGACGGACCAAACGTGGATAAAAAGGTATATCGTTCCGTGATTGGCTCTTACTATATTTATGTGCATCTAGGTCAGATATTATGTCGAGTGTATGTTTGTGTGCAAGGTTTTAAGCTAATCCTAAGGAATGTCATTTGCCAACCGTTAAAAGGATCTTGAGATATTTAGTTCACACAGCCAACCTAGGCCTTTGGTATCCCAAAGGTTCAAAATTCAATCTCATTGGATACTCCGATGCAGATTATGCCGGATGCAAGGTAGATGGAAAAAGTACCTCCGGTACTTGCCAATTCCTAGGTAGATCCCTAGTTTCTTGGTCCTCCAAAAAACAAAAATCAATTGCCTTATCCACGGCCGAAGTGGAGTGTGTTGTAGCCGGGAGTTGTTCCGCACAACAGACAAGTCCATCCTTGTACAGCGGACAAGTTTGGTATGTCGTGATCAATACCCTAGTTTACATAAATTCAATGCAATTCCTTGTCATCCTTGCTTATCCCTATCCTTTATATCCTCCTTGTCAGAATCATGTTGGGCTCGGATGAGAACCTCTCCGACTTTGAAGCCGAGATGGGTCAAGAAGTGTTGCCTCGTCTTTCGCAGTCTTGCTCCAACAAAAGGCTAGAGTGTGCTGCGAAACCCTCTCCCACTCTACCTCGAGTGCGAAGAAAAGTCCCAGCTAAGAAACCAACCTCCAAAGGGAAAGATGTGGTTGGACCCAGCTCGGCGGCTCCTCGCCAAGTTAAGTGCAGGGGCAAAGGAATTGCCTCCGGCCCGATTGGAACACTCAAAATTGCACCTCCAAGGCTAAGGAACAGAAGCTCTTCGGAATGGAAATTCAATGGAAAAGGTAGTGATGTAGCTTGGAAGTACCGGGAGGTGGATGCCTACAGTAGTGGGAAGGTCGCTGCTGATCCGAGGTTTTGGAGTGATTTCCAATCGGATTACTACAGTAGTGTACCTCCAAATGAAGACTCTAGTGGCCCGCAACCAATGTATTGACTGGAACCATTTCGAAAGAAAGAGTTGTGATTCTTTTGTTGAGGTGGTAGAGGCTATAGAGAGGCATAATCTAAAGGACCTATTTTCCTCTAGATACAACTGGAATGATGAATTGATAGCCCAGTTCTACTCCACCTGCTACTTTTCCCAAACAGATGAAGGGAGTGTGACTTGGATGACACATGGATCCAAGTACACAGTTACTTATGCTGAGTTTGCCAAGCTGCTGCACCTTGAGGACACCGGCAACAATGAAATTGTGATTCATAAAAATGGTGTTTTGGAGAAGGAAAAGATGGATTTTCTTTATGATACTTGCCTCAAATACAATCCTGCCTCAACTAGGAACATGAATCCTTTCTTCATTGTTCTCAATAGAGTACTCCGGAAGACAATTGCTCCAAAAGATGGAGATGCTGGGAGTGTCCAAGGTTACTTGAGAACCTTGATGAAAGTGATTAGTAGGAGGAGGAAGTTTGATATCTTCGATTACATCTGGAATGACATGGTGAACATCTCCTGCACACCAAACCACTCCTATGGCTATGCACCATACTTCATGTTCATGATTGAAAAAAGTCATAGGAGTTGAATTTGTGAAGGATGTGGAGCATACTGCTCCAAGGCTTCGGAAGCCTCCTCAAGCCTCTCTCCCAACTGCTCCCTCAACTGCCTTAAGTGAGGAACACCCCGAGAGAGCCCTAGGAGATACAAGGCCTTCCCATGGCAGTAGGGCCCCCCATGTCGCAAAGGGTCCGCTAGTGGGATCATGAAGTATTTGGCTTCTATCTTTGGCTCTTGCCGCAAAGCAGAGGTGAAGATACACAAGATGAACAAAGCAATAAAGGAGGATATGCGATACATGAAGTACAATGTCAAAGCCATTTGTCAAAAACTGGAGATTGAGCCTATTGGGTCTCCAATTATCTCAGAGGACTTCGCTTCTGACTTCTCAGAGCTCCCAGCTCTCTATCCTTCCGAGCTTGCCTACTTTGGCATTCAGGGCACGATGAGTGGTTTTCTCATCCTCCTCCTCAACCTGATAAAGAAGGTGAAGAAAGGACCAACAACGCGGATGAAATTGGCGACGACGAGTAGATACCTCCTTTTATTCCTTTTTGGTTCTTTGATGCCAAAGGGGGAGAGATTGAGGGGGAGTTTTAGGTCGTAGCATTAGTTTGAGAGCGAGAGCTCTAATTCTCTTTTGTGTTTCTGTTGGTACTCTGTCATGCTTTTGGGATTGTAAAACTATAATTATGCTCTCTCATTCTTTGGGACATGTGTTGTGAAATGATGACTATGTTATGATTATGATCAATGGTTTATGTTTAAAACTGCTGTGTATGCTTGATATTCTTGATGTTATTACGATTATGTCTCTTATGATATCACATCAATATTATTGCTCACACACATAGTTTTGCACCCCACCATAAAGAGTGCACATATTTATTACTTTTATGCTTGCTATTTTTGCTCAAAATTCATATGTGCACACTTTATAAAATCTGAATGTTTATCATATTTGTGTAATCTCAATTGGTTGTCATCAATCACCAAAAAGAGGGAGATTGAAAGTGCATCTAGGCATCCCTTGTGGGTTTTGATTGATTAATGACAAACCAATGATATACTAACAAAATTGTTGAGATGAGCGCAGGTTTTAGCAAAACGAGGAAGAAAGCACAAAAAGGAAAGAGAATGAAGATTTACATGGAAAAGGGCTCATGAACTGAATATATTAGATTATTTTGTATGGAGTCTGCTGGAGAAAAACACCATAAGAGCTCAAGTAAATAAATAATTCAATTCACTGCACATTTCACAGGAAGAGCGGACTAGTCCAATAAGCACCAGACTAGTCTGATATATCTCTGAATAAAAACGGACAAGTCCTCCCCTAGTGTAGACATGTCCGCAGCCCTTCACATTTGCACAGCACCGGACAAGTCCAATATAAATGATTAGTCCGATAATCCTCTGACTAAAATCAGACAAGTCCTCCAAATGCGGACCTGTCCTTAGCCCTAAATTTTCACAACACCGGAGAAGTGCGATACTGACCGGACTAGTCTAGAAACTCTCTGACTAAGATCGGACTACCCCGCTCCTCAATAGACTAGTCCGGTATCCACCAACACTTACGCTTTCTCGCACACACGAACACCGGAGTAGTCCGGTGTCCACCACAGACTAGTCCGGACATCACAAACCCTAACCGAAACTTTTGGAAACCCTAGTATAAATAAAGGTGTACGGCCACACAACTAACACTCTCGACTCCGTGCACCATCACACCTCCCAACAGCCCAAAAATACATCTCTCCACTCATTCTAAACCTAAAAGGATCAAATCTTTGAGGATTACGGATTAGACAAAGTAGAGAATTGTTCCACACGATCTTGAGCTCTTGGGTTTGATCCCTCACACATTCTAATTGTTTTGTTGTATATCTTTTGAGTGTGTTTGGTGGTGTTCATCGCTGTAATTCTTGGGGAGCCCTAAACTTGTGAGAAGGCCCCTTGAACAAGTTATTTACCCCTGCGATTAGTTCTTGAGAATCGGCCTCAATGGCGATTCAACGAAAGAAGGGTTAGTGAAGACCCGGTCCTCCGTGCACTTCTCAATGGGGATGTAGATTTCCTCCGTGGAATCGAACCTCGGGATAAAATCTTGTCTCGCGCATCTTTGTTTTATAGTTCATAATATACTACGGTTTGAATAGACTTGTGTAACTCACGTTGAAATATCATAATTAAAGTTGATCTTTGCAATACATTGTTTCATTAATGTAATACATCCAAGTTGTCAATTGCTTTCCGCTGCATAGAGTTCTAGAGGTGAAATTAACAATCAATTTTTATCTTTCTAATCCACGTACACCGGACTAGTCCACACCGTACCAGACTAGTCTAGCCTTCCCTACATTTGATCAATCTGTTAAGTGTTTCAGGGAATGACAATGTTTCAAAAAGCCTATTCACCCCCTCTAGGCTACATTCAATTAGTATCAGAGCATAACTCTTGAAAAGAGACTCACCGCTCGAAGATACGATGTCGAACATCATGGATGTACACCAGAACTTCAACAACGAGAAGGGTGATGATGAAAAGACCCAAAAGCTAGAGAAGCTCCTCGATGCCATTCAAGACTGTGAGGACGATGATGAGGAGATGCTTCAACTCAAGGCTCTTCTCCAAAAGAAGGCACTATCTCCAAAAGGAAAGAAGAATATTCAAGATGAGAAGATGAAGGGGAGTAGTCACAACGACTACTCCCGATATCCTTTCGACTATGAATGCTTAAATTCTAATAATAGTGATTACCTATCAATTCCTTTAGGCAAAGCACCTTACTTTGATGGAAATTACTATTCAACATGGAGACAAAATATGAAACTGCACCTTATATCTCTTAACCCATGTTTGTGGCATATATTTTGTACAGGGATAGATATTCCGGACAATGATGAAGAGTTGACACCAAGTGAAGAACGATCAATTCATCAGAATGCTCAAGCTGCAGCTGTGATCACTTCTTCATTGAGACGAGACAAGTTCACCAAGGTGGATGGTCTCGAAATTGCCAAAGAGATATGGGACACTCTATAAACTGCACATGAAGTTGACCGTCATGTACTAGAAGCAAGGATAGAGATGATCAAAGCTGACTTGGGAAGATTCGCTATAGAAGATGGTGAATCGCCTAAAGACATGTACAATAGACTCAAGAATGTTATCGACAAAGTCCGAGCTCATGGAAGCAAGAAGCGGGATGATCATGCGCGAAGTTGATTCATAGAGCATTCATGCCTCACAACGTGACTCTTTGCCTGCCGACAATGCAAATATTCAGACAAAGCTCGGTGCTACTGGAAGGGCCACACCGAGATCAACCACTCATGCTCCTCCACTCTGCTCGCGGCGAGTCGAAGACACCCTACGCTCAAGTGGTAGGCGCACCCAACAACCCGACCACACATACCAGGGGCCCCTAAGGGGGTTCCATAAGCTGAATGTCAACTATCGACAAATCAGCCGTGTCAACTGTGTAAGCATTGGTCCCACAACGGCAAACGACATCATCAAAAGCTCTTCCAGACTGCAGATAAGGACTTGGGGCAACAATTTGAAATGTGCGAGACAATCCAACAAGAAAAACAAAATGGATTCAAATTCATTAACAATTATTTTGGGCCATCCCCGATTATAAAGGCGTCCCTCCTGGAGCCGCTGGCATAAGATCGCTGGAATGAAGAGTCCACCTTCTTGGCATTGTCCTGGACTTCGGCCCTTGCATCATCCTCTTGCTCATCAAGGGGGCCTTTCTCCGCTGGCTCCAGCGGATCTTCGGGTACTAGCTCTGGAAGCATACCAAGACATGGGAAGCCAGCACCTCAACTAGCTCTCTTCCCTCAACCTCAAGCCGCCTTGCGAGGACAGTTTCCACTGACCCAAATGATGAGCAAAGGGAGTCCAAGGTGGGAAGCAGCTGGGCCAGCCCTTGAGATGGCTCCCCGCGTGGCACAGGACCAAGGATGAGGGGTTCCAATATCGCCATGTCACGGGCCAGGAAGTACTAGATCCTTTGAGCTTTGGTCGCGCGGGAGGCATGTAGGCCTTCCACCTCCCTCTATACAGCTTCGTCCCAGTCGGTGAGCTCCCGAGCACGACGCTCCAGATCATCCTCTCGGCGCTTGATGGCGAGCTCCGAGTCCCGCATATCGTGACGCTTCTCCTCCAGCACGCTGAGGCCTCGGGAGACCTCCTCCTCCATCACCCCCAAGTCCTTTTTTGCATCAGCAATGGGAACTTTATAGCAGACCAGCTCCAGCCGCTGATCCTCGCACAACTTCAGGCTGGCATCGATGGCGGCATGGGCCTCCAAGGCCTTCATCTCGAGCTCCTTGTTCTTGGCATCAACCAGCTTCATCAAGCGTCGCTCCTCCTCAAGGTGATCCCACTCTCAGGCGAAAGTAGCCTGCGTGTGGCATGAGATGGACTAGGTTGCGACAATAGCATCGGCGAGAGGCATAAGCGTGACCGTCGCTAGGGACTGTTGCCTCTCTACCTCTTCTGCCTACTCCACGGCAGACACTAGTGCCCGTGGATCAGATGGCTCCCCGGCTGGAGCTCCAGGAACAACAATGTCCCCGCCCGGCGCTGAAGTCCCCTCCTCCGTTACACGGGCATCGCCGGCTACTGGTGGCGAGTCGCCATCTTGCACGCCAATGACATCAGGCCCCGGCGCCGTGTCAACAGCAGGTGGATCAGCTCCGCCAAGGGAAGCCGCCATGACCATGGCAGACGCCTCCTCGCTTGGCACCTCCTCACCCAGCATCACCTCGCCTGGCACACCCTCTGCACCATCTGCCTCGACGGACGGGGGCACAAAAGCATCGAATTCACAAGAGTCCAGTGCAGCTTCAGGCAAAGGATGTGGTGCGACAAACCCCATTCCAGCCCCAAGAGTAGTAGGGGCTACTAAGCCCACCCCTGGAAGAACCAAGGGTAGCACGTCGGCTGACGACGCCTTGAAAAGCCATAGATAAAACTTTGTCAAAGCCAAAAAGCAAAGAAGTTAAAGAGCAGAGGAAGAAGTTGTGGCTTACCAATGGGTTTGACTGCTCTAGTGACCCTATCCTCCCACCCCACGCAGTAGGTTTGAGGTCGCCAAGACCCGCGACAAGGCCGGCGCCGCCGTCTCTAGCACCCGCTCTTCGTCGGCCTGCGGCTGCACAGCCACCTGCGCAGACCCCTCTACGCCTCGTCTGGAACCAGAGCCGCTGCTAGAATCGAAGACCAAGTCGACGATAGAAGCTTCAGCCCCCTTGTCTTCCTCACGATGGGAGACGGTAGTACCGTCCCCCCCCCCGAGTTAGCTTCCGCATATTCGACGTAGAGGTGGCAGAGCCCACGGCCAACGAACAGGAACACTTTCTCGGCTCCGGAGCTGGCGTCGACTGGCTAACCCCCTCCCTGTCGGAGGCTGTTGAGAGAATGTAATACCTATGTGTGCTGAATACATTGGATTGTAGTGAATACACTTGATTTGACGATAAAAGTTTTGAATATCACCAAAACACCTTTTTATTAAGGTGCTGCTAGTTTTGTAAGCTCCGGCGGGATCTTGGTTATACTAGTTTTGGTAAGTTCCAACGCTAGGTTCTACTAGCACTTGTTAGTTCCGGCTTAAGGTCCGGGTTGCTCTGGCAAGGTCCGGAACTTGACCGCAGTGCTTCTGTTTTTCATTTGCAATGTTTCGTACTTGGTTTACATCTCTGGAAAGATTACTTAGTATTCATTTGCTAAGTCTTTCGTGCGTTTTTGGTTGATATGGATGATATCATGTTACTGTGGTTTTGCAACATGCTTATGTGAGGTTCTCACATAAGGTGTTGTGTTCGGAACTAACTTGAGTCAAGTCGAGGACTTGGGCTCGTATGGATTGATTGTTTATTCATGTGCAGGTGTTGCTTGAGTTCAAGTCATGGCTGGTGACGGGATCCATTGGACTAGTCTCAGGGAGGAGATGAGGTTCCAACAACCAAATTCAAGAGGAAATGTGGTTGAGCTGGCTTCGTGAACAGAGTAGGATTAGGTTCCTGATTTGAGTTGAGTTGGCTTTCGAGCTGGTTATCTAAGCAAGGGAGCCCAGAGCTCGTGGTGCACGACTTTGTGGCTGTTCCTCTTGTGTTCTATTGAATAAAATTCGTAGTTTGAAGGAACTTTTGTGCCTTGTTCGTCCTACTGGTTCCAGACAAGTTTTACTCGTTGAGTCTCTGGACAGCACTACCTTTCGTCGGTGGTTTTATCATAACTAGAGTTTTACAGATCCAATTGACGTGATTCTTTTTGGGTTGTCTTAACAACTTTATTATCTATCATCTTTCAAAATTTCACGGTCATTGGAGTTGTGGTCTATGATCTACACGAGTTTCTTTGCACCATTTCAGAACTGTTTTTTTCTCGGGAAGGGCAGATTGACCTTTGTTTGATCTTGCGATCATAACTTGAGTTTTTCTCGATGTATTTGAGTGATTCTTGTTGTGTTGTATTCGTGACTTGATTAACTCTTATTTCTATCACTTTTGTCATGGTGAAACCTGTTTAGATTAGTCTCACACACGATTTCTTTAACAGATTGTTTTTCTGCCGAAGTGGTTGGGGTTTAATTGTTTCCACTGCGTAAGATTTTTAAATCTACCATTCACCCTCCCTCTGGTAGATTTTCACATGCTCTTCGATCCTACAATTGGTATCAGAGCCACGATGCTCTAATCTTTGTGACTTTCACATATTTTTCACTAATCATCGTGGAGAAGTACTCTGCCAAACCTTGTGTGTTCGCTGGTATTAATTTTCAGGTTTGGAAGGCACCCATGGAAGCTTCCATCCAGGCACAAGGCTTTGCAATATGGGAGAAGGTATACAAACCTTACGAAGTGCCATCAAACGATCAAGTTACAGCTACAAATCTAAGAGATGTCAACAACAACAACAAGGCTCGGAACTTGATCAAACAAGGATTAACACAAAGCGACTTCGACCGTGTTGCACACCTCCGATCTCGATACGATGTGTGGAAAGCACTTTGTGACTACCATGAAGGATCCAACACGATCAAAGATGTAAGGCAAGACATGTTGAAGAAAGAATACATCCACTTCGAGATGCAACCCGGTGAGTCTATTGGTGACCTTTTTGCTCGCTTTAATAAGATTCTCAGCAACTTGCGTAGTGTCAATGTTAATTTTTCAGATGCTGAAAATGCTAGGCAATTGCTAAGTGCATTAGATATGTCAATTTGGGAGATGAAAGTCACATCTATTCGTGAATCTACTGTCATGAGTTCACTTACTTTAGATGTGTTATATTCTAAGTTAAAAACTCATGAAATTGACATAATCTCACATAAGAACCCCAACAAGTCTATTGCTTTTGTTTCTCAATGTGACATGCCTAGTTCCGGTCAAACATCATCTTGCGGTACACTTGCTTTGTTGTCCTCTCTAAATATTGAACAGATTGAGGAGTTTCCAGAGGAGGAGCTAGCGCTCATCTCTACCCGGTTCTCAAAAGCATTGCAAAATGTGAGAACTAGAAGGAGAGGAAGATCCGGACCTCAACGATGCTTTGAATGTGGTAAGACAGGACATTCTCGTTCAGATTGCCCTAACCTTTCAGGTCCTACTTCCCGGGATGAAAAGAAAACAAGAACGAAGCACTCTTCTGCAAAAGATACGAAGAAAAAGAAGGGTTTTACAGGACGTCAATTGGTGAGCAGTTTTATCTCAGCACTCCAGGAACATGGCTCAAGCGACGTGGACATTGGAAGTGATGAAGATGAAGATGATTTGGCAAACTTGTGCTTCGTGGCGGGCAAGAGAAGATCAAGTATGGAGGAGGCAGAACACATCAGCAACAATGAAGAGGTATGTCCTACTTGCGAAGAAATGTGTGATGCTATTTCTTGTGCCACTATTGTTGTTAAGAAAAAGGACAAAAAGCTTAGGGATAGTGCTGCTAAAATTGAATCACTAGAATCTGAAATCAACCGTTTAAAAACTTTGATTCCTAGTGATGATGCATGTCCCTCATGTGATTTAATATATGAACAATTGTTCTCATTAAGAAGTTCGCACACCTCCACACTTGATAAACTTGAGTTTGAAATTGAAAAGAACAAAGAGCTTGTTGCACTTAATGATAAAAACATGAAAGATGCTAGTTGTTCTACAATTGATTTGCATTGTTCTACATGTGATGATCTTGATAAGAAACTACAGGATGCTATGAATGAAATTTCTTTATTGAACAATGCTTTAGGTTCTAATGAAGTTAAATTTTGTTCCAATTGGAAACTAAAAAGAAAAACTTCATGTGAAAATTGCCTTGATCTGTCCAATAAACTTGATGACATGCATAGGATATTAGATCGGTTTTGTAATGGGAATAAGAACCTAAACTTGCTGCTGAATTCATCCAAGTCTTGCAATGATAAAACTGGTTTAGGTTTTGATTCTCATGCTCATGCTAAGGCACATCCACCTAAAATTGTAAAGTCATTAGGAAGTGGTTTGATTCAAACAGTTCCTAAACAAAAAGAAGTGGTTTTCAAATATGCAGGAGTATTGCCTCATTCGATTTCAAATAAAAATGTTGTTTGCTCATCTAGACATGAACACAAAGTTAAATTTCATTGTACCTACTGTGGTAGAGATGGTCATGTCATAGGTTTTAGTTATAGACTAGCTAAACAACAGAAAAGAGAAAGAATGGTTGCTAGATCTCATAACTTTCATGCAAAATTTGCTGCACATATTGAACCGAATGTACAACCTGCTGTCTTGAGTCTAAAACATTCAAAGTTTACCTCCGGACCTTCTATTTTTGCCTCCAGAGCTACTGATTTTCGTACTACACAAGTAACACCTTATAGGTCCGTAGATAAGAATAAAATATCTCAAACTTTGACTCATAAACCTGCTGTTTTGTCTCAGCTTTCGCGTGTTTTTCCTGCTGTACGTCGCATGACTCAGTACTAGATTCCTAAATGTCTTTTGACTAACCCCAGTATTGAGTCATCGACGTATTGTGCTTCTATGTAGGTTACACGTTTGAGGAAGGAGAACATTTGGATTGTGGATTCAGGTTGCTCACGCCACATGACCGGTAACAAAGTATGGTTCTCCTCCCTCTCTTTTATGTCATGTGTAGATAATGTTACTTTTGCCGATAATTCTTCAACTCCTATAATTGCTAAGGGTTCGGTTAGAGTAAATGATCACTACACTTTCAAGGATGTGGCACTTGTCAAAAATTTGAAATACAACTTGCTTTCTGTTTCACAATTGCTAGATAAAAATTTGGAAATTATTTTCAATAAAAACTGCTGCAAAGTTGTAAGTTCAAATAGTGAGCTTATTTTTAACATGTCTCGGTTTGGAAGAGTTTTTAAATCTGATTTTGATAGGTCTTCCTCTAAGCATAGGTGTCTAGTTGCCAATGATTCAAAGGACCTATATTTTTTGCATCGTAGACTTGGTCACGTAGGCTTTGATCATCTAACGCGTGTTAGTGCTCTTGATCGCATACGTGGGCTGCCTAAGCTTAAAGAGGACAAAGAAATTGTGTGCTCTTCTTGTAGACATGCTAAGATGGTTGCAAGTTCACATACTCCTCTCACAATGATCATGACAACTGAACCATGTCAACTTTGGCATCTTGACACCGTAGGACCTTCACGTGTTCAATCCTTCGGAGGTAAATTGTATTTTTCTTTTGATTATTGATGATTATTCTAGATACTCTTGGGTTTACTTTATGGCATCTAAGAATGAAGCTTTTAGTCACTTTAGAACTTTATTTCTTAGATTATCAATTGATCACCCAAGATCTTTAGAAGCAATAAGAAGTGATAATGGAACTGAATTTAAAAATCAATCTTTTGATTACTTTTGTGCTGAAAATAGAATAGATCATCAATTTTCTTCACCATATGTACCTCAACAAAATGGTGTTGTAGAAAGAAAGAACAGAACCTTAGTTGAGATGGCTAGGACTATGCTTGATGAATATCAAACTCCTAGGAAATTTTGGGCTGATGCGTTAGCAACTGCTTGTTATGTCTCAAATCGTGTTTTCTTGCGTGCTAAGCCAGGTAAAACACCATATGAGCTCCGGTTTGGACATAGGCCTAGTGTTACACACTTTCGGGTCTTTGGTTGCAAATGGTTTGTTAAGAAACATGGTAATCTTGATAACTTTGAACTTAGATCCATTGATGGCATGTTTCTTGGTTATCCATCTCATACTAGAGGCTACCGTGTGCTTTTACTTGACACTGAAAAAATTGTGGAGACTTGTGAAGTGTCTTTTGATGAAGCTAGCCCAGGTACTAGCTCAAACATTGCAGGTTCAAATCCATATCCGCAGGAGGGAAGCATTTTCATTGAAGATGAGGAAGAATTGGAGCTGCTGCCCAAAAATTCAGCAGCTAAAGACTTTGGTTCAGCTCCGGATGTTAATTCTCAACCAGCACCGACAACCATCAATGCTGATTCAAATCATCCTCAAGTCACAAGCTCATCGATTTGTGATGAACATGAAGAAGACGAAGCTTGTGAGACATCTGTTCCCCTACGGTTTTACAAAGATCATCCCCCACAACAGATGATTGGAAGCTTGCATGAACGAGTCACACGCTTAAGGTTTTGCGATCCAAACTCTTATGCTCATTTTTCTTTTGTTGCTTCTTTTGACCCAAAGATATATCACACGCACTCACTAATGAATCTTGGATTATTGCCATTCAAGAAGAGTTAGAAAATTTTGAAAGAAATAATGTTTGGAAACTTGTACCTCCACCTCAAGGTCACACTTTAATTGGAACTAAATGGGTATTTAAAAATAAACAAAGTGAGGATGAGGTTGTGGTTAGGAATAAGGCTAGGTTGGTTTCTCAAGGTTTCACTCAAGTTGAAGGTCTAGATTTTGATAAAACTTTTGCTCCTGTTGCTAGATTAGAAGCCATAAGAATTTTGTTAGCTTTTGCTGTATCTAAAGGTTTTAAGCTATATCAAATGGATGTTAAAAGTGCTTTTCTTAATGGCTACATAGATGAGGAGGTTTATGTGAAACAACCACCGAGTTTTGAAAATCCAGATTTTCCTAATCATGTTTACAAACTGTCCAAAGCCTTGTACGGTCTCAAACAAGCCCCTAGAGCATGGTATGATAGGTTAAAAACATTCTTACATGAAAAAGGGTTTACCATGGGCAAGGTTGATAAAACTCTTTTTGTGCTTAAGCATGGCAATGCCTCATTATTCGCTCAAGTGTATGTGGATGATATTATCTTTGGTTGTGCTTCTCATGATCTTGTGTCCAAGTTTTCAGCAATGATGAGTTCTGAATTTGAAATGAGTATGATGGGTGAACTCACTTACTTTTTGGGGCTGGAAATCAAGCAAACTAAGGAGGGTACCTTTGTGCATCAAACGAAGTATACAAAAGATCTCCTAAGGCACTTCAACATGGACAAAAGCAAGCCTCTTCGGACACCAATTGGAACAGCAACAACACTTGGACTTGATGAAGATCGTGAACCCATGGATCAAAAAGAATATAGAAGCATGATCGGATCACTTTTGTACCTCACGACATCAAGACCAGACATACAATTCAACGTATGTCTTTGTGCATGGTTTCAAGCCTCCCCACGTGCTTCACATCGTCAAGCAGTCAAAAGGATTCTCAAGTACTTACATGGATTTTAAGAATTTGGCATTTTTCTTCCTTCTTCCTCAACCATTACTTTGAAAGCTTTTTCGGATGCTTATTTTGGGGGTTGTAAGATTGATAGGAAAAGTACTTCCGGTGCTTGTCATTTTCTTGGTAATTCTCTTGTTGCTTGGTCCTCTAGAAAAAAAAATTCAGTTGCACAATCCACAACCGAATCTGAATATGTAGCTGCTGCTAGTGCTTGCTCACAAATTCTTTGGATTGTTCAAACACTTAAGGACTATGGGGTTGATTTGGATAGTGTTCCACTTTTCTGTGATAACACTAGTGCCATTTGCATTGCTAAAAACCCCGTGCAACATTCTAGAACTAAGCACATTGACATTAGGTATCACTTTCTCCGAGATAAAGTTGAAAAAGGAAACATTTTGCTTCACTATGTAGATACCGAACAACAATTTGCTGACATTTTTACAAAACCTTTGGATTTCACTCGTTTTTGTTACATTCGTAGTGAAATAGGGGTTATGCATCCTCATGGCTTAAATTGAGGGGGAGTTTTGAAACTTGGGAAGTCTATGTGTGAATTTGAAATTAAAATAATATGAGCATAGTATTTCATACATATATGACTTTGTGATTCCTTTTACATGCTGAAAGTTCTTACTACATTACTCGTGTTATACATTTTGTAGTTTTTGCTATGTCTAGTAATTGGAATAATTACTTACACTAAAACTGGTCATTGTCGAACTTTCTTGCTGTTTTGAACTTGTTACATGTTCACAAGTGCTCTTAATCATTAAGAATTAATCAAGTAATCAACTCACATGTTGAGTTTTTATGAACAAATATAAATTGAGAAAAGATCAAGAGAATATGCATGCATCACACTTTTTTTTTTGAGATGGCTTATCATTGCACTTAGATATGAACTTGGAAGAAGTTGTGTATGACTAAAACCATGTCCTTATGCTTCTGATTGTCAAATGACATAGGCTTGGCTTGGTTGGTTAGAATAAGGTAGATGCGCATATAATCTCTTGTAAATATCATATGATCTAAATTTATGCTTTGAAAAATAATAAAATGCAGCAACTAGTGTCATGCTTTCGGGTTTTGAAATAGTTAAGTTTGTGAGATCATGACCTGCTTAAATTGAAAATTACATTTGATCTCTAGCATGGCTTACACTACTTTATGTATTTCATTGATGTGATAATGTAAGGTACTTGATAGTATGACTTGGATGAGCTTTGTCTATATGTATATGTTATAATATGCTCATAACAACTAAAGGGGGAGAGATAATTTGTTTATATGCTCATGACTTGCTGAATACATTGTCAAAGGGGGAGAGATAAGCATGATGAGAAACAGAATATGTGCATAAGGAGAGATAACAAAGGGGGAGAGATAATATGGGATAATTTTTGGATTTTCTTATTATTTTACTTTTGATTTACAAAGGGGGATAAATTGCCTTCAAAACTTTTATGTGAATAAGCCAATGTTCGGATTTTAAATTGTGTTGCCAATGCATTCATCAAGGGGGAGATTGTAAGACCTATGTGTGCTGAATACATTGGCTTGTAGTTATTACACTTGCTTTGACGATAAAAGTTTTGAATATCACCAAAACACCTTTTTATTAAGGTCTTGCTAGTTTTGTAAGCTACGGCAGGAGCTTGGTTATACTAGTTTTGGTAAGTTATGGCGCTAGGTTCTACTAGGTTTTGTTAGCTCCGGTTCAAGGTTCGGGTTGCTCTGGCAAGGTTTGGAACTTGACCGCAGTGCTTCTGTTTTTCATTTGCAATGTTTCGTACTTGCTTTACATCTCTGTAAAGATTACTTAGTATTCATTTGCTAAGTCTTTGGTGCGTTTTTGGTTGATATGGATGATATCGTGTTACTGTGGTTTTGCAACATGCTTATGTGAGGTTCTCACGTAAGGTGTTGTGTTCAAAACTAACTTGAGTCAAGTCGAGGACTTGGGCTCGTATGGATTGGTTGTTTATTCATGTGCAGGTGTTGCTTGAGTTCAAGTCATGCCTGGTGACGGGATCCATTGGACTAGTCTCAGGGAGGATATGAGGTTCCAACAACCAAATTCAGGAGGAATTGTGGTTGAGCTGATCAGGAGGTTGCGCAACATGATTGAATCAAGAACAATGCATGTGAAGGTATCGTGGACGTTATTGGAAGATGTTTGCACATGTGCAAGGAGTGCATGGACGTGACTACATAGTTCCGAGACGTGATGAAGAGATGTGGACGTAAAGAGTTGGTTGGAAAGGTCCAACCGACGAGGTTATGGACTTAGGCTACGGCTGAGTCAGGTTTGACTCAAATATGGAAAGATTTGAGTTGGTTATGATAGGATTTCGTGTGGGTCACGAATTTGAGTTGTTTAGGAATGTGGGATACGTTCCTAAGGTGTTTGGAAGTCTCAAGATTGCTTCTATCTTCGTATAGAAGAATCCTAAGGAGTTATGGAAAGTTATGATTCGCGAATAGAGTAGGATTAGGTTCCTGATCTGAGTTGAGTTGGCTTTCGAGTTGATTATATAAGCAAGGGAGCCCAGAGATCGTGGTGCATGACTTTGTGACTGTTCCTCTTGTGTTTTATTCAATAAAATTCGTAGTTTGAAGGAACTTTTGTGCCTTGTTCGTCCGACTTGTTCCAGACAAGTTTTACTCGTCGAGTTTCTGGACAGCACTACCTTTTGTCGGTGGTTTTATCATAACTCGAGTTTTACAGATCCAATTGACGTGATTCTCTTTGGGTTGTCTTCACAACTTGACTATCTATCATCTGTCAAAATTTCACGGTCATTGGATTTGTGGTATATGATCTTTCTTTGCAGTGTTCCAGAACTGTTTTTTTCTCGGGTAGGGAAGATTGACCTTTGTT
This sequence comes from Tuctoria greenei, assembly GCA_036927565.1. Taxonomy (NCBI): domain Eukaryota; kingdom Viridiplantae; phylum Streptophyta; class Magnoliopsida; order Poales; family Poaceae; genus Tuctoria; species Tuctoria greenei. The sequence continues at coordinate 106,876,550 of JAYESD010000008.1, forward strand.
TGATCTTTCGATCATAACATGAGTTTTTCTCGAGAGTGCTTCTTGTTGTGTTGTCTTTGTGACTTGATTCTCTGTGATATCTATCACTTTTTTCATGGTGAAACACGTTTAGATTAGTCTCACACACAATTTCTTTAACAGATCATTTTTCTGCCAAAGGGGTTGGGGTTTAATTGTTTCCGCAACGTAAGATTTTTAAATCTACCATTCACCCCCCTCTGGTAGATTTTCACGTGCTCTTCGATCCTACAATTTGTATCAGAGCCACAGTGCTCTAATATTTGTGATTTGTGTGTGTTTTTGACTAATCATCATGGAGAAGTACTCTGCCAAATCTTGTGTGTTCGCTGGTATTGATTTTCAGGTTTGGAAGTCACGCATGGAGGCTTTCATCCAGGCACAAGGCTTTGCAATATGGGAGAAGGTATACAAGCCTTACGAAGTGCCATCAAACAATCAAGTTACAGCTACAAATCTGAGAGATGTCGACAACAACAACAAGGCTTGGAACTTGATCATACAAGGATTAACACAAAGCGACTTCGACCGTGTTGCACACCTTCGATCTGCATACCATGTGTGGAAAGCACTTTGTGACTACCACGAAGGAACCAACACGATCAAAGAGGTAAGGCAAGAAATGTTCAAGAAAGAATACATGGAGTCTATTGATGACCTTTTTGCTCGCTTTATTAAGATTCTCAGCAACTTGCGTAGTGTCAATGTTAATTTTTCAGATGCTGAAAATGCTAGGCAATTGCTAAGTTCATTAGATATGTCACTTTGGGAGATGAAAGTCACACCTATTCGTGAATCTAATGTCATGAGTTCACTTACTTTAGATGTGCTATATTCCAAGTTAAAAACTCATGAAATTGACATAATCTCACGTAAAAACCCCAACAAGTCTATTGCTTTTGTTTCTCAATGTGATATGCCTAGCTCCGGCCAATCTTCATCTTGTGCTACACTTGCTTTGCTATCCTCTCTAACCCTTGAACAAATTGAGGAGTTTCCAGAGAAGGAGCCAGCGCTCATCTCTACCCGGTTCTCAAAAGCATTGCAAAATGTGAGAACTAGAAGGAGAGGAAGCTCCGGACCTCAACGATGCTTTGAATGTGGTAAGACAGGACATTTTCGTTCAGATTGCCCTAATCTTTCAGGTCCTACTTCCCGGGATGAAAAGAAAACAAGAACGAAGCACTCCTCTGCAAAAGATACCAAGAAAAAGAAGGGTTTTACAGGACGTCAATTGGTGAGCAGTTTTATCTCGGCACTCCAGTAACTTGGCTCAAGCGACGTGGACATTGGAAGTGATGAAGATGAAGATGATTTGGCAAACTTGTGCTTCATGGCGGACAAGTCAAGATCAAGTATGGAGGAGGCAGAACACAACAGCGACAATGAAGAGATATGTCCTACTTGCGAAGAAATGTGTGATGCTATTTTTCGTGCCACTGTTATTGTTAAGAAAAAGGAAAAAAAGCTGAGGGACAATGCTGTTAAAATTGAGTCACTAGAATATGAAATTAATCGTTTGAAATCCATGATTCCTAGTGATGATTCTTGTTCCTCATGTGACTTAATATATGAACAATTGTCCTCCCTAAGAAGTGCACATACCTCCACACTTGATAAACTTGAACTTGAAATTGAAAAGAACAAAAAGCTTGCTGCACTTAATATTGGAAACTTAAAAGATGCTTCTTGTTCTACAATTGATTTGCATTGTTCTAGTTGTGATGATTTTGATAAGAAACTGCAAGATGCTATGAATGAAATCCCTATATTGAACAATGCTTTACGTTGTCATGAAGTTAAATATTGTTCCAATTGCAATTTAAAAGGAAAAACTTCATGTGAAAATTGCCTTGATCTGTCCAATAAACTTGATAACATGCATAAGACATTTGATCGGTTTTGTAATGGGAATAAGAACCTAAACCTGCGGCTGAATTCATCCAAGTCTTGCTATGATAAAACTGGTTTAGGTTTTGATGCTCATGCTAAGGCACATCCACCTAAAATTGTAAAGTCATTAGGAAGTGGTTTTATTCAAACAGTTCCTAAACAAAAAGAAGTGGTTTTCAAATCTGCAGGAGTATTGTCTCATTCGGTTTCAAATAAAAATGTTGTTTGCTCATCTAAACATGAACACAAAGTTAAATTTCATTGTACCTACTGTGGTAGAGATGGTCATGTCATAGATTTTTGTTATAGACTAGCTAAACAACAGAAAAGGGAAAGAATGGTTGCTAGATCTCATAACTTTCATGCAAAATTTGCTGCACGTATTGAACCAAATGTACAACCTGCTGTTTTGAGTCAAAAACATTCAATGTTTACCTCCGGACCTTCTGTTTTTGCCTCCGGAGCTACTGATTTTTGTGCTACAGAAGTGACACCTTATAGGTCAGTAGTTAAGAATAAAAAATCTCAAACTTTGACGCATAAACCTGATGTTTTGTCTCAGCTTTCGCGTATTTTTCCTGCCGCACGTCGCGTGACTCAGTACTGGATTCCTAAATGCCTTTTGACTAAACCCAGTATTGAGTCATCGACGTATTGTGCTTCTATGTAGGTTACACGTTTGAGGAAGAAGAACATTTGGATTGTGGATTCAGGTTGCTCACGCCACATGACCAGTAACAGAGATTGGTTCTCCTCCCTCTCTTTTGTGTCATGTGTAGAGAACGTTACTTTTGCCGATAATTCTTCAACTGCTATAATTGCTAAGGGTTCAGTTAGAGTAAATAATCACTACACTTTGAAGGATGTGGCACTTGTCAAAAATTTTAAATACAACTTGCTTTCTGCTGCACAATTGCTAGATGAAAATCTAGAAATTATTTTCAATAAAAACTGCTGCAAAGTTGTAGGTTCAAATAGTGATCTTATTTTTAACATGAATCAGTTTGGAAGAGTTTGCTTTATTTTGATATGTCTTCCTCTAAGCATAGGTGTCTAGTTGCTAATGATTCAAAGGACATATATTTTTGGCATCGTAGACTTGGTCACGTAGGCTTTGATCACCTAATGCGTGTTAGTGCTCTTGATCGCATACGTGGGCTACCTAAGCTTAAAGGGGACAAGGAAATTGAGTGCTCTTTTTGTAGACATGCTAAGATGGTTGCAGGTTCACATACTCCCATCACAATGATCATGGCAACTGAACCATGTCAACTTTTGCATCTTGACACTGTAGGACCTTCACGTGTTCAATCCTTTGGAGGTAAATGGTATGTACTTGTGATTGCTGATGATTATTCTAGATACTCTTTGGTTTACTTTATGGCGCCAAAGAATGAAGTTTTTAGTCACTTTAGAACTTTATTTCTTAGATTATCAATTGATTACCCAGGATCATTAAAAGCAATTAGAAGTGATAACGGAACTGAATTTAAAAATCAATCTTTTGATCACCTTTGTGCTGAAAATGGAATAGATCATCAATTTTCTTCACAATATGTACCTCAACAAAACAGTGTTGTAGAAAGAAAGAACATAACCTTAGTTGAGATTCCTAGGACTATGCTTCATGAATATCAAACTCCTAGGAAATTTTGAACTGATGCGTTAGCAACCGCTTGTTATGTCTCAAATCATGTTTTCTTGCGTGCTAAGCTAGGTAAAACACCATATGAGCTCTGGTTTGGACATAGGCCTAGTGTTACACACTTTCGGGTCTTTGGTTGCAAATGCTTTGTTAAGAAACATGGTAATCTTAATAGTTTGAACCTAGATCCATTGATGACATGTTTCTTGGTTATCCATCTCCTACTAGAGGCTACCGTGTGCTTTTACTTGACCCTATCAAAATTGTGGAGACTTGTGAAGTGTCTTTTGATGAAGCTAGCCCAGGTACTAGCTCAAACATTGCAGGTCCAGATCCATATCCGCAGGGGGGAGCATTTTCGTTGAAGATGAGGAAGAATTAGAACTGTTGCCCGAATATTCAGCAGCTAAAGACTTTGGTTCAGCTCCGGATGTTAATTCTCAACCAGCACCGACAACCATCAATGCTGATTGAAATCGTCCTCAAGTCACAAGCTCATCGATTTGTGATGAACATGAAGAATAAGAAGCTTGTGATACATCTGTTCCTCTACGGTTTTACAAAGATCATCCCCCACAACAGATGATTGGAAGCTTGCACGAACGAGTCACACGGTCCAGCAATGATGAATTCCGAATTGAAATGAGTATGATGTGTGAACTCACTTACTTTTTGGGGCTGCAAATCAAGCAAACTAAGGAGGGTACCTTTGTGCATCAAACGAAGTATACAAAAGATCTCCTAAGTCGCTTCAACATGGACAAAAGCAAGCCTCTTCGGACACCAATGGGAACAGCAACAACACTTGGACTTGATGAAGATGGTGAACCCGTGGATCAAAAAGAATATAGAAGCATGATCGGATCACTTTTGTATCTCACAGCATCAAGACCAGACAAACAATTCAGCGTATGTCTTTGTGCACGGTTTCAAGCCTCCCCACGTGCTTCACATCGTCAAGCCGTCAAAAGGATTCTCATGTACTTACATGGAACTCAAGAATTTGGCATTTTTCTTCCTTCTTCCTCAACCGTTACTTTGAAAGCTTTTTCAGATGCTGATTTTGGGGGTTGTAGGATTGATAGGAAAAGTACTTACGGTGCTTGTCATTTTCTTGGTAATTCTCTTGTTGCTTGGTCCTCTAGAAAACAAAATTGAGTTGCACAATCCACAGCCGAATCTGAATATGTAGCTGCTGCTAGTGCTTGCTCACAAATTCTTTGGATTGTTCAAACACTTAAGGACTATGGGGTTGATCTAGATAGTGTTCCACTGTTCTGTGATAACACTAGTGCCATTTGCATTGCTAAAAACCCCGTACAACATTCTTGAACTAAGCACATTGACATTAGGTATCACTTTCTCCGAGATAATGTTAAAAAAAGAAACATTGTGCTTCACCATGTAGATACCGAACAACAATTGGCTGACATTTTTACAAAACCTTCGGATTTCACTCGTTTTTGTTACATTCGTAGTGAAATAGGGGTTATGCATCCTCATGGCTTAAATTGAGGGAGAGTTTTGAAACTTGGGAAGTCTATGTGTGAATCTGAAATTAAAATAATATGAGCATAGTATTTCATACATATATGACTTTGTGATTCCTTTTACATGCTGAAAGTTCTTACTACATTACTCATATTATACATTTTGTAGTTTTTGCCATGTCTAGTAATTGAAATAATTACTTACACTAAAACTGGTCATGGTTGAACTTTCTTGCTGTTTTGAACTTGTTACATGTTCACAAGTGCTTTTAATTATTAAGAATTAATCAGGTAATCAACTCACATGTTGAGTTTTTATGAACAAATATAAATTGAGAAAAGATCAAGAGCATATGCATGCATCGCACTTCTACTTTTGAGATGGCTTATCATTGCACTTAGATATGAACTTGGAAGAAGTTGTGTTTGACTAAAACCATGTCCTTAAGCTTCTGATTGTCAAATGACATAGGCTTGGATTGGTTGGTTAGAATAAGGCAGATGCGCATATAATCTCTTGCAAATATCATATGATCTAAATTTATGCCTTGAAAAATAATAAAATGCAGCAACTAGTGTCATGCTTTTAGGTTTTGAAATAGTTATGTTTCTAAGATCATGACTTGCTTAAATTGAAAATTACATTTGATCTCTAGCATGGCTTACACAACTTTATGTATCTCATTGATGTGATAATGTAAGGTACTTAATAGTATGACTTGGATGAGCTTTGTTTATAAGTATATGTTATAATATGCTCATAACAACTAAAGGAGGAGAGATTATTTGTTTATATGCTCATGACTTGCTGAATACATTGTCAAAGGGGGAGATATAAGCATGAAGAGAAAGAGAATATGTGCATAAGGAGAGATAATATGGGATAATTTTTGGATTTTCTTCTCATTTTACTTTTGATTTACAAAGGGGGAGAAATTGCCTTCAAAACTTTTATGTGAATAAGCCAATGTTCGGATTTTAAATGGTGTTGCCAATGCATTCATCAAGGGGGAGATTGTAAGACCTGTTTGCTGAATACATTGGCTTGTAGTGAATACACTTGCTTTGACGATAAAAGTTTTGAATATCACCAAAACACCTTTTTATTAAGATCCAACTAGTATTGGTTAGCTCCGGTGAGTTTTGTCTTTAGCTCCGGCGTGTTTTTGCTAAGCTCCGAGTTGATTTTTCTAGTTTCGGCTTTTGGGTTTACTAGTTCCGACTGGTCCTGGTTAGCCCCGGCGCTAGGTTCTACTAGCTTTTGTTAGCTCCGGCTCAAGGTCCGGGTTGCTCTGGCAAGGTTCGGAACTTGACCGCAGTGCTTCTGCTTTTCATTTGCAATGTTTCGTACTTGTTTTACATTGTTGGAAAGATTGCTTAGTATTCATTTGCTATATTTTTGGTGCATTTTGTTTTATATGGATAATATCGTGTTACTGTGGTTTTGCAACATGCTTATGTGAGGTGCTCACATAAGGTGTTGTGTTCGGAACTAACATGAGTCAAGTCGAGGACTTAGGCTCGTATGGATTGTTTGTTTATTCATGTGCAGGTGTTGCTTGAGTTCAAGACATGGCTGGTGACGGGATCTATTGAACTAGTCTGAGGGAGGAGATGAGGTTCCAACAACCAAATTCATGAGGAATTGTGGTTGATCTGATCAGGATGTTGTGCAGCATGATTGAATCAAGAACAATGCATGTGAAGGTATCGTGGACGTTATTGGAAGATGTTTGCACGTGTGCAAGAAGTGAATGGACGTGGCTACATGGTTATGAGACGTGATCAAGAGATGTGGAGGTAAAGAGTTGGTCAGAAAGGTCCAACCGACTAGGTTATGGACTTAGGCTATGGCTGAGTCGGGTTTAACTCAAATATGGAAAGATTTGAGTTGGTTATGAAAGGATTTCGTGTGGGTCACGAATTTGAGTTGTTTAGGAATGTGGGATATGTTCCTAAGGTGTTTGGAAGTCTGAAGATTGCTTCTATCTGCGTATAGAAGAATCCTAAGCAGTTATGGAAAGTTACGATTCGTGAACAGAGTAGGATTAGGTTCCTGATTCGAGTTGAGTTGGCTTTTGAGCTGGTTATATAGGCAAGGTAGCCCAGAGCTCGTGGTGCACGACTTTGGGGCTGTTCCTCTTGTGTTCTATTGAATAAAATTCGTAGTTTGAAGGAACTTTTGTGCCTTGTTCGTCCGACTTGTTACAGACAAGTTTTACTTGTCGAGTTTCTGGACAGCACTACCTTTCGTCGGTGGTTTTATCATAACTCGAGGTTTACAGATCCAATTGACGTGATTCTTTTTGGGTTGTCTTCAAAACTTGATTATATATCATATTTCAAAATTTCACGGTCATTGGATTTGTGGTCTATGATCTACACGAGTTTCTTTGCAGCATTCCAGAACTGTTTTTTCTTGGGTAGGGCAGATTGACCTTTGTTTGATCTTTCGATCATAACTTGAGTTTTTCTCGACGGGTTTGAGTGATTCTTTTTGTGTTTTCTTCGTGACTTGATTATTTCTGATATCTATCACTTTTGTCACAGTGAAACACGTTTATATTAGTCTCACACATGATTTCTTTAACAGATCGTTTTTCTGCCGAAGGGGTTGGGGTTTAATTGTTTCCGCAGCATAAGATTTTTAAATCTACCATTCACCCCCCCCATCTAGTAGCTTTTCACTTGCTCTTCGATCCTACAATGTACCTTAACAAAACGGTGTTGTAGAAATAAAGAACAGAACCTTAGTTGAGATGGCTAGGACTATGCTTGATGAATATCGAACTCCTAGGGAATTTTGGGCTGATGCGTTAGCAACCGCTTGTTATGTCTCAAATCGTGTTTTCTTGCATGCTAAGCTAGGTAAAACACCATATGATCTCCGGTTTGGACATAGACCTAGTGTTACACACTTTCGGGTCTTTGGTTGCAATTGTGAAGAAACATGGTAATCTTGATAAATTTGAACCTAGATCCATTGATGGCATGTTTCTTGGTTATCCATCTCATACTAGAGGCTACCGTGTGCTTTTACTTGACACTAACAAAATTGTGGAGACTTGTGAAGTGTCTTTTGATGAATCTAGCCCAGGTACTAGTTCAAACATTGCAGGTCCAAATCCATATCCGCAGGGGGAGAGCATTTTTGTTGAAGATGAGGAAGAATTGGAGCTACTGCCCGAAAATTCAGCAGCTAAAGACTTTGGTTCAGCTTTGGATGTTAATTCTCAACCAGCACCGACAACCATCAATGCTAATTCAAATCATCCTCAAGTCACAAGCTCATTGATTTGTGATGAACATGAAGAAGAAGAAGCTTGTGAGACATCTGTTCCCCTACGGTTTTACAAAGATCATCCCCCACAACAGATGATTGGAAGCTTGCACGAACGAGTCATACGGTCCAAGTTTTGCGATCCAAACTCATATGCTCATTCTGCTTTTGTTGCTTCTTTTGAACCCAAAGATATATCACACGCACTCACTAATGAATCTTGGATTATTGCCATGCAAGAAGAGTTAGAAAATTTTGAAAGAAATAATGTTTGGAAACTTGTACCTCCACCTCAAGGTCACACTTTAATTGGAACTGAATGGGTATTTAAAAATAAACAAAGTGAGGATGGGGTTGTGGTTAGGAATAAAGCTAGGTTGGTTGCTCAAGGTTTCACTCAAGTTGAAGGTCTAGATTTTGATGAAACTTTTGCTCCTGTTACTAGATTAGAAGCCATAAGAATTTTGTTATCTTTTGTTGCATCTATTGGTTTTAAGCTATATCAAATGGATGTTAAAAGTGCTTTTCTTAAGGGCTACATAGATGAGGAGGTTTATGTGAAACAACCACCGGGTTTTGAAAATCCAGATTTTCCTAATCTTGTTTACAAACTGTCCAAAGCCTTGTACGGTCTCAAACAAGCCCCTAGAGCATGGTATGATAGGTTAAAAACATTCTTACTTGAAAAGGGTTTACCATGGGCAAGTTGGATAAAACTCTTTTTGTGCTTAAGCATGGCAATGATATTATCTTTGGTTGTGCTTCTCATGATCTTGTGTCCAAGTTTTCAGCAATGATGAGTTCCGAATTTGAAATGAGTATGATGGGTGAACTCACTTACTTTTTGGGGCTGCAAATCAAGCAAACAAAGGAGGGTACCTTTGTGCATCAAACGAAGTATACAAAAGACCTCCTAAGGCGCTTCAACATGGACAAAAGCAAGCCTCTTCGGACACCAATGGGAACAGCAACAACACTTGAACTTGATGAAGATGGTGAACCCGTGGATCAAAAAGAATATAGAAGCATGATCGGATCACTTTTGTACCTCACGGCATCAAGACCAGACATACAATTCAGCGTATGTCTTTGTGCACGGTTTCAAGCCTCCCCACGTGCTTCACATCGTCAAGCCGTCAAAAGTATTCTCAGGCACTTACATGGAACTCATGAATTTGGCATTTTTCTTACTTCCTCCTCAACCATTACTTTGAAAGCTTTTTTGGATGCTGATTTTGGGGGTTGTAGGATTGATAGGAAAAGTACTTCCGGTGCTTGTCATTTTCTTGGTAATTCTCCTGTTGCTTGGTCCTCTAGAAAACAAAATTGAGTTGCACAATCCACAACCGAATCTGAATATGTAGCTGCTGCTAGTGCTTGCTCACAAATTCTTTGGATTGTTCAAACACTTAAGGACTATGGGGTTGATCTAGATCGTGTTCCACTGTTCTGTGATAACACTAGTGCCATTTGCATTGCTAAAAACCCTGTACAACATTCTTGAACTAAGCACATTGACATTAGGTATCACTTTCTCCGAGATAATGTTGAAAAAAGAAACATTGTGCTTCACCATGTAGATACCGAACAACAATTGGCTGACATTTTTACAAAACCTTTGGATTTCACTCGTTTTTGTTACATTCGTAGTGAAATAGGGGTTATGCATCCTCATGGCTTAAATTGAGGGGGAGTTTTGAAACTTGGGAAGTCTATGTGTGAATCTGAAATTAAAATAATATGAGCATAGTATTTCATACATATATGACTTTGTGATTCCTTTTACATGCTGAAAGTTCTTACTACATTACTCATATTATACATTTTGTAGTTTTTGCCATGTCTAGTAATTGAAATAATTACTTACACTAAAACTGGTCATGGTTGAACTTTCTTGCTGTTTTGAACTTGTTACATGGTCACAAGTGCTTTTAATTATTAAGAATTAATCAAGTAATCAACTCACATGTTGAGTTTTTATGAACAAATATAAATTGAGAAAATATCACGAGCATATGCATGCATCGCACTTCTACTTTTGAGATGGCTTATCATTGCACTTAGATATGAACTTGGAAGAAGTTGTGTATGACTAAAACCATGTCCTTAAGCTTCTGATTGTCAAATGACATAGGCCTGGATTGGTTGGTTAGAATAAGGCAGATGCACATATAATCTCTTGCAAATATCATATGATCTAAATTTATGCCTTGAAAAATAATAAAATGCAGCAACTAGTGTCATGCTTTCAGGTTTTGAAATAGTTAAGTTTCTGAGATCATGACTTGCTTAAATTGAAAATTACATTTGATCTCTAGCATGGCTTACACAACTTTATGTATCTCATTGATGTGATAATGTAAGGTACTTTATAGTATGACTTGGATGAGCTTTGTTTATATGTATATGTTATAATATGCTCATAACAACCGAAGGAGGAGAGATTATTTGTTTATATGCTCATGACTTGCTGAATACATTGTCAAAGGGGGAGAGATAAGCATGAAGAGAAAGAGAATATGTGCATAAGGAGAGATAATATGGGATAATTTTTGGATTTTGTTCTCATTTTACTTTTGATTTACAATGGGGGAGAAATTGCCTTCAAAACTTTTATGTGAATAAGCCAATGTTCGGATTTTAAATGGTGTTGCCAATACATTCATCAAGGGGGAGATTGTATGACCTGTTTGCTGAATACATTGGCTTGTAGTGAATACACTTGCTTTGACGATAAAAGTTTTGAATATCACCAAAACACCTGTTTATTAAGATCCAACTAGTTTTGGTTAGCTCTGGTGAGTTTTGTCTTTAGCTCCGGCGTGTTTTTGCTAAGCTCCAAGTTGATTTTTCTAGTTTCGGCTTTTGGGTTTACTAGTTCCGACTGGTCCTGGTTAGCCCCGGCGCTAGGTTCTACTAGATTTTGTTAGCTCCGGCTCAAGGTCTGGGTTGCTCTGGCAAGGTCCGGAACTTGACCGCAGTGCTTCTTATTTTCATTTGCAATGTTTCTTACTTGTTTTACATTGTTGGAAAGATTGCTTAGTATTCATTTGCTATGTTTTTGGTGCGTTTTGTTTTATATGGATAATATCGTGTTACTGTGGTTTTGCAACATGCTTATGTGAGGTGCTCACATAAGGTGTTGTGTTCGGAACTAACATGAGTCAAGTCGAGGACTTGGGCTCGTATGGATTGGTTGTTTATTCATGTGCAGGTGTTGCTTGAGTTCAAGACATGGCTGGTGACGGGATCTATTGAACTAGTTTGAGGGAGGAGATGAGGTTCCAACAACCAAATTCAGGAGGAATTGTGGTTGATCTGATCAGGATGTTGTGCAGCATGATTGAATCAAGAACAATGCATGTGAAGGTATCGTGGACGTTATTGGAAGATGTTTGCACGTGTGCAAGAAGTGCATGGACATGGCTACATGGTTATGAGACGTGATCAAGAGATGTGGAGGTAAAGAGTTGGTCAGAAAGGTCCAACCGACTAGGTTATGGACTTAGGCTATGGCTGAGTCGGGTTTAACTCAAATATGGAAAGATTTGAGTTGGTTATGATAGGATTTCGTGTGGGTCACGAATTTGAGTTGTTTAGGAATGTGGGATATGTTCCTAAGGTGTTTGGAAGTCTTAAGATTGCTTCTATTTGCGTATAGAAGAATCCTAAGCAGTTATGGAAAGTTACAATTCGTGAACAGAGTAGGATTAGGTTCCTAATTCGAGTTGAGTTGGCTTTTGAGCTGGTTATATAGGAAAGGGAGCCCAGAGCTCGTGGTGCACGACTTTGGGGCTGTTCCTCTTGTGTTCTATTTAATAAAATTCGTAGTTTGAAGAACTTTTGTGCCTTGTTCGTCCGACTTGTTACAGACAAGTTTTACTTGTCGAGTTTCTGGACAGCCCTACCTTTCGTCGGTGGTTTTATCATAACTCGAGTTTTACAGATCCAATTGACGTGATTCTTTTTAGCTTGTCTTCACAACTTGATTATATATCATATTTCAAAATTTCACGGTCATTGGATTTGTGGTCTATGATCTACACGAGTTTCTTTGCAGCATTCCAGAACTGTTTTTTCTTGGGTAGGACAGATTGACCTTTGTTTGATCTTTCGATCATAACTTGAGTTTTTCTCGACGGATTTGAGTGATTCTTTTTGTGTTGTCTTCGTGACTTGATTATCTCTGATATCTATCACTTTTATAATGGTGAAACACGTTTATATTAGTCTCACACACGATTTCTTTAACAGATCGTTTTTCTGCCGAAGGGGTTGGGGTTTAATTGTTTCCGCAGCATAAGATTTTTAAATCTACCATTCACCCCCCCATCTAGTAGCTTTTCACTTGCTCTTCGATCCTACAATGTACCTCAACAAAATGGTGTTGTAGAAAGAAAGAACAGAACCTTAGTTGAGATGGCTAGGACTATGGTTGATGAATATCGAACTCCTAGGGAATTTTGGGCTGATGCGTTAGCAACCGCTTGTTATGTCTCAAATCGTGTTTTCTTGCATGCTAAGCTAGGTAAAACACCATATGATCTCCGGTTTGGACATAGACCTAGTGTTACACACTTTCGGGTCTTTGGTTGCAAAGGCTTTGTGAAGAAACATGGTAATCTTGATAAATTTGAACCTAGATCCATTGATGGCATGTTTCTTGGTTATCCATCTCATACTAGAGGCTACCGTGTGCTTTTACTTGACACTAACAAAATTGTGGAGACTTGTGAAGTGTCTTTTGATGAATCTAGCCCAGGTACTAGTTCAAACATTGCAGGTCCAAATCCATATCCGCAGGGGGAGAGCATTTTTGTTGAAGATGAGGAAGAATTGGAGCTACTGCCCGAAAATTCAGCAGCTAAAGACTTTGGTTCAGCTTCGGATGTTAATTCTCAACCAGCACCGACAACCATCAATGCTAATTCAAATCATCCTCAAGTCACAAGCTCATTGATTTGTGATGAACATGAAGAAGAAGAAGCTTGTGATACATCTGTTCCCCTACGGTTTTACAAAGATCATCCCCCACAACAGATGATTGGAAGCTTGCACGAACGAGTCATACGGTCCAAGTTTTCCGATCCAAACTCTTATGCTCATTCTACTTTTGTTGCTTCTTTTGAACCCAAAGATATATCACACGCACTCACTAATGAATCTTGGATTATTGCCATGCAAGAAGAGTTAGAAAATTTTGAAAGAAATAATGCTTGGAAACTTGTACCTCCACCTCAAGGTCACACTTTAATTGGAACTGAATGGATATTTAAAAATAAACAAAGTGAGGATGGGGTTGTGGTTAGCAATAAAGCTAGGTTGGTTGCTCAAGGTTTCACTCAAGTTGAAGGTCTAGATTTTGATGAAACTTTTGCTCCTGTTGCTAGATTAGAAGCCATAAGAATTTTGTTATCTTTTGTTGCATCTATTGGTTTTAAGCTATATCAAATGGATGTTAAAAGTGCTTTTCTTAAGGGCTACATAGATGAGGAGGTTTATGTGAAACAACCACCGGGTTTCGAAAATCCAGATTTTCCTAATCTTGTTTACAAACTGTCCAAAGCCTTGTACGGTCTCAAACAAGCCCCTAGAGCATGGTATGATAGGTTAAAAACATTCTTACTTGAAAAGGGTTTACCATGGGCAAGTTGGATAAAACTCTTTTTGTGCTTAAGCATGGCAATGATATTATCTTTGGTTGTGCTTCTCATGATCTTGTGTCCAAGTTTTCAGCAATGATGAGTTCCGAATTTGAAATGAGTATGATGGGTGAACTCACTTACTTTTTGGGGCTGCAAATCAAGCAAACAAAGGAGGGTACCTTTGTGCATCAAACGAAGTATACAAAAGACCTCCTAAGGCGCTTCAACATGGACAAAAGCAAGCCTCTTCGGACACCAATGGGAACAGCAACAACACTTGAACTTGATGAAGATGGTGAACCCGTGGATCAAAAAGAATATAGAAGCATGATCGGATCACTTTTGTACCTCACGGCATCAAGACCAGACATACAATTCAGCGTATGTCTTTGTGCACGGTTTCAAGCCTCCCCACGTGCTTCACATCGTCAAGCCGTCAAAAGTATTCTCAGGCACTTACATGGAACTCATGAATTTGGCATTTTTCTTCCTTCCTCCTCAACCATTACTTTGAAAGCTTTTTTGGATGCTGATTTTGGGGGTTGTACGATTGATAGGAAAAGTACTTCAGGTGCTTGTCATTTTCTTGGTAATTCTCCTGTTGCTTGGTCCTCTAGAAAACAAAATTCAGTTGCACAATCCACAGCCGAATCTGAATATGTAGCTGCTGCTAGTGCATGCTCACAAATTCTTTGGACTGTTCAAACACTTAAGGACTATGGGGTTGATCTAGATAGTGTTCCACTGTTCTGCGATAACACTAGTGCCATTTGCATTGCTAAAAACCCCGTGCAATATTCTAGAACTAAGCACATTGACATTAGGTATCACTTTCTTCGAGATAATGTTGAAAAAGGAAACATTGTGCTTCACCATGTAGATACCGAACAACAATTGGCTGACATTTTTACAAAACCTTGGGATTTCAGTTGTTTTTGTTACATTCATAGTGAAATAGGGGTTATGCATCCTCATGTATTAAATTGAGGGGGAGTTTTGAAACTTGGGAAGTCTGTGTGTGAATCTGAAATTAAAATAATATGAGCATAGTATTTCATACATATATGACTTTGTGATTCCTTTTACATGCTGAAAGTTCTTACTACATTACTCGTGTTATACATTTTGTAGTTTTTGCCATGTCTAGTAATTGGAATAATTACTTACACTAAATCTGGTCATGGTCGAACTTTCTTGCTGTTTTGAACTTGTTGCATGTTCACAAGTGCTCTTAATTATTAAGAATTAACCAAGTAATCAACTCACATGTTGAGTTTTTATGAACAGATATAAATTGAGAAAAGATCAAGAGAATATGCATGCATCACACTTCTTATTTTGAGATGCCTTATCATTGCACTTAGATATGAACTTGGAAGAAGTTGTGTATGACTAAAACCATGTCCTTAAGCTTCTGATTGTCAAATGACATAGGCTTGGCCTGGTTGGTTAGAATAAGGCAGATGCGCATATAATCTCTTGCAAATATCATATGATCTAAATCTGTGCTTTGAAAAATAATAAAATGCAGCCACAAGTGTCATGCTTTCAGGTTTTGAAATAGTTAAGTTTGTGAGATCATGACCTGCTAAAATTGAAAATTACACTTGATCTCTAGCATGGCTTACACTATTTTATGTATCTCATTAATGTGATAGTGTAAGTTACTTGATAGTATGACTTGGATGAGCTTTGTTTATATGTATATGTTATAATATGCTCATAGCAACTAAAGGGGGAGAGATAATTTGTTTATATGCTCATGGCTTGCTGAATACATTGTCAAAGGGGGAGAGATAAGCATGAAGAGAAGGAATATGTGCATAAGGAGAGATAATAAAGGGGGGAGATAATATGGGATAATTTTTGGATTTTTTCTCATTTTACTTTTGATTTATAAAGGGGGAGAAATTATCTTCAAAACTTTTATGTGAATAAGCCAATGTTCGGATTTTAGATGAGTTGCCAATGTATTCATCAAGGGGGAGATTGTAAGACCTATGTGTGCTAAATACATTGGCTTATAGTGAATACACTTGCTTTGACGATAAAAGTTTTGAATATCACCAAAACACATTTTATTAAGATCCGACTAGTTTTGGTTAGCTCCGGTGAGTTTTGTCTTAGCTCCGGCGTGTTTTTGTTGAGCTCTGAGTTGATTTTTCTAGCTCTGACTTTTGGGTTTACTAGTTCCGACTAGTTTTGGTAAGTTCTGGCGCTAGTTTGAAGTAGCTTTTGTTAGCTCCGGCTCAAGGTCCGGGTTGTTCTGGCAAGGTCCGGAACTTGACCGCAATGCTTCTGCTTTTCATTTGCAATGTTTCTTACTTGCTTTACATCTCTGGAAAGATTGCTTAGTATTCATTTGCTAAGTCTTTGGTGCATTATTGGTTGACATGGATGATATCGTGTTACTGTAGTTTTGCAACATGCTTATGTGAGGTTCTCACGTAAGGTGTTGTGTTTGGAACTAACATGTGTCAAGTCGAGGACTTAGGCTCATATGGATTGGTTGTTTATTTATGTGCAGGTGTTGATTGAGTTCAAGACATGGCTAGTGATGGGATCCATTGGACTAGTCTCAGGGAGGAGATGAGGTTCCAACAACCAAATTCAGGAGGAATTGTGGTTGATCTGATCAGGAGGTTGCGCAACATGATTGAATCAAGAATAATGCATGTGAAGGTATCGTGGACGTCATTGGAAGATGTTTGCACGTGTGCAAGGAGTGCATGGACGTGGCTACATGGTTCCGAGACGTGATGAAGAGATTTGGACGTAAAGAGTTGGTCGGAAAGGTCCAACCGACTAGGTTATGGACTTAGGCTACAGCTGAGTCGGGTTTGACTCAAATATGGAAAGATTTGAGTTGGTTATGATAGGATTTTGTGTGGGTCACGAATTTGAGTTGTTTAGGAATGTGGGATATGTTCCTAAGGTGTTTGGAAGTCTTAAGATTGCTTCTATATGCGTATAGAAGAATCCTAAGCAGTTATGGAAAGTTACGATTCGTGAACAGAGTAGGATTAGGTTCCTGATCTGAGTTGAGTTGGCTTTCGAGCTGGTTATATAAGCAAGGGAGCGCAGAGCTCGTGGTGCACGACTTTGGGGCTGTTCCTCTTGTGTTCTATTGAATAAAATTTGTAGTTTGAAGGAACTTTTGTGCCTTGCTCGTCCGACTTGTTCCAGACAAGTTTTACTTGTCGAGTTTCTGGACAGCACTACCTTGCGTTGGTGGTTTTATCATAACTCGAGTTTTACAGATCCAATTGACGTGATTCTTTTTGGGTTGTCTTCACAACTTTATTATCTATCATCTGTCAAAATTTCATGGTCATTGGAATTTTTGTCTATGATCTACACGAGTTTCTTTGCAGCGTTTCAGAACTGTTTTTTTTCTCGGGTAGGACAGATTGACCTTTGTTTGATCATTCGATCATAACTTGAGTTTTTCTCGACGGATTTGAGTGATTCTTGTTGTGTTGTCTTCGTGACTTGATTCTCTATGATATCTATCACTTTTTTCATGGTGAAACACGTTTATATTAGTCTCACACACGATTTCTTTAACAGATCATTTTTCTGCCGAAGGGGTTGGGGTTTAACTGTTTCCGCTGCGTAAGATTTTTAAATCTACCATTCACCCCCCTCTGGTTTCTTTTCACGTGCTCTTCGATCCTACATAATTGAAGACGCGTACCCACCTCCGACGCACAACACGGAGCACACCAATGGTCAGAGACCTCTATGACCAATCGCTTCACAGTGAAGGCGCTATAGGCCTATCCCACTCGACCAAGTGGGTAGCTTGCGGCAACAAGGAAGGCTCACGGGAGACCTTCTGCCATCATCAGCAACGGCGTGTGGGCTACTGACCAGAGAGGTGGCAAGACTGCGAGTATTCATTGCCATGGTCAAAGGAAGCTTATGCGAGAAGCATAGATCTTTAGGATAAGATCGCCCCGGGACCACCTGTTGGGCCCCGGACCCACTTGTAAGTTGTCCGGCCTTAGCTATAAAAGGACCGGACCGCCACCGTTACAAAAAAAACCAACATCAAATGCCCGATACACACACACACGAATACATACCCACTAGCAATACAATCCATCGTGGAGTTTGGTGTTATGCTCATTGCGGTCCGAACCACGTAAAAACCACCGTCTCATACATTCTCATACACTTGATTGAGGCCTAAGCCTTGCTAAACAAGAACCTCCGCGGGCTGCTCCAGAGCTGATGTGGGGGAAGTGTCGCATTAACACTTCTATAGAATCTACTTTGAATTCCTCTCTCTTTCTTGCCTACAAAACAACTTTTCATCCATGGGTGGATTAGTTCGTAAGATTAGCACATACTTTCCTTGGATTTGATACCCGTGGGAATACCCTCTTAAGGGGAAGTGCTACACGACATTTTCTGTGCGCTTGCGGATTTTTATCTGTGATGTAAGAAACGTCAACAGCCATCAAATTCTTGAAGTCCATTGTCTGCAGATTTGTATTGACCAACAGATTCATCACTGACAACATAACCAATTCACAAGTGTAGCTTTTCAAGAGTACTGCGATGAACTCGGCATACAAGTCAGCTACGCCTCAATAGCTCACCTGGCAAGCAATGGCAAGCTAAGAGATCAAACGCAGAAATACTCAAGGGACCCAACACGTGCACTTAAAGAAACATGGCGCTAACTGGATTCAAGAGCTTCCATCTGCGTTTTGGGTTAGTCGAACAACACCTAGCCGGGCAACAAGAGAGACACGCTTCCTCTTGGTCTATGTACCTGATGCAGTTCTTCCTCCTAAGATCACCATGGGTTCCCTTCGTGTCCAGACCTTAAACAATGCTACGCAGGACCAGCTCTGATGAAGACCTAGACCTCACAGACGAGACAAGGTGCCAAGCAACTGTCCAAAATGCGCGCTACCACCAGGCGCTCAGAAGCTCAACAAAGATATGTGCGCAACCGGCAGTTGGAGGCAGGCGATCTGGTGCTGCGGCGAATACTTACTCGCGAAGGAATGGACAAACTTTCCCCCAGCTGGGAAGGTCCCTTTCGAGTCATCAAAGTTTCCCATCCCGGATGCGTTTGCTTGGCAACAAAGGATGGGATACCACTTCCCAATCCATGGAACGTTGAGCACATTCGTAAGTTTTACACTTATTTACACGGAGGTGAGTCAGTAATTGTATAAAATGTCTTTCATAGTGTCTATGAAAAGAGTCGGGTTGGTCGTAGATCAAAAGCACATTTAACTTGGTCTTGTACTTTAGGTGCATCTTTACCTTCTCTGGGTTAGTACAAGATGAATAGCACACTTAACTTGGTCCAATACTTTAAGTGTGTCCTTGTCTCCCCTGTTATTTAGACCTATAATGAAATACATCTGAGCAAGCAGACTCTACGTGCATTATTTTGCGCAAGCTCATTGTATTTTTATCATTTTTTACCTTCTTGTCAATAGCAATGTTGTGCAATCCTTTTGAAATTTGGTCCTAAAGATTCATTGTGACACCTGGTTCCAAAAATGAACCAAGTGAGCGCATATGTGTGCCCAGGACGTTCAACACACATATTGAGTGCATTCACAAAAGGATATACAGAAAATTACCACAAAATAGGATTAATGAAGTACTTTTATTACATAATTCATAATATCCTCGAATACAAGCTCTAATGAATATTAATGACAACTTTAAACTAACGCAGCAGAAATAAGCTAAATAAGCAAACTAAGCAGCTAAGCAAAATAAGCATAAGGGTATAGCACAGCTCTAATCAACACCATAGTCAAAGCTGACGGCAGACACGACCTAGAACTCCCCATTATCACTGTTATACTCCCAAATCTGACCTGCAACTGTTGGTGGGAGAATTGCAAGGGTGAGTACATGTTGTACTCAGCAAGTGTGGAATGTATGACATGTAGCTATTTCAAATGACGAATGTAATAACGACTAAGTGCTTAAAAGTACATTAAAAACATTTGAAAAGCAGTATATTATATGCATGTGAAGTAAACCAATCATAAACCATGTAGTTATCATAATACCAGTCCATATTCCATTACCATCATCCATATACCAGATTTCTCATTACCATTAACCATACCCATTACCATAAACCATAATACGGTCCCATAACAAGTACCAAACCATCCCAAATCCCATGTTTCCCTCTAATCATGTAGTTCATTCAGGTGATCTTAACTGGGAGCACGGCTATTATGATAGTTTCAAGACTCTGCGGAGTTTGACCACTTTACCCACATGTTTCTGATTTCATCACCCGTCGGCGACTAAAGAAAACCTCCATTATGCCAAAACACTAACATATGTGTATGGCGAAGAGATCACAAAATTGCCTTTTTAAAGTGACTACTAGCATGTACGTACCCACTGAGGTTTTACTAGTGGCGATGTCTCCAACTTAGCACATCTTCAACCACGGGCCCCCTGTTGTGCCATTCGGATCCCATGGAGCCCCGCCTCAAGTCCAAATCCAATCTAACTCACCTTTCCCAGTGTGCCAAATGATCCATGCAATACTAGCAATACCCTATTGAATTGGCTACGCCGCACCCATACTTGACCTCGTGGTGGCACTGTTGCCCTGGCTTTTTCTCGCATGAATCGGTCCTTCAAGCAAACCACCATATCATCAAACCCATCCATATACCATGCTTTCTTAGATCACCAATTACCACATCATATTAACCAGTTTATATTAACCATAATCTCATTAATGCATAATTAAATAGTGTAGTTGTTTTCCCATCCCTATTAATTTATCGAAGCAAAAAGGTAAAAGCCCTTCCCGACTCTATACCATGTATTCCAGGTGGCAAGGGTGATTAACAAAGCTAGTAAACTTCCTATCATAGGGATTCCTATCAAATTGACACAAACATGCAGTTTTGCAAACAAAACATTTATTGTCGAAACAAGATCAATATGTTCAAGGACACTTGCCTTGCTCTTGAGCTTGGTGTGGGTCAAATCCTTCAAACTCCTTGTAATGGAGGTCCTCCGCAGCACTCTCTAGCGCAAAACCGTATAAACCGCGCAACGAACATACAAGACAAGAATTAAAATCACTAAGTGCACTTATATTACTCAATATGTGATGACATGCATGATTAATGCAAATGAAAAGTAAAACTAGTTAATGAGTTGTTAATGTTGTTTACTAACTAGTTTTAATAGCTTTTAACAAGTTTGGACAGGTTTGGAATTGAGTGAAATCAATTTAGATTTATTCAGTATGAAACATACAGCAAAATTGGACTAGTCCGCTGCAAGGTCGGACTAGTTCGCCCTTTGCAGAAACATCAAATTAGGGTTTTCTAGATCAACTTGAATTTTGAAAAACGAGGTTGAATTCATGTGAGAAATAGAGAGTAGAAGGTATAACAGGTGTTTAGGACTCCAATGAATCAAGGGTTTTGGAGGCAACACTTGGATCTTGGCGATCTAGTGTTGATGAAGAACTTGAAGATGAATTGTTGATGAAGAACAATAACTTGATGGAGATCTTGATCACTTGATCCTCTTTCATTTCCTCCTCTTCTTCTTCTTGCTCGGGATCTCCTTCTCCCTCCTTGATGGCGGCTCTCCACGAACTAGGGTTTGTGGTCTTTCAATTGAGGCAAAAGTATGTAAAGTCAAGGGGTGGGGCTGTTTATATAGAGGTGGAGGGCTAGGGTTTGATGGATTTCGAGTTTGGGGACGGTGGAGGCCGGTGTGGGGTCCCACATGGGCTCAAAAACGAGTTAGACACGATGTCGTTAGGAAGGTAAAATCCAAAAACACGTCATGAAACAAAAGACCAACTCGAAATCGCGATAACCGGACAAGTCCGCAAGAGGCTGGACTAGTCCGAAGATTGACAGAGGCAAAAATGGACAAGTCCGGACTATATCGGACAAGTCTGAACTTGGTCAGAGGAAAATCAGACATGTCTAGCCAAAACCGGATAAGTCCAATTTTAATCAGAATGTGGGTTCGGTAAGCATTCAGATCTAAGGAAGTTTAATCAATATACTTATGTTGGCACAGTGAGTCTGTTAGGATCTAAAGTTCAAAGAAGGATAATAAGCCGCAAATAATCTATAGACGAGAGGACGAATTTTACTGCTTTATTGGTGCGCAGGAAACATGAACAATTGATGGCAATCAGCACGACGATGGTGTTTGCTGCTGGTGCACAAAGCTCTGACAAACCTTTGGGTGCTGCCATCGACGTTTTACGACTTGACAGTAAGTGTTTTGGAAGCATCTAGCTCCGAGTACCCCCAGGGGGCCGCCGTCGACATTTTAGACGTTTATACTGGGCGCCGTCAAAGCATCTAGCTCCGACAACCCCTAGGGGGCTTGCCATCGACATTTTACGTGTTTACAGTGGGCGTGTTGAAGCATCGAAGCTCCGACAAGCCCCAGGGGGCCTGCTGTCAACATTTCGTGTGTTGACACTAGGCGCCGACAAGTCCCAGGGGGGCCTGCAATTGATGTAACAAAGGGTCCTTGGAGATTTCGAAAGCAAGACTCGAACCTCGGAGATATCATACTAGCTACGAGCTCAGAGCAATAAAGTTTTTAATACATTGTTAAAATCCTCATGGTAGATGTCCTCAATCAATTGAACACATCTACCAGGGGGCCAACAAGATGTACTGAAGACAAAAATGGAATTCGAAAGGATTTTATTCATTCAAAATTGGAGATTTACAAGGTGAAGGTACAAAAAGAAAGGTCCTAGCTACTGGAGTTCGTCACGAAGAACAAAGCAACTTTCTCGGCGGCTTCTTGGATGCTGGCCTTGGTAGCTCCCTCCTCCCACTAAGGAATCCCGATCAATTACGTCGGCCAAGACCGATGTAATTAAGGCCTAAACCTATGTATGTTATTAATTACGTTGGTTTTCCCTTAATTACATTGATTCCCGGCCGACGAAGCGGTTTGGACATAATTAAGATAACTTACGTCGGGCGCCGATGTAAGTTACTTAATTATGTCGGTTTTTGACAACCGACATAAGTTATTTACCAGGATGAGTCGCGGGCTTGGCCAGAGTACTTATGTCGGCCAAAGACGGCCGACATAAGTTAAGTGGTATAACTTATGCCAGTCAGGCCACACCGACGTAAGTTATGTGGTTTAACTTACGTCGGTCAGGACATACCGACGTATATTAAACTGAGCTAACTTATGTCGGCTCTGCAGTAGCCGAAGTAAGTTAAGTTTTCGAATTTTTTTAAAAACAAAAACTGACTACCTCGCACGATGGTGAGAACATAGAACAGGTACAGATAGGGTTCTAGAAGAGATACACAACACAACAGTTACAAAACATTATCGAAAACATCGACAACAACACAATTTACAAATTAAGTTCCACCAGACTACACACTAGTCCCTCCACTACCTCCGGGATCTTCTCGGTGCGTTCTTGAACCCTGCAGAAGAAGCATAGTCAATTGACAATACGAAATCAACATAAATTCACTTGTACCTAGAGCATTCCTTCATATAACTCTATGGTGCAAAACAACTAGTTGATCCTAATTAGAAGTCCATAAACTATTTCCAGTTTCTATCCATTTTGACAGTTTCTGAAACTGAACTGAAACCAAAACTGAACTTTAATTTAGACTTTTTGACAGTCCACAACCTGAACTATCCATAAACTGAAACTGAACTTTAATTAGGATAAACTGAAACTAAAACGGACATTTCTATCCGTAAACTAATCTTTTGACATTTCTATCCATAAACTGAACATCAAATTCAGAATGCTAAAGCTTTTTGACTACTACAAAAACTAGTTCAACGGAGCTAAAGGAATATTGAAATGAATACGACAATATTACCTGCTTCGGTGTTTGCTGCGGCGGAAGCGTAGGAATCTCGATATCCTGAACGCTATGTCGAGCAAGAGCTTGCCATTGCAAAACATTAGACGATATATGTTATTGAAATGCTATGAAATTTAACTACGGTACTTTAAATAACTTACCGCCACCGCTGCTTGCATCTGGGCCATCATTAAGGCCGTCCTCTGCTGCTCCTCTCTTGCCTCCGCTCTTGACCTCTCCAGCTCTGGTTGGGTCTGCATCAGTGTCTCCTTCAGGGCAAGGAGCTCCAGCTAGGTCTGCGAGAGACGACAACTGGTGGTCCCAACGGACGAGCCCTGCGACGATTAAGCGCCTCTCAAAGGTCGCGTCGACCTCGAGTCAACTCCATCAAAAATGGCAAACCTGCAAAAGAATGAAAACACTATGTAGAAGAAGATTAATTAAAAAAGAAATGAAATACATGAACAACTCACCGTCCATTGGCCTTCCCGCCTCCGCTTGCGTACGCGGCATGGGGTTCGATCGGCTCGCTTTCCCAATCAAAATACGCACCGTGTATCTTCGAGACCTCCTGCACGTACTTTGTATACAAAACAAATAAATCTTATAAGCATGTCAATAATAGTATTAGTTATAATAAAATTGATGAATTTTGAAAACTTGCCATTCGGTCGGCTACGACCTGACTACACTGCCCTGGCTGACTTCCCTTGTGACCTCTCTTCCAGACCTGGGTCGGGGTCGGCTCATGACCCATCTCTCGCTCCTGTATAGTCGTGTCAGTGACATAAATATATTAGGAACACATAAATAAATTGAAAAATTACTTATCATGCATTTAGCCAAACACAAGTAGCCGTCGCCGCCATAGTTGTGCTTGCCGTCGGACCCCATGCGGCACTGTCTAGCCTTTGTGGACTTATTGATGAAAGCGTCGCTAGTCCAGTACCGAAAGAGAGCTAAGTATGCTTCGTTGTTACCCTGTAACCAGGAAATAGTAACCTGCACATATTTCATTTTTCATCAATGCAATTAACATACACATATATTACAAATACTTAACAATATTAAAAAATTACCTCCGCGTACTGCTCCTCTGTCAAGTACACATCGGAGTCCTTCCTAAATGGACCCCTTTACTGCTCCTTCTCCTGCTCCTGCTCCCGGGGGTGCTGCTTGTAGTACGCGTTGACGGCCTGAATCCGGACGTTCGACAATGCTGCCGTCGTGAGCTTCCGAGCGTTGTAATGGAACATGCATCTCGCGTGCTCCTCCATGCCCGGTTCCTCTACTTGGTACCTAAGCTTTAATCAAACAAACATTTAAGTGATATGCATTAACAATTCAAATGAGTTGAAAAAATAAAACAGTTAAACTTAACATAAAATCGTGCCACGCGGCTCCCTGAGTCGTGCCGTGGACCGGGTGAGAGACACGAGCGTAGTCGTCCCACGACAAGGCAGGGAAACCGTCAATGACACCGGGGTAGTGCAACTTCACGATAGTACCTAGGACACCGTTAACCTGTCTGTGGTGTTTCTCGGCTCCCGTGAATGAAAAGTCATACCAACATCTGCAAAATATATTAAATCATTAAGTAAAGGCAAACAACATCTAATATTTAATATACTATATACATTTTTTACCTATCACCGATAGGACGAATCGTGGTCCGCTGAGAAGTAACCAGAGGAGGAGCCGCAAAGTGGCTCCTCCTTGTCCGTCACCTCTGCTGCGACGCCGCCGCGTCCTGTGACCCCGAAGGCTCTCCAGAACCACCGGAGCCCAAAGGAAGGCTAGCGGTAGCCGGCTGCAGAGGAAGGCTAGCGATAGCCGGCTCCGAAAGGAGGCTAGCGCTAGAGGGCTCCTGTAGCGGTCCCGCCTCTGACTCGGGCTCCTGTAGCGGCCCCCTAGCCTCTGACTTGGACTCGGAAGACTCTGAGTCTGACTGCACAAAAGATAAAGATTGACAATAAATAATTATTAACAACTACAATTTATAAAATAACTTTATTGTAAACTAAAATTTACCTCCGTCCGCTGAAAGCACACGTGAACTGAGGGTGGAGCGTGCGCCAAAAAGAGGGAACGCCGACTCCAAGGTAACAAGGTCCCTGAGCAAGGGTCTCATGGCGGCTCAAACCCTCTCACTGGCTTCCCCTTCCCCTTCACATTCCCCTTTGATGATGACATCCTGTTGCAATGAATAAATGATAAATATGCAAAGATAATATACAAAATTAATGTTAAGTTAGTGAATAAAAAGTTACGTCAAAATTCATCAACATAACGGTCATACACCCTACTCCTTAAACCAGCCCATTGATCTTCTTCCGCATATCGTTTTCGTTTGCGCAAATCAGCAGGTTTGACTAAGTCATCGATATCTTAGGTTTCCGATTCTGATTCTGTTTCCGCTTTCGTGCTAGTCTCGATATCTTGAGCGTCTCCAAATAAGTCATCGAGTCCTACACCAGGCTTGACTGAGAAGGAGTCTGGCAACTCTTTCTCTTGGTAGACCACATCAGCCTCAGCTTCCTCATGATAATCATCATCTCGTGGAGCGTATAACCGCTCACGAGGATTCACCTCACCCACCAAGCTTTGAATTTATTGCATGGATAAGGTAGATAGTACACTTGCTCTACTTGGTGTGCAAGAACTAATGAATCGAATCCTTTCAACAGTTCCTTGTGTTTTAATTCGACCATGCCAAATTAGTTTACTCGAATTCCACAAATGGAATCAAACCATTCGCAGTCAAAGAATACTGCTCTAATTGTCTTGTTTCCGACAAAAGTGAATTCAAGGATTCTTTTAATAATTCCTTAGCACTGAGTTTCATCTTCTTGTGAATCGATTGCCCTCATCACAACTCCAGTATTACATGTTGCCGCGAGAGGACGAAGAGATTCAAATTGAGTTGTATGGAATCGAAAGCTGTTGACATCATATCGACCATAGCTTCTAACATTAACCACTCCACATGATAGTTGTCGCAAATCTTCATAGACGTTGGCATCTTTATTGCACGGTCCAAGATATGAAGTTATTATTCAGAACAAAAGTTACTATTCAGAACTTTTGATGCATCTTATGTCTTAATGGTAGGTAATTATGGAAAGGTTTATGCTCATTATGTTGGGCCACGCCATGAGAACACCAAATCTCATGTGTGGGTGCCCAAATCCCTTGTGACTAACCTAAGAGGACCCAAGCAAGCTTGGGTACCTAAAACCAAGGCATAATTTGTTTTTGCAAGCCTACTCCTCCGGTGGATCCAAATGGGTGCTAGACAATGGATGCACCAACCATATGACCAGAGAAAGAAGGATGTTCATTGAATATGAAGCAAATGAGGATCCAAGCGAGGGCATCTAGTTCGGAGACAATTGTCAAGGAAAGGTGCTTGGTACCAATAAAGAAGAAGCTCCTTGCCAAGCATTGAGAAGAATTGCGTTAGGCGAAGTTCGACCACAAGAGCCACCTCTACATATCCACGAGGAAAACGAACCACAAGAGGAGACCAATGATCAAGGGGGAGCTTCCATACGAGATCAACCTCAAGAAAGTGAAGATGATCAACAAGTCAACGAAGGCAATCATTTAGGGGGAGAAGAAGATGATCGTGAAGATTCAAGACAGCAAGTACCACACCCAAGAGTACACCAATGCGTCCAAAGGGATCACCCAATCAACAACATCATTGGCGACATCCAAAAGGGAGTAACTACTAGATCTCGCATAGCTAATTTCTGTGAGCATTACTCATTTGTGTTGAGGATGCATTGAAGGATCCGGATTGGGTAGTGGCCATGCAAGAAGAACTCAACAATTTCAAGAGAAACGAGGTGTGGGAACTAGTTGAAAGACCGAAATCCAACATCGTTGGCACCAAATGGGTCTTCCGCAACAAACAAGACAAACACTGGGTGGTGACAAGGAACAAGGCACGACTTGTGGCCAAAGGGTATTCACAAGTCGAAGGTTTGGATTTCAATGAGACCTTTGCTCCCGTAGCTAGACTTGAATCCATTAGAATATTACTTGCATATGCTACTCACCATGATTTCAAGATCCATCAAATGGATGTGCGCCTTCCTCAACAGACCAATCAAGAAGGAGGTGTATGTGGAGCAACCCCCCGGGTTTGAAGACGAAGAGTTCCCCGACCATGTATTTAAATTGCGTAAGGCTCTCTACAGCCTCAAACAAGCTCCAAGAGCTTGGTAAGAGTGTCTTAGAGATTTTTTAATTGAAATGGCTTTAAGTTGACAAAGTATATTATACATTGTTTACAAAAAATTTTGACAATGATCTTTTTGTTTGTCAAATCTATGTTGATGATATAATCTTTGGTTCAACTAACAAATCTTTTTGTGAGGAGTTTAGTAAAATTATGACAGATAGGTTTGAGATGTCTATGATGGGAGAGCTAAAGTACTTCTTGGGATTCCAAGTCAGGCAACAAAAGGAAGGGACGTTCATAAGCCAAACGAAGTACACTCAAAACATGCTTAAGAAGTTTGTAATAGACAAGGCAAAGCCCATAAAGACTCCCATGGCAACCAATGGCCACTTGGATCTCAATGAAGATGGACCTAGCATCGACCAAAAGATATACTGCTCCATGATTGGATCTCTACTCTATTTATGTGCATCTAGGCCAGACATTATGTTGAGTGTATGTTTGTGTGCAAGATTTCAAGCCAATCCTAGGGAGTGTCACTTGACAGCCATAAAAAGGATCTTGAGATATTAAGTTCATACACCCAACCTTGGTCTTTGGTATCCAAAAGGCTCCAAATTAAATCTCATTGGTTACTCCGATGCAGATTATGCCGGATGCAAAGTAGTTAGAAAAAGTACCTCCGGTACATGCCAATTCCTAGGTAGATCCCTAGTTTCATGGTCCTCCAAGAAACAAAACTCCATTGCCTTATCCACAGCCGAAGCGGAGTATGATGCAGCCGGGAGTTGTTGTGCACAACTCCTTTGGATGCGACAAACTCTAAGGGATTACAGTTACAATATGAACCGTATTCCACTCCTTTGTGACAATGAGAGTGCCATTAAAATTGCCCATAATCCAGTTGAGCACTCTAGAACCAAACACATAGACATCTGTCATCACTTCTTGAGAGACCACTCCATGAAAGGAGATATAGCCATTTCCCATGTCAACACTGAAAAACATTTGGCCGACATATTCACCAAGCCACTTGATGAAAAACGCTTTTGCGAACATCGAAATGAACTAAACATCCTTGATGCTCGGAATGTGGCTTGAAATTTTGCATACCTATATGATTTCTTCAAAATATGTTGATTGGATTGTGAAAACCATCTCTCTCAATTTTCTCCGAAAAACTATGTCAATTACTAGATCTTGGTTAATTATGGTCATTGTTTGATTGTTGTATGCTTACTGATCATATTCATCAAGATTATTTGATTTTTTTTGCCTCCCTATTTTCTGAATATGAACCTTCAAATATATATGAATGGGCTAAGAAGTTCTTGCCTGGTGACCACGGACTAGTCTGTGGTTACCCGGACTATAGCCCGCCCATGCAGACTAATCCGCAGAGCGCCGGTTAGGCCGGACTAGTCCGGTAGACCACGGACTAGTCCGATATAGCCTCTGGAAAAGTTCAGACTAGTCCGGTCTCCTCCGGACTTGTCCGATATTTCGTGTCCATAACCCTAGCCGCCGCCAAACCCTAATTCCCTCAACCTCACAACTTGCATCAAGCTTCTCTCTCTTCGCGCTCGAGCTCCCAAGGCAATTTCTTGCTTTCTCCACCAAAAAGTTTCGCATTTGGGTGGAAATCAAGCTTCCTTCCTTGGAGATTGAAGTTCACAGACTTGTCCAGTCTTAAACACCCTCATCTCCAAGTTTCAAGCGATTTCTCCGGTAGTTTTCGCCCAAACCCTAGAAATCCCTATTTTCTTCATTGTTGATTTAATAGCCGAGCTTCTTTCACCTAATACTAGTGTCCTTGATGTATTACATTGCTGTTAGGCTAATTTTGCATTGAATAAGTCCATTTGTCTCATAAGTTAGGTTTTTGAGGTTGAATATCGGACTAGTCCGGTCCATGCACGGACAAGTCCGGTCACCCGGACTAGTACGTGCCTGTACACCGGACAAGTCTGATTTTTTTGGACTCAACCCTAACCTTAATTCGTCAATGCAAATTATCTTGTCATCCATTCAATTCCTTGTCATACATTCTTATCCATACCTTGTACAATTCATTCTCAAGACATGTCGAGCTCTCACAACGAAGCTTCAGACTTCGAAGCTGAGATGGCCCAAGAAGCCCCGCTTCGGTCCTCGACGGACCAAAGTAAGAAGCGACATTCCGAGCCAGCCCCCTCTCCTCCACCGTCTCAATAGATGGTGGCTCGACACAAGGTGCCTGCTTCCAGGGCTGCCGCTGGTGGTGCCCCTAACTCGGTGAGTGCCCGCCTAGCCAAGGGCAAGGGCAAGGGGATCGCAACAGGCCCAATTGGCCCCCTGAAGATGTCAGCCTTGAAGCAAGGGGTTCGAGATCCAACAGAAGACAGGTTCAATGGGAAGGGCAGTGACTCGGCTGCGAAATTCAAAAATATTGATTGGTATGGCCACCCGAAGCAAGTTGTGGATGGCATATTTTGGAGTAACTTCCATGCAGACTTCTACAAGTCTGTATATCTCCTAATGAAGACGCCTATAATGTGCAGCTAGTGGATCGATTGGGCACATTTTGAGAAGAAGGGCTGCTAAACATTTGTTGATGTGGTGGAAGCAACTGAGAGGCATGGCCTGAAGGATCTCTTTGCCTTCAGGAACAACTGGAATGATGGGGTCATAGCGCAATTCTTTGCGACTTGCCATTTCTCCAGTGATGATGAAGAGAGTGTTACTTGGATGACTCACGGATCCAAGTACAATATAACCTATGAAGATTTTGCAAGCCTGCTGCACCTTGACACCACAAGCAATGACTGCATAATCATCCAAAACCTAGGTGTCATTGAGAAGGATAAGATGAAGATCCTCTATGAGCCCAACTCCAAGTTCAACCCCCATTCTACCAAGAACATGAAGCCATTCTTTGTGGTGTTGAACAGAGTTTTGAGGAAGACAATTTCCCCCTAGGATGGGGATGCTGGGAGTGTGTAGGGCTACCTTCAGACCCTGATGAGGGTCATAAGCAAGGATCGCAAATTTGATGTGGCTGAATATATTTGGAAATATATGGTCAACATCTCTTGCACAACCAACAGATCATGTGGCTATGCTCCGTATCTCATGTTCGTGGTTGAGAAAGTCACCGGGATTGAGTTTGTCAAATATGTGGAGCATCTTCCTTTGAGGCCCCAGATGCCCCAAAAGCCAAGCACTCAAGCTGCCCCCTCCCCTGATTCTGCTACAGAGGCTCCGGCGAGAGCAAGTGGAAATGTCGGGGATGCCCCTGCCACTAGGGCAGCTCCTCAAAAAGGGGTTGTGAGTGGCATCTTGAAGTATCTTGCGGCCATCTTCGAATCTTGCCGCAAGACTGAGATCAGAAGTCACAAGCTCAACCAAAAGAGAAAAGTTGATATGAGATATGTGAAGGCAAATATCAAGTAGCTAAGTCAAAAGCTGGAGATCGACCCCATTGGATCTCCAGTAATTTCTGAGGACTATGACCCTGACATCACCGAGCTCGGGCCCTTGTCCCCCTCCGAGCTTGCCTACTTTGCCATTGGGGGCTCAAGCAGCTCCGCACCTCCCCCTCCTCCTCATCAGCCCGAAGACAAAGATGAAGATGATGAGAGGACCGACAGCGAGGCGCGAAGACTTTAGGTCCCTCCTCTCCTTCTTTTTGGTGTCTTGATGCCAATGGGGGAGAGATTGAGGGGGAGTCTTAAGTCTAAGGTCTTAGCTGTATGATGCGAGGAGAGAGCTTCCTTTATGCTTATTGTCTATTTTGTGGGTTGTAAAACTGTTTAATATGCTATTTTGTTACTTAATGGTTCTGTGATGCAATGTCTTGATCTACTTGTGAATTAATCTATGAAATTTGTGATTTTACTCCTAGAATGACATATATGCTTGTTATATGTATGTTAATGTCAATTATGTCATTCTCTTCATGATTATTGTTTCAATGCACTTAGTTATGCATCCCACCATAAATAATGCACATATGAATCATATTTTCATTGCTTGATGTATTTTAAACTCATATGTGCATACTTTATGAAAATCACCACTTTTTATCATATTTTGTGAAATCTCAATTTGTTGTCATCAATCACCCTAAAGGGGGAGATTGAAAGTGCATCTAGGAATCCCTTGTGGGTTTTGGATGATTTATGACAAGCAAATGAGATCCTAACTACTTTGTTGAGATGACCACAATTTTTAAGTTATAAACAAGCAAAGTGCCAAAAAGAATGTAGAATAAGGAGCAATATGGAGAAGAGCTCAAGGAACAAGAGTAGTAGATCATTGTGTGTGGAGTGTGTTAAGGAAACACACCCCAAGAGCACAAACACAAATAAACACACTCATTGCTCAAATTTATACAGGACCGGACTAGTCCGACTGACACCGGACTAGTCCGATATCTCTCTCTGCACAAGACCGAACAAGTCTGATATCACCACAGACTAGTCCGATATTTCTCTAACTAGAATCAGACTATTCCTACCCAGTGCAGACTAGTCCTCAAAACACTTCACAAGTCACACAAAATCGGACAAGTCCGATCACACACCGGACTAGTCCGATATCTTTCCGATGGATCGAACAAGTCCGATATAAGCACAGACTAGTCCAAAAAACACTCTGACCTAAATCGGACAAGTCCTCCAAGTGCGGACTTGTCCTCATAACCACTTAGGGTTTCACTGTATGGACAAGTCCAACGTCTATCGGACTAGTCCGAAGATTTCCAGAAGCGAAATCGGACAAGTCCGCTCCTAGCCGGACTAGTACGATATTTTGGGACACTTAGGGTTTGCAACACATAGCACACCGGACTAGTCCGGTGTCCACCACGTACTAGTCCGATCCTTGTAAACCCTAACGATCACTTTTAGAAACCCCATATAAATAGAGGTGCATGGCTCAACTTTAATCTCTCTCGACCCCCTGCACTGTCACACCTCCCAAGAGCCTCAAAAACACATCTCTCCACGAAATCAAAGGCCACAAAGATCAATCCTTTGAGGATACACTTGGAAACATTGGAGAGACACATTTCATCACTCTTGAGCTCTTGGTTTGATTTCCTAACACACTCCTGTGATTTTCATTGTAATCCTTTGAATGTGTTCTTGGTGGATTTGTCATTGTAATCTAGGGTAGCCCTCAACGTGTGAGAAGACCCCTTGAACTTGGTTATTTACCCTTCGTGGCTATCCGACGAGGGTAGGGTTGGAGAAGACCCGGTCCTTTTGTGGACTCCTCAATGTGGATGTTGGTTGCCTTTGTGGGAGCCGAACCACGGGATAAATTACCTGTGTCATGCTTTGTGTTCATCGTTCTTATTCATCACAGCAATCTAGGGTTTCAATGAATATTGCTAACTTTACATTGAATCATTAGGTATAAGATTGAATTGTGATATATTCTAGTCCATAATCGCGTAACAGCTAAATCACAAGTATATTTCCGCTGCATACATCCTAGAATCAAATTAATTAATCAAACTTGATTAACCTAGTCGGTATACACTGGACTAGTCCGATATCTCTGGTTTTGATCTGGTTGTTAAGTGTTGCAGGTTCCAAGAAATTTCAAAAAGGCCTATTCACCCCCCCCCCCCCCCCCCTCTAGGCCACATTCACAACTACAAGCTATTTCAAGGCGTACCTCAACAAATGTCCACTAGGAAACACCATTGCCTTTTGCGAAAGAATTTCGGCTTCCAGTAGGAGCCAAAGTCATCCATCCCAAGCTCTGGGGAGGTTCCAAGATTTCTTCTTGGTTTGCCTCCATCATGGGGTGGGTGGTTGGCTCTTCATCCAACACTCATGTCATGGGCTCACCAATCCATGACCACATTCGTGCTTGAGCTGAAGGAGCCCCATTCTCATTCATCATGGATGAGAATGTGGCCTCCACTCAAGGGGTGGATTGAAGAATGCTTTAGTTCCCTTAGCTTGGAATGAACACCACTTAACAAGGTGGACATGCTAGTTATGGAACTACACCTGCCATTAATTTGATATGAAAATCAAGCCAATGGAGAATATTTTGGATGATCCAAGCCATGGATATTCACATGGTTTGTGAAAATCCATGTCAACATGGGCCACTTGGGAAATCATCCCCTAAGACCCATGAGGATTTTTCCTTTCAAACACAACTCCAATGGATATCACCTGCAAGGAGGTCAAGGATGAATCATCATCACACTTGTAATCAAGGAGGCCATGGGGATTTCAAGGGATTTAAGTTCACTTAACCTACCTTGAAGTGTCTTGTCCTTGGCAAAGCAAGATATCAAGACAACATTTACATGAAGATCTTACCCAAGGACAAGAAACTTAAAGAGCATTCAAGATCCAAGATGACCCACAATCACTTGTTGTAATCCCTACCCTTCGACCAAACTCATGCAACCTAGAGAAACTGACATTGTGGATGAAGTGTTTCTTGTTTGATTGTGGAGTCCACATGTAATCATGCCCAAGGAAGCTTTTGATGCATGATCAAAGTATGGGTTTACCTTAAGAAATATCAAGAAGGTCGAAGTGACACCTCTAAAGAAGGACAAACCTTACCATGCTCACGAGTCAATATCTTCAAGAGGGAAAAGCTGTCACCACATCAATGTTGACAGCTGTTATATACCAATTTCATTCGTCAATTTAACTCAATTATGCGAAGGATTTGTCATTTTTTGCACACATCACCTTTCTATCTAACCCAATTCCACTTGGACTTGGAGAAATATGTGTATGCAGCATTTTATGAAGGAAATGAGGAAATGTAGAGGGACCAATCCTATAAAATATCATCCCAGCCAATCAGGCGATGACACCTGGCATCCCATGGATCAAATGGCCCACAAACAGAAGTATTCGAGGAGATCCAACGATGTATCACCCATATACATCAATGGGACCCGCCTGACAGCCACCTGGAGAAAGCACACGAGAAACGGTGCAATGACCAGGTCGGCCAAACCAGGGGGTCGGCCGACCTGGTCTTTGCACCAAACTCGGTCAACCTCCACATGTTGGCTCCTCCCGGCTCCCTGGAGTCAATGGTGACTGATTCGCGTGATTTAGGTGGCGGGAACCAACCTCAACACTATCATAAATTGGACCCCCTACCCCTCACATCAACACACACCACTTGAGCTTCATCTCTATTGTATACACTATCATCGATAGTCTTAGAGGAGGTAGGTTGTAGAGAGGAGAGTCTCTAGTCCCAAGTCTAAATTGGGAAAGGAGTAAGGAGTCTCTCTCTTCCCAATCCTACATTGGGAAAGGTATGGCTCATGTATTCTTTCTTGTATTTGTGACGTTATGCATAATAAAGATAGTATCTTTAGTCTCTACTTATACATATACTTGGGCAAAGCGTTTCTTGTTTGATTGTGGAGTCCATGTATGTGGAAGGTATAGCTTCTATGACTGTTTCATCATGAAAATATCTCATTATCATAGAACCTATAGACCCCCACTATAGTCTAGTTAATTATAACATAACTAGGTTAGTATGGATAATTATGTTGTGTATCAACATTGGTTCAATGATGATTCAATTCATTGCCTTAGGATGGATTGTGCCTAGGATCTTAAGGTAATTACATAATATGCTAGCATGGTGCTGGGATAGCTAAGTAGCGTTGGATGTCTCGTAGACCCATAGATTGAAGAGGTAGGCAGTAGGTGGTGACAGCCCTATCTGTCCTTTGTAATCCTCCATGTTCGGCTATGCCACAGGCTCTTTGTGGGAGTGGCCCTAGTATTGCTAGGGGTAAGCCCGTGCCCGATGTGTTGAACCACATAGCATAAGTATTCACTATTGATCTAGCTTATGAATAATTAGTTTAGACTATGTATATGTACAATAGATCATAGTAGGAGTACCTCCATAACTCTCAACCTTAACTAACCTCTAGGATCCTCTTATCCCCCTTAGACTTGAAAGCTTTTGTGTGTGTCACACTACCTCCACTATTATTTTATCCATCCTTACTAGATTCTTACCTAGACCTTCCTACCCTTTCCACATGATGATTGTTATATCTCTTACCTGACTTCCTTTGGGATCAAATAAATGACACCCTTGGGAATAATCTTAAGGGGAAATGATACAATGATATCTCCGTGCGGTTGCGGAATTCACTTTGTGATCCAATAGAACCATTAACAAGCATTTCTGAAACATCAGTTGGAGATGTTTAGTTAATGGTGCATAAGAAATACCAACAAGCATTTCTAGTGCCGTTGCCCGGGATGATTTGTTAGTATATCATAGGAGCCATCAACAAGCATTTTTGGCACCGTTGCAGCGGAAGGCAAATAGATATATAACATGACGGAGTGAATAGGATAGAACCCTGGGTAGGACTGTAGTAGGATAACCATTCTTTGTTTTTGCATTTATTTTAAATGTGAAAATAGGGTAGTGTATGTCAGGTTTCCGCTTGCCGAAAAACTCTGTTGAAGATCCCGAATATCCTCTCAAAGATCGACCCCGTGTCGTTACTCCTCAGAAGATTTGAGCGGCAAAGAAAGCCAGCATTTTTGCACCAGCAATCCAAACACCAATGGCTCAGAAGACCCTTCGCGAGTTCTTAGCTCCCTCTGCTAACAATGTGCCTATTGGGCCCACTGTTAACACGGGAGATGTGAACTTCGAGATCAAAATTGGCCTTATCACTATGGTGCAAGCCAATCCATTCTGTGGGAAGGCTAACGAGGATGCAAGTGCTCACCTGCAACAATTCCTCGAGATCAGTAGCACTTTTAAGATCAAGGATGTGTCTCCGGATGCGGTCTGTCTGAGACTGTTCCCGTTCTCTCTCTTTGAAGGAGCAAAACTGTGGTTCTATGCGAAACAAAGTGTTGTAGACACTTGGGAGAAGTGTTCTACGACATTCCTCGCCAAATTCTTCCCATTGGGCAAAACAAATGCCCTACGTGGAAGGATTTCCAGCTTTCAGCAAGAGCTCAACGAATCTATTCCTGAGGCATGCGAAACGCTTCAGAAGTACATCCTAGCCTGTCCCCGGCATGGGATGGATGACTAGCTCCTTATTCAAAATTTCTATAACAGGCTGATCCATTCAGCTCGTGACCATTTGGATGCTGCTGCTCGAGGAGCCTTCTTCTCATTAACGGTTCTAAAAGCTAAAGATCTTATTGAGAAGATGGTGTCCAAAATGGGATGGAACGATGAGCGTCTCCATACACGACAGTGAGGCATGCACACCTTAAAGGAGGTGGACATGATCGCTGCAAAATTGGACCTCCTAATGAAGAAAATAGATGGAAAAGCCAGTGGTGATGTGTCTGGAAATGCATATGCCCTATATTCTCACATCACGTGTGAAGTCCATGGCAACACGAGTCATATGGGCAATGATTGGCCAGAAACTCTTGAGGATGCCCTATACCTCGCCCACAATGGAAATTTCAACAACAACAATGGCTATCATCCAGGAGGGTAAGGGTGGGGTCAACAATGCCCATTCTTTGAAGGAGGGTACAACAACAATGTCAACCCTGGAAATCAGCCCAACTTGAGAGAACTTGCCATTAGCCAGCTCAAGATCAACGATGCCATATCCAAGAAGCTGTCAGCTAATGACAAGACCCTGGAAAACATCAATGCCAAGATTGAAGGACTATCCTCAGCCTTCAAGAATCAACTAAGCTTCAACAAAATGCTCGAGACTCAGTTGGCTCAGCTGGCAGCTGTTATTCCTCCGATAGAGAATTGCAAGATGCCAGGCTAGCTAGAACCTCCGATGAAAAATGTCAACATGATTTCCGTACGAGAGAGCAACTGGCAGAAGGACCCTGGGTGTCCTACCATTTCATGCTCAATTGGGGCTCATCACTTTGACACGGAACATTGTGATTTGGGAGCAAGTGCTAGTGTGATGCCCAAGATTGTGTTCAACCAGCTAAACTTTACAGAACTGACTCCAACACCAATGCAGTTACAACTGGCTGAATCTTCAGTCCGTTATCCAGCGGGTATTGCTGAAGACATCCCGGTGAAGATCTGGAACTGCTTCATACCCGTGGATTTTGTGGTGCTAGACATGGATACTGAGAAAGATACACCACTCATTCTTGGGCGTCCATTCCTAAGCACTACAAAAGCTCGCATAGATGTGGGAGCTGGAGACCACTTCCATATCAATGGCAAGGAGGAAACATTTATCTTTCGGCAAAAATCAGAATAATGCTCCATGATTCGAATCAAGTATGGGCCGAATGATAAACACATCAGAGAGGTCGAAGTCACACCTCCAAAGGTGGACTAGCTCATTGCATTCATGAGAAGTTTAATTTACAAGGAGAATCCGTTGTTTCGACCATGCCGATATCCAAAGGCGACGGAATCATCTGGACCTTCCCGAAGGCCCAAGTCCACCAAGCCGCCAAAGAAGGAGTGGCGGAAGAAGCAAGATAAGCCATCCGAGCCCATCCCTCCGGGCCCGATGTGAAAAGAAGATGGAGGAATGTCCATCTCATCGGACGGTGGTGAGACCTACGCCAATAGGTTAAATTGGTAGTTGTCCCACTTTTTTTTCTTGCTTTCTTTTTCCACCCCATTTGGATTTTTCCCATTGCATATTTGATTTTTCCTAGCAAGTTGAGAATCTTATATTCTGAACTATCATTTTTCTTTCTTTCTTTTCAAAAGAAATTTTTTTATTGGATTTGAAAAATATTTTTATTTGAAAAACAAATTTTCTGAGCTGCACATGTGGCATTTCACCAACGTGCTAACTTTATAGCCATCGTGGAGCAACTTGCCAAAGGGGAACCAGAGGGGGCACCTGTCAGGTCGGCCGAACCCCCTGGTCGGCCGAACAGGGAGTGGATCCAAATTGCCTCCCCTTCCTCCAACGGCTACATTTTGAACCCCATGTGACTATTGGAGGGTGTACCCTATAAATTGTGGCCGTGAGGAGCACCTCTCTTCACACACCACATCATTTTACACCTCCCCAAGTCACTTTCTAGCTCACCCTTTTTTTCTTGCTCTTCATTGCAACACTCTTGCTCAAATGCATCCCCAAAAAGATTTTTTTTGTTAGAATTTGCATTTTACACTCAAGCTTTCAAGAGGAGGAAATTCGTTAAGAGTTTTGTTTTCCAAACATTGCTTCTTTTCGGATTTTTCTCGCCTTGTTTTTTTCTTGCTTGTTGAACTCAAAAAAAAAAGAAGACATGAAGAGGTTGTTTGGAAAGAGGAAGGAGGCTGCAAGCTCGAGCCATGGTGAATGTTCTAGTGCACGCCTCTCTTCCATTGGTACAAGCCCAAGGAGGATAAGTTTGTGTGAGAACACTCCCATGGAGGAGGGAAGCAACCCACACCAACTTCTTCATGACACCGACCTCGACATACGAAGTGAAGTTGAAGATCAAGCACGCAGGCTTCTCCAAGATCGTGAGTTCCTCCACACCAGGGCTTACGATCCACATTTGATCTCCAATAGGTATGGACTCTGAATTTCTTTCCATTTGGCATGCAATTAGATTTGATGACATTACTCACATAGCGGGGAAAGGTTCATGCCTTCTCACTATCCAATTCCCTCGCACGCTAAGAATAGGTTTTGATGGTATTACTTTTAGATTATTTCAAAAAGAATACAACATCCTATGGAAAGAATTAGGTAGCATCCTAGGATTCCATAAATGGTGTTTGCTAGATTTAGACAATTTGCCTAAGTTTAACAAACAAAGTTTTTGGCATGAGCTAACTAGTGAGGTCACATGTAGGGCTCCTAGGAATAGACACATCCAGAACCCTACCTTACGCTTCATGCATAGATGGCTGTCTATGACTATGTTCCCTAGGGGAGATGTTAGGGTTGTGCGAGATGATGAATTGAAAATTTTGTTTGCCATGACTAAAAAGATAAAAGTTGCTCCAGTCAAAGCCATGATGACACAATGGTTAGATTACATTTCAAAATCAGGACCAATTGAATGCACTTCATTGATTACTCATATTGCTGATAGGGTAGGAGCACTTAAATACTCTTCATTTGAATATATTGAAACTGAAAGAGAATTAATTGATGAAGTCTATTTAGTGCAAGGACATATCCTTAAGCATGATCAAGATGGGTCGTTGATATTTTTCTATCCCGGCTTTGTCAATGAAATTTGGTTACCTAACCCAGATTTTCATCTGTACAAATGCCGGAGGCTAACCATTAATCTTATTCTCCTTAAGGAAGCAAGAAGAAGTAATGTGTCTGGCAGGGTAAAAAGGAATCGTGCGAGTGCTGCAGCCACAGTAATGCCACCGATAATCTCTACGGTCCATGAATACCAAGAGGAAGAGAACCCAACGGGTTATGCGCCCCGATGGACTCAACCTCCAACGTATGAGACTGGGAGATCATCTTGGCAAGAATGGCAAAGGGATCCACCCTTATCCTCTTCAAGCTCTAGCAGCTTGCCCCCAACGTCCATGAGAGGATGTTGTTCCTCTTCGGCTAGAAGTCATCATGACAATAGCCAAGGAATGACGGACCTCACTAGACGTATGGGAGAACTTGAAGTGAGAACAGGTGACATCTACAGCACACTCCAAGATCATGTTCAAGGTACCCAGGATTTGCAACAACACATGGATGCTCAATTCACCAACTTCACCACGGCGCTACAACTACAACAAGCCAGTCTTGTAGCGTACTTCCGTCATCAAGGGTTCAGCCCTTATCACGGAGGTAGTTGAAGAACAAGCTTGGGGGAGGACCCCCACTTGAGGTAACATGTATCACATTCCTTGCATATTTATTTTCCATCCATCCATCATCCACCTTGCATTTAAAAAAAAGGGTTAGATTGGCTTTCATCAAATAAAGATGTGCGGTAAGAATTATTTAGAATTCACATAGATGAAATGATGAATAGTTGCTCTGTTTTATTTTCCTAAGTCTCTAGTTTACAACTTGCTACTCTTCGAATATTGCTTTCATTGGTTTGAACTACTTTTACCTTAATTTGGAAATTGTGGGTAGCAAAAGCTTAATCTAATTATAGGTTGTTGCAAGATTAGAATTAGTAATAGGGCTGCTAGTCCTAGTTTGAAAGTAAAACATAGATTTCCAAAGAAATTCTAAAAAGATTTAAGTTTTGCTCAATTGATTGGATATTCCTTCCAAAGCCATATGATGTTCATACATAGACAAAACCTTATGCATATGCTATTTGCTTTCACATTGAGCCTTGTCAAACTAGTATAGACTGATGTGAGAAATCATTCAACTCTTTTTGAATTCAAGACTTCACTTGCACATGCTATACTTCTACACTAGAAGGAAGCAAAATTCCATCATACCCACCATTCCGCAATAAAAAGAGAAACTCCATGTTATTCATGTTTAGCACTCTCTTCAAAATTCATAGCAAAGAAAGGGAGTAGAAGACATGGCTACAAAAAATGAAAAAAAAGGGGGCAAGCTTACATAATAAGCATGAAAAAAAAGAGAAAAAAAAAAGAAAAGTAGCCATGTTTCATCTGTGCAAAAGAAAGAGAGATTATACCAAAAAGGAGTTATCTCAAGCATCCACATCCACTTCCACTCCATCACACATGCACTAGTCTTGAATCAAAAAGTTTTGATTTGAATTCTCCTAAGGCTTACTCTTTTGACTTAGCAATATGTGTGATGCAAATATGCCTACTTACTTTCCTTACCAAGCTCCAGATACAAGCCAAATTCATTGAGTAGGAATAGTAGAGGCACAATGCTTTGGTGAAGAAATATTTCCACTATCCACAAAGGAGTGATTGAGAGAATCAAATTGAGATACTTAATATCTAAATTGAATTCTCTGGAATTTAAGTGGAACTTGATTTCTAGGCTATGTTTGCTCCATTTGCTATTCTACCTTTCAACTACTCATGAATATGAAAAAGCATAAGCCCCATGATAACTTAAGAAAGGTAGAGTATCATAGCAATTTCTGCAATATTAGGTAGAGTATATTGTTGTGGATTAGATACTTTTGAAAATAAGAAATATTAGCAACTCCTGATCATGAACCTAAAGTCTTGACTTTTATAGGGACGTGCAAAGGATAAGCTTGGGGGAGTTTGTTGACGGCTATTATATACAATTTTCATCCATCAATTTAACTCAATTATGTGAAGGATTTGACATTTCTTGCACACATCACCTTTCTATCTAACCCAATTCCACTTGGACTTGGAGAAATATGTGTATGCAGCATTTTATGCAAGAAATGAGGAAATATAGAGGGACCAATCCTATAAAATATCATTCCAGCCAATCCGGCGATGACATGTGGCATCCAATGGATCAAATGGCCCACAAACAGAAGTATCCGAGGAGATCCAATGGTGTATCGCCCATATACATAAATGGGACCCACCTGGCAGCCACCTGGAGAAAGCACACGAGAAACGGTGCAATGACCAGGTCGGCTGAACCAGGGGGTCCACCGACCTGGTCTTTGCACCAAACATGGTCAGCCTCCACGTGTTGGCTCCTGCCGGCTCCCTAGAGTCAATGGTGACTGATTCGCGCGCTTTTGGTGGTGGGAACCGACCTCAACACTAGTAAAAATAGGACCCCCTACCCCTCACTTCAACACACACAACTTGAGCTTCATCTCTATTGTATACACTATCATCCATAGTCTTAGAGGAGTTAGGTTGTAGAGAGGAGAGTCTCTAGTCCCATGTCTAAATTGGGAAAGGAGTAAGGAGTATCTCTCTTCCCAATCCTACATTGGGAAGGTATGGCTAATGTATTCTTTCTTGTATTTGTGACTTTATGCATAATAAAGATAGTATCATTAGTTTCTACTTATACATATACTTGGGCAAAGTGTTTCTTGTTTGATTGTGGAGTCCATGTATGTGGAAGGTATAGCTTCTCTGACTGTTTCATCATGAACATATCTCATTATAATAGAGCCTATAGACCCCCACTATAGTCTAGTTAATTATAACATAACTAGGTTAGTATGGATAATTATGTTGTGTATCAACATTGGTTCAGTGATGATTCAATTCATTGCCTTAGGATGGATTGTGCCTAGGCTATTAAGGTAATTACTTAATATGCTAGCATGGTGCTAAGATAGCTAAGTAGCATTGGATGTCTTGTATACCCACGGATTGAAGAGGCGGGCAGTAGGTGGTGACAGCCCTATCTGTCCTTTGTAATCCTTCACGTTCGGCTATGCCACAGGCTCTTGGCGGGGGTCGCCCTAGTATTGCTAGGGGTGAGCCCGTGCCCGATGTGTTGAACCACATAGCATAAGTATTCACTATTGATCTAGCTTATGAATAATTAGTTTAGACTATGTATATGTACAATAGAGCATAGTAGGAGTACCTCCATAACTCTTAACCTTAACTAACCTCTAGGATCCTCTTATCCCCCTTAGACTTAAATGCTTTTGTGTGTGTCACACTACCTCCACTATTATTTTATCCATCCTTACTAGATTCTTACCTAGACCTTCCTACCCTTCCCACTTCATGATTGTTATATCTCTTCCCTACCTTCTTTTGGGATCAAATGAATGACACCCTTGGGAATACTCTTAAAGGGAAATGCTATAATGATATCTCTGTGCGCTTGCGGAATTCACTATGTTATCCCATAGAACCATTAAGAAGCATTTTTGACACATCAGTTGGAGATGTTTAGTTAATGGTGCATAAGAAATACCAACAAGCATTTCTGACGCCGTTGCCGGGGATTATTTGTTAGTATATCTTAGGAGCTGTCAACAATCAACAAGTCTTCCTCAAGATGACGGAGAAGCTAGGGCCATAATGTGATCCACATGTCCAACTAGCATGCCAAAGGAGATTTGGCATGTTGATCATGAGAAGTTGTCGACATCTTCAACATGGGGATTGGACAACAAATCATCACAGTAAACAGGACAGAGGTTGTCCCACTCATCGGACTTCAAAAATCCGATGAGTCCTTTCCACTACGTAAATCGGTAGTTATCTCATATTTGTTTTCCCCAATTGCATATTTGAATTTCTGATTTGCATTTAGCATGTTTGAATTTTCACACTTTCATGTTGGAAATTAAAATTTACAACCATCATAAAACTAAAATTTTGAATTAAGAAATATATTTATTTTGATATGAACCATGGGCATAATCACTCGAATTCATGTTCCTAATTCAAACCAAAAATATTTCCCTTCATATTCATTACATTTGCATGTTGATTCAAGTTGGGCAAAATAATTTGAAAAAAGGTAAAACATGCTTTTGAGCTAACATATCATGTTTTTGAGTTGTTTTGTTTGTTCTTGACTTTAGTGCATCCAGGATAAAATTTGTAAAGAGGTTGGAAGTCCTCATCAAGCGCACATCCCTCCATCAATCTCATTTTGAGTTTGTGGTGGAGGAATGCTCAAGATGGTGGCTCAATGGAGGAACAAGATGAAGCTCATTCAACTCTAACCTCAACTTGGCACGAGACATTGAACATGAAGGCTACACCAAAATTCATGGTCGTGAGTTTTTCACACAACGACCTTCAAACCAGACTGCCCTTCAATTAATGTACAAGTTTAAATATTTTCCGTCGTTGGAATTAGATTAGGGTTGAATGATTTTTGCTTACAACTGCAAGGAAGGTTAACACCTTCTCATCATTCAATTATTGTGCATCCTCACGAGAGTAAGTGTTGGCATTGCTCTTTTCGATACTTCAAAAAGGAATTTCACCTTAACTTAGGAATAAATTTAAACAAGTACCTATAATTTCATAAGCATTGCTAATATTGAGTTAGACATTTTCTACCTAGGTAATGCTTATGGAATTACTTAATGGTTAAATTGGTATGTAGCAATCTAGCAATAGTGATATCCATAATTTTGATTTGAAACTCATCCATCCATGGATCACTAAATTTAAT
Organism: Tuctoria greenei; assembly: GCA_036927565.1. Lineage (NCBI taxonomy): Eukaryota > Viridiplantae > Streptophyta > Magnoliopsida > Poales > Poaceae > Tuctoria > Tuctoria greenei. Next base: position 106,921,500 of record JAYESD010000008.1, read on the forward strand.
ATTACTAGGCAAGGAATTAAAAATGTCAAGGATTATAAAATTGAGAATCTTCTTTGCCATGATCCAAATGATAACATTTGCTCTTGTGTAAAAAACTAACTCGAGTTTTATTGATCCAATCGACATGATTCTTTTTGTTTTGTCTTCATAAATCAATTTTCTATCATCTGTGAAAGTTTCACAATTATTGGATTTGTGGTTTTTGATCTACACGAGTTTCTTTACAGTGTTGCAGATCTGGTTTTTACTCGAGTAGAACAGATTGACCCGTGTTCGATATTTTGATCACAACTTGAGTTTTTCTTGACGGTTTTTCCTGATTCTTGTTGAAGTGTCTTCTTTACATGATTCTCTATAATCTCTACTACTTTTGTCACTGTTGAACACGTTTACAACAATTGCACACATGGTTTCTTTACAGATCAATTTTTCTATCGAGGGGTTTTTGTTGCTTCCACTAAAAAGTTTAAATCTACCATTCAAACCATCTGGTAGTTTTTCACGTGCTCTTCGATCGTACAATTGGTACCAGAGCCACAGTGCTCTAATATTTCTAATTTGCATGTATTTTGACTTATCGACATGGAAAAATACTCTGCAAAACCTTGTGTGTTCGATGGCGTTGATTTTCAGGTTTGGAAGGATCGTATGGAGGCCTACATACAAGCGAAAGGCTTCACTATATGGGAAAAGGTCTACAAGTCTTTCGACGTGCCACCAAACGATCAAGTTATGTCTGCAAACAAGAGAGATGTTGACAACAATAACAAGGCTCGCAACTTGATCATACAAGGACTTATTCAAAGCGACTTCGATTGTCTTGCACACCTCCGATTAGCGTACAATGTTTGGAAGTCACTTTGCAACTACCACGAAGGATCCAACACGATCAAGGAGGTTTGGCAAGATAAGTTCAAGAAAAAATATATGCGCTTTGAGATGCAACCAGGTGAGTCCATCGACGATTTATTTGCTCGCTTTAATAAAATTCTCATCAACTTGCTTAGTGTCAATGTTAATTTTCCAATGCTAAAAATGCTATGCGATTATTAAATGCATTAAACATGTAAATTTTGGAGATGAAAGTTACATCTATTCGTAAATCTACTCATATGAGCACACTTACTTTAGATGTGCTATATTATAAGTTAAAAACTCATGAACTTCACATAATATCATATAAGAACCCCAACATGCCTAGCTCTAGCAAATCTTCATCGTGTGGTACACTTGCTTTGCTGTCCTCTCTAACCCTTGATAATATTCAAGAGTTTATAGAGGAGGAACTAGCACTTCTTTCTACTCAATTATCAAATGCATTACAAAATGCGAGAACACGAAGAAGAGGAAGTGGTGGTGCTCAATGGTGCTTCGAATGTGGTAAGTTTGGAGATTTTCGTACAAATTGTTGTAACCTTTCAGGTTCTACTACTTGTAATGAGAAGCAAACAAAATTCAAGTCCTCCTGTGCAAAGAATAACGGTTTATAGGTCGCCAATTGGTAAACAGTTTTGTCTCCGCACTTCAACAACTAGGCTAGAGCGATGTGGACATCAGAAGTGATAAAGATGAAGAGAATTTGGCAAATATGTGCTTCATGGCGAGTAACTTAAGATAAAGTATGGAGGAGGCAGAACACAACAGCGATGATGAAGAGGTATGTCTCACTTGTGAAGAAATGTGTGATGCTATTTCTCGTGCCACTGTTATAGTTAAGAAAAGGACAAAAAACTTAGGGACAATGCTGTTAAAATTGATTCACTATAATCTAAAATTAATCTCTTAAAATCTTTGATTCCTAGTGATGATTCTTGTTCCTCATGTGAATCAATATATGAACAGTTGTCCTCTTTAAGAAGTGTGCACACCTCCACACTTGATAAACTTGAACTTGATTTTAAAAAGAACAAAAATTTGATGCAATTAATGATAAAAACATGAAAGAGGCTAGACGTTCTACAATTGATTTGCATTGTTCTAGTTGTGATGATCATAACAAGAAACTACATCATGCTATGAATGAGATTTCTATTTTGAACATTGCTTTACGTGCTCATGAAGTTAAATATTGTTCTAATTGCAAATTAAAAGGAAAAACTTCACGTGAAACTACCTAGACTTGTCCAAGAATCCTGATGACATGCATAGGACACTAGATCTGTTTTGTAGTGGGAATAAGAATCTGAACTTGCTGCTGAATTCTTCTAAGACATGGAATGATAAAACTGGTTTAGGTTTTGATTCTCATGCTTATGCGAAGACACATCCACCTAAAATTGTAAAATCATTAGGATATGGTTTGATTCAAACCGTTCATAAACAAAAAAGAAGTGGTTTTTAAATCTGCAGGGGTGTTGTCTCATTCGGTTTTTAATAAAATGTCGCTTTCTCATCTAGACATGGACACAAAGTTTAATTTCATTGTACCTACTGTAGTAGAAATTGTCATGTCTTAGGAAATTTGTTATAGACTAGCTAAACAAGAAAAGAATCAAAGAATGCTAGCTAGATCACGTAACAATCAAGAAAAACTTGCTACACGTGCTGAACTGGATGTTAGGAGCTTGCAACCTGTTGTGATGCCAAACCTAATATTTTTTGTGCTACACATGTAACACCACATGGGTCAGTAGTTGGGTATAAAAATCCTCAAACTTTGGCTCATAAACCTGCTATAGTTTTTCATCTCTTGCGTGTTATTCCTGCTAGATGTCGTGTGACTCAGTACTGGATTCCTAAATGCCTTTTGACTAACCCCAGTATTGAGTCATCAATGTATTGTGCTTTTATGTTGGTTACATGCTTGAGGAAGGAGAACATTTGGCTTGTGGATTCAAGTTTCTCACACCACATGACCGGTAACAAAGAATGATTCTCCTCCCTCTCTTTTCTGTCACGTGTAGAGAATGTTACCTTTGCTAATCTTTAACTCCTATAATTGCTAAGGGTTCAGTTAGAGTAAATAATCACTACACTTTGAAAGATGTGGCATTCGTTAAAAATATAAAATACAACTTGCTTTCCATTTTCACAATTGCTAGATGAAAATATAGAAGTTAATTTCACGAAAAAATGTTGCAAGGTTGTAGATTGAAAAGGTGATCTTTTGTAACATGTCTAGGATTGCAAGAGTTTTTAAAGCTGATTTTGACATGTCATCCCCTAAGCGTAGGTGTCTAGTTGCAAACTATTCAAAAGACATATATTTATGGCATCGTAGACATTTTTGCTAAAAAAGAAATAGATCATCAATTTTCTTCACCATATGTACCTCAACAAAACGGTGTTGTAGAGGGAAAGAATAGAATCTTAGTTGAGACGGTCAGGACTATGCTTGATGAATATCAAACTCCTAGAAAATTTTGTGTGGATGCAATTGCAACAGCTTGTTATGTTGCAAACTGTGTTTTTCGAGCGCTAAGTTAGGAAAAACACCATATGAGCTTCAGTTTGGACATAGGCCTAGTTTCACACACTTTAGGGTCTTTGGTTGCAAATACTTTGTTAAGAAACATGGTAATCTTGATAAATTTGAACCTAGATCTCTTGATGGAATGTTCTGGGTTATCCATCTCATAGTAGAGGTTACCGTGTGCTTTTACTTGACACTAACAAAATCATCGAGACTTGTGAGGTTTCTTTTGATGCCAGCCCAGGTAATAGCCCTAATATTGCAGGTCCAGATCTACATCCATAGAGGGAGAGTATTTTCATTGAAGATGAAGGAGTGCAGCTGCTGCCCGAAATTTCAAAAATAAACAATGATGTTCCTGCTCTTGATGTCGCCTCACAACTAGCACCAATAACCACTACTGCTGGTTCAGATCTTCTTCAAGCCACAGGTTCTTCGATTTGTGATGAACATGAAGAAGGAGCTTTTGAAGTGTCTACTCCCCTCCGCATCTTCCAAAGTCATCCTCCACAAAAAATCATTCGAAGATCGCATGAACTAGTGACACGATCCAGGTTTTGCGATCCAAACTCTCATGCTGATTCTGCTTTTGTTGCTTCTTTTGAACCCAAAGATATATCACACGCACTCACTAATGAATCTTGGATTATTGCCATGCAAGAATAGTTAGAAATCTTTGACAAATTAATGTTTGGAAACTTGTACCTCCACCTCAAGGTAACACTTTAATTGAAACTAAATTGTGACACCTGGTTCCGAGAATGAACCAAGTGTGACACATATATGTGTCCAGGAAGTTTAACACATATACACCTATGCATCACAAACAATATTCATATTATAACCATGTCCTTAATTATAATAATAGTACCTTATTACAATATCCAAATAGTCTTGAATACAAGCTCTAATAACATTATTGCAGCGGAAAACTAAACACTAATAGACGCCATCTCCACGGGCAGTTCGACGGTAACATGCACGCCTAGGACTCCACATAATCCTCCGGATACTCCAAATTATCGCCTGTTACTGAATTAATGTTGGAATAGCGAGGGTGAACACAGGTCGTACTCAGCAAGTATGGGAAGGTATGACATGTAGCTTGAAGAAGAATGATAATAAATGGCTAATTGCAAAAAAGTACATTTCATTTGCAAAAGTAAGAGAACGCCACTTATGATTACTCTGTGAGGTCATTTCCCATAATAACCCAAGTACCAATAATACCATGTCCAATACCATCGATTCAACTTAATACCATACTAATACTTCATGTATCCATAACCATATGCCAATTCCATACCTTCATAACCAAACATGCTCATAACATAACCAAACCCATCCTCCAAAATCCAAATCCAATTCTAATCATGTAGGTCATCCATGTGCTCTTAACCGGGAGTATGGCTGTCATGATAGTTTTTAACACTCTGCAGAGGTTGTACCACTTCACCCACAAGTTCTTGATTTCATCACCCGTCGGCGACTAAAGAAAACCTTATTTATGCCAAATACACAATCATAGGTGTATGGCCAAGAGATCACAAAATAGCCTTTCTAACGTGATTACCAGCATGTGTCGACCCACTGAGATTTCACCAGAGGTGATGTATCCAACTAAGCACATCCATCCAAGGGCCCCCTCTTGTGCCGTTCGGATACCAGGACAGTCCCGCCAATACTGCAAACACAACCGACTCCCATCTCGAGCCTTCCTTATGATTCGAACGATACTGGCAATACACTAATGAATCAACTAAGCCGCACCCATACTTAGCCTTATGGTGGCACTATTGTCCTGGCATATTGTCGCATGAATCGTTCCTTAGATCCTAGGCAAGCAAAACCACCATACCATCAAACCCATTCCATGAAACATGCTTGCTTAGATCCCCTAAGTTTCATGTTGCTAAAATAGTCATTATCACCAATTCAAATAGTTCATATGTTCAATTGTTCATGATTAAGCCATTTAGTTATTCCCAATACCAATTGAGTAAAGCAGAGCAAAAGTGTAAATACCCTTCCTGACTCTCTAAATCATATCCCAGGCGACAAGGATGGGCATACAAGTCTAGTAAACACCTATTCATGGGTTTCCCGTCAATTTGAAACGAGCATGCAATTTTCAAAATAAAACATATAAAACAGGATCAAAATGTTGAAGGACACTTGCCCTGCTCCGGTGGCTGGTTTCGCTCGAGAGCTTCAAAGTTCTCGTGGTGAAGGTCCTTGTAAGCACCTTCAAGAGTGTTGCCTTCTATTTCACTCTCCGGGGGCTGGTTGTGGGTTGTTTATATGGGAGGAGGAGTTGTGGGGTTAGGGTGTAATCTAAGTAGGAAATGGTGGGGACAAGTAGGGGTGTTGATGGGGTCCCACTTGGGCTCCTTAGGGGTGGGGCACGACGTTCTAGGACCCAAATAAGTTAATTACCCAATAACTCGTCATGGGGAAAAATAAGAATCTGAGTTGAAACCCTAGAAACCGGACTAGTCCCTATGAGGCCAGACAAGTCCGTTCGGGTACAAAGAGGAATATCAGAAAAGTTCGGTATTGTGTTGGATAAGTCCGCTAATTTACAGTGAGTGGGTCTGAAGTGTTCAAGTAACAACTATTGAACTAGTCTGTTGTTGTAACGGACAAGTCCAGGGGGGAACAGAAACACAACTGGATTAGTCCGTAAATTTATCAGACAAGTCCAGACAGAAACAGAAACAAATTCGGACTAGTTCATACCATGTGTCGTACAAATCTGTTGTTTTGAAAAAAACTGAATTAAGCAAGAGTAGACGGGTATACCGGACTAGTTTGAGTATAGGTCGAGTCAAGTCTGTACCCAAACTGATTTTAATTGTTGTTTTGCCTCTAACTCATTTTAATCTTGTTCCTTTTGGTTTTGCATTATATTAGACATGCATGAGAATGAATGCAATGCATAATGGATGAAAATGAGGGTGTTACATAAATATGAAAATAAACAATGTGAGGATGGGGTTGTGCTTAGGAATAAGGCTAGGTTGGTTGCTCAAGGTTTTGCAAAAGATGAACATCTAGATTTTGATGAAACTATTGTTCTTGTTGCTAGATTAGAAGCCATAAATTTTTTTTAGCTTTTGCCGCATCTGAAGGCTTCAAGTATATTGAATGGATGTTAAAAGTGCTTTTCTCAATGGCTAGATAGATGAGGTGGTTTATGTCAAGCAACCACCGGGTTTTAAAAAAAATCAGATTTTCCTAATCATGTTTACAAATTGTCCAAAGCCTTGTATGGTCTTGAACAAGCCCCTAGAGCTTGGTATGATAGGATAAAAACATTCTTACTTGAAAAGGGTTTTATCATGGCAAGGTTGATAAAACTCTTTTTGTACTTAAGCATGGCAATGACTCATTATTCGTTCAAGTGTATGTGGATGATATTATCTTTGGTTGTGCTTCTCATGATCTTGTGTCCAAATTTTCTGCTATGATGAGTTAAGAATTTGAGATGAGTATGATGGAAGAACTCACGTACATTCGGGGCTGCAAATCAGGCAAACTAGGGGGGGAACCTTTGTGCATCAAATGAAGTACACGAAAGATCTCCTTAAGCGATTCAACATGGAGAAAAGCCAGCCTCTTCGGAAACCAATTGGAACAACAACAACACATGAACCTGATAAAGATGGTGAACCAGGATCAAAAGAATATCAAAGCATGATTGGGTCACTTTTGTACCTCACGGCATCAAGACCGGAGATAAAATTGAGCGTATGTATTTTTGCAAGATTTCAAGCTTCCCCATGTGCTTCAAATCGTCAAGCCGTGAAAATAATTCTCAGGTACTTACATGGAAATCAAGAATTTGGCACTTTTCTTTCTTCTTCCTGAACCGTTACTTTGAAACCATTTTTTGATGCTGATTTTGGGGGTTGTAGGATTGATAGGAAAAGTACTTTCGTTGCTTGTCATTTTCTTGGTAATTCACTTTTTGCTTGGTTCTCTAGAAAACAAAATTTAGGTGTACAATCTACGGCTGAATCTGAATACGTAGATGCTGCTAGCTCTTGCTCACAGATTATTTGGATTGTTGAAACACTTAAGGACTATGGGGTTGATATAAATAGTGTTCCACTATTTTTTGATAACACTAGTACCTTTTGCATTGCTAAAAACTTTGTGTAACATTACAGAACAAAGCACATTGATATTAGTATCATTTTCTCCATGATAATCTTGAAAAGGAAACATTGCGGTTCACCATTTCGATGCCAAACAACATTTGGCTGACATTTTTAGAAAACCTTTGGATTTCACTCGTTTTTGTTTTATTCGTAGTGAAACAGGGGTTATGCATCCTCATCGTTTAAATTGAGGAGGCATTTTGAAAATTGGGAAGTCTATGTGTGAATCTGAATTTAAAATAATATGAGTATAGTATTTCATACATATATGACTTTGTGATTCCTTTTACATGTTGAAAGTTCTTACTACATTACTCGTGTTATACATTTTGTAGTTTTTTCTATGACTAGTAATAGGAATAATTACTTACACTAAATCTGGTCACAATCAAACTTTCTTGATGTTTTTTTACTTGTTGCAGGCTCACAAGTACTTTTAATAATGAAGAATTAATAAATCAAGTATCCACATGTTAAGCTTCTATGATCAAATAAAAAATGAGAAAAGATCAAGAGAATATGCATGCATCACACTTCTTCTTTTGAGATGGCTTATCATTGCACTTAGATATGAACTTGGAAGAAGTTGTGTCTGATGAAAACCATGTTCTTAAACTTCTGATTGTCAAATTACATAGGCTATGCTTGGTTGGTTAGAATAAGGATGATACGACATATAATCTCTTGCAAATATAATATGATCCAAATTTTTGCTTTAAAAATAATAAAAATTCAGCAACATGTGTCATGCTTTTAGGTCTTGAAATAATTAAGTTTGTGAGATCATGACTTGGTTCAATTTAAAAATTACATTTGATCTCTAGTGTGCCATACACAACTTATGTATCTCGTTGATGTCATTGTATAATTTACTTGATGTTATGACTTGAATGATCTTTGTTTTATATGTATATGTTATAGTATGCTTATAACAATTAAGATTTCTCTGTTGAACCTTGTTGAATGCATTGTCAAAGGGGGGGGGGATATGTCACACATTGTTGCACATTCACCAATTTTACACGTTCTTCTCAGGGGGAGAATTTGTTTTTGGAATTTCTTTATCATTTGATTTTTGATTTTCAAAAAGGGGGGATTGTTTTCAAAACTTTTCATTTGAATAAGCCAATTTTCAGATTCTAAGTGGTGTTTGTAATGCAATCATCGAGGTGGAAATTGTTAGACCTATGTGTGATGAATACATTGGAAATTTAAATAAAAGCGAGGGTTCACATGCAAAGTTTTGAATATTGCTGAAAAGCCCACTTCGGGTTGTCGGAACTTGTGGGAATCCATTTTGCACTATCCGCTTCATCGCACGTGAGTTGCACGTGTTTTTTTGCTTTAGATTTTCCGAACCTTTCTCATGTGATTTGCACATGTTTTGCAATTACGATTGTCTGAACTTTCACACTCGTGAGATGCACGTGAGTCAACAAAAGTCGATCTTTACAACTGTGTTTTTGGGAGTAACGTTACCCTCGATGGTTTTTCACTATCCGAACTTTCTCAATGCATTATGGGAGTAACATTTACTCTTTACTTGGTTTGGACAATCTGAAATTTTTGTCACATGATTTGCACGTGAACTTAGGATTGGAATGTACGATATTTTGCCTTTAAATTGCAGCACCACTTTTGATCAATTCTATAATTTTATTTGCTGAAATAATTGTGCGACAGATCTGCTTTAACTTGCAACGTTTCAAACTTGCTTTTTGGACTATGGGAAGGTTCTCTGAGTATTTATTTACTATTTTTTTGACGTGTTATGGCCGATTATGGCAGGTAAACATCGCTATGGTTTGTAACATGCTTACGTGAGGTGCTCACATAAGGTGTTGTGTTTTTCGAACTAACGAGAGTCAAGTCAGGGACTTGGGCTCGCAAAGAATGGTTTTTTATTCATGTGCAGTTTCGCTTGAGGTCATGGATGGTCATGGGATCCATTGAACTAGTCTTAGGGAGAAGATGAGGTTCGACAGCCAAGTTCGAGAGGAATTGTGGTTGAGTTTATCGGGAGGTCACGCAACATGTTTGGGTCCAGAAAATTGCATATGAAGGTATCATGGACGTTGTTGTAAAGTGTTTGCACGTGTGCAAGGAGTGTATGGATGTGGCAACATGGTTCTAAGACATGATGATCAGATCTGGACGTGGAGATGTGGTCGGAAAGGTCCAATAGTAGTGGCTTAGAGGTTACCCTGGAAAACAAAACTCATAGAGCCCAAATCCTATGAGCGCAACCGGAGGGACAACATACAATGGGCTTAGAAATATGTGTAATGAACCCAGTTTTGTCAGTTGACAAAATAAAGTTGTGGAATTTGCAACGGCAGCTAAACACATAAAGTGAAACTCTGCAATATGTTGCGAGAAGGTAAACATATATGAAGATACCTACGTAACAACGTTGAGCCCGAGGCCAATAAAGCCATGTATGATCTGAATCATCGTTGCAAGGATTAGAGTTCCTTGTGCTCCTCGCCTGTTTTGCAAAAATTTCCGCATAGCGGTGACAAAATCTTATGAACATTACACGGAACACAGGTAGACCCGGTGACAATAGAAACATGCAGCACCAAGCTACAAGGCTAGCGTCCTCATGAGGATCTGTTTCATTGTTGTAATGGCCTGCCAAAATGATTGAAATTGTCAAGGCGGTGATGGTGTAGGATCCACCCATCATGGTTGGGAGACGAGTCCCGAAGAATGACTAGCAGAGTGTGTTGATGACCATGATGAACATTAGTGTTTGAATCACCCGAGCCTTCTCCTCTTAAAATGAGAGCAATATATTGATCGTTCTGCATTTTGACATCACAAGTTCAGCTCATAGATTTATAACATGGAGTGGTATCTACATGTACTTCCTTCGTGGCAATTGGAGACTCACATTTTCTCATCCCATCTGTGGCACAAGAGCACTCGATATGATGACATATGTGATAAACCCAACGGGTATTGGGGATGCCCTATCTTTTGATGAGAGATGTTGGTGGTGAACGAATTTGGTGGAGGTCGACGTTGGTTGTCCGACTACCACAACCAAAATGGTGTGGCTCCTTGAGCCACAGTTACAACGTCTCCTGATAACTACGATTTGGGTGGAGGTCGATGGTGTGCTACCCGACTACAACAACCACAAGGGTGCTACACCTTAGCGATAGTTACACCGGCTACAGTTGTTGCTGTTCTTGTTGTGCTAAGAACAGCCTTGAACCTGTAAGCAATCGAAGAACAATCAAGAACAAGATAACAAGCAAACACTCACATGAGTGGTAAGTTGGGGTTATGATTTAAGTAATCAGAAGGTCTCGTGGATACTTGTTTTACAAGGAAGTATCAATGGCTAAACTTAAAGAAAACAAAACCCAAGTTCTTCCTATGGCTGCTATTTGCTTATATAGAGGAGGAAGACTAGAACACGGGATGGAGTCACGAGTCTTGTTCGGCCTTCAGGGCATCTCAAGCGTTATCTTCCTTTGATTCTTGATCGAATAGAAAGTAGACGAAGAGACCTTTCAAGCAAGTGCTTATTTGCATTAAACAACCTTGGGAGTTGAATGTTATGACCCTTTTAAGCTGGTACTTGCTGCAGTTATGAGGACCCCTCGGATGGAGCAGCATTCATTGCATTAATCCCTCTATTCCTCCTAGCTGGATCAATTCCCAAGCACCCGATAATAAAAATTCCATCACAAGGCTTTTATAGTTCTCCATTTGAAGGATAATTAGTTTGAACAGCCAGGAATGAATTCACCTGATAATTAAGTTCACGTGCATGAGCGCGTGTCATTGGACCTTGATTAGCCGCAAGTGGTGAATGGGCTGCTGCTGTTGTTATATCAATGGTAGCGATGTCCTCATCATTCCCCCCTTCATGCAATTGAGTCGCCCTCGACTCAAACGTGTCTTCCTCGCCCACATATGGTTTCAAATTTGCAATATTAAAAGAGGAAGTAACCCCATAATGTACAGGCAACTCAATTTCATATGCATCATCATTAATTTTTCGAAGCACTTTGAAGGGTCCAACAGCTCTAGGTAGCAATTTAGATTTCTCAAATCAGGAAATCTATCTTTTCTCAAATTCACCCAAACCAAATGACCAGGTTCAAAAGTAACCAGCTTTCTACCCTTGCTACCGGCTTGTTGATACTTAGCGTTCATGCTCTCAATGTTTGCTTTAGTTTGCTCATGCATTTTAAGAATTAATTCAGAACATCGAGAAGCATCAAAATTCAATTTCTCCAAAGGTGGCAGAGCCAAAAGACCAATGGGAACACGAGGGATAAAACCATATACAATCTGAAAAGGGCACAATTTAGAGTAGAATGCAGTAAACGATTGTAAGCAAATTTAATATGAGGCAAACATTCTTCCCATAATTTTATGTTATATTTCAGAACAGCCCTAAGCATGGTAGATAAACTACGGTTCACTACTTCGGTCTATCCATCAGTTTGAGGGTGACAAGTGGTAGAAAAGAGCAATTTTGTCCCCAACTTAGACCATAAGGTTTTCCAAAAATGACTGAGAAATTTGGCATCTCTATCTGAAACAATAGTGTTTGGGACTCCATGCAAATGAACAACTTCTCGAATGAACAAATCTGCAATATGGGTAGCATCATCAGTTATGTGGTATGGTATGAAATGTGCCATTTTAGAAAATCTGTCAACAACAACAAAAATACTATCCCTCCCCTTCTTTGTTCAAGGCAATCCTAGAAGAAAATCCATAGAAACATCCTTCCGTGGAGCACTACAAACAAGGAGAGGCATGTACAAGCCATGTGGATTAAGACGGGGCTTAGCTTTTTGACAGGTGGTGAAACGAGCAACAAACCGCTCCACATCTCTTCTCATCTTTATCCAAAAGAAATGGCTTGCTAGGATGTCTTCCGTCTTCTTGACACCAAAGTGTCCCATCAACCCTCCACTATGTGCTTCCTGCAATAGTAAGATATGCACAGAACCAGCTGGAATGCAGAATTTCTTTGCTCGAAATACAAACCCATTAGTGAGAACAAACTTGTTCCATGTTTTTCATTCTTTACATTTTTGCATCACAACTTTGAAATCAACGTCAAAAGCATATTATTCTTTAATTGTTTCCAAGCTAAAAATCTTAAAATCAAGTTGGGACAACATATTATAACGGCGAGATAAGGCATTCGCGATGACATTATGTTTTTCTTTCTTGTGTTTGATGACATAAGGAAAAGACTTAATGAATTCTACCCACTTGGCATGCCTATAGTTCAGATTAGTTTGGCTCTTAATGTGCTTCAAAGATTCATGATCAGAATGTATAACAAATTCTTTAGGCCATAAATAATGTTGCCATGTTTCGATAGTTTGTACTAGTGCATATAATTCTTTATCGTAAGTGGAATAGTTCAGACTAGGCCCATTCAGTTTCTCACTAAAATAAGCAACAGGTTTCCCTTCTTGCAACAATACACCTCCAAATCTAATACTACTAGCATCACATTCCAATTCAAAAGTCTTACTGAAATCTGGTAAATGGAGAAGGGGTGTATAAGTTAACCTATTCTTCAAAGTTTCAAATCCAACCTCTTACGCCTTGCCCCATGTGAATGGAGCACCCTTCTATGGAAGCTCATGCAGTGGGCCTGCTATGGTGTTGAAGTCCTTCACAAAATGACGATAGAATCCAGCAAGTCCTAGAAAGCTTCATACTTGTGTGACCGTGGTAGGAGTTGGCCAGCTGTGTATCGCCTCCACCTTGTCTTGATCGACTTCAATTCCCTGTGGTGTCACAACATAGCCAAGAAAAGAGACTCTATCTGTGCAAAAGGTGCACTTGTCAATGTTACCAAATAAGCGTGCCTCACGTAAAGCATTGAAAACAGCAACAAGATGGTCAAGATGCTCTTCTAGAGATGTGCTATAGATCAAGATGTCGTCAAAATATACTACCACAAATCTTCCAATGAAAGCACGTAAAACCTCATTCATTAATCTCATGAAAGTGCCAGGTGCATTAGTGAGACCAAAAGTCATGACTAACCACTCATACAAACCAAACTTGGTTTTAAACGGTGTTTTCCATTCATCACCTAGCTTCATGCGAATTTGGCGGTATCCACTACGCAAGTCAATTTTAGAGAAAATCATCGAGCCACTAAGTTCATCAAGCATATCATCTAACCTAGGAATAGGATGATGATATCTAATGGTAATGTTATTAATTGCTTGACAATCTACACACATGTGCCATGATCCATCTTTCTTTGGGACCAAAAGAACAGGAACAGAGCAAGGAGTAAGGGACTCACGCACATAACCTTTGTCGAGTAATTCCTGTACTTTTCGCTGAATCTCCTTAGTCTCCTTTGGGTTGGTCCTGTATGGTGCTCGGTTTGGCAAAGAAGCCACAGGGATGAGGTCAATATGATGCTCAATCTCTCTCAATGGTGGCAGCCCGGCTGGTACCTCTTGTCAAAACACACCAGCGTATTCCTGCAAAAGGTTAGTGGCAGCAGCGGGCAAAGCACATGGTATGTCATGAAGTGAGAACAAAGCTTCTTTGCAAGCAAACACATAGCAGATTGCAGCATTATTTTTTAATTCAAACAAATCAGATTTGGAAGCAAGAAAACAAGCACTCTTCAATTTTATTTCATTCTTCTTTACATGAGCCGGTTTGAAATTATCAGTCTTAGGTTGTACTGATTCCTTTGCAACATTTGAATTTTCATTTTGAGTAGATTTCTTATTTTTCTCTTTACAAGCTCTGGGAATATCATCCTTCAAAATAGCATCGGGAGACATAGGGTGCAAAACAAGCTTCTTCTCATTATGCATGAAAGAGTATTGATTTGATTTAGTATGATGTAATGTATCTTTATCAAATTTCCAAGGTCGACCAAATAGCATAGAGCAAGCTTGCATAGGTACCACATCGCAATCAATGTAATCATGGTAGGAACCAATTGTAAATTCAACACGAACCAAACGTGTTACCTTAAGCTTACCACTATCATCAAACCATTGGATGTAGTAGGGATGTGGATGTGGAAGAGTTGTCATCCCAAGCTTCTCTATCACGACATCACTTGCTAAATTGTTGCAGCTTCCTCCATCAATAATAATATGACACGATCATTTCAAAACTACACACTTAGTTTGGAATAGATTGTGGCGCTGGTTCTATTCAGCTTTGATCATTTGGGCACTCAAGACACGCCTCACAACAAGACTCTCATAGTGGTTAACATGATCAGCCCCAATGTCCTCTTCATCACCATTCTTCTTTCCTCCATCTTGTGCAGCAAGCATGGCATATGTTTCATCATCTAAATCACTAGCGGATGAGTACTCATCGTTTTCTCGTACAATCAACAAACGCTTGCTTGGGCAGTCCCTTCATAGGTGCCCAAAACCCTTTCACTTGAGGCATTGAATGTATTTTGTTCTCCCGGTGGAGGTGATGGAAGAAGAAATGTTCGCTGCAACTTGGGTGGGTCCTTTTGTTGTCTCGATAGCACACGAAGGTGCTGATTTTGATGTAGTCCTGGGCAAACAATTGGAAGCATCGTTGAAAGTTGCCTATAGGTGGGTGAATACGATAATTGACCTGAAGTGACTTAATAAAATGAAATCACTACTTAGGGGGCGGACTAGTCTGGTCCCCCTGTTGGGAAACCCTATGAAATGCTTCTAACAAGTTTTAGATGGATTTTCATGATGGAAAATGTGTGAGGATGATTTAGTGCACCTTAACAAGTTATAGAGCAAGTATGGAGCAAAGGATCACAGTGAAATGGAAATGATGAACGAAAAGCGATAAAGCTAACCCTAGAAGCAATTCGCGATAAATGAAAGTGAAGAACACAAGACACACAAGTATTTTATCTCGAGGTTTGCTTCCACACAGGAATCTACGTCCCCGTTGAGGAGTCCACACAGGATCGGGTTCAACAACCCTTCCCTCACCGAGTTTGCCACAAGGGCCAAACCGGTTCTCCACTATCACAGGGGTGAATACAAGATTCATTGGAGCTTCTCACAGTCTGAGGCTCCCGCCACAAATATGATCACAAATTACAAGTAACAACTCAAGCCACAGGTCACAAAAACTCAACAAGTGCAAGAGATCAAACCGAGAGCCAAAACGCGATGTTCTTCCTCTTCTTCACCTCACTAAACCCTAAGCCACACGAGAATTAGTCTTAGAAGGAATGTAGGCAAGAGAGAGGCTTTAGAAGGCTCAAAGTTTTCTGCGGTGGCGCTAGGGTTTCAATCGTTCAAATGAACCCGGGGGTCCTCTTATTATAAAGGACCCAAGCCCATACTGCTGACCTCAGCAGATGGGCGGACTAGTCCGTCCTCTTGCCCGGACTAGTCCAGCCTTTGGGGACCACTGACATCCTGACAACTGCCACACTACACGGCAATCGTCATGCTACCCGCCAAAATCAAATTCAAACAGTCACTCCATAACGGACTAGTTCCATCTGAACCAGACTAGTCCGATCTCACACAAAACATTTTGTTCCGTGTAAAAACGGACTAGTCTAGAGACCACGGACTAGTCCGGCCACTAGGGCAGACTAGTCCGGCCTCCCAGACCTAGTCGCTGGAGCCCCTAGCTCTCACAAACTGCGACTAGTCCGCACCCACAGTGGACTAGTCCGATCTCAGTCAGGACCTCCTTGTCCGCCTTAAAACGGACAAGTCCGGGTTTTGGGACTTAGTCCAGAAAACCCACCCCATGACTCCCACGGACTAGTCCGTCCCACTACAGACTAGTCCAAAGTCAGTCATAAACTCCTGGTCCGCCTTGAAAACAGACTAGGCCGGCCATGAGCAGACTAGTTCGACCTCTCCCGCCAGACCACTCTAACACTCTTCTCTCAATGGGTTTTGATCTCTAAACCGCTTTGAGCTCCTAGCTTGATCTGCATGCACATTACGCACACACCCTTCTACATATACAAATAGTCTAAACTCGACACGCTAGAAACCCTAGTTTCCACTCTTCGAGCCGACACCGCTGTTTCCATCCTTTTCCTTTTTGAGGGTTTGCTACTCCACTCGAGTCCACATCTATGATTAAGATCACTGAGCTCATTAGTTACTTAATTGTCATTATCAATCATCCAAAACCCACGGGATCCTAGATGCACTTTCAATGGTCCAGAGAATCATGCTTAAGACCAGTAGCACTTGAGCGGGACTGCCATGAGGTAGTTTGACATGTAGAACTATTATTCTTGTGCGTTGTCCCTGCACTTCTCTTTCATCCTTACAAGCAAGATGGAATAATCGAGTGACATCAGTATATTCCTTATAAGCCAATATGTCTTGAATTTCTCTTGTTAAACCACCTATAAACCTAGCCATTGCAGCCTCTTCATTTTCAACTAGGCCACATTGCATCATGCCTATTTGGAGTTCGTGATAGTATTCCTTAGCACATTTGTTGCCTTGCCTAAGTTATTGTAATTTATGCAACAAGTCACGAGCATGATAGGAAGGAACAAAATGACGACACCTGATTCATTTTAAGGCATTCCAAGTTTCTTGTACGGTAGCTGGATTTTTAGTTTGATACTCATGTCACCAAACAGAAGCAAAGTCAGTGAATTCACTAGTGGCCACTCTAACCTTTTTATCATGAGGGAAATCATGGCATGCAAATTTTTTATGTACTGATAAATCGCAAGACAGATATGCATCCGGATCATATTTCCCATCAAAGGGTGGTATGGAGAACATAATGATGCGTAGGGAATCGTCATTGTCACATACCTCACGTCGTAGGGCTCGACCACCCATATCACAATGGTCGTGATGTGGCTACCACCAATACCTGAAAGGTCCATCATCAAGCTCGGTATTCGCTGAAATTTCGCCTCGTCATAACTTGCAGAGCATCCAACTGAGTCGTGGATATCATCAACACGTCTTTGCCTCTCCTTGCATCCAACCTATTCCATCTTCTCCAATCGTTCAATGATTGCAGCAATAGAAGTATTAATAGCCCCAACAGTGCTTTGTAATGTGGTCAGCTTGGTGTTGGTGTAAATCTGCATCGACTCTAATTGACCAATGCGTTCATTGGTGACTTGAATATCCTCGTTGAGGGCATCCGTGTGTAGCTTTACTTGGCGTTTGAAATGCTGAATGATGTCTTTTGTATGTGGTGAATGTGGAGAGTTCTCATTCGCATTAGCTGACATGGTTAGTAATGAAAGGAAATACAACAACAAGCAGAAGCTAAGAGGTGGTAGGACACAATCACTTCCTCACTAGCAAGAAAACAAGCTCTTACAAGTTCTTACCACACAATGCAGGAGGCGCCAGCAAACAGCAAGAACAACAAATGGTGGCTGCCAGCACAACCTTGTGGTGTTGTAGATGATTTTGTGGAGCTATAGGCGGCTGCTAGAAATGAGTTGCACAAAGGAACAGCTAGTACCACATTAGTCACAACAAGTTGAATAAACGTTTCATGATGGTACCATGCTGGTCCTAGTCTAGATCGTGATAGAGACGCGAGCTGTTACTCCACGTGATGTTAAATTTACTATAGTAAAAAAGTTCGGACAGCACAAACTTTCTTTTTCAAAAAAACAATCAAAATAGCAAGTTGAACTCCGAAACTTGAAACAAATATTACACAAGCTATTTCATTTTTTTCTACTGAGAAATTTTTCTAGCACTTTTAATTAGTGCGACTTTTCTTTCTTTGCACGTGCCTTTTTCTTGCTGATCCGTGCGGATTTTCTTTTGCACTTGCCTTTTTCTCAACTTTGGGTAGATAATAATAATTGTATGAGAACAAAGTGGCACGAACTCAAAACTCTAGAGGTGAAAAACTTAGGACCAACAAATCGACAAAAAAAAAGGACACCATGAATTCAGCAAGTTGAGAGCTATGTAGCCAAGCAAAAGTCTCGAAGTTTTTTTAGGATTTTTAGAGCGATCTTTTGTTGGAAAAAGTGGACTGTAGGTAAATGAAGAACAAGGAGAAGGGAATCTATCGCCGAGCAACCTGAAATCTGATACCACTAGATGAACCCAACGGGTACGGGGGATGCTCTATATTTCGATGAGAGATATTGGTGGTGAACGAATTCAGTCGAGGTCGACGTTGGCTGCCCGACTACGACAACCAGAATGGTGTTGCGTCTTGAGCGACAGTTACACCGTCTCCTGATAACTACGATTTGGGTGGAGGTCGATGTTGTGCTACTTGACTACAACAACCACAAGGGTGTTGCGCCTTAGCGATAGTTACACCGGCTCCTGTTGTTGATGTTCTTGTCGTGTCAAGAACAGCCTTGAACCTTCAAGCAATCGAAGAACTACCAAGAACAAGATAACAAGCAAACACTCACGAGTGTGATAAGTTGGGGTTCTGATTCTAGTAATCAGAAGGTCTCCTCGACACTTGTGTTACAAGGAAGTAGCAATGGCTAAACTTACAGAAAACAAAACCCAAGTTCTTCCGATGACTGCTAGTTGCTTATATAGAGGAAGACTAGAACTCACAATGGAGTCACAAGTCCTGCTCGGCCATTTCTGGGCAGTTCAAGTGTCACCTGCCGTTGATTCTTGATCCAATGGAAAGTAGACAAAGAGACCTTTCCAGCAAGTAGTTATTTGCATTAAACAACCTTGGAAGTTGAAAGTTATGCTCCTTTTAAGCTGGTACTTGCTGCAAATATGAGGATCCCTCGGGTGGAGCAGCATTCATTGCATTAATCCCTCAACCTCCTAGCTGGATCAATTACCAAGCACCTAATAATAACAAGGTCATCACAAGGCTTTAATAGCTCTCTATTTGAAGGATAATTAGTTTGAACAACCAGGAATGAATTCACCTGATAATTAACTTCACGTGCACGAGCGCGTGTCATTGGACCTTGATTAGCCGCATGTGGTCAATGGGCTGCTGTTATGGTTGTATCAAAGGTAGCGATGTCCCATCAATATGTCCCCAGCATCACAATATAATTCTGGAAACCAAGCATGATGGGCTCTGCTGCACGGTGAAAGAAATACTAATTACAAACAAAACTGATTTGAGGACCAGTGTCACACCCAACAGACTGAACAACCACGCAAGAGAACATCAAGATCATCAATGGGCCAAATCTACTAGACAACGACATGAATATTAAATCAATAAAAAAGGTCTGAGGTGAGAGCAATGTTTGCTAGGGCGGTGGGCTTGTGATGCAGTAGGATATGCAGGTCAATTTGTCCTTCACCAGGAGAGGGGGAGCACTGGCGCCCCCTTCTCACTCTGAGAAAGTAGTGGAGTTCCCTTAAGCCCTCCTAATTTTTTGAAGGCACGGAGAAGGATTAATTTCGTGCTAGAGGTAGAATATGACCTCTATTTTGCGATTATAGTGTATGTTCAACCCTCTTATGATTTTAGTCTTCATCCACCACAGGACCAAATGATGCAACTCAGCATTACTTAGAGGTACACAACAAAAACAATGTGCTTTTGCTAAACTCTAAGTACTAATAACCATAGAACAATATTAACACTAAGTGTTTTGCTCCACAAGGTAAATCTAAAACGCATGAATCAATATTACAGGAAATGAACGGGTCAACAATTGATGATCTACTCCTTGCCATACTAAACATTTGGAAGCATGATCTGCAATTGGACGCATGATAACGGCTCATTCTCTTCGCACGTCGAAGGTGTAAAATCCCACTTTCATGCAAATATCAGTTCAGCAACCAATTTAAAAACTCCCTTTGTAGCTTTTCTAATGAACATTATTCACCCATTTTATATTTTATCAAGCTATAGGAAAAAATCATACTCTATTAATTGAAATCAACGTGTCCAATTTAAATCAATCAAATAAAGGATTGTAAATTATATTTGGATTATTTAATTGTCAAATAAACTAGCCTACCATTTTGGACTAATTTAGTAATTTGATTTAAACAATTGAGTAAGGATAAGGGTGAAATTTCAGTGGGGCCCACAACTCAGTCTTATCTCCAGAGATGGTTCTCTGTTTTGCTTCTTCAACCGAGCGCCCGTTCCTCCTTCTTTTCCCCACCGCGCCATCTCCTCTGCTCCGCTTCCTCCTCCCGATCCGGCCGCCACCTCGCCTCCCAGCTCCGCACGGCGCGTACACTGCCGCCAGCGCCCGACTTCGCCTCCGTTAGCCACCCCTGCGCGCACTCCCGCCCTTGGCCGCGCATCCGTGCGCCAACGCGCGTTCGGCGCCCCTACAGTCCCTCCGGCGCCCCGTCCCGCTGCTTCCGCCGCCAGTGTCGGCAAGCTCCGCGTCGCGCCCGCGCGAGAGGCGGTCTACCACCGCAAGCGCGCCTCCTCGACTCCCCGTCGTCTCTCGTCCCCTGTAGCCGATGGCGCCCAGTCGCCCTGTTGCTCGCCGGCACGAATCGATGTCGCCGTCCCGTGCTCCTGTGCCTATCATCCAGCCATCGTGTGGAGGTTCGCCATCATTGCTTACTCTCCGGGTACGTCACAACGCATCTCTAGCCCTTCACGTCCTTTCCTCGTGTGTATGACTCCACTGCCGTTCCCCCGTGCTGCACCCGCCTCCGGCACACCGTACGCCGTCGTCCGCTCGCCTCAATCGCAGATCGCGCTCCTACTCGCCCCTCCGTCGCTGCAGCGCGCGCCTGGCCACCCGGAATCTCCGGCGCCACCACGCCATGGCCCCGGTGTCGCAGTTGCCGCCTCGCCGAGCCCCAATCAGTCGCTGGTTCCTCCCCAAGTGTGTAGCTTTCCGTTCTGCCATTCGTCGCCTGTGCCAAAATCTCTCATCAACGTTGTGTCATGCGTCGCGCGGTGCTCGCTCGATGGAAGGCCACGCATGCTGTACCGGGTGCTCACGCAATGGCCGGCTCATCTCGCTCTAGTACTGTGATTCCTTGCCACATAGGCAGGCTGCACGCGTGATGGTCACTGCCGCTTCCATTATGAGTTCACGCCACCACGGTCTGCTCGCGTGGTCTCCATCGCGTCACCCGGTTGACACGTCTCCTTGCGTCGTGGTGACCACCATCTTGGTTGCGTCGTGCGTGTTAGCCGCATCCTCATGCGGCATGGCCATCAGCGTGTCGCGAGAACCATCTATGCACTCACTTTGATCACATTGTTCGCGCCATTCTACTCTCACCTCGGCTGACCATGTCGTGCATTTCACATGTATGAGTCCTATCAGCACTAGTGGTGTTGTTGCCCTCCTTGTACCATGGTCGCGCTAGTGCGTTAACCATGGTGAACGCAAGGCCATCTTGCATCATAGATTTGAAGTACAAGAGGGAACCAAGCATTCTGCATCGTGTCGCTACATGTATCACATTCACTGCCGCTTGCCCTTAGTGTACTCTCTTTCACTCGACACATAAGCTCAAGCCAATGTTCTGCAGTCGTCGTCCGCCTGACGTCGTCACGACGTTCCGCGTCGAGGCCATGTCTTGGCATCGAAATGATGTATGCTTGATTTGCGTTTAGTGCGAGAACACCACCAAGGTACATCAGACTAATAGTAGTTAGCCAAGTTTGGTTTTAGTTGATACGAGAGCGGTCAAACCCTAGACGTATCCAAGATAGTCGATGAAATGCCCTCCAGGTCACACCCAGGATGTGGGTGATCATCGATAATCTGGGGTAGAGGAATGCGAGAACGTCGCGACCGATAAGGGGTACTAGTCCAACACGAACCTTGGATAAGGATTCTTGGTCGTGTCGACAACCTTTGTAAGTTAAGAAAACTTCCTTGGTCGACTCCTAGGTTACAAACTTCCTAGCTCCACCTTGATCTCTTAGTTAACCTTACACAGCTCAGTCAAACACTTCTTCACCAACCAGTTTTATCACTCTTGAGTGGCATAGCTCCAAGTGCCGATTGCTAAGTTGCAATGTGTGCTTACATTGCACCTTTCACTTCACATCCCGACACTATGATGACCACTTCATTCAATCCTTTGTTTATCCACACAACATAGGCATACCTAGACAAGCTCCTTCTTCTTAAAGTTTATACTACTCGTAGAGTCTAATATTAAAGTACATTCTTTACTCATATGCATATCATATCGTTAAGAAACGTAATGTAGGTGATCGATGAGGAGCTTCGCTTAGAGAAGGCCAGGGTTTCACTTGACGTCCTTGGTGGAGTCTTCGGAAGAAGCTACTAACAGTTGTTAGATAGTCGAGTCGCAAACCAAGGCAAGCCCCGGTTTGCATTTAAGAGCTTTTCATAGTTTTCCAGTTTTATTCACTTACGTGTTCAGTTGTTATTGTGCATTACGTACAAGGTGTTTGATACTCCACTTGCATGACCACAACTCCCACGGTTTGGTTGGAACGAGTTACAGTTTGACCTGTAGTAACTGCTTTGCTAATGTATAGGAAATCCGGTAGAAGTCGAGTAGTTGGAATCTACTCGCGAGAGGTGTAGGACATATCTCACAGGATTGGTTAGATAAACAATGGCTTAATATAATGAATCCGATACCGGGCAGCGGATGGATAGGAAGCAACAAGAATTGGAGTTTCGGTCGCATAGCCCTGCCTGTGTCGCTTGAGGACCGTGCCGTATGCGGCACCATTGGGCAAGCTAGAACTGTACCATTTGCATAATGGTATATGGGCCCATTAAACTGATGTAACTCCAGACTGAGTGTGGAGACTCCTCGGTTGTCCTTGAATGGAGATGCGAAGGCATAAAGGTGTAAATCTTCTAGTGGACAACTTCGACGTGTCCGTGTAGGGGACCTTTTGCTCGGGATAAAGAGGTTTGTCGACATTGGGGTCTTGGGTGAAAGGTGGCAACGTATGACGCGGGGAGGAGAGCACGTATGTGTCTCCCATGCGGGTGTGCGTGTCGTGCAGTCCGGGTGTGTCCTGATTGCAATCACCGTCCCTCGCGGTAATAGAGTACCACTTGTTCACTATGCCATGACGTAGTAAATACTAAAGAAGCCAGAAAATTATATTGTATTGAATTATAATTGCTTTGCGACCTTGTATGATTTAGAGATAGTAAAACTAAAGTTTACAGTTTCCCCATACTTTAGCTGTAATAGCATTATGTGCTCTGGGCATGTCATATCATCGGTAAAGCGTTTCTTGTTTGATTGTGGAGCCCATGATGTGCCGTGCTTAGAGAATGTCATTTGCTACATAAAACATGATTATAAGGATTCACTTGTAGGCGAGTCTATTTGTGCTATTCCTTACCTATGCTTAGTACTTAACCCTGCATATGTCTAGTGAGACGGTTTAGTCTTGCTGAGCCTTATGCTCACGTTTGCGCTCTAACGATTTTTGCAGGTACTAGTTTTATTTCTGTTGTTCAGGTTGTACATGAGATCTCGAGGTATCAAGATAAATCTCATGTGAACCACGCCACTGCTTAATGTTCTTCATGTTGCTAGTGAGAAGCGTCCTAGGGCATGGACGTCTTCTCTCCTGCTTAGTTAGGTGAGATTATGAGTATGTATTTTCCGCTGCGTGTGTACCACTGTTGTACAGTCTATTGTAAACTCTTCTTATTATGAAATGAAAACTTTATATGTTTTGGTATCCTTTTCGTGTGTGCTGTTAGGTGTCGCATCGCACGACACCACCCAATGAGATCCTCGGATGTGTGGACCCCGGTCCCCACAGACATGGTATCAGAGCTTCATTGGGAATAACACGCTCGAAAAGAGCCTATTTTAGAAAACTCCGAAGTAGTTGAGTGAGGATTAGCTATATGCCCATTAAGGACTATTACTAGTATGAGCTATAAAGGTGGTGAACTAACTTGTTAAATTATTCTGTAACGACGCTCCATCTTCAAGGTAAGAGGTAAGGTACGCCACCGAGAGCGGATCAATCTCGGTAAACTCTGCATACGAGATGTGGTATGTGATATTTCCGTGGCTTGGCACGGAAAGTCAATATGAGTCTCTGAAACTTTCCATGTTTCTGAGAACATATGACACGCGGTACCCCAGCGTGACACAAAATTAGTGGGAGCCCCCGTCGGGTGGTGTATAACCCGATAGTATGCCTCTCTAGAATCATTCATATTCTACGGGAGCATGCGAAACACGTATGCCCGAGCGTGTATAAACCGGTTCGTACGGGAGTCTTTGCTGTACAGATGTATTTACAGCCATGTACCTCGAGACATGATCTCGCTCGAGGGCGACTCACACCCGAGTCGTATGCAATTACTTTTGTATATATTATTGTGACTCTCTATCGTATTTCCCCGCCGCCGTATGACGTGCAAGTGCCAGGTGATTGCTTGTCTTCTGCAGGTACACTAACTACGGTAGAGGACCATATAGAAGCCGTTTGTGAGATAACGATATTAGAACCACCTATAGACGTATCCGGATATACCGGTTTAGAACTTTTCTATGGAGAGGCACGTAGTACCGTCAGTACCACATTTGATACTTTGACCATCCCCTACGAAAGAATGTCTTCATTTTCATCTGATAAGATCTAACTACCAGCTGCTGGTATGTCCTGGGTCAAAGTTTTAATATGGAAAGTTGCAATGCGAAGAAGTATGAAGATTATGGTTTTTGTTCACTCTTGACGGAATCTAGCTCGATTATGTCAAGAGGTGCTTCTAGTGAAACTTCATAGCACCTAGTAGTGTTCTATATGGTTAAGATGATCTCCAAGTCCTCTACGACTGTTCTCTGAACAGTTTGGGCATGAAAATCTTTTGAATCGATTTCCATCACCTAAAATCAACACTAATGCCATTTCTGTGAAACATTGGACCATAACTTCTTGCAGACTTTACCTCTGCAGGCCTACTTTCTATGGTTTGGAAGTGTAAAGAGTCCCTACAACTTTTCTATAGAACTCCAGAGCAGAATCCATCTCTAACATACTCAATATTTCAAATTTCTAAACTTGATCAAATCTGGACAGCGAGTGGACAATGCTGTATACAGTTACTGTTTCTCGCATAACTCGCTGTAGAATTGTCGAATTACCTCATGTGATGCATTTCTGGAATCCTGAGGATGTATGTAACAACTTTGTGATACATTGTTTCTGCATATATCAATGTCTAACTATCTGAAAATTGTGGACAAAATGAACAACAAACAAAGGAAGTTCTGTAGAAATTTTTATTAAAAATCTGGTGACATAACTGAACTTTAAAAATCCATATCTCCTCAACCAGATGTGCTATGAGACCAAGTAAAGACTTTTTGGAAGGATTTAGAAGTCCTTTACAAGTTCTCTATTCAGTTCATACCAAAATCTTTTCTTAAGTAGGTGAAATTTTGGAAATCGCAGAAACTGTCTGGGACTACAGAAACTGGACAGCACTCTGAACTTTTCTGAATGTGACCCATAACTAGCAGAATTTGCATCCAATGGTGTCGTGCAAGTAACCGTTGGCAGGCTATAGAGTCAGCTACAATTCTTGTAATTGGCTCTAGACCTGAACCTGTCATCTACCTTTTCCAAATCAAGTTTGAATACAATATGGTCAATCTGAACTGAATATAAAAGTCTGAATGCTGAAATTTCAGCAAACTTTAAAACTTCATATCTCTTAAACCAAAACTGATATGAATGCAAATAAGTACTTTCTGGAAAGCTTATTACATTTTCTACAACTTTGTAAATAAGAACATTTCCATATTTGGAACTGAACAATATGGAAACTTTGGGTCAAAACTGTTACTCTCTATGCAAGTGTGCTGAACGTGTCAGAAAAATCTGTCAACTTTAAAATAGCATAACTTGCAACCTAAGGATGGTGTAGCAGTAATTAAATACATTCTAGAAATTTTATAAAGTGTAAAACAACTTTTGTATTCAACTCAACTTCTGGTTCCGTCCTTTCCTGCATAAAAATTTGAAGTTTATACAGGAAGGTCAGTTGAAACAGAACTGAAGTTCATACTCCAGTTTTGAACCATCTTGTGACCTGTAATCAAAATTCCATAACTTTTGTTCCAGGAATGATATGAAGGCATATGAATGCATTCTGGAAAGCTGTGCGAGTGTACTACCACTTTGTAGTTGAACTTCAGATGAGAAGTAGCAATTAGCTGTGAGAAATATTTAATTTTTACAGACTAGTCGTCTGACCCAGTGTGCGACGTTATCAACTCAAGTCGTTTTAGTTTTACATTTTGTGTTATTCGTCATGACCAGAGGGGATTGCTCTACATGTTAGATAACATAAGGTGTGAAACCCCAAGTGAAGTGTTAACTGGGCATTATCCTTTATTTGAGTCTAGTTTTGAAGTTCTAGTCCGTATTTATACCATGCTTATTGCATTGCTAAGTGGAGCATATTACGGTCTTTAGTATTATTCCATTGGACATTGTGACTTTGGATTTAACCGTATTGCTCACTCTTGCAGCATGGACTCCACACAATCTCAGGGTGATTTAGGTGCTTCCGTTCTTGGTGAAAATGACTCACTTCCACCACAAGTACCATCGTCAACCGGATTGGAGGAAGTCTTATCGAGGATGGCTGAGTCTCTACATGCGTTGGTACAGCGGAGTGTACCACCAGAAGCTCGATCACTTGATCGACCTCAAGTCACATATCTGGATTTCTTGGCAACCCAACCACCGGTGTTCACGGAAGCAATCGAACCACTGGAGTCGGGTCATTGGCTCCGTGTAATTGAAGCCAAGTTTGAGTTACTCCAATGTGATGAATATCAGAAGACCTTATTTGCCGCTCAACAACTTCACAGATCGGCAGGAGCTTGGTGGTCTGAATATCTCGCCACGCTCCCAGATGGTCATCGTGTGACATGGCCGGAGTTCCGTGATGCCTTTTGTGCACGCCACATTTCTACAGGGATGATTAAAACGAAGTTGGAGGAATTAGTGGAGTTAAAGCAAGGAGCGATGAGTGCTTATCAATACTCCAAGGAGTTCAATCGTTTGGCTCAGTATGCGCCCGATTATGTGAATACGGAGGCATTGAAGTGTGGCTGCTTCTTTCGAGGACTAAGTGTCAAGCTTCGATCTCGACTGGTATTATTCAATAACAACAATTATAATGAACTGGTCGATGCGGCTATTGTTCAAGAAGATGCAACTCTTCGCTATAAGGCAGAGAAGAGGAAGAGGAGCACATCACAAGATGTTATTGGTGATGTTCCTCAGGAGGATCGGGTGGTATACTACTTACCGTCTGGTCAAGAGTTTTGGCTGAATGAGCAACCACCACTGAGTCAATATCACTCTTATCCAGTGGAGACTTCTCCTTCACCTCAGCCAAGTGTGCAAGAGTATCCTAGATCTTCATTACAACTTTGTGACCCCGCTCTTGTGGCTCCACCTCTGCAAGGTGTTCAGGGTTTCAGTCCACCCCAATTCAGTGGAAAGCACATAATGCATTTAGCACGGGAACGTCGCAAGACGGAACGTGACCGTGTCCAATTGTTCTTTTCCAAGAATTCTGATCAGCACCATAAATTTAAAAAGAAGACCTCCTCGAAGTCTGCCAGTGTTAATTATGTTGCGATTGAGGACATTCCGGAAGGAGAACCTATTTTAGCAGGCATGTTTACTTTATATGATCAACCAGTAGTCGTTCTGTTTGACTCTGGAGCTACTCATAACTTTGTCAGCAAGTCTTTTGTACTGAAACATCAAGTGCCAATTGTGACTATCTCACATCCTTTTTGCGTCAGTTCACCTGGGGGCAATATTTCAGCTAATGAGGTTGTCTCTCGAGCACCGTTGTGCATGGGTGGAAGTATCTATCCGGTGAACCTCATCATCTTGGAAGATCAGCGGATTGACCTCATCTTGGGAATGTCATGGTTGACACATCATGGAGCTATCTTTGATATCAGCTCGCGAACTGTCCAACTAAATTCTCAATTCCATGGTAGCAACACTTTAAATCTTTTGAATACCACACCAAGAGTCTCAGCGGTGCATCACACAAGTGCCAAGAAGCTTGCGGATATCCCCGTAGTGTGTGAATATCCAGACGTGTTTCCTGACGATCTTCCGGGCATGCCACCAGAACGTGACGTCGAGTTCAAGATTTAACTAGAGTCGGGAACCATACCAATCTCAAGGAAGCCGTATAGAATGGCACCGAAGGAACTTGCGGAATTGAAGGAATAGCTGAATGACTTATTGAGCAAGGGTTTTATTTGCCCAAGTTCATCACCTTGGGGTTGTTTCGCGTTGTTTGTAAAGAACAAGGATGAGACTTTGAGGTTGTGTGTGGACTATCGTCCACTGAATGCGGTCACCATCAAGAACAAGTATCCACTACCACACATTGATATTTTATTCGATCAACTAGTGGGTGCTAAGGTATTCTCAAAGATGGACCTTCATTCAGGTTATCATCAGATTAAAATTCGACCTGAGGACATTCCAAAAACCGCATTCTCGATGAGGTATGGACTATATGAGTATCTCGTCGTGTCCTTTGGGTTGACCAATGCACCAGCTCACTTCATGTATCTCATGAATTCGGTGTTTATGCCGGAGTTGGACAAGTTCGTCGTGGTATTCATTGACGACATCTTGGTGCATTCTAAATCTGAAGAAGAACACGCTAAGCACTTGCATATTGTGTTGCAAAGGTTAAGGGATCACAAACTGTATGCAAAGTTCAGGAAGTGTGAATTTTGGATCTGGCAAGTGCCATTTCTAGGGCACATCATCTCGGCTGATGGTATTGCCATTGATCCAAGAAAAAATGTACAAGTCCTGAAGTAGAAATCTCCTAAGTCTGTACATGAAGTTCGTAGTTTTCTGGGCTTGCCTAGCTATTATCATAGATTCATTGCAAGTTTCTCAAAGATAGCTAAACCAATGATGGAACTGCTGAAGAAGGGAAAAAAATACGTATGAACTAAAGAATGTGAAGAAGCATTTCAAGCCTTGGTGAAACACCTCACAACAGCACCGGTGTTGGCTCAGCCAGACACAACCAAATCGTTTGATGTCTATTGTGATGCATTTGGCATTGGTCTTGGTTGTGTACTCATGCAAGATAGAATAGTGATCGTGTACGGATCCCGGCGGCTTCAGAATCATGAACAACATTATCCGACTCATGATCTTGAGCTCGCTGCCGTGGTGCTCGCATTGAAGATGTGGAGGCACTATCTGTTAGGCAATCTAGTGCATCTCTACACTGATCACAAGAGATTGAAGTACATTTTCACCAAGAAAGACTTGAATATGCGACAGCGAAGATGGTTGGAATTGATCAAGGACTATGAGATTGAGATCCACTATCATCCTGGCAAAGCAAATGTGGTTGCAGATGCGCAGAGCCGCAAGTCCCATGTAAATCATCTGTTGATCACTTCAATGGAAGAGGATGATCCGAGTTTATACTTGGTTCCCTATGGAGCACTCTACAATCTAGCTCTCATTCCCACCATCAGGGAGGATATTGTAGAGGCTCTGAAAGAAGACAAAGGCATGTTGCACATTCGGCGAAGAATGAAGAAGGGGGAGATGAAGTGTTTCCGATGTGATGACGATGGTACCGTTTGGTTCAAATACCGCATAGTGGTGCCTCGTAATATGGAACTTCGAAAAAAGATATTGGACGAAGCTCATTTGTCAAAGTATTCTATTCATCCGGGAAGCAACAAGGTGTACCAAGACTTAAAGAAGAAATTTTGGTGGTCTCGGATGAAAAGGGAGATAGCGAAGTACGTATCCGAGTGTGATATGTGTCGGCGAGTAAAAGCCGATCATTTAAAGTCAGCCGGACAACTTCAACCCTTAAGCATACCGGCCTGGAAATGGGAGGATATTAGCATGGATTTCATTGTTGGGTTGCCTCTCACTTTCGGTTAGCACGATTCTATTTTGGTGATAGTTGATCGATTGACCAAGTCAGCTCATTTTATACCAGTCAATATCAACTACCATGCCCTGATGTACGCAGAGTTGTATATCGCTAGAATCATGTGCTTACATGGAGTACCCCGTACTATCATCTCAGATCGTGGAGCTTTATTCGTTGCTCGATTTTGGGAGTAGCTCCACGCATCGTTGGGTACCAAGTTAATTCGAAGTTCCGCTTATCATCCGCAGACTGAAGGTCAGACGGAGCGAGTAAATCAAGTCCATGAGGACATGTTACGAGCTTGTGCCATCCACCATGGTAAAAATTTGGATGATCATCTACCATTGGCGGAGTTTTCATATAACAATGGCTATCAAGCTAGTATCCAGATGGCACCATATGAAGCTCTCTATGGCAGGAAGTGTCACACACCATTGAATTGGTGTGAGTCGGGTGAAAGAGTGACATATGGTATTCATCTGGTCAACGAAGCGGAAGAACGAGTGCGAGTAATCCAAGCCAATCTTAAGGCTGCTCAATCTCGACAGAAGAGTTATGCAGATAAACGATGTCGACCTCTTCAGTTCGACATTGGGGATCACGTTTACCTTCGTGTATCTCCAATGAAATGGATTCATCGTTTTGGGGTGAAGGGAAAGCTAGATCCACGATTCATCGGACCGTTCGCTATCACTGAGAAATGCGGACCTGTGGCCTATCGTCTGGAGTTACCGGCGTCTCTCTCTGGAATTCATAATGTATTCCATGTCTCTCAGTTGCGGAAGTGTCTTAAATTCCCAGCTGAAGTCCGCACGGAAGATCTTGAAGCTCTACAACCTGATCTCACATATTCTGAGCATCCAACCAGAATTATCGATGAGAAGACTCGCACCACAAGAAGCAGCACCTTGCACTTTTACAAGGTCTTGTGGAGCAACCACACCGTTGAAGAAGCAACGTGGGAAAGCGAGGATTATCTTAGATCAAACTATCCGGACTTGTTAGCGGCATATGTTCATTAGATCATTTTCTTTTATCCTTCCTTTTATAATCTCGGGACAAGATTCTTTTAAGGGGGGAGGAATGTAAAACCCCACTTTAATGCAAATATCAGTTTCAGCAACCAATTTAAAAATTCCTTTTGTAGCTTTTCTAATGAACATTATTCACCCATTTTATATTTTATCAAGCTATAGGAAGAAATCATACTCTATTAATTGAAATCAACGTGTCCAATTTAAATCAATCAAATAAAGGATTGTAAATTATATTTGGATTATTTAATTGTCAAATAAACTAGCCTACCATTGTGGACTAATTTAGTAATTTGATTTAAACAATTGAGTAAGGATAAGGGTGAAATTTTAGTGGGGCCCACAACTCAGTCTTATCTCCAGAGATGGTTCTCTGTTTTGCTTCTTCAACCGCGCGCCCGTTCCTCCTTCTTTTCCCCACTGCGCCATCTCCTCTGCTCTGCTTCCTCCTGCCGATCCGGCCGCCACCTTGCCTCCCAGCTCCGCCCGGCGCGCACACCGCTGCCAGTGCCCGGCTTCGCCTCCGTCAGCCGCCCCTGCGTGCGCTCCCGCCCTCAGCCGCGCATCCATGCGCCAACGCGCGTTCGGCGCCCCTGAAGTCCCTCCGGCGCCCCGTCCCGCTGCTTCCGCCGCCAGCGCCGGCAGGCTCCGCGTCGCGCCCGCGCGAGAGGTGGTCTACCACCGCAAGCACACCTCCTCGACTCCTCGTCGTCGCTCGTCCCCTGTAGCCGACGGCGCCCAGTCGCCCTGCTGCTCGCCGACACGAATCGACATCGCCGTCTCGCGCTCCTGCGCCTGTCATCTGGCCATCGTGTGGAGCTTCGCCGTCGTTGCTTACTCTCCGGGTACGTCACCTCGCATCTCCAGCCCTTCACGTCCTTTCCTCGTGTGTACCACTCCACTGCAGTTCCCCTGTGCTGCACTCGCCTCCGGCACGCCGTACGCCATCGTCCGCTCGCCTCAATCGCAGGTCGCACTCCTGCTCGCCCCTCCGTCGCTGCAGCGCGCGCCTGGCTACCCGGAATCTCCAGCGCCACCACGCCATGGCCCCGGTGTCGCAGTCGCTGCCTCGCCGAGCCCCAATCAGTCGCTGGTTCCTCCCCAAGCGTGTAGCTTTCCGTTCCGCCATTCGCCGCCTGTGCCAAAATCTCTCATCCATGTTGTGTCATGCGTCGCGCGGTGCCCGCTCGATGGAAGGCCACGCATGTTGTACCGGGTGCTCATGCAATGGCCGGCTCATCTCGCTCTGGTACTGTGATTCTTTGCCACATAGGCAGGCTGCACGCGTGATGGTCACTGCCGCTTCCACTATGAGTTCACACCACCGCGGTCTGCTCGCGTGGTCTCCATCGCGTCGCTCGGTTGACACGTCTCCTTGCGTCGTGGTGACCACCATCTTGGCCGCGTCGTGCATGTTAGCCGCATCCTCATGTGGCATGGCCATCAGCGTGTCGCAAGAACCATCTATGCACTCACTTTGATCACATTGGTTGCGCCATTCTACTCTCACCCCGGCTGACCATGTCGTGCATTTCACATGTATGAGTCCTATCAGCACTAGTGGTGTTGTTGCCCTCCTAGTACCATGGTCGCGCCAGTGCGTTAACCATGGTGAACGCAAGTCCATCTTGCATCATAGATTTGAATTACAAGAGCGAACCAAGCATTCTGCATCGTGTCGCTACATGTATCACATTCACTGCCGCTTGCCCTTAGGGTACTCTCTTTCACTCGACACATAAGCTCAAGCCAATGTTCTGCAGTCGTTGTCTGCCTGACGTCGTCACGACGTTCCGCATCGAGGCCATGTCTTGGCACCAAAACGATGGATGCTTGATTTTGGTTTAGTGCAGGAACACCACCAAGGTACATCAGACTAATAGTAGTTAGCCAAGTTTGGTTTTAGTTGATACGAGAGCGGTCAAACCCTAGACGTATCCAAGATAGTCGATGAAATGCCTTCTAGGTCACACCGAAGATGTGGGTGATAATCGATGATCTGAGGTAGAGGAATGCGAGAACGTCGCGACCGACAAGGGGTACTAGTCAAAGACGAACCTTGGATAAGGATTCTTGGTCGTGTCGACAACCTTTGTAAGTTGAGAAAACTTCCTTGGTCGACTCCTAGGTTACAAAATTCCTAGCTCCACATTGATCTCTTAGTTAACCTTACACGGCTCAGTCAAACACTTCTTCACCAACCAGTTTTATAACTCTTGAGTGGCATCGCTCCAAGTGTAGATTGCTAAGTTGCAATGTGTGCTTAAATTGCACCTTTCACATCACATCTCGACACTATGATGACCACTTGATTCAATCCTTTGTTTATCCACACAACATAGGCATACCTAGACAAGCTCCTTCTTCTTAAAGTTTATACTACTCGTAGAGTCTAATATTAAAGTACATTCTTTACTCATATGCATATCATATCGTTAAGAAACATAATGTAGGTAATCGACGAGGAGCTTCGCTTAGAGAAGGCCAGGGTTTCACTTGACTTCCTTGGCGGAGTCTTCGGAAGAAGCTACTAATAGTTGTTAGATAGTCGAGTCGCAATCCAAGGCAAGCCCCGGTTTGTATTTAAGAGCTTTTCAAAGTTTTCCAGTTTTATTCACTTACGTCTTCAGTTGATATTGTGCAATATGTATAAGGTGTTTGATACTCCACTTGCATGACCACAAATCCCACGGTTTGGATGGAAAAAGTTACAGTTTGACCTGTAGTAACTGCTTTGCTAATGTATAGGAAATCCGGTAGAAGTCGAGTAGTTGGAATCTACTCGCGAGAGGTGTAGGACATATCTCACAGGATTGGTTAGATAAACAATGGCTTAATATAATGAATCTGAGACTGGGTAGGGGATGGATACGAAGCGACGAGAATTGGAGTCTCGGTCGCATAGCCCTTCCTGTGTCGCTTGAGGACCGTGCCTTATGCGGCACCATTGGGCAAACTTGAACTGTACCGGTTGCATAATGGTATATGGGCCCATTAAACTGATGTAACTCCAGATTGTAGTGTGGAGACTCCTCGGTTGTCCTTGAATGGAGATGCGAAGGCATAAAGGTGTAAATCTTCTAGCGGGCAACTTCGACGTGTCCGTGTAGGGGACCTTTTGCTCGGCATAAAGAGGTTTGTCGACATTTGGGTCTTGGGTGAATGGTGGCCACGTATGACGCGTGGGGGAGAGCACATATGTGTCTTCCACGCAGGTGTGCGTGTCGTGCAGTCCGGGTGTGTCCTGATTGCAATCACCGTCCCTCGCGGTCATAGAGTACCACTTGTTCACTGTGTCGTGACGTAGTAAATACTAAGGAAGCCAGAAAATTATATTGTATTGAATTATAATTGCTTTGCAACCTTGTATGATTTATATATAGTAAAATTAAAGTTTATAGTTTCCCCATACTTTAGCTGTAATAGCATTATGTGCTCTGGGCATGTCATATCATCGGTAAAGCGTTTCTTGTATGATTGTGGAGCCCATGATGTGCCGTGCTTGGAGAATGTCATTTGTTACATAAAACATGATTATAAGGATTCACTTGTAGGCGAGTCTATTTATGCTATTCCTTACCTATGCTTAGTACTTAACCCTGCATATGTCTAGTGAGACGGGTTAGTCTTCTTGAGCCTTATGCTCATGTTTGCGCTTTAACAACAGGTACAAGTTTTATTTCTGCTGTTCAGGTTGTACATGAGATCTCGAGGTATCAAGATAAATCTCATGTGAACCACGCTGCTGCTTAATGTTCTTCATGTTGCTAGTGAGAAGCGTCCTACGACATGGATGTCTTCTCTCCTGCTTAGTTAGGTGAGATTATGAGTATGTATTTTCCGCTGCGTGTGTACCCCTGTTGTACACTCTTTTGTAAACTCTTCTTATTATGAAATGAAAACTTTATATGTTTTGTATCTTTTTCGTGTGTGTTGTTAGGTGCCGCATCGCACGACACCACCCAATGAGATCCTCGGATGTGTGGACCCCGATCCCCACAGAAGGCAGGCCAAGACGACATTAGTGCAATACTTTGTTGTAATGACTATGAAATACATCAAAAGCCTTGAGTATGGATACCATACTTGAGAAAATATGAGCATTAGAATGATATCTGGTAAGTCAATTTCAACGCATGTAACAACCTGAAGCCAAGTTAATGTCATAATCAATGTTCTGTTGATCGCAGAAATAAGAAAGACTAATGAAAATGTGTGACAGCCCCAAGTTGTGGCCTAGAGGTTACCCTAGAAAACAAAGCTCCTAGAGCCCAAATCCTTTCAGCACAACCGGAGGGACAGCAGACAATGGGCATAGAAATATGTGAGAATAACTCAGTCTCATCAATTTACGAAATAAAGCTATGCAATTTGCAATGGCGGCTAAACATGTAAAGTTAAACTCTGCAATATGTTGCGAGAAGGTAAACATGAATGAAGATCCCTGCAAAACAACATTGAGCTAGAGGTTAGTAAAACCTAGTATGATCTGAATCGTTGATGCAATGATGAGAGATCCTTGTGTTCCTCACATGGTTCGTAAGAATTTCTGCATAGCAGTGACAAAATCTTATGAAGTTTACACGAAACTCAGGCAGACCTAGTGACAATAGTGACATACAGCACCAAGCTACTAGGTTAGATTCCTCGTGAGTATCTGTTTCATTACTGTAACGGCCAACCAAAATGCTCGAAATGGTTGGGGCGACGATGGTGTAGGATCCACCCATCATGGCTGGGAGACGAGTCCTAAAGAATGACTGGCACAACTTGTTGATGCCCGTTATGAACATTAGCATCTGAATCACTCGAGCCTTCTACTCCTGAAATGAGAGTGATACATTTAGAGTTCGGCATTTTGACATCACAAGTTCAGCTCATAAATTTATACCGTGGAGTAGTATCTACAGTTACTTTCTTCGAGGCAATTGGAGACTCACATTTTCTCCTCCCATTTGCGGAACTCCAGCACTTGGTATGATGACAGATGTTCCCAGAATCACAATTCTGGAAACCAAGCATGATGAGCTCAGCTGCACGGTGAAAGAAATACAAATTACAAATAGAACTTATTTGAGGACCCGTTTCACATCTAACAGACTAACCAACCACACTAGAGAACATGAAGATCATCAATGGGCCAAATCTACTCAACAAGGAAATGAATGATAAATTTATAAAAAGGTCTAAGGTGAGAGTGATGTTTGCTAGGGACGGTAGGCTTGTAAAGCAGTAGGACACGGGCTGGGCAACTGGTCCTTAACCGGGAGAAGGGGAGGGTGGCGAGCGCCCCCTACTCACTCAGAGAAAGTAGTGGAGACCCCTTAAGCCCTCCTAATTTTTTGAAGGCACGAAGAAAGATTTAGTGGGGCTAGAGGTTGAAGATGACCTATATTTTGCGATTATAGTGTATGTTTACCCTCTTATTATTTTAATCTTTGTCCACCACATGATCAAATGATGCAAATGAACCATACATGGAGGTACACATCAAAAACAATGTGCTTTTGCTAAACTCTGAGTACTAACGACCCCATAACAACACTAGTACTGATTATTCTGCTCCACAAGGTAAATTTGAAAGTCATGCATAACATTATATGAATGAACGGGTCAAAAATTGATGATCTACTCCTTCCCATACTCAACATTTGGAAGCACGATCTGCAATTGGATGTATGATAATGGCTGGTTCTCTTCGCACATCGATGGCAGGCCAAGGCGACTTTAGTACAAGACTTTGGTTGTAATGACTATGAAATACATCAAAAATCTTAAGTATGGACACCATACCTGAGAAAATATGACCATTAGCATGAGTTATGGTAGGTCAATTTCCATGCATTTAGTAACTAAATCCAAGTTAATGTCACAATCATTGTTTTGTTGATGGCAGAAATAAGAAGGACTAAGGAAAATGTGTGACATTCCCAAGTAGTAGCCCTGAGGTTACCCATGGAAAACAAAACTCATAGAGCCCAAATCCCATTAGCGCAACCAGAGGGACGACAAACAATGGGCTTAGAAATATGTAAAATGTACTCAGTCTCCTTAGTTGACGAAATAAAGTTGTGCATATATGAGTAGAAGGTTTGTAACACCCTCATTTTCATGCATAAAGCATTTGCATGCATCCTAATACATGTTTAACATTAAGCCATTTAAAAAGGAACAAGATTAAAATAATTTTAGGCTTAAACTGGAAGTTTCAGTCCGTCAGGGTGCAGACTTGTCCGGTCTGAATCCCTGACTAGTCCGATATTCCCTTTCTGTTTCAGAGATAATTCAGTTTTCTTCAGAAGTGCGGACTTGTCCGACCATAACCCTGCACTAGTCTGGTGTTCCCAATTTCTTTCAGAAAAATTCAGTATTCTTCAGAGTCCAGACTTGTCCGCCACAATGTGCGGACTAGTCCGATTTCTTCTCTGATGTTCCCCGGACTTATCCAGTTAGACTTGTCCGTTTTTTTCTCTGTTGCCAAACGGACTAGTCCGGTCCCTACTGCTGACTAGTCCAACCTTTGGAAACCAAATCGGTTTCTGTTATTTCTCAACGATTGGTTTTTGGGTAATTGCCTAATTTAGCCCCAAGAACTTCGTGCCCAACCTCAGAGGATCCCAAGTGGACCCCACCGTGGCCCCTACACATCCCCCACCGAATTCTACTTGGACTTGACCCCAAAACCCTAATTCTCCCCCCCCCCCCCATATAAATAACTCAATACCCCACACCTCTCCACCCCTATTGAAAACACTTGCTGCCACTTTTTCCTTTGTGCCTACGTCAAGATCAAGTCCAGAAGCAAGGAGGAGGAGAAGAGGGAGAAGGGCTAATCAAGATCGATCTTCATCGACTTTTCGACGAATTGATGATTTTCATCAACAAATCTTAATCAACTCCTCTTCATCAACCCTAATCGCCAAGATTCAAGTCTCACACCCAAACCTTGATCTTTGGATCTCTAAACACATGGTATACCCTCTACATTCATGTTTTTATGCAAATTCAACCCCAATTCTCGCAAATTAGAAAAAACCCTAATTTTGCAGTCAGTGTAGTACGCGGTCCCTAACAGCGGACTAGTCCGGTGTCTGAATCTGTAAAATTCCTGAATTGAATCGAATTAATTCCAAATTGACTCTAATCAATTCCAAACCTGTCTAAACTTGTTAGAAACTATTGTAACAAGCTAGTAAACACTAATAGCAACTCATTAACAAATTTTACCCCACAATTGCATTAATCATGCATATCATGACATATTGAGTAATATATGAGAATTATTTGATTGAGTTGTGTGTTTTGCATTTTGTCACTCGAAATAGAAGGAATTGTCGTAGAGAGTTCTTTCGAGGACCTACAGAACTAGAGTTTCGAAGCCTTCGACCCAAATCAAGATCAAGAGAAAGGCAAGTGTCCTTGACCATATTGATCCTGTTTTAAAGGTTTTGTTTGTAAAATTGCATGCTTGTGTCGAAATCAATGAGAAAAGCTAATTGTAGGAGTTTACTAGTTTTGTATGACCACCCTTGTTGCTTGAACACTATGTTGAGAGTCGAGATGGGTATTTTTGCACTTTTTTGCTTTGCAATGATCAATTGGGTTTTGGAAACAATCAAATTGCTTAATTATGAACTATTCAACATGTGAATGATGAGAATTGGTATTAATGATCCTGTAGCAACATTGTGCCCACGAATCTAAGCAATTTGGTTACGTGGAATGGGTTGGATTTTTTTCGCTGTTTTGCTTGCTTTAGATCTAAGGACCGGTTCGTGGAGAGACCATCTAGGATTTACAGTGCCACCACGAGGCCAAGTATGGGTGCGGCTTAGCTGACTAATTAGTGAATTGCCAGTACCATTAGGACCATTAAGAATGCTCGGGGATTGGGTGTAATCGGATTGGCTTTATAGTTGATAGTAGGATTACCCTGGGATCCAAATGGCTCAAGAGGGAGCCCTTGGTTGGATGTGCTCAGTTGGAGACATCACCACCGATGAAATCTCAGTGGGGTCTAAATATGCTAGTAATCACTCTGTGAAGGCTATTTTGTGATCTCTTGGCCATACACCTAAGGAAGTGTGAGACGGCATAATTGAGATTCTATAGTCATTAAAAGGTGATGAAATCATGAACTTTTGGGTAAAGTGGTACAACCTATGCAGAGTGTGTCTAAAACTATCATGATAGTCGTGCTCCCGGCCATGAGCATCTTGGACCATCACATGATTAGAGTTATGGACCTTTAGCTTGGTTTAATGGCTGGAATTGAATTGGTAGTTGGTATTGGTTAAATAATTGGCTTTGGTACATCGAATTGATGAATTTGAGAAAAATGAGCAGTTATGAGTTGAATATGGTTTATTATTATTCATATTGGTTATTTAAGTTGAAATTGTTGTTATTAGGGTTATTTTGGAAGGACCACACTTAATAATGATATAATTGCAATTTCAACTGTTTTGAATGTACTTTTATGCAATTAGCCCATTTTATTGTTATTCCTTGTTTAAGCTACATGTCATACTTTTCGACACTTGCTGAGTACGATATGTGCTCATCATTGCTATTCCCCTGATAAATCCAGACGCATGCGACCAGGTGAAGTACTAGGAGGTCTTTGAAGAGTTCTAGGCATGTGTTTTGGCGTCAAGCTTGCCTATAGAGTTTGGAGTCATTAGTTTTTAGTTATTCCGCTGCAGTTTCATTAGAGCTTGTATTAGAGACTATTTGGTTTGTAATAAGGTATTATTATTAGTATTAGTATTTGAGACATGTTTATAATTTGTTTATCGTTTTTGAATCACTTGTGTATGTGTGTTAAACATCCTGGACACACATATGCATTACGCTTGGTTCATTTCCGGAATCAGGTGTCACACAGGTAAACACGTAAAGTGAAACTCCACAATATGTTGCAAGAAGGTAAACATTAATGAAGATCTCTACAAAAAAACATCGAGCCAGATGCCAATAAGACCAAGTATGATCTTAATCGAAAGGATGAGAGCTCCTTGAGTTGCTCGCATGGTTCACAAAAATTTCTGCATTGCGGTGACAAAATCTTATGAACTTTACATGTAACTCAGGCAGATCTAGTGACAATAGCGACATGCAGCACCACGCTACTTGGCTAGCTGCCTCATGAGGATTTGTTTCATTGCTATAACGGCCAGCCAAAATGATCAAAATGGTCCGGGGTGATGATGGTGTAGGATCCACCCATCATGGCTGGGAGGCGAGTCCCAATGAATGACTTGCACATCGTGTTGATGTCTGTGATGATCATTAGCATCTGAATCGCCCGAGCCTTCTACTCCTTAAATGAGAGCAATACATTGATAGTTTGGCATTATCACATCACAAGTTCATCTCATAGATTTATAACATGGGGTTGTATCCATAAATACTTCGTTCGAGGCAATTGGAGACTCACCTTTTCTCCTCCCATTTGGGGCACAAGAGCACTTGATGTGATGGCAGATGTACCCAGTATCACAATATAATTTTGGAAACGAACCATGATGAGCATA
Organism: Tuctoria greenei; assembly: GCA_036927565.1. Lineage (NCBI taxonomy): Eukaryota > Viridiplantae > Streptophyta > Magnoliopsida > Poales > Poaceae > Tuctoria > Tuctoria greenei. The sequence goes on from JAYESD010000008.1 coordinate 106,962,467, forward strand.
GCTGCACAGCGAAAGATATACTAATTACAAATGGAACTTATTTGAGGACCAGTGTCACATTTAACAAACTAACCAACCACACTAGAGAACATGAAGATGATCAATGGGCCGAATCTACTCGACATGGAAATGAATGATAAATCAATAAAATGGTCTAACGTCAGAGTGATGTTTGCTAGGGACGGTAAGCTTGTAAAGCAGTAGGGGACGATAGGCAACTAGTCCTTCACCGGGAGACGGGGAGGGGGGTGAGCGCCCACTCCTCACTTAGAGAAAGTAGTGGAGACCTCTTAACCCCTCCTAATTTCTTGAATGCATAGAGAAAGATTTAGGGGGGCTGGAGGTTGAAGATGACCTCGATTTTGCGATTATACTTGGAGGTACACAACAAAAACAATGTGCTTTTGCTAAACTCCGAGTACTGACGACCCCAGAACAACGCTAGTACTGAGTGTTCTGCTCCACAAGGTAAATTTGAAAAGCATGCATAACATTATAGGAAACGAACGGGTTAACAAATGATGATCTTCTCAGTGCCATACTCAACATTTGGATGCCCGATTTGCAATTGTGTGTATGATAACGGCTGGTTCTCTTTGCACGACGGAGGCAGGCCAAGACAACATTAGTACAAGACTTTGGTTGTAATGACTATGAAGTACATCAAAAGCCCTACGGACACCATACCTTAGAAAATATGACCATTAGCATGATTTCTGGTAGGTCAATTTCCACGCATTTAGTAACCTGAAGCCAAGTTAATGTCATAATCAATGTTTTGTTGATGTCATAAATAAGATAGACTAAAGAAAATGTGTGACAGTCCCAAGTAGTGGCCCTGAGGTTACCCTTGGAAAACAAAACTCATAGAGCCCAAATACTATTAGCGGAACCAGAGGGACAGCAGAAAATGGGATTAGAAATATGTAAAATGTACTCAGTCTTTTCAGTTGACGAAATAAAGCTGTGCATTTACGAGCGGCGGGTAAACTCGTAAAGTGAAACTCTGCAATGTGTCGTGAGAAGGAAACATTAATGAAGATCTCTACAAAAAAAAACATTGAGCCAGAGGCCAATAAAACCAAGTATGATCTGAATCATCGTTGCAAGGATGAGAGCTCCTTGTGTTCCTCGCATGGTTCGCAAAATTTCTTGCATAGCAGTGACAAAACTTATGAACTTTGGATGGAACTCAGGCAGATCTAGTGACAATAGAAACATGGAGCACCAAGCTACTTGGCTAGCTGCCTCATGAGGATTTGTTTCAATGCTGTAACAGCCAACCAAAATGATCAAAATTGTCCGGGTGACGATGCTGTAGGATCCACCCATCATGGCTGGGAAACGAGTCACGAAGAATGATTGGCATAGCGTGTTGGTGTCCGTGATGAACATTAGTGTCTGAATCACCCGAGCCTTCTCCTCTTTAAACGAGGGCAATACATTGACAGTTCGGCATTTTCACATCACAAGTTCAGCTCATAGATTTATAACATGGAGTAGTATCTACAAGTACTTCCTTCGAGGCAATTGGAGACTCACATTTTCTCCTCCCATCTGGGGCACAAGAGCACTTGATTTGATGATAGATGTCCCCAGCATCACAATAGAATTCTGGAAACAAACCATGATGAGCTCAGTTGCACGGTGAAAGATATACTAATTACAAACAGAACTGACTTGAGGACCAGTGTCACATCCAACAAACGGACCAACCACACAAGAGAACATCAAGATCACCAGTGTGCTTTTGGTAAACTGTGAGTATTGGTAACCATAGAACAACACTTATACTGAGCATTCTATTCCACAGGGTAAATCTGAAAGGCATGAATCAACATTACCGGAAAGGAAAGGGTCAACAATTGATGATCTACTCCTTGCCGTACTCAAGATTTGGAAGCACGATCTGCAATTGGACGCATGATAACAGCTAGTTCTCTTCGCACATCGAAGGCAGGCCAAAATGACAGTAGTACAAGACTTTTGTTGTAATAACTATGAAATACATTGAAAGCCTTAAATATGGACACCATACCTGAGAAAATATGAGCATTGGAATGATATCTGGTATGTCAATTTCCACGCATGTAGCAACCTGAAGCCAAGTTAAATTCATAATCAATGTTCTGTTGATGGCGAAAATAAGAAAGTCAAAAAAAAAAGATGTGTGACAGCCCCAAGTAGTGGCCTGAAGGTTCTTTAGAAAATAATGCTCATATATCCCAAATCCTATTAGCGTAACCAGAGGGACAACAGACAATGAGCTTAGAAATATGTGAAATGAACTCAGTCACACCAGTTGACGAAATAAAGCTGCGCAAATTGCAACAGAAGCTAAACACGTAAAATGACACTCTGTAATATGTTGCGAGAAGGTAAATATGAATGAAGATCCCTACAAAAAAACATTGAGCAAATGTTAGTAAAACCAACTATGATCTGAATCGTCAACGCAGCGATTAGAGATCCTTGTATTTCTCGCATGGTTCGCAAGAATTTCTGCATAGCGGTGACAAAATCCTATGAACATTACACGGAACTCAGGTGGACCCAGTGACAATAGCGATTTACAGCACCAAGCTACTAGGCTATCGTCCTCATGAGGATCTGTTTTATTGCTGTAACGGGCAGCCAAAATCATCGAAATGGTCGGGGTGATGATGGTATAAGATCCACTCATCGTGGCTGTGAGGTGAGTCCCGAACAATGATCGGAAGTGTGTGTTGATGCCTTTGATGAACATTAGCGTCTGAATCACTCGAGCCTTCCCCTGCTAAAATGAGAGAGATATATTTAGAGTTCGGCATTTTGACATCACAAGGTCGGATCATAGAGTTATAACATGAAGTAGTATCTATAGGTACTTTCTTTGAGACAATTGTACTAACATTTTCTCCTCTCATCTCGGCAACTCTAGCATTTGCTATGATGACAGATTTCCCCAACATCACAATATAATTCAGGAAACTAAGCATGATGGGCTCCACTGCACGGTGAAAGAAATACTAATTACAAATGGAAATGATTTGAGGACCAGTGTCACACCTAACAAACTAACCAAACACGCAAGAGAACATCAAGATCATCAATGCACCAAATCTACTCGACAAGGAAATGAATGATAAAAGTTAAAAAGGTCTAAGGTGAGAGCGATGTTTGTCAGTGGCGGTGGGCTTGTGATGCAGTAGGACACACTAGGCAACTCCTCCATCACCGATAGAGGGGAGGGGGGGGGGGGGGGGCGAGCGCCCTCTCCTCACTCAGCAAAAGTAGTGGAGCCCCCGTTAAACGCCTCCTAATTTTTTGAAGGCGCGAAGAAGGACTTAGTGGGGCTAGAGGTCGAAGATGACCTCTATTTTGCGATTATAGTGTACGTTCAGCCCTCTTATTATTTGTCGCCGTGCACCACTAGATCATATTATGCAACTGAGTCATACTTGGAGCTACACAATAAAAACAATGTGCTTTTGCTGAACTCTGAGTACTCATGACCACAAAATAACACTAGCTCTAAGCGTTCTGCTCCACAAGGTAAATTTGAAAGGCATGAATTAACATTATGGGAAATGAATAGGTCAACAATTGATGATCTACTCCATGCAATACTCAACATTTGGAAGCCCGATTTGCAGTTGGATGTGTGATAACGGCTGGTTCTCTTTGCATGTTGAAGGCAGGCCAAGACGACATTAGTACAAGACTTTGGATGTAATGACTATGAAATACATCAAAAGCCTTAGTATGGACACCATACCTGAGAAAATACGATCATTAGAATGATGTCTGGTAGGTCAATTTCCATGCATTTAGCAACCTGAAGCCAAGTTAATGTCATAATCAATGTTTTGATGATGGCAGAAATAAGAAAGACTAAAGAAGATGTGTGACAACCCCAAGTAGTGGCCTAGAGGTTACCCGGGAAAACAAAACTCGTAGAGCTCAAATCCTATTAGCGCAACTAGCAGGACAACAGACAATGAGCTTAGAAATATGTGAAATGAACTCAGTTTCATCGGTTTCGTAAAATAAAGTTGTGCAATTAGCCACGGCAGCTAAAAACGTAAGGTGAAACTTGGCAATATGTTGCAAGAAAGTAAACATATTTGAAGATCCCTACCTAACAACATTGAGCCAGAGGCCAATAAAACCATGTATGATATGAATCGTTGTTGCAAGGATGGAAGCTCCTTGTGTTCCTGGCATGGTTCACAAAAAATTTTACATAGCGGTGACAAAATCTTATGAACTTTACATGGAACTCATGCATATCTAGTGACAATAGCGGCATGCAACAACAAGCTACTTGGCTAGCTGCCTCATGAAGATTTGTTTCATTGCTGTAACAGCCAGTCAAAATGATCAAAATGGTCGAGGCGACAATGGTGTAGGATCCACCCATCATGGCTGGGAGACGAGTCCCAAAGAATGACTAACACCGCGTGTTCATGTCCGCGATGAACATTACCATCTAAATCACCCGAGCTTTCTCCTCCTTAAATGAGAGACATACATTGATAATTTGGAATTTTGACATCACAAGTCCAGCTCATAGATTTATAAAATGGAATAGTATATAAAGTACTTTCTTCGAGGCAATTGGAGACTCACATTTTCTCCTCCCATCTAGGAAACAAGAGCACTTGATATGATGACAGATGTCCCTAGCATCACAATATAATTCTAGAGACTAAACATGATCAGCTTAGCTGCACGGTGAAAGAAATATTAGTTACAAACATAATTTATTTGAGGACCAATGTCACGCCCAACGGACTGACCAACCACGCAAGATATCATCAATATAATCAATGGGTCAAATCTAATCGATACCAACATGAATAATAAATCAATAAAAAAGGTATGAGGCAAGAGCAATGTTTGATAGGGCGGTGGGCTTGTGATGCAGTAGGACATGAAGTTCAACTGGTCCTTCACTGGGAGAGGGGGAGGGGGACGACCCTTCTCCCCACTCCGAGAGAGTAGTGGAGTCCCGCTTAAGCCCTCCTAATTTTTTGAAGGCACAGAGAATAATTTAGTGGGGCTAGAGGTTGAAGATGACCTCTATGTTGCGATTATAGTGTACATTCAGCCATCTTATTATTTGTCTTTGTCCACCACTAGATCAAATGATGCAACTGAGTCATACTTGGAGCTACACAACAAAAACAATGTGCTTTTGCTAAAATCTGAGTACTGATGACCACAGAACAACACTAGTACTGAGTGTTCTGCTCAACAAGGTAAGTTTGAAAGGCATGAATTAACATTATAGGAAATGAATGGGTCAACAATTGATGATCTACTCCATGCAATACTCAACATTTAAAAGCCCAATCTGCAGTTGGATGTATGATAACGGCTCGTTCTCTTCACATGTTGAAGGCAGGCCAAGACGACATTAGTAAAAGACTTTGGCTGTAATGACTATGAAATACATCAAAAGCCTTAAGTATGGACACCATACCTGAGAAAATATGAACATTAGAATAATTTCGGGTATGTCAATTTCCACGCATTTAGCAACCTGAAGCCAAGTTAATTGCATAATCAATGTTTTGTTGATGGCAGAAAGAAAACAAAGACTAAAGAAGATGTGTGACAACCCTAAGTAGTGGCCTAGAGGTTACTCCGGGAAAACAAAACTCAAAGAGCCCAAATCCTATTAGCGCAACCAGAAGGACAGTAGACAATGGGCTTAGAAATATGTGAAATGAACTCAGTCTCGTCAATTGACGAAATAATGCTGTGCAATTAGCAACGGCAGCTAAACATGTAAAGTGAAACTCGGCAATATGTTGCAAGAAGGTAAACATATTTGAAAATCCCTACCTAACAACATTGAGCCAGAGGCCAATAAAACCAAGTATGATCTGAATCGTCATTGCAAAGATGAGAGCTCCTTCTGTTCCGTGCATAGTTCACAAAAATTTCTGCATAGGGGTGACAAAATCTTTTGAACTTTACATGGAACTCAGACAGACCTAGTGACAATAGCAACATGCAGCACGAAGCTACTTGACTAGCTGCCTCATGAGGATTTGTTTCATTGCTGTAACGGCAAGCCAAAACGATCAAAATGGTCAGGCCGACGATGGCGTAGGATCCACCCATCATGGCTAGGAGACGAGCCCGGAAGAATTACTGGCACAACGTGTTCATGCCCGTGACGAACATTACCATCTAAATAACCCGAGCCTTCTCCTCCTTAAACGAGAGACATACATTGATTTTGGAATTTTGACATCACATGTCTAGCTCATTGATTTATAAAATGAAATAGTATCTACAAGTACTTCCTTTGAGGCAATTGGAGACTCACATTTTCTCCTCCCATCTAGGGCACAAGAGCACTTGATATGATGATAGATGTCCCCAACATCACAATATAATTCTGGAAACCAAACATGATGGGCTCATCTGCACGACGAAAGAAATATTATATCTAAACATAACTGATTTGAGGACCAATGTCACACCCAAGGGATTCCAACCACGCAACAGAACATCAAGATCATCAATGGGTCAAATCTACTAGACAACAACATGAATGATGAACCAATAAAAAAGGTCTAAGGCAAGTGCAATGTTTGCCAGGGCGGTGGGCTTGTGATGCAGTAGGACATGAAGGTCAACTGGTGCTTCACCGGGAGAGGAGGAGGGGGGCGAGCGCCCCCACCCCACTCAGAGAGAGTAGTGGAGTCCCCCTTAAGCCGTCCTAATCTTTTGAAGGCACGAAGAAGTATTTAGTGGGTGCTGGAGGTTAAAGATGACCTATATTTTGCGGCTATAGTGTATGTTCAACTCTCTGATGATTTTAGTCTTCGTCCACCACTAAATCAAATGATGCAACTGAGCCATAATTGGAGGTACACAACAAAAACAATGTGCTTTTGCTAAAGTCCGAGTACTCATGACCACAAAACAACACTAGTACTGAGCGTTCTGCTGCACAAGGTAAATTTGAAAGGCATAAATTAACATTATAGGAAACGAACGGGTCAACAATTGATGATGTATAGCCATACTTAACATTTGGAAGCACTATTTGCAATTAGACGCATGATAACAACTCGTTCTTTTCGCATGTCGAACGCCGACCAAAATGACATTAGTAAAAGACTTTGTTGTAATGACTATAAAATACATCGAATGCCTTAAGTATGTACACCATACCTAAGAAAATATGAGTATTAGAAGATATCTGGTAAGTCCATTTCCACGCATCTAGCAACCTGAAGCGAAGTTAATGTCATAATAATTGTTCTGTTGCTGGCAGAAATAAGGACAACAAAAAAGATGTGTGACAACCCCATGTAGTGGCCTAGAGGTTACCCCTAGAAAACAAAACTCATAGAGCCCAAATCATATTAGCGCAACCAGAGGGACAACAAACAATGGGCTTAGAAATATGTGAAATGAACTCAGTCTCATCGGTTGACGAAAGAAGGCTGTGCAAATAGCAATGGTGGATAAACACGTAATATGAAACTCGGCAACATGTTAAAAGAAGGTAAACATATTTGAAGATTCCTACCTAACAACATTGAGCTAGAGGCCAATAAAACCAAGTATGATCTGAATCGTGGTTGAAAGGATGAGAGCTCCTTGTGTTCGTGGCATGGTTTGCCAAAATTTCTTCATAGCGGTGACAAAATCTTATGAACTTTACATGGAACTCAAGCAGACCTAGTGACAATAGCGACATGCAGCACCAAGCTACATGGCTAGCTGCCTCATGAGGATTTGTTTCATTGCTGTAATGGCCAGCCAAAATGATCAAAATGGTCGGGGTGACGATGGTGTAGGATCCACCCATCGTAGCTGGTAGGCGAGACCGGAAGAATTACAGGCACAACGTTTTGATGCTCGTGACGAACATTGCCATCTAAATCACTCGAGCCTTATCCTCCTTAAACGATAGCAATACATTGATAATTTGGCATTCTGACATCACATGTCCAACTCATAGATTTATAAAATGGAATAGTACCTACAAGTACTTCCTTCGAGGCAATTGGAGACTCACATTTTCTCCTCCAATTTGGGGCACAAGAGCACTTGATATGATGGCAAATGTCCCCAGCATCACAATATAATTCTGAAAACCAAACATGATGAGCTCAGCTAGACGGCGAAAGAAATATTAATTACAAACATAACTGATTTTAGGACCAATGTCACAGTGTAACATTCCTAATTTTCAAAATTTGGCTAATTCAAATTTAAATAAGAACTGCAGTTTTATTTCAAATCTTTTCTCCATCCACTCAAATCTTGAGGTCGAGATTCATGTTAAGGGGGTAGAATTGTAACACCCTGGTTTTCGAGTTTTGGCACATTTAAAATTTAAATAAGAATTTACAAATTAATAATAGGAAGAAAATTATTTTATAAAAGAAAAATATATAATATATGCATCTAATCTTGCATTTGCATTCATCCGTAGGTATTAAAGTTTATTTACCAGAATAAATATATTAAAAGCAATTAAATTGCCATAACAATATGAAAGGAATGAAATAAAGGAAACAAAATTTAATATGAAAGAAAAAAACAATAGTTAATAAGAATAAGAAAATATAATATAATATAAAGAAAGAAACTAACAAAGAAATAAGAAAAATAAAATAACAAATAAAAAAATAATAAAGAAAGAAAAATATAAGATATAAATATAACTAAATAAATAAATAGAAAGAAAGAATTTATATAATAGGAAAAGAAAAGATACTAATAATATATATATATATACATATATATCAATCTATAAAGAAAGAAAAATAAACATAATAAGAAAAATGGAACTTTCCAGAAGTTTTTTGGTATCTTCTTGAAGTCTTTGGAACCTTTTGGATGTCTCTAGAATTTTCGGGAGTTTTTGGAACATTCAAGAACCTTCTGGGGGAATATTCTATGACCATCTAAGGGAACTTTTCGGAAGAAGGTGTCCACGCGTCTGGGAATGTTTTTGGCAGAAAGGGGACCGCACAGGCATAAAAGAAAGAACCGCGCTAGAAAAAAAAAAGAAAAAAAGAAGCAAGCCAGCGCCGGCTGGGCTGCAGCCGACTCGGTCACGAGTCGAGCGAGCGCGCTGTGCAACCCACGCGCGCCAGCATAGGCATCCGGGTCTCTAGCCGCAGTGCCCGGTGCCGTAGGCAGCCGGGACATGTTGCCGCCTCCGGTTATAAGAGCCAGGTCCTAGGTCCTGAAGTGACGTAGAAAATTTCGTAGCCAACGTGAGTTCCTGCCACCGCCAGGAGATGAAAAAAAAAGGTGGAGAAAAACTTCAGCCGCTAGAGAAGAATAAAAAGAAAGAAAGAAAAGAAAGAGAAAGAAGAAGCCGCCGTCTGCCGGAGATCGCATCGTCGCTGTTCTTCGCGGGAGATCACTATGTTTTCGCCGTTTCTTTCATCCACATCATCCTTTCGTCTACATCAGGCCGCCGTCATCTTCATGAACGAAACTGTAGATCTCGGAGGGACACATCACGTTGTCGCTCCACAACTATGCAGACTGGATGCGCACACGATAGATTTTACAGTTTAGTTCTAAAAGATACGGATTAATCTAATACTCAAATTATACAAGGTGTAGAATTTAATTTATTCATGGGTCCATAAATCATCACTAGATCATCATAAATCAACCTAAAACTTGCAAGTTATATTAAATCATGTAAGATCAATCCATAATTTTAGATTTGACAAAATTTATATTCTCTGTATTATTTAATCTGTTTTTCAGATTAAATAAAAATATTAAGCCTAGTTAATTCATAAAGTGTCAAAATAAATCCAAAAAAATTTGTAAAAATTTAGAATAAATTCTAGTAAGTTATTAATAATATTTTCAGCATATTTAATATTCTAATATAATTATTTTGCCTCTAAATTAATTGTAATTAATTCTAGACTTCCTGAAATAAATAGTAAATCATTATAGAAAATTACTAAAAAGCTATAAAAATTTATATAACATTAATACAAGCATATTTTCTACATGCATCCACATTTTGCATATTGATTAGTGTTTGCAATGCATTTATGGTGTATGTTTGCTTGTGTATGTGGTTGATTACGAGTAGACGAGTTCGCTGAAGAGGTTACGATCGAGAAGCGATTATCCAAGACATTGATTTGCTTGACCATCAAATTGCCGAATATTAAGGAAAGTGTCCTTGACCATATCGATCCTATGTTTTAAATGTTTTGTTTGCAAAGCTGCATGCTTGTGTCAACTTGATGGGAAACCTAGAGTTTACTAGTATTGCTTGCCATCCCTTGTCGCTCGGGTTATGATGTAGAGAGTCCGGAAGGGTATTTTTCACTTTTACTCCACTTGCTAAATTAGGACTGGAAATAACCAAATCCTTGATTATGAAATATTGAACACGTGAATTATGTGGATTAATGATGATGGAATAATGGTTAATCATTTTGGTAACATGGGATTTGGGTGATCTAAGCAAGCATGGTTTTGTGGAATGGGTTGGATGGTATGGTGGTTTGCTTGCCTTAGATATAAGGACCGGTTCATGATAGAATATGAAAGGACAACAATGCCACCACAAGGCCAAGTATGAGTGCGGCGTAGCTGAATAATTAGGAGTGCCGCTAGTATTGTATGGTCGATTGTATGGCGCGATGAATGGGAGTCAAGGAGGGCTACCCTGGGATCTGCATGGCACACAAGGGGCCTGTGGGTGGGAGAATGGGATTCAAGCCTGCCAATGAAACCTTAGTGGGCCCGTACATACTAGTAGTCCCTTTTGAAAGGCTATTTTGTGATCTCTTGGCCACACACCAAATGAAGTGTGAGACGGCATAATGGAGGTTCCTGAGTCACCAAAAGGTGATGAAATTGCGAATATATGGGTAAAGTGGTGCAACCTTTGCAGAGTGTTAAAAACTATCATGATAGTCGCGCTCCTGGTTAAGAGCACTTGAATGACCTACATGATTAGAATTGGATTTTGGTTTTGGTATGGTTCGGTATGAGACTGGTTATGTCATATGGATATGGTTGGTTATGAGAAGTTATGAAATTGGCATATGATTATAATATTAATTGTTGGCTGGTTATTAATGAATTATGATATTAAACGAGGATGTTGAATATGTGATATGGTAACTAATGGGATGATGATGGGAATTAAATTCACATAGACATTTTATGATGCTTTTTACATATTTTGAATGTACTTTTTTGCAATTAGCCGATTATTATCATTCTTTGTTTTTAGCTACATGTCATACTTTCCCACACTTGTTGAGTACGACATGTGCTCATCCTTGCTATTCCCACAATTAATTCAGCTATATAAGATACTTTTGAAGATGACATGGAGTACTAGGCGTGCGTGCTACCGTCGATTGCCTGTAGAGTTGGAGTCGCCTACGCTAGATTAATTTCCGCTGCCATAAAATCAAGGTATATTTATTACTCGTCACATGGTTATTTCTATTTACCGTTTGTGATGTCAACGTGCATCTGTGAAGCGATATCCTGGGCACACATACACTGCACTTGGTTCATTATTCAGAATTAGGTGTCACAATCAGAGTCAGGTCGACCGTAGGAACGCAAGCCTAGGTAGAATGGACACCACAAAACACATAGGAACTATTTTCTTAAAGCTATTTTCCAAATTGCATCGCTGCTGCATTTTTCTTTTGCAAATTCAGCCACTTTAAGACATTACTGGCTACTGCATTTTACTTTCTAATTCAACCGCTTTTTAACGTATTTGCTGCTACGTTTTTTACATCTTCTCTACTAATGTTCTTGTTAATATATATATATATATATATATATATATATATATATATATATATATATATATATATATATATATTGCTGCTGCATTATTTTGATGAATTGCCTACATGCTGCTGTAATTTTTTCCCTCCCTTTTTGCTGATGTACACTCTCTTTTCTTCAAATTGCTACTGCAACCTTCACACTATTTCACCTCTCGTCTCAAATGATTTTTTGTTGAGAACATAGGATTTATTTTTGAAAATCGTCGTTTAAAAATTTCCCGTTCTCCGACTTATTTCGACTTCTTTCTTTCCTCCATTCATATCCAACACACTTCTTTTGCACAAAGTTTAGATAACAACACTAGCATTCTTAAGGAAATAGGAGTAGGAGCAATTGAAAAGAAATCGGAAGGGTACATGTCTAGAGGAGAAGACATTCAAGACACACTTCACATGGAAGAGCAACTGTTTGCTAATGTAAAGAAGATGATAACCCCACCTTTGGCCGTAATTACGAAAATGTTGTGTCTCGTAATTAGGAATCAGGACTACCCTTGAATAAGTTGTAATGAAAACGCTTAGTTCGTTAGTGTGCTTGCTTAGGTTTGATGTGATGATTGTATGTTTGATTGCTTTGTGTGTATGCTTGGATGTGCGTTGTGGAAAGCTTTATCATTTATCCACATCCTCATTCATTATATAAATAAAGTGTCATTAGGATCATATACCTTGATGCATGCATATAGATTAGGATTCCTTCTATCTGTGTTTTATCGTTCAACCTCTACTTCAATGGAAGACAGAAACAACTAGAGGAATCACTACTCCGAAGGAAGCTACATGAGAGAATGATGACGATATCAACATAAAATTTTTCTTTACCTATTCTCTAATCACTCTAAATCTCTAGGGCGAGGTTCCTGTTAAGGGGGTAGATTGTAACATCTCCAATTTTCAAAATTTCGCTAATTCAAAATTAAATAAGAACTGCAGTTTTATTTCAAATATTTTCTCCGTCCACTCAAATCTCAAGGGCGAGATTCATGTTAAGGGGGTTAGGATTGTAACACCATGATTTTTGAGTTTTGGCACATTTAAAATTTAAACCACAATTTACAAATTAATAATAGGAATAAAATTATTTTATAGAAAATATAAAATATATGTATCTCATCTTGCATTTGCATTCATCCCTAGGTATTAAAGTTTATTTACCAGAATAAATACATTAAAAGCAATTAAATTTCCATAAAAAATATGGAAGGAATGAAATAAAGGAAAGAAAATTAAATATGAGAGAAAGAAACAATAGTTAATAAGAATAATAAAATAAAATATAATATAAAGAAAGAAACTAACAAAGAAATAAAAAAGGTAATATCAAATAATAAAGAAAGAAAAATATAAGATATAATTATAACTAAATAAATAAATAGAAAGAACGAACTTATATACCAGGAAAATAAACGATACTAATATATATATATATATATATATATATACATAAATCATTCTATAAAGGAAGAAAAATATAATAAAAAAATAGAACTTTCTAGAAGTTTTATGGAACCTTCTCGAAGTTTCTAGAACCTTCTAGAAGAGTTTTCAGAACATTTTAGAAGCTTTTTGGGGAATCTTCTAGAACCTTCATGGGATCTTTCCGGGGGAAGGCGTCCATGCGTCTGGGAATGTTCTAGGCAGAAAGGGGACCACACCGCAAAAAAAAAAAGAATCGTGCTAGGAAAAAGAAAAAGAAAAAAAGGAAGCAAGCCAACGCCGGCCGGGCTGCACCCGACTCGGTCACGAGCTGAGCGGGCGCGCCGTGCCACCTGCGCGCGCCAGCTTAGGCAGCCGGGTCTCTTGCCGTGGCGCCTGGTGCGTTACGCAGCCAGGACACATTGCCGCCTCCGTTTATAAAAGCTAGGGCTTCGGTCCTCAAGCAACTTAGAAAATTTCTTAGCAACCTTGAGTTCTAGCCACAGCCAAGAGAAGAAAGAAAAGGGGAGAAAAACCCTAGCCGCCAGGGAAGAAAAAAGTGGAGAAAGAAGAGGAAGAGAAGGAAGGAGCCGCCGTCCGTCGGAGATTGCATCGTCGCCGTTCTTTGCGGGAGATCGCTACGTCATCGCCGTCTCTTTCATATACGTCATGCTTTCGTCTACGTCAGGCCGCCGTCATCTTCATCAACGAAACTCTAGATCTCGGAGACACACGTCACGCCGTAGCTACACGACTGTCCAGACTAGATGCACACACGGTAGGTTTTACAGTTTATGTCTAAAAGACACATATTAATCTAATACTCAAATTATACAATGTGTAGAATTTAATTTATTCATGCATCTATTAATCATCACCAGATCATCATAAATAAACCTAAAACTTGCAAATTAGATTAAATCATATAAGATCAATCTGTTATTTTAGATTTGACTAAATTTATATTTTTAGTATTATTTAATCTGTTTTTCAGATTTAATAAAAAAGATTAAGTTTACTTAATTCATAAAGTATCAAAATAAATATAGGAAAATTTCTAAAAAATTAAAATAAATTCTAGTAAGTTAATATTATCAGCATATTTAATCTTCTGAAATAATTATTTTGCCTCTGAATTAATTGTAATTAATTCCAAACTTGCTCAAATAAATAGTAAACCATTATAGAAAAGTACTAAAAAGCTACACAAATATATATAATATTAATACAAATATATTATCTACATGCATCCATATTTTGTATATTGATTAGTGTTTGCAATGCATTTATGGTGTATGTTTGCTTGTGTATGTGATTGATTACGAGTAGACGAGTTCGCTCAAGAGGTTATGATCGAGAAGCGATTATACTAGGATCTTCATGCGCAAGACTTTCATTTGCTTGACCATCAAATTTCAGAATTTTAAGGCAAGTGTCCTTGACCATATTGATCCTATGTTTTAAATGTTTTGTTTGCAAAACTGCATGCTTGTGTCAACTTGATGGGAAACCTATTTGTAGGAGTTTACTAGTATTTCTTGACATCTCTTGTTGCTCGGGTTATGATGCAGAGAGTCGGGATGGGTATTTTTCACTTTTGCTCCGCTTGCTAAATTGGGATTGGAACTAACCAAATGCTTAATTATGAACTATCGAACAATTGAATTATGTTGATTAATGATGATGGAATAATGGTGAATCATTTTGGTAACATGGGATTTGGTTGACCTAAGCAAGCATGGTTTTGTGGAATGGGTTGGATGGTACGGTGGTTTGCTTGCCTTGGATCTAAGGATCGGTTCATGAGAGAATATGACAGGATAACAGTGCCACCACAAGGCCAAGTATGGGTGCGGCATAGTTGAATAATTAGGAGTGCTTCTAGTATTGTATTGACCATTGGATGGCACGGGGAATCAGAGTCAAGAAGGGCTACCTAGTATCTGCATGGCACACAAGAGGGACCGTGGGTGGGAGAATGGAGATTCAAGTATGCCAGTGAAACCTTAGTGGGCTTGTACATACTAGTAGTCCTTTTTGAAAGGCTACTTTGTGATCTCTTGGCTACACACCAACGGAAGTGCGAGACGGCATAATCGAGGTTCCTTAGTCACCGAAAGGCGATGAAATCATGAACATGTGGGTAAAGTGGTACAACCTCTGTAGAGTGTTCAAATTTATCATGATAGCCGTGCTCCCTGTTAAGAGCGCTGGATGACCTACATGATCAGTATTGGATTTGGGTTTTGGGATGGTTCGGTATGAGAATGGTTATGTCATATGCATATGGTTGGATATGAGAAGTTATGAAATTGACATATGATTATAGTATTAATTGTTGGCTGGTTATTAATGAATTATGATATTAAATGAGGATGTTGAACATGTGATATGGTAATTACTGGGGTTTTGATGGGAATTAAATTCACATAGACATTTTAGGATGCTTTTTACATATTTTGAGTGTACTTTTCTGCAATTATCCGATTATTATATTTCCTTGTTTTAGATACATGTCATACTTTCCCACACTTGTTGAGTACGACATGTGCTCACCCTTGCTATTGCCACAATTAATTCAGCGACATGAGATATTTTGGAAGACAATATGGAGTACTAGGCGTGCATGCTACCATCGATTGCCTGTGGAGTTGGAGTCACCTACGCTAGATTATTTTCCACTTCCATAGAATCAAGGTATATTTATTATTTATGACATGGTTATTTCTATTTAGTATTTGTGATGTTAATGTGTTTGTGTGAAGCAACATCCTAGGCACACATACACTGCACTTGGTTCATTTTTCAGAAGCGGGTGTCACACACGCCCAATGGACTGACCAACCACGCAGAAGAACATCAAGATCATCAAGATCAACATCAGAAGTGGGTGTCACACTCGCCCCCTCCTACTCTCTACTCAACAACGACATGAATGACAAATCAATAAAAAAGGTTTGAGGCAAGAGCAATGTTTGCCAGGGCAGTGGGCTTGTGATGCAGTAGGACATGAAGGTCAACTAGTGCTTCACCGGGAGAGGGGGAGGGTGTGAGCGCCTCCTCCCCACTCCGAGAGAGTAGTGGAGTCCCCCTTAAGCCCTCCTAGTTTTTTTGAAGGCACAGAGAAGGATTTAGTGGGTGCTGGAGGTTGGAGATGACCTCTATTTTGCGATTATAGTGTATGTTCAACCCTCTTATGATTTTAGTCTTCGTCCACCACTAGACCAACTGATGCAACTGAGCGATACTTGAAGGTACCCTACAAAAACAATGTGCTTTTGCTAAACTCTGAGTACTGATAACCATAGAATAATACTAATACGGATTGTTCTGCTCCAGAAGGTAAATTTGAAAGGCATGAATCAACATTACAAGAAATGAACGGGTCAACAATTGATGATCTACTCCTTGCCATTCTCAACATTTGGAAGCACGATCTGAAATTTGACGCATGATAACAGCTCGTTCTCTTCTCATGTGGAAGGTCGGCCAAAATGACATTAGTACAAGACTTTCGCTATAATGACTATTAAATACATCCATAGCCTTAAGTATGGACACCACACCTAAGAAAACATGAGCATTAGAATGATATCTGGTAGGTCAATTTCCACGCATCTAGCAACCTGAAGCCAAGTTAATGTCATAATCAATGTTCCGTTGATGGCTGGAATAAGAAAGACAAAAAAAGATGTGTGAAAGCCCGAAGTAGTGGCGCAGAAGTTAACCCTGGAAAACAAAACTCATAGAGCCGCAATCCTATTACGCAACCAGAGCGACAAAAGACAATGGCTTAGAAATATGTGAAATGAACTCAGTCCCGTCGATTGATGAAATAAAGCTGTGCAATTAGCAACGGCAGCTAAACACGTAAAGTGAAACTCGGCAATATGCTTCAAGAAGGTAGACATATTTGAAGATCCCTACCTAACAACATTGAGCCAGAGGCCAATAAAACCAAGTATGATCTGAATCGTCGTTGCAAGGATGAGAGCTCCTTGTGTTATGGCATGGTTCGCAAATTTTTTTTTTGCATAGCGGTGACAAAATCTTATGAACTTTACATGGAACTCAGGCAGACCTATTGACAATAGCAACATGCAGCACCAAGCTACTTCACTAGCTACCTCATGAGGATTTGTTTCATTGCTGTAACGGCCAGCCAAAATGATCAAAATGGTCTGGGTGACGATGGTGTAGGATCCACCCATCACAGCTGGGACGCGAGTCCCGAAGAATTATTGGCACAACGTGTTGATGCTCGTGACGAACATTACCATCTAAATCACCCGAGCCTTCTCCAGTTTAAACGAGAGCAATATAATGAAAATTTGGCATTTTGACATCACAAGTCCAGCTCATAGATTTATAAAATGGAATAGTATCTAGAAGTACTTCCTTCGAGGCAATTGGAGACTCACATTTTATCGCCCCTTCTAGGGCAAAAGGACACTTGATATGATGACAGATGTCCCGGCATCACAATATAATTCTGGAAACCAAACATGAGAAGCCCAACTGCACGGCCAATGAAATATTAATTACAAACATAACTGATTTGAGGACCAATGTCACACCCAACGGACTGACCAACCACACAAGAGAACATCAGCATCATCAATGGGTCAAATCTACTCAATAACAGCATGAATGATAAATCAATAAAAAAGGTCTGAGGCATGAGCAATGTTTGCCAGTGCAGTGGGCTTGTGATGCAGTAGGACATGAAGGTCAATTGGTCCATCACCAGGAGAGTGGGAGGGGGGCGAGCGTCCCCTCCCCACTCCGAGACAGTAGTGGAGTCCCTCTTAAGCCCTCCTAATTTTTTGAAGGCACCAAGAAGGATTTCATGGGTGCTGGAGGTTGATGATGACCACTATTTTGTCATTACATTGTATGTTCAACCCTCTTATGATTTTAGTCTTCGTCCACCACAAGACTAAATGATGCAACTGAGCGATACTTGGAGGTACACTACAAAAACAATGTGCTTTTGCTAAACTCTGAGTACTAATAACCATAGAACAACACTAATACTGAGCGTTCTCCTCAAGAAAGTAAATCATAAAGGCATGAATCAACATTACAAGAAATGAACATTTCAACAATTGGTGATCTACTCCTTGCCATACTCAACATTTGGAAGCACGATCCATAATTGGACGCATGATAACGGCATGTTCTCTTCGCATGTCGCAAGCTGGCCAAAATGACATTAGTAGAAGACTTTGGTTGTTATGAATATGAAATACATCAAAAGCCTTAAGTATGGACACCATACCTAAGAAAATATGAGCATTAGAATGATACCTTGTAGGTCAATTTCCACGCATCTAGCAACCTGAAGCCATGTTAATGTCATAATCAATGTTTTGTTTGTCGGTACCCTAGAAACCGTACACCCCCTGAGGTCACAAAGATCTCAAAAGAAAGTCATCTACTTGGTTTGAAGACCCTCGAAGGTCCACATGTCAGACATAACCGGACCCGCTTCTCCAACATGGTTAATCCCTGGGTCGCCACGTGTACTACCAAATCGGAGCTACCGCCCACAAGGGGGAAGCTCCGGACCATGTACCGAAATGGCACCCCCGGACTTAGCCCCTGACCGAGAGAAGCTCCAGACCTGACACGTGTCGGGTAGTCCCGGAGCTACCTGTTTCCCACAGCAAGCTCCGGAGCTGCCACGTGTCCGACCGTCGGATCTTCAGCTTCTAACCTCCGGAAGACCCCACAACGGCTCCGGATCTTCCAAGGAGAGCCAAGGACTTCAAGACCCGATTAAGTGTCATTAATACCATATTAATGACACTTAAACGGACGATCTAACACCAGTAACGGTGCTGTCAAAGCCCGTTATAGGATCATTAAGAGCAATTAAACGTGTATCAATACTAGTAACCGCCGGGGCCACATGTCGGGCCAGGCTAACCTGTAACGGCCTGCCCTTGTACTATAAAAGGACAGGCCGATGATACACAGAGAGAGACTCAGACGGATACACGCGCCTCAGATGCTCATATAGCCAATACAACACCAACACACCCGTGGAGTAGGGTATTACGCTCAGGCGGCCCGAACCACGTAAACTCTTGTGTCTCCTGTGTCAACTCTATTCACCTTCTTGAATCTCCGCGCGCCCACACCAAACATCAAACTCCCCTATCACTTTAGTAGTGTAGGGAGATCTGCCGGTTCCAAACCACCGACAGTTGGCGCGCCAGGTAGGGGGGCGCCTGAGATTTCAAGAATGGTGAACTCTGCTGCTGGATCATCCAATGGCCAACCTGCCGCTCAGGCTGTTGGGGGCAATCCCTCCAACAGGCAGCCACCAGCAGGAGCCTCAGCACCAGCAGGAGTCACACTCCCACCACCACTGTCTCCTCCAGCAAATCGTGCTGAACAACGGGATGGTGCGCCGGCGTTGCTTACTGCGTCGGCAAATCATGACAACCCGGAACATGCGCTCCATGCAGCGCGTGCTCTTCTACAGCGCCCGCCACCTCCGGATGCATCTCGGGATGCACTGGAGCAGTGGAGGGCCGATGTGGAGAATTTGGTTGCAGCAGCAGCCAAACGCCTCAGCAATCAGGGTCCTCCTCCTTCAGGAAGAGCCCCGTTGCAGCGATGGACTTTGTCTGGAAGACTTGGTCCGCATGTCTCTAACAGCAGGAGACGTGCTGCGTCACAACAAGTGACGTCATTGCCCTCCGGAGCTCAACGCACTCACACGGTATCCAAGCTTTCGAATCATGACCTCCGGGTGGAGCTTGATCGCCGATACCGCCAGCAGGACGACCGAGTCCATATTGAGCGTGCCCGTGAAAGATGGGAAGCTCAGGACCTTTCTACTCCTAAAGGAGTAGGAGGAGGCTGTTCAGCCTTGGCCATGCATCTGCGCATGGTTAGATGGCCACAGAAGTTCCGGCCTCACCTGCCGGAAAAATTCGACGGGACTGTCAATCACGCCGAATTCCTTCAGATATACCCCACTGCAATCTTGGCAGCCGAAGGAAATGAGGCCGTGATGGCCAATTACTTTCCAGTGGCCTTAACTGGGATTGCCAGGTCCTGGTTTATGAGCCTTCCACCCAACTCTATCAACAGTTGGGAGGAGCTGTGCCATCAGTTCACTGCCAACTTTGGGAGTTCATACACCCGGCCAGGCACTGAACTGGACCTTTTTGCGGTCGTGCAAAAAGGGGGAGAATCCTTGCGGTCATTCATCCAAAGGTTCTCTCAGGTACGAAACACTATCCCTTCTATCTCTACCGCCTCTGTCATTGTGGCATTCAGACAGGGTGTACGGGACAAGAAGATGTTGGAGAAACTGGCGATCAAGGAGATCACCAGTGTCACAGAACTCTTCAGCTTGGCTGACAAATGTGCCTGAGCTGCGGAGGGCCGTGAGATGCACTCCAAATCGACCTCGGAGGTTCACAAAAAACCATCCAAAGAATAAGCCGCTACCTCCGGGAGTGGCAAGAAGAAAAAGAAGACCAACGGCAAGAAGAAGTCGTCAGCCGGCACATCCAATGTTGCAACCCGGAGCTGCAGCAGCTGCAATATTGGATGTGCCATTTTGGGTCCGGGGGCCATCACCCCACTCAGAAGACGGTGGCAAACACAAAGTGTGGTTTCCCATTCACGAGACGGGCAGCCACAGTTTGGAAGACTGCCGGGAGGTCCAAAACCTTGCCGAGCGCTACAGCAAGCGCCGGGAAGAATCTCCTTTCCGACAGAGGGAAGGAAAGCAAAAGGTCGACGAAGCTCCGACTGAAGAGGAGTTAGGGTTCCAGGATCCCAAAAAGGTCCTGAAGGCCGTCTACACCTCCGTCGACGATGATTCTGACGTCTCTGACAACGAGCGTCGGAAGACCATGAACACCATATTTGGTGGATCATGGGATATCACCTCCCGTCGCGTCATCAAGACTATGCGTCGGGATATGGCCGCTGTAGCCCCTACAGTCAGGCCAGAACCCCACCGAAAGTGGATGGACATGACCATCACTTTTGATGCTTCGGATTGTCCCCGGAGCATGGTTGGAGCAGGACAGTTACCCTTGATGGTATCGCCTACCATCAACAACATCCAGCTCCACCACATCATGGTAGACGGAGGTTCAGGGCTTAACCTCATCAGCTTCGAAGCTTTCACTAAGCTTCAACTCCGACATTCGGATCTCCACCCCTCTCGACCTTTCTCCGGATTAGGTCCGGGGGCCATCACCCCACTCAGAGCTATTACTCTCCCTGTTACCTTCGGGACACGGGAGAAGTATCGCACCGAGAAGTTGGTCTTCGATGTCGCGCATATCAACTTACCCTTCAATGCCATTTTGGGTAGACCTGCCCTGTACAAATTCATGGCGGCTGCTCATTATGGCTATCTGGTGTTGAAGATGCCAACGCCAGTAGGCGTTCTCCGGATCTACGGAGATCGCACTGCCGAAGTAACTGCACTGGAAGAACTCCATGCGCTCACCACGGCACAAGAGGAGGACTCCAGGCAGGAGCAAGCTCCAAAACCCCCGAGCATTTGCCAACAAGGCTCGACTTCTGCACCTCGAGTGCAGCCAAGCGGCGACACCGACATTCCCGTCAAAGTCGTCCAAATTGGTTCCGATGCCGCTCAAACCACCCGTATATCGGGAGGATTGAACGACAAATAGGAACTCGCGCTCATCACTTTCCTCCGGGCTAACGTTGACGTGTTTGCTTGGCAACCGTCACAAATGCCTGGGATCCCCAGGGAAGTGATTGAGCACAATCTGAAGATCTACCCCGATGCCCGGCCTGTGCATCAGAAGCCTCGGAAGCAATCCATAGAGCGGCAGAACTTCATCCGACAAGAAGTAAAGAAGTTGCTCGAAGCTGGATTCATCCGAGAAGTCTTCCATCCAAAATGGCTGGCAAATCCAGTCGTTGTGCCCAAGGCCGGCGGGAAGCTTCGGATGTGCATCGACTACACCACACTAAATAAGGCATGTCCAAAAGATCCATTCCCACTACCTAGAATAGATCAGATAGTGGATTCCACCTCCGGGTGTGAATTACTATGCTTCCTAGATGCATATTCCGGATATGATCAAATCAGGATGTCTAGGGAAGATGAAGAGCATACTTCATTCATCACAGTAGATGGATTGTATTGTTACACAGCCATGCCCTTTGGTCTCAAGAATGCAGCTTCAACTTTTGTACGAGCTATGTACAAAACTTTTGAAGAACTTATTAGAGACATAGTGGAAGTGTACATCGATGACATCGTGGTCAAGGTCAGGAACAAGGAATCACTCCTTGACACTTTGCAGGCTGTCTTCAACAAGCTACGGGCCACCCGCACGAAGCTAAACCCAGACAAGTGTGTCTTTGGGGTTAGCTCTGGAAAACTTCTTGGTTTCCTGGTAAGTCACCGGGGCATAGAAGCTAATCCGGCGAAGATTAAGGCCATTGAAGACATGCGGCCACCAACCCGCATCAAGGACGTCCAAAAACTAACTGGATGTCTAGCAGCCCTCAGCCGGTTCATCTCAAGACTGGCAAAACGGGCACTTCCCTTCTTCAAGCTATTAAGGAAGTCCGGACCATTCCAATGGTCCGAAGAAGCAGAAAAGGCATTCCAGGAGCTGAAACTGTTCCTCACTACCCTACCAATTCTGGTAGCTCCGAACCCTGGTGAGCCTTTATTGCTTTATATTTCAGCTATTGACGAAGTCGTCAGTATGGTTCTGGTCGCGGAGAGACCAGAACTACCCCACACCAAGGAATCCAGACCCCTTCGGGAAGGTCCAGAGGTTCCTGAAAGTGAGTCTGGGTCTCAGCTCTCATATTCAAATCCACCAGAAGTTGTTTCAGGAGACCTAGACCCCTCCGGGGGGGTGCAGGTCATTTCTGAAGAAGCTCCGGGTTACTCTAGCCAGAACCGGGAGGTCCCCGAAGAAAATCCGGACCTTTCTGAGAGGGTTCGGGCCAGTGAAGAGGAAGCTTCGGACCCCTCCGGGAGGGTCCGAACCATTCAACGCCCTGTTTACTTCATTAGTGAAGTATTGCATGATGCCAAGACTCGATACCTAGATGTGCATAAGCTGCTCTATGCAGTTCTTATTGCCTCCAGGAAGCTTCGACATTACTTCCAAGCTCACAAAGTCTCAGTTGTGACCTCCTATCCACTTCGAGCAATCTTGCATAATCCCAATTCAACTGGGTATATTGCAAAGTGGGCAGCGGAATTGGCCAAATTTGATCTTGATTTATTTCAAGACAAGCAGTCAAGAGTCAAGCATTGGCAGATTTTGTAGCAGAATGGACTCCCTCTCCATCAAACCCTGGGGGCCCCAGTGAGCAGAAGACGGAGCATCAAGCTCCAACCTTCACTGAGCCTCACTGGACCCTCTACTTTGACGGCTCCATGCAGAAGCAGGGGGCCGGAGCTGGAATCCTTCTCCTTGCACCAACTGGGGAGAAGGTGAAATACATGGTAACCTTGACTTCAAGGCAACCAACAACATGGCAGAGTATGAAGCACTCATCTACGGACTAAAGGTGGCACTGTCATACGGTGTCAGACAACTGCTGGTAAAAGGAGATTCACAGCTCATCATCAAGCAGGTGAAGGGTGAATGCTCCTGCAACAATCTCCAGCTAGCTGCTTACCTCCTAGAAGTCCAGAGGCTTCAGAAGGACTTTGAAGTCCTAGACCTCCACCATGTTCAGCGTGCCCACAACGCTGAAGCCGACGAACTCTCGACGAAAGCGTCAACCGGAGCTCCGGCTCTTGACGGAACTTTTGTCCGGAGATTGTCGAAACCCACAGCTCAGCCTGCCGAACTGAGCAAAGGGGGCGAGATCAGCATCCCGAAGCTGACAGTCCCGATGGCCCTGTTACCATGGCAGCTATCAAGGGTCGTAGGTGCTGCCGGAAGCTCCGAGCAACCCAGCACGCAAGACTCAAATGCTCAAGTTAGTTCCGATGCATGGATCTCGGAGATTCGGAACTACTTGGAAGACAACATCCTTCCTGACGATGATGTATCCGCTGACCGGGTAGTCAGATTGGCTAAAAGATACACACTGGTAGAAGGGGATCTCTACCGGTGCGGTGCCAACGGCATCCTAATGCGTTGCATCACAAGGGAAGAAGGCTGCGAGCTCCTCGCAGAAATCCATGGAGGTGAGTGTGGGAGCCATGCGTCTTCCCGCACGCTAGTTGGTAAAGCCTTTCGGCATGGCTTCTACTGGCCTACAGCACTCCAGGATGCAACTGAGCTGGTGAAAAAATGCAAAGCATGCCAATTTCATGCAAAGCAAATTCACACTCCGGCTCAGTCCTTACAAATGATACCTCCTACATGGCCCTTCGCTGTGTGGGGGATGGACATCTTGGGACCTTTCCCAAGAGCCGTCGGAGGTTATAAGTTCCTGTACGTCGCCATTGACAAGTTCACCAAGTGGCCGGAAGCAACTCCAGTTGTGACAATCAACAAACAATCAGCTATCAACTTTCTACAGTCCATTGTATGCAGATTTGGAGTTCCAAACAAAATCATCACTGATAATGGGACCCAATTCACAAGCTCCGCATTCCAAGGATACTGCGAAGACCTCGGCATACAGGTTTGCTACGCCTCCGTAGCTCACCCAGCCAGCAATGGCCAAGCCGAGAGAGCAAATGCTGAAATCCTTAAAGGACTCAAAACGCGCACCTATGAGCACTTGAAAAAACATGGAGCAAACTGGATCGAAGAGCTTCCGCCCACTCTATGGGCAAACATGACATCTTCAAACCGGTCAACCGGAGAGACACCCTTCTTTCTGGTGTACGGAGCTGAAGCAATCCTTCCTCCGGAAATCTCCTTGGGTTCACTCCAAGTCCGGACCTTCGACCAAGCTGCGCAGGACCAGCTCCGGCGTGAAGACCTAGACCTCCTTGAGGAGCGAAGGTGCCAAGCAGCTGTTCGGAATGCCCGATATCGTCAAGCCTTACGGCGTTATCACTAGCGGCATGTACACAACCGACAGCTTGAGGAAGGCGATCTGGTGCTACGGAGAATACTATCCAGAGAAGGGCTAAACAAACTCTCCCCCGGCTGGGAGGGGCCCTTCCGAGTGATCAAAGTATCCCGTCCCGGAAGCGTTCGCTTGGCTACTGAGGATGGGACACCTCTCCCAAATCCTTGGAACATCGAGCACCTCCGTAAGTTCTACACTTAACACCACGGAGCTGAGTCTTGAGTAACTTGAGATGTATGTTATAGAGTCATTGTACAGAGTTGGGTAGTTCCTCCGGGAGAACAGCCAGACCTTTCCCAAAAGGTCCGCAAAGTTCATGCAGCACTTGTCACAGTCTCCGGACTAAAAGTGTGGCTAACTACCCTGGGTCAAACGAGAAATGAAACACGCTTAGCCTGGTTTCGTACCCTAAGAGTGTACTTGTTTCCCCTGTACCCCGGACTTATAATGAAAGACATTTTCATGTGAAATATACTCCACGTGTATTTATTTTGTACAGGCTCAACATTTTTCTTCTTCTCTTTCTTGTCTATAACGAAGATGTGCATTTCTTAAGAAATTTTAGTTCGACTGGTTTATATTCGATTCGAGTTGTATTGTCAGTTCTTTTGGATTCAAATATCGTTCAAGGTCAACTCGCCTGAAAGCCGCCAAGCCAATCTAGGGCCGGAGTGTGCTATCGACTTAGCCTGGTCAAGCACCCTAAGTACGCCACACTACCTACACCCCTACAGGCCAAAGTAAGGAGGGTCCATGAGCAGTTGGATTTAAAAGAAAAGACATCACATTCGGTTGTATTTAGAATCACGTTTGAATTAAAATCTTCTTGAGAGTCATAAGTCACAACGAAGTTATAGACAAGAAACAAATTTTACTATTTTTCTTGGCTTAAGTGTGCAGGAAAAATAAAGTATACATTGATGGAGAAAAGTCGGAGCTAACTAAGCTCCGACATCCCGGAGGGTTAACTATCGATGCTCTACGCGTTGATAGAGACTATTGCCGGAGCTACTAAGCTCGAGCAATGGACAATGCCGGAGCTTCTAAGCTCCGACAACCTCGGGAGGCCTTTACCATCGAAGACTTCGAACCTAAATTCTACAAGTTCGGAGCAAAAGAGTCTTCAACAATGCACGATATCCTCTTGGTACATGTTCACAATCAAATTGTGTACATCTACCTGGGGGCCAAGGGAAGACAAAAGTGTTGAAGACAAAAAAGTGAAATTCGCAAAATTTGGGGATTTCATTTATCTGGAGACAAGAGATTACATCTGGAGACAAGGGATTACAAAATTGAGGAAGAAGAAGAGAAAATACAAGTGAGAAGTACAGGGATGGTCCTAGACCATATGGAAGAATTGGGCGACCTTCTGGGCAACCTCCGATATGCTGGCTCGGGTAGCTTCGCCTTCTCCTTCGACGGGACCTTCAAGCACCGGGTCCAGAGGAAATTGGGAGTTCCGGCTGGTGTAGCACGTCAACACATACTCTGCGATGTTCTTCGCCAGGGATTGCCCCTCAACCTCCAACTGGTCCGCGATGACATCGCCCACCTTGGAGAGCTTGCTACCTGCTGAGCTCAACGACTGCAACGCTAGGTCCAGCTCTGGCTCCGGATCATCCGGGGCGCACGGGGCTGAAACCCATCGGTGTCAGCGCATCATTGGCCTTGCCCAGGAACTCCCAAATCTGTAGGGAGTTTGCAGTCCTCAAGCCCTTCAACTCTTCTAAGGACCTCCTGGCCGCCGTCAGTTCGGAATTCTCACAGGCGAGGCGCTCAACTTCTTTGGCGTTTTGCTGAATCTTTTCAGCAACCTGCCTTTCGAGTTGTCCGAGCTCCTCCTCCCGGAGGTGGATCTTGTTCCGGCGCTCGACCAGGTCCTTCTCCCTACCCCTCACTTTTTTCTCCCGGGCAACAAGGGCACACTCTTGTTCGTAGAGTTCCTACCCTCGCACCCAGGTATTCTCCTCTTCCTCTTGGCAGCGCTCTTCCAATTTCTTGGCGCGCTCCTCGAGGCCCTTGTCAGCCAGAGCTACTTTCTCGGCGAGCTCCTCTTCCCTCCTCAGGACGTCATCCCACAGCTCCAGGAGTTTCTGCTCTTCATCCTCGAGCCGTCTCTCCCTCTCTTCAAGTGCCTCTCGGCGCTTGATGAGTGCAGTGTTAATGGCCTCAAGCTGTTCATGCGGAGCATCGGCCGCGTTATTGGCAGCTTTGGCCTGATCGTAGATCTCCCAGGATTGAGCGTCGAGGGCATGAGTCATGCTCTCCCTGTCATCCAGTAACTTGCCCCAGTACTCCAGGCGGACCTTCTCCCGTTTGATCCACTCCTTGTCATCCGCTGGCCTCGACTGAGCCAGCTTGGTCTCAAAGTAGAGCCGGTTACGCCACTGCCTAAGGGTTTGGCACTCCTCTTCAAGAGCCTTGCTGTCGTGGAAGAAGGCTAGCTGGACTTGACGCAGACTGGAACATGCGTTGTCAATGGACAGCGACAACGGGATTGGCTCCGGACCTGCTCGGGTCTCCTCCGCTGGTTCCAGCGGGTCTTCAGATACAAAAATTGGGTCCCACTCTACAAGAGTGGTCCCCTAGGACTCCATAGCACTAGGGCTGTCCTCCGGGATGGCCTCAGTCGCTATCAAAGAAGGCCCAGCCGCCAAATCTTTGTTCACCCCCTCAGACTGGGGGCCAGCGACTTCGCTGGGGCACTCCAGCTCGGCCGCAGGAACCTCCGGTGTCATCGCTTCCGGAGTAGGAGCCGCTGCTGGCTCCGGTCTGGGCACCTCTTCTGACGGAGGCTCAAGCTCTGTCGCCTCTTAAACCACGGGCACAGGAGCCGGAAGATCTTCAACATCGTCCGAACCTGTGACCGGAGCTCCAACAATAACTGACTCAGCTGCCGGTGCTTCGGAAGTAGCCGGCCCAACTGCCGGAACTACCTCATGTTCCGGCTCGCATGCCGGGGCTTCAACAATTTCCGGCTCTGAAGCCGGGATTACTTCTTCCTCTGGCTCAACAGCCGGAGCTTCCATCATTGCAGCACCAGGACCCGGAGCTTCAACCTCCGGGACATGTGCCGCTGGCATGTCTTCACGCCCGTGGTCCGGCGCTACCACGGGAACTCCTGGGGACGAGTCGAGGTCCATGACCACGACAGCCGGCGCCGGAACTGTCGCAGCCTCAGCCACCACTTGGGGCGGCGGTGGAACAGGGGCAGAAGCTCCCACCCCCGCGGCCTCAGACGCTGTGGCCGATGGTAGAGCCTCGCTTCCCTTCTTGGGGACGCTGCAGACGATGGACGAAGAAAATTAGCAAACAGTTGCTACAATTAAAATAATTATACAAGGTAGAGATTAAAAATTACCTTGGGAGGCTTTCGCACCAACTTGCGCGGAACCTTTTTCCCGGGCGCTCTGGGCTGGCCACAGTCGGCGTAGGAGCTCCGGAAGGCCCCCCGGAACTTGTCGCGGCCACGGGTCTTTCTCGGGTTGAGGCTCCTCTCGATCGGGAAGAACCCCCGGACCTGGAGGCCTCCACCGGCCCAGGAGCTGGAGTTGTTCGACCGGAGCTAGCGCTCCGAGAGGACCCCACTGCAGGAATAGCTGCACTCCGAGAGGACCCCACCGCGGGAACAGTCGCGTTCCGGGATGACCCCACTACGGGAACAGTGGCCACAACCGTAGAGGACCTTCCCCTTCGGGGAGAAGGAGCCGACGCGGAAGTAGCGGGCCCGACAGACCTTCCGTCGGCGTACTGCAACTTCCTCTTCCGGCTCACTGGTTCTTCCGCCAGCTCCTTGCCCTTGCCGACAACTTCTCCCCTCGGTTTAGGAGCAGAGCCAGAGCCATCCTTGGGTACCCCAGGGATCGCTACCCCGAAGGTTGTTCTTCTCTCGACGACACCAAGGTCATCAAATACGGGCATCTTTCGCCGGAGCTCCCTGCTGAACTCCACTTCCATGTTCAGAGGGTGGAAGGCTGACGGGGGAGTCAAGTCATCACCGTCGACGTCGATGCCGTGCTGGAATTTCTTGAGGTGGAACTCCAAGGTTCTCACTGCCATGTTGGACTTCAACCCGGTCTCAACCCGGTCGTCGTCCATCACGCTGTTGAGGGCCCAAGCGAGCTTCTCCCTCCTGTTCAGCGGCTCCCACCTGTTGACTAGGAAATTGCAAAATACCACCTGAGGGGTCAATCCTCCCTCCACGCATTGGCGGATTCTGGTCAAAGCAGGGTTGAAGGCATCCGCCAACACCGGAGCTTCACTCCAGATCGTCGTGTCGATGTCGGGCAGACTGTCAGGCAACTCCAATCTCTCGTGCTCCTCCACCCTGACGACTATCCAGTCCTTTTTACAGTCGTCCCACTTCCCAGAAGGGAACGACCGGAGGTACTTGAATGGGCACTTCTTGCGCTTCACGAAGTAGTAGAAGCCAAGGTACTCATTGCTCCGACCGGTGGTGTGGACGGTGAAGAAGGTCCGGAAGAGTTCGATGAAGGGGGGGATGCCCACCCACATCTCACAGAAGTGGACAAAGATAGACAAGAGGAGAATGGAGTGAGGGCCAAGGTGATATAACTGCAGACCATAGAAGTCTAGCAGCATCAAGAAAAAGGAAGAAAAAGGCGGGATCAACCCCACCATGGCGTATGAGGAAAAGTACACCATTTCGCTGGTGTGCTCCTTCTCGAAGGGGAGCTCTCCGCCGGCACGGACTGAGCGGTTGAAGAAGTCCGAGGACCACCCCATGAGGGCCCGGACCTTCTTCAAATCGCCGTCAGTCTTCAGGCGACTCTCACGGAGACCCAACTCCATCGCGGCACGGCTAGGTGAAAGAAGAAGAGCGAAGTACATGTTGGGAGTTTGAGCGCAAGATCAGATGAGAGGCGTAAAGAACTCCCGACGGTGCGCACTTTCCTTCTTAAGTAAGCCGTCGCGCTGCTCGGATGGAAACCGCAAGGGAGTCGAAGGTACCACCCAAAAATTTCACCCAGCCGATTACAAGCGGGCCCAGGACCACCCCGACGATCTAGTCGAGGTTCTTACCCAGGTGAACGGTTGTCATCAAGAGGCGGGAAGCCCAAAGGCAGCAGCCTGACAATGCGCGCGGAACCGATACGGTTTTCGTATTGGGAACCGGCAACCTTCAATTGCGTGAGATCCGCACGCCAAAGATTTCATCTGCCGCACGCATGATACGCCACGTGGTGAGGACTTAATTCCAAGTCCTTGCCAACGGCACCCTCAAAGACCCTTGAAGACTCAGTTCAAAGGTCACGGAGATGGACCCACCTCCGGCGGAATGACTTCCCCGGAGGTAGGTCCAGGGGGCCACTGTCGGTACCCTAGAAACCGTACACCCCCTGAGGTCACAAAGATCTCAAAAGAAAGACATCTACTTGGTTTGAAGACCCTCGAAGGCCCACATGTCAGACATAACCGGACCCGCTTCTCCAACATGGTTAATCCCCAGGTCGCCACATGTACTACCAAACCGGAGCTACCGCCCACAAGGGGGAAGCTCCGGACCATGTACCGAAATGGCACCCCCGGACTTAGCCCCTGACCGAGAGAAGCTCCAGACCTGACACGTGTCGGGTAGTCCCGGAGCTACCTGTTTCCCACAGCAAGCTCCAGAGCTGCCACGTGTCCGACCGTCGGATCTTCAGCTTCTAACCTCCGGAAGACCCCGCAACGGCTCCGGATCTTCCAAGGAGAGCCAAGGACTTCAAGACCCGATTAAGTGTCATTAATACCATATTAATGACACTTAAACGGACGATCTTAACACCAGTAACGGTGCTGTCAAAGCCCGTTATAGGATCATTAAGAGCAATTAAACGTGTATCAATACTAGTAACCGCTGGGGCCACATGTCGGGCCAGGCTAACCTGTAACGGCCTGCCCTTGTACTATAAAAGGACAGGCCGACGATACACAGAGAGAGACTCAGACGGATACACGCGCCTCAGACGCTCATACAGCCAATACAACACCAACACACCTGTGGAGTAGGGTATTACGCTCAGGCAGCCCGAACCACGTAAACTCTTGTGTCTCATGTGTCAACTCTATTCACCTTCTTGAATCTCCGCGCGCCCACACCGAACATCAAACTCCCCTATCACTTTAGTAGTGTAGGGAGATCTGCCGGTTCCAAACCACCGATAGTTGATGGCAGATATAAGAAAGACAAATAAAATATGTGTGGCCTAGAGGCTACTCCTGTAAAACAAAACTCATATAGCCCAAATCCTATGAGCAAATCTAGAAGGACAACATATTATGGGCTTAGAAATATGTGAAATGAACTCAGTCTCGTCGGTTGACGAGATAAAGTTGTGCAATTAGCAACGACAGCTAAACACGTAAAGTGAAACTCTGCAATATGTTGCAAGAGTGTATACATAAATGAAGATCCCTACTATAAAATCCCAAATTTTTTTTAAGCTATTGTCTCCAATGCGTGGCACATGAAATAATAGTTTTAAACATGTACCTTGAAGACTAAGGTCATATGAGAGCCAATAATTTCATATGGACATGAGTAAAAATGTTAACGTGAAACTCTAGTTAAAACCTAGAATTCCTTTTGAATTCAGCTAAGCTCAAATTTCCAAAGGTATTGAATTTTAAATTTAAACACCTAAAATATTGTGCTTTGCTCACCAGGGAAAAATCAAAAGAAATAAAACAAACAAGTATGAATAAAAGTATATAGGGAAATGTACAAAATATTCAAATCAATGATATGGGTACAAAAACATATTCTTCAATTGATCAGGGTAATCAATTAAATGAATAGGACATTATATACATTAATATTGGGGGAAAGAATTAAATGACATGCAAATAAATTATAAAAATTTAATTTGAATCTAATT
The DNA here is from genome assembly GCA_036927565.1 of Tuctoria greenei. NCBI lineage: Eukaryota > Viridiplantae > Streptophyta > Magnoliopsida > Poales > Poaceae > Tuctoria > Tuctoria greenei. Next base: position 106,994,607 of record JAYESD010000008.1, read on the forward strand.
CAAATTTGCAGAAAACAAAACATGGTATATGTGGAATAGAAATATATTCAAATTAAGTGTTCAATTTCAAATCTGCAGTGGACCAATTACTGAGCATATTATTGGAAACCCAGGGCCATTGAAAAAGGCAATAATTGAGAAGATTAAAATACATACTGTCGGTACCCTGGGTACCGTATACCCCTTGAGATTGCAAAGATCTCAAGGGAATGTCATCTACTTGATTTGAAGACCTTCGGAGGCCCACATGTCAGACATAAACGGACCAACTTCCCCAACATGGTTAGTCCCAGGGTCACCACGTGTACCATCAAACCGGAGCTACCGCCCACAAGGGGGAAGCTCCGGGCTATGTACCATAACGACACCCCCGGACCTAACCTCAGATCGAGGGAGGCTCCGGAACAGACACGTGTATGGTGGCACCGGACCTATTTGTTCCCCACAGTACACTTCGGAGCTGCCACGTGTCCAACCATCGGATCTTCAGCCTTCAACCTCCGTAAGACTTCACAACAGCTCCGGATCTTCAAAGGGGAATCAAGGACTTCAAGACCCGATTAAGTGTCATTAATACTATGTTAATGACACACGATCGGAGGACCTTAATTACCAGTAACGGTGTTGTCAAAAGCCAGTAATTCAGTCATTAAGGGTAATTAAGCGTATCAAATGTGTATCAATATTAGTAACCGCCGGGGCCACATGTCGAGCCAGGCGAACTTGTAATAGCCTGCCCTTGTACTATAAAAGGACAGGCCAACGGTACATAGGACACGCTCACTAGAGGCGCTGACTCTACACTAACCCACGTTGAGCTCATACATCCAATACAACACCAACACACCCCGTGGAGTAGGGTATTACGCTCAGGCGGCCCGAACCATGTAAATCTTCATGTCTCCTGTGTCATTTTACACTTCACCTTCTTGAATCTCCACGCGCCCACACCGAACTTCAAACTCCGTAAACACCTTAGTAGTGTCGGGAGATTTGTCGGATCAAAACCACCGACAGTTGGCGCGCTAGGTAGGGGCGCCTGAGATTTCAAGAATGGTGAACTCATCTGCTGGATCATCCAACGGTCCTCCCGCTGTTCAAGCTATTGGGGGCAATCCCTCCAATATACAGCCACCAGCAGGAACCTCAGTTCCAGCAGGAGTCACACTACCACCACCGCCGCCTCCACAAATCAAGTTGGGCAGCGCGATGGTGCACCGGCATCAATCACTGCGTTGGCAAATCATGACAACCCGGAACACGCGCTCCATGCAGCACGTGCTCTTCTTCAGCGCCCACCACCTCTGGACGCATCCCGGGATTCAATGGAGCAGTGGAGGGCCAATGTGGAACACATGGTTGCAGCAGCAGCCGATCGCATCAGCAACCAGGGTCCTCCTCCTTCAGGACGGGCCCCGTCGCAGCGAAGGACCTTGTCTGGCAGACTTGGTCTGCACGTTTCCAACAATAGGAGACGGGTTGCGTCGTAGCAAGTGACGTCATTGCCCTCCGGGGCACGGCGCACTCACACGGTGTCAAGGCTTTCAACTCATGACCTCCGTGCGGAGCTTGATCACTGATACCGTCAACAAGACAGTCGAGTCCATAAAAAAGCGTGCTCGTGAAAGATGAGAAGCTCACGACATTCCTGCTCCTGAAGGAGTAGGAGGAGGATGTTCGGCCCTGGCCATGCATCTGCGTATGGTCAGGTGGCCACAGAAATTCCATCCTCACCTGCCGGAGAAGTTTGACGGGACCGTTAATCCCATTGAATTTCTTCAGATTTACTCCACTGCTATCCTAGCAGCTGGAGGAAATGAGGCCGTAATGGCCAATTATTTTCCAGTGGCTTTAACTGGGACCGCCCGGTCCTGGTTTATGAGCCTTCCACCCAACTCCATCAACAGCTGGGAGGAGTTGTGCCGACAGTTCACCGCCAACTTCGGGAGTTCATACACCCCAGCAGGCACTGAACTGTACCTTTTTGCAGTCGTGCAAAAAGGGGGAGAATCCCTGCGATCATTCATCCAGAGATTCTCTCAGGTACGAAACACTATCCCTTCTATCTCTAGCACTTCTGTCATTGTGGCATTTAGACAGGGTGTACGGGATAAGAAGATGTTGGAGAAACTGGCGATCAAGGAGATCACCAGTGTCACAGAACTCTCCAGCTTGGCTGACAAATGTGCCAGAGCTGCGGAGGGCCGTGAAATGCACTCCAAACCACCTCCAGAGGATCACAAAAAATCCTCCAAAGGTGAAGCCACTACCTCCAGGAGTGGCAAGAAGAAGAAAAAGACCAACGGCAAGAACAAGTCGTCGGCCGACGCATCTAATGCTGCAGCTGCTGCAGCTCCGGGTGGCCGGGGGCCACGCCTCGAGAAGGGACCTCGACCGTCCTCTGAAGACGGTGGCAAACCCAAGGTGTGGTGTCCAATTCATAAGACGAATATCCACAGTTTGGAAGACTACCGGGAGGTCCAAAACCTTGCCGAGCGCTACAACAAGCGTCGGGAAGAAGCTCCTTTCCGACAGAGGGAAGGAAAAAAAAGTTGACGAAGCTCCAACTGAAGAGGAGTTAGGTTTTCAGGATCCCAAAAAGGTCCTGAAGGCCGTCTACACCTCCGTCAACGATGATTCTGACGTCTCTGACAACGAGCGTCGGAAGACCATGAATACCATTTTTGGTGGATCATGGGACATCACCTCCCATCGCGTCCTCAAGAAAATGCGTTGGGACATGGCCGCTGTAGCTCCTACAGCCAGGGCGGAGCCTCATTGGAAGTGGATGGACACGACCATCACTTTTGATGCTTCGGACTGCCCTCGAAGCATGGTTGGAGCAGGCCAGTTACCTTTGATGGTATCTCCCACCATCAATAACATCCAGCTCCACCATGTTATGGTAGACGGAGTTTCGGGGTTGAACCTCATAAGCTTCGAGGCATTTACCAAGCTTCAGCTCTGACCATCGGATCTCCATCCCTCCCGACCTTTCTCTGGAGTAGGTCCGGGAGCCATTACCCCACTCGGTGCTATCACTCTCCCCGTTACCTTTGGGACCCGGGAGAAGTATCGCACTGAAAAGTTGATTTTTAACGTTGCTCAGATCAACTTATCTTTCAATGCCATCTTGGGCAGGCCTGATTTATACAAATTCATGGCAGCTGCTCATTATGTCTACTTGGTGTTAAAGATGCCAACACCAGTAGGTGTTCTCCGGATCCGTGGAGATCGTACTGCCAGAGTAACTGCTCTGGAAGAACTTCATGCGCTTATTACGGTACAAGAGGAGGACACCAGGCAGGAACAAGCTCCAAAACCCCCGAGCATTCGTCAGCGAGGCTCAACTTCTGCAACTCGTGTGCAGCTAAGCGACGACACCGACAATCCCGTCAAAGTCGTCCAAATCGGTTCCGATGCCGCTCAGACCACCCGTATATCGGGAGGACTGAATGACAAATAGGAACTCACGCTCATCGTTTTCCTCCGGGCTGATGTGGACATGTTTGCCTGGCAACCGTCACAAATGCCTGGGATCCCCAGGTAAGTGATTAAGCACAATCTGAAGATCTACCCTGACGCACGACCCGTACACCAGAAGCCTCGGAAGCAATCCGTGGAGCGACAGAACTTCATTCGACAATAAGTGAAGAAGTTGCTCGAAGCTAGATTCATCCGAGAAGACTTCTATCCAAAATGGCTGGCAAACCCAGTCATTGTGCCCAAGGTCGGAGGGAAGCTTCGGATGTGTATCGACTACACAACACTAAATAAGGCATGCCCAGAAGATCCATTCCCACTACCTAGAATAGATCAGATAGTGGATTCCACCTCTGGGTGTGAATTACTGTGTTTCCTAGACGCATATTATGGGTATCATCAAATCAGAATGTCTAGGGAAGATGAAGAGCATACCTCTTTTATCACAGTAGATGGATTGTATTGTTATACAACCATGCCATTTGGTCTTAAGAATGCATCTTTAACCTTTGTACGAGCTATGTACAAAACTTTTGAAGAAATCATTAGAGACATAGTGGAAGTGTACGTCGATGACATCGTGGTCAAGGTTAAGAACAAGGAGTCACTCCTGGACACCTTACAGGTTGTCTTCGACAAGTTGCAAGTCACGCGCACAAAGCTAAACCCAGACAAGTGTGTCTTTGGGGTTAGCTCTGGAAAACTTTTTGGTTTCCTGGTAAGTCACCGGGGCATAGAAGCTAATCCGGCGAAGATCAGAGCCATTGAAGACATGCGGCCACCAGCCCGCATCAAGGATGTCCAAAAGCTAACTGGATGTCTAGCAGCCCTTAGCTGGTTCATTTCAAGACTGGTGGAATGGGCACTTCCCATCTTCAAGTTATTGAGGAAGTCCGGACCATTCCAATGGTCTGAAGAAGCAGAAAAGGCGTTCCAGGAGCTAAAACAGTTCCTCACAACCCTACCAACTCTGGTAGCTACGAACCCTGGTGAGCCTTTCCTGCTTTACATTTCAGCAACTGACGAAGTCTTCAGTATGGTCCTGGTTGCGGAGAGACCAGAACTATCCCATGTTCAGGAATCCAGACCCCTATGGGAGGGTCCGGAGGTTCCTGAAAGCGAGTTTGGGTCCCAGCTCCCAGACTTGAGTCCACAAGAAGTTACTTTAGAAGACTCAGACCCCTCCGGGAGGGTCCAGGTCGCTTCTGAAGAAGCTCCGGGTCCCTCCAGCCAGGACCCGGAGGTCCCCGAAGAAGGTCCGGATCCCTCAGGAAGGATCCGGGTCAATGAAGAGGAAGCTCCTGGTCCATCCGAGAGGGTCCGAACCATCAAGCACCCAGTGTACTTCATCAGTGGAGTACTTCATGACGCCAAGACTCGATACCTAGAGGTGCATAAGCTGCTCTATGCAGTTCTCATTGCCTCCAGGAAGCTTCGCCATTACTTCCAAGCTCACAAGATTTCAGTGGTGACTTCTTACCCACTTCGAGCAATCTTGCATAATCCCAATTCAACTGGGAATATTGCAAAATGGGCAGCAGAATTGGTCGAATTCGATCTCAAATTCATTTCAAGGCAAGCAATCAAGAATCAAGCATTGGCGGATTTCGTGGCAGAATGGACTCCCTATCCATCAAACCCTTGGGCCCCCAGTGAGCAGACCCGGAACTCAAGGCTTCGGTCTTCACCAAGCCTCACTGGACCCTCTACTTCGACGGCTCCATGCAAAAGCAGGGGGCAGGAGCTGGGATCCTTCTCCTAGCACCAACCGGGGAGAAGGTAAAATACATGGTGCACCTTGACTTCAAGGCGACCAACAACATGGCGGAGTACGAAGCACTCATCTACGGACTAAAGGTGGCACTGTCATACGGTGTCAAGCAGTTGTTGGTCAAGGGAGATTCACAGCTCATCATTAAACAAGTGAAGGGTGAATGCTCCTGCAACAATCTCCAGCTAGTTGCTTACCTACTTGAAGTCCAGAGGCTTCAGAAGGACTTTGAAGTCCTAGACCTCCACCATGTTCAGCGTGCCCACAACGCTAAAGCCGACGAACTCTCGACGAAAGCGTCAACCGGAGCTCCAGCTCCAGAGGGAACTTTTCTTCGGAGGTTTTCAAAACCCACAGCTCAGCCTGCCGAACTGAGCGAAGGGGGTGAGATCAGCATCCCGAAGCTGACGGTCCCGATGGCCCTGTTACCATGGCAGCCATCAAGGGTCGTAGGTGCTACCGGAAGCTCCGAGCAACCTAGCACGCAAGACTCAAATGCTCAAGTTAGCTCCGATGCATAGATCATGGAGATCCGGAGCTACTTGAAAGACAATATCCTTCCTGACGATGATGTATCCGCTGACCGGATAGTCAGATTGGCTAAAAGATACACGTTGGTAGAAGGGGATCTCTACCGGCGTGGTGCCAACGGCGTCCTAATGCGGTGCATCACAAGGGAAGAAGGCTGCGAGCTTCTCGTAGAAATCCATGGAGACGAGTGTGGGAACCACGCGTCTGCCCGCATGCTGGTCGGTAAAGCCTTCCGGCATGGCTTCTACTGGCCTACAGCACTCCAGGATGCAACTGAGCTGGTGATTAAATGTGAAGCATGCCAATTTCATGCAAAGCAAATTCACACACCGGCTCAACCTCTACAAATGATACCTCCTACATGGCCCTTCGTCGTTTGGGGGATGGACATCTTGGGACCTTTCCCAAGAGCCGTCGGCGGTTACAAGTTCCTGTATGTCGCCATTGACAAGTTCACCAAGTGGCCGGAAGCAGCTTCAGTTGTGACAATAAACAAGCAATCTGCTATCAACTTTTTAACGTCCATCGTATGCAGATTTGGAGTCCCAAACAAAATCATTACTGATAACGGGACCCAATTCACAAGCTCTGCATTTCAAGGGTATGGCGAAGACCTCGACATTCAAGTTTGCTACGCCTCCGTAGCTCACCCGGCAAGCAATGGCCAGGCCGAGAGAGCAAATGCTGAAATCCTGAAAGGACTCAAAATGCGCACCTATGAGCGCTTGAAAAAACATGGAGCCAACTGGATTGAAGAGCTTCCACCCACTCTATGGGCCAATAGGACAACTCCAAACCGGTCAACTGGAGAGACACCCTTCTTCCTGGTGTACGGAGCTGAAGAAATCCTTCCTCCGGAAATAGCCTTGGGGTCACTCCGGGTCCGGACCTTCGATGAAGCCACGTAGGACCAGCTCCGGCGTGAAGACCTAGACCTCCTCGAGGAGGTAAGGTGCCAAGCAGCTGTTTGGAATGCCCGATACCGCCAAGCCCTTCGGCGCTATCATCAGCGGCATGTACACAACCGACAGCTCAAGGAAGGCGATCTGGTGCTACGGAGAATACAATCCAGAGAAGGGTTAAACAAACTCCCACCAATAGGAAAGGACCCTTCCGAGTGATTAAAGTATCCCGTCCCGGAAGCGTTCACTTGGCTACTGAGGATGGGACACCTCTCCCAAATCCTTGGAACATTGAGCACCTAAGTAAGTTCTACACTTAATATCACGGAGGTGAGTCTGTAGTAACTTTAGGTATATGATATAGAGTCATTGTATAGAGTCGGGTAGTTCCTCTGGGAGAATAGTCAGACCTTCCCCGGATGGTCTCCAAAGTTCATGCAGCACTTGTCACAGTCTCAGGACTAAAAGTGGGGCTAGCTACCCTGGGTCAAACGATAAACGAAACAAGCTTAGCCTCGTTCCGTACCCTAAGAGTGTACTTGTTTCCCCTGTACCCTGGACCTATAATGAAAGACATCTTCATGTGAAACAAACTCCACGTGCATTTACTTTGTACAGGCTCAACATTTTTTATTTTTCTCTTTCTTGTCTATAACAAGGACGTGCAATTCTTAAGAAGTTTTAGTTCAACCGGTTCATATACGATTCGAGCTGTATTGTCGATTCTTTTGGATTCAAATATTGTTCATGGCCCACTCGCCTGAATGCTGCCAAGCCAACCTAGGGCCGGAGTGTGCTAACGACTTAGCCTGGTCAAGCACCCTAAGTACGCCACTCTACCTACACCCTGGCAGGCCGAAGTAAGGCGGGTCCAAGTACAATTGGATCCGGAAGAAAGAAGGCAATGCATTCAGTTGTATTCAGAATTTTGTTTGACTTAAAATTTTCTTGGGAATCGTAAGCCGCGATGAAGTTATAGGAAAGTAGCGAATTTTACTATTTTTCTTGGCTTCAGTGTGCAGGAAAAATAAAGAATACACGTTGATGGAGAAAAGCCGGAGCTAACGAAGCCCCGACTCCCCATAGGTGGCTTGTAATCAATGTTAAACATTGAAAACGAGCATCACCAGAGCAACTAAGCTCCTGTAAAACAAGGGGGGCCAGCCGTCGACGCAGAATAAAAGATGGTGAGAAGACCCCACAAGCGGAGTCTACTGCCGACAAACTACGCGATGGCAAAGGTCACTGTCGGAGCTTCAAAGTTTCGACACCCTGGAGGGCTAACTATCAATGCACTACGCGTTGATAGGGACTATTCCCGGAGCTACTAAGCTCCAATGGTAGTCAATGCTGGAGCTTCTAAGCTGCGACAACCTTAGGGGGCCTTCACTATCAAAGACTTCGGACCTACAATCTACAATTTCGAAGCAAACGAGTCTTCAACAAAACACGATATCCTCTTGGTACATGTTCACAATCAAATTGTGTACATCTACCAGGGGGCCAAGTGAAGACAAAAGTGTTGAAGACAAAAAATGAAATTCACAAAAGTTTGGATTTCATTCATCTGGAGACAAGGGATTACAAAATTGGTGAAGAAAAAGAGAGAATACAAGTGGGAGCTACAGAGATGGTCCTAGACCCTATGGAAGAACTGGGCGACCTTCTGAGCAACCTCTAACACGTTGGCTTGGGTGGCTTCACCTTCTCCTTCGATGGGACCTTCAAGCACCGGGTCTAGAGGGAATTGGGGATCCTGGCTGGTGTAGCACGTCAGCACATATTCTGCGATGTTCTTCGCCAGGGACTGCCCCTCAACCTCCAACTGTTCCGCGATGACGTCACCCACCTTGGAGAGTTTGCTACCCGCCGAGCTCAACGCCTGCAACGCCAGGTCCGGCTCCAACTCTGGATCATCTGGACGCACGAGACTGAAGCTCATCGGTGTCAGCGCGTCGTTGGCTTTGCTCAAGAACTCCCAAACCTGTAGGGAGTCCGCAGCCCTCAAGCCCTTCAGTTCCTCCAAGGTCCTTTTGGCCGCCGCTGGTTCAGAATTCTCGCGAGCAAGGCGCTCAACCTCTTTGGCATTTTGCTGAATCTTTTCAGCAACCTGCTTCTTGAGTTTTCCGAGCTCCTCCTCAGGAAGTAGATCTTGTTCCGGCGATCAACCAGGTCCTTCTAACTGCCCCTCACTTTCTTCTCCCTGGCAGCGATGGCACACTCCTGCTGGTAGAGTTCCTGCCCTCGCACCCAGGCCTTCTCCTCCTCCTCAGTGCAACGCTCTTCCAATTTATTGGCACGTTCCTCGAGGCCCTTGTCAGCCAGAGCCACCTTTTTGGCGAGCTCCTCCTCCCTCTTCAGGACGTCATCCCGCAGCTCTAGGAGTTTTTGCTCTTCATCCTCGAGCCTTTTCTCACTCTCCTCAAGTGCCTCCCGGCGCTTGATGACAGTAGTGTTAATGGCTTCAAGCCTTTCTTGGTGATCATCAGCCGCACTATTAGCTGCCTTGGTCTCCTCATAAATGGCCCAGGATTGAGCGTCGAGGGCACGAGTCAAGCTCTCCCTGTCATCCAACAATTTGCCCCAGTATTCCAGGAGGACCTTCTCCTGCTTGATCCATTCTTTGTCATCCACCAGCCTCGACTGCGCCATCTTGGTCTCGAAGTAGAGCCAGTTACGCCACCGCCTAAGGGTTTGGCGCTCCTCTTCAAGAGCCTTGCTGTTGTGGTAGAACGCCAGTTGGACTTGACGCAGACTGGAGCAAGCGTTGTCAATAGACAACGATAGGGGAATAGGTTCCGGACTTGCTGGAGTCTCCTCCGCTAGTTCCAGCGAGTTCTCGCTTACAAAAATTGGGTCCCACTCCACAAGAGTGGTCCCCTGAGCCTCCACGACACTAGGGCCGTCCTCCGGGATAGCCTCAGTTGCCACCGAGGAGGGTCCCGCAGAAAAAGTTCCGACCTCCGAAAGTGGTTCCAAAGGCCCCGCCTCCAGGTCTTCATTTGCCCCCTCAGGCAGGGGGCCAGCGACTCCATCTGGGTACTCCGGCTCAGCAGGAGGCACCTCCGCCGACAACACTTCCGGAGCAGGGTCTACTTCTGGCTCCGGCCTGGGCCCCTCCTCTACTGATGGCTCAGGTGTTGGCATCTCGACCACCATGGGTTCGAGTGGTGATGCCTCCGCAACAACCGGCCCTGAGGCCAGAGCTTCAACCTCAACTGGCTCAGGTGCCGGAAGGTCTTCAACTACAACCGGCTCTGAGGCCAGAGCTTCAGAGGTAGCCGGCTCAACCGCCAGAACTTCCTCCACATCCGGCTCACGTGCCGGGACTTCATTAACCTCCAGCTCAACCGCCGGGGCTTCGACAATTTCCAGCTCTGGGGCCGGAATCACTGCTTCCTCCGGCTCAACGGCCGAAGCTTCCATCATCTCAGCATCAAGACCCGAGGCTTCAACCTCTGGGGCAGGTGCCACTGGCGCATCTTCTCTGCCGTGGTCTGGCGCTACCACGGGATTCTCAGGGGATGAGTCAAGGTCCATGACCACGACAGCTGGCGCCGGAGCTGCCGCAGCTTCAGCCGCCACTTGGGGCGGCATCGGGACAGGAGCCGAAGCCTCCGCCCACACAGCTTCATCTGCTGAGGCTGAGGGTGGAGCCTCATTCCAATTCTTGGGGACGCTGCAGATGATGGATAAAGAAACTCAAAAAACAGTTACTACAACAAAACAACTATCTGAGGTAAAGATTAAAAATTACCTTGGGAGGCTTCCGCACCAACTTGCGCGGAACCTCTTTCACGGGCGTTCTGGGCTGACCATAGCCGTCGCCGGCGTGGAAGCTCCGGAAGGCCCTCCGGAACTCGTTGCAGCTACGGACATTTCCTTAGTCGAGGCCCCCCTCGAACGGCAAGGACCCCCGGACCTAGAGGCCTCCACTGGCCCTGGTGCTGGAGTCGCATGCCCGGAGCTAGCACCCCGGGAAGACGCCACTACAGGTATCGTCCCCACAGTTGTATAAGAACTCCCCCTCCGGGGAGAAGGAGCTGATGCAGAGGATGCAGGCCTGACGGACCTTCCGTCGGCAAGCTGCAGCTTCCTCTTCCGGCTCAAGGGTTCGTCCGCTGGCTCCTTGCCCTTGCCGACGACTTCGATCCTTGGCTTCAGGGCAGGGTCGGAGCCACATTCGGAAGCCCCAGGGATCACCACCCTGGAGGTCGATCTTCTCTCAACGACACCGAGGTCGTCAAGCACCGGCATCATCCGCCGGAGCTCCCTGCTGAACTCTACTTCCATGTTCAGAGGGAGGAAGGCTGGTGGCGGGGTCAAGTCATCACCCGCGACGTTGATGTTGTGCTGGATTTCTTGAGATGAAACTCCAAGGTTGCCCCGGCCATGTTGGACTTCAGCCCGGTCTCGACCCGGTTGTCGTCCATCACACTGTTGAGGGCCCAAGCGATTTTTTCTCTCCACTTCAGCGGTGCCCACCTGTTGACCAGGAAATTGCAAAATACCGCCTGGGGAGTTAATCCTCCCTCCACACACTGGTGGATCCTGGTCAGAGCAGGGTTGAAGGCATCCGACAACACCGGAGCTTCACTCCAGACTGCAGTGGAGATGTTGGGGAGGCCTTCGGGCAGCTCCAGCTTCTCGTGCTCCTCCACCCCGATGACTATCCAGTCCTTCTTCCAATCATCCCACTTTCCAGAGGGAAACGACTGGAGGTGCTTGAATGGGCACTTCTTGCGCTTCACAAAGTAGTAGAAGCCAAGGTACTCATTACTCCTACCGGTGGAATGGACGGTGGAGAAGGTCTGGAAAAGCTCAATGCAGGGGGGGATGCCCACCCACATTTCACAGAAGTGGACGAAGACATACATTAAAAGAATGGAGTGGTGGCCAAGGTGGTACAGCTGCAGACTATAGAAGTCTAGCAGCATCAAGAAAAAGGAGGAAAAAGGTGGGATCGACCCCACCATGGCGTACGAAGAGAAGTACACCATCTCGTCGGCATGCTCCTTCTCGAACGGGAGCTCTCCCCCAGCGTACCGCCCCATGAGGGCCCGGACCTTCTTCAGATCACCTTCGGTCTTCAAACGGCTCTCGCGGAGACCCATCTCCATCGCCACACAGCCAGGAAAGAGAGGAAAAGCAAGCACAAGTTGGGAGTTTGACCGCAAGATCAGATGAGAGGCGTAAAGAACCCCATACGGTGCGCGCTTTCCTTCTTAAGTAAGCCCTCGCAACGCTTGGATGGAAACCGCAGGGAGGTCGAAGATACTACTCAAAAATTTCACCCTGCCGATGACAAGAGGGCCTGGGACCACCCCGACGATCGAGTCGAGGTTCTTATCCAGGTGAACGGTTGTAATCATGGAAGGCGGGAAGCCCGAAGGCGGCGGCCTAACAAGGCGCGCGGAACCGATACGATTTTCGTATCGGGAACCAGCGACCTTCAATTGCGTGAGATCCGCACGCCAAAGATCTCATTTGCCGCACCCGGGATATGCCACGCGGCGAGGATTTAACTCCAAAACTATCGCCAATGGCACATATGAAGACCTTTGAAGACTCAGTTCAGAAGTCGAAGGATGGACCCACCTCCGGCGGAATGACTTCGCCAAGGGATCTTCCCCAAAGGTGGGCCCAGGGGGCCACTGTCGGTACCCTGGGTATCGTATACCTCTTGAGATTGCAAAGATCTCAAGGGAATGTCATCTACTTGATTTGAAGACCTTCGGAGGACCACATGTCAGACATAAACGGACCCGCTTCCCCAAAATGGTTAGTCCCAGGGTCGCCACGTTTACCATCAAACCGGAGCTACCGCCCACAAGGGGGAAGCTCCGGGCTATGTACCATAACGACACCCCCGGACCTAACCTCAGACCGAGGGAAGCTCTGGAAATGACATGTGTCTGGTGGCACCAGATCTATCTGTTCCCCATAGTACGCTCCGAAGCTGCCACGTGTCCAACCGTCGGATCTTCAGCCTTCAACCTCCGGAAGACTTCACAACGGCTCCGGATCTTCAAAGGGGAATCAAGGACTTCAAGACCTAATTAAGTGTCATTAATACTATGTTAATGACACACGGTCGGACGACCTTAATTACCAGTAATGGTGCTGTCAAAAGCCTGTAATTCAGTCATAAAGGGTAATTAAGCGTATCAAATGTGTATCAATATTAGTAACCGCCGGGGCCACATGTCGGGCCAGGCGAACTTGTAACGGCCTGCCCTTGTACTATAAAAGGACAGGTCAACGATACATAGGACACGCTCACTAGAGGTGCTGACTCTACACTCTCAACCCACGTTGAGCTCATACATCCAATACAACACTAACACACCCCGTGGAGTAGGGTATTACGCTCAGGCGGCCCGAACCACGTAAATCTTCGTGTCTCCTGTGTCATTTTACACTTCACCTTCTTGAATCTCCGCGCGTCCACACCGAACTTCAAACTCCGCAAACACCTTAGTAGTGTCGGGAGATCTGCCGGATCAAAACCACTGACACATACATAAAACATATAAATAGGAATTTGAATCTAATTCAAATTTCAAATTGGCCAATTCAGATATTCAAATTTGTCAAACCATTTAAATATAACAGGACCAATTCTCTTTTCAATTTAGAGTCCTTATCACATCTAGGCTTGGGTAACAAAAAGAATTAAAGGTAAGGGGATAAGGACAACAAGGGGGCCCACTAGGAAGAGGTATTCCGTTTTGCTTCTGCAGCAGCGCCTCTGCTCGAGGGGCTGCACGCGCGCGCTAGAGGAGGCATCAAGCAGCTCTCCAGCGCGATGGGCTCCGCGTGCGTGCGCGCCACGGCGAGCCCTGACGCCACCTGCCCCGCTTCGTCATCGGGTATAAAAGGAACCGAGCGCTCGACATTTCTTCATCCTCCCGCAGCACTCCACTCGACCGCCCAAATCACAGCAGCCCCCGCTCGAGCAAAGGCTAAGTTTTGGTGCGCGCCCATACCCTCGCGACTTCCCTGAACCGAGGTTGCCGCCGGACCTAGCCCCTCGAAGTGAATTCGCGGTTTCCCTTCCGGCGCGCCGTCGACCCACCTCTGTTCCAACGTGGAACTCTTCCTCCATGGTGAGTAGCTTCAAAATTCCAGTTTCCCCCAGCATCTACACTTGCGTGCGCACCTTCCGGAGCCGTTAGATAGCCATAGCCCCACTCCGGCTAGCCGAGATTTCAAATCTCACCGCCGCCTAGAGTCTGCTCCACGGTGCCCCCATCCTCCGACCGATTTCAATACGATTGGAATGTTGGACGATGATCAGAGAAGCACCACAAAGCATCCAGAGCAAAAATCAGCCTTTCCCATGCCTTGTACACCGAGAACACCATCACCGATCGTCGATTTCCGCTGGTCGCCGGTGTGGAAGCTATCTTGGTGCGCTCCGGCGAGTCGCCGGCCGGTCTCCGGCCATGGCGCCGCCCCAGGCCGCCGGAGTCGGGGGGAAGATGATGACCACCCCTGCGGGATTTTCTATGGCACCGGGATTCCATGTGACAATGCGGTTAACTCTGTGGCCTCGGTGTGGCATCGGCTGGGTGGAAAAATTTAGTGGCCACGTGTCAGCGTATTAAAGGGTTATCCTTTTCCATTTAAAAAGAATTCCAGAAAATTTCCTAGACTTTGGAATGCTATAAATTTGTCTAGGATGCTCCAAATTAGATGAAACAAATTTTGTAATTCTCCTTTGGATCTGTACTTTCCAGTGGTCCATCCCAATATTCATGAAAAGCCGTAGAGAATATTTTATAAATCAATTAGTATAATACATTGTGGAAAATATAGTAAATAGAATTCAATTCAGATAATTCTGGAAATTTACCCAACCAATAATTCCCTTATGTAGAAGCTCCAGTAAAAGTTTCAGGCATAACAAATTTGTATAAGAGGGTTTAATTCAAAGTCTTTGCCTAGGTTAATTATAATTCCAGAAAATAACAAATTAAATCCAGAAATTCATAAGGACTTGTAAATTCAATATCTACCTGTAGGAAGCTTGTAAAATTGTGAAATCAATTTTGGTAGATTATTTTTGATCAGTACTATCTAGCTGTGCCATTTATGGACATGATAAAACCTCAGGTTTTATCTGCAAATTCCTAAATGGTGAGAGCTTGATAGAATTTCGTAGATCATTTTCTCCCATCAAATTCTCTGAAATTTTTTTGAGAATTTCTTCATCACATCTGTATACCAGAGTTAAATTATCAGAGCCAATAGAACTCATCTGCATAGCAATTTATTCTGTATAGTTTCCTTATATCCATGACTATATAGAAATTTCTTATGTACATTCTTATAATATGAAGACATATGAAAATAACCTACACAAATCCAATTTCATACCCAACAATACACCTTATTCATTATTGAATTAAAAACATACTTCCTTTATGAGTATAACATTGCATAAGGTGTGCATATTCATTAGTTAAGTTATTAAAGTATATTGTGTGTTATATGCATATTCATTGCGATAGACACCGTGACGGAAAGGAGTCGTAGAGGACCTGTTCGTGAAGATCAAGCCATAACAACTAACTTAGTTATAGAGTCGCAAACAAGGCAAGCCCCGGTTTGCATTTAAAAGCTTTACAGAGTTTTGCAGTACTTCTCACATTATTTCTTAAGTTTGATATGTGCATTACATATAGGGTGATTGATACTCCACTTGCATGACCACAAATCCCAAGGATTGGTTGGAATGGTTTACAGTTTGACCTGTAGTAACTGCTTTGCTAATGTATTATAAATCCGGTAGAAGTCGAGTAGTTGGAATTCTACTTGCGAGAGAAGTCGAGTAAGGGAAACGTACTCGCGAGATGTTACCAAAATTTTCACTCTTAATAATTAGAGATCTGGACGGGGATGTTCCTGTAGGACGGGACGCGCAAGGTTGTCTGATCCTGGATGAGATTTGGGCCTGGGCCGGTAAGGGTAAGGCAAATGTGGAGGTTGGTTGTAGCCCCATCCGTGTCGGTTAAGGACCGTCTCGTGTGCGGCCCTGTTGAGCAAGTTCGAATAGTACCGGTTACATAATGGATTAATGGGGTCCTTTAAACTGATGTAGCTCAGGCACCCTCATGTCGAAACTTATACCGCCATCCTTCGGGGGAAGATGATCGTAAGGTGGAACCTCTAAGGAGCAACTTCAACATGCTCGGTTAGGGATCTTACTTTTGGGACGGAAGAACTGGTTCGACATCGGGATGACGGGTGAAAGGTGGCCACATACGACGTGGGAGTGGAGTACAGTGAAAGGTACTTCCGAGCAGGCGTATGTTTCGTGTATTCCGGGTGTGTCCTGATTGCAATCACCGTCCCTCGCGGTAATAGAGTACCACTTGTTCACTGAGTTGTGACATAGTAAATACTAAAGAAGTCAGACGAATATGATATATTGGTTTACAAATTGCTTGAACAACCTTGTTTGGCTTAGAGATAGTACAATTAAAAGTTTACAGTTTCCCCATACTTTAGCTGTAATAGCATTACGTGCTTTGGGCATGTCATATCATCGGCAAAGCGTTTCTTGTTTGATTGTGGAGTCTATGATGTGCCGTGCCTGAAGAATGTCATTTGCTACTTAAAACATGAATATAAGGATCCAATTGTAGGCGAGTCCTTTATGCTATTCTTTATCTATGCATAGTACTTACCCCTGCATATGTCTTGTGAGACGGTTAAGTCTTGCTGAGCCTTATGCTCACGTTTGCGCTTTAACGATTTTTGCAGGTATTAGTTTTATTTCTGCTGTTCAGGTTGTGCATGAGACTCGAGTTATCGAGATAAATCTCATGTGAACCACGCCGCTGCTAAATGATCGTCATGTTGCTAGGGAGAAGCGTCCTAGGGCATGGACGTTTTCTCTAATGCTTAGATAGGTGAGAATATGAGTATGTAATTCCGCTGCGTGTTTACTTCTGATGTACACTGTTTTGTAAACTCTGAATATAATTATGAAATGAAAATTTTGTATATTTTGGTACTCTTTTCGTGTGTGCTGTTAGGTGCCGCATCGCACGACACCACCCAATGAGATCCTCGGATGTGTGGACCCCGGTCCCCACAGACATGGTATCAGAGCTTCATTGGTAATAGCACGCTCGAAAAGAGCCTAATTTTGAAAACTACGAAGTAGTCGAGTGAGGATTAGTTATATGCCCACATAAGGTCTATTATAGTATTAGTTACTTAAGGTGGCAAAGCTAACATATGTGTTATTATATTCTGTAACGACGCTCCAATGTCTGGTAAGAGGTAAGGTACACCACCACAAGCGGATCAATTGCGGTAAGCTCACCATGCGAGAGGTAGCATGTGATTATTTCTGTGGCTTGGCACGGAAATGTCAATATGAGTCTCTGAAACTTTCCATGATTCTGAGAACATATGACACGCGGTACCCCAGCGTGACACAAAATTAGTGGGAGCCCCCGTCGGGTGGGACATAACCCGATGCGCTTCCTACTGGTGCAGCATTATGCAAAGACGTGGGACCCCGTCGGGTGGTAGAAAACCCGGTCATGTACCTTGAGACATGGCTTAACTCGAGGCGGCCCGTATGGAATTATACGGGTCAAATGTTTTTACTCTTATATATGTTTTTGTGAATTGATCGCCCGTGTGGGCTAGACTGTACCGTACGGTACCATACGATTGATCAGTAGTTTGAGTGTAGTGACAGGTACACTAACCACGTTGAACGTATTGCGAGTAGAATACATTTGCAAGTGATCGTTTTAGTGCCACCTATAGCACGTTATGCCGGCTAAGAATCCGGTAAAGATTTTCAGTTTGTGAGGTAACGTAGTACCGACATAATTGTTGTGATGCATTCACACCTTACTTCACCCCAAAAATCTTTTCTGTTGAAGACAACAAAAATCTTGAATTGAGAACCAAAAGAAAGTTTTAGAATCTAATATTAACTACAGAACTCTGATATTGAACCAAGATTTAATTTGGAGTTGAGTGATTTTCAAAAAGATTCAAAAGCAGAGTCCCCTGTTTTTCTGGCAGAATTTTTTCTGGATTTGTACAGGGCATAACTCTTGATAGATTTAACCAATGTGGATGTGTAATACAGTTTTGGAAAGGTCTTGAAGTGCTTTACAGCTTGTTTGTAGACTGCCAGAACGGAATCTATCTTCTAATTGGTGAAAATTCCAGATTGGTAGAAACTGTTGCTGGAAACAGAACTGTTAAAACCTCTCTGGAATGTTTCGGTTTTTCAACCATATTCCTGTAGAAAAATTTCTATAGATCCCAGGTTATATTGTTGGGAAGTTTATGATATGTGTTACAACTTTGTAATTCAAAGTTTTTCCAAATTTGGGGCAGAACTGTATGGAAAGTGATGTTCAAATCAGCCACATCCAAAGGAGGTGCTGTTGAAAATTTTCCAGAATTCTGTCAACTTTGAAATATCATAACTTTTGATCCAGAGCTGATCAGGAAGCAAAGTAAGATTTTTTTTCTTCGAAAGCTAATGTAGTTGACTGTAACTTTGGTATTCAAGTTCAGGATTGATTCTACTCTTTACTGTAGTAGAATCTGAGTTTGTTGCAAACTGGTCAATTTTGGACAGCAGATTGGCCAATGCAATTAAAATGGAAACTTGTTTATGGATAGGCATGTTTGAAACTTGCCAAAGTTGTGCAACATGTCAAGATGTATGTATGATCAGTTTATGAAACTGGAGCATTGAAAATAACTCATTAAGAGGTTTAAAAGAACTTTAAAATCAGAGTGTCGTTTGAACATGTATATATATGCTGCGAAGTTTTATGATTCATATACGGTTAATGTTTTTCAAGCATCAACGGTCATTCAGTCTTGGAGAGTAACCGTAATTGGTCATTCTTGCAGTATGATTCACACTCGTTCCGGCGCTAAAACGGGAGAGTCTAGTCACGGTGGAAATGACACGACTCGAACGCAAGAACCGCCGTCGACCCGATTGATGGAGGTTATGGCACAAATGGTTAAGTCTCATCGTGAGAACAACCAGCTGCTTAAGACATTGGTGCAACAAGGCTTTATTCAAGCATCACGACAACAGGATCTGAATGAAAGTTCTTATTTGAATTTTCTGACAACTCAACCACCTGTATTCACGGAAGCAACAGATCCGTTGGAAGCACATCATTGTATCCGAGTTATTGAAGCTAAACTCGGTTTGATCCAGTGTGATGAGTATCAGAAGGTGGACTTTGTAGTTCAGCAACTTCATGGATCTGCTGGAGCTTGGTGGGCAGAGTATCTCGCCATGACCATTGGAGGACATCACGTGAATTCGAATGAATTCCGTGATGCGTTCTGTGCTCGGTATATTCCGAGGGGGCTTATCAAGTCGAAGCTTGAAGAGTTTGTAGAATTGACCCAAGGGGGGAGGAGTTCTCTTGAGTACTCCAGAGAATTCAACCGGTTGGCACAATATGCACCAGACTATGTGAGTACAGAAGCTTCGAGGTGTGACCTATTTTTCCAAGGCTTGAGTGTCAAACTTCGTGAAAGATTGGTCCTATTCAACAAAGGAGACTATAACGAATTGGTCAGTAACGCTATATGGCAGGAAGATGCTTCTCTTCGTTGTCAGGCGGAGATGAGGAAGAGCATCACATCAACAGATGATATTAGTGGTACTCCTCGAAAATATCGACTGATATATCATTTACCAGCCAAACCGGAAGTTCGGGTAGTTGCAATATAGCCACCGATGCAGATTTGGTCACCACCATTGCAATAGATTGAAGCACCAGAGATGCAGCAGCAAGTGAGTTCTTGTGCACCACCGTCACGAGCGGCACGAAAAGTTACTCCACTGCAGGCAATGCAAAGGACAGTACATAGTGCTGGTGATAAAGAGCAGTTAGTTCTAGAAGGTCCTGCAGCTAAACAAGACATCAGTCTAGAAGTTGCTCCTCCAGGAAATATTCAATCTCGTAGGCAACAGAAGAGGATGAAAGCCAGCAGCCTCAACTTTATAGCTGTCATGGATATTCCAGTAGGAGAACCCATGTTAGCAGTTATGTTCAGCTTAAATGCTCAACCGACATTTGTGTTGTTTGATTCTGGAGCAACACATGATTTCATCAGCAAGGAGTTCGTGTTGAAGTGTCAATTATCATCCACAATGCTATCAACACCATATACAATAAATTCACCTGGAGGAAAAATGTCAGCCCACCAGATTATAGCCCGAGCACCTCTATGTTTGGATGGTAGGATTTACCCTACCACCTTCATTATATTGGACGGGCAGAAGATTGACATTATCTTGGGAATGACCTGGTTGACACATCATCAAGCAATCTTCAATACCAGTGCTCGTACCGTGCAACTGAATTCTAAAAGGCACGGGCAACATACTTTAGTTCTGAAGAATGTGACACCACAACCTCTAGTGGTGTATAACACGGAAGCCACAAAGCTAGAGGACATTCCAGTTGTTCGGGATTACCCGGATGTGTTTCCTGACGATCTGCCAGGCATACCACCTGAGCGAGATGTGGAATTTAAGATTGAGTTAATACCAGAAACCACACCCATATCTCGAAGACCTTACAAGATGGCACCCAAGGAATTGGCGGAGCTAAAAGAATAGTTGAATGAGTTACATGAGAAGGGATCCATACGTCCCAGCTCATCACCTTGGGGATGCTCAGCGACATTCGTGAAGAAGAAGGACGAGACACTAAGGCTATGTGTCGACTATCGTCCATTGAATGCTATAACTATAAAGAACAAGTATCCACTTCCACGGATTGACATTTTATTCGATCAATTAGTGGGTGCTAGGGTATTTTCGAAGATGGATCTTCGGTCCGGTTATCATCAGATGAAGATACGGGCTGAAGATAGACCTAAGACGGCATTCTCGACAAGATACGGGCTGTATGAGTATCTTGTCATGTCTTTTGGTCTCACCAACGCACCGGCTCACTTCATGTATCTAATGAATTCAGTATTCATGCCGGAGTTGGACAAGTTTGTGGTGGTCTTTATAGATGACATCTTGGTTTATTCCAAATCAGAGGAAGAACACGCCAAACATCTAAATATTGTGCTTCAACGATTAAGAGACCATAAGCTATATGCCAAATTTAGCAAATTTGAATTTTGGATTAACACGGTACCATTTCTGGGTCATGTTATCTCAGCAGACGGTATTGCTGCGGATCCAAGCAAAGTGGTATAGGTACTTAAATGGAAATCTCCGACCTCCGTCCATGAAGTCAGAAGTTTCTTAGGTTTAGCTGGCTACTACCGGAGATTTGTTCCAAGTTTCTCCAAAGTGGCTAAGCCTACGACAGAATTGCTGAAGAAAGGAAACAAGTATGTCTAAAGTGAAGCCTGTGAAGCGGCATTCCAGATATTGAAGAACCATCTCACAACAGCACCAGTTCTAGCTCACCCAAACACGACAAAGCCGTTTGATATTTATTGTGATGCATCAGGCACTGGTCTGGGATGCGTATTGATGCAAGAAGGACGTGTAATCGCATATGGATCAAGACAACTCCAGATTCATGAGCAGCATTATCCGACTCATGACTTGGAGTTATCTGCTGTGGTAAAGGCATTGAAAATGTGGAGACACTACATAATGGGAAATCTAGTGCATCTCTACACAGACCACAAGAGCCTCAAGTACATATTCACTCAAAAGGATTTGCATATGAGGCAAAGAAGATGGTTAGAGCTTATAAAGGACTATGAACTTGAGATCCATTACCATCCGGGCAAAGCAAACATAGTTGTCGATGCATTGAGTCAGAAATCTCATGTTCACAACATAACCATCCTTCCGGATGAAGAGGAAGAACCAAGTCTACGGTTGGTTCCCTACGGAGCTCTATATAATCTTGCTCTCATACCTACAATCCGAGAGGAGATTATTTCAGCCCAGAAGAAAGAAAAGGTTATGTCTCACATTCGAAAGAGAATGAGAGACGGAGAGGTGAAATGTTTCTGGGAAGATGAACAAGGAACTCCATGGTTCAACGATCGTATAGTAGTACCCCGGAACATGACACTCAGAAAGAAGATCTTGGATGAAGCTCACCTGTCGAAGTATTCAATCCATCCAGGAAGCAATAAGATGTATCAAGATCATAGAACGAAATTCTGGTGGACACGAATGAAGAGGGAGATTGCAAAATATGTATCCGAGTGTGATACATGCAGAAGAGTGAAGGCTGACTATATGAGGAAAGCGGGACCACTACAACCTTTAAGTGTCCCTGCATGGAAATGGGAGGATCTCAGTTTGGACTTCATTGTTGGATTGCCTCTCACGCTCCACAAGCACGATTCTATTTGGGTAATCGAAGACCGATTAACCAAGTCAACACACTTTATTCCAGTGAACACGACATATAATGCAAAGAAGTATGCTGAGCTATATATGTCACGGATCATGTACTTACACGGATTTCCCCGCACCATTGTATCTGACAGAGGATCGTTGTTTGTTGCTCGTTTCTGGGAGCAACTACACGCAGCAATGGGAACTAAGTTAATTCAAAGCTCGGCATACCACCCTCAAACTGATGGACAAACTGAAAGGGTGAACAAGATCCTAGGAAATATGCTAAGGGCATGTGCCATAGATCACGGAAAGAACTGGGATGATCATTTATCGTTGGCAGAGTTCTCATACAACAATGGTTATCAGTCCAGTATCAAAATTTCACCTTTTGAAGCTCTCTATGTTCGGAAGTGCCGCACACCACTCAATTGATGTGACTCTGGGGAAAGAGTAATCTTCAGAGTGGATCTCACCGATGAAGCTGAAGAATGAGTTAAGCTCATTCAGGCAAATCTCAGAGCAGCTCAGTCTCGGTAGAAGAGTTATGCTGACAAGCGACGTCGTCCCTTGAGCTTTAGCGTCGGAGACCACGTGTACCTTCGTGTCCCTCCGATGAAAGGAATTCATCGCTTTGGAGTAAAAGGAAAGTTAGCTCCAAGATTTATCGGGCCATTTCCCATCATGGAAAGATGTGGACCCATAGCTTATCACTAGAGCTAACCGCGTCCTTGTCCAGAGTACACAATATATTCCACGTGTCTCAGTTAAGGAAGTGTCTTAAAACTCCAACAGAAGTCATATCTAAGGACATGGAAGAACTGAAGCCGGATCTGACCTATGTTGAACAACCAATCCGGATCATTGATGAGAAGACGAGGGAGACAAGAAACTGAACGTTGTGGTTCTATAAAGTGTTATGGAAGAACCACACTGTTGAAGAAGCTACATGGGAGAGTGAAGACTATCTTCGCTCCAACTATTCGAAGTTGCTATCGTTGTATCAACAATGATACACTCCGACATTTCCTCTTCTTTTGTAATCTCGAGACGAGATTCTTTTAAGGGGGGAGGAATGTAAAATCCCAAAAAAATTTTAAGCTTTTGTCTCCAATGTGTGGCACATGAAATAATAGTTTTAAACATGTATCTTGAAGACTAAGGTCATATGAGAGCCAATAATTTCATATGGACATGAGTAAAAATGTTAATGTGAAGCTCTAGTTAAAACCTAGAATTCCTCTTGAATTCAGCTAAGCTCAAATTTCCAAAGGTATTGAATTTTAAATTTAAACACCTGAAATATTGTGCTTTGCTCACCAGGGAAAAATCAAAAGAAATAAAACAAACAAGTATGAATAAAAGTATATAGGGAAATGCACAAAATATTCAAATCAATGATGAAGGTACAAAAACATATTCTTCATTTGATCAGGGTAATCAATTAAATGCATAGGACATTATATACATTAATATTGGGGGAAAGAATTAAATGACATGCAAATAAATTATAAAAATTTAATTTCAATCTAATTCAAATTTGCAGAAAACCAAACATGGTATATGTGGAATCAAAATATATTCAAATTAAGTGTTCAATTTCAAATCTGCAGTGGACCAATTATTGAGAACATTATTGGAAACCGATGGGCCATTGAAAAAGGCAATAATTGAGAAGATTAGCATACATACATAAAACATATAAATAGGAATTTGTATCTAATTCAAATTTCAAATTGGCCAATTCAGATATTCAAATTTGTCAAACCATTTAAATATAAAAGGACCAATTCTCTTTTGAATTTAGAGTCCTTATCACATCTAGGCTTCGGTAACAAAAAGAATTAAAGGTAAGGGGATAAGGACAGAAATGGGGCCCACTAGGCAGAGGTATTCCGTTTTGCTTCTGCAGTAGCGCCTTTGCTCGAGTGGCTTCATGCGCGCGCGCCAGAGGAGGCGGCAAGCAGCTCTCCAGCGCGATGGGCTCCGCGTGCATGCGTGCCACGGCGAGCCCCGACGCCACCTACCCCGCTTTGTCCTCCCACAACGCTCCACTCGACCGCCCAAATCACAGCAGCCCCCGCTCGAGCAAAGGCTACGTTTTGGTGCGCGCCCATACCCTCGTGACTTCCCTGAACCGAGGCTGCCGCCGGACCTAGCCCCCCGGAGTGAATTCGCGGTTTCCCTTCCGGCGCACCGTCGACCCACCTCTGTTCCAACGTGGAGGTCTTCCTCCATGGTGAGTAGCATCAAAATTCCAGTTTCCTCTAGCATCTACACTTGCGTGCGCACCTTCCGGAGCCGTTAGATAGCCATAGCCCCACTCCGTCTAGCCGAGATTTCAAATCTTGCCGCCGCCTAGAGTCTGCTCCACGGTGCCGCCATCCTTCGGCCGATTTCAATCCGATTGGAATGTTGGACGATGATCAAAGAAGCACCACAAAGCTTCCAGAGAAAAAATCAGCCTTTCCCATGCCTTGTACACCGAGAACACCGTCACCGATCGTCGGTTTCCGTCGGTCACCGGTGTAGGTACTTTTCCGGTGCGTTTCAGTCCAATCCGAGGCCACCATTGAATTCCTGAGGGTAGAAAACCCCCGGGTGGCAAGTTACAGCCTCGGGGAAGCTACCTTGGCGCGCTCCGGCGAGTCGCCGGCCGGTCTCCGGCCATTGCGCCGCCCTTGGCCGCCGGAGTGGGTGGGAAGGTGATGACCACCCCCGCGGGATTTTCTGTGGCACCAGGATTCCACGTGACAATGCGGTTAACTCTATGGCCCCGGTATGGCATTGGCTGGGTGAAAAAATTTTGTGGCCACGTGTCAGCGTATTAAAGGGTTATTCTTTTCCATTTAAAAAAATTCCAGAAAATTTCCTAGATTTTGGAATGCTATAAATTGGGCTAGGATGCTCCAAATTAGATGAAACAAATTTTGTAATTCTCCTTAGGATCTGTACCTTCCAGTGGTCCATCCCAATATTCATGAAAAGCCCTAGAGAATATTCTATAAATCAATTAGTTTAATACATTGTGGAAAATATAGAAAATAGAATTATATTCAGATAATTCTGGAAATTTACCGAACCAAACATTTTGTTATGTAGAAGCTCCAATAAAAGTTTCAGGCATAACAAATTTGTATAAGAGGGTTTAATTCAAAGTCTTTGCCTAGGTTAATAATAATTCCAGAAAATAACAAATTAAATCCAGAAATTCATAATGACTTGTAAATTCAATATCTATCCGTAGGAAGGTTATAAAATTGTGAAATCAATTTTGGTAGATTATTTTTTATCAGTACTATCTAGCTGTGCCATTTGTGGACATGATAAAACCTCAGGTTTTATCTGCAAATTCCTAAATGATGAGAGCTTGATAGAATTTTGTAGATCATTTTCTCCCATCAAATTCTCTGAAATTTTTATGAGAATTTCTTCATCACATCTGTATACCAGAGTTAAATTATCAGAGCCAATAGAACTCATCTGCATAGAAATTTATTCTGTATAGTTTCCTTATATCCATGACTATATAGAAATTTCTTATGTACATTCTTATATTATGAAGACATATCAAATTAACCTACCCAAATCCAATTTCATACCCAACAATACACCTTATTCATTCTTGAATTAAAAACATACTTCCTTTATGAGTATAACATTGCATAAGGTGTGCATATTCATTAGTTAAGTTATTAAAGTATATTGTGTGTTATATGCATATTCATTGCGATAGACACCATGATGGAAAGGAGTCAAAGAGGACCCATTCGTGAAGATCAAGCAATAACAACTAACTTGGTTATAGAGTCGCAAACAAGGCAAGCCCCGGTTTGCATTTAAAAGCTTTACAGAGTTTTGCAGTATTTCTCACATTACGTCTTAAGTTTGATATGTGCATTACGTATAGGGTGATTGATACTCCACTTGCATGACCACAAATCCCAAGGATTGGTTGGAACGGTTTACAGTTTGACCTGTAGTAACTGCATTGCTAATGTATAGAAAATCCGGTAGAAGTTGAGTAGTTGGAATCTACTCGCGAGAGGATCACATTTTATTGATCACAAGTCAAGTAGTGGAATTCTACATGCGAGAGAAGTCGAGTAAGGGAAACCTACTCGCAAGATGTTACCAAAATGTTCACTCTTTATAATTGGAGATCTGGACGGGGATGTTCCTGTAGGACAGGATACGCAAGGTTGTCTGATCCCGGATGAGGGGGACGATGCTTGCGACCACATTTGGGCCTGGGCTGGTAAGGTTAAGGCAAATGTGGAGGTTGGTTGTAGCCCCGTCTATGTCGGTTAAGGACCGTCTCGTGTGCGGCCCTGTTGAGCAAGTTTGAAGAGTACCGGTTACATAATGGATTAATGGGGTCCATTAAACTGATGTAGCTCGGGCACCCTCGTGTCGAAACTTATACCGCCGTCCTTTAGGGGAAGATGATCGTAAGGTGGAACCTCTAAGGAGCAACTTCGACGTGCTCGGTTAGGGACCTTACTTTAGGGACGGTAGAACTGGTTTGACATCGGGATGACGGGTGAAAGGTGGCCACATACGACGTGGGAGTGGAGTACAGTGAAAGGTACTTCCGAGTGGGCATATGTGTCGTGTATTTCGGGTTTGTCCTGATTGCAATCACTGTCCCTCGCGGTAATAGAGTACCACTTGTTCACTGAGTTGTGACGTAGTAAATACTAAAGAAGTCAGACGAATATGATATATTGGTTTACAAATTGCTTGAACAAACTTTTTTGGCTTAGAGATAGTAAAATTAAAACTTTACAGTTTCTCCATACTTTAGGTGTAATAGCATTATGTGCTTTGGGCATGTCATATCATCGGCAAAGCGTTTCTTGTTTGATTGTGGAGTCTATGATGTGCCATGCCTGAAGAATGTCATTTTCTACTTAAAACATGAATATAAGGATCCACTTGTAGGCGAGTCCTTTATGCATGTCTTTACATATGCTTAGTACTTACCCCTGCATATGTCTAGTGAGACGGTTAAGTCTTGCTGAGCCTTATGCTCACGTTTGCGCTTTAACAATTTTTGCAAGTATTAGTTTTATTTCTGCTATTTAGGTTGTACATGAGACTCGAGTTATCGAGATAAATCTCATGTGAACCACGCCGCTGCTAGATGATCGTCATGTTGCTAGGGAGAAGCGTCCTAGGGCATGGACGTTTTCTCTTATGCTTAGATAGGTGAGAATATGAGTATGTAATTCCGCCGCGTGTGTACTTCTGATGTACACTGTTTTGTAAACTCTAAATATAATTATGAAATGAAAATTTTGTATATTTTGGTACTCTTTTCGTGTGTGCTGTTAGGTGCCGCATCGCACAACACCACCCAATGAGATCCTCGAGTGTGTGGACCCTGGTCCCCACACCTACAAAAAAAAACATTGAGACAAAGGTTAGTAAAACCATGTATGATCAGAATCGTCGACACAATGATGAGAGCTCCTTGTGTTCCTCACATGGTTTGCAAGAATTTCTGCATAGCAGTCACAAAATCTTATAAACTACACGGACCTCAAGCAGACCCAGTTACAATAGTGACATGCAGCACCAAGCTACTAAGCTAGCTTCCTCATGAGGATCTGTTTCATTGCTGTAACGGCCAGCCAAAATGGTCAAAATGGTCGGGGCGATGATGGTGTAGGATCCACCCATCATGGTTGGAGACGAGTCCTGAAGAATGGCTGGCACAGCATGTTGAATCCTATGATGAACATTAGCGTCTGAATCACTCAAGACTTCTCCTCCAAAAACGAGAGCAATATATTTAGATTTTGGCATTTTGGCATCACAAGTTCAACTCATAGATTTATAATGTGGAGTAGTATCTACAGGTACTTTCTTTGAGGCAATTGGAGACTCACATTTTCTCCTCCCATCTGGAAGAACTCTAGCACTTGGTATGATGACAGATGTCCCCAACATCACAATATAATTCTGGAAACCAAGCATGATGGGCTTAGCTGCACGGTGAAAGAAATTCTAATTACAAATGGAAATGATTTGAGGACCGGTGTCACACCTAACAGACCAACCAACCATTCAAGAGAACATCAAGATCATCAATGGGCCAAATCTAGTCGACAAGGAAATGAATGATAAATCAATAAAAAGGTCTAAATTGAGAGCGATGTTT
Source organism: Tuctoria greenei (assembly GCA_036927565.1). Taxonomy (NCBI): domain Eukaryota; kingdom Viridiplantae; phylum Streptophyta; class Magnoliopsida; order Poales; family Poaceae; genus Tuctoria; species Tuctoria greenei. Next base: position 107,022,809 of record JAYESD010000008.1, read on the forward strand.
GCCAGGGCGATAGGCTTGTGATGCATGTCAGGACTAGGGTCTCGACATTCCAGGAACCACATTGGGTGATGTCGTGCGATGCGGCACCTAACAGCACTCACGAAAAGACATAGTAAAGATCAAAGTTTTCTTTTTACAATAAGATATGGTTTAGAACATAGTGTACAACAGTGGTACACATGCAGCGGAAAGTACATACTCACAATATCAACCTATCTATGTACAAGAGAAGTCGTCCATGCCCGCGGACGCTCCTCACTAGCAACACGAAGATCACAAAGCAACGGTGTGGTGTCACACAAGAGTTACATCTCGACAGCTCGAGGTCTCACAGACAGACCATAAAAGCAAAAATATAATTAAACCTGCAAAGACACATATAAAGCAAACCGTGAGCATGAAGGCTCAGCAAGATTTAATCATCTCACATAAGGCATGAAACTCTACATGCTGGAAACTCTAAAGACTGGAAGCTAAAATTTACAAAATTGAATGCGCCAAAAGTAAATCCTTAATTCTCAGTTTTGGAGTAGCAAATGCGAGATCAGTGGGCATGCATTATAATGAACTCCACAATCAAACAAGAAACACTTCCTCCACAATGATACTTGCCCAAAGCTGCATAAGCTTCATTCAAGTTTAAATGTTTGGAAATGATAACTTTAATTATGCTATCTCTAATTGAGCCATGGTTACAATACAAAAGATTATACATAGCAGCATCTTCAAATTCTTCCAACTCCTCCTTATTACTACATCACAACTCAGTGAACAAGTGGTACTGATAACCGTGAGGGACGGTGATTCGAATAGAGATACTCATAATACAGGACACGTACACCCGTACTAGAAGTAATGTAGGTGCACTCCATGGACGTCGTACGCAACAACCTTTCCCATGTCCCACCCAAGTTGAATCGATTCAATCATCGAGGATAGTATTTCCTCTCACGATGCACCTTTTTGCTGTGAAGATGTCGTGAGTGAGTTTCTGTCTACTGTGCTGCGGCCGAAAGACTGAGTCGATCAAAAAAGTCTCAACAAAGGCTTCCCAAGGTACATCGGTTTACTGGACCTCATATATCAAGTATGACTCTGGTACTGTTGAAACTTGCTCAGCAGGGTGGCATATGGATCAGTACTTAACCGACACAAGTAGGACTACACCTTCTACTCCGCTGCCTGGTCTCATATTCAGTTCATAAACCAATCTCTAAAATAACCAATCCTAGGTGACAATATCGCTATCTCGCGAGTGGATTCCAACCACTCGACTTCTATCAGATTCCCTAGAACATTAGCATGACAATTCCATATGTTGAGCTATAAACCTACCCATATACTCCATGGGATTGTGGGTCATGCATTTGGAGTATTTAAACACAATAGACCTTATGCACAATTCATATACAAGTCAACATATTGACAAAAGCAAAACTTTAGAAAGACACTTAATTGAAAACCGAGGCTTGCCTTAGGTTGTGACTATGTAAATGTCAATATAGTCAGCGCTTGATCATCTTGATGAAGGTTCTCGCCGCTTTCCTCCTCTTCTTGGCTTCATTGCTGCTTGGGCAATCTTGCTCGCAGCAATGGTCTCCTTATGCCTCCTCCTAGTGGTGCTTCTCATTCATCTCCACTTGTTGAATGCCTTCGTCGTGATATCTTTCGATATGAAAATGCATATGTTAAGATTTGTATATTAGCAAATAACAAGTGAAGTTGTGCAAACTTGAAAATGATGAAAACTGAATGGGCAGAACAGCTGGACTTGATTGTGTACAGATAAAAAGATCTATCGGGGTGGAGTAGAGAAGGATCAAGATGTGAGTGAAATATGCAAAGAGTAAGATTGTAACTTAGAAATCAACCAATAAAGTTACACAAACTTAAACGGGAGAAAACCTAGTTAGAAATGAGAGGTGCTGCTGTAGGGTACAGGCACAGGGAGAATCAAAGTGGAAACTTATAGAAATTTGGATGTGAAGTGAACTAGATATTGTTTGGACATAGGAAATCATCATCCAACTATTTGAGTTAAGAACGTCCACTGATTCTGTAGATGTTATAATGGAATGACATAGTTAGGAATAACAATTCTGCTGTTGGGCTCTACAGTAACAGTGAAGCATTAAGGGTAACTTAAGTGATTTGGAAGAACCTGAAGGGGAATAGGCGAAGTTGTGAACATAGGGATGAAATTCTGAATTCTACATGTTAAACATATTCAATAGACCTGGAAATTTTATGGAGGTTTCCTACAGTAATGGAGGACCAACCCAAAAAGTTTCATCTAATAGAAGTGAATAACATCATCTACATAATTCCCAAATGGTTCAAGATTCTCTGAATTTTGATGGAATAGCTGGAGCTTTGACATGAGTGAATGTGTGTTTTCTGGATATGTTGTTCAACTGAGTCTAGCACAATTTTTTTTGACATTTTTCTAAGCATTATGGAGGGAGATACGAATTTTACAAGTTAAATGCACTTTTCTGAGTTGTTTATGTTGTATTTTGGTAATTTTCTAGCCATGGAGCAAAACAATACATTTGACATAATTAGCAATGTCACCTGATGCTGAAATTTTTACTGGAAGTCAATGACCATGTGAGGAACAGTTCTGCAAAGTTTGAGATTTTCTTGATTAATGGGTCTTCCATAATTATTTTACAAAGCTTTAAGAATAATGGAATTTTACTGAAACTCCCGATACTTTTCATATACATTAAACTGGACTACTGTGAAGTACTGGTAAATAGGAGACTACCTAAATTTATTTCACTATTTTTGGAAGTTTCTACAAGGAGATATGATTTTTACAAAATTGAGTATTTTCTGTATTTATTTGGCAATTGGAAACTACATGTGCTGACAGTGGGGGCCCATGGCTTTAAAAGGGACCAATAAGAACAAGGCCACATTGGCCACAGAGAAATGGGTGCTCAGCCACAAAGGATCTCTGGTCACAAACGATCGCGAGGGTGGGAAACAGGGGCCGACAGGTGGGGTTGCACCCGAGGTTGTCTTTTACCTCGCGCAGACAGGGGCGGGCAGCGCTCTGTGCCGGCGCTCGGCGGCGGCTCATCGGCGCAAGACATATCTGCTTAATTTCTTGCCACAGTTGATGTCATCTATGCGTTGGGACCCCGGGGACTCCATAGTGACGACGAAATGACCCGAAGTTGAACGGAGTAGCCCCGGGGACGGTTGGAGGTGGCGGTGAAAATCCGATAGGGTTGTCTGTGTGATTATAGGGCTTAACAGGATGGGGAATTGATCGTGGGACATCAAGGAGGAATGTGTAAGATGAAAATCGATTATAATCAAGAGGAAAACCACTGGAAAACAACAATCACAGCGGAGCTAGGGTTTTGAAACCGACATTGGGAAAACTAGGGTTTTGGCACGGTTGATTGATGAAACTCTATGCCGTTCGATCCTATAGGTCCACCGATACATGTTAAAACTATCCTCTAATTTAATCTAAGAAAAATCGAAGGAAACGGAATTTCAACGGGAAAACCGGCTGTTCACGGTGACCGCGGAGGGAAAACATTGAAATCTGGCGCCTATGAGCTATGAGAGGGGAAGTGACTTTGCAGGAAGCAAGAATACGGGAAGGAGAAACTTTTGGCGGCGTTGAATGGTCGCGCAAGTGATGGATGCCCTCGAGCGATGGGGAACAGGGACGGCGGCCGCTTTGCACTCCGGGGAAAAAGTGTCGGGCACCACTAGGTCAAGAGGAGAGCGCTGTCGCCATGACTCGGGGATGGAGTAGGAGCACATGCACACAAGTCCGCAGCTAAGACTCCACTGATGATGCCATACAGCAGGGGAACATCGTGGATACATGGGCGAAACCTCTATTTAGGTTTTCCACAGAACAGAGGAAAGCTGGTTCTGCCATGCAATAGAGTGGAGAGAGAGAGAGGGATACCAGAAGGGTGAGAAGGCTCAGCTGTATGCTCAGACCCAGATTTTTATTGAATGGGGGAGGTGGCGCATGCAACAGCCTCGGTGGCGTTCAGAGAACAACTGATGATAATGAGGAAACGAACATAGTCGGTAAGGTTTCTTGTGTAGCTTACAGGTGGGGTCCACCCATTACTGATTTCCCCGTTTTCTTGTAATTTCATTTTCAGCTGACGAAAGATCTTGTTCAAATTTGGCAGGGAGGTTCACTAGAAAAATGAAATCCAGTTTTGATATAAATTTCGGGAATTGATCAATTTTAGTTTCAAATTAAATTTTGAATTTGAAAACACCTTCAAGCTTTTGCTTTTATTCTTTCTCTATAATCTCTATTTTCTTCCCAAAACCAGTAACAACACTGAATCATTTATTTAAATTATTTTGTTTGTTTCAATTCTCATCTTTTGCTAAATTAAACTTTAAGTATAAATAAGTTTAATTAATTAATTTTTTTAACTCCATGTATTTGAATTCTTAACCATCACTTGTACTTAATCCTATGTTCATTCTGTTATAATTCATTTCTAGACTTGAATTGCACATTAATTATTTTGGGGCTTTTACAATGCAGTAGGACACGCTAGGCAACAGGTCCTTCACCGGGAGAGGGGGAGGGGGCGAGTGCCCCCTCCTCACCCAGAGAAATTAGTGGAGCCCCCTTAAGCACTCCTAATTTTTTGAAGGCACGGAGAAGGATTTAGTGAGGCTGGAGGTTGAAGATGACCTCTATTTTGCGATTATAGTGTATGTTCAGCCCTCTCGTTATTTATCTTCGCCCACCACTAGATCAAAGGATGCAACTGAGCCAAACTTGGAGGTGCACAACAAAAACAATGTGCTTTTGCCAAACTCTGAGTACTAATGACCACAGAACAACACTAGTACTGAGCGTTCTGCTCCACAAGGTAAGTTTGAAAGGCATGAATTAACATTATAGGAAACAAATGGGTCAACAATTAATGATCTACTCCATGCCATACTCCACATTTGAAAGCCCGGTATGCAATTGGACGCATGATAACGGCTGATTCTCGTCGCACGTCGAAGGTAGGCCAAGACAACATTAGTACAAGTCTTTGGCTGTAATGACTACGAAATACAACAGAAAGCCTTAAGTATGGACAACATACCTAAGAATATATGACCATTAGAATGATTTCTGGCAGGTCAATTTCCATGCATTTAGCAACCTAAAGCCAAGTTAATTATAATCAATGTTCTATCGATGGCACAAATAAGAAAGACTAAAGAAGACATGTGGAAGCCCCAAGTAGTGGCCTAGAGGTTACCCCTCGAAAAACAAGCTCATAGAGCCCAAATCCTATTAGCGCAACCAGAGGGACAACAAACAATGGGCTTAGGAATGTGTGAAATATACTCGCTCTCGTCAGTTGACGTAACAAAGCTGTGCAATTTGCATTATCAGCTCAACATGTAAAGTGAAACCTTGCAATATGTTGCGAGAAGGTTAACATGAACGAAGATCCCTACTTAACAACATTGAGCCAGTGGCCAGTTAAACCAAGTATGATCTGAATCGCTGAGCAATGATGAGTGCTCATTGTGTTCCTCGCATGGTTTGCAAGAATTTATGCATCATAGTGACAAAATCTTATGAACATTACATGGAACTCAGGTAGACCTAGTGACAATAGTGACTTGCAGCACCAAGCTACTAGGCCAACTACCTCATGGGGATCTGTTTCATTGCTGTAATGGCCAGCCAAAATGATGAAATGGTCGTGGCGACGGTGGTGTAGGATCTACCCATCATGGCTGGGAGACGAGTCCCGAAGAATGACTGGCACAACGCGTTGATGCCCATGATGAACATTATGGTTTGAATCACATAAACCTTCTCCTCCTGAAACGAGAGCAATACATTGACAATTCGGCATTTTGTCATCACAAGTTCAGCTCATGGATTTATATTGTGGTGTAGTATCTACATGTACTTCCTTGGAAACTCACATTTTCTCCTCCCATGTGTGGAACAAGAGCACTTGGTATGTTGACAGATGTCTCCAACATCACAACATAACTCTGAAAACGAAGCAAGATGAGCCCAGCTGCACGGTGAATCAAATACTAATTACAAATAGAACTGATTTGAGGACAAGTGTCACACCCAACTGACTGACCAACCACGCAAGAGAACATCCAAGTCATCAATGGGCTAATCTACTCGACAAGGATATGAATGATAAATCAATAAAAGAGTCCGAGGTGAGAGCGGTGTTTTCCAGGCGCAGTGGGTTTGTGGTGCAATAGGACACGGTAGGCAAAAGGTCCTTTACAGGGAGAGGGGGATGGGGTGGGGGGGGGGACGAGCGCCCCCTCCCCCACTCCGAGAGAGTAGTGAAGCCCCCCACAAGCCTTCCTAATTATTTGAAGGCACGGAGAAGGATTTATTGTGCTAGACGTTGAAAGTGCCTCTAGTGTGCGATTATAGCGTCTGTTCAGCCCTCTTATGATTTTAGTCTTTGTCCACCACTAGATCAAATGATGCAACTGAGTCATACTTGTAGTTATACTATAAAAACAATGTGCTTTTGATAAACCCTAAGTACTGATAACCATAGAACAGAAATAATACTTAGCACGATGCTCCACAAGGTAAATATAAAAGGCATGAATCCACATTACATAAAACAAATGGGTCAACAGTTGATGATCTACTCCTTGTCAAACTCAACATATTTCAAACACAATCAGCAATTGCACATATGATAACGGTTGGTTCTCTTCGCACATTGATGGCAGGCCAAGACGACATTAGTACAAGACTTTGTCTGTAATGACTATGAAATACATCAAAATCCTTAACTGTGGACACCATACCTGAGAAAATACGAGCATCAGAATGATATCTGGTAGGTCAATTTCCATGCATTTAGCAATCTGAAGCCAAGTTAATGTCATAATCAATGTTCTGTTGATGGTAGAAATAAGAAAGACTAAAGAAGATGTCTGACTGCCCAAAGTAGTGGCCCAAAGGTTACCTCTAGAAAACAAAACTCACAGAGCCCAAATCCTATTTCCACGACTAGAGGAACTGTGGGTTTAGGAATATGTGAAATGTACTCAGTCTCGTCAGTTGTTGAAATAGAGCTGTGCAATTTGCAACGGTAGCTAAACACGTAAATTGAAACTCTGCAATATGTTGCGAGAATGTAAACATGAATGAAGATCCCTACCTAACAACATTGGGCCAGAGTGCAATAAAACCAAGTATGATCTGAATCGTCGATGCAATGATGAGAGCTCCTTGTATTTGCTCCCATGGTTCGCAAAATTTTTTGCATAGCGGTGACAAAATCTTATGAACTTTACACGGGACTCATGCAGACATAGTGACAATAGCGACATGCAGCACCAAGCAACTTGGCTAGCTTCCTCATGAGGATCTATTTCGTTGCTGTAACGTCCAGACAAAATGATTGAAATGGTCCGGGCAACGATGGTGTAGGATCTACCAATAAGAGGAGACGAGTCCTGAAGAATGACTGACACATCATGTTGATGCTCGTGATGAACATTAGTGTCTGAATCACCCGAGCCTTCTCCTCATGAAACGAGAGCAATATATTAACAGTTCGGCATTTTGAATGAATAAAATCGATAGATACTTCCTTCGAGGCAATTGGAGACTCACACCCATTTGGGGAAGAAAAGCACTTGGTATGATGACAGATGCCCCAACATCACAATATAATTCTTGAAACCAAGCATGATGGGCTCAGCTGCACTGTGAAAGAAATAATAATTACAAAAAGAACTCATTTGAAGACCAGTATCACACCCAACACACTAACCAACCATGCAAGAGAACATCAAGATCATCAATGGGCCAAATCTACTCGACAAGGACATGAATGATAAACTATTAAAAAAGGTTTGAGGTGGGAGCGATGTTTGCTAGGGGCGGTGGGATCGTGATGCATTAGGACATGCGAGCATCCCCTCCCCACTCTGAGAGAGTAGTGGAACCCCACTTAAGCCCACCTAATTTTTTGAATGCACACAGAAGAATTTAGTGGGGAAGAAGGTTTAAGATGACCTCTATTTTGCGATTAAGTGCATGTTCAGCCCTCTTATGATTATAGCCTTTGTCCACCACTGGATCAAATGACGCAACTGAGTCATACATCAAGGTACACTACAAAACACAATGTGCTTTTGCTAAACTCTGAGTACTGATAACCAAAGAACAAGACTAATACTAAGTTCTCTGCTCCACAAGGTAAATTTCAAAGGCATAAACCAACATTACATGAAACGAACGGGTCAATAATTGATGAGCTATACCTTTCCATACTAAACATTTTGATGCATGATCTACAATTGGACGGATGCACTACATGGATTCCGGCTTATCGCAACGAAAAAAATCGTCGCAATACGTCGTTTTTCATGGCAATAGGCCACAGTTGCAACGAAAAAGAACGTGGCGATAGTTTTTACTAAATGTTGGCATAAGTCTCATGTCAATAGGTTATTGCGACGATTTAACATCAGTGGCAAATAGTATGGTATTGCAACAATTTTACATCGGTGACAAATAGTATGTTATTGCAACGGTTTCACATATTGCGAAGATTTAACGTATGGCAACGAATAGTACGGTATTGCAACGATTCCACATTCATGGAAAATAGTATGTTATTGCAGCGATTTCAAATTCATCACAAATAGTATGGTATGCAACGATTTAACATATTGCAATGATTTAACGTATTGCAACGAATAGCATGGTATTGCAACGATTACACATTCGTGGCAACAGTATGTGATTGCAACAATTTCACATTCATGACAAGTAGTATGGTATTGCATCAATTTAATGTATTGCGGTAACTTAACGTATTGCAATGAATAGCAGGTTATTGCAACGGTTACACGTGCATGGCAATAGTATGTTATTGCAACGATTTTACATTTGTGGTAATAGTATGCTATTGCAACAATTTAACGTATTGCGACAATTTAACGTATTGCAAAGAATAGCAGGGTATTGCAATGGTTACTCATTCGTGGCAATAGTATGTTATTGCAACGATTTCACAGCCGTGGCAAATGGTATGGTATTGCAACGATTTGATGTATTATAATGATTTAACGTATTGCAACGATTTCACATTCCTAGCAAATGTGTGGTATTGCAACGAATTCACATTCGTGGCAAATAGTATGGTATGGCAACAATTACACATCCGTGGCAAATAGTTTGGTACTACGATGATTTAGTGTCCATGGCAAATAGTATGCTATTTCAATGATTTCACATTCGTGGCAAATATTATGTTATTGCAACGATAACACATCCGTAGAAAATAGTATGGTACTGCGATGATTTCATATTCGTGGCAAATAGTATTGTACTGCGATGATTTAGCATCCGTGGCAAATAGTATGTTATTGCAACGCTTTCACATTTGTGGCAAATAGTATGTTATTGCAACGATAACACATCCGTGGCAAATAGTATAGTAATACAACGATTTAACGTCCGTGGCAAATAGTATTTTATTGCAACAATTTCACAAGCGTGGTTTGTAATGCAAAGTTTCCTGATCTGTGGCAATAGGTTTGTAATGCAACATTTCCTGATTTGTGGCAATAGGTTCGTAATGCAGCGTTTTTTGATTTGTGACAATACAGTTGTAATGCAAGATTTAATGATTTGTGGCGATAGAGGCGTAATGCAACATTTTGTCATCTGTGGCAATAGTGTGGTAATGCAACGTTTTCTTAGTGGTGGCAATAGCAGTCTAGTGCAACGTTTTTTGAGTCATGACCAAATATTTATGCTGCAAAATTTTGTAATTCTTGACAATAGCTTCCTATTTCCACAATTTATCATTACTGACGAGAAATTTGTAATGCCATGTTTTATGATTAGCGGCAGTAGAATCCTAATGCACCAGGTTTGAAAATTAGTGGCAACAGAATCATGAGATTAATAATAAACATCAATCAATTGATATTGCAACACGCATAACAACACTGAAGTATTACTAACGCGATGTGTTTGCATGTAAAAATTTTGCCTAAGACTAACGGGACTAATTGGAACAGGTGCTTTATTTTGGTTGCCCTTTTGGTCTCCCTTTTGTTGGCCCTTTTTTGGAGATTCCAACATTTCTCACACTTCAGCCATCATTGAGGGGCGCATGTCCTCCATTTCATGAGCTCTCTGTTCACGATCAGCTGCTACCTAACCTTCTATGTTCTGGACTTGAAGGTTTACCTCTTCATTCTTCTGGTTTATGCAGTCCATCTGGGTGGTTAAGCTATCATTTTTTCCTTCCAACTCCTGCACTTGGTGATTGAGGCCTGCATTTCTATCTTGTAAGCTTCGAACTTCGTCGTTGTGGTGTTCAACCATCTGGATACACATACATTCATGTTCAGGACTAGTAGGGTTAGCCATATAACCACACCCCTGAACCTGTGATCCTGCACAATCGATTCAGGATCTATAACAATGCTGGAAGATGTGGTTTTTCTCATCATTTGGAATTGGACCTCCGTGCTTAGCTTCCTTGTCGTCCACTTGGGCACGTGCTTGGCTCTATATATGAAAATAAAAGTCACAGGTACATTGCAAATATTTATTTAATTGGGGATTGTTTGAAGTGTTACTCATATGTACAGCTTCTGCCTGCTCGTTTGCCCATTCACCATTCTTCAAATTGCTTGCCTCCCACAGTTGTATGTCATCGGGTTCTTCTCCGGTCTCTAAGTCTTGCAACATAAAATACAAGTAGACTTCAACATGTAGGTATATATATTGATTGCATCGCAAAGTAAAAGCATGATTTATTTTTAATACCTTCTCGTAACTATGTTGTGCGTAGGATTTGGATCCAAGCAAGTTTTTCGTCTTTTGTCTTCTTCGATTTTGAGAATTGGTTCTACTTATTGACAGCAATATTTCTTACAATTAATTCCATGAATAAATGTAAATCAAATTGTTTTTGTATGATGTGAAGCTACTAAAAAGTTAGCTGACCTTTAATCGCTCAGACCCAAAATATTCTATTAGGTGCAACCACTCGGGCGTTGGTACATCATCAGGCTTGTTTTGTATGCGTTATTCATCGGTCAAATAACTCTTGTAGGTGGCATGCAAAGTCGAGTGCCACCTCTTGTAGCGCTCACCAGTAATTTTCAAAATTTTTCTTGCGCTCTCCCGTGTGTCGTTCATGTCCCAGAAATTTTGTACAGTGTATAACACGTTGCTGTAAACGTACAAGATGGAGATTGCAAGAAAAAAAAATACTTGTGTAGGGTGTGACTACACTAACTAAAATGCCTCGTACTATTTCTCTCTTGTTAGTATCGCCAACTTCTGCCCACTTCCTTACAACGATGACAGGTGCATGTTTTTTCTTTAACATAACTACATAATCGACAAAGTGCTGCTGATTGATACCACCCGCAACACCCAACCTAGTGGACAACTGAATTGGTAGCTTGTCTTTCTCTGTTTTGCTAACTTGGGATGCATAGCATATGCTGGAAACCTTAAGTCCTCTAGTCACACCTCTTCCAAACTTCCTTCATTCTATTACATCGATATAAACGGTAAATGATTAAAGCAAATTATGGCCTGACAAAGTTTTGTATCGTGTACAAATAGTGTAAAAATAAGAAAAGTATGATTTTCATACCATCTTTGGTACGAGTGCGGCAAATACAAGCGTTGGACGACCTCGTCCCAGCGGCATTTTGTTCTTTATTACTCCCTCCTGGTTTATATTAATTATCGTATCACACCAACAACTGAATTAAAAATGAACTAGTTAGGACAGTCTAAATGAAAAGGGGGGGGGGTAAATTGTTGACTTCTTTGTTGCTGTTCATACCCTAAAATGAGCCATCAGGTACACATGTCAATTGCGCTACTGCACTCATAGTACTGCAGAGGATTTTTAGTCCAGGGGCGAAGTAGGCAAAACTGAGGGGGTGGGCATGTAGCTGGCAATGCTAGACTAGATAAAGATTGGGTTCTCCGGTTTGGTCTGAGTGACATCAGCCGGAGCGCGTCTCAAAGAGAATTCGTTTCAGGGCGAGTAATGAACGCCAACGGTAGCAGGTTGCGAATGCAAGACATATAAGGCAGGCAGCTTTCGGGATTGAATTCCTCTGCAGTACTGCATAGTCCCAGCCTGCAACGCTTAACAATGCAAGGGTTCGGTCTGGCCGAGATCACCTAGAGCAACTCTCGAGGAGTCTTGGTGGCAGGGTGAGTAATGGCTAGGGATTTGCGGGTGGCAGGGTCATCATGGCACGCGAAGGATGGGACGTGGCAATGGGCGAGGGAGACGTGTCGGGGAGGACACTAAAGTGACCAGCAGCAGGGCATGGGTGACGGTGCCGGCCGGAGTGGCTGGCGGCAAGAGAGCACAGCGTGAAGGCATCAAAAAATAACGCCACCACACAAGCTTATGAACCGTTAACTATAAAGACGAACAAAGTGGAATCCAAGGCATGCTAAAACAATTAGTAGAGCCTAGTACATACTCCTTCCATCCCAACTCATCTCTATTTCTAGGATTCAAACATTGTCTTAGCAAAGAATGCAAATGACCATGATACCCATCATCAATACATTTAAAGGACATAACGTAGTCTCTCAAAATTCTCTAAATTCAATGCCAAAGGAGTAAACAACTAACACGCTCTACCAAAACAAATGGCACGATAGAGAGGCAGGTAGTAATGTGTGTAGGATCGAAGATAATGTGAAAATGTACCAGAGGGAAGTTGAATGGTAGATTTAAAACTTTTTCAGCGGGAGCAACAAAAACCCCTCGATAGAAAATCAATCTGTTAAGAATCGTGTGTGCGACTAATCTAAACATGATTAATCATGAAAAAACAAGTATAAATTATGGATAATCAAGTCTCAAAGACACGTCAACAAGAATAACAAAAAATCATTGAGAAAAACTCATATTACGATCGAAAGATTGAACGAAGGTCAATCTGTTCTACCAGAGAAAAACTAGATCTGCAACACTGCAATAAAACGCGCATAGATACAAAACCGCAAATCTAATGCCCATGAACTTTTCACAGATGATAGATAATCAAGTTGTGAAGACAACCCAAAAGAAATCACGTCAATTGGATCTATAAAACTTGATTTATGATAAAACCACCGAAGAAAGGTAGTACTGTGCAAGAACCCCAACGAGAAAAACATGTCTGAAACAAGTAGGACAAAAAGGCACAAAAGTTCCTTTAAACTACACATTTTATTGATCAAACCACAAGAGGAACAGCCCCAAAGTCGTGCTCCACAATCTCTGGTCTCCCTTGCTTATATAACCAGCCATTAGGCCAACCCAATCCTAACTAGGACTCAAATCCTATTCAACTTAAACTTTCCATAACTGCTCAAGACTCTTCCATACGCAGATAGAAGCAATCTTAAGACTTCCAAAACGTTAGGAACATATTCTACATTTCTAAAACAACCCAACTTCATGAACCACAAGAAATCATATAATAACCAACTCAAATATTTCCATATTTGAGTCAAACCCGACCCAGCCGCAGCCTGAGTCCATAACCTAGCCGATTGGACCTTTCCAACCAATTCTTTACGTCCACATCTCTTCATCACGCCTTGAAACCATGCAGCCACATCCATGCACTCTTTGAACATATGCAAACGTCTTCCAACAACGTCCACGATAGCTTCATATGCATTGTTCTTGATTCAAACATGTTGTGCAACCTCCCGATCAACTCAACCACAATTCCTCGCGAACTTGGTTGTTGAACCTCATCTTCTCCCTAAGTCTAGTTCAATGGATCCCGTCACCAGCCATGTCTTGAACTCAATCAACACATGAACATGAATAAATAACCAATCCTTCCGAGCACAAGTCGTCGACTTCACTCTCGTTAGTTTTGAAAACACAACACCTTACATGAGCACCTCACATAAGCATGTTGCAAACATTAGCAAAAAGATATCAACCATAACCACCAAAACACACAAAAAACATATTAAAAGAATACTAAGCAAAATTTCCATAGATGTAAAGCCAGTTCGAATCAATTCAATGTAAATGTAGAACCATTGCAATCTAACTCTAGATCTCGCCAAAACTATTCGGACCTTGAGCTGGAGCTTACCAAAGCTAGCAGGTCCTAGCACCGGAGCTTACTAAAACTAGTCGAACCTAGCGCCGAAGCTTACTAAATCTTAGTCGGACCTTGCCAAAACAAGTCGCGCCTAGACAAAGAAGTCAAACCTAGCAAAAGTAAGTCGAACCTAGACAAAGCAAGTCGGACTTTACGTCGAACCTTGCCGGAGCTAACCAAAACAAATCGGCCCTGTTGTTGGACCTTGCTGGAGCTCAAACCTAGAGGCGGACCATGTTGAAAAAGGTGTTTTGGTGATATTCAAAACTTTTATTTCTATAGCCAATGTATTCAGCACATATAGGTCTCACAATCCCCCCTTGATGATTGCATTGGCAACACCACTTAGAATCTCAACATTGGCTTATTCACATGAAAAGTTTTCAAAACAATAAAATGAGAAAGAAATTTCAAAACAAATATTTCTCCTGCTATACATATTTCTCCCCCTTTGTAAATCAGAAATAAAATGAGAAGAATTGTGCATGAGAAGAACCGTGCCAAAACACTTGTGAATATGTGATCAATTTCTCCCGCTTTGGCAATGTATTCAGCAAGGTTCAAAAGAGAAATTTTAATTCTTTGTGAGCATATTGTAACATATACATATAAAACAAAGCTCATCAAAGTCATACTATCAAGTAAATTACACTATCACATCAATGAAATACATAAAGTAGTGTAAGTCATGCTAGAGATCAAATGCTATTTTCAATTTAAGCAAGTCATGGTCTCACAAACTCTATTTCAAAACCTAAAAGCATGACAATTGTTGATGCAATTTTCATTTTTCAAAATTATTTAAAGAAAAAATTTTGATCATATGATATTTGCAAGAGATTGTATGCCACATCTGCCTTATTCTAACCAACCAAGCCAAGCCTATGTCTTTTGACAATTAGAAGCTTAAGGTCATGGTTGTAGTCTTCATATCTAAGTGCGTTGATAAGTCATCTCAAAAGAAGAAGTGCGATGCATGCATATTCTCTTGATCTTTTCTCAATCATTTTTTATTTGATCATAAAAGCTCAACATGTGGATAGTTGATTGATTAAATTTTCATTATTAAAAGCACTGGTTAGCATGCAACAAGTTCAAATCTGTAAGAAAGTTCGATCATGACCAGATTTAGTGTAAGTAATTATTCCAATTACTAGACATGGCAAAAACTACAAAATGTATAACATGAGTAATGTATTAAGAACTTTCAGCATTTAAAAGGAATCACAAAGTCATGTATGTATGAAATAGTATGCTCATATTATTTTAAATTCAGATTCACACATAGACTTCTCAACTTTCAAAACTCCCCCTCAAATTAAGCCATGAAGAGGCATAACCCCTATTTCATTATGAATGTGACAAAAAGAGTTTAATCCAAAGGTTTTGTAAAAATGTCAGCCAATTGTTGTTCGATATCTGCATGGTGAAGCACAATGTTTCTTTTTTCAACGTTATCACGGAGAAAGTGATACCTAATGTCAATGTGCTTTGTTATAGAATGTTGCACAGGGTTTTAGCAATGCAAATAGCACTAGTGTTATCACAAAACAATGGAACACTATCTCGATCAACCCCATAGTCCTTAAGAGTTTGAACAATCCAATGAATTTGTGAGCAAGCACTAGCAACAGCTACATATTCAGATTCGGCAATGGATTGTGCAACTGAGCTTTATTTTCTAGAGGACCAAGAATCAAGTGAATTACCAAGGAAGTAATGGTTGTGGAAGAAGGAAGAAAAATTTCAAATTCTTGAGTTCAATGTAAGCACCTGAGAGTTCTTTTGATGGCTTGACGATGTGAAGTACGTGGGGAAGCTTGAAACTGTGCACGAAGACATACGTTGAATTGTATGTCCGGTCTTGATGTCATGAGGTACAAAAGTGATCCAATCGTGCTTCTATATTGTTTTTGACCTACTGGGTCACCATCTTCATCAAGTTCAAGTGTTGTTGCTGTAACAATTGGTGTCCAAAGAGGCTTGCTTTTGTCCATATTGAAGCTCTAAAGAAGGTCTCTTGTATACTCTGTTTGATGCACAAAAGTACCCTTGGTTTACTTGATTTGCAGCCCCAAAAAGTACGTGAGTTTTCCATCATACTCATCTCAAATTCTGACCTCATCATAGCTGAAAACCTGGACACAAGATCATGAGAAGCACAACCAAAGATAATATCATCCACATACACATGAACGAAAAATGAGTCATTGCCATGCTTAAGCACAAAAGAGTTTTATCAACCTTGCCATGGTAAACCCCTTTTCAAGTAAGAATGTTTTTAACCTATCATACCATGCTCTAGGGGCTTGTTTGAGACCGTACAAGTCTTTGGACAATTTGTAAACAAGATTAGGAAAATCTAGATTTTCAAAACCCAATGGTTGCTTGACATAAACCTTCTCATTTATGTAGCCATTAAGAAATGCACTTTTATAATCCATTTGATATAACTTGAACCCTATAGATGCAACAAATGCTAACAAAATTCTTATGGCTTCTAATCTAGCAACAAGAGCAAAAGTTTCATCAAAATCTAGACCTTCAACTTGTGTGAAACCTTGAGCAACCAACCTACCCTTATTCCTAACCACAACCCCATCCTCACTTTGTTTATTTTTAAACACCCATTTAGTTCCAATTAAAGTGTGGCCTTGAGGTGCGGGTACAAGTTTCCAAACATTATTTCTTTCAAAATTTTCTAACTTTTCTTGCATGACAATAATCCAAGATTCATTAGTGAGTGCGTGTGATATATCTTTGGGTTCAAAAGAAGCAACAAAAGCAGAATGAGCGTGAGAGTTTGGATCGCAAAACCTGGACCGTGTGACTCGTTCGTGCAAGCTCCCAATGATTTGTTGTGGAGGATGACTTTTTAGGATTCAGAGGGGAGTAGACACTTCACAAGCTTTTTATTCATCTTTATGTTCATCACAAATCGATGAGCTTGTGACTCGAGGAAAATCTGGACCAGCAGTAGTGGTCGTCAGTGCTGGTCATGAATCAAAATCAGGAGCTGGAACAATGTCATTAGCTACTGAATTATCGGGCAGCAGCATCACTTCTTCCTCATCTTCAACAAAAATACTCTCCCCTGTGGATATGGATCCGTACTTGCAATATTAGAGCTAGTACCTGGGATAGATTCATCAAAGGAAACCTCACATGTCTCCACAATCTTGTTAGTGTCAAGTAAAAGCACAAGGTAGCCTCTAGTATGAGATGGATAACCAAGGAACATGCCATCAACAGATCTAGCTTCAAATTTATCAATATTACCATGTTTCTTAACAAAAGCATTTGCAACCAAAGACCCTAAATTGTATGACACTAGGCCTATGTCCAAACCAAAGCTCATATGGTGTTTTTCCTAGCTTAGCACGCAAGAAAACACGATTTGAAACATAACACGCGGTTGCAATTGCATCTGCACAAAACTTTCCAAAAGTTTGATATTCATGAAGCATAGTCCTAGCCATCTCAACTAAGGTTCTATTCTTTCTCTCTACAACACCGTTTTGTTGAGGTACATATGGTGAAGAAAATTGATGATCTATTCATTTTTTAGTGCAAAAATGATTAAAGGATTGATTTTTAAATTAATTTCGATTATCACGTCTAATTGCTCTTAAAGATCCTGGGTGATCAATTGATTATATAAGAAACAAAGTTCTAAAATGGCTAAAATCTTCATTCTTAGATGCCAGAAAATAAACCCAAGAGTATCTAGAATAGTCATCAATAATCACAAGAACATACCATTTACCTCCGATGGATTGAACACGTGAAGGTCCTACGGTGTGAAGATGCAAAAGTTGACCCGGTTCAGTTGTCATGGTCATTGTGAGAGGAGCATGTGAACCTGCAACCATCTTAGCATGTCTACAAAAAGAGCACACGATTTCTTTGTCCCCTTTAAGCTTAGGCAGCCCAAGTATGTAATCAAGAGCACTAACATGCATGAGATGGTCAAAGCCTACGTGACCAAGTTTATGATGCCAAAAATAGAAGTCTTTTGAATCATTAGCTACTAGACACCTTTGCTTAGCAGAAGACATATCAAAATCAGCTTTAAAATTTCTTCCAAACCGAGACATGTTAAAAATAAGCTCACTATTTGAACCTACAACTTTCCAGCAATTTTTATTGAAAATAATTTCTAGATTTTCATCTAGTAATTGTGAAACAGGAAGCAAGTAGTATTTCAATTTTTTGAGAAGTGCCACATCTTTCAATGTGTAGTGATAATTTACCCTAACTGAACCCTTAGCAATTATATGAGTTGAAGAATTATCTGTAAAAGTAGCATTCTCTACACGTGACACAAAAGAGAAGGAGGAGAACCATTCTTTGTTACCGGTCATGTGGCGTGAGCAACTTGAATCCACAATCCAAATGTTCTCCTCCTCAAGTGTGTATCCTACATAGAAGCACAATATGTCGATGACTCAATAATGGGGTTAGCCAAAAGGCATTTAAGAATCCAGTACTGAGTCACACGACGTCCAACAGGAATAACACGCGAAAGTTGAGATAAAACAGCAGGTTTATGAGCCTAACCTTGAGGACTTTTGTACCCAACTACTGACCTATGAGGTCTTACATGTGTAGCATGGAAAACAGTAGGTTTAGGAGAAAACTTTGCATGTTTTTGACTCATTACATCGTGTTGAATGTTCTTATCATTTGGTTTAGCATGTGCAGTAAATTCTAAATGAAAGTTATGAGATCTAGCAATCATTCTTTCCTTTTTATGTTTTTTAGCTAGCCTATAACAAAAATCTATGACATGATGACTTCTACCATAGTAGGTACGATTAAATTTCACTTTGTGTTCATGTCTAGATGAGCAAGCAACATTTTTATTTGAAACCGAATGAGACAGCACTCCTGCAGATTTGAAAACCACATTCAAAGCATCGTTGAGGTCCGACACTTCCTCTCCTTCTAGTTCTAACATTTTGTAATGCTTTTGAGAACCGAGCAGAGATGAGTGCAAATTCTTCATCTGGAAATTCCTCAATCTGTTCAAGAGTTAGAGGGGACAACAAAACAAGTGTTCCACAAGATGAAGATGGGCTGAAGCTAGGCATGTCACGTTGAGAGACGAATGCAAGAGACTTTGGGGTTCTTACTTGAGATTATGTCATTTTCATGAGTTTTCATTTTAGAATGTAAACTATCTAAAGTAAGTGTACTCATGACAGTAGATTCACGAATAGATGTAACTTCCATCTCCCAAATTAACATGTCTAATGCACTTAGTAATTGCCTAGCATTCTCAGCATCTGAAAAATTAACATTTATGCTACGCAAGTTGCTGAGAATTTTATTAAAATGAGCAAAGAGATCGTAAATGGACTCAACTGGTTGCATCTCAAAGTGCATATATTCTTTATTGAAAATATCTTTCTTTACCTCCTTGATCGTGTTGGATCCTTCTTGGTAGTCACAAAGTGATTTCCATACATCGTACGTAGATCGGGGGTGTTCAACACGGTCGAAGTCGCTTTGAGTTAGTCCTTGTACGATCAAGTTGCGAGCCTTGTTGTTGTTGTTGACATCTCTCATGTTTGTAGCCATGACTTGATCGTTTGACGCCACATCGTATGGCTTGTGCACCTTCTCCCAATTGCAAAGCTTTGTGCCTGGCTGAGGGCTTCCATACGTGCCTTCCAAACCTGAAAATCAATACCACTAAACACACAAGGTTTTGTGGAGTATTTATCAATGATGATTAGTCAAAACACGTGCAAAAATCTCAAATATCAGAGCATCGTGGCCTTGATACCAATTTAGGATCGAAGAGAACATGAAAAGCTACCAGAGGGGGGTGAATGGTAGATTCAAATCTTTTTTAGTGAAAGCAACAAAAACCCCTCGGTAGAAAATCATTATGTTAAGAAATCGTGTGTGTGACTAATATAAACGTGACCAATCACGACAAAACCAGTATAGATTGTGGAGAATCAACTCACGAAGACAAGACAACAAGATTCACGAAAAAATGTCGAGAAAAACTGAAGTTACGATCAAAAAATTAAACGAAGGTCAATCTGTTCTACCCGAGAAAAATCAGATCTGCAACACTGCAATTAAACTCGTGTAGATCCAAAACCACAAATCCAATGACCGTGACATTTTCACATATGATATATAATCAAGTTGTTAAAGCAATTCAAAAAGAATCACATCAAATGGATCTGTAAAAGACGAGTTATGATAAAACCACTGAAGCAAGGTAGTGCTGTGCACAAACTCGACGAGAAAAATATTTCTGAAACAAGTCAGACAAACAAGGCACAAAAGTTCCTTTAAACTACGAATTTTATTGATCAAACCACAAGAGGAATAGCCACAAAGTCGTGCTCCACGAGCTCTGGCCTCCCTTGCTTATATAAACAGCGCTTAGGCCAATCCAATCCTATCTAGGACTCAAATCCTACTCAGATTCAACCAAAATATTCCATATCTGCTCAAGACTCTTCCATAGGTAGATAGAAGCAATCTTAAGAATTTCAAACAACTTAGGAACATATCCCACATTTCTAAACAATCCAACTTCCTAACCCACATGAGATCCTATCATAACCAACTCAAATCTTTCCATATTTGAGTCAAACCCGACCCAATCGCAGCCTTAGTCCACAACCTAGTCGGTTGGACCTTTCCGACCAACTCTTTACATCCCCATCTCTTTATTACGCCTTGGAACCATGCAGCCACGTCCATGCACTCCTTGCACACAGGAAAACATCTTCCAACGACATCCACGATACCTTCATATGCATTGTTCTTGATTCAAACATATTGTGCAACCACTCGATCAACTCAACCACAATTCCTCCCGAACTTAGTTGTTGAACCTCATCTTCTCCCTAATACTAGTTCAAGACCAGCCATGTCTTGAACTCAAGCAACACTTGCACATGAAAAACAACCAATACTTCCGAGCAAAAGTCCTCGACTCGACTATAGTTGGTTTCGAAAACACAACACCTTATATGAGCACCTCACATAAGCATGTTGCAATCGTTAGCAAAAAGATATCAACCATAACCAAAAAAACACACCAAAACTTAGTAAAATAATACTAAGCAAACTTTACATGGATGTAAAGCAAGTTTGAATCATTTCAAAGTAAAAGCAGAACTATTGCAATCTAGCTCCAGACTTGGCCAAAACTAACCAGACCTTGAGCCGGAGCATACCAAAGATAGCATGACCTAGCACTAGAATTTACCAAAGCTAGTCGGACCTAGCGCTGAAGCATACTAAAGCTTAGTCGGACCTTGCCAAAACAAGTTGGACCTTGACAAAGAAGTTAGACCTAGCATAAGTAAGTCGAACCTAAACAAAGCAAGTCGGACCTTACGTCGGACCTTGCCGGAGCTACCCAAAACAAGTTGGACCTATTGTCAGATCTTGTTGGAGTTTGAAACTAGAGTCAAAACATCTTGCAAAAAGGTATTTTAGTGATATTCAAAACGTTTATTGTCATAGCCAATGTATTCAGCTCACATAGGTCTCACAATGTGATGTGATATGGTTGGTTGGAAGCTACCGATAGAGTTGGAGTGGGATATTTTTTAAGCTCCAAAAGTAAAGTTATGCTAGGACAGAAGGAGTATTTCTAGTTTGTATATCTATACCTGCTGTTGGTTCATGCACCGTAGTACCAGGGAGTGAAGAATCTCAGGGTTCATGAACATCATGTGCTGCAATATTCTCTGCACACCATGCAAAGGAATTAATTGAAAGTGCATCTAGGAATCCCTTGTGGGTTTTGATTGATTTATGACAAGCAAATGAGATCCTAACCACATTGTTGAGATGAGCACAGGTTCTAATGAGAGAATGAACAAAGGTCCAAAAAGAAAGGAGAATGAGAAGCAATGCGGAAAAGAGCTCAAGAACCAAGTGTAGTAGATCATTGTGTATGGAGTTTGTTAAGGAAACACACCCCAAGAGCTCAAGCACATAATATCACATATTGCACAAATTTATACAGGCCCGGACTAGTCCGACTGACCCCGGACTAGTCCGATATCTTTCTGCACTAGATCGGACAAGTCCTCACAATGCGGACTTGTCCTCACAGTCCAGTTTTTCACTGACCGGGCTAGTCCGATATCACCATGGACTAGTCCGATATCTCTCTGACTAGAATCGGACTAGTCCTCCCCAGTGCGTACTAGTCCCCCAAACACTTCACAAGTTGCACAAAATCGGACAAGTCCGATAGCACAACGGACTAGTCCGATATCTTTCTGATGTCAATCGGACAAGTCCGATATTAGCACAGACTAGTCCGAAATACCTCTGACCTAAATTGGACAAGTCCTCCAAATGTAGACTTGGTCTCCAATTTCACTAAGGGTTTCACCTATCCGGACAAGTCCGATATCCATCGGACTAGTCTGAAGATTCCCAGAACCAAAATCGGACTAGTCCGGCTATACTTCGGACAAGTCCGATATTTCGAGACACCTAGGGTTTCCTACACGCAGCACACCGGACTAGTCCGGTGTCCACCATAGACTAGTCCAATCTCTCTAAACCCTAACGGTAACTTTTGGAAACCCCATATAAATAGGTGTGCACGACCCATCTTTCACATCTCTCGACACCCTGCGCCGTCACACCCTCCAAGAGCCCAGAAAACTCATCTCTCCATGTGATACAATGCGAGAAAGCTTGATCCTTTGGGGATACACTTTAGATCCAAGGAGAGACACGGTTCTTCACTCATTGAGCTCTTGGTTTGATTCCCTAACACACTCCTGTGGTTTTCATTGTGATCTTAAGAGTGTGTTTTTGGTGGTGATCATCTTGTAATCTTGGGGAGCCCTCAACTTGTCAGAAGGCCTCTTGAATTTGGTTATTTGCCCATTGTGATTATTGAAGAGGATTGGCCTCCACGGTGATCCGATGAGGGTAGGGTTGCAGAAGAACCGGTCCTTTTGTGGACTCCTCAACATGGACGTAGGATGCCTCTGTGGGAACCGAACCACGGGATAAAGAGCCTGTGTTATTACTTTCCGCATATCGTTCTTACTCTTCATATCTATCTAGGATTTCAATCAATCTTGTTCACTTTACGTTGAAACATTGAATATAAGATTAACTTGTGCTACATCCTATTTCATAGTATTGTGACACTTCAATTACAAGTATATTTCCGATGCATACATCCTAGGATCGAGATTATAGATCAAACTTGATCAATCTAGTCGGCACGCACCGGTCTAGTCCGCACTCTATCGTACTAGTCCGATATCTCAAGATTTGTTCAATTTGTTAAGTGTTGCAGGATCCGACTAAAAATGAAAAAGGCCTATTGACCCCCCCCCCCCCCCCTCTAGGCCACATTCAATTATTATTAGAGCAGGAATCTTTACAAGGAGACTAATCGCTCAAAGAGAAGATGTCGGACATGAAGGACGTACAAGAGCATCAACCAAGAGAAGGTTGAAGAAGATAAGAACCAAAAATTGGAGGGGCTCCTCAAGGCCATTCAAGACTTCGAGAAGTACGATGAGGAGACGCTAGAACTCTAGGCGCTCCTAAGAAGGAAAACCCTCTCCAAGGGAAAAGTGAAGATCGAAGACGAGAAGAAGAAGAAGGGGAGTAGTCACACCGACTACTCCCAATATCCTTTTAATTATGATCACTTAAATTCTAACAACAATCATTATCTATCTGTTCCACTTGAAAAAGCCCCACACTTTGATGGCAATGACTACTCAATGTGGAGGCAAAACATGAAAATGCACTTGATTTCTCTCAATCCAAGTTTGTGGCACATTGTGGTTACAGGAATAGATATCCCTGACGATGATGAGAAGCTCACACCTAGCCAAGAGCAAGCAATCCATCGAAATGCCCAAGCTGCAACAGTGATCACACCTCATCACTCTGTCGGGACGAGTTCACAAAGGTGGATGGACTCGAGATTATAAAGGAGATATGGGATACATTGCAAACCGCACATGAAGGCGATCGTCATGTGCGAGAAGCGAAGATTGAAATGATTGAAGGCGAATTGGGAAGATTCTCCATTGAAGAAGATGAGTCGCCGCAATACATGTACAACCACTTAAAGACACTCATCAACAAATTTCGAGCATACAGAAGCATGAAGTGGAATGATCACGAGGTGGTAAAGCTCATCCTTAGAGCTTTCATGCCTCGCAATGTCACCTTATGCTCGATGATTAGAGAAAGCCCTGGGTACAAGAAAATGACCCCGGATGAGCTACTTGGGAAGATCATCAATTTTGAGATCATGGAAAAGCAGTCGAAGCATGTCAAAGAGATTGCTGACCTTACCTCAGCAAAGAAGAAAGGGGTCACTTTAAAGTCCATTCTCAATCACTTGTCTAGAGAAGCTCGAGAAGCTCAACAAGAAGAGGACAGCGACGATGAGAGTAGCGACCTGGATGAAGATGACATGATACTATTCATGAAGAAATTCAAAAGAATGATGAAGAAAAGACAAGGGGCTAAATCTAGTGAAGGGAAGTACAAAGAAAAATCAAGACCAAAGTTGAGGTGGGCATGCTATAACTGTGGTGAATATGACCACTTTATAGTTGATTGCCCATATGAAGAAAACAAGAAGAAAACCAAGGAAACAAAGCCTAAACCCAAGAAATTCTTCAAGAAAAAGAAGAAAGATGAACAAGCGCATCTAGGGAAAGAGTGGGACTCAAATGATGAGTCCTCATCGGAGGAAGAAGAAGAGATGGCTAGCATAGCCATCGAGGAGACATCCAAGAAGTCCGCTCTCTTCCCTACTCTCGGCGCAAGGAAGGGGAACGACACTTGCCTCATGGCAAAGGAAGGTAAACAAAAGGTAACAACCAAATCCTCTTCCTTGCATTCCTATTCTAGTGATAGTGAAATTGCTAGTGATAATGAAGATATGCTCATTGGCTTAGATAAAAAAATGTGAAAATAAAATTTCTACTTGATCATCTTGTTGAGAAGGAGAAGTTGATAAACTGTCAAGAAGACATGATTATCTCACAAAAGGAGGAATATGTTGAACTTGACAAGCTTCTAGGTTTTGAAAAGGAGCTAAGCAAGTCACTAGAGCTTGAGTTAGCTTCAAGCAACTCAAATGCTACAATCATGGACAAACTTGCTAACCTAATCAAGGTTAACAAGATACTTGAGGTACAAGTTGAGTCACTCAAGCAAAGTGATCCTTCATCCTCTTCAAGCTCGCCTTCTCAACCCCTTAAAACTGAAGCTATTATTACTTGTTCATATGCTAAAACTGACACTAGCTTGAAAGACAAGTAAACTTCTACACAGGACAAGCATCCTTCCCAAAATGGCATATTTGACAAGGAGAAGATCAAATATGCACGTAGTTCATACATGGTCACAAGACCTCCCAATGTCAAATATGGCATTGATTATTCTTATGGTGAAAAGCAACATTCTAGAAACCATGAAAATAACAAGGAAAGCATTGCCTTTGTAAAGGGAAAACACTCTCAAGCTGGAAAGTCCAAAGCCAAAATATATGATCGTCGGACTAGTCCAGTCCGGACACGGACAAGTCCAGTTTCCTGGACTAGTCCTGTATATAAACAACAACTGTTGATATTTAGAACCTTCGATGCATCTTATGTTCTAATGAGAAGTAATTTTGGTAAAGTTTATGCTCATTATGTTGTCCCACACCATGGGAACACCAAATCTCATGTGTGGGTGCCCAAATCCCTTGTGACTAACCTAAAAGGACCCAAGCAAGCTTGGGTACCTAAAACCAAGGCATGATTTGTTTTTGCAGTCCTATTCCTTTAGTAGATCTAAATGGGTGCTAGACAGTGGTTGCACCAACCATATGACCAGAGAAAGAGGGATGTTCGTTGAGTATGAAGAAAATGAGGATACAAGCGAGGGAATCTATTTCGGAGACAATAGTCAAGGAAAGGTGCTCGGTACCGCTAAAATTGCCATATCATCTCAACATACTCTTTCTCATGTGTTACATGTTGATTCCTTAGATTATAACCTGCTGTCCATATCTCAATTATGTGATGAAGGTTATAATTGTCCATTCACTAATGAGGGTGTGACCGTCTCTAGAAGGAGTGATGGTTCCATTGCATTCAAGGGTATGTTAAAGGGAAAGCTCTACCATATTGACTTCAACAAAGATAAAGCCGAACTCGACACATGCTTGATTGCAAAGACCAACATGGGTTGGCTATAGCATAGACGGCTAGCGCATGTTGGTATGAGGAATCTTCAAAAACTCCTCAAGGGTGATCACATCCGACGTTTGAAGGATGTTGTTTTTGAGAAAGATAGGCCTTGTAGCGCGTGCCAGGCTGGGAAGCAAGTTGGAGCACCTCATCCCGTGAAGAATGTCATGACTACAACAAGACCACTCGAGCTACTGCACATGGACCTATTCGGTCCAATTGCTTACATAAGCATCGACAGTAACAAATATAGCTTAGTAGTTGTTGATGATTTTCTCGCTTCACTTGGGTTTTCTTTTTACAATATAAGGCAGAAACTCCAGGAAACTTGAAGAAGTTTTTCAAGCGCGCTCAAAATGAGTTTTCATTGACGATCAAGAACATTCGAAGCGACAATAGAACGGAGTTCAAGAACACCCAAGTTGAGGAGTACCTAGACAAAGAAGGCATAAAGCACGAGTTTTCGGCACCTTACTCCCCTCAACAAAATGGAGTTGCCGAAAGGAAGAACCGAACCCTCATAGAGATGGCGAGAACAATGCACGATGAATACAATACCTCCGATCGGTTTTGGGCAGAAGCGGTTAACACCGCTTGCCACGCCATAAACCGACTCTATCTTCATCGACTACTCAAGCAGACATCATATGAGCTACTCAGCGGAGCAAGTTGATTCATGTGTGCTAGAAAGAGAAGAAGCTCCCTGTCTTGCACTGAGAAGAATGGCATTGGGTGAAGTTGGACCACAAGAGCCACCTCTACATATGCATGAGGAAGATGAACCATAGGACGAGGCCAATGATCAAGGGGGAGCTTCCATACAAGATCAACCTCAAGAAGACGAAAATGATCATCAAGTCAATGAGGGCAACCATCTAGGGGAAGAAGAAGATGACCATGAAGATTCAAGACCGCAAGTGCCACTCCCAAGAGTACACCAATGTGTCCAAAAGGATCACCCAATCGACAACATCGTCGGTGACATCCAAAAGGGGGTAACTACTAGATCTCGCATAGCTATTTTTTGTGAGCATTATTCGTTTGTATCCTTTTTGGAACCGCGCAGGGTTGAGGATGCATTGAAGGATCTGGATTGGGTAGTGGCCATGCAAGAAGAACTCAACAACTTCAAGCAGAACGAGGTGTGGGAACTAGTCGAAAGACCAAAATTCAATGTCGTCGGCACCAAATGGGTCTTCCACAACAAATAAGATGAACACGGGGTGGTGACAAGGAACAAGGCACGACTTGTGGCCAAAGGGTATTCACAAGTAGAAGGTTTGGATTTCGATGAAACCTTTGCTCCCGTAGCTAGACTTGAGTCTATTAGAATATTACTTGCATATGCTACTCACCATGATTTCAAGCTTTATCAAATGGATGTGAAAAGCGCCTTCATCAACAGACCAATCAAGGAGGAGGTGTGTGTGGAGCAACCCCCAGGATTTGAAGATGAACAGTTCCCCGACCACGTCTTTAAAATACGTAAGGCACTCTACGGCCTTAAACAAGCTCCTAGATCTTGGTATGAGTGTCCTAGAGATTTCTTAATTGAAAATGGTTTTAAGATCGGTAAAGTAGATTATACATTGTTTACAATGAACTTTGACAATGATCTCTTTATTTGTCAAATTTATGTTGATGTTATTATCTTTGGTTCAACTAACAAATCTTTTTGTGAGGAATTTAGTAAGATTATGACAGATAGGTTTGAGATGTCTATGATGGAAGAGCTAAAATACATCTTTGGATTCCAAGTGAGGTAACAAAAGTAAGGGATGTTTATAAGCCAAACTAAGTACACTCAAGGCATACTCAAGAAGTTTGGAATGCACAAGGCAAGGCCTATAAAGACTCCCATGGCAATGAATGGCCACTTGGATCTCAATGAAGATGGACCAAACGTCGATCAAATGGTATATCGCTTCATGATTGGATCTCTACTCTACTTATGTGCATCTAGGCCAGACATTATGTTGAGTGTATGTTTGTGTGCAAGGTTTCAAGCCAACCCAAAGGAGTGTCATTTAACAGCCGTAAAGAGAATCTTGCGGTATTTAGTTCATACACCCAACCTAGGCCTTTGGTATCCAAAAGGTTCCAAATTCAAACCCATTGGTTACTTTGATGTAGATTATTTCGGATGCAAAGTAGATAGAAAAAGTACATCCGGCACCTACCAATTCCTAGGTAGATCCCTAGTGTCTTGGTCCTCCAAGAAACAAAACTCCATTGCCTTATCCACGATCGAAGCGGAGTATGTTGCAGTCGGGAGTTGTTACGCACAACTCCTTTGGATGTGACAAACTCTCGGGGATTACGATTACAACATGAACCATATTCCACTCCTTTGTGATAATGAGAGTGCTATTAAGATTGCTCATAATCCCGTCGAGCACTCTAGGACCAAACACATAGACATCCGGCATCACTTTTTGAGAGACCATTCAATGAGAGGAGACATAGCCATTTCACATGTCAACACCGAAAAACAACTAGCCGACATATTCACTAAGCCACTTGATGAAAAAAGCTTTTGCGAACTCCGAAATGAACTAAATATTCTCGATGCTCGGAGTGTGGCTGGAAATCTTGTATACCTGAATGCTATCTTCAAAATTTACTGATTGTGTTGTGAAAACCATCTCTCTCATTTTTTCCGAAAAACTATGTCAATTACTAGATCTTGGTGAATTATGGTCATTGCTTTATTGTTGTATGCTTACTGATCATATTCATCAAGATTATATGATTTTCCTTGCCTGCCTACTTTCTTAATAAGTACCTTTGAATATATACGAATGGGCTAAGCATTTTTCCCTGGTAACCATGGACTAGTCTGTGGTTGCCCGCTAGTCTGCCCCTGCAGACTAGTTCGCGAGTGACTGTAGGTCCGGACTAGTCCGACCAACCACGGACTAGTCCGATATAGGCTCTAGAAAAGTTCGGACTAGTACGATAATTTTCGGACAAGTTTGATTTTTCGTGTTCGTAACCCTAGCCGCCGCCAAACCGTAATCTTCCTCACCCTCACACTTGCCTCAAGCTTTCTCTCTCCGCGGTCGAGCTCCCCAAGGCGATTTGGCAATTCCTCCATCAAAATTCCTCAAGTTTGGGTGGAAATTGATCTCCTTCTCGTAGGGATTGAATACCACGGACTTGTCCGCTCCTTGAACCCCTACATCTCCAAGAATCAAGGACTTTCGGTAAAATCTCATCCCACACCCTAGAAATTGCTATTTCCTTCAATGTTGATCATCTAGATTAGTTCCTTTCACCATATACATGCTTCCTTGATGTATTACATTGATTCTAATCTATTTGTGCATTAGGAATCACCATTTGTCTCATAGTTAGGGTTTTAGAGGTTGAATACCGGACCAGTCCGGTCCATGCACGGACAACTCCGATCAACCGGACTAGTCCGTGCCTGTACACCGGACTAGTCCGATTTTTCTGAACTCAACCCTAACTTCATAATTCCTCAAAGCAATTCTTTGTCATCTATTCTCATCAATACCTTGTGAAATCCATTCTCAGGACAATGTCGAGCACCAACGATGAAATCTCTGACTTCGAGGCCGAGATGGACCAAGAAGCATTGCTTCGGTCCTGGACGGGCCAAGGAAAGAAGTGCCAAGAGCGCCCATCTGAGTCAGCTCCTTCTCCTCCTTAGGCTCGACGAAAAGTTCTCACCAAGAAGCCTGCTTCCAAGGCTTCTGCTAGTGGTGTCCCTAGCTCGGCAAGTGCTCGCTAAGCAAAGGGCAAGGGCAAAGGGATTGCAACTAGCTTGATTGGCCCCCTAAAGATGTCAGCTCAAGGAAAGGAGACCGGGATGCCGTTGAGGAGAGGTTCAATGGAAAGGGCGGCGACATGACTGCTAAATTCAGAAATGTGGATGGTTATAGCCGACCCAAGCAAGCTGTTGATGGGAGGTTCTGGAGTAACTTCCATGCAGTTTTTTACAAGACTGTCTATCTCCCAATGAAGACCCCAGTTGTGCTCAGCTAGTGGATATATTGGGCGCACTTTGAGAGGAAGGGTTGTTCACCCTTTATGGAGGTAGTCAAGGCAATTGAAAGGCATGGCTTGAAGGATCTCTTTGCCTTCAGAAACAATTGGAATAATGAAGTCATTGCCCAATTTTATGCTACATGCCACTTTGCTAGTGATGAGGAAGAGCGGGTGACTTGGACAACTCATGGATCCATGTACACCATTACCTACGATGAGTTTGCAAGGATGCTACATCTGAATAGCTCTAGCAATGACAACATGATAATTCACAACATTGTCATTGAGAAGGACAGGATGAAGTTTCTTTATGAACCCCACTCAAAGTTCAATCCTCCTTCCACCAAGGACATGAACCTTTCTTCATGGTGCTGAACAGGGTCCTCAGAAAGACCATTGCCCCGAAGGATGGGGATGCAGGAAGTGTCCAGGGTTAACTCAGGACCTTGATGAAGGTCATAAGCAAAGACAAAAAGTTTGATGTCCTTGACTACATCTGGAACGATATGGTGAACATACCCTGTACTTCAAATAGGTCTTGTGGCTATGCAGCTTATCTGATGTTTATGATTGAGAAGGTCACAGGGATAGAATTTGTGAAGGATGTGGACCACACAGCATTGAGGCCCCAGAAGCCTCAACAAGCAAGTGTTCAAGCTGCTCCTTCTCCTGCTTCCACTGCAGAGGCTCCAGTGAGAGCTGGTGGAGATGATAGATCTTCTCTCGCCACTAGGTCCCCTCCTCAAAAGGGGTCACTAAGTGGCATCTTAAAGTACTTGTCAGCTATCTTTGCCTCTTGCAAGAAGGCAGAAGTGAACACTCATAAGCTAAACAAGAGGAGAAAGGCCGATATGTGATACGTCAAGGAGAATGTGAAGCACATCTGCCAAAAGCTGGAGATCGAGCCCATTGGATCTCCAGTCATTTCTGATGACTCAGATTCTGATTTCACCGAGCTCGGGCCCTTGACTCCCTTTGAGCTTGCCTATTTGGCGTTGGGGGCTCGAGTGGTATCGTTCCTCCTCCTCCTCATCATCAGCCTGAGAATGAAGACCAAGACGATGAGAGGACCGACAGCGAGTGTTGAGGACCTTAGGTCCCTCCTTTGCTTCTTTTTGGTGTCTTGATACCAAAGGGGGAGAGATTGATAGGGAGTCTTAGGAGTCTTAGGCTTTAGCTGTAGGCTGCGAGGAGAGCTACCTTTTTGTATCTTTTGTCTCTTTGTGGGTTGTAAGACTCATGCTGTTTTGGTACTTTTGGTCTTGTGATGCAATGTTATGAACTGCTTGTGAAGATAATTATGAAATATATGGTTTTGCTCTAAAAATGACATATATGCTTGTTGATGATATATTGATGTCAATTATGTCATTCTCATCATGATTATCGCTTATACATGCTTACTTTTGCATCCCACCATAAACAGTGCACATATGACTTATGTTTTTATTGCTTAATGTGTTTCAAACTCATAAGTGCACAATTTATGAAAATATCAACTTTTTATCATATTTTATGAAATCTCAATTGGTTGTCATCAATCACCAAAAAGGGGCTGCATCTAGGAATCCCTTGTGGGTTTTGGTTGATTTATGACAAGCAAATTAGATCCTAACCACATTGTTGAGATGAGCACAGGTTCTAATGAGAGAATGAACAAAGTGCCAAAAAGAAAAAATATGAGAAGCAATGCGGAAAAGAGTTCAAGAACCAAGTGTAGTAGATCATTGTGTATGGAGCGTGTTAAGGAAACACACACCAAGATCTCAAGCACATAATCTCACACATTGCACAAACTTATATAGGATCGGACTAGTCCAACTGACCCCATACAAGTCCGATATATTTCTGCAGACAAGTCCTCACAATGCGGACTTGTCCTCACAGTCCAGTTTTTCAGTGACCAGACTATTCCGATATCACCACGGAATAGTCCGATATCTCTCTGACTAGAAACGGACTAGTCCTCCCTAGTGCGGACTAGTCCCCCGAACACTTCACAAGTTGCATAAAATCGGACAAGTCCGATAACACAACGGACTAGTCCGATATCTTTCTGATGTCAATCAGACAATTCCGATATTAGCACGGACTAGTCCGAAATCCCTCTGACCTAAATTGGACAAGTCCTCCAAGTGCAGACTTGTTCCGCAATTTCACTAAGGGTTTCACCTATCCGGACAAGTTCGATATCCATCAGACTAGTCCGAAGATTTCCAGAACCAATATCGAACTAGTACGGCTTCACTTCGGACAGGTCTGATATTTTGGGACACCTAGGGTTTCCTACACGCAGCACACCGGACTAGTCTGGTGTCCACCACGAACTAGTTCGATCTTTCTAAACCCTAACAGTAACTTTTGGAAACCCCATATAAATAGGTGTGCATGGCCCATCTTTCACATCTCTCGACATCCTGCACCGTCACACCCTCCAATAGCCCAGAAAAATCATCTCACCACGCGATACAAGGCGAGAAAGCTTGATCCTTTAAGGATACACTTTAGATCCAAGGAGAGACACGGTTCTTCACGCATTGAGCTCTTGGTTTGATTCCCTAACACATTCCTGCGGTTTTCATTGTGATCTTAAGAGTGTGTTTTTGGTGGTGATCATCTTTTAATCTTGGGGAGCCCTCAACTTGTGAGAAGGCCCCATGAAATTGGTTATTTGCCCTTTGTGATTGGTGAAGAGGATTGGCCTCCGTGGCGATCTGACGAGGGTAGGGTTGGAGAAGACCCGGTCCTTTTGTGGACTCCTCAACGTGGACGCAGGTTGACTCTGTGGGAACCGAACCACGGGATAAAGAGTTGGTGTTCTTACTTTGCGCATATCGTTCTTACTCTTCATATTTATCTAGGGTTTCAATCAATCTTGTTCACTTTATATTGAAACATTGAATATAAGATTAACTTATGCTACATTCTAGTTCATAGTAGTGTGACACTTCAATTACAAGTACATTTCCGCTGCATACATCCTAGGATCGAGAAAATAGATCAAACTTGATCAATCTAGTCGGCACGCACCGGACTAGTCCGCACTCTACTGGACGAGTCCGATATCTCGGGATGTCATCAATTTGTTAAGTGTTGCAGGATCCGACTAAGAATCAAAAAGACCTATTCACCTCCCTCTAGGCCACATTCATTAATGCTTTCTATTTTTTTTAATTTAGATAGTAAACACATTTATAGTTATACTAGGTGCTTGCTGGCCACCATGAATGCTTGTAGACAACATCACAATTTGTTGTCTTGTTCCTAAAGTAAAGAGCATTGTCAGTAGTCATTCCAAATAATAGTGATAACATCAGATGACATGACCGACGTAGATTTTAAATTGGACGGTGTAGTTTCTATAAACTGAGAGTGTTTGTTTGGAACGGAGAAATTAGAAATGAAGGAATAGGAAAAAACATACGATCTGAGAAAGCTACGAGAAAGAAAAAAGTGTAAAAACCATGGGAACTGAAAATGTTAGGAATACAAATTTGTAAAACAGGAATGAGAGTACAAAATTTGGAGTGGTTGATTAGATAACATGTGCGTCATTTACTTCTAAATCCAGAAATTACACACTACCTCCAATTTTTAATATTTGTTGTTCCTGGCCAGGAATTGAACTAGAAATACATTACCGTAATAAGCTGTCGGAGCAACATTTATTTCGGGATAGATGTAGTATATTCTCTCTCTCTCTCTCTCTCTATATATATATATATATATATATATATATATATATATATATATATGAAACATAAGAGCTCATTTCTTCTTTGTTAATTTATTTAATCTTCGTATATCAGCATGGATCGTGTAGAACTTAACTAGCCAAAAACTGCACGGATCATGTGGATCCTAGCCAATATAGCTCTATAAAAAGACGGCATGGATTGTGTAGAACTTACCTAGCACAAAACTGGAGTTCGGGATGTCGCAAGGAGGTGTCGGCGATGAAGAGGTTCGGTAGAGCCTTTCAAACTTGGTCGCCCGGTGTTGTACCCACGAGTCACCACCACCAAGAGCTTCGATGCGTCACCGCGATATCCAACAATAAAAAATCTATAAAAACTATGGGAAATGAAAACAAGGGAATTTCATATGAGTACAAGTTTGGAACACAGGACAGAGAGACAACACATTTGGAGTACTGCAAGATTACCGGAAGGGCGGGGAGCAGTGTGTCGGGAACGGAGGCCAGTGTTTCCATTCATATCATTGTTGCTCAAATAGTGTTAAAATAGGCGGGACTGAAATTGGAGACGCAGGGAGTGAAAATTGAATTGTCAAAATCTCAATTGTGGCGTGCCATGAAGAACGAAAAAATTTTTGCGGGCATTGAGAATTTGTCGCTAGCCGTGCCCTTGTGCACGCATGCAATCGTGATTAATTACATGTCATGTCGTGTTGATTCCTTCACATGGTGCATGTAGCTAGAGGGGTAGACTTCTTCCGACAACTTGCTCGCTTGCTAATTACAGTGTGGCCTATCTGCTTTCTCGCCGTGCGATCGCTAACTCCCCTTCATCTTTGTTGCCATGCATGGAGATCAAAATCTAAAAGTAGTCATGTGCTAGCTAGTGGGACATTCCAAAAAATATGAACAAAAATATGAATCGCCAAATGTATTTGTGATAATACAAATGACATGCAAATACAGAACACCCAAGTCCACGAAAGGACGATGGCAAATCCATGGTATAGTAAAAGGTAAACAATCAACATTCTGTAACATTGATCACAATGAAATGATAACATATAGTATATACTATTACTAAAAATACATTTTCACAAGCACCACAATTTTTTGTCAATGTATGAGCTATATAAAAAAATGATATCGTCAATTATGAAATTTTACCGGATTAGTGTTACCCAAGGATGCCTGGATTTTTACCGGATTTCAGTCTTTCAGACACATGCAATATAAACGGTCCCTACTTACAAACAAACATGAGATATTTTTCGATACTGCATAGGACACATTGTTCATGAACAATAAAGACATTTTTCATTAACATAAAAACAACACATATATTACAAACAATAATATTAAAAGACATAGACAACAAGAAAAAGAAAAACTACTCCTAATCCTACTCTACTCAGAGGAGGTCTCCTCAACCTCCTCCGCCGCCGCCGCCTCTTCCTCCTCCGGCACCTGAATCTGAAGCTTCCGGGCGGCGGTGTGCAGAAGGTGCCGACCGCCCTCCACCCCAGCCACCTCCGAGATCGTCTCGTGGAGGGCATCGACATGAGCGGCCACAAAGCTTAACCCGAAGCAGTAGTGGCCGGCGCTGTGCAGTCCATGCTGGTGTGGACAGGAAGGGTACCAAGAACAAGATGTCAACATGAGCAACTGCTTGAAATCATGTCCTTGAAGAGATCATCGATATCCTTTGAATCCGATGTGTGACAGGGATGTCACACATTGTGCCTCCACGCATGAGAGGCAATGACTAAAATTTTATTATAGACATGCACTGATGAGAACATCAGGAGCCCGATTCAGAGATCAAATCTCAAACTGATAAGTGTCCTCCCATCCTTAATGTTGATCCATGATTATGTTCTCCATGAACTTTTAGTATGAAGACACCAGTAATCTTAGCCTTGGTGAAGTTTGATCGCCGCATCAATCACAGGCTAAGATTATGTAAAATCGGTCACCATCAGTGTTCTTTTTGGAAAGATGATGATAACAATTGCAGTACGTAAACCGTTGACTACAAATGATGAAAATTGAGTGAAAGAACACAAAAGAGGAGAAACACAGCCTCAACCACACTCTCAATGGAGTCCCAACCAAGAATCATCGATTGTCGCAACACAACGAAATCTTGGATAGACATTGAACACCAGTTATCTCGCCCCCTTTTTAGAAATGAGCTATTTTTTGATACTACATAGGACGCATTGTTCATGAACAGAAAAGGCATTTTTCATTTACATAAAAAACAAAACATATATTACAAACAAGAACAAGGAAAGCACATAGAAAACAAGAAAAAGAAAAACTACTCCTACTACTACTCTACTCGGAGTTGGAGGAGATCTCCTCCACCTCCTTCTCTGCTGCCGCCACCACTGTCTCTACGTCGCCATCGACAAGTTCACCAAATGGCAAGAAGATGCCCTTATAGTCACAATCAACAAGCAGTCAGCGATCATGTTATTGAAGTCCATAATCTGTAGGTTTGGAGTCCAGAACAGAGTCATCACTGAAAACGAGACCCAATTTTCAAGTGCAGCAATTCGAGAATACTGCAAAGACCTCGACATCAAGATTTCCTACGCATCAGTAGCACACCCAGAAAGTAATGGGCAAGCCGAGAGAGCAAATATAGAAATACTCAAGGGTTTCAATACACACACCTATAAAACCGTGAAAAAGTATGGTTCCAATTGGATTGAGGAGCTTTTGTGTTCACTGTGGGCTTGCCGGACAACACCCAGCCAGTCTACAGGAAGGACACCCTTCTTCTTGGTGTACGGAGCCAAGGCCGTTCTTCCTCCAGAGATCACCATGGGCTCTCTTCGAGTCCAGGCTTACGGCAAAGCCGCTCAGGACAGCTCCGGCATGATGAACTGGACCTTGCCGATGAGTTATGATGCCGAGCAACTGTCTAAAACACAAGGTACCACAAGCGCTCCAGCGCTATCAGCAGCAACACATGCGTAGTAGGCAGCTTGAAGTAGGAGATATGGAGTTGTGGTGCATACGTTCTCAAGAAGGAGAAAACAAGCTCTCGCCCAGCTAGGATGTCCCTTCCGAGTGATAAAGTCCCCCCCCCCCGGATGCGCCCGCTTGGCTACAAGGGATAGGATACCGCTTCCCAACCCCTCGAACATCGAACACCTCGTAAGTTCTACACTTAGCATGGTGGTGGGATTGTTCTTATTGTAGTATTCCATTGCGTCTAAAAATAAGTGGGGTTGGTCCAAAATGAACAGCATGCTTAGCATGGTCCCGTACCCTAAGTGTGTATGCTTTGCTTCCCTTGTGATCCATAATTACTATGAAATACTATAATATGAAAGATTTGTTTCACTCTGTATACATTTACATTACACATGTTATTACTTTGTTGCTCTGTTACATCTTCTTGCCATTAGTGGAGGTGTGCAATTCTATTACAGACGGGTAGCTTGAAGTTCATGTGGTATCTAAGTAATTTTGGTAGATTTTTTGGGGCCTTGTGATTGTTGAATGGTTTACTTGCTGGAAAGTTCTATGCCGATGACTGGTCTGGAGTGTGGTATATGCTTAGCCTGGTCCTGCAACCTAAGTTTACACACTCTATGTTTCTGGTGTTGCGGCAAAGTAAGGTGGGTCCGGATAGCACACGGTCCTAGATGAAAGAGCAACCAATATATTGGTATTATCACACTAAATTACTCAGGACCTGGAGCCCAACTAAGAACAACAAGACACAACTAAACTAAGGGAAAGGAGATTGTAATGAGCACTTTTACTCCTCTTTATTGTCTCTCATGTGCAGGACAAATATCTTTAGGATCTGATATCGGCACCACCCCAGGGGGCCCACCGTCGACATTTTACGTGTTTAGAGTGGGCGCCGCCAGATCATCAAGCTCTGACACCTCTTAGGGGGTCCGCCGTCGACGTTTTACGCATTGACAGTGGGAGCCGCTAGATCAACAAGCTTCGACACCTCCCAGGTGGCCCGCCATCGACATTTTATGCATTGATAATGGGCCCCACCAGATCAACCAGCTCTGGCACTTCCCAAAGGGCCTGCCGTCGACGCTTCTTATGTTGATATTGGATGTCGTCGAAGAGCATGCTCGAGTTTGCAGCCTACAAGATAACTCGCGGTTAGTACCAAGTACCTGATGGTAGACATCCCCAATCTTTTGATCACATCTACCAAGGGGCCACTTATACTATGGCAATGATAACAAGTCTACAACTACTGTGAGCATTTAAGAATATTCAACAATAAAGACCAAATATCTAGTTCATTCATAAAGATCGCCAAGAAATTCATTTACACAACAAGCTTTTACACAAAAGTTTGAAGATACATTGCCAGATAAGGAATGAGGAGGTTCTAGCTATCACTGGAGTTGCCTTGGAACCATGCGGCTACGATCTTGGCACCTATCTGCACGATGGCTCTAGCTGTCTCTTCCACCTCTATGATGGACCCGTGTGTCACTGGAGCCAGAGGGATGGAGGGGTCCCATTTTATAAGCATGTTAGTACATACTCTGCTACTGTCTTGGCCAGGACTTTTCCTCTATCTCCAACTGGTCTCTAATGACATCTTCCCGCGTCCCCAGTTTGGCTCTGGTAGAATTCAAGGCGGTGAGGGCTTGACAAACCTCCGACACTGGATCGCTTGTCTGGATGGGGCTAAAACCAAGAGGTACCAGATCACTCTCAGCACGGCTCAA
Source organism: Tuctoria greenei (assembly GCA_036927565.1). Taxonomy (NCBI): domain Eukaryota; kingdom Viridiplantae; phylum Streptophyta; class Magnoliopsida; order Poales; family Poaceae; genus Tuctoria; species Tuctoria greenei. The sequence continues at coordinate 107,061,610 of JAYESD010000008.1, forward strand.
GAAGCCCCATACTTGCTAAGTTTCAATCTTATGCACAACCTGCAGCTCCTCCAGTGACTTTCTGGCAGTTACCAAGTCTTTGAATCCCCTCTTTGAAAACAGTTCAACCTCCTTAGCATGCTGCTGCATCCGCTCAGGCAACTGTTTTTCTTAGTCAGCAATCTGCTTCTCTCAGAGGGTCAGCCAATCTTTTTCAGCCGACAGATTCTTGGCTTCACACTCCACCTCTCCTTCTTTAAGAGACACAGCAAGCTCCCGCTTCCTGAGTTCTTTTCCCGCCTACCACAGATGTTTTTGCTTCTCTTCAGAGCGAGCTTTAAATAACTAGACGTGGAGATCCAAATATTTTTGCCCATGCTCCAACTTCTGGGAGATCTCCGCTTCTTTTTCTTTGAGCCCTTGCTCCTTCCTGGCGATGGCATTATGGCATTGGAGGAGCACTTGCTACAGCTCATTAAAAGAGTTGAAGCGGGCATTGGCCAATGTAGACAGTTCCTATGCACTACTAAAAATTCATCTCTAGCAGTGGTGCCAGAAATGCTTGTTAATAGATTTTAGATTATATATATAAATCCACAAGCGCACAGAAACTATCGATGTAGCATACTAAGTAATTACCTTTGAAGCCTAGGCACAAGCCATCCTAAGGCAATGAACTAAATTATCGTTAAACCAATGTTAATTCATAGCATAAGTGATTCATGTTAACATAATCATATCATAGCTAATTAGACTATAGTGGGGTTTGTAGTATTTATGATGATATAATGACAATGATATAGCATGTTCATTAATACTACTCCTACGACATACATGGAATCCACAATCAAACAAGAAACACTTCATCCAAGTATATGAACAATGGAAGACTAAAGATAACATCTTTATAATGAATAATGTCACAAATACAATAGGAATATGAGATTCATACCTTTACCAATTAGGAATTGGGAAGAGACTCCTTCCGCTCCTCTCCTACTTGGACTATGGACTAAAGGCTCTCCTCTCTACAGCCTATACTCCTCTAAACCTATGGAGAGTAGTGGATACAATAGATGAATACTCAAGTGGTCTGTGTTGAAGTGAGGGGTGAGAGGTCATATTTATAGCTTGGAGAATGGTCGGTTTCCACCACCAAAAGCGCTCGAATCAGTCACCCATGAGCTCTTCAAGCCGGGAGGAGCCAACACGTGGCGTTTGATCGTGTTTGGCACCAGGACCTAGTCGCCCGACTAGGGGGGTCAGCCGACCTGGTCTTGGCTCCATTAGTAGTGTGCTTCCTCCAGGTCCTTGCCAGGTGGGTCCCATTGACTGATATTGGTGCCACACTATTGGATGGCCTCATATACTTCTGTTTGTGGGCCATTTGATCCATGTGGTACCACGTGTCATCGCTTGATTGGCAGGAATGATATTTTATAGGATCCATCCCCTTGTTTCACTTCAATTTTGCACAGAATCCCAACATGCACTACTTTCTCCAAAGACAAGTGGAAATAGGTTAAATAAAAAGGTGATGTGTGCAAGAAATGATATTTCCTTAACATAATTGAGTTTTATTGACGGGTGAAATTGGTATATAACAGCTGTCAACAAACTCCCCAAGCTTATCTTTTGCTCGTCTCGGGCAATATCAAGACTTTAGATTGATGATCATGAGTTGTTACTATGTTCTATTTTTCAAAAGTACCATGTACGCAGCAAAATACTCTACCTAGTATTGCAAAAATTGGCATGGTACTTCACCCATCTTAAGTCATTATGTGGCTTATGCCATCTCCTAGTCATGGGTGGTTGAAAAATAAAACAGCAAATGGAGCACACATACCCTAGAAATTAAGTTCCACTCAAATTCCGAAGAGTTCAATTTAGATTTTAAGTATCTCAATTTGATTCTCCCTGTCTCTCATTTATGTGTAGTGGAAATATGTCCTCACAAAAGCATTGTGCCTAAATTCATCCTACCTCTACATAAGGCTTGTATGTGGAGGTTGGTAGGGAATATAGTAGGCATATTTGCAACACATAATATTGCTAAGTCAAAAGAGCAAGCCTTAGGAGAAATCAATCCAAAACAATTTGATTCAATACATGTGCATTTATGATGGAATGCAGCGATGTCGATATTGGGATGACTACTTTTTGAGTGGACTCTCTTATTTTGCAGGGATGAAACATGGCTACTTTTTTTTTCTCATGCTTATGATGTAAGCTTGCATTTTTTTCTTTTTTTTCTTTTTCTTGTAGACATGTCTTCTATTACTTTTTTTGCAATTAATTTTGGAGAGAGTACGAAGCATGAATGATATGGAGTTTCTCTTTTTATTGTGGAATGGTGGTATGGTGGAATTTTTGCTTACTTCTAATGTACAAGTATAGCATGTGCAAGTTAAGTCTTAAATTCAAAAAGTAATGATTGAAATCTCACATAGGTCTATACTAGTTTGACAAAGCTTAATGTGAAGACAAATAGCATATGCATAAGGTCTATCAATGTAATGTATCATATGGCTTCGGGTAGTAAATTCCAATCAAATGAGAGTAACTTAAATCTTTTTAGAATTTCTCCGGAAATCTAAGATTCACTTTCAAACTAGGAATACCAGCCCTAACACTATATCATATCTCACGACAACTTAGAATGTATTATGATTTTGGTACTCACAATTTCCAAATCAAGGCAAAAGCAATTTTAGCCAATGAGAGCAATATGTTGGAGAGTAGTAAGTTGTAAACTAGGGGTTTAGGAAAATTAAAACGGAGCAACTATTCATCATTTCATCTACGTGAATTCCAAAGCATTCTTACTGCACATCATCTATTTTATTGGAAACAAATCTATCCTATATTTTTTTAATATGCAAGGTGGATGATGGATGAGTGAAAAATAAATATACAAGGGGCTGATACAATTTACCTCAAGCGGGGGTCCTCCCTCATGCTTGTTCTTCATTAACCTTCGTGATGAGGGTTGAACCCTTGATGACGGAAGTATGCTGCAATATCGACGTGTTGTTGTTGTAGCGCGGAGTTGAAGTTGGTGAATTGAGCGTCCATGTGTTATTGCCAATCTTGGGTACCTTGGACATGCCCTTGGAGAGTGTTGTAGATGTCACCCATTCTCACTTCAAGCTCTTCCATACGTATAGTGAGATCCTTCATTCCTTTGCTATAGTCATGATGACTTCTAGCCGAAGAGGAATGACATCTTCTCATGGACGATGGAGGCAAGCTGCTATAGCTTTAAGAGGATAGGGGTGGCTCCGATGTGGCACCTGGCCATCCATTCCAAGACGGACCTTCGGTCTCATACGATGGACGTTGAGTCCATCCGGGTGTATCACCCATTGGTTCTCTTCCTCTTCATAGTGATGAACCTTGGAGGTTGTCGGAGGCTTGGCTGCTCTCCTTGCGCGGCTTCTAGTAACCCTACCAGAGACATTACTTCTTCGTGCTTCCTCGATTGGAAGAAGGTCGGTGGTTAGCCTCTAGCATTTTTACAGATGATAATCCAGGTTATGTAACTGAATTTCATTGACAAAGCCAGGATAGTAAAATAACAAACAGCATTTTGATCATGATTAAGGGTATGTCCTTGCACTAAATAATCTTCATCAATTAATTCTCTTTCATTTTCAATATGCTCAAATGAAGAATATTCTAGTGTTCCTACCCTAGTAGCAACACAAGTAATCAATGAAGTGCATTCAATTGACCCTGTTCTTGAATTGTAATCTAACCATTGTGTCATCATGGCAGTAACTGAAGCAACCTTTATCTTTTCAATCATGGCAAATAAAATTTTCAACTCATCATCACACACTATCCTTACGTCTGCCCTAGGGAACATAGTCATAACCACCCATCTATGAATGAAGCATAAAGTGGGGTTGTGTAAGTGCCTATTTCTAGGTGCACTACATGTGACCTCACAAGTTAAATCTTGCCAAAAACCATGTTTGTTAAACTTAGGAAAAGCGTCTAAATCTAGCAAACATCGTCTATGGAAGACTAGGATTTCAGTTAATTCTTTCCATAGGATATTGTATTCTTTTAGAAATAATCTAAAAGTAATACCATAAAATCCTATCTTGAGTGTGCAAATCAATTGTATGGAGAGAAGGCGTGAACCTCTCTCTTCTATGTGAGCAAAGTTTTCTCATCCTAGTCTAGGCCAAATGGAAAATGAATTTGGAATCCATACCTATTTTGGAGATCAATCCCGGATCATAATTTTTCGTATTAGAAAACTCACGATCTTGGAGGAGCTTGTGTGCTTGATCTTCGGCTTCACTTTGTATGTTGAGGTCATCTTCATAAAAAAGTTGATAAGGGTTGCTCCTCTCACCCATGGGAGTGTCCTAACCAACACTCCTCCTCCGCAAACTTTGTGTAGCAACAGACGAGGGGCGTGCACTTGTGACACTCGGTTTCGAATATGAACCAAGTGAAAGCATATGTGTTCCCAAGACATTCAACACACATACACGAGTGCATTCACAAAAGGATATACAGAAAATTACCACAGAACAAGATTAATTAAGTACTTTTATTACACAATTCATTATATCCTCGAGATACAACCTCTAATAAATATTAATGACAAGTTCAACTAATGCAGCAAAAATAATCTAATTAAGCAACTAAGCAGCTAAGCAAACTAAGCAAAAGGGTAGCGCAGCTCCAACACTCCACAGGCAAAGCTAAATCCGCGTTATCATCGTTAAACTCCCAAATCTGACCTGCAACTATTGGTGGGGAATTGCAAGATTGAATACATGTCATACTCAGCAAGTATGGAAAGTATGATATGTAGCTGATACAAATAACAAATATAATAATTGTTGAGTGCTGAAAAGTACATTAAACATTCAAGAAGCAATATATTGTATGTATGTGAAGTGATCCCATCGTAATCGATAATTGAAAGCATAATACCAGTCCATATTCCATATCCATCATCCATATACCAGATTTCATTGTCACCATTAATCATATCCAATACCAGAATTTAATTCATAACCAACCATAGCCATATTACCAACCATAACCATCCCAAGTACCATCCGAATACCGAGTTCCCTCTAATAATTGAAGTTGTCTAGGTGCTCATAACCGGGAGCACGGCTATCATGATAGTTTTATTAGACTCTGCAGAGTTTTTACCACTTTACCCACGTGTTTGTGATTTCATCCCCCGTCAGCGACTAAAGAAACCTCCTTTATGCCAATTACACTTCCTTTGGTGTATGGCCAAGAGATCACAAAATAGCCTTTACAAAGGGATTACTAGCCTATTTAGACCCCACTGAGGTTTCACCGGTGTCGATGTCTCCTACAGAGCATATCTTCAACCAAGGACACCTATTGAGCCATTCGGATCCCAAGGTAGTCCCACCAATCATCAACAAACCCAATCCGACTACCCCTTCCCCGAGCATCCTTAATAGTCCAAATAGCACCGGCAAAGCCCTAATTAATCAGCTACGCCGCGACCATACTTGGTCTCGTGGTGGCACTGTAGTCCTGGCTTAGTCTCGCATGGACCGGTCCTTAGATCTAAAGCAAGCAACCACCATAATATCCAACCCATCCACATACAAGGCTTGCATAGATCACCCATTACATTATCATATTGAACAGTTCACATTAACCATAATATCATTAATACATAATTAAATGTGTAGTGTTGTTCTCCCATCCCAATTAATTAAGCGAAGCAAAAAGGTAAAAAGTCCCTCCCGACTCTCTACCATAATTCCAGATGACATGGGTTGTTAAACAAATCTAGTAAACTTCCTACCATAGGATTTCTCATCAAATTGACACAGCATGCAATTTTGCAAACAAAACATTTATTTTAAAACAAGATCAATATGCTTCAAGGACACTTGCCTTGCTCTTGGGATTGGTTCGGGTCAAAGCCTTCAATCTCTTGGTGCTGGAGATCTTCCGCGGCACTCTCTAGCGCAAATCCCTCTAATCCGCACAATAACATACAAGACAAGAAACACAATAAAAAAAGTGCACATATATTACTCAATATGACATGATATGCATGATTGATGCAAATGCAAGGTGGAACTTGTTAATTAGTTGCTTTTAATGATCACTAACCAGTTCTAATAGTTTTTTAACAAGTTTATACAGGTTTGGAGTTGATTGGATCATATTTTGAAATTAATTCAACACAATATATCCAGGAAAATGGAACTAGTCCGCTAGGGACTGGACAAGTTCGCACTGCGCGAGATCAAGAGATTAGGGTTTCCCTGATCGACGCGAATTTGGAGATTAGGGGTTGAATTCTCGTAAGAAAAAGAGAATAGAAGGTATACCAGGTGTTTAGAGCTCCAATGAATTAAGGATCTTGGAGGCAACACTTGTATCTTGATGACCTAGGGTTGATAATGAACTTGGAGATGAATTTTTGATGAAGAATGAAACTTGATGGATATCTTGATCCCCTTTCGTTTCCTCCTCTTCTTCTTCTTGCTTGGGATCTCCTCTTCCCTCCTTGGTGGTGGCTCTCCACGAACTAGGGTTTGGGTGGGGTAGAAAAGTGGCAAATAGATGTCAAGCCAGGGGGTACGGTTGTTTGTATAGAGGTGGAGGCTAGGGTTAGATGGATATCGAGTTTGAGATTAGTAGAGGCCGGTTTAGAGTCCCACATGTGCTCTAAAAGAGTTAAGAATGACGTCCCTTGGCTCACTTAACGTAAAACCTAACAAACATGTTGTGAAACAAAAGATCAACTGGGAGTCGCAAAATATCGTACAAGTCCAAAAAGGGCCGGACTAGTCCGAAGTTAGTCAGAAAGAAATCGGACAATTCCTTTCTGGATATCGAACAAGTCCGAACTTATTGAGAGGGGAAAAGTAGACAAGTCTGGACTAAAATTGTACAAGTTCAACTTTAGTCCGAGAGGAAAACAGACAAGTCCGCTGTAGTATCGGACTAGTCCGGACAAGTCCTCGGACTTAGCAAATTTTCAAGGATTCTTGGAACACTGGACTAGTCCGCACTAAGTCAGACAAGTCTGAAAGTGTCCAGAGGCAAAAATAGACTAGTTCACAGAAAAAACAGACAAGTCCGATCGAGGTCAGAGAGAAATCAGACTAGTCTGCACCAAAATCGGACTAGTCCGCACTTCCCAGAATTCTTAAGTGTGGTTTAATTCTTAATCATTTTAAAATTGTTCCTTTTTATGTGGATTAATGTTAGACACGTATATGAATGTATGCAGGGCATGATGCATGAAAATGAGGGTGTTACAAACCTACCCCCTTAAAATGAATCTCGCCCTCGAGATTTGACGGGGAAAAGAAGAGATAGGGAATTCCTTCTTGAGATCATCCTCTAGCTCCCACGTTGCTTCTTTTTCTGTGTGATGCTTCCATTGAACATTACACCATCTGATGACCTTGTTCCTTGTAGCCCTCTCCTTGGTTTCCAAGATTTTGATCAGTTGCTCAACATAAGTAAAACCTGCCTCTAATTCCAATTCTTCTATTGGCAATTGTTCTTCCGGTACCCTCAAACACTTCTTGAGCTGGGAAACATGAAAGACATTATGAACATCTAAATGATGAGTTGGCATCTCCAACTTATATGCTACCTCTCCTCTTTTGTCCACAATCTTGAATGGTCTGATGTATCGAGGTGCTAGCTTGCCTCTTATGTTATACCTATTGTGACCTCTCATTGGTGACACCTTGAGGTAAACGAAGTCTCCCAATTCAAAGGCTAGTTTCCTTCTCCTATTGTATGTATAGCCTTTTTTCCTTGCCTGAGCTGCCCTCAAGTTCTCACAAATTATTTGGACTTGCTTCTCAGCTTCTTGCAGCACATCTGGACCAAACACTTGAGTTTCTCCTGTCTCATTCCAAAATAAAGGTGTCCTACACTTCCTCCCATATAGTGCTTCATAAGGTGACATTTTCAAACTTTTTTGGTAACTATTGGTGTATGAAAACTCTGCATATGGCAAGCTCTTGTCCCAACTTTTCCCATGCTTCAAGGAACAAGCTCTTAACATATCCACTAAAATCTGATTGGTCCATCCGTTTGAGGGTGATATGCTAATTCAACCTCGTTCCCAATGCTTCATGCAATTTCTGTCATAACCTGGAGGTAAATTGAGAACCTCTATCCGATATTCTCTTCTTCGGGACTCCATGTCGACACACAATATGCTCCATATATATTTCGGCCAATTGTGCAGCTGTATACTTGGTCTTGACAGGAACAAAATGAGATGACTTAGTCAGTCAATCCACAATTACCCGGACTAGGTACGTGGCAATCCAACTATAAAGTCCATACCGATTTCTTCCCACTTCCATTCTGGAATCTTTAATGGCTGCAATAATCCGGCTAGCCTTTGATGTTCCGCCTTCACTCGTTGGCACACATCGCACAATCACTACAGGAATCTGATTTATTTTCGTCGGCCACGAACCCACAGAAATATAAGAAAAACCCACAAAATTAATATTTTTTTTGGTTTTTGGGCTATTTTCGTCGGTATGAAGACGACGCGCGTAAATAAACGAAAATAACTCTATTTTCGTCGGTTACTCACGAAAATAGTTTTAATTTCGTCAGCCAGTAACGACCGACGAAAAATAGTAAGTTCGTGGGTTCTTCCCTAGCCGACGAAATTAAGTTTACTTATTTTCATGGGTGTCAATATGGCTGACGAAATTAAGTTTAATTATTTTTTTGGGTTTACTGCGAGCTGATGAAATTAGTTTAGGTATTTTCCTGGGTTTTGATGCAGCTGACAAAATTAAGTTTAGGTATTTTCGTGGGTATCCATGCAGCTGACAAAAATAATTTCCTATAATGTCGTGGGTTTCTGTTGTAGCTGACGAAATAACTCCTCATATTTCGTGAGCCACGTGTATGCTCACGAAAATAACTCTCATATGCTTTCTAAAAACTCTTTTATTTCATTTTCCAGCACATACTTAATCAGATATAAAAACAGCAGAATTATAACACAACTACCACAGAAGTTGATTCACATATGCGTTCACATCGAAATTAAAAGCGATCAAATTCATTACATAGTTCATATGTTATTATACCAACATACAAATTTCAAGTTCCACTAGTTCATTCACATAAAACACATTGCAACTACAGAATTTGATTGCAGCAGCACCAACTTTTGACAGCACGAGTAGAAAGTCCAAAGTGGTCCATTCACTGGTAGCCCTGGCATCCTTCACTACCAACCTTCTTCAAGGACCCAACATCCACATCATGCTGCAGATAAACAAACACCAAACATTAGAGAATTGGTTCTTATTTTTGGCAGCTGATCCTATTGTAGTGTTGTTGCACTAGAGAGACAAAGGAGCAGAGCATAAGTCATCATGATCCTATTTCAGGCAGTCCAAAAAAATTGAATTGTAGACTGATTCAACTTTGACAATTTATGCGTTTGCCACTAGTTTGTACTACAAACAAACATCTTCTCATAAACAAACAAGCAAGCCTCATTTTGACATCGACAACAATAAGGAAGGTTACGACGCAGTACCAAAACATCCACACATGCATGCACACAATTTTGCCAGTGAAAGAAACTTTTGCTTATATCTGAGGAAACTAATATGTTGCTCCAAAAGCCTACTATTTAACACAACTTCTGCTTATTTGTGTGAGAAGTTGTACCAAACAGAGCCTAAATCTCCCAAATAAAAACGAAAACAATCATAACAATAATATTTTTTGAACCAAAATATGCACATGAAAATTAACTAGAAACGCATAAAATTTGCAATAATTGACCAACTGTGTGTGAATGTTAAAAGTTGTACCAAGCATGGCATAAATCTCTCAAATAAAAAATATTATATTTGAACCAAATAATAGCTACAATATTGCATTCAATATTTTCACCCTAAGAAAGAGATGGAGAATTAACAACACAGCACCCGTGTCCCTATGATATGGTGGCTTCACATTCAGAAGTCGTTCTGGATATCATTAGAGCAATGGCTTTGCTGATGTTGAACAAAGTGTGCAATAACATACCAAGCATTATTCTTGCCAAGTTATGCAAGAAAACAAGATGGGACCTATTGAAGGACATTTTTCTAGGAAATTCAGTATCTTAAAGCAAATCACTGAACTATATTTTGATCGTACTGGAATACCAACGATGTGCTTACAGATAGCTGGTTTATTGAGATCTTGCGTGGAGCTTGTAGCATTCCCCCCCCCCTCCCCCTCACGCAATTAGTATCTCATCCTGTCCAAAATATATATGACTAATATTCCATACTTGACCTCATTTGAAATCACATAGAGTATGTAATCAGGTTAAACCTGCCCCTTGAAACACCTCCAACTTGCTCCAACACTCCAACTGTTTCTGGCACACACACACACACACACACAAAACAGCAAAGATCACCTTGACTCTATCAGGTTTGTGTGCATTGATATTTGGCAGCTAAATTTTCATAAGCACCATCCATCATAAGCACCACCCATCTAAGCACCAGACATCTAAACACAACGGGATGAAAGGAGTGATAGAAGAGAATGAGCTCACCTCTGTTGAGTCGATGGCGGCCAAGAGCTCGTCCTGGCTTCGGGAGTGGAGGGAATGGGACGAGCGAGGCAGCCTCAGTGGCGGGAAGAGGGCGCAGCGGCCGGAGGCATAATGGGGGTGCAGGATGGGTGCGGCGCGGCGGCCGGACGGGTGGGGCAGCGACCGGAGTGGTGGAATGGCGGCGGTGTATGGGGAGGGGAGGCGGCAGCGTAAGGGGAGAGCAGGCGGCTGGGCGCACGGCGCGGCGGCCGCATGGGAGAAATGGAGGCGCGACTCGACAGCCGGAGGGGCAGGAAGGGGCGCCTCGCGGCGGCCGGAGTGGTGGGGCGGCGACCGAAGGGTTGGGGTGGCGGCGGCATACTGGGAGGGGAGGCGGCGGCGTATGAGGTGGAGGGGAGGTGGGTGGGCATGTGAGAGTGTGGTATGCGGCCCGCGCGGGACTAAATTTCACCGACAGAAACCTAAAAAATAGTTTCGTGTGTTACTCGAAGACCGACAAACTAAATACAACTATGTTCGTGAGCTATTTACACACTGATGAAATTAACTTGTTTTCGATGGTGTTATATACGAAGCCTACAAAATTAAATTATTTTCGTGTGTTCTCTAGATTACTGACAAAATTAGCTGCAACTATTTTCGTTGGCTTCTTTTGAACCGACGAAACAACTCGTCGGTTTCGTAGACAGGCCGATGAAACTAATATATTTTCGTGTGTGGACTAAAAAAACCGACGAAAACAACATTTTATTTCGTGAGCTGTTCCTGGCTGACGAAAATAGTTTTAATTTCGTCGAGGTCCACAAAAATATGGTTAGCTGACGAAAATGTTTCGTTTTTCTATAGTGAATGCTACATATTCAGCTATATCCTTCTTCATGCGAGCCCACCAATAGAATGTCTTCAAGTCTTTGTACATCTTGGTACAACCGGAATGAATTGAGTAAGGTGAGTCATGTGCCTCTTTTAATCTTGTCTCCCGAATATGCTTCACATTGGGCACGACAATCCTCTTACCAGGCCATAGAGTACCATGTTCATCCTCGTCAAACATGAATTCTCTTCCATGTTGGGTTATTTCCTTGATTTCTTGGATTTCCTCATCCTTTGTTTGGCCCTTTCGAATTTCTTGCTCGAAGGATGGATTTAGCTCCATCATCCCCATCTCATTCACAAATCCTAGGTTCAACCATTCAAACTCCTTACATAACTCAGATGGTAACTCTCGAACCGTGAGATGATGACTTAATCCTTTCTGACTCAAAGCATCAGTCACTACATTTGCTTTTCCTGGATGATAGTTGATCCCCAAATCATACTCCTTAAATAGCTCCAACCATCTTTGTTGCCTCAAATTCAAATCCGTTTGTGATCTGTGTATATTTCATAACTATGTCCAATGATATAGTGTCTCCAAATCTTCAATGCGTGCACCACGACTGCGAGTTCCAAATCATGCGTTAGATAATTCTGCTCATGTTTCTTCAATTGCCTCGATGCATATGCAACCACTTGACTTCTTGCATAAGCACGTGTCCAAGTACTTGTCTCGATGCATCACAGTATATGTCGAAACTTTTGCTCACATCCGGCAATGTCAAAACTGGGGCTGTTGTCAACCTCTTCTATAACTCCTCAAAACTTTCTTGACAAGCTGGAGTCCATTGGAAAGCTTTCCCCTTCATTAGCAACTCTGTCATTGGCTTGGCTATCTTGGAAAAGTGCTTGATGAATATCCAGTAATATCCAGCCATCCCAAGAAAACTCCTTATTTCCTTTACATTTTGCGATGGTTCCCACATCAACACGTCCCTCACTTTTCCTGGGTCAACCGATACTCCTCCTCCTGAGATAATATGGCCCAAAAATGACACTTCCCTTAACCAAAACTAACACTTGTTGAACTTGACATACAATTGATGATCCCTTAATTTATGCGACGTAAGCCTCAAGTGTTCCTCATGCTCCTTCTCATCCTTCGAGTAGATCATAATATCATCAATGAACACAATGACAAATTTATCCAAGTACTCCATGAAGACCTTATTCATGAGGTACATAAAGTATGCAGGTGCATTAGTCAATCCAAAGGACATCACGGTGTACTCATAAGATCCATACCGTGTCCTAAAATCTGTCTTAGGTATGTTCGATAGTCTAATCTTCATTTGAAAGTATCTTGACCTCAAATCAATCTTATAGAATACACGAGCACCCTTCATCTAATCAAACAAGTCTTCTATGTGTGGCGAGGTGTACCTGTTCTTGATTGTTACCTCGTTGAGAGCTCGTTAATCCACACACATCATTTGCGACCCATCCTTCTTGTCCACAAACAGCACGGGCACTCCCCAAGGTGAAGAACTAGGGCAAATAAAACCTTTCTCTAGTTGCTCTTGAATCTGCTTCTTGAGCTCCACTAATTCCTTAGGAGGCATCCTATAGGGCCTCTTAGCTATAGGTGCAGTTCCAGGTATTAAATCAATAACAATCTCAATGTCTCGATCAGGTAGCATACCTGGCTACTCGTCCAGAAACACTTCCAAAATTTCACACACCACCGGAATTTCCTCAATTGTAGCACCATCCATGTGATTAGACTCCAATTGCTTTGGTGCATGTTGAGATGCTTCAAATTCTACGGTGATCCCTTCCTCATTGGCCAACTACACCATCTTCCTGGCACATTCAATGACTCCATTGTGCTTCCTCAACCAGTCCATATCAAGTATAATGTCCAATCCCAGAGAATCCAAGACAATGAGGTTGGCGGAGAAGTCTACCCCCCTTATTCTAAGGATTACTTTTGGACATACTATATTTGTCCTCATCTCTCCTCCAGTAGACTTAACCAATAGAGTAAACTTCATATGAGAGAGAGGCAAACTATACTTGGCAACATATTTCAATGCAATGAATGAATGCGATGCCCCAGAATCAAATAACATAGTCGCCAGGTTGGAGTTTGCGAGAAACATAACAATCACCACGTCATCCGCTTGTTGCGCATCTTCCGTAGAGACATGGTTCACATTGCCACGGGAGAAATTCTGCTGTCCACGATTTCCTTGTGGTTTTCATCCATTGGGTCTTGAGTTTTGCCTCAATGCATTACTTCCTTGACCAAGGTTTGACTTAGGACATTGATGTGCAAAGTGTCCAGCTTCTCCACAAGTATAGCACTTCTTTACTCCCCCATAATTATTTGGACGAGCTTGGTCTTGAACATTTGCATTAGGAAAATTGGCACGAGGTGCAAAAGGCATTGGAGGCCTAGGTGCTTGCATGACAGAGCGCTGCTGCACAAACTGAGTTGGGCGCGGTGCATAACCAGGGCGGTGAGCAGGCGCAGAGGAGCCGTATAATGGCACATTAGGAGGCGCAAAGCGAGGGCACACATTACCTCCCTGTTGTTGTCCTTGATATGGCGCCTTCCTCTTGTTGTCTTACTCCATCTCACGGACCTTGTTCTCCACAACAATTGCTTTGTCCACAAGCTTCTGGAAGTTGGCATAATCACAGTTGAGCAATTGCACTTGGATCTCATTGTTCAAGCCTCCCATGAATGAATATTGCTTCCGGCTGTCCTGGCTCACATCTTTAGGGGCATACCATGAAAGTTGAGTGAATTTATGTAGATATTCACTCATGCTCAATCTTCCTTGTCTCAAGTTCTCAAATTCTTGCCTCTTCAGGATCATAAGACCCTCCGACACATAGTGAGAATGGATGCTCTCCTTGAATTCCGCCCAAGTGATCCTCTCCTGGTTCCCATGAGCATTGCATAAGGAATCCCACCAATCTGCAGTTGCTCCAACTAGTTGATGAGAAGCAAATAGAACCTTCTCCCGGTCACTGCATTGGACAATAGCTAGTTTCTCCTACACATACTTCAACCAATCATCCCCATCGATAGGGTCAGCGGCTTGAGCAAAGGCCAATGGCCTAGTTCTCATAACTCTCCCAACCGGTTATGAGGAGGCGGGGGTGGCGGTGGAGGCATGTGGGGCTAATTGTTGATGTTGCAGCTATCCCATAGTCTGTATCATGGTCTGCATGAGCTGGTTTTGCATAGCCAATAGTTGATCAATGTTGATAGCTCCATGAGAAGGTCCTTGTCCATTGTTGTTCTGAGGTGCTCCATGGTTCTCCTCCTCATCATCAGCATCCCTCTGGTTGTGAGTCCTCACCATATGGAGAAAAGCAATAGGTAAGAATTAGAAAACGTCCCCAAATATATACATCAAGGGATATAAAACTAAACAACTAACTAGCCTAGGTGGACATGGCAATGCTAAAGCATCCCAATATCCTCTATTAAGCACACAAGCAAACAATATATATAGCAAACAGCACACCAAGCAAAAACACATCGAATGCTCCTAGGTGACCTAAAGTGTCCATTCTATCTAGGCTGCGTCCTACGGTCAACCTGTGGCTCTGATACCAATTTGTGACACCCGGTTCCAAAAATGAACCATGTGAACGCATATGTGTGCCCATGATGTTCAACACATATACACGAGTGCATTTACAAAAGGATATACAGAAAATTATCACAGAACAAGATTAATTAAGTACTTTTATTACACAATTCATTATATCCTCGAGATACAACCTCTAATGAATATTAATGACAACTTCATCTAATGCTGCGGAAATAAACTAATTAAGCAACTAAGAAGCTAAGCAAACTAAGCAATAGGGTAGCACAGCTCCAACACTCCACAGGCAAAGCTGACGGTAGACATGGCCTAGAACTCTGCATTATCATTGTTAAACTCCTAGATTTGACGTGCAACTGTTGGTGGGGAAATTGCAAGAGTGAGTACATGTGGTACTCAACAACTGTGGAATGTATGACGTGTAGCTGATACAAATGACGAATATAATAATGGCTGAGTGCTGAAAAGTACATGAAACATTCAAAAAGCAATATATTGTATGTATGTGAAGTAATCCCATCATAATCCATAATTAAAAGCACAATACCAGTCCATATTCCATATCCATCATCCATATACCAGATTTCACCATCACCAATAATCATATCAATTACCATAATTTAATTCATAACCAGCCATAACCATATTACCAACCATAACCATCCCAAATACCATCCCAATACTGAGTTCCCTCTAATCATGGAAGTTGCCAGGTGCTCATATCCGGGAGCATGGCTATCATGATAGTTTTATTAGACTCTGCAGAGTTTGTACCACTTTACCCACGTGTTTGGGATTTCATCCCCCGTCAACGACTAAAGAAACCTCCCTTATGCCAATTACACTTCCTTAGGTGTATAGCCAATAGATCACAAAATAGCCTTTACAAAGGGATTACTAGCCTATTTAGACCCCACTGAGGTTTCACCGGTGGCGATGTCTCCTACAGAGCACATCTTCAACCAAGGGCCCCCTCTTGAGCCATTCGAATCCCAGGGTAGTCCCATCAATCATCAACAAACCAAATCCGACTACCCCTTCCCTAAGCATCCTTAATGGTCCATATAGCACTTGCAAAGCCCTAATTAATCAGCTACACCGGACCCATACATGGCCTCGTGGTGTCACTATAGTCCTGACTTATTCTCGCATGAACCGGTCCTTAGATCTAAAGCAAGCAACCACCATAACATCCAACCTATCCACATACCAGGTTGCTTAGATCACCCATTACCTTATCATATTGACAAGGTCACATTAACCATAATATCATTAATGCATAATTGAATGGGTAGTGTTGTTTTCCCATCTCGATTAATTAAGCGATGCAAAAAGGTAAAAAGACCCTCCCGACTCTCTACCATAATTCCAGGTGACAATGGTGGTTAAACAAATTTACTAAACATCATACTATAGGATTTCCCATCAAATAGACACAGCATGCAGTTTTGCAAACAAAGTATTTATTTTAAAATAGGATCAATATGCATCAAGGACACATGCCTTGCTCTTGGGATTGGTTCGGGTCAAAGCCTTCAAACTCTTAGTGCTGGAGATCCTCCACAGCACTCTCTAACGCAAATCTGTCTAATTCGCACAATAACATACAAGACAAGAAACACAATCAAAAAGTGCACATATATTACTTAATATGACATGATATACATGATTGGTGCAAATGCATGGTGGAAGTTGTTAATGAGTTGCTTTTAATGATCACTAACTAGTTCTAATAGTTTTTAACACGTTTATATAGGTTTGGAGTTGATTTGATCTAATTTTTAAATTAATTCAACACAATTTAACCAGGAAAATTGGACTAGTCCGCTAGGGACCGGACAATTCCGCACTGCGCGATATCAAGAGATTAGTGTTTCCGATATTGATGAGAATTTGGATATTAGGGGTTGAATTCTCGTAAGGAAAAGAGAATAGAAGGTATACCAGGTGTTTAGAAATCCAATGAATCAAGAATCTTGGAGGCAACACTTGTATCTTGATGATCTAGGGATGATGATGAACTTGGAGATGAATTTTGTGATGAAGAACGAAACTTGATGGAGATCTTGATCCTCTTTTGTTTCCTCCTCTTCTTCTTCTTGCTTGGGATCTCCTCCTCCCTCCTTGGTGTTGGCTCTCCACGAACTAGGGTTTGGGTGGGGTGGAAAAGTGGCAAATAGATGTCAAGTCAAGGGGTGAGGTTTTTTTATATAGAGGTGGAGGCTATGGTTACATGGATTTCGAGTTTGAGATGAGTAGAGGTTGGTTTAGAGTCCCACATGGGCTCTAAAAGAGTTAGGCACGACATACCTAGGCCCACTTAACGTAAAACCTAAGAAACAAGTTGTGAAACAAAAGATCAACTCAGAGTCGTAAAATATCGAACAAGTCCAAAAAGGGCCAGACCAGTCCGAAGTTAGTTAGAAAGAAATTGGACAAGTCCGTTCTAGATATCGGAGAAGTTCGAACTTATCCAGAGGGGAAAAACAGACAAGTCTGGCCTAAAATCGGGCAAGTCCGACTTTAGTCAGAGAGGAAAACGGACAAGTCTGTTGGAGTACATGGCTAGTCCGGACAAGTCCAGCGACTTAAGAAATTTTCAAGGATTATTGGAACACCGGACTAGTCTGCACTAAGTCGGACAAGTCCGAAAGTGTCCAGAGGCAAAAACAGACTAGTCCGTAGGAAAAACGGAAAAGTCCGATCGAGGTCAGAGAGAAATTGGACTAGTCTGCACCAAAATCGGACTAGTACGCACTTCCAAGAATTCTTAAGTGCGGTTTAATTCTAAATCATTTTAAACTTGTTCCTTTTTATGTGGATTAATGTTAGACACATATATGAATGTATGCAGGGCATGATGCATGAAAATGAGGGTGTTACGGCACTTGAGTCTCCACCATGGCTTGAGCTTGCAACCTCATTCCTTTTTCCAAACAACATCTTCATCCCTTCCATGGCCACAACAAACAAGAACACAACAAGGCAAAAACTCAAAAGAGGTGATGTTAGCAAAAGCAAAGCCCCCGACGAATTTTCCCTTGAAGAACATGAGAGCAAATTGCAAATGCAAGAAAAAGAAAATATTTTCTAGTTGGGAATTGATCAAGAGAACTTCAATGAAAAACAAGAAAAACAATGCGAGCAAGAGTGAGTTTTTGGAGGTATCAAATAAGTTGGAGTGTGAGGAGAAGTGCCCCTAACGGTAACCATTTATAGTGTGCACTCCCCAAAAGTCACTAGGGTACCAAATGTTGCCGCTGGAGGAGAGAAAGCCAAAATGGCTCCTTCCCCTCTATTCTCCCTTTTGGCAGGTGGCTTCCCAAGGGCTATGGGATTAGCACGTATGTGAATTACCACTTTTGCAGCTCAGAAAAATTGTTTTTTGAATAAAAACTCTTTTTTTTCGAAAGCCAACAATTTTCTTTTTGTAAAAATAAAGAAATAAAAATGATTTTTGGGAATATATGATTCTCAATTTACTAAGAAAATCAAATATGTTGCGGGGAAGATCAAACTAAATGGGGAAAACCAAATAAAGAGAAAAGAAAAATAAAGAAAAGGACAACTACCAATTTAACCTATTGGCTAGGCCTCACCACCATCAAATGAGATGGACATTCCTCCTTCTTCATCTCTTGACATCCGGGTCCGAAGGGATGGGCTCGGATGGCTTGTCTTGCTTATTCCACCATACCTTCTTTGGCGTCTTGGTGGACTTGGGCCATTGGGGAAGCCCAGACTTCTCTGTCTTCTTGGGGTGTCAGCGTAGATGATAAGATGGGCTTTTCGCATAGATCAAATTCCTGAGGAATGCAATGAGCGGGTCAACCTTTGGAGGTGTGATTTCGACATCTTGAATGTGTTTAACAGTTGGCCCATACTTGTTATGGATCATTGAGCATTGCTCCAGCTTCGAGAAAAAGTTAAACTACTCGTCCTTGCCATTGATATAGAAGTGGACTTCTCCGGCTCCCACATCTATGCGAGCCTTTGCGGTGCTTAGGAATTGTCACTCAAGAATGAGCGGCGTATCCTTCTCGACCTCCATGTTGAGCACCACAAAATCCATGGATTTGAAGCAATTTCGGATTTTCACTGGTACATCTTCAACGAATCAGCCAGCTGGAGCTGCATTGGTGTTGGAGTAAGTTCTGTGAAATTCAGCTGGCCGAAAACCACCATTCGCATCACACTCACAGTTGCTACAAGGCCACAAATGGACTTGTCAAGGTGGTGAGCACCAATTGTGCATGAAACTGTAGGACATCCAGAGTCCTTCAGCCAGTTGCCTCCTTGTAGAGAAATCATGTTGGCACATTCCACAAGAGGTTCAGGCTGTCCTGGAATCTTGCCATTCTCCACTGGAGGAACAGCAGCTGCAAGTTGAGCCAACTGAGTTTCTAACAACTTGTTGAAACTCAATTGATTCTTGAAGGTTGAAGATAGACCTTCAATCTTTGCATTAATGTTTTATACGGTCATGTCATTGGTCGACAATTTTTTTGATATAGCCTCACTCATCTTCAGCTGGCGAATTGCAAGTTCTCTCAAGTTGGGTTGATTTCCATTGTTGTCGTTGTTGTTGTACCCTCCCTGAAAGAATGGGCGTGGTTGGACCCACCCTTGACCTCCTAAACGATAGACATTGTTTTTTCCATTGTTGGCTACGTGTAGGGCATCCTCAAGGCTTTCTGGGTAGTCATTGCCCAAATAGCCAGTGTTGCCACAAACTTCAAATGTGATGTGAGAGTCTAAGGCATAGGCATTGCCACATACCTCACCATTGCTTTGTCCATTAATCTTCTTCATAAGGAGATCCAATTTGGCAGCGCTCATGTCCACCTCCTTTAAGGTGTGCATGCCTCACTGGCGGATATGGAGACGCTCGTCGTCCCATCCCATGTTTGAAACCATCTTCTCAATCAAATCATTGGCTTTGGGCGCTGTTAATGAGAAGAAGGCACCTCCAGCAGCAACATCATTATGGTCATAGGCAGAAGGGATCAGCCCCTTGTAGAAGTTTTGGATGTTGAGACAATCATCCATCCCATGGTGGGGACAAGCTAGGATGTATTCCTGAAGCCTTTCCCATGCCTCGGGAATAGATTCCTCGGTGTCTTGCTGGAAGCTGGAAATTCTTCCACGTAGGGCATTGGTCATGCCCAACAGCAAAAACTTGGCGAGGAATGCTGATACTTCTCCCAAGTGTCTACAATACTTCCACGTAGAACCATTGTTTTTTTAAAATTCCAGCAGTTATGAGCGAAGACATGCGTCCCTGTAACCTTCTGTTTCTTACATGCCTCTCCCAAGAAGATACGCTGCTGGTCTAACTTTTGTAATGGCGCGTGTCGATACAGTGCAGACCAGGAACCCCCACGTACAAGCGAGAAGTTGCTATGGACCCTGCCTCCCCGCTAAGGTAGAATGTGGGGCTGCCACATGTCTTGCGGGGCTGGACCCTGCCTCTCCTCAGAGGCAAGCTCTGGCGCCAACACATGTCCCAAGGCTGTAGACCCTGCTTCCCCGCTGAGGCAGGCTCCGGCGCTGCCACGTGTCTTGCAGGGCCGGACCGTACCTCTCCTTAAAGGTGGGCTCCGGCACCACCACGTGTCCCAAGGCTTCGGACCTCGCCACCCTGCTGAGGAAGGCTCTGGAGCTGCCACATGTTGCTACGTACCCTGCAGCCCACTGACGGCGGTAGGCGGCGAGAGTAAATGAAGTTATGCCCTGTCCAGTGGTGCTTTCAAGGCTCGTGCCTTCCCCAGGTGCACAGGCGCGATGCACGCCCCTATTAGGTGGTACTGTGCCCAATCAAATCACGATGAAGGTGCAACAAAGCTACGCCACGCTGCCGACAAAGTAGGTTGCGGCGACATGTTGGGTGGGACATTCCCTGCAATCACCAACATCTATGCTTAGCATATGGCGTTCGGCATGGCACGATGGTGTGCCTTCAAGCCACCGTCTGAGGGAGCATCAAGCAGCCATAGTGCCCTAAATATTGTATAGTATTAAGATCTCGGGGCCACATGTCGGGCCACGAGTCCTTCTTGTAACTATCCGACCTTGGACTATAAAAGGACCGGGCAGCCATCGACATAGACAAGGTTTATAGACACGACCAATCTCACACGCACGCAAGCATTTGCACACTCAAGCAAAAGAAATACAACACGCGCGCACCCGTGGACGTAGGGTATTACGCTCCAGCGGCCCGAACCACATAAATCTCCTGGGTTCACCATCTCCTTCTCATTCGACTGCTCCAGAATATTTAGCACCTCCAATCAAACAACCTTCACGGGCTGCTCCATAGCAGGTTTGCAGAAGTGTTGTATTCACACTTCGATAGCGCCCATGCGCAACACCGTCCCTCTGAAGACAACCTGCATATACATTTTTATTGGATACTTATCAAAAACAATATCATTCTCAGAAAGCCAAGGCGCCCAGAACATAGCTCATGACACTGCAAGAAGAGAGAATAGAAACAACCTAAGACGGACAACATCAGAAGATACGTCCTAGATCTTAAAAGTGCTGCAGATCTCAAGGAACTATTGCAGGTGAGCACTTGCATCCTCGTTAGCCTTTCCACAAAAATGGGTTGGTTTGCACCATAGTGATAAGGCCATTCTTGATTTCGATGTTTACATCTCCCATGTTAACAGTGGGCCCAACAACAACATTGTTAGCAGAGGGAGCCGAAAACTCATGAAGGGTCTTCTGGGCCATTAGGGTTTCGGTTGTTGGTGCAGTTGCGCTAGCTTGCTTTTCCACTCAAAGCTTCTAAGGATTAATGACACGATGTCGATATCTCAGAAGGGATTCAGGATCTTCGACAAAGTTTTTCGGCAAGAAGAAACCAGACATATACTACCCTATTTTCACATAAAATGCTAAAACAAAGAAGGGTCATCCTACTAAAACCTACCAGGGTCCTATCCTATTCCTCAATCATCAATACTTTGGCTGCCTTCTCCAGCAACGGCGCCAGAAATGCTTGTTGACGGTTCCTACGCACAACTATCAATTCATCTCTAGCAGTGGTGCCAGAAATGCTTGTTCATAGATTTTAGATTATACATATAAATCTGCAAGCGCACAGAAACTATCAATGTATCATTCCCCTCTAAGAATATTCCCAAAGGGTGTCATTTATATTCTCCCAAAGGAAGGATAGATGGAAGTAAAACAATCATCAAGTCGAGAGGCTAGGTTGGCCTAGGTAGGGTTCTAGCAAGGATGGATAAATGATAAATTGGAGCAGTGTGACAGACACAAGAGCATCCTATCGTAAGGGGATGAATGAGGTTAAGGGGGACAATGCTAAGAGTTAAGTAGAGACTCCTACTATGCTTCTAATGTAGATATACATAGCCTAAGTTAGTTACTCGTGATCATTTCAATTATGAATTCTCATGCTAAGTGGATTAAAACATCGGGCACGGGTTTACCCCTAGATATACTAGGACGACTCCCACCAAGAGCCTGTGGCATAGCCAAACGTGGAGAATTACAATGGACAGATAGGGCCATCACCACCTACTGCCTACCTCTTTAATCCGTGTGTCTACAAGACATTCAACGCTAATATCTATCATAGCACCATGCTAGCATATTAAGTAATTACCTTAGAAGCCTAGGCATAAGCCATCCTAAGGCAATGAACTAAATCATCGTTGAACCAATGTTAATTCATAGCATAAGTGATTCATGTTAACATAATCATATCATAGCTAATTAGACTATAGTGGGGGTTTGTAGTGTTTATGATGATATAATGACAATGATATAGCATGATCATAAATACTGCTCCTACCACATACATTGAATCCACAATCAAACAAGAAACGCTTCATCCAAGTGTATGAACAATGGAAGACTAAACATAACATCTTTATTAAGAATAAATACATAAAAAATTGGAATATGAGAGTCATACCTTTCTCAATTAGGAATTTGGAAGAGACTACTTCTACTCCTCTCCTACTTGCACTATGGACTAAAGACTCTCCTCTCTACAGCCCATAGTCCTCTAAACCTATGGAGAGTAGCGGATACAATGGATGAATACTAGAGTGGTGTGTGTTGGAGGGGTGAGGGGTCCTATTTATAGTTTGGAGAAGGGTCGGTTCCCGCCACCAAAAGCACACAAATCAGTCACCCATGACCTCTTCAAGCCGATAGGATCCAACACAGGGTGTTTGATTGCATTTGGCGCCAGGACCTAGTTGGCTGACTAGAGGGGTTGGCCGACCTGGTCTTGGCTTCTTTTTGCAGTGTGCTTCCTCAAAGCCTATGCTAGGTGGGTCCCATTGATTGATATTGGTGGTACACCGTTCGATGGCCTTGGATACTTCTGTTTGTGGGCCATTTGATCCATGTTGTGCCACATGTCATTGCTTGATGTGGAAGGGGGCTTGACCTAGTTGTTAAGTACTCTAAGTAACACTACTCAGGTCCTGAGTTTGATTCCTGGTGAGGGCTGAATTTCACAGTATTAAATGCTGGTACTCTACAAATAAACCCATGAGCGTTAGATCTGGGATGCACTTACGAAAAATGTGAAGGGGTGAACGTGCCATAATATTTGCTTACGAAGTGCGGTCCACAGTCGTGTGCTTAGACATCCAGTTATCGTCGCCATGTTCTAGACAATAGGCTGTGAGTGTCTGCATTTGTACTCGCCTGTAATAAATTGGCCATAACCTCCTAAGAGGGGAAGGTTGGGACTTTACCCATCATCTAAAAATGTCATTGCATGATTGGCTGGAATGATATTTTATAGGATCCATCCCCTTGCTTCACTTCAATTCTGC
Source organism: Tuctoria greenei (assembly GCA_036927565.1). Classification (NCBI taxonomy): domain Eukaryota; kingdom Viridiplantae; phylum Streptophyta; class Magnoliopsida; order Poales; family Poaceae; genus Tuctoria; species Tuctoria greenei. Next base: position 107,085,453 of record JAYESD010000008.1, read on the forward strand.
ATAGAATCTGTGCATGCATTACTTTCTCCAAAGAGAAGTGGAAGTAGGTTAAATAGAAAGGTGATGTGCAAGAAATGATATTTCCTTCACATAATTGAGTTATATTGATGGGTGAAATTGGTATATAACAGCCGTCAATAGCCAACTCATTAGTGGCCCTCGCTTCATCGAGCGCCTGGCGAGTTTGAATGTCTAGTGAATCTATGGCTGCCTTCCCGTAGTTTAGGAGCTCATCCATCTGTAGCAGACGTGCCCATTCAGTCGTCAGACGCTCCCTGTCATTTTCCAGCCGATTCTGCATAAGCTTCTTCTTGAAGTTCACCAGTTTTTGCCACCACCATAGAACTTCTTGCTCTACCTTCAAAGTGTTGTGCTCATGGTTGAACCCAAGTTGTACTTGATGAAGAGTAGAACATGCATACTCTATGGATAAAGATAGAGGGATTGGTTCTGGAACCGCCGCTGGATCCACCTCTTCATCTCCCAATGCTTCAGGACCGACCATTGGAGTCCACGATACAAGAGTGGACCCCGACAAGTCTTCATCAGATGTAGAGGAGCTTATGTTGATCTCTAGGTTGTCATCCGGCACTGGCTCTAACACCGATGGTGCACCAGTTGCCAGCTCCACACCGTTTCAGCATCAGCTACTGGCTCTGATGTTGCCACTCCTGTTGGCTCTAGCACTATTGTTAGCGTCAACGCTGGCACTCATGCGATATCTGTCGACAGGTCCGGTGCAGTCGCGGCATCGTCAGCTGACTTTGAAGTCATCCCAGCGTCAGCTGCAGTCTCCGGTTTCATGACAGTATCCGCTGAGGCCTCAGAAGTTGCCATGGCATCGACCGTCAGATCAACCTACCTGACATTAGCACCCGCAGCACCAGCATGGCTTGCCGGTTGCACCTCCACCGAGGATGGTGGAGCAGGACTAGCATCATTGGCAATGGAGGAAGGAGCGTTTGGCCTTGTCACTCTGAAAAAAGAGGCAAAGGAAGATCTACAAGACTCGATGAATAAAAAAAGACAAATTTCTAATAAAGCTCCATACTTAGGACCTTGGCAGCTCTAGATAGCGCAAAACTTCTTGCGTGGGCAGCCAGAATCATCTGAACCCACATTCACTAGTGAAGCAGATGTTTCAGCCTTAGCTCTGGGAGTTTCCGTGGTAGCCACTGGCTTTGGAGCCACCAGGATGTCCGGGATCCGTGTCACTTCTACTGTCACCAGAGCTTTAGTTGGAGGATCCGCTCTAGACCTAGTGCTCACCATGGGCCCCCAGTCCAAAGCTGAAGGTGTTTGGGCAGAGGTTGAATAACTGACCACCATAGACATTAAAGTCGGGCGCACCCCTGATGTTGGCACTACTTTTGTCAGAGGTGGCCTTGCAGAGCCTGCATCCATCTGCTCCAGCTTCCTCTTCTTACTGCAAGGGTTTGCGTGCCGTGTCCCATTGCTCTGGCTAGAATTGGACCGAGAACCTTTCTGTCGACTTGGCTCTGCTGGTGTTTTTCCCTCACCGTCGGCAGAGTTAGACCTAGACCTTCCTACTGGCTGGGAACCAGAATGTCAGGGATGGATATTCCTGTGGAGGCGTCTCCTACCCATTGTATGGCGACTCCAGTGTCGTCAAGAGTCGGCATCTCCTTCAATAGCCATGACCTGAACTCCAGCAGGGTGAAGACTGGTAAGAAGTCGGACAGCAACATGACGTTGTCGTTGGAAATGGGACCACTTTACAACTTCGACAGAACAAATAGCTGAGCCTTCTCGTCCAAGTTGGTCCCATTGCCACACTCTAGCTGAGTGAATTCCATCGTTTCGGAGTACCTCCAGGCTGGATTCTCCCGTTGCTGAAGAGGTGCAATACTCTGTGACAAGAAATCACAGAGCACCATCAGCGATGTTAGCCCTCCTTCATCCAGGTGTCGGATCCTTGTTAACACCAATTGTACTCCACTGGCAGATCCAGGGTGAGCTCCCGGAATTTGTTGTCTATGTTGGGTATGCCGATCGTCAACTCCAAGCGGTCGTTCAGATCGGTTCGAACTATCACCCAGTCATACTTCCAGTTCTCCCACATTCCAAGGGAGAAGGACAAAATATAGTTGAACAGTGAATTCCTGTGCCCCTTGAAGTAGAAGGCTCATATGTAGCCCAAACGTCTTTGTAAGACCTATGTGTGCTGAATACATTGGCTTGTAGTGAATACACTTGCTTTGACGATAAAAGTTTTGAATATCACCTAAACACCTTTTTATTAAGGTCCTGCTAGTTTTGTAAGCTCCGGCGGGATCTTGGTTATACTAGTTTTGGTAAGTTCCAGCGCTAGGTTCTACTAGCTTTTGTTAGCTCCGGCTCAAGGTCCAGGTTGCTCTGGCAAGGTCCAGAACTTGACCACAGTGCTTCTGTTTTTCATTTGCAAAGTTTCGTACATGCTTTACATCTCTGGAAAGATTACTTAGTATTCATTTTCTAAGTCTTTGGTGCGTTTTTGGTTGATATGGATGATATCGTGTTACTGTGGTTTTGCAACATGCTTATGTGAGGTTCTCACGTAAGGTGTTGTGTTCGGAACTAACTTGAGTCAAGTCTTGGACTTGGGCTCGTATGGATTGGTTGTTTATTCATTTACAGGTGTTGCTTGAGTTCAAGACATGGCTGGTGATGGGATCCATTGGACTAGTCTCAGGGAGGAGATGAGGTTCCAACAACCAAATTCAGGAGGAATTGTGGTTGAGCTGATCAGGAGGTTGTGCAGCATGATTGAATCAAGAACAATGCATGTGAAGGTATCGTGGATGTCATTGGAAGATGTTTGCACATGTTCAAGGAGTGCATGGACGTGGCTACATGGTTCTGAGACGTGATAAAGAGATGTGGACGTAAAGAGTTGGTTGGAAAGGTCCAACCGACTAGGTTATGGACTCAGGCTGCGACTGAGTCGGGTTTGACTCAAGTATGGAATGATTTGAGTTGGTTATGATAGGATTTCGTGTGGGTCACGAATTTGAGTTTTTTACGAATGTGGGATATGTTCCTAAGGTGTTTGGAAGTCTTAAGATTGCTTCTATCTGCGTATAGAAGAATCCTAAGCAGTTATGGAAAGTTACGATTCGTGATCAGAGTAGGATTAGGTTCCTGATTTGAGTTGAGTTGGCTTTCGAGCTGGTTATATAAGCAAGGGAGCCCGGAGCTCGTGGTGCACGACTTTGGGGCTGTTCCTCTTGTGTTCTATTGAATAAAATTCGTAGTTTGAAGGAACTTTTGTGCCTTGTTCTTCCGACTTGTTCCAGACAAGTTTTACTCGAGTTTCTAGACAGCACTACATTTTGTCGGTGGTTTTATCATAACTCGAGTTTTACATATCCAATTGACGTGATTCTTTTTGGGTTGTCTTCACAACTTGATTATCTATCATCTATCAAAATTTCACGGTCATTGGATTTGTGGTCTATGATCTATACGAGTTTCATTGCAGCATTCCAGAACTGTTTTTTCTTGGGTAGGGCAGATTGACCTTTGTTTGATCTTTCGATCATAACTTGAGTTTTTCTTGACGGATTTGAGTGATTCTTTTTGTGTTGTCTTCGTGACTTGATTCTCTCTGATATCTATCACTTTTTTCATGGTGAAACATGTTTAGATTAGTCTCACACATGATTTATTTAACAGATCATTTTTCTGCTGAAGGGGTTGGGGTTTAATTGTTTTCGCTGCATAAGATTTTTAAATCTACCATTCACCCCCCCTCTGGTAGGTTTTCACATGCTCTTCAATCCTACAGTCTTCTGGACGCCCGCGGGATGAAGAACATCTTGAAGAGCGGCACAGAGGGCCTCACACACATCAACATTTCACAAAGGTGGACGAATATCGTTACCATTTGAATCGCAAGGGGGGTGAGGTGCTGAAGCTTCAGCCTGTACACCTCCAACAGCTTCAGGAGAAAGGAAGAAACTGAAGGAACTAACCTGGCCATTGCGCAAGGATGGAAGAATATAATGTTGCCGAAGCTTTTCTTAGTGAAGGGAAGGCTACCGCGGATGATCATGTTGTTAAAACAAGACTTTTGCTAGCCTATCAGATTCCAAACCCTCACAATATCGCTCTTCCTATCGAGCTTGGTGGTGAGAGGTCCAGAATCCATGGCAGCATGTGGAGGAAAGAGTAGAACACAGTGCAAAGAAGGAAATGAAAAGCTCTATGCGCAAGAAACAAGATGAGGGCGTAAGAGTCTCTTGGCCGCGCTAACTTCCTTTTTTAATTATTCTATGTGATGCTTGGAAGGCAACTGCAAAAAAAACTTGATCATGCTTTACATGGTTACCTTAGTCGGTGACAAGGGGGCTTGGGTCCACTTGACCAACGAGTCACACCAGACAGCTCGATATCCTGATGAGGAGTTGGGAGGAACTCAAGGAAGGCGGCATGGTAGGGCTACAAGGATTGCACTGGGAACCGATGCAGAAATCATATTGGGAACCAACATTCTTCAATGCATGGGATCCGCACGCAATGCATCACGCCTACCAAATCAGAGAGGCCATGTATCGATGGCAAGGAACATACTATTGATTCAACCACTCAGTTGAAAAGTTGAGCAACAACGCGGGAAGGCTTGATGGTGGCTCCACTTGCGGGACCGAAACCTCGCTCGAGGTTGGCTCAGGCCAACGATCGGTACCCTGCAGACCAGTTACCCCGCGTACCAGGGAAATGAATGATAGGTCCCACTTTCCAGAAGAGGAGGCACCCATAGGTCACGTATCCTGCAGCTACAGACCCGCCTCCTTGCTGAGGATGGCTCTGGTGCTGCCATGTGTCCTGCAGCTCCGGACCCGCCTCCCTGCTAAGGGGGGCTCCGGAGCTGCCATGTGTCATGTGGCTCTGGAACCGCCTTGCTGTTAAGGGTGCCTCTGGTGCTGCCATGTGTCCACGTGTCTTGTAGCTCCGGACCCACCTCCCTAATAAGGGTTGCTCCGATGTTGGCACGTGTCCTGCAGCTTCGGGCCCTCCACCCTGCTAAGGATGGATCCAATGTCGCCAGGTGTCTTGCAGCTCTAGGCTCTTTCTCTCCACCGAGGAGGGCTCTGGAGTTTCCACATGTACAATACGACTTGGGCGTTCAAGACACGAATCGACCCCTTCAAGATGAAGTTAATGTGTCATTAACCTCGCATTAATGACGCACGATTGGCGGGATCTCAAGACATTGTAATGTTGCCATCAGGCACGTTAATATGCAATTAAGTCATAAATAAGTGTCTTAGATCATGTATAGGGTACTTAATATCCCAAAACCACCTTTCAGGCCCTAATGATGTTGTAGACTACTGAGCCTTTGCATATGAAAGGACATGGGAGTCATAAAGAAAAGGACAGAGACTGAACACTTGCACACTCATACAAACAAAATACAACACAATGACTCCATTGGGCATAGGGTATTACGCTCCAACTGCCCGAACAACGTAAATCTCCCATGTTCACCTTGTTCTTAGTTCTTGAGTTTTCACCCCGCCTAAAAAAACCTCTGTGGACTGCTTCATAGTAGTACTGGGGAAAGTGTCCTTGCTACACTTCGATAAGTGACGTAGTAACAACTGGAACTGGGTGGATTCTGCTGGATGGTTAAGAAACTTGGTTGAGGTTGCTGATAGAAGAACTAAATTTATGATTCTAGGCAATTAACTTGCTAAGGTATGTGTAACCTGGGGCCCAACAACGTCGTGGAGGAATCATTTCTTGTTTGATTGTGGGATTCATGATGTTGTCGTGCCCAAGGATGGCATATACTATTATATACTTGAAACAAGGATCTACTAATAGTGAACATTTACTTACTGTAGTTTAAATTCAAGTATCATGTTCCCAGCATGTAGAGTTTTATGTTCTTAGGTGAGACAATTAAGTATTGCTGAGCCTTGTGCTCACGGTTGCATTTATACGAGTTTTGCAAGTATATAGCTATGATAGGTGTTGATAGACCTTACATGCTAAATAACACTGTCAATTCACCCCATAAAATTGTAAAATGAAGAACACAACATAGTGGCAGGGGTTAAAACTTACAAAATCTACAAGTGTTAGTGTCTATTTGTATTCAGGTGAATTAAACCCCAAAAATACCCAAGCATGCAGGGAGTAATCCAAAAAGTTACCATTCGACAAATCAGGCAATGACACGTGGCATCACAAGGATCCATGACATATTCCCAGGCGTATCCGAGGAGAACCAATGGTGTTTCATTCGGGAATGGGGTCAGAGACCACCTGAAAGTCACCCCGAGAAGAATAGGTGAGGGGGGCCCGGACCAGGTCGGCTGACCCCCCCTAGTAGGCGGACTTAGCCCTAGTGCCAAACTCGATTAGCTTCCAATGTGTTGGCTCTCTGTGGCTCCCTGATGGTGGTAACGACTGACTCACGCGCTAATTGTGGTGCCAAACTGACTGAACTCGTGTAGTAATACCCCCTCACTCCCTCACTTCTCCACACACCACTAGTTTGAGAATGATACTACACTCGTAAGGCACTACCAGGATTCCGGGTTATTGCGACGAAAAAAATTGTTGCAATAGGTCAAAATTCGTCGCGATAGGTTGTTGTTGCAACGAAATAGAACGTCGCAATAGTTTTTCCGACTCATGGCGATAATAGTTGTGGCAATAGGTTATTGTGATGACTTGACATCCGTGGCAAATAGTATGGTATTGAGACGACTCCACGTTGGTGGCAAATAGTATGGTATTGCAACGGTTTAACTTATTGCGACGATTTAACGTATTGCGACGAAAATATCGGTGTTGCAATGATGTCACATTCGCGGCAAAAAGTATGGTACTGCAACGACTCCACGTTCGTTGCAAATAGTATGGTATTGCAATGGTTTAATGTATTGTGATGATTTAACATATTGCAACAAAAATAACGGTTTTGCAACGATGCCACATTTGTGGCAAAAAGTATGGCATTGCAACGACTCCTTGTTTGTGGCAAATAGTATGGTATTGCAACGTTTTAACTTATTGCGATGATTTAACGTATTGCAACGAAAATAACGGTGTTGCAACGATGCCACATTCGTGGCAAAAAGTATGGTATTGCAACGACTCCACGTTTGTGGCAAATAGTATGGTATTGCAACGGTTTAACGTATTGCGACGTTTTAACATATTGCAACGAATAGTACGTTATTTGCGATGATTTCACAGCGATAAGTACGGTATCGCGACGATTTCATACTCGTGGCGAATAGTATGCTATTGCGACGTTTTCACATTCACGGCAAATAGTACGGTGTTGCAACGATTTCACATCCGTAGTGAATAGTATGGTATGGCAACATTTTTACATTCGTGGCGAATAGTATGGTGTTGCAACAATTTTACATCCGTGGCGAATAGTACAGTATCGTGACGATTTCACACGTGTGGCGAATAATATGGTATCACGACGTTTTCACATCCACGGCGAATAGTAGGGCATCGCGACGATTTCACACTCGTGGCGAATAATATCGTATCGCGACGTTTTCACATTCGTGGCGAATACTACGGTGTTGCAACGATTTCACATCCGTGGCGAATAGTACGGTATCGCGACGATTTCACACTCGTGGCGAATAATATGGTATCGCGACGATTTCACAACCGTGGCCAATAATACGTAATGCAACGGTTTCACGTTCATGGCGAATAGTATGATATTGCAACAATTTCAAAACCATGACAACAGTATTGTATTGCAACGATTTCTGATGTGTGGCAATAGGTTCGTAATGCAACATATTTAAATCTGTTGCAACAGGGTCGTAATGCGACGTTATCTGGGTGATGGCAATAACAGTCTAGTGCAACGCTTTTTTGGTCGTAGCCAAATGTTTGTAGTGCAACGTTTTATAATTTGTGGCAATAGCTAGCTTCCTATTGCAACAGTTTATTTTCGTCGCAATAATCTGTTAATGCCACATTTTATAATTAGCGGCACTAGAATCCTAATGCACCAGGTTTGAAAATTAGTGGCAACATAATCAATTTATTCACACATGATACGTCTGTCGACTTAACAACAAACATCCAGCAATTGATGCAATGCTCAAGGACCCTTGCGTCGTTGCGAGACGATGTTATTTACAGTTTTTTCAGGTTGCAACATTGTACCCATTAAAAGAGCACCGCGACGAGTTGTAGTATTAGGAATAGTTTCTCGAACATCCAGCTTCGACTTGGTGCAAGCATAAGCCTTTTGTGGAGTTGCTGCTAGCCGTTGTTAATTTTGCAAGCTCTACATCATTCTGCGCATGTATGCTAACTCCTTTTCTTGCCGTGCAGAATTGGCTGCCATCTGATCATGTAAAGCCTGGACTTCCTGGTTGAGCTGTTCATTTTCCTAGACGAAGCCATCCATCTGGGAGGTCATATAATCATTTCTTCGTTCCAACTCTTGCACCTGAGAGCTGAGGTATTCATTTTTATTTTGCAAGGATCGAACTTGCTGGCCGAGCTGGTCAGACATCTAGATACGCAGTCTTTCATTAACATTAGGTTTAGCCATATAACCACACCCCCGAAACTGTGATCTCCAGAACCGGTTGCGGATATATAAGTAAGCTGGAAGATGTTGTTTCTTTCCTCATCTGAGATTGGGACTCCCAGCTCAGCTTCCTTGACGTTGATTTGGGCATGTGCTTGGGTCTTTATACAAAAATAAAAGTCACATGTACATTTTAAATATTTATTTAAATGGGGACTGTTTGAAGTGTTTCTCACATGTACAGCTTCTGCCTGCTCGTTTGCCCATTGACTGTTCTTTACATGGATTGCCTCCCACAGTTCTATGTCATCGGGTTCTTTTCCGGTCTTTGGGTCTCGCTACATCAAATACAAGTAAAATTTGATTGAATGATTGCAGTGCAAAGTAAAAGCATGATTTAGTTTTCATACCTTCTCGTAACTAAGTTGGGCGTATGATTTCGAGCCAAGCAAGTGTTTTTTCTTTTGAGTACTTCAATTTCGTGAATTGGTTCTGCTTATTGACTGCAATTTTAAGAATTAATTTCACGAATGGGTGTTATCAAATAGTTTCTGTAGGATATGAAGGTATTAGAAAGCTAGCTGACCTTGAATCGCTCAGACCCAAAATAGTCCATAAGCACCAACCAATCGGAATCTGCTACATCAACATGCTTGTTTCGTATACGTTCCTCATCGGTCGAATACTTCTTATAGGTGGCATGCAATGTTGATCGCCACCCCTTGTAGTGCTCACCAGCAATCTTCAATATTTTTCTTCTAGTATCATCTTTGTCCTCCAAGTCCCAGGCATTCTGTACATTGTATATCACACTGTTATAAACGTACAAGATGGAAAAAATACTTATGTGGGGTGTCACAACACTAACTAGAATGTCTCTCACTATATCGCTCTTCGAAGTATCGCCAACCTCTGACCACTTCCTTACACCAGCGAGGGGTGCATTTTTTTGTTGTAATAACCACATCATCGACAAAGTGCCCCTGATTAGGACCAACCGCAGCACCAACCTATCGGACCACTGAATTTGTAGCTTCCAATTCTGATCATTCATTCTATCTGCAGATGCTAGATAGCGCAATTTAGCAACCTTAAGTCCTTTAGCAACCCCTCTTCCAAACTTCTTTCCTTCTATTAGTTTCATTTAAACGGTAAATGTTTAAAGCAAATTAGCAATTGACTAGGCCTAGTATCATGTACAAATAGTTTGAAAGAAGAAGATGTCTGATGTTTTACCATCTTCGGGACGAGTGCGGCAAATACGAGCGTGGGAACATCACGTCGCAACAGCATTTTTCTCCATATTGGGCGATGCATCGACTTGTTGACTTCTTTGTTGCTGTTCATACCCTACAATCAGGCATCAGGCAGTAGTCAGTGGTGCTACAACACCCATAGTACCGCAGGGGATTTTTAGTCCAGCTGCGAAGCAGGCAAGATAGTAGCTGGCGATGCTAGAGAAAGAGAGGGTTCTCCCGGTGCTCATCCTCTGCAGTACTGCCGGTTCGGTCTGATCGACATCAGCAGAAGCGCATCTTGAAACGAATTGGTGGCAGGGCGAGTCATGGACGTCAGCGGTATTAGCAGGTAGAGGATGCAAGACAGATGAGGCGGGCAGCTTGCGACGTTTAACAAAGCTAGGGTTCGGTCTGGCAATGCAGTGACCACATTTAATTCAGAGGATCGACGTCCAGATCACACCGGTGATCTCACGTAACTTACTTTTTTACTACAGGTGATGCAGTAAAGATCCAACAGTGTGATTCTGTTGGATCTTTACTGCATCGCGTGCAGTAAAAACGCATAAGTCAGGTGATCTGTGTCCATTGATATCACCCCGGAGCAAGTCTCGAGGCTAGGAGGACAGTGTGGCGGATCTAGGAATTAAATTTATGTGGATATCATACTGATATTTTTCTCTGCATGATAGCATCTTGCCCTAAAGTGCTACTAGAACGGATACATGAATATAATCTTGCGTTAATTACCAGACATCAACAACGCATTTGGCAGTGTAAAAAACGGAATTGATATCATATAAGCAGCAATGAACCCTCATGTACATGCATCTCTAAACTATATGATGGTAACATTTCTTAGTGGACAGGGGTTAATGATATTGGACTATTTTTTCCATGGTATGCCATGTCATATGGGGCATAGCATGTAGGTACGCCGTAATGGCCAGGGGTTTGCGGGTGGCGGGGTCATCATGGCACGCGAACGATGGGATGTGGAGATGTAGGGAGACGCATTGGGGAGGACTGTGAAGTGACCACCAGCAGGGCGTGGGCACCGGCCGGTGCTGGAGTGACCGGCGGCGACATGGGTTTCTGGGCGGCGGGGTCATCATGACACGCGAAGGATGGGACATGGCGATGGTCGAGGGAGACGTGTTTCTGAGGACACTGAAGTGAGCAGCAGCAGGGCATGGTCGCCGGTGCCGGAGTGGCGGCGGCGAAAGAGCCCAGCGTGCGCGTGTAGGCATCAATAAATCACGCCATCACATATACTCACCAGCAGGGCGTGGGCACCGGCCGGTGCCGGAGTGACCGGCGGCGACAGGGGTTTGCGGGGCGGGGTCATCATAACACGCGAAGGATGGGACGTGGCGATGGTGGAGGGAGACGCATCGGGGAGGACACTGAAGTGAGCAGCAGCAGGGTGTGGTCGCCGGTGCCAGAGTGGCTGGCGGCGAGTGAGCCCATCGTGCGTGTGTAGGCATCAATAAATCACGCCATCACATATACTGATTAACTGTTAACTGGGACCAGGAAACTACAATCGCAATGCTAAAATATTTAGTAGAGCCCGGTACATATTTATACTCATAGTCCCAGCGTGAGATGACGAATCTCGGGGTTCCTGAGCATCAGGTGCTGCAATATTTTCTGCATACGATGCAAAGAAATCAACGTGTTATAAATATGTGTATTTTGATAGTAAACACATTTATAGTTATACTAGGTGCTTGTTGCCCATCACGATTACTTGTAGACGACATGACGGTTTGGTGTCTTGTTCCTAAAGTAAAGAGTATATATAGTAAGTAACAGTGATAACGTCAGATTACATGAGGATGTGTATTTTAGATCGGGCGGTGTGGTTGCTATGAACTGAAAATGTTTGTTTTGAATGGAGGAATTAGAAATGAAGGAGTAGGAAACAAACCGTAAAATCCGAGAAAGAAAAACAAGAAAAATGTGTATAAACCATGGGAACTGAAAATCTTAGAAATACAAGTTTGGAACACAAGAACGAGAGTACAACATTGGGAGTGGTTGATAAGATAATCCTGGCGTCATTTACTTCTAAATCAAGAAATTACATAGTATATGTGGTTTTTAATAGTTATCTTTCCTGACATGGAAATGTACTAGAAATACACTACCATAAACTGTCGGAGCGACATTTATTTCGGGGCAGAGGTGTAGTGTATTTTATATATGGAAAAAAGTAGAATGCAATCAGATGCTAGGGTAAAAAAAAGATGAATCGACTGTAGGATGAAGATCTAACGATTGAGGATAGTTGATTGCACGATTGCACCATTAATCAGATTTTATACCATACATTCATGAAACATAAGAGCATATAAGAAGGAGTTGGGACGACAACTAGGAATGAACTGGTTGCAGCTGTTGGGACGACAACTAAAGCGATAAGGAGGGAGTAGCTCTATAAAAAGACGGCATGGATAGTGTAGATCTTACGTAGCACAAAACTGGAGTCCGGGATGTCGCAAGGCGGGGTCGGCGATGAAGAGGTTCGGTAGAGCCCATCAAACTTGGTCGCTCGATGTTGTACCCACAGTCACCACCACCACTCACACGGGAATTTCTTAGGAATGCAAGTTTGGAACAAAGCACTAAGAGGAGAACATGTGTGTCGGGAACAGAAGCCACTGCGGGATTAGAGGGAGACACACATTTATATTCGTCGTGGCTAGCTACAAATGGGCGGGACTGGAATTTTGGGCGCACGGAGTGAAGTTTCAATTGTGAAAATCTCAATTGTGCGCGCCAAGAAGAACAAAAATTTTTTCGAGGGACCGCTACCTTCAATTCATCTTTGTTTTCATGGAGATGTAAAAGCAGTCATGTGGTAGTGGGACATTCCAAAAAAATACGAACAAAAATATGAATCTCCAAATGTATCATTATGCTAATGCAAACGACATGCAAATGCAGAGAACACCCAAGTCCACGAAAGGATGACGGCAAATCCATGGTCTAGTAAAAGGTAAACAATCAGCATTTTATATATAACATTCATCGCAATGAAATGATAACATATACAGAGTATATACTACTACTACAAAAAAACATTTTCCCCTGTGATGTCTAATCTTCAAGCCGTCAATCCAAAGACTCCTGTGATACGAGTATCACAGGTACATACGATATATATATCAACAATGTCATCGGATATAAGTTACAATGGATAAAGTACTTTTCATGCACCTGTTGCATCAGGCGATGGACTAGTTAGCAATTTAGATGACGTAATTTCCTAATCAAGTTAATTATGCATCATGTCTGTTGTTAGTTCTATTACTTGTAAGGATAATGTTTACCGGATTTCATTCATTCAGCCACAAGAAATATAGACGGTCCCAAGTTACAAACATATAGGAGATGTTTTCGACAAAAGAAGTTTTTCGATACTGCATATATAGAACACATTGTTCATGATAATAAAGACATATTTCATTAACAAACAAGTAATAGGAAAACACGTAGTAGACAGCAAGAACAAGATAAACTACACCTAATACTACTCTACTCAGAGATCACGAAATAGATAAACCACTCCTAATACTACTCTACTGGGAGAAAACCACGTCTTCCTCCTCCGCCGCTGCCGCCTCCTCCGCCTCCGCCGCCGGTGCCGCCTCCTCCTCCTCCTCTGCCGCTGCCACTGCTGCTGCCGCCTCCGCCGCCGCTGCCGCCTCCTCCTGCTCCTCCTCTGCCGCTACCGCCGCCTCCATAGCCGCTTCTAACTCCGCCTTAAGAGACGCCTCCTGCTCCGCCTCCTCTGCTGCCGCCGCTGCCCAAGCCGCCTCATACTCCTCAACCTCCGTCACAGTCCAAAGCTTCCCAGCGATGCAGCGCTTAATCTTCAGGAGGCCCTCTACCCCAGCAACCTCTATGATCATCTCGTGGAGGGCGTCGAGACGACCGGCCACAGTCATCAACCCGTAGCAGTGGTGGCCTGCGGTGTCCATGCTCGTGTGTAGGGGAAGGGCCCCAAGACCTAGACGGCAACACGAGCGATCTATGTCGGAAAAGACCTTCCGCCCCACTGCGTTGAGTGCTAGTGCGCTATGAGCGGCGACGGACTTGGCGTCGGTGGCCACCTTAAGGCACCGATCGACTTTGTCGATGCGGTCAGTGAGGAGTCTGAGAGTCTGCTCAACCCAACCGTGATGAGGAAGTGCAGGCGCCGCGGGCGGAGATGCGGGCGCCGCCATCAGTTCCACCAGCATTGCCGGTGGCGATGGAAACGGAGAAGGAGGTTCGGAGGACGTCGATGGCCTAGAGTGCTTCGGAGCTGGGCTACCCATTTGTGTGGCGACGGAGGTGCAGAGAAAGAGCGGGAGGTGGTCGATGGTGGCGGGGGGAGAAGTTTAGAGGCTAGGATGTAAGGAGTGGTGCGGCGGAAAAGCAAGAGGATAGTGAGCCTTTATAGCGAGTCGTCGTCTAAGTAGGCGTGTCAAGATGATCGAACGCTAGAGGAAACTGCGCTTAATTATGAACCGGTCGGTGGCCCCGGTTTCCTCGAAACCACGGTTTGCATCCTCTCGGTCCCAACGGCTCGATGCGTCCCATTAGGAGTAAATTTACACGCGGGGAAAAACAATTTTTTCATTATATAAAAAAAATCCGTCCGTACACGCCTAAGCCAACTTCGTGACCGCGCGTCCGTGCCAGGGGACGCCTTGCAGCGAACATGGGCCTAGTCCTGCACGCATTACCTAGGTTTGAGGTATATATATATGCATGCATGTTAGTGTTGTTAAACATGAGCGAGGTGTTTTAATTCTAGCTATGTCTAACATGCACGGACCGCAAACATGATCAACCAATTACACTACGTAAGAAACCCAAATAGGAGACAACGATGAGTGACAGATCAGATGTCCATCGATCACAAAGTGATGCGAGACGCGCTTAAAGTCATTGTTTATCTCCTTTAGCTTTGCAATTACAAATCGAGACGAGCTTCAAACCCTAAGATCTTTTGTTTTTGTCCAATTTGCTCAGTTCACTTGTGACAGATTAACACATCACTAAACTTAGAGCACATTCACTTGATTGAAATCCAGAAATTCTAACACACCAGTATTCATTGACACGAATGAACACATATATATTACAAAACACAAGAAATATGTACAAGAACATAATTGAAGCTAAACATGTACAAGAACTTCTAAAACTACAAAAGAAATATGCACAAGAACTCCTAAAACTACTATGTCGGCCCCGCCTCCTCCGCCCTCTCCCCCAACTTCTCAAACCACGACAAGAGGTCCTTCTCATCCTCGTCGTCGTCGTCGTCGTGGTGGTGGTTGTGGTGGTGGTGGTCGTCATTGTCATCGTCATCATCATCATCGTCATCGTCGTTGTCGTCCTCCTCCTCCTCCTCCTCCTCCGGCGACGATGCAGCAGGAGAGTGGGCTGGCTGCTCCGGCTGAGCCGATTGCTCCGGCTGCACCGGTGGCTCCGGATGCACCGGCGGTGGAACCCCGCCACGACGGTAGTTCCTCTCCGTCACCGCCACCTGGGCACTACGGCCCTCGGTGCCGAGCTCCTGGGCCATCGTCCCGGACAAGATGTCCAGGCGATCGGCCACACCCGTGAGGGCGTAGAGGTAGCGGCCGGTGGTATCCATTCTCAGAAACTCGGGAAGGGTACCAAGACCCAAGGTGTCCAAGGCCCAAGACATACTGTTGTACGCCTCTCGCGCCATAATGAGGCGATGTTCGTCGTTCACCCTCTCGGGGGAGCTGCAGCATATCCGCTTGCAGGGTGGCTGCCTCAGCAGGCTAGGAGGCAGAAGGTTGGCCATGGCTGTGGTGGTTCGTCGGTGCCGGGCTAGGAGGTGGAACGATGGAATAAGAAGAAAAGAGTGCAAAAGTTCTATGCTTGTACATAACCGACGACGCGCCTATATGGTCTGTGCGGAGTAGACGAGGGAGCGGTTCGTTTTCCGCGCATTGAACTCTTTGCAGACCTCGTGCGGGGCAATTAAACCACTGTGGAAGACAATCTATAGAGATCCATCCGTCTCTCTTGTGAAACCAAATCCCCTGCAGTACTGCAGGTGCATTAGAGGTCACTGACATGTGGGCTCTATGCTCTGTGGGACCCACATGTCAGTGACTTCTAATGCACCTGCAGTACTGCAGGGGATTTCAGTATCCATGTGGAACGTCGTGCACGCGTCCCTGCACCACGGCTTCTTAACTTCTCCGCAGACCTCGTGCGGCGTATCAGTTACTTGGCGCACTGGAAAGGCCAGCGGCGAGATCTCAGGCCCGGCGAGCCCCGCCACGGCGGCGCCGCTCGCACGCCCTCAGCGCGAGGAAGAAAGGGTCTGTGATGTTGGTTTTCTTATTTCATGAAGTTGTTTTTCTTGTTTTGTAGTAGTATTATTTTACGTTAATGAACTCAATGTCATTGTTCCACTGTGAAGACCTTTTACCGTAGCCGGTTTCTACCATAACAGTAACTGTCTAAGATAATTAGGTTATCGCAGATGGTTCTTTACTTGTATATAACCGTCTTTGATAATTGCTTTTCACAGACATGCCTAGCCGTTGGTTAATAACCACCTATAATAAGGTATAACCTATGCAGTACTACTGTTGTTATTTCTAATTCCTAGGTCAATTCAATATAATCACAGAACAAAAATCAATAATATCATCATAGAACAAAAGTCAACAATATTATCATCACAGAAGTAAATTTCACTAAAACAATATACATATGTACAAGTTACAGATACAATTCATCTCAAAGTTTACAAGTTTTCACTAAAAACTATTTCTATTGGCATAGTCGCAAAGTTCTGGCACATCAGCTGCTGCACCATCCTCATCAAAGAACTCCCCTCTTTTGTGCAAAATTTTGTGACGAATGAATTGACAGAGTTCAGCAGCAATCTTGTCGGCTCCGCCACTAGGAATACTTCTACAAACCAGCCATTCTTCGTCAGATTCTTCGTGTGCTGCAATATAACACAGAACAAGGTTTAGAATGTATTTGTTTGAACAACCTCAAAGTATAGATCAAAGTGAGAGTATACAGGAATTTATTTGGTATTTTTGGAGCAGTTGTACTATGAGCAATTGAATTTTGAAGTTGGAATCAAAATATTATAATAATGTTTCTGGTAATATTGAACAGCAGAGAATATAAGTATTAAACTATGCTGGTTACAATGAAAATGAAACACAAAAGTAAGAAAATAAGGTATCGACATTAAGGATAACTTACATCCTCACGATTCACTCTATATACGCCGCCGGTCTGAAGATGCTCGCATACATAATACCCGCATAAGACACTCCCAGCAGGCTTCTTCGGATAAGCATAATACGTTTTAATGTCCAATGCATTCGTATTGGAAGGTTTTTCACCGCCAAGCCGTTCCGCGTAAAACCACCAAGCGTTGTAATACAAGAAATGTCATATAAAACTTGTCAACAAATTCTAAATGTACGTAAATTAAAATTATTGAATAAACATACAATTTCAAAATGGAAAGGAAATATTTGTAACGATCTGGTGAGAAATCGGCCGAGTCCAAGACTGTTGCCATTCCCTGCGTTGGCTTGATGAAGATCATTATGTAGTGATTACTGCAAACGTACAAACACACGTGTTAAAAATTACCAATAATTGCTATTTCAATGTCATGTGTAGAACTTACTCATAGTGGTATGGAGCCTTTATGAGGTCCTTGCCGTCTCTGACAAAGTTAAACATCGCATGTCCTATGTAAGCTGCAACTTCTGTCCTTTTATCCTTCTTAAGTTTTTCAATTGCTTTTTCAAAATCTTTTCTTTTCATGTGTTTGAACTCTGCTGAGTCTTGATACACCTGGACGTCGAATAGCACCTTTGCAATCCTAGTAGGGTCAAGGATACCTGTCTTGCGCTCCAACTTTTCATTATCCATGTATTGCATCCTATTGAAGAAGTCCAAAATTGTTATAATCTCATGAAATGCGTATGCATGTAGTAAGAAAAGCAAATACAAAATATTAGAGCACTTACAAGCACCAGACGAGCAATAGGTTGATTTCGAGCATGCCCCGATGGAAAAGGGCATGCAGCTCTTCAAATAAAATGACTCGTCTATCCACTCCAGTGCTCCAGAATGCTTCTTTTGGAATACGAAATGTGACGCAATTAAGACCATATTTTGTGCTGGCAAGGATGTACCACTCATGCATTCTTATGAGATGGACGGGTTGTTTGCTAAGTTGTACGGATGTCATGAACGGCTTCCCATTCTTAAATTCAGGAGGAACATCCTCAAGCTTGTATATTGGAACACCTGGTTTAACTAAAGTCGTCTGCCGATTATACATGACACCGTCTTCTTCCCACTCCTCGATATCTCCTAATGATGGCTCATGAGAAGAACGAGATGCACTCGATTTTATAATAATTTCCATCATAGTTTCCAAATATTTTGACACTTTTGATGAAGGTTTCTTATTTTCGTATGAGGTAACTTTGATAGGAACTGATGATCGAGGAGTAGTTGTCGGAAGTTGGACACTGGCTTGTTGTTGAACCTGTTGTTCAACTGATTGCTCTTTACTCCCAGCAGTTGGATCTAGTACTACTTCAAGCTGTTGCTCAACTGGTTGCTCTTTACTAGCAACAGCTTGCTCTGGTACTGCTTGAAGCTGTTGTCCAACTTGTTGCTCTTGGATATCATCCTTGCTGAGACATAGGGGGAGTGGATCTTCCTGGACTGGGAGTGGATCTTCATGCACTTTCGCCTTAGAAGATGGGGTTGCAGTATTTGTAGATGCGACGGGGCTAGAAATTGGCTCACCGTCCAACATGATATCGCGTCGGTGCCAAAGGATTAATTGGTTGATAGCCTGCCCCAGAGTCGCGACCCCCTCAGGTGTGACGTGGTCTATTTCATAATCTTCATAATCATTATCAATGATCTGAAGAACTTGCACCACAACATAATACAACGGAAGTGGATTCCCGTTGAAGTCACGATCAGGCTTTGACATAGCAGTGGCAACCTGTTTGGTTTTGTTCCCTACTCTGCCTGTCGGGACAAGAAGACGACAAGATTTATCGTTAGAAATATCATCGACAGGGAACTTATGGGTTGACCCTGAGCCTAGCACGGAACCAACGCTGCTAGGGTAGGCAGTTGGAGATACTAATTGCTCCTTTTGCACCGAAACCGTCACTGTACTCGGTGCCACTAATTGTCCCGATTGTCTAAGTTGTTCCATTATTTCTTGAATATTTTCTTTGACTTTTTGAGCAATCGTTTCATCAAGTGTTTTCTTAAACTTCTCACGTCTTCTATATGTGTCTTTATTTTTAGGGTAACCATCTAGCCAAGACATTTGAGAAGAGACCGCTCGAACACGTCCGCTGTGTTTAGGGTTTCCTAAGATAGCGGTAAGTTGGTCATTCTCCCTCTTCGGCTTGAAGAGACCCTTCTATTGCTTTTCAATTACTTCTTTCATTTTATCCTCTACTTCATTCAGAGAGTCGGGCTTTTCAAGTTTGCCCTCGCTGGTCAAACCTGACCGAGCAAAGACCCAGCGTTGAGTTCGCTCATCGCACCCTTCTAATGGGTGAGGATTGCCCTTACTGGTAATTTCGTCTAATATCTTTTTCCATTTCTGGACTTTGGGGGCATATCCGGCAGACCCAAAGCGATGATGGTATTTGTTCTTTTTTGCAAGCTCTGACCTAGTTGCACTTAGAGCTTTAGCATCAGGTGTGCTCTTTTGACGAACAAACTCTTGCCACTGAGCTTGTGTGATTTTTCCCATCTTCCTCGGGCTAGGGACCTTATCGGCCTTAACATAAGCATTCATTTCACTCTTCCAGCATCGAAACTTCTTGCTGCAGGAGACCAATGTTGCTTTCATTACAACATCTTCTGTGCCTTTCGGGAACTTGAATTGTTTCTTTATCCTTTCCCACAACTCATTCTTGGTATGCTCGGGTAATTTCCTCAAATTCTCGGTTTTGATCAGCACAACCTCCCTAACAAGAAAACTGCATGCATTACGGTACTTGGTAACTGAATCCAGTGGTTCTTGGGGAAGCCCACCTGGACCGACCCTTGTTATGTACATGATGCCGTCCAATGGACCCTTCTTGGGACCTCGTTGCCCTCGTTTCTGCTTGAGTGAAGTTGAGGATTCATCCATTGGAGAACCTTCTGCGGTTTTAGGAGCCGATGTCACCTCATTGTCTTCGCGATTAATCTACGTAGAAAAAAATTATAAGACTTCATATACTTGACAACCAACATTAACTTGAACTGCTGAAGTTAAGATTCGTGATCCATACCTCGTTGGCAGGATCATATTCCGGGTCTAGATCCACTGAAGTCTTTTTAATTTTTATATTCGGAAAAGGATCCGATGGACTATGATAGAAGCCTGAACTGATGGAGTCGGTAAACTCCATATTTTCTTCTTTATTGTTACTACCAGGACCATTTTTCTTAGGGCTTTCCATGCTAGAACTAATAAGACAAAAAATCTAATAAATAACATATTAACGCTACATGAAGTGTTGCATGAAGAAAAATATGGAAGCATTCTAGGATTTGATAAGGCATTCTAGGGTTTAAGGCGACTGACCAAAAGGTTCCTATACATTACGAGGGTGACAAGCATGTTAAAGTTGCTCACCAGCAATGGCAATTTTATCTTCTTATTCTAAATAGGCTAGCTTCATTCAGAGTGGCGACCAAGTTCTTGAGGTTTACTAGGCGGCGCCTAGCTCCGGACATATAACTGATCAAGCAAGGGACAAAAAGCAAATCCTCCAGCCTTTTTCTAGTATCAAGAATTGCAAAGTGTGGCACTTGGATTTGGATGGTGAGGTGAGGCGAGGCGAGTTAGTGGCAGGCGAGAAGATACACTCCTTTTCAGCGATGAGGGCGTACCTGGAAGTGACTAGGGCGAAGCTCGGCGGTGACGGCAAAGCTCGGCGGCCTACCTTGAAGTGACGAGGGCAAACACTTGGCTGCCGAGGGTATATATAAACTCCAATTTTCTCAGGCGGATTTTAAGTACCGACCGTCTCAGAAGATGGTTACCTAAGGCGGGTTTTACTTACCAACCGCCTGAGAAGATAAAATTATCTTAGACGTTGGTTAGTAACATATGAGATAAACATCTTCTCAGGCAGTTATTGAGTACCAACTGTCTATGAAGATATTTACTTCTTCTTAATTAATATTTCTGATTAAATGTGGGTCCTTTAAAAAGGCAAAATTCCACTTTCTTGTAATATTATTGATATGTAAAGGTTACCATTAAGTTTCACTTCATAAATCATTTGAAATTGGTCAGAACATAAAAAACATACAACAAATGCTATTTTTCATTTTTCTACCTTAACGAACATAATGCTTTTTTCATTTATTTTTCAGTGGACATTTTTACTCATCATACCAACCTCTATTAATTTTTCAGATTTTTTTAAATTTTTTTGAATCAATGTGTGTTCATAATTTGATGAACGCCTACATAAAGACCCCTCACCAACCTCTTGTGAAGACGTGTCGACGACCGTGTGCGACCTTTCTTTTCCCCAAGGCGCGCCCTTTCAATGCGCCGTAAACCAACTGCTCCATCTTCCACTCCGCGCGGCCTTAAAGACGCGCTATCACCCATTAGTTCTCCACAAGTGTGTCGCTCACTTTGAATCCTCTTCTTTTATTCGTCTTCCTCCGCTCCGACGACCCAACACCACTATGGCCGACCTTCCGCCGACAAGCCCTCCGAAGGAGCCACCTTGCAGGAAACTATGTTGCAGCTCCCCCAAGAGGTTCAACACCCAGCAGTGCCTCCTCATGGCGCGAGAGGCGTACAACCATACGTCTCGTGCCATGAGTGCCTTGGGGTTGGGTACCCTTCCAGAGTATACTGGAATGGGTACCATGGGCCACTACCTCTACGCCCTCACGGGGGTGGCTGATCGTCTCTACATTCTGTTCACGACGACGGCCCAGGTTCTTGGCCCTGAGGGCCACAGAACGCTGGTGGAGGCAACGGCTAGCAACCTCGGGGTTGCACTGCCGGTGCAGCCTGTGCAGCCGGTGCAACCATCCCCTATTGCACCGGCGCCGGAGGACGAGGAGGAGGAAGAGGAGTAGGAGTAGGATTTAATTAGTTTTTCTTTGTTGTTTTTAGTTGCTTCTGTTTTGTAAATATTGTTAATGAATGAAATCTATCTTTGTTCATCTATGTGACTGAATATTTCTTGTGTAACTTGTGTTCTTTTGTGAGATGCGTGATTGAATATTGTTAATTAATGAGTATCTTGTGTGTTCTTCAACTGTGTGAATGAATGAATGTGTAGTGTGTTCATCGTGTTCCTCAGACTTGGGTATCATAAGGTAATTATCTTAGGCGGTTGGTAATTCAAACTCGTCTTAGTAGAAGATTATCTCAGGCGGTTGGTAAGTAATACCCAACTGAGATAAACATCTCAGAAGGTTATTAAGTACTAACCGTCTGTGAAGATATTTACTTCTTAATTAATATTCTTGATTAAATGTGGGTCCTTCAAAAAGGCAAAATTCCACTTTCTTGTAATATTATTGATAAGTAAAGGTTACCATTAAATTTCACTTCATAAATCTTTTGAAATCGGTCAGAACATCAAAAACATAAAATAAATGATATTTTTCATTTTTCTATCTTGATGAATATAATGCCCTTTTCATTTATTTTTCAATGGACATTTTTACTCATCATACCAACCTCTATGAATTTTCAGATTTTTAAATTTTTTTTGAATCAATGTGTGTTCATAATTTGATGAATGCCTCATATGTATATGAGCATTTAGTTAGAATGATGGATAATTTGAAGTTTGACATGCTGGAATGCTTTTAAAAAAATTAACAAAATTCATACATGTATAAATGATACAAATATGTTCATACAAACAAATTTGAGTGAATGATCTTTTTTTTATGAGATACACAAATGTGAATAATATGTGAGTAGAAATTAATTTGATATTTACCAAAACATTACAATGTCAGCTATACAAGTTTTAAAATTTTTTGTTCAGGTGGTAGATGTTAATTCTATACAAATGTAGAAGAAAGAATAATATAATTTGCACACAATTTGCATAATCTAAACATGTTTGAGTATTTATATTAGAATCTAAATAAAAAAGAAGCAAGGGATAAGGAAACTGAAGAACAGTATCGGGCATTATCTCAGACGGTTGGTATGTAATACCCGACTGAGATAAAAATATTACTTGACGGTTATTAAGTACCAACCGTCTGTGAAGATATTTACTACTTCTTGATTAATATTCTTGATTTAATGAGGGTCCTTTAAAAAGGCAAAATTCCACTTTCTTGTAATATTATTGATAAGTAAAGGTTACCATTAAATTTCACTTCATAAAACTTTTGAAATCAGTCAGAACATAAAAAACATACAACAAATGATATTTTTCATTTTTCTATCTTGATGAATATAATGCCTTTTTCATTTATTTTTTCGGTGGACATTTTTACTCATCATACCAACCTCTATGAATTTTTTTAGATTTTTTTTTAAATTTTTTTGAATCAATGTGTGTTCATAATTTGATGAATGCCTCATATGTATATGAGCATTTAGTTAGAATGATGGATAATTCGAAGTTTGACATGTTGAATGCTTTTAAAAAAATTAACAAAATCCATACATGTATAAATGATACAAATATGTTCATACAAAAAAATTTTAGTGAAGGATATTTTTTTTTACGAGATACACAAATGTGAATAATATGTGAGTAGAAATTAATTTGATATTTACCAAAACATAACAATGTCAGCTATACAAGATTTAAAATTTTTTGTTCAGGTGGTAGATGTTAATTTTATACAAATGTAGAAGAAAGAATCATATAATTTGTACACAATTTGCAAGATCTAAACATGTTTGAGTATTTATATTGGAATCTAAACAAAAAAGAAGCAAGGGATAAGGAAACTGAAGAACAGTATCGGGAATTATCTCAGACGGTTGGTAAGTAATACCCGACTGAGATAAAAATCTTCCTTGACGGTTATTAAGTGGAATTTTGCCTTTTTAAAGGACACACATTTAATCAAGAATATTAATTAAGAAGAAGTAAAAATCTTCCTTGACGGTTATTAAGTACCAACCGTCTGTGAAGATATTTACTTCTTTGTAGTTAATATTCTTGATTAAATGTGTGTCCTTTAAAAAGGCAAAATTCCACTTTCTTGTAATATTATTGATAAGTAAAGGTTACCACTAAATTTCACTTCATAAATCTTTTGAAATCGGTCAGAACATAAAACACATACAACAAATGATATTTTTCATTTTTCTATGTTGATGAATATAATTCCTTTTTCATTTATTTTTTCAGTGGACATTTTTACTCATCATACCAACCTCTATGAATTTTTTTCAGATTTTTTTAAATTTTTTTGAATCAATGTGTGTTCATAATTTGATGAATGCCTCATATGTATATGAGCATTTAGTTAGAATGATGGATAATTTTAAGTTTGACATGTTGGAATGCTTTTAAAAAATTTAACAAAATTCGTACATGTATAAATGATACAAATATGTTCATACAAATAAATTTGAGTGAAGGATCTTTTTTTTTACGAGATACACAAATGTGAATAATATGTGAGTAGAAATTAATTTGATATTTACCAAAACATTAGAATGTCAGCTATACAAGTTTTAAATTTTTTTGTTCAGGTGGTAGATGTTAATTTTATACAAATGTAGAAGAAAGAATCATATAATTTGGACACAATTTGCAGAATCTAAACATGTTTGAGTATTTATATTGGAATCTAAATAAAAAAGAAGCAAGGGATAAGGAAACTGAAGAACAGTATCGGGCATTATCTCAGGCGGTTGGTAAGTAATAACCGATTGAGATAAAAATCTCCTCAGAAGGTTATTAAGTACCAACCGCCTGTGAAGATATTTACTAGGGACGGAGGCAGTATATTATGGTCACCCGCGCCATCGTCTTTTTCGCACAACCATTCCAACATCCTCTCTTCTCTCCACAAAACCTAGCCGTGGCTAGTATACAACAAATGCTTTCGAGCTCAAGCAACCCAACGCCACCGAGCCCGCCGAGGGACCCTGCCGCCGGTAAGCGGCCGCGGCTAGACCCCCCCTCGCCGCCGCGCGTGAAGGATACCCTCCTATTCAACATGACCCGAGATGTATTTACGGATACATCTCACTCCAAGGAATGCCTTGGGCTCGGTACCCTTCCACAAAGTACTGGAATGGACACCACGGGCCACTATGTCTTCGGCCTCTCGCACGTGGCCTCTCGTCTCGACTCCCTCTGGGAGACGATGGCGGCCGAGCTCGGCATCACGGGTCGTCGCAACCTCGTCATGGCGGCGGCCTTGAGACTGGGTCACCTTCCGCCGCCGGAGCCCGAGGCGCTAGAGGAGGGTCAGGAGCCCGAGGACCCACCCGAGGAGGAGGAGGTGGAGGCTGAGTAGAGTAGTATTTAGATGTTTTCTTTTCATGTTTTTAGTTGTAGTTTTTCGTTTCATGTTTTTAGTTGTAGTTTTTCGTTTCATGGTTTTAGTTGTAGTTTATCTTTTCTTGTGTTTGTAATATACTCCCTCCATCTAAAGCGCCTAGTATTTTGGGACGGAGATACTCCCTCCATCGAAAGGGACAATTAGTATTTTGGGACGGAGGGAGTAATGTTTTTAAGTTAAATGTACTTGGTGTTCTTGTTCATGTATGTACTATCTGTGCCAAATTAGTTCGAATTTTCCGATCGCCAAACCCTCCTTGTCCCCAAACTGATGGAGTTGCCAGGAGATCGCCCGCAGTGGGGCCCGCAAAGCGGTCTGTAAAATAGTAGTAACAGGAAAATGCAACAGGCCGGTAGCTAGGACTAGAAAGAAAAAAGTGACAGTTATTAAGTACCAACCGCCTGTGAAGATATTTACTTCTTCTTAATTAATATTCTTGATTAAATGTGGGTCCTTTAAAAAGTCAAAATTCCACTTTCTTGTAATATTATTGATAAGTAAAGGTTACCATTAAATTTCACTTCATAAATCTTTTGAAATTGGTCAGAACATAAAAACATAAAACAAATGCTATTTTTCATTTTTCTATCTTGATGAATATAATGCCTTTATCATTTATTTTTTCAGTGGACATTTTTACTCATCATACCAACCTCTATGAATTTTTTCATATTTTTTTAAATTTTTTTGAATCAATGTGTGTTCATAATTTGATGAATGCCTCATATGTATATGAGCATTTAGTTAGAATGATGGATAATTTGAAGTTTGACATGTTGGAATGCTTTAAAAAAATTAACAAAATTCATACATGTATAAATGATACAAATATGTTCATACAAACAAATTTGAGTGAAGGATCCTTTTTTTTTATGCGATACACAAATGTGAATGATATGTGAGTAGCAATTAATTTGATATTTACAAAAACATTACAATGTCAGCTATACAAGTTTTAAAATTATTTGTTCATGCAGTAGATGTTGATTTTATACAAATGTAGAAGAAAGAATCATCGAATTTGGACACAATTTGCAGAATCTAAACATGTTTGAGTATTTATATTGGAATCTAAATAAAAAAGAAGCATTGGATAAGAAAACTGAAGAACAGTATCGGGCATTATCTCAGGCGGTTGGTAAGTAATACACGTATGAGATAAAAATCTTCCTTGACGGTTATTAAGTACCAACCGTCTTTGAAGATATTTACTTCTTCTTAATTAATATTCTTGATTAAATATTTTATCAGGTGGTTGGTAATTAAAACCCACCTGAGACAAACTTAAAAACCGCCTGTGAAAAACCGACGCTGAGACGGGGACCCCTCACCACACGTCCGCTATTAGACGACGACCTGCTATAAAGGCTCACCGTTCTCTTGCTTCTCCGCCGCACCGCTCCTTAGATCCTAGCCTCCAAACTCCCCCCCCCCCCCGCCACCGTCGACCACCTCTCGCTATTTCTTCGCACCTCCATCGCCACACAAATGGGTAGCTCCCCACCAAAGCGCTCTAGGCCATCGACGTCCTCCGAACCTCCTTCTTCGATTCCATCGCCGCCGGCAATGCCGGTGGAACAGATGGCGGAGCCCGCATCTCCTCAGCCCGACTGGTTACGGGAGACTGTCCACCTCTTTACCGCCTGCATCGACGATTTAACATGCCGAATTAAAGATGTCGAAGACGACGTGTCCTCCGCCATCGAACATGCAAGAGCGCTGGACACAATGTCACCGGATGTATTTAACAATACATCTCTCATCTATCGCCGTCTGGGTCTTGGGAGGCTTCCCCAGCTCCCCAGCATGGACTCCGCCGGCTACTACTTGTTCGCGTTAAGCTTTGTGGCCGCTCGTCTCGACGCCCTCCACGAGACGATCGCGGAGGTTGCTGGGGTACAGGGCCACTGGAAGATTCTGCACAGCATCGCCTGTAAGCTCGGTGTGGAGACGGAAGAGGAGTCGTTGCTGCCGTCGGAGGCGGAGGCGGAGCCACAGGAGGATGCATTGGCCGCGGTGCGCGCGGCAGCGGAGGTGGACGAGGCCTCCGAGTAGAATAGGATTAGGAGTAGTATTGTTCTTATTTCTACGTGTTTTTCGTCCATGTTTTCTTTACACTTGTTTGTAATATATATGTTGGTAGTATGTTAATGTAATATGTCTTTTATGTTCATGAACAATGTGTCTGATGTATTACCGAAAAATTCTCCTTTTATCGAAAAACATCTCCTTTAACGACGCCAAGTTTTAACCTTTAACCCACTTCGTGCGTGAATCGAAAAATATCTCCAGTCGTGATGTTGTGTTTCTCTTGTTTTTTTTTTGATATTTTTTCTTTTCACGTTTTGTCATGTTATTTTCTTTGATGCAAATGGGGCTAAACAAAAGACGAGTGCGCATAGGGGAAACACAACAAGTGCAACATTCATCAGAGACGAGCATGCATATATAGGAGAAACACATCAATATGCCTTATACAAGTCTATTTTATATACAATACTCCCTTTGTTCACTTTTCATTGGCGTTGGGAGAACCAGGGGTAGCACATCCAAAAGGGAATGGAGGGAATATAACCCATAGAGTACAACACGTTTTGGCAGAACATGTCATACTCGCGCTCAATCCTACAGTTCTCAGTACAGAAGACGGTCCACTCGTACCACCCTCGCCGGCCGCAGCGGGCAGGCCCCTGGTTCCCCCTTGTTGGGCAGCAGCAAAAGTAATCATCAATTTCGGGCAGCGCCACCGGCAGCGGTCCCGGAGGAGGCCTACGCAAAAACCTCCAGCTCAAGAAAACGTCGAGCCTCTGCATGGCTTGATTCCGACACCGGCAGCACTCCGTGTTGGTCCTCTTCATCACGACGGACCCGGTCACATTGTTGCTGACGTGGGCCTCGCCTTCGACCTGCTGGTTATACTCGAGGGCGTCGCGGTCCCCGTGGTCGGCATCGTAGCGGAGCATGGCGAGGATGTAGGCTGCCACCTTGTGGCCGTTCGCGGCCGCCCGGGCAAGGAACTGGGTGCCCTGCTGTGCTTGCGCGCAACCGTAGTTGAAGATGAGGTCGAACCCGGTGACATAGCACGCATGAGGGTTGCCCACGTTGGCCAGGCGCTCCACGAGGGCGTCGTAGCTCCCGTTCCCGTGCCAATGGAACCACTCCCAGCTGCTCTCCCGCTCCAGCGCCATGCGCCTGCCCACGGCGGGATCACGGCACGCCACGTGCATAGCCTTGCGGGTGGTGCGCAGAGTGGAGAGGTCGTCCATGGGCTGGGTGGAGGTTGCGGCGACCCACCCTGCGATCAGGACCGCAATATCGTGCGGCACGGGGAACTCCATGGGTTCGAAGGGAACCAATGAGGGCGCGCGCGATGGAGAGGAAGAGTACACGCGGAGAAGAGGATGGTGTGTGTGGCGGAGTAGAGGATGGTGTGTCGTCTTACTACTCTTTATTAGTACGCACGGAGAAGACGATGAGACGCCTGGTGATTTTTAGTACGTGCGGAGAAGAGGGATGGTGGTGTGTGGGCAGTTATTTCCAGCCAATTTTTTTTGTCCCAGCTCAACTTTACTTTTACTGTATGGTCATGTCAGCTGTGTGCTCTGCACATTTTTAGCTACTGTCCTTTGTTGCCGTAGCAACTTGCTGGCATTGAATGGAAAGTGGGAGGATATGTATTGATGAAGGGTGTTAGGGTAAGTTTATTTGTTGACTAATGTGCGGTTTGAATCCTAAAAATTAGTTTTTCTTTGTTGTTTTTAGTTACTTCTGGTTTGTAAAAATTGTTAATGAATGAAATCTGTCTTTGTTCATCTATGTGACTGAATATGACTTGTGTATCTTGTGTTCTTTTGTGAGATGCGTGATTGAATATTGTTAATGAATGAGTATCTTGTGTGTTCTTCAACTGTGTGAATGAATGAATGTGTAGTGTGTTCATCGTGTTCCTCAGGCTTGGGTATCATAAGGTAATTATCTTAGGTGGTTGGTAATTCAAACTCATCTAAGAAGAAGATTATCTCAGGCGGTTGGTAAGTAATACGCGACTGAGATAAAAATCTTCCTTGACGGTTATTAAGTATCAACCGCCTGTGAAGATATTTACTTCTTCTTAATTAATATTCTTGATTAAATGTGGGTCCTTTAAAAAGGCAAAATTCCAATTTCATGTAATATTATTGATAAGTAAAGGTTACCATTAAATTTCACTTCATAAATCATTTGAAATCGGTCAGAACATAAAAAACATACAACAAATGATATTTTTCATTTTTCTATGTTGATGAATATAATGCCTTTTTAATGTATTTTTTCATTGGACATTTTTACTAATCATACCAACCGCTATGAATTTTTTCAGATTTTTGTAAATTTTTTTGAATCAATGTGTGTTCATAATTTGATGAATGCCTCATATGTATATGAGCATTTAGTTAGAATGATGGATAATTTGAAGTTTGACATGTTGGAATGCTTTTAAAAAAAATAACAAAATTCATACATGTATAAATGATACAAATATGTTCATACGAACAAATTTGAGTGAAGGATCTTTTTTTTACGAGATACACAAATGTGAATAATATGTGAGTAGAAATTAATTTGATATTTACCAGAACATTAGAATGTCAGCTATACAAGTTTTAAATTTTATTGTTCAGGTGGTAGATGTTAATTTTATACAAATGTAGAAGAAAGAATCATATAATTTGGACACAATTTTCAGAATCTAAACATGTTTGAGTATTTATATTGGAATCTAAATAAAAAAGAAGCAAGGGATAAGGAAATTGAAGAACAATATCGGGCATTATCTCAGACGGTTGGTAAGTAATACCCGATTGAGATAAAAATCTTCCTTGACTGTTATTAAGTACCAAACGTCTGTGAAGATATTTACTTCTTCTTAATTAATATTCTTGATTAAATGCGGGTCCTTTAAAAAGGCAAAATTCCACTTTCTTGTAATATTATTGATAAGTAAAGGTTACCATTAAATTTCACTTCATAAATATTTTAAAATCGGTCAGAACATAAAAAAATACAACAAATGATATTTTTCATTTTTCTATCTTGATGAATATAATGCCTTTTTCATTTATTTTTTCAGTGGACATTTTTACTCATCATACCAACCTCTATGAATTTTTCAGATTTTTTTAAATTTTTTTGAATTAATGTGTGTTCATAATTTGATGAATGCCTCATGTGTATATGAGCATTTAGTTAGAATGATGGATAATTTGAAGTTTGACATGTTGGAATACTTTTAAAAGAAATAACAAAATTCATACATGTATAAATGATACAAATATGTTCATACAAACAAATTTGAGTGATGGAACTTTTTTTTTACGAGATACACAAATGTGAATAATATGTGAGTAGAAATTAATTTCATATTTACCAAAACATTACAATGTCAGCTATACAAGTTTTAAAATTATTTGTTCAGGTGGTAGATGTTAATTTTATACAAATGTAGAAGAAAGAATCATATAATTTGGACACAATTTGCATAATCTAAACATGTCTGAGTATTTATATTGGAATCTAAATAAAAAAAAGAAGCAAGGGATAAGGAAACTGAAGAATAGTATCTAGCATTATCTCAAACAGTTGGTAAGTAATACCCGACTGAGATAAAAATCTTCCTTGACGGTTATTAAGTACCAACCGCCTGTGAAGATATTTACTTCTTCTTAATTAATATTCTTGATTAAATGTGGGTCCTTTAAAAAGGCAAAATTCCTCGTGCCCAAACCGGTGGAGTTGCCAGGAGATCGCCCGCAACAGGGCCTGCAACGCGGTCTGTAAAGTAGTAGTAACAGGAAAATGCAACAGGCCGGTAGCTAGGACTGGAAAGAAAAAAGTGAAGCCAATACGGGGAAAAAAATGTTTGAAAAAAGGAAGGACAACCGAAATGTTAAACAGGAAATCTTTTCACGGAAATTAATCCAGTCGTAATCCTCTCAAACATAGGCTCCCATTGAAGGATAGATTTGTGGAGGATTTTTAGTTTCCATAGGAAACGTAACACATGAGCTAGGACACTTTGGTAGCCATACTAAAAGAGCTGCTTATCTGCCTCATCCACTTCACCACGCCACCAGTAGAATCTCTTCGGCCGCGGGAAGGTGTCCCCCAAAGAGTTCGAGGACACCGAGGAGTGTTTGTCAGAAGAGTCGCCTGATGACGAGGAGGCCAGGGAGTTGGGGTGGACCGGCGGCGTATAGTCGAGGTAGTGATCCAGGTGGATGATGAGCTCCGTCGTGAGTCTGCCAGGCCGGACCACTGCGGCATGGTTGAAAGGTTCCATCGGCGGCCCGCCGTCACTCCCAGTCCGACCATCACTTCCTGTAAAGAAGGTGGCCATTTTGGCCCGAGGCAGGAGGCTTGGGTCTTTCATCCACCCAATGAACATGCACAGGTAAGCACGCTCCCGGTGGTAAGTGAAATCATCAAAGTGATCAAAGAGGAAGACGTCACCCAGAACTTGTCTGATGCCCTCCGCAGACCAAACATGTAGAGGGAGGTTCTCGATGACAACCTGCACGTGGAAGAACCACCCGACGATCGGCACATCGACGCCAAAGATCCATGGCCGGAAGTAGTGGTTATCATCCGGCATGGAGATGATTGCCATATCGATGGCGATCTCCCGATAGTCATCATGGGTGAACCGCACCAGGAACTCACCATCCCCAAACGTGGACACAGTGAAATCCCAATGCAGGATTTCAAGTTGGTGATGGATGGCCTGGGTGATCTCCATGGGCGTCGCCTCGCTGCGACCACCTCTGGGTCCCAAAACAGCTGCTTGGCTGCGCAAACGGATAAACTCCGTCGTCATGAGGCGGTTGTTGACCACCGTGCATTGCCCCTCACGAGGGTGCAGGGACGGTGAGCCTGCAGGTACCTGCTCGCGTCTAACATGGTTGCTAGGCATAACACTGCGACAACAGAGGCAAAGGACTTCTCAGGCAACACATGGGAGTATGGATGGGAACCAGTCGGGAACTTGAGCCTGGAAGCAATAGAGGGGGGGGGGTTTATGAAGGCAAGGATGAAGAGGCCAAACATCGGAAGCAGCGTCCCTTGAGGATCTCACGAAAATCCGGTGATAGGACCGGACCTTTCGAGGCCTTCGGCTCTGTGCAAGCGTCATGAATGCGCGAAGGCCCAGCTTGAATATAAAGTGAATCAGCGCAGTTTCAGCCCACAAATAACAAGTGGCCCAGCTTTTTGTCCTGCCTGCCCGCGGCGAGAAATTTTTGTCACGCCGAATAAAGAAGGAAAATAAGAAATGAAAACAATATTTTATTACGGTACCCTTCGACCTGCAAAGCCGGCCCCCTCTCCGCAACGCGCTTGTAGGAGCATCCACCGGCCGCCATGATTGTAGGAGCATTCACCGGCCACCACGCTTGTAGAAGCATCCGCGGGCCGCCACGCTTGGAGGAGCATTCGCCGGCCGCCACGCTTGGAGGAGCATCCGCCGGCCGCCACGCTTGGAGGAGCATCCGCCGGCCGCTATGCTTGGAGGAGCATCGGCCGGCTGCCACGCTTGTAGGAGCATCCGCCGGCCGCCACTCTTGTAGGAGCATCCACTGACCGCCAAGCTTGGAGGACCAACCGCCGGCCGCCAAGCTTGGAGGAGCATCCGCCGGCCGCCACACTTGTAGGAGAATCCGCTGGCCGCAGCACGTGGAGTAACAATAGCTAGGTACAATTGCTCACAAAATGTGGTCTTATACATCTATCCTCTTATGGATAGGCTGATGGCTGATTGAATTGTAGGAAGCGATGTTAGAATATAAGACATGGATGGGAAAAGACAGGCATACGAGGGAGTGGCAGGATGGAATGAAGTGATTTTTAAATTTTGCATTTCGGGGCACTCGTGAAGGAGGAACTATGCCTTGTCCTTGCACGAGATGTCGTAATATTTGCCACAAGACACGCAAGGGAGATCATTTACACCTGCTCAGAAATGGGATGTTATTGGATTATAGTTGTTGGATACACCATGGAGAAATACGAGTTCAGGAAAATATTGTTGAGGAATCAGCAAATAATGAGGAGTTAATTTCTGATGATGGTGCTATTCAAAATATGTTGTCCAGTCTACATAGAGGCACTGATCATGGAGTTACTTCAGCAGATGTTGATGATCAAGAAAATGCTATAAACCAGCAGGAGCCAACTGGGGATGCAAAGAAATTCTATGACTTATTAACTGATGCCAAAAAGGAGTTGTATCCAGGTTGTTCGCAGCTGACCCAATTATCCTACATTGTCAGGTTCTACCAGATAAAGTGTTTAACTGGTATGAGCAAAGTAGCTTGTAAGATGTTTCTTGAACTATTCTCATTTGCACTTCCAAAGGGCCACTGCATTCCTAATACACTTGATAAACTTCAGAAGGTTGTTCGTGACCTCGGGCTGGACTACCAAAAGATCGATGCATGTGTCAATGAATGTGTGTTATTCCAGAAGGACTATTCTCTGCTGAATAGTTGCCCAAAATGTGGTGAATTAAGATAGAAAAATAGTACTGCTGGGGATGC
Organism: Tuctoria greenei; assembly: GCA_036927565.1. Classification (NCBI taxonomy): domain Eukaryota; kingdom Viridiplantae; phylum Streptophyta; class Magnoliopsida; order Poales; family Poaceae; genus Tuctoria; species Tuctoria greenei. The sequence goes on from JAYESD010000008.1 coordinate 107,119,385, forward strand.
AAGAGAGGATTTATCTTGTGGAAAATCCAAGAAGCTTGTAGCACGCAAGGTTCTACGTTACTTCCCTCTTATTCCTCGTCTACAAAGGTTTTATATCGGAGAATCAACGGCATCAAACATGCGCTGGCACAAAGAAGGTCGTACTGATGATGGAATATTACGCCATCCCGCCGATTCGAAAGCATGGAAGCATTTTGATGGCATTCACCCAAATTTCTCATCTGATCCTCGCAACATAAGACTTGGGCTAGCATCTGATGGTTTCAATCCTTTTGGAGTAATGAATGTTTCTTAAAGTACATGGCCTGTGATTCTAATCCCTTATAATCTACCACCTTGGTTGTGTATGAAGCAGTCTTATTGGGTGATGTCAATGATAATTCCTGGTCCAAACTCACCTGGGAACAACATCGATGTGTATCTGCAGCCTTTGATTGATGAGCTACTGAAATTATGGTCTGATGGTGTTGAAACATATGACAGTTTAAAGAAAGAGACATTTGTCATGCGAGCTTCTTTATTGTGGACAATAAATGATTTTCCAGCATATGCAATGCTATGTGGATGGAGCACGAAAGGGAAGCTAGCATGTCCATACTGCCATATAAACACTGACGCCTTCTGGTTGAAATATGGACGAAAGCATTGTTACATGGGTCATCGTCGTTTCCTACCTCAGGATCACAGATGGCGTCGAAACAAAGGTTCTCTCAACAACAAGGCAGAGAATAGAGAGGCTCCAACATCACTCTCTGGTGACAAAGTACTCCAACAATACGAGTGTTTTGATCAAGTGAGTTTGGACCGACGATTAATAAGAGAAAGCACACCGAGGAAAATAGATGGCATAATTGGAAGAAGAAAAGTATATTTTTTGACCTCCCTTATTGGAAGACATTGCTAATAAGGCATAACTTGGATGTCATGTACATTGAGAAAAACATTTGTGATAGCATATAGGGGACATTGCTTGCTATGGATGGTAAAACAAAAGATAGTCTACAAGCTCGTCTTGATATGAAGGATATGGGTATACGGCCATATGAACATCCGAAGTTCATAAAGAGCAAGCACACATTCATACCAGCATTATATACTTTAGGCAAAGATGAGAAGACCACCTTGTGCAAGTTTTTGGGGAATGTGAAGGTGCCCGATGGTTATGCCTCAAACATCAAGAGATGTGTGGACATAAAAGCATGTAAGGTATCGGGTCTAAAAACTCATGACAGTCATATTATATTTCAAAAGCTCCATCCTATTGCAATACGTAACATATTGCCTGAAAAGGTTGTTGCACCTTTAATTGAGTTTAGCACATTCTTTTCTGGAATTTGTTCTAAAGAATTGGCGGAACCAGATTTGGACAAAATGAGCAAACAAATTCCTGAAATAATTTGTAAGCTTGAGATGTTGTTTCCTCCCGCTTTCTTTGATATCATGGTACATCTTCCAGCCCATCTTGTCGAAGAAGCACGGTTGGGTGGACCTGTTTCTTACAGATGGATGTATCCAATTGTGAGGTACCTTGGTACATTGAAGAGGTATGTACATAACAAAGCTCACCCGGAGGGTTCTATAGCTGAGGGATATATTGCCGAAGAGTGTATGACTTTTTGTAGTCAGTTTTTGGATAACATCAGCACCAAGCATAATATGTCAGAACGTCATGAAGCTGCAGCTACAAATGAACCTTCTGTTGATAATTCTAACATATTTACAGAAGTTGATAATTCTAAAAAAGGGTATAAATGGGACCGACTTACTATGGTGGAACTACATAACATCAGGCATTATCTTATTACTAACGTTGAAGAGGCCGCTCCATGGATCAAGTAATAACGTATAACTCAGATGTTGTATACTATATATATGGGTTATTGTAGATGGCGAATTTAATTTTGTACCCTTTTCAGTGAGCATATTGAAGAGATGAAAAAGATTCATTCTCGTGATGTTGATAAACGCCATAGAGATGAGTTTGTTGATTGGTTTCAGAAACGAGTAAGTACATGCAAGTTTGCACTTTGATGAAATATTGAACAAATATGTGTTCTCAAATTGGTTTGTCATCGATAACCCCTGTTATACTAATGTGTACAGATTACGACATTACACAAAGAAGGCAAAGCAACCGATTATCTTTATGCATTATCTAGAGGACCTGATCGTCGGGCACGATTTTTTAGTCGGTTATTCATCAATGGCTTCTTCTTTCGAACTGCAGATGTGGAAAAAGATTTATGGACCCAAAACAGTGGTATTGTTATTCGGGGCACTGATCATGATTGGTTTGGAGTAATCAAGAAAATCATTGCTGTTGATTTTGAAAAAAAATCAAGAGGTTCTGTTATTTCAGTGTGAATGGTTTGATCGGCCTTTTGGAAGCAGTCAGAACCAAAGCAGAGGCTAGAAAAAGGATCAATACGGAATGATAGATGTTGACACTGCTCTGTTTCGATTCCAGTATGAGCCTTACACTCTAGCCACCCAAGCAGAACAAGTTTTTTATGTTCCAAGTGTGAACCATCCTAAATGGGCTACAATTGTTAAAACAAAGCCACGAAACCTTTTTGCCATGCCCCCGGGAGACAGTGAAAATAATGTGACTGAGACGATGGAGGCTGAGACATTTCATGATGATCTGCTTACTGATGATATCAATAATGAGGATACGACCGCATGGGCTAGGAATGATATTGAGGGAGCCAGAGGCGATGCTTCGACTCTTATAATGACAACGTCAGGTGATCAGTTTGAGGTAGATGGAGTTGCATCAGAAAATGAAGACGACGACGACGACGATACATATACCAATGATGGTCATGTAGCTCCATTGTGGGGGTACAACAGCGAAGATGATGATTTTTAGTATAATTATGTACGTGACATGTAGCTCCACAATGAATTCATCCATCCGAACCCAACATTTATTTTTCAATTATTTATATTTGCTACCCGAAAAGTACCCGATACCCGATATTTCGGTCTTTTCAGTTCCGGTCTCGGTGTTACCGGTTTCGATTTTTCGGTCTCGGTTTATTTGCCCACCCCTAATTTACGTAGTAGTAGCATATATATGGGATATACAGTATAAAACTTTTTCAAAGGGAGTCTTAGGTTTTCTCAAAACTATCATTCAGATTTACGCAATTTTGATCTGTTTTAACAATACAAGAATTGTACTTTTAGATTCACCATGAAAAATATTTCAATAATATACAATCTAGTACTACATGTTATTGAAGTCAATAAATTCCATATAAATCATTTGTCAAAGGTAATTAGTTCGACCAAAACAGAAATAGAGTTGAGTTGGGGCGGAGGAAGTATTATACGTTGCTGTTTGCCGAATAAGGTTTCGTCCTTCGTTCAAGTTGTAGCCATTTATACAGGCTGCTGATGCGACCGGGCGCACCGAGCTTACGTGTGCGCCAGTCACCGAGGCGCCTTAGACGCGCGCAGCGCATGCGTTGAAATCACCTGCGGTACTTTTAAATCTGTGTGTTGGTATTCTCCCCCTCATATTTGTTGAGGCGTTAATACCTGATGTTTTACATTGTTGAGTATGTTACGGATCATCAGCGTCGTTAGTCCAGCACTGAGTCGTCAGGAGGCAAAAAGTAATAAACATCATTGATCAGCACTGCGCTGAGGAGAACGCGAAAATTGTTTGGTGATTCATGGCAACAGATCCTAATGCAACGACTGTGTTTCGTGGCAATAAAGCTGTAACGCCACGAACCAGTATTTCGTGGCAACACATCCTAATACAACGATTTTGTTTTGTTGCATTACGGTCCAAATGCAACTGTTTGCTGATTCGTGGCAACAGATCCTAATGCAACGACTGTGTTCTGTGGCAATAAAGCTGTAACACCATGAACCAGTAAGTCGTGGCAACAGATCCTAATGCAACGACTGTGTTCCGTGGCAATAAAGCTGTAACGCCATGAACAAGTAATTCGTGGCAACAGATCCTAATGCAACAACTTTGTTTCGTGGCAATAAAGTTGTAATGCCACGAACCAGTATTTCGTGGCAACACATCATAATGCAACGATTCTGTTTCATTGCATTATGGTCCAAATGCAACTGTTTGCTCATTCGTGGCAATAGATCCTAATGCAATGATTGTGTTCCATGGCAATAAAGCTATAACGCCACGAAACAATATTTCATGGAAACAGATCCTAATGCAACGACTGTGTTCCATGGCAATAAAGCTGTAACGCCATGAACCAGTATTTTGTGGCAACAGATCCTAATGCAACGACTGTTTTTTGTTACAATAAAGCTGTAACGCCACAGACCAGTATTTTTTGGCAACAGATCCTAATGCAACGATTGTGATCCGTTGCATTAGCATCCTGACGCCACGAACTAGTGAATCATGGCAACAGATCCTAATGCAACGATTGTGTTCCGTGGAGATAGATCCTAGTGCCACGAACTAGTGAATCGTGGCAAAAAGCTAAGCTTACTGCAACGATTTAGTATTCGTTGCAGTACCATCGTTGCAATAGGTCTGAATCCTTGTAGTGAGGTTTAGAGCTGCCCAAGTGGCTAGCCAAGTAAAAGGATAGTGAGGATGATCTAGGAGGAGGAGGAGGCTTGGTCTTGTCAAGTCTCTCTTCAACAGTTGTACCTCTATGGATGTTCTGGCGGAATTGATTATGAAATTTCTGTGAATTCAATATAAATTTGATTTCTATTTCATAGTATTTACTTTCGTATCTGCTCGTGGGTTCACTGCTTTAATTTATTACAGGCTCTAGTCGTAGCGTTGCATTCAAAACGTTTAGAGTTGTGAATTAGAACTGAAGCGTGGTGCTTAGGTTAGAATTCAGTAGTGGATATACTGTAGTTCCATGTATGAAGAGGTAGACTGTAGGCGGTGACAGCCCTATCTGTCCTTAGTAATCCTCCATGTTCGGCTATGCCATAGGCTTGTGGCGAGAATCATCTTGGTGTTGCCAAGGGTAAACCTGTGCCTAAGCGAGCAGCTTCTGTAGACTGTTGTGGCCTAGACTTCAAACCCTTCAATTCCTCTCAAATCCTTGCCTACCAAACAAATTATGTATCCTTGGGAGAACAAGCTAGAAGATTACTCACACATTTCAAGGATTCGATACCCTTGGGAATACTCTTTAAGGGGATGTTCTACAACGGTATTTTCGTGTGCTTGCGGATTATTATGTTTTTGTAAGAAATACCAACAATCATTTCTGGCGCCATTGCTGGGGACGTTTGTTGTTGATATTTGAACCTTGTTCATCCTCGTATCTTTTTTTCTTTTCATTACATCTTACCTTTCCACCATTACCATGGAGCAGCCCACCAATCTTTCGTATTCTTCTCCAAAGAGCGAGTTTTGTGAGCCACCGCCGTCGATTGAACCTATTTGCTCAACTAGCTATGAACACCGCCGTGGCTTTATAGCCATGGTTCGAGAACAATACTTCTCATAAACAGATTGTGAAAAACCTTACCATCATCCGCAAGAGTTTGAACAATTGTGTTTTTGCCATTTAATTAAAGGAGTGACACAAGAAACTCTTGAATGGCAGTTGTTTTCTTGTTTCTCAAAGAAAAAGTGAAACAATGGTACACCCGTAATGTTGGGAAAATAAATGGTGATTGGAAAGAATTACAAGACAAATTTGTCTTGCTTTCTTTCCAATATCCCAATTGTTTCCTTATGAACGAAAGTACTAGGCTTCCAACAGATAGAGAAGGAATCAATAGGTGCAACTTGGGATATATTTTCGCTTTTGCAAAATTCTGTTCCAGATTTGTTAATCCCATACCCGTTGTTATTGCAACATTTCTTCATAGCACTTAGCAAAGAACCTGTCCTATATCTCAATATTACGACTGGAGGGTCTTTCCTCCATAAGAAGCCAGAAGATGGTAAGGACCTGCTAGATCGAATTCTAGAAAATGTCTCCTTCATTACGGGTCTTAATGAACCTCCCCAAGAGTCTTAATGAACCTCCCCAAGAGAAAGCCACGTCGAGCATCAAGAACACTCCTATACCCAAGGAAGAGCACAAACCATGCCTATACTTGCCTTGCCTATAGAATCCTCTCCCGAACCTAAACTGCTGAAGGATGAAAAAATTCCACCTTCGGAATTCCTGTTCTACCTGGAGGAAGAAATTTTTGAAGAGTATGGAAATACCTCATAGTATTGTTATCAAAGGATGCCATCTTGCCTCCAACTCCACCTGACCTCTCTTTGCACCCATTGCATTCCCATTGACCCCGAGAGTACCCTCTCACAGGAACCTCAACAGCGGTTGAATAATGTGATTTGTGAGTTTGTCAAGAAGGAGGTCTTGAAACTCCATCACGCCGGGATTATTTATCCTGTGCCTCATAGTGAGTGTGTTAGCACGGTCCAAGTAGTGCCAAAGAAGTGAGGAATGACGAACGTTCAAAATGAGAAGAATTATTTAATTTCTGAACGAACCATCACGGGATGCAAAATATGCGTAGATTAACAAAAACTTAAAAACGCAACTAGGGAGGATCGCTTTCCTCTTCCCTTTATAATGAGTAGGTTTAGGCCCGATCTTCCGAAAGGTATGTCGATTGGGGTGGAGAAATCGACATTGATGATCTGCAGCACTCGAGCAGTTCGAGTACCCCTACAATCACTACACCACGGCTCCGATGGTTATCAACCGTGCTTCACACGCTTGACCTCGCTAAGAAGGCTAATCCCTGCAAGTGCAACCGAGAACACGAGCAAGAATGTCGAAGACACGATCTGAATCACGAAGTTGGGGTCTCACAAACCGTAGAACGACAATATTATTGATCTAAGCAAAACCCACCAAAAATGACCAGCGGCTGCAGTATTTAAAGGCTGGGGTTCGGCCAAAACACGATTAGACGCGTTCCTAATGGACTCTTATGGGATACAAGGCCCAAAGGCCCGATTCGGTGGCGCAGCACCAGACAGAAATCTGGACTCGACTTGTTTCAACGATTCCCAATGACTCTGGAAGAATTTTGAGGTGTGACCAGATCCATTGGAAACTTATCTTTTCCTCTTTCCATGCATATGTAGAACGTCGAAAACAAAGTCTGTATGCCTCCTGGGCGTCCGTTTTAAGGTGGACTACTCCTGGACTCCGAGTTGAACTAGAGTCCGAGTTGTAAACTGCTTCCATCAACTTGTGGATGTCCCAGCTGGTTCTCCGCGCTCCCAAGGCCTCTTTCCTTCACTTGTTGATCTTCTCCTTTATTCCTAATAATAATTAAATCATCACATAGCAATCTATTATCAAACTCACATGCAAAAGAAGTTAGGAGCGAATTCACCTGTTGATTTATTAACCGTGATCGTGCTCTTGTGATCGGTCCTCACATTTCAATGTGTGCCTCCGCTGTTGTGATGTCCTCATTGCCCCCCCTCTTGAATTAGAGTCGTCCTCGACTCAAGTTTATCTTCTTCTCACAAGTACGGTCACAATTTTGAAATGTTAAATGTAGGACTAAGCCCAAAATCGGGAGGCAATTCAGGCTTATATGCATTATCATTAATCTTTTTAACAATCTTAAAAGGACCAGCAGCTCTTGGCATAAGTTTAGAATTTCTCAAGTCAGGGAATCGCTCTTTTCTCAAATGTAACCACACCAAATCACCCGATTCAAGTTTTACTTCTTTTCTACCTTTACTACCTGCAATCCTATACTTCTCATTCATCTTTTCAGTATTTTTCTTTGTAGTTTCATGCATCTTAAGAATTAATTCAGATAGCATCCAAATTTATAGTTTCAGAAGGAGGCAAAGGTAGTAAATCAATAGGAGCACGGGGATTGAAACCATACACTACCTGGAATGGACTTACCTTTGTCGTGGAGTGAACAGATCTGTTGTAAGCAAAATTCTATATGTGGTAAACACTCCTCCCACAACTTCAAATTTGTTTTCAAGACAGCCCGCAACATAGTGGATAAAGTACGATTAACTACCTCGGTTTGTCCATCCGTTTGTGGGTGACATGTAGTTGAAAACAACAACTTTGTTCCCAACTTATACCACAAAGTTCTCCAAAAATTACTTCAAAATTTTGCATCACGATAAAAACAATTGTATTTGCCACACCATGTAAACGAACAATTTCCGTCATAAATAAATCAGTAATGTGTGAGGCATTATCGTTCTTATGACAAGGCATAAAATGTGCCATTTTTGAAAAATGATCAACAACTACAAAAATACTATCCCTCCCCCTGTTAGTCCTTGGAAATCCCAAGACAAAGTCCATAGAAATATCTTCCCAAGGTACACTAGGAACAGGAAGAGGCATATAAAGACCATGTGGGTTAAGGCGAGACTTAGCTTTGTTGCAAGTAGTGCAACATGACACATAGCGCTCGGTATCACGCCTCATCTTTAGACAAAAGAAGTGTGTGGACAGCACGTCTTCATTTTTCTTCACACCAAAATGTCCCATCAAACCTCCTCCATGTGCTTCCTGCAAAAGTAATAGACGAACCGAGCTAGCTGGAACGCATAGCTTGTTAGCACGATAGAGGAGACCCTCTCGCAGCACATATTTATTCCAAGTTCTTCTTCTCTACAATTTTCAAAAGCATCTTTGAAGTCCAAATCATTAGGATATAATTCTTTTATTGTTTCCAAACCAAATATTTTATGATCAAGTTGGGACAACGTGGTATAACGTCTAGATAATGCATCAGCAATGACATTTTCCTTCCCTTTCTTATGCTTAATGATGTATGGAAACGACTCAATGAACTAAATCCATTTAGCATGTCATTTATTCAGATTGGTTTGACACTTAAGATACTTCAATGATTCATGATCGGAATGTATGACAAACTCCTTAGACCAAAGATAATGTTGCCGAGTTTGTAATACTCGCACTAAGGCATACAATTCCTTATGATAAGTGGAATAATTCAGAGAAGTACCATGAAGTTTTTCAATAAAGAAAGCAACAGGTTTACCTGCTTGTATGAGGACGCCTCCAATACCAATGCCGCTTGCATCGTATTCTAGCTCAAAGGTCTTGTCAAAATAAGGATGTTATAGCAATGGTGCTTGTGTAAGCTTCAATATGAGAGCATGAAAAGCTTGTCTCTGCTGTTCGCCCCATCGAAACGGCACTCCCTTCTTCGTTAGCTCATGTAGAGGTGCTGCAATGGCGCTGAAATCCCGCACAAAACGACGATAAAAACCTGCAAGACCAAGAAAACTACGAACCTGCGTGATGCTTGTTGGGGCTGGCCAGCTGGTGATTGCTTCAATTTTTGCCTCACCCATCTCAATTCCCTGCGAGGGTACAACATAGAAAAGAAATGAGACTCGATTGGTGCAAAAGACGCACTTTTCGAGGTTACCAAACAATTGTGCATCTCACAAAACAGTAAAAACAGCACGTAAATGATCAAGATGTTCATCATATGACTTTCTGTAAATGAGGATATCATCAAAGTAAACCAACACAAATTGTCCAATGAAAGCACGTAAAACCTCATTCATTAATTGCATAAAGTAGCTGGGTGCATTAGTTAAACCAAAAGGCTTGACTAACCACTCATAAAGTCCAAACGTTGTTTTAAATGCAGTTTTCCATTCATTTTTGGTGGTAACCTCTACGCAAGTCAATTTTTGTGAAGATGATTGCACCACTCAATTCATCAAGCATGTCATCCAAGCGAGGAATAGGATAATGATATCGAATGGTGATGTTATTAATCGCTCGACAATCAACACACATGAGCAACCTACCATCTTTCTTAGGAACCAAAAGAACAAGAACGGAACAAGGGCCAAGGCTTTCACGAATGTACCCGCGGTCCAAAAGATCTTGGACTTGTCGCTGAATTTCCTTAGTTTCTTGTGGATTCACCCTGTATGCTGCACGATTTGGCAAACTTGCTCCTGGAATCCAATCAATCTTGTGTTCAATGCCTCTCATCGGTGGTAAACTAGGGGTTATCTCAGAGGGAAACACATCCTCAAACTATTGCAAAAGGTTACAAACAGCAGGGGGCAATGCAATAGACAATTCATGAAGTGAAAACATGGCTTCTTTGCATACTAAAGCATAGCACATCCCCTTAGCATCGAATAAATCAGCAAGGTCAGATTTAGTTGCGAGCAACGATGGTGATTTTAACATAATGTCTTGCTGTTTTTCAGATTCTAGTTTTGTTGCTTTGCCATCACGAATTTTACTCTTGCCAAAATGCACAATTTCAGCACGAGTCATGGGGAGCAAAGTGATTTTCTTTCTCTTATGCATGAAAGTATATTTATTAGTTCTACCATGATGAATAGCATCTATATCAAATCCCCAAGGACAACCGAATAAAAGAGAACAAGAATCCATAGGAACGACATCAAAATCAGCAAAATCATGGTAAGAACCAATTGAAAAATGTATTCTTGCTGTTTGTGTTACCCGAACCTTACCGCTGTTATTGAAGCATTGAATGTGGTATGGATGAGGGTGTGCTCTTGTTGTCAAACCAAGTTTCTTGACGACGTCCGTGTTCACCAAGTTAGTGCAGCTACCTCCATCAATTATTGTTTGTACACAGCAGTCCTTGATGACGAGAAACATGTGGAAGAGGTTGTGTCGTTGTAGCTTGTCGTCGTTCTCCACTTTGGAGCTCATAGCACTCTGCACAATGATGCTCCTATAGTTCTCCATCGCCGTTGTACCAAGTACCTCTTCTTCATTGTATTCATCATTTGGATCTGTAAAGTCAGTAGCAAGAGAATATTCATCTTCAACATCCGAAGTATTATCATACCCGCCATCGTCGCGTGCTATGTATGCTCGTTTGCTCGGGCAATCTCTCATCATATGACCAAGTCCCTGGCAGCGGTGATGCTTAACGTTGGAAGAACGACCTATAGAAGGAGTGGACGACGAAGGCTTGAATGATGTCGCCTTGCTGCCCTCCGGTATAGTTCGTTGGCTGCCATTGGATGGTGTAGTCGCTGCACGGGGTGTCGAAGATGGTGCTGTTTTGGATGGTGTGGGCGTCGAACGCGGTGTGAAGTTGCTCCTTGTGCATTGTTGCTGTTGTTGTCGGCCCTGCAATTCTTTTTCTGCCAACATAGCAAGCTGAAACAATCTGTTAACAGTATCATATTCCTTGTAATCAACAATGTCCTGAATTTCATGCCTCAACCGCCCATAAAAATGATCTATTTTATCATCCATGTCTTTTACTACCCCACAACGCAGCATACCCTTTTGTAACTTTTGATAATACTCCTCTACGGACATGTTACCTTGGTCTAAGCGCTGCAATTTTTTGCGCAGGTCTCGCTGTAAAGATGGAGGAACAAATCGAACACGCATAGCTTGCTTTAATCTATCCCATGTTGGAGGATCAGTTCTAGTTTTAACAAGTTCATTCCACCGTATGAAAGCAAAGTCCTTAATCTCACTAGTGGCTTGACGAACTCTATGTTGTTCAGGAACAAGATGGGAATTAAATTTTTGCTCTACTGTCATCTCCCAATCAAGCTAAGCCTCAACATCATAAGAACCAGAAAAAGAGGATATAGTAAATTTCACTTTAGCAAAAGGATCATCAGGAGGACGATTATAATTGTTATGATTATTACCTCCCATACCTCGACGATAAAGTGGCTGTCGTGGCTGATTATTGTGATCTTCCAGTTCATCATAAGCACTGTCTTCTTGTCTTGCAGCGAGAGGCAACCGATCCTCAAAGTATTCATCTGAAGAGAAAGTTTATCAAGTTGGCGAGTCAAGTTCGCCAATGACCCCTCCGTTGCTGCGTTGTATTTGGCGAACATATCTGTCACGGTCTTCATCATATCACGTAACTCAGCATGTTGAACACATTCGTCATCATTGTCTTCTCCTTCCATTGTTTGTAGGAAACAAAAGACAACAAAAATATGTTATCCCTATCAACTACAATGGAAATGTGAAACGTGGAAGAAACAATCTCTCTCGCTCAAGCGTCTTACCACGCTCTTACAAGTGTTCTTACCGACACAGCAGGTGGTGTGGACGGTGAGATGAACCAATGAAGCGTGGGGTGAATGCAAAGGTACCTGTTATGCTCAAGAGAAAAGGTGGAGCTTGGATGGCACAATATGGTAGCTAATAAGTAGAAAATCGTTAACAGCTAAACAAGATTGAATAAGTATTCATTGTAGGAAACTGTTGCTAGTCAGCCAGGTGCCCTAGCGCCTATCACAACACAAGGAAGTATCAAGGCAAAAGAAAGACAGAATGATATAGCCAACAAAACAACACCAAGTGGTATAGGCCAATTGCTTAAATATGTGCTCTTCACTATTTTTTTCTTTTTTGTAATATTTTTAGATATTTTTTCTTTACTCAGGAGCACAAATATAGGAAACACACAAATTTGAAGCTCAATTGGACGTAATATGCGGCCTATAGAAAATCAAGAAGATTCTTTAAAATTCGTGCTGAAACTTCGGAGGCCGGATAGCCTATTTTCCAACGGGAATTTGGGCAATCTAATTTCGCCGAACGCGGCTACACGGCGGATAATAAAATGAGAAATTTTGCATAGATGAATTTGAAAAAAATCGCCCGATTTCGAGTTCGTATGCGAATGTTATGGCTGTTTTAAGGTAGGTTGTCCGAGTTACATTTTTTTTGGATGTTGATTCCATCTCGGTTTGAGAACATAACTTGCGATCGAATATGAAAACAATCGGGAATTTGCACAGAAACTAATGTGGTGTTGTGTGATAATTAAAGGATGAGTGGCACAAAAGTTTGTCACCTACTCTAGGGCTGGCGATGCGGGAGTTCACGCAAGGCGGCTAGCTAGGGCAAACCGATGAACGTGGTGGATCGGTTTGTTATTCAGGGATTGCGGAATAGGTGTTAAACAACAAGAAAAGAAGGACAAAACGCGATAAATAGGACCCAAAACACAAAGCGAAACCAGCAACAAGACTCGACCACACAAATGCAAACTCAACAATGCAAACTGAAAAATGAAACTGTAGGCACTATAGTCTGGGAAGCGGTAAAAACGATCTAATTTTTTTGTTGCTTTTTTGTGGACTCTAGGTACGAAACAAAATCTATCTAATGGAAGGAAAACAAAGATACCTCACAAGCAACCTGGAAATCTGATACCAATTGATGAGTAGGTTTAGGCCTGATCTTCCGAAAGTTATGACGATTGGGGTGGAGAACTCGACGTTGAAGATCTGCGGCACTCGAGTGGTTTGAGTACCCCTGCAATCACTACACCACGGCCCTGATGGTTATCAACCATGCTTCACACTCTTGACCTCGCAAAGAAGGCTAATCCTTGCAAGTGCAACCAATAACACGAGCAAGAACATTGAAGACACTATCTGAATCGCGAAGTTGGGGTCTCACAAACCGTAGAATGGCGATATTATTGCTCTAAGCAAAACCCACAGAATATGACCGGCGGCTGCAGTATTTAAAGGCTAGGGTTCAGGAAAAATACGATTAGACGCGTCACTAATGGACTCTTACGGGATACAAGGCCCAAGAGCCCAATTCGGTGGCGCAACACCGGACAGAAATCTGGACTCAACTTGTTTCGAGGATTCCCAATGACTCCGGAGGAATTTTGAAGTGGGACCAGAACCACAGAAAAGTTTATCTTCTCCTCTTTCCGTGCAAATGTAGAATATAAAAAACGGAGTCCGTATGCCTCCTGGGTGTCCGTTTTAAGGTGGAATGCTCATAGACTCCAAGTTGAACTCAAGTCTGAGTTGTAATCTGCTTCCATCAACTTGTGGACGTCCCAGCTGATTATCCACGCTCCCGAGGCCTCTTTACTTCACTTGTTGATCTTCTCCTTTACTCCTAATGACAATTAAATCATCACATAGCAATCTATTCTCAAACTCACATGCAAAAGATGTTAGGAGCGAATTCACCTGGTGATTTATTAACCGTGCTCGTGCTCTTGTGATTGGTCCTTGCATTTCAATGTGTGCCTCCGCTGTTGTGATGTCCTCATCACTTTATCGATGAGATGTTGGAACGATTGGCATAACATTTCTTCTTCTCATTCCTTGATGGATATCCGGGCTATCATCAAATTCCCATCCATTCTGATGATAAAAGTAAGACCACATTCACATGTGCATATAGCACGTGTGCCTACCAGCGAATGTCTTTTAGACTGTGTAATGCACCGGCCTCTTTCCAAAAGTGCAGGATGTCTATCTTTTTCAACATGATTGATGAAATCATGGAAGTTTTCATGGACGATTTCTCTGCCTGTGGAAAAACTTTTGATTATTGTATGCAAAATATAGACAAGGCCTTACAAAGATGCCAAGAGAATGACCTGCTGCTTAATTGGGAAAAGTGCCACTTTATGGTCCGAGAAGGCTTCATTCTCGGACACTTAGTGGGATAGAGGTGGACAAAGCAAAAAATAAGGTTATTGAGCCACTTCCACTTCCAATTAACACAAGGGGAATCCGCAGCTTTTTAGGTCATGTGGGGTTCCATCGACGATTTATCAAGGATTTCTCCAAAATCGCTAGACCCCTTACAAAACTATTATTTAAGGATCCACCCTTTCATTTCGATGATAAGTGATCTAAATCCTTTGATACACTAAAAAAGGCACTTGTCTCGCCTTCAATCATAGAACCCCCTGATTGGATGCATTCATTTGAAATCATGTGTGATGCCAGCGACTTTGCTGTTGGAGCGGTCTTAGGCCAAACCAAAGATAAAGAGCATCACGCCATAGCCTACGCTAACGAGACTCTAGTAGGAGCGAGCTCAATTATGCCACTGTGGAAAAGGAGCTTCTGGCAGTAGTCTTTGCTATTGATATGTTTAGGTCCTATTTGGTTGGAGCCAAGGTCATTGTCAACACAGACCATGCTGCCTTGAAAATTTTGCTCACCAGAAAGGATGCTAAACCAAGGCTAATCCAATGGATTCTCCTACTCCAAGAATTTGATTTGAAGATTAAGGATAAGAAAGCAGTGGTGAATTCCATTGTGGATCATCTATCACGTATAGAAGTAATGGAACATATGGTTGTACCCATAAATGAGTTCCTACGTGATGACATTTTGCTTAAGGTGACCAACTCTCACCCTTGGTGCGTGGACATCGTGAATTTCATGGTCATGGGGTATGTACCGCCAGGGGAAAACAAAAAGAAACTCATTTATAAGAGTCGTAGACACCTTTGGGACGACCCATATCTCTACCGAGCATGTGCCAATGGCCTTCTTAGAAGGTGTGTACGTATAGTTGAAGGCACCAAAATCCTTGAAAAATGTCATGTGGGCCCTTGCAGAGGTCATTACGGTGTTTACCGTACTCAGGCAATAATCTGGAAATGTGGATTCCATTGGAATTCAATGTATGGAGATACCAAATAATTCATTCGCCGACATTGGAAATGCCAAAAGCATGGAGGAATCACTGCTCGTAATGCTATGCCCCTCACATATAATCTCCAGGTCGAAACATTTGATGTGTGGGGTGTTGACTTCATGGGACCTTTTCTAAAGTCCCATTAGTGCGAGTATATGCTGGTGGCCGTCGATTATGTGTCAAAATGGGTACATTCATTGCCTTGCAGAAATGCTAATTCTGAGCATGCTAGGAAAATGTTGCATGAGATCATTTTCCCACGGTTTGGCACTCCCCGAATGGTCATAAGTTATGGAGGGTCTAATTTTATTGATAAGACCATCCAGAGATTTCTAAGGGAGCTTGGAGTTCAGAATAATATTGCTACTCCCTACCACCCACAGACAAGCGGTCATGCAGAAATATCTAACAAGCAGATCAAGAATATTCTGCAAAAGACCATCTTGGAAATGGGAACGGGATGGATGCAGAAGCTACCCAACGCATTGTAGGCATATCAAACTACCTACAAGACAACCATTGGCATGCCCTCGTTCCAACTTGTCTATGGAAATGTAACACCCTAATTTTAATGCATCATGCATTGCATAAGTTCATATACATGTGTAACATTAATCCACATAAAAATGAAAAAGTTTAAAATGAATTTACAGTACAACCGCACTCAAAAGTTCTGAGAAGTGCGGACTAGTCTGGTTTTGGTGCGGACTAGTCCGATTTCTCTCTGACCTCGCTCGGATATGTCCGTTTTAGTGCGGACTATTCCGTTTTTTGCCACTGTACACTTTCGTACTAGTCCGGTCCCATAGCGGACTAGTCCGGTCATCCCAACCTTGAGAAATTTCGCCTAGTCCTTGGACTTGTCCGTTTTCCCTCTTACTAAAATCGGACTTGTCCGGTTTTGGCCAGACTTGTCTGATTTTCCTCTGACCAAGTTCAGACTTGTCCGATATAGTCCGGACTTGTCCGATATAGTCCGGACTTGTCCGTTTTTGCCTATGTCGATCTTCGGACTAGTCCGGCCTAGTGCGAACTTGCTCAGTAAATCGCGATTCCCAGTTGATCTTCTGTTCGACGACTTGTTTTTGGGTTTTATCTTAAGTGGGCCTAAGGATGTTGTGGCTAAATCTTTTTGGAGCCCATGTTGGACCCCACACCGGCCTGCACCCTCCCCAAACTCGAAATCAATCAAACCCTAGCCATCCACCCTTATATAAACAACCCCACCCCTTGACTTTACATCCTTTTGCCTCAATTTTTGAAAGACCAAAACCCTAGATCGTGGAGAGCGACCATCAAGGAGGGACAAGGAGATCCTAAGAAGAACAAGAAGAGGAGGAAATGAAAGAGGATCAAGATATCCATCAAATTTACGTTCTTCATACCAATTCACCTTCACGTTTTCTTCATCAACCCCAGATCATCATGATCCAAGTGTTGCCTCCAAAACCCTTGATTCATTGGAGTTCTAAACACCTGGTATACCTTCTACTTCCTCTTTCTCACGTGACTTCAATCCCATTTCTCCAAATTCATGTCGATCTAGAAAACCCTAATCCAGTGTTTCTGCAAAGGACGGACTGGTTCGACCCTACAGCGGACTAGTCCATTTTTGTTGTATGTTTCCTGCTAAATTAAATCTAAATTGGAGTCAATTCCAAACCTGTCCAAAGTTGTTAAAAGCTATTAGAACTACTTAGTAAACATCATTAACAACTCATTAACTAGTTTTGCTTTGCATTTGCATTAATCATGCATGTCATGACATGTAGAGTAATATATGTGCACTTATTGATTGTAATTCTTGTCTCGTATGTTCGTTGCGCGGTTTAAATGGATTTGCACTAAAGAGTGCTGCGGAGGACCTCCAGTACTAGAATTTGGAAGACTTTGACCCAAACCAAGCCCAAGAGCATGGAAAGTGTCATTGAATATATTGATCCTGTTTCTAAAATAAATGTTTTGTTTGCAAAACTGCATGCTTGTGTTAATTTGATGGGAATCCTATGATAGGAAGTTTACCAGCTTTTTTAACCACCCTTGTCACCTGGATTACATGATATAGAGTGGGGAAGGGCTTTTTACCTTTATTTCGCTTAATTAATTTGAATGGGAAAACAACTATACTATTTAATTATGCATTAATGAGAATGTGGTTAATATAAACTGGTCAATATGATATGGTAATGGGTGATCTAAGCAAGCCTGGAATGTGGATGGGTTTGAAGACATGGTGGCTGCTTGCTTTAGATCTATGGACCGGTTCATGCAAGAAAAAACCAGGACAACAGTGCCACCACGAGGCCAAGTATGGGTGCGGCATAGTCGATTAATTAGGGTATTGCTAGTTTTGCATGGATCATTTGGCGCACCGGGGAAGGGGGGTCGATTAGGGTTTGGATTTGAGGCAAGACTCCGTGGGATCCAAATTGCACAAGAGGGGGCCCTTGGGTTAAGATGTGCTCAGTTGGAGACATCGCCATCGGTGAAACCTCAATAGGTCCATACATGCTAGTAGTCCCTTTGTAAAGGCTATTTTGTGATCTCTTGGCCATACACCTATGGTAGTGTTTTGGCATAATGGAGGTTTCCTTTAGTCGCTGATGCGTGATGAAATCACAAACACGTGGGTAAAGTGGTAAACTCTTCAGAGTATTAAAACTATCATGATAGCTGTGCTCCCGGTTAAGAGTACATGGATGACCTACCTGGGATGGTTATGGTTGGTAATATAGTTATGGCTGGATATGGATTGAATTATGGTATTGGATGTGGTTAATGGTAATGAGAAATCTAGAATATGGATGATGGTAATGAAATATGGACTGGTATTGTGGTAATTACATGGTTTACGATGGGTTTACTTCATATACATATAATATAATGCTTTTCAAATGTTTTAATGTACTTTTAAGCACCTAGCCTTTATTACATTCATCATTTGTATCAGCTACGTGTCATACTTTTCACATTTGCTGAGTATGACATGTACTCACACTTGCAATTCCCCCACCAACAGTTGCAAATCAGGAATGGGTGTATAACAATGATAATGTGGAGTTCTAGGTCGTCTCTGCCGTCAGCTTTGCTTGTGGTTATGCTTGGAGCCGCGCTACCCTATTTGCTTAGCTGCATAGTTGCTTACTTAGTTTATTTCCACTGCATTAGTTCAACTTGTCATTAATATTCATTAGAGCTTGTATTCGAGGATGTTTCGAAGTGTGTAATAAAAGTGCTTAATTAATCTTGTTCTGTGGTAATTTTCTGTATATCCTTTTGTGAATGCACTTGTGTATGTGTGTTGGACGTCCTGGGCACACATATGCATTAACTTGGTTCATTTCCAGAACCGGGTGTCACAAAAAAGATCAGCCATCTTCCTGTAGAGTTGGAACATTGAGCTCATTGGGTCATAAAACAGTGGAATATGGATAACGATAAGGCTGGAAAGCACCGTTTGAGCCAGATCTCCGAACTTGGGGAATGGATGGATAAGTTGTACCATAGTGCCAAGATTTATAAGGAAGCTACCAAAAGATGTCATGATAAATAGAATACGTCAAGGAAGTTTAATACTGGGGATAAAGTCCTTCCCTTTAACTCCAGGGTAAAACTCTTTGTACATGGGAAGTTATGAAGTAAATGGGATGGACCATTTATTGTAATAGAAACTTCATCTCATGGAACCGTCACACTCCAATATGATGAGGGCCATCTATTTAATGTAAACTTGCACCGTCTCAAAATTTTCCAAGATACCCAAGAGGATTTGGATAAAGAAGTTGACGTGGTAAATTTAATCGATTTCCACGCCTTTCTTCCAAATTCCACGTAATTCCTCCAAGTCCAACAAGTGGGCCCATCATATAACTGATCCTTATGGCCCAAAGAGACAACCCACAAAACAACAGCCCAGACGGGGCCCACCCAAGGTCGGTCGACACTCCTGATTGGCCGACTCATGGTTGGCGCTGCCAAAATTCTGTTTTCATGGGTTATCTCTCCCGTATTATCCAACAGAATCCTCGATGCAATAGATTCTATATCAGCCTTGACAATATCAAAAAGCCACTAACAGGGAGGAAACTTGCATCATTCCGGAAAAAAACATCCTCCCCAATCTTCCACCTCATCCCATCCACCATGGCCAGCAAAGGCAAAGGCATTGTTCCCCATGCGTCGTCCGTCTCCACCTTCAACCTCGGCGGGGAACATACTCTGGCCAACAACAACTCCACCATGGCCATTGAGATTGCGATGGCTTTGGACGTGGCACCTCTCGCCGTGATAATGCCTCTTGGGACACCCCGTGGATGTAGCACTGTTCATCATAGAATGGCACGATCGCCTTCCCCACGTAAAGCGCCTATGAAGTCACGTACACCTATGCCACGTCCAACAACAGCGGCTCTCAAGCCCATCGTGACTCGTCTTTTCCATAGAAAAGATGAAGTCCATCTAACACTCCAGCCTGGCGAGAAGTACACGGGCATGCTGTAGGATTGAAGAGCTTGTGAATAGCTACCAGAGGGGATGAATGGTAGATTTAAACACTTTTCAGCAGAAGCAACAAAAACTCCTTAGTAGAAAATTAGTCTGATAAAGAAACCATGTGTGCGAGTGTTTCTGATATGTTCAAAACATGACAGATCTGTGTAGATCATAGTGAATCAAGTCACAAATATAGGACAACAAGAATCATGAGAAAACGTCGTGTAAAACTAAGTTACGACCAAAACCTGATCAAAGACAGATTTTTTCTAACAGAGATCAAATAGATATGTTATGCTGAAACTCGTTTAACGCAAAAACCATAAATCCAATGGTCGTAAAATTTTCAGTGATGATAGAGTATTGAGTTATAAAGACAACAAAAAAATATTCACAACAATTAGATATGTAAAACACGAGTTAGATCAAAACACTGAAGAAAGATCGAGCTGCGCAAAAACTCAATGAGAAAGTCCTGCCGAAAACAAGTCGGACGAACAAGACACAAAAGCTCCTCTAAACTACGAATTTTATTCACCAAAGACACAAGAGAAACAGCCCAAAATCACCTACACCACGAGCTCTGGCCTCTGTTGCTTATATAACCATCCCTTGGGCGAACCCAATCCTTACTAGGACTCCTACTCCAACTCCTACTCAGTTTCAACTGAAACTTTTCATAAATGATCAAGACTCTTCCATACGCAAATAGAAGCAATCTTAGGACTTCAAAACACCTTAGGAACATCCTAAACATTCCTAAAACAACTCAACTACGTGTCTCACATGAAATATAACAAAAAAACTCGAAAACTATCCATAAACGAATCATAACCACCTCAGCCGCAGCCTAATGCATAATCCAGCTGGTTGGACGTTTCAGGCCACATCTTCACATCCATATTTCTTCATTACGCATTGGAATAATGTTGTCACGTCCATGCAACCCTTGAACATGTGAAAACACTTTCCAATGACGTCCACGATACCTTCATATGGATTGTTCATGACCAAACATGTTGCGTGACCTCCTGATCAACTCAACCACAATTCCTCCCGAATTTGGTTGTTGAACCTCATCTTCACCCTGAGACTAGTTCAATGGATTCCGTCACTAGACATGTATTGACCTCAAACAACACCTACACATGAACAAACAAGCAATTCTTTTGGCACAATCCTTGACTTGACTCACATTAGTTCCTAAACTACAACACCTTACATGAGCACCTCACATAAACATGTTGCAAACATGGCAAGATAAAATTCACTCATATCAGCCAAAACACATCAAAAACTGAGTAAATAGATACTAAGAAAACTTTCACATAAGTGTATATCAAGTTTGTAATATTGCAACATAAAAACATAATAGCCATACGAATATTTCACCACATGGAAAGTTCGGACAGTCCTAAACAGCAACTATGCATTATACAAGAAAAAGTTCGGACAATCTGAAACAAGTTCCCAAAAGATTGGAAAATCCAAAGTGAGTGACTCAGGTGTACTCAAAACTATGCATGTAAACCCATACTTTTAGCCTAATTTCCAATGTATTCAACACCTATGTCTCATAATCTCCCCCTTAATAAATTCATTGGCATTACCACTACGAAACCAAACATTGGCTCATTCACGTTACATGAGAAGTTTTGACAAAAAGAAAATTTCCTCCCCTTTTTTTGAAAATCAAAAAGTTCACTTCCCCTTAGAAGAACGTGTTAATCAAAACACTTGTGAATATGCAATGTGTTTCATATTTCCCCACCTTTGACAATGTATTAGGTAAGTTTCAAAAGAGAAATTTTAATTTGTTATGAGCATAATATGACATATATACATAAAGCAAAGGTCATCTAAGCCATACTATCAATTAAATTACACTATCACATCAATGAGATACATAAAGTAGTGTAAGCCATGCTAGAGATCAAGTGTAATTTTTCAATTTAAGCAAGTCATGGTCTCAATGTCTTAACTATTACAAAACTTGAAAGCATGACACATGTTGCTACATTTTTAATTTTTTGTTATCATTTAAAGCACACATTTTGATCATATGACATTTGCAAGATATTATATGCATCATCCACATTATTCTAACCAACCAAGCCAAGCCTATGTCATTTGACAATCAAAAGCTTAAGGTCATGATTTTAGTCATACACAACTCCTTTCAAGTTCATATCAAAGTTCAATGATAAGCAATCTCAATAGAAGAAGTGTGATGCATGCATATTCTCTTGATCTTTTCAAATATTTCATTTGATCGTAAAAGCTCAACATGTGGGCTATTGATTGATTATTTTTTTTTTGTGATTAAAAACACTTGTGAGCATGCAACAAGTCCAAAACAGCAAGAAAGTTCAATCATAACCATATTTGGTTTAAGTAATTATTTATCTAGGATCGGAGAGCACATGAAAAGCTACCAGAGGGGGGGTGAATGGTAGATTTAAATCTTTTTCAGCGGAAGCAATGAAAACCCGTCGGCAGAAAAACAATTTGTTAAAGAAATCATGTGTGAGACTAATCCAAACGTGTTTCACCGTGAAAAAAGTGATATATATCAGAGAGAATCAAGTCACGAAGACAACACAACAAGAATCACTCAAATCCGTTGAGAGAAACTCAAGATACGATCGAAAGATCGAACAAAGGTCAATCTGTTCTACCGAGTAAAAAACAGATCTGTAATACTGCAAAGAAACTCGTGTAGATCAAAAACCACAAATCCAATGATCGTGAAATTTCTACAGATCATATATCATCAAGTTGTGAAGAAACCCCAAAAATAATCACATCAATTAGATCTGTAAAACTAGAGTTATGATAAAACCACCAAAGCAAGGTAGTGCTGTGCAGAAACTCGACGAGAAAGACTTGAAGATAACAAGTCGGACAAACAAAGGCACAAAAGTTCCTTTAAAACGATTTTTATTCAATACAATACAAGAGGAACCACCCCAAAGTCGTGCACCACGAGCTCTGGCCTCCCTTGCTTATATAACCAGCCCTTAGTCCAACCAAACCTAACTAGGACTCTAATCCTACTCAGTTCCCGAATCAAAACTTTTTATAACTGCTCAAGACTCTTGTATATGCAGATGGAAGCAATCTTAAGAATTCCAAACACCTTAGGAACATGTCCCACATTTCTAAAACAACTCAAATTCGTGACCCATACTAAACCATAACATAACCAGCTCAAATCTTTCCATATTTGAGTCAAACCCAACTCAGCCGCAGCCTGAGTTCGTAACCTAGTCGGTTGGACCTTTCCAACCAATTGTTTACGTCCACATCTCTTCATCACGCCTTAGAACCATGGAGCCACGTCTATGCACTACTTACATACATGCAAACATCTTCCAATGACGTCCATGATACCTTCATATGCATTGTTCTTGATTCGTACATGTTGCGCGACCTGCCAATCAACTCAACCACAATTCCTGCCAAACTTGGTTATTGAACCTCATCTTTTCCCTAAGACTAGTTCAATAGATCTCGTCACTAGTCATGTCTTGAACTCAAGCAACACCTGCACATGAACAAACAACCAATTCGTACGAGCCCAAGTCCGCGACTTGACTCAAGTTAGTTTCAAACACAACACCTTACATGAGCACCTCACATAAGCATGTTGCAAAGCATAGCAAAACGATATCAGCCATATCAACCAAAACGCACCAAAAACATAGAAAATGATACTAAGCAATCCTTCCATGAATATAAAGCAAGTTCGAAACATTTCATAGAAAAAGCAGGAACATTGCGATCAAGCTCTGAATCTTGCCAAAGCTAACTGGAGCTTGAGCCAGAGCTTACCGAAACTAGTACAACCTAGCACCGGAGCTTACCAAATCTAGTACAACCTAGCGCTGGAGCTTACCAAAGATAGTACAACCTAGCACTGGAGCTTACCAAAGCTAGTAGAACCTAGCGCTGGAGTTTACCAAAGCTAGTACAACCTAGCAAAACATACCGGAGCTTAACAAAGACATGTCAGAGCTAAGGACAAAGCTCACCGGAGCTATCCAAAAACATGTTGGACCTTGACAAAACAAGTCGGACCTATTGTCGGACCTTGCAGAAGCTCGGAGCTAGAGTCGGACCTTGCTAAAAGGGGTTTTTTGGCAGAATTTTAGAACTTATATCATCAAAACCAATGTATTCAGTACAAACCTATATATTCAACACACATAGGTCTCACAATCTCCCCATTGATGAATGCATTGGCAACACCACTTAAATTTTGAACATTGGCTTATTCACATTAAAAAATTTGAAAACAATTTATCCCCCTTTGGCAAGTATGCATAAACAATTTTTCTTCTGAGAAAAATCGTGCCAAAAACACTTATGAATATGTGCAATGTGTAATCAATTTCTCTCCCTTGCATATTTCTCTTGAAAAATTCACATATTTTCTCTCCACCTTTGACAATGTATTCAGCAAGGTTAAAAAGAGAAATTTTAATTTTTATGAGCATATTATAACATATACATATAAAACAAAGCTCACCCAAGTCATACTATCAAGTAAATAACACTATTACTTCAATGAAATACATAAAGTTGTGTAAGCCATGCTAGAGATCAAGTGTAATTTTTAATTTAAGCAAGTCATGATCTCACAAATTTAACTATTTCAAGACCTGAAAGCATGACACTTGTTGCTGCATTTTATTATTTTTCAAAGCACAAATTTAGATCATATGACATTTGCAAGAGATTATATGCGCATCTGCCTTATTCTAACCAAACAAGTCAAGCCTATGTCATTTTACAATCAGAAGCTTAAGGACACGATTTTAGTCATACACAACTTCTTCCAAGATCATATCTTAGTGCAATGATTAGCCATCTCAAAAGAAGAAGTGCGATGCATGCATATTCTCTTGATCTTTTCTCAATTTATATTGGTTCATAAAACTCAACATGTGAGTTGATTGGATTAAATCATTATGATTAAAAGCACTTGTGATCATGCAACAAGTTCAAAAATAGCAAGAAAATTCAATCATGACCAGATTTAGTGTAAGTAATTATTCCAATTACTAGTCATGGCAAAACTAAAAAATGTATAATATGAGTAATGTAGTAAGAACTTTCAGCATGTAAAAGGAATCACAAAGTCATATATGTATGAAATACTATGCTCATATTATCTTAATTTCAGATTCACACATAGACTTCACAAGTTTCAAAACTCCCCCTCAATTTAAGCCATGAGGATGCATAACCCCTATTTCACTACCAATGTAACAAAAACGAGTGAAATCTAAAGGTTTTATGAAAATGTCTGCCAATTGTTGTTCGATATGTACATGGTGAAGCGAAATGTTTCCTTTTTCAACATTATCATGGAGAAAATGATACCTAATATCAATGTGTTTAGTTCTAGAATGTTGCACGGGGTTTTTAGCAATGTAAATGGCACTAGTGCTATCACAAAACAGTGGACCACTATCTAGATCAACCCCATAGTCCTGAAGTGTTAGAACAATCCAAAGAATTTGGGAACAAGCACTAGCAGTAGCTACATATTCAGATTTGGCTGTGGATTGTGCAACTGAACTTTGTTTTCTAGAGGACCAAGCAACAAGTGAATTATGAAGAAAATAACAAACACCCGAAGTACTTTTCCTATCAATCTTACAACCTCCAAAATTAGCATCGAAAAAAGCTTTAAAAGTAACAGTTGAGGAAGAAGAAAGAAAAAGTCCAATATCTTGAGTTCCATGTAAGTACCTGAGAATGCTTTTGACGGCTTGACGATGTGAAGCACGTGGGGAGGCTTGAAACCGTGCACAAAGACTTACACTGAATTGTATGTCCGGTCTTGATGTCGTGAGGTACAAAAGTGATCCAATCATGCTTCATATTCTTTTTGATCCACGGGTTTACCATCTTCATCAAGCTCAAGTGTTGTTGCTGTTCCCATTGGTGTTCGAGAGGCTTTCTTTTGTCCATGTTAAAGCGCCTTAGGAGGTCTTTTGTATACTTCGTTTGATGCACAAAGGTACCCTCCATGGTTTGCTTGATTTGCAGCCCCAAAATGTATGTGAGTTCTCCCATCATACTCATCTCAAATTCTGAACTCATCATAGCCGAAAACTTGGACACAAGATCATGAGAAGCACAACCAAAGATAATATCATCTACATACACTTGAACGAATAATGAGTCATTGCCACGCTTAAGCATAAAACAGTTATATCAACCTTGCCCATGGTAAACCCCTTTTGAAGTAAGAATATTTTTAACCTATCATACCATGCTCTAGGGGCTTGTTTGAGACCGTACAAGGCTTTGGACAGTTTGTAAACATTGGGAAAATCTGGATTTTCAAAACCCGGTGGTTGTTTGACATAAACCTCCACATCTATGTAGCCATTAAGAAAAGCACTTGTAACATCCATTTGATATAGCTTAAAACCTTTAGATGCAGCGAAAGCTAACAACATTTTTATGGCTTTTAATCTAGCAACAGGAGCAAAAGTATCATCAAAATCTAGACCTTCAACTTGAGTGAAACATTGAGCAACCAACCTAGCCTTATTCCTAACCACAACCCCATCCTCACTTTGTTTATTTTTAAAAACCCATTTAGTTCTAATTAAAGTTTGATCTTGAGGTCGAGGTACAAGTTTTCCAACATTATTTCTTTCAAAATTTTCTAACTCTTCTAGCATGGCAATAATTCATGATTCATTAGTGAGTGCGTGTGATATATCTTTGAGTTCAAAAGAAGCAACAAAAGTAGAATGAGCATGAGAGTTTCGATCGCAAAACCTGGACCGTGCGACTCGTTCGTGCAAGCTTCCAATAATTTGTTGTGAAGGATGACTTTTGAGAACCCGGAGGGGAGTGGACACTTCACAAGCTTCTTTTTCTTCATGTTCATCACAAATCGATGAGCTTGTGAATTGAGGAGGATCTGTACCAGCAATGGTGGTCGTCGGTGCTGGCTGTGAATCAAAATCAGCAGCTGGAACAATGTCATTAGTTGCTGAATTTTTGGCCAGCAGCTCCACCTCTTCCTCATCTTCAAAGGAAATGCTCTCCCCCTGCGGATATGGATCCGGACCTGCAATGTTTGAGCTTTTACCTGGGATAGCTTCATCAAAAGACACCTCACAAGTCTCTACAATTTTGTTAGTGTTAAGTAAAAGCACACGGTAGCCTCTAGTATGAGATGGATAACCAAGAAACATGACATCAACGGATCTAGCTTCAAATTTATCATGATTTCCATGTTTCTTACAAAGCATTTGCATTCAAAGATCCGAAAGTTTGTAACACTAGGCCTGTGTACAAACCGGAGCTCATATGGTGTTTTACCTAGCTTAGCGCGCAAGAAAACACGATTCGAGACATAACAAGCGGTTGCAATCGCATTCGCCCAAATTTCCTAGGAGCTTGATATTCATAAAGCATAGTCCTAGCCATTTCAACTAAGGTTCTCTTCTTTCTTTCTACAACACCGTTTTGGTGAGGTACATATGACACTACTACAAAAAGCATTTTTACAGGCGCCTCAATTTTTCAAACACAGGCGGTCCTTAAAAATATGCGACTGTGATGACGAAAGATATAATAACCGCCTGTGATGAAAAAACAACACAGGCGGATTTTAAAGAACAACCGTCTGGGTAAATAGATGATCTTCACAATCGGTTCTTAATTAAGAACCGCCTGTAATGCAATGAACTTCACAGTCGGATTTTAAGAAACAACCGCCTGGGTAAATACATGATCTTCACAGACGGTTATTAATTATTAACCGTTTGTAATACAATGAACTTCACAGACGGATTTTAAGAAACAACCGCCTGGCTAAATACACGATCTTCGTTGGCGGTTCTTAATTAATAACCGTCTGTAATGCAATGAACTTCACAGATGGATTTTAAGGAACAACCGTCTGGGTAAATACATGATCTTCGTTGGCGGTTCTTAATTAATAACCGTCTGTAATGCAATGAACTTCATAAACGATTCTTGATTAACAACGGCCTGAGAACACCATGTATTTTCAGTGGCGGTCATTGTTTAATTATCATAAACGGTTTTCATTGAAATTACAGGGATGCAGTTGCAATTATAACAAACATATGTAGTCGTGCAGGCAAAATTGTATCAGGAAAAAAACACAAATGAGCTAGCGGATACTAGTACAGTAATGCATTATAGGAAATGCTCGATCACTAGTGAGGCTGGCTTAATTGTGATAATACACCATTAGAGGCCTTACAATTGTTCAAAGATAATTTCTTTACACACTAAACAAAAATCATGCTACATTCATTATAGATCGACGATGAAGCTCCCATCGATCAATCTAAATTGTACCGTCCTGCTTGCTCCCGAACACGTCTCTTATATTCTGCTGGATCCTGAAAATATTGACATTATTTAAATTAACAAATGTCGAAGGAGGAATGAATACCCTAGATTGGTCACTAAGTCAATGTGTCATATAACCTTGATAAGTAGATTATAGCAATCATTTTCAACATCAGGCACATTTGGCTGATGCAGCAAACGCTGAACTTCAAGTAGTATAGTTTTGATTGTGAAAGCACTGCACCACCCCTATGAAATATAATTTAAGCAATATAAGAAACCAATTCAAATAAGTTCGACAACAAATATAAGTAATAATTACATGAACAAAATAGGTCTATCATACAGTCTCTTGATCAAGAATCCCGATGCAGAGTGCTCCCGAACGATGGACATTTGGGTGGAAGAACCCAATTGGAAAGGCGCATCTTGGAGGAACCAAGGGATAGTCCTCGGAGAAGGAGATTGTCAGGGGGTAGTAACCATCTTCCCATTCAGTCTGCAAAAGAAATTTATTAATAGGAGGATGATGGTTAAACTCATATTGTGCTCGTTCTTCATGACTTACCCCTTCTTTACCGGGGACGATGCACTGTCACTTCCATAAATCTCCGGATTCAGGCTTCACAGAGAAACCCTACGCGGAGAAATTGAAAATACCCAAAAACAAACAATACGGAAAAACAAACTACAATTAAGTTCATCAGTCCATTACAGATACATATGTATATACAACCATGTGATCGGTGTGCCATATGTACATACATGGGGATGGTTCTTGCGCCACGCCAAGCGCTCCTCCTTCAATCGGCTACACGCCCGAGACATCATTATCTGAAAGACCAAACTTCCAAATCATTGAGTCCAAACGCATATGTACACAAATGCAAAAAGACACAATCCATATACCAACATTGTTCTATGTTGATTTCAGAAGATACAAATATATACAATATATATCATCTCGCATTGCTATATACATTTTTTCCAGCATTGACATCTTCTCGCATATAGGGTTTCAAATTCTTTTTAATGCTTCTCTCTTCTCGCTTGATGTTTTCTGGTTCGGTGAAAAGGTACATCTCTTCATACTGATTATATTCCTCTTCATTATCTCCCACATTGTCAACCCCAACAATATTTTGCTTTCCAGAAACAACTACGTGCAACTTCTCAGTTTCTGGATCTTGAACATAAAAAACTTGTGCAACATTATCGGCGAGAACCCACAGGTCATCTTTGTAACCCACTTTATTCAAGTCTACCAGTGTCAGCCCGTAATTGTCCACTTTCAAACCATCAGGATTTTTGACCCATTGGCACTTAAATACGGGCATTACCATTCTTTCGCCATAATCGAGTTCCCATATTTCCTCTATGAACCCGAAGTATGTGGTCTTCTGCCCTTGTGAATCATAAGCATCAATACGAACACCAATATTTTGTGCAACACTCTTACCGTCTTTTTCTTTAGTGTAAAATGTGTAACCATTGATGTCATATGCTTGCCATGATGTTACCAAAGCAGATGGGCCACAAGCTAACTTCTTCATTGTTGCCTCTTCTATAGTGTTTCCGTATGATATATTTTTGTCCATTAACCATTCAGTGAAACATCTTCTGTGCTCTTTCATGATCCAGTCCTCTTTGAGGTCTTGGTTTTTATCACGAAGCTCAATTTGGTGTTCCTCGATGTACGGCTCAGCTATTGCGAGCTGTTGTAGTACACCAAAATGTGCACGGTGTACATTCTTGTAATCATGAACATTAAAAGTTTTCTTACCCACTTTGCCTCTCCCACGTAGTCTACCCTCATGTACCAGTATAGGCACACCTATCGATTTTCCATCTTTGATGTAATCAACGCAACCCTCAATCACTTCTTCAGTGGTGTATCCTTCCATAATTGAACCCTCTGGGTGAGCACGGTTCCGCACATAACCTTTTAATACTCCTAAATATCTCTCCAATGAAAACATATGATGTAAATATAGTGGCCCCAATGCTTTTATCTTATCAACAAGATGTATGATTAGGTGTACTTGCATATCAAAAAAGGATGGTGGGAAACACATCTCAAGCTTGCACATTGTCTCGACGATGTATGTTTTCAGATAGTCTAAATCTTCACATGCTATCACCTTTTGCGATACTGCATTGAAGAAGTAACACAAACATGTGATGACAACTTTTATATGCTCTGGTTTGATTACTCTTATTGCAATGGCAAGGAAAACTGTCATCATCATGTGACAGTCGTGAGAATTATAACCGAATAAAGACAAGTCTTTCATCGAGACTAGTTTGCGGATATTGGATGAGAAACGTGTGGGCACTTTGATCCCACGCAAGCATTCGCAAATTGCTTTTTTCTCTTCTAGCGTCAAGTTGTAGCTGGCTGGGGGAAGGTAATGCTTCCCGTTTCCCTTTTCTACTGGATGAAGCTCTGGTCTCAAATCAAGATTTACTAGGTCCATACGTGAATTTAATCCGTCCTTTGTTTTCCTCGGCATGTCCAGCAAGGTCCCAATGATGCTGTCAAATACATTCTTTGTAACGTGCATCAAATCAATACTATGGCAAAATTCCAGATTCTTCCAATATGGAAGATAATTGAAAAAAATTGATTGTTTCTTGAAAGCCATGTCAGTTGTATCATCTGAAGATGTACTTTCTTTCTCTTAATTCCTTTACTCTTTTTTCCCTTACCGAAAGCAATATGAATGTTCTTGACCATTTCAAACACAAGTTTTCCACTGTAAGGTTTCGGTGCAGTATCTTTTTCGATTTTGTTATCAAATTGTTCTTTCATCTTCCTATACTTGTGTGTATGTGTCAAGAACCGTCGATGTCTCATGTACACCGTCTTTCTGGATCAAGTGAGGTATAGAAATCCAGTTCCATCCACACACCTAACGCAACCTTTCTTCCCTTTCATTTGTCCCGATAATGTAAATAGTCCAGGATAATCATGCACGGTAACGAATATCATTGCTCTTAGCGTGAAATACTCCCTCTTGTAATCATCCCATGTACGTACCCCTTCATTCCACAATTTCGCCATATCTTCCATTAAAGGTTCCAAGAACACATCAATTTCGATGCCGGGTTGTTTCAGACCTTGGATAAGAACAGATAATAAGATATATTTCCTTTTGTGACACAACCACATCGGTAGGTTGTACATAGTTAAGACCACAAGCCATGTGCTATGTATGCTCCTTTTTTCACCAAACGGATTCATTCCATCTGTACCCAAGGCAAACCTCACATTTCTGATTTCCTTCGCAAATCCTGGGTACTGAATATCAAAATTTTTCCACTGCGTTGCATCACCAGGGTGTCGTATATGTTTTTAATTCTTCTTGCGTTGCTCGGAATGCCAACGCATAAGTTCAGCCTCCCTAGGGTTTGAGAACAAACGCTTCAAGCGATCAATTACCGGAAGGTACCACATCACCAATGCAGGAATTTTTCTCTTATTCTTCCCATCTGCATCGCCAGAAGTATCGTCATTGTCACCTCCGGGACCAATAATAAACTTCTTATTCTTCTGAGTCTTTTTCATGTTGGTAACATACCGGTGATTGTAGTCCTTCTTGTATCTACTGACACCACAAATGGGGCATCTAGTTGCGAGCTCATGCTCTTAGCGATACAGAATACAATGGTTCACACAAGCGTGTGTTTTTGTCACACCTAGTGCCATCGGGCAAATAGGTTTCTTCGCTTTATAAGTGCTTCTGGGCAGTTTATTTGGATTTGGAAGAATTTCCGCCAGAAGATTCAAAAGATCAGAGAAACTACAATCGGACTATCCGTGCGTAGCTTTCAACTTTAGTAGTTCTAAGACTGCATGCAATGTAGTAAACTCTTTATCACAACCGTTTGATTCATCATATAAAAGCTCTGTCGCCACATTCTGCAATGTCTCCATTTTACTTAAGCCTTTGCTTGCTCCCATAGAAGTCAGTACATATGGTTCAATGTGACGCAACATCTCCTCACAATCGAACTCATCATCATCATCACCAGCTTGATTGTCACTACCATCATCGATATGAACATTATCATCATCTGAGCCTCTCTCATCATCTTTATTCACATCATGTGTATCTAACTCACCATGCTTTGTCCATATTGTGTAGTTATTTTTGAAACCTCTTTTCACCAAATGAGATTGGATTACTATAGTATCCGTCCAAGCAATCTTATTTTCGCAGTCGATACATGGACATAATATGTCATCTATCTTTTGCAACTTCGGATGTCTCTTGGATGCTTCAATAAAATTTGCAACATTACGAATGTGCATAGGATCGGGTCTTGGCATGTTATACATCCACGCTCGACGGTCCATGCTTCAATAATAGAATTTTTGTCAGATTTACAAAATTTGGCCACAAATATTCTCTAAAGGTCTTCTATTAAATGAATTTACAGAGACATAACAAGTATGATTAGGGCGACTAATGTAGGAGACGGGCGACGTCTTGAGGCGGACGGAGTCAAAGGGGGAAACAGGCCCAGCAGCATGGGCTAGGTCTGGGTGGGATCCAGTCTGTTATATCGGGAAACAGGCCCAGATGCATCTTATATATATTACAATAGCATCTGTTAATTAAACATCATATTCATGTCACATAATAGGTACAAAAAGGAAACAATCCATATAGTCCATACATCAATATACCAGAACACAATCCATACAGTCCTTACACATGCAAAAGGACAGAATCCATATACCAGAACACACAAAACTAACAGCTTATCAGCTAATGAAAATATACAAAGAAAAAGTAAGTAAATTACATTTACCTTGCAGAGGCGTCAACACGGTGGGGAGGCGTCAGCACGGTGGATTTTTGCCATTTAAAGGACCACATTTAATCAAGAATATTAATTAAGAAGAAGTAAATATATTCACAGGCGGTTGGTACTTAACAACCGTCTGAAAATATGTTTATCTTAGGCGGGTATTACTTAACAACCGCCTGGGATAATGCCCGATACTGTTCTTCAGTTTCCTTATCCCTTGCTTCTTTTTTATTTAGATTCCAATATAAATACTCAAACATGTTTAGATTCGGCAAATATTTTTAAAACTTGTATAGCTGACATTGTAATGTTTTGGTAAATATCAAATTAATTTCTACTCACATATTATTCACATTTGTGTATCTCATAAAAAAAGTTCCTTCACTCAAAATTGTTGGTATGAACATATTTGTATAATTTATACATGTATGAATTTTTTTAATTTTTTTAAAATCATTCCAACATGTCAAACTTCAAATTATCCACCATTCTAACTAAATGCTCATATTCATATGAGGCATTCATCAAATTATGAACACACATTGATTCAAAAAAAAATTAAAAAATATGAAAAAATTCGTAGAGGTTGGTATGATGAGTAAAAATGTCCACTTAAAAAATAAATGAAAAAAGCATTATATTCATCAAGATAGAAAAATGAAAAATAGCATTTGTTGTATGTTTTTTATGTTCTGACCAATTTCAAAGGATTTATGAAGTGAAATTTAATGGTAACCTTTACTTATCAATAATATTACAAGAAAGTGGATTTTTGCCTTTTAAAGGACCACATTTAATCAAGAATATTAATTAAGAAGAAGTAAATATCTTCACAGGCGGTTGGTACTTAACAACCGTCTGAAAATATGTTTATCTCAGGCGGGTATTACTTAACAACCGCCTGGGATAATGCCCGATACTGTTCTTCAGTTTCCTTATCCCTTGCTTCTTTTTTATTTAGATTCCAATATAAATACTAAAACATGTTTATATTCTACAAATTGTGTCCAAATTCGATGATTCTTTCTTCTACATTTGTATAAAATTAACATCTACCACCTGAACAAAATATTTTTAAAACTTGTATAGCTGACATTGTAATGTTTTGGTAAATATCAAATTAATTTCTACTCACATATTATTCAGATTTGTGTATCTCATAAAAAAAAGTTCCTTCACTCAAAATTGTTGGCATGAACATATTTGTATAATTTATACATGTATGAATTTTTTTAATTTTTTTAAAAGCATTCCAACACGTCAAACTTCAAATTATCCACCATTCTAACTAAATGCTCATATTCATATGAGATATTCATCAAATTATGAACACACATTGATTCAAAAAAATTTAAAAAAATATGAAAAAATTCGTAGAGGTTGGTATGATGAGTAAAAATGTCCACTGAAAAAATAAATGAAAAAAGCATTATATTCATCAAGATAGAAAAATGAAAAATAGCATTTGTTGTATGTTTTTTATGTTCTGACCAATTTCAAAGGATTTATGAAGTGAAATTTAATGGTAATCTTTACTTATCAATAATATTACAAGAAAGTGGATTTTTTGCCTTTTAAAGGACCACATTTAATCAAGAATATTAATTAAGAAGAAGTAAATATCTTCACAGGCGGTTGGTACTTAACAACCGTCTGAAAATATGTTTATCTCAGGCGCGTATTACTCAACAACCGCCTGGGATAATGTCCGATACTGTTCTTCAGTTTCCTTATCCCTTGCTTCTTTATTATTTAGATTCCAATATAAATACTCAAACATGTTTAGATTCTGCAAATTGTGTCCAAATTTGATGATTATTTCTTCTACATTTGTATAAAATTAACATCTACCACCTGAACAAAATATTTTTAAAACTTGTATAGCTGACATTGTAATGTTTTGGTAAATATCAAATTAATTTATACTCACATATTATTCACATTTGTGTATCTCATAAAAAAATTTCCTTCACTCAAAATTGTTGGTATGAACATATTTGTATAATTTATACATGTATGAATTTTTTTTAATTTTTTTAAAAGCATTACAACATGTCAAACTTCAAATTATCCACCATTCTAACTAAATGCTCATATTCATATGAGGCATTCATCAAATTATGAACACACATTGATTCAAAAAAAATTTAAAAAATATGAAAAAATTCGTAGAGGTTGGTATGATGAATAAAAATGTCCACTGAAAAAATAAATGAAAAAAGCATTATATTCATCAAGATAGAAAAATGAAAAATAGCATTTGTTGTATGTTTTTATGTTCTGACCAACTTCAAAGGATTTATGAAGTGAAATTTAATGGTAACCTTTACTTATCAATAATATTACAATAAAGTGGATTTTTGCCTTTTTAAAGGACCACATTTAATCAAGAATATTAATTAAGAAGAAGTAAATATCTTCACAGGCGGTTGGTGCTTACCAACCGCGTGAGAATATACTTACCAACCGCCTGAGATAATCTTCTTCTCAGACGTGAAATTTTAATTAACGATGAACACACTACATATTCATTCATTCACACAGTTGAAGAACACACAAGATACTTATTAATTAACAATATTCAATCACACATCTCACAAAAGAACACACAAGATGCACAATATTTACACAAGAACACACAAGAACACACAAGATACACAAGTAATATTCAATCACATAGATGAAAAAAGATAGATTTCATTCATTAACAATATTTACAAAACAGAAGCAACTAAAAACAACAAAAAGAAAAACTAATTAAATCTGACTCCTACTCCTACTCCTCTTCCTCCTCCTCCTCCTCGTCCTCCGGCGGCGACTCCGGCACCAGTGCAACAGGAGACAGGGCCGGCTGCACCGGCTGCACCGGCTGCACAGGCGGTGCAACCCCGAGGTTGCTAGCCGTCGCCTCCACCAGCGTTCTACGGCCCTCAGAGCCAAGAACCTGGGCCATCGCCGCGAACAGAATGTCGAGACGATCAGCCACCCCCGTGAGGGCGTAGAGGTAGTGGCCCATGGTACCCATTCCAGTATACTTTGGAAGGGTACCCAGCCCCATGGCACTCATGGCGCGAGACGTATTGTTGTACGCCTCTCGCGCCATGAGGAGGCACTGCTCGGTGTTGATCTTCTCGGGGGAGCTGCAACATAGTTTCTTGCAAGGTGGCTCCCTTGGAGGGCTTGGCGGCGGAAGGTCGGCCATTGTGGTGTTGGGTCGTCGGAGCGGAGGAAGACGAAGAAAACAAGAGGATTCAAAGTGAGCGATGCGCTTGTGAGCGATAGCGCGTCTTTAAGGCCGCGCGGAGTGGAAAAGAAAGGTCGCGCCTCGGGGAAAAGAAAGGTCGCGCACGCGTGACATTGTCACTGACGTGTGGGACCGGGTCCACATGTCAGTGACCGCTGATTAAGTCAGGGGATCCTCATCCCAGTTGGTGAGGGGTCTTTATGTAGGCGTTCATCAAATTAAGAAGAAGTAAATATCTTCATAGGCCCATGTTTAACTCAGGCAGGTGTTACTAACCAACCGTCTGAGATAATTGTATCTTCTCAGGCGGTTGGTAAATAAAATCCGACTGAGGTAAGAATCTTCTCTGACAGTCGGTACTTAAAATCCGCCTGAGAAAATGTGAGTCTATATATACCCCTCGGCAGCATTGGAAAAACCTAACCCGGGCGAAACACTTAGACGCCGTTAGGCTGCCAAAATTTCGTTTGCCGCCAAGTGTTCGCCCTTGTCACTTCCAGGTACGCCACCGAGCTTCGCCGTCGCCGAGCTTCACCGTCACCGCCGAGCTTCGCCGTCGCCGCTGAGCTTCGCCGTCGCCGCCGAGATTTGCCCTCCTCACTTCCAGGTACGCCGAGCGAAGCCATTTCCGTCGCCGCTGAGCTTCAAGGTAAACCCTAAACCCTTCGACCTTCCATCCTCCTTCGCTGTGTCGCCTCCCTCCCCGCCCTCACTGCCGCCTTGCATATCCTTGGTTAGGGTTCGGGAATTAGAAAATGGTAGGCATCCTTGGTTAGGGTTCGGTGGAATTCGAAAAACTGTCAAGTTCGGTGGCATCTTTAGTTAGGGTTCGGTGGGGCAAGATTTATGTGGATGGTTATATCACAATAAATTGGTAGTTGGTTTTGTGTGTCTGAAACTGTGAAATCAGTAGCATTTCATCTTCTGGTACTTTGCAGAGATAAAACTGTCAAGTTTGAATGAATAGGAGTTACTCCCTCCGTCGTGGATGGTTATATCATGATAAATTGGTAGTTGGTTCTGTGTGTCTGAAACTATTCTGACACATTAGTGGTAAACATGATTCTAGACTCTAGTAACAGCAGCATATTCCCTATTTCTGTCATCGGCCTTGCATATGCCACATAATTCTCTATTAGGGGCAAGATTTAGCTATATTTGGTTAAGTTGACCAAATTTGGCTAATTTTGGCTAAGTTACATTAGATATAGTTATACTTGACTAATTTTGACTAAGTTATGCTATATTTAGCTATATTTGGCTACTTTTGCTTAGAGTTAGCTATGCTAGACTATGTTTGGCTATGTTTGCTTTTATTTCTCTAAGTTTCATTTGAGCAATTGTAGCTAATCTGTGCTACCAAAGATGTCTGCACTTGTGGCTCCATCAGCTTCATTTGAGCAATTGTACCTAATCTGAGCTA
Source organism: Tuctoria greenei (assembly GCA_036927565.1). Lineage (NCBI taxonomy): Eukaryota > Viridiplantae > Streptophyta > Magnoliopsida > Poales > Poaceae > Tuctoria > Tuctoria greenei. The sequence goes on from JAYESD010000008.1 coordinate 107,157,129, forward strand.
CCAAAGTTATGCTATATTTAGCTCTGAAGCCAAACAAGTTGCTGGCCAACTCATTTGTGATGCCAGGAGCATCCTCACGCCCATATCTAGGTACCACTAGGTGTGGCGATGGAGTCTGAGCATATGATGCCGATCTCTATGATACAAGAATTTAGTTAGACCTATATAACTTCAAAAATGTGTTTTGGCTAAATTTACTTAATTGAGCCAAAATTGAGAAAATTTGTTTTAAATATGACCAAATTTAGTTATGCCATTTATTAGATTTTTTGTCTTATTAGATCTAGCATGTAAAGCCCTAAGAAGACTGGTCCTGATAGTAACAACAAAGAAGACAATATGGAGTTTACTGACTCCAGCAGTTCAGGCTCCTATCACAATCCTTCGGATCCTTTTCCGAATATAAAAATTAAAAAGACTTCAGTGGATCTAGACCCGGAATGATCCTGCCGACGAGGTATGGATCACGAATCTTAACTTCAGCAGTTCAAGTTAATGTTGGTTGTCAAGTATACGAAGTCTTATAATTTTTTTCTACCTAGATTAATCTCGAAGACAATGAGGTGACATCGGCTCCTAAAACCGCAGAAGGTTCACCAATGGATGAATCCTCAGCTTCACTCAAGCGGAAACGAGGGCAACGAGGTCCCAATAAGGGTCCATTGGACCGCATCATGTACATAACAAGGGTCGGTCCAGGTGGGCTTCCCCAAGAACCACTGGATTCAGTTACCAAGTACCGTAATGCATGCGGTTTTCTTGTTAGGGAGGTTGTGCTGATCACAACCGAGAATTGGAGGAAATTACCCGAGCAGACCAAGAATGAGTTGCGGGAAAAGATAAAGAAACAATTCAAGTTCCCGAAAGGCACAGAAGAAGCTGTAAAGAAAGCAACATTGGTCTCTTGCGGCAAGAAGTTTCGATGCTGGAAGAGTGAAATGAATGCTTATGTTAAGGCCAATAAGGTCCCTAGCCCGAGGAAGATGGGAAAAATCACACAAGCTCAGTGGCAAGAGTTTGTTCGTCAAAAGAGCACACCTGATGCTAAAGCTCTAAGTGCAACTAGGTCAGAGCTTGCAAAAAAGTACAAATACCATCATCGCTTGGGGTCTGCCGGATATGCCCCCAAAGTCCAGAAATGGAATAAGATAATAGATGAAATTCTTAGTAAGGGCAATCCTCACCCATTAGAAGGGTGCGATGAGCGAACTCAACGCTGGGTCTTTGCTCGGTCAGGTTTGACCAGCGAGGGCAAACTTGAAAAGCCCGACTCTCTGAATGAAGTAGAGGAAAAAATGAAAGAAGTAATTGAAAAGCAACAGAAGGGTCTCTTCAAGCCGAAGAGGGAGAATGACCAACTTACCGCTATCTTAGGAAACCCTGAACACAGCAGATGGGTTCGAGCGGTCTCTTCTCAAATGTCTTGGCTAGATGGTTTCCCTAAAGATAAAGACACATATAGAAGAAGTGATAAGTTTAAGAAAACACTTGATGACACGATTGCTCAAAAGGTCAAAGAAAATATGCAAGAAATAATGGAACAACTTAGACAATCAGGACAATTAGTGGCACCGAGTACAATGATGGTTCCAGTGCAAAAGGAGCAATTAGTATCTCCAACTGCCTACCCTAGCAGCGTTGGTTCCGTGCCAGGCTCAGGGTCAGCCCATAAGTTCCATGTCGATGATATTGCTAACGACAAATCTTGTCATCTTCTTGTCCCGATAGGCAGAGCAGGGAACAAAACCAAACAGGTTGCCACTGCTATGGCAAAGCCTGATCGTGACTTCAACGGGAATCCACTTCCGTTATATTATTCTGTGGTGCAAGTTCTTCAGATCGTTGATAATGATTATGAAGATTATGAAATAGACCACGTCACACCTGAGGGGATCGCGACTCTGGGGCAGGCTATCAACCAATTAATCCTTTGGCACTGACGCGATATCGTGTTGGACGATGAGCCAATTTCTAGCCCCGTCGCATCTGCAAATACTGCAACCCCATCTTCTAAGGAGAAAGTGCATGAAGATCCACTCCCAGTCCGGCAAGATCCACTCCGCCTATGTCTGAGCAAGGATGATATCCAAGAGAAACAAGTTGGACAACAACTTCAAGCAGTACCAGAGCAAGCTGTTGCTAGTAAAGAGCAACTAGTTGAGCAACAGCTTGAAGTAGTACTAGAGCCAGCTGCTGGGAGTAAAGAGCAATCAGTTGAACAACAGGTTCAACAACAAGCTAGTGTCCAACTTCCGACGACTACTCCTCGATCATCAGTGCCTGTCAAAGTTAGCTCATACGAAAATAAGAAACCTTCATCAGAAGTGTCAAAGTATTTGGAAGCTATGAAGGAAAATATTAGAAAATCGAGTGCATCTCGTTCTTCTCATGAGCCAACATTAGAAGATATCGAGGAGTGGGAAGAAGACGGTGTCATGTATAATCGGCGGACGGCTTTAGTTAAACCAGGAGTTCCAATATACAAGCTTGAGGATGTTCCTCCTAAATTTGAGAATGGGAAGCCGTTCATGACATCTGTACAACTTAGCAAACAACCCGTCCAGCTCAGAAGAATGCATGAGTGGTACATCACTGCCAGCACAAAATTTGGTCTTAATTGCGTCACATTTCGTATTCCAAAAGAAGCATTCTGGAGCACTGGAGTAGATAAACGAGTCATTTTATTTGAAGAGCTGCTTTCCCTTTTCCATCGGGGACTGCTAGATATCAACCAGATGCTCGTCTGGTGCTTGTAAGTGCTCTAATATTTTGTATTTGCTTTTCTTACTACACGCATACGCATTTCATGAGATTATAACAATTCTGGACTTCTTCAATAGGATGCAATACATGGATAATGTAAAGTTGGCGCGCAAGACAGGTATCCGTGACCCTATTAGGATTGCAAAGTCGCTATTCGACGTCCAGGCGAATCGAGAATCAAGCCAGTACAAACACATGAAAAAAAAAAGATTTTGAAAGAGCAATTGCAAAACTTAAGAAGGATAGAAAGGCAGAAGTTGTAGCTTACATAGGACATGCGATGTTTAACTTTGTTAGAGACGGCAAGGACCTCGTAAAGGCTCCATACCACTTCGAGTAAGTTCGACACATGAAATTGAAATAGCAATTATTGGTAATTGTTAACACGTGTGTTTGCATGTTTGCAGTAATCACTACATAATGATCTTCATCAAGCCAACGCACGGAATGGCTACAGTCTTGGACTCGGCCGATTACCCACCAGATCATTACAAAGATTTCCTTTCCATTTTGAAAAAGTACGTTTTTTCAATAATTTTAATTTACGCACATTTAGAATGTGTTGACAAGTTTTATATGACATTTCTTGTATTATAGCGCTTGACAGTTTTACGCGGAGCTTGGCGGTCAGAGACCTCCTAATACGAATGCATTGGACATTAAAACGTATTATGCTTGTCCGAAGCAGCCTGCTGGGAGTGTCTTATGCGGGTATTATGTATGCGAGCATCTTCGGACCGCCGCCGTATATAGAGTCAATCGTGAGGATGTAAGTTATCCTTAATGTCGATACCTTATTTTCTTACTTTTGTGTTTCATTTTCATTGTAACTAGCATAGTTTAATGCTTATATTCTCTGCTGTTCAATATTACCAGAAACATTATTTTCATATTTTGATTCCAACTTCAAAATTCAATTGCTCATAGTACAACTGCTCCAAAAATACCTACTAAATTCTTTTATACACTCACTTTGATCTATACTTTGAGATTGTTCAAACCAACACATTATAAACCTTGTTATGTGTTATATTGCAGCACAAGAAGAATCTGAACGAAGAATGGCCGGTTTGTAGAAGTATTCCTGATGGAGGAGCCGACAGGATTGCTTCTGAACTCTGTTAGTTCATTCGTCGTGAAATTTTGTACAAAAAGGGGAAGTTCTTTGATAAGAATGGTTCAGCAGCTGATGTGCCAGAACTTTGCGACTATGCCAATATAAACAGTTTTTAGTGAAAACATGTAAACTTTGAGATGAATTGTATCTGTAACTTGTACATATGTATATTGTTTTAGTGAAATTGACTTCTGTGATGATAATATTGTTGACTTTTGTTCTGTGATGATATTGTTGTTTTTTGTTCTGTGATTATATTGAATTGACCTGGAAATTAGAAATAACAGTAGTAGTACTGCATGACTGTGAAAAACAATTATCACAGGCGGCTAGATACAAGTAAAGAAACATCTGTGATAACCTAATTTTCACAGGCGGTGTCTGTTATGGTAGAAACCGGCTGCGTTAAAGGGTCTTCACAGACAGCTGATATAGGTAAACTCCGTCTGTGATAACACCATTATCATAGATGGGTTAGTTATGCTTCAATAACCGTCTGTAAAGACACATTATCATTGACGGTTAGTTATGCTTCAACACCCGTCTGTGAAGACACATTATCATAGACGGTTAGTTATGCTTCAAAATCCGCCTGTGAAGACACATTATCATAGACGGTTAGTTATGCTTCAAAACCCGCCTTTGAAGACACATTATTATTGGCGGTTAGTTATGCTTCAATACTCGTCTGTGAAGACTCACTATCATAGGCGGTTAGTTATGCTTCAATAACCGTCCGTGATAAGACATTTATCACATGCGGTTATATATGCTGCACGACCCGCCTGTGATAAAGTATTTTCACAGGCAGCTATTCTAAGTAAAGAGCTGCCTATGATAACCTGTCTTCACAGGCGGCTAGCCTAAGTGAAGAACCGCCTATGATAATGTGTCTTCATAGGCGGTTTCACTTCTCTCCCTGTGAAATTGCGGATTATCACAGACTCTTCGTTTCAAGCGGTTTTAAAAGCCGTCTGTGATAATAGGTTTGGAGCCGCCTGTGATGAGGCTCATTGTAGTAGTGTGATGAAGAAATTTGATGATCTATTCCACTTTCAGCAAAAAAGTGATCAAAAGATTGATTTTTAAATTCAGTTCTGTTGTAACTTCTAATTACTTTTAAAGATCTGGGTGTTCAATTGATAATCTAAGAAATAAAGTTCTAAAGTGACTAAAAGATTCATTCTTAGATGCCATAAAGTAAACCCAAGAGTATCTAGAACAATAATCAACAATCACAAGAATATACCATTTACATCCGATGGATTCAACACGTGAAGGTCCTATGGTGTCAGGGTGCAAAAGTTGACCCGGTTTAGTTGTCATGATCATTGTGAGAGGAGTATGTGAACCTGCAACCATCTTAGCATATCTACAAGAACAGCACATAATTTCTTTGTCCCCTTTAAGCTTAGGCAGCCCACATATGCGATCAAGAGAACTAACACGCGTTAGATGATCAAAGCCTACATGACCAAGTCTACGATGCCAAAAATATAAGTCATTTGAATCATTAGCAACTAGACACCTATGCTTAGACGAAGACATATCAAAAATAGCTTTAAAAACTCTTCCAAATCGAGACATGTTAAAAATAAGCTCACTATTTGAATTTATAACTTTGCAGCAATTTTTAGTAAAAATAATTTCCAGATTTTCATCTGGCACTTGTGAAATAGAAAGCAAGTTGTATTTCAAATTTTTAACAAGTGCCACATCCTTCAAAGTGTAGTAATCATTTACTCTAACCGGACCCTTAGCAATTATAGGAGTTGAAGAATTATCGACAAAAGTAACATTCTCTACATGTGACACAAAAGAGAGCGAGGATAACCATTATTTGTTATCGGTCATGTGGCGTGAGGAACCTGAATCCACAATCCAAATGTTCTCCTTCCTCAAGCGTGTAACCTACATAGAAGCACAATACGTCGATGACTCAATACTGGGGTTATCAAAAGGCATTTAGGAATCCAGTACTGAGTCACACGACGTCTAGCAGGAATAACACGCGAAAGCTGAGATAAAAAACAGGTTTATGAGCCAAAGCTTTAGGATTTTTGTACCCAACTACTGTCCTACGAGATGTTACATGTGTAGCATGAAAAAGAGTAGGTTTGGGAGCAAACTTTGCATGTTTTTGACTCATTACAGCAGATTGCATGTTCCTATCATTCGGTTTAGCAAGTGCAACAAATTTTGCATGAAAGTTATGAGATCTAGCAATCATTCTTTCCTTTTTCTGTTGTTTAGCTTGTCTATAACAAAAATCTCTGACATGACCATCTCTACTACAGTAGGTACAATAAAATTTAACTTTGTGTTCATGTCTAGATGAGCAAGCAACATTTTTATTTGAAACTGAATGTGACCACACTTCTGAAGATTTAAAAACCACCTCTCTTGATTTAGGAACTATTTTAATCAAACCACTTCCTAATGACTTTAAAATTTTAGGTGGATGTGCCTTAGCATGAGCATGAGAATCAAAACCTAGTAGAGATTTGTAGTGATTTCGAGAACCTAGTAGAGAGAAGTTCTAACTCCTCCTCTGGAAACTCCTCAATCTGCTCAAGGGTTAGAGAGGATAGCAAAGCAAGTGTACCACAAGATGAAGATTGACCGGAGCTAGGCATGTCACGTTGAGAAACAAAAGCAATAGACTTGTTGGGGTTCTTACGTGATATTATGTCATTTTCATGAGTTTTCAATTTAGAATAAAGAACATCTAATGTAAGTGTACTCATGATAGTAGATTCACGAATAGATGTGACTTTCATCTCCCAAAATGACATTTCTAATGCACTTAGTAATTGCCTAGCATTTTCAGCATCTGAAAATTTAACATTGATACTTCGCAAGTTGCTGATAATTTTGTTAAGGCGAGCAAAGAGATCGTCGACGGAATCACCTGGTTGCATCTCAAAGCGCATGTATTCCTTTTTGAACATGTCTTGCCCTACCTCCTTGATGGTGTTGGATCCTTCACGGTAGTCGCAGAGTGCTTTCCACACATCATATGCAGATCGGAGGTGTGCAACTCGATCGAAGTAACCTTGAGTCAATCCTTGTATGATCAAGTTCTGAGCCTTGTTGATGTTGTGGACATCTCTCATGTTCATGCCATGACTTGATCGTTTGGCGGCACACCATAAGGCTTGTACACTTTTTCCCATATGCCTAAGCCTTGCGCCTGGATGAAAGCCTCCATACGTGCCTTCCAAACCTGAAAATCGATGCCACTAAACACACAAGGTTTTGCAGAGTATTTCTCCATGTTGATTAGTCAAAACACATGCAAATCACAAAGATTGGAGCACCATTGCTCTGATACCAATATTAGGATCAAAGAGCACATGAAAAGCTACCAGAGGGTGGTGAATGGTAGATTTAAATCTTTTTTAGCGGAAGCAACGAAAACCCCTCGGCAGAAAGATGATATGTTAAAGAAATCATGTGTGAGACTAATCTGAACGTGTTTCACCATGAAAAAGTGATAGACATCAGAGAGAATCAAGGCCAGAAGACGACACAACAAGAATAACTCAAATCTGTTGAGAGAAACTCAAGATACGATCGAAAAATCGAACAAAGGTCAATCTATTCTACCGAGTAAAAAACAGATCTGCAATACTGCAAAGAAACTCGTGTAGATCAAAAACCACAAATCCAATGACCGTGAAATTTTGACAGATGATATATAATCAAGTTTTGGAGACAACCCAAAATTAATCACGTCAATTAGATCTATAAAACTCGAGTTATGATAAAATCACCGAAGCAAGGTAGTGCTGTGCAGAAACTCAACGAGAAAGACTTGAAGAAAACAAGTCGGACGAACAAGGCACAAAAATTCCTTTCAACTATGAATTTTATTGAATAGAACACAAGAGGAACATCTCCAATGTCGTGCACCACGAGCTCTAATCCTACTCAGTTCACATATCGAAACTTTCCATAACTGCTCAAGACTCTTCTATACGGAGATAGAAGCAATCTTAAGACTTCCAAACATCCCACATTCCTTAAAAAAATCAAATTCGTGACCCACACAAATCTCTAACATAACCAGCTCAAATCTTTCCATATTTGAGTCAAACCTGACTTAGCCGCAGCCTGAGTTCATAACCTAGTCGGTTGGACCTTTCCGACCAATTTTTTATGTCTACATCTCTTCATCACGCCTTAGAACCATGTAGCCACGTCCATGCACTCCTTGCACACATGCAAACATCTTTCAATGACGTCCATGATACCTTCATATGCATTGTTCTTGATTCATACATGCTGCACGACCTCTCGATCAACTCAACCACGATTCCTTCTGAACTTGGTTGTTGAACCTCATGTTTTCCCAAAGACTAGTTCAATGGACCCCGTCACCAGTCATGTATTGAACTCAAGCAACACCTGCACATGAACAAACAACCAATTCTTGCGAGCCCGAGTACACGACTTGACTCAAGTTAGTTCCGAACACAACACCTTAAGTGAGCACCTCACATAAGCATGTTGCAAATCATAGCAAAACGATATCAGCCATATCAACCAAAACCCACTAGAAACTTAGAAAATGAATACTAAGAAATCCTTCGAAGAATATAAAGCAAGTTCGAAACATTTCATATTAAAAGCAGGAACATTGCGATCAAGCTCCGAATCTTGCGAAAGCTAACTGGAGCTTGAGCTGGAGCTTATTAAAGCTAGTACAACCTAGCACCGGAGCTTACCAAAGATAGTATAACCTAGCGACAGAGCTTAGCAAAGCTAGTACAACCTAGCGCTGGAGCTTACGAAAGCTAGTACAACATAGCGCCGGAGCATACCAAAACTAGTACAACCTAGCAAAACATATTCGAGCCTAACAAAGATATGTCGGAGCTAAAGACAAAGCTCACCGGAGCTACCCAAAAACATGTTGGACCTTAACAAAGCAAGTCAGACCTATTGTTGGACCTTGCAAAAGCTCAGAGCTAGAGTCGGACCTTGCTAAAAGTGGTTTTTTGGCAGAATTTTAGAACTTATATCATCAGAACCAATGTATTCAGTACAAGCCAATGTATTCAACACACATAAGTCTCACATTTTAAATTACTAGTCATGGAAAAAACTACAGAATGTAAAGAACGATTAATGTAGTAAGAACTTTCAGCATGTAAAAGGACACAAAGTCATATATGTATGAACCACTTATGCTCATATATTCTTTTTTAATTTCAGATTCACACATACACTTCTCAAGTTGCAAAACTCTCCCTCAATTTAGGCCATGAGGAGGCATAACCCCTATTTCACCATGAGGAATGAAAAACGAGTGAAATCCAAAGGTTTTGTGAAAATATCAGCCAATTGTTGTTCGGTGTCTACATAATGAAGCACAATGTTTCCCTTTTTAACATTATAATAGAGAAAGTGATACCTAATGTCAATGTGCTTTGTTCTAGGGTTTTGCACGGGGTTTTTAGCAATGCAAATGGTACTAGTGTTGTCACAAAACTGTGGAACACTATATAAATCAACTACATAGTCCTTAAGTGTTTGAAAATCTATAAAATTTATGAGAAAGCGCGAGCAGTAGCTACATATTCAGATTGGGCTATGGATTGTGCAACTGAATTTTATTTTTTAGAGGACCAATCAACAAGTGAATTACTAAGAAAATGACAAGAACCCAAATAAATTTTCCTATCGATCCCACAACGCCTGAAATCAGCTTTGAAAAATCTTTCAAACAAACGATTGAGGAAGACAGAATAAAAATACTAAATTCCATGTAAATACCTGAGAATCCTTTTGATGGCATAATGATATGAAGCGTGTGGGGAAGCCTGAAATTTTGCGCCAAAACATACGCTAAATTGTATATCCGGTCTTGATGCCTTGAGGTACAAAAGTGATCCAATAATGCTTCAATATTCTTTTTTATCAATGGATTGACCGTCTTCATCAAGTTCAAGTGTCGCTATTGTTCCCATTGGTGTCCGAAGCGGCTTGTTGTTCTCCATGTTGGCCTAAGGATATCTTTCGTGTACTTTGTTTGATGCACAAAGGTTCCCTCCTTAGTTTGCTCGATTTGTAGTCCTAAAAAAAGTATGTGAGTTCTCCTATCGTACTCATCTCAAATTCTGGACTCATCATAGCTGAAAACTTGGACACAAGATTATGAGAAGCACAACCAAAGATAATATCATCCACGTACACTTGAACGAATAATGAGTCATTGCGATGCTTAAGCACAAAAGGAGTTTATTTACTTTGCCCATGGTAAACCCCTTTTCAAGTAAAAATGATTTTAACCTATCGTACCATGCTCTAGGGGCTTATTTAAGACCATACAAAGCTTTGGACAGTTTGTAAACATCATTAGGAAAATAGGGATTTTCATAATGGGGTGGTTGCTTAACATAAACCACCTCATCTTTGCAGCAATTGAGAAAAGCACTTTTCACATCCATTTGTTATAATTTGAAACCTTTAGATGCAGAATAAGCTAGTAAAATTCTTATGGCTTCTAATGTAGCAAAAGGAGCAACAATTTTATCAAAATCTAGACCTTTGACTTGTGTGAAACCTTGAGCAACCAACCTAGCCTTATTCCTAACCACGACCCCATCTTCATTTTGTTTATTTTTAAACACCCATTTTGTTCCAATTAATGTGTGATCATGAAGTGGAGGTACAAATTTCCAAACATTATTTCTTTCGAAATTTTCTAACTCTTCTTGCATGGAAATAATGCAATATTCACTAGTGAGTGCGTGTGATATATCTTTGAGTTCAAAAGAAGCAACAAAAGCAGAATGAGCGTGAGAGTTTGGATAGAAAAACCTGGACCGTGTGACTCATTCGTATAAGCTTCCAATAATTTGTTGTGGAAGATGACTTTTGAGGATCCGAAGGGGAGTAGACACTTCATAAACTTCTTCTTCATGTTCATCACAAATCGATGAGCTTGTGACCTGACGACAATTTTGACTAGCAATGGTAATCAGCTGAATTTTCAAGTAGTGGCACCACTTTTTCCTCATCTTGAATGAAAATACTCTCCTCTTGCGGATATGCATCTTGACCTGCAATATTGGAGCTAGTACCCGTGCTAGCTTCATCAAAAGAAAACTCACAAGTCAGCACAATTTTTATAGTATCAATTAAAAGCACACTGTAGCGTCTAGTATGAGATGGATAACCAAGAAACATGCCATCAATAGATCTAAATTCAAATTTATCAAGATCACCATATTTCTTAACAAAGCATTTGCAACCACATACCCTAAAGTGTGTGACACTAGGCCTATGTCCAAACTGCAGCTCACATGGGTTTTTCCTAGCATGGCACGCAGGAAAACTCGATTTGAGACATAACAAGAAGTTGCAATTAAATTAGCCCGAAATTTCCTAGGAGTTTTATATTCACCAAGCATAGTCCTAGCCATCTGACTAAGGTTCTATTCTTTCTCTCTTTGACACCATTTTGTTGAGTTTATCAAGTGTGAAGGTGTGCACACTTTTGAAGGTGAACAATTGTTCATATGAGTTCACAAGAGGAACAAGAGCCATCACTTGGAATCAAAGATTTGAGCAAATTAATTTCAGATTCTGGTGATTCAATTTTAACGACATTGTCCTAAGTTTGTTTTCCTTTTTCTTAATTAGAGCAGCAGTACGAAAAAGACCATCGACAAGTTCTTCATATAAGTTGTTTACCTCATCATTATTGTTAATCCCTTCGACCTCCTCCATACTTGAACTTGTGTTGTCCGCCATGAAACACATAGTTGCCAAATTGTCATCATCTTCATCGCTTCTGGAATCCACATCGCACGAGTCCTTATCTAGGAGTGCGGAGAGAATGTGTTCCATTATTTGCTGTTTTGTGCAAGTCTTCCTTTTCTTGTTGTTGTTGTCAGAAGAGAACTTGAACTTATTTTGCTTTTCATCACGGGTAGAAGGACCTGAAAGGTTAGGACAATCTGAACAAAAATGTCTGGTATTTCTACTTTCAAAGCATCGTTGAGAACCACCACTTCCTCTCCTTTTAGTTCTCACATTTTACAATGCTTTTGAGAACCGACTAGAGAGAAGTACTAGCTCCTCCTCTGGAAATTCTTCAATATATTCAAGGGTTAGAGAAGACAACAAAGAAAGTGTACCACATGATGAAAATAGACTAGAAGTAGGCATGTCACGTTGTGAAACGAATGCAAGAGACTTGTTGGGATTTTTCCGTGATAAAATGTCAAGTTCATGAGTTTTTAACTTGAAATATAGCACATATAATGTAAGTGTAGTCATGACAGTTTATAGACAAATAGATGTAACTATCATCTACCAAATTGACATATTAGATGCACTTAACAATTACCTAGCTTTTTCAGCCTCTAAAAATTTAACATTGACACTATGCAAGATGCCAAGAATTTTATTAAAGTGAGCAAAAAGATCATTGATCGACTCACCGAGTTGCATCTCGATGCACATGTAATCTTTATGGAACATGCCTTGTCGTACCTCCTTGATCATATTGGTGCCTTCATGGTAGTCGCATAGTGCTTTCTACACATCATACATAGACCAGAGGTGTGCAACATGATCGAAGTCGCTTTGAGTCAATCCTAGTATAATCAGGTTGCACGCCTTGTTGTTGTTGTTGATGTATCTCATGGTTGCAGCCGTAACTTGATGGTTTGAAGGCATGACAAAGAGCTTGAAGATGTTTTCCTATACGGTGAACCTTTGTGCCTATATGTAAGCATCCATGCGAGCCTTCCAAACCAGAAAATCAACGTCATGGAACACACAAGGTTTCGCAGAGTATTTCATAATCTTGATCAGTCAAAAATACATGAAAATCACAAATGTTAGAGCACCGTGGCTCGGATACCAATTGTAGAATTGAAGAGCATGTGAAAAGCTACCAGAGAGGGTGAATAGTAGATTTAAAACTTTTTTAGCGACGGCAACAAAAACTCCTCAGCAAAAAATTAGCCCGATAAAGAAATCATGTGTGCAAGTGTTTCCAATGTGTTCAAAACATGAGGAATCATTGTAGACCATAGAGAATCATGTCACAAAGACACGACAACAAGAATCATGAGAAAACATCTAGCAAAACTCAACTTATGACCAAAACCTGATCAAAGGTCAATTTGTTCTAACAAAGAGCAAACAGAATTGCTACATTGCAAAAAAAACCGTGTAATGCAAGAACCATACTCCAATGACCGTGAAATTTTCACAGATGATAAAGTATTGAGTTGTGAAGACAACAAAAAATAAATCACGTCAATTGGATATGTAAAATGCCAGTTACGATCAAAACACCGAAGAAGGGTCGGACAACGCAGAAATTTGACGAGAAAGACTTGACGAAAACAAGTTGGACGAACAAGGCACAAAAGCACCTCTAAACTACAAATTTTATTCACCAAAGACACAAGTGGAACGGCCCAATGTTGTGGACCACAAGATCTGGCCTCCCTTGCTTATATAACCAGCCCTTGGGCCAACCCAATCGTAACTAGGACTCCTACTCCTACTAAGTTTCAACCGAAACATTTCATAATTGCTCAAGACCCTTCCATACGTAAGTAGAAGAAATATTAAGACTTCCAAACACCTTATAAACATCCTAAACATTCCTAAAGCAACCCAACTTCGTGACTCACACGAAACCTAACCAAAACAAACTCAAAAACTTTCCATAAACAAACCATAACCACCTTAGCCGTAGCCTGAGGCATAATCCAGCTGGTTGGACCTTTCTGGCCACATCTTCATGTCTATATCTCTTCATCACGCCTTGGAAAAATGTTGCCACATCAATGCACCCTTTCCACACGTGCAAACACTTTCCAATGACATCCACGATATCTTCATATGCATTGTTCTTGACCCAAACATGTTGCGTGACCTTCTGATCATCTCAACAACAATTTCTCCCGAACTTTGTTGTTGAACCTCATATTCTTGCTAAGACTAGTTCAATGGATCCCATCACCAGCCATGTCTTCACCTCAAGCAACACCTGCACTTGAACAGACAATAAATTCTTCGAAGCACAAGTCCTCGACTTGACTAACTTTAGAATGTAAACAAGAACACCTTACGTGAGCACCTCACATAAACATGTTGCAAACATCGCAAGATAAAATCCACCCATATCAGCAAAAACACATAAATACATAGTAAATGGATACTAGGAAAATTTACCCGTAAGTGTCAAGCAAGTTTGTAACTGTGAGACCTATGTGTGTTGAATACATTTGCTTGTACTGAATACATTGGCTTTGATGATATAAGTTCTAAAATTCTGCCAAAACACCCTTTTTAGCATGGTCCGACTATAGCTTAGAGCTTCTGCAAGGTCCGACAATAGGTCTGACTTGCTTTGTTTAGGCCCAACATGTTTTTGGGTAGCTCCAGTGAGCTTTGTCTTTAGCCCTGGCATGTCTTTGATAGCTCCCGCATGTCTCTATTATGCTCTGATATGTTTTTTCTAGGTCCGACTTATGTTGGTTAGCTCCGACATGTTTTTCTAGCTTTGGCGCTACGATGTACTAGCTTTGGTAAGCTCTGACACTAGATTGTACAAGCTTTGGTAAGCTCCGGATCAAGCTCCGGTTAGCTTTGGCATGATTCGAAGCTTGATCGCAATGTTCCTCTTTTTATGTGAAATGTTTCGAACTTGCTTTACATTGTTGGAAAGATTGCTTACTATTCATTTGCTATATTTTTGGTGCGTTTTGGTTGATATGGCTGATATCATTTTGCTATGCTTTGCAACATGCTTATGTGAGGGGCTCACGTAAGGTGTTGTGTTCGGAACTAACTTGAGTCAAGTCGCGGACTTAGGCTCGTACAGATTGGTTGTTTATTCAGGTGCAGGTGTTGCTTGAGTTCAAGACATGGCTCGTGACAGGATCCTTTGGACTAGTCTCAGGGAGGAGATGAGGTTCCAACAACCAAATTCAGTAGCAATTGTGGTTTAGCGGGTCAGGAGGTCGTGCAGGATAATTGAATCAAGGGCAGTGCATATGATGGTTACTAGATGTTTAAGGAAGGTGTTCTAACATATGCATGCGGTGCATGACGTGGCAACACGGTTCTAAAGATGGGCTAAGGAAGGAAAGATCTGGTTGGGAGGATCGAATCGTATCGGTTGATGACTTCAGCTACGGCGGAGTCGGTTATGACTCGGTATGGAAAGTATCGAGTTGGTTATGATAGGATTTCATGTGGGTCACGAATTTGAGTTGTTTTAGGAATGTGGGATACGTTCCTAAAGTGTTTGTAAGTCTTATGATTGCTTCTATATGTGAACAGAAGAGTCTTGAGTGGTTATGGAAAGTTTTGATTCATGATTTGAGTAGGATTTGAGTCATTGTTTTAGTTGAGTTAGCCTTCGGGCTGGTTATATGAGCAAAGGAGGCCAGAGCTCATAGTAGATGACTTTTGGGCAGTTCCTCTAGTGTTCTATTGAATAAAATTCATAGTGGAAAGGAACTTTAGTTCCTTGTTCGTCCGACTTGTTCCAGACATGTTTTACTCGTCGAGTTTCTGCACAGCGCTACCTTTTGTCGGTGGTTTTATCATAACTTGAGTTTTACAGATCCAATTGACGTGATTCTTTTTGGGTTGTCTTCACAACTTAATTTCTATCATCTATCAAAATTTCACGGTCATTGGATTTGTGGTTTCTGATCTATACGAGTTTCATTGAAGTGTTCCAAAACTGTTTTTTACTCGATAGAACAGATTGACATTTGTTCGATCTTTTGATCGTAACATGAGTTTCTCTTGACGGATTTGAGTGATTTCTCTTGACTTGATTCTCTCTGATATATATCACTTTTGTCATGGTGAAACACATTTAGATCAGTCTAACACATGATTTCTTTAACAGGTTGTTTTTCTGCCGAAGGGCTTGGGTTTTAATTGTTTCCGCTGCGTAAGATTTTTAAATCTACCATTCACTCCCCCCTCTGGTAGCTTTTCACGTGTTGTCCATCCTACAATTGGTATCAGACCCTCGGTGTTCTAATATTTCTTATTTTCATGTGTTTTTGACTAATCCTCATGGAGAAGTACTCCACAAAACCTTCTGTGTTTGTTGGCATTGATTTTCACGTTTGGAAAGCACGTATGGAAGCTTTTATCCAGGCGCAAAGCTTTCGCATATGGGAAAAGGTATGCAAACCTTATGAAGTGCCACCAAATGATCAAGTTACGGCTACGAACCTACGGGGTGTCCACAACAAAAACAAAGCCGGAAACTTGATCATCCAAGGACTCACTTAGAGCGACTTCGACAGCATTGCACACCTTCAATCTGCATACGTTGTGTGGAGAGCGCTTTGTGACTATCATGAAAGATCCAAAACAACAAGGAGTTGAGTAAAGATATGTTCAAAAAGGAATACATGCATTTTGGTATGCAACCCTGTGAGTCTATCGATGACCTTTTTGCTTGTTTCAATAAAATTCTCAGCAACCCGCGTAGTTTTAATGTTAACTTTTCTGATGTTGAGAATGCTAGGCAACTTCTTAGTGCATTAGACATGTCTATCTGGGAGATGAAAGTTACATCTATTCGTGAATCAACTTTCATGAGTTCTCTTACATTAGATGTGCTTAACTCTAAACTAAAAACTCATGAAATTGACATCTTATCATGTAAAAATCCAAATAAGTCTATTGCATTTGTCTCACAACATGATATTCCTAGCTCTGGCCAATCATCATCTTGCAATACACTAGCTTTGTTGTCCTCACTAACCCTGAAGCAGATCGAGGAATTTCCAGAAGAGGAGTTAGCACTCATCTCTACTAGATCCTCAAAAGCATTTCAAAATGTGAGAACTAGAAGGAGAGGAAGCTTCGGACCTCAGCGCTGCTTTGAATGTGGTAAGATAGGACACTTTTGTACAGAATGCCCTAATCTTTCAGGTCCTTCCAATGAAGAAAGACAGAACAAAGTCAAGACCACATCTGGAAACTCCAACAAGAAAAAGAAGGGTACCATATGACGCAAGATGATAAACAGCTTCATCACTGCACTTCAAGAGCTCAGTTCAAGTGATGTACACTTTGGAAGTGATGAAGATGACTACGATCTTGCCAACTTATGCTTTATGATGGGCAAAACAAGATCAAGATCAAGTAAGGAGGATGTAGAACATAATAGTGACGCGATGTTGTATGTTCTACATGTAATGAAATGTGTGATGCAATTTCTCGTGCAACTATTGTTGTCAAGAAAAAGAACAAAAAACTTAGGGATAATGCTACTAAAATTGAATCACTAGAATCTGAAATCAACCATTTGAAAACCTTAATTCCTAGTGATGATTCATGTCCCTCATGTGACTTAATATATATACAATTGTCCACATTAAGAAGTGCACACTCCTCAACTCTAGATAGACCTAATGAAGAAATTGAAAAGAACAAAAAGTTGTCAGATTTTAATGTTAAACACTTTAAAATGCTTCTTGTTAACAGATGATTTGCATTGTTCTGCATGTGATAATCTTGATAAGAAACTAAAAGATGCAATGAATGAAATTTCCATTTTGAACGATGTTTTACGAACACATGAAGTTAAAAATTGTTCTAACTGCAAACTTAAAGGTAAAGCTTCATGTGAAAACTGCCTAGACTTGTCTAAAAAGCTTGATGACATGAATAGGACACCAGAGCAGTTTAGTAATGGGAATAAGAATCTAGACTTGCTGTTAAATTCTTCTAAACCTTGCAATGATAAAACTAATTTAGGTTTTGATTCCCATGCTTATTCTAAAACACATCCACCATACGTTGTAAAAACATTTGGAAGAGATCTAATCAAAACTATCCCTAAACAAAAGGATGTGACTTTAAATCTGCAGGAGTGCTTTCTAATTTTGTTTCTAATGCTGAATGCTCATCTAGACATGATTAGAAGATTAAATTTCATTGTACTTATTGTGATAAAGATGGTCATGTCGTAGATTTCTGTTATAGACTAGCTAAACAAATTTAAAAGGATAAAACGTCTGCTAGATCTCATAACATTCATGATAAATTTTCTATGCATGCTAAACTTAAAATTAGAAACATGCAACCTGCTTTAATGAGTCAAAAATTTGCAAAGGTAGCATCCGGACCTTCTGGTAAGAAATCTGCAAAGGCAGCTCCAGTAGTTCCGATGGCTCCGAGACCTCTCGGACCTTCTGTTGTTCCCTCCGGAACTTCAGTTTTTGCACCCAGAGCTTCATCCTTTTCCCTTGGAACTTCTACGTTCACCTTCGAAGCTACTGGTTTTCATATTAACCGTGTAACAACTTTTAAATCAAGGATTAAGAATAGAAAACCTCAACTCTTGGCTCATAAACCTGCTGTTTTTTATAGTTTTTGCATGTTGTTCCTACTGGACATTGTATGGCTCAGTACTGGATTCCCAAATGCTTATTTAGTAACCCCAGAATTGGGTCATCGACGTATTATGCCTCTGTGTAGGTTTCACGCTAGAGGAAAGAGAACATATGGATTAAGGACTCAGGATGCTTACACCACATGACCGGTAACAATGAATGGTTCTCCTCCCTCTCTTTGTGTCACGTGTAGAAAACGTTACTTTTGCCGATAATTCTTCTACTTCTATTATTGCTAAAGGATCGGTTAGAATAAATGATCACTACACTTTAAAAGATGTGGCACTTTTTAAAAATTTGAAATACAACTTGCTTTCTGTTTCTCAATTGCTTGATGAGAATTTAGAAATAATTTTCTCTAAAAATTGCTGCAAAGTTGTAAATTCAAATAGTGAGCTTTTGTTTAACATGTCTCACTTTAGAAGAGATTTTAAAGCTGATATTTATATGTCAACTTCTGAGCATAGGTGTTCAGTTGCCAATGATTTAAAAGATTTATTCTTCTGGCATCGTAGACATGGTCATGTAGGCTTTGATCATCTCACTCGTGTTAGTGCTCTTGATCGCATATGTGGTTTACCTAAACTCAAAGGGGACAAAGATATTGTATGCTCATCGTGTAGACATGCTAAGATGGTTGCAGGTTCACATGCCCCTCTCATGATGACAATGACAACTGAACCTGGTCAACTTTTGCATCTTGACACCGTCGGACCTTCACGTATTAAATCCTTCAGAGGTAAATGGTATGTTCTTGTGATTGTTGATGATTATTCTAGATACTCTTGGGTTTACTTTATGGCATCTAAGAATGAATCTTTTAGTCACATTAGAACTTTATTTCTTAGATTATCAATTGATCACCCAGGATTTTTAAAAGCAATTAGAAGTGATAACGGAACCAAATTTAAAAATTCAATCTTTTGATCACTTTTGTGCTGAAAATGGAATAGATCATCAATTTTTTTCACCATATGTACCTCAACAAAACGGTGTTGTAGAAAGAAAGAACAAAACCTTAGTTGAGATGGCTAGGACTATGCTTGATGAATATCAAACTCCTTGGAAATTTTGGGCTGATGCAATTGCAACCGCCTGTTATGTCTCAAATCGTGTTTTCTTGCGCGCTAAGCTTGGTAAAACACCATATGAGCTCCGGTTTGAACATAGGCCTAGTGTTACGCACTTTCGGGTTTTTGTTTGCAAATGCTTTGTTATGAAACATGGTAATCTTGATAAATTTGAACCTAGATCCATTGATGGCATGTTTCTTGGTTATCTATCTCATACTAGAGGCTAACGTGTGCTTTTACATGACACTAACAAAATTGTGGAGACTTGTGAGCTGTCTTTTGATAAAGCTAGACCAGGGACTAGCTCAAACATTGCAGGTCCGGATCCATATCCGTAGGGAGAGAGCATTTTCATTGAAGATGAGAAAGAGGTGGAGCTGCTGCCCGAAAATTCAGTAGCTAATGACATTGTTCCAGCTCCAGATTTTGATTCACAGCTAGCACCGACGACCACCATTGCTGGTCCAGATCCTCCTCAAGTCACAAGCTCATCGATTTGTGATGAACATGAAGAAAAAGAAGCTTGTGAAGTGTGCACTCCTCTCTGGATTCTCAAAAGTCATCCTCCACAACAAATTATTGGAAACTTGCACGAACGAGTCACACGGTCTAGGTTTTGCGATCCAAATTCTCATTCTTATTCTTCTTTTGTTGCTTCTTTTGAACCCAAAGACATATCACACGCACTCACTAATGAATCCTGGATTATTGCCATACAAGAAGAGTTAGAAAAATTTGAAAGAAATAATGTTTGGAAATTTGTACCTCCACCTCAAGGTCACACTTTAATTGGAACTAAATGGGTGTTTAAAATAAACAAAGTGAAGATGGGATAGTGGTTAGGACATGCGAGCATCCCCTCCCCACTCTGAGATAGTAGTGGAACCCCCCTTAAGCCCACCTAATTTTTTGATGTCACATAGAAGAATTTAGTGGGTATGAAGGTTTAAGATGACCTCTATTTTGCGATTATAGTGCATGTTCATCCCTCCTATGATTGTAGCCTTTATCCACCACTGCATCAAATGACGCAACTGAGTCACACATCAAGGTACACTACAAAACAATGTGCTTTTACTAAACTCTGAGCATTGATAACCAAAGAACAAGACTAATACTAAGTGCTCTGCTCCACATGGTAAATTTCAAAAGCATAAACCAACATTACACGAAATGAATGGGTCAATAATTGATGAGCTACGTCATTCCATACTAAACATTTGGATGCACGATCTACAATTGGACGTATGCACTACATTCCGGCTTATCGCAATGAAAAAATTCATCGCAATAGGTCGTTTTTCATCGCAATAGGTCATTGTTGCAACAAAAAAAATATTGTGATAGTTTTTACGAAACATTGTCATAAGTCTCATGTTGATAGGTTATTGCGACAACTTTACATTAGTGGAAAATATTATGGTATTGCAACGATTTTAAATCAGTGACAAATAGTATGTTATTGCAACGGTTTCACGTATTGCAAAGATTCAACGTATTGCAACAAATAGTACGGTATTGCAACGATTCCACATTCGTGGCAAATAGTATGCTATTGCAGCGATTTCACATTCATCACAAATAGTATGGCATGCAACGATTTAACGTATGCGATGATTTAACATATTGCAACGATTACACATTCGTGGCAACAATATGTTATTGCAACAATTTCACATTCGTGGCAAAAAGTATGATATTGCAACAATTTAACATATTGCGGTGACTTAACGTATTGCAACGAATAGCTGGGTATTGCAACAGCGACACATTCATGGCAATAGTATGCTATTGCAACGATTTTACATTTGTGGTAAATAGTATGCTATTGCAACGATTTAACGTATTGCAACGATTTAACGTATTACAACAAATAGCAGGGTATTGCAATGGTTATGCATTCGCGGCAGTAGTATGTTATTGCAACAATTTAACAGCCGTGACAAATGGTATGGTATTGCAATGATTTAATGTATTGCAACAATTTCACATTTCTGGCAATAGTATGCTATTGCAACGACTTCACATTCGTGGCAAATAGTATGGTATGGCAACAATTACACATCCATGGCAAATAGTATTGTACTACGATGATTTAGTGTCTGTGTCAAATAGTATGTTATTTCAACGATTTCACATTCGTGGCAAATGGTATGTTATTGCAACGATAACATATCCGTAGAAAATAGTATGGTACTGCGACGATTTCACATCCATGGCAAATAGTATGGTACTGCGACGATTTAGCATCTGTGGCAAATAGTATGTTATTAAAAAAATTTCACATTAGTGGAAAATAGTATGTTATTGCAATGATAACACATCTATGGCAAATAGTATAGTACTGCGACGATTTAACATCCGGGGTAAATACTATTTTATTGCAACAATTTCACAGGCGTGGTTCATAATGCAACATTTTCTGATATGTGGCAATAGGTTTGTAATGCAACATTTCATGATCCGTGGCATTAGGTTCGTAATGCAGCATTTTCCGATTTATGGCAATACGATTGTAATGCATCATTTAATGATTTGTGGCGATAGAGGTGTAATGCAACATTTTGTCATCTATGGCAATAGTGTGGTAATGCAACATTTTCTGAGTGGTGGCAATAGCAGTCTAGTGCAACGTTTTTTGAGTCGTGGCGAAATGTTTATGCTGCAATTTTTTGTAATTTGTGGAAATAGCTTCCTATTGCCACAATTTATCATTCATGACAAGAAATTCCTAATGCCATGTTTTATGATTAGCGACAGTAGAATCCTAATGCATCAGGTTTGAAAATTAGTGGCAACAGAATCACGTGATTAACAATAAACATCAATCAATTGATATTGCAACACGCATATAACAACACTCAAGTATTACTAACGCGATGTGTTTGCATGTTAAAAGGTTGCCTAAGACTAACAGGACTAATTGGAACAGGTGCCTTATTTTGGTTGCCCTTTTGGTTGCCTTTTTGTTGGCCCTTTTTTGAATTCTCCAAAATTTAGCGCACTTCAACTATGATTGAGGGGCACATATGTCCTCCATTTCCTGAGCACTCTGTTCACGATCAGCTGCTACCTGACCTTCTAAGTTCTGGACTTGAAGGTTTAACTCTTCATTCTTCTGGTTTTTGCAGTCCATCTGGGTGGTTGAGCTATCATTTCTTCCTTCCAACTCTTGCACTTGGTGATTGAGGCCTGCATTTATATCTTGTAAGCTTTGAAATTCGTTGTTGAGATGTTCAACCATCTGCATACGCAAACATTTATGTTCAGGACCAGTAGGGTTAGCCATATAACCACATCCCGAACCTATGATCCCGCACAACTGATTGAGGATCTATAACAACGCTAGAAGATGTGGTTTTTCTCATCATTTGGAATTGGGCTTCCCTGCTTAGCTTCCTTGTCGTCCACTTGGGCACGTGCTTGGCTCTAGATACAAAAATAAAAGTCACAGATACATTGCAAATATTTATTTAATTTGGGATTGTTTGAAGTGTTACTCACATGTACAGCTTCTGCCTGATCGTTTGCCCATTCACCGTTCTTCAAATGGCTTGCCTCCCACAGTTGTATTTCATCGGGTTCTTCTCCAGTCTCTGGGTCTTGCTACATAAAATACAAGTAGACTTTAACATGTAGGTATATATATTGATTGCAGTGCAAAGTAAAAGCATAATTTATTTTTCATACCTTCTCGTAACTAAGTTGTGCGTAGGATTTGGAGCCGAGCAAGTGTTTCATCTTTTGTCTTCTTCAATTTTGAGAATTGGTCCGGGTTATTGACAGCAACAATTCTAAGAATTAATTTTATGAATGAATGTAAATCAAATTGTCTCTGTATGATGTGAAGCTATTAAAAAGTTAGCTGACCTTGAACCGCTTAGACCCAAAATATTCTATTAGGTGCAACCACTCAGGCGCTGGTACTTCATCAAGCTTGTTTTGTATACGTTCTTCACCGGTCACTTGTAGGTGGCATGCAAAGTCGAGCGCCACCCCTTGTAGCGCTCACCAGCAATTTTCAAATTTTTTCTTGCGCTCTCCTGTGTGTCCTTCATGTTTCAGAAACTTTGTACATTGTATAACACGTTGCTGTAAACGTACAAGATGGAGATTGCAAGAAAAAAATTACTTGTGTAGGGTGTGATGATACTAACCAAAATGCCTCGTACTATTTCTCTCTTGTTGGTATCGCCAACCTCTGCCCACTTCCTTATACCGACGATGGGTGCATGTTTTTTTGTTAACATAACCACATCATCGACAAAGTGTTGCTAATTAATACCAACCGCAACACTCAACCTAGTGGAGAACTAATTAGTAGCTTCACATTCTCCGTTCTACTAACTTGGGATGCATAGCGTATGCTGGCAACCTTAAGTCCTTTAGTCACACCTCTTCCAAACTTCATTCCTTTTGTTACATTGATACAAACGGTAAACGATTAAAGCAAATTATGACATGACAAAGTTTAGTATCATGTACAAATAGTGTAAAAGGAAGAAAAGTCTTATGTTCATACCATCTTCGGTACGATTGCGGCAAATACGAGCGTGGGATGACCTTGTCCCAGCAGCATTTTGTTCTGTATTACTCCCTCTGGGTTTATATTAATTATCATATAAGACCAACAAATGAATTAAAAATGAACTAGTTAGGACTATCTGAATGACAATTATTTTGATCGAGGGGGGGGAGTACATTGTTGACTTCTTTGTTGCTGTTCATACCCTAAAATGATCCATCAGGTACACATGTCAGTGGTGCCACTTCACTCATAGTAATGTAGAGGATTTTCAGTCCAGGAGCAAAGCAGGCAATACTGAGGGGGTGGGCATGCAGCTGGTAATGCTAGACTAGATAAAGATAGGGTTCACCGGTTTGGTCTGACTGACGTCAGTCGGAGCGCGTCTTGAAGAGAATTGGTTGCAGGGCGAGTAATGAACGCCAACGGTAGAGGGTGGCAAATGCAAGACAGATAAGGCAGGCAACTTGCGGGATTGAAATCCTTTGCAGTACTGCATGGTCCCAGCCTGCGATGCTTAACAAAGCGAGGGTTCGGTTTGGCCGAGATCACTCGGAGCAACTCTCGAGGAGGATTGGTGGCAGGGTGAGTAATGGCCAGGGATTTGCGGGTGGCAGGATTATCATGTCACGCAAAGGATGAGACATGGCGATGGGCGAGGGAGACGCATCGCGGAGCACACGAAAGTGACCAGCAGCAGGGCGTAGGCGCCGGTGCCGGCCGAAGTGGCTGGCGGCGAGAGAGCACAGCGTGAAGGAATCAAATAATAACGTCATCACACAAGCTGATGAACTGTTAACTATAAAAACTAACAAAGTACAATCACAAGGCATGCTAAAACAATTAGTAGAGCCTAGTACATACTCCCTCCGCCCCAACTCATCTCTATTTCTAGGAGTCAAACATTGTCTCAGCAAAGAATACAAATGACCATGATACCCATCTGTTTGACTGTGTTTGGCCCTAGCATGTATATCGGCCCATCTATGTATCTATAAATATGTACCTAGACCTATGATTAATTGAGTAATTCATTCGATCATGGTATGATTAGCCAAACTCTAATCCCCACCACCCTAACCCTAACCCTAGCCGCCCCTCCCCCCCCCCCCCCCATGGCCGGCGCCCCCCACGCCGCCGCCGCCGCCGCAGCCGCCGGCCGCCCTCTCCTAGCGGCCGCCGGGGCCATCCCACCCCTGGCCACCGGCGCTGGTGCCCCCCCCTGCCGCCGCCGCCGCCGCCGGCCGCCCCCTTGTGGCCGCCGTCGGGGCCAACCCTCCCCTGGCCGACGGCGCTGGTGCCCCCTGCCGCCGCCGCCGATGCCGGCCGCCCTCTCCTGGCCGCCGCCGGGGGCCGCCCCTCCCCTGGCCGCCGGCGCAGGCGCCCCCCATGCCGCCGCCGCCGCCGGCCGCCCCCTCCTGGCTGCCGCCGGGGCCGCCCCTCCCCTGGCTGCCGGTGACTTTCCCCTGGCCACCGCAGCCGCCGGCGCCCCCGCCGCCACCGCAGCCGCCGGTCGCCCCCCTCCTGGCCGCCGCCGGGGCCGCCCCTACCCTGGCCGCCGGCGCTCCCCTGGTCGGCGCGCCTCTGACTAGCGCTTCTCTGGCCGGCCCCGTACCCTCCCTGGCCGGCTCCCTCCCCTGCGCCGGTGCACCTGCCACTGGTCCTGCAGCGGGCGCGCCCCTCATCGACATGACCCGGCCTGCGTACGGCGCTGCGATTGGTCCTGCCGCCGGTGGACCACTTGCCGGCCCCACTGCCGTCGCCTTCATGACGGGCTCCGGATCTGCTGTTGGCACTGCTACTGCTCCTCGTGCGGCCACTGATCCTTTCTACGGCGTCGCCAGCATCACCACAACGGCCGCGGACACCTCCGGTGTCTTCGCGGCTCTGGCTGCCTCTCGCGATCGCGAGCGGGCACTCGCTCTTGCCTTAGAGCAGGAGCGCGCCTCGGCGGCTGCTCTCTCGCACCAGATCCAGGAGAGCGCTCATCGACCGCCGGGGCGCGACGTACGAGCCCACCTCGGACACCGGTGTGCACTCCGCATACTCGGCGTCGCTTACCGCCGCCCTACACGCCCAGGCGGCTGGAGTTCAGAACATTCGGGACACTAGTGTCGACTGTTCTGAGTTTTACCTCTACCACCTACGCCCGCTGGCGTAACGAGTTCCTTCTCACGTTACGGCGGTACCAGCGTGCAGACCACGTCCAGCAGGACGATGCCCCGTGGGATGACTCTTGGATCAGCATGGACAGTCTGGTCCTTGCTTGGATCTTTGGCACTCTCGCCGATGATCTGTACAAGCTTGTCGGACAGCGCGGTGGGGGGACCGCGCGCTAGGCTTGGCAGATACTGGAGCACCACTTCTTGGGGAACCGTGCGACTCGGGCTCTTCACATTAACGCACGGTTCCAGAATACAGTGCAGGGAGACCGCTTCATCTCGGCCTACTATGGAGAGATGAAGGGCATGGCTGACTCCTTGCGCGACCTTGGCGAGCCGGTCGCTGACAGCACTCTAGTACTTCGGGTCCTTCACGGCCTGAACGAGCGCTTCAGCCATCTTCGCTTCTGGCTTCTCTGTATGGAGCCGCCACCGACCTTCGAGAAGGTCTGGTCTGATCTCAAGCTTGAGGAGATCACGAGTGGTGGATCTGCTACCTCTGGGACTGCCACAGCCTTCTATGGCTCTGGGCAGCCCTGACGCCCACCGTCTTCTGGGGGACCACTACCGCGACCACCTACTCCACCTACCGCCCCAGGTGCCTCTGCTGGCTCTGGGGGTGGTACTCGTCGACGTCGCGGCGGAAGGCGCACAGGACGAGGTGCTGGCGGCACTCCTACGTCCACTGCTCCTACTGGTAGTGGTACTGGTGGCACTGGCCAGGGAGGTGCGCCCTGGCCCACACCGTACAACCCGTGGACTGGCCAGATCTTTATGTGGCCTGGACCGTCTCCGGGTCTTCTTGGGGCGCCACTGACTTCCTCCACTCCATGCCAGCCACGTCCTCAGGCGGCGTACGTAGCCCATCCGGGCTATGGTGGACCTGGTCGCCCTGCGGCTGGATCGCCAACTCCAGCCTACGGCGGTGTTTCCTACCCCGCTGGGTACTCGGAGCCACCAGCACCTCTCCAGGAGCCGCCCATGGGGTGGGACCTTCAGGACTTGGCGTCTTCCTTCAGCACCATGCACCTTACACTGCCGTCTACTGATTGGGTGGATGATTCTGGCGCCTCCTACCACACTACCCCAGATGCTGGTATTCTCTCTTCTACCCACACACCTCATCTATCGTTTCCTTAATCGTTCGTTGTTGGAAATGGATCCGTTCTTCCAGTCACCTCAGTAGGTGACTCAGTTTCTTCGGGTTCATTCCATCTTAATAATGTCCTTGTTGCTCCAGACATTATTCAAAATGTGCTTTCCATTCGTCGTTTCACCACTGATAATAATATTTCTGTTGAGTTTGATCCTTTTGGTTTGTCTGTGAAGGATCTTTCCACCCAGCGTCTTCTTCTTCGATGTGATAGTCCGAGGCCCCTGTACACTCTTCGACTTCCTTCTTCCACTGCGTCTTCGTCCTTTGCTCTGGCTACGACAGCTTCGTCCGCTACTTGGCACCGTCGGCTTGGTCACCCTGTCGCTGATGCTATGTCGAAGTTGTCTAGTAGTTCAGTTATCTCGTGTACTAGGGGCACACATGAGTCATTGTGTCACGCTTGTCAGCTTGGTCGCCATGTTCGGCTTCCCTTTCCCACTTCTGTGTCTCATGTGCAACATATTTTTGATCTTATCTATTGTGATTTGTGGACATCTCCTGTTATCAGTGTCTCGGGTTTTAAATATTATTTGGTGGTACTTGATGATTTCTCACATTTTTCTTGGACTTTTCCGCTACGTCTGAAATCTGAGACATTTGATACTCTCTCTCACTTCTTCACTTGGGTTTCCACACAGTTTGGGCGTTCTGTTCGTGCTCTCCAGTGTGACAACGGACGAGAGTTTGACAACTCACAACACCGTGACTTTCTCCTTACACATGGCACACAGCTACGCATGTCTTGCCCATACACATACCCTCGGAATGGCAAGGCTGAGCGCATGCTTCGCACCACTAATGATGTCATGCATTCCTTGATGTTTCAGGAATCTGTCCCTGCTTGATACTGGGTAGAGGCACTTCACACTGCCACCTTCCTCCTTAATCGCCGTCCTACCAAGGCGATTCAAGCACCGACTCCTTTCTTTGCCCTGTATGGCACTACCCCTCTCTACGACCACCTCCGTTTCTTCGGGTGCGCCTGCTACCCTAATCTTTCCGCCACTGCTCCACATAAGCTTGCGCCCCACTCTACTAGGTGTGTCTTTCTTGGGTACTCCCTTGAGCATAAGGGATACCGGTGCCTCGACCTCTCTACCCACCGCATTTTTATCTCTCGGCACGTCGTCTTCGACGAGTCATCCTTCCCCTTTTCTTCCTCCACCTCTGGTTCAGCTGCAGAGCTGGACTCTCTTTTTTCTATTGACACCGAGGCTGCTCCACCACAGTAGACTCTCTTTTTTGCAGGTACATCACCCACCAGTTCCCAGGTGGCTCCCACGACGTCGCCAACTGCACCTTATGCAGCACCGACACCTGTGGTGACTCCGGCTGTGCCTCCTACAGCCACGGCTCGGCGGTTCACTGACCCTGCTCTCGTCTACCAGCGACGAGTGCGGGTTGGTGCCCAGGCTCCGTCGACCCTGGGGACGAGTGCCGCACCATTCGTGGCACCGACGTCTCCCGCTGCGCCACGCGCGGCACCGGCGTCTCCGACCTCGTCTCCTACACCACACGAGGCCCCAGCGCCTCCTACAGCTGCGCCACGCGCGACAACGGTGTCTCCAACCTCGACTCCTGCGGCACACGAGGTCCCGACGTCCCCTACAGCTGCGCCACGCGCGGCCCCAGCGTCTCCAGCCTCGACTCCTGCGCCACGCGCGGCCACGGCGACCCCTACAGCTGCGCCACGCGCGGCCTCGGCGTCTCCGGCCTCGACTCCTGCGCCGTGCAGGGACCCGATGACTACTCCGGCTCCCGGGTCCCCCGCTGCACCACGCGCGGCCCCTGTTCCACGGTTCGCCGATCCTGCTCTTGTCTACCAGCGATGAGAGCGGATTGGTGCCTCTACGCCTGCGCGTCCAGAGCCCTCGGTGTACCACCCACCGTTGCTTCACCGGGACCCAGGACACATTCACCCGATGGTGACTAGAAGTGCCGCTGGGGTTCTCCGGCCTCTTGAGAGGTTCTCCAGAGTGGTACTCTCTTCGACGACACCGACACCATCCACTTCCTCTTCGGTATCACCTATACCGACCTCCGTCCGTAGCGCCCCCGCTGACCCTCACTGGCGCCGCGCTATGGAGGAGGAGTATGCGGCCCTACTTGCCAACCGGACATGGGACCTTGTTCCCCGTCCTTCCCGTGGCAACGTTGTCACAGGCAAGTGGGTTTTCAAGCATAAGAGGAAGGAGGATGGCTCCCTGGAGAGATATAAGGCTCGTTGGGTACTTCGGGGCTTCACTCAGCGCCCTGGAGTGGACTACGACGAGACCTTCAGTCCGGTGGTTAAGCCAACGACAGTACGGACTGTTCTGTCGTTGGCTCTCTCGTGTTCTTGGCCTGTCCACCAGCTGGACGTCAAGAACGCCTTCCTTCACGGGACGCTGACAGAGACGGTGTACTGCAGTCAGCCGACAGGGTTCGTTGATTCAGCCCGTCCAGACTTGGTCTGCCGGCTGAACAAGTCTCTATACGGGCTGAAGCAGGCGCCTCGGGCTTGGTACAGCCGGTTCGCCTCCTTCCTGGCCTCGCTTGGCTTCGTCAAGGCCATGTCGGACACCTCGCTCTTCGTTTATAGGCATGAGGGTGACACTGTCTACCTCCTCCTGTACGTGGACGATATTGTCCTCACGGCGTCCAGCTCGGCTCTTCTTCAGCGCACGATCTCCGCACTGCAGCGCGAGTTCGCGATGAAGGACCTCGGCCAGCTCCACCACTTCCTGGGCGTTGCGGTCGAGCACCGTCCGGACGCTCTATTCCTCCACCAGCGCCAGTACTGCCTGGATATCCTCGAGCGAGCGGGCATGGCTGATTGCAAGCCGTGCTCCACTCCCGTGGACACCCAGGCGAAGCTGGCTTCGGCTGACAGCGCCTCGGTCGCCGACCCCACCTCTTACAGGAGTCTTGCAGGTGCCCTGCAGTACCTCACCTTCACCAGGCCGGACATCTCATACGCGGTTCAGCAGGTGTGTCTCCACATGCATGATCCGCGGGAGACGCACCTCACGGCGATGAAGCGGATTCCTCGGTACCTGTGCGGCTCCCTCGACTACGGCCTTCTCCTTCGACGTGACTCGCCTTCTGAGTTGGTGGTCTACACCGACGCTGACTGGTCGGGGTGCCCAAACACCAGCCGTTCCACCTCTGGCTACGCCGTCTTCCTGGGGGGAATCTTGTCTCCTGGTCCTCGAAGCGGCAGCCTGTGGTTTCTCGCTCCAGCGCTGAGGCGGAGTACCGCGCCGTGGCTAACGGCGTAGCAGAGGCGTCTTGGCTCCAGATCCATGAGAGTGCTCACCCAAATCCCCACCCTAACCCTAACCCTAGCCGCCGCCGCCCCCGCTCCCCCCATGGCCGGCGCCGGCGCCGCCGCCGGTGGGGCCGTCCCTCCACTGGCCGCCGGCGTAGGCGTCCCCCCCAGCTGCCGCCGCCGCCGCTGGCGGCCCCCTCCTGGCCACCCCCTCCCCCCATGGCCGGCGCCCCCATGCCGCCGCCGCCGGCGGGGCCGTTCCTCCCCTGGATGCCGGCGCCGGCGCCCCCCCCCCCCCCCCCCCGCCGCCGCAGCCGCCGCCGGTCGCCCCCTCTTGGCCACCGCCAGGGCCGCATCTCCCCTGGCCACCGGCGCAGGCACCCCCAACGTCGCCGCCGCCGCCGCCGGCCGGCCCCCCCTGGCCGCCGGCATCCCCCTCCTGGTCGCCGGTGCGGCCCTGACCCAGCCGCCGCCGGCCGCCTCCTTCCCTGGCGCGCCCCTGGTCCAGCCGCCGCCGGCTGCCCCCTACCCTGGCGCCGCCGCGCCCTTGCCGCCGCCGGCCGCCTCCCCTCCCTGGGCCGGTGCGCCCCTGGCCGGCGCCGTCCCCTCCCTAGCCGGCTCCCTCCCCTGCGCTGGTGCGCCTGCCACTGGTCCTGCAGCAGGCGCGCCTCTCGTCGACATGACCCGGCCAGCGTACGGCGCTGCGACTGGTCCCTCCGCAGGCGGACCACTTGCCGGCCCCACTGCCGTCGCCTTCATTACGGGTTCCGGATCTGCTATTGGCACTGCTACTGCTCCTCGTGCGGCCACTGATCCTTTCTACGGCGTCGCCAGCACCACCACGACGGCCGCGGACACCTCCAGTGTCTTCGCGGCTCTGGCTGCCTCTCGCGATCGCGAGCGGGCACTCGCTCTTGCCTTAGAGCAGGAGCGCGCCTCAGCGGCTGCTCTCTCGCACCAGATCCAGGAGAGCGCTCACTGACCGCCGGGCGCGACGTACGAGCCCACCTCGGACACTGGTGTGCACTCCGCATACTCGGCGTCGCTCACCGCCGCCCTACACGCCCAGGCGGCTGGAGTTCAGAACATTCGGACACTAGTGCCGACTGTTCTAAGTTGTACCTCTACCACCTACGCCCGCTGGCGTAACGAGTTTCTTCTCACGTTACGGCGGTACCAGCTTGCGGACCACGTCCAGCAGGACGACGCCCCGTGGGATGACTCTTGGATCAGCATGGACAGTCTGGTCCTTGCTTGGATCTTTGGCACTCTCGCCGATGATCTGTACAAGCTTGTCGGACAGCGCGGTGGGGGGACCGCGCGCCAGGCTTGGCAGATACTGGAGCACCACTTCTTGGGGAACCGTGCGACTCGGGCTCTTCACATTAATGCACGGTTCCAGAATACAGTGCAGGGATACCGCTCCATCTCGGCCTACTGTGGAGAGATGAAGGGCATGGCTGACTCCTTGCGCGACCTTGGCGAGCCGATCGCTGACAGCACTCTAGTACTTCGGGTCCTTCACGGCCTGAACGAGCGCTTCATCCATCTTTGCTTCTGGCTTCTCCGTATGGAGCCGCCACCGACCTTCGAGAAGGTCTGGTCTGATCTCGAGCTTGAGGAGATCACGACTGGTGGATCTGCTACCTCTGGGACTGCCACGGCCTTCTATGGCTCTGGGCAGCCCTCACGCCCACCGTCTTCTGGGGGACCACTACCGTGACCACCTACTCCACCTACCGCCCCGGGTGCCTCTGCTGGCTCTGGGGGTGCTACTCGTCGACGTCGTGGCGGAAGGCGCACAGGACGAGGTGCTGTCGGCACTCCTACGTCCACTGCTCCTACTGGTAGTGGTACTGGTGGCACTGGCCAGGGAGGTGCGCCCTGGCCCACACCAATACATTTAAAGGACAAAACGTAGTCTCTCAAAATTCTCCAAATTCAATGCCAAATGAGTAAGCAACTAACAAGCTCGACCAAAACAATTGGCATGATAGAGAGGCACGTAGTAATGTGTGTAGTATCGAAGAGCACGTGAAAAGCTACTAGAGGGGGGTTTAATGGTAGATTTAAAACTTTTTCAGCAAAACCAACAAAAACTCCTCGATAGAAAATCAATCTGTTAAGAAATTGTTGTGCGACTAATCTAAACTTGATTAATCAAAAAAAACAGTATAGAATATGGAGAATCAAGTCACAAAGACACTACAACAAGAATAATGAAAAACCATCGAGAAAAACTAAAGTTACGATCGAAAGATTGAACGAAGGTCAACCTGTTCTACCAGAGAAAAACTAGATCTGCAACACTGCAATAAAACACGTGTAGATACAAAACAACAAATCCAATGACCGTGAGCTTTTCAAAAATGATGCATAATCAAGTTGGGAAGACAACCCAAAAGAAATCACATCAATTGGATTTGTAAAACTCGAGTTATGATAAAACCACCAAAGCAAGGTAGTACTGTGCAGAAACTCGACGAGAAAAACTTGATTGAAACAAGTTGGACAAACAAGGCACAAAAGTTCCTTTAAACTAAAAGTTTTATTGATCAAACCACAAGATGAACAGCCCCAAATTCGTTCTCCACAAGAGCTTGCCTCCCTTGCTTATATAATCAGCCCTTAGGCCAACCCAATCCTAACTAGGACTCAAATCCTATATAGATTCAACTAAAACTTTCCATAACTGCTCAAGACTCTTCCATACGCAGATAGAAGCAATCTTAAGACTTCCAAACACCTTAGGAACATATTCTACATTCCTAAAAGAACCCAACTTCGTGGCCCACACGAAATCATATCATAACCAACTCAAATCTTTCCATATTTGAGTCAAACCCGACCAAGCCGCAACCTGAGTCCATAACCTAGTAAGTTGGACCTTTCAGACCAATTCTTTATGTCTACATCTCTTCATCTTGCCTTGGAACCATGCAGCCACATCCATGCACTCATTGAACAGATGCAAACATCTTCCAACAACGTCCACGATACCTTCATTTGCATTGTACTTGATTCAAACATGTTGCGCAACCTCCCAATCAACTCAACCACAATTCCTCCTGAACTTGGTTGTTGAACCTCATCTTCTCCCTAAGACTAGTTCAATGGACCCCGTCACCAGCTAGGTCTTGAACTCAAGCAACACATGCACATGAATAAACAACCAATCTTTCCGAGCACAAGTCCTCGACTTGACTCTCGTTAGTTTCGAAAACACAACACCTTACATGAGCACCTCACATAAGCATGATGGAAACTTTAGCAAAAAGATATCAACCGTAACAACCAAAACACACCAAAAACATATTAAAAGAATTCTAAGCAAAGTTTCCATAGATGTAAAGCAATTTCGAATCAATTCAAAGTAAAAGTAGAACCATTGCAATCTAGCTACGGACCTGGCCATAACTAACCGGACCTTGAGCTGGAGCTTACCAAATCTAGCAGGACCAAGCACTAGAGATTACCAAAGCTACTCGTACCTAGCGCCGAAGCTTACTAAAGCATAGTCCGACCTTGCCAAAACAAGTCGGACCTAGACAAAGAAGTCATACCAAGCCAAAGTAAGTCGGACCTAGACAAAGCAAGTCGGACTTTACGTCGAACCTTGCCGAAGCAACCCAAAACAAGTCGGCCCTATTGTGGGACCTTGCTGGAGCTCAAACCTAGAGTCGGACCATGTTGAAAAAGGTGTTTTGGTGATATTCAAAACTTTTATTGCCATAGCCAATGTATTCAGCACACATAGGTCTCACAATCTCCACCTTGATGAATGCATTGGTAGCACCACGTAGAATTCAAACATTGGCTTATTCACATGAAAAGGTTCAAAACAATCAAATGAGAAAAAATTTCAAAACAAATATTTCTCCCCCAATACATATTTCTCCCCCTTTGTAAATCAAAAATAAAATGAGAAGAATTGTGCATGAGAAGAATCATGCCAAACCATTTGTGAATATGTGATCAATTTCTCCCCCTTTGGAAATGTATTCAGCAAGGTTCAAAAGAGAAATTTTAATTTGTTATGAGCATACTGTAACATATACATATAAAACAAAGCTCATCCAAGCCATACTATCAAGTAACTTACACTATCACATCAATGAAATACATAAAGTAGTGTAAGTCATGCTAGAGGTCAAATGTAATTTTCAATTTAAACAAGTCATGATCTCACAAACTCTATTTCAAAACCTGAAAGCATGACACTTGTTGCTGAAATTTTCATTTTTTCAAAATTATATAAAGCACAAATTTTGATCATATGATATTTGCAAGAGATTTTATGCCGCATCGGCCTTATTCTAACCAACCAAGTCAAGCCTATGTCTTTTGACAATCAAAAGCTTAAGGTCATGATTGTAGTTTTCATATCTAAGTGCAATGATAAGCCATCTCAAAAAAAGAAGTTTGATGCATGCATATTCTCTTGATCTTTTCTCATCCATTTTTTATTTGATCATAAAAGCTCAACATGTGGATAGTTCATCGATTAATTTTTCATTATTAAAAGAACTTGTGAGTAATGTGGTAAGAACATTGAGCATTTAAAAGGAATCACGAAGTCATGTATGTATGAAATAGTATGCTCATATTATTTTAAATTCAGATTCACACATAGACTTCCCAAGTTTCAAAACTCCCACTCAATTTAAGTCAGGAAGATGCATAACCCCTATTTCACTAGAATGTAACAAAAAGAGTTTAATCCAAAGGAGTTGTAAAAATGTCATCCAATTGTTGTTCGATATCTGCATGGTGAAGCACAATGTTTCTTTTTTCAACGTTATCACAGAGAAACTGATACCTAATGTCATTGTGCTTTGTTCTAGAATGTTGCACATGGTTTTTAGCAATACATATAGCACCAGTGTTATCACAAAACAATGAAACACTATCTAGATCAACCCCATAGTCCTTAAGAGTTTTAACAATCCAATGAATTTGTGAGCAAGCGCTAGCAATAGCTACATATTCAAATTTGACTATGGATTGTGCAACTGAGCTTTGGTTTCTAGAGGACCAAGCAACAAGTGAATTACCGAGAAAATGACATGCAACTGAAATACTTTTCTTATCAATCCTACAACCCTCAAAATCAGCATCTGAAAAAGCTTTCAAAGTAATGGTTGTGGAAGAAGGAAGAAAAATGCCAAATTGTTGAATTCAATGTAAGTACCTGAGAATTATTTTGATGTCTTGACGATGTGAACTACGTGGGGAAGCTTGAAACCGTGCACAAAGACATACGTTGAATTATATGTCCGGTCTTGATGTCGTGAGGTACATAAGTGATCCAATCATGCTTCTATATTCTTTTTGATCGACTGAGTCACCATCTTCATCAAGTTCAAGTGTTGTTGTTGTAACAATTGGTGTCCGAAGAGGCTTGCTTTTGTCCATGTTGAAGCTATTAAGAAGGTCTCTTGTACACTTTGTTTGATGCACAAAAGTACCGTCCTTGGATTACTTGATCTGCAGCCCCAAAAATTACGTGAGTTCTCCCATCATACTCTTCTCAAATTCTGAACTCATCATAGCTGAAAACTTGGACACAAGATCATGAGAAGCGCAACCAAAGATAATATCATCCACATACACTTGAACGAATAATAAGTCATTGCCATGCTTAAGCACAAAAAGTGTTTTATCAACCTTGCATATGGTAAACCCCTTTTCAAGTAAGAATGTTTTTAACCTATCATACCATGCTCTAGGGTCTTGTTTGAGACTGTACAAGGCTTTGGACAGTTTGTAAACATGATTAGGAAAATCTGGATTTTCAAAACCCGATTGTTGCTTGACATAAACCTTCTCATCTATGTAGCCATTAAGAAATGCACTTTTAACATCCATTTGATATAACTTGAAGCCTTTAGATGCAGCAAATGCTAACAAAATTCTTATGGCTTGTAATCTAGATACAAGAGCAAAAGTTTCATCAAAATGTAGACCTTCAACTTGTGTGAAACCTCGAGCAACCATCCTACCCTTACTCCTAACCACAACCACTTAGTTCCAATTAATGTGTGGCCTTAAGGTGCGGGTACAAGTTTCCAAACATTATTTCTATCAAAACTTTCTAACTCTTCTTGCATGGCAATAATCCAAGATTCATTAGTGAGTGCATGTGATATATCTTTGGGTTCAAAATAAGCATCAAAAGCAGAATGAGCGCGGGAGTTTGGATCGCAAAACTTGGATCGTGTGACTCATTTGTGCAAGCTCTCGATGATTTGTTGTGGAGGATGACTTTTTAGGATTTGGATGGGAGTAGACACTTCACAAGCTTCTCCTTTGTCTTCATGTTCATCACAAATCGATGAGCTTGTGACTTGAGGACAATCTGAACAAGCAATGGTGGTCGTCAGTGCTAGACGTGAATCAAAATCAGGAACTGGAACAATGTCATTAGCTACTGAAATTTCGGACAGCAGCACCACTTCATCCTCATCTTCAACGAAAATAATCTCCCCTATGGATATGCATCCGGACTTGCAATATTAGAGCTAGTACCTGGGATAGCTTCATCAAAGGAAACCTCACAAGTCTCCTCAATTTTTTTAGTGTCAAGTAAAAGCACACGGTAGCCTCTAGTATGAGATGGATAACAAAGAAACATGCCATCAGCAGATCCAGCTTCAAATTTATCAAGATTACCATGTTTCTTAACAAAGCATTTGCAAACAAAGACCCTAAAGTGTGTGACACTAGGCCTATGTCCGAACCGAAGCTCATATGGTGTTTTTCCTAGCTTAGCACGCAAGAAAACATGATTTGAAACATAACAAGCGGTTGCAATTGCATCTGCCCAAAACATTCTAAAAGTTTGATATTCATCAAGCATAGTCCTAGCCATCTCAACTAAGGTTCTATTCTTTCTCTATACAACACCGTTTTGTTGAGGTACATATGGTGAAGAAAATTGATGATCTATTCATTTTTCAACGCAAAAATGATTAAAAAATTGATTTTTAAATTCATTTCCATTATCACGTCTAATTGCTCTTAAAGATCCTGGGTGATGAATTGATAATATAAGAAACAAAGTTCTAAAATAGCTAAAATCTTCATTCTTAGATGGCATAAAATAAACCCAAGAGTATCTAGAATAGTCATCAATAATCACAAGAACATATCATTTACCTCCGAAGGATTGAACACGTGAAGGTCCTACGGTGTCAAGATGCAAAAGTTGACCTGATTGAATTGTCATGGTCACTGTGAGAGGAGCATGTGAACCTGCAACCATCTTAGCATGTCTACAAGAAGAGCACACAATTTCTTTGTCCCCTTTAAGCTTAGGCAGCCACCGTATGTAATCAAGAGCACTAACATGCGTGAGATGGTCAAAGCCTACGTGACCAAGTTTACAATGCCAACAATATAAGTATTTTAAATCCTTAGCTACTAGGCACCTATGCTTAGCAGAAGACATATCAAAATCGGCTTTAAAATTTCTTCCAAACCGAGACATGTTAGAAATAAGCTCACTATTTGAACCTACAACTTTGCAGCAATTTTTATTGAAAATAATTTCTAGATTCTCATCTACTAATTGTGAAACAGAAAGCAAGTAGTATTTCAAATTTTTGACAAGTGCCACATCGCTCGAAGTGTAGTGATTATTTAACCTAACTGAACCCTTAGCAATTATAGGAGTTGAAGAATTATCGGGAAAAGTAACATTCTCTACATGTGACACAAAAGAGGAGGAGAACAATTCTTTGTTACCGGTCATGTAGCGTGAGCAACTTGAATCCACAATCCAAATGTTCTCCTTACTCAAGCGTGTAGCCTACATAGAAGCACAATATGTCGATGACTGAATAATAGGGTTAGTCAAAAGGCATTTAGGAATCCAGTACTGAGTCACACGATGTCCAGCAGGAATAACACGCGAAAGCTGAGATAAAACAGTAGGTTTATGAGCTAAAGCTTGATGACTTTTGTATCCAACTACTGACCTACGAGGTGTTACATGTGTAGCATGGAAAACAGTACGTTTGGGAGCAAACTTTGCATGTTTTTGACTCATTACAGCATGTTGAATGTTCTTATCATTCGGTTTAGCATGTGTAGCAAATTTCTGAATGAATGTTATGAGATCTAGCAATCGTTTTTTCATTTTTCTATTGTTTCACTAGTCTATAATAAAAATCTATGACATGACGACCTGTACACAGTAGGTACAATGAAATTTAACTTTGTGTTTATGTCTAAATGAGCAAGCAACATTTTTATTTGAAACCGAATGAGACAACACTCATGCAGATTTGAAAACCACTTCTTTTTGTTTAGAATTGTTTGAATCAAACCACTTTCTAATGACTTTACAATTTTAGGTGGATGTGTCTTAGCATGATCATGAAAATCAAAACTTAAACCAGATTTATCATTGCAAGATTTAGAGGAATTCAGCAGCAAATTTAAGTTCTTATTTGCATTATAAAACTAATCTAATGTCCTATGCATGTGATCAAGTTTATTTGACAGATCAAAGCAATTTTAACATGAAGTTTTTCCCTTTAATTTGCAATTGGAACAATATTTATTTTCATGAAAACGTAAAGCATTGTTGAATATAGAAATTTCATTCATAGCATCTTGTAGTTTCTTATTTAGATCATCACGAGTAGAACAATGCAAATCAATCTTAGAACATCAAGCATCTTTCAAATTTTTATCATTGAGTGCAACAAGCTTTTTGTTCTTTTCAATTTCACGTTCATGTTTACCAAGTGTGGAGGTGTGTGCACTTCTTAGAGAGGACAATTGTATGTATTAAATCACATGAGGAACAAGAATCATTACTAGGAATCAAAGATTTCAAATGATTAACTTCATATTCTAGTGACTCAATTTCAACAGCTTTGTCCTTAAGCTTTTTGTCCTTTTTCTTAACTATAACAGTAGCACGAGAAATAGCATCACACATTTCTTTGCATGTAGGACATACCTCTTCATTGTCGCTGTTGTGTTCTGCCTCCTCCATTCTTGATCTTTACTTTCCCGCCATGAAACACAAGTTTGCCAAATCATTTTCATCTTTGTCACTTCCAATGTCCACATCGCTTGAGCCAAGTTCTTGAAGTGCGGAGATAAAACTATTCACCAATTGCCGTCCTGCAAAACCCTTTTTCTTCTTCTTCTCTTTTGAAGAGGAGTGATTTGTCCTTGTTTACTTTTCATCACGAGAAGTAGTACCTGAAATGTTAGGGCGATCCGTGCGAAAATGTCCTCTCTGACCACATTCGAAGCATCATTGAGGTTTGTCACTTCCTCTCCTTCTAGTCTAACATTTTGCAATGCTTTTGAGAACTGAGTAGAGATGAGTGCAAGTTCTTTCTCTGGAAACTCTTCATTCTATTCCAGAGTTAGAGGGGACAACAAAACAGGTGTTCCTCAAGATGAAGATGGGCCAAAGCTAGGCATGTCACGTTGAGATACTAATGCAAGAGACTTGTTGTGCTTCTTACTTGAGATTATGTCAATTTCATGAGTTTTCATTTTAGAATGTAAAACATCTAATGTAAGTGTAGTCATGATAGTAGATTCACAAATAGATGTAAGTTTCATCTCCCAAATTGACATGTCTAATGCACTTAGTAATTGCCAAGCATTCTCAGCATATGAAAAATTAACATTGATGCTACACAAGTTGCTGTGATTTTTATTAAAACGAGCAAAGAGATCGTCAATGGACTCACCTGGTTGTATCTCAAAGCGCATATATTCTTTATTGAAAATATCTTTTTTTACCTCCTTGATCATGTTGTATCCTTCATGGTAGTCACAAAGTGTTTTCTATACATCATACGCAGATCGGAGGTGTGCAACACTGTCGAAGTCGCCTTGAGTTAAATCCTTGTACGATCAAGTTGCAAAACTTGTTGTTGTTGTTGACATCAATCATGTTTGTAGCCGTGACTTGATCGTTTGACGGCACATCATAGGGCTTGTGCACCTTCTCCCATATTGCAAAGCTTTGCGCCTGGCTGAAGGCTTCCATACGTGCCTTCCAAACCTGAAAATCAATACCACTAAACACATAAGGTTTTGTGGAGTATTTCTCCATGATGATTAGTCAAAACACGTGCAAATCTCAAATATTAGAGCATCGTGGCTCTGATACCAATTTTAGGATCGAAGAGCACGAGAAAAGCTACCAGAGGGGGTGAACGGTAGATTTAAATCTTTTTTAGTGAAAGCAACAAAACCCCTCGATAGAAAATTAATCTGTTAAGAAATCGTGTGTGCGACTAATATAAATGTGACCAATCATGAAAAAACCAGTATAGATTGTGGAGAATCAAGTCACGAAGACACGACAACAAGAATAACAAAAAACCGTCGAGAAAAACTCAAGTTATGATCGAAAAATTGAATGAAGGTCAATCTGTTCTATCCAAGAAAAATCAGATCTGCAACACTGCAATTAAACTTGTGTAGATCCAAAACAAAAAATCCAATGACCTTGACATTGTCACAAATGATAGATAATCAAGCTGTGAAGAAAATCCAAAAGGAATCACATCAAATGGATCTGTAAAACCTGAGTTATGATAAAACCACCGAAGCAAGGTATTGCTGTGCAGAAACTCGACGAGAAAAACTTGTCTGAAACAAGTCGGACAAACAAGGCACAAAAGTTCCTTTAAACTACAAATTTTATTGATCAAACCACAAGATGAACAGCCCCAAAGCCATGTTCCACGAGCTTTGGCCTCCCTTGCTTATATAAACAGCGATTAGGCCAACCCAATCCTAACTAGGACTAAAATCCTACTCAGATTCAACTGAAACATTCTATAACTGCTTAAGACTCTTCCATACGCAGATAGAAGCAATTTTCAGACTTCCAAACACCTTAGGAATGTATCCCACATTCCTAAACAATCCAACTTCCTGACCCACATGAAATCCTATCATAACCAACTCAAATCTTTCCATATTTGAGTCAAACCCGACCCAGCCATAGCCTTAGTCCTTAACCTAGTCGGTTGGACCTTTCCGACCAACTCTTTACGTCCACATCTCTTCATCACGCCTTGGAACCATGCAGCCACATCCATGCACTCCTTGCACATGTGCAAACAATTTCCAATGACGTCCATGATACCTTCATATGCATTGTTCTTGATTCAAACATGTTGTGCATCCTCCCGATCAACTCAACCACAATTCCTCCAGAACTTGGTTGTTGAACCTCATCTTCTCCCTAAGACTAGTTTAGGACCAGCCATGTCTTGAACTCAAGCAACACATGCACTCAAAACCTATGGAGAGTAGTGGATATAGTGGATGAATACTTAAGTGGTGTGTGTTGAAGTGAGGGGTGAGGGGTCCTATTTATAGCTTGGAGAAGGGTCGGTTCCCGCCACCAAAAGCGCTCGAATACATCACCCATGAGCTCTTCAAGCCGGGAGGA
Organism: Tuctoria greenei; assembly: GCA_036927565.1. Lineage (NCBI taxonomy): Eukaryota > Viridiplantae > Streptophyta > Magnoliopsida > Poales > Poaceae > Tuctoria > Tuctoria greenei. The sequence goes on from JAYESD010000008.1 coordinate 107,199,029, forward strand.
GCCAACACATGGCGTTTGATCGTGTTTGGCGCCAGGACCTAGTCGACCGACTAGGGTGGTCGGCCGACCTGGTCTTGGCTCCTTTAGCGGTGTGATTCCTCCAGGTCTCTATCAGGTGGGTCCCATTGACTGATATTGGTGCTACACTATTGGATGGCCTCATGTACTTCTGTTTGTGGGCCATTTGACTTAGGAAAATTAAAACAGGGTAACTATTCATCATTTCATCTATGTGAATTCCAAACCATTCTTACCGCACATCATTTATTTTATTGGAAACAAATCTATCCTATATTTTATTATATGCAAGGTGGATGATGGATGATTGGAAAATAAATATGCAAGGGGTCGATACAATTTACCTCAAGTGGCGGTCCTCCACCAAGCTTGTTCTTCACTCACCTCCATGATGAGGGTTGAACCCTTGATGACGGAGGTATGCCGCAATATCGGCATGTTGTTGTTGTAGCATGGAGTTGAAGTTGGTGAATTGAGCATCCATGTGTTGTTGCCAATCTTGGGTACCTTGGACATGCACTTGGAGATTGTTGTAGATGTCACCCATTCTCACTTCAAGCTCTTCCATACGTCTAGTAAGATCCGTCATTCATTGGCTATAGTCATGATGACTTCTAGCCGAAGTGGAACGACATCTTCTCATGGACGATGGAGGCACCCTGCTAGAGCTTTAAGTGGATAGGGGTGGCTCCCATGTGGCACCAGGCCATCCATGCCAAGACTGACCTTCGGTCTCATACGATGGAGGTTGAGTCCATCCGGGTGTATCACCTGTTGGGTTCTCTTCCTCTTCATAGTCATGAACCGTGGAGGTTGTTGGAAACATGGCTGCTCTCCTTGCGCGGCTTCTAGTAATGCTACCAAAGACATTACTTCTTCACACTTCCTTGATTGGAAGAAGTTCAATATTTAGCCTCTGACATTTGTACAAATGATAATCTAAGTTAGGTAACCAAATTTCTTTGACGAAGCTAGGATAATAAAATAACAGAAAGCCATCTTTATCATGATTAAGGGTATGTCCTTGTACTAAATAATCTTCATCAAATAATTCTCTTTCATTTTCAGTATGCTCAAATAAAGAATATTCTAGTCACTACAAGGATTCCGATCTGTTGCAACGATTGTACTGCAATGAATACTAAATCGTTGCAGTAAGCTTGGCTTTTTGCCACAATTCATTAGTTTGTGGCACTAGGATCTATCGCCACAGAACACAATCGTTGCATTAGGATCTGTTGCAACGAATCACTAGTTTGTGGCGTCAGGATGCTAATGCAATGGATCACAATCGTTGCATTAGGATCTGTTGCCACGAAATACTGGTTCGTGGCATTACAACTTTATTGCCACGGAACACAGTCGTTGCATTAGGATCTGTTGCCACGAATTACTGGTTAGTGGCATTACAGCTTTATTGCGACAGAACACAGTCGTTGCATTAGGACCTTGAAAGAATCTAGGCCCCATGAGGTACGGTTTCGGTGATTAATGACAACCATTAGATATTACTAATGAATTTGTGAATGCAAGGTCCCAATAACACTCAATCAAATGAAATCAAAATTACATTGGAGACCCATATAAACTCAACGAGTGAGATCAAATCAAATCATATGAAGACAAGAAGTGAAAGCTCTAACTTGACATCACTCAAATGCTTGAAGACAATCAAAACAACATTTCAAACAAGTGTCAAAGAGGTCACAAGTTTAAATTCCAAAAGAACAACTCAAAACAACTCGAAGTCAACAAGTTGAACATACCGGATCATCCGATGGTTTTTGAGTTGACTGCATCGGTCGAGTTGTGTCAACAGAAGAAGAAGACCTCAGAGCAAAGAACTCACCGGATCATCCGATGTGAGTGACTCAGTGACATCGGTCCATCATCACAGATTGCAACACCATTGGACCAAGTGAAGCACCAGATCATCCGATGTGCAAACTTACACACATCGGTCGATCACTCCAGTAAGCTTCAAGATCAAGCAAAATTCTGGAGGAAGAGCCACCGGATCATCCGATGAGAAGACATATCAACATCGGTCTAACAACGGTCATATCTGACATAGTGACATCAGCTAATTTGGCTTTGACCGATGTTAACTAAAGGGGAGACATCGGATCATCCGGTGTTCGCAGAGAAGTGATGTCAGCCTACTTTTCCAACGGCTATCTCGTGGAGGCTGGCTATTTATACCCCTTCAACCTGTCAAATTGACAAGACTTGAAGCCCAAACATACTCTACACATCCTAGAGCATTCAAGCAATAGAGCTACCACTTTCACATCATTTGATCATCATTTGTACACCAAGAGATAGGCTAGAACTAGCTAGAGATAGTGCTTGGGTGCCTCCACTCTTGGTGATTGGAGTCTCTAGTGTAGTGAGAGCAATAAGGGAGTGTCCCTTGGTGTGTGTGACTTCCGAAGCTTGCCAAGAGGATTGTGGAAGCCCGGAGGATTCCAAAGTGTACAAGGATTGAGCTCCACCTTGCCAAGGTTGGCGAACGGAGAAGAATAGTGAAGACCCCCTTGTCTCGGTGACTTGGGAGTGGCAAAACCCCTCTGTGGGTGCCACAACGTGGATGTAGGAAGATCCTTGTGATCTTACCGAACCACGGGATAAACTCCGTGTCCCTTGAGCGCTTTCATCCCTCTCCCTTTTTACACTTATGCAATCTTCATTCTGCAACTTTAATTTACATTGATTGCATAGTTTAATCGCATAGGGAATTGGGCTTTAGGTTGTTAGTTTTTAATTGCCTTAAAATTTGAAAGAAAGCCCAATTCACCCCCCTCTTGGGCGTTTCGATCCTTACAATTGGTATCAGAGCTAGGTTGCTCATTGGATCATTCTATCTTCACCGCTAGAGAGCTTAAATGGCCAAGAATGGGGGTTCGGTTCCTACCTTCGAGGGCAAGAACTTTGCCTATTGGAAAGCACGCATGCGTGCCTACCTAGAGGCTATTGCTCCTGAAGTTTGGGAAGCGACCCATGCGGGATTTGGAGATCTCAATTATGTTGGTGATCAACTAAAATGGGATGCTAAGGCTAGAAATGCCATCTATGAATGTATAAGTCAAGACGTATTTGCTAGAATTGCTAGTAAAGAGAGAGCTTGTGAAATTTGGGTATGTTTAATTGAAATTCATGAGGGCTCGTCTCGTGTTAATGAACTCAAATATCACTTGCTTAAATCCAAGTATGATGAATTCAAAATGCTTCCTCATGAGAATGTTAACCAAATGTTTTCTCGTTTAAATGTGCTCATTGACGAGATTAACGCACTTGACATTGCTTCTCTTGGAAAGGGACATATCAACCGCAAGATCCTCATGCTTCTACCCAAGCCCAAGTACAACATTATCAATTCAATGCTCCAAAAGGAATCACTTGACAACATTGATGTCTCGGAGCTCATTGGAGAAATTCATGCTCATGAGATGAGCGTACTTGGAATGATGGAGGAGTCATCGTCAAAAACCATTGCTCTCAAGGCTTCAACTAAGAAGACAAATCTCAAGAAAAAGAAAGTGGTTGAGCCTAGCTCAAGCGAAGAAGAGCAAGCAACAAGCGAAGATGACGATGATGAGCTTGCGTTGATGATGAGAAAATTCTCACGTCTAAACTCCAAGATCGCAAAGAAGGGATACTCTTTTGATCCCAAGAAGAAAGCCTTCCTCCCAAGAAAAGATGAAAATAAGACATGCTATAATTGTGGTGATCAAGGCCACATATCATATGATTGTCCAAGACCGGACAAGAGGAAGGACAACCATAAGGGAAAGCATAGAAAGCTAGAAGAAAGCGATGAAGATGAAGAAGAGATCAAGCCCAAGCGTTCCTTTGGAAAGAAGAAATTTGACAAAGGCAAGAAGACCAAGCTCTTTCCAAAGAAGAGAAGAGGGCCTCAAAAAGTCTTCATGTGCGAGGCAAATGAGTGGATCACGGATGAAGAGTCAAGCGACGAAGAGAGTGAAGAAAACTTGGCGGGTCTTGCCATCGTCGACAAGGACAACTCACCTCTTCGTCCACCTCCTATGTGCCTCATGGCAAAAGGTAACACTAAGGTGAACTACAAAGCCGGATGAAAGCATTGGGTACTCGATAGTGGGTGCACTCAACATATGACCGGCAATGATGGTATGTTCACTACCATAGAGAACCCCGACAATCATGAACAAGTCACCTTTGGTGACAACTCAAAGGGGAAGGTAATTGGTTTAGGTAAAATTGCTATTTCACATGATTTGTCCATTTCCAATGTATTATATGTTAAGTCACTTAGTTTCAATTTATTTTCAATTGCACAACTATGTGATCTTGGACTAACGTGCACCTTTGACAAGAATGGTGTTGTAGTAACCAGTGAATCAAGCAAAGAACTAATCTTCAAAGGCTTCCGGCATGGACATCTTTACATGGTGGATTTCTCCAACAAGGATGCTAGCTTGACCACTTGTCTTTTCACCAAGACAAGCTTGGGTTGGCTATGGCATCGACGCATTGCTCACATTGGCATGAGCAAGCTCAAGAAGTCGTTCAAGCTTGGGATGGTGACCGGTGTGAAGGATGTCACATTTGAGAAGAACAAGCTTTGTAGCGCTTGTCAAGCCGGGAAGCAAGTTGCTTCACACCACCCAATGAAGACAATGGTGTCAACCTCCAAGCCGCTTGAACTACTCCACATGGATCTCTTCGGACTATCCACATATCAAAGTCTTGGTGGTAACTTTTATTGTCTTGTTATCGTTGACGATTATTCTCGATATGCTTGGACTTTGTTTCTAGGTGACAAGGGTGAAACTCCGGAAGTTTTCAAGACCTTTGCTAAACGTGCTCAAAGGGAATTTCAACTTCCCATCATCAAGGTCCGGAGTGACAACGGCACCGAGTTCAAGAACTACAACATTGGGGAGTGGTGTGATCGTGAAGGCGTGAAGCATGAGTTTTCGGCCATATACACCCCCCAACAAAACGGTGTCGTTGAAAGGAAGTACAAGACCCTTATCACCCTTGCTAGAGCAATGCTTGATGACTATGGCACGTCGGAGAAGTTTTGGGCTGAAGCAATCAACACGGCGTGCCATGCTGCAAATAGGGTCTATCTTCATCGACTACTTCAAAAGACCCCATATGAGCTCCTCATTGGGAGAAAGCCCAACATCTCCTACTTCCGAGTCTTCGGGTGCAAATGCTATATCTACCGCAAGAAAAGGCTCGGTAAGTTTGAAAGAAGGTGTGATGTTGGTATCTTTCTTGGTTATGCGTCAAACTCAAAAGCATATCGAGTATTCAACCAAACCTCCGGGTTAGTTGAAGAAAGTTGTCGATGTTGAGTTTGATGAGACTAATGGCTCCCAAGAGGAGAGTTTTGGTCATGATGATATAGATGATGAGCCTCTACGAGAAGCCATGAAAAACATGACCATTGGAGACATCAAACCCGAAGTTGAGGAGAGCCATGATCAAGGGGGAGCATCAAGTTCCAACATCAGCACCTCCATGGCGCCTCAAGTTGATGAAAAAGAAGAGAAAGATGATCCATTGCCAATGCAAGATTCACAAGCCACACAACACCAACAACAAGAACAAGAAGTCCAAGATCAAGTCCAACCACAAGACACGCAAGATGCTTCACCACCGCCAAGTGCCTCACAATCACTTATGAGGCATGGACGCATCTCCAAGGCGCATCCGATTGATCAAATCATCGGAAGTCCGTCATGGGGAGTAAGTACTCGTTCTCGCCATGTCGCTTCATTTTGTGAGCGCTACTCTTTTTTTTCGTGTGTAGAACCCACTCATATAGAGGAAGCACTCCAAGATCCAAATTGGGTGATGGCCATGCAAGATGAACTCAACAACTTCACCCGCAATGAAGTTTGGGTGTTGGAGGAGCGACCCAAGGACAAGAACGTCATCAGAACGAAGTGGGTGTACCGCAACAAGCAAGACGAGAATGGCGTCGTGGTCCGCAACAAGGCAAGACTTGTGGCGAAGGGTTTTTCACAAGTTGAAGGACTAGACTTTGGAGAAACATTCGCTCCGGTCGCTCGGTTAGAAGCTATTCGCATACTCCTTGCTTTTGCTTCACATCACAATATAATGCTTTATCAAATGGATGTTAAAAGTGCCTTTCTTAATGGTTATATTAACGAGCTTGTTTATGTTGAGCAACCTCCCGTGTTTGAAGATCCGAGGAATCCTAACCATGTGTATAGGTTACACAAGGCGCTCTACGGGCTCAAGCAAGCACCTAGGGCGTGGTATGAACGTCTAAGGGATTTCTTGGTCATGCAAGGGTTCAAGATCGGGAGGGTGGACACTACACTCTTCACCAAGGACATCGACGGGGATTTATTCATTTGTCAAATTTATGTCGATGATATCATTTTTGGCTCAACTAACAAATCTCTTAGCCATGAGTTTGGCACCATGATGTCTAGGGAATTCGAGATGTCAATGATTGGAGAGCTCAACTTCTTCCTTGGATTCCAAATCAAGCAACTTCAAGAGGGAACCTTTGTCTACCAAGAGAAATACACCAAGGACCTCTTGAAGAAATTTGAGATGGGAGATTGTAGCTCAAGAAGCACTCCAATGGGAACAAATTGCCATCTCGACGCGGATAAGGACGGTAATCCTATTGACCAATCTCACTACCGCTCTATGATTGGTTCATTGCTTTATCTTACAGCATCTAGGCCTGATATAATGTTTAGTGTATGCTTATGTGCTCGCTTTCAAGCGGCTCCTAAAGAATCGCATAAGAAGGCAGTCTTTAGGATACTTAGGTATCTTAAGCATACCCCTAGTATGGGCTTGTGGTACCCTAAAGGTACAACCTTTCAACTCTTGGGATACTCGGATTCGGACTTTGCCGGATGCCGCGTAGATCGCAAGAGTACCTCCGGTGGGTGCCACTTGCTTGGGCGTTCCCTAGTGTCTTGGTCTAGCAAAAAGCAAAATTCCGTGGCTTTGTCCACCGCGGAAGCGGAGTATATAGCGGCCGGTGCATGTTGTGCCCAAATTCTATATATGAAGCAAACCCTTTTGGACTTTGGAATTAAAATTGGTTGTGTGCCTCTCCTTTGTGACAATGAAAGTGCGGTTAAGATAGCTAGAAACCCCGTTCAACCCTCCCGCACTAAGCACATTGATATTCGCCATCACTTCTTGCGGGATCATGGGGCTAAAGGAGACATCTCTTTGCAAGGTGTTAGATCCGAAGAACAATTGGCGGATATCTTCACTAAACCACTTGATGAGAAAACCTTTTCTAGACTTAGAAATGAATTAAATGTGCTAGATGCATCTAACGTCATGTAAGTTGCCATGTTCATGTAAGGATGCATATCATATAGGTCTTGTCTAACTCCCAAAGGATAGGGGCGAGCTAGAAATAGTTTTCCCTGAAGAAGCCTTTGGAAGGTTTAAACTTGGCAAGATAGATTTATTTTATGCCTTGCATGATCTCTGCCATATAGACTTGCAATCATTCTATTTCGTGCACTAACTTGTTTGGCATTGCATACGGTAGATTGTCACAAAGGGGAACCCACCTCGTGAGAAAGGAGACTTGTTTGAAATGCAATATCTCAAATCATATAAGGTGGAAAGAACAAAATGTTAGGTGTGTTAATGCCTAGAGGAACATGCTTTATTGAGATAGTAGTCTTCATACTCTACCTCACAAAGCATGGGCCTTACATTTCATTTGGATATTTTCCTCTCATTTTTTTCTCGGTGTTTCTTTTACTTTAAGGTCTAGCCAAGCTATTGGCATATTAGCTTTTTGAGGGGTAAGGGGTTGCCCAAAAAGTCCTAAGACATGTGTTTCCCATTGTTTGATTGTTTGGTCAAAGGACATATATGGGATGTTGGTGTATAGTTTTCATCGGATTATCCGATGCCTTAGTCCTTCCCCCATCGGATCAATAGGTGTTCAATCTTCAAGTGCCAATTCAGTCAGAATCTAAAAATGATCCGATGAGTTCACACAGAAAAACATCGGTCTATCCGATGTTCACAAATCTGCAACCTTGATGAATTCCACCGATGCCTTTCTTATCTAACATCGGTCCATCCGATGTCCTCAGTGACTCCTTGAATATCCTTACTGTACTATTCATCCGATGATCAAAACCCTAGACGTCGGTCCATCCGGTGTCCAATGCACTTTTCTGGAAAACCTTTCTGTGGCATTCGACCGATGCTTCTCATGTCCATCATCGGTTCATCCGGTGTTAATTTTTCGGCTAGGGTTTGGGTCCCACTATTTAAACCCGTGCGCCGCCGCCGTTTTCCCTCTCCCCGACCTTCCCTCTCGCCCGCGCACCGCCGCCTCTCCCTCCGTCCGCCGACCACCGCCGTCGCCGCCTCTCAGCGCCGCCGCTTAGCGCCGCCGCCGCCATCGGCTCGCAGCGCCGCCGCCTAGCGCCGCCGCCGCCCCTAGCGCTGCCGCCGCCTCTCCTCACCACTCACCGCTGCTCACACGCCGCTCCACCACCACCTCACGCGCCACCGCCGCCGGACGCCACCGCCGCCCACCGGCCGCCGCCGTCCTTCGCCGCCTGCCGCCTCAAATCGCAGCACCGTCGACGTGCCGCCTCCATCTTCGACCTCTCCACCACCATCGACCTCGCCGCCGCCTCTCCTCGCCGCCGTCGTTTCAACTTCGCACCCGGTCCCCGTTTGCTCTCCGTCACCTAGGTTTGCTTCGTGCCGTGCGACGTCCATCATTGTTTTCGCCGTCCTTCCTTTCTTCGTCATTAACCCTAGCTCTCCATTGCTTTTAGATGGGTCGCGACCGCAAAGGAAAAGGAAAGGCGATCGCGGAGCCCGCCGTGAAGAAGCGCAAACCGTCGAAGGATGAGAAGAAGGCCCTTATGGCCGCTCGCGCCGCCGAGGAGCGTGAGCGCGGCCGAGGGGGTTCCCTGAGGTTCCGCGAGGCTCGTCCGAGGCAGCCTCCCGTGATCGACGACTCCGACGCCGAAGAGGAGCCGGTTGAGCCTCTCGTCCGCCGGCGCTCAGCCCGGACGTGTGGGGGTCACACCGAGGCTGCTCCTCGTCTGAGACCGACGGCTGCCGACCGTCGTGAGGACAGGGAGGCCGAGAGGGCCATCTACGAGATGGACACGGCCATCCGTGTCGGTGAGGGAGTCCGTCTCACGGACTACCGGAAGATGAAGGCCAAGCAGCTACGCAAGCTGCGATGGAGCGTGCTGCTTGAGGAGTGGTACCCTCAGCCCCGTGAGGCTCTTGTGGACAGTCGCTTCTGGACTGTCACCCAGGCGTCTCTCTACGAGACCTACAGACATCGGGGGCACAAGCTTTTTCAGCACAACTACCTGGACTGGGGGCAGCTTGCAGTGGCAGCGGAGATAGAGGTCCGTTCATACTTTGAGAGGTACAGAGGATTGGTGCAGCTGCTTGCGTATGAGAGAAGTGCCTATGTGGAAGATTGGGTCCGTGTCTTCTATGCGACCCTGTACATCTCTGAGGGCAGGAGGTCAATCGACTTCATGTTTATGGGACAGCGCTACCACCTCTCGAGGCAGACTTTGGGGCAGCTTCTTGGTTTGGACCTGCACGACACCTGCGTGCACGAGAAGGTATATGGGCAGGCAGATCCACCAAGGAGGCCACTGACTGGAGGGGTAGCACCACAGCTTGACGAGATTCGGTCCCTGTTTGGCCCCACGTTCTCTCCGGACCAGTCGAGAGTTCCAGCTTTTCTGACCCCAGCTGCGCGCATTGTGCACCTCGCTTTGCGCCGCACGCTCCTGCCGAGGTCAAGATACTTGGAGGGGTTCACTAGTCTGCAGCAGACCCTCCTGTTCTACATAATGAACGGGATGGATTTCTACATTGTGGACATCCTCCTGTGCGAGATGGAAGACGTGATCACAGATGGGGTTGGCATGATGAGGCAGATGGTCTACGAGCACTGGATCAGCTACATATGCTCTATGATGGTGCCTGAGGGGGATGCAGCACAGGCCAGGCTTGCTGACGAGAGTGTGACACGGTTCGGACATTACTGTGCCCCTGCTCCTGGAGACCGCCGCCTTGGCCATCCAGTTGAGCGCCAGATCAGGGCCCGCTTGACTGAGGAGGATTGGTCTGACCTCGAGAAGGAAGATGAACGTCTGGCTGAGGCAGAAGCTCAAGGTGGAGACTTGTAGCACGTCTGGTCTGAGAGCGACACAGACGAGAGTGTCGAGGAGTACTTCCCTCTGCCCCCACCCTCACCGAGGCAGCACGACGCCGAGGCAGGAGGATCAGTTGCTCCGCCACCGACACCACCTCCTGTGTCCGAGGCGCAGGTGTCACAGCCGTCAGAGCTGTCGACACTTCTCCAGCAGATGATTGAGCAGCAGCGCCAGGACAGGCTCGCTGCTAAGCAGGCCAGGGCAGAGCAGGCTGCTCACCTGGCACAGCTGCAGCGGCAGCAGCAGGAGCTCCAGCTGGAGATCGCCCGTCAGAGGCGAGAGGATACGGACCGGTTCACCAACTTGGTCGATCAGATGCACCGCCGTACCCTCGACAAGCAGCAGCAAACCCAGCAGGCCATGATGGGGATCCTAGGGTTGATCACCAACCTTTACACTCAGACCGGGATCGCCCTTCCTCCACATCAGCCTGGACTGGGACTGGCTCCAGGTGTTGCTCAGGTGCCTACTACTCCTATCCCTTCGATCAGTATGTCACCACTTCTGGCACCCAGCGCACCAATTCACTCACCACTACCGGCAACGACTCTGTTCCAGCAGATGCCAGCGTCCGTGGTGAGCGCTCCACTTCCTCCAGCTCCACCGGCACCTCCAGAACCTGCTTCCTCTCCTCCAGCACCGGCAGCGGACCCTCCAGCTCCCTCCGCTCCGGCAGCTCCCACGACCGGCGACTCCAGCTCCGACGACTACGACGGTGACCAGTTCATCTTTGCGCCCAGCTCTCAGGGTCTGTAGGCTTTCTGATCCCTTTTTGGTGTCTTGATGCCAAAGGGGGAGAAGAGGTAGAAGAGTCAGGGGGGTGGTAGTAGTAGTCTCAGGGGGAGTGTGTGTTTATCCTTTGTATTCGTGCTTGAGTACTCTTTTGTAATTTTAATTAAGCACTCTTCCGCTTGTCTCATTTGCTTATGGTTTTAATCGATTGAGCTTTTCGCACCATAAATTTCATTTGCTCTTTACAAGCTTAATGTGTCTTATCTTGTATTCATTGCACATCTACTTGAGTATTGTATCATCAAATTCATTATTATTGCGCTTTAAATTATTGTGTTGTCATCAATCACCAAAAAGGGGGAGATTGAAAGCATCTAGGCCCCATGAGGTACGGTTTCGGTGATTAATGACAACCATTCGATAATACTAATTAATTTGTGAATGCAAGGTCCCAATAACACTCAATCAAATGAAATCAAAATTACATTGGAGACCCATATAAACTCAACGAGTGAGATCAAATCAAATCATATGAAGACAAGAAGTGAAAGCTCTAACTTGACATCACTCAAATGCTTGAAGACAATCAAAACAACATTTCAAACAAGTGTCAAAGAGGTCACAAGTTTAAATTCCAAAAGAACAACTCAAAACAACTCGAAGTCAACAAGTTGAAAATACCGGATCATCCGATGGTTTTTGAGTTGACTGCATCGGTCGAGCTGTGTCAACAGAAGAAGAAGACCTCAGAGCAAAGAACTCACCAGATCATCCGATGTGAGTGGCTCAGTGACATCGGTCCATCATCACAGATTGCAACACCATTGGACCAAGTGAAGCACTGGATCATCCGATGTGCAGACTTACACACATCGGTCGATCACTCCAGTAAGCTTCAAGATCAAGCAAAATTCTAGAGGAAGAGCCACCGGATCATCCGATGAGAAGACAGATCAACATCGGTCTAACAACGGTCATATCTGACATAGTGACATCAGCTAATTTGGCTTTGACCGATGTTAACTGAAGGGGAGACATCGGATCATCCGGTGTTCGCAGAGAAGTGATGTCAGCCTACTTTTCCAACGGCTATCTCATGGAGGCTGGCTATTTATACCCCTTCAACCTGTCAAATCGACAAGACTTGAAGCCCAGACATACTCTACACATCCTAGAGCATTCAAGCAATAGAGCTACCACTTTCACATCATTTGATCATCATTTGTACACCAAGAGATAGGCTAGAACTAGCTAGAGATAGTGCTTGGGTGCCTCCACTCTTGGTGATTGGAGTCTCTAGTGTAGTGAGAGCAATAAGGGAGTGTCCTTGGTGTGTGTGACTTCCGGAGCTTGCCAAGAGGATTGTGGAAGCCCGGAGGATTCCAAAGTGTACAAGGCTTGAGCTCCACCTTGCCAAGGTTGGCGAACGGAGAAGAATAGTGAAGACCCCCTTGTCTCGGTGACTTGGGAGTGGCAAAACCCCTCTGTGGGTGCCACAACGTGGATGTAGGAAGATCCTTGTGATCTTACCGAACCACGGGATAAACTTCGTGTCCCTTGAGCGTTTGCATCCCTCTCCCTTTTTACACTTATGCAATCTTCATTCCGCAACTTTAATTTACATTGATTGCATAGTTTAATAGCATAGGGAATTGGGCTTTAGGTTGTTAGTTTTTAATTGCCTTAAAATTTGAAAGAAAGCCCAATTCACCCCCCCTCTTGGGCATTTCGATCCTTACAGACCTGTTGCCACGAATCAGCAAACAGTTGCATTTGGACCGTAATGCAATGAAACAGAATCATTGAATTAGGATATGTTGCCATGAATTATTGGTTCATGGCGTTACAGCTTTATTGCTACGGAACACAGTCGTTGCATTAGGATCTGTTGCCACGAAATACTGGTTCGTGGAATTACAGCTTTATTGCCACGGAACATAGTCATTGTATTAGGATCTGTTGCCATGAATTACTGATTAGTTGCGTTATAGCTTTATTGCCATGGAACACAGTCGTTGTATTAGGATTTGTTGCCACGAATCAGTAAATAGTTGCATTTGGACCGTAATGAAACGAAACAGAATCGTTGCATTAGGATGTGTTGCCATGATACTCTGGTGTGTGGCATTACAACTTTATTGCCATGGAACACAATCGTTTCATTAGGATCTGTTGCCACGAATTATTGGTTCGTGGCGTTACAGCTTTATTGCCACGGAACACAGTCGTTGCATTAGGATCTGTTGCCACGTAATACTGGTTCGTGGCGTTACAGCTTTATTGCCACAGAAAACAGTCGTTGCATTAGGATCCATTGCCACAAATAATCAAACAGTTGCATTTGGACCGTAATGCAACGAAACAGAATCGTCGCATTAGGATGTGTTGCCACAAAATACTGGTTCGTGGCGTTACAGCTTTATTGCCACGGAACACAGTCGTTGCATTAGGATCTGTTGCCACGAATTAATGGTTAGTGGCATTACAGCTTTATTGCCACGGAACACAGTTGTTTCATTAGGATCTGTTGCCACGAATCAGCAAACAGTTGCATTTGGACCGTAATGCAACGAAACAGAATCGTTCATTAGGATGTGTTGCCACGATACTCTGGTTCGTGGAGTTATAGCTTTATTGGCACGGAACACGATTGTTGCATTAGGATCTGTTGCCACGAATTACTGGTTCGTGGCGTTACAGCTTTATTTCCATGGAACACAGTCTTTGCATTAGGATCTGTTGCCACAAAATACTGGTTTGTGGTGTTACAACTTTATTGCCACAGAACACAGTCGTTGCATTAGGATTTGTTGCCACGAATCAGCAAACAGTTGCATTTGGACCGTAATGTAACGAAACAGAATCGTTGCATTAGGATGTGTTGCCACGATACTCTGGTTCGTGGCGTTACAACTTTATTGCCATGGAACACAATCGTTGCATTAGGATTTGTTGCCAGGAATCAGCAAACAATTGCATTTGGACCGTAATGCAATGAAACAGAATCGTTGCATTAGGATGTGTTGCCACGATACTCTGATTCGTGGCGTTACGGCTTTATTGCCACGGAACACAATCGTTGCATTAGGATCTGTTGCCACGAATCAGCAAACAGTTGCATTTGGACCGTAATGCAAGAAAACAGAATCGTTGCATTAGGATGTGTTGCCATGATACTCTGGTTCGTGGCGTTACAGCTTTACTGCCACGGAACACAATCGTTGCATTAGGATATGTTGCCAAGAATTACTGGTTCATGGTGTTACAGCTTTAATGCCACGGAACACAGTCATTGCATTAGGATCTGTTGCCACGAATCAGCAAACAATTTTCGTGTTCTCCTCGGCGCAGTGCTGATCAATGATGTTCATTACTTTTTGCCTCCTGACGACTCAGTGCTGGACTAACGACGCTGATGATCCGTAACATACTCAACGATGTAAAACATCAGTTATTAACGCATCAACAAATATGAGGGGGAGAATACCAACGCGCAGATTTAAAAGTATGTTGCGAATCATCAGCGTCCTTAGTCCAGAAGCAAGGTAGAAGCGGCGCCATGGCCGCCACGAACTCGAGAACGGATGAGGAGAAGGCTCATTGCCAACGGATCGAGGGGACGGAAGCTACACGAGTGCTATGGGCGATGAGCCTTCCCCTCGATCCGTTCTCGAGGATCGCAGAAAATTTATTTTCTCCCGCCTAGGCCCAGAGTCGGGCCTGCCTTTAAGGCCATCCGCAGTGGTTCATAGTAAAGTGGTGATGGGACGCAGAGCGGTTCCGATTGAATTCAAAGATGCACATGCGGGATGCATAACCTCTGCAGTACTGCAGGTGCAATAAAAGTCACTAACATGTGGGCCCCACAGACAACCGGATATGTAATATGCACATAGGATATATCACTAAATATTTTTGCAAAAAAAAACATGCAGGAGAAATATGTATATCCCATATATATGCTACTACTACGTAAATTAGGGGTGGGCAAATAAACCGAGATCGAAAAACCGAAACCGATAAAACCAAGACCGGAACTGAAAAGACCGAAATATCGGGTATCGGGTACTTTTCGGGTAGCAAATATAAATAACTGAAAAATAAATGTCGGGTTCGGATGGATGAATTCATTGTGGAGCTACATGTCACGTACTTAATTATACTAAAAATCATCATCTTCGTTGTCGTCCCCCCACAATGGAGCTACATGACCATCATTGGTATATGTATCGTCGTCATTATCTTCTTCATTTTCTGATGCAACTCCATCAACCTCAAACCGATCACCTGACGTTGTCATTATATGAGTGGAAGCATCGCCGCTGGCTCCCTCAATGTCATTCCTAGCCCATGCGGTCGTATCCTCATTATTGATATCATCAGTAAGCAGATCAACATGAAATGTCTCAGCCTCCATCGTCTCAGTCACATTATTTTCACTGTCTCCAGGGGCATGGCTAAAAGGTTTCATGGCTTCGTTTTAACAACTGTAGCCCATTTAGGATGCTTCACACTTGGAACATAAAAAACTTGTTCTGCTTGGGTGGCTAGAATGTAAGGCTCATACTAGAATCCAAACAGAGTAGTGTCAACATCTATCATTCCGTATTGATCCTTTTTGTAGCCCCTGATTTGGTTCTGACTGTTTCCAAAAGGTTGATCAAACCATTCACAATGAAATAACAGAACCTCTTGATTTTTTTCAAAATCAACAGCAGTGATTTTCTTGATTACTCCAAACCAATCATGATCAGTGCCCTGAACAACAATACCACTGTTTTGTGTCCGTAAATCTTTTTCCACATCTGCAGTTCGAAAGAAGAAGCCATTGATGAATAACCGACAAAAAAAACGTGCCCGACGATCAGGTCCTCTAGATAATGCATACAGATAATCGATTGCTTTGCCTTATTTGTGTAATGTCGTAATCTGTACACATTAGTATAACAGGGGTTATCGATGACAAACCAATTTCAGAACACATATTTGTTCAATATTTCATCAAAGTGC
This sequence comes from Tuctoria greenei, assembly GCA_036927565.1. NCBI lineage: Eukaryota > Viridiplantae > Streptophyta > Magnoliopsida > Poales > Poaceae > Tuctoria > Tuctoria greenei. Next base: position 107,215,012 of record JAYESD010000008.1, read on the forward strand.
AAACTTGCATGTACTTACTCATTTCTGAAACCAATCAACAAACTCATATCTATGGCGTTTATCAACATCATGAGAATGAATCCTTTTCAGCTCTTCAATATGCTCACTGAAAAGGGTACAAAATTAAATTAGCCATCTACAATAAGCCATATATATAGTATACAACATCTGAGTTATACGTTATTGTTTGATCCATGGAGCGGCCTCTTCAACGTTAGTAATAAGATAATGCGTGATGTTAAGTAGTTCCACCATAGTAAGTTGGTCCCATTTATACCCTCTTTTATAATTATCAACTTCTGTAAATATGTTAGAATTATCAACAGAAGGTTCATTTGTAGCTGCAGCTTCATGGCATTCTTGCCTATTACGCTTGGTGCTGATGTTATCCAAAAACTGACTACAAAAAGTCATACACTCTTCGGCAATATATCCCTCAGCTATAGAACCCTCCGGGTGAGCTTTGTTACGTACATACCTCTTCAATGTACCAAGGTACCTCTCAATTGGATAAATCCATCTGTAAGAAACTGGTCCACCCAACCGTGCTTCTTTGGCAAGATGGGTTGGAAGATGTACCATAATATCAAAGAAAGCAGGAGGAAACAACATCTCAAGCTTAAAATTGTTTCAAGAATTTGTTTGCTCATCTTGTCCAAATCTGGTTCCGCCAATTCTTTAGAACAAATTCCAGAAAAGAATGTGCTAAACTCAATTAAAGGTGCAACAACCTTTTCAGGCAATATGTTACGTATTGCAATAGGAAGGAGCTTCTGAAATATAATATGGCAGTCATGAGTTTTTAGACCCGATACCTTACATGTTTTTATGTCCACACATCTCTTGATGTTTGAGGCATAACCATCGGGCACCTTCACATTCTCCAAAAACATACACAAGGTGGTTTTCTCATCTTTGCCCAAAGTATATAATGCTGGTGGGAATGTGTACTTGCTCTTTATGAACTTCATATGTTGATCTGGCCGAATACCCATATCCTTCATATCAAGACGAGCTTGTAGACTATCTTTTGTTATAGCAAGCAATGTCCCCAATATGCTATCACAAATGTTTTTCTCAATGTGCATGACATCCAAGTTATGCCTTATTAGCAATGTCTTCCAATAAGGGAGGTCGAAAAATATACTTTTCTTCTTCCAATTATGCCATCTATTTTCCTCGGTGTGCTTTCTCTTATTATTTGTCGGTCCAAAACTCACTTGATCAAAACACTCGTATTGTTGGAGTACTTCGTCACCAGAGAGTGATGTTGGAGCCTCTCTATTCTCTGCCTTGTTGTTTAAAGAACCTTTGTATCGATGCCATCTGTGATCCTGAGGTAAGAAACGACGATGACCCATGTAACAATGCTTTTGTCCATATTTCAACCAGAAGGCGTTAGTGTTTATATGGCAGTATGGACATGCTAGCTTCCCTTTTGTGCTCCATCCACATAGCATTGCATATGCTGGAAAATCATTTATTGTCCACAATAAAGAGGCTTGCATGACAAATGTCTCTTTCTTTAAACTGTCATATGTTTCAACACCATCAGACCATAATTTCAGTAGCTCATCAATCAAAGGCTGCAGATACACATCATTGTTGTTTCCAGGTGACTTTGGCCCAGGAATTATCATTGACATCACCCAATAAGACTGCTTCATACACAACCAAGGTGGTAGATTATAAGGGATTAGAATCACAGGCCATGTACTGTAAGAAACATTCATTACTCCAAAAGGATTGAAACCATCAGATGCTAGCCCAAGTCTTATGTTGCGAGGGTCAGATGAGAAATTTGGGTGAATGCTATCAAAATGCTTCCATGCTTTCGAATCGGCGGGATGGCGTAATATTCCATCATCAGCACGACCTTCTTTGTGCTAGCGCATGTTTGATGCCGTTGATTCTCCCATATAAAACCTTTGTAGCCGGGGAATAAGAGGGAAGTAACGTAGAACCTTGCGTGCTACAAGCTTCTTGGATTTTCCACAAGGTAAAGCATCTCTTGCATCCCCAGCAGTACTATTTTTCCATCTTAATTCACCAGATTTTGGACAACTATTCAGCAGAGAATAGTCCTTCCAGAATAACACACAGTCATTGACACATGCATCGATCTTTTGGTAGTCCAGCCCGAGGTCACAAATAACCTTCTGAAGTTTATCAAGTGTATTAGGAATGCAGTGGCCCTTTGGAAGCGCAAAAGACAATAGTTCAAGTAACATCTCACAAGCTACTTTGCTCATACCAGTTAAACACTTTATTTGGTAGAACCTGACAATGTAGGATAATTGGTTCAAGTAACATCTCACAAGCTCCTGCTGGTTTATAGCATTTTCTTGATCATCAACATCTGCTGATGTACCACCATGATCAGTGACTCTATGTAGAATGGACAAAATATTTTGCATAGCACCATCATCAGAAATTATCTCCTCATTATTTGTTGATTCCTCAGCAATATTTTCCTGAACTCGTATTTCTCCATGGTGTATCCAACAAGTATAATCCAATAACATCCCATTTCTGAGCAGGTGTAAATGAACTCCCTTGCATATCTTGTGGCAAATATTACGACATCTCGTGCAAGGACAAGGCATATTTCCTCCTTCACGAGTGCCCTGAAATGCAAAATTTAAAAATGACTTCATTCCATCCTGCCACTCCCTCATATGCCTGTCTTTTCCCATCCATGTCTTATCTTCTGACATCGCTTCCTACAATTCAATCAGCCATTAGCCTATCCGTAAGAGGATAGATGTACAAGAACACATTATGTGAGCAATTGTACCTAGCTGTTGTTACTCCACGCGCTGCGGCCGGCGGATTCTCCTACAAGAGTGGCGGCCAGCGGATGCTCCACCAAGCGTGGCGGCAGGCGATTGGTCCTCCAAGCTTGGCGGCCGGCGGATGCTCCTACAAGAGTGGTGGCCGACGGATGCTCCCTACAAGCGTGGCGGCGAGCGGATGCTCCTCCAAGCGTAGCGGCCGGCGGATGCTGCTCCAAGCGTGGCGGCCGGCGGATGCTCCTCCAAGCGTGGCGGCCGGTGAATGCTCCTCCAAGCGTGGCGTCCCGCGGATGCTCCTACATGCGTGGCGGCTGGCGGATGCTCCTACAATCCTGGCGGCCTGCGGATGCTTCTACAAGCGCGTTGCAGAGAGGGGACCGGCGTTGCGGGTCGAAGGGTACTGTAATAAAATATTATTTTTGTTTCTTATTTTCCTTCTTCATTCGGCATGACAAAAATTTCCCGCCGCAGGCAGGCAGGCAGGCAGGACGAAAAAGCTGGGCCGCTTGTTATTTGTGGGCTGAAACTGCGCAGATTCACTTTATATTCAAGCTGGGCCTTCGCGCATTCATGACGCTTGCACAGAGCCGAAGGCCTCGAAAGGTTCGGTGGTCTGGTCCTATCACCGAATTTTTGTGAGATCCTCAAGGGACGCTGCTTCCGATGTTTGGCCTCTTCATCATCGCCTTCTTAACCCCCCCCCCCCCCTATTGCTTACAGGCTCAAGTTCCCGACTGATTCCCATCCATGCTCCCGTGTGTAGCCTGAGAAGTCCTTTGCCTCTCTTGTCGTAGCGCCATGCCTCGCAACCATGTTAGACGCGAGCAGGTACCTGTAGGCTCATCGTCCCTGCACCCTCGTGAGGGGCAATGCATGGGGGTCAACAACCGCCTCATGACGACAGAGTTTATCCGTTTGCGCCGCCATGCAGGTGTTCTGGGACCCAGAGGAGGTCGCAGCGAGGCGACGCCCATGGAGATCACCCTGGCCATCCATCACCAACTTGATATACCGCATCAGGCTTTCACCGTGTCCACTTTTTGGGATGGTGAGTTCCTGGTGCAGTTCAACCGTGATGACTATCGGGAGCTCGCCATCGAGACGACAATCATCTCCATGCCGGATGATAACCACTACTTCCAGCCATGGATCTTTGGCGTCGGTGTGCCGATTGTCGGGTGGTTCTTCCACGTGCAGGTTGTCATCGAGAACCTCCCTTTGCATGTCTGGTCTGCGGAGGGCATCATACATGTTCTGGGTGACGTCTTCCTCTTTGACCACTTTGATGCGTCCACTTACCACCGGGAGCATGCTGACCTATGCACGGTCGTTGGGTGGATGAAAGACCCAAGCCTCCTGCCTCGGGCCAAAATGACCACCTTCTTTGCAGGAAGTGATGGCCGGACTGGGAGTGACGGCGGGCCGCCGGTGGAACCTTTCAACCATGCCGCAGTGGTCCGGCCTGGCGGCCTCACGACGGAGCTCAACATCCACCTGGATCACTACCTCGACTATACGCTGCCGGTCCACCCCAACTCCCTGGCCTCCTCGTCATCAGTCGACTCTTCTGACGGACACTCCTCGGTGTCCTCGAGCTCTTCGGGGGACACCTTCCCGCGGCCGAAGAGATTCTACTAGCGGCGTGGGGAAGTGGATGAGGCGGATAAGCAGCTCTTTTAGTATGGCTACCAAAGTCTCCTAGCTCATGTATTACGTTTCCTATGGAAACTAAAAATCCTTTACAAATCCTATCCTTCAATGGGAGCCTATGTTTGAGAGGATTACGACTGGATTAATTTCCTTGAATAGATTTCCTGTTTAACATTTCGGTTGTCCTTCGTTTTTTTTTCAAACATTTTCTTCATTGTATTGTCTTCACTTTTTTCTTTCCAGACCTATGTACCGGCCTGTTGCATTTTCCTGTGACTACTACTTTACAGACCGCTTTGCGGGCCCTGCTGCGGGCGATCTCCTGGCAACTCCACCGGTTTGGGGACAAGGAGGGTTTGTCGATCGGAAAATTTGAACTAATTTTGCACAGATAGTACATCCATGAACAAAAACACCAAGTACATTTAACTTAAAAACATTACTCCCTCCATCCCAAAATACTTGTCCCTTTCGATGGAAGGAGTATCTCCGTCCTAGAGTACTCGTCGCTTTGGATGGAGGGAGTATATTACAAACACAAGAAAAGATAAACTACAACTGAAACTATGAAATGAAAAACTACAACTAAAAACATGAAACGAAAAACTACAACTAAAAACATGAAAAGAAAACACCTAAATACTACTCTACTCAGCCTCCACCTCCTCCTCCTCGGGTGGGTCCTCGGGCTCCTGACCCTCCTCTAGCGCCTCAGGCTCCGGGCGGCGGAAGGTGACCTAGTCTCAAGGCCGCCGCCACGACGAGGTTGCGACGACCTGCGACGCGGAGCTCGGCCACCATCGTCTCCCAGAGGGAGTCGAGACAAGAGGCCACGTGCGAGAGGCCGAAGACGTAGTGGTCCGTGGTGTCCATTCTAGTTTTTTGTGGAAGGGTACCGAGCCCAAGGCGTTCCATGGAGTGAGATGTATCCGTAAATACATCTCGGGCCATGTTGAACAGGAGGGTATCCTTCACGCGCGGCGGTGAGGGGGGTCCAGCCGCAGTAGCTTACCGGCGGCCGGGTCCCTCGGCGGGCTCGGTGGCGGAGGGTTGCTCGAGCTCGAAAGCATTTGCCGTATACTAGCCGTGGCTAGGCTTTGTGGAGAGAAGAGAGGATGTTGGAATGGTTGTGCGGAAAAGATGATGGCGCGGGTGACCATCTTATACTCCCTCCGTCCCAAGTGAACTCTATTTTTAGGATTCAAACCGCGCATTAGTCAACACATAAACTTACCCTAACACCCTTCATCAATACATATCCTCCCACTTTCCATTCAATGCCAGCAAGTTTCTACGGCAACAAAGGACAGTAGCTGAAAATGTGCAGAGCACACAGCTGACATGACCATACAGTGAAAGTAAAGTTGAGCTGGGACAAAAAAAATTGGCTGGAAATAACTGTCCACACACCACCATCCCTCTTTTCCGCGCGTACTAAAAATCACCAGGCGTCTCATCGTCTTCTCCGTGCGTACTAATAAAGAGTAGTAAGATGACACACCATCCTCTACTCTGCCACACACACCATCCTTTTCTCCGCGCGTACTATTCCTCTCCGTCGCTCGTGCCCTCATTGGTTCCCTTCGAAGCCCATGGAGTTCCTCTTGCCGCACGATATTGCGGTCCTGATCGCGGGGTGGGTCGCTGCAACCTCCACCCAGCCATGGATGACCTCTCCAGTCTACGCGCCACCTGCAAGGCCATGCACGTGGCGTGCCGTGATCCCGTCGTGGGCAGGCGTGTGGCGCTGGAGCGGGAGAGCAGCTGGGAGTGGTTCCAACGGCACGGGAACGGGAGCTACGACGCCCTCGTGGAGTACCTGGCCAAAGTGGGCAACCCTCATGCGTGCTACGTCACTGGGTTCGACCTCGTCTTCAACTATGGCCGCGAGTAGGCGCAGTGGGGAACCCAGTTCCTTGCCCGGGCGGCCGCGAACGGCCACAATGTGGCGGCCTACATCCTCACCATGCTCCGCTACGATGCCGACCGCGGGGACCGCAATGCCCTCGAGTATATCCGGCAGGTCGAAGGCGAGGCCCACGTCGGCGACAACGTGGATGGGTCCGTCACAATGAAGAGGACCAACAAGGAGTGCTGCCGGTGTCGGAATCAAGCCATGCAGAGGCTCGACGTTTTCGTGAGCTGGAGGTTTCTGCATAGGCCTCCTCCGGGACCGCCGCCGGTGGCGCTACCGGAAATTGACGATTACGTTTGCCGCTGCCCAACAGGGGGGACCAGGGGCCCGCCCGCTACGGCCGGCGAGGGTGGTACGAGTGGACCGTCTTCTGTACTGAGAACTGTAGGATTGAGCACGAGTATGACCTGTTCCGCCATAACGTGTTGTACTCTATGGGTTATATTCCCTCCATTCCCTTTTGGATGCGCTACCCCTAGTTCGCCCAACGCCAATGAAAAGTGAACAAAGGGAGTACTGTATATAAAAAAGACTTGTATAAGGCATGTTGATGTGTTTCTCCTATATATGCATGCTCGTCTCTGATGAATGTTGCACTTGTTGTGTTTCCCCTATGCGTGCTCGTCTTTTGTTTAGCCCCGTTTGCATCAAAGGAAACAACATGACAAAACTTGAAACGAAAAAATATCAAAAAAAAAACAAGAGAAACACAACATCACGACTGGAGATGTTTTTCGATTCACGCACGAAGTGGGTTAAAGGTTAAAACTTGGCGTCATTAAAGGAGATGTTTTTCAATAAAAGGAGATTTTTTTAAAAATACATCAGACACATTGTTCATGAACATAAAAGACATATTACATTAACATACTACTAACACATATATAACAAACAAGAGTAAAGAAAACATGGACGAAAAACACGTAGAAACAAGAACAAAACTACTCCTAATCCTATTCTACTCAGAAGCCTCGTCCACCTCCGTCGCCGCGCGCGCCGCGGCCGACGCATCCTCCGGCGGCTCCGCCTCCGCCTCCAACGGCGGCGGCGACTCCTCTTCCGTCTCCACACCGAGCTTACAGGCGACGCTGTGCAGAATCTTCCAGAGGCCCTGTACCCCAGCAACCTCCGCGATCGTCTCATGGAGGGCTTCCAGACGAGCTGCCACAAAGCTTAACCCGAACAAGTAGTAGCCGGTGGAGTCCATGCTGGGGAGCTGGAGAAGCCTCCCAAGACCCAAACGGCCAGATGAGAGATGTATTGTTAAATACATCCCGCGACATTGTGTCCAACACTCTTGCATGTTCGACGGCGGAGGACACATCGTCTTCAACAACTTTAATTCGGCGCGTAAATTCGTCGATGCGGGCGGTAAAGAGGCGGGCAGTCTCCTGTAACCAGTCGGGCTGAGGAGATGCATGCGCCGCCATCAGTTCCACCGGCATTGCCGACGGCGATGGAAACGGAGAAGGAGGTTCGGAGGACGTCGATGGCCTAGAGCGCTTCGGCGGGGGCCTACCCATTTGTGTGGTGACGGAGGTGCAGAGAAAGAGCGAGAGGTGGTCGGCGGTTGTGGGGGGAGAAGTTTGGAGGCTAGGATCTAAGGAGCGGTGCAGCGTAGAAGCAAGAGAATGGTGAGCCTTTACAGCGGGTCGTCGTCTAATAGCAGGCGTGTGGTGAGGGTTCCCTGTCTCGGCGTCGGTTTTTCACAAGCGGTTTTTAAGTTTATCTCAGGCGGGTTTTACTTACCAACCGCCTGATAAGATATTTAATCAAGAATATTAGTTAAGAAGAAGTAAATATCTTCAGAGGCGGTTGGTACTTAATAACCGTCAAGGAAGATTTTTATCTCATACGTGTATTACTTACCAACCGCTTGAGATAATGCCCGATACTGTTCTTCAGTTTCCTTATCCCTTGCTTCTTTTTTATTTAGATTCCAATATAAATACTCAAACATGTTTAGATTCTGCAAATTGTGTCCAAATTCGATGATTCTTTCTTCTACATTTGTATAAAATCAACATCTACCACATGAACAAAATAATTTAAAACTTGTATAGCTGACATTGTAATGTTTTGGTAAATATCAAATTAATTGCTACTCACATATTATTCACATTTGTGTATCGCATAAAAAAAAGATCCTTCACTCAAATTTGTTTGTATGAACATATTTGTATCATATATACATGTATGAATTTTGTTAATTTTTTTAAAAGCATTCCAACATGTCAAACTTCAAATTATCCATCATTCTAACTAAATGCTCATATACATATGAGGCATTCATCAAATTATGAACACACATTGATTCAAAAAATTTAAAAAATCTGAAAAAATTCATAGAGGTTGGTATGATGAGTAAAAATGTCCACTAAAAAAATAAATGATAAAGGCATTATATCCATCAAGATAGAAAAATGAAAAATAGCATTTGTTGTATGTTTTTTATGTTCTGACCAATTTCAAAAGATTTATGAAGTGAAATTTAATGGTAACCTTTACTTATCAATAATATTACAAGAAAGTGGAATTTTGCCTTTTTAAAGGACCCACATTTAATCAAGAATATTAACTCAGAAGAAGTAAATATCTTCACAGATGGCTAGTACTTAATAACCGTCTGAGAAGATGTTTATCTCTGTCGGATATTACATACCAACCCCCTGAGATAATGCCCGATACTATTCTTCACGATACTGTTCTTCAGTTTCCTTATCCCTTGCTTCTTTTTAATTTAGATTCCAATATAAATACTCAAACATGTTTAGATTCTGCAAATTGTGTCCGAATTCAATGATTCTTTCTTCTACATTTGTATAAAATTAACATCTACCAGCTGAACAAAATATTTTAAAACTTTTTTAGATGACATTGTAATGTTTTGGTAAATATCAAATTAATTTCTACCCACATATTATTCACATTTGTGTATCTCATAAAAAAAAGATCCTTCACTCAAATTTGTTTGTATGAACACATTTGTATCATTTATACATGTATGAATTTTGTTAATTTTTTTAAAAGCATTCCAACATGTCAAACTTCAAATTATCCATCATTCTAAGTAAATGCTCATATATACATATGAGGCATTCATCAAATTATGAACACACATTGATTCAAAAAATTTAAAAAAAAAATCTGAAAAAATTCATAGAGGTTGGTATGATGAGTAAAAGTGTCCACTAAAAAAATAAATGAAAAAGGCATTATATTCGTCAAGATAGAAAAATGAAAAATAGCATTTGTTGTATGTTTTTTATGTTCTGACCAATTTCAAATGATTGATGAAGTGATATTTTAATGGTAACCTTTACATATCAATAATATTACAAGAAAGTGGAATTTTGACTTTTTAAATGACCCGCATTTAATCAAGAATATTAATTAAGAAGAAGTAAATATCTTCTCAGGCGGTTGGTAAGTAAAACCCATCTTGTACATATTTCTTTTGTAGTATTAGGAGTTCTTATACATGTTTAGCTTCAATTCTGTTCTTGTACATATTTCTTGTGTTTTGTAATATATATGTGTTCATTCGTGTCAATGAATACTGGTGTGTTAGAATTTCTGGATTTTAATCAAGTGAATGTGCTCTAAGTTTAGTGATGTGTTAATCTATCACAAGTGAACCGAGCAAATTGGACAAAAACAAAAGATCTTAGGGTTTGAAGCTCGTCTCGATTTTTAATTGCAAAGCTAAAGGAGACAAACAATGACTTTAAGCGCGTCTCACATCGCTTTGTGATCGATGGACACCCGATCTGTCGCCCATCGTTGTCTCCTATTTGGGTTTCTTACGTAGTGTAATTGGCTGATCATGTTTGCGGTTCGTGCATGTTAGACATAGCTAGAATTAAAACACTTCGGACCTCGGTCATGTTTAACAACACTAACATGCATGCATATATATATACCTCAAACAGTACATGACTATCTTCCAACAAAAAGAGAAAACACACGTATAACATCATGAAACATGATCGTGGATCGAGGTCGCACATGCATGTTGAACATAGAACAGAAATAGTATTAGACAACAGACAGAGAAGAAAAGAACATATGGAACAGGTGCGAAGGATTAGTCCCACCACGAAAAGTTGAGGTCGGTGCACCGACGTTATAAGGCATGGCGCACTGTTGCAGTTAAAAATACGAATGAAAGTAATGCATGCAGGACTAGGCCCATGTTCGCTGCAAGGCGTCCCCTGGCACGGACGTGCGGCACGAAGTTGGCTTAGGCGTGTACTGACAGATTTTTTTTATATAATGAAATTTTTTTCCCCGCATGTAAATTTACTCCTAATGGGACGCGTCGAGCCGTTGGGACCGAGAGGATGCAAACCGCAGTTTCGAGGAAACCAGGGCCATCGACCGGTAATTAAGCACGGTTTCCTCTAGCGTCCGATCGTCTCGACACGGCCGCTTAGATGACGATCCGCTATAAAGGCTCACCGTCCTCTTGCTTCTCCGCCGCACCACTCCTTAGATCCTAGCCTCTAAACTTCTCCCCCCGCCACCGTCAACCCCCTGTTGCTCATTCTCTGCACCTCTATCGCCACACAAATGGGTAGCCCCGCACCGAAGCACTCTAGGCCATCGACGTCCTCTGAACCTCCTTCTCCGTTCCCATCGCCGGTGGCAATGCCGGTGGAACTGATGGCGGCGCCCACATCTCCGCCCGTGGCGCCTGCACTTCCTCATCCCGGTTGGGTTGAGAAGACTCTCAGACTCCTCACCGACCGCATCAACGAAGTCAATCGGCACCTTAAGGTGGCCACCGACGCCAAGTCCGCCGCCGCTCATAGCGCACTAGCGCTCAATGCAGTGGCGCGGAAGGTCTTTTCCAACACAGATCGCTTGTGTCGCCGTCTGGGTCTAGGGACCCTTCCCCTCCACACGAGCATGGACACCGCGGGCCACTACTGCTACGGGTTGATGACTGTGGCCGGTCGTCTCGACGCCCTCCACGAGACGATCGCGGAGGTTGCTGGGGTAGAGTGCCTCCTGAAGATTAAGCACCGCGTCGCTAGGAAGCTTCGGACTGTGACGGAGGTTGAGGAGTATGAGGTGGCTTGGGCAGCGGCGGCAGCGGAGGAGGCGTCTCTTGAGGCGGAGGTGGACGCGGCTATGGAGGCGGCGGCAGCAGCGGAGGAGGAGCAGGAGGAGGCGGCACCGGCAGCGGAGGCGGAGGCGGAGGCGGTGGCAGCGGCGGAGGAGGAGGAGGAGGAGGCGGCACCAACGGCGGAGGCCGAGGAGGCGGCAGCGGCGGAGGAGGAGGATGTGGTTTTCTCCCAGTAGAGTAGTATTAGGAGTAGTTTATCTATTTTGTGATCTTTGAGTAGAGTAGTATTAGGTGTAGTTTATCTTGTTCTTGTTGTCTACTACGTGTTTTCCTATTACTTGTTTGTTAATGAAATATGTCTTTATGTTCATGAACAATGTGTTCTATATATGCAGTATCAAAAACTTCTTTTATCGAAAACATCTCGTATATGTTTGTAACTTGGGACCGTCTATATTTCTTGTGGCTGAATGAATGAAATCCGGTAATTAATATCCTTACAAGTAATAGAACTAACAACACACATGATGCATAATTAACTTGATTAGGAAATTACGTCATCTAAATTGCTAACTAGTCCATTGCCTGATGCAACAGGTGCATGAAAAGTACTTTATCCGTTGTAACTAATATCCGATGACATTGTTGATATATATATCGTATGTACCTGTGATACTCGCATCACAGGCGGCTTTGGATCGACAGCGTGAAGATTAGACATCACATGGGAAAATGTTTTTTTTGTAGTAGTAGTATATACTCTGTATATGTTATCATTTCATTGCGACAAATGTTATATATAAAATGATGATTGTTTACCTTTTACTAGACCATGGATTTGCCGTCCTCCTTTCATCGACTTGGGTGTTCTCTGTATTTGCATGTCGTTTGCATTAGCACAATGATACATTTGGCGATTCATATTTTTGTTCGTATTTTTTTTTGGAATGTCCCACTACCACATGACTGCTTTTACATCTCCATGAAAACAAAGATGAACGGCAGGTAGCGGTCACTCGAAAAAATTTTGGTTCTTCTTGGCGTGCACAATTGAGATTTTCACAATTGAAACTTCACTCCGTGCGCCCAAAATTCCAGTCCCGCCCTTTGTAGCTAGCCACGACGAATATAAATGTGTGTCTCCCTCTAATCCCACAATGGCTTCCGTTCCTGGCACACATGTTCTCCTCTTAGTGATGTGTTCCAAACTTGCATTCCTAAGAAATTCCTGATATGCATCGAATTTGGTTTGGCAAAGGGTGGCCTGATCTTCACCACAGGAGGTTCAAGAACAAGATAACTTACTGTAGAAACAGCGCGGATAACTAGCTTTATACCTGACCATGGTTGGATGCGACCAAGCGACGGGGAGAGAGACACCGAAACCGTGAAGACTTGGACTCGATCTCCGAACGACTGCAGAACCACAACCGGAGCTAATCCACACAATACGGGGCAACCGTATTGGAACCCGCAGAGCACAAATTAGTGGATCTCAGAGAGATCTCTCCACAAGTTCAAGAAGAACAAGGGTTGAGTAAGACACTCAAACAGAGCTCGGCTGCAAATTTCACTGGAATAATCTTAATTCATCAAAGAGTTCCCCTGGCTTACAAAAGAGGGATATTTATACCAAAAACTGGTCTAAAAATAGATGTGAACTGAAAAAGCCACGTGGGAAGGTGGAAGGCCAACTGGCTTGATCATTCATGCAGTGGTCATCAATTTCCCGCATGTCTTCTGGCCTTCTGAGTGGTCTTCAGTGTTTTAATCATAACTCCACCTAGGGACATCCAAAAAACATGGGACCAGATGCGTTGGAAATATAATTTGATAAACTTTCACACAATGTGTAGCATGCTTCACGAAATATTGTAGAGTGATACAGTTTCTCACGGAAACTTGGATATCAGGCTGACTGTTGATCTTCTGAACAGTCTGCACCAAAAGCACTCGGCTGCCAAGTTGGGACCTCTAAAGCACTCGGCACTTAGTGGCATTAGAAAGTTGACTTCAACACCTTTCCAACAAGTACTCATGGACATTCACAACTTCTATGAATCAAGAGATATGACAATTTCTTCATGACAGTTCTGCCAGGCCGAACTGGTTCGACGTAGTTCTCCTCTTTGGTTCAGTCTTGGCGTGTCCTTGTCATCCTCCTTGGTGAACCTGAGTAATAGAAACATGTAAGATTTAGGAAGTATATAATTATCATTAATAAATGGAATTTCACAAAGTAGCGCGTGCACCTCTTGTTGTAGTTGTTTAGCTCGGCTATGAGTAATTGGTCCATCGGAAACATGAGCTGGTGCAGCTTGACTTGATGATTGTTCCATCTTGCTTGGTATAGTCGGTATACTTGATGGTGTGGTCGGCGTGGGCATATCATCCTCCCCCCCCCCCACCTTGAAAAAGAGTCGTCCTCGACTCTTCCAATCCATATAATGGAGAGAGGTCGGACACATTGAAACTGGTACTTACACCATAAGTACTTGGCAGATCAATTTCATAAGCGTTGTCGTTGATCTTGTGCAGAACTTTGAATGGTATGTCAGCCCGGGGTTGCAACTTGTTCTTGCACAGCTCTGGAAAATGATCCTTTCGAAGGTGCACCCAAACCAAGTCCCCTGGTTCAAACAACACCTTCCTGCGACCCTTGTTAGCGTTCTTCTCATACTTGTTGGTCATCTTTTCAATATTGGCCCGAGCCCTATCATGAATGTTCTTGACAAATTCAGCTCGCTTGCTTGCATCGAAGTTCACACGTTCCTGCATGGGTAGAGACAAAAGATCTATGGGAGCAGTGGGTGTGAATCCATATACAATTTCAAATGGACAAAATCTAGTGGTTGGGTGTACTGCCGTATTGTATGCAAGCTCAACGTGTGGCAAGCTTTCTTCCCATAGTTTCAGATTCTTCTTAAGGACAGCTCGGAGCAACATTGATAATGTTCGATTCACAACTTCAGTTTGGCCGTCCGTTTGCGGATGACATGTTGTGGAGAACAACAGTTTTGTCCCAAGTTTGCCCCACAATGTCTTCCAAAAGTCGCTCAAGAACTTGGTGTCACGATCTGACACAATGGCACGTGGCATTCCATGTAGTCGCACAATTTCCCTGAAAAATAATTCAGCAATACGGGAAGCATCGTCGCTCTTGTGGCAAGGAATAAAATGTGCCATTTTGCTGAAACGATCAACCACGACAAAAATTGAATCCCTTCCCCCTTTGGTTCGTGGTAACCCAAGAACAAAATCCATTGAAATATCCTCCCAAGGTGCATTAGGAATAGGAAGGGGAGTATTTAAACCATGAGGGTTCAGACGATACTTAGCTTTGTGGCAGTTTTCACAGCGAAGAACATGTCTATCTACATCTCATCGCATTTTTGGCCAAAAGGAATGGTCGGACAGCACTTGCTCCGTCTTCTTGGCTCCAAAATGGCCCATAAGGCCACCTGCATGAGCTTCCTGCACGAGTAAAAGTCGAACAGAGCAATCTGGAATACAAAGTTTGTTAGTGCGAAATAAAAATCTATCATGCACATGATACTTTTCCCATCCTTTGCCAATACGGCACTTGTCATATGGTTCAACAAAGTATGAATGGCATATAATTCCTTTATACTTTCCAATCCGAGAATTTTAGCATCAAGTTGTGTGAGCAAAGCATGACGTCGAGATAAAGCATCAGCTATAATATTGTCTTGACCTTTCTTATATTTGACAATATAAGAAAAGGACTCAATAAATTCACTCCACTTAGCATGCCGTTTATTCAGTTTTAGTTGTCCCTTAATATGTTTCAATGAATTATGGTCTGAATGTATTATAAATTCTTTAGAATAAAGGTAGTGTTGCCAAGTTTCCAAACTCCGAACGAGAGCATATAATTCTTTATCATAAACTGAATAATTCAAAGTCGGACCACTTAGCTTTTCACTGAAGAATGCAATTGGTCTCTTTTCTTGCATCAGCATGCCTCCAATCCCAAAACCACTTGCATCACATTCAATTTCAAATGTCTTGTTGAAATCAGGATGTGCAAGGACTGGGGATGTTGTGAGCTTCCTCTTTAATTCTTCAAAAGCCTTTTGTTGTGCTTCTCCCATTTGAAAGGTACGTCTTTCTTGGTCAGCTCATTGATTGGAGCAGCGATCGTGCTGAAATCTATCACGAAGCGCTGGTAGAAACCAACAAGTCCAAGGAAGCTTCTCACTTGGCTCACGTTCTGTGGGGGCTTCCATTCGTGTATAGCCTTTACATTCTCAACATCCACCTCCACGCCTTGTCCTGAAACAACAAAACCAAGGAAAACTACCTTGTCGGTGCAGAAGGTGCACTTCTCAAGGTTAGCGTACAATTTTTGTTTACGCAGGACAACAAGTACGCTTTGGATATGTGCAACATGTTCTTCAAGAGTCTTGCTGTAGATTAGGATGTCATCAATATAAACCACAACAAATTTACCAATGAAGGTTCTAAGCACATGATTCATTAATCGCATAAATGTACTAGGTGCATTGGTTAAACTGAAGGATCACTAACCATTCATACAATCCAAATTTTGTTTTAAAGGCTGTTTTCCACTCATCTACTTCTTTCATACGAATCTGATGATAGCCACTTCTTACATCAATTTTAGTGAAAAAATTAGCACCACTAAGTTCATCAAGCATATCATCTAAGCGAGGAATGGGATGCCTATATCTTACTGTGATGTTGTTAATTGCGCGGCAATCCACACATAGTCTCCAAGACCCATCTTTCTTAGGTACTAAAAGAACAGGGACAACAAAAGGGGAAAGACTTTACTGTACATACCCTTTTTTCATCAATTCCTCCACTCGTCGCTGAATTTCCTTTGTCTCCTCTGGGTTGGTGCGGTATGCAGCCCTGTTCGGAAGTGACGCACCAGGAACCAAGTCAATTTGATGCTCGATCCCTCTCTTGGGTGGCAGTCCTGGTGGTACTTCTTCCGGAAAGACATCTTCATATTCCTGCAAGACATTCAAAAGAGTACTCGGCAGGGTAGAGGGTAAGGCATTAGTAGAAAGAAAAGTGTCCTTGTACATGAGTACAAAGAACATGGCATTGGGTTCACTCAATGCTTTGATATCCCCCTTCCTAGCCATCATTACTAAACCCTCTTTTCGCGGTTTCTGGGTTCCTTGCAGCTGTGGGGTTTGATTTGGCTGTGGACACCCTTCCTTACTATTTTTGTGGCTCACTCGCAAGTGGTGCTCGCTCTCGTGCTGTTTCTTCCTGATATCATCCTTCAAAATTTCTTCTAGTGTCAAAGGAAGCAAGGAAATCCGCTCTCCTTTGTACACAAAGACAGCTTGTTGGTCCTTCCAAAAATGTGGACATCACGATCATATAGCCATGGTCGACCGAGTAGAAGCTGGCAGGCTTGCATAGGCACCACGTCGCACTCCACATGATCATTGTATTTACCAACAGAGAATGGTACAGTCACAGTATGACTGACACGTAGCGCACCACAATCATTAAGCCACTGCATCTTGTATGGACTAGGATGACGCCGTGGTTCCAGTCCCAATCTGTCCACCAATTCTTGGCTAGCAATATTGTTGCAGCTACCATTATCAACGATGATGTGACACACCTTATCTTTGATTATTCCACGGGTATGGAACCAATTATGTCGCTGCCCGTTGTCTTCCTTTTCTGCTGTTACACTAAGCACTCGTAGAGAAATAAAGCAATTATGTTCTCCTTCTTCAGGCTGGATCTCATTCCCTTCCTCCTCAATTTCATCATCACATATCTGTACAACATCCTCCGGATCACTCTCGGATTCCCATTCACCTTTCTCATTCAACAACATGGTCCTCTTGCTTGGGCATTGGGCAGCAATGTGCCCACGGCCGTGGCATTTATGGCATACAATTTCTCTACTTCAAGAAGAAGATGTAGCTCCCGAGGCATTGCTGTGGGCAGCTGAACTGGAAGCGGGTCGCTGCTGAGTTGTTGGTGATGACGCGGTGGAGGCTGCCATCTTCGATGGAACAAATGATTGAGAAGACTTGGCTGCAGCCCCTTGAAATCGTCCACCACCATAGGAAGTACTTGACTGCTGTTTGCGCCATGGGACAGCAATAGAATAACTTCCATAAGATTTTCCACGTGACTCTTCTGAATCTTCTTCTCTATTCGCATAGCTTGATCAACAAGATCCTGCAATGTATGATATGGAAACATCTCCACAAAACCAGAAATTTCTTCATTAAGACCTCCTAGAAATCTTGCCATTGTTGACACTGCGTCTTCTCTTATTCCCGCCCGCACCAACAGCAACTCCATCTCCTTGAGATACTCAGCAACTGATCTCTTCCCTTGCTTTAACATTTCCAACCGGTTCCTGAGATCACGCTGATAGCTAGATTGCACGAATCGCCTTCTCATCACTTGCTTCATCTCCTCCCATGTATTGATATATCCACATCCCAAATCACGTTGATTCTCCTGCACTTGGTTCCACCAAGTGAGAGCATATCCAGAGAATTCCACCGAAGCAAGATTCACACGGCGCTGAGCTGAAAGATTATGTACTCGGAATATTTGATCACACTGCTCAGCCCATTCAAGAAATTCATCAGGATTCTCCTTTCCAGTAAACTTTGGAATACTCAATTTGACACAAGCGATGTTATCTGGGTTGTCATGAGGACGTCGACCACGATGGTATTCCCTTTCTTCAAAATCAGCAGGCCGGCGATGATGACGCCGAACAAACCTGCCACCTTGACTGAAAGGATTTTCATCATCATGAGATCCTTCTTCATGATCTTGATCTTCAAACTCTTCGTCTTCAAAATGCACACGGCGACCATCAGCATTGCGCCTATGTGCGCGACGCCCACCATGGTAATTATTAAAATCAGCATGGCGACCACCACCAGATCCATCAGGGCCATGTCCGAAGCGATTGAATCCATGGCTGAAACCAGAATTCTCATTGCCGTACTCCTCTCGATGACGGTCCTCTTGATCACGACATGCTCGACGTCCTCCAGCCGCGGGAAGACGCTCATCGAGGAGCCTTCCCATGGCCTCCATGAGTGAATCAGCCATGCGACGCATCTCATCCCGTGAGACAGGGGTTCCCTATCACCATGGTGTACACCATGAACACTTGAATCTGAGCCTGCCATGTTAGGAGCAGCAAGAAAAATATATATATATATATATATATATATATATATATATATATATATATATATATATATATATATATGTGGACACACTCGATCTCACCTCTTACTTACCCAAGTTCTTGCCTGATCTCAAGAACTGTGATGGTGCTGGTGTGACAGCTTCAACGGAGATGGTAAAGAGGCCGTAAGGAGTATAAATCGAAAGTCCCGGTTTATGTTTTTGGTGGAGCTATAGGTGGCTGAACAAGGCATGCTACGGTACTGCCAATCAAATGAAAAAAAGATGTGCTCAAAAGATAAATTTTTTTTGCCGCTATCAAGATTACCACCAACTTGGATATGAAAACTGAAAATTTCAACACCCAACCGTAACACAAAATTCTTCAGAATCTTTTCACTTGTGCTCTCTTTTTTTTTACTGTATTCTTTCTTTCTTTTTTTATAACACTAACAGGGGTGCTGATTACAAAAGATATAGGTAAACGGTGGTGACGAGCAACTGGAAGAACACAAACACAAGATAACAGTACCGTCAAAAGGGCTATAGGTATATATTTTTTTTGGGCTTTGGACTATAGGAGAAACAAATATATGTAAAAGATAAACACAGAGATGAATATGTGGATGGTGAAAACTGTAACAGATTGAAAAAGGTTGGGAGGGTGGGTGATAAAAAAAATGAACCTACCGTGACAACGATAGCTCTGATTACCACATGATATGCACCGAATTTGGTTCGGTGAAGGGTGGCCCGATCTTCACGACAGGAGGTTCAAGAACAAGATAACTTGCTGTAGAAACAGCGCGGATAACTAGCTTTATACCTGACCAAGGTTGGATGCGACCAAGCGACGGGGAGAGAGACACCGAAACCGTGAAGACTTCGACTCGATCTGCGAATGACCGCAGAACCACAACCGGAGCTAATCCACAAAAGACGGGGCAACCGTATTGGAACCCACAGAGCACGAATTAGTGGATCTCAGAGAGATCTCTCCACAAGTTCAAGAAGAACAAGGAAGAACAAGTGTTGAGTAAGACACTCAAGCAGAGCTCGGCTGCAAATTTCACTGGAATAATCTTAATTCATCAAAGAGTTCCCTTGTCTTACAAAAGAGGGATATTTATACCAAAAACTAGTCTAAAAATACATGTGAACTGAAAAAGCCACGTGGGAAGGTGGAAGGCCAACTGGCTTGATCATTCATGCAGTGGTCATCAATTTCCCGCATGTCTTCTGGCCTTCTGAGTGGTCTTCAGTGTTTTAATCATAACTCCACCTAGGGACATCCAAAAGACATGGGACCAGATGCGTTCGAAAGATAGTTTGATAACCTTTCACACAATGTGTAGCATGCTTCACGAAATATTGTAGAGTGATACAGTTTCTAACGGAAACTTGGATATCAGGCTGACTGTTGATCTTCTGAACAGTCTGCACCAAAAGCACTCGGCTGCCAAGCTGGGACCTCTAAAGCACTCGACACTTAGTGGCATTAGAAATTTGACTTCAACACCTTTCCAACAAGTACTCATGGACCTTCACAGCTTCTATGAATCAAGAGATATGACAGTTTCTTCATGACAGTTCTGCCAGGCCGAACTGGTTCGACGTAGTTCTCCTCTCTGGTTCAGTCTTGGCGTGTCCTTGTCATCCTCCTTGGTGAACCTGAGTAATAAAAACATGTACGATTTAGGAAGTATATAATTCTCATTAATAAATGGAATTTCACAAAGTAGCGCGTGCACCTCTTGTTGTAGCTGTTTAGCTCGGCTACGAGTGATTGGTCCATCGAAAACATGAGCTGGTGCAGCTTGACTTGATGATTGTTCCATCTTGCTTCGTGTAGTCGGTATACTTGATGGTGTGGTCGGCGTGGGCATATCAATTCCCGTGCGAGTGGTGGTGGTGACTGTGGGTACAACGTCGAGCGACCAAGTTTGACGGGCTCTACCGAACCTCTTCGTCGCCGACCCCGCCCTGCGACATCCCGGACTCCAGTTTTGTGCTACGTAAGTTCTACACGATCCATGCCGTCTTTTTATAGAGCTACTCCCTCCTTATCGCTTTAGTTGTCATCCCAACAGCTGCAGCTTGTTCATTCCTAGTTGTTGTCCCAACTCCTTATATGCTCTTATGTTTCATGAATGTCTAGTATAAAATCTGATTAATGGTGCAATCGTGCAATCAACTATCCTCAATCGTTAGATCTGCATCCTACATTCGATTCATCTTGTTATTTTACCATAGCATCTGATTGCATTCTACTTTTTTCCATATATAAAATACATTACATCTCTGCCCCGAAATAAATGTCGCTCCGACAGTTTATGGTAGTGTATTTCTAGTACATTTCCATGTCAGGAAAGATAACTATTAAAAATTGCATGTACTATGTAATTTCTTGATTTAGAAGTAAATGACACCAGGGTTATCTTATCAACCACTCCCAATGTTGTACTCTCATTCCTGTGTTCCAAACTTGTATTCCTAAGATTTTCAGTTCCCACGGTTTATACACGTTTTTTCTTGTTTTTCGTTCTCGGATTGTACGGTTTTTTTCCTACTCCTTCATTTCTAATTCCTTCATTCAAAAGAAACATTTTCAGTTCATAGCAACCACACCGCCCGATCTAAAATACACATCCTCATGTAATCTGACGTTATCACTGTTACTTACTATATATACTCTTTACTTTAGGAACAAGACACCAAACCATCATGTCATCTACAAGTAATCGTGATGGGCAACAAGCACCTGGTGTAACTATAAATGTGTTTACTATGAAAATACACATATTTATAACACGTTAATTCCTTTGCATCGTATGCAGAGAATATTGCAGCAACTGATGCTCAGGAACCCTGAGATTGGTCATCCCATGCTGGTACTACAGGTATAAATATGTATTGGGCTCTACTAAATATTTTAGCATTGCGATTGTAGTTTCCTAGTCCCAGTTAACAGTTAATCAGTATATGTGATGGTGTGATTTATGGATGCCTACACACGCACGATGGGCTCTCTCGCCGCCGGCCACTCCAACACCAGCCACCACACCCTGCTGCTGCTCACTTCAGTGTCCTCCCCGGTGCGTCTCCCTCCACCATCGCCATGTCCCATCCTTCGCGTGTCATGATGACCCCGCCACCCGCAAACCCCTATCGCCGCCGGTCACTCCGGCACCGGCCGGCGCCCACGCCCTACTGGTGAGTATATGTGATGGCCTAATTTATTGATGCCTACACGCGCACGCTGGACTCTCTTGCCGACACCACTCTGGCACCAGCGACCACGCCCTGCTGCTGCTCACTTCAGTGTCCCCAGAAACGCGTATCCCTCGACCATCGCCACGTCCCATCCTTCGCGTGTCATGATGACCCCGCCGCCCACAAACTCATGTCGCCGCCGGTCACTCTGGCACCGGCCGACGCCCACGCCCTGCTGGTGGTCACTTCACTGTCCTCCCCGATGCGTCTCCCTCCATCTCAACGTCCCATCATTCGCGTGCCATGATGACCCCGCCACCCGCAAACCCCAGGCCATTGCGGCGTACCTAGATGCTATGCCCCATATGACATGGCATACACTGGAAAAAATAGTCCAATATCATTAACCCCTATCCACTAAGAAATGTTAGTATCATATATTTTAGAGATGCATGTACATGAGGGTTCATTGCTGCTTATATGATCTCAATTCCGTTTTTTATGCTGCCAAATGCGTTGCTGATGTCTGGTAATTAACGCAAGATTATATTCATGTATCCGTTCTAGTAGCACTTTAGGGTGAGATGCTAACATACAGAGCAAAATATCAGTATGCAATCCACCTAAATTTAATTCCTTGATCCGCCACACTGTCCTCCTAGCCTCGAGACTTGCTCCGGGGTGATATCAATGGACGCAGATCACCTGACTTATACGTTTTTACTGCACGTGATGCAGTAAAGATCCAATGGAATCACACCGTTGGATCTTTACTGCATCGCCCGCAGTAAAAACGTAAGTCACATGAGATCACCGTGTGATCTGGACGTCGATCCTCTGACTTAAATGTGGTCACTGCACTGCCAGACCGAACCCTAGCTTTGTTAAACGTCGCAGCTGCCCGCCTCATCTGTCTTGCATCCTCTACCTGCTGATACCGCTGATGTCCATGACTCGCCCTGCCACCAATTCGCCTCGAGACACATTCCTGCTGATGTCGGTCAGACCGAACCGGCAGTACTGCAGAGGATGAGCACCCGACAAACCGTCTCTTTCTCTAGCATCGCCAGCTACTGTTTGCCTACTTCGCAGCTGGACTGATAATCCCTGCAGTACTACGGGTGTTGTAGCGCCACTGACTACTGCCTGATGCCTGATTGTAGGGTATGAACAGCAACAAAGAAGTCAACAAGTCGATGAATCGCCCAATATGGAGCAAAATGCTGTTGCGACGCGGTGTTCCCACGCTCGTATTTGCCGTACTCGTCCTGAAGATGGTAAAACATCAGACTCTTTCTTCTTTCACACTATTTGTACATGATACTAGGCCTGGTCAGTTGCTAATTTGCTTTAAACGTTTACCATTTAAATGACACTAACAAAATGAAATAAGTTTGGAAGAGGGGTTGCTAAAGGACTTAAGGTTGCTAAATTGCGCTATCTAGCATCTGCAAATAGAACGAATGATCAGAATCGGTAGCTACAAATTCAGTGGTCCGATAGGTTGGGTGTTGCGGTTGGTCCTAATCAGCGGCACTTTATCGATGATGTGGTTATTACAACAAAAAAATGCACCCCTCACTGGTGTAAGGAAGTGGGCAGAGGTTGGCGATACTTCGAAGAGCGATATAGTGAGAGACATTCTCGTTAGTGTTGTGACACTCCACATAAGTATTTTTTTCTAGCGACCTTCATCTTGTACGTTTATAACAGTGTGACATACAATGTACAGAATGCATGGGACTTGGAGGACACATATGATACCAGAAGAAAAATATTGAAGATTGCTGGTGAGCACTAAAAGGGGTGGCGATCAACATTACATGCCACCTATAAGAAGTATTCGAACGATGAGGAACGTATACAAAACAAGCCCGTTGATGTAGCAAATTCCGATTGGTTAGCGCTTATGGACTATTTTGTGTCCGAGTGATTCAAGGTCAGCTAGCTTTCTAATACCTTCATATCCTACAAAAACTATTTCATAACACCCATTCATGAAATTAATTCTTAAAATTGCAGTCAAAAAGTAGAACCAATTCACGAAATCGAAGTACTCAAAAGACAAAATACTTTCTTAACTAAAAATCCTATGCCCAACTTAGTTACGAGAAGGTATAAAAACTAAATCATGCTTTTACTTTGCACTGCAATCATTCAATCAAATTTTACTTGTATTTGATGTAGCGAGACCCAGAGACCGGAAAAGAACCCGATGACATAGAACTGTAGGAGGCAAGCCATGTGAAGAACGGTCAATGGGCAAACGAGCAGGCAGAAGCTGTACATGTGAGAAACACTTCAAACATTCCCCATTTAAATAAATATTTGCAATGTACATGTGACTTTTCTTTTTGTATATAGACCCAGGCACGTGCCCAAATCAATGACAAGGAAGCTGAGCTGGGAGTCCCAATCCCAGATGAGGAAAGAAACAACATCTTCCAGCTTACTTATATATCCGCAATCGGTTTTGGAGGATCACAGTTTCGGGGGCGTGGTTATATGGATAAACCTAATGTTTCTGAAAGACTACGTATCCAGACGTCTGACCAGCTCGGCCAGCAAGTTCGATCCTTGCAAAATAGAAATGAAGACCTCAGCTCTCAGGTGCAAGAGTTGGAAGGAAGAAATGATTATATGACCTCCCAGATGGATGGCTTCGTCCAGGCAAATGAATAGCTCAACCAGGAAGTCCAGGCTTTACATGATCAGATGGCAGCCAATTTTGCACGGCAAGAAAAGGAGCTAGCAGACATGCGCACAATGATGGAGAGCTTGCAAAATAAACAACGGCTAGCAGCAACTCCACAAAAGGCTTCTGCTCGCACCAAGTCGAAGCTGGATGTTCGAGAAACTATTCCTAATACTACAAATTGTCGCGGTGCTATTTTAATGGGTACAATGTTGCAACCTGAAAAAACTGTAAATAACATCGTCTCGCAACGATGCAAGGGTCCTTGAGCGTTGCATCAATTGCTGGATGTTTGTTGTTAAGTCGACAGACGTATCGTGTGCGAATAAATTGATTCTGTTGCCACTAATTTTCAAACCTGGTGCATTAGGATTCTAGTGCCGCTAATTATAAAACATGGCATTAACAGATTATTGCGACGAAAATAAACTGTTGCAATAGGAAGCTAGCTATTGCCACAAATTATAAAACGTTGCACTACAAACATTTGGCTACAACCAAAAAAGCGTTGCACTAGACTGCTATTGCCACCACCTAGAGAATGTCGCATTACGACCCTGTTGCAACAGATTTGAATATGTTGCATTACGAACCTATTGCCACACATCAGAAATCGTTGCAATACAATACTGTTGTCACGGTTTTAAAATCGTTGCAATACCGTACTATTCGCCATGAACGTGAAATCATTGCATTACCGTATTATTGGCCATGGCTGTGAAATCGTCGCGATACTATATTATTCGCCACGAGTGTGAAATCGTTGTGATACCGTACTATTCGCCACGGAAGTGAAATCGTTTGAACACCGTAGTATTCGCCACGAATGTGAAAACGTCGCGATACGATATTATTCAACACGAGTGTGAAATCGTCGCGATGCCGTACTATTCGCCGCGGATGTGAAAACGTCGCGATAACATATTATTCGCCACGCGTGTGAAATCATCGCGATACCGTACTATTTGCCATGGATGTGAAATTGTTGCAACACCATACTATTCGCCACGAATGTAAAAACGTTGTCATACCGTACTATACGCTACAGATGTGAAATCGTTGCAACACTGTACTATTGGCTGCGAATGTGAAAACGTCGCGATACCATACTATTCGCCACGAGTACGAAATCATCGCGATACCGTACTTATTGCCACAGATGTGAAATCGTCGCAAATAACGTACTATTTGTTGCAATACGTTAAATCGTCGCAATACGTTAAACCGTTGCAATACCATACTATTTGCCACGAACGTGGAGTCGTTGCAATACCATACTTTTTGCCACGAATGTGGCATCGTTGCTACACCATTATTTTCGTTGCAATACATTAAAACGTCGCAATACGTTAAACCGTTGCAATACCATACTATTTTCCATGAACGTGGAGTCGTCGCAATACCATACTTTTTGCCACGAATGTGGCATCGTTGCAACACCGTTATTTTTGTTGCAATACGTTAAATCATCGCAATACGTTAAATCGCTGCAATACCATACTACTTGCCACGAACGTGGAGTCGTTGCAATACCATACTTTTTGCCACGAATGTGACATCGTTGCAACACCGTTATTTTCGTTGCAATACGTTAAATCGTCGCAATATGTTAAACCGTTGCAATACCATACTATTTGCAAAGAACGTGGAGTCGTTGCAGTACCATACTTTTTGCCACGAATGTGACATCGTTGCAACACTGATATTTTCATCGCAATACGTTAAATCGTTGCAATACGTTAAATCGTTGCAATACCATACTATTTGCCACCAACGTGGAGTTGTCGCAATACCATACTATTTGCCACGGATGTCAAGTAGTCGCAATAACCTATTGCACTGTTGTTATCGCCACGAGTAGGAAAAACTATCGCGACGTTCTATTTCGTTGCGACAGCAACCTATCGCGACGAATTTCGACCTATTGCAACGATTTTTTTCGTCGCAATAAACCGGAATCCTGGTAGTGAGTGCTCCTACCCTAGTAGCAATATGAATAATCGATGAAGTGCATTCAATTGGCCCTGTTCTTGAAATGTAATATAACCATTGTGTCATCATGGAAATAACTGGAGCAACTTTTATCTTTTCAATCACACACTATCCTTACATCTCTGCTAGGGAACATAGTCATAACCACCCATCTATGCATGAAGCGTAAAGTAGGGTTGTGTAAGTGGCTATTTCTATGTGCACTACATCTGACCTCACAAGTTAAATCTTGCCAAAACCTATTTTTGTTAACCTTAGGCAAAGCGTCTAAATATAGCAAACATCGTCTATGGAATCCTAGGATTTCAGTTAATTCTTTCCATCGAATATTGTATTCTTTTAGAAATAATCTAATAGTAATACCTTGAAATCATATCTTGAGTGTGCAAATCAATTGTATGGAGAGGAGGCGTGAACCTCTCTACTCTATGTGAGCAAAGTTTTCCCATCCTAGTGCAGGCCAAATGGATAAGAATTTGGAATCCATACCTATTTTGGAGTTCAAATCCAGATCATAATCTTTCGTATGAGAAAACTCACGATCTTGGAGGAGCTTGTGTGCTTGATCTTCAACTTCACTTTGTATGTTGAGGTCGTCGTCATGAAAAAGTTGATGAGGGTTTCTCCTCTCACCCATGGGAGTGTCCTCACCTACACTCCTCCTCTGCGAACTTGGTGTAGCGAGGGACGAGGGGCGTGCACTTGTGACACCCGGTTCCAAAAATGAACGAAGTGAATGCATGTGTGTGCCCAGGACGTTCAACACACATACACAAGTGCATTCACAAAAAGGATATACAGAAAATTACCACAGAACAAGATTAATTAAGTACTTTTATTACACAATTCATTATATGCTGGAGATACAACCTCTAATGAATATTAATGACAAGTTCAACTAATGCAGCGCAAATAAACTAATTAAGTAACTAAGCAAACTAAGCAATAGGGTAGCACAGCTCCAACACTGCACAGGCAAAGCTGATGGTAGACACGGCCTAGAACTCTGCATTATCATCGTTAAACTCCCAAATCTGACCTGCAACTGTTGGTGGGGGAATTGCAGGAGTGAGTACACGTCGTACTCAGCAAGTGTGGAAAGAATGACATGTAGCTGATACAAATGACAAATATAATAATGGCTGAGTGCTGAAAAGAACATTAAACATTCGAAAAGAAATATATTGTATGTTTGTGAAGTAATCCCATCAAAATCCATAATTAAAAGCATAATACTAGTCCATATTCCATATCCATCATCCATATACCAGATTTGACCATCACCATTAATCATATCCAATACCAGAATTTAATTCATAACAAGCCATAACCATATTACCAACCACAACCATCCCAAATACCATCCCAATACCAAGTTCCCTCTAATCATGGAAGTTGTCCATGTGCTGATAACCGAGAGCACGGCTATCATGATAGTTTTATTAGACTCTGCAGAGTTTGAACCACTTTACCCACGTGTTTGTGATTTCATCCCCCGTCGGCGACTAAAGAAACCTACCTTATGCCAATTACACTTCCTTAGGTTTATGGCCAAGAGAGCACAAAATAGCCTTCAAAAAGGGATTACTAGCCTATTTATACCCCACTAAGGTTTCACCGGTGGTGATGTCTCCTACATAGCACATCTTCAACCAAGGGGCCCCTCTTGAGCCATACGGATCCCAGGGTAGTCCCACCAATCATCAAAAAACCCAATCTGACTACCCCTTCCCCGATCATCCTTAATGGTCCAAGTAGCACTGGCAAAGCCCTAATTAATCAGCTATGCTGCACCCACACTTGGCCTCGTGGTGGCACTGTAGTCCTGGCTTATTCTCGCATGAACCGGTCCTTATATCTAGAGCAAACCACCACCTTAACATCGAAACATCCACATACCAGGCTTTCTTAGATCACCCATTACCTTATCATATTGATTAGTTCACATTAACCATAATATCTTTAATGCATAATTAAATGTGTGGTGTTGTTTTCCCATCCCAATTAATTAAGCGAAGCAAAAAGGTAAAAAGCCTCTCCCGACTCTCTTCCAAAATTCCATGTGACAAGGGTGGTTAAACAAATATAGTAAACTTCCTACCATAGGATTTCCCATCAAATTGACACAGCATGCAGTTTTGCAAACAAAACATTTATTTTAAAACAGGATCAATATGCTTCGAGGACACTTGCCTTGCTCTTGGGATTTTTTCGTGTCAAAGCCTTGAAACTCTTGGTGCTGGAGATCCTCCACAGCACTCTCTAGCGCAAAACCGTCTAGTCCGCATCTCCAACTTATATGCTACCTCTCCTCTTTTGTCCACAATCTTGAATGGTCCGACGTATCGAGGTGCTAGCTTGCCTCTTATGTTAAACCTCTTGTGACCGCTCATTGGTGACACCTTGATGTAAACGAAGTCTCCCACTTTAAAGGCTAGTTTCCTTCTCCTATTGTCTGCATAGCCTTTTTGCCTTGACTGAGCTGCCCTCAAGTTCTCACGAATTATTTGGACTTGCTTCTCAGCTTCTTGCAACACATCCAGACCAAACACTTGAGTTTCTCATGTCTCATTCCAGAATAAAGGTGTCCTACACTTCCTCCCATATAGTGCTTTATAAGGTGACATTTTCAAACTTGTTTGGTAACTAA
Organism: Tuctoria greenei; assembly: GCA_036927565.1. Classification (NCBI taxonomy): domain Eukaryota; kingdom Viridiplantae; phylum Streptophyta; class Magnoliopsida; order Poales; family Poaceae; genus Tuctoria; species Tuctoria greenei. The sequence continues at coordinate 107,244,175 of JAYESD010000008.1, forward strand.
TTGTATGAAAACCGTGCATATGGCAAGCTCTTGTCCCAACTTTTCCCATGCTTCAAGGAACAAGCTCTGAACATATCCTCTAAAATCTGATTAATCCTCTCGGTTTGTCCATCCGTTTGAGGGTGATATGCTGAACTAACATTCAACCTCATTCCCAATGCTTCATGCAATTTTTGCCAAAACCTGGAGGTAAATTGAGAACCTTTATCCGATACTATCTTCTTTGGGACTCCATGTCAACACACAATATGCTCCATATATATTTCGGCCAATTGTGCAGCTGTATACTTGGTCTTGAAAGGAACAAAATGAGCTGACATAGTCAGTCGATCCACAATTACCCAAATTGAGTCATACCCGGACTGGGTATGTGGCAATCCAACTGTAAAGTCCATACTGATTTCTTTCCACTTCCATTCCGGAATCTTTAATGGCTGCAATAATCCGGCTGGCCTTTGATGTCCCGCCTTGACTCGTTGGCACACATCGCACAATGCTACATATTCAGCTATATCCTTCTTCATGCTAGCCCACCAATAGCATGTCTTCAAGTCTTTGTACATCTTGGTACAATCGGAATGAATTGAGTAAGGTGAGTCATGTGCCTCTTTTAATATTGTCTCCCGAATATGCTTCACATTGGGCACGACAATCCTTTTACCAAGCCATAGAGTACCATGTTCATCCTCATAAAACCTGAATTCTCTTCCCTCTAGGGTTCTTTTCTTGATTTCCTGTATTTCCTCATCCTTTGTTTGGCCCTTTCGAATTTCTTGCTCCAAGGTTGGATTTAGCTCCATCATCCCCATATCATTCACAAATCCTAGGTTCAACCTTTCAAACTCCTTACATAACTCGGATGGTAACTCTCAAACCGTGAGTTGATGACTTACTCCTTTCCGACTCAAAGCATTGACCACTACATTAGCTTTTCCTGGATGATAGTTGATCCCCAAATCATAATCCTTAATGAGCTCCAACCATCTTCGTTGCCTCAAATTCAAATCCGTTTGTGTAAAATATACTTAAGACTCCTATGATCCATGTAAATTTCACACCTATGTCCAATGATGTAGTGTCTCCAAATCTTCAATGTGTGTACCACGACTGCGAGTTCCAAATCATGTGTTAGATAATTCTGCTCATCTTTCTTCAATTGCCTCGATGCATATGCAACCACTTGGCCTTCTTGCATAAGCACGCATCCAAGTCCTTGTCTCTATGCGTCACAGTATATGTTGAAACTTTTGGTCACATCTGGCAATTTCAAAGTTGGGGCTGTTGACAACCTCTTCTTTAACTCCTCGAAACTTTCCTGACAAGCTAGAGATCCCTGGAAAGCTTTCCCCTTCATTACCAACTCCGTCATTGGCTTGGCTATCTTGGAAAGGTGCTTGATGAATCTACATTAATATCCAACCATCCCAATAAAACTTCTTATTTCCTTTACATTTTGCGGCGGTTCCCACTTTAACACGTCCCTCACTTTTCCTGGGTCAACCGATACTCCTCCTGAGATAATATGGCCCAAAAATGACACTTCCCTTAACCAAAATAGGCACTTGTTGAACTTGGCATACAATTGATCATCCCTCAATTTCCACAACGTAAGCCTCAAGTGTTCCCCATGCTCCTTCTCATCCTTCGAGTAGATCATAATATCATCAATGAACACCGCGGCAAATTTATCCAAGTACTCCATGAAGACCTTATTCATGAGGTACATAAAGTATGCAGGTGCATTAGTCAATCCAAAGGACATCACGGTGTACTCATAAGATCCATACCGTGTCCTAAAAGCTGTCTTAGGTATGTTTGACGGTCTAATCTTCATCTAAAAGTATGCCGACTTCAAATCAATCTCAGAGAAGATACAAGCACCCTCCATCTAATCAAACAAGTCTTCTATGCATGGCAAGGTGTACTTGTTCTTGATTGTTACCTCGTTGAGAGCTCGGTAATCCAGACACATCCTTTGCGACCCATCCTTCTTGTCCACAAACAGCATGGGCGCTCCCCAAGGTAAAGAACTAGGGCGAATAAAACCTTTCTCTAGTTGCTCTTGAATCTACTTCTTGAGCTCCGCTAATTCCTTAGGCGGCATCCTATAGGGCCTCTTAGCTATAGGTGCAGTTCCAGGTATTAAATGAATAACAAACTCAAGGTCTCGATCAGGTGGCATACCTGCCAACTCGCCCGGAAACACGTCCGAAAATTCACACATCACCAAAATTTCCTCAATTGCAGCACCATCCATGTGATTCAACTCCAATTGCTTTTGTGCATGTTGAGATGCTTCAAATTCTACGATGATCCCTTCCTCATTGGTCAACTTCACCGTCTTCGTGGCACATTCAATGACTCCATTGTGCTTCCTCAACCAGTCCATACCAAGTATAATGTCCAATCCTTGAGAATACAAGACAATTAGGTTGGCAGAGAAGTCTACCCCCCTTACTCTAAGGCTTACATTTGGACATACTATATTTGTCCTCATCTCTCCTCTAGGAGACTTAACCAATAGAGTAAACTTCATATAAGAGATGGGCAAACTATACTTGGCAACATATTTCGGTGCAATGAATGAATGTGATGCTCCAGAATCAAATAACAAAGTCGCCGGGTTGGAGTTTGCGAGAAACATACCAATCACCACATCATCCGCTTGTTGCGCATCATCCGTAGAGACATGGTTCACGTTGCCATGGGTGAAGTTCTGCTGTCCGCGATTTCCTTGCGGTTGTCCTCCATTGGGTCTTGGGTTTTGCCTCAGCGCATTGCTTCCTTGACCAAGGCCTGACTTAGGACATTGATGTGCAAAGTGTCCAACTTCTCCACAAGTATAGCACTTTTTTACCCCCCCAGAATTATTTGGATGAGCTTGGTCTTGAACATTTGCACCAGGAAAAATGGCACGAGTGCAAAAGGTATTGGAGGCCTAGGTGGTTGCATGACAGGGCGCTGCTGCACAAACTGAGTTGGGCGCGGTGCATAACCAGGGTAATGAGCAGGCGCAGAGGATCAATAATATGGCGCATTAGGAGGCACAAATTGAGGGCGTAGATTACCTCCCTGTTGCTGTCCTTGATATGGCGCGTTCCTCTTATTGTCTTGCTCCAACTCACGGGCCTTGTTCTCCACAACAATTGCTTTGTACACAAGCTTCTGGAAGTTGGCACAATCACAGTTGAGCAATTGCACTTGTATCTCATTGTTCAAGCCTGTCATGAATAAATATTGCTTCCGGCTGTCCCGGCTCACATCTTCAGGGCATACCTTGAAAGTTGAGTGAATTTATTGAGATATTCACTCACGCTCAATCTTCCTTGCCTCAAGTTCTCAAATTCTTGCCTCTTTAGGATCATAACACCCTTCGACACATCGTGAGAACGAAATCTCTCCTTGAATTCCGCCCAGATGATCCTCTCCTGGTTCTCTTGAGCATTGCATAAGGAATCCCACCAATCCGTAGCTGCTCTAACTAGTTGATGAGAAGCAAATATAACCTTCTCCTGGTCACCTCATTGGACAATAGAAAGTTTCTTCTCCACGGACTTCAACCAACCATCCCCATCCATAGGGTCAACGGCTTGAGCAAATGTCGGTGGCCTAGTCCTCATAAACTCTCCCAACCAGTTATGAGGGGGTGGGGGTGGCGGTGGAGACATGTGGGGCTAATTGTTGATGTTGCGAGACTGCAGCTGGCCTATAGTCTGTATCATGGTCTGCATGAGCCGGTTTTGCATAGCCAATAGCTGCTCAATGTTGATAGCTCCATGAGCAGGTCCTTGTCCATTGTTGTTCTGATGTGCTCCATGGTTCTCCTCCTCCTCATCAGCGTCTCTCTGGTTGCGAGTCCTCACCATCTGGAGAAAAGCAATAGGTAAGAATTAGAAAACATCCCCAACTATATGCATCACGGGATATAAAACTAAACAACTAACTAGCCTAGGTGGACATGGCAATGCTAAAGCATACCAAAATCCTCTATTAAGCACACAAGCAAACAATATATATAGCAAACAGCACACCAAGCAAAAACACATCGATTCTTGCTATTAGGTGCTCTAAAGCGTCCATTCTATCTAGGATGTGTCCTACGGTCAACCTGTGGCGCTGATACCAATTTGTGACATCCGGTTCCGAAAATGAACCAAGTGAATGCATATGTGTGCCCAGGACATTCAACACACATACACGAGTGCATTCACAAAAGGATATACAGAAATTACCACATAATAATATCAATTAAGTACTTTTATTACATAATTCATTATATCGTCGAGATACAACCTCTAATGAATATTAATGACAAGTTTAACTAATGCAGCGGAAATAAACTAATTAAGCAACTAAGCAGCTAAGCAAACTAAGCAATAGGGTAGCGCAGCTCCAACACTCCAAATGCAAGGCTGACGGTAGACACGTCCTATAACTCCGCATTATCATCGTTAAACTCCCAAATTTGACCTGCAACTGTTGGTGGGGGAATTGCAAGAGGGAGTACATGTCGTACTTAGCAAGTGTGGAAAGTATGACATGTAGCTGATACAAATGACGAATACAATAATGGCTGAGTGCTAAAAAGTACATTAGACATTCGAAAAGCAATATATTGTATGTATGTGAAGTAATCCCATCATAATCCATAATTAAAAACATAATACCAGTCCATATTCCATATCCTCATCCATATAATAGATTTCACCATCACCATTAATCATATCCAATACCATAATTTAATTCAGAACCAGCCATTACCATATTACCAATCATAACCATCCCAAATACCATCCCAATACCGAGTTCCATCTAATCATGGAGGTTGTCCAGGTGCTCATAACCAGGAGCATGACTATCATGATAGTTTTATTAAACTCTGCAGAGTTTGTATCACTTTACCCACGTGTTTGTGATTTCATCCCCCGTCGGTGACTAAAGAAACCTCCCTTATGCCAATTAAACTTCCTTAGGTGTATGGACAAGAGATCACAAAATAGCCTTTACAATGGGATTACTAGCCTATTTAGACCCCACTGAGGTTTCACCAGTGGTGATGTCTCCTACAGAGCACATCTTCAACCATGGGCACCCTCTTTAGCCATTCGGATCCTAGGGTAGTACCACCAATCATCAACAAACCCAATCCGACTAGCCCTTCCCCGATCATCCTTAATGGTCCAAATAGCACTGGCATAGCCCTAATTAATCAGCTATGCCACACCCATACTTGGCCTCGTGGTGGCACTATAGTCCTGGCTTATTCTCGCATGAACCGGTCCTTAGATCTAAAGCAAGCAACCACCATAACATCCAACCCATCCACATACTAGGCTTGCTTAGATCACCCATTACCTTATCATATTGACCAGTTCACATTAACCATAATATCATTAATGCATAATTGAATGTGTAGTGTTCTTTTTCGATCCCAATTAATTAAGCGAAGCAAAAAGGTAAAAAGCCCCTCCCGACTCTCTACCATAGTTCCAAGTGACAAGGATGGTTAAACAAATCTAGTAAACTTACTAACATAGGACTTCGCATCAAATTGACATAGCATGCAATTTTGCAAACAAAACAGTTATTTTAAAACAGGATCAATATGCTTCAAGGACACTTGCCTTGCTCTTGGGATTGGTTCTGGTCAAAGCTCTGAAACTCTTGGTGCTGGAGATCCTCCGCAGCACTCTCTAGCGCAAATCCGTCTAGTCCGCACAATAACATACAAGACAAGAAACATAATCAAAAAGTACACATATATTACTCAATATGACATGATATGCATGATGGAAGCAAATGCAAGGTGGAACTTGTTAATGAGTTGCTTTTAATGATCACTAAATAGTTCTAATAGTTTTTAACATGTTTATACAGGTTTGGAGTGGAATGGATCTAATTTTGAAATTAATTCAACACAATTTAACAAGGAAGACCGGACTAGTCTGCTAGGGACTGGACAAGTCTGCACTGCGCGAGATCAGGATATTAGGGTTTCCCATATTGACACGAATTTGGAGATTAGGGGTTGAATTCTCGTAAGGAAAAGAGAATAGAAGGTATACCAGGTGTTTAGAACTCCAATGAATCAAGGATCTTGGAGGCAACACTTGTATCTTGATGATCTAGGGTTGATGATGAACTTGGAGATGAATTTTGTGACGAAGAGCAAAACTTGATGGAGATCCTGGTCCTCTTTCATTTCCTCCTCTTCTTCTTCTTGCTTGGGATCTCCTCATCCCTCCTTGGTGGTGGCTCTACACGAACTAGGGTTTGGGTGGGGTGGAAAAGTGGCAAATAGATGTCAAGCCAAGGGGGTGGGGTTGTTTATATAGAGTGGAGGCTAGGGTTAGATGGATTTCGAGTTTGAGATGTGTAGAGGCTGGTTTAGAGTCCCACATGGGCTCTAAAAGAGTTAGGCATGACGTCCATAGGACCACTTAACGTAAAACCTATGAAACAAGTCGTGACACAAAAGATCAATTCAAAGTCGCGAAATATCGGTCAAGTCCAAAAAGGGTCGTACTAGTACGAAGTTAGTCAAAATGAAATCGGACACGTCCGTTCTGGATATTGGACAAGTCTGAACTTATCCAGAGGGGAAAACAGAAAAGTCTGGCCTAAAATCGGACAACTCCGACTTTAGTCAGAGAGGAAAACGGACATGTCCAGGGACTTAGCAAATTTTCAAGGATTCTCGGAACACCGGACTAGTCCGCACTAAGCCGGACAAGTCCGAAAGTGTCCAGAGGCAAAAACAGACTAGCCCGCAGGAAAAACGGACAAGTCCGATCGAGGTCAGAGAGAAATCGGACTAGTCCGCATCAAAATCGAACTAGTTCGCACTTCCCAAAATTTTTAAGTGCGGTATAATTTTAAATTATTTTAAACTTGTTCCTTTTTATGTGGATTAATGTTAAACACATATAAGAATGTATGGAGTGCATGATGCATGAAAATGAGGGTGTTACAACACTTGAGTCTCCACCATGGCTTGAGCTTGCAACCTCCTTCCCCTTTCCAAACCACCTTTTCATCCCTTCCATGGCCACAACAAACAAGAACACAACAAGGCAAAAACTCAAAAGAGGTGATGTTAGCAAAAGCAAAACCCCCGACGAATTTTCCCTTGAAGAACTTGAGAGCAAATTGCAAATGCCAGAAAAAGCAAATCTTTTCTAGTTGGGAATTGATCAAGAGAACTTCAATGAAAAGCAAGAAAAACAATGTTAGCAAGAGTGACTTTTGGGAGGTATGAAATAAGTTGGAGTGTGAGGAGAATTTCCCCTAACGGTCACCATTTATATTGTGCACTCCCCAACAGTCACTAGTTTACCAAATGTAGCCGTTGGAGGGGAGAGAGCCAAAATCACTCCTTCCCCTAGTCGGCCGAACAAGGGGGGTCGGCCGAATTGACAATTGGTCCCCTCTGTTCTCCGTTATGGCAGATGGCTTCCCAAAGGCTTTGGGATTAGCACATATGTGAATCACCACTTTTGCAGCTCAGAAAAATTGTTTTCCGAATAAAAACTCTTTTTTCAAAACCCAACAATTTTATTTTTATAAAAATAAAGAAATAAAAATGATTTTTGAGAGTATAAGATTCTCAATTTACTAAGAAAATCAAATATGCTGTGGGGAAATCATACTAAATGGGGGAAACCAAATAAAGAGAAAAGAAAAACAATGAAAAGGATAACTACCAATTAACATATTGTCTAGGCCTCACCACCGTCAAATGAGATGGACATTCCTCCTTCTTCATTTCTTGACATCCGGGCCCGAAGGGATGGGCTCGGATGGCTTGTATTTCTTCTTCCACCATACCTTATTTGGCGTCTTGGTGGACTTGAGGCTTTGGAGAGGTCCAGACTTCTCTGTCTTCTTGGGGTGTCAACGTTGACGATAAGATAGGCTTTTTTGCATAGATCAAATTCCTCATGAATGCAATCAGCGGGTCCACCATTGGAGGTGTTATTTTGACCTCTTGAATGTGTTTAACATTTGGCCCATAATTGATACGGATCATTGAGCATTGCTCCAACTTTGGGAAAAAGTTAAACATCCCATCCTTGCCATTGATATGGAAGTGGACTTCTCCAGCTCCCACATCTATGCGAGCCTTTGCGGTGCTTAGGAATGGTTGCTCAAGAATGAGCGGCATATCCTTTTCGACCTCCATGTTGAGCACCACAAAATCCACGGGTTTTAAGCAAATCCAGATTTTCACCGGTACATCTTCAACGATACCCACTGGATAACGGAATGAAGAATCAGCCAGTTGGAGCTGCATTGGTGTTGGAGTAAGTTCATTGAAATTCAGCTGGTCAAAAACCACCATTTGAATCACACTCACACTTTCTCCAAGGTCACAAAGGGCCTTGTCAAGGTGGTGCCACCAATTGAGCATGAAATTGTAGGACATCCAGGGTCCTTCAGTTAGTTGCCTCCGTGTAGAGAAATCATGTTGGCACTTTCCACAAGTGGTTCAGGCTGTCTTGGCATCTTCCCATTCTACACTGGAGGAACAACAGCTGCCAGTTGAGCCAACTTAGTTTATAACATATTGTTAAAACTGAATTGATTCTTGAAGGATGAAGATATTCCTTCAAACTCTGCATTAATGTTTTCTAAGGTCATTTCATTGGTCGACATCGTTTTTGAAATAGCCTCATTGATCTTCAGCTAGCCAATGGCAAGTTCTCTCAAGCTGGGCTGATTTCCATTATTGTCATTGTTGTTGTACCCTCCTTGAAAGAATGGGCATGGTTGGTCCCACCCTTGACCTCCTGAACAATAGCGATTGTTTTTTCCTTTGTTGGCTATGTAAAGGGCATCCTCACGGATTTCTGGGTAGTCATTGCCCAAATGGCCCGTGTTGCCACAGACTTCAAATTTGATGTGAGAGTCTAAGGCATAGACATTGCCACATGCCTCACCATTGGTTTGTCCATTAATATTCTTCATAAGGAGGTTCAATTTTGAAGTGATCATGTCCACCTCCTTCAAAATTTGCATGCCTCCCTAACGGGTATGGAGACGCTCGTCGCCCCATCCCATGTTTGACACCATCTTCTCAATCAAATCTTTGGCTTTGGGAATCGTTAATGAGAAGAAGGCACCTCCAGTAGCAGCATCAACATGGTCACGGGCGGAAGGGATCAACCTATTGTAGAAGTTTTGGATGATGAGACAATCAACCATCCCATGCTGGGGACAGGCTAGGATGTATTCCTAAATCCTTTCCCAAGCCTTGGGAATAGATTCCTTGGCGTCTTGCTGGAAGCTGGAAATTCTTCCACGTAGGGCATTGGTATTGCCCAATGACAAAAACTTGGCGAGGAATGGTGATACTTCTCCCAAGTGCCTACTGTACTTTGGTTTGCGTAGAACCACTGTTTTGCTCGCCCAAGAAGAGAGAATAGAAACAACCTAAGATGGACAACATCAGAAGATACGTCCTAGATCTTAAAAGTGTTGCAGATCTCAAGGAACTATTGCAGGTGAGCACTTGCATCCTCGTTAGACTTTCCACAAAAATGGGTTGGTTTGCACAATAGTGATAAGGCCACTCTTGATTTCGATGTTTACATCTCCCATGTTAACAGTGGGCCCAACAACCACATTGTTAGCAGAGGGAGCCGAAAACTCATGAAGGGTCATCTGGGCCATTAGGGTTTCAGTTGTTGGTGCAGTTGCGCTGGCTTGCTTTGCCACTCAAAGCTTCTAAGGAGTAATGACACGATGTCGATCTCTCAGAAGGGATTCAGGATCTTCGACAAAGTTTTTCGGCAAGCAGAAACCAAACATACACTACCCTATTTTCACATAAAATGCTAAAACAAAGAAGGGTCTTCCTACTAAAACCTACAAGGGTCGTATCCTGTTCACTCAATCATGCAATACTTCGGTTGCCTTCCCCAGCAACGGCACCAGAAATGCTTGTTGACAGTTCCTACGCACTGCTAACAATTCATCTCTAGCAGTGGTGCTAGAAATGCTTGTTCATAGATTTTAGATTATACATATAAATCCACAAGCGCACAGAAACTATTGATGTATCATTTCCCCTCTAAGAGTATTCCCAAAGAGTGTCATTTATATTCTCCCAAAGGAAGGAAAGATGGAAGTAAAACAATCATCAAGTCGAGAGGCTAGGTTTGCCTAGGTAGGGTTCTAGCAAGGATGGATAAATGATAAATTGGAGTAGTGTGACACACACATGTGCATTCTGTCGTAAGGGTATAAATGAGGTTAATGGGGACAATGCTAAGAGTTAAGTAGAGACTCCTACTATGCTTCTAATGGAGATATACATAGCCTAAGTTAGTTACTCATGATCATTTCAATTATGAATTCTCATGCTAAGTGGATTAAAACATCGGGCACGGGTTTACCCCTAGCAATACTAGAACGACTCCCACCAAGAGCCTGTGGCATAGCCAAACGTGGAGAATTACAATGGACAGATAGGGCCGTCACCACCTACTGCCTACCTCTTCAATCTGTGTGTCTACAAGACATTCAACGCTAGTATCTATCATAGCACCATGCTAGCATATTAAGTAATTACCTTAGAAGCCTAGGCATAAGCCATGCTAAGGCAATGAACTAAATTATCATTGAACCAATGTTAATTCATAGCATAAGTGATTCATGTTAACATAATCATATCATAGCTAATTAGACTATAGTGGGGGTCTGTAGTGTTTACGATGATATAATGACAATGATATAGCATGATCATAAATACTACTCCTACCACATACATTGAATCCACAATCAAACAAGAAACGCTTCATCCAAGTGTATGAACAACGGAAGACTAAATATAACATCTTTATCAAGAATAAAGTCATAAAAAATAGGAATATGAGAGTCATATCTTTCTCAATTAGGAATTTGGAAAAGACTACTTCTACTCCTCTCCTACTTGCACTATGGACTAAAGATTATCCTCTCTACAGCCCATAGTCCTCTAAACCTATGGAGAGTAGTGGATACAATGGATGAATACTAGAGTGGCACTGCAAGGATTCCGGTTTATCGCAACAAAACAATTCGTCGCAATAGGTTGTTTTTTGTCGCAATAGGTCGCTGTTGCAACGAAAAAGAGTGTGGCGATAGTTTTTAAGAATTGTCGTAATAATTCCCATGGCGATAGGTTATTTGCAACGCCTTGGCATCCGTGGCGAATAGGACGCTATTGCAACGGTTTTACATCGGTGGCAAATAGGACGCTATTGCAACGGGTTCATGTATTGCGACGATTTAACGTATCATAACAAATTATACTGCATTGCAACAGGTTCACGATCGTGGCAAATAGTTTGGTACTGCAACAATTTCATATTTGTGGCAAATAGTATGTAGTTACAATGATTTAGCGTATTGCAACGATTTAACGTATTGCAACAAACAGCATGGTATTGCAACGATTTCTCATTTGTGGTAATTGTATGTGGTTGCAACGATTTTACAGGCGTGGCAATAGTACGGTATTGTAACGATTTCACATTCGTGGCATATAGTATGTTATTGCAATGGTTTAGCGTATTGCGACGATATAACGTATTGCAGCGAATAGCATTGTATTGCAACGATTTCGCAGGCGTGGCAATAGTACGGTATTGTAATGATTTCACATTCGTGGCTAATAGTACGTTATTGCAACAGTTTACCGTATTGCGACAATTTAACGTATTGCACCGAATAGCATTGTAGCAATGATTTCGCGTTCGTGGTAATAGTACGTGATTGCAACGATTTTCACATTCGTGGCACATACTATAGTATTGCAACGATTTCCACAGCCGTGGCAAATAGTAACATATTGCAACGAGTTATGGTGTAGCGACGATTCACCATATTGCAACGAATATCACGGTATTGCAATGATTTCACATCCGTGGCAAATAGTATGATACTGCGACAGTTTAAAGTCCATTGCAAATAGTAGGTTAGTGCAACGAGTCAACAAACGTGGCGAATAGTACCGTATTGCAATGATTTCAGATCTGTGGGAAGTAGTCTGGTACTGCAACAATTTCGTATCTGTGGCAAATAGTTGGGTATTGCAACGAGTTCACAAGCGTGGTGAATAGTATCGTATTGCAATGATTTTAGATCCGTTGGAACTAGTATGGTACCGCAACGATTATGCATCCGTGGCGAATAGTTTCGTATTGCAACGATTTCTTATTTGTGGCAATAGTTCTTTAATGCAACATTTTTTTAGTCATTGCCAAATGTTTATACTGCAATGTTTTGTCATTCTATTGCCACGTTTTACCATCCATATTGGCAATAGCTTTCTATTGCAACAATTTATCATTCTTGACAAGTAATTTGTAATGCCACCTTTTATAATTAGCGGCAGTAGAACCCGAATGCACAAGGTTTGAAAATTAGTGGCAACAGAATCACGAGGTTAACAATAAACATCCATCAATTTTACAACACGCATAAAAACACTCAAGTATTACTTAAGCAACATGTTTGCATGCTAAGAGTTTTCCTAAGCTGACCGGGACTAATTGTTGGAGCAGGTGGCTTTTGGCGGTTCCTTATTTGTTGGACCTTCTGTGGAGTGGTCGCAATCATCATTTTGTGCATTTCAGCCAATGAGGTGCGCATGTCCTGCATGTCTTTAGCTGTCTGTTCATGATCAGCTTCTATTTGACCTTGTATGTTATGGACTTCAATGATTAACTCTTCATTCATCTGGTTTATGCAGTCCATCTGGGTGTTTAAGCTATCATTTCTCCCTTCCAAGTCTTGCACTATTGCATTGAGGCCTGCATTTCTAACTTCTAAGTTTCGAACTTCGTCGTTGTGGTGTTCAAACATCTAGATACGCATACGTTCACGTTCGGGACCAGTTGGGTTAGCCATATAACCACGCCCCCGAACCTGTGATCCTGCACAACCGATTTTGGATCTATAACAACGCTGGAAGATGTGGTTTCTCTCCTCATATGGAATTGGGCCTCCCTACTCAGCTTCCATGTCGTCCACATGGGCACGTGCCTAAATCTATATACGAAAAGAAAAGTCATAGGTAATTTGCTAATATTTATTTAATTGGGGATTGTTTGAAGTGTTACTCACATGTACATCTTCTGCCAGCTTGTTTGTCCAGTTACCTTTCAACCTATGGCTTGCCTCCCACAGTTGTATGTCATCAGGTTCTTCTCCGATCTTTGGGTCTCGCTACATAAAATACAAGTAAACTTCAACATGTCGGTATACATATTGTTTGCAGTGCAAAGTAAAAGCATGATTTATTTTTCATACCTTCTCGTAACTAAGTTTGGCGTAGGATTTGGAGCCAAGCAAGTGACACGCCTTTTGTCTTCTTCGATTTTGAGAATTGGTCCTTCTTATTGACTGCAATAATTTTAAGAATTAATTCCACAAATGAAAGTAAATGAAATATTTTTTGTATGATGCGAAGCTATTAAAAAGTTACCTGACCTTGAATCGCTCCGACCCAAAAAATTCTATTAGGTGCAACCACTCGGGCATCGTTACGTCAGCAGGCTAGTTTTGTATACGTTCTTCATCGGTAGAATAACTCTTATAGGTGGCATGCAAAGTCGAGCGCCACCCCTTGTAGCGCTCACCAACAATTTTTAAAAATTTTCTTGCGCTCTCCGGTGTGTCCTCCATGTCCCAGGAATCATGTACATTGTATAACAAGTTGCTGTAAACGTACAGGATGGAGATTGCAAGAAAAAAAATACTTGTGTGGGGGTGTGACAACACTAACCAGAATGTCTCGTACTATATCTCTCTTGTTACTATGGCCAACCTCTACCCACTTCGTTGCACCGGTGTGGGATGCTTCTCGTTTTGTAAACATAACCACACCATCGACAAAGTGCCACTAATTAATACCAACCGCAGCACCCAACCTAGCGGAGAACTGAATTGGTAGCTTCACATGCTACGTTCTACTAACTTGGGATGCATAGCGTATTCTGGCAACCTTAAGTCCTTGAGCCACACTTCTTCCTAGCTTCCTTCCTTCTGTTACATTGATTCAAACGGTAAACGATTGAAGCAAATTGCCACCTGAACAGGTTTAGTATCATGTACAAATAGTGTGAAAAGAAGAAAAGTCTGATGTTCATACCATCTTTAGGAGAGTGCGGCAAATACGAGCGTGGGAGGAAAGCGTCGTGCCAGCACCATTTTGTTCTATAGTACTCCCTCCTGGTTTATATTAATTGTCGCCCACAAATGAATTAAAAATGAACTACTACAGTAGTTAGGACTGTCCTAACGACACCTATTTTGATGGGGGGGTTACATTATTGACTTCCTTGTTGTTGTTCATACCCTAAAATGAGCCATCAGGTACACATGTCAGTGGAGGTACGCACTCGTAGTAATGCAGAGGATTTTTAGTCTATGAGCAAAGCAGGCAAGACTGTGAGGGAGCATGCAGCTGGCAACACTAGACTAAACAAAGATAGGGTTTGACGATTCGGTCTGACTGACATCAGCCGGAGTGCGTCTTGAAGAGAATTATTAGTTGCAGGGCAAGTAATGAACACCAGCGGTAGCAGGTGGCGAATGCAAGACAGATAAGGCAGGCAGCTTGCGGGATTGAAATCCTCCATAGTACTGCACCTGCATTAGCTACCATTGACATATGGGCCCATGAGACATCGGGTCTACTTGTCAGTGGCGTCTACTGCAGGTGCAGTACTACATAGTGCCAGCTTGCGACACTCAACAAAGTGAGGGTTTGGTCTCGCCGAAACTCTCGAGGAGGATTGGTGGCAGGACGAGTAATGGCCAGGAATTTGCGGGCGGCGGGGTAATCATGGCACGCGAAGGATGCGATGTGGCAATGGGCGTGGGAGACGCGTCGGGGAGGACACTGAAGTGACCAGCAGCAGAGCGTGGGCGTGGGCGCCGGTGCTGGCCGGAGTGGCCGGCGGCGAGAGAGCACAGCATGGAGGCATAAAAAAATCACGCCATCACACAGGCTGATGAACTGTTAACTATAAATACTAAATACTAATAAGAAATTAGAATCGCAAGGCATGATAAAACAATTACTAGAGCCTAGGGAAGAATGCAAATGACCATGATACACCCATCATCAATACATCTAAAGGACAGAACGTAGTCTCTCAAAATGCTCCAAATTCAATGCCAAAGGAGTAGAGTAAAAAACTAACACGCTCTGCCAAAACAAATGGCACGGTAGAGAGGCAGGTAGTAATGTGATGTGATATGGGTAGTTGGAAGCTACTACCAAGGATAGAGTTGGAGTGGGACATTTTTTAAGCTCCAAAAGTAAAATTATGCTGGGGCGAAGGGGGTATTTCTGGTTTGTACCAGGGAGTGAAGAACCTCGGGGTTCCTGAACATCATTTGCTGCAATATTCTCTATGTACCATGCAAACAATATAATGTTGTCTAAATTTGTTTAATTTCCATAGTAAACACATTTATAGTTATAACAGGTGCTTGTTGGCCACCATGAATGCTTGTAGACGACATCACGGTTTGATGTCTTGTTCCTAATGTAAAGAGCATTGTAAGTACTCATTCCAAATTACAGTGATAACGTCAGATTACATGACCGACGTAGATTTTGGATCGGACGGTGTGCTTTCTATAAACTGTAGTGTTTGTTGCTAACGGAGGAATTAGAAAAGAAAGAATAGAAAAAACGTACGATCTGAGAAGGCCACAAGAAAGAAAAAAGTGAAAACCATGGGAACTAAAAATCTTAGGAATACAAATTTGTAAAACAGGAATGAAAGTACAACATTCGGAGTGGTTGATCAGATAATCCATGCGTCATTTACTTCTAAATTCAGAAATTACATACTACTACCTGTGGTTTTTAGTATTTGTCATTCCCGGTCAGGAATTGAACTAGAAATACACTACCATAATAAGCTGTTGGAGCAACATTTATTTATGGACAGATGTAGTGTGTGTGTGTGTATATATATATATATGTATATATATATATATAACTAAATTCGTGAAATAGAAGACCACATTTCTTCTTTGTTAATTTATTTAATCTTCATATATCAAGATGGATCGTGTATAACTTAACTAGGCCAACACTACATGGATCGTGTAGAACCAAGCCAATAATGCTCTATAAAGAGACGGCATGGATCGTGTAGTTTACCAAGCACAAAACTGTAGACCGGGATGCGATGTCGCAGGAAGGTGTCAGCGACGAAGAGGTTCGGTTGAGCCCGTCAAACTTGGTCGCCCGACGTTGTACCCAGGAGTCAACACCACCAAGAGCTTCGATGCGTCACTGCGAGATCCATGGGGGAAAATTGTAAAGACCATGGAAATGAAAACACGAGAATTTCTTGGGAATACTAGTATGAAACACAGGACAGAGCGAAAACACATTTGGAGTACTACAAGATCACCGGAAGGGCGGGGCAACGGTGTGTCGGGAATGGAGGCCAGTGTTTCCATTTATACTCATCGTGGCTGAAATAGGATTACAATAATAGGTGGGACTGAAATTGGAGGCGCAGGTAGTGAAAATTGAATTTTCAAAATCTCAAATGTGATGCGCCAAGTAGAACGATAAAATTTTCGCGGGAGTGGAGAATTTGACGCAAGATGTGCCCTTGTGCACGCATCCAATCGTGATTAATTACATCTCATGTCTCGTTGATTCCTGCACATGGCCGGTGCATGTAGCTAGAGGGGTAGACATTTTTGTTGCTATGAATGGAGTTCAAAATATAAAAGCTATCATCTGCTAGCTAGTGGGACATTCCAAAAAAATACGAAAAAAATATGAATCGCCAAATGTCTACATATGTGCTAATGTAAACGATATGCAAATACAGCTAAGTGCACGAAACGATGGTAAACAACCAGCATTTTATAACATTAATCACAATGAAACAATAACATGTACGGTATATACTACTACATACTAAAAATACATTTTCCCATGCGCCATCTACAAATGAAAAAATTGAGTGAAAGAACACAAAAGAGGAGAAACACAGCCTCAACCACGATCTCAATGGAGTTTCAACCAAGAGTCGTTGATTGTCGCAACACAATGAATTCTTGGCTATACATTGAACAACAGTTATCTCACCCCTTTTTCAGAAAGGAGATGTTTTTCAATACTGCATAGGACGCATTGTTCATGAACAGAAAAGACATTTATCATTAAAATTGAAATAACACATATATTACAAACAAGAACTACGAAAGCACATAGAAGACCAAAAAAAGAAAAACTACAAATACTAATCTACTCGGAGTCGGAGGAGATCTCCTCCACCTCCTCCTCTGCCGCTGCTGCCGCCGCCGCCTCCTCCGCCGCTGCTGCCGCCGCCTCCTCTATTGCCGCCGCTGCTGCTGCCTCCTCCGGCAATTGAGTCCGAAGCTTCCTGGCGACGGTCTGCAAAAGATGTTGGCAGCCCTCCACCCCAGCCACCACCCCGATTGTCTCGCATAGGACGTTGAGACGATCGGCCACAAACCCTAACCCGAAGCAGTAGTTGCCGGCGGTGTCCATGCTGGTGCAGACGGGAAGTTTCCCATGACCCAGATGCTCACACGAGAGAGATGTATCGGAAAATACATCCCGCACCAATATGTCGAGCTTTTTTGCTCGCCCGACAGTGGTGGAAAGCTGCTTGGTGGCCTCCTTCAGGCGCCGATCGAGTTCATCGAAGCGGTGTTCGACGAGGCAGACAGTCTCCTGAACCCAAATGAGATGAGGGGGTGCGGGCGCCGCGGGCAGAGAAGGGGACGGAGGAGGTGCGGGCGCCACCTCCAGTTCCACCAGCATTGGCTGCGACGAAAATGGAGAAGAAGGAGGTTCGGAGGATGTCGACGGCCTGGAGCGCTTCAGTGCGGGGGTACCCATTTGTGCGGCAACGGAGTTGCGGAGAAAGAGCGAGAGTTGGTCGGCGATGGTGCGGCGGTGAAGGAAGAGAAGTTTGGAGGCTATGATAGATGGAGATGGAGTATTGCGGCGGAGACGCAAGAGGACGCAAGATGGAGATTATCGGACGCTTCGAAAACTGCGCTTTTGAATTAATCCAAACTGCGGTTGGCTTCCATCTCCGCTTCACACATAGTTTTTTAAATTGACATGCAAAGGGTCCAGAGTATGCAGTGGCCCACATCGCATACTTTGTAGGTCCGTCCGGCGATGTTTCATTTTTTCATTTCCGATTTTCAATTTTGACACAAAAAGGGCCCACCGGCCCAAGGTATATGCAATGTTCCAGTTTTTTTTCAATTTGTCACGCAAAATACCTCGATCATGTTTCAAGACGTTACATTACGCGTTCTCTCTTATTCTTTGAAAGATCGTCATATATATATATATATATATATATATATATATATATATATATATATATATATATATATATATATCTATATATATATATAGATATATATATATATATATCACAAACCCTCGTTCATGTTTTCTCAGTTTGACATGCAAAAGACCTCAATCATGCATGTTTGATGACGTTAGGTGTTTTCTAATTTTGTTGAAAGATCGTCATATTTGAGTCTCGTTGATCCTGTTTGGGGTGTAGCAAGCATGCATGGACAAGTAACATATGCACTTGAAAACCTCGCGACGATCATGTTTGATGACAACATTATTACGTGTTATCTCTATTTTTTTTTGTTGAAACATCGTCATATATAGTTTGAGGCTCGTTCATCATGTTTGGGGCGTGACAACTAAGGGCACACCTTCCTCTTCTTCTCCGCCGCACCTCTCGATCGATTTTAGCCTCCAACTTTTCCTCTTGCTTCTCCGCCGCACCACCGTTGACCACCTCTCTCTCTTTGTTCGCACCTCCATCGCCGCACAAATGGGTAGACCTGCACTGAAGCGCTCCAGGTCATCGATGTCCTCCGAACCTCCTTCACCGTTTCCGTTGCCGCCAAGGCCGGTGGAACTGGAGGCGGCGCCCGCATCTCCTCCACTCCCGTCTTCGCCCGCGGTGCCCGCACGTCCTCCACTCTCGTCTCCGCCCACGGCGCCCGCACCTCTTCCGTCCAACTATGATGAGACTGTCTGCCTCATGGAGGAAAGCATCGACAAACTCGATGGCAAACTTAAGGAGGTCACCGGCAGCCTGTTCGCCGCTGACGTGCAAGCAAAAGCGCTCGACAAAATGGCGCGGGATGTATTTCACAATACATCTCACTCCTGTCGCTGACTGGGACTGGGTGTCCTTCCTCACAAAGCCAGCATGGACTCCGCCGGCTACTACATCTTCAGGTTTGGCTTTGTTGCCGCTCGTCTCGACTGCCTCTTCGAGATGATCGGTGAGGAGGCCGGGGAGGGGTTTCGCGAGCAACTCGTGGAGGCCCTCAGCCGGAAGAAGTTCGATCTGGTGTTGGAGGATGCTCTGCCGGCGGTTGCAGCGGAGGCGAAGGCGGAGGCGCCAGCGGCGGATGCGGAGGCGGAGGCGCCGCCGACGGGGGCGGAGGCGGCAGCGGAGGTGGACAAGTCCTCCTCTGAGTAGAGTAGGATGAGTAGTAGTTTTTTCTTTTGTTTTCTATGTGTTTCTTTCTTGTTTGTAATATACGTGTTGTTTTTATGTTAATGAAAAATGTTTTTTATTTTATGTTCATGAACAATGTGTCCTACTCCAGTACATGCACTAACGAAAAACTCCTCCTTTTATCGAAAAACATCGCATCTGGAAAATTAACACATTAGTAATATTATACTGTATCTAATAAATACTCCCTCATTATTCTTTTATTTGACGTTTTGGACAAAGCATTGAACTAACAGTAGGACGTGACCACCCCCACCCACCGGCCTGGCCCTAGGCAGTAGCCCACAAATTTTCTGCGACCCTGCTGCACAGCATCGCGCGTGCACCCCCGCCTCGCACGTTGTCTGATCAAAATCGCATAATCATGGCAGCGGGACGCGCGAGATTTCCATCCTTCGGTGTCCAGACAACAAACCCAGTGCAAAGCGAAGGATCTCAGTGGGATTTCCATGGGACGACGTGCGGGTCAGGGGCGCACGCGCGACGTTGTGCGGCAGGGCCGCAAAAAATTTATTTCTGCCCGCCTAGGCCTAGAGCCGGGCCTGCCTTTAACACTATCCGTAGTGGTTCACGATAAAGCTTTAGGCTGTGTTTGGGAGCATAGTTTTTCAATACTAAAGTTTTGGAAACCACAGTTTTTAAAATGACATGGCAATACCAAAGTACGTATTTCAGTAACACAGTTTTGTAATACCACGATTTTGCAATACATAGGATTGTTTGGTTGACAAACACCATTCTGTAAAAAATACCATAGTAATCTCAAATACCAAGGTATGGCTAATTGCTCTAAAACTCCAAAAATACCGTGTTCCCAAACACCAAAATCGAATTATTTGCGGCCCTTCCGCACAGCCGTCTCTGTGCGACCCTGCCCAGATGGTTGCCACGTACATTCACGCTCCAAATCTTATAGCCAAGGGTGCACTGCACGGTTCCCGCGACTGTACCACCCAGCCCTAATGATTGCCACGTACGTGAGCGCACCAAATCTTGCAGCGCGCACGGGCTCACGAACTCCACGTCCGAACTTTGCTCAGCGATCCGAATAACTCGACGCTCGGCGTGCACGATCCATCATCATGTGCACGAATAATATTATCAAATTATCAACTCTGATTATTCAATAATCCAATCAAGTTTCATCCAAACCTACCAACAAAAAATTGTATCATCCAGTCCATCCAACCAAATGTTAATTTGGATGATCCAAGACATAAATAAATGGATGATCTATCTCCAATAGAACGTCGACGTCAAACCAAATACAATTGATGATTGAGCACTTTGTCACATGTCACTAGAGTGTTCCCATTCAGTGCTTCCATGCGTGCTCCTACTTAAGTGTCATGATTTTATTGGCCCTTTCATTTACCGAACATTTTAATTGGCCAGTTCCTGATTCCGCTGAGTCATTGTTGTTGTACGTGGTGTTTGGTGAGACAATGCAACTTGTGGTCATAATGATAATAATTAAAAGGAGGAGTATATCAGATTCAAAAATCTTCATTATGCCAGGTCGTATGATGGTCGAACACTCTCCAATCCACTTAGATTGAAGTGAAACCACTCCTACCCAAACGACGAAAAAAATTTATGGATGTGGTATGCATATCCAAGGTTGTGCATACCGTTTCACATTTGTGACATGTGTCCGTATGAATGGACGCGCGCAGTAGTGGTGATGGGACGCGGAGTGGTTCCAATTGAATTCAAAGATGCGCATGCGCTGCGCGCGTTTAAGGCGCCTCGGTGACTGGCGCGCACGTAAGATCGGTGCGCCTGGTCGCATGAGCCACCTGTACAAATGGCTACGGCTTGAACAAAGGACCAAACCTTGTGGAAAAGCCAAGAAGCTTGTAGCACGCTCCCTCTTATTCCCCCTCTTCAAAGGTTTTATATGGTAGAATCAACGACATTAAACATGCGCTGGCACAAAGAAGAACGCATTGATGATGGAAAATTACGCCATCCTGCAGATTCGAAAGCATGGAAGAATTTTGATAGCATTCACCCAAATTTCTCATCTGATCCTCGCAACAGAAGACTTGGGCTAGCATCTGATGGTTTCAATCCTTTTGGAGTAATGAATGTTCCTTACAGTACATGGCCTGTGATTCTAATCCCTTATAATCTACCACCTTGGTTGTGTATGAAGCAGTCTTATTGGTTGATGCCAATGATAATTCCTGGGCCAAAGTCACCTGGAAACAATATTGATGTGTATCTGCAGCCTTTGATTGATGAGCTAATGAAATTATGGTCTGATGGTGCTGAAACATACGACAGTTCAAAGAAAGAGACATTTCTCATGCGAGCTTCTATATTGTGAACAATAAATGATTTTCCAGCATATGCAATGCTATGTGGATGGAGCACAAAAGGTAGGCTAGCATGTCCATACTGCCATGTAAACACAGATGCCTTGTGGTTGAAACATGGACGAAAGTATTGCTACATGGGTCATCGTCATTTCCTACCTCAGGATCACCGGTGGCGTCGGGACAAAGCTTCATTCAACAACAAAATAGAGAATAGAGAGGCTCCAACATCACTCTCTGGTCACGAAGTACTCCAACAATACGAGACTTTTTATCAAGTGTGTTTTGGAAAGACGAATAATAAGAGAAAGTGCACTAAGGAAGATAGGTGGCATAGTTGGAAGAAGAAAAGTATATTGTTCTAGCTCCCGTATTGGAAGACATTGCTAATAAGGCATAACATGGATGTCATGCACATTGAGAAAAACATTTGTGATAGCATATTGAGTACATTGCTTAATATGGATGGTAAAACAAAAGATAGTCTACAAGCTCGTTTTGATATGTAGGAAATGGGTATACGGCCAAAGCAACATCCGGTGGGTATGAAAGGGAAGTATGATTGTCCATCCGCATCATATACTTTGCAAAATAAATCAGAAGACCACCTTGTGCAAGTTTTTGGCGGATGTGAAGATGCCCGATGGTTATGCCTCAAACATCAAGAGAAGTGTGGACATAACAGCACGTAAGGTATGAGGTCTAAAAACTCATGACTGTCATATTATATTTTAGAAGCTCCATCCTATTGCAATACGTGACATATTGCATAAATGGTTGTTGAGCCTTTAATTGAGTTTAGCATATTCTTTTATGGAATTTGTTCTAAAGAATTGGCGGAACCAGATTTGGATAAGATGATTGAACAATTTCCTGAAACAATTTGTAAGCTTGAGATGTTGCTTCCTCCCACTTTCTTTGATATCATGGTACATATTCCAATCCATCTTGGTGAAGAAGCTCACGCGGGTGGACCT
This sequence comes from Tuctoria greenei, assembly GCA_036927565.1. NCBI lineage: Eukaryota > Viridiplantae > Streptophyta > Magnoliopsida > Poales > Poaceae > Tuctoria > Tuctoria greenei. Next base: position 107,267,041 of record JAYESD010000008.1, read on the forward strand.
GTTTCTTACAGTTGGATGTATCCAATTGAGAGGTACCTTGGTACATTGAACAATTGTGTTTTTGCCATTTAATTAAAGGAATGACACAAGAAACTCTTGAATGGCAGTTGTTTTCTTTTTTCTCAAAGAAAAAGTGAAACAATGGTACACCCATAATGTTGGGAAAACAAATGGTGATTGGAAAGAATTACAAGACAAATTGACTTGCTTCCTTTCCAATATGCCAATTGTTTCCTTATGAACGAAAGTACTAGGCTTCCAACATATGGAGAAGGAATCAATAGGTGCAACTTGGGATATATTTTCGCTTTTGCAAAATTCAGTTCCAGATTTGTTAATCCCATACACGTTGTTATTGCAACATTTCTTCATAGCACTTAGCAAAGAATCTTTCCTATATCTCGATATTACGACTAGATGGTCTTTCCTCCATAAGACGCCGGAAGATGGTAAGGACCTTCTAGATCGAATTCTAGAAAATGTCTCCTTCATTACGGGTCTTAATGAACCTCCCCAAGAGTCGTAATGAACATCCCCAAGAGAAAGCCACGTCGAGCATCAAGAACACTCCTATACCAAAGGAAGAGCCAAAACCATGCCTATACTTGCATTGCCTATAGAATCCTCTCCCGAACCTAAACCTCTAAAGGATGAAAAAATTCCACCTTCGGAATTCCCGTTCTACCTCGAGGAAGAGATTTTTGAAGAGTATGGAAATACCTCGTAGTACTGTTATCAAAGGATGCCATCTTTCCTCCAACTCCACCTGACCTCTCTTTCCACCCATTGCATTTACATTGACCCCGAGAGTACCCTCTCACAGGAGCCTCAACATCAGTTGAATAATGTGATTTGTGAGTTTGTCAAGAAGGAGGTCTTGAAACTCCTTCATGCTGGGATTATTTTGCCTCATAGTGAGTGCGTTAGCCCGGTCCAAGTAGTGCCAATAAGTGAGGAATGACGATCGTTCAAAATGAGAAGAATTAATTAATTTCTCAACGAACCATCACGGGATGCAAAATGTGCGTAGATTAACGAAAACTTAAAAACGCAACTAGGGAGGATCGCTTTCCTCTGCCCTTTATAATGAGTAGGTTTAGGCCCGGTCTTCCGAAAGGTATGTCGATTGGGGTGGAGATCTCGACGTTGATGATCCGTGGCACTCGAGCAGTTCGAGTACCCCTGCAATCACTACACCACGGCTCTGATGGTTATCAACCGTGCTGCACACGCTTGACCTCGCCAATAAGGCTATTCCTTGCAAGTGCAACCGAGAACACGAGCAAGAACGTCGAAGACACGATCTGAATCGCGAAGTTGGGGTCTCACAAACCGTAGAACGGCGAATATTATTGATCTAAGCAAAACCCACTGTATATGACCGGCGGCTGCAGTATATAAAGGCTAGGGTTCATCCAAAACACGATTAGACGCGTCCTAATGGACTCTTACGGGATACAAGGCCCAATGGCCCGATTCGATGGCGTAGCACCGGACAGAAATCTGGACTCGACTTGTTTCGACGATTCCCAATGACTCCGGAAGAATTTCGAGGTGGAACCAGGACCATTGGAAAGATTATCTTCTCCTTTTTCCATGCATATGTAGAACATCGAAAACGGAGTCCATATGCCTCCTGGGCGTCCGTTTTAAGGTGGGCTGCTCCTGGACTCCGAGTTGAACTAGAGTCCGAGTTGTAAACTGCTTCCATCAACTTGTGGACGTCCCAGCTGGTTCTCCGCGCTCCCGAGGCCTCTTTCCTTCACTTGTTTATCTTCTCCTTTATTCCTAATAATAATTAAATCATCACATAGCAATCTATTATCAAACTCACATGCAAAAGAAGTTAGGGTCGAATTCACCTGTTGATTCATTAACCGTGATCGTGCTCTTGTGATTGGTCCTTGCATTTCAATGTGTGCCTCCGCCGTTGTGATGTCCTCATCGTCCTCCCCCTCTTGAAATGGAGTTGTCCTCGACTCAAGTTCATCTTCTTCTCCCAAGTACGGTCGCAAATCTGAAATGTTAAATGTAGGACTAAGCCCAAAATCGGGAGGCAATTCAGGCTTATATGCATTATCATTAATCTTTTCAACAATTTTAAAAGGACCAGCAGCTCTTGGCATAAGTTTAGATTTTCTCAAGTCAGGGAATCGCTCTTTTCTCAAATGTAACCACACCAAATCAACCGGTTCATGTTTTACTTCTTTTCTACCTTTACTACCTGCAATCCTATACTTCTCATTCATCTTTTCAATATTTTTCTTTGTAGTTTCATGCATCTTAAGAATGAATTCATATCGTTGTGTAGCATCCAAATTCATAGTTTTAGAAGGAGGCAAAGGTAGTAAATCAATAGGAGCACGGGGGTTGAAACCATACACTACCTGGAATGGACTTACCTTTGTCGTGGAGTGAACAGATCTGTTGTAAGCAAATTCTATATGTGGTAAACACTCCTCCCACAACTTCAATTTTTTTTTCAAGACAGCCCGCAACATAGTGGATAAAGTACGATTAACTTCCTCGGTTCGTCCATCCATTTGTGGGTGACATGTAGTTGAAAACAGCAACTTGGTTCCCAACTTATACCACAAAGTTCTCCAAAAATTACTTAAAAATTTTGCATCACGATCAGAAACAATTGTATTTGGCACACCATGTAAACGAACAACTTCCGTCCTAAAGAAATCATCAATGTGTGAGGCATTATCATTCTTATGACAAGGTATAAAGTGTGCCATTTTTGAAAAACGATCAACAACTACAAAAATATTATCCCTCCCCCTCTTAGTCCTAGGCAATCCCAAGACAATGTCCATAGAAATATCCTCCCAAGGTACACTAGGAACAGGAAGAGGCATATAAAGACCATGTGGGTTAAGGCGAGACTTCGCTTTGTTGCAAGTAGTGCATCGTGACACGTAGCGCTCGGTATCACGCCTCATCTTTGGACAAAAGAAGTGTGTGGATAGCACGTCTACAGTTTTCTTCACACCAAAATGTCCCATCAAACCTCCTCCATGTGCTTCCTACAAAAGTAATAGACGAACAGAGCTAGCTGGAACGCATAGCTTGTTAGCACGATAGAGGAGACCCTCTCACAGCACATATTTATTCTATGTTCTTCCTTCTCTACAATTTTCAAAAGCATCTTTGAAGTCCAAATAAGTAGGATATAATGCTTTTATTGTTTCCAAACCAAAGATGTTATGATCAAGTTGGGACAGCGTGGTATAACGTCTAGATAATGCATCAGCAATGACATTTTCCTTCCCTTTCTTATGCTTAATAATGTATGGAAATGACTCCATGAACTCAATCCATTTAGCATGTCATTTATTCAGATTGGTTTGACACTTAAGATACTTCAATGATTCATGATCGGAATGTATGACAAACTCCTTAGACCAAAGATAATGTTGCCAAGTTTGTAATACTCGCACTAAGGCATACAATTCCTTATCATAAGTGGAATAATTCAGAGAAGGACAATGAAGTTTTTCGCTAAAGAAAGCAACGGGTTTACCTGCTTGTATGAGGATGCCTCCAATACCAATGCCGCTTACATCACATTCTAGCTCAAAGGTCTTGTCAAAATAAGTAAGTTGTAGCAACGGTTCTTGTGTATGCTTCGATTTGAGAGCATCAAAAGCTTGTTGTTGCTGTTCGCCCCATCGAAACGGCACTCCCTTCTTCGTTAGCTCATGTAGAGGTGCTGCAATGGTGCTGAAATCCTGCACAAAACGCCGATAAAAACCTGCAAGACCAAGAAATCTATGAACCTGCGTGACGGTTGTTGGGACTGGCCAGCTGGTGATTGCTTCAGTTTTTGCCTCATCCATCTCAATTCGCTGCGAGGAAACGACATAGCCAAGAAACGAGACTCGATTGGTGCAAAAGACGCACTTTTCGAGGTTTCCAAACAAACGTGCATCTCTCAAAACAGTAAAAACAGCACGTAAATGATCAAGATGTTCATCATATGACTTGTTGTAAATGAGGATATCATCAAAATAAACCAGCACAAATTGTCCAATGAAAGCACGTAAAACCTCGTTCATTAATCGCATAAATGTGCTGGATGCATTAGTTAAACCAAAAGGCATGACTAACCACTCATAAGGTCCAAACTTGGTTTTAAATGCAGTTTTCCATTCATCTCCTAGTGTTATTCTAATTTGGTGGTAACCACTACGCAAGTCAATTTTTGTGAAGATGATAGCACCACTCAATTCATCAAGCATGTCATCTAAGCGAGGAATAGGATAACGATATCGAATGGTGATGTTATTAATCGCTCGACAATCAACACACATGCGCCAACTACCATTTTTCTTAGGAACCAGAAGAACAGGAACAGAACAAGGGCTATGGCTTTCACGAATGTACCCGCTGTCCAAAAGATCTTGGACTTGTCACTGAATTTCCTTAGTTTCTTGTGGATTCGCCCTGTATGCTGCACGATTTGGCAAACTTGCTTCTGGAATCCAATCAATCTTGTGTTCAATGCCTCTCATCGGTGGTAAACCAGGGGTTATCTCAGAGGGAAACACATCCTAAAACTCCTGCAAAAGGTTAGCAACAGCAGGGGGCAATGCAATAGACAATTCATGAAGTGAAAACACGGCTACTTTGCATACTAAATCATAGCACATCCCCTTAGCATCGAATAAATCAGCAAGGTCAGATTTAGTTGCAAGCAACGATGGTGATTTTAACTTAACGTCTTGCTGTTTTCAGATTCTAGTTTTGTTGCTTTGCCATCACAAATTTTACTCCTCTCAAAATGCACAATTTCAGCAGGAGTCATGGGGAGCAAAGTGATTTTCTTTCCCTTATGCATGGAAGTATATTTATTAGCTCTACCATGATGAATAGCATCTGTATCAAATTCCCAAGGACGACCCCATAAAAGGGAACAAGCATCCATAAGAACGACATCAAAATCAGCAAAATCATGGTAAGAACCAATTGAAAAATGTATTCCTGCTGTTTGTGTTACCCGAACCTTACTGCTGTTGTTGAACCATTGAATGTTGTATGGATGAGGGTGTGCTCTTGTTGTCAAACCAAGTTTCTTGATGACGTCCGTGTTCACCAAGTTATTGCAGCTACCTCCATCAATTATTGTGTGTACACGGCAGTCCTTGACGATGAGAAACATGTGGAAGAGGTTGTGTCGTTGTAGCTTGTCATCGGTCTCCACTTTGGAGCTCAAGGCACACTGCACAATGATGCTCCTATAGTTCTCCATCGCCGCTGTACCAAGTACCTCTTCTTCGTTGTGTTTGTCATTTGGATCTATAAAGTCAGTAGCAAGAGAATATTCATCTTCAACATCCGAAGTACTATCATACCCGCCATCGTCGCGTGCTATGTATGCTTGTTTGCTCGGGCAATCTCTCATCATATGACCAAGTCCCTGGCAGCGGTGACACTTAATGTCGGAAGAACGACCTGTAGAAGGAGTGGACGACGAAGGCTTGAATGATGCCGCCTTGCTGCCCTCCGGCACGTGAGAAGGTGGAGCAGCAGGTATAGTTTGTTGGCCGCCATTGGATGGTGTAGTCACTGCACGGGGGGTCAAAGATGGTGCTGTTTCGGATGGTGTAGGCGTCGAACGCGGCGTGAAGATGCTCCTTGTGTGTTGTTGCTGTTGTTGTCGGCCCTGCAATTCTTTTTCTGCCAACATAGCAAGTTGAAACAATCTGTTAACAGTATCATATTCCTTGTAATCAACAATGTCCTGAATTTCACGCCTCAACCCCCCATAAAAACGAGCTATTTTATCATCCATGTCTTCTACTACCCCACAACGCAACATACCCTTTTGTAACATTTGATAATACTCCTCTACGGACATGTTACCTTGGTCTAAGCACTGCAATTTTTTTGCGAAGGTCCCGCTGAAAAGATGGAGGAACAAATCGAACACGCATAGCTTCCTTTAATCTATCCCATGTTGGAGGATCAGTTCTAGTTTTAACAAGTTCATTCTACCATATGATAGCAAAGTCCTTAAACTCACTAGTGGCTTGACGAACTATATGTTGTTCAGGAACAAGATGGGAATTAAATTTTTGCTCTACTGTCATCTCCCAATCAAGATAAGCCTCAGCATCATAAGCACCAGAAAAAGAGGGTATAGTAAATTTCACTTTAGCAAAAGGATCATCAAGAGGACGATTATAATTGTTATGATTATTACCTCCCATACCTCGACGATAAAGTGGCAGTCGTGGCTGATTATTGTGATCTTCCAGTTCATCATAAGCATTGTCTTCTTGTCTTCCAGCGAGAGGCAACCGTGCCTCAAAAGTATTCATCTGAAGAGAAAGGTCATCAAGTTGGTGAGTCAAGTTCGCTAGTGACCCCTCCGTTGCTGCGTTGTATTTGGCGAACATATCTGTCATGGTCTTCATCATATCACGTAACTCAGCATGTTGAACACATTCATCATCATTGTCTTCTCCTGCCATTGTTAGTAGGAAACAAAAGACAACAAAAATATGTTATCCCTATCAACTACAGTGGCAATGTGAAAGGTGGAAGAAACAATCTCTCTCGCTCAAGCATCTTACCACGCTCTTACAAGTGTTCTTACCGGCACAACCGGTGGTTTGGACGGTGAGATGAACCAATGAAGTGTGGGGTGATTGCAAAGGTACCGGTTATGCTCAAGAGAAAAGGTGGAGCTTGGATGGCACAATATGGTGGCTAATAAGCAAAAAATCATTAACTGCTAAACAAAATTGAATAAGTATTAAATGTAGGAAACTGTTGCGGGTCAGCCAAGTGCCCTAGGGCCTATCACAACACAAGGATGTATCAAGGCAAAAGAAAGACAGAATGATATAGCCAACAAAACACTACCAAGTGGTATTGGCCAATTGCTTTAATATGCGTGCTCTTCACTATTTTTTTCTTTTTTGTAATATTTTGTAGATATTTTTTCTTTACTCAGGAGCACAAATATAGGAAGCACACAAATTTGCAGCTCAATTGGATGTAATATGCGGCCTATATAAAATCAAGAAGATTCCTTAAAATTCGTGTTGAAACTTCGGAGGCCGGATAGCTTATCTTCCAATGGGAATTTGGGCAATCTAATTTCGCCGAACATGGCAAGGCAACGGAAAATCAGATGCGAAATTTTGCGTAGATGATTTCGAAAAAATATTGCCCGATTTCGAGTTCGTAGGCGAATGTTATGGCCGTTTTAAGGTAGGCTGTCCGAGCTACGTTTTTTTTGGATGTTGATTCCAACTCGGTTTGAGAACAGAACTTGCAATCGGATATGAAAACGATCTAGAATTTGCACAGCAACTAATGGGGTGGTGTGTGATGATTAAAGGATGAGTAGCACAAAAGTTTGTAACCTAATCTAGGGTTGGCGATGTGAGAGTTCACGCAAGGCGGCTAGCTAGGGCAAACCAATGAACGTGGTGGATCGGTTTTTTATTTTGGGATTGTGGAATAGGTGTCGAACAACAAGAAAACAAGGACGAAAAACGATAACTAGGACCCAAAACACAAAGCTAAACCAGCAACAAGACTCGTCCCAACAAATGCAAACTCAACAATGCAAACTGAAAAACGAAACTGCAGGCACTATAGTCTGGGAAGCGGTAAAAATGATCTAATTTTTTTGTGGCTTTTCTGTGGACTCTAGGTACGAAACAAAATCGATCTAATGGAAGGAAAACAAAGATACCTCACGGGCAACCTGGAAATCTGATACCAATTGATGAGTAGGTTTAGGCCCGATCTTCCGAAAGTTATGACGATTGGGGTGGAGAACTCGACGTTGATGATCTGCAGCACTCGAGTAGTTCGAGTACCCCTGCAATCACTACACCACGGCTCTGATGGTTATCAACCGTTCTTCACACACTTGACCTCGCCAAGAAGGCTAATCTTTGAAAGTGCAACCGAGAACACGAGCAAGAACGTCGAAGACACTATCTGAATCGCGATGTTGGGGTCTCACAAACTGTAGAACGGCGATATTATTGATCTAAGCAAAACCCACCGAATATGACCGGAGGCTGCAGTATTTAAAGGCTAGGGTTCAGGAAAAACACGATTAGACGCGTCACTAATGGACTCTTATGGGATACAAGGACCAAAGGCCCGATTCGGTGGCACAGCACTGGACAGATATCTGGACTCGAATTGTTTTGAGAATTCCCAATGACTCCGAAGGAATTTTGAGGTGGGACCAGAACCATTGAAAATTTTATCTTCTCCCCTTTCCGTGCATATGTAGAACATCAAAAACGGAGTCTGTGTGCCTCCTGGGGGTACGTTTTAAGTTGGACTGCTCCTAGACTCTATGTTGAACTCAAGTCCGAGTTGTAATCTGCTTCCATCAACTTGTGGACGTCCCAGCTGGCTCTCCACGCTCCCGAGGCCTCTTTCCTTCACTTGTTGATCTTCTACTTTATTCCTAATGACAATTAAATCATCACATAGAAATCTATTCTCAAACTCACATGCAAAAGATGTTAGGAGCGAATTCACCTGCTGATTTATTAACCGTGCTCGTGCTCTTGTGATTGGTCCTTACATTTCAATGTGTGCCTCTGCTGTTGTGATGTCCTCATCACTTTATCGATGAGATGTTGGAATGATTGGCAAACATTTCTTCTTCTCATTCCTTGATGGATATCCGGGCTATCATCAAATTCCCATCCATTCTGATGATAAAATTAAGACCACATTCACATGTTCATATAGCACGTATGCCTACCAGCGAATGTATTTTAGACTGTGTAATGCACCGGCCTCTTTCCAAAAGTGCAGGATGTCTATATTTTTCAACATGATTGATGAAATCATGGAAGTTTTCATGGACGATTTCTCTGCCTGTGGAAAAACTTTTGATCATTGTATGCAAAATTTAGACAAGGCCTTACAAAGATGCCAAGAGAACGACCTGCTGCTTAATTGGGAAAAGTGCCACTTTATGGTCCGAGAAGGCATCATTCTCGGACACTTAATGGGATAGAGGTGGACAAAGCAAAAAATAAAGTTATTGAGCCACTTCCACTTCCAATTAACATAAGGGGAACACGCAGCTTTTTAGGTCATGTGGGGTTCCATCGACGATTTATCAAGGATTTCTCCAAAATCGCTAGACCCCTTACAAAACTATTATTTAAGGATCCACCCTTTCATTTCGATGATAAGTGATCTAAATCCTTTGATACACTAAAAAAGGCACTTGTCTCGCCTCCAATCATCGAACCCCCTGATTGGATGCATCCATTTGAAATCATGTGTGATGCCAGCGACTTTGCTGTTGGAGCGGTCTTAGGCCAAACCAAAGATAAAGAGCATCACGCCATAGACTTTGCTTACGAGACTCTAGTAGAAGCACAGCTCCATTATGCCACTGCGGAAAAGGAGCTTCTAGCAGTAGTCTTTGCTATTGATATGTTTAGGTCCTATTTGGTTGGAGCCAAGGTCATTGTCAACACAGACCATGCTGCCTTCAAAATTTTGCTCACCAAAAAGGATGCTAAACCAAGGCTAATCCAATGGATTCTCCTACTCCAAGAATTTGATTTGAAGATTAAGGATGAGAAAGCAGTGGTGAATTCCGTGGGGGATCATCTCTCACGTATGGAAGTAATGGAACACATGGATGTACCCATCAATGACTTCCTACATGATGACATTTTGCTTAAGGTGACCGACTCTCACCCTTGGTACGTGGACATCGTGAATTTCATGGTCATGGTGTATGTACCGCCAGGGGAAAACAAAAAGAAACTCATTTATAAGAGTCGTAGACACCTTTGGGACAACCCATATCTCTACAGAGCATGTGCCAATGGCCTTCTTAGAAATTGTGTCCGTATAGTCGAAGGCACCAAAATCCTTGAAAAATGTCATGTGGGCCCTTATGGAGGTCATTACGGTGTTTACCGTACTAAGGCAATAATTTGGCAAAGTGGATTCTATTGGCCTTCAATGTATGGAGATACCAAAGAATTCATCGCCGGCATTGGAAATGCCAAAAGCATGGAGGAATCACTGCTCGTAATGCTATGCCCCTCACATATAATATCCAAGTAGAAATATTTGATGTGTGGGGTGTTGACTTCATGGGACCCTTTCTAAAGTCCCATTAGTGCGAGTATATGCTGGTGGCCATCGATTATGTGTCAAAATGGGTACATGCATTGCCTTGCAGAAATGCTAATTCCGGGCATGCTAGGAAAATGTTCCATGAGATCATTTTCCCATGGTTTGGCACTCCCTGAATGGTCATAAGTTATGGAGGGTCTAATTTTATTGATAAGACCTTCCAGAGCTTTCCAACGGAGCTTGGAGTTCAGCATAATATTGCTACCCCCTACCACCCATAGACAAGCGGTCAAGCAGAAATATCTAGCAAGCAGATCAAGAATATTCCGCAAAAGACCGTCTTGGAAATGGGAAGGGGATGGATGCAGAAGCTACCCGACGCATTGTGGGCATATCGAACTGCCTACAAGACAACCATTGGCATGCCTTCGTTCCAACTTGTCTATGGAAATGTAACACCCTCATTTTCATGCATCATGCATTGTATAAGTTCATATACATGTGTAACATTAATCCACATAAAAATGAAAAAGTTTAAAATGAGTTTAGCGTACAACCGCACTCAAAAGTTCTGAGAAGTGCGGACTGGTCCGATTTTGGTGCGGACTAGTCCGATTTCTCTATGACCTCACTCGGATATGTCCGTTTTAGTGCGGACTATTCCGGTTTTTGCCACTGTACACTTTCGGACTAGTCCGGTCCCATAGCGGACTAGTCTGGTCATCCCTACCTTGAGAAATTTCGCCTAGTCCTTGGACTTGTCCGTTTTCCCTCTGACTAAAATCAGACTTGTCCGGTTTTGGCCAGACTTGTCTGATTTTCCTCTGACCAAGTTCAGACTTGTCTGTTTTCGCCTCTGCCGATCTTCAGACTAGTCCGGCCTAGTGCGGACTTGTTCAGTAAATTGCGATTGTCGGTACCCTGGATACCATATACCCCTTGAGATTGCAAAGATCTCAAGGGAATGTCATCTACTTGATTTGAAGACCTTCGGAGGCGCACATGTCAGATATAAACAGACCCGCTTCCCCAACATGGTTAGTCCCAGGGTCACCACGTGTACCATCAAACCGGAGCTACCGCCCACAAGGGGGAAGCTCCGGGCTATGTACCATAATGACACACTCGGACCTAACCTCAGACCGAGGGAAGCTCCAGAACTGACATGTGTCTGGTGGCACCGGACCTATCTGTTCCCCACAGTACGCTCCGGAGCTTCCACGTGTCCAACCGTCGGATCTTCAGCCTTCAACCTCCGGAAGACTTCACAACGGCTCCGGATCTTCAAAGGGGAATCAAGGACTTCAAGACCCGATTAAGTGTCATTAATACTATGTTAATGACACACGATCGGATGACCTTAATTACCAGTAACGGTGCTATCAAAAGCCTGTAATTCAGTCATTAAGGGTAATTAAGCGTATCAAATGTGTATCAATATTAGTAACCGTCGAGGCCACATGTCGGGCCAGGCGAACTTGTAACGGCCTGCCCTTGTACTATAAAAGGACAGACCAACGATACATAGGACACGCTCACTGGAGGCGCTGACTCTACACTCTCAACCCACGTTGAGCTCATACATCCAATACAACACCAACACACCCCGTGGAGTAGGGTATTACGATCAGGCTGCCCGAACCACATAAATATTCGTGTCTCCTGTGTCTTTTTACACTTCACCTTCTTGAATCTCCGCGCGCCCACACCGAACTTCAAACTCCGCAAACACCTTAGTAGTGTCAGGAGATCTGGTGGATCAAAACCACCGACAGTTGGCGCGCCAGGTAGGGGCGCCTGAGATTTCAAGAATGGTGAACTCAGCTGCTGGATCATCCAACGGTCATCCCGCTGTTCAAGCTTTTGGGGGCAATCCCTCCAATATGCAGTCACCAGCAGGAACCTCAATTCCAGCAGGAGTCACACTACCACCACCGCCGCCTCCACCAGCAAATCAAGCTGGGCAGCGCGATGGTGCACTGACATCAATCACTGCGTCGGCAAATCATGACAACCTGGAACACGCGCTCCATGCAGCACGTGCTCTTCTTCAGCGCCCACCACCTCCGGACGCATCTCGGGATGCAATGGAGTAGTGGAGGGCCGATGTGGAACACTTGGTTGCAGCAGCAGCCGACCGCATCAGCAACCAGGGTCCTCCTCCTTCAGGAGGGGCCCTGTTGCAGTGACGGACCTTGTCTGGCAGACTTGGTCCGCACGTTTCCAACTACAGGAGACGTGCTGCATCGCAGCAAGTGACGTCGTCACCCTCCGGGGCACGGCGCACTCACACGGTGTCAAGGCTTTCAACTCATGACCTCCGGGCGGAGCTTGATCGCCGATACCATCAACAAGACTGTCGAGTCCATATTGAGCGTGCTCGTGAAAGACGAGAAGCTCAGGACATTCCTGCTCTTGAAGGAGTAGGAGGAGGCTGTTCGGCCCTGGCCATGCATCTGCGTATGGTCAGGTGGCCACAGAAATTCCGGCCTCACCCGCCGAAGAAGTTTGACGGGACCATTAATATCGTTGAATTTCTTTAGATTTACTCCACTGCTATCCAAGCAGCTGGAGGAAATGAGGCCGTAATGGCCAATTATTTTCCAGTGGCATTAACTGGGACCGCTCGGTCCCGGGTTATGAGCCTTCCACCCAACTCCATCAACAGTTGGGAAGAGCTGTGCCAGCAGTTCACCGCCAACTTCGGGAGTTCATACATCCGACCAGGCACTGAACTGGACCTTTTTGCAGTTGTGCAAAAAGGGGGAGAATCCATGCGATCATTCATCCAGAGATTCTCTCATGTACGAAACACTATCCCTTCTATCACTAGCGCTTCTGTCATTGTGGCATTTAGACAGGGTGTACGGAATAAGAAGATGTTGGAGAAACTGGCGATCAAGGAGATCACCAGTGTCACGGAACTCTCCAGCTTGGCTGACAAATGTGCCAGAGCTGCGGATGGCCGTGAAATGCACTCCAAACCACCTCCGGAGGATCACAAAAAATCCTCCAAAGGTGAAGCCACTACCTCCGGGAGTGGCAAGAAGAAGAAAAAGACCAATGGCAAGAAGAAGCCATCGGTTGGCGCATCGAATGCTGCAGCTGCTTTTGGTCCGGGTGGCCGGGGGCCACGCCCCGAGAAGCGACCTCGACCATCCTCTGAAGATGGTGGCAAACCCAAGGTGTGGTGTCCAATTCATAAGATGGACAACCACAGTTTGGAAGACTACCGGGAGGTCCAAAACCTTGCCGAGCGCTACAACAAGCACCGGGAAGAAGCTCCTTTCCGACAGAGGGAAGGAAAACAAAAAGTTGACGAAGCTCCAGCTGAAGAGGAGTTAGGTTTTCAGGATCCCAAAAAGGTCCTGAAGGCCATCTACACCTCCGTCGACGACGATTCTGATGTCTTTGACAACGAGCGTCGAAAGACCATGAACACCATTTTTGGTGGATCATGGGACATCACCTCCCGTCGCGCCCTCAAGACAATGCGTTGGGACATGGCCACTGTAGATCCTACAGCCACGGCGTAGCCTCATCGGAAGTGGATGGACACGACCATCACTTTTGATGCTTCAGACTGCCCTCGAAGCATGGTTGGAGCAGGCCAGTTACCTTTGATGGTATCTCCCACAATCAATAACATCCAGCTCCACCATGTTATGGTAGACGGAGGTTCGGGGTTGAACCTCATAAGCTTCGAGGCTTTTACCAAGCTTCAGCTCCGACCTTCGGATCTCCATACCTCCCGACCTTTCTCTGGAGTAGGTCCGGGAGCCATTACCCCACTCGGTGCTATCACTCTCCCCATTACCTTTGGGACCCGGCAGAAGTATCGCACTGAAAAGTTGGTCTTTGATGTTGCTCAGATCAACTTACCTTTCAACGCCATCTTGGGCAGGCCTGCTTTGTACAAATTCATGGCAGCTGCTCATCATGGCTACTTGGTGTTAAAGATGCCAACACCAGTAGGCGTTCTCCGGATCCGTGGAGATCGTACTGCCAGAGTAACTGCTCTGGAAGAACTTCATGCGCTTACTACGGCGCAAGAGGAGGACTCCAGGCAGGAACAAGCTCCAAAACCCCTGAGCATTCATCAGCGAGGCTCGACTTCTGCACCTCGTGTGCAGGCAAGCGGCGACACCGACATTCCCGTCAAAGTCGTCCAAATCGGTTCCGATGCCGCTCGGACCACCCGTATATCGGGAGGACTAAATGACAAATAGGAACTCGCGCTCATCGCTTTCCTCTGGGGTAATGTCGATGTGTTTGCCTGGCAACCATCACAAATGCCTGGGATCCCCAGGGAAGTGATTGAGCACAATCTGAAGATCTACCCTGACGACCGACCCGTACACCAGAAGCCTCGGAAGCAACCTGTGGAGCGACAGAACTTCACTCGACAAGAAGTGAAGAAGTTGCTCGAAGTTAGATTCATCCGAGAAGTCTTCCATCCAAAATGGCTGGCAAACCCAGTCGTTGTGCCCAAGGACGGCGGGAAGCTTCAGATGTGTATCGACTACACAACACTAAATAAGGCATGCCCAAAAGATCCATTCCCACTACCTAGAATAGATCATATAGTGGATTCCACCTCAGGGTGTGAATTACTGTGTTTCCTAGACGCATATTCTGGGTATCATCAAATCAGAATGTCTAGGGAAGATGAAGAGCATACCACTTTTATCACAGTAGATGGATTGTACTGTTATACAGCCATGCCATTTGGTCTCAAGAATGCAGCTTCAACCTTTGTAGGAGCTATGTACAAAACTTTTGATGAACTCATTAGAGACATAATGGAAGTGTACGTCGATGACATCGTGGTCAAGGTCAAGAACAAGGAGTCACTCCTGGACACCTTACAGGCTGTCTTCGACAAGTTGTGGGTCACGCGCACAAAACAAGTGTGTCTTCGGGGTTAGCTCCGGAAAACTTCTTGGTTTCCGGGTAAGTCACTGGGGCATAGAAGCTAATCTGGCGAAGATCAAAGCCACTGAAGACATGCAGCCACCAGCCCGCATCAAGGATGTCCAAAAGCTGACTGGATGTCTAGCAACCCTTAGCTGGTTCATTTCAAGACTGGTGGAACGGGCACTTCCCTTCTTCAAGTTATTGAGGAAGTCCAGACCATTCTAATGGTCTGAAGAAGCAGAAAAGGCATTCCAGGAGCTAAAACAGTTCCTCACCACCCTACCAACTCTGGTAGCTCCGAACCCTAGTGAGCCTTTGCTGCTTTACATTTCAGCATCTGCTGAAGTCGTCAGTATGGTCCTGGTTGCGAAGAGACCAGAACTATCCCATGTTCAGGAATTCAGACCCCTACGGGAGGGTCCGGAGGTTCCTGAAAGCGAGTCTGGGTCCCAGCTCCCAGACTTGAGTCCACAAGAAGTTACTTCAGAAGACTCAGACCACTCCGGGAGGGTCCAGGTCGCTTCTGAAGTAGCTCCGGGTCCCTCCAGCCAGGACTCGGAGGTCCCCGAAGAAGGTTTGAATCCCCCAGGAAGGATCCGGGTCAATGAAGAGGAAGCTCCGGGCCCATCCAAGAGGGTCCGAACCATCCAGCGCCCATTGTACTTCATCAGTGAAGTACTTCACGATGTCTAGACTCGATACCTAGAGGTGCATAAGCTGCTCTATGCAGTTCTCATTGCCTCCAGGAAGCTTCGCCATTACTTCCAAGCTCAAAAGATTTCAGTGGTGACTTCTTACCCACTTCGAGCAATCTTGCATAATCCCAATTCAACTGGGAACATTGCAAAATGGGCAGCGGAATTGGCCGAATTCGATCTCGAATTCATTTCAAGGCAAGCAATCAAGAGTCAAGCATTGGCGGATTTCGGGGCGGAATGGACTCCCTCTCCATCAAACCCTGGGGGCCCCAGTGAGCAGAAGCCGGAACTCAAGGCTCCGGTCTTCACCGTGCCTCACTGGACCCTCTACTTCAACGGCTCCATGCAAAAGCAGGGGGATGGAGCTGGGATCCTTCTCCTAGCACCAACGGGGGAGAAGGTAAAATACATGGTGCACCTTGACTTCAAGGCGACCAACAACATGGTGGAGTACGAAGCACTCATCTACAGACTAAAGGTGGCACTATCATACGGTGTCAAGCAGTTGCTGGTCAAGGGAGATTCACAGCTCATCATTAAACAAGTGAAGGGTGAATGCTCCTGCAACAATCTCCAGCTAGCCACTTACCTACTTGAAGTCCAGAGGCTTCAGAAGGACTTTAAAGTCCTAGACATCCACCATGTTCAGCGTGCCCACAACGCTGAAGCCGACGAACTCTCGACGAAAGCGTCAACCGGAGCTCCAGCTCCAGAGGGAACTTTTGTTCGGAGGTTGTCAAAACCCACAGCTCAGCCTGCCGAACTGAGTGAAGGGGGCGAGATCAGCATCCCGAAGCTGATGGTCCCGATGGCCCTGTTACCATGGCAGCCATCAAGGGTCGTAGGTGCTGCCGGAAGCTCCGAGCAACCCAGCACGCAAGACTCAAATGCTCAAGTTAGCTCCGATGCATGGATCTCGGAGATCTGGAGCTACTTGAAAGACAACATCCTTCCTAACGATGATGTATCCGCTGACCGCATTGTCAGATTGGCTAAAAGATACACGTTGGTAGAAGGGGATCTCTACTGGCGCGGTGCCAACGGCGTCCTAATGCGGTGCATCACAAGGGAAGAAGGCTGCGAGGGCCTCATAGAAATCCATGGAGGTGAGTGTGGGAACCACGCGTCTTCCCGTACGCTGGTCGGTAAAGCCTTCCGGCATGGCTTCTACTAGCCTACAGCACTCCAGGATGCAACTGAGCTGGTGAAGGAATGCGAAGCATGCCAATTTCATGCAAAGCAAATTCACACACCGAATCAGCCTCTACAAATGATACCTCCTACATGGCCCTTCGCCGTGTGGGGGATGGACATCTTGGGACCTTTCCCAAGAGTTGTCGGAGGTTACAAGTTCCTGTATGTTGCCATTGACAAGTTCACCAAGTGGCCAGAAGAAACTCCAGTTGTGACAATAAACAAGCAATCTGCTATCAACTTTTTGTAGTCCATCATATGCAGATTTGGAGTCCCAAACAAAATCATTACTGATAACAGGACCCAATTCACAAGCTCTACATTTCAAGGGTATTGCAAAGACCTCGGAATTCAAGTTTGCTACGCCTCCGTAGCTCACCCGGCAAGCAATGGCCAGGCCGAGATAGCAAATGCTGAAATCCTGAAAGGACTCAAAACGCGCACCTATGAGCACTTGAAAAAACAAGGAGCCAACTGGATTGAAGAGCTTCCACTTACTCTATGGGCCAACAGGACAACTCCAAACCGGTCAACTGGAGAGACACCCTTCTTCCTGGCGTACGGAGCTGAAGCAATCCTTCCTCCAGAAATCACCTTGGGGTCACTCCGGGTCCGAACCTTCGACGAAGCCACGCAGGACCAGCTCCGGCGTGAAGACCTAGACCTCCTTGAGGAGGGAAGGTGCCAAGCAGCTGTTCGGAATGCCCGATACCACCAAGCCTTTCGGCGCTATCATCAGCAGCATGTACACAACCGACAGCTCGAGGAAGGCGATCTGGTGCTACGGAGAATACAATCCAGAGAAGGGTTAAACAAACTCTCCCCCAACTGGGAAAGACCCTTCCGAGTGATTAAAGTATCCCGTCCCGGAAGCGTTCGCTTGCCTACTGAGGATGGGACACCTCTCCCAAATCCTTGGAACATTGAGCACCTTCGTAAGTTCTACACTTAATATCACGGAGGTGAGTTTGTAGTAACTTTAGGTGTATGTTATAGAGTCATTGTACAAATTTTGGTAGTTCCTCTGGGAGAACAGTCTGACCTTCCCCGGAAGGTCCGCAAAGTTCATGCAACACTTGTCACAGTCTCAGGACTAAAAGTGTGGCTAGCTACCCTGGGTCAAACGAGAAACGAAACAAGCTTAGCCTGGTCCGTACCCTAAGAGTGTACTTGTTTCCCCTGTACCCCAGACCTATAATGAAAGACATCTTCATGTGAAACAGACTCCACGTGCATTTAGTACAGGCTCAACATTTTTTATTTTTCTCTTTCTTGTCTATAACAAGGATGTGCAATTCTTAAGAGATTTTAGTTCGACCGGTTCATATACGATTCGAGCTGTATTGTCGATTCTTTTGGATTCAAATATTGTTGATGGCCCACTCGCCATAATGCCGCCAAGCCAACCTAGGGCCGGAGTGTGCTAACAACTTAGCCTGGTCAAGCACCCTAAGTACGCCACTCTACCTACACCCTGGCAGGCCGAAGTAAGGTGGGTCCAAGTAGAATTGGATCCCGAAGAAAGAAGGCAATGCATTCGGTTGTATTCAGAATTGTGTTTAACTTAAAATTTTCTTGGGAATCATAGGTCGCGACGAAGTTATAGGCAAGGAGCGAATTTTACTATTTTTCTTGGCTTCAGTGTGCAGGAAAAATAAAGAATACACGTTGATGGAGAAAAGTCGGAGCTAACGAAGACCCGACTCCCCATAGGTGGCTTGTAATCGATGTTAAACATTGAAAACGAGCATCACTGGAGCAACTAAGCTCCGGTAAAACAAGGGGGGCCAGCCGTCGACGCAGAATAAAAGATGGTGAGAAGACCCCACAAGCGGAGTCTACTGCCGACAAACTACACGTTGGCAAAGGTCGCTGCCAGAGCTTCAAAGTTCTGACACCCCGGAGGGCTAACTATCGATGTACTACGCGTTGATAGGGACTATTCCCGGAGCTACTAAGCTCCGATGGTAGTCAATGCCAGAGCTTCTAAGCTCCGACAACCTCAGGGTGCCTTCACTATCGAAGACTTTGGACCTACAATCTACAAGTTCGAAGCAAACGAGTCTAGAACAAAACAAAATATCCTCTTGGTACATGTTCACAATCAAATTGTGTACATCTACCAGGGGGCCAAGTGAAGACAAAAGTGTTGAAGACAAAAAATGAAATTCACAAAAGTTTGGTTTTCATTCACCTGGAGACAAGGGATTACAAAATTGGGGAAGAAAAAGAGAGAATACAAGTGGGAGCTACAGAGATGGTCCTAGACCCTATGGAAGAACTGGGCGACCTTCTGAGCAACCTCCGACACGTTGGCTTGGGTGGCTTCACCTTCTCCTTCGACGGGACCTTCAAGCACCGGATCCAGAGGGAATTGGGGATCCCGGCTGGTGTAGCACGTCAGCACATATTCGGTGACGTTCTTCGCCAGGGACTGTCCCTCAACCTCCAACTGGTTCGCGATGATGTCACCCACCTTGGAGAGTTTGCTACCCGCCGAGCTCAACGCCTGCAACTCCAGGTCCGGCTCCGACTCCGGACCATCCGAACGCACGGGACTGAAGCCCATTGGTGTCAGCGCGTCGTTGGCTTTGCTCAGGAACTCCCAAACCTGTAGGGAGTCCGCAGCCCTCAAGCCCTTCAGTTCCTCCAAGGACCTTTTGGCCACCGCCAGTTCAGAATTCTTGCAAGCAAGGCGCTCAACCTCTTTGGCATTTTGCTGAATCTTTTCAGCAACCTGCTTCTCGAGTTTTCCGAGCTCCTCCTCCCGGAGGTAGATCTTGTTCCGGCGGTCAACTAGGTCCTTCTCCCTGCCCCTCACTTTCTTCTCACTGGCAGCGATGGCACACTCTTGCTGGTAGAGTTCCTGCCCTCGCACCCAGGCCTTCTCCTCCTCCTTAGCGCAACGCTCTTCCAATTTCTTGGCTCGTTCCTCGAGGCCCTTGTCAGCCAGAGCCACCTTTTCGGTGAGCTCCTCCTCCCTCTTCAGGACGTCATCTTGCAGCTCTAGGAGTTTTTGCTCTTCATCCTCGATCCTTTTCTCCCTCTCCTCAAGTGACTCCCGGCGCTTGATGAGAGTAGTGTTAATGGCTTCAAGCCTTTCTTAGCGATCATCAGCCGCACTATTAGCTTCCTTAGTCTGCTCATAAATGGCCCGGAATTGAGCGTCGAGGGCACGAGTCAAGCTCTCCCTGTCATCCAACAATTTGCCCCAGTATTCCAGGCAGACCTTCTACTGCTTGATCCATTCTTTGTCATCTGCCAGCCTCGACTGCGCCAGCTTGGTCTCGAGTAGAGCCGGTTACGCCACCGCTTAAGGGTTTGGCGCTCCTCTTCAAGAGCCTTGCTGTCATGGTAGAACGCCAGTTGGACTTGACGCAGACTGGAGCAAGCGTTGTCAATAGACAACGATAGGGGAATAGGTTCCGGACCTGCTGGGGCCTCCTCCGCTGGTTCCAACGGGTTCTCGCTTACAAAAATTGGGTCCCACTCCACAAGAGTGGTCCCCTGAGCCACCACGACACTAGGGCCATCCTCCGGGATAGCCTAAGTTGCCACCGAGGAGGGTCCCGAGGATAAAGTTCTGACCTCCGGAAGTGGTTCTGAAGGCCCCGCCGCCAGGTCTTCATTCGCCCCCTCAGGCAGGGGACCAGCGACTTCATCTGGGTACTCCGGCTCAACAGCAGGCACCTCCGCCGACAAAACTTCCGGAGCAGGGGCTACTTCCGGCTCCGGCCTGGGCCCCTCCTCTGCTGATAGGCTCAAGTGTTGGCATCTCGACCACCATGGGTTCGAGTGCTGATGCCTCCGCAACAACCGGCCCTGAGGCCGGAGCTTCAATCTCAATCGGCTCAGGCGCCGGAAGGTCTTCAACTACAACTGGCTCTGAGGCTGGAGCTTCGGAGGTAGCCGGCTCAACCGCCAGAACTTCCTCCACATCCGGCTCACGTGCCGGGACTTCAAAATCCTCCAGCTCAACCGCCGGGGCTTCTACAATTTCCGGCTCTGGGGCCAGAACCACTGCTTCCTCCAGCTCAACGGCCGAAGCTTCCATCATCTCAGCATCAAGACCCGGGGCTTCAACCTCCGGGGCAGGTGCCGCTGGCGCATATTCTCTCCCGTGGTCTGGCGCTACCACGGGAGTCTAAGGGGATGATTCAAGGTCCATGACCACGACAGCTGGCGCCGGAGCTGCCGCAGCTTCGGCCGCCACTTGGGGCGGCATCGGGACAGGAGCCAAAGCCTCCGCCCTCACAGCTTCAGCTGCTGAGGTTTAGGGTGGAGCCTCATTCCTCTTCTTGGGGATGCTGCAGATGATTGATGAAGAAACTTAAAAAATAGCTACTACAACAAAACAACTGTCTGAGGTAAAGATTAAAAATTACCTCGGGAGGCTTCCGCACCAACTTGCGCGGAACCTCTTTCCCGGGCGTTCTGGGCTGACCATAGCCGCCGCCGGCGTGGAAGCTCTGGAAGGCCCCCCGGAACTCGTTGCAGCCATGGGCATTTCCTTAGTCGAGGCCCCCCTCGACCGGGAAGGACCCCCGGACCCAGAGGCCTCAACTGGCCCTAGTGCTGGAGTCGCATGCCCGATGCTAGCACCCCGGGAAGACGCCGCTGTAGATACCGTCGCCGCAGTTGTAGAAGACCTCCCCATCTGGGGAGAAGGAGCTAATGCAGAGGATGCAAGCCTGATGGACCTTCCGTCGGCATGCTTCAGCTTCCTCTTTTGGCTCCTTTCCCTTGACGACGACTTTGATCCTTGGCTTCGGGGTAGGGTCGGAGCCACCTTCGGAAGCCCCAGGGATCACCACCCTGGAGGTCGATCTTCTCTCGATGACATCGAGGTCGTCAAGCACCGGCATCGTCCGCAGGAGCTCCCTACTGAACTCTACTTCCACGTTCAGAGGGAGGAAGGCTGGTGGTGGGGTCAAGTCATCACCCGCGACATCGATGCCGTGCTGGAACTTCTTGAGATGAAACTCCATGGTTGCCCCCGGCATGTTGGACTTCAGCCCGGTCTCGACCCAGTCGTCGTCCATCACACTGTTGAGGGCCCAAGCGAATTTTTCTCTCCTCTTTAGCGGTGCCCACCTGTTGACCAGGAAATTGCGAAATATCGCCTAAGGAGTTAATCCTTCCTCCACACACTGGCAGATCCTGGTCAGAGCAGGGTTGAAGGCATCCGACAACACCGGAGCTTCACTCCAGACTGCAGTGTCAATGTTGGGGAGGCCTTCGGGCAGCTCCAACTTCTCTTGCTCCTCCACCCGGATGACTATCCAGTCCTTCTTCCAATCATCCCACTTTCCAAAGGGAAACGATCGGAGGTACTTGAATGGGCACTTCTTGCGCTTCACGAAGTAGTAGAAGCCAAGGTACTCATTACTCCTACCGGTGCTATGGACGGTGAAGAAGGTCCGGAAAAGCTCAATGCAGGGGGGGGATGCCCACCCACATTTCACAGAAGTGGACAAAGACAGACACTAAAAGAATGGAGTGGGGGCCAAGGTGGTACAGCTGCAGACCATAGAAGTCTAGCAGCATCAAGAAAAAAGAGGGAAAAGGTGGGATCAACCCCACCATAGCGTACGAAGAAAAGTACACCATCTCGCCGGCATGCTCCTTCTCGAACGGGAGCTCTCCCCCCGCGTGGACCAGGCGGTTGAAGAAGTCCGGGGACCACCCCATGAGGGCCCGGACCTTCTTCAGATCACCTTCGGTCTTCAAATGGCTCTCGCGGAGACCCAACTCCATCGCAACACAGCGAGGCAAGAGAGGAAAAGCAAGCACAAGTTGGGAGTTTGAGCGCAAGATCAGATGAAAGGCGTAAAGAACCCCAGACAGTGCGCGCTTTCCTTCTTAAGTAAGCCCTCACAATGCTTGGATGGAAACCGCAGGGAAGTCAAAGATACTACTCAAAAATTTCACCCTGCCGATGACAAGAGGGCCCGGGACCAACCCGACGATCGAGTCGAGGTTCTTACCCAGGTGAACGGTTGTCATCATGGAAGGCGGGAAGCCCGAAGGCGGCGGCCTGACAAGGCGCGCGGAACCGATACGATTTTTGTATCGGGAACCGGCGACCTTCAATTGTGTGAGATCCGCACGCCAAAGATCTCATTTGCCGCACCCGGGATATGCCATGCCGCAAGGATTTAACTCCAAAACTATCGCTAACGGCACATCTGAAGACCTTCGAAGACTCAGTTCAGAAGTCAAAGGATGGACCCACGTCCGGCGGAATGACTTTGCCCAAGGGATCTTCCCCAGAGGTGGGCCCAGGGGCCACTGTCAGTACCCTGGGTACCGTATACCCCTTGAGATTGCAAAGATCTCAAGGGAATGTCATCTACTTTATTTGAAGACCTTCAAAGGCCCACATGTCAGACATAAACGGATCCGCTTCCCCAACATGGTTAGTCCCAGGGTCGCCACGTGTACCATCAAACCGGAGCTACCGCCCACAAGGGGAAGCTCTGGGCTATGTACCATAACGACACCATCAGACCGAGGGAAGCTCCGGAACTGACATGTGTCTGGTGGCACCGGACCTATCTGTTCCCCACAGTACGCTCCGGAGCTTCCACGTGTCCAACCGTCGGATCTTCAGCCTTCAACCTCCGGAAGACTTCACAACGGCTCCGGATCTTCAAAGGGGAATCAAGGACTTCAAGACCCGATTAAGTGTCATTAATACTATGTTAATGACACACGATCGGATGACCTTAATTACCAGTAACGGTGCTATCAAAAGCCTGTAATTCAGTATTAAGGGTAATTAAGCGTATCAAATGTGTATCAATATTAGTAACCGTCGGGGCCACATGTCGGGCCAGGCGAACTTGTAACGGCCTGCCCTTGTACTATAAAAGGACAGACCAACGATACATAGGACACGCTCACTGGAGGCGCTGACTCTACACTCTCAACCCACGTTGAGCTCATACATCCAATACAACACCAACACACCCCGTGGAGTAGGGTATTACGATCAGGCGGCCCGAACCACATAAATATTCGTGTCTCCTGTGTCTTTTTACACTTCACCTTCTTGAATCTCCGCGCGCCCACACCGAACTTCAAACTCCGCAAACACCTTAGTAGTGTCGGGAGATCTGGTGGATCAAAACCACCGACAGTTGGCGCGCCAGGTAGGGGCGCCTGAGATTTCAAGAATGGTGAACTCAACTGCTGGATCATCCAACGGTCATCCCGCTGTTCATGCTTTTGGGGGCAATCCCTCCAATATGCAGTCACCAGCAGGAACCTCAATTCCAGCAGGAGTCACACTACCACCACCGCCACCTCCACCAGCAAATCAAGCTGGGCAGCGCGATGGTGCACTGACATCAATCACTGCGTCGGCAAATCATGACAACCTGGAACACGCGCTCCATGCAGCACGTGCTCTTCTTCAGCGCCCACCACCTCCGGACGCATCTCGGGATGCAATGGAGTAGTGGAGGGCCGATGTGGAACACTTGGTTGCAGCAGCAGCCGACCGCATCAGCAACCAGGGTCCTCCTCCTTCAGGAGGGGCCCCGTTGCAGTGACGGACCTTGTCTGGCAGACTTGGTCCGCACGTTTCCAACAACAGGAGACGTGCTGCATCGCAGCAAGTGACGTCGTTGCCCTCCGGGGCACGGCGCACTCACACGGTGTCAAGGCTTTCAACTCATGACCTCCGGGCGGAGCTTGATCGCCGATACCATCAACAAGACGGTCGAGTCCATATTGAGCGTGCTCGTGAAAGACGAGAAGCTCAGGACATTCCTGCTCTTGAAGGAGTAGGAGGAGGCTGTTCGGCCCTGGCCATGCATCTGCGTATGGTCAGGTGGCCACAGAAATTCCGGCCTCACCCGCCGGAGAAGTTTGACAGGACCATTAATCCCGTTGAATTTCTTTAGATTTACTCCACTGCTATCCAAGCAGCTGGAGGAAATGAGGCCGTAATGGCCAATTATTTTCCAGTGGCATTAACTGGGACCGCTCGGTCCTGGTTTATGAGCCTTCCACCCAACTCCATCAACAGTTGGGAAGAGCTGTGCCAGCAGTTCACCGCCAACTTCGGGAGTTCATACATCCGACCAGGAACTGAACTGGACCTTTTTGCAGTTGTGCAAAAAGGGGGAGAATCCATGCGATCATTCATCCAGAGATTCTCTCATGTACGAAACACTATCCCTTCTATCACTAGCGCTTCTGTCATTGTGGCATTTAGACAGGGTGTACGGAATAAGAAGATGTTGGAGAAACTGGTGATCAAGGAGATCACCAGTGTCACGGAACTCTCCAGCTTGGCTGACAAATGTGCCAGAGCTGCGGAGGGCCGTTAAATGCACTCCAAACCACCTCCGGAGGATCACAAAAAATCCTCCAAAGGTGAAGCCACTACCTCCGGGAGTGGCAAGAAGAAGAAAAAGACCAATGGCAAGAAGAAGCCATCGGTTGGCGCATCGAATGCTGCAGCTGCTGCAGGTCCGGGTGGCCGGGGGCCACGCCCCGAGAAGCGACCTCGACCATCCTCTGAAGATGGTGGCAAACCCAAGGTGTGGTGTCCAATTCATAAGACAGACAACCACAGTTTGGAAGACTACCGGGAGGTCCAAAACCTTGCCGAGCGCTACAACAAGCACCGGGAAGAAGCTCCTTTCCGACAGAGGGAAGGAAAACAAAAAGTTGACGAAGCTCCAGCTGAAGAGGAGTTAGGTTTTTAGGATCCCAAAAAGGTCCTGAAGGCCATCTACACCTCCGTCGACGACGATTCTGATGTCTTTGACAACGAGCGTCGAAAGACCATGAACACCATTTTTGGTGGATCATGGGACATCACCTCCCGTCGCGTCCTCAAGATAATGCGTTGGGACATGGCCGCTGTAGATCCTACAGCCACGGCGTAGCCTCATCGGAAGTGGATGGACACGACCATCACTTTTGATGCTTCAGACTGCCCTCGAAGCATGGTTGGAGCAGGCCAGTTACCTTCGATGGTATCTCCCACAATCAATAACATCCAGCTCCACCATGTTATGGTAGACAGAGGTTCGGGGTTGAACCTCATAAGCTTCGAGGCTTTTACCAAGCTTCAGCTCTGACCTTCGGATCTCCATACCTCCCGACCTTTCTCTGGAGTAGGTCCGGGAGCCATTACCCCACTCGGTGCTATCACTCTCCCCATTACCTTTGGGACCCGGGAGAAGTATCGCACTGAAAAGTTGGTCTTTGATGTTGCTCAGATCAACTTACCTTTCAACGCCATCTTGGGCAGGCCTGCTTTGTACAAATTCATGGCAGCTGCTCATTATGGCTACTTGGTGTTAAAGATGCCAACACCAGTAGGCGTTCTCCGGATCCGTGGAGATCGTACTGCCGGAGTAACTGCTCTTGAAGAACTTCATGCGCTTACTACGGCGCAAGAGGAGGACTCCAGGCAGGAACAAGCTCCAAAACCCCTGAGCATTCATCAGCGAGGCTCGACTTCTGCACCTCGTGTGCAGGCAAGCGGCGACACCGACATTCCCGTCAAAGTCGTCCAAATCGGTTCCGATGCCGCTCGGACCACCCGTATATCAGGAGGACTAAATGACAAATAGGAACTCGCGCTCATCGCTTTCCTCTGGGCTAATGTCGATGTGTTTGCCTGGCAACCATCACAAATGCCTGGGATCCCCAGGAAAGTGATTGAGCACAATCTGAAGATCTACCCTGACGACCGACCCGTACACCAGAAGCCTCGGAAGCAACCTGTGGAGCGACATAACTTCACTCGACAAGAAGTGAAGAAGTTGCTCGAAGCTGGATTCATCCGAGAAGTCTTCCATCCAAAATGGCTGGCAAACCCAGTCGTTGTGCCCAAGGACGGCGGGAAGCTTCAGATGTGTATCGACTACACAACACTAAATAAGGCATGCCCAAAAGATCCATTCCCACTACCTAGAATAGATCATATAGTGGATTCCACCTCAGGGTGTGAATTACTGTGTTTCCTAGACGCATATTCTGGGTATCATCAAATCAGAATGTCTAGGGAAGATGAAGAGCATACCTCTTTTATCACAGTAGATGGATTGTACTGTTATACAGCCATGCCATTTGGTCTCAAGAATGCAGCTTCAACCTTTGTAGGAGCTATGTACAAAACTATTGATGAACTCATTAGAGACATAATGGAAGTGTACGTCGATGACATCGTGGTCAAGGTCAAGAACAAGGAGTCACTCCTAGACACCTTACAGGCTGTCTTCGACAAGTTGCGGGTCACGCGCACAAAACAAGTGTGTCTTCGGGGTTAGCTCCGGAAAACTTCTTGGTTTCCGGGTAAGTCACTGGGGCATAGAAGCTAATCTGGCGAAGATCAAAGCCACTGAAGACATGCAGCCACCAGCCCGCATCAAGGATGTCCAAAAGCTGACTGGATGTCTAGCAACCCTTAGCTGGTTCATTTCAAGACTGGCGGAACGGGCACTTCCCTTCTTCAAGTTATTGAGGAAGTCCGGACCATTCTAATGGTCTGAAGAAGCAGAAAAGGCATTCCAGGAGCTAAAACAGTTCCTCACCACCCTACCAACTCTGGTAGCTCCGAACCCTAGTGAGCCTTTGCTGCATTACATTTCAGCATCTGCTGAAGTCGTCAGTATGGTCCTGGTTGCGAAGAGACCAGAACTATCCCATGTTCAGGAATTCAGACCCCTACGGGAGGGTCCGGAGGTTCCTGATAGCGAGTCTGGGTCCCAGCTCCCAGACTTGAGTCCACAAGAAGTTACTTCAGAAGACTCAGACCACTCCGGGAGGGTCCAGGTCGCTTCTGAAGTAGCTCCGGGTCCCTCCAGCCAGGACTCGGAGGTCCCCGAAGAAGGTTTGAATCCCCCAGGAAGGATCCGGGTCAATGAAGAGGAAGCTCCGGGCCCATCCGGGAGGGTCCGAACCATCCAGCGCCCATTGTACTTCATCAGTGAAGTACTTCATGATGCCTAGACTCGATACCTAGAGGTGCATAAGCTGCTCTATGCAGTTCTCATTGCCTCCAGGAAGCTTCGCCATTACTTCCAAGCTCAAAAGATTTCAGTGGTGACTTCTTACCCACTTCGAGCAATCTTGCATAATCCCAATTCAACTGGGAATATTGCAAAATGGGCAGCGGAATTGGCCGAATTTGATCTCGAATTCATTTCAAGGCAAGCAATCAAGAGTCAAGCATTGGCGGATTTCGGGGCGGAATGGACTCCCTCTCCATCAAACCCTGGGGGCCCCAGTGAGCAGAAGCCGGAACTCAAGGCTCCGGTCTTCACCGTGCCTCACTGGACCCTCTACTTCAACGGCTCCATGCAAAAGCAGGGGGATGGAGCTGGGATCCTTCTCCTAGCACCAACGGGGGAGAAGGTAAAATACATGGTGCACCTTGACTTCAAGGCGACCAACAACATGGTGGAGTACGAAGCACTCATCTACAGACTAAAGGTGGCACTATCATACGGTGTCAAGCAGTTGCTGGTCAAGGGAGATTCACAGCTCATCATTAAACAAGTGAAGGGTGAATGCTCCTGCAACAATCTCCAGCTAGCCGCTTACCTACTTGAAGTCCAGAGGCTTCAGAAGGACTTTAAAGTCCTAGACATCCACCATGTTCAGCGTGCCCACAACGCTGAAGCCGACGAACTCTCGACGAAAGCGTCAACCGGAGCTCCAGCTCCAGAGGGAACTTTTGTTCGGAGGTTGTCAAAACCCACAGCTCAGCCTGCCGAACTGAGTGAAGGGGGCGAGATCAGCATCCCGAAGCTGATGGTCCCGATGGCCCTGTTACCATAGCAGCCATCAAGGGTCGTAGGTGCTGCCGGAAGCTCCGAACAACCCAGCACGCAAGACTCAAATGCTCAAGTTAGCTCCGATGCATGGATCTCGGAGATCTGGAGCTACTTGAAAGACAACATCCTTCCTAACGATGATGTATCTGCTGACCGCATTGTCAGATTGGCTAAAAGATACACGTTGGTAGAAGGGGATCTCTACTGGCGCGGTGCCAACGGCGTCCTAATGCGGTGCATCACAAGGGAAGAAGGCTGCGAGCGCCTCATAGAAATCCATGGAGGTGAGTGTGGGAACCACGCGTCTTCCCGTACGCTGGTCGGTAAAGCCTTCCGGCATGGCTTCTACTGGCCTACAGCACTCCAGGATGCAACTGAGCTGGTGAAGGAATGCGAAGCATGCCAATTTCATGCAAAGCAAATTCACACACCGAATCAGCCTCTACAAATGATACCTCCTACATGGCCCTTCGCCGTGTGGGGGATGGACATCTTGGGACCTTTCCCAAGAGCTGTCGGAGGTTACAAGTTCCTGTATGTTGCCATTGACAAGTTCACCAAGTGGCCAGAAGAAACTCCAGTTGTGACAATAAACAAGCAATCTGCTATCAACTTTTTGTAGTCCATCATATGCAGATTTGGAGTCCCAAACAAAATCATTACTGATAACAGGACCCAATTCACAAGCTCTTCATTTCAAGGGTATTGCAAAGACCTCGGAATTCAAGTTTGCTACGCCTCCGTAGCTCACCCGGCAAGCAATGGCCAGGCCGAGATAGCAAATGCTGAAATCCTGAAAGGACTCAAAACGCGCACCTATGAGCACTTGAAAAAACAAGGAGCCAACTGGATTGAAGAGCTTCCACTTACTCTATGGGCCAACAGGACAACTCCAAACCGGTCAACTGGAGAGACACCCTTCTTCCTGGCGTACGGAGCTGAAGCAATCCTTCCTCCAGAAATCACCTTGGGGTCACTCCGGGTCCGAACCTTCGACGAAGCCACGCATGACCAGCTCCGGCGTGAAGACCTAGACCTCCTTGAGGAGGGAAGGTGCCAAGCAGCTGTTCGGAATGCCCGATACCACCAAGCCTTTCGGCGCTATCATCAGCAGCATGTACACAACCGACAGCTCGAGGAAGGCGATCTGGTGCTACGGAGAATACAATCCAGAGAAGGGTTAAACAAACTCTCCCCCAACTGGGAAGGACCCTTCCGAGTGATTAAAGTATCCCGTCCCGGAAGCGTTCGCTTGCCTACTGAGGATGGGACACCTCTCCCAAATCCTTGGAACATTGAGCACCTTCGTAAGTTCTACACTTAATATCACGGAGGTGAGTCTGTAGTAACTTTAGGTGTATGTTATAGAGTCATTGTACAAATTTGGGTAGTTCCTCTGGGAGAACAGTCTGACCTTCCCCGGAAGGTCCGCAAAGTTCATGCAACACTTGTCACAGTCTCAGGACTAAAAGTGTGGCTAGCTACCCTGGGTCAAACGAGAAACGAAACAAGCTTAGCCTGGTCCGTACCCTAAGAGTGTACTTGTTTCCCCTGTACCCCAGACCTATAATGAAAGACATCTTCATGTGAAACAGACTCCACGTGCATTTAGTACAGGCTCAACATTTTTTATTTTTCTCTTTCTTGTCTATAACAAGGATGTGCAATTCTTAAGAGATTTTAGTTCGACCGGTTCATATACGATTCGAGCTGTATTGTCGATTCTTTTGGATTCAAATATTGTTGATGGCCCACTCGCCTGAATGCCGCCAAGCCAACCTAGGGCCGGAGTGTGCTAACAACTTAGCCTGGTCAAGCACCCTAAGTACGCCACTCTACCTACACCCTGGCAGGCCGAAGTAAGGTGGGTCCAAGTAGAATTGGATCCCGAAGAAAGAAGGCAATGCATTCGGTTGTATTCAGAATTGTGTTTAACTTAAAATTTTCTTGGGAATCATAGGTCGCGACGAAGTTATAGGCAAGGAGCGAATTTTACTATTTTTCTTGGCTTCAGTGTGCAGGAAAAATAAAGAATACACGTTGATGGAGAAAAGTCGGAGCTAACGAAGCCCCGACTCCCCATAGGTGGCTTGTAATCGATGTTAAACATTGAAAACGAGCATCACTGGAGCAACTAAGCTCCGGTAAAACAAGGGGGGCCAGCCGTCGACGCAGAATAAAAGATGGTGAGAAGACCCCACAAGCGGAGTCTACTGCCGACAAACTACGCGTTGGCAAAGGTCGCTGCCAGAGCTTCAAAGTTCTGACACCCCGGAGGGCTAACTATCGATGTACTACGCATTGATAGGGACTATTCCCGGAGCTACTAAGCTCCGATGGTAGTCAATGCCAGAGCTTCTAAGCTCCGACAACCTCAGGGTGCCTTCACTATCGAAGACTTTGGACCTACAATCTACAAGTTCGAAGCAAACGAGTCTAGAACAAAACAAAATATCCTCTTGGTACATGTTCACAATCAAATTGTGTACATCTACCAGGGGGCCAAGTGAAGACAAAAGTGTTGAAGACAAAAAATGAAATTCACAAAAGTTTGGTTTTCATTCACCTGGAGACAAGGGATTACAAAATTGGGGAAGAAAAAGAGAGAATACAAGTGGGAGCTACAGAGATGGTCCTAGACCCTATGGAAGAACTGGGCGACCTTCTGAGCAACCTCCGACACGTTGGCTTGGGTGGCTTCACCTTCTCCTTCGACGGGACCTTCAAGCACCGGGTCCAGAGGGAATTGGGGATCCCGGCTGGTGTAGCACGTCAGCACATATTCGGTGACGTTCTTCGCCAGGGACTGTCCCTCAACCTCCAACTGGTTCGCGATGATGTCACCCACCTTGGAGAGTTTGCTACCCGCCGAGCTCAACGCCTGCAACTCCAGGTCCGGCTCCGACTCCGGACCATCCGAACGCACGGGACTGAAGCCCATTGGTGTCAGCGCGTCGTTGGTTTTGCTCAGGAACTCCCAAACCTGTAGGGAGTCCGCAGCCCTCAAGCCCTTCAGTTCCTCCAAGGACCTTTTGGCCGCCGCCAGTTCAGAATTCTTGCAAGCAAGGCGCTCAACCTCTTTGGCATTTTGCTGAATCTTTTCAGCAACCTGCTTCTCGAGTTTTCCGAGCTCCTCCTCCCGGAGGTAGATCTTGTTCCGGCGGTCAACTAGGTCCTTCTCCCTGCCCCTCACTTTCTTCTCACTGGCAGCGATGGCACACTCTTGCTGGTAGAGTTCCTGCCCTCGCACCCAGGCCTTCTCCTCCTCCTTAGCGCAACGCTCTTCCAATTTCTTGGCTCGTTCCTCGAGGCCCTTGTCAGCCAGAGCCACCTTTTCGGTGAGCTCCTCCTCCCTCTTCAGGACGTCATCTTGCAGCTCTAGGAGTTTTTGCTCTTCATCCTCGATCCTTTTCTCCCTCTCCTCAAGTGACTCCCGGCGCTTGATGAGAGTAGTGTTAATGGCTTCAAGCCTTTCTTAGCGATCATCAGCCGCACTATTAGCTTCCTTAGTCTGCTCATAAATGGCCCGGAATTGAGCGTCGAGGGCACGAGTCAAGCTCTCCCTGTCATCCAACAATTTGCCCCAGTATTCCAGGCAGACCTTCTACTGCTTGATCCATTCTTTGTCATCTGCCAGCCTCGACTGCGCCAGCTTGGTCTCGAGTAGAGCCGGTTACGCCACCGCCTAAGGGTTTGGCGCTCCTCTTCAAGAGCCTTGCTGTCATGGTAGAACGCCAGTTGGACTTGACGCAGACTGGAGCAAGCGTTGTCAATAGACAACGACAGGGGAATAGGTTCCGGACCTGCTGGGGTCTCCTCCGCTAGTTCCAACGGGTTCTCGCTTACAAAATTTGGGTCCCACTCCACAAGAGTGGTCCCCTGAGCCACCACGACACTAGGGCCATCCTCCGGGATAGCCTAAGTTGCCACCGAGGAGGGTCCCGAGGATAAAGTTCTGACCTCCGGAAGTGGTTCTGAAGGCCCCGCCGCCAGGTCTTCATTCGCCCCCTCAGGCAGGGGACCAGCGACTTCATCTGGGTACTCCGGCTCAGCAGCAGGCACCTCCGCCGACAACACTTCCGGAGCAGGGGCTACTTCCGGCTCCGGCCTGGGCCCCTCCTCTGCTGATGGCTCAAGTGTTGGCATCTCGACCACCATGGGTTCGAGTGCTGATGCCTCCGCAACAACCGGCCCTGAGGCTGGAGCTTCAATCTCAATCGGCTCAGGCGCCGGAAGGTCTTCAACTACAACTGGCTCTGAGGCTGGAGCTTCGGAGGTAGCCGGCTCAACCGCCAGAACTTCCTCCACATCCGGCTCACGTGCCGGGACTTCAAAATCCTCCAGCTCAACCGCCGGGGCTTCTACAATTTCCGGCTCTGGGGCCAGAACCACTGCTTCCTCCAGCTCAACGGCCGAAGCTTCCATCATCTCAGCATCAAGACCCGGGGCTTCAACCTCCGGGGCAGGTGCCGCTGGCGCATCTTCTCTCCCGTGGTCTGGCGCTACCACGGGAGTCTAAGGGGATGATTCAAGGTCCATGACCACGACAGCTGGCGCCGGAGCTGCCGCAGCTTCGGCCGACACTTGGGGCGGCATCGGGACAGGAGCCAAAGCCTCCGCCCTCACAGCTTCAGCTGCTGAGGTTTAGGGTGGAGCCTCATTCCTCTTCTTGGGGATGCTGCAGATGATTGATGAAGAAACTTAAAAAATAGCTACTACAACAAAACAACTGTCTGAGGTAAAGATTAAAAATTACCTCGGGAGGCTTCCGCACCAACTTGCGCGGAACCTCTTTCCCGGGCGTTCTGGGCTGACCATAGCCGCCACCGGCGTGGAAGCTCTGGAAGGCCCCCCGGAACTCGTTGCAGCCATGGGCATTTCCTTAGTCGAGGCCCCCCTCGACCGGGAAGGACCCCCGGACCCAGAGGCCTCAACTGGCCCTAGTGCTGGAGTCGCATGCCCGATGCTAGCACCCCGGGAAGACGCCGCTGTAGATACCGTCGCCGCAGTTGTAGAAGACCTCCCCATCCGGGGAGAAGGAGCTGATGCAGAGGATGCAAGCCTGATGGACCTTCTGTCGGCATGCTTCAGCTTCCTCTTTTGGCTCCTTTCCCTTGACGACGACTTTGATCCTTGGCTTCGGGGTAGGGTCGGAGCCACCTTCGGAAGCCCCAGGGATCACCACCCTGGAGGTCGATCTTCTCTCGATGACATCGAGGTCGTCAAGCACCGGCATCGTCCGCCGGAGCTCCCTACTGAACTCTACTTCCACGTTCAGAGGGAGGAAGGCTGGTGGTGGGGTCAAGTCATCACCCGCGACGTCGATGCCGTGCTGGAACTTCTTGAGATGAAACTCCATGGTTGCCCCCGGCATGTTGGACTTCAGCCCGGTCTCGACCCAGTCGTCGTCCATCACACTGTTGAGGGCCCAAGCGAATTTTTCTCTCCTCTTTAGCGGTGCCCACCTGTTGACCAGGAAATTGCGAAATACCGCCTAAGGAGTTAATCCTTCCTCCACACACTGGCGGATCCTGGTCAGAGCAGGGTTGAAGGCATCCGACAACACCGGAGCTTCACTCCAGACTGCAGTGTCAATGTTGGGGAGGCCTTCGGGCAGCTCCAACTTCTCTTGCTCCTCCACCCGGATGACTATCCAGTCCTTCTTCCAATCATCCCACTTTCCAAAGGGAAACGATCGGAGGTACTTGAATGGGCACTTCTTGCGCTTCACGAAGTAGTAGAAGCCAAGGTACTCATTACTCCTACCGGTGGTATGGACGGTGAAGAAGGTCCGGAAAAGCTCAATGTAGGGGGGGATGCCCACCCACATTTCACAGAAGTGGACAAAGACAGACACTAAAAGAATGGAGTGGGGGCCAAGGTGGTACAGCTGCAGACCATAGAAGTCTAGCAGCATCAAGAAAAAAGAGGGAAAAGGTGGGATCAACCCCACCATAGCGTACGAAGAAAAGTACACCATCTCGCCGGCATGCTCCTTCTCGAACGGGAGCTCTCCCCCCGCGCGGACCAGGCGGTTGAAGAAGTCCGGGGACCACCCCATGAGGGCCCGGACCTTCTTCAGATCACCTTCGGTCTTCAAATGGCTCTCGCGGAGACCCAACTCCATCGCAACACAGCGAGGCAAGAGAGGAAAAGCAAGCACAAGTTGGGAGTTTGAGCGCAAGATCAGATGAAAGGCGTAAAGAACCCCAGACAGTGCGCGGTTTCCTTCTTAAGTAAGCCCTCACAATGCTTGGATGGAAACCGCAGGGAAGTCAAAGATACTACTCAAAAATTTCACCCTGCCGATGACAAGAGGGCCCGGGACCAACCCGACGATCGAGTCGAGGTTCTTACCCAGGTGAACGGTTGTCATCATGGAAGGCGGGAAGCCCAAAGGCGGCGGCCTGACAAGGCGCGCGGAACCGATACGATTTCTGTATCGGGAACTGGCGACCTTCAATTGTGTGAGATCCGCACGCCAAAGATCTCATTTGCCGCACCCGGGATATGCCATGCCGCAAGGATTTAACTCCAAAACTATCGCCAACGGCACATATGAAGACCTTCGAAGACTCAGTTCAGAAGTCAAAGGATGGACCCACGTCCGGCGGAATGACTTTGCCCAAGGGATCTTCCCCAGAGGTGGGCCCAGGGGCCACTGTCGGTACCCTGGGTACCGTATACCCCTTGAGATTGCAAAGATCTCAAGGGAATGTCATCTACTTTATTTGAAGACCTTCAAAGGCCCACATGTCAGACATAAACGGATCCGCTTCCCCAACATGGTTAGTCCCAGGGTCGCCACGTGTACCATCAAACCGGAGCTACCGCCCACAAGGGGAAGCTCTGGGCTATGTACCATAACGACACCCCCGGACCTAACCTCAGACCGAGGGAAGCTCTGGAACTGACACGTGTCTGGTGGCACCGGACCTATCTGTTCCCCACAGTATGCTCCGGAGCTGCCACATGTCCAACCTTCGGATCTTCAGCCTTCAACCTCCGGAAGACTTCACAACGGCTCCGGATCTTCAAATGGGAATCAAGGACTTCAAGACCCGACTAAGTGTCATTAATACTATGTTAATGACACATGATCGGACGACCTTAATTACTAGTAACGGTGCTGTCAAAAGCCTGTAATTCAGTCATTAAGGGTAATTAAGCGTATCAAATGTGTATCAATATTAGTAACCGCCGGGGCCACATGTCGGGCCAGGCGAACTTGTAATGGCCTGCCCTTGTACTATAAAAGGACAGGCCAACGATACATAGGACACACTCACTGGAGGCGCTGACTCTACACTCTCAACCCACGTTGAGCTCATACATCCAATACAACACCAACACACCCCATGGAGTAGGGTATTACGCTCAGGCGGCCCGAACCACGTAAATCTTCGTGTCTCCTGTGTCATTTTACATTTCACCTTCTTGAATCTCCGCGCGCCCACACTGAACTTCAAACTCCACAAACACCTTAGTAGTGTCGGGAGATCTGCCGAATCAAAACCACCGACAGCGATTCCCAGTTGATCTTCTGTTCTACGACTTGTTTTTGTGTTTTTCTTAAGTGGGCCTAAGGATGTCAGGTCTAAATCTTTTTGGAGCCCATGTGGGACCCCACACCAGCCTGCACCATCCCCAAACTTGAAATCTATCAAACCCTAGCCATCCACCCTTATATAAACAACCCCACCCCTTGACTTTACATCCTTTTGCCTCAATTTTTGAAAGACCACAAACCCTAGTTCGTGGAGAGCCACCATCAAGGAGGGAGAAGAAGATCCTAAGAAGAACAATAGGAGGAGGAAATTAAAGAGGATCAAGATATCGATCAAGTTTGCGTTCTTCATCACCAATTCACCTTCAAGTGTTCTTCATCAACCCCAGATCGTCGGGATCCAAGTGTTGGCTCCAAAACCCTTGATTCATTGGAGTTCTAAACACCTGGTATACCTTCTACTTCCTCTTTATCACGTGAATTCACCCCCATTTCTCCATATTCATGTCGATCTAGGAAACCCTAATCCGGTGTTTTTGCAAAGGGCGGACTAGTCTGACCCTACAGCGGACTAGTCCAATTTTGTTGTATGTTTCCCGCTAAATTAAATCTAAATTGATTTTAGTCAATTCCAAATCTGTCCAATGTTGTTAAAAGCTATTAGAACTAGTTAGTAAACATCATTAACAACTCATTAATTAGTTTTGCTTCGCATTTGCATTAATCATGCATGTCATGACATGTTGAGTAATATATGTGCACTTATTGATTGTAATTCCTTTCTCGTATGTTCGTTGTGCGGTTTAAATGGATTTGCACTAGAGAGTGTTGCGGAGGACCTCCAGTACTAGAATTTGGAAGACTTTGACCCAAACCAAGCCCAAGAGCATGGCAAGTGTCCTTGAATATATTGATCCTGTTTCTAAAATAAATGTTTTGTTTGCAAAACTGCATGCTTGTGTCAATTTGATGGGAATCGCATGATAGGAAGTTTACCAACTTTGTTTAACCACCCTTGTCACCTGGAATACATGATATAGAGTGGGGAAGGGCTTTTTACCTTTGTTTCGCTTAATTAATTGGAATGGGAAAACAACTATACTATTTAATTATACATTAATGAGATTGTGGTTAATATGAACTGGTCAATATGATATGGTAACGGGTGATCTAAGCAAGCCTGGTATGTGGATGGGTTGGAAGACATGGTGGCTACTTTCTTTAGATCTAAGGACCGGTTCATGCAAGAAAAATCCAGGACAACAGTGCCACCACGAGGCCAAGTATGGGTGCGGCGTAGTCGATTAATTAGGGTATTGCTAGTTTTGCATGGATCATTTGGCGCACCGGGGAAGGGGAGTCAATAAGGGTTTGGATTTGAGGCGAGACTCCCTGGGATCCAAATTGCACAATAGGGGGCCCTTGGGTTAAGATGTGCTGAGTTGGATACATCGCCACTGGTGAAACCTCAATGGGTCCATACATGCTAGTAGTCCCTTTGTAAAGGCTATTTTGTGATCTCTTGGCCATACACCTATGGTAGTGTTTTGGCATAATGGAGGTTTCCTTTAATCGCTGACGGGTGATGAAATCACAAACATGTGGGTAAAGTGGTAAACTCTGCAGAGTATTAAAACTATCATGATAGTTGTGCTCCCGGTTAAGAGCACCTGGATGACCTACATAATTAGAGAGAACATGGGATTTGGGATGGTTATGGTTGGTAATATAGTTATGGCTGGATATGGATTGAATTATGGTATTGGATGTGGTTAATGGTAATGAGAAATCTAGAATATGGATGATGGTAAAGAAATATGGACTGGTATTATGGTAATTGCATGGTTTATGATGGGTTTACTTCATATACATATAATATAATGCTTTTCAAATGTTTTAGTGTACTTTTAAGCACCTAGCCTTTATTATATTCGTCATTTCTATCAGCTACGTGTCATACTTTTCACATTTGCTGAGTATGACATGTACTCACCCTTGCAATTCCCCCACCAACAGTTGCAAATCAGGATTGGGTGTATAACAATGATAATGCGGAGTTCTATGCCGTCTCTGCCATCAGCTTTGCTTGTGGTTATGCTTGGAGCCGCGCTACCCTATTTGCTTAGCTGCATAGTTGCTTATTTAGTTTATTTCCACTGCATTAGTTCAACTTGTCGTTAATATTCATTAGAGCTTGTATTCGAGGATGTTCTGAAGTGTGTAATAAAAGTGCTCAATTAATCTTGTTCAGTGGTAATTTTCTGTATATCCTTTTGTGAATGCACTTGTGTATGTGTGTTGGACGTCCTCGGCACACATATGCGTTAACTTGGTTCATTTTCGGAACCGGGTGTCACAAAAAAGACTTGCCATCTTCCTGTAGAGTTGGAACATTGAGCTCATTGGGCCATAAAACAGTGGAATATGGATCACGATAAGGCTGGAAAGCACCATTTGAGCCAGATCTCCGAACTTGGGGAATGGAGTGATAACTTGTACCATAGTGCCAAGATTTATAAGGAAGGGACCATAAGATGTCACAATAAATGGAATACGCCAAAGAAGTTTAATCCTGGAGATAAAGTCCTTCTCTTTAACTCCAGGGTAAAACTCTTTGTACATGGGAAGTTATGAAGTAAATGGGATGGACTATCTATTGTAATAGAAACTTCATCTCATGGAACTGTCACACTCCAAGATGATGAGGGCCATCTATTTAAGGTAAACTTGCACCGTCTCAAAATTTTCCTAGATACCGAAGAGGATTTGGAGAAAGAAGTTGACGTGGTAAATTTAATCGATTTCCACGCCTTTCTTCCAAATTCCACGTAATTCATCCAAGTCCAACAAGTGGGCCCATCATATAACTGATCCTTTTGGCCCAAAGAGACAACCCACAAAACAGCAGCCCAGACGCGGCCCACCCAAGGTCAGCCGACACTCCTGATTGGCCGACTCATGGTTGGCGCTGCTAGAATTCTATATTCATGAGTTATCTCTCCCGTATTATCCAACAGAACCCTCGATGCAATAGATTCTATATCAGCCTCGACAATATTAAAAATCCACAAATAGGGAGGAAACTTGCACCGTTCCGGAAAAAAATCCTCCCCAATCTTCCACCTCATCCCATCCACCATGGCCAGCAATGGCAAAGTCATTGTTCCCCATGCATCGTCCGTCTCCACCTTCAACCTCGGTGGGGAACATACTCCGGCCAACAACAACTCCACAATGGCCATTGAGATTGCGATGGCTTTGGACATGGCACCTCTCGCCGCGATAATGCCTCTTGGAACACCCCGTGGATGTAGCACTATTCTTCATAGCATGGCACGATCGCCTTCCCCACGTAAAGCACCCATGAAGTCACATACACCTATGCCACGTCCAAGAACGGCGGCTCTCAAGCCCATCGTGACTCGTCTTTTCCATAGAAAAGATGAAGTCCGTCCCACACTGCAGCCTGGCGAGAAGTACACGGGCATGCTGTAGGATTGAAGAGCTTGTGAAAAGCTACCAGAGGGGGTGAATGGTAGATTTAAATACTTTTCAGCAGAAGCAACAAAAACTCCTTAGCAGAAAATTAGCCTAATAAAGAAACTGTGTGTGCGAGTGTTTCTGATATGTTCAAAACATGACAAATCATTGTAGATCATAGTGAATCATGTCACAAAGACAAGACAACAAGAATCATGAGAAAACATTGTGTAAAACTCAAGTTACGACGAAAACCTTTGTAAAGACAGATTTGTTCTAACAGAGAGAAAATAGATATGCTATCCTGTAAAAGAAACTCGTTTAACGCAAAAACCATAAATCCAATGGTCGTGAAATTTTCAGTGATGATATAGTATTGAGTTATAAAGACAACACAAAAAAATTCACATCAAATAGATATGTAAAACACGAGTTAGATCAAAACACTGAAGAAAGATCGAGCTGCGCAAAAACTCAATGAGAAAGACCTGCCGAAAACAAGTCGGAGGAACAAGATACAAAAGCTCCTCTAAACTACGAATTTTATTCACCAAAGACACAAGAGAAACAGCCAAAAATCACCTTCACAACGAGCTCTGGCCTATGTTGCTTATATAACCATCCCTTGGGCCGACCCAATCCTAACTAGGACTCCTACTACTCAGTTTCAACTGAAACTTTTCATAAATGATCAAGACTCTTCCATACGCAAATAGAAGCAATCTTAGGACTTCCAAACACCTTAGGAACATCCTAAACATTCCTAAAACAACTCAACTTCGTGACTCACATGAAATGTAACAAAAAAACTCGAAAACTATCCATAAATGAATCATAACCACCTCAGCCGCAGCCCAATGCATAATCCAGCAGGTTGGACCTTTCAGGCCACATCTTCACGTCCATATCTCTTTGTTACGCATTGGAACAATGTTGCCACGTCCATGCAACCCTTGAAAATGTGCAAACAATTTCCAACGATGTCCACAATACCTTCATATGAATTGTTCATGACCAAACATGTTGCGTGACCTCATGATCAACTAAACCATAATTCCTCCCGAACTTGGTTGTTGAACCTCATCTTCACCCTGAGACTAGTTCAAAGGATTCCGTTACTAGACATGTATTGACCTCAAACAACACCTACACATGAACAAACAAGCAACTCTTTTGGCACAAGTCCTTGACTTGACTCACATTAGTTCATAAACCACAACACCTTACATGAGCACCTCACATAAACATGTTGCAAACATGGCAAGATAAAATTCACCCATATCAGACAAAACACATAAAAAAATGAGTAAATGGATACTAAGCAAACTTTCACATAAGTGTAAATCAAGTTTATAATATTGCAACATAAAAACATAATAGCCATACGAATATTTCACCACATGGATAGTTCGGACAGTCCTAAACAGCAACTATGCATTGTACAATAAAAAGTTCGGACACTCTGAAACAAGTTCCCAAAAGTTTGGACAATCCAAAGTGAGTGACTCAGGTGTACTCAAAACTCTGTATGTAAACCCATACTTTTAGCCTAATTCCCAATGTATTCAGCACCTATGTCTCATAATCTCCCCCTTAATAAATTCATTGGCAACACCACTACGAAACCGAACATTGTCTCATTCACGTTACATGAAAAGTTTTGACAAAAATAAAATTTCTTCCCTTTTTTTTGAAAATCAAAAATTTCACTTCCCCTTAGAAGAACGTGTTAATCAAAACACTTGTGAATGTGCAATGTGTTTCATATTCCCCCCCCCCCCCTTTGACAATGTATTAGGTAAGTTTCAAAAGAGAAATTTTAATTTGTTATGTGCATAATATTACATATATACATAAAACAAAGGTCATCTAAGCCATACTATCAATTAAATTACACTATCACATCAATGAGATACATAGAGTAGTGTAAGCCATGCTAGAGATCAAGTGTAATTTTTCAATTTAAGCAAGTCATGGTCTCAATGTCTTAACTATTACAAAACGTGAAAGCATGAGACATGTTGCTGCATTTTTTAACTTTTTTTTATCATTTAAAGCACACATTTTGATCATATGACATTTGCAAGATATTATATGCATCATCTACATTATTCTAACCAACCAAGCCAAGCCTATGTCATTTGACAATTAGAAGCTTAAGGTCATGATTTTAGTCATACACAACTCCTTTCAAGTTCATATCAAGTTCAATGATAAGAAATCTCAAAAGAAGAAGTGCGATGCATTCATATTCTCTTGATCTTTTCAGATTTTTCATTTGATCGTAAAAGCTCAACATGTGGGCTATTGATTGATTAATTTTTCGTGATTAAAAGCACTTGTGAGCATGCAACAAGTGCAAAACAGCAAGAAAGTTCAATCATAACCATATTTAGTTTAAGTAATTATTTATCTAGGATCAGAGAGCACATGAAAAGCTACCAGAGGGGGGTGTGAATGGTAGATTTAAAACTTTTTCAGCGGAAGCAATGAAAACCACTTGGCAGAAAAATGATCTGTTAAAGAAATCATGTGTGAGACTAATCTAAACATGTTTCACCGTGACAAAAGTGATAGATATCAGAGAGAATCAAGTCACGAAGACAACACAACAATAATCACTCAAATCCGTTGAGAGAAACTCAAGATACGATCGAAAGATTGAACAAAGGTCAATCTGTTCTACCGAGTAAAAAACAGATCCGTAATACTGCAAAGAAACTCGTGTAGATCAAAAACAAAAAATCCAATGACCTTGACATTTGTACAGATGATATATCATCAATCTGTGAAGACAACCCAAAAAGAATCACATCAATTAGATCTCTAAAACTCGAGTTACGATAAAACCACCAAAGTAAGGTAGTGCTATGCAGAAACTCGGCGAGAAAGACTTGAAGATAACAAGTCGGACAAACAAGGCACAAAAGTTCCTTTAAAAAGAATTTTATTTAATACAATACAAGAGGAACAGCCGCGAAAACGTGCACCACGAGCTCTGGCCTCCCTTGCTTATATAACCAGCCCTTAGTCCAACCCAAACCTAACTAGGACTCTAATCCTACTCAGTTCCCGAATCAAAACTTTTCATAACTGCTCAAGACTATTGTATACGCAGATAGAAGCAATCTTAAAAATTCCAAACACCTTAGGAACGTATCCCACATTTCTGAAAAAACTCAAATTCGTGACCCATACGAAACCCTAACATAACTAGCTCAAATCTTTCTATATTTGAGTCAAACCCAACTCAGCTGCAGCCTGAGTTTGTAACCTAGTCGGTTGGACCTTTCCGACCAATTTTTTACGTCCACATCCCTTCATCACGCCTCAAAACCATGGAGCCACGTCCATGCACTCCTTACACA
Organism: Tuctoria greenei; assembly: GCA_036927565.1. Classification (NCBI taxonomy): domain Eukaryota; kingdom Viridiplantae; phylum Streptophyta; class Magnoliopsida; order Poales; family Poaceae; genus Tuctoria; species Tuctoria greenei. Next base: position 107,310,107 of record JAYESD010000008.1, read on the forward strand.
CATGCAAACATCTTCCAATGACGTCCATGATACCTTCATATGCATTGTTCTTGATTCGTACATGCTGCGCGACCTGCCAATCAACTCAACCACAATTCCTCCAAAACTTGGTTATTGAACCTCATCTTTTCCCTAAGACTAGTTCAATAGATCTTGTCACCAGTCATGTCTTGAACTCAAGCAACACCTGCACATGAGCAAACAACCAATTCGTACGAGCCCAAGTCCGCGACTTGACTCAAGTTAGTTTCGAACACAACACCTTACATGAGCACCTCACATAAGCATGTTACAGAGCATAGCAAAACGATATCAGCCAAATCAATGAAAACGCACCAAAAACATTGAAAATAATACTAAGCAATCCCTCCATGAATATAAAGCAAGTTCGAAACATTTCATACAAAAGGCAGGAACATTGCCATCAAGCTTCGAATCTTGCCAAAGCTAACTGGAGCTTGAGCCGGAGCTTACCAAAACTAGTACAACCTAGCACCGGAGCTTACCAAAGCTAGTACAACCTAGCGCCGGAGCTTACCAAAGCTAGTACAACCTTGTGTCGGAGCTTACCAAAGCTAGTACAACCTAGCGCCGGAGTTTATCAAAGCTAGTACAACCTAGCAAAACATATCGGAGCTTAACAAAGACATGTCGGAGCTAAGGACAAAGCTCACCGGAGCTACCCAAAAACATGTTGGACCTTGACAAAACAAGTCGGACCTATTGTCGGACCTTGCAGAAGCTCGGAGCTAAAGTCAGACCTTGCTAAAGGGAATTTTTTGGCAGAATTTTAGAACTTATATCATCAAAACCAATGTATTCAGTACAAGCCAGTGTATTCAGCACCCATAGGTCTCACAATCTCCCCCTTGATGAATGCATTGGCAACACCACTTAAATTTTGAACATTGGATTATTCACATTAAAAATTTTGAAAACACTTTCTCCCCCTTTGGCAACTACACATAAACAATTTTTTCTTTTGAGAAAAATCGTGCCAAAAACACTTATGAATATGTGCAATGTGTAATCAATTTCTCTCCCTTGCATACTTCTCTTGAAAAGTTCACATATTTTCTCTCCCCTTTGACAATGTATTCAGCAAGGTTAAAAAGAGAAATTTTAACTGTTATGAGCATATTATAACATATACACATAAAACAAAGCTCACCCAAGTCATACTATCAAGTAACTAACACTATTACTTCAATGAAGTACATAAAGTAGCGTAAGCCATGCTAGAGATCAAGTGTAATTTTTAATTTAAGCAAGTCATGATCTCACAAATTTAACTATTTCAAGACCTGAAAGCATGACACTTATTTCTGCATTTTATTGTTTTTCAAAGCACAAATTTAGATCATATGACATTTGCAAGAGATTATATCCGCATCTGCCTTATTCTAACCAAACAAGCCAAGCCTATGTCATTTGAAAATCAGAAGCTTAAGGACATGATTTTAGTCATACACAACTTCTTCCAAGATCATATCTTAGTGCAATGATAAGCCATCTCAAAAGAAGAAGTGCGATGCATGCATATTCTCTTGATCTTTTCTCAATTTATATTGGTTCATAAAACTCAACATGTGAGTTGATTGGATTAAATCATTATGATTAAAAGCACTTGCGATTATGCAACAAGTTCAAAACAGCAAGAAAATTCGATCATGACCAGATTTAGTGTAAGTAATTATTCCAATTACTAGTCATGGCAAAACTAAAAAATGTATAACATGAGTAACGTAGTAAGAACTTTCAGCATGTAAAAGGAATCAAAAAGTCATATATGTATGAAATACTATGCTCATATTATCTTTATTTTAGATTCACACATAGACTTCACAAGTATCAAAACTCCCCCTCAATTTAATCCATGAGGATGCATAACCCCTATTTCACTACCAATGTAATAAAAACGAGTGAAATCTAAAGATTTTGTGAAAATGTGAGCCAATTGTTGTTCGGTGTGTACACCCGTACTCCCCTTATACATCTCGCAGAAAGTAATATTCGCTATAGCCCAAGCAAAATGTTTCCTTTTTCAACATTATCACGGAGAAAGTGATACCTAATATCAATGTGCTTATTTCTAGAATGTTGCACGGGGTTTTTAGCAATGCAAATGGCACTAGTGTTATCACAAAACAGTGGAACACATTCTAGATGAACACCATAGTCCTTAAGTGTTTAACAATCCAAATAATTTGTGAACAAGCACTAGCAGTAGCTACATATTTAGATTCGGTTGTGGATTGTGCAACTAAACTTTGTTTTCTAGAGGACCAAGCAACAAGTGAATTACCAAGAAAATAACAAGCACCCGAAGTACTTTTCCTATCAATCCTACAACCTCTAAAATCAGCATCGGAAAAAGCTTTCAAAGTAACAGTTGAGGAAGAAGGAAGAAAAATGCCAAATTCTTGAGTTCCATGTATGTACCTGAGAATGCTTTTGACGACTTACGATGTGAAGCACGTGGGGAGGCTTGAAACCGTGCACAAAGACTTACACTAAATTATATGTCCAGTCTTGATGTCATGAGGTACAAAAGTGATCCGATCATGCTTCTATATTCTTTTTGATCCACGGGTTTACCATCTTCATCAAGCTCAAGTGTTGTTGCTGTTCCCATTAGTGTCCGAGAGGCTTGCTTTTTCCCATGTTAAAGCGCCTTAGGAGGTCTTTTGTATACTTTGTTTGATGCACAAAGGAACCCTCATTGGTTTGCTTGATTTGCAGCCCCAAAAAGTACGTGAGTTCTCCCATCATACTCATCTCAAATTCTGAACTCATCATAGCCGAAAACTTGGACACAAGATCATGAGAAGCACAACAAAAGATAATATCATCTACATACACTTGAACGAATAATGAGTCATTGCCATGCTTAAGCATAAAAAGAGTTTTATCAACCTTGTCCGTGGTAAACCCCTTTTCAAGTAAGAATGTTTTTAACCTATCATACCATGCTCTAGGGGCTTGTTTGAGACTGTACAAGGCTTTGGACAGTTTGTAAACATTAGGAAAATCTGGATTTTCAAAACCCGGTGGTTGTTTGACATAAACCTCCGCATCTATGTAGCCATTAAGAAAAGCACTTGTAACATCCATTTGATATAGCTTAAAAACTTTAGATGCAGCAAAAGCTAACAACATTTTTATGGCTTTTAATCTAGCAACAGGAGCAAAAGTGTCATCAAAATCTAGACCTTCAACTTGAGTGAAACCTTGAGCAACCAACCTAGCCTTATTCCTAACCACAACCCCATCCTCACTTTGTTTATTTTTAAAAACCCATTTAGTTCTAATTAAAGTTTGATCTTGAGGTCGATGTACAAGTTTTCAAACATTATTTCTTTCAAAATTTTCTAACTCTTCTTGCATGGCAATAATTCATGATTCATTAGTGAGTGTGAGTTGTATATCTTTGGGTTCAAAAGAAGCAACAAAAGCAGAATGAGCATGAGAGTTTGGATCGCAAAACATTGACCGTGTGACTCGTTCGTGCAAGCTTCCAATAATTTGTTGTGGAGGATGACTTTTGAGAACCCGGAGGGGAGTGGACACTTCACAAGCTTCTTTTTCTTCATGTTCATCACAAATCGATGAGCTTGTGAATTGAGGAGGATCTGTACCAGCAATGGTGGTCATCGGTGCTATCTGTGAATCAAAATCAGCAGCTGGAACAATGTCATTGGCTGCTGAATTTTTGGGCAGCAGCTCCACCTCTTCCTCATCTTCAAAGGAAATGCTCTCCCTCTACGGATATGGATCCGGACCTGCAATGTTTGAGCTAGTACCTGGGCTAGCTTCATCAAAAGACACCTCACAAGTCTCTACAATTTTGTTAGTGTTAAGTAAAAGCACACGGTAGCCTCTAGTATGAGATGGATAACCAAGAAACATGCCATCAATGGATCTAGCTTCAAATTTATCAAGATTTCCATGTTTCTTACAAAGCATTTGCAGTCAAAGACCCAAAAGTGTGTGACGCTAGGCCTATGTCCAAACCGGAGCTCATATGGTGTTTTACCTAGCTTAGCGCGCAAGAAAACACAATTTGAGACATAACAAGCGGTTGCAATCGCATTCGCCCAAAATTTCCTAGGAGTTTGATATTCATCAAGCATAGTCCTAGCCATTTCAACTAAGGTTCTGTTCTTTCTTTCTACAACACCGTTCTGTTATGGTACATATCATGAAGAAATTTGATGATCTATTCCACTTTCAGCACAAAAGTGATCAAAAGATTGATTTTTAAATTCGGTTCCGTTATAACTTCTAATTACTTTTAAAGATCCTGGGTGTTCAATTGATAATCTATGAAATAAAGTTCTAAAGTGACTAAAATATTCATTCTTAGATGCCATAAAGTAAACCCAAGAGTATCTAGAATAACAATCAACAATCACAAGAACATACAATTTACCTCTGATGGATTGAACACGTGAAGGTCCTACGGTGTCAAGGTGCAAAAGTTGACCCGGTTTAGTTGTCATGATCATTGTGAGAGGAGTATGTGAACCTGCAACCATCTTAGCATGTCTACAAGAAGATAACATAATTTCTTTGTCCCATTTAAGCTTAGGGAGCCCACATATGCGATCAAGAGAACTAACACGCGTTAGATGATCAAAGCCTACATGACCAAGTCTACGAGGCCAAAAATATAAGTCCTTTGAATCATTAGCAACTAGACACCTATGCTTAGATGAAGACATATCAAAAATAGCTTTAAAAACTCTTCCAGACCGAGACATGTTAAAAATAAGCTCACTATTTGAATTGTTAACTTTGCAGCAATTTTTAGTAAAAATAATTTCCATATTTTCATCTAGCAGTTGTGAAACAGAAAGTAAGTTATATTTCAAATTTTTAACAAGTGCCACATCCTTCAACGTGTAGTGATCATTTACACTAACCGTACCCTTAGCAATTATAGGAGTTGAAGAATTATTGACAAAAGTAACATTCTCTACATGTGACACAAAAGAGAGGGAGGAGAACCATTCTTTGTTACTGGTCATGTGGCGTGAGGAACCTGAATATACAATCCAAATGTTCTCCTTCCTCGAGCGTGTAACCTACATAGAAGCACAATACGTCGATGACTCAATACTGGGGTTAGTCAAAAGGCATTTAGGAATCCAGTACTGAGTCACACGACGTCCAGCAGGAATAACATGCGAAAGCTGAGATAAAACAGCAGGTTTATGAGCCAAAGCTTTAGGATTTTTGTACCCATCTACTGTCCTACGAGATGTTACATGTGTAGCATGAAAAACAGTAGGTTTGGGAGCAAACTTTACATGTTTTTTACCCATTACAGTAGATTGCATGTTCCTATCATTCGGTTTAGCAAGTGCATCAAATTTTGCATGAAAGTTATGAGATCTAGCAATCATTCTTTCCATTTTCTGTTGTTTAGCTAGTCTATAACAAAAATCTATGACATGACCATCTCTACTACAGTAGGAACAATAAAATTTAACTTTGTGTTCATGTCTAGATGAGCAAGCAAAATTTTTATTTGAACCGAACATGACCGCACTTCTGCAGATTTAAAAACCACCTCTTTTGGTTTAGGAACTATTTTAATCAAACCACTTCCTAATGACTTTACAATTTTAGGTGGATGCGCCTTAGCATGAGCATGAGAATCAAAACCTAAACCAGTTTTATTATTGCAAGACTTGGAAGAATTCAACTGCAAGTTTAGGTTCTTATTCTGATTACAAAACCGATCTAATGTCCTATGCATGCCATCAAGTTTATTGGACAGATCAAGGCAATTTTAAAATGATGTTTTTCCTTTTAATTTGCAATTGGAATGATATTTAACTTCATGAGAACGTAAAGCATTGTTCAATATAGAAATTTCATTCATAGCATCTTGTAGTTTCTTATCAAGATCATCACAAGTAGAACAATGCAAATCAATTGTACAACAGCTAGCATCTTTTAAGTTTTTATCATTAAGTGCAGCAAGCTCTCTATTTTTTCAATTTCTAGCTCAAGTTTATCAAGTGTGGAGCTATGTGTACTTCTTAGGGAGGACAGTTGTTCATATAGTAAGTCACATGAGGAACAAGAATCATCACTAGGAATCAAGGATTTCAAACGATTAATTTCATATTCTAGTGACTGAATTTTAACAACATTGTCCCCGAGCTTTTTGTCCTTTTTCATAACAATAACAGTGGCACGAGACATAGTGTCAAACATTTCTTCGCAAGTAGAACATACCTCTTCACTTTCGCTGTTGTGTTCAGCCTCCTCCATACTTGATCTTTACTTGCCCGCCATGAAGCACAAGTTTGCCAAATCATCTTCATATTCGTCACTTTAATTGTCCAAATCACTTGAGCCATGTTCTTGAAGTGAGGAGATAAAAATGCTCACCAATTGATGTCCTGTGAAACCCATCATTTTCTTCGTATCTTTTGTAGAGGAGTGCTTCATCCTTGTTTGCATTTCATCCCGGGAAGTAGGACCCGAAAGGTTAGGACAATTTGTACGAAAGTGTCCTGTCTTACCACATTCGAAGCATCGTTGAAGTCTGGAGCTTCCTCTCCTTCTAGTTCTCAAATTTTGTAGTGATTTCGAGAACCTAGTAGAGAGAAGTGCTAGCTCCTCCTCTGGAAACTCCTCATTCTGCTCAAGGGTTAGAGAGGACATCAAAGCAAGTGTACCACAAGATGAAGATTGACCGGAGCTAGGCATGTCACGTTGAGAAACAAAAGCAATAGACTTGTTGGGGTTCTTACGTGATATTATGTCATTTTCATGAGTTTTCAATTTAGAATAAATAACATCTAATGTAAGTGTACTCATGATAGTAGATTCACGAATAGATGTGACTTTCATCTCCCAAAATGACATGTCTAATGCACTTAGTAATTGCCTAGCGTTTTCATCATCTGAAAAATTAACATTGACACTACGCAAGTTGCTGAGAATTTTGTTAAGGCGAGCAAAGAGATCGTCGATGGACTCACCTGGTTGCATTTTAAAGCGCATGTATTCCTTTTTGAACATGTCTTGCCTTACCTCCTTGATGGTGTTGGATCCTTCGTGGTAGTCACAGAGTGCTTTCCACACATCATATGCAGATCGGAGGTGTGCAACTCGATTGAAGTCACCTTGAGTCAATCCTTGTATGATCAAGTTCCGAGCCTTGTTGATGTTGTCGACATCTCTCATGTTCATGCTGTGGCTTGATCGTTTGGCGGCACATCATAAGGCTTGTACACCTTTTTCCATATCAAAGCCTTGCGCCTGGATGAAAGCCTCCATACGTGCCTTCCAAACCTGAAAATCAATGCCACTAAACACACAAGGTTTTGCGGAGTATTTCTCCATGTTGATTAGTCAAAACACATGCAAATCACAAAGATTAGAGCACCGTGGCTCTGATACCAATATTAGGATCGATGATCACATGAAGAGCTACCAGAGGGGGGTGAATGGTAGATCTAAAACTTTTCTGCGGAAGCAATGAAAACCCTCTCGGCAGAAAGATCATCTGGTATAGAAATCATGTGTGAGACTAATCTGAACGTGTTTCACCGTGAAAAAAGTGATAGATATCAGAGAGAATCATGTCGCGAAGACGACACAACAAGAATAACTCAAATCCGTTGAGGGAAACTCATGATACGATCGAAAGATCGAACAAAGGTCAATCTGTTCTACCGAGTAAAAAACAGATCTGCAATATTATAAAGACACTCGTGTAGATCAAAAAACACAAATCCAATGATCGTGAAATTTTGATAGATGGTATAAAATCAAGTTGTGAAGACAATCCAAAAATAATAACGTCAATTAAACTCGAGTTATGATAAAATCACCGTAGCAAGGTAGTGCTGTGCGTTTGTAAAACTCGAGTTATGATAAAATCACCGAAGCAAGGTAGTGCTGTGTAGAAACTCGACGAGAAAGACTTGAAGAAAACAAGTTGGACGAACAAGGCACAAAAGTTCCTTTCAACTATAAATTTTATTCAATAGAACACAAGAGGAACAGCCCCAAAGTCGTGCACCACGAGCTCTAATCCTACTCAGTTCACATATCAAAACTTTCCATAACTGCTCAAGACTCTTCTATACGCAGATAGAAGCAATCTTAAGACTTCCAAACATCCCACATTCCATAAACAAATCAAATTCGTGACTCACACGAAACTCTAACATAACCATCTCAAATCTTTCCATATTTGAGTCAAACCCGACTCAGACGCAGCCTGAGTTCATAACCTAGTCGGTTGGACCTTTCCGACCAATTTGTTATGTCTACATCTCTTCATCACGCCTTAGAACCATGTAGCCATGTCCATGCACTCCTTGCACACATGCAAACATCTTCCAATGACGTCCATGATACCTTCATATGCATTGTTCTTGATTCGTACATGCTGCACGACCTCTCGATCAACTCAACCACAATTCCTTCCGAACTTGGTTGTTGAACCTCATCGTTTCCCTAAGACTAGTTCAATGGACCCGTCACCAGTCATGTCTTGAACTCAAGCAACACCTGCACATGAACAAACAACCAATTCCTACGAGCCCAAGTCAGCGACTTGACTTAAGTTAGTTCCGAACACAACACCTTACGTGAGCACCTCACATAAGCATGCTGCAAATCATAGCAAAACGATATCAGCCATATCAACCAAAACACACCAGAAACATAGAAAATGAATACTAAGAAATCCTTTGAAGAATATAAAGCATGTTCGAAACATTTCATATTAAAAGCAAGAACATTGCGATCAAGCACCGAATCTTGCCAAAGCTAACTGGAGCTTGAGCTTGAGCTTATCAAAGCTAGTACAACCTAGCGCCGAAGCTTACCGAAGCTAGTATAACCTAGCGCCGGAGCTTACCAAAGCTAGTACAACCTAGCACTGGAGCTTACGAAAGCTAGTACAAACTAGCGTCGGAGCTTACCAAAACCAGTACAACCTAGCAAAACATATCCGAGCTTAACAAAGACATGTCGAAGCTAAAGACAAAGCGCACCGGAGCTACCCAAAAACTTGTTGGACCTTAACAAAGCAAGTCAGACCTATTGTCGGACCTTGCAGAAGCTCAAAGCTAGAGTCAGACCTTGCTAAAAGTGGTTTTTTGGCAGACTTTTATAACTTATATCATCAGAACCAATGTATTCAGTACAAGCCAATGTATTAAGCACACATAGGTCTCACAGTTTAAATTACTAGTCATGGAAAAAACTACAGAATGTAAAGCACGATTAATGTAGTATGAACTTCCAGCTTGTAAAAGGACACAAAGTCATATATGTATGAACCACTTATGCTCATATATTCTTTTTTGATTTCAGATTCACACATACACTTTCCAAGTTGCAAAACTCTCCCTCAATTTAGGCCATGAGTAGGCATAACCCCTATTTCACTACGAATGAATGAAAAACGAGTGAAATCCAAAGGTTTTGTGAAAATATCAGCCAATTGTTGTTCGGTGTCTACATAATGAAGCACAATGTTTCCCTTTTTAACATTATAACAGAGAAAGTGATACCTAATGTCAATGTTCTTTGTTCTAGGGTTTTGCACGGGGTTTTATGCAATGCAAATGGTACTAGTGTTGTCACAAAATAGTGGAACACTATATAAATCAACTACATAGTCCTTAAGTGTTTGAAAATCTATAAAATTTATGAGCAAGCGCTAGCAGCAACTACATATTCAGATTGCGCCGTGGATTGTGCAACTTAATTTTGTTTTTTAGAGGACCAATCAACAAGTGAATTACCAAGAAAATGACAAGCACCAAATAACTTTTCCTATCAATCCCACAACCCCCGAAATCAGCTTCGAAAAAGCTTTCAATCAAACCATTGAGGAAGACAGACTAAAAATACTAAATTCCATGTAAATACCTGAGAATCCTTTAGATGGCATAATGATGTGAAGCGTGTGGGGAAGCCTGAAATTTTGCACAAAAACATATGCTAAATTGTATATCCGGTCTTGATGTCCTGAGGTACAAAAGTGATCCAATAATGCTTCAATATTATTTTTTATCAATGGATTGACCCTCTTCATCAAGTTCAAGTGTCGCTATTGTTCCCATTGGTGTCCGAAACAGCTTGTTGTTTTCCATGTTGGCCTAAGGAGATCTTTCGTGTACTTTGTTTCATGCACAAAGGTTCCCTCCTTAGTTTGCTCGATTTGTAGTTCTAAAAAAGTATGTGAGTTCTCCCATCGTACTCATCTCAAATTCTGGACTCATCATAACTGAAAACATGGACACAAGATTATGAGAAGCACAACCTAAGATAATATCATCCACATACACTTGAACGAATAATGAGTCATTGCGATGCTTAAGCACAAAAGGAGTTTATTTACTTTGCCCATGGTAAACCCCTTTTCAAGAAAAAATGTTTTTAACCTATCATACCATGCTCAAGGGGCTTATTTAAGACCATACAAAGACTTGGACAGTTTGTAAACATGATTAGGAAAATAGGGATTTTCATAATCGGGTGGTTGCTTAACATAAACCACCTCATCTTTGCATCAATTAAGAAAGGCACTTTTCACATCCATTTGTTATAATTTGAAACCTTCAGATGCAGAATAAGCTAATAAAATTCTTATGGCTTCTAATGTAGCAAAAGGAGCAAAAGTTTTATCAAAATCTAGACCTTTGACTTGTGTGAAACCTTGAGCAACCAACCTAGCCTTATTCCTAACCATGACCCCATCTTCATTTTGTTTATTTTTAAACACCCATTTTGTTCCAATTAATGTGTGATCATGAGGTGGAGGTACAAATTTCCAAACATTATTTCTTTCGAAATTTTCTAACTCTTCTTGCATGGAAATAATGCAAGATTCATTAGTGAGTGCGTGTGATACATCTTTGAGTTCAAACAAAGCAACAAAAGCAGAATGAGCGTGAGAGTTTGGATAGAAAAACCTGGACCGTGTGACTCATTCGTGCAAGCTTCCAATAATTTGTTATGGAAGATGACTTTTGAGGATCCGAAGGGGAGTAGACACTTCATAAGCTTCTTCTTCATGTTCATCACAAATCGATGAGCTTGTGACCTGAGGACAATTTTGACCAGCAATGGTGGTTGTTGTTGTTGGTTGTGAATCAAAATCAAGAGCTGCAATGCTCTCATTATCTGATGAATTTTCAAGTAGTGGCACCACTTTTTCCTCATCTTCATTGAAAATACTCTCCCCTTGCGGATATGCATCTTGACCTGCAATATTAGAGCTAGTACCTGTGCTAGCTTCATCAAAAGAAAACTCACAAGTCAGCACAATTTTTATAGTATCAATTAAAAGCACACTGTAGCCTCTAGTATGAGATGGATAACCAGGAAACATGCCATCAGTAGATCTAAGTTCAAATTTATCAAGATTACCATATTTCTTAACAAAGCATTTGCAACCAAAGACCCTAAAGTGTGTGACACTAGGCCTATGTCCAAACTGCAGCTCACATGGGTTTTTCCTAGCTTGGCACGCAAGAAAACTCGATTTGAGACATAACAAGCAGTTGCAATTGAATTAGCCCGTAATTTCCTAGGAGTTTTATATTCATCAAGCATAGTCCCAGCCATCTGACTAAGGTTCTATTCTTTCTCTCTACGACACCATTTTGTTGAGATTATCAAGTGGGAAGGTGTGCACACTTCTGAAGGAGAACAATTGTTCATATATGAGTTCACAAGAGGAACAAGAGTCATCACTTGGAATCAAAGATTTGAGCCGATTAATTTCAGATTCTGGTGATTCAATTCTAACGGCATTGTCCCTAAGTTTTTTTTTCCTTTTTTCTTAATTATAGCAGTAGTACGAAAAAGACCATCGACAAGTTCTTCATATGAGTTGTTTACCTCATCATTATTGCTAATCCCTTCGACCTCCTCCATACATGAACTTGTGTTGCCCGCCATGAAACGCATAGTTGCCAAATTGTCATCATCTTCATCGCTTCTGGAATCCACATCGCACGAGTCCTTATCTAGGAGTGCGGAGAGAATGTGTTCCATTACTTGCTATTTTGTGCAAGTCTACTTTTTCTTGTTGTTGTTGTCAGAAGAGAACTTGAACTTATTTGCTTTTCATCACGGGTAGAAGGATCTGAAAGGTTAGGACAATCTGAACAAAAATGTCCGGTCTTTCTACTTTCAAAGCATCGTTGAGAATCACCAGTGCCTCTCCTTCTAGTTCTCACATTTTGCAATGCTTTTGAGAACCTACTGGAGAGAAGTACTAGCTCCTCCTCTGAAAATTCTTCAATATATTCAATGGTTAGAGAAGACAACAAAGCAAGTGTACCACATGATGAAGATAGACTAGAACTAGGCATGTCACGTTGTGAAACAAATGCAAGAGACTTGTTGGGATTTTTTTCGTGATAAAATGTCAAGTTCATGAGTTTTTAACTTGAAATATAGCACATCTAATGTAAGTGTAGACATGACAGTTTATACACAAATAGATGTAACTATCATCTACCAAATTGACATATTAGATGCACTTAACAATTGCCTAGCTTTTTCAGCATCTAAAAACTTAACATTGACACTATGCAAGTTGCCAAGAATTTTATTAAAGCGAGGAAAAAGATCATTGATCGACTCACCGAGTTGCATCTCGATGCACATGTAATCTTTATGGAACATGCCTTGACGTACCTCCTTGATCATATCGGTGCATTCGTGGTAGTCGCATAGTGCTTTCTACACATCATACATAGATCAGAGGTGTGCACCATGATCGAAGTCGCTTTGAGTCAATCCTTGTATAATCAGGTTGCACGCCTTGTTGTTGTTATTGATGTATCTCATGGTTGCAGCCGTAACTTCGTGGTTTGAAGGCATGACAAAGAGCTTGAAGACGTTTTCCTATACGGCGAACCTTTGCGCCTGTATGTAAGCATCCATGCGAGCCTTCCAAACTAGAAAATCGAAGTCATGGAACACACAAGGTTTTGCGGAGTATTTCATAATCATGATTAGTCAAAAATACATGAAAATCACAAATGTTAGAGCACTGTGGCTACGATACCAATTGTAGAATCGAAGAGCATGTGAAAAGCTACAAGAGAGGGTGAATAGCAGATTTAAAACTTTTTCAGCGGAAGCAACAAAAACTCCTCAGCAAAAAATTAGCCCGATAAAGGAATCGTGTGTGCGAGTGTTTCCAATGTGTTCAAAACATGACAAATCATTATAGACCATAGAGAATCAAGTAAAAAAGACTCGACAACTAGAATCACGGGAAAACATCTAGCAAAACTCAACTTATGACCAAAACCTGACCAAAGGTCAATTTGTTCTAACAAAGAGCAAACATATTTTCTACATTGCAAACAAAAACCCGTGTAATGCTAGAACCATAAATCCAATGACCGTGATATTTTTACGGATGATAGAGTATTGAGTTGTGAAGACAACAAAAAATAAATCACATCAATTGGATATGTAAAATGCGAGTTACGATCAAAACACCGAAGAACGGTCAGGCAGCGCAAAAATTTGACGAGAAAGACTTGACGAAGACAAGTTGGACGAACAAGACACAAAAGCTCCTCTAAAATACGAATTTTATTCACCAAAGACACAAGTGGAACAGCCCAAAGATGTGGACCACAAGCTCTGGCCTCCCTTGCTTATAAAACCAGCCCTTGGGCCAACACAATCGTAACTAGGACTCCTACTCCTACTAAGTTTCAACTGAAACATTTCATAATTGCTCAAGACCCTTCCATACGTAGGTAGAAGAAATATTAAGACTTCCAAACACCTTAGGAACATCCTAAACATTCCTAAAACAACCCAACTTCGTGACCCACACGAAACCTAACCAAAACAAACTCAAAAACATTCCATAAACAAACCATAACCACCTCAGCCGCAACCTGAGGCATAATCCAGCTGGTTGGACTTTCTGGCCACATCTTCATGTCTATATCTATTCATCACACATTGGAACAATGTTTCCACGTCAATGCACCCTTTCCACACGTGCAAACACTTTCCAATGACATCCATGATATCTTCATATGCATTGTTCTTGACCCAAACATGTTGTGTGACTTTCTGATCAACTCAACCACAGTTTCTCCTGAACTTGGTTGTTAAACCTCATATTATCGCTAAGACTAGTTCAATGGATCCCATCACCAGCCATGTCTTGACCTCAAGCAACACCTGCATTTGAACAAACAATAAATTCTTCGGAGCACAAGTCCTCAACTTGACTCACTTTAGAATGTAAACAACAACACCTTATGTGAGCACCTCACATAAACATGTTGCAAACATCGCAAGATAAAATCCACCCATATCAGAAAAAACACATTAAAACTTAGTAAATGGATACTAAGCAAATTTTCCCATAAGTGTCAAGCAAGTTTGTAACTGTGACCTATGTGTGTTGAATACATTTGCTTGTACTGAATACATTGGCTTTGATTATATAAGTTCTAAAATTCTGCCAAAACACCCTTTTTAGCATGGTCCGACTGTAGCTTCGAGCTTTCTCAAGGTCCGACAATAGGTCCGACTTGCTTTGTCTAGGCCCAACATGTTTTTGGGTAGCTCCGGTGAGCTTCATCTTTAGCTCTGGCATGTCTTTGATAGCTCCCGCATGTCTTTGTTATGCTCCGATATGTTTTTTCTAGGTCTGACTTATGCTGGTTAGCTCCGACATGTTTTTCTAGCTCCGGCGCTATGATGTACTAGCTTTGGTAAGCTCTGGCACTAGATTGTACAAGCTTTGGTAAGCTCTGGCTCAAGCTCCGGTTAGCTTTGGCAAGATTCAGAGCTTGATCGTAATGTTCCTCCTTTTATGTGAAATGTTTCATACTTGCTTTACATTATTGGAAAGATTGCGTAGTATTCATTTGCTATGTTTTTGTAGGATCGAAGAGCACGTGAAAAGCTACCAGAGGGGGGGGGTGAATGGTAGATTTAAAAATCTTACACAGCGGAAACAATTAAACCCCAAACCCTTTTGGCAGAAAAATGATCTGTTAAAGAAATCGTATGTGAGACTAATCTAAACGTGTTTCACTGTGACAAAAGTGATAGATATCAGAGAGAATCATGTCACGAAGACAAAATAAAAAGAATCACTCAAATCCGTCAAGAAAAACTCAAGTTATGATAGAAAGATCAAACAATGGTCAATCTGCCCTACCCGAAAAAAAAAACAGTTCTGGAACGCTGCAAAGAAACTCGTGTAGATCATAGAACAAAAATCCAATGACCGTGCAATTTTTACAGATGATATATAATCAAGTTGTAAAGACAACCCAAAAAGAATCACGTCAATTGGATCTGGAAAACTCGAGTTATGATAAAACCACCGATGAAAGGTAGTGCTGTCCAGAAACTCGACGAGTAAAACTTGTCTGGAACAAGTCGGATGAACAAGGCACAAAAGTTACTTCGAACTACGAATTTTATTCAATAGAACACAACAGGAACAGCCCCAAAGTCGTGCACCATGAGCTCTAGTCTCCCTTTCTTATATAACTAGCCCTTAGGCCAACCCAATATCAACTAGGACTCCAATCCTACTCAGATCATGAATCGTAACTTTCCATAACTGCTCAAGATTCTTCTATACGCAGATGGAAGCAATCTTAAGACTTCCAACCACCTTAGGAACGTATCCCTCATTCCTAAACAACTCAAATTCGTGACCCATACGAAATCCTATCATAACCAACTCAAATCTTTCCATATTTGAGTCAAACCCAACTCAGCTGCAGCCTAAGTCCATAATCTAGTCGGTTGGACCTTTCCGACAAATTCTTTACATACACATCTTTTCATCACGTCTCGGAACCATGTAGCCACGTCCATGCACTCCCTGCATACGTGCAAACATCTTCCAACGACGTCCACGATACCTTCATATGCATTGTTCCTGATTCAATCATGCTGCGCAACCTCCTGATCAGCTCAACCACAATTCCTCCTGAATTTGGTTGTTGGAACCTCATCTCCTCCCTGAGACTAGTCCAATGGATCCCGTCACCAGCCATGTCTTGAACTCAAGCAACACCTGCACATGAATAAACAACCAATCCATACGAGCCCAAGTCCTCGACTTGACTCACGTCAGTTCCAAACACAACACCCTACGTGAGAACCTCACATAATCATGTTGCAAAACCACAGTAACACGATATTATCCATATCAACCAAAACGCACCAAAAACTTAGAAAATGAATACTAAGCAATCTTTCTAACAATGTAAAGCAAGTACGAAACATTCCAAATGAAAAGCAAAAGTATTGCGGTCAAGTTCTGGACCATCCCACAGCAAGCCGGAGCTTGACTCGGAGCTTACTAGTACAATGAAGCACCTGCCGGAGCTTACCAAAACTAGTAGATCCTAGCACCGGAGCTTACCAAAAACTAGTCAAAACTAGTCAACCCAAAACCGGAGCTAGACAAAGTACGTCGGAGCTTAGCAAAAGCATGCCAGAGCTATCCAATATATGTCGGAGCTATCAAAGACATGCCGGAGCTAATAAAGACATGCCGGAGCTAAAGATAAACTCACCGGAGCTAACCAAAGCTAGTCGGACCTAGCATCGAACGTAACCGGAGCTACCCAAAATAAGCCGGACCTACCGTCGGACCTTGCTGTAGCTCAGAGCTAGAGTCGGACCTCGATAAAAAGGTGTTTTGGTGATATTAAAAACTTTTATCATCAAAGCCAAGTGTATTCACTACAAGCCAATGTATTCAGCACACATTGGTCTTACAATCCCCCCCTTGATGAATGCATTGGCAACACCACATAAAATCCGAACATGTGGCTTACTCACATAAAAGTTTTGAAGACAATTTCATTTCTCCCCCTTTGTAAATCAAAAGTAAATGAGAAGAAAAATTATCCCATATTATCTCTCCCTCTTTATTATCTCTCCTTATGCACATACTCTCTCTATTCATGCTTATCTCTCCCCCTTTGACAATGTATTCAGCAAGTCATGAGATATAAACAAATTATCTCTCCAACTTTAGTTGTTATGAGCATATTATAACATATACATATAAAACAAATCTCATCCAACTCATACTATCAAGTAACTTACACTATTACATCAATGAGATACATAAAGTAGTGTAAGCCATGCTAGAGATCATATGTAATTTTCAATTTAAGAAAGTCATGATCTCACAAACTTACCTATTTCAAAACCTGAAAACATGACACTAGTTGCTGCATTTTATTATTTTTCAAAGCATAAATTTGGATCATATGATATTTGCAAGAGATTATATGCACATCTGTCTTATTCTAACCAACCAAGCCAAGCCTATGTCATTTGACAATCAGAAGCTTAAGGACATGGTTTTAGTCATACACAACTTCTTCCAAGTTCATATCTAAGTGCAATGACAAGCCATCTCAAAAGAAGAAGTATGATGCATGCATATTCTCTTGATATTTTCTCAATTTATATTTGCTCATAAAAACTCAACATGTGAGTTGATTAATTGATTAATTCTTTATGATTAAAAGCACTTGTGAACATGTAACAAGTTCAAAACAGCAAGAAAGTTCGACCATGACTAGTTTTAGTGTGAGTAATTATTCCAATTACTAGACATGGAAAAAACTACAAAATGTATAACACGAGTAATGTAGTAAGAACTTTCAGCATGTAAAGGAATCACAGAGTCATATATGTATGAAATACTATGCTCATATTATTTTTATTTCAGATTCACACATAGACTTCCCAAGTTTCAAAACTCCCCCTCAATTTAAGACATGAGGATGCATAACCCCCATTTCACTACGAATGTAACAAAAACGAGTGAAATCTAAAGGTTTTGTAAAAATGTCAGCCAATTGTTGTTCGGTATCTACATGGTGAAGCACAATGTTTCCTTTTTCAACATTATCTCGGAGAAAGTGATACCTAATGTCAATGTGCTTAGTTCTAGAATGTTGCACGGGGTTTTTGGCAATGCAAATAGCACTAGTGTTATCACAAAACAGTGGAACACTATCTAGATCAACCCCATAGTCCTTAAGTGTTTGAACAATCCAAAGAATTTGTGAGCAAGCACCAGCAGTAGCTACATGTTCAGATTCGGCTGTGGATTGTGCAACTGAATTTTGTTTTCTAGAGGACCAAGCAACAAGAGAATTACCAAGAAAATGACAAGCACCGGAAGTACTTTTCCTACCAATCCTACAACACCCAGAATCAGTATCCGAAAAAGCTTTCAAAGTAACGGTTGAGGAAGAAGGAAGAAAAATGCCAAATTCTTGGGTTCCATGTAAGTACCTGAGAATCCTTTTTTACGGCTTGACGATGTGAAACACGTGGGGAAGCTTGAAACAGTGCACAAAGACATACACAGAATTGTATGTCCGGTCTTGATGCCGTGAGGTACAAAAGTGATCCAATCATGCTTCTATATTCTTTTTGATCCCCGGGTTCACCATCTTCATCAAGTTCAAGTGTTGTTGCTGTTCCCATTGGTGTCCGAAGAGGCTTGCTTTTGTCCATGTTGAAGCGCCTTAGGAGGTCTTTGGTATACTTCGTTTGATGCACAAAGGTACCCTCCTTGGTTTGCTTGATTTGCAGCCCCAAAAAGTAAGTGAGTTCACCCATCATACTCATTTCAAATTCGGAACTCATCATTGCTGAGAACTTGGACACAAGATCATGAGAAGCACAACCAAAGATAATATCATTCACATACACTTGAACGAATAATGAGTCATTGCCATGCTTAAGCACAAAAAGAGTTTTATCAACCTTGCCCATGGTAAACCCCTTTTCAAGTAAGAATGTTTTTAGCCTATCACACCATGCTCTAGGGGCTTGTTTGACACTGTATAAGGCTTTGGAAAGTTTGTAAACATGATTAGGAAAATCTGAATTTTCAAAACCCGGTGGTTGTTTGACATAAACCTCCTCATCTATGTAGCCATTAAGAAAAGCACTTTTAACATCCATTTGATATAGCTTAAAACCTTTAGATGCTGCAAAAGCTAACAAAATTCTTATGGCTTCTAATCTAGTGACAGGAGCAAAAGTTTCATCAAAATCTAGACCTTCAACTTGAGTGAAACCTTGAGCAACCAACCTAGCCTTATTCCTAACCACAACCCCATCCTCACTTTGTTTATTTTTAAATACCCATTTAGTTCCAATTAAAGTGTGACCTTGAGGTGGAGGTAAAAGTTTCCAAACATTATTTCTTTCAAAATTTTCTAACTCTTCTTGCATGGCAATAATCCAAGATTCATTGGTGAGTGCGTGTGATATATCTTTGGGTTCAAAAGAAGCAACAAAAGCAAAATGAGCATGAGAGTTTGGATCGCAAAACCTGGACCGTGTGACTCATTCATGAAAGCTTCCAATCATCTGTTGTGGGGGATGATCTTTGTAAAAACGTAGGGGAACAGATGTCTCACAAGCTTCTTCTTCATTAGGTTCATCGTAGATTAATGAGCTTGTGACTTGTGGACGATCAGGACCAGCATAGGTGATAGCCGGAGCTTGTTCAATGTCCGAAGCTGGACACATGTCAACTTCGGAAGTACCAGGCAGTATCACTGGCTCTTCTTCATCTTCGAAAATACCCTCCCCCTGAGGATACGGATCTGGTCCTGCAACACCGGAGCTAGTACCTAGGCTAGCTTCATCAAAAGACACTTCACAAGTCTCAACAATTTTGTTAGTGTCAAGTAAAAGCACTCAGTAGCCTCTAGTATGAGATGGATAACCAAGAAACATGCCATCAATGGATCTAGGTTCAAATTTATCAAGATTACCATGTTTCTTAACAAAGCATTTGCAACCAAAAACACGAAAGTGTGTAACACTAGGCCTATGTCCAAACCGAAGCTCATATGGTGTTTTACCTAGCTTAGCACGCAAGAAAACACGATTTGAGACATAACAAGCGGTTGCTAACACATCAGCCCAAAATTTCCTAGGAGTTCGATATTCATCAAGCATAGTCCAAGCCATCTCAACTAAGGTTCTGTTCTTTCTTTCTACAACACCGTTTTGTTGAGGTACATATGGTGAAGAGAATTAATGATCTATTCTATTTTCAGCACAAAAGTGATCAAAAGATTGATTTTTAAATTCAGTTCCATTATCACTTCTAATTGCTTTTAATGATCCTGGGTGATCAATTGATAATCTAAGAAATAAAGTTCTAAAGTGACTAAAACCATCATTCTTAGATGCCATAAAGTAAACCCAAGAGTATCTAGAATAATCATCAACGATAACAAGAACATACCATTTACCTCCGAAGGATTTAACACGTGAAGGTCCTACGGTGTCAAGATGCAAAAGTTCACATGGTTCAGATGTCATGATCATTGTGAGAGGAGTAAGTGAACCTCCAACCATCTTAGCATGTCTACAAGAAGAGCACACAATTTCTTTGTCCCCTTTAAGCTTAGGCAGCCCACGTATGCGATCAAGAGCACTAACACGCGTTAGGTGATCAAAGCCTACGTGACCAAGTCTACGATGTCAAAAATATAAGTCCTTTGAATCATTAGCAACTAGACACCTATGCTTAGAGGAAGACATATCAAAATCAGCTTTAAAAACTCTTCCAAACCGAGACATGTTAAAAATCAGCTCACTATTTGAACCTACAACTTTGCAGCAGTTTTTATTGAAAATAATTTCTAAATTTTCATCTAGCAATTGTGCAACAAAAAGCAAGTTGTATTTCAAATTTTTGACAAGTGCCACATCCTTTAAAGTGTAGTGATCATTTACTCTAACCGAACCCTTAGCAATTATAGGAGTTGAAGAATTATCGGCAAAAGTAACATGCTCTACACGTGACACAACAGAGAGGGAGGAGAACCAATCTTTGTTACCGGTCATGTGGCGTGAGCAACCTGAATCCACAATCCAAATTTTATTCTTCCTCAAACGTGTAACCTACATAGAAGCACAATACGTCGATGACTCAATACTGGGGTTAGTCAAAAGGCATTTAGGAATCCAGTACTGAGTCACATGACGTGCAGTAGGAAAAACACGGGAAAGCTGAGACAAAACAGCAGGTTTATGAGTCAAAGTTTGAGATTTTTTATTCTTGACTATTGACCTATAAGGTGTTACAATAGGATGGCGTCAAAGAAGGGTAAGAAGGTGCCGCCGACGAGGGGGTTCTACCACTCTAGACCTGAGGACGCTTTCGTTGGTGCCTCGTCGACTGGCAGCAGACACTCTCAGCTGCTGGGGCACGTTCAGACCAGCTCTAGAGCTTCGTCACAGGTAAATGTCACTCGTTTTTGACAAATTCTTTAAATTCAAATTCACATTAAACTTACTTACGAATCATTTGAATGTTGTAGTCCTCACCGGCTGACTAAGAGGCTGCGGCGCCTTCGGTGAGCCAGCCCTCGGCCAGCCAGCACTCAGCGAGGCAGCCCTCAGCGAGTCAGCCCTCGGCGAGCTAGCCCTCGGCCAGCCAGCCCCCGGCTGGAGATGAGTTTGTTCCTGAGGCCTTTGACTCGGCTGGTGAGGAGCCGTCTGGGTCACCTGATGTGGCGCCCCAGCAGACGCAGAGGACGAGGAGGACTCACTTTGTGAGTCCTCCCGTGGTCCCTTCACAGAGGATCGTGATTCGTCCAGTCGGAGACAGGTAATAAAAATTATAGTTTTCAATTTTAGTTTCTTTTGATTACTTAAGTAATGAATGAATGAATAAATATCTTACAGGGCTTGGGACGACTTGTCTTTCACCAGTGAGAAACACCAGAGACCGGTGAACGGTGTCCTCGGGTCCATAGTGCGTTTGCACTATCCCGGGGTCATTGACGGGGTGCCTGCTCTTTCGTGGGAGGACTACGCACGAGTCCATCACCAGGAGCACGACAACCTTTAGGAGGCCGTATGGGCCGATTTTATGGTAAGTATGTTAAAAAAGTTTCAAAGTTACAACTCTTAAACTCTTTTAGTGAACATCTCTTCAATATATTCTTTATCGTAGGCAAGATATATTTTAGAGGACCCGAACGACCATCGCATGTTTGAGGATGCGAGGCAAGTTTTTCACTTCAACGCTGCCAAGGCGCTTCGACAAGCTTTGTCGAACGCCCGTGTTCAAATTATTAATGAGCACTTGAAGGCGAACCAGCAGCACGTGTTACACTTCTGGCAAGAGAGCGAGAGGCACCTGACGGAGGAGGAGTACGCGCAGGTACGTGGAGTGTAGTAAGTATTTTTTTCTGATAATGTCCTCGATTGTACTTTTAACGACTTTCAACTATGTGCAGGGCCACGTGAGCTGGTTGCAGGGTCGGAACGATGCATTTCGGGCCCTTTGTCGCTACTGGGCTAGCAACGAGTTTAAAGCTAAGTCCGGGAAGGCTCGAGACTGCAGAGGCGTGGAGGGGAAGAGCAGGCACGTGCAAGATAACCACTTGCGTTTAGCTAAACGCATGGTAAGTGTGTGTAAATTATGTTTATATATTAATATTATATTGTTCGTACTAACACGTATTGACAGGAGCGCGAGACGGGGGTGCCGCCCACCCCTGCTGAGGTTTGGAAGAGAGGTCACAAGGACCCTTCTCAGCCGATGGGGTGCAGTCAGGCTACAGCCGAGCGGTTGGTAAGTTTTGAAATCATTCATATTAAATATAACTATATAGATTTTTGAACTTACATGATTTTATTGTTTTGCAGGCTAAGTACGGGGAGGAGGCTAGGAAGATACACGGCGAGGATTTCGATTGGGAACATCAACCGATCGATCCTCAAGCCGCGTATGCAACCGGTGGTGGAAAAGCACATGGAAGGTGAGTTTACATGTCATTTTATCGTTTTCAATTCAAAGTATTCAAGATATTTCAATTTCATATTACTGACACTTTTTTTTATAGGCTCGCCATATTCGACGGAGTTGTCGACTCGAGGGCGGGGAGACCTGCGAAAGGGCAGCTCCACGCAGGCTTCAGGCACGGGAGGTCGCCGCGTATCGCAATGGGACATTGAGATGCAGTCCCTCCGAGAAACTGTAGAAGAAAACGAAAGGCGACATGAGGAGGAAAGGAGGGCGATGGAGGCCACGATCCAAACCCAGGCAACAGCATTGGCGCAGATGCGGGAAGCAATGGAGGTAACAAAATAAAAACTAAAATTCTCATTAATTCAGCGTAAATGACTTACTAATAGGTAGCATTTATTGTTTGCAATGACAGGCCATCGCTCGGGCGCAGGGTCTGGGAATCCAGCTACCGGTACTACCACCAGTCCTCCCAGGTGATCCTTCTTCAGCGGGTCAGGTAAGTTTTTATATAATCCTTCTTCTCCGGCGTAATAAGATCGAGATTGATGAGAGAGAGAAGGTTAGATAGAAGAATATGATTGAGATAGAAGAAAGATAGAGATAGAAGAAAGGGAGATAGAAGAAAGAGTGAAAGATAGATAGAGTAGGATGGGAATGAAGAGAGAGTAAGATGTAGCTGGAGATAGAGAGAGAGGAAGATAGAGGGGGGGAGATGTAGATGGAGATAGAGGGAGGAAGATAGGGGGAAAAGGATAGCAATAGAGAGATAGAGTGAGAAAGAAAGATAGAGTGAGAGACAAAGAGAGAAATGAAAAGAGAGAGGAAGAGGGTGATCTAGATGAAGATAGAGGGAGAGGGAGGGAGAGAGATGTTGATGCATTTATATTCTAACTCTATGTTTTATTAATTGTAGGGATCCGCGACGGCTGCACAAACGCCGCCGCATTCACTACCGCCGCCTGGAATGAGGCGCGACGACGACGACTTCGACTTCGGAGGTGGCTCCGGAGGTCAGATGGGCGAGTGAGCCCTTTTATTTACTTTGTTGATGACGATGTGAGATGTATCGGAATTTTAGTTTGTGATTGTGATGATGTGTGTATGCTGTATATATATTGTTTATATTGTGTTTGTTGTGATTCTGGCCATCGAGCCGGGTAGCATTTTCTGTTTTTTAAAAAAATAAAAAACCTTATTTGCGACGGCTTTTTATACAGTACGGTCGAAAATAAGGACCCATGCCGTCGCAATTAAACCACTGTTATTTGCAACGGTCGGGCCGTCGCAAATAAGCATTAATTGCGATGGCCTAGCCGTCGCAAATAGCGTCGTGGGTCCCGGAGGAGGACACGTGGGCCCTGCCCACTGAACTTATTTGCGACGGCTTGGCCGTCGCAAATAGAGGCCCTTAATTGCGACAGCCTGGCCATCGCAAATAAGCATTAATTGCGATGGCTAGGCCATCGCAAAGAATTTTGTGGGGCCCACCAGCCCGCAGCAATTACTTGCGACGGCCTCTCCTAGCCGTCGCAAATAAGCTTATCTGCGACGGTGGCCGTCGCAAATAAGCTTATTTGCAACGTCATATTTGCGACGGCCGGAAGCCGTCGCAAATAAGGAAAGCCGTCGCAAATAGCTTATTTGCGACGGCATTTGGCTTATTTGCGACGGCCCTGGCCGTCGCAAATCGTCGGGATTCCTGTAGTGATCTTTCAAGTTTTTTATCATTAAGTGCAGCAAGCTCTTTGTTCTTTTCAATTTCTAACTCAAGTTTATCAAGTGTGGAGGTGTGCGCACTTCTTAATGAGGACAATTGTTCATATATTAAATCACATGAGGAACATGCATCATCACTAGGAATCAAAGTTTTTAAACGGTTGATTTCAGATTCTAGTGATTCAATTTTAGCAGCACTATCCCTAAGCTTTTTGCCCTTTTTCTTAACAATAATAGTGGCACGAGAAATGGCATCACACATTTCTTCGCAAGTAGGACATACCTCTTCCTTGTCGCTGTTGTGTTCTGCCTCCTCCATACTTGATCTTGACTTGCCCACCATAAAGCACAAGTTTGTCAAATCATCTTCATCTTCATCACTTCCAATGTCCATGTCACTTGAACTGAACTCTTGAAGCGCGGTGATGAAACTGTTGATCATCTTGTGTCCTATGGTACCTTTCTTCTTCTTGTTGGAATTTCCAGAGGAGGTCCGGACCTTTCTTTGTTTTTCTTCCCGAGTGGTTGGACCTGAAAGGTTAGGGCATTCTGTACGAAAGTGTCCTGTTTTACCACATTCAAAACAGCGTTGAGGTCCGGAGCTTCCTCTCCTTCTAGTTCTCACATTTTGCAATGCTTTTGAGAATCTAGTATAGATGAGTGTCAACTCCTCTTTTGGAAATTCTTCGATCTGCTCCAGGGTTAGTGAGGACAACAAAGCAAGAGTATTGCAAGATGATGATTGGCCGGAGCTAGACATATCACGTTGTGAAATAAATGCAATAAACTTATTTGGGTTCTTACGTGCTAGGATGTCAATTTCATGAGTTTTTAGTTTAGAATAGAGTATATCTAATGTAAGAGAACTCATGACAGTAGATTCACGAATAGATGTGAATTTCATCTCCCAAATTGACATATCTAATGCACTTAGCAATTGCCTAGCATTTTCAGTATCTGGAAAATTAACATTGACGCTTCGCAAGTTGCTGAGAATTTTATTAAAGCGAGCAAAAAGGTCTTCAATAGACTCACCGGGTTGCATCTCGAGGCGCATGTATTCTTTCTTGAACATGTCTTGCCTTACCTCTTCGATCGTGTTGGACCTTCGTGGTAGTCACAAAGTGCTTTCCACAAATCGTATGCAGATCGGAGGTGTGCAACACGGTCGAAGTCGCTTTGAGTTAATCCTTGTATGATCAAGTTCCGAGCCTTGTTGTTGTTGTCGACATCTCTCAGATTTGTAGCTGTAACTTGATCGTTTGATGGCACTTCGTAAGGCTTGTATACCTTCTCTCATATTGCAAAGCCTTGTGCCTGGATGAAAGCCTCCATGCGTGCCTTCCAAACCTGAAAATCAATACCAGCAAACACACACGGTTTGTCGGAGTAATTTTCCATGATGATTAGTCAAAAACACATGCAAATCAAAAAGATTAGAGCACCGTGGCTCTGATACCAATTGTAGGATCAAAGAGCACGTGAATAGATACCAGAGGGGGGGGTGAATGGTAGATTTAAAAATCTTACGCAACGGAAACAATTAAACCCCAAACCCTTTTGGCAGAAAAATGATCTGTTAAATAAATCGTGTGTGAGACTAATCTAAACGTATTTCACCATGACAAAAGTGATAGATATCAGAGAGAATCAAGTCACGAAGACAACACAAAAAGAATCACTCAAATCCATCGAGAAAAACTCAAGTTACGATCGAAAGATCAAACAATGGTCAATCTGCCCTACCCGAAAAAAAAAACAGTTCTGGAACGCTGCAAAGAAACTCGTGTATATCATATACCACAAATCCAATGACCGTGAAATTTTGACAGATGATAGATAATCAAGTTGTGAAGACAACCCAAAAAGAATCACGTCAATTGGATCTGTAAAACTCGAGTTATGATAAAACCACCGACGAAAGGTAGTGCTGTCCAAAAACTCGACGAGTAAAACTTGTCTGGAACAAGTCGGACGAACAAGGCACAAAAGTTCCTTCAAACTAAGAATTTTATTCAATAGAACACAACAGGAACGGCCCCAAAGTCGTGCACCACGAGCTCTGGGCTCCCTTTCTTATATAACCAGCCCTTAGGCCAATCCAATATCAACTAGGACTCCATTCCTACTCAGATCCTGAATCGTAAGTTTCCATAACTGCTCAAGATTCTTCTATACGCAGATGGAAGCAATCTTAAGACTTCCAAACACCTTAGGAACGTATCCCTCATTCCTAAACAACTCCAATTCGTGACCCATACGAAATCCTATCATAACCAACTCAAATCTTTCCATATTTGAGTCAAACCCAACTCAGCCGTAGCCAGAGTCCATAATCTAGTCGGTTGGACCTTTCCGGCAAATTCTTTACGTCCACATCTCTTCATCACGTCTCGGAACCATGTAGCCACGTCCATGCACTCCTTGCATATATGCAAACATCTTCCATTGACGTCCATGATACCTTCATATGCATTGTTCTTGATTCAATCATGTTGCGCAACCTCCTGATCAGCTCAACCACAATTCCTCCTGAATTTGGTTGTTGGAATCTCATCTCCTCCCTGAGACTAGTCCAATGTATCCCGTCACCAGCCATGTCTTGAACTCAAGCAACACCTGCACATGAATAAACAACCAATCCATACGAGGCCAAGTCCTCGACTTGACTCACGTCAGTTCCGAACACAACACCCTACGTGAGAACCTCACATAAGCATGTTGCAAAAACACAGTAACACGATATCATCCATATCAACCAAAACGCACCAAAAACATAGCAAATGAATACTAAGCAATCTTTCCAACAATGTAAAGCAAGTACGAAACATTGCAAATGAAAAGCAGAAGTACTGCGGTCAAGTTCCGGACCATCCCACAGCAAACCAGAGCTTGACCCGGAGCTTACTAGTACAATGAAGCACCTGCCGGAGCTTACCAAAACTAGTAGATCCTAGCACCGGAGCTTACCAAAAACTAGTCAAAACTAGTCAACCCAAAACCGGAGCTAGACCAAGTACGTCGGAGCTTAGCAAAAGCATGCCGGAGCTATTAAATATATGTCGGAGCTATCAAAGACATGCCGGAGCTAACAAAGACATGCCGAAGCTAAAGATAAAGCTCACCGGAGCTAACCAAAGCTAGTCGGACCTAGCATCGAACGTAACCGGAGCTACCCAAAACAAGCCGGACCTACCGTCGGACCTTGCCGTAGCTCAGAGCTAGAGTTGGACCTTGATAAAAAGGTGTTTTGGTGATATTAAAAACTTTTATCATCAAAGCCAAGTGTATTCACTACAAGCCAATGTATTCAGCACACATAGGCCTTACAATCTCCCCCTTGATGAATGCATTGGCAACACCACTTAAAATCCGAACATTGGCTTATTCACATAAAAGTTTTGAAGACAATTTCATTTCTCCCCCTTTGTAAATCAAAAGTAAATGAGAAGAAAAATTATCCCATATTATCTCTCCCCCTTTATTATCCCTCCTTATGGACATATTCTCTCTCTCTCTTCATGCTTATCTCTCCCCCTTTGACAATGTATTCAGCAAGTCATGAGATATAAACAAATTATCTCTCCAACGTTAGTTCTTATGAGCATATTATCTCTCCACTTAGTTGGTTGAGTTCAAGACATGGCTGGTGACAGGATCCTTTGGACTAGTCTCGGGGAGGAGATGAGGTTCCAACAACCAAATTCAGGAGGAATTGTGGTTGAGCGGGTCAGGAGGTCGCTCAGGATGATTGAATCAAGGGCAGTGCATATGAAGGTTACTAGATGTTGAAGGAAGGTGTTCGCACGTATGCATGCGGTGCATGACGTGGCAACATGGTTCCGAAGATGGTCTAAGGAAGGAAAGATCTGGTTGGGAGGATCGGATCGTACCGGCTGATGACTTCGGCTGCGGTGAAGTCGGTTATGGTTGGGTATGGAAAGTATCGAGTTGGTTATGATAGGATTTCATGTGGGTCACGAATTTGAGTTGTTTTAGGAATGTGGGATACGTTCCTAAAGTGTTTGGAAGTCTTGAGATTGCTTCTATCTGCGAATAGAAGAGCCTTGAGCGGTTATGGAAAGTTTTGATTCATGATTTGAGTAGGATTTGTGTCCTCGTTTTAGTTGAGTTAGCCTTCGGGCTGGTTATATAAGCAAAGGAGGCTAGACCTCATAGTAGACGACTTTTGGGTGGTTCCTCTAGTGTTCTATTGAATAAAATTCATAGTGGAAAGGAACTTTAGTGCCTTGTTCGTCCGACTTGTTCTAGACAAGTTTTACTCGTCGAGTTTCTCCACAGCGCTACCTTTTGTCAGTGGTTTTATCATAACATGAGTTTTACAGATCCGATTGACGTGATTCTTTTTGGGTTGTCTTCACAACTTAATTTTCTATCATATATAAAAATTTCACGGTCATTGGATTTGTGGTTTCTGATCTATATGAGTTTCATTGCAGTGTTCCAAAACTGCTTTTTACTCGATAGAACAGATTGACCTTTGTACGATCTTTCGATCGTAACATGAGTTTCTCTTGACCGATTTGAGTGATTTCTCTTGACTTTATTCTCTCTGATATCTATCACTTTTGTCACGGTGAAACACATTTAGATCAGTCTAACACATGATTTCTTTGACAGATTGTTTTTCTGCCGAAGGGGTTGGGTTTTAATTGTTTCCGCTGCGTAAGATTTTTAAATCTACCATTCATTCACCCCCCCCCCCTGGTAGCTTTTAACGTGTTCTTCAATCCTACAATTGGTATCAGACCCACGGTGCTCTAGTTTTTGTTATTTTCATGTGTTTTTGACTAATCCTCATGGAGAAGTACTCTGCAAAACCTTGTGTGTTTGTTGGCATTGATTTTCATATTTGGAAAGCACGCATGGAATCTTTTATCCAGGCGCAAGGCTTTGGCATATGGGAAAAGGTATGCGAACCATATGAAGTGCCACCAAATGACCAAGTTAAAGCAACAAAACTACGGGATGTCCACAACAAAAACAAAGCCAGAAACTTGATCATCCAAAGACTCACTCAGAGCAACTTCGACTGCACTGCACACCTTTGATCTGCATACGATGTGTGGAGAGCGCTTTGTGACTATCATGAAGGATCCAAAACAATCAAGGAGGTGAGGAAAGATATGTTAAAAAAGGAATACATGCATTTTGAGATGCAACCCATTGAGTCTATCGATGACCTTTTTGCTTGTTTCAATAAAATTCTCAGCAACCTGCGTAGTGTCAATTTTAACTTTTCTAATATTGAGAATGCTAGGCAACTTCTTAGTGCATTAGACATGTCAATCTGGGAGATGAAAGATACATCTATTTGTGAATCAACTGTCATGAGTTCTCTTACATTAGATGTGCTTTACTCTACACTAAAAACTCATGAAATTGACATCTTATCACCTAAAAATCCAAATAAGTCTATTGCATTTTCCCACAACATGATATTCCTAGCTCTGGCCAATCATCATCTTGCAATAATCTTGCTTTGTTGTCCTCACTAACCCTGAAGAAGATCGAGGAATTTCCAGAAGAGGAGTTAGCACTCATCTCTACTAGATTCTCAAAGGCATTGCAAAATGTGAGAACTAGAAGGAGAGGAAGCTTTGGACCTCAGCGCTGCTTTGAATGTGGTAAGACAGGACACTTTTGTACAGAATGCCCTAATCTTTCAGGTCCTTCTTCCCGTGAAGAAAGACAGAACAAAGTCAAGACCACCTCTGGAAACTCCCACAAGAAAAAGAAGGGTACCATAGGACGCAAGATGATAAATAGCTTCGTCACTGCACTTCAAGAGCTCAGTTCAAGTGATGTAGACTTTGGAAGTGATGAAGACGACTACGATCTGGCCAACTTATGCTTTATGAAGGGAAAAACAAGATCAAGATCAAGTCAGGAGGATGTAGAACACAACAGTGATGCGATGAGGTATGTTCTACATGTAATGAAATGTGTGATGCAATTTCTCGTGCAACTATTATTGTCAAGAAAAGGACAAAAACCTTAGGGATAATGCTACTAAAATTGAATCACTAGAATCTGAAATCAACCGTTTGAAAACCGTGATTCCTAGTGATGATTCATGTCCCTCATGTGACTTAATATATATACAATTGTCCACATTAAGAAGTGCACACTCCTCAACTCTAGATAGACTTGATGAAGAAATTGAAAAGAACAAAAAGTTGTCGGATTTTAATGTTAAACACTTTAAAATGCTTCTTGTTCTACAGATGATTTGCATTGTTCTGCATGTGATTATCTTGATAAGAAACTAAAAGATGCAATGAATGAAATTTCCATTCTGAACAATGTTTTACGAACACATGAAGTTAAAAATTGTTCTAACTGCAAACTTAAAGGTAAAGCTTCATGTGAAAACTGCCTAGACTTTTCTAAAAAGCTTGATGACATGAATAGAACACTAGAGCGGTTTAGTAATGGGAATAATAATCTAGACTTGCTGTTAAATTCTTCTAAACCTTGCAATGATAAAACTGGTTTAGGTTTCGATTCCCATGCTTATTCTAAAACACATCCACCACACGTTGTAAAAACATTTGGAAGATATCTAATCAAAACTATCCCTAAACAAAAGGATATGACTTTAAATCTGCAGGAGCGCTTTCTAATTCTGTTTATAATGCTGAATGCTCATCTAGACATGATCACAAGATTAAATTTCATTGTACTTATTGTGATAAAGATGTTCATGTCGTAGATTTCTGTTATAGACTAGCTAAACAAATTAAAAAGGATAAAACATCTGCTAGATCTCATAACATTCATGATAAATTTGCTATGCATGCTAAACCTAAAATTAGAAACATGCAACCTGCTTTAATGAGTCAAAAATTTGCAAAGGTAGCATCCGGACCTTCTGGTAAGAAATCTGCAAAGGCAGCTCTGGTAGTTCCGATGGCTCTGAGACCTCTCGGATCTTCTGTTGTTCCCTCTGGAACTTCAGTTTTTGCACCCAGAGCTTCATCATTTTCACTTGGAACTTCTACGTTCAACTCCGGAGCTACTGGTTTTCATATTAACCGCGTAACAACTTTTAAATCAGTGATTAAGAACAGAAAACCTCAACTCTTGGCTCATAAACCTGGTGTTTTTTTTTATAGTTTTCGCGTGTTGTTCCTACTGGACGTCGTATGGCTCAATACTGGATTCCCAAATGCTTATTTACTAACCCCAGAATTGAGTCATCGACGTATTATGCTTTTGTACAGGTTTCACGGTTGAAGAAAGAGAACATATGGATTATGGACTCAGGATGCTCACACCACATGACCGGTAACAATGAATGGTTCTCCTCCCTCTCTTTTGTGTCACGTGTAGAAAACGTTACTTTTGCCGATAATTCTTCAACTCATATTATTGCTAAAGGATCGGTTAGTGTAAATGATCACTACACTTTAAAAGATGTGGCACTTGTTAAAAATTTGAAATACAACTTGCTTTCTGTTTCTCAATTGCTTGACAAGAATTTAGAAATAATTTTCTCTAAAAAGTGCTGCAAAGTTGTAAATTCAAATAGTGAGCTTTTGTTTAACATGTCTCGCTTTGGAAGAGTTTTTAAAGCTGATTTTTATGTGTCAACTTCTGAGCATAGGTGTTCAGTTGCCAATGATTTAAAAGATTTATTCTTCTGGCATCGTAGACATGGTCACGTAGGCTTTGATCATCTCACTCGTGTTAGTGCTCTTGATCGCATACGTGGTTTACCTAAACTCAAAGGGGACAAAGATATTGTATGCTCTTCGTGTAGACATGCTAGGATGGCTGCAGGTTCACATGCCCCTCTCATGATGACAATGACAACTGAACCTGGTCAACTTTTGTATCTTGACACCGTCGGACCCTTACGTATTCAATCCTTCAGAGGTAAATGGTATGTTCTTGTGATTGTTGATGATTATTATAGATACTCTTGGGTTTACTATATGGCATCTAAGAATGAATCTTTTAGTCACTTTAGAACTTTATTTCTTAGATTATCAATTGATCACCCAGGATTTTTAAAAGAAATTAGAAGTGATAACGGAACCGAATTTAAAAATTCAATCTTTTGATCACTTTTGTGCTAAAAATGGAATAGATCATCAATTTTCTTCACCATATGTACCTCAACAAAAAGGTGTTGTAGAAAGAAAGAACAGAACCTTAGTTGAGATGGCTAGGACTATGCTTGATGAAAATCAAACTCCTAGGAAATTTTGGGCTGATGCGATTGCAACCGCCTGTTATATCTCAAATCGTGTTTTCTTGCGCGCTAAGCTTGGTAAAACACCATATGAGCTCCGGTTTGAACATAGGCCTAGTGTTACACACTTTCGGGTGTTTGGTTGCAAATGTTTTGTTAAGAAACATGGTGATCTTGATAAATTTGAACCTAGATCCATTGATGGCATGTTTCTTGGTTATCCATCTCATACTAGAGGCTACCGTGTGCTTTTACTTGACACTAACAAAATAATGGAGACTTGTGAGGTGTCTTTTGATGAAGCATTGTAAACCTTGAGGTGTCTTCAATAGCTCAAACATTGAAGGTCCAGATCCATATCCATAGGGAGAGAGCATTTTCGTTGAAGTTGAGAAAGAGGTGGAGCTGCTGCCCGAAAATTCAGCAACTAATGACATTGTTCCAGCTCCTGATTTTGATTCACAGCCAGCACCGACGACCACCATTGCTGATCCAGATCCTCCTCAAGTCACAAGCTCATCGATTTGTGATGAACATGAAGAAAAAGAAGATTGTGAAGTGTGCACTCCCCTCTGGGTTCTCAAAAGTCATCCTCCACAACAAATTATTGGAAGATTGCATGAATGAGTAACACGGTCCAAGTTTTGCGATCCAAATTCTTATGCTTATTCTTCTTTTGTTGCTTCTTTTGAACCAAAAGATATATCACACGCACTCACTAATGAATCCTGGATTATTGCTATGCAAGAAGAGTTAGAAAATTTTGAAAGAAATAATGTTTGGAAATTTGTACCTCCACCTCAAGGTCACACTTTAATTGGAACTAAATGGGTGTTTAAAAATAAACAAAGTGAGGATGGGGTAGTGGTTAGGACATGCGAGCATCCCCTCCCCACTCTGAGATAGTAGTGGAACCCCCCTTAAGCCCACCTAATTTTTTGATGGCACATAGAAGAATTTAGTGGGTATGAAGGTTTAAGATGACCTCTATTTTGAGATTATAGTGCATGTTCAGCCCTCTTATGATTGTAGCCTTTGTCCACCACTGCATCAAATGACGCAACTGAGTCATACATCAAGGTACACTACAAAAACAATGTGCTTTTACTAAACTCTGAGTATTGATAACCCAAGAACAAGGCTAATACTAAGTGCTCTGCTCCACAAGATAAATTTCAAAGGCATAAAACAACATTACACGAAACGAATGGGTCAATAATTGATGAGCTCCACCTTTCCATACTAAACATTTGGATGCATGATCTACAATTGGACGTATGCACTACATTCCGGCTTATCGCAATGAAAAAAAATCATCGCAATAGGTTGTTTTCATCGCAATAGGTCATTGTTGCAACAAAAAAATATTGCGATAGTTTTTATGAAACATTGGCATAAGTCTCATGTTGATAGGTTATTGCGACGACTTTACATCAGTGGCAAATAGTATGGTATTGCAACGATTTTACATCGGTGACAAATAGTATGTTATTGCAACAGTTTCACGTATTGCAAAGATTTGACGTATTGCAACGAATAGTACGGTATTGCAACGATTTCACATTCGTGGCAAATAGTATGTTATTGCAGCGATTTCACATTCGTCACAAATAATATGGCATGCAACGATTTATTGTATGCGATGATTTAACTTATTGTAACGAATAGCATGGTATTGCTACAATTACACATTCGTGGCAACAGTATGTTATTGCAAAAATTTCACATTCGTGGCAAATAGTATGATATTGCAACAATTTAACATATTACGGTGACTTAACGTATTGCAACGGTTACACATTCATGGCAATAGTATGCTATTGCAACGATTTTACATTTGTGGTAAATAGTATGCTATTGCAACGATTTAATGTATTCCAACGATTTAACGTATTACAACAAATAGCAGGGTATTGCAACGGTTATGCATTCGCGGCAATAGTATATTATTGCAACGATTTCACAGCCGTGGCAAATGGTATGGTATTGCAACGATTTGGCTTATTGCAATGATTTAATGTATTGCAACGATTTCACATTGCTGGCAATAGTATGCTATTGCAACGACTTCACATTCGTGGCAAATAGTATGGTATGGCGACAGTTACACATCCATGGCAAATAGTATGGTACTACGATGATTTAGTGTCTGTGGCAAATAGTATGTTATTTCAACGATCTCACATTCGTGGCAAATGGTATGTTATTGCAACGATAACATATCCG
This sequence comes from Tuctoria greenei, assembly GCA_036927565.1. Taxonomy (NCBI): domain Eukaryota; kingdom Viridiplantae; phylum Streptophyta; class Magnoliopsida; order Poales; family Poaceae; genus Tuctoria; species Tuctoria greenei. Next base: position 107,345,092 of record JAYESD010000008.1, read on the forward strand.
TAGAAAATAGTATGGTACTACGACAATTTCACATCCATGGCAAATGGTATGGTACTGCGATGATTTAGCATCTGTGGCAAATAGTATGTTACTACAACGTTTTCACATTCGTGGCAAATAGTATGTTATTGCAACGATAACACATATGTGGCAAATAGTATAGTACTGCGGCGATTTAACATCCAGGGCAAATAGTATTTTATTGCAACAATTTCACAGGAGTGGTTCATAATGCAACATTTCCTCATCTGTGGCAACAGGTTTGTAATGCAACGTTTCCTGATCAATGGCAATAGGTTCGTAATGCAGCATTTTCTGATTGGTGGCAATATGATTGTAATGCAACATTTAATGATTTGTGGCGATAGAGGTGTAATGTAACATTTTGTCATCTATGGCAATAGTGTGGTAATGCAACATTTTCTGAGTGGTAGCAATAGCAGTCTAGTGCAACATTTTTTGAGTTGTGGTGAAATGTTTATGCTGCAAATTTTGTAATTCGTGGCAATAGCTTCCCGTTGCAACAATTTATCATTCGTGACAAGAAATTCCTAATGCCATGTTTTATGATTAGCGACAGTAGAATCCTAATGCACCAGGTTTGAAAATTAGTGGCAACAGAATCATGAGATTAACAATAAATATCAATCAATTGATATTGCAACATGCATATAACAACACTCAAGTATTACTAATGCGATGTGTTTGCATGTTAAAAGGTTGCCTAAGACTAACAGGACCAATTGGAACAGGTGCCTTATTTTGGTTGCCCTTTTGGTTGCCTTTTTGTTGGCCCTTTTTTGGATTCTCCAACATTTTGTGCACTTCAACCATCATTCAGGGGCACATATGTCCTCCATTTCCTGAGCACTCTGTTCATGATCAACTGCTACCTAACCTTCTAAGTTCTGGACTTGACGGTTTAACTCTTTATTCTTCTAGTTTATGCAGTCCATCTAGGTGGTTAAGCTATCATTTCTTCCTTCCAACTCCTGCACTTGGTGATTGAGGCCTGCATTTATATCTTGTAATCTTTTAACTTCATCGTTGAGATGTTCAGCCATCTGCATACGCAAACGTTCATGTTCAGGACCAGTAGGGTTAGCCATATAACCACACCCCGAACCTATGATCCTACACAACTGATTGAGGATCTATAACAACGCTAGAAGATGTGGTTTTTCTCATCATTTGGAATTGGGCCTCCCTGCTTAGCTTCATTGTCGTCCACTTCGGCACGTGCTTGGCTCTAGATACGAAAATAAAAGTCACAGGTACATTGCAAATATTTATTTAATTGGGGATTGTTTGAAGTGTTACTCACATGTACAACTTCTGCCTTATTGTTTGCCCATTCACCGTTCTTCAAATGGCTTGCCTCCCACAGTTGTATGTCATCGGGTTCTTCTCCGGTCTCTGGGTCTTGCTACATAAAATACAAGTAGACTTCAAAATGTAGGTATATATATTGATTGCAGCGCAAAGTAAAAGCATGATTTATTTTTCATACCTTCTCGTAACTAAGTTGTGCGTAGGATTTGGAGCCAAGCAAGTGTTTCGTCTTTTGTCTTCTTCGATTTTGAGAATTGGTCCTAGTTATTGACAGCAATAATTCTAAGAATTACTTCTACGAATGAATGTAAATCAAATTGTCTCTGTATGATGTGAAGCTATTAAAAAGTTAGCTGACCTTGAACTGCTATGACCCAAAATATTCTATTAGGTGCAACCACTCAGGCGCTGGTACATCATCAGGCTTGTTTTATATACGTTCTTCATCGATCAAATAACTCTTGTAGGTGGCATGCAAAGTCGAGCGCCACCCCTTGTAGCGCTCACCAGCAATTTTCAGAATTGTTCTTGCGCTCTCCCGTGTGTCCTTCATGTTTCAGAAATTTTGTGCATTGTATAACACGTTGCTGTAAACGTACAAGTTGGAGATTGCAAGAAAAAATTACTTGTGTAGGATGTGACGACACTAACCAAAATGCCTCGTACTCTTTCTCTCTTGTTAGTATCGCCAACCTCTGCCCACTTCCTTATACCGACGACGGGTGCATGTTTTTTTGTTAACATAACCACATCATCGACAAAGTGTTGCTAATTAATACCAATCACAACACCCAAGCTAGTGGAGAACTCATTCGTAGCTTCACATTCTCTGTTCTACTAACTTGGGATGCATAGTGTATGCTGGCAACCTTAAGTCCTTTAGTCACATCTCTTCCAAACTTCATTCCTTTTGTTACATTGATACAAATGGTAAACGATTAAAGAAAATTACGACCTGACAAAGTTTAGTATCATGTACAAATAGTGTAAAAGGAAGAAAAGTCTGATGTTCATACCATCTTCAGTACGAGTGCGGGAAGTACGAGCGTGGGACGACCTCGTCCCAGCGGCATTTTGTTCTGTATTACTCCCTCTGGGTTTATATTAATTATCGTATCAGACCAACAAATGAATTAAAAATGAACTAGTTAGGACTGTCTGAATGACAATTATTTTGATCGAGGGGGGGAGTACATTGTTGACTTCTTTGTTGCTGTTCATACCCTAAAATGAGCCATCAGGTACACATGCCAGTGGCGCCACTGCACTCATAGTAATGCAGAGGATTTTTAGTCCACGAGCAAAGCAGGCAATACTGAGGGGGTGGGCATGCAGTTGGCAACGCTAGACTAGATAAAGATAGGGTTCGCTAGTTTGGTCTGATTGACATCAGTCAGAGCGCGTTTCGAAGAGAATTGGTTGCAGGGCCAGTAATGAACGCCAACGGTAGCAGGTGCCGAATGCAAGACAGATAAGGCAGGCATCTTGCGGGATTGAAGTACTTTGCAGTACTACATAGTCCCAGCCTGCGATGCTTAACAAAGTGAGAGTTCGGTCTGGTCGAGATCACCCGGAGCAACTCTTGAGGAGGATTGGTGGCAGGTTAAGTAATGGCCAGGGATTTGCGGGTGGCAGGACCATCATGTCACGCGAAGGATGGGACATAGCGATGAGCGAGGGAGACGCGTTGCGGAGGACACTAAAGTGACCAGAAGCAGGGTGTGGGCGCCGGTGCCGGCCGGAGTGGCTGGCGGCAAGAGAGCACAGCGTGAAGGCATCAAATAATCACGCCATCACACAGGCTGATGAATTGTTAACTATAAAGACTAACAAAGTAGAATCACAAGGCATGCTAAAACAATTAGTAGAGCCTGGTACATACTCACTCCACCCCAACTCATCTCTATTTCTAGGATTCAAATATTGTCTCAGCAATGAATGCAAATGACCATGATACCCGTCATCAATACATTTAAAGGACAGAATGTAGTCTCTCAAAATTCTCTAAATTCAATGCCAAATGAGTAAACAACTAACAAGCTCTACAAAAACAACTGGCACGATAGAGAGGCAGGTGGTAATGTGTGTAGTATCGAAGATCATGTGACAAGCTACTAGAGGGGGGTTTAATGGTAGATTTAAAACTTTTTCAGCAAAAGCAAGAAAAACTCCTTGATAGAAAATCAATCTGTTAAGAAATCGTGTGCGCGACTAATCTAAACATGGTTAATCGTGAAAAAAACAGTATAGAATATGGAGAATCAAGTCACAAAGACATTACAACAAGAATAACGAAAAACCGTCGAGAAAAACTCAAGTTATGATCGAAAGATTGAACGAAGGTCAATCTGTTCTACCAGAGAAAAACTAGATCTGCAACACTGCAATAAAACGCGTGTAGATACAAAACCACAAATCCAAAGACCATGAACTTTTCACAGATGATGCATAATCAAGTTGTGAAGACAACCCAAAAGAAATCACATCAATTGGATTTGTAAAACTCTAGTTATGATAAAACCACTGAAGCAAGGTAGTACTGTGCAGAAACTCAACGAGAAAAACTTGTTTGAAACAAGTCGGACAAACAAGGCACAAAAGTTCCTTTAAACTACAAATTTTATTGATCAAACCACAAGGGGAACAGCTCCAAAGTCGTTCTCCACAAGATCTTGCCTCCCTTGCTTATATAATCAGCCCTTAGGCCAACCCAATCCTAACTAGGACTCAAATCCTATACAGATTCAAATGAAACTTTCCATAACTACTCAAGACTCTTCCATACACAGATAGAAGCAATATTAAGACTTCCAAACACCTTAGGAACATATTCTGCATTCCTAAAAGAACCCAACTTCGTGACCCACACGAAATCATATCATAACCAACTCAAATCTTTCCATATTTGAGTCAAACGTGACCCAGCCACAGCTTGAGTCCATAACCTAGTCGGTTGGACCTTTCTGACCCATTCTTTACGTCTACATCTCTTCATCACGCCTTGGAACCATGCAGCCACATCCATGCACTCCTTGAACACATGCAAACATCTTTTGACAACATCCACGATACCTTCATTTGCATTGTTCTTGATTCAAAGATGCTGCGCAACCTCCCGATTAACTCAACCACAATTCCTCTCGAACTTGGTTGTTGAACCTCATCTTCTCCCTAAGACTAGTTCAATGGATCCCGTCACCAGCCAGGTCTTGAACTCAAGCAACACATGCACATGAATAAACAACCAATCCTTCCGAGCACAAGTCCTCGACTTGACTCTCGTTAGTTTCAAAAACACAACACCTTAAATGAGTACCTCACATAAGCATGTTGGAAACTTTAGCAAAAGGTTATCAACCATAACCACCAAAACACACCAAAAACATATTAAAAGAATTATAAGCAAAGTTTCCATAGATGTAAAGCATGTTCGAATCAATTCAAAGTAAAAGTAGAACCATTGCAATCTAGCTCTGGACCTGGACATAACTAACCGGACCTTGAGCTGGAGCTTACCAAAGCTAGCAGGACCAAGCACTGGAGATTTCCAAAGCTAGTCGTACCTAGCGCCGGAGCTTACTAAAGCATAGTCCAACCTTGCCAAAACATGTCAGACCTAGACAAAGAAGTCATAACTAGAGTAAGTCGGACCTAGACAAAGCAAGTCGGACTTTATGTCGAACCTTCCCGGAGCTACCCAAAACAAGTCGGCCCTATTGTGGGGCCTTGCTGGAGCTCGAACCTAGAGTCGGACCATGTTGAAAAAGGTGTTTTGGTGATATTCAGAACTTTTATTGCCATTGCCAATGTATTCAGCACACATAGGTCTCACAATCTCCCCCTTGATGAATGTATTGGTAGCACCACTTAGAATTCGAACATTGGCTTATTCACATGAAAAGTCTTCAAAACAATCAAATGAGAAAAAAATTTCAAAACAAATATTTATCCCCTAATACATATTTCTCCTCATTTGTAAATCAGAAATAAAATGATAAGAATTGTGCATGAGAAGAATCGTGCCAAAACATTTGTGAATATGTGATCAATTTCTCCCCCTTTGGAAATGTATTCAGCAAGGTTCAAAAGAGAAATTTTAATTTGTTATGAGCATATTGTAACATATAGATATAAAACAAAGCTCATCCAAGCCATACTATCAGGTAACTTACACTATCACATCAATGAAATACATAAAGTAGTGTAAGTCATGCTAGAGGTCAAATGTAATTTTCAATTTAAGCAAGTCATGATCTCACAAACTCTATTTCAAAACCTGTAAGCATGACACTTGTTGCTGCAATTTTCATTTTTCAAAATTATATAAAGCACAAATTCTGATCATATGATATTTGCAAGAGATTATATGCCACATCGGCCTTATTGTAACCAATCAAGCCAAGCCTATGTCTTTTGACAATCATAAGCTTAAGGTCATGATTGTAGTCTTCATATCTAAGTGCAATGATAAGCCATCTCAAAAGAAGAAGTGCGATGCATACATATTCTCTTGATCGTTTCTCATCCATTTTTTATTTGATCATAAAAGCTCAACATGTGGATAGTTCATTGATTAATTTTTCATTATTAAAAGCACGTGTGAGCATGCAACAAGTTCAAAACTGTAAGAAAGTTCGATCATTACCAGATTTAGTGTAAGTAATTATTCCAATTACTAGACATGGCAAAAACTACAAAATGTATAACATGAGTAATGTTGTAAAAACTTTCAGCATTTAAAAGGAATCACAAAGTCATGTATGTGTGAAATAGTATGCACATATTATTTTAAATTCAGATTCACACATAGACTTCCCAAGTTTCAAAACTCCCCCTCAATTTAAGCCATGAAGATGCATAACCCCTATTTCACTAGAATGTAACAAAAAGAGTATAATCCAAAGGAGTTGTAAAAATTTCAGCCAATTGTTGTTCGATATCTGCATGGTGAAGCACAATGTTTCTTTTTTCAACGTTATCTCATAGAAACTGATACCTAATATCATTGTGCTTTGTTCTAGAATGTTGCACATGGTTTTTAGCAATGCATATAGCACTAGTGTTATCAAAAACAATGGAACACTATCTAGATCAACCTCATAGTCCTTAAGAGTTTGAACAATCCAATGATTTTGTGAGCAAGCACTAGCAATAGCTACATATTCAGATTCGACTATGGATTGTGCAACTGAGCTTTGTTTTCCAGAGGACCAAGAAACAAGTGAATTACCAAGAAAATGACATGCACCTGAAATACTTTTCCTATCAATCCTACAACCCTCAAAATCAACATCCGAAAAAGCTTTCAAAGTAATGGTTGTGGAAGAAGGAAGAAAAATGCCAAATTGTTGAGTTCAATGTAAGTACCTGAGAATTCTTTTGATGTCTTGACGATGTGAAGTACGTGGGGAAGCTTGAAACCGTGCACTAATACATACGTTGAATTGTATGTCCGGTCTTGATTTCGTGAGGTACATAAGTGATCCAATCATGCTTCTATATCCTTTTTGATCGACTGGGTAACCATCTTCATCAAGTTCAAGTGTTGTTGCTCTAACAATTGGTGTCCGAAGAGGCTTGCTTTTGTCCATGTTGAATCTCTTATGAAGGTCTCTTGTACACTTTGTTTGATGCACAAAAGTACCCTCCTTGGTTTACTTGATTTGCAGCCCCAAAAAGTATGTGAGTTCTCCCATCATACTCATCTCAAATTCTGAACTCATCATAGTTGAAAACATGGACACAAGATCATGAGAAGCACAACCAAAGATAATATCATCCACATACACTTGAACGAATAATGATTCATTGCCATGCTTAAGCACAAAAAGTGTTTTATCAACCTTGCCCATGGTAAACCCCTTTTCAAGTAAGAATGTTTTTAACCTATCATACCATGCTCTAGGGGCTTGTTTGAGACCGTACAAGGCTTTGGACAGTTTGTAAACATGATTAGGAAAATCTGGATTTTCAATACCCGATGGTTGCTTGACATAAACCTTCTCATCTATGTAGCCATTAAGAAATGCTCTTTTAACATCCATTTGATATAACTTGAAGCCATTAGATGCAGCAAATGCTAACAAAATTCTTATGGCTTGTAATCTAGATACAAGAGCAAAAGTTTCATCAAAATCTAGACCTTCAACTTGTGTGAAATCTCGAGCAACCAACCTACCCTTATTCCTAACCACAACCCCATACTCACCTTGTTTATTTTTAAACACCCACTTAGTTCCTATTAATGTGTGGCCTTGAGGTGCGGGTACAAGTGTCCAAACATTATTTCTATCAAAACTTTCTAACTCTTCTTGCATGGCAATAATCCAAGATTCATTAGTGAGTGTGTGTGATATATCTTTGGGTTCAAAATAAGCAACAAAAGCAGAATGATCGCTGGAGTTTGGATCGCAAAACATGGACCGTGTGACTCGTTCGTGCAAGCTCTCGATGATTTGTTGTGGAGGATGACTTTTTAGGATTCGGATGGGAGTAGACACTTCACAAGCTTCTCCTTCATCTTCACGTTCATCACAAATCGATGAGCTCGTGACTTGAGGACAATGTGAACAAGCAATGGTGGTCGTCAGTGTTGGACGTGAATCAAAATCAGGAGATGGAACAATGTCATTAGCTACTGAAATTTCGGGCAGCAGCACCACTTCTTCCTCATCTTCAACAAAAATAATCTCCCCTGTGGATATGCACCCGGACTTGCAATATTAGAGCTAGTACCTGGGATAGCTTCATCAAAGGAAACATCACAAGTCTACTCAATTTTGTTAGTGTCAAGTAAAAGCACACGGTAGCCTTTAGTATGAGATGGATAACAAAGAAACATGCCAACAACAGATCTAGCTTTAAATTTATCAAGGTTACCATGTTTCTTAACAAAGCTTTGCAAACAAAGACCCTAAAGTGTGTGACACTAGGCCTATGTCCAAACCGAAGCTCATATGGTGTTTTTCCTAGCTTAGCACGCAAGAAAACATGATTTGAAACATAACAAGCGGTTGCAATTGCATCTGCCCAAAACATTCTAGAAGTTTGATATTTATCAAGCATAGTCCTAGCCATCTCAACTAAGGTTCTATTCATTCTCTCTACAACACCGTTTTGTTAAGGTACATATGGTGAAGAAAATTGATGATCTATTCCTTTTTCAACGCAAAAATGAATAAAGAATTGTTTTTTAAATTCATTTCCATTATCACATATAATTGCTCTTAAAGATACTGGGTGATCAATTGATAATATAAGAAACAAAGTTTTAAAATAGCTAAAATCTTCATTCTTAGATGGCATAAAATAGACCCAAGAGTATCTAGAATAGTCATCAATAATCACAAGAACATATCATTTACATCCGAAGGATTGAACACATGAAGGTCCTACGGTGTCAATATGCAAAGGTTGACCCGATTGAGTTGTCATGGTCACCGTGAGAGGAGCATATGAACCTGCAACCATCTTAGCATGTCTACAAGAAGAGCACATAATTTCTTTGTCCCCTTAAAGCTTAGGCAGCCCACGTATGTAATCAAGAGCACTAACATGTGTGAAATGGTCAAAGTCTACGTGACCAAGTTTACGATGCCAAAAATATAACTATTTTAAACACTACCAGGATTCCGGTTTATTGCGATGAAAAAAATCGTTGCAATAGGTCAAAATTCATCGTGATAGGTTGTTCTCGCAACGAAATAGAACGTCGCGATAGTTTTTCCGACTCGTGGCAATAACAGCCGTGGCAATAGGTTATTATGACGACTTGACATCCGTGGCAAATAATATGGTATTGGGACGACTTCACGTTGGTGGCAAATAGTATGGTATTGCAACGGTTTAACGTATTGCGACGATTTAACATATTGCGACGAAAATATCGGTGTTGCAACGATGTCATCGTGGCAAAAAGTATGGTACTGCAATGACTCCACATTCATTGCAAAATAGTATGGTATTGCAACGGTTTAACGTATTGCGACGATTTAACGTATTGCAACAAAAATAACGGTGTTGCAACGATGCCACATTCGTGGCAAAAAGTATGGTATTGTAACGACTCCACGTTCGTGGCAAATAGTATGGTATTGCAACGATTTAACGTACTGCGAAAATTTAACGTATTGCAACGAAATAACGGTGTTGCAACGATGTCACATTCGTAGCAAAAAGTATGGTATTGGAACGACTCCACGTTCGTGGCAAATAGTATGGTATTGCAATGGTTTAATTTATTACAAAGATTTAACATAATGCAACGAATAGTACGTTATTTGCGACGATTTCACATTTGTGGCGATAAGTACGGTATCGCGACGATTTCATACTCGTGGCAAATAGTATGGTATCACGATGTTTTCTCATTCGCGGCGAATAGTATGGTGTTGCAACGATTTCACATCCATAGCGAATACGGTATGGCAATGTTTTTACATTCGTGGCGAATAGTATGGTGTTGCAACGATTTCACATCCGTGGCGAATAGTGCGGTATCGCGACGACTTCACACTCGTGGCGAATAATATGGTATCACAACGTCTTCACATCTGCGGCGAATAGTACGGTATCGCGACGATTTCACACTCGTGGCGAATAATATCGTATCACGATGTTTTCACATTCGTGGCGAATACTACGGTGTTGCAACAATTTCACTTCCATGGCGAATAGTACGGTATCGCGACGATTTCACACTTGTGGCGAATAATATGGTATCGCGACGATTTCACAGCCGTGGCCAATAATACGGTATTGCAACGATTTCATGTTCATGGTGAATAGTATGGTATTGCAACGATTTCAAAACCGTGGCAACAGTATTGTATTGCAACGATTTCTGATGTGTGGCAATAGGTTCGTAATGCAACATATTCAAATCTATTGCAACAGGGTTGTAATGCAACGTCCTCTGGGTGGTGGCAATAGCAGTCTAGTGCAACACTTTTCTGGTCGTAGCCAAATGTTTGTAGTGCAACATTTTATAATTTGTGACAATAGCTAGCTTATTATTGCAACAGTTTATTTTTGTCGCAATAATCTGTTAATGCCAGGTTTTATAATTAGCGGCATTAGAATCCTAATGCACCAGGTTTGAAAATTAGTGGCAACAGAATCAATTTATTCGCACACGATACGTCTGTCGACTTAACAACAAACATCCACCAATTGATGCAACGCTCAAGGACCCTTGCATTGTTGCGAGATGATGTTATTTACAGTTTTTTCAGTTTGCAACATTGCACCCATTAAAATAGCACCGCAATGAGTTGTAGTATTAGGAATAGTTTCTTGAACATCCGGCTTCGACTTGGTGCGAGCAGGAGCCTTTTGTGGAGTTGCTACTAGCCGTTGTTGGTTTTGCAAGCTCTCTGTCATTCTGCGCATGTCTGCTAGCTCCTTTTCTTGCCGTGCAGAATTAGCTGCCATCTGATCATGTAAAGCCCGGACTTCCTGGTTGAGCTGTTCATTTGCCTCGACGAAGCCATCCATCTGGGAGATCATATGATCATTTCTTCCTTCCAACTCTTGCACCTGAGAGCTGAGGTCTTCATTTCTATTTTGCAAGGATCAAACTTGCTGGCCGAGTTGGTCAGACATCTGGATATGCAGTGTTTCAAAAACATTAGGTTTAGCCATATAACCACGCCCCCAAATGTGTGATCCTCCAGAACCGGTTGCGGATATATAAGTAAGCTGGAAGATGTTGTTTCTTTCCTCATCTGGTATTGGGACTCCCAGCTCAGCTTCCTTGACGTTGATTTGGGCACGTGTCTGGGTCTATATACAAAAAGAAAAGTCACATGTACATTGCAAATATTTATTTAAATGGGGACTGTTTGAAGTGGTTCTCACATGTACAGCTTCTGCCTGCTTGTTTGCCCATCGACCGTTCTTCACATGGCTTGCCTCCCACAGTTCTATGTCATCGGGTTCTTTTCTAGTCTTTGGGTCTCGCTACGTCAAATACAAGTAAAATTTGATTGAATGATTGCAGTGCAAAGTAAAAGCATGATTTAGTTTTCATACCTTTTCGTAACTAAGTTGGGCATAGGATTTCGAGCCAAGCAAGTGTTTTGTCTTTTGAGTACTTCGATTCCGTGAATTGGTTCTGCTTATTCACTGCAATTTTAAGAATTAATTTCACGAATGGGTGTTATCAAATAGTTTTTGTGGGATATGAAGGTATTAGAAAGCTAGCTGACCTTGAATCGCTCGGACTTAAAATAGTCCATAAGTGCCAACCAATCAGAATCTGCTACGTCAACAGGTTTGTTTTGTATACGTTCCTCATCGGTCGAATACTTCTTATAGGCGGCATGCAATGTTGATCGCCACCCCTTGTAGCGCTCACCAGCAATCTTCAATATTTTTCTTCTGGTATCATCTGTGTCCTCCAAGTCCCAGGCATTCTGTACATTGTATATCACACTGTTATAAACGTACAAGATGAAGGTCGCTAGAAAAAAATACTTATGTGTGTTGTCACAACACTAACCAGAATGTCTCTCACTATATCGCTCTTCGAAGTATCGCCAACCTCTGCCCACTTCCTTACACCAGCGAGGGGTGCATTTTTTTGTTGTAATAACCACATCGTCGACAAAGTGCCGCTGATTAGGACCAACCGCAACACCCAACCTATCGGACCACTGAATTTGTAGCTTCTTATTCTGATCATTCGTTCTATTTGCAGATGCTAGATAGCGCAATTTAGCAACCTTAAGTCCTTTAGCTACCCCTCTTCCAAACTTCTTTCCTTCTGTTAGTGTCATTTAAACGGTAAACATTTAAAAAAAATTAGCAACTGACCAGACCTAGTATCATGTACAAATAGTGTGAAAGAAGAAGAAGTCTGATGTTTTACCATCTTCAGGACGAGTGCGGCAAATACGAGCGTGGGAACACCACGTCGCAACAGCATTATGCTCCTTATTGGGCGATGCATCGACTTGTTGACTTCTTTGTTGCTGTTCATACCCTACAATCAGGCATCAGGCAGTAGCCAGTGGCGCTACAGCAACCATAGTACTGCAAGGGATTTTCAGTCCACTGCGAAGCATGCAAGACAGTAGCTGGTGATGCTAAAGAAAGAGAGGGTTCACCTGGTGCTCATCCTCTGCAGTACTGCTGGTTCGGTCTAACCGACATTAGCAGGAGCGCGTCTCGAGGCGAATTGGTGGCAGGGCGAGTCATGGATGTCAGCGGTATTAGCAGGTAGAGGATGAAAGAAAGATGAGGCGGGCAGCTTGCGACATTTAACAAAGCTAGGGTTCGGTCTTGCAGCGCAGTGACCACATTTAAATCAGAGGATGGACATCTAGATCACACTGGTGATCTCACGTGACTTACGTTTTTACTGCAGGCGATGCAGTAAAGATCCAACGGTGTGATTCCGTTGGATCTTTACTGCATCGCGTGCAGTAAAAACGTATAAGTCAGGTGATCTGCGCCCATTGATATCACCTCGGAGCAAGTCTCGAGGCTATGAGGACAGTGTGGCGGATCTAGGAATTAAATTTAGGTTGATTGCATACTGATATTTTGTTCTGCATGCTAGCATCTCGCCCTAAAGTGCTAGAACGGATACATGAATATAATCTTGCGTTAATTACCAGACATCAGCAATGCATTTGGCAGTGTAAAAATGGAATTGAGATCATATAAGCAGCAATGAACCCTCATGTACATGCATCTCTAAACTATATGATACTAACATTTCTTAGTGGACACGGGTTAATGATATTGGACTATTTTTTTCCAGGGTATGCCATGTCATATGGGGCATAGCATGTAGGTACGCCGTAATGGCAAGGGGTTTGCGGGCCGCGGGGTCATCATTGCATGCAAACGATGGGACGTGGAGATGGAGGGAGACGCGTCGGGGAGGACAGTGAAGTGACCACCAGCAGGGCGTGGGCGTCGGCCGGTGCCGGAGTGACCGCCGGTGACATGGGTTTGCGGGCGGCGGGGTCATCATGACACGCGAAGAATGGGACGTGGCGATGGTCGAGGGAGACGCGTTTCTGAGGACACTGAAGTGAGCAGCAGCAGGGCGTGGTCACCGGTGCCGGAGTGGCGGCGGCGAGAGAGCCCAGCGTGCACGTGTAGGCATCAATAAATCACGCCATCACATATACTCACCAGCAGGGCGTGGGCGCCGGCCGGTGCTGGAGTGACCGGCGGCAAGGGGGGTTTGCGGGCGGCAAGATCATCATGACACGCGAAGGATGGGACGTAGCGATGGCGGAGGGAGACGCGTCGGGGAGGACACTGAAGTGACCGGAGTGCGTGTGTAGGCATCAATAAATCACGCCATCACATATACTGATTAACTATTAACTGGGACTATGAAACTACAATCATAATGCTGAAATATTTAGTAGAGCCCGATACATACTTATACTCGTAGTACCAGCATGGGATGACGAATCTCGGGGTTCCTGAGCATCAGGTGCTGCAATATTCTCTGCATAAGATGCAAAGGAATTAACGTGTTATAAATATGTGTATTTTGATAGTAAACACATTTATAGTTATACCAGGTGCTTGTTGCCCATCAAGATTACTTGTAGACGACATGACGGTTTGGTGTCTTGTTCCTAAAGTAAGAGTATATATAGTAAGTAACAGTGATAACGTCAGATTACATGAGGATGTGTATTTTAGATCGGGCGTTGTGGTTGCTATGAACTAAAAATGTTTGTTTTGAATAGAGGAATTAGAAATGAAGGAGTAGGAAAAAAACCGTACAATCCGAGAAAGAAAAACAAGAAAAACGTGTATAAACCGTGGGAACTGAAAATCTTAGGAATACAAGTTTGGAACACAGTAATGAGAGTACAACATTGGGAGTGGTTGATAAGATAACCCTGGCATCATTTACTTCTAAATCAAGAAATTACATAGTACATGAAGTTTTTAATAGTTATCTTTCTTGACATGGAAATGTACTAGAAATACACTACCATAAACTGTCGGAGCGACATTTATTTCGGGGCAGAGGTGTAGTGTATTTTATATATGAAAACAAGTAGAATGCAATCAGATGCTAGGGTAAAATAAAAAGATGAATCGACTGTAGGATGTAGATCTGCCGATTGAGGATAGTTGATTGCACGATTGCACCATTAATCAGATTTTATATTAGACATTCATGAAACATAAGAGCATATAAGGAGTTGGGATGACAACTAGGAATGAACTGGCTGCAGCTGTTGGGACGACAACTAAAGCGATAAGGAGGGAGTAGCTCTATAAAAAACGGCATGGATCGTGTACAACTTATGTAGCTCAAAACTGGAGTCCGGAATCTCGCAGGGCGGGGTCAGCGACGAAGAGGTTCAATAGAGCCTGTCAAACTTGGTCGCTCGACGTTGAACCCACGGTCACCACCACCACTCACACAGGAATTTCTTAGCAATGCAAGTTTGGAACACAACACTAAGAGGAGAACATGTGTGCCGGGAATGGAAGCCACTGCGGGATTACAGGGAGACGCACATTTATATTTGTCATGGCTAGCTACAAATGGGCGGGACTGGAATTTTGGGCGCACCGAGTGAAGTTTCAATTGTGAAAATCTCAATTGTGCGCGCCAAGAAGAAAGAAAATTTTTTTGAGGGCATGCAGAATTTAGCGTTGTGCCCCTCTGCACGCATGCAATCGTGATTAAATTCATGTAATGTCGCGACGATTCCTGCACATGGTTTTACTCTTCACCTATACGTCTACCTAGAGCTAGAGGGGTGGACCTCTTTGGACTGCTGCCTCTCCGTGGGACCGTTACCTGCCATTCATCTTTGTTTTCATGGAGATGTAAAAGCAGTCATGTGGTAGTGGGACATTCTAAAAAAAATACGAACAAAAATATGAATCGCCAAATGTATCATTGTGCTAATGCAAACGACATGCAAATACAGAACACCCAAGTCCACGAAAGGAGGATAGCAAATCCATGGTCTAGTAAAAGGTAAACAATCAACATTTTATAAATGACATTCATTGCAATGAAATGATAACATATACAGAGTATATACTACTACAAAAAAAACATTTTCCCCTATGATGTCTAATCTTCATGCCGTCGATCCAAAGCTGCCTGGGATACGAGTATCACAGGTACATACGATATATATATCAACAATGTCATCGGATATTAGTTACAACGGATAAAGTGCTTTTCATGCACCTATTGCATCAGGCGATGGACTAGTTAGCAATTTAGATGACGTAATTTCCTAATCAAGTTAATTATGCATCATGTCTGTTGTTAGTTCTATTATTTGTAAGGATAATTTACAGGATTTCATTCATTCAGCCACATGAAATATAGACGGTGCCATGTTACAAACATATATGAGATGTTTTCGATAAAAGATGTTTTTCGATACTGCATATATAGAACACATTGTTCATGAACATAGAGACATATTTCATTAACAAACAGGTAATAGGAAAACACGTAGTAGACAACAAGAACAAGATAAACTACACCTAATACTACTCTACTCAGAGATCACGAAATAGATAAACTACTCCTAATACTACTCTACTGGGAGAAAACCACGTCCTCCTCCTCCGCCGCCGCCGCCTCCTCCGCCTCCGCCGCCGGTGCCGCATCCTCCTCCTCCTCCTCCGCCGCTGCCGCTGCTGCTGCCGCCTTCGCCTCCGCTGCCGCTACCGCCTCCTCCTGCTCCTCCCCCGCCGCTGCCGCTGCGTCCATAGCCGTGTCCACCTCCGCCTCAAGAGACGCCTCCTGCTCCGCCTCCTCCACTGCCACCGCTGCCCAAGCCACCTCATACTGCTCAACCTCCGTCACAGTCCGAAGCTTCCCGGCGACGCGGTGCAGAATCTTTAGGAGGCCCTCTATCCCAGCAACCTCCACGATCGTCTCGTGGAGGGCGTCGAGACGGCCAGCCACAATCATCAACCAGAAGCAGTAGTGGCCCGTGGTGTCCATGCTCATGTGGAGGGGAAGGGTCCCAAGACCCAGACGATGACACGAGCGATCTGTGTCAGAAAAAACCTTCCGCGCCACTGCGTTGAGCGCTAGTGCACTATCAGCGGCGATGGACTTGGCGTCGGTGGCCACCTTAAGGCGCCGATCGAGTTCGTCGATGCGGTCGGTGAGGAGTCTGAGAGTCTGCTCAACCCAACCGGGATGAGGTAGTGCAGGCGCCGCGGGTGGAGATGCGGGCGCTGCCATCAGTTCCACCGGCATTGCCGGCGAAGATGGAAACGAAGAAGGAGGTACGGAGGACGTCGATGGCCTAGAGTGCTTCGGCGCGGGGCTACCCATTTGTGTGGCGACGGAGGTGCAGAGAAAGAGCGAGAGGTGGTCGTCGGTGGCAGGGGGAGAAGTTTAGAGGCTAGGATCTAAGGAGTGGTGCGGCGGAGAAGCAAAAGGACGGTGAGCCTTTATAGCGGGTCGTCGTCTAAGCTGGCGTGTCGAGATGATCGGACGCTAGAGGAAACCGCGCTTAATTATGAACCGGTCGGTGGCCCCGGTTTCCTCGAAACCGCGGTTTGCATCTTCTCGGTCCCAATGGCTCGACGCGTCCCATCGGCTTCAGTGGCAGTTTTTTAGGAGTAAATTTACACGAGGAGAAAAAACAATTTTTTTGTTATATAAAAAAAATCCTTCCGTACACGCCTAAGCCAACTTCATGACCCCGCGTCCGTGTCAGTAGACGCCTTGCAGCGAACATGGGCCTAGTCCTGCACGCATTACTTTCATTCAGATTTGTAACTGCAACTGTGCGCCATTCCTTATAATGTCGGTGCACCGACCTCAACTTTCCGTGGTGGGACTAATCCTTCGCACCTGTTCCATATGTTCTTTTCTTCTCTATCTGTTGTCTAATACTATTTTTGTTCTATGTTCAACATGCATGTGCGACCTCGATCCACGATCATGTTTCATGATGTTATACGTGTGTCTTCTCTTTTTGTTGAAAGATCGTCATGTACTGTTTGAGGTATATATATATATATATATATATATATATATATATATATATATATATATATATATATATATATATATATATATATATATGTGCATGCATTTTAATGTTGTTAAACATGACCGAGGTGTTTTAATTCTAGCTATGTCTTACATGCACGGACCACAAACATGATCAACCAATTACACTATGTAAGAAACCCAAATAGGAGACAACGATGGGCGATAGATCGGATGTCCATCGATCACAAAGTGATGCGTGACACGCTTAAAGTCATTGTTTGTCTCCTTTAGCTTTGCAATTACAAATCGAGACGAGCTTCAAACCCTAAGATCTTTTGTTTTTGTCCAATTTGCTCGGTTCCCTTGTGACAGATTAACACATCACTAAACTTAGAGCACATTCACTTGATTGAAATCCAGAAATTCTAACACATCAGTATTCATTGACACGAATGAACACATATATATTACAAAACACAAGAAATATGTACAAGAACAAAATTGAAGCTAAACATGTACAAGAACTCCTAAAACTACAAAAGAAATATGTACAAGAACTCCTAAAACTACTCTGCCGGCCCCGCCTCCTCCGCCCTCTCCCCCAACTCTCTCAAACCACGACAAGCGGTCCTCCTCCTCCTCGTCGTTGTCGTTGTTGTCGTGGTGGTGGTGGTCGTCGTCGTCATCGTCATCGTCATCATCGTCATCGTCGTCATCATCATCATCGTCATCATCGTCGTCGTCCTCCTCCTCCTCCTCCTCGTCCTCCTCCTCCTCCGGCGATGATACAGCAGGAGAGTGGGCCGGCTGCTCCGGCTGAGCCGATTGCTCCGGCTGCACCGATGGCTCCGGTTGCACCGGCGGTGGAACCCTGCCGCGACGGAAGTTCCTCTCTGTCACTTCCACAAGGGCACTACGGCCCTCGGTGCCGAGCTCCTGGGCCATCGTCCCGGACAAGATGTCCAGGCGATCGACCACACCTGTTTGGGCGTGGAGGTAGTGGCCGGTGATATCCATTCCCTAAAACTCGGGAAGGGTACCAAGACACAAGGCGTCCAAGGCCCGAGACGTACTGTTGTACGCCTCTCGCGCCATAATGAGGCCTGGTCGTCGTTCACCCTATCGGGGGAGCTGCAGCATATCCGCTTGCAGGGTGGCTGCCTCGGCGGGCTAGGAGGCGGAAGGTTGGCCATGGCTGTGGTAGTTCGTTGGCGCCAGGCCAGGAGGTGGAACGATGGAAGAAGAAGAAAGGAGTGCAAAAGTTCTGCGCTTGTACATAACCAACGATGCGCCTTATATATGGTCTTTCCAGAGTAGACGAGGGAGCGGTTCGTTTCCCACGCATTGAACTCTTTGCAGACCTCATGCGGCACAATTAAACAACTGTGGAAGACGATCTTCAGAGATCCTTGCATCTCTCTTGTATCCATGTGGAACGTCGCGCACGCGTCCCTGCACTACAGCTTCTTAACTTCTCCGCAGACCTCGTGCAGTGTGTCAGTTACTTGGCGCAATGGAAAGACCAGCGGCGAGATCTCTGGCGAGCCCCGCTACGGCGACGCCGCGCGCGCACCCTTGGCTCGAGGAGGAATAAAGGGTCTATGATGTTGGTTTTCTTGTTTTGTGATGTTTTTTTTCTTGTTTTGTAGTACTCCATCCGTCCCACAAAGATAGATGTTTTAGCATTTTTTAGACATAATAGTGGAATGTGTAAATGACGCATGTACCCTCAACAATTTTATAACACCATCAATTTAACATGATCGTGGATCGAGGTCTTGCACATGCATGTTACACATAGAACACAAATACAGAGTACATAGTTCATTAGACAACAGATAGAGAAGAAAATAACATATGGAATAGACGAACAACATTGAGTTAAATAACATAGAACATTACAAAACAAGAGAAATGTCATCATGAAACAAGAAAATAAACATCACAAATCCTCATCAACAGGTGATCAATCATGCATGAAACATGATGGAGACCTCACTGGCTCTCTTTCAAAAGCATGCATGCATGTCCGGCCATCATACATGATCACGACAAAGCATTAATGCTCGAATAGTCGGACGTGTGGCGTACACGTGTTAATTTTCTCTTATGTCGATAGGACGCGTCGAGCCGTTGGGACCGAGAGGATGCAAAACGCAGTTTGGAGTAAACCGGGGCCACCGACCAGTTCATAAGCGCGGTTTCCTCTAGCGTCCGATCATCTCCACACGCCCGTTTAGACGTGTGTTTTCTCTTTTTGTTGAAAGATCGTCTTGTTTGAGGTATGCATGTTAATTTTGTCAAACATGACTGGGGTCTTTTCTATGTCCAACTTGCATGCACCCCAAACATGTTCAACCCATTAATACGTGTTTAATTTCTCGTTTTGATGATGGATATCGTCAGAGTATGAGGCCTTGTCGATGTATTCTATGCCCCAAACATGCATGATCAAGGAGCCTACAACTCTAGACGATATCCAACATCAAAAAGAGGAATTAGTACAACCCTAGCTAGCTCCGTTCCTCTCTTCTCTTTCGCGTTTTCTGCCCCGCTCGCGTGCCATCGACCTCACCTTGGAACTCCAATGATAGCTTGCCAACTAGGCAAGGATCGATCGGGAGTACTTTAGCAAATTTGTTCACAAATTGCTTGCACACCTTCTCAACCTTTTGTTTCGGTGTTTCCTCAACCAGTTGGGCGGTATTTTGCAGTTTCCAGACGACCGCGGGTGAAGCTGCCGAGACCCGCCCCTACTCCACCGTCGACAAGCCGGATGAAGCCACTACAGGCCCCGACTACTATAAGGGAAAGGTGTGTTATCGCGCCTTAAGCATGCTCACCAAGTTTCAAGCCATGCCATGCCTTGTAGCGTCTTTGTTGCTAGTTTCCCCGATGATAGTTCATACCTATGTCTCTAGGTCATGGATTTAATTCATTTTATACATCTAATAATTCTTGACCGTAGTTAGGGGATAGTTTACCTATCTCCCTGCGAACACTCCGGATTGAAAAGATTTGAAAACTATCAACGAGTCATGACCGATCGAGATAGCTGAGTTTTGGTTGCCGCCTATGAGAAAGCCGCGATTCACTATCGAGCTCCTAGTTTCCAGCCGTTTTTCTCCTTCCCTAGTGCTGGTTCATGATACTCAAGGCACAAGAAAGCTTTTGGAGGAGAAACTAAGTCATTTGAGCTAGAGATAAGGGAGTTCTACCCTGCCGGAGTTGTGGCCACCACCGCCGCCATCGCACCGCCGTTTCCAGCCGTCGGCAAGCCCCGGGGGCAACACCGACGTGCTCCGCGTGGTGAAAAACCCCCAAGCGGCAAGATTGGCGAAGCTTGGCGCACTGGAAAGGCCAGCGGCGAGATCTCTGGCGAGCGCCGCCACGGCATCGCCGTGTGCGCGCCGTTGGCGTCAGGAGGAAGAAAGGGTCTGTGATGTTGGTTTTCTTATTTTGTGATGTTGTTTTTCTTGTTTTGTAGTATTGTTTTATGTTAATGAACTCAATGCCATTGTTCCTCTATTCCATCTATTATTTTGTTTTCTGTCTGTTATTTAATGAACTATCTATTCTATTTATTTGTATTATCTGTTAATGAACGATCGTTGCGTACGTGCGTTTTTTTGTTGTCAAAGTTGGATTCGATACGATCACCCATGTTTTTGTATACTGGATCTAGATCCATGCTAGTTGATTTTTCATTGGATGTACTGGACGATCAAAATGTTTTGTTTCGTAGGTTGGATTGGACCATCCATGTTGATATTTCATATGATAATATTTATTTATAAATTAATTCTTTATTTTACTAATGTATATTAATAATATACAAATAATAAATATGACAATCGTTTTTTAACAAAAAGAGAAAATACTTGTATAACACCATTAATTTAACATGATCGTGGATCGAGGTCTTGCACATGCATGTTACAGATAGAACACAAATACGGAGTACGTGATTCAGTAGACAATGGACAGAGAAAAAAATGACATATGGAATAGACGAACAACATTGAGTTCAGTAACATAGAACATTACAAAACAAGAGAAATGTCATCATGAAACAAGAAAATCAACATCACAAATCCTCATCGACAAGTGATCAATCATGCATGAAACATGATGGAGACCTCGCTGGCTCTGTTTCAAAAGCATGCATGCATGTCCGGCCATCATACATGATCACGACAAAGCATTAATGCTCGGATAGTCGGACGTGCGGTGTACACGTGTTAATTTTCTTTTATGCCGATAGGACGCATCGAGCCGTTGGGACCGAGAGGATGCAAATCGCGGTTTTGAGTAAACCGGGGCCACCGACCAGTTCATAAGCGCGGTTCCCTCTAGCGTCCGATCATCTTCACATGCCGGCTTATATGTGTGTTTTCTCTTATTGTTGAAAGATCGTCTTGTTTGAGGTATGCATGTTAATTTTGTCAAACGTGATTGAGGTCTTTTCTATGTCTAACTTGCATGCACCCCAAACATTTTCAACCAATTAATACATGTTTAATTTCTCGTTTTGATGATGGATATCGTCAGAGTATGAGGCCTTGCCGATGTATGCTACGCCCCAAACATGCATGATCAAGGAGCCTACAACTCTAGACGACATCCAACTTCAAAAAGAGGAATTAGTACACATCAAAAAAGAGGAATTAGTACAACTCTAGCTAGCTTAGTTCCTCTCTTCTCCTTCACGTTTTCTGCCCCGCTCGCGCACTGCCGACCTCACCTTGGAACTCCAATGATAGCTTGCCAACTAGGCAAGGATCGATCGGGAGTCCTTTAGCAAAGTATTTCACAACTTGCTTGCGCACCTTGTCAATCTTTTGTTTCGGTGTTTCCTCAACCGGTTGGGTGGTATTTCGCGGTTTCCCAACGACCGCGGGTGAAGCTGCCGAGACCCGCCCCTACTCCACCGTCGACAAGCCGGAGGAAGCCTCTACAGGCCCCGAATTCTATAAGGGAAAGGTGTGTTATCGCGCCTTAAGCATGCTCACCAAGTTTCAAGCCATGAAATTCCTTGTAGCGTCTTTATAGCCAGTTTCCCTAATGATAGTTCATACCTATGCCTCTAGGTCATGGATTTAATTCATTTTATACATCAAATAATTCTTGACCAGAGTTAGGGGATAGTTTACCTATCTCCCTGCGAACACTACGAATCGAAAAGATTTAAAAACCATCGACGAGTCAAGACCGATCAAGATAGCCGAGTTTTGGTCGCCGCTTGTGAGAAAGCCGCAATTCACCATCGAGCTCCTTGTTTCCAGCCATTTTTCTCCTTTCCTAGTCCTGGTTCATGATCCTCAAGGCACAAGAAAGCTTTTGGAGGAGAATCCATGTCATTTGAGCTAGAGATAAGGGAGTTCAAACCTACTAAAGCTGTGGCCACCGCCACCACCATCGCACCGCCGTTTCCAGCCGTCGGCAAGCCCTGGGGGCAACACAGACGTGCTCTGCGTGTGAAAAACCCCCAAGCGGCAAGATTGGCAAAGCTTGGCACACTGGAAAGGCCAGCGGCGAGATCTCCGGCGAGCCCCGATACAGCGGTGCCGCGCGCGCACCCTCGGTGCGAGGAGGAAGGAAGGGTCTGTGATGTTGGTTTTCTTGTTTGGTGATGTTGTTTTTCTTGTTTTGTAGTATTGTTTTATGTTAATGAACTCAATGTCATTGTTCCTCTGTTCCATCTGTTATTTTGTTTTCTGTCTGTTATTTAATGAACTATCGGTTCTATATATTTGTATTCTCTGTTAATGAATGAACGGCGCGTGCGTGCGTTTTTTTGTTTTCAAAGGTTGATTCGATAGGATCATCCATGTTTTTGTATACTGGATCTCGATCCATCCTAGTTGATGTTTCATTGGATGTACTAGACGATCAAAAAGTTTTTGTTTCGTAAGTTGGATTGGACCATCCATGTTGATATTTCATATGATAATATTTATTTATATATTAATTCATTATTTAACTAATGTATATTAATAATATACAAATAATAAATATGACGGTCGTTTTTTCAACAAAAAGAGAAAATACTTGTATAACACCATCAATTTAACATGATCGTGGATCGAGGTCTTGCACGTGCATGTTACACATAGAACACAAATATGAAGTACGTAGTTCATTAGACAACGAACAGAGAAGAAAATAACATATGGAATAGATGAACAACATTGAGTTCAGTATCATAGAACATTACAAAACAAGAGAAATGTCATCATGAAACAAGAAAATCAACATCACAAATCCTCATCAACAAGTGATCAATCATGCATGAAACATGACGGAGACCTCGCTGGCTCTCTTTCAAAAGCATGCATGCATGTCCGGCCATCATACATGATCACGACAAAGCATTTAATGCTCGGATAGTCTGACGTGTGGCGTACACGTGTTAATTTTCTCTTATGCCGATGGGACGCGTCGAGCCGCTGGGACCGAGAGGATGCAAACCGCGGTTTGGAGTAAACCGGGGCCACCGACCAGTTCATAAGCGCGGTTTGCTATAGCGTCCGATCATCTCCACATGACCGCTTATACGTGTGTTTTCTCTTTTTTGTTGAAAGATCGTCTTATTTGAGATATGCATGTTAATTTTGTCAAACGCGACTGAGGTCTTTTCTATGTCTAAATTGCATGCACCCCAAACATGTTCAACCAATTCATACGTGTTTATTTCTCGTTTTGATGATGGATATCGTTGGAGTATGAGGCCTTGCCGATGTATGCTACGCCCAAAACATGCATGATCAAAGAGCCTACAACTGTAGACGATACCCAACTTCAAAAAGGGGAATTAGTACACATCAAAAAGAGGAATTAGTACAACTCTAGCTAGCTCGGTTCCTCTCTTCTCCTTCACGTTTTCTGCCCCGCTCGCGCTCCGCCGACCTCACCTTTGAACTACAATGATAGCTTGCCAACTTGGCAAGGATCGATTGGGAGTCCTTTAGCAAAGTTGTTCACTACTTGCTTGCACACCTTCTCAACCTTTTGTTTCGATGTTTCCTCAACCGGTTGGGCGGTATTTTGCAGTTTCTCGACGACTGCGGGTGAAGCTGCCGAGACCCGCCCCTACTCCACCGTCGACAAGCCGAAGGTAGCCTCTACAAGCCCCGACTTCTATAAGGGAAAGGTGTGTTATCGCGCCTTAAGCATTCTCACGAAGTTTCAAGCCATGCCATGCCTTGTAGCGTCTTTATTGCCAGTTTCCCCGATGATAGTTCATACCTATGTCTCTTGGTCATGGATTTAATTCATTTTATACATCTAATAATTATTGACCATAGTTAGGGGATAGTTTACCTATGTCCCTGCGAACACTCCGGATCGAAAAGATTTGAAAACCATCGACGAGTGATGACCGATCGAGATGGCCGAGTTTTGCTCGCTGCCTATGAGAAAGCCGCGATTCACCGTCGAGCTCCTAGTTTCCAGCCGTTTTTCTCATTAATTTCCTAGTCCTGGTTCATGATCCTCAAGGCACAAGAGAGCTTTTGGAGAAGAAACCAAGTCGTTTGAGCTAGAGATAAGGGAGTTCTAACCTGCCGGAGCTGTGGCCACCACCGTCGCCATCGCACCTCCGTTTCCAGCCACCAGCAAGCCCCGGGGGCAACACCGACGTGCTCCGTGTGGTGAAAAACCCCCAAGTGGCAAGATTGGCGAAGCTTGGCGCACTGGAAAGGCCAGCAGCAAGATCTCCGGCGAGCACCACCACGGCAGCGCCGCGCGCGCGCCCTCGGCGCGAGGAGGAAGAAAGGGTCTGTGGTGTTGGTTTTCTTATTTCGTGATGTTGTTTTTCTTGTTTTGTAGTATTGTTTTATGTTAATGAACTCAATGTCATTGTTCCTCTTTTCCATCTGTTATTTTGTTTTCTATCTGTTATTTAATGAACTATCGGTTCTACATATTTGTATTATCTGTTAATGAACGACTGTTGCGTACGTGCATTTTTTTGTTGTCAAAGTTGGATTCGATAGGATCATCCATGTTTTTGTATACTGGATCTCAATCCATGCTAGTTGATGATTCATTGGATGTACTGGACGATCAAAAAGTTTTTGTTTTGTAGGTTGGATTGGACCATCCATGTTGATATTTCATATGATAATATTTATTTATATATTAATTCTTTATTTTACTAATGTATATTAATTAATAATATACAAATATGTGGGGACTGGGTCCACACATCCGAGGATCTTATTGGGTGGTGCCGTGCGATGCAGCACCTAACAGCACACACGAAAAGAGTACCAAAATATTCAGAGTTTACAAAATAGTGTACATCAGAAGTACACACACAGCGAATTACATACTCATATTCTGACCTATCTAAGAATAAGAGAAAACGTCCATGCCCTAGAACGCTTCTCCCTAGCAACATGGCGATCATTTAGCAGCGGCGTGGTTCACATGAGATTTATCTCGATAACTCGAGTCTCATGTACAACCTGAATATCAGAAATAAAACTAATACCTGCAAAAATCGTTAAAGCGCAAACGTGAGCATAAGGCTCAGCAGGACTTAACCGTCTCACTAGACATATGAAGGGGTAAGTACTAAGCATGGGTAAAGAATAGCATAAAGGACTGGCCTACAAGTGGATCCTTATATTCATGTTTTAAGTAGCAAATGACATTCTTCAGGCACGACACATCATAGACTCCACAATCAAACAAGAAATGCTTTGCCGATGATATGACATGCCCAAAGCACATAATGCTATTACGGCTAGAGTATGGGGAAACTGTAAACTTTTAATTGTACTATCTCTAAGCCAAACAAGGTTGTTCAAGCAATTTGTAAACCAATATATCATATTCGTCTGACTTCTTTAGTATTTACTACGTCACAACTCAGTGAACAAGTGGTACTCTATTACCGCGAGGGACGGTGATTGCAATCAGGACATACCCGGAATACATGACACATACGCCCGCTCGAAAGTACCTTTCACTGTACTCCACTCCCACGTCGTATGTGGCCACCTTTCACCCGTCATCTCGATGTTGAACTAGTTCTACCGTCCCAAAAGTAAGGTCCCTACCAGAGCACGTCGAAGTTGCTCCTTAGAGGTTCCACCTTACGATCATCTTCCCCCGAAGGACGGCAGTATAAGTTTCGACACGAGGGTGCCCGAGCTACATCAGTTTAATGGACCCCATTAATCCTTTATGTAACCGGTACTATTCAAACTTTTTCAACAGGGCCACACATGAGACGGTCCTTAACCGACACAGACGGGGCTACAACCAACCTCCACATTTGCCTTACCCTTACCGGCCCAGGCCCAAATGTGGTTGCAAGCATTGTCCCCCTCATCCGGGACCAGACAACCTTGCGCATCCCGTCCTACAGGAACATCCCTTTCCAGATCTCCAATTATTAAGAGTGAACATTTTGGTAACATCTCACGAGTAGGTTTCCCTTACTCGACTTCTCTCGCAAGTAGAATTCCACTACTTTACTTGTGATCAATAAAATGTGATCCTCTCGCGAGTAGATTCCAACTACTCGACTTCTATTGGATTTCCTATAAATTAGCAAAGCAGTTACTACAGGTCAAACTGTAAACCATTGCAACCAATCCTTGGGATTTGTGGTCATGCAAGTGGAGTATCAATCACCCTATATGTAATGCACATATCAAACTTAAGACGTAATGTGAGAAATACTGCAAAACTCTGTAAAGCTTTTAAATGCAAACTGGGGCTTGCCTTGTTTGCGACTCTATAACCAAGTTAGTTGTTATGGCTTGATCTTCAGGAACAGGTCCTCTTCGACTCCTTTCCGTCACGGTGTCTATCGCAATGAATATGCATATAACACAAAATATACTTTAATAACTTAACTAATGAATATGCACACCTTATGCAATGTTATACACATAAAGGAAGTGTGTTTTTAATTCAAGAATGAATAAGGTATATTGTTGGGTATGAAATTGGATTTGGGTAGGTTAATTTGATATGTCTTCATATTATAAGAATGTACATAAGAAATTTCTATATAGTCATGGATATAAGGAAACTATACACAATAAATTCCTATGTAGATGAGTTCTATTGGCTCTGATAATTTAACTCTGGTATACAGATGTGATGAAGAAATTCTCATAAAAATTTCAGAGAATTTGATGGGAGAAATGATCTACAATATTCTATCAAGCTCTCACCATTTAGGAATTCGCAGATAAAACCTGAGGTTTTATCATGTCCATAAATGGCACAGCTAGATAGTACTGATAAAAAATAATCTACCAAAATTGATTTCACAATTTTACAAGCTTCCTACAGGTAGATATTGAATTTACAAGTCCTTATGAATTTCTGGATTTAATTTGTTATTTTCTGGAATTATAATTAACCTAGGCAAAGACATTGAATTAAACCCTCTTATACAAATTTGTTATGCCTGAAACTTTTAGTGGAGCTTCTACATAACAAAATGATTGGTTGGGTAAATTTCCAGAATTATCTGAATAGAATTCAATTTTCTATATTTTCCACAATGTATTATACTAATTGATTTATAGAATATTCTCTAGGGCTTTTCATGAATATTGGGATGGACCAATGGAAAGTACAGATCCTAAGGAGAATTACAAAATTTGTTTCATCTAATTTGGAGCATCCTAGCCAAATTTATAGCATTCCAAAGTCTAGGAAATTTTCTGGAATTCTTTTTAAATGGAAAAGGATAACCCTTTAATACGCTTACACGTGGCCATTAAATTTTTCCACCCAGCCCATGCCACACCGGGGCCACAGAGTTAACCGCGTTGTCACATGGAATCCCGGTGCCACAGAAAATCCCGCGGGGGTGGTCATCTTCTTCCACCTGACTCCGGCGGCCTGGGACGGCGCCATGGCCGGAGATCGGCCGGCGACTCGCCGGAGCGCGCCAAGATAGCTTCCCCGAGGCTGTAACCTGCCACCCGGGGGTTTTTGACCCTCAGGAATTCAATGGTGGCCTCGGATTGCACTGAAACGCACCAGAAAAGTACCTACACTGGCGAGCGGTGGAAACCGACGATCGGCGACGGTGTTCTCGGTGTACAAGGCATGGGAAAGGCTGATTTTTGCTCTGGAAGCTTTGTGGTGCTTCTCTGATCATTGTCCAACATTCCAATCGGATTGAAATCGGCCGGAGGATGTGGGCGCCGTGGAGCAGACTCTAGGCGGCAGGGAGATTTTAAATCTCGGCTAGCCGGGGTGGGGCTATGGCTATCTAACGGCTCGGAAGGTGCGCACGCAAGTGTAGATGCTGGGGGGAAAGTGGAATTTTGAAGCTACTCACCATGGAGGAAGAGCTCCACGTTGGAACAGAGGTGGGTCGACGGCGTGCCGGAAAGAAAACCGCGAATTCACTCCGGGGGCTAGGTCCGGCGGCAGCTTCGGATCAGGGAAGTCGCGAGGGTATGGGCGCGCACCAAAACATAGCCTTTGCTCGAGCGGGGGCTTCTATGATTTGGGCGGTCGAGTGGAGCGCTGCGGGAGGATGAAGAAATGCCGAGCGCTCGGTTCCTTTTATACCCGACGACGAAGCAGGGCAGGTGGCGTCGGGGCTCGCCGTGGCGCACATGCACGCGGAGCCCATCGCGCTGGAGAGCTGCTTGCGCCTCCTCTGGCGCGCGCGCGTGCAGCCGCTCGAGCAGAGGCGCTGCTGCAGAAGCAAAACGGAATACCTCTGCCTAGTGGGCCCCACTGCTGTC
The DNA here is from genome assembly GCA_036927565.1 of Tuctoria greenei. Taxonomy (NCBI): domain Eukaryota; kingdom Viridiplantae; phylum Streptophyta; class Magnoliopsida; order Poales; family Poaceae; genus Tuctoria; species Tuctoria greenei. The sequence goes on from JAYESD010000008.1 coordinate 107,374,132, forward strand.
CTTATCCCCTTACCTTTAATTCTTTTTGTTACCCAAGCCTACATGTGATAAGGACTCTAAATTCAAAAGAGAATTGGTCCTATTATATTTAAATGGTTTGACAAGTTTGAATATTTGAATTGGCCAATTTGAAATTTGAATTAGATTCAAATTTTTATTTATATGTTTTATGTATGTATTTTAATCTTCTCAATTATTGCCTTTTTCAGTGGCCATGGGTTTCCAATAATGTGCTCAATAATTGGTCCCCTGCAGATTTGAAATTGAACACTTAATTTGAATATATTTCTATTCCACATATACCATGTTTGGTTTTCTGCAAATTTGAATTAGATTCAAATTAAATTTTTATAATTTATTTGCATGTCATTTAATTCTTTCCCCCAATATTAATGTATATAATGTCCTATGCTTTTAATTGATTACCCTGATCAAATGAAGAATATGTTTTTGTACCTTGACCATTGATTTGAATATTTTGTACATTTCCATATATACTTTTATTCATACTTGTTTGTTTTATTTCTTTTGATTTTTCCCTGGTGAGCAAAGCACAATATTTCAGGTGTTTAAATTTAAAATTCAATACCTTTGGAAATTTGAGCTTAGTTGAATTCAAAAGGAATTCTAGGTTTTAACTAGAGCTTCACATTAACATTTTTACTCATGTCCATATGAAATTATTGGCTCTCATATGACCTTAGTCTTCAAGGTACATGTTTAAAACTATTATTTCATGTGCCACACATTGGAGACAAAAGCTTAAAAAAATTTGGGATTTTACATTCCTCCGCCCTTAAAAGAATCTCGTCTCGACATTACAAAAGAAGAGGAAATGTCGGGGTGTATCATCATTGATACAACGATAGCAACTACGGATAGTTGGAGCGAAGATAGTCTTCACTCTCCCATGTAGCTTCTTAAACGGTGTGGTTCTTCCATAACACTTTATAGAACCACAACGTTAGGTTTCTTGCCTCTCTCGTCTTCTCATCAATGATCCGGATCGATTGTTCAACATAGGTCATATCTGGCTTCAGTTCTTCCATGTCCTCAGATATGACTTCCGTTGGAGTTTTAAGACACCTCCTTAACTGAGACACGTGGAATACATTGTGTACTCCGGACAAGGACGCGGTTAGCTCTAGCCGATAGGTTACAGGTCCACATCTTTCCGTGATGGGACATGGCCCGATAAATCCTGTAGCTAACTTTCCTTTTACTCCAAAGCGATGAATTCCTTTCATCGAAGAGACACGAAGGTACACATGGTCTCCGATGTTAAAGCTCAAGGGACGACGTCGCTTGTCGGCATAACTCTTCTGCCAAGACTGAGCTGCTCTGAGATTTGCCTGAATTAGCTTAACTCGTTCTTCAGCTTCATCAGTGAGACCCACTCCGAAGATCACTCTTTCTCCAGACTCACACCAATTGAGTGGTGTGCGGCACTTCCAACCATAGAGAGCTTCAAAAGGTGCCATTTTGATACTGGACTAATAACCATTGTTGTATGAGAACTCTGCCAACGGGAAATGATCATCCCAGTTCTTTCCGTGATCTATGGCACATGCCCTTAGCATATCTTCAAGGATCTGGTTCACCCTTTCAGTTTGTACATCAGTTTGAGGGTGGTATGTCGAGGTTTGGATTAACTTAGTTCGCATTGCTACGTGTAGCTGCTCCCAGAAACGAGCAACAAACAACGATCCTCTGTCAGATACGATGGTGCGGGGAACTCCGTGTAAGCACATGATCCGTGACATATATAGCTCAACATACTTCTTTGCTTTATATGTCGTGTTCACTGGAATAAAGTGTGCTGACTTGGTTAATCGGTCTACGATTACCCAAATAGAATCGTCCTTGTGGAGCGTGAGAGGCAATCCAACAATGAAGTCCATACTTTGATCCTCCCATTTCCATGCAGGGACACTAAAAGGTTGTAGTGGTCCCGCTTTCCTCATATAGTCATCCTTCACTCTTCTGCATGTATCACACTCGGATCCATATTTTGCAATCTCTCTCTTCATTCGTGTCCACCAGAATTTCGTTCTAAGATCTTGATACATCTTATTGCTTCCTGGATGGATTGAATACTTCGACAGGTGAGCTTCATCCAAGATCTTCTTTCTGAGTGTCATGTTCTGGGGTACTACTATACGATCGTTGAACCATAGAGTTCCTTGTTCATCTTCCAAGAAACATTTCACCTCTCCGTCTCTCATTCTCTTTCGAATGTGAGACATAGCCTTGTCTTTCTTCTGAGCTGCAATAATATCCTCTCGGATTGTAGGTATGAGAGCAAGATTATATAGAGCTCCGTAGGGAACCAACCGTAGACTTGGTTCTTCCTCTTCATCCAGAAAGATGGTTATGTTGTGAACATGAGATTTCTGACTCAAAGCATCGGCAACTACGTTTTCTTTGCCCGAATGGTAATGGATCTCAAGATCATAGTCCTTTATAAGCTCTAACCATCTTCTTTTCCTCATATTCAAATCCTTTTGAGTAAATATGTACTTGAGGCTCTTGTGGTCTTTGTAGAGATGCACTAGATTTCCCATTATGTCGTGTCTCCACATTTTCAATGCCATTACCACGGCAGCCAACTCCATGTCATGAGTCGGATAATGCTGCTCATGAATCCGGAGTTGTCTTGATCCATATGCGATTACATGTCCTTCATGCATCAATACGCATCCCAGACCAGTGCCTGATGCATCGCAATAAATATCAAACGGCTTTGTCATTTCTAGTTGAGCTAGAACTGGTGTCGTTGTGAGATGGTACTTCAATATCTGGAATGCCGCTTCACAGGCTTCACTCCAGACATACTTGTTTCATTTCTTCAGCAATTCTGTCATAGGCTTAGCCACTTTGGAGAAACTTGGAACAAATCTCCGGTAGTAGCCAGCTAAACCTAAGAAACTTCTGACTTCATGGACGGAGGTCGGAGATTTCCATTTAAGTACCTATACCACTTTGCTTGGATCCACAGCAATACCATCTGCTGAGATAACATGACCCAAAAATGGTACCTTGTTAATCCAAAATTCACATTTGCTAAATTTGGCATATAGCTTATGGTCTCTTAATTGTTGAAGCACGATATTTAGATGTTTGGCGTGTTCTTCCTCTGATTTGGAATAAACCAAGATGTCATCTATGAAGACCACCACGGACTTGTCCAACTCCGGCAAGAATACTGAATTCATTAGATACATGAAGTGAGCCGGTGCGTTGGTGAGACCAAAAGACATGACAAGATACTCATACAGCCCGTATCTTGTCGAGAATGTCGTCGTAGGTATATCTTCAGCCTGTATCTTGATCTGATGATAACCGGACCGAAGATCCATCTTCGAAAATACCTTAGCACTTACTAATTGATCGAATAAAATGTCAATCCGTGGAAGTGGATACTTGTTCTTTATAGTTACAACATTCAATGGACGATAGTCGACACATAGCCTTATTGTCCCGTCCTTCTTCTTCACGAATATCGCTGAGCATCCCCAAGGTGATGAGTTGGGACGTATGAATCCCTTCTCAAGTAACCCATTCAACTGTTCTTTTAGCTCCGCCAATTCCTTGGGTGCCATCTTGTAAGGTCTTCGAGATATGGGTGTGGTTCCTGGTATTAACTGAATCTTAAATTCCACATCTCGCTCAGGTGGTATGCCTGGCAGATCGTCAGGAAACACATCCGGGTAATCCCGAACAACTGGAATGTCCTCTAGCTTTGTGGCTTCCGTGTTATACACCACTAGAGGTTATGGTGTTACATTCTTCAGAACTAAAGTATGCTGCCCGTGCCTTTTAGAATTCAGTTGCACGGTACGAGCACTGATATGAAGATTGCTTCATGATGTGTCAACTAGGTCATTCCCAAAATAATGTCAATCTTCTGCCCGTCCAATATAATGAAGGTGGTAGGGTAGATCCTACCATCCAAACATAGAGGTGCTCGGGCTATAATCTGGTGGGCTGACATTTTTCCTCCAGGTGAATTTATTGTATATGGTGTTGATAGAGTTGTGGATGATAATTGACGCTTCAACACAAACTCCCTTGCTGATGAAATCATGTGTTGCTCCAGAATCAAACAACACAAATGTCGGTTGAGCATTTAAGCTGAACATACCCACTAATATGGGTTCTCCTACTGGAATATCCACGACAGCTATAAAGTTGAGGCTGCCGGCTTTCATCCTCTTCTGTTGCCTATGAGATTGAATATTTCTTGGAGGAGCAACTTCTAAACTGATGTCTTGTTTGGCTGCAGGACCTTCTAGAACTAACTGCTCTTTATCACCACCACTATGTACTGTCCTTTGCATTGCCTACAATGGAGTAACTTTTTGTGCCGCTCGTGACGGTGGTGCACAAGAACTCACTTGTTGCTGCATCTCTGGTGCTTCAATCCACTGCAATGGTGGTGACCAAATCTGCATCGGTGGTTGTATTGCAACTACCCGAACTTCCGGTTTGGCTGGTAAATGATATATCAGTCGATATTTTTGAGGAGTACCACTAATATTATCCGTTGATGTGATGCTCTTCCTCATCTCCGCCTGACAATGAAGAGAAGCATCTTCCTACCATATAGCGTTACTGACCAACTCGTTATAGTCTCCTTTGTTGAATAGGACCAATCTTTCATGAAGTTTGTCACTCAAGCCTCGGAAAAATAGGTCACCCCTCGAAGCTTCTGTACTCACATAGTCTGGTGCATATTGTGCCAACTGGTTGAATTCTCTGGGGTACTCAAGAGAACTCCTCCCCCCTTGAGTCAATTCTACAAACTCTTCAAGCTTCGACTTGATAAGCCCACTCGGAATATACTGAGCACAGAACGCATCACGGAATTCATTCCAATTCACGTGATGTCCTCCAATGGTCATGGCGAGATACTCTGCCCACCGTGCTCCAGCAGATCCATGAAGTTGCTGAACTGCAAAGTCCACCTTCTGATACTCATCACACTGGATCAAACCGAGTTTAGCTTCAATAACTCGGATCCAATGATGTGACTCCAACGGATCTGTTGCTTCTGTGAATACAGGTGGTTGAGTTGTCAGAAAATTCAAATAAGAACTTTCATTCAGATCTCGTTGTCGTGATGCTTGAATAAAGCCTTGTTGCACCAATGTCTGAAGCAGCTGGTTGTTCTCACGATGAGACATAACCATTTGTGTCATAACCTCCATCAATCGGGTCGACGGCGATTCTTGCGGTCGAGTCGAGTCATTTCCCCCGTGACTAGACTCTCTCGTTTCAGCGCCAGAACGAGTGCGAACCATACTGCAAGAATGACCAATTACGGTTACTCTCCAAGATTTAATGACCATCTATGCTTGAAAAACATTAACCGTATATGAATCATAAAACTTTGCAGCATATTCATACATGTTCAAACGACACTCTGATTCTAAACTTCTTTTAAACCTCTTAATGAGTTATTTTCAATGCTCTAGTTTCATAAACTGATCATACATACATCTTGACATGTTGCACAACTTTGGCAAGTTTTGAACATGCCTATCCATAAAAAAGTTTCCATTTCAATTGCATTGGCCAATCTTGGCATATGGAATAGACGAACAACATTGAGTTCAGTAACATAGAACATTACAAAACAAGAGAAATGTCATTATGAATTAAGAAAATCGACATCACAAATCCTCATCAACATGTGATCAATCATGCATGAAACATGATGGAGACCTCACTGGCTCTATTTCAAAAGCATGCATGCATGTCCGACCATCATACATGATCATGACAAAGCATTAATGCTCGGATAGTCATACGTGTGGCGTACACGTGTTAATTTTCTCTTATGCCGATGGGATGCGTCGAGCCGTTGGGACCAAGAGGATGCAAACCACGGTTTGGAGTAAACCGGGGCCACCGACCAGTTCATATTCCTTTAAGCTGGAGGACTCTATCCATTCGACCGTGGAGAACCAAACTGCAAAACAGGAAATCGATTGACGCAGATTAATCCAGTCCTGATGTTGTTTTTCTCTTCTTGCGTTTAATGTTTTTCTTTTCTTGTTTTGTGATGCAACGGCTGGAACCAGCCGGAAGTACTTATTACCGCTGGCTCTATGCTCCTACACGCGGTGTCATCATTACCAGAACTCCCATCGCCCTCGTCGAGTGCGCAGTTGCGATACCCGAGAAGATGCAAACAAGAGTTAATTTTCTCTTTTTGTTGAGAGATATATATAGTCATCCAATAATATATATATATATATATATATATTATTGTTTGAGGCTCGATGATCATGTTTGGGGCATATATATAGCATGTGAACATGTCATGAAAGGCGACCCTCGATCATGTACATGCCGATGTGAATTATATACGTTGGGCCCTTTGCGTGTGAAATTACTCCTAAAAAACTGCCACTGAAGCCGATGGGACGCGTCGAGCCGTTGGGACCGAAAGGATGCAAACCGCGGTTTCGAGGAAACTGGGGCCACTGACCGGTTCATAATTAATCGCAGTTTCCTCTAGCGTCCGATCATCTCCACACGCCCGCTATTAGATGACAAACCGCTATAAAGGCTCACTGTTCTCTTGCTTCTCCGCCGCACCGCTCCTTAGATCCTAGCCTCCAAACTTCTCCCCCCGACACCGTCGACCACCTATCACTCATTCTCTGCACCTCCGTCGCCACACAAATGGGTAGCCCCGCGCCGAAGCGCTCTAGGCCATCGACATCCTCTGAACCTACTTCTCCGTTTCCATCACCGTCGGCAATGCCGGTTGAACTGATGGTGGCGCCCACATCTCCTCAGCCCGACTGGTTACAGGAGACTATCCGCCTCTTTACCGCCCGCATCGACGATTTAACGCGCCGAACTAAAGATGTCAAAGACGACATGTCCTCCGCCGTTGAACATGCAAGAGCGCTGGACATAATGTCGCGGGATGTATTTAACAATACATCTCTCATCTGTCGCCGTCTGGGTCTTGGGAGGCTTCCCCAGCTCCCCAGCATGCACTCCGCCGGCTACTACTTGTTCGGGTTAAGCTTTGTGGCCGCTCGTCTCAACGCCCTCCACGAGACGATCGTGGAGGTTGTTGGGGTACAGGGCCGCTGGAAGATTCTGCACAGCGTCGCCTATAATCTCGGTGTGTAGACGGAAGAGGAGTCGCCGCCGCCGTTGGAGGCGGAGGCGGAGCCGCCGGAGGATGCGTCGGCCGCGGCGCGCGTGGCGGCGGAGGTGGACTAGGCCTCCGAGTAGAATAGGATTAGGAGTAGTTTTGTTCTTGTTTCAACGTGTTTTTCGTCCATGTTTTCTTTACTCTTGTTTGTAATATATGTGTTGGTAGTATGTTAATGTAATATGCCTTTTATATTCATGAATAATGTGTCTGATGTATTATCGAAAAATTCTCCTTTTATCGAAAAACATCTCCTTTAACGACGCCAAGTTTTAACCTCTAACCCACTTTGTGCGTGAATCGAAATACATCTCCAGTCGTGATGTTGTGTTTCTCTTGTTTTTTTTTGATATTTTTCTTTTCACGTTTTGTCATGTTGTTTTCTTGCAAAAATCTGAACAGTCGCCAGACTCGCGATGTTATTATTGCATGGACTGGAACAGGCCAGAAGTTACCCCTATACGCGGTGTCATCATTACAATGTCATGGCATCCCCTGCAGTACTGCAGGTGCAGTAGCAGGGGCTGACATGGGGGTCCTATGAGGTGTGGGGCCCACATGTCAGCCACTGCTACTGCACCTGCAGTACTGCAGGGGATGTGCGGTAGTTCCATGTTGTTTCGCTTTATAATATAGGAGTACTCCGGAGACTCCCAAGAAACCGCAACCTCCAAATACTAGTAGTACACCCTTTGTTTCTCTCGGGCAGATTTGTTTCTTCGCCGCTCGTCGCTCATTAATGGCAAACTTCTCCATCGACCCCCGTCGGTTTTGTCCGCGGCTGATGATCCCAGAAGATGGTGGTCCTCTGAGAAGGACCAGAAGCGTGTGCCACATATGTGGCAAAATCGCGAAGAAAAATGAGGAATATGCGGTTGCGGTCACAAATGAGGTACTAACTCCTGCCCATCTTAATGAATTTATGGACCAGATAGCAGTGTACATCCAAGATCAGGCAAGAATGCACGTAGTTACTTACGGTGCACATCCCCATGGGATTGGCATGTACTACAAGTTAAGAAATAAACTGGAGAGAGAAGCTTTGGTCCTAGCAAATCCCCACGTGGTTGGGAATCGGCAGATCAGATTTGAAAAACATGATGAGGCAAGTCTTAATATGCGTCGTGCTCAGTTTACTAGAAAGTGTTGGATTTTGCTACTTGGTTATCCTCTGGATCTAAAGGAGCGAAGGCTTATTGAACAAACCTGCTCCAGTTTTGGCCAGTTGCTTCATTGGGATGAAAATCATCCAAACTCGACTAGGGTCATTCTGCTGGTGATGGTGGATAATCCACTTGACATCCCTCGAAGCATTGTTCTCAGGAGAGGCAACGAAGTCGGCAGGGAAGGATGTTCATGGACTGTACCAATTTATGTCCTAGGTCTTGAGTTTGTGGACCACCTTCCGGGTGATGAGGAGGACCCCCCGCCTTTCAATGGCAACCCCCACCCTTACCACGGACCAGTCTTGCCTGGTCCTTATCCTGATGATCAAGGTCCTCCGCCTGCTGCCCCAGATGACTTGGGGCAGAATGATCCTGGCGACCAGAATAATGAAGCGTCAGATATGTTGTCCACAGCGCAGGTAGCATATAATATCCTAATCTTTCTCCTCATATATAGCGTGTTAACTATTTTTTTCGGCCCCAAATGATCTAGAAAAATTACTCCATATTTGATGATGCCATAAACTAATCGCTGCTGAAAACAATGACGGTGGTCCAAGCAAGGTTGTCGTGATGCAGGATGCATGGAGGTAGACCCAAGCAAGGTGGTGGTGTAGGACGATGCATGGAGCTAGCTGACGGACTGAAGGTGCTGCTTGAAGAGATGTGGTGCGGACTAGATGTGCCGATTAGTTTATTTTGTGTTTTTTGATTACGTAAGAGCTAGTACTGTCAAATAATTTGTTTGTTGCCTAGAATGGTACGTTGAACACTATTGTTTGGTTCGATGTTTATATCTAGTATTTAATCCTTGTTTATATCACTGTGTTGCTGGTTGAAGAGATTTTATGCGTATGCTTTATTTTAATCCTTTTTTATATCACTGTGTTTATATCTAGTAGTACTTAATTACGAACATGTATAGAAGTAGCAATTTATACAACTTTATTATTAGTGAAGCCAAAATTTATAGAACCTAGATTTTTTAAAGCACATGTGTCACTTCCGGAGGAATCCATTCCTTTAAACTAGCCCGTGAGTTTCCTTTGATGCAAACGGGGCTAAACAAAAGATGAGCGCGCATAGGGGAAACACAACAAGTGCAACATTCATCAGAGACGAGCATGCATATATAGCAGAAACACATCAACATGCCTTATACAAGTCTATTCTATATACTCCCTTTGTTCACATTTCATTGGCGTTGGGAGAACTAGGGGTAGCGCATCCAAAAGGGAATGGAGGGAATATAACCCATAGAGTACAACACGTTATGGCAGAACAGGTCATACTCGTGCTCAATCCTACATTTCTCAGTACAGAAGACGGTCCACTCGTACCACCCTCGCCGGCCGCAGCGGGCAGGCCCCTGGTTCCCCCCTGTTGGGCATCAGCAAACATCATCGTCAATGTCGGGCAGCGCAACCAGCGGCGGTCCCGGAGGAGGTTTACGCAGTTACTTCCAGCTCACGAAAACGTCGAGCCTCTGCATGGCTTGATTCTGACACCGGCAGCACTCCGTGTTGGTCCTCTTCATCGCGACGGACCCGATCGCATTGTCGCCGACGTGGGCCTCGCCTTCGACCTGTCGAATATACTCGAGGGCAGCTTGGTCCCCGCGGTCGGCGTTGTAGCGGAGCATGGCGAGGACGTAGGCCGCCACCTTGTGGCCGTTCGCGGCCGCCCGGGCAAGGAACTGGGTGCCCCGCTATGCCTGCGCGCGGCCGTAGTTGAAGACGAGGTCAAACCCGGTGACGTAGCACACATGAGGGTTGCCCACGTTGGCCAGGCGCACCACGAGGGCGTCGTATCTCCCGTTCCCGTGCCATTGGAACCACTTGCAGCTGCTCTCCCGCTCCAACGCCACACGCCTTCCCACAGCGGGATCACGGCATGCCGCGTGCATTGCCATGCAGGTGGCGCACAGACTAGAGAGGTCGTCCATGGGCTGGGTGGAGGTTGCGGCGACCCACCCCGCGATCAGGACCACAATATTGTGCGGCAAGGGGAACTCCATGGGCTTCGAAGGGAACCAATGAGGGCGCGCGTGATGGAGAGGAAGAGTACGCGCGGAGAAGGGGATGGTGTGTGTCGCGGAGTAGAGGATGGTGTGTCGTCTTACTACTCTTTATTAGTACGCGCGGAGAAGACGATGAGATGCCCAGTGATTTTTAGTACGCGCGGAGAAGGGGGATGGTGGTGTGTGGGAAGTTACTGCAGAGGATGTGAACGCGTGGTGTGTGTGTGGGGGGAGAGGATGGTGTGTGATGTGTGTCTTTAGTACGCGCCGAGAACACGATGAGACGCGCGCAGGCTACTGGAAAACGCAACAGGCCGGTAGCGACGACTTGAAAGAAAAGTGGAGACACTGAACTTCAAAGCGGTCTGTAAAGTAGTAGTACCACTGGAAAACGCAACAGGCCGGTAGCAAAGACTGGAAAGAAAAGTGGAGACAATGAACTCCAGAAAATAAAAGAAAGGACGACAAAAATGTTAGAAAAATATAGGAAGTACTCCTATATGTTAGAATAATATAGTTCTAAAAATATAGTTCTAACAAAAATGTTAGAACTTGTTCTAAAAACTTCATACTTTTGGGGATGGAGGGAGTACGTAGTGTACGATTCAAGGTATAACAGCGTGGAGACCCGAAATGTGAAACAGGAAATCTTTTCGCGAAACTGATGCAACCGGGTGCACAGAGTGATCGTGCGCGCCAGTAACCGAGGCGAGTAACACGCGCAGCACATGTGCGTCCTTTGAATTAAATTTTACGTGTCCCCTCCCCTGACCACTGCTACAATGCTACTCCCTCTGTCCCAGAGGGACAGTCGTTTTAGACCTTTGAGCTTGTCCCACAATGTTTGTCCTTCTAGACTAAGAATACATCATATTTTCTCTTTCTTCATTGACTGCATCGAGTAGAAAATCGACAACAGGTTTGATTTCCACAGGAAAAGTTGGCAACAACAATAAACTGACCTATTTTAATCAGGGTACATGTGTCATTAACTATCTCACTTAATCTGTCTTACAAATCCCAAAACGACGATCTCTGTGGGACAGAGGGGGTACTACCTCCGTCTCAGCTGAAGATTATTTCCAGAAATTTTTTTTTGTCCCAGCTCAACTTTACATTCACTGTATGGTCATGTTAGCTGTGTGCTCTGCACATTTTAAGTTATTGTCCTTTGTTGCTGTAGCAACTTGCTGGCATTGAATGGAAAGTGGGAGGATATGTATTGATGAAGGGTGTTAGGGTAATTTTATGTGTTGACTAATGTGTGGTTTGAATCCAAAAACAGAGTTCACTTGGGACGGAGGGAGTATAAGATGGTCACCCGCGCCATCGAATTTTCCACACAACTGTTCCAACATCCTCTCTTCTCTCCACAAAACCTAGCCGCGGATAGTATACATCAAATGCTTTCGAGCTCGAGCAACCCTCCGCCACTGAGCCCGCCGAGGGACCCGGTCGCCGGTAAGCGGCCGCGGCTGGACCCCCCCTTGCCGCCGCGCGTGAAGGATACCCTCCTGTTCAACATGGACTGAGATGTATTTACGGATACATCTCACTCCATGGAATGCCTTGGTCTCTGTACCCTTCCACAAAGTACTGGAATGGACACCACGAGCCACTACGTATTCGGCCTCTCGCACGTGGCCTCGCGTCTCAACTCCCTCTCGGAGACGATGGCGGCCGAGCTCGGCGTCGCGGGTCGTCGCAACCTCGTCGTGGCGGCGGCCTTGAGACTCGGTCACCTTCCACCGCCGGAGCCCGAGGCGCTAGAGGAGGGTCAGGAGCCCGAGGATCCACCCGAGGAGGAGGAGGTGGAGGCTGAGTAGAGTAGTATTTAGGTGTTTTCTTTTCATGTTTTTAGTTGTAGTTTTTCATTTCATGTTTTTAGTTGTAGTTTTTTGTTTCATGGTTTTAATTGTAGTTTATCTTTTCTTGTGTTTGTAATATACTCCCTCCATCCAAAGCCACAAGTATTTTGGGACAGAGATACTCCCTCCATCGAAAGGGGCAAGTATTTTGGGATGGAGAGGGTAATGTTTTTAAGTTAAATGTACTTGGTGTTCTTGTTCATGGATATACTATATGTGCAAAATTAGTTCGAATTTTCCGATCGCCAAACCCTCCTTGTCCCCAAACCGATGGAGTTGCCAGGAGATCGCCCGCAATAGGGCCCGCAAAGTGGTCTGTAAAGTAGTAGTAACAGGAAAATGCAACAGGCCGGTAGCTAGGACTAGAAAGAAAAAAGTGAAGACGATACGAGGAAGAAAATGTTTGAAAAAAGGAAGGACAACCGAAATGTTAAACAGGAAATCTTTTCACGGAAATTAATCCAGTTGTAATCCTCTCAAACATAGGCTCCCATTGAAGGATAGGATTTGTAAAGGATTTTTAGTTTCCATAGGAAACGTAACACATGAGCTAGGACACTTTGGTAGCCATACTAAAATAGCTGCTTATTTGCCTCATCCACTTCCCAACGCCGCCAGTAGAATCCCTTCGGCCGCGGGAAGGTGTCCCCCGAAGAGTTCGAGGACACCGAGGAGTGTCTGTCAAAAGAGTCGCCTGATGACGAGGAGGCCGGGGAGTTGGGGTGGACCGGCTGCGTATAGTCGAGGTAGTGATCCACGTGGATGATGAGCTCCGTCGTGAGGCCACCAGGCCAGACCACTGCGGCATGGTTTAAAGGTTCCACCGGTGGCCCGCCCTCACTCCCAGTCCGGCCATCACTTCCTGCAAAGAAGGTGGCCATTTTGGCTGGAGGCAGGAGGCTTGGGTCTTTCATCCACCCAACGACTGTGCACAGGTCAGCACGCTCCCGGTGGTAAGTGGAAGCATCAAAGTGATCAAAGAGGAAGATGTCACCCAGAACCTATTTGATGCCCTCCGCAGACCAGACATGCAGAGGGAGGTTCTCGATGACAACCTGCACGTGGAAGAACCACCCGATGATCGGCACACCGATGCCAAATATCCATGGCCAGAAGTAGTGGTTATCATCTGACATGGAGATGATTGCCGTCTCAATGGCGAGCTCCCGATAGTCATCACGGGTGAACCGCACCAGGAACTCACCATCCCCAAACGTGGACACGGTGAAATCCCAATGCGGGATTTCAAGTTGGCGATGGATGGCCAGGGTGATCTCCATGGGTGTCGCACCGCTGCCACCTCCTCTGGGTCCCAGAACAGCTGCTTGGTGGCACAAACGGATAAAATCCATCATCATGGGGCGGTTGTTGACCACCGTGCATTGCCCCTCACGAGGGCCCAGGGACGGTGAGCCTGCAGGTACCTGCTCGTGTCTAACATGGTTGCGAGGCATGGCGCTGCGACAACATAGGCAAAGGACTTCTCAGGCAACACACGGGAGCATGGATGGGAATCAGTTGGGAACTTGAGCCTAGAAGCAATAGGGGTGTGGTTTAAGAAGGCGAGGATGAAGAGGCCTCTTGCCATCTGGCCCCTTGGGCACATGGCATCGACTGGAGCGGTGACCAGGGAAGTAGCAGGCCGACTTTAATTATCAAAGGGCCCGTGGGCCGACCAGTCCCAGACGCGGCGGGTCACGGCATGCTGCCACAATGTGACCATGCGCCAAACATCGGAAGCAGCTTCCCTTGAGGATCTCACGAAAATCCGGTGATAGGACCGGACCGTTCGAGGCCTCCAGCTCTGTGCAGGCGTCATGAATGTGCGAAGGCCCAGCTTGAACATAATGTGAATCAGCGCTGTTTCAGCCCACAAATAACAAGCGGCCCAACTTTTTTGTCCTGCCTGCCTGCCTGCGGTGGGAAATTTTTGTCACGCCGAATGAAGAAGGAAAATAAGAAACGAAAATAATATTTTATTATGGTACCCTTCGACCCGCAACGCCGGCCCCCTCTCCGCAACGCGCTTGTAGGAGCATCCGCCGACCGCCACGATTGTAGGAGCATCCGCCGGCCACCACGCTTGTAGGAGCATCCGCCGGCCGCCACACTTGGAGGATCATTCGCTGGCCGCCACGCTTGGAGGAGCATCCGCCTGCCGCCATGCTTGGAGGAGCATCCGCCGGCCGCTACGCTTGGAGGAGCATCCGCTGGCCACCAAGCTTGGAGGAGCATCCACCAGCCGCCACGCTTGTAGGAGCATCCGCAGGCCGCCACTCTTGTAGGAGCATCCGCCGGCCGCCAAGCTTAGAGGACCAACCGCCGGCCGCCATGCTTGGAGGAGCATCTGCCAGCCGCCATGCTTGTAGGAGAATCCGCCGGCCGCAACACGTGGAGTAACAACAGCTAGGTACAATTGCTCACATAATGTGTTCTTGTACATCTATCCTCTTACGGATAGGCTGATGGCTGATTGAATTGTAGGAATCGATGTCAGAAGATAAGACATGGATTGGAAAAGACAGACATATGAGGGAGTGGCAGGATGGAATGAAGTCATTTTTAAATTTTGCATTTCATTGCACTCGTGAAGGAGGAACTATGCCTTGTCCTTGAACGAGATGTCGTAATATTTGCCAAAAGATACGCAAGGTAGTTCATTTACACCTGCTCAGAAATGGGATGTTATTGGATTATACTTGTTGGATACACCATGGAGAAATACGAGTTTAGGAAAATATTGCTGAGGAATCAGCAAATAATGAGGAGATAATTTCTGATGATGGTGCTATGCAAAATATGTTGTCCAATCTAATTAGAGGCACTGATCATGGTGGTACTTCAGCAGATGTTGATGATCAAGAAAATGCTATAAACCAGCAGGAGCCAACTGGGGATGCAAAGAAATTCTATGACTTATTAACTGATGCGAAAAAGGAGTTGTATCCAGGTTGTTCGTAGCTGACCCAATTATCCTACATTGTCAGGTTCTACCAGATAAAGTGTTTAACTGGTATGAGCAAAGTAGCTTATGAGATGTTACTTGAACTATTCTCATTTGCGCTTGCAAAGGGCCACTGCATTCCTAATACACTTGATAAACTTCAGAAGGTTGTTCGTGACCTCGTGCTGGACTACCAAAAGATCAATGCATGTGTCAATGACTGTGTGTTATTTCGGAAGGACTATTCTCTGCTGAATAGTTGCCCAAAATGTGGTGAATTAAGATGGAAAAATAGTACTACTGGGGATGCAAGAGAGGATTTACTTCGTGGAAAATCCAAGAAGCTTGTAGCACGCAAGATTCTACGTTACTTCCCTCTTATTCCCCATCTACAAAGGTTTTATATGGGAGAATCAACGGCATCAAACATGTGCTGGCACAAAGAAGGTCATGTTGATGATGGAATATTACGCCATCCCGCCGATTCGAAAGAATGGAAGCATTTTGATAGCATTCACCCAAATTACTCATCTGATCCTCACAACATAAGACTTGGGCTAGCATCTGATGGTTTCAATCCTTTTGGAGTAATGAATGTTTCTTATAGTACATGGCCTGTGATTCTAATCCCTTATAATCTACCACCTTGGTTATGTATGAAGCGGTCTTATTGGGTGATGTCAATGATAATTCCTGGGCCAAAGTCCCCTGGAAACAACATTGATGTGTATCTGCAGCCTTTGATTGATGAGCTACTGAAATTATGGTCTGATGGTGTTGAAACATATGACTGTTTAAAGAAAGAGACATTTGTCATGCGAGCTTCTTTATTGTGGACAATAAATGATTTTCCAGCATATGCAATGCTATGTGGATGGATCACAAAAGGGAAGTTAGTATGTCCATACTGCCATATAAACACTGACGCCTTCTGGTTGAAATATGGACAAAAGCATTGTTTCATGGGCCATCGTCGTTTCCTACCTTAGGATCACAGATGGCGTCGAAACAAAGGTTCTTTCAACAACAAGGCAGAGAATAGAGAGGCTCCAACATCACTCTCTGGTGACGAAGTACTGCTACAATATGACTGTTTTGATCAAGTGAGTTTTGGACGGACGAATAATAAGAGAAAGCACATCGAGGAAAATAGATGGCATAATTGGACGAAGAAAAGTATATTTTTCGACCTCCCTTATTGGAAGACATTGCTAATAAGGCATAACTTGGATGTCATGCACATTGAGAAAAACAATTGTGATAGCATATTGGGGACATTGCTTGCCATGGATGGTAAAACAAAAGATAGTCTACAAGCTCGTCTTGATATGAAGGATATGGGTATACGGCCAGATCAACATCCGAAGTTCATAATGAGCAAGTACACATTCCCACCAGCATTATATACTTTAGGCAAAGATGAGAAGACCACCTTGTGCAAGTTTTTGGGGAATGTGAAGGTGCCCGATGGTTATGCCTCAAACATCAAGAGATATGTGGACATAAAAGCGTGTAAGGTATCGGGTCTAAAAACTCATGACTGCCATATTATATTTCAGAAGCTCCTTCCTATTGCAATATGTAACATATTCCCTGAAAAGGTTGTTGCACCTTTAATTGAGTTTAGCACATTCTTTTTTGGAATTCGTTCTAAAGAATTGGCGGAACCAGATTTGGACAAGATGAGCAAACAAATTCCTGAAACATTTTGTAAGCTTGAGATGTTGTTTCATCCCGCTTTCTTTTATATCATGGTACATCTTCCAACCCATCTTGCCGAAGAAGCACGGTTGGGTGGACCTGTTTCTTACAGATGGATGTATCCAATTGAGAGGTACCTTGGTACATTGAAGAGGAATGTACGTAACAAAGCTCACCCGGAGGGTTCTATAGCTGAGGGATATATTGCCGAAGAGTGTATGACTTTTTGTAGTCAGTTTTGGATAACATCAGCACCAAGCGTAATAGGCCAGAACGTCATGAAGCTGCAGCTACAAATGATCCTTCTGTTGATAATTCTAACATATTTACAGAAGTTGATAATTCTAAAAAAGGGTATAAATGGGACCAACTTACTATGGTGGAACTACATAACATCAGGCATTATCTTATTACTAACGTTGAAGAGGCCGCTCCATGGATCAAGTAATAATATATAACTCAGATGTTGTATACTATATATATGGCTTATTGTAGATGGATAATTTAATTTTGTACCCTTTTCAGTGAGCATATTGAAGAACTGAAAAAGATTCATTCTCGTGATGTTGATAAACACCATAGAGATGAGTTTGTTGATTGATTTCAGAAACGAGTAATTACATGCAAGTTTGCACTTTGATGAACTATTGAACAAATATGTGTTCTGAAATTGGTTTGTCGTCGATAACCCTTGTTATACTAATGTATACAGATTACAACATTACAAAAAGAAGGACCTGATCGTCGGGCACGTTTTTTTAGTCAGTAATTCATCAATGGATTCTTCTTTTGAACTGCAGATGTGGAAAAAGATTTAAGGACCCAAAACAGTGGTATTGTTGTTCGGGGCACTGATCATGATTGGCTTGGAGTAATCAAGAAAATCATTGCTGTTGATTTTGAAAAAAAATCAAGAGGTTCTGTTATTTCAGTGTGAATGGTTTGATCGGCCTTTTGGAAGCAGTCGGAACCAAATCAGAGGCTACAAAAAGGATCAATACGATATGATAGATGTTGACACTACTCTGTTTCTATTCCAGTATGAGCCTTACATTCTAGCCACCCAAGCAGTACAAGTTTTTTATGTTCCAAGTGTGAAGCATCCTAAATGGGCTACAGTTGTTAAAACGAAGCCACGGAACCTTTTTGCCATGCCCCTAGAGACAGTGAAAATAATGTGACTGAGACGATGGAGGCTGAGACATTTCATGATGATCTGCTTACTGATGATATCAATAATGAGGATACTACCGCATGGGCTAGGAATGACATTGAGGGATCCAGCGGCGATGCTTCCACTCTTATAATGACAACATCAGGTGATCGGTTTGAGGTAGATGGAGTTGCATCAGAAAATGAAGACGACGACGATGATGATACATATACCAATGATGGTCATGTGGCTCCATTGTGGGGGGACGACAGCGAAGATGATGATTTTTAGTATAATTAAGTACGTACTGCATGTATACGTGTGAGTTGTGAACTGGAGTACTATTTGTGATGATAGGATAATATATGGAAGTGCGACTAATTAATCATTTATTACATGTGGGACTAATCATTTATTACATCCCCACTATTGCATTAATTTGTGGGTGCTTATCTCGATCGTTTTGGCGTCAGCACCCTCGGCCGCCTTGGATCCCTTTGCCTTTGGCGCACGAACTACTGAATCATGGCAACATAACTTAATGAAACGATTGTGTTTTGTTGCATTAGTATCCTGATGGCACGAAACAGTGAATTATGGCCACACATCCTAATTGCAACGATTGGGGTCCGTGGCGACAGATCCTAACGCCACGAACCAGTGAATCGTGGCAACACAGCCTAATGCAACAATTGTCGTCTGTGGCGATAGATCATGACGCCACAAAAAAGTGAATCATGGCAACACATCCTAATGCAACGATGGTCCCGTGGCGATAGATCCTAACACCACGAACCAGTGAATTGTGGTAAGACATCCTAATGCAACGATTGGGGTCTGTGGCCATTGATACTAACGTCACGAACAAGAGTATCATGGCAACACATCCTAATGCAACGATTGTGTTCCGTGGCGATAGATCCTGTAATGCCACGAACCAATAATTCGTGGCAACAGATCCTAATGCAATGATTGTGGTCTGTTGCATTAGCATCCTCACGCCACGAACCAGTGAATTGTGGCAAGACATCCTAATGCAACGGGTGTGTTTCGTTGCATTAGCATCCTGACGCCACGAAAAAGTGAATCGTGGCCAAACATCCTAATTGCTACGATTGGGGTCCGTGGCCATTGATACTAACGCCACGAACCAAAGTACCGTGGCAACACATCCTAATGCAACGATTCTATTTCATTGCTTTACGGTCCAAATGCAACTGTTTGCTGATTCGTGGCAACAGATCCTAATGCAACAATTGTGTTCCGTGGCAATAAAGCTGTAACGCCACGAACCAGTAATTGGTGGCAACAGATCCTAATGCAACGATTGTGTTCCATGCCAATAAAGCTGTAACGCCACGAACCAGTAATTCGGGGCAACAGATCCTAATGCAACAATTGTGTTCTATGGCAATAAAGCTGTAACGCCATGAACCAGTAATTCGTGGCAACAGATCCTAATGCAACGATTGTGGTCCGTGGCAATAAATCCTGTAACGCCATGAACCAGTAATTCGTGGCAACATATCCTAATGCAACGATTGTGGTCCATTGCATTAGCATCCTGATACCATGAACTAGTGATTCGTGGCAACAGATCCTAATGCAACAATTATGTTTCATTGCATTAGCATTCTGACGCCACGAAAAATTGAATCGTGGCCACACATCCTAATTGCTACGATTGGGGTCTGTGGCCATTGATACTTATGCCATGAACCAGAGTATCGTGGCAACACATCCTGATGCAACGATTCTGTTTCGTTGCATTATGGTCCAAATGCAACTGTTTGCTGATTCATGGCAACGGATCCTAATGCAACGGTTGTGTTCCGTGGCAGAAAAGCTATAACGCCACGAACCAGTAATTCGTGGCAACATATCCTAATGCAACGATTGTGTTCTGTTGCGATAGATCCTGTAACGCCACGAACTAGTGATTCGTGGCAACAGATCCTAATGCAACGATTGTGTTCCGTGGCGATAGATCCTGTAACACAACGAACCAGTAATTCGTGGCAACAGATCCTAATGCAATGATTTTGTTCCGTGGCGATAGATCCTAGTGCCACGAACTAGTGACTCGTGGCAACAGATCCTAATGCAACGATTGTGTTCCGTGGTGATAGATCCTAGTGCCACGAACTAGTGAATCGTGGCAAAAAGCCAAGCTTACTACAACGATTTAGTATTCGTCGCAGTACAATCGTTGCAACAGGTCAGAATCCTTGTAGTGAAATCATTAGCTCCTAGACACTTATGCTTAGCAAAAGACATATAAAAATCGGCTTTAAATTTTATTCAAATCTGAGACATGTTAAAAATAAGCTCACTATTTGAACCTACAACTTTGCAGCAACTTTTATTGAAAATAATTTCTAGATTCTCATCTACTAATTGCGAAACAGAAAGCAAGTAGTATTTCAAATTTTTGACAAGTGCCACATATTTCAAAGCGTAGTGATCATTTAACCTAACTGAACCCTTAGCAATTATAGGAGTTGAAGAATTATCGGGAAAAGTAACATTCTCTACATGTGACACGAAAGAGAGGGAGGAGAACATTCTTTGTTACCGGTCATGTAGCGTGAGCAACTTGAATCCACAATCCAAATGTTCTCCGTCCTCAAGCGTGTAGCCTACATAGAAGCACAATATGTTGATGAATGAATAATAGGGTTAGTCAAAAGGCATTTAGGAATCTAGTACTGAGTCACCCGACGTCCAGCAGGAACAACACGTGAAAACTGAGATAAAACAGCAGGTTTATGAGCCAAAGCTTGATGACTTTTGTACCCAACTACTGACCTACGAGGTGATACATGTGTAGCACGGAAAACAGTACGTTTGGGAGCAAACTTTGCATGTTTTTGACTCATTACAGCATGTTGAATGTTCTTATCATTCAGTTTAGCATGTGCATCAAATTCTGAATGAATGTTATAAGATCTAGCAATCATTTTTCCTTTTCTGTTGTTTCACTAGTCTATAACAAAAATCTATGACATGACGATCTGTACACATTAGGTACAATGAATTTAACTTTGTGTTCATGTCTAGATGAGCAAGCAACATTTTTATTTGAAACCGAATGAGACAACACTCCTGCAGATTTGAAAACCACTTCTTTTTGTTTAGAACTGTTTGAATCAAACCACTTTCTAATGACGTTACAATTTTAGGTGGATGTGTCTTAGCATGATCATGAAAATCAAAACATAAACTAGATTTATCATTGCAAGATTTAGAGGAATTCAGCAACAAATTTATGTTCTTATTTGCATGATAAAACTAATCTAATGTCCTATGCATGTCATCAAGTTTATTTGGATCAAAGCAATTTTAACATGACGTTTTTCCCTTTAATTTGCAGTTGGAACAATATTTATTTTCATGAAAACGTAAAGCATTGTTGAAAATAGAAATTTCATTCATAGCATCTTGTAGTTTCTTATCAAGATCATCACGAGTAGAACAACGTAGATCAATCTTGGAACAGCAAGCATCTTTCAAGTTTCTATCATTAAGTGCAACAAGCTTATTGTTCTATTCAATTTCACGTTCATGTTTTTCAAGTGTGGAGGTGTGTGCACTTCTTAGAGAGGACAATTGTAGATATTAAATCACATGAGGAACAAGAATCATTACTAGGAATCAAAGATTTCAAACGATTAATTTCATATTCTAGTGACTCAATTTTAACAGCTTTGTCCCTAAGCTTTTTGTCCTTTTTCTTAACTATAACAGTAGCACGAGAAATAGCATCACACATTTCTTTGCAAGTAAGACATTCCTCTTCATTGTCGCTGTTGCGTTCTGCCTCCTCCATACTTGATCTTTACTTGCCCTCCATGAAACAAAAGTTTGCCAAATCATTTTCATCTTTGTCACTTCCAATGTCCACATCGTTTGAGCCAAGTTCTTAAAGTGCGGAGATAAAACTATTCACCAATTGCCGTCCTGTAAAACCCTTTTTCTTCTTCTTCTCTTTTGAAGAGGAGTGATTCATCCTTGTTTACTTTTCATCACGGGAAGGAGTACCTGAAAGGTTAGGGCGATCTGTGCAAAAATGTCCTCTCTGACCACATTCGAAGCATCATTGAGGTTCGGCACTTCCTCTCCTTCTAGTCTAACATTTTGCAATGCTTTTTAGAACTGAGTAGAGATGAGTGCAAGTTCTTCCTCTAGAAACTCTTCATTCTGTCAAGAGTTAGAGAGGACAACAAAACAGGTGTTCCACAAGATGAAGATGGGCCAAAGCTAGGCATGTCACGTTGAGAGACTAATGCAAGAGACTTGTTGGGCTTCTTACTTGAGATTATGTCAATTTCATGAGTTTTCATTTTAGAATGTAAAACATCTAATGTAAGTGTAGTTATGACAGTAAATTCACGAATAGATGTAACTTTCATCTCCCAAATTAACATGTCTAATGCACTTAGTAATTGCCTAGCATTCTCAGCATCTGAAAAATTAACATTGATGCTACGCAAGTTGCTGAGATTTTTATTAAAACGAGCAAAGAGATCGTCAATGGACTCACCTGGTTGTATCTCAAAGCGCATATATTCTTTATTGAACATATCTTTCTTTACCTCATTGATCATGTTGGATCCTTCGTGGCAGTCACAAAGTGCTTTCCATACATCGTACGCAGATCAGAGGTGGGCAACACTATCGAAGTCGCTTTGAGTTAAATCCTTGTATACGATCAAGTTGCAAGCCTTGTTGTTGTTGTTGACATCTATCATGTTTGTAGCCGTGACTTAATCGTTTGACAGCACATCGTAGGGCTTGTGCACCTTCTCCCATATTGCAAAGCTTTGCGCCTGGCTGAAGGCTTCCGTACGTGCCTTCCAAACCTGAAAATCAGTACCACTAAACACACAAGGTTTTGTGGAGTATTTCTCCATGATGATTAGTCAAAACACATGAAAATCTCAAATATTAGAGCATCGTTTCTCTTATACCAATTTTAGGATCGAAGAGCACGTGAAAAGCTACCAGAGGGGGGTGAATGGTAGATTTAAATCCAACAAAAACCCCTGGGTAGAAAACTATTCTGTTAAGAAATCATGTGTGCGACTAATATAAATGTGACCAATCATGACAAAACCAGTATAGATTGTGGACAATCAAGTCACGAAGACACGAAAACAAGAATCACGAAAAACCGTCAAGAAAAACTCAAGTTATGATCGAAAAATTGAATGAAGGTCAATCTGTTCTATCCGAAAAAATCTGATCTACAACACTAAAATTAAACTTGTGTAGATCCAAAACAAAAAATCCAATCACCTTGAAATTTTCACAGATGATATATAATCAAGTTGTGAAGACAATCCAAAATGAATCACATCAATTGGATCTGTAAAACTCGAGTTATGATAAAACCACCGAAGCAAGGTAGTGCTGTGCAGAAACTCGACGAGAAAAACTTGTCTGAAACAAGTCGGACAAACAAGGCACAAAAGTTCTTTTAAACTACGAATTTTATTGATCAAACCACAAGAGGAACAGCCCCAAAGCCATGCTCCACGAGCTTTGGCCTCCCTTGCTTATATAAACAACGCTTAGGCCAACCCAATCCTAACTAGGACTAAAATCCTACTCAGATTCAACAGAAACTTTCCATAACTGCTTAAGACTCTTCCATACGCAGATAGAAGCAATTTTTAGACTTACAAACACCTTAGGAACGTATCCCACATTCCTAAACAATCCAACTTCCTGACCCACATGAAATCCTATCACAACCAACTCAAATCTTTCCATATTTTAGTCAAACCCGACCCACCCGCAACCTTAGTCCTTAACATAGTCGGTTGGACCTTTCCGACCAACTCTTTACGTCCACATCTCTTCATCATGCATTGGAACCATGCAGCCACATACATGCACTCCTTGCACACGTGCAAACAATTTCCAATGACGTCCACAATACCTTCATATGCATTGTTCTTGATTCAAACATGTTGTGCAACCTCCCGATCAACTCAACCACAATTCCTCCAGAACTTGGTTGTTGAACCTCATCTTCTCCCTAAGACTAGTTCAAGACCAGCCATGTCTTGAACTCAAGCAACACTTGCACTCAAAACCTATGGAGAGTAGTGGATACAATGGATGAATACTCAAGTGGTGTGTGTTGAAGTGAGGGGTGAGGGGTCCTATTTATAGCTTGGAGAAGGGTCAGTTCTCGCCACCAAAAGCGCTCGAATCAGTCACCCATGACCTCTTCAAGCCGGGAGGAGCCAACACATGGCATTTGATCGTGTTTGGCGCCAGGACCTAGTCGACCGACTAGGGGGGTCGACCGACCTGGTCTTGGCTCCTTTAGCGGTGTGATTCCTCCAGGTCTTTGCCAGGTGGGTCCCATTGACTGATATTGGTGCTACACTATTGGATGGCCTCATGTACTTTTGTTTGTGGGCAATTTGACTTAGGAAAATTAAAATAGAGCAACTATTCATCATTTCATCTATGTGAATTCCAAACCATTCTTACCGCACATCATTTATTTTATTCGAAACAAATCTATCCTATATTTTATTATATGCAAGGTGGATGATGGATGAGTGGAAAATAAATAT
Organism: Tuctoria greenei; assembly: GCA_036927565.1. Lineage (NCBI taxonomy): Eukaryota > Viridiplantae > Streptophyta > Magnoliopsida > Poales > Poaceae > Tuctoria > Tuctoria greenei. The sequence continues at coordinate 107,398,757 of JAYESD010000008.1, forward strand.
GCAAGGGGTCGATACAATTTACCTCAAGTGGGGGTCCTCCACCAAGCTTGTTCTTCACTCACCTCCATGATAAGGCTTGAACCCTTGATGACGGAAGAATGCCACAATATCGGCTTGTTGTTGTTGTAGCGTGGAGTTGAAGTTGGTGAATTGAGCATCCATGTGTTGTTGCAATCTTGGGTACCTCGGACATGCCCTTGGAGAGTGTTGTAGATGTCACCCATTCTCACTTCAAGCTCTTCCATATGTATAGTGAGATCCGTCATTCATTGGCTATAGTCACGATGACTTCTAGCCAAGAGGAATGACATCTTCTCATGGACGATGGAGGCAAGCTGCTAGAGCTTTAAGTGGATAGGGGTTGCTCCCATGTGGCACCTGGCCATCCATGCCAAGACAGACCTTCGGTCTCATACGATGCAGGTTGAGTCCATCCGGTTGTATCACATGTTGGGTTCTCTTCCTCTTCATAGACATGAACCATGGAGGTTGTTGGAGGCATGTCTGCTCTCCATGCGCGGCTTCTAGTAATGCTACCAAAGACATTACTTCTTTGTGCTTCCTCGATTGGAAGAAGTTCAATATTTAGCCTCGACATTTTTACAAATGATAATCCGGGTTAGGTAACAAAATTTCATTGATGAAGCCAGGATAATAAAATAACAAATAGCCATCTTGATCATGATTAAGGGTATGTCCTTGTACTAAATAATCTTCATCAAATAATTCTCTTTCATTTTCAATATGCTCAAGTGAAGAATATTCTAGTGCTCCCACCCTAGTAGCAATATGAATAATCAATGAAGTGCATTCAATTGGCCCTGTTCTTGAAATGTAATATAACCATTGTGTCATCATGACAGTAATTGGAGCAACTTTTATCTTTTCAATCTTGGCAAATAAAATTTCCAGCTCATCATCACACACTATCCTTACATCTACTCTAGGGAACATAGTCATAACTACCTATCTATGCATGAAGCGTAAAGTTGGGTTGTGTAAGTGGCTATCTCTAGGTGCACTACATCTGACCTCACAAGTTAAATCTTCTAAAAACTATATTTGTTAACCTTAGGCAAAGCGTCTAAATCTAGCAAACATTGTTCATGGAAGCCTAGGATTTCAGTTAATCCTTTCCATCGAATATTGTATTCTTTCAGAAATAATCTAATAGTAATACCTTGAAATCCTATCTTGAGTGTGCAAATATATTGTATGGAGAGAAGGCGTGAACCTCTCTCCTCTATGTGAGCAAAGTTTTCCCATCCTAGTGCAGGCCAAATGGATAAGAATTTGGAATCCATACCAATTTTGGAGATCAAATCCGGATCATAATCTTTCATATGAGAAAACACACGATCTTGGGGGAGCTTGTGTGCTTGATCTTCAACTTCACTTTGTATGTTGAGGTCGTCATCATGAAAATGTTGATGAGGGTTGCTCCTCTCACCCATGGGAGTGTCCTCACCTACACTCCTCCTCTGCGAACTTGGTGTAGCAAGGGACGAGGGGTATGCACTTGTGACACCCGGTTCCGAAAATGAACCAAGTGAACGCATATGTGTGCCCAGGACGTTCAACACACATACACAAGTGCATTCACAAAAGGATATACAGAATATTACCACAAAACAAGATTAATTAAGTACTTTTATTACACAATTCATTATATCCTCGAGATACAACCTCTAATGAATATTAATGACAAGTTCAACTAATGCAGCGGAAATAAACTAATTAAGCAACTAAGCCAACTAAGCAATAGGGTAGCACAGCTCCAACACTGCACAAGCAAAGCTGATGGTAGACACGGCCTAGAACTCCACATTATCATCGTTAAACTCCCAAATCTGACCTGCAACTGTTGGTGGGAGAATTGCAAGAGTGAGTACATGTCGTACTCACGAAGTGTGGAAAGAATGACATGTAGCTGATACAAATGACAAATATAATAATGCCTGAGTGCTAAAAAGTACATTAAACATTCGAAAAGAAATATATTGTATGTATTTGAAGTAATCCCATCATAATCCATAATTAAAAGCATAATACTAGTCAATATTCCATATCCATCATCCATATACCAGATTTCGCCATTACCACTAATCATATCCAATACCAGAATTTAATTCATAACAAGCCATAACCATATTACAAACCATAACCATCCCAAATACCATCCCAATACCAAGTTCCCTCTAATCATGGAAGTTGTCCAGGTGCTCATAACCGAAAGCACGGCTATCATGATAGTTTTATTAGACTCTGCAGAGTTTGTACCACTTTACCCACGTGTTTGTGATTTCATCGCCCGTCGGCGACTAAAGAAACCTACCTTATGCCAATTACACTTCCTTAGGTGTATGGCCAAGAGAGCACAAAATAGCCTTTAAAAAGGGATTACTAGCCTATTTATACCCCACTGGGGTTTCACCGGTGGTGATGTCTCCAACAGAGTACATCTTCAGCCAAGGGCCCCCTCTTGAGCCATTCGGATCTCAGGGTAGTCCCACCAATCATCAAAAAACCCAACCTGACAACCCTTTCCCTGATAATCCTTAACGGTCCAAATAGCACTCGCAAAGCCCTAATTAATCAGCTACGCCGCACCCATACTTGGCCTCGTGGTGGCACGGTAGTCCTGGCTTATTCTCGCATGAACTGGTCCTTAGATCTAGAGCAAACCACCACCATAACATCGAACCCATCCACATACCACGCTTTCATAGATCACCCATTACCTTATCATATTGATTAGTTCGCATTAACCATAATATCATCAATGCATAATTAAATGTGTGGTGTTGTTTTCCCATCCCAATTAATTAAGTGAAGCAAAAAGGTAAAAAGCTTCTCCCGACTCTCTACCAAAATTCCATGTGACAAGGGTGGTTAAACAAATCTAGTAAACTTCCTACCATAGGATTTCCCATCAAATTGACACAGCATGCAGTTTTGCAAACAAAACATTTATTTTGAAACAGGATCAATATGCTTCAAGGACACTTGCCTTGCTCTTGGGATTTGTTCGGGTCAAATCCATGAAACTATTGGTGCTGGAGATCCTCCAGGACACTCTCTAGCGCAAATCCGTCTAGTCCGCATAATAACATACAAGACAAGAAACACAATCAAAAAGTGCACATATATTACTCAATATGACATGATATGCATGATTGATGCAAATGCAAGGTGGAACTTGTTAATGAGTTGCTTTTAATGATCACTAACTAGTTCTAATAGTTTTTAACAAATTTATACAGGTTTGGAGTTGATTGGATCTAATTTTGAAATTAATTCAACACAATTTAACCAGGAAAGCCGAACTAGTCCGCTAGGGACCGGACAAGTCCCCAATGCGCGAGATCAGGAGATTAGGGTTTCCCAGATCGACACGAATTTGGATATTAGGGGTTGAATTCTCGTAAGGAAAGTAGAATAGAAGGTATATTAGGTGTTTAGAACTCCAATGAATCAAGGATCTTGGAGGCAACACTTGTATGTTGATGATCTAGGGTTGATGATGAACTTGGAGATGAATTTGTGAGGAAGAACAAAACTTGATGGAGATCTTGAAACTCTTTAGTTTCCTCCTCTTCTTCTTGTTTCTTGGGATCTCCTCCTCTCTCCTTGGTGGTGGCTCTCCACGAACTAGGGCTTGGGTGGGTGGAAAAGTGGCAAATAGATGTCAAGCCAAGGGGTGGAGTTGTTTATATAGAGGTGGAGGCTATGGTTAGATTGATTTCGAGTTTGAGATGAGTAGAGGCCGGTTTAGAGTCCCACATGAGATCTAAAAGAGTTAGGCACGACGTCCCTAGGCCCACTTCTCATAAAACCTAAGAAACAAGTCGTGAGACAAAAGATCAACTCGGAGTCGCAAAATATCGAACAAGTCCGAGAAGGGTCGGACTAGTCCGAAGTTAGTCAGAAAGAAATTGGACAAGTCCGTTCTGGATATCGGACAAGTCCAAACTTATCCAGAGGGGAAAAATAGACAATTCTGGCCTAAAATCGTAGGAGCCCGACTTTAGTCAGAGAGGAAAATGGACAAGTCCGCTAGAGTACCGGACGAGTCCGGACAAGTCTAGGGACTTAGCAAATTTTCAAGGATTCTTGGAACACCGGACTAGTCCGCACTAAGCCATACAAGTCTGAAACTGTCCAGAGGCAAAAACAGACTAGTCCGCAGGAAAAACGGACAAGTCCGATCGAAGTCAGAGAGAAATCAGACTAGTCCGCACCAAAATCAGACTAGTCCGCACTTTCCAGAATTCTTAAGTGCGGTTTAATTCTAAATCATTTTAAACTTGTTATTTTTATGTGGATTAATGTTTGACACATATATGAATGTACGCAGGGCATGATGCATGAAAATGAGGGTGTTAGAATCCTACACCCCTTAAAATAAATCTCGCCCTAGAGATTCGATGCGGAAAAGAAGAGATAGGAAAATTCCTTCTTAAGATCATCCTCTAGCTCCCACGTTGCTTCTTTTTCTTTGTGATGCTTCCATTGAACTTTACACCATATGATGACCTTGTTCCTTGTAACACTCTCCTTGGTTTCCAAGATTTTGATCGGTTGCTCGACATAAGTCAAATCTGCCTCTAATTCCAATTCTTCCATTGGCACTTGTTCTTCCGGTACCCTTAAATACTTCTTGAGCTGGGAAAAATGAAAGACATCATGAACATCTAAAAGATGAGTTTGCATCTCCGAGTTATATGCTACCTCTCCTCTTTTTTCCACAATCTTGAATGGTCTGATGTATCGAGGTGCTAGCTTGTCTCTTATGTTAAACCTCTCGTGACCTCTCATTGGTGACACCTTGATGTAAACAAAGTCTCCCACTTCAAAGGCTAGTTTCCTTCTCCTATTGTCTGCATAGCCTTTTTGCCTCGACTGAGCTGCCCTCATGTTCTCACGAATTATTTGGACTTGCTTCTCAGCTTCTTGCAACACATCCGGACCAAACACTTGAGTTCCTCATGTCTCATTCCAGAATAAAGGTGTCCTACACTTCCTCCCATATAGTGCTTCATAAGGTGACATTTTCAAACTTGTTTGGTAACTATTGTTGTATGAAAACTCTGCATATGGCAAGCTCTTGTCCCAACTTTTCCCATGCTTCAAGGAACAAGGTCTTAACATATCCTCTAAAATCTGATTAATCCTCTTAGTTTGTCCATCCGTTTGAGGGTGATATGCTGAACTAAAATTGAACCTCGTTCCCAATGCTTCATGCAATTTTTGCCACAACCTGGAGGTAAATTGAGAACCGCTATCCGATACTATCTTCTTTGGGACTCCATATCAACACACAATATGCTCCATATATATTTCGGCCAATTTTGCAGCTGTATACTTGGTCCTGAAAGGAACAAAATGTGCTGACATAGTCAGTCGTTCCACAATTACCCAAATTGAGTCATACCCGAACTGGGTATGTGGCAATCCAACTGTAAAGTCCATACTGATTTCTTACCACTTCCATTCTAGAATCTTTAATTGCTGCAATAATCCGGCTGGCCTTTGATGTCCCGCCTTGACTCGTTGGCACACATCGCACAATGCTACATATTCTGCTATATCCTTCTTCATGCTAGCCAACCAATAGCATGTCTTCAAGTCTTGTACATCTTGGTACAACCGGGATGAATTAAGTAAGGTGATTCGTGTGCCTCTTTTAATATTGTCGCCCGAATATGCTTCACATTGGGCACGACAATCCTTTTACCAAGCCATAGAGTACCATGGTCATCCTCATCAAACCTCAATTCTCTTCCCTCTTGGGTTCTTTTCTTGATTTCCTGGATTTCCTCATCCTTTGTTTGGCCCTTTCAAATTTCTTGCTCCAAGGTTGGATTTAGCTCCATCATCCCCATCTCATTCACAAATCCTAGGTCCAACATTCAAACTCCTTACAAAACTCGGATGATAACTCTTGAACCATGAGTTGATGACTTACTCCTTTCTGACTCAAAGCATCGACCACTACATTAGCTTTTCCTGGATGATAGTTGATCCCCAAATCATAATCCGTAATGAGCTCCAACCGTCTTCGTTGCCTCAAATTCAAATCCGTTTGTGTAAAAATATACTTAAGACTCCTATGATACGTGTAAATTTCACACCTATGTCCAAAAGTGTAGTGTCTCCAAATCTTCAATGCGTGTACCATGACTGCGATTTCCAAATGATGTGTTGGATAATTCTGCTCATGTTTCTTCAATTGCCTCGATGCATATGCAACCACTTGATCTTCTTGCATAAGCACGCATCCAAGTCCTTGTCTCTATGCGTCACAGTATATGTTGAAACCTTTGCTCACATTTGGAAATGTCAAAGTTGGGGTTGTTGTCAACCTCTTCTTTAACTCTTCAAAACTTTCTTGACAAGCTGGAGATCCCTGGAAAGCTATCTTGGAAAGGTGCTTGATGAATCTACGTTAATATCCAACCATCCCAAGAAAACTCCTTTTTCCTTTACATTTTGCGGCGGTTCCCACTTCAACACGTCCCTCACTTTTCCTGGGTCAACCGATACTCCTCCTGAGATAATATGGCCCAAAAACGACACTTCCCTTAACCAAAACTGGCACTTGTTGAACTTTGCATACAATTGATGATCCCTCAATTTCTGCAACGTAAGCCTCAAGTGTTCCTCATGCTCCTTCTCATCCTTCGAGTAGATCATAATATCATCAATGAACACCACGACAAATTTATCCAAGTACTCTATGAATACCTTATTCATGAGGTACATAATGTACGTAGGTGCATTAGTCAATCCAAAGGACATCACGGTGTACTCATAAGATCCATACCGTGTCCTAAAAGCTGTCTTAGGTATGTCTGATGGTCTAATCTTCATCTAAAAGTATCCCGACTTCAAATCAATCTTAGAGAAGATACAAGCACCCTTCATCTTATCAATCAAGTTTTCTATGCGTGGCAAGGTGTACTTGTTCTTGATTGTTACCTTGTTGAGAGCTCGGTAATGGACAAACATCCTTTGTGACCCATCCTTCTTGTCCACAAACAGCACGGGCGCTCCCCAAGGTAAAGAACTAGGGCGAATAAAACCTTTCTCTAGTTGCTCTTGAATCTGCTTCTTGAGCTCTGCTAATTCCTTAGGAGGTATCCTATAGGGCCTCTTAGCTATAGGTGCAGTTCCAGGTATTAAATGAATAACAAACTCAATGTCTCGATCAGGTGGCATACCTAGCAACTCGCCCGGAAACACGTCCAAAAATTCACACACCACCGAAATTTCCTCAATTGTAGCACCATCCATGTGATTCAACTCCAATTGCTTTTGTGCATGTTGAGATGCTTCAAATTCTACGATGATGCCTTGCTCATTGGTCAACATCACCGTCTTCGTGGCACATTCAATGACTCCATTTTGCTTCCTCAACCAGTCCATACCAAGTATAATGTCCAATCCTTGAGAATACAAGACAATTAGGTTGGCGGAGATGTCTACCCCACTTATTCTAAGGCTTACATTTGGACATACAATATTTGTCCTCATCTCTCCTCTAGGAGACTTAACCAATAAAGTAAACTTCATATGAGAGATAGGAAAACTATACTTGGCAACATATTTCGATGCAATGAATGAATGCAATGCTCTAGAATCAAATAACAAAGTCGCCGGGTTGGAGTTTGCGAGAAACATACCAATCACCACGTCATCCGCTGGTTGCACATTTTTCATAGAGACATGGTTCACGTTGCCACGGGCGAAGTTCTGCTGTCCGCGATTTCCTTGCGGTTGTCCTCCATTGGGTCTTGGGTTTTGCCTCAGCGCATTACTTCCTTGACCAAGGCCTGACTTAGGACATTGATGTGCAAAGTGTCCAGCTTCTCCACAAGTATAGCACTTCTTTACTCCCCCAGAATTATTTGGATGAGCTTGGTCTTGAACATTTGCACCAGGAAAATTGGCACGAGGTGCAAAAGGTATTGGAGGCCTAGGTGCTTGCATGACAGGGCGCTACAGCACAAACTGAGTTGGGCGCGGTGCATAACCAGGGCGATGACCAGACGCAGAGGAGCCATAATATGGCGCATTAGGAGGCACAAAGCAAGGGCGCAGATTACCTGCCTGTTGCTGTCCTTGATTTGGCGCCTTCCTCTTGTTGTCTTGCTCCATCTCACGGGCCTTGTTCTCCACAACAATTGCTTTGTCCACAAGCTTCTGGAAGTTGGCATAATCACAGTTGAGCAATTGCACTTGTATCTCGTTGTTCAAGCGTGTCATGAATAAATATTGCTTTCGGCTGTCCTGGCTCACATCTTCAGGGCATACCTTGAAAGTTGAGTGAATTTATTGAGATATTCGCTCACGCTCAATCTTCCTTGCCTCAAGTTCTCAAATTCTTGCCTCTTTAGGATCATAACACCCTCCAACACATCGTGAGAACAAAAGCTCTCCTTGAATTCTGCCCAGATGATCCTCTCCTGGTTCTCATGAGCATTGCATAAGGAATCCCAACAATCCGCAGTTGCTCTAACTAGTTGATGAGAAGCAAATAGAACCTTCTCTTGGTCACCGCATTGGACAATAGAAATTTTCTTCTCCATGGACTTCAACCAACCATCCGCATCCATAGGGTCAACGGATTGAGCAAATCTCAGTGGCTTAGTCCTCATAAACTCTCGCAACCGGTTATGAGGGGGCGGGGGTGGCGGTGGAGGCATGTGGGGCTAATTGTTGATGTTGCCAGCCTACAGCCGTCCCAAAGTCTATATCATGGTCTGCATGAGCTGGTTTTGCATAGCCAATAACTGCTCAATGTTGATAGCTCCATGAGCAGGTCCTTGTCCATTGTTGTTCTGAGGTGCTCCACGGTTGTCCTCCTCAACATCAGCATCTCTCTGGTTGGGAGTCCTCACCATCTGGAGAAAAGCAATAGGTAAGAATTAGAAAACATACCCAACTATATGCATCAAGGGATATAAAAATAAACAACTAACTAGCCTAGGTGGACATGGCAATGCTAAAGCATCCGAAAATCCTCTATTAAGCACACAAGCAAACAATATATATAGAGAACAGCACACCAAGCAAAAACACATCGATTCCTGCTGTTAGGTGCTCTAAAGTGTCCATTATTTCTAGGATGTGTCCTACGGTCAACCTGTGGCGCTGATACCAATTTGTGACATCCGGTTTCGAAAATGAACCAAGTGAATACATATTTGTGCCCAGGACATTCAACACACATACACAAGTGCATTCACAAAAGGATATATAGAAATTACCACAAAACAATATCAATTAAGTACTTTTATTACATAATTCATTATATCCTCGAGATACAACCTCTAATGAATATTAATGACAAGTTCAACTAATGCAGTGGAAATAGACTAATTAAGCAACTAAGTAGCTAAGCAAACCAAGCAATAGGGTAGTGCAACTCCAACACTCCACAGGCAAGGCTGACGGTAGACACATCCTAGCACTCTGCATTATCATCGTTAAAATCCCAAATTTGACCTGCAAAATTGCAAGAGGAAGTACATGTCGTACTCAGCAAGTGTGGAAAGTATGACATGTAGCTGATACAAATGATGAATATAATAATGGCCGGGTGCTGAAAAGTACATTAAACATTCGAAAAGCAATATATTGTATGTATGTGAAGTAATCCCATCATAATCCAAAATTAAAAACATAATACCAATCCATATTCCATATCCATCATCCATATACCAGATTTCACCATCAACATTAATCATATCCAATACTAGAATTTAATTCAAAACCAGCCATTACCATATTACCAATCATAACCATCCCAAATACCATCCCAATACCGAGTTCCATCTAATCATGGAGGTTGTCCAGGTGCTCGTAATCGGGAGCACGACTATCATGATAGTTTTATTAAACTCTGCAGAGTTTGTATCACTTTACCCACGTGTTTGTGATTTCATCCCCTGTCCGTGACTAAAGAAACCTCCCTTATGCCAATTAAACTTCCTTAGGTGTATGGCTAAGAGATCACAAAATTGCCTTTACAATGGGATTACTAGCCTATTTAGACCCCACTGAGGTTTCACCGGTGGCGATGTCTCCTACAGAGCACATTCAACCAAGGGCACCCTCTTTAGCCATTCGAATCCCAGGGTAGTACCACCAATCATCAACAAACCCAATCTGACTAGCCCTTCCCCAAGCATCCTTAATGGTCCAAATAGCACTAGCAAAGCCCTAATTAATCAGCTACGCCGCACCCATACTTGGCCTCGTGGTGGCACTGTAGTCCTGGCTTATTCTCGCATGAACCGGTCCTTAGATCTAAACCAAGCAACCACCATAACATCCAACCCATCCACATACCAGGCTTGCTTAGATCACCCATTACCTTATCATATTGACCAGTTCACATTAACCATAATATCATTAATGCGTAATTAAATGTGTAGTGTTCTTTTTTGATCCCAAATAATTAAGCGAGGCAAAAAGGTAAAAAGCCCCTCCCAACTCTCTACCACAATTCCAAGTGACAAGGATGGTTAAACAAATCTAGTAAACTTCCTAACATAGGATTTCCCATCAAATTGACACAGCATGCAATTTTGCAAACAAAACATTTATTTTAAAACAGGATCAATATGCTTCAAGGACACTTGCCTTGCTCTTGGGATTGGTTCGGGTCAAAGCCCTGAAACTCTTGGTGCTGGAGATCCTCTGCGTCACTCTCTAGCGCAAGTCTGTCTAAACTGCACAATAACATACAAGACAAGAAACATAATCAAAAAGTACACATATATTACTCAATATGACATGATATGCATGATTGAAGAAATACATGGTGGAACTTGTTAATGAGTTGCTTTTAATGATCACTAACTAGTTCTAATAGTTTTTAACAAGTTTATACATGTTTGGAGTTGATTGGATATAATTTTTAAATTAATTCAACACAATTTAATAAGGAAAATTGGACTAGTCTTCTAGGGACCAGACAAGTCCGCACTGCGTGAGATCAAGAGATTAGGGTTTCCCATATTGACGCGAATTTTGAGATTAGGGGTTGAATTCTCATAAGAAAAAGAGAATAGAAGGTATACCAGGTGTTTAGAACTCCAATGAATCAAGGATCTTGGAGGCAACACTTGTATCTTGATGATCTAGGGTTGATAATGAACTTGGAGATGAATTTTGTGATGAAGAACAAAACTTGATGGAGATCCTGATCCTCTTTCGTTTCCTCCTCTTCCTCTTCTTGCTTGGGATCTCCTCCTCCCTCCTTGGTGGTGGATCTCCACGAACTAGGGTTCGGGTGGGGTGGAAAAGTGGCAAATAGATGTCAAGCCAAGGGGTGGGGTTGTTTATATAGAGGTGGAGGCTAGGGTTAGATGGATTTCAAGTTTGAGATGAGTAGAGGCTTGTTTAGAGTCCCACATGGGCTCTAAAAGAGTTAGGCATGACATCCATAGGACCACTTAACTTAAAACCTAAGAAACAAGTCGTGACACAAAAGATCAACTAAAAGTCGCGAAATATCGGACAAGTCCAAAAAGGGCCAGACTAGTACAAAGTTAGTCAAAAAGAAATCGGACAAGTCCGTTCTGGATATTGGACAAGTCTGAACTTATCCAGAGGGGAAAAACAGAAAAGTCTAGCCTAAAATCGAACAAGTCCGACTTTAGTCAGAGACGAAAACGGACAATTCCAGGGACCTAGCAAATTTTCAAGGATTCTCAGAACACCGTACTAGTCCGCACTAAGCCGGACAAGTCCGAAAGTGTCCAGAGGCAAAAACAGAGTAGTCCACAGGAAAAACGGACAAGTCCGATTGAGGTCAGAGAGAAATCGGACTAGTCCGCATCAAAATCGAACTAGTTCGCACTTCCCAAAATTTTTAAGTGTGGTATAATTTTAATATATTTTAAACTTGTTCCTTTTTATGTCGATTAATGTTAGACACATATATGAATGCATGGAGGGCATGATGCATGAAAATGTGGGTGTTACAGCACTTGAGTCTCCACCATGGCTTGAGCTTGCAACCTCCTTCCTCTTTCCAAACCACCTCTTCATCCCTTCCATGGCCACAACAAACAAGAACACAACAAGGCAAAAACTCAAAAGAGGTGATATTAGCCAAAGAAAACCCCCCGATGAATTTCCCCTTGAAGAACTTGAGAGCAAATTGCAAATGCAAGAAAAAGCAAATCTTTTCTAGTTGGGAATCGATCAAGAGAACTTCAATGAAAAGCAAGAAAAACAATGTTAGCAAGAGTGAATTTTGGGAGGTATGAAATACGTTGGAGTGTGAGGAGAAGTGCCCCTAACGGTCACCATTTATATTGTGCACTCCCCATCGGTCACTAGTGTACCAAATGTAGCCGTTGGAGGAGAGAGAGCCAAAATGACTCCTTCCCCTAGTCGTCCGAACAGGGGGGTCGACCGAATTGACAAGTGGTCCCCTCTGTTCTCCCTTTTGGCAGGTGGCTTCCCAAAGGCTTTGGGATTAGCACGTATGAGAATTACCAATTTTGCAGCTCAGAAAAATTGATTTCCGAATAAAAACTCTTTTTTCAAAACCCAACAATTTTCTTTTTTGTAAAAATAAATAAATAAAAATGATTTTTGAGAATATAAGATTCTCAATTTACTATGAAAACGAAATATGCTGTGGGGAAAATCTTACTAAATGGGGGAAACCAAATAAAGAGAAAAAGAAAATCAAAGAAAAAGATAACTACCAATTTAACCTATTGGCTAGGACTCATCACCGTGAAATGAGATGCACATTCCTCCTTCTTCATTTCTTGACATCCGGGCTCGAAGTGATGGACTCAGATGGTTTTTCTTTCTTCTTCGGCCATACCTTCTTTGGCGTCTTGGTGGACTTCAGGCTTTGGGGAGGTCCAGACTTCTCCGTCTTCTTGGGGTGTCAGCGTTGACGATAAGATAGGATTTTTGCATAGATTAAATTCCTCATGAATGCAATGAGCGGGTCCAACTTTGGAGGTGTGATGTTGACCTCTTGAATGTGCTTAACATTTGGCCCATACTTGATGCGGATCATTGAGCATTGCTCCAACATTGGGAAAAAGTTAAACTTCCCCCCCTTGCCAATTATATGGAAGTGGACTTCTCCATCTCCCACATATATGGCAACCTTTGCGGTGCTTAGGAATGGTCGCTCAAGAATGAGCGGCGTATCCTTCTCGACCTCCATGTTCAGCACCACAAAATCCACGGGTTTTAAGCAATTCTGGATTTTCACCGGTACATCTTCAACGATACCCACTGAATAACGGAATGAAGAATCAGCTAGTTGGAGCTGCATTGGTGTTGGAGTAAGTTCTGTGAAATTCAGCTGGTCAAAAACCACCATTCGAATCACACTCACACTTGCTCCAAGGTCACAAAGGGCCTTTCAAGGTGGTGCCACCAATTGAGCATGAAATTGTAGGACATCCAGGGTCCTTCAGTCAGCTGCCTCCGTGTAGAGAAATCATGTTGGCACTTTCCACAAGTGGTTCAGGCTGTCTTGGCATCTTGCCATTCTCCACTGGAGGAACAACAGCTGCCAGTTGAGCCAACTTAGTTTCTAACATATTGTTAAAACTGAATTGATTCTTGAAGGATGAAGATATTCCTTCAAACTATGCATTAATGTTTTCTAAGGTCATGTCATTGGTCGACAACTTTTTTGAAATATCCTCATTGATCTTCAGCTGGCCTTTGCAAGTTCTCTCATGTTGGGCTGATTTCCATTGTTGTTATTGTTTTTGTACCCTCCTTGAAAGAATGGGCGTGGTTGGCCCCACCCTTGACCTCCTGAACGATAGCCATTATTTTTTCCTTTGTTGGCTATGTGTAGGGCATCCTCACGGGTTTCTGGGTATTCATTGCCCAAATGCCCATGTTGCCACAAACTTCAAATGAGATGTGAGAGTCTAAGGCACACACATTGCCACATGCCTCACCATTGGTTTGTCCATTAATCTTCTTCATAAGGAGGTCCAATTTTGCAGCGATCATGTCCACCTCCTTCAAGGTGTGCATGCCTCACTGGCGGGTATGGAGACGCTCGTCGCCCCGTCCCATGTTTGACACCATCTTCTCAATCAAATCATTGGCTTTGGGCACCGTTAATGAGAAGAAGGCACCTCTAGCAGCAGCATCAACATGGTCACGGGCGGAAGGGATCAACCTGTTGTAGAAGTTTTGGATGATGAGACAATCAACAATCCCACGCTGGGGACAGGCTAGGATGTATTCCTAAATCCCTTCCCAAGCCTTGGGAATAGATTCCTTGGCGTCTTGCTGGAAGCTGGAAATTCTTCCACGTAGGGCATTGGTCTTGCCCAATGCCAAAAACATGGCGAGGAATGATGATACTTCTCCCAAGTGTCTACTGTACTTTGGTTTGCGTAGAACCACTATTTCGCTCTCCCAAGAAGAGAGAATAGAAACAACCTAAGACGGACAACATCAGAATATACGTCCTAGATCTTAAAAGTGCTGCAGATCTCAAGGAACTATTGCAGGTGAGCACTTGCATCCTCGTTAGCCTTTCCACAAAAATGGGTTGGTTTGCACCATAGTTATAAGGCCAGTCTTGATTCGATGTTTACATCTCCCATGTTAACAGTGGGCCCAACAACCACATTGTTAGTAGAGGGAGCCGAAAACTCATGAATGGTCATCTGGGCCATTAGGGTTTCCGTTGTTGGCGCAGTTGCGCTGGCTTGCTTTGCCACTCAAAGCTTCTAAGGAGTAATGACACGATGTCGATCTCTCAGAAGGGATTCAGGATCTTCGACAAAGTTTTCCGGCAAGCAGAAACCAGACATACACTACCCTATTTTCACATAAAATGCTAAAACAAAGAAGGGTCATCCTACTAAAACCTACTAGGGTCCTATCCTATTCACTCAATCATGCAATACTTCAGCTGCCTTCCCCAGCAACGACGCCAAAAATGCTTGTTGACAGTTCCTACGCACTACTAACAATTCATCTCTAGCAGTGGTGCTAGAAATGCTTGTTCATAGATTTTAGATTATACAGATAAATCTGCAAGCGCACGGAAACTATCGATGTATCATTTTCCCTCTAAGAGTATTCCCAAAAGGTGTCATTTATATTCTCCCAAAGGAAGGATAGATGGAAGTAAAACAATCATCAAGTCGAGAGGTAGGTTGGCCTAGTTAGGGTTCTATCAAGGATGGATAAATGATAAATTGGAGTAGTGTGACACACACAAGAGCATTCTATTGTAAGGAGATAAATGAGGTTAAGGGGGACAATGCTAAGAGTTAAGTAGACACTCCTACTATGCTTCTAATGTACATATACATAGCCTAAGTTAGTTACTCATGATCATTTCAATTATGAATTCTCATGCTAAGTGGATTAAAACATCGGTCACGGGTTTACCCCTAGCAATACTAGGACAACTCCCACCAAGAGCTTGTGGCATAGCCAAACGTGGAGAATTACAATGGACAGATAGGGCCGTCACCACCTACTGCCTACCTCTTCAATCCCTGTGTCTACAAGACATTGAACGCTAATATCTATCATAGCACCATGCTAGCATATTAAGTAATTACCTTAGAAGCCTAGGCATAAGCCATCCTAAGGCAATGAACTAAATCATCGTTGAACCAATGTTAAGTCATAGCATAAGTGATTCATGTTAACATAATCATATCATAGCTAATTAGACTATAGTGGGGGTTTGTATTGTTTATGATGATATAATGACAATGATATAGCATGATCATAAATACTACTCCTACCACATACATTGAATCCACAATCAAACAAGAAACGCTTCATCCAAGTGTATGAACAATGGAAGACTAAAGATAACATCTTTATTAAGAATAAAGTCATAAAAAAATAGGAATATGAGAGTCATACCATTCTCAATTAAGAATTTGGAAGAGGCTACTTCTACTCCTCTCCTACTTGCAATATGGACTAAATACCCTCCTCTCTACAGCTCATAGTCCTCTAAACCTATGGAGAGTAGTGGATACAATGGATGAATACTAGAGTGGCACTGCAAGGATTCCTTGTTTATCGTAACGAAAAAATTCGTCGCAATAGGTTGTTTTTTGTCGCAATAGGTCGCTGTTGCAACAAAAAAGAGCATGGAGATAGTTTTTATGAATCGTTGTAATAATTCTCGTGGCGATATGTTATTTGCGATGCCTTGGCATCCGTGGTGAATAGGACGCTATTGCAACGGTTTTACATCAGTAGCAGATAGGACGCTATTGCAACGGTTTCATGTATTGCGATGATTTAACGTATCGCAACGAATTATACGATATTGCAACGGGTTCACGATCGTGGCAAATAGTTTGGTATTTCAACGATTTCATATTTGTGGCAAATAGTATGTTGTTACAACGATTTAGCATATTGCGATGATTTAACGTATTGCAACAAACAGCATTGTATTGCAAAGATTTCTCATTTGTGGTAATTGTATGTGGTTGCAATGATTTCACAGGTGTGACAATAGTACGGTATTCTAACGATTTCACATTTGTGGCAAATAGTATGTTATTGTAATGGTTTAGTGTATTGTGACAATTTAACGTATTGCAAAGAATACCATTGTATTGCAACGATTTCGCAGGCGTGGCAATAGAACGGTATTCTAACGATTTCACATTCGTGGCAAATAGTATGTTATTGCAACGATTTACTGTATTGCGATGATTTAACGTATTGCAACGAATAGCATTGTAGCAACGATTTCGCATTCGTGGTAATAGTACGTGATTGCAACGATCTTCACATTCGTGGCACATACTACAGTATTGCAACGATTTTCACAGCCATGGCAAATAGTAACATATTGCAACGAGTTATGGTGTTGCGACGATTCACCATATTGCAACAAATATCACGGTATTGCAATGATTTCACATCCGTGGCAAATAGTATGATACTGTGACGGCTTAACGTCCATGGCAAATAGTAGGTTAGTGCAACGAGTCAACAAACATGGCGAATAGTACCGTATTGCAACAATTTCAGATCCGTGGGAACTAGTTTGATACTGCAACGATTTCGTATCCGTGGTGAATAGTTGGGTATTGCAACGAGTCCACAAACGTGGTGAACAGTACCATTTTTTAACGATTTCAGATCCGTTGGAACTAGTATGGTACCGCAACGATTTCGCATCCATGGCGAATAGTTTTGTATTGCAACAATTTCTTATTTGTGGCAATAGTTTTTTAATGCAACATTTTTTGAGTCGTTGCCAAATGTTTATACTGCAATTTTTTGTCATTCTATTGCCACATTTTATCATCCGTATTGTCAATAGCTTCTTATTTCAACAATTTATCATTCGTGACAAGAAATTCGTAATGCCACATTTGATAATTAGCGGCAGTAGAACACGAATGCACCAGTTTTGAAAATTAGTGGCAACAAAATCACGAGTTTAACAATAAACATCCATCAATTTTACAACACGCATAACAACACTCAAGGATTACTTAAGCGACGTGTTTGCATGCTAAGAGTTTTCCTAAGCTGACCGGGACCAATTGTTGGAGCAGGTGGCTTTTGGCGGTTCCTTATTTGTTGGACCTTCTGTGGAGTGGTCACCATCATCATTTTGTGCATTTCATCCAATGAGGCGCGCATGTCCTGCATGTCCTTAGCTGTCTGTTCATGATCAGCTGCTATCTGACCTTGTAAGTTCTGGACTTCAATGATTAACTCTTCATTCTTCCGGTTTATGCAGTCCATCTGGGTGGTTAAGCTATCATTTCTTCCTTCCAAGTCCTGCACTATTTCATTGAGGCCTGCATTTCTAACTTCTAAGTTTCGAACTTGGTCGTTGAGGTGTTCAGACATCTGGATACGCATACGTTCACGTTCGGGACCAGTTTGGTTAGCTATATAACCACGCCCCCGAACCTGTGATCCTGCACAACCGATTGAGGATCGATAACAACGTTGGAAGATGTGGTTTCTCTCCTCATTTTGAATTGGGCCTCCCTGCTCGGCTTCCATGTCGTCCACTTGGGCACGTGCCTGGATCTATATACAAAAAGAAAAGTCACAGGTAATTTGCTAATATTTATTTAATTGGGGATTGTTTGAAGTGTTACTCACATGTACAGCTTCTACCAGCTTGTTTGTCCAGTTACTGTTCAACAAATGGCTTGCCTCCCACAGTTGTATGTCATCGGGTTCTTCTCCGATCTTTAGGTCTCGCTACATAAAATACATGTAAACTTCAACATGTCGGCATACATATTGTTTGCAGCGCAAAGTAAAAATGTGATTTATTTTTCATACCTTCTCATAACTAAGTTGGGCGTAGGATTTGGAGCTAATCAAGTGACACGCCTTTTGTCTTCTTCGATTTTGAGAATTGGTCCTTCTTATTGACTGCAATAATTTTAAGAATTAATTCCACGAATGAATGTAAATGCAATATTTTTTGTATGATGCGAAGCTATTAAAAAGTTAGCTGACCTTGAATCGCTCAGACCCAAAATATTCTATTGGGTGCAACCACTCGGGCGTTGTTACGTTAGTAGGCTAGTTTCCTATACGTTCTTCATCGGAAGTATAACTCTTATAGGTGGCATGCAAAGTCAAGAGCCACCCCTTGTAGTGCTCACCAGCAATTTTCAAAATTTTTCTTGCGCTCTCCGGTGTGTCCTCCATGTCCCAGGAATCCTGTACATTGTATAACAAGTTGTTGTAAATGTACGAGATGGAGATTGCAAGAAAAAATACTTGTGTGGGGTTGTGACAACACTAACTAGAATGTCTCGTACTATATCTCTCTTGTTACTATGGCCAACCTCTGCCCACTTCTTTGCACCGGTGTGGGATGCATGTGTTTTTGTAAACATAACCACATCATCGACAAAGTGCCGCTGATTAATACCAACCGCAGCACCCAACCTAGCGGATAACTGAATTGGTAGCTTCACATGTTGCGTTCTACTAACTTGGGATGCATGGCGTATTCTGGCAACCTTAATTCCTTTAGCCACACTTCTACCTAGCTTCCTTCCTTCTGTTACATTGATTCAAACAGTAAACGATTAAAGCAAATTACCGCCTGGACAAGTTTAGTATCATGTACAAATAGTGTGAAAAGAAGAATAGTCTGATGTTCATGCCATCTTCAGGACGAGTGCGGCGAATACGAGCGTGGGAGGACAGCGTCGTGCCAGCACCATTTTGTTCTGTAGTACTCTATCCTGGTTTATATTAATTGTCGCCCACAAATGAATTAATAATGAACTACTACAATAGTTAGGACTGTCCTAACGACACCTATTTTGATAGGGGGGGGGTTACATTATTGACTTCTATGTTGCTGTTCATACCCTAAAATGATCCATTAGGTACACATGTCAGTGGCGGTATGCACTCATAGTACTGCAGAGGATCTTCAGTCCACGAGCGAAGCAGGCAAGACTGTGAGAGGGCATGCAGCTGGCAACGCTAGACTAGACAAAGATAGGGTTCGCCGGTTCGATCTGACTGACATCAGCCGGAGCGCGTCTCGAAGAGAATTATTAGTTGCAGGGCAAGTAATGAAAGCCAGCGGTAGCAGGTGGCGAATGCAAGACAGATAAGGCAGGCAGCATGCGGGATTAAAATCCTCCGAATTACTGCACCTGCATTAGCTGCCACTGACATGTGGGCCCATGATACATCGGGTCTACTTGTCAGTGGCGGCTACTGCAGGTGCAGTACTGCATAGTGCCAGCTTGCAACACTCAACAAAGCGAGGGTTTGGTCTCGTAGAAACTCTCGAGGAGGATTGGTGGCAGGGCGAGTACTGGCCAGGGATTTGCGGGCGGCGGGGTAATCATGGCACGCGAAGGATGGGATGTGGCGATGGGCGAGGGAGACGCGTCGAGGAGGAAACTGAAGTGACCAACAGTAGGGCATGGGCGTGGGCGCCATTGCCAGCCGGAGTGGCCGGCGACGAGAGAGCACAGCGTGGAGGTACAAAAAAATCACGCCATCACATAGGCTGATGAACTATTAACTATAAAGACTAAGTACTAATAAGAAAGTAGAATCGCAAGGCATGATAAAACAATTAGTAGAGCCTAGGAAAGAATGGAAATGACCATGATACACCCATCATCAATACATCTAAAGGACAGAACATAGTCTCTCAAAATGCTCCAAATTCAATGCCAAAGGAGTAGAGTAAAAAACTAACACGCTCTGCCAAAACAAACGGCACGGTAGAGAGGCAGGTAGTAATGTGATGTGATATGTGTAGTTGGAAGCTACTACCAAGGATAGAGTTGGAGTGGGACATTTTTTAAGCTCCAAAAGAAAGATTATTCTAGGGAGGAAGAAGTATTTCTGGTTTGTATATCTATACCTGCTGTTGGTTCATGCATCGTAGTAGTACCAGAGAGTGAAGAACCTCAGGGTTCCTGAACATCATGTGCTGCAATATTCTCTGCGTACCAAGCAAACAATTTAATGTTGTCTAAATTTGTTTAATTTTGATAGTAAACACATTTATAGTTATACCAGGTGCTTGTTGGCCACCATGAATCCTTGTAGACGACATCACGGTTTGATGTCTTGTTGCTAATGTAAAGAGCATTGTAAGTAGTCATTCCAAATAACAGTGATAACGTCAGATTACATGACTGACGTAGATTTTTGATCGGACGGTGTGCTTTCTATAAACTGCAGTGTTTGTTACTAACGGAGGAATTTGAAAAGAAAGAATAGAAAAAATTCGTATGATCCGAGAAAGCCACAAGAAAGAAAAAAGTGAAAACCATGGGAACCAAAAATCTTAAGAATACAAATTTGTAAAACAGGAATGAGAGTACAACATTTGGAGTGGTTGATCAGATAACCCGTGCGTCATTTACCTCTAAATCCAAAAATTACATACTACTTCCTCTGGTTTTTAGTATTTGTCATTCCCGGCCAGGAATTGAACTAGAAATACACTACCATAATAAGCTATCAGAGCAACATTTATTTAGGGACAGATGTAGTGTGTGTATATATATATATATATATATATATATATATATATATATATATATATATATGTGTGTGTGTGTGTGTGTGTGTGTGTAACTAAATTTGTGAAACAGAAGACCACATGTCTTATTTGTTATTTTATTTAATCTTCGTATATCAGGTTGGATCGTGTATAACATAACTAGGCCAAAACTGCATGGATCGTGTAGAACCAAGCCAATATAGCTCTATAAAAAGATGGCATGGATCGTGTAGTTTACCTAGCACAAAGCTGGAGTCCGGGATGCGATGTCGCAGGAAGGTGTCGGCGACAAAGAGGTTCGGTAGAGCCTGTCAAACTTGGTACCCGGCGTTGTACCCAGGAGTCAACACCACCAAGAGCTTCGATGCGTCACTGCGAGATTCATGGGGGAAAATTTGTAAAAACCGTGGGAAATGAAAACACTAGAATTTCTTAGGAATACTAGTATGGAACACAGGACAGAGAGACAACACATTTGGAGTACTGCGAGATCACTAGAAGGGCGGGGCAGCAGTGTGTCGGGAATGGAGGCCAGTGTTTCTATTTATACTCATCGTGGCTGAAATAAGGTTACAATAATAGGCGGGACTAACATTGGAGGCGTAGGTAGTGAAAATTGAATTGTCAAAATCTCAAATGTGGCGCGCCAAGTAGAATAATAAAATTTTCGTGAGAGTGGAGAATTTGACGCAAGCCGTGCCCTTGTGCACGCATCCAATCGTTATTAATTACATCTCATGTCACGTTGATTCCTGCACATGGCTGGTGCGTGTAGCTAGAGGGGTAGACTTTGTCTTAGGACAACTTGCTCGCTTCTTAATTCATCTTTGTTGCCATGCATGGAGATCAAAATCTAAAAGTAGTCTTCTGCTAACTAGTGGGACATTCCAAAAAAATATGAATCGCCAAATGCATACGTATGTGCTAACGCAAACGATATTCAAATACAGCCAAGTGCACTAAATGATGGTAAACAATCAGCATTTTGTAACATTGATCACAATGAAATGATAAAATGTACTGGTATATACTACTACATATTAAAAATACATTTTCCCATGCGCCATCTACAAATGAAAAAATTGAGTGAAAGAACACAAAAGAGGAGAAACACAGCCTCAACCACGATCTCAATGGAGTTTCAACCAAGAGTCATTGATTGTCGCAACAAAACAAATTATTGGCTATACATTGAACAACAGTTATCTCGCCCCTTTTTCAAAAAGGAGATGTTTTTTGATACTGCATCGGACGCATTGTTCATGAACAGAAAAGACATTACAAATAGAAACAACACATATATTACAAACAAGAACTACGAAAGCACATAGAAGACAAGAAAAAGAAAAACTACAAATACTACTCTACTCAGAGTCGGAGGAGATCTCCTCCACCTCCTCCTCTGCCACTTCTGCCACCGCCGCCTCCTCCGCCGCTGTCGCCACCGCCTACTCTGTTGCCACTGCTGCTGCCGCCTCTTCTTGCAATTGAGTCCGAAGCTTCCTGGCAACGGTCCGCAAAAGATGCTGGCAGCCCTCCTCCCGAGCCACCTCCCCGATCGTCTCGTAGAGGATGTTGAGACGACCGCCCACAAACCCTAACCCGAAGCAGTAGTGGTCGGCGGTGTCCATGCTGGTGCAGACGGGAAGTTTCCCAAGACCCAGACGCTCACACGAGCGAGATTTATCGGAAAATACATCCCACACCAATATGTCAAGCTTTTTTGCTCGACCGGCGGTGGCGGAAAGGTGCTCGGTGGCCTCCTTCACGCGACGATCGAGTTCATCGAAGCGGTGTTCGACGAGGCGGACAGTCTCTTGAACCTAAACGGGATGAGGAAGTGCGGGCACCACGGGTGGAGAAGGGGACGGAGGAGGTGCGGGTGCCGCCTCCAGTTCCACCGGCATTGGCTGCGACGGAAACGGAGAAGAAGGACGTTTGGAGGACGTCGATGGCTTGGAACGCTTCGGTGCGGGGCTACCCATTTGTTCGGCGACGGAGTTGCGGAGAAAGAGCGAGAGGTGGTCGGCGATGGTGCGGCGGTGAAGGAAGAGAAGTTTGGAGGCTACGATCGATGGAGATGGAGTGGTGCGGCGGAGACGCAAGAGGACGGGTGTGCCTTTATTGCGGGTCCTCGTCCCGTGCGAGTGGAGATGATCGGACGCTTCGAAAACTACACATTCAAATTAATCCAAACCGCGGTTGGCTTTCATCTCCGCTTCACACGCAGTTTTTTAATATGACATGCAAAGGGTCCAGGGTATGCAGTGGCCCACCTAGCATACTTTGTAGGTCCGTCCGGCGATGTTTCATTTTTTCAGTTCCAGATTTTAATTTTGACACACAAAGGGCCCATCGGCCCAAGGTATATGCAATGTTCCAGTTTTTTTCAGTTTGTCACGCGAAATACCTCGATCATGTTTCAAGACGTTACGCGTTTTCTCTTATTTTTTGAAAGATCGTCATATATATATATATATATATATATATATATATATATATATATATATATATATATATATAGTTGAAAGATCATCAAAAAACACAAAAAAAAAGTACAAGACGATGAACACACCACACATTCATGCATTCATTAACACACACACACACACACACACACACACACACACACACACACACATATATATATATATATATATATATATATATATATATATATATATATATTTATCACAAACCCTCGTTCATGTTTCCTCAGTTTGACATGCAAAAGACCTCGATCATGCATGTTTGATGATGTTAGGTGTTTTCTAATTTTGTTGAAAGATCGTCATATTTGAGACTCGATGATCATGTTTGGGGTGTAGCAAGCATGCATGGACAAGTAACATATGCACTTGAAAACCTCGAGACGATCATGTTTGATGACAACATTATTACGTGTTTTCTCTGTTTTTTTATTGAAACATCGTCATATATAGTTTGAGGCTCGTTCATCATGTTTGGGGCGTGACAACTAACATGTTATATATATATATATATATATATATATATATATATATATATATTTATATATATATATATATTTACATATTTATATATATATATATATATATATATATATATATATATATATATATATATATATATATATATATATATATTGTTTGGCTCGTAGATCCTATGTTTGGGGTGTAGGGTAGCATGCATGAACAACTATAACATGTATGTGAGAGAGACGTTGATAATCATATGTACTCCTCCATCTCCATGAACTTGTCGCTTTGTCGTAGTTCATTTTTTAACTACAAAAGCCGCATCAGAAGAGCTTGTTTATTGGCTTATGGACAAGGAAGATTATTTGTACCTAGTAAAAAAAGTATAAGCTGGTTGGCTTTGCCGTTCGTACGCGAAGGATGCGGCCAGGTAGTTGCTCTTGCAGGTGTATACTAATTACGTGAGTGTTTGGTCGGTTTATGTGGTTAGTGACATATGACACAGTGCTCAGTCATCAATTGCGTTTTGTTTGACGTTGAAATTCGATTGGAGATAGATCATCCATTGCTTTATGACTTGGATCATCCAAATTAATGTTTGGTTGGATGGACTGGACGATCTAATTTTTTGTTAGTAGGTTGGATGAAACTTGATTGGATTATTGAATCATCAAAGTTGATAATTTCATAATATTATTCATGCGCATGATCATGGATCGTGCACGCCGAGCGTCGAGTTATTCAGATTGCTGAGCAAAGTACGGACGTGGAGTTCGTCTGCCCGTGCGCACTGCAAGATTCGGTGCGCTTGCGTACGTGGCAATCATCAGGGTAGGGGTGGTACAGTCCCGGGAACCGTGCAGTGCGCCCTTGGCTGTAAGATTTGGAGCGTGAACTTACGTGGCAACCATCTGGGCAGGGTCGCACAAAGACGGTTGTGTGGAAGGGCCGCAGAGAATTCGATTTCGGTGTTTGGGAACACGGTATTTTTGGAGTTTTAGAGCAATTAGCAATACCTTGGTATTTGAGATTACTATGGTATTTTTTACAGAATGGTGTTTGTCAACCAAACAGTCCTATGTATTGCAAAATAGTGGTATTACAAAACTGTGTTATTGAAAAACGTACTTTGGTATTTCCATATCATTTTAAAAACTATGGTTCCCAAAACTTTAGTATTGAAAAACTGTGCTCCCAAATACAGCCTAAAGCTTTACCGTGAACCACTGCGGATGGTCTTAAAGGCAGGCCCGACTCTGGGCCTAGGCGGGCGGAAATAAATTTTCTACGGCCCTGCCGCACAACGTCGCGCGTGCGCCTCCACATCGCACGCCGTCCTATGGAAATCCTGCTGAGATCCTTTGCTTCGCGCTGGACACCGAAGGATGGAAATCCCGCGTGTCCCGCTGCCGTGATTATGCGATTTCGATCGGACGACGTGCGGGGCCGGCGCGCACGCGCGATGCTGTACGGCAGGATCTCAAAAAATTTGTGGGCTACTGCCTCGGGCCAAGCCGATGGGTGGGGGTGGTCACGTCCTACTAATGTTAGTTCAATGCTTTGTCCAAAACGTCAAATAAAAGAATAAGGAGGGAGTATTTATTAGATACAGCATAATATTACTAATGTGTTAATTTTCCATATGCGATGTTTTTCGATAAAAGGAGGAGTTTTTCCTTAGTGCATGTACTGGAGTAGGACACATTGTTCATGAACATAAAATAAAAAATATTTTTCATTAACATAAAAACAACCCATATATTACAAACAAGAAGCACATAGAAAACAAAAGAAAAAACTACTACTCATCCTACTCTACTCGGAAGGAGGACTTGTCCACCTCCGCTGCCGCCTCCGCTTCCGCCGGCAGCACCTCCACATCCACCGCCGGCGCCTCCGCCTCCGCAGCAACCGCCGGCGGAGCATCCTTCAGCACCAGATCGAACTTCTTCCGGCCACCAACGCATCCCGACCCTGTGAAAGGATGACGAGCAGCGGCAGATCAACACCATGCAGTGGCGGCGCAATGGAAAACGGTGGCAGCGGACGGCGACGTACCTGGATGTTGGCGTAGTCGACCTCGCACATCTTCCATGAGTCGTTAACCTTCCGCGGCAAGCTGAATCACACTGGGAGGAACTCCTCGGTTTTGCAGTCGAAGCATGACTTGGAGAAATGGGCCACCAACGCATCCCGACCCTACGAAGGGATGACGAGCAGCCACAGGTGAACACCATGCAGCAGCGGCGCAATGGAAAACGGTGGCAGCAAATGGCGACATACCTAGATGTTGGCGTAGTCAACCTCGCACATCTTCCGTAAGTCGTTCACCTTCGGCGGCGAGCTAAACCACACTGTCAGGAACTCCTCGGTTTTGCGATCGAAGCATTTCTTGGAGAAATGGGCCACCAACGCATCCTGACCCCGTGAAAGCATGACGAGCAGCGCCAGGTGAACACCATGCAGCGGCGACACAATGGAAAACGGTGGCAGTAGACGGCGATGTACCTGGATGTTGGCGTAGTCGACCTTGCACATCTTCTGCGAGTCGTTCACCTTCTGCGGCGAGCTGAACCACACTTGCAGGAACTCCTTGGTTTCGCAGTCGAAACATGACTTGAAGAAATTGGCCACCAACGCATCCCGACCTTACCAAAGGGTGACGAGCAGCGTCAGGTGAACACCATGCAGCGGCGGCGCAATAAAAAACGGTGGCAGTGGACGGCGATGTACCTGGATGTTGGCGTAGTCGACCTCGCACATCTTCCGCGAGTCATTCACCTTCCACGGCGAGCTGAACCACACTGGCAGGAACTTCTCAGTTTCATAGTCGAAGCATAAATTGGAGAAATGGGCCACCAACACATCCCGACCCTGCGAAAGGATGACAAGCAGCGGCAGGTGAACTCCATGCCGCGGAGGCGCAATGGAAAACGATGCCAATGGATGGCGACGTACCTGGATGTTGGCGTAGTCGACCTCGCACATCTTCCGCGAGTTGTTCACCTTCCTCAGCGAGCTGAACCACACTGGCAGGAGCTCCTTGGTTTCGCAGTCGAAGCATGACTTGGAGAAATGGGCAACAAACGCATCCCGACCCTGCGAAAGGATGACGAGCAGCGGTAGGTGAACACCATGCAGCGGCGGCGCAATAGAAAACGATGGCAGCGGACGGTGACATACCTGGATGTTGGCGTAGTCGACCTCAAACATCTTCCGTGAGTCATTCACCTTCCACGGCGAGCTGAACCACACTGGCAGAAACTCCTCAGTTTCGCAGTCGAAGCATGACTTGGAAAAATGGGCCACCAACGCATCCCGACCCTGCGAAAGGATGATGAGCATTGGCAGGTGAACACCATGCAGCGGCGGCGCAATGGAAAACGATGGCAGCGGACGGCGACATACCTGGATGTTGGCGTAGTCAACCTCGCACATCTTCCGCGAGTCGTTCACCTTCCGCAGCGAGCTGAACCACACTGGCAGGAAATCCTCGGTTTCGCAGTCGAAGCATGACTTGGAGAAATGGGCCACCAACGCATCCCGACCCTGCGAAAGCATGACGAGCAGTGGCAGGTGAACACCATGCAGCGGCGGCGCAATGGAAAACAGTGGCAGCGGACGGCGATGTACCTAGATGTTAGCGTAGTGGACCTTGCACATCTTCGCGAGTCGTTCACCTTCCGCGGCGAGCTGAACCACACTGGCATTAACTCGGTTTCGCAGTCGAAGCATGACTTGAAGAAATGGGCCACCAACAAATCCCGAGCCTGCGAAAGGATGACGAGCAACGGCAGGTGAACACCATGCAGTGGCGGCACAATGGAAAACGGTGGCAGCAGACGGCGACGTACCTGGATGTTGGCATAGTCGACCTCGCACATCTTCTGTGGGTCGTTCACCTTCCGCGGCGAGCTGAACCACACTGGCAGGAACTCCTCAGTTTCACAATTGAAGCATGACTTGGAGAAATGGGCCACCAACGCATCCGACCCTGCGAAAGGATGACGAGCAGTGGCAGGTGAACACCATATAGCGGAGGCGCAATGGAAAACGGTGGCAGCGGACGGCGACGTACCTGGATGTTGGCGTAGTCGACCTCGCACATCTTCCACGAGTCGTTCACCTTCCTCGGCGAGTTGAACCACACTGGAAGGAACTCCTCGGTTTCGCAGTCGATGCATGACTTGGAGAAATGGGCCACCAACGCATCCCAACCCTGCGAAAGGATGACGAGCAGCGGCAGGTGAACACCATTCAGTGGCGGAACAATGGAAAACGGTGGCAGCGGACGGTGATGTACCTGGATGTTGGCGTAGTCGACCTCGCACATCTTCCTCGAGTCGTTCACCTTCCATGGCGAGCTGAACCACACTGGCAGGAACTCCACAGTTTCGCAGTCGAAGCATGACTTGGGGAAATGGGGCACCAACGCATCCCGACCCTGCGAAAGGATGACGAGCAGCGGCAGGTGAACA
The DNA here is from genome assembly GCA_036927565.1 of Tuctoria greenei. Taxonomy (NCBI): domain Eukaryota; kingdom Viridiplantae; phylum Streptophyta; class Magnoliopsida; order Poales; family Poaceae; genus Tuctoria; species Tuctoria greenei. The sequence continues at coordinate 107,427,229 of JAYESD010000008.1, forward strand.
TCATGCAGTGGCGGCGCAATGGAAAATGGTGGCAGCGGACGTCGACGTACCTGGATGTTGGCGTAGTCAACCTCGCACATCTTCCGAGAGTCGTTCACCTTCCGCGGCGAGCTGAACCACACTGGAAGGAAATCCGCGGTTTCGCAGTCGAAGCATGACTTGGAGAAATGGGCCACCATCGCATCCCGACCCTGCGAAAGCATGACGAGCAGCAGCAGGTGAACACCATGCAGCTGCGGTGCAATGGAAAACTGTGGCAGCGGACGGCGATGTACCTGGATGTTGGCGTAGTCGACCTCCCACATCTTCCGAGAGTCTTTCACCTTCCGCGGCGAGCTGGACCACACTGTCAAGAACTCCTCCGTTTCGCAGTCGAAGCATGACTTGAAGAAATGGGCCACCAACGCATCTCGACCCTGCAAAAGGATGACGAGCAGCGGCAGGTGAACAACATGCAGCGGCGGTGCAATGTGAAATGGTGGCAGCAGATGGCGATGTACCTGGATGTTGGCGTAGTCGACCTCGCACATCTTCTAGGAGTCGTTCACCTTCTGCGGTGAGCTGAACCACACTGGCAGGAACTCCTCAGTTTCACAGTCGAAGCATGACTTGGAGAAATGGGGCACCAACGCATCCCGACCCTGCGAAAGGATGACGAGCAGCGGCAGGTGAACACCATGCATCGGCGGCGCAATGGAAAACGGGGGCAGCGGACGGCGACATACCTGGATGTTGGCGTAGTCGACCTCGCACATCTTCCACGAGTCGTTCACCTTCCTCAGCGAGCTGAACCACATTGGAAGGAACTCCTCGGTTTCGCAGTCGAAGCATGACTTGGAGAAATGGGCCACCAACGCATCCTGACCCTGCGAAAGGATGACGAGTAGTGGCAGGTGAACACCATGCAGCGGCGGCACAATGGAAAATGGTGGCAGCAGACAGTGACCTACCTGGATGTTGGCGTAGTCAACCTCGCACATCTTCCGCGAGTCGTTCACCTTCTGCGGCGAGCTGAACCACACTGGCAGGAACTCCTCAGTTTCGCAGTCGAAGCATGACTTGGAGAAATGGGCCACCAACGCATCCCGACCCTGCGAAAGGATGACGAGCAGCGGCACATGAATGCCATGCAGCGGTGGCGCAATGCAAAACGGTGGCAACGGACGGCGACGTACCTGGATGTTTGCATAGTCGACCTCGCACATCTTTCGCGAGTCGTTCACCATCCCCGGCGAGCTTAACCACACTGGCAGGAAATCCTCGGTTTTGCATTGAAGCATGACTTGGAGAAATGGGCCACCAACGCATCCCGACCCTGCGAAAGGACGACGAGCAGCGGCAGGTGAACACCATGCACGGCGGTGCAATGGAAAACGGTGGCAGCGGACGGCGACATACCTGGATGTTGGCGTAGTCGACTTCGCACATCTTCCTCAAGTCGTTCACCTTCCTTGGCGAGCTGAACCACACTGGCAAGAACTCCTCGGTTTTGCAGTCGAAGCATGACTTGGAGAAAAGGGCCACCAATGCATCCCGACCCTGCGAAAGGATGACGAGCAGCGGCAGGTGAACACCATGCAGCGGCGGCGCAATGGAAAACAGTGGCAGCGAACGGCAACGTACCTGGATGTAGGCGTAGTCGACCTCGCACATCTTCCTCGAGTCGTTCACCTTCCGTGGCGAGCTGAACGGAAACCAATTTTCTGCGGCCCTGCCGCACAACATCACGCGTGCGCCCCCGCCCCGCACGTCGTCCCTTGGAAATCACGCTTAGTGCGAGGCGGGGGCGCACGCGCGATGCTATGCGGCAGGGTCACTGAAAATTTGTGGGCTACTGCCTAGGGCCAGGCCGGTGGGTGGGGGTGGTCACGTCCTACTAATGTTAGTTCAATGCTTTGTCCAAAACGTCAAATAAAAGAATAAGGAGGGAGTATTTATTAGATACAGTATAATATTACTAATGTGTTAATTTTCCATATGCGATGTTTTTCGATAAAAGGAGGAGTTTTTCGTTAGTGCATGTACTGGAGTAGGACACATTGTTCATGAACATAAAATAAAAAACATTTTTCATTAACATAAAAACAACACATATATTACAAACAAGAAAAAAACACATAGAAAACATAAGAAAAAACTACTACTCATCCTACTCTTCTCGGAGGAGGACTTGTCCACCTCCGCCACAGCCTCCACCTCCGCTGCAACTGTTTTCCATTACATCACCACTGCAACGTGTTCACCTGCCGCTGCTTGTCATCCTTTCGCAGGGTCAGGATGTGTTGGTGGATGCAGCCAAATGGTTGCTCTTGCAGGTGTATGGTAATTATGTGAGTGTTTGGTCGGGTCACGTGGTTAGTCCACGATGCACCCTAAAGCCGGTGTTGAGGCCTTGTATTTTTCATTTGTGCGTACACTCTAGGGATGCAACTTCGGTGCTCCAGCTTGTGCTTCCATGCGTACTCCCGCTTATGTGTCATCATCTAATTGGTTGAAGATAAATCAAGCATTATGTTAGGTAAATGAAAGGGCCAATAAAATCATGACACTTAAGTAGGAGCACACATGGAAGCACTGAATGGGAGTATACAAGCCGTGTCCTCCCATTCGGATGCAACTTCGGTGCTCCCGTTTGTGCTTCCTTGCGTACTCCCGCTTATGTGTCATCATCTAATTGGTTGAAGTTAAATCAGGCATTATGTTAGGTAAATGAAAGGGCCAATAAAATCATGACACTTATGTAGGAGCACGCATGGAAGCACTGAATGAGAGTATACAAGCCGTGTCCTCCCATTTGGATGCAATTTCGGTGCTCCCGTTTGTGCTTCCATGCATACTCCCGCTTATGTGTCATCATCTAATTGCTTGAAGTTAAATCAGGCATTATGTTAGGTAAATGAAAGGGTTAATAAAATCATGACACTTAAGTAGGAGCACGCATGAAAGCACTAAATGGGAGTATACAAGACGTGTCCTCCCATTCGGATGCAACTTCGGTGCTCCCATTTGTGCTTCCATGCGTACCCCCGCATATGTGTTATCATCTAATCGATTGAAGTTAAATCAGGCATTATGTTAGGTAAATGAAAGGGCCAATAAAATCATGACACTTAAGTAGGAGCACGCATGGAAGCACTGAATGGGAGTATACAAGCCGTGTCCTCCCGTTCGAATGCAACTTCGGTGCTCCCGTTTGTGCTTCCATGCGTACTCCCGCTTATGTGTCATCATCTAATTAGTTGAAGTTAAATCAGGCATTATGTTAGGTAAATGAAAGGGCCAATAAAACCATGACACTTAAGTTGGAGCACACATGGAAGTACTGAATGGGAGTATACAAGCCGTGTCCTCCCGTTCGGATGCAACTTCGGTGCTCCCGTTTGTCCTTCCATGCGTACTCCCGCTTATGTGTCATCATCTAATTGGTTGAAGTTAAATCAGGCATTATGTTAGGTAAATGAAAGGGCCAATAAAATCATGACACTTATGTAGGAGCACGCATGGAAGCACTGAATGAGAGTATACAAGCCGTGTCCTCCCATTTGGATGCAACTTCGGTGCTCCCGTTTGTGCTTCCATGCGTACTCCTGCTTATGTGTCATCATCTAATTGGTTGAAGTTAAATCAGGCATTATGTTAGGTAAATGAAAGGGCCAATAAAATCATGAAACTTAAGTAGGAGAACGCATGAAAGCACTGAATGGGAGTATACAAGCCGTGTCCTCCCGTTCGGATGCAACTTCGGTGCTCCCGTTTGTGCTTCCATGTGTACTCCCGCTTATGTGTCATAATCTAATTGGTTGAAGTTAAATCAGGCATTATGTTAGGTAAATGAAAGGGCCAATAAAATCATGACACTTAAGTAGGAGCATGCATGGAAGCACTGAATGGGAGTATACAAGCCATGTCCTCCCGTTCGGATGCAACTTCGGTGCTCTCGTTTGTGCTTCCATGCGTACTCCCGCTTATGTGTCATCATCTAATTGGTTGAAGTTAAATCAGGCATTATGGTAGGTAAATGAAAGGGCCAATAAAATCATGACACTTATGTAGTAGGAGAACACATGGAAGCACTGAATGAGAGTATACAAGCCGTGTCCCTGAATGGGAGTATACAAGCCGTGTCCCTCCCGTTCTGTCCTCCCATGCATCATCCCGTTGATGTGTCAAAATGTTATTGGTCCCTTTATTAATGCTTAGTTTAACTACCATACCTTCACACAAATAATGTTGGCGTAGTCGATATCGCACATGTTCCGCGAGTCGGTCACCTTCCAACGGAAGCCATGTAGGTGCTTCAGCCGGATCGCTGTTCATCTTCACCGGCACATATGTACGGTCCAGGTGTGCCTGTGTGTACACTAACCCCCGTCGTGCATCCCCGGTGGTGGTTGGAAGACCCCTGCAGGTATGTTCTGATTCCTGTCCTCTAACTACATCTAGGTTTCCGTTGACGCATGCGGTTCACCACCAGACAAACCAGCAAATCCTCGGTGATGAGAGCGGCATGCAAATTTCTTGATGACAAACTCGCTGCAAGTCGTGTCCCTCCCGTTCTGTCCTCCCATGCGTCATCCCGCTGATGTGTCAAAATGTTATTGGTCCCTTTATTAATGCTTAGTTTAACTGCCATACCTTCACAACAAATAATATGATGACACGTCAACGAGAGTGTCATCAAAAAACTAGAGATGGATGCATCAGCTGGCCGCAGTCAGCAGGTCGCAGTCAGTTTTTCCTCAAAAAACTTGCATGCCGCTCAACCTTTTTTGGTTTCCCTGGTGGTGAACCGCCTGCATCATCAGAAACCTAGAGATGGAGTAAGAGGTCTGGAATCAGAGCATACCTGTAAGGCTCTTCCCAACAACCACCGGGGACGGACGATGTACAGGGGGTTAAGGTACACCAGCGCACACCCGTACCGTACGTGTACCCGGCTAGCCGTGTAGTTTCCTTCAACCCTCCGGCAGAAGAAAGCGGCATGCAAGTTTCATCCTGTATGGAGAATGTTTGTTGTGTATTCATCAGGGAACACAGATACACATTATATAGGCTACTAGTGTAGTGTGAAACGAAAACAAAACCCTTTCGCACTACACAGATTCAAAAGCAAGTGTTAATGACTAAACGTAGGCCTACGCAGTCAAACAATAATGTTAGACCAACACAGTCGACATTGACTGTTACGTGTGAGCGTGCTTATCCTTTCTACAGTCTTGTTGTGAACCGCCTGCGACATCGGAAGCCTAGATGGAGTTGGAGGACAGGAATCAGAGCATACACCTGCATGGACTAGGATTACCTGACATAGTGACATTTTGCTGCATGCGTGCAGTGAAGGCTGCATCCACCGTTTGTTTTGATCCGACGGTTGTACTTCCCAGCTATCCAACTAAGGGGTCCATTCAAATCGTTTCTTAAACTCTTGCCTGCTTGCTTCAACATGAGAAAGAGTTTACATGCATATAATGATGCATACTTTAAACATTTAAATAAAACAAACTTCTATCACAAATTAACAGAATTAAAAACACATTAACAATCTTATGTTGCATGCCAATGTGTGGATGTATAACTCAGAGTAAGGATGAAAGTGAAACGGTTTTTTGAAGTTGATGGACTAAATAATTGAAAGTTTGAGGATGAAGTTGAGTATTGCCAGCTTGATGAGCTCAAGCTCAAAAAGTTTGAGTAAGCTCATTTGTAAAGTTGTCTGTACGATACTTTATACGCTAGAGGTACCAGGAGATCGCTCGCAGCGGAGCCTGCAAAGCGGTCTGTAAAGTAGTATACAGTACTAACAGGTAGCAACGACTGGAAAGAAAATTGGAGACAATCAACAGAGAGAAAAGAAAAGAAAGGACAAGAAAAATGTTAGAAAAAGATAGGTAGAACTCAATGTACCACTGGCCATATGCCCCTATACACGGTGTAATCATTACCACTACTCCTATACGCAGCCAGAAGTTATTACCACTGCTTCAGGGGAAGTGCTGCGGACTAGATGTGTCAATTAGTTTATTTTGTGTTTATTGGGGATCATGTAACAACTAGTTCTGTCGATTAGCGATGACTGGAATGAAAAGTGGAGACAATGAACAGAGAGAAGGGAACACTGATTTCCTTCGTTACAAACTACTGTATGATTGAATGTATCCATTTCCGGAAGAATCCATTTCTTTAAATTGTCCTGTGAGTTTCCTTTGATGCAAGCGGGGCTAAACATAAGACGAGCGCGCATACGGGAAACACAACAAGTGCAACATCCATCAGAGACGAGCGGACATAGGGGAAACACATATACTAGTACAAGTCTATTTTATATACTCCATTTGTTCTCTTTTAATTGGCGTTGGGAGAACTAGAGGTGCATCCAAACGGGAATGGAGGGAATATAACCCATATAGTACAATGCCAGACGACAGAACAGGTCATGCTCGTGCTTAATCCTACAGTTATCTATAAAGAAGACTCTCCACTCCTCCCACGTAGGCCTGCCGCAGCGGACAGTTCCATGGTTCCCCCCCTATCGAGCAGTCCCAAGCGTCATCATCAATGTTGGGCACCGCCACGGGCGGCGCTTCTGGACGATGCCTGCCCAAGAACCTCCAGGCAACATCATCGATACTATTCATGGCTTCACGCCAACATCGGCAGCACTCCTTGTTGGTCCACTTCACGGCGACGGACCCGGCCCTATTGTAGCCGACGTGGGCCTCACCATCGACCTGCTGGATATACTCGAAGGCGTCGTTGGCCCAGCAGTCGGCGTCGTATCGGAGCATGGCGAGGACGTAGGCCACCACCATGTGACCGTTCGCGGCCTCCCGGGCAAGGAACAGGGTGCCTGGCTGCGCGCAATTGTGCAGGGACACGAGGTCGAACCCGGTGACGTAGCACGTATGAGGGTTGCCGACGTATGCCAGGTGCTCCACGAGGCGGTCGTAGCTCAAGTTATACTTCCAGATGCTCACCCGCTCCAACGCCACGCGCCTGCCCACGGCGCAATCTCGGCACACCGCGTGCATGGCCTTGCAGGTGGCACACAAACTGGAGAGGTCGTCCATGGGCTGCGGGGAGGTTGCGGCGACCCACCCCGCAATCAGGACCGCAATATCATGCGGCAAGGGGAACTCCATGGGCTTCAAAGGGAACAAATGAGGGTGCCCGCGGTGGAGACAAAGAGGAAAAGTACGCGCGGAGAAGAGGATGGCCTGTGTGTGTTGCGGAGAAGAGGGTGGTGTGTCTTTATTAGTACTTGTGGAGAAGACAATGAGACGCACAGATAAGACAATGAGACGCGCGCAGTGATGGTTATGGCTTCTAAAGTGCACCATTTGGAATGCTACTTGCGAAACTGGTGTTACAGCTTCTAATGTGCAACTGGACGCTACTTTAGCCACTGGAGTTGTCAGCAGGCAGGAGATCGCCCACAGCGGGGCCAGCAAAGCGGTCTGTAGAAAGTACTCCTCCCTCCGCCCCAACTCAACTCTATTTTTAGCTTTGGTCAAACTTACCTTTAACTAATGATTTCTTGCCTGGTCCTTATCTTGATCATCAAGGTCCTCCGCCTACTGCCCCAGATGACTTGGGGCAGAATAGGGATGAAAATGGTCAGAATTGAGCTTATTACCTTTGACAACTCCTTATTCAAACTGGTGTCTGAATAGAAAATTTAAAGAATTGAGCTTATTACTCCCTCCACCTCTAAATACTTGTCGCTTTGTAGCTCAAAAATAAAATACAAAGCAATATTTACTACGGCCCCGTTTGGAACATAGGAATCCAAATCACAGGAATTGGGAAAAACGTAGGAATAGACAAAATGCAGGAACGAAGAAAGTGAGAAACTATAAACAAAATTCTATAGAATCTTAACTATCATTATTTGTAATACATAAATCAAAGTCATAAATTCTTGCCAAAATGAACTACCAGTTTGCTTCATAAACAACTTCGTTCCTATATTTCTAACATCAAAACGTTTATTGCATTGCAGTAGCTCAGAAATAATTATTCCCTTGTTTCAAAAAAAGAAATAATTATTCCATGCAAATCATTAGGTTAGTTAATCCGACTTTTAGCACCCTATATATTCCCTCCATAGCCAACCAGCAGACCACAAAGAACTTGGATCGGATTATTTCATTCCTCCATTTTAATAGGATAGGAAGTCTTTCTACAGGAAACGAAATATGATTCTTGTGTTCCAAACACCTGTGACATAAGCACAATGTTGGAATGAATTCCTCTGAAGTTTCCTTTAAAAATCCTCTATTCCAAGGGAAGGAGAGAGTACATGTCAGCCCATTAGACCCAACCTACTATTTGGAAAGTATATGGTTATTGTTCAAAATTTTCCATTAAAATATGGTATTTCGACAATTCGGTCGAAAATCAGTCTAAATCGTTTCCATTCCGTTTATCAAATTTTAATGTCCGATAAAAACGGTAATCGGATCAAAAATTTCGGAAATTGTCGAAAATGATAATCGCATCGGAAATTTTCTAAAACGGCGCCCGACGGTTCGGGAATTTACCGTATCGTTTTCATCCCTAGGGCAGAATGATCCTGGCGACCAGAATGAAGTGTCGGATATATGTTGTCCACGGCGCAGGGTTATTCAACACAAGCAATAGGTAACATATCCTAATCTTTCTCCTCATATATTGCGTGTTAACTAACTTTTCGTCCCCAAATGATCTAGAAAAATTACTCCAGATTTGATGATGCCATAAATTAATTGCTGCTCAAAACAATGACGGTGCTCATCAAGCTCGCAAGCTCAACTTCATTCATCCTCAAAATAGCTGATTATTTTGTATGGATTTACGTTAAGGGGTGTGCATTCAGTCTACCCGATATTTTGCTTTGGGTATTTCGGTTTTTTTCAAAATTCGGTTTCTTGAAATCACTACCTGAATTGTTGTAATAATATTAGGTACCCGAACATTTGGGGTACCGAAATTCCAGTTCGGTCTTCGGTCCAACCCGATATATCCGAATTATACATTATATCCATGTCACGTTTGCACAAATTTATATTACTGATAAACTTAATCCCATGAGGTCATTTATTAGAAATTGACAAATGAAAATTAAAAAATAAACATTTAAATCCAACAACTTCACACATCACAACTTGAAAATAAAAATATCTAAATTTGAATTGTTCATAGTTAAGCACGCATAATTTAACTTATTATTTGATGGACCGACTATTCGGTTATTTCAGTTATTCGAGAGTGGTACCCGAACTCGACATTTATTCTTCAGTTATTTATATTTGCTACTCAAAAAGTACCCGATACCCGATATTTCGGTCTTTTCGGTTCCGGTCTCGGTTTTATCGGTTTCGGTTTTTCGGTCTCAATTCATTTGCCCACCCCTAATTTACGTAGTAGTAGCATATGGGATATACATATTTCTCCTCAATGTTTTTTTTGCAAAACTATTTAGTGATATATCCTATGTGCATATTACATATGTAAAACTAATGTAAAGTATAAAACTTTTTCAAAGAGAAGTCTTAGGTTTAGTCAAATCTATCTGTGAGATTTACGGAATTTTGATATGTTTGTACAATACAATAATTGTACTTTTAGATTCACCATGAAAACATTTCCATAATATACAATCTAGTACTACATGTTATTGAAGTTAATAAATTCCATATCAATCATTGGTCAAAGGTAATTAGTTCGACCAAAACAGAAATAGAGTTGAGTTGGGACGGAGGAAGTATTATACGTTACTGTTTGCCGCATGAGGTTTGGTCCTTCGTTCAAGCCGTAGCCATTTGTACAGGCGGCTGATGCGACCGGGTGCACCGAGCTTACGTGCGCGCCAGTCACCGAGGCGTCTTAAACGCGCGCAGCGCATGCACATCTTTGAATTCAATTGGAACCCCTCTGCGTCCCATCACCACTACTGCGCGCATCAAGAGACGAATATCCAGTCAGGTTCAAATCCCCTGTAGTACTGCAAGTGCAGTAGAGATGACTGACATGAGGGCCCCACATGGTGTGGGACCCACATGTCAGCCACCTCTACTGCACCTGCAATACTGCAGAGGCCCCACCACTCAGTTGCAGTAATTGCGGTGCAGTTACTGCAGGGGATTTTGTCTATGCTATAAGATCACCCAGGTACGCCATCATCTTCTCCGCACAACCACTCTTCCCTAAACCGCGCCAAGAACACCATGGCTTACAAGACAACGCCACCGCCAAGCCCGCCGAAGGACGCCAAGGGGAAGCGTCCCCGACCGGACTCCCCTCGGACATGGAGTGGGCTCTCCGGAAGATGGCATGCGATGTATTTGACAATACATTGCGCTCCATGCGTCGCCTTGGGCTTGGTCCCCATCCACAGTATGCTGCCATGGAGACCACGAACCACTACGTCTTCAGCATGACGCACTTCGCCGGTCGCCTCGACGTCATCTGGGAGACGCTGGCGGACGAGCTCAACTTGGTGGCAGCGATGTACAAGAAATTTGGCTTCTCGTCTCCGCCGCGGGAGGCGCCCCCGCCCAGCCAGGAGCCCAAGGAGGAGGAGGAGGAGAAGTAGGTGTAGCAAGGTGGAGAAGTAGTTTTTTTTTCATGTTCTTAGTTGTGTTGTTTATTGTTTCTTGTTTGTAGTTTTTGTTTTTCTTTTTTCCTATTTGTAATGTATCGTCTTAAGGTAGTGAAATTTATATTTCTGTTCATTGGTGCGCAAAAATAGTTCTAATGTTGCTGTTCTAATGATAAACTAGTGGACCATTTATCTCTTTTATCTTTTAGAATGGAATATATTTCCACTTCCAACTCTACTGAGCTGGAGATCCAGAAAGTGACTATCACCTACTAGTTTATCTGACAGGACCAGCAGGGAGAAGCCCACTCTCTCTTCAAACCCAACACGGATCCAACATAATGAGCAATCAAACAGCAAAGCAAGTAGTAATTCACAAAAAACACAACAACAGTTTCTGGAGTACGTATCAACTTTAGCCCAGATTATATGCTCATGGGCGTCATTGCAAAATGGTGAAGACAAAAAAGACTTGATTCCGGATGGCTTGCAAAAACAAACTAGAAGTCAGGGTCATTGAAATTTTTGCCCGATTTGGATTGAGTCTTAGTTATAGACTTCCATAATAATAAAATGTATGGGGTATTTTACTTTCACAAGTGTGTCATAAAATGTATCAGGTGTTTTACATTCACTAGTGTGTCATAAAGTGTACGCCGGCCACGTATCCTGATCCAACCGTACAACTTCAAATAAAGGAGGGTTAGAGCATCTCCAACACATTTGTTATTTTTTGTTTGCTATTCTTTCAAATGACAAATATGCTATCCACATTTAGCATCTCATTCCATGAGCATCTCTAACCCGTTTGCTATATGATGTGCTACATTAAAATTTTTCATATTTTACTAGTATATAATTTTTATTTTATAATTGAAATAACATTTTTGCAATGGCTATATTGTAAGGGTTGTATTCATAACGGCTATTTTTCAATTGTTATATTTCTAACGACTATTTTTCAACGGATGTATTTCCAACGGCTAATTTTCAACGACTATTTTGCAACAGAACAACGATAATGTACCGGAAATCAGGAATAGAAAACCGGATAGCATTTGCTACTAGTAGCACACCAAGAGCTCCATATAGCGAATGGCTAAAAGTAGCAATCCTAATAGCAAACCGGTTGGAGATGATTTATTTGCTCTAGATTTGCTAAATAGTAGGATAGCACATCATATAGCTAATGGGTTGGAGATGCACTTTTAGCCATTACCTATATGCTGTGATATAAATTTAGAGCAAAAATCATCTCCAACCGGTTTGCTATTAGGATTGCTACTTTTAGCCATTTGCTATATGGATCTCTCGGTGTGCTACTAGTAGCAAATGCTATCCGGTTTGCTATCCCCAATTTCTGCTACATTATTATCGTTTCTGTTGCAAAATAGTTGTTGAAAATTAACTGTTGGAAATACAACCGTTGAAAAATAGTCATTAGAAATATAACCATTGAAAAATAGCAGTTAGAAATACAAACTTTACAGTATAGCCATTGCAACAATGTTATTTGAATTTTAAAATAATTATTACATATTAATAAAATATGAAATTTTTTGATATAGCACATCATATAGCAAAAGGGTTGGAGATGTTCATAGAATGAGATGCTAAATGTGGATAGCATATTTGCTATTTGAAAGAATAGCAAACTAAAAATAGCAAATGGGTTGAAGATGCTCTTAGATGATTGGTGGAAAATAATACGAACTTATAAGAAAAATGAGAAGAAGAAAAAGGATGGCGCGCGTTTCGATACATGAACCGTGACACTGGTAAAATTCATCTTCATTGGCTAGTTCCTGATTCTGCTGATCTCTCTAGCATGTATTCACACTAGCTACTCTCTGGTGATTGGACCCAGGGTATCCCGTGGCCCACCTGGCATATCCAGGGCGTGGGCTCCTGATATATGTTGTTGTTGTTGTACGTGGTGTTAGGTTGAGACAATGCAACTTGTGGTCGTAACAAAAAAAATTCAAAATTAGAAAGAGTATATAAGGTTCAAAAATCTTCATTACTCTTTTTACTCCGGGCTCGGGCCCGTCAAATTTGGAGACTCCTCCGCTCATATCGTAACTGCATCAGTTATATATCCAGTCCCGTTTCCAATTAAAATCCAAACTAAAGGTGTTGACGAAGGTTTTGCACAAGAGAGAGAGTTGCGTCGTGCCGCCGTAGAAGGCAACAGTAGGGACGACCCAATTGCGGGGACTCAGGTGTACAATGTTACGCTCAAGGAAGACGTGATCACCACCACCGTGACGTCCTCCGGCATGGCCGTGGAGGACTGGCACTGGCTTAACGATGTCCTCTACGTCCATCGTCGGCGCCTTCACAAGCTCGTCGTCGGGCTCGACGTCGAGTGGCGCAACAGCTACTCCGCCAACCAGAACCCCATCGCCGTTCTGCAGCTCTGCATCGGCCGCTGCTGCCTCATCTTTCAGGTCATCCATGCTGACTACTTCCCCGACGAGCTGGAAGATTTCCTCGGCGATTCCGACTACCGCTTCGTCGGCGTCGGCGTGGCGGGTGACGCCGACAGACTTTTGAAGGACTGGCAGTTGAAGGTGGCCAAAACCGTGGACCTGGCCGAGCTCGTCGCGGAGGAGATGGATCGCCCGAGCCTCCGCCGCGCGGGGATGAAGGACATCGCGAACGCCGTGATGGGCGCCGACATGGAGAAGCCTTACGGGCTGAGGACGATCAACTGGGACGCGTACAATCTCTCCGGCGAGCAGATCATCTATGCGTGCATCGACACCTACGTCTCCTTCGAGGTCGGCTGCAAGCTGCTCTCCGGTGACTATGGATCTTATCACCGAGTTTGCGGATCGGCTACCGTTAATCATCCCGGCATATGGAATTCATAGGTGCATCGCTCAAGTTCTAGCTTTTGTGCTTGTGCGCCCAATTCTCATAAAATTATTTTTTCATGAGTAAACACTATATCTTGCTTTTAAAAACATGCAGGTTATTTCACATGCATCGAGGTCTTTCACATGCATGTTAGTTGTCCATGCATGCTATGCCCCAAGCATGATCAACGAGCCTCAAACATGACGATCTCTCAACAAAAAAGAGAACACACGTAACGTCAGCAAACATGATCGAGGTCTTTCACATGTATGTTAGACGTACATATGCTATGTGCCAAACATGTATTCCAAGAATAGAATAATATTTCCTACCATGTATATATATTTCTATATTTATCATATTCTCTACCATGCATGTGTGTGTGCTCTCAACCTACAGTATATGGCAGTTTAACTACCACACTAATGAAGAATATTATCCTGTCATCAATAAAGATAACAAATTTGACACAAGGATGTTCCCTCGACGGTACGAGGATAGAATGTGGACCACCATCGTCTAATAAGCACACAGCTCTCAGTATGTACGTACGTGGTTCATCAAATTAATCGATCGCATGCTGCCATTATGTACCCTTGTACTCGTCTTTTGAAGAAACAACAGGCGTAGGCGCTAGCCGCTACGTGTTCTGATTTTAGGAACAAGTGAACACACTTGTGAAAACACTTGCGATAATCGAGAGGAGGCGAACCGCGGTTTCGAGTAACTCTGACCGACGAATCAAAAACACAATTTTTGAAGCGTCCGATCATATCCACACACGAACTTAGATGACGACCCACCATAAAGGCACACCTTCCTCTTCTTCTCTGCCGCACCTCTCGATCGATTTTAGCCTCCAAACTTCTCATCTTGCTTCTCTGCCACACCATCATCGACCACCTCTCTCTCTTTGTTCGCACCTCCGTCGCCACACAAATGGGTAGCCCCGCACCGAAGCGCTCCAGGTCATCAACATCCTCCGAACCTCCTTCTATGTTTTTGTCGCCGCCAAGGCCAGTGGAACTGGAGGCTGCGCCTGCACCTCCTACACTCCCGTCTTCGCCCGCGGTGCCCGCACCTCCTCCACTCCCATCTCCGCCCGCGGCGCCTGCACCTCTTCCGTCTGACTATGATGAGACTGTCCGCCTCATGGAGGAAAGCACTGAAAAAATCGACGGCAAACTTAAGGAGGTCACCGGCAGCCTGTTTGCCGCCGACGTGCAAGAAAAAGCGCTCGACAAAATGGCACAGGATGTATTTCACAATACATCTCACTCCTGTCCCCGACTGGGACTTGGTGTCCTTCCCCACCACGCCAGCAAGGACTCCGCCGGCTACTACATCTTCGGGTTAGGCTTTGTTGCTGTTCGTCTCGACTGCCTCTACGAGACGATCCGTGAGGAGGCCGGGGAGGGGTTTCGCGAGCAACTCGTGGAGGCCGTCAGCCGAAAGAACTTTGATATGGTATTGGAGGATGCTCCGCCAGTGGTTGCGGCGGAGGTGAAGGCGGAGGAGGCGGTGGCGGATGCGGAGGCGGAGGCGGCAGCGGAGGTGGACAAGTCCTCCTCCGAGTAGAGTAGGATGAGTAGTAGTTTTTTCTTTTGTTTTCTATGTGTTTCTTTCTTGTTTGTAATATATGTGTTGTTTTTATGTTAATGAAAAATGTTTTTTATTTTATGTTCATGAACAATGTTTCCTACTCTAGTACATGCACTAACGAAAAACTCCTCCTTTTATCGAAAAACATCGCATATGGAAAATTAACACATTAGTAATATTATACTGTATCTAATAAATACTCCCTCCTTATTCTTTTATTTGACGTTTTGGACAAAGCATTGAACTAACATTAGTAGGACGTGGCCACCCCCACCCATCGGCCTGGCCCTAGGCAGTAGCCCACAAATTTTATGCGACCCTGCCGCACAGCATGGCGCGTGCGCCCCCGCCTCGCACGCTGTCTGATCAAAATCACGTAATCGTGGCAGCGGGACGTGCGGGATTTCCATCCATCATTGTCCAGACAACAAACCCAGCACGAAGCGAAGGATCTCAGCGGGATTTCCATAGGACAACGTGCGGGGCGGGGGCGCACGCGCGATGTTGTGCGGCAGGGCCGCAAAAAATTTATTTCCGCCCGCCTAGGCCAAGAGCCGGGCCTGCATTTAAGACCATCCGCAGTGGTTCATGGTAAAGCTTTAGGCTGTGTTTGGGAGCACAGTTTTTCAATACTAAAGTTTTGGAAAGCACAGTTTTTAAAATGACATGGCAATACCAAAGTACGTATTTCAGTAACACATTTTTGTAATACCACGATTTTGCAATACCTAGGACTGTTTGGCAGACAAACACCATTTTGTAAAAAATACAATAGTAATCTCAAATACTAAGGTATGGTTAATTGCTCTAAAACTCCAAAAATACCGTGTTCCCAAAAACCAAAATCGAATTCTTTGCGGCCCTTCCGCATAGCCATCTCTGTGCAACCCTGCCCAGATTCTTGCCATGTACGTTCACACTCCAAATCTTACAGCCAAGGGCGCACTGCACGGTTCCAGCGACTGTACCACCCTGCCCTATTGATTGCCATGTACGCGAGCGCACCAAATCTTGCAGCGCACACGGGCACACGAACTCCACATCCAAGCTTTGCTCAGCGATCTGAATAACTTGATGCTCGGCGTGCACGATCCATCATCATGCGCACGAATATTATTATCGAATTATCAACTCTGATGATTCAATAATCCAATCAAGTTTCATCCAACCTACCAAAAAAAATTTGATCATCCAGTCCATCCAACCAAACGTAAATTTGGATGATCCAAGACATAAAAAAATGGATGATCTATCTCCAATCGAACTTCGACGTCAAACCAAATTGAATTGATGACTGAGCACTTTGTCACATGTCACTAGAGTGTGGACACGGCTTGTATACTCCCATTCAGTGCTTCCATGCGTGCTCCTACTTAAGTGTCATGATTTTATTGGCCCTTTCATTTACCTAACATTTTAATTGGCCAGTTCCCAATTCCGCTGAGTCATTGTTGTTGTACGTGGTGTTTGGTTGAGATAATGCAACTTGTGGTCATAACAATAATAATTAAAAAGAGGAGTATATCAGATTCAAAAATCTTCATTATGCCAGGTAGTATGATGATCGTACACTCTCCAATCCACTTAGATTGAAGTGGAACCACTCCTACCCAAACAAGGAAAAAAAAATTATGGATACGGTATGCATATCCAAGGCTGTGCATACTATTCCACATTTGTGGCATGTGTCCACATGAATGGAGGCGCGCAGTAGTGGTGATGGGACGCGGAGCATTTCCATTTGAAGTCAAAGATGCGCATGCACTGCGCGCGTTTAAGGTGCCTCAGTGACTGGTGCGCACGTAAGCTCGGTGCGCCCGGTCGCATCAGCGGCCTGTACAAATGGCTACGGCTTGAACATAGGACCAAACCTTGTGGAAAAGCCAAGAAGCTTGTAGCACGGAAGGTTTTATGATACTTCCCTCTTATTCCCCCTATTCAAAGGTTTTATATGTTAGAATCAACAACATCAAACATGCGCCGGCACAAAGAAGAATGTATTGATGATGGAATATTACGCCATCCTGCAGATTTGAAAGCATGCAAGCATTTTGATAGCATTCACCCAAATTTCTCATCTGATCCTCGCAACATAAGACTTGGGCTAGCATCTAATGGTTTCAATCCTTTTGGAGTAATGAATGTTTCTTACAGTACATGGCCTGTGATTCTAATCCCTTATAATCTACCACCTTGGTTGTGTATGAAGCAGCCTTATTGGTTGATGCCAATGATAATTCCTGGGCCAAAGTCACCTAGAAACAACATTGATGTGTATCTGCAACCTTTGATTGATGAGCTACTGAAATTATGGTCTGATGGTGTTGAAAAATACGACAGTTCAATGAAAGAGACATTTCTCATGCGAGCTTCTATATTGTGGACAATAAATGATTTTCCAGCATATGCAATGCTATGTGGATGGAGCACAAAAGGTAGGCTAGCATGTCCATACTGCCATGTAAACAGAGACGCCTTGTGGTTGAAACATGGACGAAAGTATGCTACATGGGTCATCGTCGTTTCCTACCTCAGGATCACCGGTGGCGTCGTGACAAAGCTTCTTTCAACAACAAAATAGAGAATAGAGAGGCTCCAACATCACTCTATGGTCACGAAGTACTCCAACAATACGAGACTTTTGATCAAGTGAGTTTTGGAAAGACGAATAATAAGAGAAGGTGCACCGAGGAAGATAGGTGGCATAGTTGGAAGAAGAAAAGTATATTTTTTCAGCTCCCGTATTGGAAGACATTGCTTATAAGGCATAACTTTGATATCATGCACATTGAGAAAAACAGTTGTGATAGCATATTGGGTACATTGCTTAATATGGATGGTAAAACAAAAGATAGTCTACAAGCTCATTTTGATATGCACGAAATGGGTATACGGCCAAAGCAACATCTGGCGGGTATGAAAGGGAAGTATGATTGTCCATCATCATCATATACTTTGCAAAAAGATCAGAAGACCACATTGTGCAAGTTTTTGGCAGATGTGAAGATGCCCGAAGGTTATGCCTCAAACATCAAGGGAAGTGTGGACATAACAGCACGTAAGGTATCAGGTCTAAAAACTCATGACTGCCATATTATATTTCAGAAGCTCCTTCCTATTGCAATACGTGACATATTGTATGAAATGGTTGTTGAACCTTTAATTGAGTTTAGCAGATTCTTTTCTGGAATTTGTTCTAAAGAATTGGCGGAACGAGATTTGGATAAGATGATTGAACAATTTCCTGAAACAATTCGTAAGCTTGAGATGTTGCTTCCTCCCGCTTTCTTTGAATTCATGGTACATCTTCCAATCCATCTTGGCGAAGAAGCTCGCTTGGGCGGCCCTGTTTCTTACAGATGGATGTATCCAATTGAGAGGTACCTTGGTACATTGAAGAGGTATTTACGTAACAGAGCTCACCCGGTGTGTTTTATAGCTGAGGGATATATTTTGGAAGAGTGTGTGACTTTTTGTAGCCAGTTTTTGGATAACATCAGCGCCAAGCTTAATAGGCCAGAACGTCATGAAGTTGCAGAATGAACCTTCTCTCGGGTCTAATATATTTATAGAAGTTGATAATTCTAAAAAAGGGTTTAAATGGGGCGAACTTACTATGGTGGAACTACATAACATCAGGCATTATATTATTTCTAATGTTGAAGAGGCCGCTCCATGGATCAAGTACGTATAACACTTAGATGTTCTATACTATATTAATGGATCATGCTTATTGTAGATGGCTAATTTAATTTTGTACCCTTTTCAATGAGAATTTTGAAGAGCTGAAAAAGATTCATTCTCGTGATGTTGATAAACGCCATAGAGATGAGTTTGTTTATTGGTTTCAGAAACGAGTAAGTACATGCAAGTTTTTACTTTGATGAAATATTGAAGAAATATCTGTTCTGAAGTTTGTTTATCGATGACCCCTTTTATACTAATTAATGTACAGATTATGACATTAAACAAAGAAGGCAAAGTAACCGATTATTTGTATGCATTATCTACAGGACCTGATCGTTGGGCACATTTTTTTAGTCGACCATTCATAAATGGCTTCTTTTTTCGAATAGAAGAGGTGGGAAATGATTTACGGACGCAAAACAGTGGTATTGTTGTTCGGGATGGTGATCATGAGTGGTATGGAGTAATCAATAAGATTTTTGTTGATTTCGAAAAAAATCAAGAGGTTCTGTTATTTGAATGTGAATAGTTTGATCGGCCTCGTTCTAGTCAGAGCCAAAGCAGAGGCTACAAAATGGATCGATACGGAATGATAGATGTGGAGACTACTATTTCTCAATATAAGTATGAGACTTACATTCTAGCCACCCAAGCAGAACAAGTTTTTTACGTTAGAAGTGTGAAGCAACCTAAATGGGCTACAGTTGTTAAAACAATGCCAAGAAACATTTTTGCCATGCCCCCTGGAGACAATGGAAATAATGTCACTGAGACATCGATGGAGGCTGAGACATTATTTGATGATCAACGACTTACTGATATAAATGAGGATATGACCACATGGGATAGGAATGACATTGACGGAGCAACTGGTGATGCTTCCGCTCTTTCAAATGAAGATGATGAAAACCACGAAGATGATGATACATATATCATTGATGGTATTGTACCTCCAATATTGACAGAGGACAGCGAAGATGATGATTTTTTTCATATAGGTATTGCATGACCTAGTTGTACGTGAACAATATATGTAATGCAGTTTGTGTTCCATGGCGATAGATGCCAATGCCACAAACTAGTGAATCGTGGCAACAGATCCTAATGCAAAGATTGTGTTCCACGGCGATAGATGCTAACGCCACAAACTATGGAATGGTGGCAACACATCCTAATGCAATGATCACGTCCCGTGGCACTAGATGCTAATGCCACGAACTAGTAAATCGTGGCAATAGATTCTAATGCAACGATCGGGTTTCATGGCGATAGATGCTAATGCCACAAACTAGTGAATCGTGGCAACAGATCCTAGTGCAACAATCGTGCAACGTGGCGATAGATGCTAATGCCACGACTAGTGAATCGTGG
Source organism: Tuctoria greenei (assembly GCA_036927565.1). Taxonomy (NCBI): domain Eukaryota; kingdom Viridiplantae; phylum Streptophyta; class Magnoliopsida; order Poales; family Poaceae; genus Tuctoria; species Tuctoria greenei. The sequence continues at coordinate 107,447,330 of JAYESD010000008.1, forward strand.
CAACAGATTCGTGGCGATAGATGCTAACGCCACGAACTAGTGAATTGTGGCAACAGATTCTAATGCAACGATCGTGTTCTGTGGTGATAGATGCTAATGCCACGAACTAGTGAAACGTGGCAACAGATTCGTGGCGATAGATGCTAATGTCACGAACTAGTGAATCGTAGCGACAGATCCTAGTGCAACGATCGTGTAACGTGGCAATAGATGCTAATGCCACGACTAGTGAATCGTGGCAACAGATTCTAATGCAATGATCGTGTTCCGCGGCGATAGAGGCTAATTCCACGAAGTAGTGAATCGTGGCAACAGATTCGTGGCGATAGATCCTAAGGCCACAAACTAGTGAATCGTGGCAATAGATCCTAGTGCAACGATCGTGTTCCGTGGCGATAGATCCTAACGCCACGAACTAGTGAATCGTGGCAATAGATTCGTGGCGATAGATCCTAATGCCATGAACTTGTGAATCATGGCAACAGATCCTAATTCAACGATCATGTTCCGTTATGATAGATGCTAATGCCACGAACTAGTGAATCGTGGCAACAAATTCGTGGCGATAGATCCTAATGCCACGAACTAGTGAATTGTGGCAACATATCATAATGCAACGATCGTGTTTCGTGGCGATAGATGCTAATGCCACGAACTAGTGAATCGTGGGAACAGATTCATGGTGATAGATCCTAATTCCACGAACTAGTGAATCATGGCAATAGATCCTAATGCAACGATCGTGTTCCGTGGCGATAGATGCTAATGCCACGAACTAGTGAATCATGGCAACAGATTCGTGGTGATATAACCTAATTTCATGAACTAGTGAATCGTGGCAACAGATCCTAATGCAACGATCTTGTTTCATGGAGATAGATGCTAATGCCACGAACTACTGAATCGTGGCACAAGACCAAGCTTACTGCAATGATTTAGTATTTGTTGCAGTACAATCATTGCAACAGGGCGGAATCCTTGTAGTGTGGTGTGTGTTGGAGGGGTGAGGGGTCCTATTTATAGTTTGGAGAAGGGTCGGTTCCCGCCACCAAAAGCGCGCAAATCAGTCACCCATGACCTCTTCAAGTCGAGAGGAACCAATACGTGGCGTTTGATCGCGTTTGGCGCCATGACCTAGTTGGCTGACTAGGGGGGTTGGCCGACCTGGTCTTGGCTCCCTTTGTAGTGTGCTTCCTCTAGGTCTCTATCAGGTGGGTCCCATTGATTGATATTTGCGGTACACCGTTCGATGGCCTCGGATACTTCTGTTTGTGGGCCATTTGATCTATGTGGTGCCACATGTCATTGCTTGATGTGAAAGGGGGCTTGACCTAGTGGTTAAGTACTCTGAGTAGCACTACTCAGGTCCTGAGTTCGACTCCTGGTGAGGGCGAATATTAGGCTGTATTTCACAGTATTAAATGCAGGTACTCTATAGAGGAAGTCATGGGCGTTGGATCGGGGATGCACTTACGAAAAATGTGAAGGGATGAACGTGCCGTAATATTGGCTTACGAAGTCCGGTCCACAGTCGTGTGCTTAGACATCCAGTTATCGTCGCCTTGTTCTAAACAATAGGCTGTGAGTGTCTACATTTGTACTCGCCTGTAATAAATTGGTCATAACTTCCTAAGAGGGGGAGGTCGGCACTTTACCCATCATCTAAAAATGTCATTGCTTGATTGGATAGAATGATATTTTATAGGATCCATCCCCTTGCTTCACTTCAATTCTGCATAGAATCCGTGCATGCACTACTTTCTCCAAAGAGAAGTGGAAGTAGGTTAGATAGAAAGGTGATGAGTGCAAGAAATGATATTTCCTTCACATAATTTAGTTATATTGATGGGTGAAATTGGTACATAATAGCCGTCAACAGCCAACTCATTGGTGGCCCTAGCTTCATCGATCGCCTAGCGAGTTTGAATGTCCAGTGCGTCTATGGCTGTCCTCCCGTCCTTGAGCAGCTCATCCACCTATACCAGATGCGCCCATTCAATCGCCATACGCTCCCTCTCATTTGCTAGCCTAGTCTGCATAAGCTTCGTCTTGAAGTTCAGCAGTTTTCGCCACCGCCATAGAACTTCTTGCTCTGCCTTCAAAGCGTTGTGCTCATGGTTGAAGCCAGGTTGTACTTGGTGAAGTCTAGAACATGCATTCTCTATGGATAGAAATAGTGGGATTGGTTCTGGACCCACCACTAGATCCGCCTCTACATCTCCCAATGCTTCAGGAACGACCATTGGAGTCCACGATACAAGAGTGGACCCCGACAAGTCTTCATCAGTTGCAGAGGAGCCTGTGTTGATCTCCGTGTTGTCATCCAGCACCGTCTCTAGCACTGATGCTGCACCAGTTGCCAGCTCCAGCACCGTCATGGTGTCGTTCGCCGGCTCTGACGCCGTTTTAGCATCAGCTACTGGCTCTGATGTTGCCACTCCCATTGGCTCTAGCACTGTTGTTAGCGTCAACGCTGGCGCTTATGCGATATCTGTCGACGGGTCCGGTGTAGTCGCGGCATCGTCAGCCGACTTTTAAGTCATCCCAGCATCAGTTGCAGTCTCCGGCTTCATGACAGTATTCGCTGAGACCTTAGAAGTTGCAACGACATCGACCGTCGGATCATCCTACCTGACATCAGCAGCCGCAGCACCAGCATGGCTTGCTGGTTTCACCTCCACCGAGGATGGTGGAGCAGGACTAGCATCATTGGCAATGGAGGAAGGAGCGTCTGGCCTTGTCACTCTGAAAAAAGAGGCAATGGAAGATCAACAAGACTCGATGAATAAAAAAGAAGACAAATTTCAAATAGAGCTCCATACCCAGGACCTCGGCAGCTCCAGTTAGCGCAAAACTTCTTCCGTGGGCAGCCAGAATCATCTGAACCCGCCTTCACTGGTGAAGCAGATGTTCCGGCCTTGTTTCTGTGAGTTTCCGTGGTAGCCACTGGCTTTGGAGCCACAAGGATGTCTGGGATTAGTGTCACTTCTCCTGTCGCCAGAGCTTCAGTTGAAGGATCCTCTCTAGACCTAGTGCTCACCATTGGAGCCGAGTCCGAAGTTGAAGGTGTTCAGGCAGAGGTCGAATAGATGACCACCACAAACTTTAATGTCGAGTGCACCCACGACGTTGGCACTGCTTTTGTCGGAGGTGGCCTAGCAGAGCACGCATCCATCCGCTCCAGCTTCCTCTTCTTGCAGGAAGGGTCTACGTGCTCTTTCCCCTTGCTTTGGCTAGAATTGGACTGAAAACCATTCTGCCGTCTGGGATCTGTAGGTGTTTTTCCCCCACCGCTGGCAGAGTTAGACCTTGACCTTCCTGCTGGCTGGGAACCAGAATGTAAGGGATGGATATTCCTGTGGAGGTGTCTCCTACCTATTGTACGGCGACTCCATTATCGTCAAGAGTTGGCATCTCCTTCAATAGCCATGACCTTAACTCCAGCGGGGTGAGGACTAGTTAAGAAGTCGGACAGCGGCATGATGTTGTCGTTGGAAATGGGACCACTGTACAACTTCGACAGAACAAATAGCTGAGCCTTCTCGTCCAAGTTGGTCCCATTGCCACGCTCTAGCTATGTGAATTCCATCATTTTGGAGTACATCCAGGCTGGATTCTCCCGTTGCTGAAGAGGTGCAAGACTCTCTGACAAGAAATCACAGAGCACCATAAGAGATGTTAGTCCTCCTTCATTTAGGTACCGGATCCTTGTTAACACCAAGTTGTACTCCACTGGCAGATCCGGGGTGAGCTCTCGGAATTCATTGTCTATGTTGGGTATGCCGATCGTCAACTCCAAGCGGTCATTCAGATCGGTTCAGACTATCACCCAATCATACTTCCAGTTCTCCCACATTCCAAGGGAGAAGTACAGAATATACTTGAACGGTGAAAACCTGCACCGCTTGAAGTAGAAGGCTCATATGTAGCCTAAACTTCTTCTGGATGCCCGCAGGATGAATAACGTCTTGAAGAGCGGAACTGAGGGCCTCACACACACCAACATTTCACAAAGGTGGAAGAAGACCGCCACCATTAGAATCGCAAGTGGGGCGAGGTGCTGAAGCTGCATCCCGTACACCTCCAGCAGCATTAGGAGAAAGGAAGAAACGGGAGGAACTAACCCGGCCATAGCACAAGGCTGGAAGAATACAATGTTGCCGAAGCTTTTCTTAGTGAAGGGAAGGCTACCGCAGTAGATCATGTTGTTAAAACAAGACTTTTGCCAGCCCATCAAATTCCAAACCCTCACAATATCGCTCTTTCTATTGAGCTTGGTGGTGAGAGGTCCGAAATCCGTGGCAGCAAGTGGAGGAAAGTGGAGAACACGGTGTAAAGAAGGAAACGAAAAGCTCTATGGACAAGAAAGAAAATGAGGGCGTAAGCGTCTCTTCGCCGCGCTAACTTCCTTTTTTAATTATTCTCTGCGACGCTTGGAAGGCAACTACAAACAAAACTTGATCATGCTCTACATGGTTACCTTCGTCGATGACAATGGGGGCTTGGGTACACTTGACTAACAAGTCGCACCAAGCGACCCAATGTTCTGATGAGGAGTCAGGCTGAACTCGAGGAAGGCGGCATGGCAGGGCTACAAGGATTGCGTTGGGAACCGATGCGGGAATCGTATTGGAAACCAACATTCTTAATTACGTGGGATCCGCACGCAATGCATCACGCCTACCAAATTAGAAAAGGCCATGTATCAACGGCAAGGAACATACCATTGCTTCAACCACTCAAGTGAAACAGTTGAAGCAACAACGCGGGAAGGCTTGATGGTGGCTCCACTTGCGGGATCGAAACCTCGCTCGAGGTGGGCCCGAGGCCACGATCAGTACCCTACAGACCAGGTACCCCATGTACCAGGGAAAAGAATGCTGGGTCCCGCCTTCCAGAAGAGGAGGCACCCAAAGGTCACGTGTCCTGCAGCTCTGGACCCTCCTCCCTGCAGAGGATGGCTCAGGTGATGCCACGTGTCCTGCAGCTCCCGACCCGCCTCCCTCCTAAGGGGGCTCCAGAGCTGCCATGTGTCCTGTAGCTCCGGATCCACCTCACTGTTAAGGGTTGCTCTGGTGCTGCCATGTGTCTTGTAGCTCCGGACCCGCCTCCCTGCTAAGGGTGGCTCCGATGCTACCACGTGTCCTGCAGCTCCGGACCCTCCACCGTGCTAAGGATGGCTCCAGTGCCGCCACGTGTCTTGCAGCTCTGGGCTCTTTCTCTTCACCGAGGAGAGCCTTAGAATTTCCACCTGTACAAAATGACATCGGCGTTCAAGACACAAACCGACACCTTCAAGATGAAGTTAATGTTTCATTAACCCTGCATTAATGACGCACGATTGGCGGGATCTCAAGACATAGTAATGTTGCCATCAGGCACGTTAATATGCAATTAAGTCATAATTAAGTGTCTTAGATCGTGTATATCCTAGAACCACCTTTTGGGCCCTGATGATGTTGTAACCTACCGAGCCTTTGCATAAGAAAGGACCTAGCAGTCATAAAGAAAAGGACAGAGACTGAACACTCGCACACTCATACAAACAAAATACAACACAAAGACTCCATTGGGCATTGGATATTACGCTCCAGCTGCCCGAACAATGTAAATCTCCCATGTTCACCTTGTTCTTAGTTCCTGAGTTTTCACTCTGCCTAAAAAAGAACCTTTGTGGACTGCTTCATAGTAGTACCGGGGAAAGTGTCCTAGCTACACATCGATATGTGACGTAGTAACAACTGGAATTGGGTGGAACATGCTGCATGGTTAAGAAACTTGGTTGAGGTAGCTGATAGAAGAACTAAATTTATTATTATAAGCAATTAACTTGCTAAGGTATGTGTAACCTGGGGTCCAACAACATCGTGGATGAAGTGTTTCTTGTTTGATTGTGGGATTCATGGCGTTGTCGTGCCCAAGGATGGCATAGAGTATTATATACTTGAAACAAGGATATACTAATAGTGAACATTTACTTACTGTAGTTTAAATTCAAGTCTCATGTTCCCAGCATGTAGAGTTTCATGTTCTTAGGTGAGACAGTTAAGTCTTGCTGAGACTTGTGCTCGCGGTTGCATTTATACGAGTTTTGCAAGTATATAGCTATGACAGATATTGACAATCCTTACATGCTAAATAACACTATCAATTCACCCCATAAAACTGTAAAATGAAGAACACACCATACTGGTAGGAGTTAACACTAACAAATTCCACAAGTGTTAGTGTCTAATTGTATTTAGGTGTATGAAAACCCAAAATACCCAAGCATGCAGGGAGTAATCCAAAAGGTTACCATTTGTCAAATCAGGCGATGACATGTGCCATTACAAGGATCCATGACTCATTCCCAGGCGTACCCGAGGATAATCAATGGTGTTTCACTCGGGAATGGGGTCAGAGCCCACCTGAAAGTCACCCCGAGAAGAACTGGTGAGGGGGGGGGAGCAGGACCAGGTCGGCCGACCCCCCTAGTAGGACAAATTAGCCCTAGTGCCAAACTCAATTAGATTCCCATGTGTTGGCTTCTTGTGGCTCCCTGGTGGTGGTAACGACTGACTTGCGTGCTAATTGTGGAGTCAAACTGACTAAACTCATGTATTAATACCGCCTCACTCCCTCACTTCTCCACACACCACTAGTTTGGTAATAGTACTCCACTCATAAGGTTTAGAGCTTCCCAAGTGGCTAGCCAAGTAAAAGGATAGTGAGGAGGAGCTAGGAGGAGGAGGAGGAGGCTTGGTCTTGTCATGTCCCTCTTCAACAGTTGTACCTCTATGGAAGTTCTGCCGAAATTGAGTATGAAATTTCCTTGAATTCAATATAAGTTTGGTTTCTATTTCATAGTATTTACTTTTGTAACTGCTCGTGGGTTCACTACTTTAATTTATTAGAGGCTCTAGTCGTAGCTTTGCATTCGAATTGATTACAGTTGTGAATTAGAACTGAAGCATGGTGCTCAGGTTAGAATTCATTAGTGGATATCTCGTAGACCCATGTATGAAGAGGTAGACTGTAGGTGGTGACAGCCCTATCCGTCCTTAGTAATCGTCCATATTCGGCTATGCCATAGGATCGTGGCGAGAATCATCTTGGTGTTGCCAAAGGTAAACGCGTGCCGAAGCGAGCAGCTTCTGTAGACTGATGTGGCCTAGATTTCAAACCCTTGAATTCCTCTCAAATCCTTGCCTACCAAACAAATTATGTATCCTTCGGAGAACAAGCTAGTAGATTACTCACACATTCCAAGGACTCGATACCCTCAGGAATACTCTTTAAGGTGAAGTTCTACAACGGTATTTTTGTGCGCTTGCAGATTATTATGTTTTTGTAATAAATACCAACAAGCATTTCTGGAGCCATTGTTGGGTACGGTTGTTGTTTGATGAGGACATCACAACAGCAGAGAAACACATTGAAATTCAAGGTCCAATCACAAGAGCACGAGCACGATTAATAAATCAGCAGGTGAATTTGCTCCTAACTTCTTTTGCATGTGAGTTTGAGAATAGATTGCTATGTGATGATTTAATTGTTATTAGGAATAATGGAGAAGATCAACAAGTGAAGGAAAGAGGCCTTGGGAGTGTGGGGAACCAGCTGGGACGTCCACAAGTTGATGGAATCAGTTTACAACTCGGACTCGAGTTCAACTCGGAGTCCAGGAGCAGTCCACCTTAAAACGGATGCCCAGGAGGCATACGGACTCTGTTTTCGATGTTCTACATATGAAACTTTCCAAGGGTTCTGGTCCCACCTCAAAATACCTCCGGAGTCACAGGGAAACATCAAAACAAGTCGAGTCCAGATTTCTGTCTGGTGCTGCGCCACCGAATCAGGCATTTGGGCCTTGTATCCCGTAAGAGTCCATTAGGGACACGTCTAATTGTGTTTTGGCCGAACCCTAGCCTTAAAATATTGCAGCCGCCGGTAATATTCGATGGGTTTTCTTAGAATAACAATTTCGCCATTCTACAGTTTGTGAGACCCCAACTTCCCAATTTTAGATTGTGTCTTCTACGTTCTTGCTTGAGTTCTCGGTTCACTTGCCGGGATTAGCCTTCTTGGCGAGGTCAAGCGTGTGCTGCACAGTTGATAACCAACGAAGCAGTGGTGTAGTGATTGCAGGGGTATTCGAACTGCTCGAGTGCCGCGGATCATCAACGTCGAGTTCTCCACTCCAATCGACTAACCTTTTAGAAGATCAGGCCTAAACCTACTCATCATTGTTGATCTTCGAACCTTGTTCATCCTCGTATCTTTTTTTTTCTTTTCATTACATCTTACCTTTCCACCATTACAATGGAGCAGCCCACCATTCTTTCATATTCTGCCCCAAAGAGCGAGTTTTGCGAGCCACCACCGTCAGTTGAACCTATTTGCTCAACTAGCTATGAACTCCGCCCTGGCTTTATAGCCATGGTTCGGGAACAATCCTTCTCAGAAACGGATTGTGAAAACCCTTACTATCACCTACAAGAGTATGAACAATTGTGTTCTTGCCATTTAATTAAAGGAATGACAGAAGAAAGTCTCCAATGGCAATTGTTTCCTTTTTTCCCAAAGAAAAAGTAAAACAATGGTACACCCATAAAGTTGAGAAAACAAATGGTGATTGGAAGAACTACAGGAAAAATTTGTCTTGCTTTCTTTCCAATATCCCAATTGTTTCCTTATGAATGAAAGTACTAGGCTTCCAACGGATGGAGAAGGAATCAATAGGTGCAACTTGGGATATATTTTTGCTTTTGCAAAATTCTGGTCTAGATTTGTTAATCGCATACCCGTTGTTATTGCAACATTTATTCATGGCACATAGCAAAGAATTTGTCTGATATCTCGATATTACGGCTAGAGGGTCTTTCCTCCATAAGACGCCGGAAGATGGTAAGGACCTTCTAGATCCAATTCTAGAAAATGCCTCCTTCATTACGGGTCTTAATGAACCTCCCCAAGAGAAAGCCACGTCGAGCATCAAGAACACTCCTATAGCCAAGGAGAGCCAAAACCATGCCTATACTTTCCTGTCTTATAGAATCCTCTCCCGAACTTAAACCACCGAAGGATGAAAAAAATCAACCTTCAGAATTCCTGTTCTACATCGAGGAAGAGATTTTTGAAGAGTATGGAAATAGCTAATAGTACTGTTATCAAGGGATGTCATCGTTGCCTCAAACTCTACCTGGCCTTTCTTTGCACCCAATGCATGCCCATTGACCCCGAGAGTATGTAAGACCTATGTGTGCTGAATACATTGGCTTGTAATGAATACACTTGGCTTTGATGATAAAAGTTTTGAATATCACCAAAACACCTTTTTATCAAGGTCCGACTCTAGCTCTGAGCTACAGCAAGGTCCGACGGTAGGTCCGTCTTGGTTTGGGTAGCTCCGGTTACGTTCGATGCTAGGTCCGACTTCTTGGTAAGGTCCGACCAGCTTTGGTAAGCTCCGGTGAGCTTTATCTTTAGCTCATGCTTTTGCTAAGCTCCGAAGTACTTTGTCTAGCTCCGGTTTTGGGTTGACTAGTTTTGACTAGTTTTTGGTAATCTCCGGTGCTAGGATCTACTAGTTTTGGTAAGCTCCGGCAGGTGCTTCATTGTACTAGTAAGCTCCGGGTCAAGCTCCGGCTTGCTGTGGGATGGTCCGGAACTTGACCGCAATACTTCTGCTTTTCATTTGCAATGTTTTGTACTTGCTTTACATTGTTAGAAAGATTGCTTAGTATTCATTTTCTAAGTTTTTGGTGCGTTTTAGTTGATACGGATGATATTGTGTTACTGTGGTTTTGCAACATGCTTATGTGAGGTTCTCACGTAGGATGTTGTGTTTGGAACTAACTTGAGTCAAGTCGAGGACTTGGGCTCGTATGGATTGGTTGTTTATTCATGTGCAGGTGTTGCTTAAGTTCAAGACATGGATGGTGACGGGATCCATTGGACTAGTCTCAGGGAGGAGATGAGGTTCCAACAACCAAATTCAGGAGGAATTGTGGTTGAGCTGATCAGGAGGTTGCGCAACATGATTGAATCAAGAACAATGCATATGAAGGTATCGTGGACGTCATTGGAAGATGTTTGCACGTATGCAAGGAGTGCATGGACGTGGCTACATGGTTCTAAGACGTGATGAAGAGATGTGGACGTAAAGAATTGGTCGGAAAGGTCCAACCGACTAGGTTATGGACTCAGGCTGCGGCTGAGTCGGGTTTGACTCAAATATGGAAAGATTTGAGTTGGTTATGATAGGATTTCGTGTGGGTCACGAATTTGAGTTGTTTAGGATTGTGGGATACGTTCCTAAGGTGTTTGGAAGTCTTAAGATTGCTTCTATCTGCGTATAGAAGAATTTTGAGCAGTTATGGAAAGTTACGATTCGTGATCTGAGTAGGATTGGAGTCCTAGTTGGTATTGTGTTGGCCTAAGGGCTGGTTATATAAGCAAGGGAGCCCAGAGCTCGTGGTGCACGGCTTTGGGGCTGTTCCTCTTTTGTTATATTGAATAAAATTTGTAGTTTGAAGGAACTTTTGTGCCTTGTTCGTCCGACTTGTTCCAGACACGTTTTACTCGTCGAGTTTCTGGACAGCACTACCTTTCGCCGGTGGTTTTATTATAACTCCAGTTTTACAGATCCAATTGACGTGATTCCTTTTGGGTTGTCTTCACAACTTGATTTTCTATCATATGTCAAAATTTCACGGTCATTGTATTTGAGATCTAGGATCTAAACGAGTTTCTTTGCAGCGTTCTAGAACTGTTTTTCTCGGGTAGGGCAGATTGACCATTGTTTGATCTTTCGATCATAACTTGAGTTTTTCTCTACGGATTTGAGTGATTCTTTTTGTGTTGTCTTCGTGACTTGATTCTCTCTGATATCTATCACCTTTTTTACGGTGAAACATATTTAGATTATTCTCACACACAATTTCTTTAACTGATCATTTTTCTGCCGAAAGGGTTTGGGGTTTAATTGTTTCCGCTGCGTAAGATTTTTAAATCTACCATTGACCCCCCCCCTCTGGTAGATTTTCACGTGCTCTTCGATCCTACAATTGGTATCAGAGCCACGGTGCTCTAATCTTTGTGATTTGCACGTGTTTTTGACTAATCATCATGGAGAAGTACTCCGCCAAACCGTGTGTGTTTGCTAGTATTGATTTTCAGGTTTGGAAGGCACGCATGGAGGCTTTCATCCAGGCACAAGGCTTTGCAATTTGGGAGAAAGTATACAAGCCTTACGAAGTGCCATCAAACGATCAAGTTACAGCTAAAATCTGAGAGATGTCGACAACAACAACAAGGCTTGGAACTTGATCATACAAAGATTAACACAAAGCGACTTCAACCGTGTTGCACACCTCCGATCTGCATACGATGTGTGGAAAGCACTTTGTGACTACCACGAAGGATCCAACACGATCAAAGAGGTAAGGCAAGACATGTTCAAGAAAGAATACATGCGCTTCGAGATGCAACCAGGTGAGTCTATTGATGACCTCTTTGCTCGCTTTAATAAGATTCTCAGCAACTTGTGTAGTGTCAATGTTAATTTTTCAGATGCTGAAAATGCTAGGCAATTGCAAAGTGCATTAGATATGTCAATTTGGGAGATGAAAGTCACATCTATTTGTGAATCTACTGTCATGAGTTCATTTACATTTGATGTACTCTATTCTAAACTAAAAACTCACGAAATTGACATCCTAGCACGTAAGAACCCAAATAAGTCTATTGCATTTGTTCCACAACGTGATATGTCTAGCTCCGGCCAATCATCATCCTGCAATACTCTTGCTTTGTTGTCCTCACTAACCTTGGAGCAGATCGAAGAATTTCCAGAAGAGGAGTTGGCACTCATCTCTACTAGATCTCAAAAGCATTGCAAAATGTGAGAACTAGAAGGAGAGGAAGCTCCGGACCTCAACGCTGTTTTGAATGTGGTAAAACATGACACTTTCGTACAGAATGCCCTAACTTTTCAGGTCTGATCACCCGGGATGAAAAACAAAGCAAGGTTCGGACCTCCTCTGGAAATTCCAACAAGAAGAAGAAAGGTACAATAGGACGCAAGATGATCAACAGTTTCATCACCGCGCTTCAAGAGTTCAGTTCAAGCGACGTGGACATTGGAAGTGATGAAGATGAAGATGATTTGGCAAACTTGTGCTTCATGGCGGGCAAGTCAAGATCAAGTATGGAGGAGGCAGAACACAACAACGACAATGAAGAGGTATGTCCTACTTGCGAAGAAATGTGTGATGCTATTTCTCGTGCCACTATTATTATTAAGAAAAAGGACAAAAAGCTTAGGGATAGTGCTGCTAAAATTGAATCACTAGAATCTGAAATCAATCGTTTAAAAACACTGATTCCTAGTGATGATGCATGTTCCTCATGTGATTTAATATATGAACAATTGTCCTCATTAAGAAGTGCGCACACCTCCACACTTGATAAACTTGAGTTAGAAATTGAAAAGAACAGAGAGCTTGCTACACTTAATGATAAAAACTTTAAAGATGCTAGCTGTTCTACAGTTGATTTGCATTGTTCTACTTGTGATGATCTCGATAAGAAACTACAGGATGCTATGAATGAAATTTCTATATTGAACAATGCTTTACGTTCTCATGAAGTTAAATTTTGTTCCAATTGCAAACTAAAATGAAAAACATCATGTGAAAATTGCCTTGATCTGTCCAACAAACTTGATGACATGCATAAGACATTAGATCGGTTTTGTAATGGGAATAAGAACCTAAACATGCTGCTGAATTCTTCCAAGTCTTGCAATGATAAAACTGGTTTAGGTTTTGATTTTCATGGTCATGCTAAGGCACATCCATATAAAATTGTAAAGACATTAGGATGTGGTTTGATTCAAACAGTTCCTAAACAAAAAGGAGTGGTTTTCAAATCTGCAGGAGTGTTGTCTCCTTCGGTTACAAATAAAAATATTGCTTGCTCATCTAGACATGAACACAAAGTTAAATTTCATTGTACCTTCTATGGTAGAGATGGTCATGTCATAGATTTTTGTTATAGACTAGCTAAACAACAGAAAAGGGAAAGAATGGTTGCTAGATCTCATAACTTTCATGCAAAATTTGCTGCACACATTGAACCGAATGTACAACCTGCTGCTTTGAGTCAAAAACATTCAAAGTTTACCTCCGGACCTCCTGTTTTTGCCTCCGGAGCTACTGATTTTTGTGCTACACAAGTAACACCTTATAGGTCAGTATTCAAGAATAAAAAATCTCAAACTTTGACTCATAAACCTGCTGTTTTGTCTCAGCTTTCGCGTGTTTTTCCTGCTGCACATCGCGTGACTCAGTACTGGATTCCTAAATGCCTTTTGACTAACCCCAGTATTGAGTCATCGACGTATTGTGCTTCTATGTAGGTTACATATTTGAGGAAGGAGAACATTTGGATCGTGGATTCAGGTTGCTCACGCCACATGACCGGTAACAAAGATTAGTTCTCCTCCCTCTCTTTTGTGTCACGTGTAGAGAATGTTACTTTTGCAGATAATTCTTCAACTCCTATAATTGCTAAGGGTTCGGTTAGAGTAAATGATCACTACACTTTGAAGGATGTGGCACTTGTCAAAAATTTGAAAAACAACTTGCTTTCTGTTTCACAATTGCTAGATGAAAATCTGGAAATTATTTTCAATAAAAACTGCTAAAAAGTTGTAAGTTCAAATAGTGAGCTTATTTTTAACATGTCTCGGTTTGGAAGAGTTTTTAAAGATGATTTTGATATGTCTTTCCCTAAGCATAGGTGTCTAGTTGCTAATGATTCAAAGGACTTATATTTTTGGCATCGTAGACTTGGTCACGTAGGCTTTGATCACCTAACGTGTGTTAGTGCTCTTGATCGCATACGTGGGCTGCCTAAGCTTAAAGGGGACAAAGAAATTGTGTGCTCTTCTTGTATACATGCTAAGATGGTTGCAGGTTCACATACTCCTCTCACAATGATCATGACAATTGAACCATGCCAACTTTTGCATCTTGACACCGTAGGACCTTCATGTTTTCAATCCTTCGGAGGTAAATGGTATGTTCTTGTTATTGTTGATGATTATTCTAGATACTCTTGGGTTTTCTTTATGGCGTCTAAGAATGAAGTTTTTAGTCACTTTAGAACTTTATTTCTTAAATTATCAATTGATCACCCAGGGTCATTAAAATCAATTAGAAGTGATAATGGAACTGAATTTAAAAATCAATCTTTTGATCACTTTTGTGCTGAAAATAGAATAGATCATCAATTCTCTTCACCATATGTACCTCAACAAAACGGTGTTGTAGAAAGAAAGAACAGAACCTTAGGTGAGATGGCTAGGACTATGTTTGATGAATATCAAACTCCTAGGAAATTTTGGGCTGATGCGTTAGCAACCGCTTGTTATGTCCCAAATCGTGTTTTCTTGCGTGCTAAGCTAGGTAAAACACCGTATGAGCTTCGATTTGGACATAGGCCTAGTGTTACACACTTTCGGGTCTTTGGTTGCAAATGCTTTGTTAAGAAACATGGTAATCTTGATAAATTTGAACCTAGATCCATTGATGGCATGTTCTTGGTTATCCATCTCATACTAGAGGCTACTGTGTGCTTTTACTTGACACTAACAAAATTGTGGAGACTTGTGAAGTGTCTTTTGATGAAGCTAGCCCAGGTACTAGCTCCGGTGTTGCAGGACCAGATCCGTATCCTCAGGGGAGGGTATATTCGAAGATGAAGAAGAGCCAGTGATACTGCCTGGTAGTTCCGAAGTTGACACGTGTCCAGCTCCGGACATTGAACAAGCTCCAGCTATCACCTATGCTGGTCTTGATTGTCCACAAGTCACAAGCTCATCAATCTACGATGAACCTAATGAAGAAGAAGCTTGTGAGACATCTGTTCCCCTACGTTTTTACAAAGATCATCCCCCACAACAGATGATTGGAAGTTTGCATGAACGAGTCACACGGTCCAGGTTTTGCGATCCAAACTCTCATGCTCATTCTTCTTTTGTTGCTTCTTTTGAACCAAAAGATATATCACACGCACTCACTAATGAATCTTGGATTATTGCCATGAAAGAAGAGTTAGAAAATTTTGAAAGAAATAATGTTTGGAAACTTGTACCTCCACCTCTAGGTCACACTTTAATTGGAACTAGATGGGTATATAAAAATTAAAAAAAGTGAGGATGGGATTGTGGTTAGGAATAAGGCTAGGTTGGTTGCTCAAGGTTTCACTCAAGTTGAAGGTCTAGATTTTGATGAAACTTTTGCTCCTGTCGCTAGATTAGAAGCCATAAGAATTTTGTTAGTTTTTGCAGCATCTAATGGTTTTAAGCTATATCAAATGGATGTTAAAAGTGCTTTTCTTAATGGCTACATAGATGAGGAGGTTTATGTCAAACAACCACCGGGTTTTGAAAATCCAGATTTTCCTAATCATGTTTACAAACTGTCCAAAGCCTTATACGGTCTCAAACAAGCCCCTAGAGCATGGTATGATAGGTTAAAAACATTCTTACTTGAAAAGGGGTTTACCATGGGCAAGGTTGATAAAACTCCTTTTGTGCTTAAGCATGGCAATGAATCATTATTCGTTCAAGTGTATGTGGATGATATTATCTTTGGTTGTGCTTCTCACGATCTTGTGTCCAAGTTTTCAGCAATGATGAGTTCCGAATTTGAAATGAGTATGATGGGTGAACTCACTTACTTTTTGGGGCTGCAAATCAAGCAAACCAAGGAGGGTACCTTTGTGCATCATACGAAGTATACCAAAGACCTCCTAAGGCACTTCAACATGGACAAAAGCAAGCCTCTTCGGACACCAATGGGAACAGTAACAACACTTGAACTTGATGAAGATGGTGAGCCCGTGGATCAAAAACAATATAGAAGCATGATTGGATCACTTTTGTACCTCACAGCATCAAGACCGGACATATAATTCAGCATATGTCCTTGTGCACGGTTTCAAGCCTCCCCACGTGCTTCACATCGTCAAGCCGTCAAAAGGATTCTCAGGTACTTACATGGAACTCAAGAATTTGGCATTTTTATTTCTTCTTCCTCAACCGTTACTTTGAAAGCTTTTCCGGATGCTGATTTTGGGGGTTGTAGAATTGATAGGAAAAGTACTTCCGGTGCTTGTCATTTTCTTGGTAATTCTATTGTTGCTTGGTCCTCTAGAAAACAAAATTCAGTTGCACAATCCACAGCCGAATCTGAATATGTAGCTGCTGCTAGTGCTTGCTCACAAATTCTTTGGATTGTTCAAACACTTAAGGACTATGGGGTTGATCTAGATAGTGTTCCACTGTTTTGTGATAACACTAGTGCCACTTGCATTGCTAAAAACCCCGTGCAACATTCTAGAACTAAGCACATTGACATTAGGTATCACTTTCTCAGAGATAATGTTGAAAAAAGAAACATTGTGCTTCACCATGTAGATATCGAACAACAATAGGCTGACATTTTTACAAAACCTTTGGATTTCACTCGTTTTTGTTACATTCGTAGTAAAATAGGGGTTATGCATCCTCATGGCTTAAATTGAGGGGGAGTTTTTGAAACTTGGGAAGTCTATGTGTGAATCTGAAATTAAAATAATATGAGCATAGTATTTCATACATATATGACTCTGTGATTCCTTTTACATGCTGAAAGTTCTTACTACATTACTCGTGTTATACATTTTGTAGTTTTTGCCATGTCTAGTAATTGGAATAATTACTTACACTAAAACTGGTCATGGTCAAACTTTCTTGCTGTTTTGAACTTGTTACATGTTCACAAGTGATTTTAATCATAAAGAATTAATCAAGTAATCAACTCACATGTTGAGTTTTTATGAACAAATATAAATTGAGAAAAGATCAAGAGAATATGCATGCATCACACTTCCTTTTCTGAGATGGCTTATCATTGCACTTAGATTTGAACTTGGAAAAAGTTGTGTATGACTAAAACCATGTCCTTAAGCTTCTGATTATCAAATGACATAGGCTTGGCTTGGTTGGTTAGAATAAGGCAGATGCACATATAATCTCTTGCAAATATCATATGATCTAAATTTATGCTTTGAAAAATAATAAAATGCAGAAACTAGTGTCATGCTTTCAGGTTTTGAAATAGTTAAGTTTGTGAGATCATGACTTGATTAAATTGAAAATTACATATGATCTCTAGCATGGCTTACACTACTGTATGTATCTCATTGATGTGATAGTGTAAGTTACTTGATAGTATGACTTGGATGAGCTTTGTTCATATGTATATGTTATAATATGCTGATAACAACTAAAGGAGGAGAGATAAATTGTTTATATGCTCATGACTTGCTGAATACATTGTCAAAGGGGGATAGATAAGCATGAAGAGAAAGAGAAAATGTGCATAAGGAGAGATAATAAAGGGGGAGAGATAATATAGGATATATTTTTGGATTTTCTTCTCATTTTACTTTTGATTTTCAAAGGAGGAGAAATTTTTTTAAAAAATTTTAATTGAATAAGCCAATGTTCGGATTTTAAATGGTGTTGCCAATGCATTCATCAAGGGGGAGATAGTAAGACCTATGTGTGCTGAATACATTGGCTTGTAATGAATACACTTGGCTTTGATGATAAAAGTTTTGAATATCACCAAAACACCTTTTTATCAAGGTCCGACTCTAGCTCTGAGCTACAGCAAGGTCCTATGGTAGGTCCGACCGTGTTTGGGTAGCTCCAGTTACGTTCGATGCTAGGTCCGACTTCTTGGTAAGGTCCGACCAGCTTTGGTAAGCTCCGGTGAGCTTTATCTTTAGATCCGGCATGTCTTTGATAGCTCCGGCATATATTTGATAGCTCCGGCATGCTTTTGCTATGCTCCGACGTACTTTGTCTAGCTCCGGTTTTGGGTTGACTAGTTTTGACTAGTTTTTTGGTAAGCTCTGGTGCTAGGATCTACTAGTCTTGGTAAGCTCCGGCAGGTGCTTCATTGTACTAGTAAGCTCCGGGTCAAGCTCCGGCTTGCTGTGGGATGGTCCGGAACTTGACCGCAATACTTCTGCTTTACATTTGCAATGTTTCGTACTTGCTTTACATTGTTAGAAAGATTTATTAGTATTCATTTGCTAAGTTTTTGGTGCGTTTTGGTTGATATGGATGATATCGTGTTACTGTGGTTTTGCAACATGCTTATGTGAGGTTCTCACGTAGGATGTTGTGTTCGGAACTAACTTGAGTCAAGTCGAGGACTTGGGCTCGTATGGATTGGTTGTTTATTCATGTGCAGGTGTTGCTTAAGTTCAAGACATGGCTGGTGACGGGATCCATTGGACTAGTCTCAGGGAGGAGATGAGGTTCCAACAACCAAATTCAGGAGGAATTGTGGTTGAGCTGATCAGGAGGCTGCGCAACATGATTGAATCAAGAACAATGCATATGAAGGTATCGTGGACATCATTGGAAGATGTTTGCACGTATGCAAGGAGTGCATGGACGTGGCTACATGGTTCCGATACGTGATGAAGAGATTTGGACGTAAAGAATTGGTCGAAAAGGTCCAACCGACTAGGTTATGGACTCAGGCTGCGGCTGAGTCGGGTTTGACTCAAATATGGAAAGATTTGAGTTGGTTATGATAGGATTTCATGTGGGTCACGAATTTGAGTTGTTTAGGATTGTGGGATACGTTCATAAGGTGTTTGGAAGTCTTAAGATTGCTTCTATCTGCATATAGAAGAATCTTGAGCAGTTATGGAAAGTTACGATTCATGATCTGAGTAGGATTGGAGTCCTAGTTGGTATTGGGTTGGCCTAAGGGCTGGTTATATAAGCAAGGGAGCCCAGAGCTCGTGGTGCACGACTTTGGGGCTGTTCCTCTTGTGTTCAATTGAATAAAATTCGTAGTTTGAAGGATCTTTTGTGCCTTGTTCGTCCGACTTGTTCCAGACAAGTTTTACTCGTCGAGTTTCTGGACAGCACTACCTTTCGTCGGTGGTTTTATCATAACTCGAGTTTTACAGATCCAATTGACGTGATTCCTTTTGGTTTGTCTTCACAACTTGATTTTCTATCATATGTCGAAATTTCACGGTCATTGGATTTGTGGTCTATGATCTAAACGAGTTTCTTTGCAGCATTCCAGAACTATTTTTCTCGGGTAGGGCAGATTGACCATTGTTTGATCTTTCGATCATAACATGAGTTTTTCTGGACGGATTTGAGTGATTCTTTTTGTGTTGTCTTCGTGACTTGATTCTCTCTGATATATTACCTTTTTCACGGTGAAACACATTTAGATTAGTCTTACACACGATTTCTTTAACAGATCGTTTTTCTGCCAAAAGGGTTTGGGGTTTAATTGTTTCCGCTGCGTAAGATTTTTAAATCTACCATTCACCCCCCCCCTCTGGTAGCTTTTCACGTGCTCTTCGATCCTACGGAGTACCCCCTCAAGGGAGCCTCATCGGCGGTTGAATAATGCATTGTGTGAGGTTGTCGAGAAGGAGGTCTTGAAACTCCTTCATGCCAGGATTATTTATCCTGTGCCTCATAGTGAGTGGGTTAGCCCGGTCCAAGTAGTGCCAAACAAGTGAGGAATGACGGTCGTTCAAAATGAGAAGAATGAATTAATTCCTCAATGAACCATCACAGGATGCAGGATGTGCATAGATTAACGAACACTTAACAACGCAACTAGGTAGGATCGCTTTCCTTTGCCCTTTATCGATGAGATGTTGGAGCGATTGGCAAAACATTCCTTCTTATCATTCCTTGATGGATATTCGGGCTATCCTCAAATTCCCATCCATCCTGATGATCAAAGTAAGACCACATTCACATGTGCATATACCACGTATGCCTACCGGCGAATGTCTTTCGGGCTGTGTAATGCACCTGCCTCTTTCCAAAGGTGCATGATGTCTATCTTTTCCAACATGATTGATGAATTCATGGAAGTTTTCATGGAAGATTTTTCCACCTGTGGAAAAACTTTTGATCATTGTATGGAAAATTTAGACAAGGCCTTACAAAGATGCCAAGAGAACGACATACTGCTTAATTGGGAAAAGTGCCACTTTATGGTCTGAGAAGGCATCATTATTGGGAACTTAGTGGGATATAGGTGGACAAAGAAAAAATAAAGTTATTGATCAAATTCCACTTCCAATTAACGTAAGGGGAATTCGCAGCTTTTTAGGTCATGTGGGGTTCCATTGACGATTTATCAAGGATTTCTGTAAAATCGCTAGACCCATTACAAAACTATTATCTAAAGATCCACCCTTTCATTTCGATGAGAAGTGATCTAAATCCTTTTGATACACTAAAAAAGGCACATGTCTCGCTTCCAATCATCCAACCACTTGATTGGACGCATCCATCTGAAATCATGTGTGATGTCAGCGACTTTGTTGTTGCAGTGGTCTTAGGCCAAACCAAAGATAAAAAGCATCTCCCCGTAGCCTACGCTAACAATACTCTATTAGGGGTGCAGCTCAATTATGCCACGGCAAAAAAGGAGCTTCTGGCAGTAGTCTTTGCTATTGATATGTTTATGTCCTATTTGGCTGGAGCCAAGGTCATTGTCTACACAGACAATGTTGCCTTGAAAATTTTTCTCACTAGAAAGGACGCTAAACCAAGGCTAATCCAATGGATTCTCCTTCTCCAAGAATTTGATTTGAATATTAAGGATAGGAAAGCAGTTGTGAATTCATTGCAGATCATCTCTCACGTATGGAAGTAACGGAACACATGGATGTACCCATCAATGTCTTCCTACATGATGACATTTTGCTTAAGGTGACCGACTCTCACCCTTGTTACGCATACATCATGAACATCATGGTAATGGGGTATGTACCGCTAGGGGAAAACAAAAAGAAACTCATTTGTAGGAGTTGTAGACACCTTTGGGACGACCCATATCTCTACCGAGCATGTTCCAATGGCCTTCTTATAAGGTGTGTCCGCACAGTCGAAGGCACCAAAATCATTAAAAAATGTCATGTGGGCCCTTATGGAGGTCATTACGGTGTTTACCGTACTTAGGCAAAAATCTGGCAAAGTGGATTCTATTGGCCTTCAATGTACGAACATACCAAAGAATTCAATCGCCGGTGTTGGAAATGCCAAAAGCATGGAGGAATCGCTGCTTGTAATGCTATGCCCCTCACATATAATCTCCAAGTAGAAACGTTTGATGTGTGGGGTATTGACTTTATGGGACCTTTTCTAAAGTCCCATGAGTGCGAGTATATGCTGGTGGCCATCGATGATGTGTCAAAATGGGTACATGCATTTCCTTGCAGAAATGCTGACTCCAGGCATGCTAGGAAAACGTTCCATGAGATCATTTTCCCACGGTTTGGCACTCCTCGAATGGTCATAAGTTATGAAGTGTCTCATTTTATTGATAAGACCTTCAAGAGCTTTCTAATGGAGCTTGGAGTTCAGCGTAATATTGCTACTCCCTACCACCCACCGACAAGCAATCAAGCAGAAATATCTTACAAGCAGATTAAGAATATTCTGCAAAAGGCCGTCTTGGAAATGGGAACGGGATGGATGCAGAAGCTACCCGACGCATTGTGAGCACATCAAACTGCCTACGAGGCAACCATTGGCATGTATTCGTTCCAACTTGTCTATGGAAATGTAGCACCCTCATTTTCATGCATCATGCATTGCATAAGTTCATATAGATGTGTAACAATAATCCACATAAAAAGGAACAAGATTAAAATGAATTTATAGTATAACCGCACTCAAAAGTTCTGAGAAGTGCGGACTAGTCCGGTTTTGGTGCAGACTAGTCCGATTTCTCTCTGACCTCGCTCGGATATGTCCGTTTTAGTGCAAACTATTCCAGATTTTGCCTTAGTACACTTTCGGACTTGTCCGGTCCCATAGCGGACTAGTCCTGTCATCCCAGCCTTGAGAAATTTCACCTAGTCCTTGGACTTGTTTGTTTTCCCTTTGACTAAAATCGGACTTGTTCGGTTTTGACTAGACTTGTCTGATTTTCCTCTGACCAAGTTCAGACTTTTTCGATATAGTCCAGACTTCTCCGTTTTTGCCTTTGTCGATCTTCGGACTAGTCCGACCTAGTGCGGACTTGTCCGGTAAATCGCGATTCCCAGTTGATCTTCTGTTCCACTACTTGTTTTTTGGTTTTATCATAAGTGGGCCTAAGGATGTCATGTCTAACACTTTTTGGAACCCATGTGGGACCCCACACTGGCCTCCACCCTCCCCAAACTCGAAATCCATCAAACCCTAGCCCTCCACCCTTATATAAACAACCCCACCCCTTGACTTTACATCGTTTTGCCTCAATTTTTGAAAGAACACAAACCTTATTTCGTGGAGAGCCACCATCAAGGAGGGAGAAGGAGATCCCAAGCAAGAATAAGAAGAGGAGGAAACGAAAGAAGATAAAGATCTCCATCAAGTTTGCGTTCTTCATCACCAATCCACCTTCAAGTTCTCTGTATCAGCCCTAGATCGTCAAGATCCAAGTGTTGCCTCCAAAACCCTTGATCCATTGGAGTTCTAATCATCTGTTATACCTTCTACTTCCTCTTTCTCATATGAATTCAACCCCGTTTCTCATAATTCACGTCGATCTAGAAAACTCTAATCTGTTGTTTCTGCGAAGGGCAGACTAGTCCGACCCTACAACGGACTAGTCCGATTTTGTTGTATGTTTCCCGCTGAATTAAATCTAAATTGATTTGAATCAATTCCAAACCGGTCCAAACTTGTTAAAAACTTTTAGAACTAGTTAGTAAACATTATTAACAACTCACTAACTAGTTTTGTTTCGCATTTGCATTAATCATGTATGTCATGACATATTGAGTAATATATGTGCACTTATTGATTGTAATTCTGTTCTTGTATGTTCGTTGCACGGTTTAGACAGATTTGCGCTAGAGACTACCGCGGAGGACCACCAATACCATAATTTGGAAGACTTTGACCCAAACCAAGCCTAAGAGCAAGGCAAGTGTCCTTAAACATATTGATCTTGTTTCTAAAACAAATGTTTTGTTTGCAAAATTGCATGCTTGTGTCAATTTGATGGGACTCCTATGATGGGAAGTTTACTAACTTTGTTTAACCACCATTGTCTCCTGGAATACATGGTAGAGAGTCGGGAAGATCTTTTTATCATTGCTTTCGCTTAATTAATTGGGATGGGAAAACAAATATATTATTTAATTATGCATTAATGAGATTGTGGTTAATATGAATTGGTCAATATGATATTGTAATGGGTGATCTAAGTAATCCTGGTATGTGGATGGGTTCGAAGACATGGTGGTTGCTTGCTTTAGATCTAAGGACCGGTTCATGCGAGAATAAGCCAGGACAATAATGCAACCACGAGGCCATGTATGGGTGTGGCGTAGCCGATTAATTAGGATATTGCTAGTTTTGTATGGATCATTTGGCGCACCAGGGTAGGGGAGTCGTTTTGGGTTTGGATTTGAGACGAGACTCCCTGGGATCCGAAAGGCACAAAAGGGGGCCCTTGGTTGAAGATGGGCTCAGTTGGAGACATCGCCACTCGTGAAACCTCAGTGGGTCCATACATGCTAGTAGTCCCTTTGTAAAGGCTATTTTGTGATCTCTTGTCCATACACCTATGGTAGTGTTTTGGCATAATGGAGCCTTCCCTTAGTCACTGATGGGTGATGAAATCACAAACACGTGGGTAAAGTGGTACAAACTCTATAGAGTATTGAAACTATCATGATAGTCGTACTCCTGATTAATTGCACCTGGATGACCTACATGATTAGAGGGAACTTGAGATATGGGTTGGTTATGGTTGGTAATATGGTTATGGCTGGATATGGATTGAATTATGGTATCGGATATGGTTAATGGTAATGAGAAATCTGGAATATGGATGATCGCAATGAAATATGGACTGGTATTATGGTAATTACATGGTTTATGATGAGTTTACTTCATATACATATAATGTTCTGCTTTTCAAATGTTTTAATGTACTTTTAAGCACCTAGCGTTTATTATATTCATCATTTGTATCAGCTACATTTCATACTTTTCACACTTGTTGAGTACGACATGTACTCACCCTTGCAATTCCCCCACCAACAGTTGTAGGTCAGGATTGGGAGTATAATGATGACAATGCGGAGTTCTAGGCCGTGTCAGCCATCATCTTTGCCTGTGGTTATACTTGGAGCCACGCTATCCTATTTGCTTAGCTGCATAGTTGCTTATTCAGTTTATTTCCGCTGCATTAGTTCACCTTGTCATTAATATTCATTAGAGCTTGTATTCAAGGATGTTCTGAAGTGTGTAATAAAAGTGCTTAATTAATCTTGTTCTATGGTAATTTTTTGTATATCCATTTGTGAATGCACTAGTGTATGTGTGTTGAACGTCCTAGGCACACATATGCATTAACTTGGTTCAATTTCGGTACCGGGTGTCACAAATTGGTATCAGAGCCACAGGTTTACCGTAGGACGCAGCCTAGATAGAGTGGACACTTTAGAGCACATAGGAGCAATCATCAATCGATGTGTTTTTGCATCATGTGATGTTTGCTATGTTTTGTTGCTTGTGTGCTTAGTAGTGGATTTTGGGATGCTTTAGCATTGCCATGTCCACATATGTTAGTCTAGTTAGTTTCTTAGTTTCATATCCCATGATGCATATAGTTGGAGACGTTTTCTAAATTCTTATCTCTTGCTTTTTTTAGATGGTGGGGACTCATAACTAGAGTGATGGTAATGATGAGGAGGAGAAAAATGGAGCACCATAGATTGACAATGGACAAGGATCCGCTCAGGGAGCAATCAATATTGAGCAGCTATTAGCTATGCAGAACCAGCTCATGTAGACCATGATACAGACTATGGGACAGCTGCAGGCTGACAACTATAATAATCAGCCCCACATGCATCCACCACCACCCCCGCCTGCTCATAACCGATTGGGAGAGTTCATGAGGACCAGACCACCCACTTTTGCTCAAGCTGCTGATCCTATGGATGCAGATGATTTGCTCAAGTCCGTGGAGAAGAAGCTAGCTATTGTCCAATACAGTGACTGTGAGGAGGTGCTATTTGTGTCTCATGAACTTGTTTGAGCAACTACGGATGGTGGGACTCTTTGTGCAATGCCCATGAAAATCAAGAGAGGACTACTTGGTCTGAATTCAAGGAGAGCTTCCTTCTCATTATATGCCGGAAGGTTTTATGATCTTGAAGAGGCAAGAGTTTGAAAACATGAGGCAAGGAAGAGCGAGTGTGGGTGAATACCTCAATAAATTCACTCAACTCTTAGGGTATGCACCTGAACATGTGAGTCGGGACAGCAGGAAACAATACTTGATCATGAGTGGCTTCAACAATGAGATCCAAGTGCAATTGCTAAATTGTAATTATGCCAACTTACAGAACAATGGTGGAGCAATTCAATGAGTCACCAGGACCGTGAAACTGACAATGATGAGGGAGTCAATCTTGAAATTGATGCGTTACAGTAAACATCACAGGATATAATGCAACATATTCGGGACGTGTTCAGCAATGTGTTCAACAACCTTGCCTTATGTGATGTGTGCCAACGGATCAAGGCGGAACATCAAAGGCCAGCTGGATTATTGCAACCATTGAATGTTCTGGAGTGGAAGTGGGAAGAAATTGGAATGGACTTCATAGTTGGTTTACCGCGTACCCAGTTCGGTTATGACTCAATATGGGTTATCGTGGATAGGTTAGCCATGTCAGCTCATTTTGTCCCTTTTAAAACCACCTATACCACCGCGAAGCTGGCAGAGCTATATTTGGATCATATTGTGTGCCGACATGGAGTACCAAAAAAGATAGTCTCGGATAGAGGATCTCAATTTACCTCTAGGTTCTGGGAGAAAATTGCATGAACCATTGGGAATAAGCTTGAAATTCAGCTCAGCATATCACCCTCAATTGGATTGACAAACTGGGAGGACCAATCAGATTTTAGAGGATATGTTAAGAGCTTGTGCCTTGAAGCATGGAAAAAGATGGGACAAAAGCTTGCCATATGAAGAATTTTCATACAAAAATAGTTACCAAGCAAGCTTGAAAATGTCACCCTATGAAGCATTATATGGGAGGAAGTGTTGAACACCTTTGTTCAGGAATGAGACAGGAGAAAATCAGGTGTTTGGACCTGATATGCAGAAGGAAGCTGAGAAACAAGTCCAGATTATTCGTGAAAACATGAGGGCTGCTTAATCAAGGCAAAAAGGCTATGTGGACAATAGGAGAAGGAAAATAGCCTTTGAAGTGGGAGTTTTTTTTTATCTCAAGGTGTCACCAATGAGAGGTCATAAGAGGTTTACCATAAGAGGCCAGCTAGCACCTCGATACATTGGGCCATTGAAGATTTTGGACAAAAGAGGAGAAGTGGCATATAAGTTTGATATGCCAGCACATCTAACGGAGGTTCATGAAGTGTTTCATGTTTCCCAGCTCAAGAAGTGTTTGAGAGTGCCGGAAGAACGAGTGCCAATGGAAGAATTGCAGCTAGAGGCAGATTTGACTTATGTCGAGCAACCGGTCGAAATCTTGGAAACCAAGGAGAGAGTCACAAGGAACAAGATTATTAGGTGGTGCAAGGTGCAATGGAAGCATCACACAGAATTAGAGGCAACTTGGGAGCTGGAGGATGATCTCAAGAAATATTTTCCATCTCTCTTCTCTTTCGCGTCGAATCTCGAGGGCAAGATTCATTTTAATGGGGTTAGGTTTGTAACTCCCTCATTTTCATGCATCATGCATTGCATAAGTTCATATACATGTTTAACATTAATCCACATAAAAAGGAACAAGTTTAAAATGAATTTAGAGTAAAACCAAACTCAAAAGTTCTCAGAAGTGCGGACTAGTCCAGTTTTTGTGCAAACTAGTCCGATTTCTCTCTGACCTCGCTCGGATATGTACCTTTTAGTGTGGACTATTCCGGTTTTTGCCTCTGTACACTTTCGGACTTGTTCGGTCCCATAGCGGACTAGTCCGGTCATCCCAACCTTGAGAAATTTTGCCAAGTCTCTAGACTTGACCGATGTCCGGCGGACTTGTCTAGTTTTGTCCAGTTTTGGCCAGACTTATCTAATTTTCCCCTGATCAAGTTCGGACTTGTACGATATAGTCAAAACTTGTCCATTTTCACCTCTGTCAATCATCGGACTAGTCTGGCCTAGTGCGGACTTGTCCGGTAAATCGCGATTCTGAGTTGATCTTCTGTTCCATGACTTGTTTTGTGGTTTTCCCTTAAGTGGGCCTAAGGACGTTGTGTCTAACTCTTTTTGGAGCCCATGTGGGACCCCACACCGGCCTCCACCCTCTCCAAACTTGAAATCAATCAAACCCTAGCCCTCTACCGTTATGTAAACAACCCCACCCCTTGACTTTACATCCTTTTGCCTCAATTGAAAGACCACAAACCCTAGTTCGTGGAGAGCCACCATCAAGGAGGGAGAAGGAGATCCCGAGAAGAATATGAGGAGGAGGAAATGAAAGAAGATCAAGATATCCATCAAGTTTGCATTCTTCATCACCAATTCACCTTCAAGTTCTCTTCATAAACCCCAGATCGTCAGGATCTAAGTGTTGCCTCCAAAACCCTTGATTCATTGGAGTTCTAAACACCTGGTATACCTTCTACTTCCTCTTTCTCACGTGAATTCAACCACATTTCTCCAAATTCACATCGATCTAGAAAACCCTAATCCGGTGTTTCTGCGAAGTGCGGACTAGTCCGACCCTACAGCAGACTAGTCCGATTTTGTTGTATATTTCCTGCTGAATTAAATCTAAATTGATTTGAATCAATTCCAAACCTGTCCAAACTTGTTTAAAGCTATTAGAAGTAGTTAGTAAACATCATTAACAACTCATTAACTAGTTTTGCTTCGCAGTTGCGTTAATCATGAATGTCATGACATATTGAGTAATATATGTGCACTTATTGATTATAATTCTTGTCTCATATGTTCGTTGTGCGGTTTAGATGGATTTGCGCTAGAGAGTGCTGTGGAGGACCTCCAGTACCAGAATTTGGAAGACTTTGACCCAAACCAAGCCCAAGAGCAAGGCAAGTGTTCTTGAATATATTGATCCCGTTTCTAAAATAAATGTTCTATGCAAAACTACATGCTTGTGTCAATTTGATGGAAATCCTATCATAGGAAGTTTAATAGCTTTGTTTAACCACCCTTGTCACCTGGAATACATGAGAGAGAGTGGGGAAGGGCTTTTTACCTTTGCTTCACTTAATTATTTTGAAAGGAAAAACAACTATACTATTTAATTTTGCATTAATGAGATTGTGGTTAATATGAACTGGTCAACATGATATGGTAACGGGTGATCTAAGCAAGCCTAGTATTTGGATGGGTTGGAAGACATGGTGGTTGCTTGCTTTAGATCTAAGGACCGGTTCATGCAAGAAAAAGCCAGGACAATAGTTCCAGAACGAGGCCAAGTATGGGTGCGGCTTAGTCGATTAATTAGGGTATTGCTAGTTTTGCATGGATTATTTGGCGCCCCGCGGATGGGGAGTCGGTTAGGGTTTGGATTTGAGGCAGGACTCCCTAGTATCCGAATGGCACAAGAGGGGGCCATTGGGTTAAGATGTGCTCAGTTGGAGATATCGCCAGCGGTGAAACCTCAATGGGTCCGTACATGCTAGTAGTCCCTTTGTAAAGGCTATTTTGAGATCTCTTTGTCATACACCTATGGTAGTGTTTTGGCATAATGGAGGTTTCCTTTAGTCGCTGATGGGTGATGAAATCAAAAAAACGTGGGTAAAGTGGTACAAACTCTACAGAGTATTAAAACTATCATGATAGCCGTGCTCCCAGTTAAGAGCACCTGGATGACCTACATGATTGGAGGGAACTTGGTATTTGGGATGGTTATGGTTGGTAATATGGTTATGGCTGGATATGGATTGAACTATGATATTGGATATGGTTAATGGTAATAAGAAATCTGGAATATGGATGATGGTAATCAAATATGGACTGGTATTATGGTAATTACATGGTGTATGATGGGTTTACTTCATATACATATAATATAATGCTTTTCAAATGTTTTAATTACTTTTAAGCACCTAGCCTTTATTATATTTGTCTTTTGTATCAGCTACGTGTCATACTTTCCACACTTGCTGAGTATGACGTGTACTCCCCATTGCAATTTCCCCACCAACAGTTGCAGATCAGGATTGGGAGTATAACAATGATAATGCGGAGTTCTAGGCCGTGTCTACCGTCAGGTTTGCCTGTGGTTATGCTTGGAGCCGTGCTACCCTATTTGCTTAGCTTCATAGTTGCTTATTTAGTTTATTTCCACTGCATTAGTTCAACTTGTCATTAATATTCATTACAACTTGTATTCGAGGATGTCCTAAAGTGTGTAATAAAAGTGCTTAATTAATCTTGTTATGTGGTAATTTTCTGTATATCCTTTTGTGAATGCACTCGTGTATGTGTGTTGGACGTCCTGGGCACACATATGCGTTAACTTGGTTCATTTTCAGAACTGGGTGTCACATAAAAGACTTGCCATCTTCCTGTAGAGTTGGAACATTGTGCTCATCGGGCCATAAAACAGTGGAATATGGATCTCGATAAGGCTGGAATGCACCGTTTGAGGCAGATCTCCAAACTTGGGGAATGGAGGGATAAGGTGTACCATAGTGCCAAGATTTATAAGGAAGGAACCAAAAGATGTCACGATAAATGGAATACACCAAAGGAGTTTAATCCTGGAGATAAAGTCCTTCTCTTTAACTCCAGGGTAAAACTCTATGGACATGGGAAGTTACGAAGTAAATGGGATGGACCATTTACCGTAATAGAAACTTCATATCATGGAACCGTCACACTCCAAGATGTTTAGGGCCATCTATTTAAGGTAAACTGACACCGTCTCAATATTTTCCTAGATACCCAAGAGGATTTGGAGAAAGAAGTTGACGTGGTAAATTTAATCGATTTCCACTCCTTTTTTCCAAGTTCCACGTAATTCCTCCAAGTCCAACAAGTGGGCCCATTATATATCTGATCCTTATAGCCCACAGAGACAACCAACAAAACAGCAACTCAGACAGGGCCCACACAAGGTCGGTCGACACCCCTGATTGGCGGACTCATAGTTGGTGCTGCTAGAATTCTGTTTTCATGGGTTATGTCTCCCGTATTATCCAACAGAACCCACGATGCAATAGATTCTATATCAGCCTCGATAATATTAAAAAGCCACTATTAGAGAGGAAACTTGCACCGTTCCGGAAAAAAAAACATCCTCCCCAATCTTCAACCTTATCCCATCCAACATGGCCAGCAAAGGCAAATGCATTGTTCTCCATGCGTCGTTCGTCTCCACCTTCAACCTTAGCGGGGAACATACTCCGACCAACAACAACTCCACCATGGCCATTGAGATCGCGGTGGCTTTGGACGTGGCACCTCTCGCTGCAATAATGCCTCTTGGGACACCTCGTGAGTGTAGCACTGCTCGTCATAGCATTGCACGGTCGCCTTCCCAACGTAAAGCGTCCATGAAGTCACGTACTCCTATGCCACGTCCAACAACGGCGGCTCTCAAGCCCATCATGACTTGTCTTGTCCATGGAAAAGGCAAAGTCCGTCTCACACTCCAGCCTAGCAAGAAGTACACAGGCATTATGTGGGATTGAAGAGCTTGTGAAAAGCTACTAGAGGGGGTGAATGGTAGAGCAACAAAAACTCCTTGGCAGAAAATTAGTCTGATAAAGAAACCGTGTGTACGAGTGTTTCTGACATGTTCAAAACATGAAAAATTACTGTAGATCATAGAGAATCATGTCACAAAGACATGACAACAAGAATCATGAAAAAACGTCGAGTAAAACTCAAGTTATGACCAAAATCTTGAGCAAAGGCCAATCTATTCTAACAGAGAGCAAATAGATCTGTTATGCAGCAAAAGAAACTCGTTTAACACAAAAACCATAAATCCAATGGTCGTGAAATTTTCACTGATAATAGAGTATTGAGTTATAAAGACAACACAAAAATATTCACATCAATTGGATTTGTAAAACACGAGTTAGATCAAAACACTGAAGAAAGATCGAGCTGCGCAAAAACTCAACGAGAAAGACCTGACAAAAAAAGTTGGACGAACAAGGCACAAAATCTCCTTTAAACTACGAATTTTATTCACAAAAGACACAAGAGAAACAGCCCACACTACTAAAATAAGCCTTATGTAGGCGGCTCCAAACCTTTAATCACACGCGGTTTTGAAAACAGCATGAAACGAAGATCCTATGATAATCTGAAATTTCACAAGTGGAGAAGTGACACCGCCTGTGAGGACATATTATCACAGGCCGTTTTTTACTTAGGCTAGCCGCTTGGGAAGATAAGTTATCACAGGCGGGTCGTGCAGCGTATATAACCGTATGTGGTAATAGTGTTATCACAGGCAGGTCTTGACCTACATCAAGCCGCCTGTGAAGACAGTTAATCGTAGTCGGTTGGTACCATAACAGTAACCGCATGTGATAATTAGGTTATCACGGATGGTTCATTACCTATACCTAGCCGCCTGTGATAATTGTTTTTCACAGGCAGGTCTAGCCGTTGGTAAATAACCGTCTGTGATAAGGTATAACCTATGCAGTACTAGATGCTGTTATTTCTAATTTCCAGGTCAATTCAATATAATCACATAACAGAAGTCAACAATATCATCACAGAAGTCAACAATATCATCACAAAAGTCAATTTCACTGAAACAATATACATATGTACAAGTTACACATACAATTTAACTCATAGTTTACAAGTCTTCACTAAAAACTGTTTCTATTGGCATAGTTGTAAAGTTCTGGCACATCAGCTATTGCACAATTCCCATCAAAGAACTGCCCTCTTTTGTGCAAAATTTCGCGATGAATGAATTGACAGAGTTCAGCAGCAATCTTGTCGGCTCCTCCACCAGGAATACTTCTACAAACCGGCCATTCTTCATTCACATTCTTCGTGTGCTGCAATGAAACACATAACAAGGTTTAGAATGTGTTGGTTTGAACAATCTCAAAGTATGGATCAAAGTGAGAGTATACAAGAATTTATTTGGTATTTTTGGAGCATTTGTACTATGAGCAATTGAATTTTGAAGTTGGAATCAAAATATAAAAATAATGTTTCTGGTAATATTGAACAGCAGAGAATATAAGTATTAAACTATGCTAATTACAATGAAAATGAAACTCAAAAGTAAGGAAATAAGATATCGACATTAAGGATAACTTAAATCCTCACGATTCACTCTATATTTGCTGGCAGTCCGAAGATGCTCGCATACATAATACCCGCATAAGACACTCCCAGCAGGCTACTTCGGACAAGCATAATACGTTTTAATGTCCAATGCATTCGTATTAGGAGGTCTTTGACCGCTAATCTATTCCGCGTAAAACCGCCAAACGCTGTAGTACAAGAAATGTCATATAAAACTTATCAACACATTCTAAATGTGTGTAAATTAAAATTATTTAATAATCATACAGTTTCAAAATGGAAAGGAAATCTTTGTAACGATCTGGTGGGAAATCGGCCGAGTCCAAGACTGTTGCCATTCCCTGCATTGGCTTGATGAAGATCATTATGTAGTGATTACTACAAACATATAAACACATGTGTTAACAATTACAAATAATTGCTATTTCAATATCACGTGTCTAACTTACTCGAAGTGGTATGGAGCCTTTACGAGGTCCTTGCCGTCTTTGACAAGGTTAAACATCGCATGTCCTATGTAAGCTGCAACTTCTGTCCTTCTATCCTTCTTAAGTTTTGCGATTGCTTTTTCAAATTCTTTTTTTTTCATGTGCTTGAACTTTTGCTGAGTCTCGATCCGCCTTGTCATCGAATAACGACTTTGCAATCCGTGTAGGGTCAAGGATACCTGTCTTGTGTTCCATCGTTTCATTATCCATGTATAGCATCCTATTGAAGAAGTCCAGAATTGTTATAATATCATGAAATGAGTATGTGTGTAGTATAAAAAGCAAATGCAAAATATTAGAGGCACTTACACGCAACAGGCGAGCAGCAAGTTGATTTTGAGCATGCCCTGATGGAAAAGGGGATGCAACTCTTCAAATAAAATGACTCGTCTATCTTCTCCAGTGCTCCAGAATGCTTCTTTTGGAATACGAAATGTGATGCAATCAATCTCATATTTTGTGCTGGCAAGGATGTACAACTCATGCGTTCTTTTGAGCGGGGCAGGTTGTTTACTAAGTTGTACGGATGTCATGAATGGCTTCCCATTATAAAATTCAAGAGGAACATCCTCAAGCTTGTATATTGGAACTCCTGGTTTAACTAAAGTTGTCCGCCGATTATACATGACACCGTCTTCTTCCCACTCCTCGATATCTCCTAATTCTGGCTCATGAGAAGAACGAAATGCACTCGATTTTCTAATATTTTCCTTCATAGTTTCCAAATACTTTGACATTTCTGATGACGGTTTTTTTAATTTTGTATGGACTAACTTTGATATGCACTGATGATCGAGGAGTAGTCGTCGAAAGTTAGACACTGGCTTGTTGTTGAACCTGTTGTTCAACTGATTGCTCTTTACTCCCGGCAGCTGGCTCTAGTACTACTTCAAGCTGTTGCTCAAGTGGTTGCTCTTTACTAGCAACAGTTTGCTCTGGTACTGCTTGAAGTTGTTCCAACTTGTTGCTCTTGGATATCTTTACTAGCAAGGTTACTATCACCCTTGCTGAGACATAGGGGGAGTGGATATTCCTGGACTGGGAGTGGATCTTCCTGGACTTTCGGCTTAGAAGATGGGGTTGCAGTATTTCGAGATGCGATGAAGCTAGAAATTGGCACATCGTCCAACATGATATCGCGTCAGTGCCAAAGGATTAATTGGTTGACAGCATGCCCCAGAGTCGCGATCCCCTCAGGTGTGACGTGGTCTATTTCATAATCTTCATAATCATTATCAATGATTTGAAGAACTTGCACCACAGCATAATACAACATAAGTGGATTCCCGTTGAAGTCACGATCAGGCTTTGCCATACCAGTGGCAACCTGTTTGGTTTTGTTCCCTGCTCTGCCGATCGGGACAAGAAGACGACAAGATTTGTCTTTACCAATATCCTCGACAGGGAACTTATGGGTTTACCCTGAGCCTGGCACAGAACCAATGCTGCTAGGGTAGGCAGTTGGAGATACTAATTGGTCCTTTGGCACCAGAACCATCGTTGTACTCAGTGCCACTAATTGTCCCGATTGTCTAAGTTGTTCCATTATTTCTTGCATATTTTCATTGACCTTTTGAGCAATCATTTCATCAAGTGTTTTTTTAAACTTCTCGCGTCTTCTATATGTGTCTTTATCTTTAGGAAAACCATCTAGCCAAGACATTTTAGAAGAGACTGCTCAAACCCGTCCGTTGTGTTCAGGGTTTCCTAAGATAGCGGTAAGTTGGTCACTCTCCCTCTTCGGCCTGAAGAGACCCTTCTGTTGCTTTTCAATTACTTCTTTCATTTTATCCTCGACTTCATTCACAGAGTCGGGCTTTTCAGGTTTGCCCTTGCTGGTCAAACCTAACCAAGCAAAGACCCACTGCTGAGTTCTCTCATCGCAGATTTCTAATGGGTGAGGATTGCCCTTACTGGTAATTTTGTCTAATATCTTATTCCATTTCTGTACTTTGGGCGCATATCCGGCAGACCCCAAGCGATGATGGTATTTGTTCTTTTTTGCAAGCTCTGACCTAGTTGCACATAGAGCTTTAGCATCAGGTGTGGTCTTTTGACAAACAAACTCTTGCCACTGAGCTTCTGTGATTTTTCCCATCTTCCTCGGGCTAGCGACCTTATCGGCCTTAACATAAGCATTCATTTCGCTCTTCCAGCCATGAAACTTCTTGCCGCTAGAGACCAATGTTTCTTTCTTTACAGCTTCTTCCGTGCCTTTCCGGAACTTGAATTGTTTCTTTATTCTTTCCCACAACTCATTCTTGGTCTGCTCGGGTAATTTCCTCCAATTCTCGGTTTTGATCGGCACGAACTCCCTAACAAGAAAACCGCATGTGTTATGATACTTGGTAACTGAATCCAGTGGTTCTTGGGGAATCCCACCTGGACCGACCCTTGTTATGTACATGATGCAGTCCAATGGACCCTTATTGGGACCTCGTTGACCTCGTTTCCGCTTGAGTGAAGTTGAGGATTCATCCATTGGAGAACCTTCTGCGGTTTTAGGAGCCGAAGTCACCTCGTTATCTTCACGATTAATCTAGGTAGAAAAGAATTATAAGACTTCGTATACTTGACAACCAACATTAACTTGTACTGTTGAAGTTAAGATTCGTGATCCATACCTCGTCGCTAGGATCATATTTTGGGTCGAGACCCTCTGAAGTCTTTTTAATTTTTATATTAGGAAAAGGATCCGTTGGACTGTGAAAGGAGCCTAAACTGCTAGAGACAGTAAACTCCATTTTGTCTTCTTTATTGTTACTATCAGCACCAGTCTTCTTAGGGCTTTCCATGCTAGAACTAATAAGACAAAAAATATAATAAATGGCATATTAACTCTACATGAAGTGTTGCATGAAGAAAAAGTGTTTGGTTTGGAGCCACAATTTGCCACACTTTGCCACACCTAAAGTTAGTCAAGTTTGACCACCTTAGTCATGTGTTTGGTTCATAGCCACAATTGTGGCAACATTCCATGCCACCTAACTGGGTTCCACATGTCAAGGTCTCAAAAAAGTGTGGCAAGATTCCCTTAGGCTTGCCAAGTTGTGGCTGAAAATTTGAGCACCTAGGGCCTGTTTGGTTGTATGCCTAAGTTGCCTAAGCCTAACTTTAGTCACTTGCCACACTTGTGGCACGCCTAAGCTACCTAATGTTAGATGTTGTTTGGTTTGTTACCGTAGCTGTCGAAGGGTTTAGGGTTTACCGTGAAGCTCTGCGTCGACGGCAATGGCTTTGTTCGGCGTACCTGGAAGTGACGAGGGCAAAGCAAACAAACAACGGCGAAGCTCGGCGGCGATGGTGAAGCTCGGCGGCGACGGTGAAGCTCGGCGGCGATGGCGGTGAGAATAGTGGGGTTATGCTGCTGAAATTTCGTCTGGATCCAGACCATGCGTGTCGTCATAAGCACGCCCCACTCGACCACTCTTGGGTGGGTTTAGGACCTATCTGCCTAGTTGTAGTGATCGTCACATAACATGAAAATAAACTAATTATGATGAATTTTTTGCTTTGAAGGTATAAGTTGAAAAATAGGTGACGACCGTAAGGTGATGTACGATGGATGGAGTTCAGATGGTGTGTACACTTTGGAATGGGCACAAATCGCAAATGTGTTCGTGAACCAAGCATTTCCTAGTGGTGCTCATTTTGTGAAATGTCCGTGTAGCAGGTGCCAGAATCGTCAACGTTTTGAGAGGTCTGAAATGATGCTGCACCTTTGTAAGCACGGATTTATGCCAGACTATCTAGTGTGGTGTGAGAATGGAGAGATGGATCATGCTAGTGAGTCAGACGAAAACGAGAATGGAGATCGGATGGATGACATGTGGCGGATGTCGGTAGAGAGTATGAAGAGCAGTCACTGCCAGAGGATGTGAAGAAGTTTTACAGACTTCTTTCCTCCGCGGATGAAAAATTATATGAGGGCGCTAGTGTGACCGTTCTGCAGGCGGTCACACGACTTATGGGGCTGAAGTCTGTCGGTGGTTTTGATCTGGCAGATCTCCCGACACTACTAAAGTGTTAGAGGAGTTTGACATGTGGCCCCAGCGGTTACTAATATTGATACACATTTTATGCGCTTAATTACCCTTAATAACCGAATTACGGGCTTTGATAGAACCATTACTGGCAATTAAGGTCGTCCGATCGTGTGTCATTAATATAGTATTAATGACCCTTAATCGGGTCTTGAAATCCTTGATTCCTTTTGAAGATTCGGAGCCGTTGTGAGTCTTCTGGAGGTTAGAGGCTGAAGGTCCGACGGTTGGACACGTGGCAGCTCTGGAGCATACTGTGGGGAACAGGTAGGTCTGGTGCTACCTAACACGTGTCAGTTCCGGCACTTCCCTCGATCTGGGGTTAGGTCCGGAGGTGCTGCTATGGTACATAGCCCGGAGCTTCCCCCTTGTGGGCGGTAGCTCCGGTTTGATAGTACATGTGGCGACCCTGGGACTAACCAAGATGCGGAAGCGGGTCCGGTTATGTCTGACATGTGGGCCTCCAAAGGTCTTCAAATCAGGTAGATGATATTCCCTTGAGATCTTTGCAATACCAACGGGTATACGGTACCCAGGGTACCGACAGCGGCCCCCTAGCCCCACCTCTGGGGAAGACTCCTTGGGTGAAGTCATTCCGCCAGAGGTGGGTCCATCCTTCGACTTTTGAACTGAGTCTTCAAAGGTCTTCGGATGTGCCGTTGGTGATGGTTTGGAGTTAAATCCTCGCCGCATGGCATATCCCGTGTGCGGCAAATGAGATCTTTGGCGTGCGGATCTCACGCAATTGAAGGTCGCCGGTTCCCGATACGAAAATCGTATTGGTTCCGGCGCCTTGTCAGGCCGCCGCCTTCGGGCTTCCCGCCTCATGATGACAACCGTTCGTCTGGGTAAGAACCTCGACTTGATCGTCTGGGTGGTCCCGGGCCCTCTTGTCATCGGCTGGGTGAAATTTTTGAGTAGTACCTTCGACTTCCTTGCGGTTTCCATCCAAGCTTTGCGAGGGCTTACTTAAGAAGGAAAGCGCGCACCGTCTGGGGTTCTTTACGCCTCTCATCTGATCTTGCGCTCAAACTCCCAACTTGTGCTCGCTTTTCCTCTCTTGCCTTGCTATGCCGCGATGGAGTTGGTCTCCGCGAGAGTCGTTTGAAGACCGACGGTGACCTGAAGAAGGTCCGGGCCCTCATGGGATGGTCCCCGGACTTCTCAACCGCTTGGTCCGCGCCGGGGGAGAGCTCCCGTTCGAGAAGGAGCACGCCGGCGAAATGGTGTACTTCTCTTCGTACGCCATGGTGGGGTTGATCCCACCTTTTTCCTCCTTTTTCTTGATGCTGCTAGACTTCTATGGTCTGCAGCTGTATCACCTTGGCCCCCACTCCATTCTTCTTGTGTCCGTCTTCGACCACTTCTGTGAGATGTGAGTGGACATCCCCCCTGCATTGAACTCTTCCAGACCTTCTTCACCGTTCATACCACCGGTAGGAGCAATGAGTATCTTGGCTTCTACTACTTCAAGAAGCGCAAGAAGTGCCCATTCAAGTACCTCCGGTCGTTTCCCTCTGGGAAGTGGGATGATTGGAAGAAGGACTGGATAGTCATCCGGATGGAGGAGCACGAGAAGCTGGAGCTGCCCGAAGGCCTCCCCAATATCGACAGTACAGTCTGGAGTGAAGCTCCGGTGCTGGTGGATGCCATCAACCCTGCTCTGACCAGGATCCGCCAGTGCGTGGAGGGAGGATTAACTCCTCAGGCGGTGTTTTGCAACTTTCTGGTCAACATGTGGGCACCGCTGAAGAGGAGAGAAAAACTCGCTTGGGCCCTCAACAGTGTGATGGACGACGACCGGGTCGAGACCGGGCTAAAGTCCAACATGTCGGGGACAACCTTGGTGTTCCATCTCAAGAAGTTCCAGCACGGCATCGACGTCGCGGGTGACGACTTGACTCCGCCATCAGCTTTTCTCCCTCTGAACATGGAAGTAGAGTTCAGCAGGGAGCTCCGACGGAAGATGCCTGTGCTTGACGACCTTGGTGTCATCGAGAGAAGATCGACCTCCAGGTTGGTGTTCCCTGGGGCTTCCGAAGGTGGCTCCGACCCTGCCCCGAAGCCAAGGATCGAAGTCGTCGACAAGGGCAAGGAGCCGGCAGACGAACCCTTGAGCCGAAAGAGGAAGCATGCTGACGGAAGGTCCTTCAGGCCTGCCACCTCTGCATCAGCTCCTTCTCCCTGGAGGGCGAGGTCTTCTACAACTGCGGCGGCTATTCCCGAAGCGGCGTCCTCCCGGGGTGCTAGCTCTGGGCATGCGACTTCAGCACCAGGGCCGGTTGAGGCCTCTAGGTCTGGAGGTCCTTCCCGGTCGAGGGGGTCCTCGACTAAGGAAATGCCCGTGGCTGCGATGAGTTCCGGGGGGCCTTCGGGAGCTTCCACGCTGGCAGCGGCTATGGTTAGCCCTGAACGTCCGGGAAAGAGGTTCCGTGCAAGCTGGTGTGGAAGCCTCCCGAGGTAATTTTTAATCTTTACCTCAGACAGTTGTTTTATTGTAGTAACTGTTTCTTAAGTTTCTTCATCCATCATCTGCAGCGTTCCCAAGAAGAGTCAGGCTCCACCCTCAGCCACAACAGCTGATGCTGTGAGGGCGGAAGCTTCTGCTCCTATCCAGGCGCCACCCCAAGTGGTGGCTGAAGCTGCGATAGCTCCAGCACCAGCTGTCGTGGTCATGGACCTCGACTCATCCCCAGAGACTCCCGTGGTAGCGCCGGACCGCGGGAGAGAAGATGCGCCAGTGGCACCTGCCATGGAGGTTGAAGCTCAGGGTCCTGGTGCAGAGATGATGGAAGCTCCGGCCGTTGAGCCGGAGGAAGCAGTAATTCCGGCCCCAGAGTCGGAAATTGTCGAAGCCCCAGCGGTTGAGTCGGATGTAATTGAAGTCTCAACGTGCGCTCCGGATGTTGAGGAAGTCCCGGCGGTTGGGCCGGCTACCTCTGAAGCACCGACCGTAGAGCCGGTCGTTGTTGGAGCTCCGGCCACAGGGCCGGTCGATGTTGAAGACTTTCCGGCTCCCGAGCCGGTTGTCGTGGAGGAGTCGCCGCTCGAGCCCCCAGTAGAGGAGGTGCCCAGGCCGGAGCCAGAAGCAGCCCCTGCTCCAGGAGTGACGACGCCGGAGGTAGTCGCGGCTGAGCTGGAGTGCCCAGACGAAGTTGTTGGCCCCTTGCCTGGGGGGGCAAATGAAGACCTAGCGGCGGGGCCTTCGGAACCACTTCCGGAGGTCGGAACTTCATCAGCAGGACCCTCCTCGATGGCGACTGAGGCCATCCCAGAGGACGGCCCTAGAACCGTAGAGGCTCAGGGGACCACTCTTGTAGAGTAGGACCCAATTTTTGTTAGCGAGAACCCGCTGGAACCAGCGGAGGAGACCCCAGCAGGTCTGAAACCTATCCCGTTGTCATTATCTATTGACAATGCCTGTTCCAGTCTGCGTCAAGTTCAACTGGCCTTCTTCCATGACAGCAAGGCTCTTGAAGAGGAGCGCCAAACCCTTAGGCGGTGGCGTAACTGGCTCTACATCGAGACCAAGCTGGCGCAGTCGAGGCTAGCAGATGACAAAGAGTGGATCAAGCGGGAGAAGGTCCGCCTGGAATACTGGGGCACATTATTGGATGACAGGGAGAGTATGACTCGCGCCCTCGACGCTCAATCCCGGGCCATTTATGAGCAGACCAAAGCAGCTAATAGTGTGGCCGATGAACGCCAAGAAAGGCTTGAGGCCATTAACACTACTCTCATCAAGCGCAGGGAGGCACTTGAAGAGAGGGAGAAGAGGCTCGAAGATGAAGAGCAGAAACTCCTTGAGCTGCGGGATGACGTCTTGAAGAGGGAGGAGGAGCTCACCGAAAAGGCGGCTTTGGCGGACAAGGGCCTCGAGGAGCGCACCAAGAAATTGGAAGAGCGATGCGGTGAGGAGGAGGAGAAGGCCTGTTTGCGGGGGCAGGAACTCTACGAGCAAGAGTGTGCCATCGCCGCCAGGGAGAAGAAAGTGAGGGGCAGGGAGAAGGACCTGGTTGACCTCCGGAACAAGATCTATCTCCGGGAGGAGGAGCTCGGAAAACTCGAGAAGCAGGTTGCTGAAAAGATTCAGCAAAATGCCAAAGAGGTCGAGCGCCTCGCTCGCGAGAATTCTAAACTGGCGGCGGACTCCCTACAGGTTTGGGAGTTCCTGAGCAAAGCCAATGACGCGTTGACACTGATGGGCTTCAGTCCCATGCGTCCGGATGATCCGAAGTCGGAGCCGGACCTGGCATTGCAGGCGTTGAGCTCGGCAGGTAGCAAACTCTCCAAGGTGGGCGACGTCATCGTGGACCAGTTGGAGGTTTAGGGGCAGTCCCTGGCGAAGAACGTCGCGTAATATGTGCTGACGTGCTACACCAGCCGGGATCCCCAATTCCCTCTGGACCCGGTGCTTGAAGGTCCCGTTGAAGGAGAAGGTGAAGCCACCCGAGCCAACGTGTCAGAGGTTGCTCAAAAGGTCGCCCAGTTCTTCCATAGGGTCTAGGACCATCTCTGTAGCTCCCATTTGTATTCTCTCTTTTTCTTCCCCAATTTTGTAATCCCTTGTCTCCAGACGAATGAAATCCAAATTTTTGCAAATTTGATTTTTTGTCTTCAACACTTTTGTCTTCACTTGGCCCCCTGGTAGATGTACTCAATTTGATTGTGAACATTTACCAAGAGGATATTGTGTTTTGTTGAAGACTCGTTTGCTTTGAACTTGTAGAATGTAGGTCCGAAGTCTTTGATAGTGAAGGCCTCCTGAGGTTGTCGGAGCTCAGTAGCTCCAGCAGTAGTTCCTATCAACGCGTAGAGCATCGATAGTTAGACCTCCGGGGTGTCGGAGCTTAGTAGCTCCGGTAGTGACCTTTGCCAATGCGTAGTTTGTCGGCAATAGACCCCGTTTGTGGAATCTTCTCACCATCTTTTATTCTGCGTCGACGGCTGCCCCCCCTAGCTTTACTGGAGCTTGGTTGCTCCGGTGATGCTCGTTTTCAATGTTTAACATCGATTATAAGCCATCTAGGGGGAGTCGGAGCTTTGTCAGCTCCGGCCTTTCTCCATTTACGTGGATTCTTTATTTTTCCTGCATACTGAAGTCAAGAAAAATAGTAAAATTCGCTCCTTCCCTATAACCTCGTTGTGGCTTACGATTCTCAAGAAAATTTTAGGTCAAACACGGTTCTGAATGTGACCGAACGCATTGCTGGACCCGCCTTACTTCAGCCTACCGGGGTGTAGGTAGAGTGGCGTACTTAGGGTGCTTGACCAGGCTAAGTCGATAGCACACTCCGGCCCTAGATTGGCTTGGCGGCATTCAGGCGAGTGGGCCATGAACAATATTTGAATCCAAAAGAATCGACAATACAACTCAAATCGTATATGAATAGGTCGAACTAAAATTTCTTAAGAATTGCACGTCCTTGTTATAGACAAGAATGAGAAAAATAAAAAATGTTAAGCCTGTACAAAGTAAATGCACGTGGAGTCTGTTTCACATGAAGATGTCTTTCATTATAGGTCCGGGGTACAGGGGAAACAAGTACACTCATAGGGTACAGAACCAGGCTAAGCGTGTTTCATTTATCGTTTGACCCAGGGTAGCTAGCCACACTTTTAGTCCTGAGACTGTGACAAGCGTTGCATGAACTTTGCGGAC
Source organism: Tuctoria greenei (assembly GCA_036927565.1). Taxonomy (NCBI): domain Eukaryota; kingdom Viridiplantae; phylum Streptophyta; class Magnoliopsida; order Poales; family Poaceae; genus Tuctoria; species Tuctoria greenei. The sequence goes on from JAYESD010000008.1 coordinate 107,489,871, forward strand.
CTTCCGGGAAAGGTTCGACTGTTCTCCTGGAGGAACTACCCGACTCTATACAATGACTCTATAACATACACCTCATGTTACTACAGACTCACCTCCGTGATATTAGGTGTAGAACATACGGAGGTGCTCAATGTTCCAAGGATTTGGGAGAGGTGTCCCATCCTCGGTTGCCAAGCGAACGCTTCCGGGACGGGATACTTTAATCACTCGGAAGGGTCCTTCCCAGTTGAGGGAGAGTTTGTTTAACCCTTCTCTGGATTGTATTCTCCGTAGCACCAGATCGCCTTCCTCGAGCTGTCGGTTGTGTACATGCCGCTGATGATAGTGCCGAAGGGCTTGGTGGTATCGGGCATTCTGAACAGCTGCTTGGCACCTTCCCTCCTCGAGGAGGTCTAGGTCTTCATGTCGGAGCTGGTCCTGCATGGCTTCGTCAAAGGTCCAGACTCGGAGTGACCCCAAGGTGATTTCCGGAGGAAGGATTGCTTCAGCTCCGTACACCAGGAAGAAGGGTGTCTCTCCAGTTGACTGGTTTGGAGTTGTCCTGTTGGCCCATAGAGTGGGTGGAAGCTCTTCAATCCAGTTGGCTCCATGTTTTTTCAAGCGCTCATAGGTGTGTGTTTTGAGTCCTTTCAGGATTTCAGCGTTTGCTCTCTCGGCCTGGCCATTGCTTGCCGGGTGAGCTACGGAGGCGTAGTAAACTTGAATGCCGAGGTCTTCGCAGTATCCTTGAAATGCAGAACTTGTGAATTGGGTCCTGTTATCAGTAATGTTTTTGTTTGGGACTCCAAATCTGCATACGATGGACTGCAAAAAGTTGATAGCAGATTGCTTGTTTATTGTCACAACTGGAGTTGCTTCCGGCCACTTGGTGAACTTGTCAATGCCGACATAAAGGAACTTGTAACCTCTGACGGCTCTTGGGAAAGGACCCAAGATGTCCATCCCCCACACGGCGAAGGGCCATGTAGGAGGTATCATTTGTATAGGCTGAGCCGATGTGTGAATTTGCTTTGCATGAAATTGGCATGATTCGCATTTCTTCACCAGCTCAGTTGCATCCTGGAGTGTCGTAGGCCGGTAGAAGCCATGACGGAAGGCTTTACTGACCAGCGTGCGGGAAGACGCGTGGTTCCCACACTCGCCTCCATGGATTTCTGCGAGGAGCTCGCAGCCTTATTCCCTTGTGATGCACCGCATTAGGACATGGCACCGCGCCGGTAGAGATCCCCTTCTACCAACGTGTATCTTTTATCCAATCTGACTATCCGGTCAGCGGATACATCATCGTCAGGAAGGATGTTGTCTTTCAAGTAGCTCCGGATCTCCGAGATCCAAGCATCGGAGCTAACTTGAGCATTTGAGTCTTCTGTGCTGGGTTGCTCGGAGCTTCCAGCAGCACCTACGACCCTTGATGGCTGCCATGGTAACAGGGCCATCGGGACCGTCAGCCTCGGGATGCTGATTTCGCCCCCTTCGCTCAGTTCGGCAGGCTGAGCTGTGCGTTTTTACAACCTCCGGACAAAAGTTCCGTCAGGAGCCGGAGCTCCGGTTGACGCTTTCGTCGAGAGTTCGTAGGCTTCAGCATTGAGGGCACGCTGGACATGGTGATGATCTAGGACTTCGAAGTCCTTCTGAAGCTTCTAGACTTCAAGGAGGTAAGCAGCTAGCTGGAGATTGTTGCAGGAGCATTCACCCTTCACTTGCTTAATGATTAGCTGTGAATCTCCCTTGACCAGCAGTTGCTTGACACCGTATGACAGTGCCACCCTTAGTCCGTAGATGAGTGCTTCGTATTCCGCCATGTTGTTGGTCGCCTTGAAGTCAAGGTGTACAATGTATTTTACCTTCTCCCCGGTTGGTGCGAGGAGAAGGATTCCAGCTCCGGCCCCTTGCTTTTGCATGGAGCCGTCGAAGTAGAGGGTCCAGTGAGGCTTGGTGAAGACCGGAGCCTTGTGTTCTGGCTTCTGCTCACTGGGGCCCCCAGGGTTTGATGGAGAGGGAGTCCATTCCGCCACGAAATCCGCCAATGCTTGACTCTTGATTGCTTGCCTTGAAATGAATTTGAGATCAAATTCAGCCAATTTCGTTGCCCACTTTGCAATATTCCCAGTTGAATTGGGACTATGCAAAATTGCTCGAAGTGGGTAAGAGGTCACCACTGAAATCTTGTGAGCTTGGAAGTAATGGCGAAGCTTCCTGGAGGCAATGAGAACGGCATAGAGCAGCTTATGCACCTCTAGGTACCGAGTCTTGGCGTTATGAAGTACTTCACTGATGAAGTACACTGGGCGCTGGATGGTCCAGACCCTCTCGGAGGGGCCCAAAGCTTCCTCTTCACTGACCCGGATCCTCCCTGAGGGATCCGGACCTTCTTCGGGGACCTCCGGGTCCTGGCTGGAGGGACCCGGAGCTTCTTCAGAAGTGACCCGGACCCAGTCTGGGAGTTGGGACCCAGGCTCGCTTTCAGGAACTTCTGGACCCTCCCGGAGGGGTCTGGATTCCTGAGCATGGGATAGTTCTGGTCTCTCCGCAACCAGGACCATACTGACGACTTCGTCAGTTGCTGAAATGTAAAGCAGCAAAGGCTCACCAGGGTTCGGAGCTACCAAAGTTGGTAGGGTGGTGAGGAACTGTTTTAGCTCCTGGAACGCCTTTTCTGCTTCTTCAGACCATTGTAATGGTCCGGACTTCCTCAATAACTTGAAGAAGGGAAGTGCCCGTTCCGCCAGTCTTGAAATGAACCGGCTAAGGGCTGCTAGACATCCAGCCAGCTTTTGGACAGCCTTGATGCGGGCTGGTGGCCGCATGTCTTCAACGGCTTTGATCTTCGCCGGATTAGCTTCTATGCCCCGGTGACTTACCAGGAAACCAAGAATTTTTCCGGATCTAACCCGAAAGATACACTTGTCTGGGTTTAGCTTTGTGCGCGTGATCCGCAACTTGTCAAAGACAGCCTGTAGGGTGTCAAGGAGTGACTCCTTGTTCTTGACCTTGACCACGATGTCATCGACGTACACTTCTACTATGTCTCTAATGAGTTCTTCAAAAGTTTTGTACATAGCTCGTACAAAGGTTGAAGCTTCATTCTTGAGACCAAATGGCATGGCTGTATAATAGTACAATTCATCTACTGTGATAAAAGAGGTATGATCTTCATCTTCCCTAGACATTTTGATTTGATGATACCCAGAATATGCATCTAGGAAACACAGTAATTCACACCCGGAGGTGGAATCCACTATCTGATCTATTCTAGGTAGTGGGAATGGATGTTTTGGGCATGCCTTATTTAGTGTTGTGTAGTCGATGCACATCCGAAGCTTCCCGCCGGCCTTGGGTACAACGACTGGGTTTGCCAGCCATTTTGGATGGAAGACTTCTCGGATGAATCCAGCTTCGAGCAACTTCTTCACTTCTTGTCGAATGAAGTTTTGTCGCTCCACGGATTGCTTTCGAGGCTTCTGGTGTACAGGTCGGGCGTCAGGGTAGATCTTTAGATTGTGCTCAATCATTTCCCTGGGGATCCCAGACATTTGTGACGGTTGCCAGGCAAACACATCGACAATAGCCCAGAGGAAAGTGATGAGCGCGAGTTCCTATTTGTCATTCAGTCCTCCCGATATACGGGTGGTCTGAGCGGCATCGGAACTAATTTGGACGACTTTGACGGTAATGTCGGTGTCGCCACTTGGCTGCACATGAGGTGCAGAAGTCGAGCCTCGCTGACGAATGCTCGGGGGTTTTGGAGCTTGTTCCTGCCTGGAGTCCTCCTCTTGCGTCGTAGTAAGCGCATGAAGTTCTTCCAGAGCAGTTACTCCGGCAGTACGATCTCCACGGATCCGGAGAACGCCTACTTGTGTTGGCATCTTTAACACCAAGTAGCCATAATGAGCAGATGCCATGAATTTGTACAAAGCAGGCCTGCCCAAGATGGCGTTGAAGGGCAAGTTGATCTGAGCAACGTCAAAGACCAACTTCTCGATGCGATACTTCTCCTGGGTCCCGAAGGTAATGGGGAGACTAATAGCACCGAGTGGCGTGATGGCTCCCGGACCTACTCCGGAGAAAGGTCGGGAGGGGTGAAGATCCGAAGGTCGGAGCTGAAGTTTGGTAAAAGCTTTGAAGCTTATGAGGTTGAGCCCCGAAACTCCGTCTACCATAACATGGTGGAGCTGGATGTTATTGATGGTGGGAGATACCATCAAGGGTAACTGGCCTGCTCCAACCATGCTTCGAAGGCAGTCCGAAGCATCAAAAGTGATGGCTGTGTCCATCCACTTCCGATGAGGCTCCGCCCTGGCTGTAGGAGCTACAGCAGCCATGTCCTGACACATTGTCTTGAAAATGCGGCGGGAGGTGAAGTCCCATGATCCACCAAAAATGGTGTTCATGGTCTTCCGACGCTCGTTGTCAGAGACGTCAGAATCGTCGTCGACGGAGGTGTAGACGGCCTTCCGGACCTTTTTGGGATCCTGAAAACCTAACTCCTCTTCAGCCGGAGCTTCATCAACGTTTTGTTTTCCTTCCCTCTGTCGGAAAGGAGCTTCTTCCCGGCGCTTGTTGTAGCGCTCGGCAAGGTTTTGGACCTCTCGGTAGTCTTCAAAACTAGGGCTGTCCGTTTTGTGAATTGGACACCACACATTGGGTATGCCACCGTCTTCAAAAGACGGTCGAGGTCGCTTATCGGGGCGTGGCCCCCGGCCACCCAAAGCTGTAGCAGTTGCAGCATTAGATGCGCTGGCCGACGGCTTCTTCTTGCCGTTGGTCTTTTTCTTCTTCTTGCCACTCCTGGAGGTAGTGGCTTCGCCTTTGGAGGATTTTTTGTGATCCTCGGGAGGTGGATTGGAGTGCATTTAATGGCCCTCCGCAGCTCTGGCACATTTGTCAGCCAAGCTGAAGAGTTCCGTGACACTGGTGATCTCCTTGATCGCCAGTTTCTCCAACATCTTCTTATCCCATACACCCTGTCTGAATGCCACAATGACAGAAGCGTTAGAGATAGAAGGGATAGTGTTTTGTACCTGAGAGAACCTCTGGATGAATGATCGTAGGGATTCTCCCCCTTTTTGCACGACTGCAAAAAGGTCCAGTTCAGTGCCTGGTCGGGTGTATGAACTCCCGATGTTGGCGGTGAACTGTCGGCACAGCTCCTCCCAACTGTTGATGGAGTTGGGTGGAAGGCTCATAAACCAGGACCGGGCGGTCCTAGTTAAATCCACTGGAAAATAATTGGCCATTACAGTCTCATTTCCTCCAGCTGCTAGGATAGCAGTGGAGTAAATCTGAAGAAATTCAACGGGATTAACGGTCCCGTCAAACTTCCCCGGCAGGTGAGGCCGGAATTTCTGTGGCCACCTGACCATACGCAGATGCATGGCCAGGGCCGAACAACCTCCTCCTACTCCTTCAGGAGCAGGAATGTCCTGAGCTTCTCGTCTTTCACGAGCATGCTCAATATGGACTCGGCCGTCTTGTTGACGGTATCGGCGATCAAGCTCTGCTCGGAGGTCTTGAGTTGGAAGCCTTGACACCGTGTGAGTGCACCGTGCCCCGGAGGGCAACGAAGTAGCTTGTTGCGACGCAACACGTCTCATGTTGTTGGAAACGTGTGGACCCAGTCTGCCAGACGAGGTCCATTGCTGCGATGGGGCCCGTCGTGAAGGAGGAAGACCCTAGTTGCTGATGCGGTCAGCTGCGGCTGCAACCAAGTGTTCCACATCGGCACCATCGCGCGTGTTCCGGGTTGTCTTGATTTGCTGACACAGCGATTGACGCCGGTGCACCATCGCGCTACCCAGCTTGATTTGCTGGTGGAGGCGGCCGTGGTGGTAGCGTGACTCCTGCTGGTGGCTGCATATTGGAGGGATTGCCCCCAACAGCTTGAACAGCAGGATGACTGTTGGATGATCCAGCAGCTGAGTTCACCATTCTCAAAGTCTCAGGAGCCCCTTCCTGGCGTGCCAACTGTCGGTGGTTTTGATCCGGCAGATCTCCCGACACTACTAAAGTGTTAGAGGAGTTTGAGGTTCGGTGTGGGCGTGCGGAGATTCAAGAAGGTGAAGTATAAATGACACGAGGGACACGGAGATTTACGTGGTTCGGGCCGCCTGAGTGTAATACCCTACTCCACGGGGTGTGTTGGTGTTGTATTGGTTGTATGAGCTCAACGTGAGTTGAGAATGTAGAGTGAGCGCGTACAGTCTGTGTCTGTCCCCTCTATGTATCGTCGGCCAGTCCTTTTATAGTACAAGGGCAGGCCGATACAAGTCAGTCTGGCCCGACATGTGGCCTCGGCGGTTACTAATATTGATACACATTTGATGCGCTTAATTACCCTTAATAACCGAATTACGGGCTTTGATAGCACCGTTACTGGCAATTAAGGTCGTCCGATCATGTGTCATTAATATAGTATTAATGACACTTAATTGGGTCTTGAAGTCCTTGATTCCTTTTGAAGATCCGGAGCCGTTGTGAGTCTTCCGGAGGTTAGAGGCTGAAGGTCTGATGGTTGGACACGTGGCAGCTCTGGAGCATACTATGGGGAACAGGAAGGTCCGGTGCTACCTAACACGTGTCAGTTCTGGAGCTTCCCTCGGTTTGGGGTTAGGTCCGGAGGTGCCGCTATGGTACATAGCCCGGAGCTTCCCCCTTGTGGGCGGTAGCTCCGATTTGATAGTACACGTGGCAACCTTGGAACTAACCAAGTTGGGGAAGCGGGTCCGGTTATGTCTGTCATGTGGGCCTCTGAAGGTCTTCAAATCAGGTAGATGATATTCCCTTGAGATCATTGCAATCCCAAGGGGTATACGGTACCCAGGGTACCGACAAAGTCTAAGTTCAATTTTGTAAACAATTGCTACAATGTTATCCTGAAGTTGATCAATGATCTCCTTCCGGCAGAATATAAGATGCCGGAAGAGATATATCATTCAAAGAAATTTTTTGAAGGTATGGACATGAGTTATGAGAAAATTGATGCGTGCGGGAATAATTGCATGTTATTTTGAAAGGAACACCAGAACGATACTCAATATATCCACTGAATTGCATCTAGGCATGTGAAGTTTTTGAATGATGATGGGGAGGAAATAAGTACAAAGGTACCAGTTAAATAGCTTCGGTACATTCCTATCATGTCCAGGCTTAAACGGTTCTTCCTTTCTGAAGAAACTGCGAAGCAGATGAGGTGGCATTCAGAAGGGTTACGTGAGAGCGATGAAAAAGATATTATGGTACATCCTTCGAATGGCGTGGCATGGCAAGCTCTAGACCGTTTCGATCCGGAGTTTGGTAAAGATCCAAGAAATGTGCGTCTTGGATTGTTTACAGAAGGTTTCACTTCTTTCAGCACAAGTAACAGTCCATACTCTCGTTGGCCTGTTTTCATCATGTCTTATAATCTCCCTCCCAACATGCGCATGAAAGAAGGATACATATTCCTCGCGGCCATCATTCCTGCTCCTAAACATCCGGGGCCGAAAATTAATGTGTTTATGCAACCGTTGATTGAGGAGTTGAAAGAGTTATGGCAAGGTGTAAAGGCATACGACAGTTATATGAAATGTGAATTTACTTTACGTGCCGCATATCTATGTTCTATACATGATTTGTTGGCATATGACATTTGGGCTGATTGGTGTGTCCATGGAAAATTTTGTTGCCCCATATGTATGGTTGATACAGATGCCTTCAGGTTGAAGTATGGAAGAAAAGTCAGCTTCTTTGATTGCCATCGACGATTCCTTCCTTCAAATCACCCTTACAGGAGTGATACACGATCATTTTGAAAAGGTAAAAGTGTTACAGAAGGACCCCCTCGTCGATTGACAAGTGAACAAAAAATGGAATGGCATGCAAAGTTAAAAGAGTCCGTTGAAGGTGGTTTCGAAGGGTATGGTATAGAACACAACTGGACTCATATTTCTTTTCTTTAGGATCTACCATATGCAAATTCGTTGCTTTTACCTCACAACATAGATTTGATGCACCAGGAGCGTAATGTCGCTGAAAGCATCATAAGCATGTGTTTTGATTTTACCAGTGAAACTAAAGATAATTTGAGTGCGAGGAAAGACTTAGCTGATATTTGCGATCGTCCTGGCCTTGAGGTTATAACAAATGCAAGCAGAAATGAAATTAGGCCACGATCTCCATACTGTGTTAGACCAGAAGAAAGAAAGCAAATACTTAGTTGGTTGAAAACACTAAAGTTTCCAGACCGCTATGCGGGTATTGGGGTTCAGCTCACTTCGAAAATATATCTTATAGACACCGAAGAAACTGGAAGAGCAAGCCAGGAAAGCATTTCTTCGGGCCGGATGGTTATGTTCGGATGGAACAAAGGAAGGTATGAATACTTATATTCATACATAGATTGCTTCAATTAATTGCATTGATTAAATTATTGATTTTGATATTGCAGACAGCTGAAACTGGTACGCCTCCTACTTTTTTTGAGGTTTATCTTAAGGGCCACAAAGATCCAGACCCGAATCGCCCAGAGGTGTTATGTGACGAGGCATCAATCCAGAAATTGGTACGTATGCTGATTCTTTGTTGCTTTTATCCATCAACTTAATTTATCTTGTATTACATCAATCTGTAAACTAAATGTATCACAGCAAAAGTATGTTGAGTGTTTCAAGAAGAATCATGGACCTGATTCAGACTATTTGAGAGAGCCGTTGGATGTCGCTGCACCATACGATGCCGACAGAGGTCTACCACATGGGAGGTATGTGTAAAGATAATGATGATTTGTACGTTAATGAATGTCGAATCTTTACACTTGTATTTTTTTGTGGACTTGGGTTAGGCGACGAATATGTAGAGCATGAGGCTTATGCTAGAGATGGCCGTCCAATGTTAGTGGTAGTCGATTTCAATCATCTACAGAGGCTGAATTACGAGAAGAATTGACACGCACAAAGGAGGAGATGCGACAACAACAACAAGAGACAAAGATGTTGCTGCAACAACAACAGCAACAACCACAGATGTTGCAGTAACAGATGCATTATTTGTATATGTCTCAGGTAACATGAAATTTTCTTATTTGAAAATATTATTTGATTTACAAATGTATCTACTCAAGATACCACAACTAATTTACGTGATGCAGTTCATGGGCCAATGTAGCTCCAGTTCTCAGTTTGGTCCTCGACCAATGCAGCCAGCACTACCGCAGATTGGCTCCTCACAGTAAGACTACTTATCTTATTGACTTCAGTTATATAATGCAACAACATAATCATTTGTGTTGCAGGGTTCCAAGAGTGGTCAATCGTATGTTCCACAACCTTACGGATTTATGTCACTATTGGCTTCTGGATTGCAACAAAATAATACAAGTAAACTGTAATTTTCACATTTGACCACTTTATTTGATTCCAAAATGATTCTAATTATAATCTCACAACTTCAACCAGTTTTCCCACCAATGCCTTTCCCTCCGGTGCAAACTCACCCATAACAAGGAGACGCAGCGGTATGTATGACTTGCATACTTGTTACAATATTTTCATTATAACATCACATATTAATTACCACAATATTAAAAAGAAAAGAGAAATACTAGCGGAGAGATGAAGTGAAATAGGGAACAAGTGAGAGAGTGAGAGAGGCAGAGATAGATAGAGAGGGAGAGGAAGACATAGAGAGAAAAAGGAAGTGATAGATAGAGATGGAGAGAACTATATAGAGGGAGAGAGAGGAAGAGATAGAGAGAAAAGAAGAGATAGATTGAGAGGGAGCGAGAGAGGAAGAGATAGAGGGAGAGGATAAGAGATAGAGAGAGTAGGAGAGCGAGTGAGGGCGAGAGAGTTAGAGAGACCGAGAGGAAATACGAGGGTGTGTTGATAAGTTTTATTTCAAACCAATATGCTTCTCCTTTTTAAAGTTATGTTATTAAGTAAGTAGGAGTTAACATGTTACGTTATTAAGTTTCCATTTCATCTGTGATCTATTGCAGGGATCTCGTCACGGAACACCTGAAGGTGTCGATGCTTTCTTTAACATCAACGACGAAGGTGCGAGTAGAGGAGATGGGAGCGGAGGACATGCGAGTGGAGGCTCCCACGACGACATTTTAATTCCGTTTACTCATATTCGAACTGTTGTGCTTGTGTTTTGTTGTGCTTGTGTTCGAAACATTTCAAAACTTGTGTACGGTGCTATGTTTGAGAACTTGTGTATGTCATATGTTTGAAAACTGATATGCTGTATATATGTTGCTGTTTTGTGTAAAATGGAGGCTCCCCATCCGGGGAGGGAGAGAAAATAAACAATTTTCTTTTAAAAAACACGTTATGTGTGTCGGTTTTGTCTAAACCAACGCCCATAGCTGGCTCCTGGAGGACGGCCACGCGGCACATTATATGTGTGGGTCCCTGGAAACCGACACACTTAAGTTGATTATATGTGTCGCTTTCTATTGGACCGACGCACAAACACGCGCTTGGTGAATCTGCCATGTGTCGACTTATGTGCGTCGGTTCGGTCGAAACTGACGCATATAAGTGACTTAAGTGTGTCAGTCACCGTGGCCGACGCATTTAATTTTAAGTGCATCGGCTACTAGAAACTGACGCACATAGATAATAAACGTGTCGGCCCTGGCGCACTTAGATGTTAAAGGCATCCAATATACATCGTCGACTAAGTGCGTCGGTTAAATAATGCCTTTACCTTATGTGTGTCGGTTTATGTAGGCAACTGACACTCATATGGCTGATGCCCTATCAACGGATTCCTGTAGTGTTCTGCGTTGGCTTAGGTTAGCCTAGTGCCTCTGCATAACTAGCCTTGCTGCTAGGATGACCTGTAGATGTTAAGAAACACCAACAAGGATTTCTGGTGTTAAGAAATGCTTGTTGGTATTTCTTAACACCACAGATCATGTCTGGTAAAAGATGGGATCCACAAGTGCACTAGGAATACCATTTTAGCTTTTCACACAAGAGTGTTCCCAGGGGTATTGTATTTATCCCAAAGGAAGGCGGTGAAGTAATGTAAGCATTATTCTTATGATCAAGGTATAGCACTACTAAGTAATTATCAGAACTAGGGTAAGATGATAATAGGGGTAGTGTGACACACACCTAACCAATCTACTCTAAGGATAAGGTTGTCCTAGTGAGGCTTAGACTACAAGAAGGGGCTACTCCTACTGTGTTGTACTTACTCATATACATAGTCTAATAGCGTACACATGAATATGATAATGGTGAATACTAGGGCTTAGTGGTCCATCATATGGGGCACGGGTTTACCCCTGACAACATCAGGACAATTCCCACCTTGAGCTTGTGGCATAGCCGAACGTGGGGGATTACGAAGGACGGACATGACTGCCACCACCTGCCGCCTACCCTTACAACCCGTGGGTCTATGAGACATCCCATGCTACTTAACTATCTAAGCACCGCACTTACATGTTACGTGAATCCCTTAGGGGTTTCAATACAAGATCCATAATAAAGCAATTAATAACCAAAACATTGTTGAACTAATGTTGGGACCAAGCACTAACATATTCATATTAACATAATCATATTATTACCTCATTAGACTATTGTGGTGGTGTATTATGTTTACGATAACAAGATATGATCATTATGACTAGATAATAATAACATCTACACCTAGCACATGCATGGACTCCACAACCAAACAAGGAATGTTTTGTCCAAGTATATGAATAAATAAAGACTAATAATAATATTATGATAAGGCATAAAGTCATAAACTAAAGAAAAGATACATGAGCCATACCTTTCCCAATTTGGTCTTGGGACAAGAGGCTTCTCTCTATAGCCTAGTCTCTACTAAAGAACTAGGAGAACTAGTGTATACAAGAGAGAATGCTTGAGTGGTGTGTGTAGTGAAGTGAGGCCTCTCCCTCTTATTTCTACATGAAGCAGAGGCAGTTTCTGCCACCAAAAGCGAGTGTATCAGTCTCCGTCGCTATCAGCTCAATGCACCGAGTTGACATGTGGAAGTTGACCGCGTTTGGCGCCAAGAAGGGGTCGGCCGACATAGTCCTAGCACCAGTCATGGTGTGCTTCCTCCATGTGGCTGACAAGTGGGTCCTCTGACCACTTCGTGGCGCTACGCCATTGGATGCCCCCGGATACTACTGTAGGTGGGCCATTGGATCCATGTGCTGCCACATGTCAGCGTCTGATGGGCTAGGAAGGTATTTTTTAGGATTCCTCTCTTGAATTCAGTTCAATTCTATATAAAATTTCTGCATGCACCATTTTCTTCAAGTACATGTGGAACTAGGTTATTTCTAACTATGATGTGTGTAAGAAAATTTATTCCCTCACATAATGTTATATTGACGGTTGAAATTGCTATATAACGACTGTCAACAAACTCCCCCAAGCTTACTCTTTGCTCGTCCCGAAGCAAAGATCGAGACTTAGGTTGTTGATCAAAAGTTGCTACAATGTCCTATTCTGCAAAATTACCAACTGCACAACAAAATATTCTATCTTGCATTGAATAAATTGGCTATGGTACCTAACCCTTTTTTCTTAGTCATTATTGGGCTTATGCCTCATCCTTTTCTCGGGTGGTTGAAGGACAGAATAGCATATGAGCACCCATCACCTAATATATGAGTTCCACTCAAATTTTCGAAGAATTTCAAATGGCGTTTGAATTTATATTCCTCAAATGATGCACTCTATGTGGTAAGTGGTATTTGTATGCTCACCAAGAAAACGTCGTTCTTGTCCTACATCTAAATAAGGCTTGTATGTGGAACTTGGTAGTGATCAAGAGTAGGCATATTTCCAACACATATATTGCTAAGTCAAAAGAGTGAGCCTTTGGAGAAAACAAATCATACTTTTTGATCAAGATTGTGCAAGTGTGATGGAATATTTTTGGAGTGGAAGTATGAAGATGAGTCCTTTGTATGCACTGCTTTTTTGTGAGGATCGAACATGGCTGCTTACTTTTTTTTCTCATGCTCTTGTTCATGAGCATGCATTTTTTTTTTCTTGTAGCCATGTCTTCTACTCCTCTTTTCTTTTCAAATATTTCAAAGAGACTGTTATGCAAGAATAACATGGAGTATCTTTTTGATGCTGGAATGGTATGATGGAATTTTGCTAAATTCTAGTGTAGATGTTTAGCATGTGCTAGTGTAATTTTGATCTTAAAAGCATGAAAAGATTCTTACATAAGTCTATACTAGTTTAACTAGGCTCAATGTGAAGAAAATTAGCATATGCATAGGAATTGTCAAATTCAAATCATCATATGGCTTCGGTAGGATTTTGTATCAAATGAGGAACTCCCATTTTAAATTTTTCATTGAGAAATCAATTTTCACTTTCAACTAGGGTATAACAACTCTTATCACTATATCATACCCCAGAACAACCTAGAATTTGACTTAGCCTTTGCTACCCACAAATTCCAAGTTTAAGGCAAGGATATTCTAAGCCAATAAACACAATAGTTGGAGAATACTAAGTTGTATGCAAGGGACTAGAGAAAACAAAACAGAGCAACTATTCATCAATTCAACTTATGCAAAGTAAAAATATTCTTATCGCACATCTTTTATTTTATGAACCTAACCTATACAGCATGATTATATATATATATATATATATATGTGTGTATATATATATATATATATATATATATATATATATTAGATGCTAATGTGGTAGAAAGAAAGAAATAAAATAAAGGAATGCAACTGAGGTGTGATACAAGTTACCTCAAGTGGGGGTCCTCCTCCAAGCTTGTACTTGTTAAAGGTCCATCATAGGGGTTGAAACTCCTATCGGCGGAGACGTAGGCCATGAGATGTGCCAAAACTTGATGCAGCATGACCTTGACATTGGAGGGTTGAGTGTCGATGTTGTGCTTCCTCCCATGGGTGCCATGATTGTGGTAGAGGAGAGTGTTGTCGATGCCTCTCATCCGCACCTCAACGTCTCCCATATGTGGGTGTCATCCTTCATTCCTTGCCCAAGGTCATGATAACCTCTAACCACAAAGGAATAAGGTGTACCCATCATGTGATGGGTGTGATCCACCATTCATTGTATATGGTACGAATAATCTTTAGCCACAAAGGAACAACATGCACCCACCATGTGTTGGGTGTGATCTATCGTTCCTTGGCTAAGGTTAAAATAACCTTAGCCACAAAGGAACAATGTGCACCCAACAATGGTGGCAATTCCCTTGAGCTTGAATGGGTACTTAGAATAGTTGGGAACATAGAGATCCTACTTATTCTTAGCAGCCCATTGGTTGCTCATTGAAGGTTTCCATGTCAAACCTCTGGCCTCCTAATGTTATGATTGGCCCTCAAATTAAATCCCGATAGGTGTTAACCATGCCCTGTTACTCATTGGCCAAGACATGTGTAAATGGTACCTCCAAATCGACTTCTTGTATGCCTACATAAAAACATTACTCCTGCAAGCTACCCCACTTGGATTGAGAGGGATGCTTAACACCCGGTACTTCTACAGCTGGATCTTCAGGTTAGATGACCGAATTTTATTTGTACATCCGAGGAACAAAAACATCAAGTATCCATCGGGTTCAGTTTTTAGTGCATCCATAAACAATGTGTTCTTCATTGATATAAGAGTGGAGCTTTATAAATTAATCAATTTGCAAATTTTCTAAAGCTCCTACTCATAGCAATGCAAGTGATAGATGTACACTCTATTGATCCCTTCATCTTTAAATTTTTTTAACCATCATGACTTTTTACAAGAGCAGATTTTTATATTTTGGATCATGGCAAACAAGATTCTCAATTTTTATCATCCTGAACATTTTTAGTTTTTGGCCTAGGAATTTGAAATTTAGTGATCCATGAATGAGTTTAAAATCAAGCTTATGAATATTTCCTAGGTGGCCACATACCAATTCAACCATTGAGTCATTTCATAAGTATTATTTATTAAACCTAAGTAGAGAATGTCTAAGACAATTTAAACAATGCTTATGAAATTCTAGGCACTTGTTTAAATTTATACCAAGTAAGGTGGCATTCTTTTTTGAAGAATCAAAAAGCAATGCCAACACTTACTCTCGTGAGGATGCATAAGAATTGAGTGATGAGGAGGTGTAAACCTTCCTCGCCAATGTTGGCAAAAATCATTCAATTCTAGTGCAATTTAAACGATGAAAAATTTTAAACTCGCACCTCAGTTGAGAGCAGTTCAGGTAGAAGGTCGTTGTGTGAGAAACTCACAACCATGGATTTTGGTGCAGCATTCATGTTTGATTTCTTTCGCCAGGTTGAGGTTGAAGGTGAATGAAGCTTCGTCTTGCATCCTCCATCGGGCTAGCATCTTGAGCATTCCTCCAACATGAACTCAAAATGAGATCGATTGAGGAATATGCTCTTGAGTCCTCCCGATGTTGTGTAGAGTTTCATGAGGCTTTCCAACCTATTTACAATGTTCTTCTTAGCTGCACTAAAATCAAGAACAAACAAAATAACTCGAAAACGGTTATGTTAGCCAAAAGCAAATTGAACCATTTTGTCAAATTGTTTTGCCCAACTTGAAACAACTTGCAAATGCAATGAGGATTAAAGGAAATATTTTTTGTTTGAATTAGGAAGACGAATTCAAGTGGTTATGCCCAGAGTTCATATCCAAATAAATTTATTTCCTGATTCAAAATTTTAGTTTTTCGTTGGTTGGAGATTTTATTTTCCAACATGCAAGTCAAAACATGAACATGCTAAATGAGAATGCAAGGTTTGATGTGAAATTCACGTATGCAATTGAAAAATCAAATATGAGATAACTACCAATTAACCTATTTGCAAAGACTCACTAAATTTTATTGAAGTCTTATCAACGGGACATACCTCCGTCCTGTTTAGCGTGATGACATGTCATCCATAGCCGGGGAAGATGGTGTGAATTACTTCTCTTGTTGGCAAGCAAAACAGCCTTTGGCTGCCATCTCGACATGTGGGGCACGTGGTAGCCCTGGCCTCATTGTCACCTTCATGACGACTTGTTGATGTTGTGACGACTTTTCCTTCTTGAAGATATTCTTCATGGACTTGATGAGCCTTGTCCTTCTTCCACCATTTTGTTTTTGGCAGCTTAGTGGACATGGGCCATTTGGATGGCCCTTGCTTCTCCGTCTTCATAGAATGTCATTGCGAATGATATGAAGAAATCTCCTCATTCCTCATTAAGGCAAATGAGGATATCCACTTATGGGTGGTGTTGCTTCAACCTTCAAGATATTCTTTTGATTAACCCATGCTTGATCTTGGATCAAGAGGCTTCCTTTGGCATGATGACATTTGGAATCCACAATCAAACTAGAAACGCTTCATCTGTAGTGTCATTTTGCCAAAG
Source organism: Tuctoria greenei (assembly GCA_036927565.1). Classification (NCBI taxonomy): domain Eukaryota; kingdom Viridiplantae; phylum Streptophyta; class Magnoliopsida; order Poales; family Poaceae; genus Tuctoria; species Tuctoria greenei. The sequence goes on from JAYESD010000008.1 coordinate 107,506,247, forward strand.
GATGCAAGGGTTGGGTCGACATTTTAGGGTGCAACAAGTGAATGTGGAACCCTTGGACCTTGAATGTTCTTCAAAGTGGCTTGTCCTTGGCCAAATGCTTGATGTTGTCATTAATTTCTCCTAGGACATGGACAAGATACTTCAAGCTAGGCTAGTTGAAGTTGAATTTGTTGGAATTCAAATTAACATAGCCTTCTTGATTGTGTTGATTCCACTTTTGATGTCCTTGTTGGTGGTGGCCTTTGGAGTTGTTTGGGAATGAAAGATCCTCATGGGTCTTAGGGAAACAATCCCCAAGTGTCCATGTTTATATGGATTTTCAAAAATCATGTGAATATCCATGACTTGGATCATCCAAACACTTCTCCATTGGCTTGACATTCTTGATCTTTTAATAGGAGGTCCAGTTCCGTGGCTAGCATGTCCACCTTGTCATTGATGTTCATGTCATGCCAACGGAACTGAAGCATTAATGGATCCACCCCTCTGAATGTCGACCTTCTTCTGAACTAAATCTTTATACATCTCATGATCATTGAGAAGACTTAACCTCCAATTTTATCTGGAATTTTGGGGATAGATGCCTTTGGATCCTACTGGAAGTTGAAGAATCTTCCTGTGGTGGACAATGATGTTGCCCAACGGGAAGAATTTGTTGAGGAACGCCTTGAAGTACTAACAGAGTTAAGCTCTGGCATCCTCTTTTGGCTTTCCCAATGAATGATCTAGCCAAACACTACCGCATTTTCACACAATGGAGAAAACAAAGACTGGGTAATCCTATCTAATAACTAGTAGTAAGTATAACTTAATCATAAGTGATAGTTATCCTTCACTTCCGTGCCCTCAGCGACAATAACGCCAGAAATGCTTGTTGGTATTTCTTACGAAAACAAAATTGTCCGCAAGTGCACGAAAATACCACTATAGCACTTTCATTAAAAAGTATTGTAGGATCGAAAAACACGTGAAAAGATACCAGGGGGGGGGGGGGTTAATGGTAGATTTAAAAATTCTTACGCAGCGGAAACAATTAAATCCCAACCCCTTCGGTAGAAAAACGATCTGTTAAAGAAATCATGTGTGAGACTAATCTAAACGTGTTTCACCGAGAAAAAAGTGATATATATCAGAGAGAAACAATTCACAAAGAAAACACAAGAAGAATCACTCAAATCCGTCGAGAGAAACTCAAGTTATGATCGAAAGATCGAACAAAGATCAATTTGTCCTACCCGAGAAAACAGTTCTGGAATGCTGCAAAGAAACTCGTGTGGATCAGAAACCACAAATCCAATGACAGTGAAATTTTGACAAATGATATATAATCAAGTTTTGAAGACAACCCAAAAAGAATCATGTCAATTGGATCTGTAAAACTCTAGTTATGATAAAACCACCAACGAAAGGTAGTGCTGTCCCGAAACTCGACAAGTAAAACTTCTCTGGAACAAGTCGGACGAACAACGCACAAAAGTTCCTTCAAACAACGAATTTTATTCAATAAACACAAGAGGAACAGCCCCAAAGTCGTGCACCACGAGCTTTGGCCTCCCTTGCTTATATAACCACCCCTTAGGCCAACCCAATCTCAACTAGGACTCTAATCCTACTCAGATCACGAATCCATGCTTTCCATAGCTGCTTTGGACTCTTCTATACGCAGATAGAAGCAATCTTAAGACTTCAAAGCACATTACGAACATATACCATATTCCTAAAACAACTAAAATTCGTGACCCACACAAAATCCTAACATAACCAACTCGATACTTTCCATACCGAGCCAAAACCAACTCCGACGCAGCCAAAGTCATCAACCGATACGATCAGATCCTTCCAACTAGATCTTCCCACCCATAAACCATCTTCGGAACCATGTTGCCACATCATGCACCGCATGCATACGTGCAAACACCTTCCTTCGATGTTCAGTAACCTTCAGATGCATTGCCCTTGATTTAATCATCATGCGCGACCTCCTGACCCACTCAACCACAATTCCTCCTGAATTTGGTTGTTGGAACCTCATCTCCTCCCTGAGACTAGTCCAAAGGATCCTATCACCATCCATGACTTGAACTCAAGCAACACCTGCACATGAACAAACAACCAATCCGTACGAGCCCAAGTTCGCGACTTGACTCAAGTCAGTTCTGAGCACAACACCTTACGTGAGCACCTCACATAAGCATGTTGCAAATCATATCAAAACGATATCAGCCATATCAACCAAAACACAACAAAAACTTAGTAAACGAATACTAATCAAACTTTCCATAGATGTAAAGCAAGTTCGAATCAATTCAGAGTAAAAGCAGAACCATCGCAAACTAGCTCCAGACCATGCCAAAACTAACCGAACCTTGAGACGGAGCTTACCAAAGCTAGTATCTCCTAGCACGGGAGCTTACCAAAGCTAGTACAACCTAGCCCCGGAGCATACCAAAGCTAGTACAACCTAGCGTTGGAGCTTACCAAAGCTAGTCGGACCTAGCGCTGGAGCTAACCAAAACTAGTCGAAACTAGTCATCCCAAAAGCTAGAGCTAGAAAAACATGTCGGAGCTAACCAACATAAGTCAGACCTAGCAAAACATATCGGATCTTAACAAAGACATGCCGGAGCTATCAAAGACATGTCGGAGCTAAAGACAGCTTCACCGGAGCTACCCAAAAACATGTTGGACCTAGACAAAGAAAGTCGGACCTATTGTCGGACCTCGCAGAAACTCGGAGCTAGATTCAGACCTTGCTAAAAACATGTTATGGCAGCATTCAACACTTTTATTGTCAAAGCCAATGTATTCAGCACACATAGGTTCACAATCTCCCCCTTGATGAATGCATTGGCAACACCATTTAAAATCCGAACATTGGCATGAAAAGTTTTGAGAACAATTTTCCCCCTTTTTGAAAATAAAATAAGATAGAATGAGATAGAAATAAATTTCTCCCCTATACATATTTCTCCCCCTTGCATAATTCACCATATTATCTCCCCCCCTTTGATAATGTATCCAGCAAGTTTCAAAAAAGAAATTTTAATTGTTATGAGCATATTATATCATGTACATATAAAACAAAGCTCATCCAAGTCATACTATCGAGTAACTTACACTACCACAACAATGAGATACATAAAGTAGTGTAAGCCATGCTATAGATCAAATGTATTTTTCAATTTAAGCAAGTCATGATCTCACAAACTTAACTATTTCAAAACCTGAAAGCATGACACTTGTTGATGCATTTTATTATTTTTCAAAGCACAAATTTAGATCATATGATATTTGCAAGAGATTATATGCACATCTGGCTTATTCTAACCAACCAAGCCAAGCCTATGTCATTTGACAATCAGAAGCTTAAGGACATGGTTTTAGTCAAACACAACTTCTTCCAAGTTCATATTTAAGTGTGATGATAAGCCATCTCAAAAGAAGAAATGCGATGCATGCATATTCTCTTGATCTTTTCTCAACATATATTTGTTCACAAAAACTCAACATGTGACTTGATTGCTTGATTAGTTCTTTATGATTAAAAGCACTTGTGAGCATGCACCAAGTTCAAAACAGCAAGAAAGTTCGACCATGACCAGATTTAGTGTAAGTAATTATTCCAATTACTAGACATGGTAAAAACTACAAAATGTATAACACAAGTAATGTAGTAAGAACTTTCAGCATGTAAAAGGAATCACAAAGTCATATATGTATGAAATACTATTCTCATATTATTTTAATTTCAGATTCCCACATAGACTTCTCAAGTTTGAAAAACTCCCCCTCAATATAAGCCATGAGGATGCATAACCCCTATTTCACTACGAATGTAACAAAAACGAGTGAAATCCAAAGGTTTTGTAAAAATGTCAGCCAATTGTTGTTCGGTATCTACATGGTGAAGCATAATGTTTCCTTTTTCAACATTATAACGGAGAAAGTGATACCTAATATCAATGTGCTTAGTTCTAGAATGTTGCAAAGGGTTTTTAGCAATGCAAGTGGCACTAGTGTTATCACAAAACAGTGGAACACTATCTAGATCAACCCCATAGCCCTTAAGTGTTTGAACAATCCAAAGAATTTTTGAGCAAGCACTAGTAGCAGCTACATATTCAGATTCGGCTGTGGATTGTGCAACTGAATTTTGTTTTCTAGACGACCAAGCAACAAGTGAATTACCATGAAAATGAGAAGCACCGGAAATACTTTTCCTATCAATCCTACAACTTCCAAAATCGGCATCGGAAAAAGCTTTCAAAGTAACGGTTGAGGAAGAAGGAAGAAAAATGACAAATTCATGAGTTCCATGTAAGTACCTGAAAATCCTTTTGACGGCTTGACGATGTGAAGCACGTGGGGAAGCTTGAAACCGTGCACAAAGACATACACTGAATTGTATGTCGGTCTTGATGTTGTGAGGTACAAAAGTGATCTGATCATGCTTCTATATTCTTTTTGATCCACAGGTTCACCATCTTCATCAAGTTCAAGTGTTGTTGCTATTCCCATTGTTTTCCGAAGAGGCTTGCTTTTGTCCACGTCGAAGCGCCTTAGGAGGTCTTTTGTATACTTCGTTTGCACAAAGGTACCCTCCTTGGTTTGCTTGATTTGCAGCCCTAAAAAGTACGTGAGTTCTCCAATCATACTCATCTCAAATTCTGAACTCATCATAGCTGAAAACTTGGACACCAGATCATGAGAAGCACAACCAAAGATAATATCATCCACATACACTTGAACGAATAATGAGTCATTGCCATGCTTAAGAAAAAAAAGAGTTTTATCAACCTTGCCCATGGTAAACCCCTTTTTAAGTACGAATGTTTTTAACCTATCATACCATGCTCTAGGGGCTTGTTTGAGACCGTACAAGGCTTTGGACAGTTTGTAAACATGATTAGGAAAATCTGGATTTTCGAAGCCCGGTGGTTGTTTGACATAAATCTCCTCGTCTATGTAGCCATTAAGAAAAGCACATTTAACATCCATTTGATATAGATTAAAAACTTTAGATGCAGCAAAATCTAACAAAATTCTTATGGCTTCTAATCTAGCAACAGGAGCAAAAGTTTCATCAAAATCTAGACCTTCAATTTGAGTGAAACCTTGAGCAACCAACCTAGCCTTATTCCTAACCACAACCCCATCCTCACTTTGTTTATTTTTAAACACCCATTTGGTTCCAATTAAAGTGTGAGCTTGAGGTGGTGGTACATGTTTCGAAACATTATTTCTTTCAAAATTTTCGAACTCTTCTTGCATGGCAATAATCCAAGATTCAATAGTGAGTGCATGTGATATATCTTTGGGTTCAAAAGAAGCAACAAAAGCAGAATGAGCATGAGAGTTTGAATCGCGAAACCTGGACCGTGTGACCCGTTCATCCAAGCTTCCAATAATTTGTTGTGGGGGATGATTCTTGAAGATCTGTAGAGGAACAGATGTCTCACAAGCTTCTTCTTCATCAGGGTCAATGTAGATTGTTGAGCTTGTGGCTTGTGGACAATTAGGACAGGTAGAGGTGGTAGTCGGAGCATGTTCACAGTTCGGAGCTTGACACGTGTCAACTTTGGAACTACCAGGCAGTATCATCGGCTCTTCTTCATCTTCGAAAATACCCTTCCCCTGAGGATATGGATCTGGTCCTGCAATATCAGCGCTAGTACCTGGGCTAGCTTCATCAAAAGAAACTTCACAAGTCTCCACAATTTTGTTAGTGTCAAGTAAAAACACACGGGAGCCTCTAGTATGAAATGGATAACCAAGAAACATGCCATCAATGGATCTAGGTTCAAATTTATCAAGATTACCATGTTTCATAACAAATCATTTGCAACTAAAGACCCGAAAGTGCGTAACACTAAGCCTATGCCCAAACCGGAGCTCATATGGTGTCTTACCTACCTTAGCGCGCAAGAAAAAACGATTTGATACATAACAAGCGGTTGCAATCGCATCAGCCAAAAATTTCCTAGGAATTTGATATTCATCAAGCATAGTCCCAGCCATCTCAACTAAGGTTCTGTTCTTTTTTTCTACAACACTGTTTTGTTGAGGTACATATGGTGAAGAAAATTGATGATCTATTCCATTTTCAGCACAAAAGTGATCAAAAGATTGGTTTTTAAATTCAGTTCTGCTATCACTTCTAATTTTTTTTAAAGATCCTGGGTGATTAATTGATAATCTAAGAAATAAAGTTCTAATGTGACAAAAAGCTTCATTATTAGATGCCATAAAGTAAACCCAATAGTATCTAGAATAATCATCAACAATCACAAGAACATACCATTTACTTCTAAAGTATTGAACACGTGAAGGTCCTACGGTGTCAAGGTGCAAAAGTTGACCCGGTTCAGTTGTCATGATCGTTGTGAGATGAGTATGTGAACTTGCAACCATCTTAGCATGTCTACAGGAAGAGCACTTCGAAGAGCACACAATTTATTTGTCTCCTTTAAGCTTAGGCAACCCACATATGCGATCAAGAGCACTAACACGCATTAGGTGATCAAAGCCTACGTGACCAAGTCTACGATGCCAAAAGTATAATTCCTTTGAATCATTAGCAACTAGACACCTATGCTTAAAGAAAGACATATCAAAATCAGCATTAAAAACTCTTCCAAACCGAGACATGTTAAAAATAAGCACACTATTTGAACCTACAACTTTGCATCTGTTTTTATTGAAAATAATTTCTAGAATTTCATCTAGCAATTGTGAAACAGAAAGCAAGTTGTATTTAACATTTTTGACAAGTGACACATCCTCCAAAGTGTAGTGATCATTTACTCTAACTGAACCCTTAGAAATAATAGGAGTTGAAGAATTATCGGCAAAAGTAACATTCTCTACACGTGACACAAAAGAGAGGAAGGAGAACCATTCTTTGTTACCAGTCATGTGGCGTGAGCAACCTGAATCCACAATCCAAATGTTCTCCTTCCTCAAGCGTGTAACCTGCATAGAAGCACAATACGTCGATGACTCAATACTGGGGTTAGTCAAAAGGCATTTAGGTATCCAGTACTGAGTCACACGATGTGCAGCAGGAAAAACACGCGAAAGTTGAGATAAAACAGCAGGTTTATTAGTCAAAGTTTGAGGTTTTTTATTCTTAACTACTGACCTATAAGGTGTTACTTCTGTAGCACAAAAATCAGTAGCTCCGGAGGCAAAAACAGAAGGTACGAAGGAAAACTTTGAATGTTTTTGACTCATAACGGCAGGTTGCATGTTCTTGGCATCCAGTTTAATATGTGCAGCAAATTTTGCATGAAAGTTATGAGATCTAGCAATCATTCTTTCCCTTTTCTGTTGTTTAGCTAGTCTATAACAAAAATCTATGACATGACCATCTCTACCACAGTAGGTACAATGAAATTTAACATTGTGTTCATGTCTAGATGAGCAAGCAATATTTTTATTTGAAACTGAATGAGACAACACTCCTTCAGTTTTAAAACCACTTCTTTTTTGTAGGCACTGTTTTAATCAAACCACTTCTTAATGACTTTACAATTTTAGGTGGATGTGCTTTAGCATGAGCATGAGAATAAAACCTAAACCAGTTTTATCATTGCAAGAATTGGAAGAATTCAATAGGAAGTTTAGGTTCTTATTCCCATTACAAAACCGATCTAATGTCCTATGCATGTTCTCAAGTTTATTGGACAGATCAAGACAATTTTCACATGATGTTTTTCCTTTTAATTTGCAATTGGAACAAAATTTAACTTCATGAGAACGTAAAGCATTGTTCCATATAGAAATTTCATTCATAGCATCTTGTAGTTTTTTATCAAGATCATCACAAGTAGAACAATGCAAATCAACTGTAGAACAGATAGCATCTTTCAAGTTTTTATCATTAAGTGCAGCAAGCTCTTTGTTCTTTTCAATTTCAAATTCAAGTCTATCTAGAGTAGAGGAATGTGCAGTTCTTAATGTGGACAATTGTTCATAGATTAAATCACACGAGGGACAAGAATCATCAGTAGGAATCAAGGTTTTCAAATGGTTGATTTCAGATTCTAGTGATTCAGTTTTAGCAGCATTATCCCAAAGCTTTTTGTCCTTTTTCTTAACAATAATAGTTGCATGAGAAATTGCATCACACATTTCATTACAGGTAGAACATACCTCATGGTCGTCATTGTTGTGTTCTGCCTCCTCCATACTTGATCTTGACTTGCCCTCCATAAAGCACAAGTTTGCAAAATCATCTTCATCTTCATCACTTCCAATGTCCATGTCGCTTGAGCCAAGTTCCTGGACTGCGGAGATGAAATTGTTCACCAGTTGACGACCTGAAAAGCCCTTCTTATTCTTCTTATAATTTGTTGAGGAGTTCTTCGTCCTTGATTGTTTTTCTTCTTGGGAAGTAGAACCTGAAAGGTTAGGACAATTTTTACGAAAGTGTCCTGTCTTACCACATTCGAAGCATCGTTGAGGTCCGGAGCTTCCTCTCCTTCTAGTTCTCACATTTTGCAATGCTTTTGAGAACCTAGTAGAGAGAAGTGCTAGCTCCTCCTCTGGAAACTCCTCAATCTGTTCAAGTGTTAGAGAGGACAACAAAGCAAGTGTACCACAATATGAAGATTGACCAGAGCTAGGCATGTCACATTGTGAGTTAAATGCAATAGACTTGTTTGGGTTTTTACATGATAAGATGTCAATTTCATGAGTTTCGAGTTTAAAGTAAAGCACATCTAAAGTAAGTGTACTCATGACAGTAGATTCACGGATAGATGTAACTTTCATCTCCCGGATTCACATGTCTAATGCACTCAGAAGTTGCCTAACATTCTTAGAATCAGAAAAGTTAACATTGACACTACGTAAGTTGTTGAGACTTTTATAGAAGCGAGCAAAGAGATGATCGATGGACTCACTGGGTTGCATCTTGAAGAGCATGTATTCTTTCTTGAACATGTCTTGCCTTACATCCTTGATCCTGTTGGATCCTTCATGGTAGTCACAAAGTGCTCTCCTTACATTGTATGTCGATCGGAGATGTGCAACGCGGTCGAAGTCACTCTGAGTGAGTCCTTGAATGATGAAGTTTCGGGCTTTGTTATTGTTGTCGACGTCCCGTAGATTTGTAGCCGTAACTGGATCGTTAGGTGGCACTTCGTAAGGCTTGTACACCTTCTCCCATATTGCAAAGCCTTGCGCCTGGATGAAAGCCTCCATGTGTGCCTTCCAAACCTGAAGTTCAATACCAACAAACACACAAGGTTTGGCGGAGTATTTCTCCATGATGATTAGTCAAAAACATGTGCAAATCACAATGATTGGAGCACCGTGCTTGTGATACCAATTTTAGGATTGAAGAACATGTGAAAAGCTACCGGGGGGGGGGGGGGGTGAATGGTAGATTTAAAAATTCTTACGCAGCAGAAACAATTAAATCCCAACCCCTTCGGTAGAAAAATAATATGTTAAAGAAATCGTGTGTGAGACTAATCTAAACGTGTCTCACCATGAAAAAAGTGATATATATCAGAGAGAAACAATTCACAAAGAAAACACAAGAAGAATCACTCAAATCCATCGAGAGAAACTCAAGTTATGATCGAAAGATCGAACAAAGATCAATCTGTCCTACCCGAGAAAAACAGTTCTGGAACGCTACAAAGAAACTCGTGTAGATCAGAAACCACAAATCCAATGACCGTGAAATTTTGACAGATGATATATAATCAAGTTGTGAAGACAACCCAAAAAGAATCACGTCAATTGGATTTGTAAAACTCGAGTTATGATAAAACCACCGACGAAAGGTAGTGCTGTCCAGAAACTCGACGAGTAAAACTTGTCTGGAACAAGTCGGACGAACAAGGCACAAAAGTTCCTTCAAACTACAAATTTTATTCAATAGAACACAAGAGGAACAAGCCCAAAGTCTTGAACCACGAGCTTTGGCCTCCCTTGCTTATATAACCAGCCCTTAGGGCAACCCAATCTCAACTAGGACTCTAATCCTACTCAGATCACGAATCGAAACTTTCCATAACTGCTTAGGATTCTTCTATATGCAGATAGAAGCAATCTCAAGACTTCCAAACACATTAGGAACATATCCCATATTCCTAAAACAACTCAAATTCGTGACCCATATGAAATCCTAACATAACCAACTTGATACTTTCCATACAGAGCCAAAACGAAGTCCGCCGCAGCCAAAGTCATCAACCGATACGGTCAAATCCTTCAAACCAAATCTTTTCATCCATAAACCATCTTCAGAACCATGTTGCCACGTCATGCACCGCATGCATATGTGCAAACACCTTCCTTCGACGTCCGGTAACCTTCATATGCACTGCCCTTGATTCAATCATCCTGCGCGACCTCCTGACCCGCTCAACCACAATTCCTCCTGAATTTGGTTGTTGGAACCTCATCTCCTCCCTGAGACTAGTCCAAAGGATCCTGTCACCAAACATTACTTGAACTCAAGCAACACCTGCACATGAACAAACAACCAATCCGTACGAGCCCAAGTCTGCAACATGACTCAAGTCAGTTCCGAGCACAACACCTTACGTGAGCACCTCACATAAGCATGTTGCAAAGCATATCAAAACGATATCAGCCATATCAACCAAAACGCACCAAAAATATAGCAAGTTTGAATGAATACTAAGCAAACTTTCCATAGATGTAAAGCAAGTTTGAATCAATTCAGAGTAAAAGCAGAACCATCGCAAACTAGCCCCGGACCATGCCAAAACTAATCGGACCTTGAGCTGGAGCTTACCAAAGCTAGTATCTCCTAGCACCGGAGCTTACCAAAGCTAGAACAACCCAGCGGCGGAGCTTACCAAAGCTAGTACAACCTAGCACCGGAGCTTACCAAAGCTAGTTGGACCTAGCGCCGGAGCCAACCAAAACTAGTCGGAACTAGTCAGCCCAAAAGCCAGAGCTAGAAAAAGATGTCGGAGCTAACCAACATAAGTCGGACCTAGCAAAACATATCGGAGCTTAACAATGACACACCGGAGCTATCAAAGAAATGTCGGAGCTAAAGACAAAGCTTCACCGGAGCTACCCAAAAACATGTCGGACCTATAGTCCGACCTCGCAGAAACTCAGAGCTAGAGTCGGACCTTGCTAAAAAGATGTTACGGCAACATTCAAAACTTTTATTGTCAAAGCCAATGTATTTAGCACACATAGGTCTCACAAGTATTCCTAGGGGTAACAAATTCAAGGAACGTGTGTGAGATCTTCTAGCTTTTTCTCCCAAGGACACACCATATCTTTGGTACACATGGGTTTCAGAGGAATTCAATGGTTTGAAATCTAGGCCACAGTATTCTACGACAGCTACTTGGTCCGGGCACGGGTTTACCCCAGGCAACACCAGGATGATCCCCACCAAGAGTCTATGGCATAGCCAAACGTGGAGGATTACTAAGGACAGATAGGACTGTCACAACCTACTGTCTACCTCTTCAATCCATGCGTCTACAAGATATCCACCGATGAACTCTAACCTAAGTGTAAACTTAATTTCTAATTCAGAACTCTAATCATTTCGAATGCAAAGCTAAAACTAGAGTCACTAATAAATAAAAGCAGTGAACCCACAAGCAAATACAAAAGTAAACTACTATGAAATAGAAATCAAACTAGTATTTAATTCATGAAAATTTCTCACTCGATTCTTGCAGGACTTCCGTAGAGGTACAAGTGTGGAAGAGGGACTTGACAAGCCCAAGCCTCCCCCTCCTGTCTTCTCCTCACTCTCTCCTTCTACTTCGCTGGCCACTTGGGAAGCTCCTAACCTTATGAGTGGATTACTATTCTCAAACTAGTTGTGTGTGGAGAAGTGAGGAGGGGAGGGGGTATTTATACATGAGTTCAGTTGTTTTGGCGCCACAATTAGTGTGTGAATCAGTCGTTAGCGCCATCAGAGAGCCACAGAAGTCAACATGTGGAAGCTGACAAAGTTTGGTGCCAGGGCCAAGTCATCCAACTAGGGGTGTTGGCCGATGTGGTCCTGCCCCCCCCCCTCAGCTATGCTTTCTCGAGGTGACTTCCAAGTGGGCCCTGACCCCCTTCACGGGTGAAACACCAATTGATCTCCTTTGATACTCCTGGGAATGAGCCAAGGATCCATGTGATGCCATGTGTTGTTGCTTGATTCGTTTAATGGTAATTTTTTGGATTACTCCATGCATGCTTGGGTATTTTCGGGGTTAATTCACCTACATACAAATAGACACTAACAGTTGTGGAATTTGTTAGTTTTAACTCCCACCACTATGTTGTGTTCACCATTTTATAATATTTATGCATTGAATTGACGGTCAGATTTAGCATTTAAGGACCACCAACAAACTCCCCCACACTTAGTCCTTTACTCATCACTGAGTGAAGGTAAAAAGAACTAAGTGCTAAGATAAATGTTGTTGTGAATATGAAAAGAGTATACAAAGTATTTTAACTCATACCTTTGCTTTTGAACCATTTTTTGGTGGTCTGGCTGCCACATCATCTTGGGCATTTGAGAGTTGAACGGTTGAGTGTATCCCATCCAGGCTTCCTCCTGCTGAATATCAAAAGGATAATGCCTTTCCTCTTCTTATTTGATTCTCTCAAGTCATTCAAAGTATTTGAATCCTCACCTTGGCATAATTTTGCCACTTTTGTCCCAACAACTAAGTATGGCTTTTTGTGGATATTGGTAGGGATAAATAGCAACACACTTGCAATTCATATATTACCAAGTCAAAAACGAGATCCATATGAGAAGACCATGCAATAAAATCAATGACCATGGAAATTCTCGTGCATATATTATGGGTGGATGGTGGATGATAAATATTGATGATAACTCCCAATTGATCACTCTCTTTTTTGTGCAAGGATAATGCATGGCTACTTATTGGCTCTCTCTTTTTGATTTCTTTTGAGCTCTTATAGCCATGCCTTCTACTCCTTTTTAAGATTTTTAAGGAGAGAGGATTTTTCAATAATTCTCATGGAGTATCTTTTGATGGTGGATGGATGAAATCGATGGAATAAGGTGGAGTGCACAAGAAATTTCCTAATCAAAATATTTCATGCAAGTCACTCAACAGGGTCATGAGTTTGACAAAGTTCAATGAAAATGCTAAGTGACATATGCATGTGGTTTTCAATATTCATATCATATGGCCTTGGTGGCTATTTAATTTCTAATGAGGGAGGAAGGCAAACCTTAAGACACCAAAATTGTGCAAAATTCAAAATCAATTTCAAGCAAGGGTTTGTCCATGGGTTTTTTTTTTTCTCACCATATCACACCAATCAAAAACTTAGATGACATGTTGTCCTAATTAATTATATGGGTCTGGAAACAAGGTATTGAAACTAAAATACAGTGTATACTAATCTCATATTTAAGCAATTTGCAATGTTTATTTTGATTGAGTTGATTTTAATTTGAATTGTCATGAATGCATCAAATTTTTCAACTCGAATTGTAGTGAATTACCAGGAGCAGGGGATAAGAGATTCAAACCGACGTTGTGTAGCGAAACGGACCCGAGAGGGGCCAACCACAGGTCGGCCGAGCCAGGGGGTTGGCTGACCTCTGGCTGGGTCCCCTTGTGCTCCGCTTTGTCGTGTCGTATCGCGTGTATGTTTGCAACCTGTCCATGGGTGAAACGCAAGATCTAAATGTCGCGAGATCGCGGATGGACTCCTCCCCCACACTTGTTCCTGGAAATTTATTTGACACGAAATAAACTAAAAGGGAAACTTTACCGGTGTTAGATTAACTGGTAAGTTCACTTTATTGAATAGAAAATTTGGGGTGCCTACATTACTGAATTACAAAATATTGAAGTTAAATAAAAGAAGCAAACTAAGGGGTACGCACTTAATGGGCTAAAGGGACATCTACTTATAGTGCCTTGTAAATTTTGACCATCCCCATGGGCTCGCATAAGCGCTTGATTTTAGCGCTCATGCCACGGCGTATACCATATTTCTCCTCCTTAAGGGCATCAATCTCATCCTTTAACTCTGCCCTCTTGATGCGTGCTTCCACCATCTTGTGCGCTAGCTTTTTATTCTCCAATTGTATATTTGCAATTTCTTTAGCTAGCTGCACCACATCGGCACGGGGATATTTCTCATCTTTGCTTTGATATCGACCCAAAGGCCTTTTTATAGCAGGTGGTGAGGGGTGATGCCTCGCCCTGGAGGGAGACGAGCCCATTGATTCCTCCAAGGCTAAGTTGTCCCCACGCTTGTAGAGACCTTTTCAATAACCCTTTGGCGTTCTCATGCCTTGGATTATGAAATGGTTGTTCACGGGCCCCGGCGAGGTACGAGTTGGCGACTTGTAGTGGTGGCTCACTACAACGCCACTCTTCGTTTTGAGTGTGTCTGAGATCTAGGTGTTGAACACATTGGAAATTAGGCTAAAATTATGGGTTTACATGCAAGGTTTTGAGTACACCTGAGTCACTCAATTCCGATTGTCCGAACATTAGGGAACTTGTTTCGGAGTGTCCGAACTATTCTTATATAATGCATATCTACTGTTTTGGACTGTCCAAACTTTCTATGTGCTGAAATATATGTACGGTTCTTGAGTTTTTAAGTCCAATAACCTTCATATGCACTGCCCTTGATTCAATCATACTGCGCGACCTCCTGACCCACTCAACCTCAATTCCTCCTGAATTTGGTTGTTGGTACCTCATCTCCTCCCTGAGAATAGTCCAAAGGATCCTGTCACCAGCCATGTCTTGAACTCAAGCAACACCTGCACATGAATAAACAACCAATCCGTATGAGCCCAAGTCCGCGACTTGACTCAAGTTAGTTCCAAACACAACACCTTACATGAGCACCTCACATAAGTATGTTGCAAAGCATAGCAAAACGATATCAGCCATATCAACCAAAACGCACCAAAAACATAGCAAATGAATACTAAGCAATCTTTCCAACAATGTAAAGCAAGTTCGAAACATTTCACAGTAAAAGCAGAAACATTGCAATCAAGCTCCGAATCATGCCAAAGCTAACCGGAGCTTGAGCTGGAGCTTACCAAAGCTCATACAATCTAGTGCCAGAGCTTACCAAAGCTAGTACATCCTAGCACCAGAGCTAGAAAAACATGTCGGAGCTAACCAACATAAGTCGGACCTAGCAAAAACATATCGGAGCTTAACAAAGAAATGCCGGAGCTATCAAAGACATGCCGGAGCTAAAGACAAAGCTCACTGGAGCTACCTAAAAACATGTTGGACCTGGACAAAGCAAGTCAGACCTATTGTCGGACCTTGCAGAAGCTCGGAGCTAGAGTCGGACCTTGCTAAGAAGGGTGATTTGGTAGAATTTTACAACTTATATCATCAGAGCCAATGTATTCAGTACAAGCCAATGTATTCAACACACATAGGTCTCACAATCTCCCCCTTGGTGAATGCATTGGCAACACCACTTAAAATCCGAGCATTGGCTTATTCACATTAAAAAATTTGAAAACAATTTCTCCCCCTTTATCAACACAACATAAACATTTTTTTCTTTTTGACAAAAATCGTGCCAAAAACACTTGTGAATATGTGCAATGTGCAATGTGTAATCAATTTCCCCCCTTGCATAGTTGTCTTAAAAATTCATATTTTCTCTCCCCCTTTAACAATGTATTCTGCAAGGTTCAAAAGAGAAATTTTAATTGTTATGAGAATACTATAACATATACATATAAAACAAAGCTCATCCAAGTCATACTATCAAGAACTTACACTATCACATCAATGAAATACATAAAGTAGGGTAAGCCATGCTAGAGATCAAGTGTAATTTGTAATTTAAGCAAGTCATGATGTCACAAACTTAACTATTTCAAGACCTGAAAGCATGACACTTGTTGCTCCATTTTATTAATTTTCAAAGCACAAATTTTGACCATATGATATTCGCAAGAGATGAAATGCGCATCTGCCTTATTATAACCAACCAATCCAAGCCTATGTCATTTGACAATAAGAAGCTTAAGGACATGGTTTTAGTTATACACAACTTCTTCCAAGTTCATATCTAAGTGCAATGATATGCCATCTGAAAAGAAGTGTGATGCATGCATATTCTCTTGATCTTTTCTCAATTTATATTTGTTCATAAAAACTCAACATGTGAGTTGCTTACTTGATTAATTCTTTATGATTAAAAGCACTTGTGAGCATGCAACAAGTGAAAAACAATAAGAAAGTTTGACCATGACCAGATTTAGTGTAAGTAATTATTCCAATTACTAGACATGGCAAAAACTACAAAATATATAACACGAGTAATGTAGTAAAAACTTTCAGTATGTAAAAGGAATCACAAAGTCATATATATATATATATATATATATATATATATATATATATGAAATACTATGCTCATATTGCTTTTAAATTCAGATCCCATATTTGGAAGCTCCCCCATCAATTTAAGCCATGAGGATGCATAACCCTTACTTCACTACGAATGAAACAAAAACGAGTCAAATCCAAAGGTTTTGTGAAAATGTCAGCCAATTGTTGTTCGGTATCTACATGGTGAAGCACAATGTTTCTTTTTTCAACATTATCATGGAGAAAGTGATACCTAATGTCAATGTGCTTTGTTCTCGAATGTTGCACGGGGTTTTTTAGCAATGCAAATGGAACTAGTGTTATCACAAAACAGTGGAACACTATCTAGATCAACATCATAGTCCGCAAGTGTTTGAACAATCCAATGAATTCGTGAGCAAGAACTAGCAGCTGCTATATATTTAGATTCGGCTGTGGATTGTGGAACTGAGTGTTGTTTTCTAGAGGACCAAGCAACAAGAGAATTACTAAGAAAGTGACAGGTACCAGAAGTACTTTTCCTATCAATCCTGCAACCTCCGAAATCAGCATCGAAAAAAACCCTTAAGGAAACGATTGATGACGACGGAAGAAAAATACCAAATTCTTGAGTTCCATGTAAATACCTTAGAATAGGTTTGATGGCTTGAAGATGTGAAGCTCGTGGGAAAGCTTGAAATCTTCCACAAAGACATATGCTGAATCGTATGTCTGGTCTTGATATCGTGAGATACAAAAGTGATCTGATCATGCTTCGATATTCTTTTTGGTCAACCAGATCACCATCTTCATCAAGCTCAAGTGTCGATGTTGTTCCCGTGGTGTCCGAAGAGGCTTGCTTTTGTCCATGTTGAAGCGCTTGAGAAGGTCTCTTGTATACTTTGTTTGATGCACAAAGGTACCTTCCTTGGTTTTCTTGATTTGCAGCCCAAAAAAGTAAGTGAGTTCACCCATCATACTCATTTCAAATTATGAACTCATCATAGCTGAAAACTTGGACACAAGATCATGAGAAGCACAACCAAAGATAATATCATCCACATACACTTGAACGAATAATGAGTCATTGCCATGCTTAAGAACAAAAGAGTTTTATCATCCTTGCCCATGGTAAACCTCTTTTCATGTAAGAATATTTTTAACCTATCATACCTTGCTCTAGGGGCTTGTTTGAGACCGTACAAGACTTTGGATAGTTTGTAAACATGATTAGGAAAATCTTGATTTTCAAAACTCGGTGGTTGTTTGACATAAACCTCCTCATCTATGTAGCCATTAAGAAAAGCACTTTTAACATCCATTTGATATAGCTTAAAAACTTTAGATGCAGCAAAAGCTAACAAAATTCTTATGGCTTCTAATCTAGCAACAGGAGCAAAAGTTTCATCAAAATCTTGACCTTCAACATGAGTGAAACCTTGAGCAACAAACCTAGCCTTATTCCTAACCACAACCCCATCTCCACTTTGTTTATTTTTAATTACACATTTACTTCCAATTAAAGTGTGATCTTGAGGTGGAGGTACAAGTTTCCAAAAATTATTTCTTTCAAAATTTTCTAACTTTTCTTGCATGTCTATAATCTAGGATTCATTAGTGAGTGTGTGTGATATATCTTTGGGTTCAAAAGAAGCAACAAAAGCAGAATGAGCATGAGAGTTTGGATCACAAAACTGGGATTTTGTGACTCGTTCGTGCAAGCTTCCAATAATTTGTTGTGGAGGATGACTTTTGAGAACCTGAAGGGGAGTGCAAACTTCACAAGCTTCTTCTTCATCATGTTCATCACAAATCAATTAGTTTGTTACTTGAGGAGGATCTGGACCAGCAATGGTGGTCGTCGGTGCTGGATGTGAATGAAAATCAGGAGCTGGAACAATGTCATTAGTTGCTGAATTTTTGGGCAGCAACTCCACCTCTTCCTCATTTTCAACGAAAATGCTCTCCCCCTGCGGATATGGATCCGGACCTGCAATGTTTGAGCTAGTATATGGGCTAGATTCATTAAAAGACACCTCACAAGTCTCCACAATTTTTTTACTGTGAAGTAAAAAGCATACAGTAACCTCTAGTATGAGATGGATAACCAAGAAACATACCATCAATGGATCTAGGTTCAAATTTATCAAGATTACCATGTTTCTTAACAAAGCAGTTGCATCCAAAGACCCAAAAGTGTGTAACACTAGTCCTATGTTCAAACCGGAGCTCATATGGTGTTTTACCTACCTTAGCGCGCAAGAAAACACAATTTATGACATAACATGCGGTTGCAATCGCATGAGCCCAAAATTTCCTAGGAGTTTGATATTCATCAAGCATACTCCTAGCCATCTCAACTAAGGTTCTGTTCTTTCTTTCTACAACACTGTTTTGTTGAGGTACATATGGTGAAGAAAATTGATGTTCTATTCCATTTTCAGCACAAAAGTGATCAAAAGATTAATTTTTAAATTCAGTTCTGTTATCAGTTCTAATTGCTTTTAAAGATCCTGGGTGGTCAATTGATAATCTAAGAAATAAAGTTCTAAAGTGACTAAAAGCTTCATTCTTAGATGCCATATAGTAAACCCAAGAGTATCTAGAATAATCATCAACAATCACAAGAACATACCAATTACCTCCGAAGGGTTGAATACGTGAAGGTCCATCGGTGTCAAGATGCAAAAGTTGACCAGGTTCAGTTGTCATTGTCATCGTGAGAGCAGCATGTGAACCTACAACCATCTTAGCATGTCTCCACGAAGAGCATACAATATCTTTGTCCCCTTTGAGTTTAGATAAACCACCTATGCGATCAAGAGCACTAACACGAGTGAGATGATCAAAGCCTATGTGACCAAGTCTACGATGCCAGAAGAATAAATCTTTTAAATCATTGGCAACTAGACACCTATGCTCAAAAGTTGACATATCAAAATTAGCTTCAAAAACTCTTCCAAAGTGAGACATGTTAAACAAAAGCTCAGTATTTGAATTTACAACTTTGCAACAATTTTTAGAGAAAATTATTTCTAAATTCTCATCAAGCAAATGAGAAACAGAAAGCAAGTTGTATATCAAATTTTTAACAAGTGCCACATCTTTTAAAGTGTAGTGATCATTTACTCTAGCCGATCCTTTAGCAATAATAGGAGTTGAAGAATTATCGGCAAAAGTAACGTTTTCTACGCATGTCACAAAAGTTAGGGAGGAGAACCATTCTTTGTTACCGGACATGTGGCGTGAGCATCCTGAGTCCACAATCCATATGTTCTCCTTCCTCAAGCGTGAAACCTACACAGAAGCATAATATGTCAATGACTTAATACTGAGGTTAGTCAATAAGCATTTGGAAATCCAGTATTGAGCCATACGATGTCTAGTAGGAACAACACGCGAAAACTGTTAAAAACAGCAGGTTTATGAGTCAAGAGTTGAGGTTATCTGTTCTTAATCACTAATTTAAAAGTTGTTACGCGGTTAGTACGAAAACCAGTAGCTCCGAAGGTGAACGTAGAAGTTCCAAGGGAAAAGGCTGAAGCTCTGGGTGCAAAAACTGAAGTTCCAGAGGGAACAACAAAAGGATCGGGAGGTCTTGGAGCTATTGGAACTATCAGAGCTACCTTTGCAGATTTCTTACCAGAAGGTCCAGATGCTACCTTTGTATATTTCTGACTTATTAAAGCAGGTTGCATGTTTCTAATTTTAGGTTTAGCATGCATAGCAGATTTATCATGAAAGTTATGAGATCTAGCAGACATTTTGTCCTTTTTAATTTGTTTAGCTAGTCTATAACAGAAATCTACGACATGACCATCTTTATCACAGTAAGTACAATGAAATTTAATTTTGTAATCATGTCTAGATGAGCATTCAGCATTAGAAACAGAATTAGAAAGCACTCTTGCAGATTTAAAAGTCACATCCTTTTGTTTAGGGATAGATTTGATTGGACCTCTTCCAAATGTTTTTACAACATGTGGTGGATGTGTTTTAGAATAAGCATGGGAATCAAAACCTAAACCAGTTTTATCATTGCAAGTTTTAGACGAATTTAACAGCAAGTCTGGCTTCTTATTCCCATTACTAAACCGCTCTAGTGTCCTATTCATATCATCAAGCTTTTTAGACAAGTCTAGGCAGTTTTCACATGAAACTTTACCTTTAAGATTGCAGTTATAACTATTTTTAACTTCATGTGTTCGTAAAACATTGTTCAGAATGGAAATTTCATTCATTGCATCTTTTAGTTTCTTATCAATATTATCACATGCAGAACAATGCAAATCATTTGTAGAACAAAAAGCATTTTTAAAGTGTTTAACATTAAAATTCGACAGTTTTTTGTTCTTTTCAATTTCTTCATCAAGTCTATCTAGAGTGGAGGAGTGTGCACTTCTTAATGTGGACAATTGTATATAGATTAAGTAACATGAGGGACATGAATCATCACTAGGAATCAAGGTTTTCAAACGGTCGATTTTAGATTGTAGTGATTCAATTTTAGCAACATTATACGTAAGTTTTTTGTCCTTTTTCTTGACAATAATAGTTGCACGAGAAATTCCATCACACATTTCAACACATGTAGAAAATACCTCATCGTCGTCACTGTTGTGTTCTGCATCCTCCTGACTTGATCTTGATCCATTTTTGCCCGTCATAAAGCATAAGTAGGCCAGATCGTCACCATCTTCATCACTTCCAAAGTCTATATCACTTGAAATGAGCTCTTGAAGTGCGGTGATGAAGTTGTTTATCATCTTGCGTCCTATCGTACCCTTCTTTTTCTTGTTTGAGTTTTCCAGTGGTGGTCTTGACTTTGTTCTGTCTTTCTTCACGGGCAGAAGGACCTGAAAGATTAGGGCATTCTATACGAAAGTGTACTATCTTACCACATTCAAAGCAGCGCTGAGGTACAGAGCTTCCTCTCCTTCTAGTTCTCACATTTTTCAATGCTTTTGAGAATCTAGTAGAGATGAGTGCTAACTCCACTTGTGGAAATTCCTCGATCTGCTCCAGGGTTATTGAGGACAACAAAATAAGAGTATTGCAAGACAATGATTGGCCAAAGCTAGGAATATCACGTTGTGAGACAAATGCAATAGACTTATTTGGATTTTTACGTGATAAGATGTAAATTTCATGAGTTTTTGGTTAAGAGTAAAGCACATCTAATGTAAGAGAACTCATGACAGTTGATTCACAAATAGATGTAACTTTCACCTCCCATATTGACATGTCTAATGCACTAATAAGTTGTCTAGCATTCTGAGCATCAGAAAAGTTAACATTGACACTACGCGGGTTGCTGAGAATTTTATTGAAACGAGCAAAAAAGTCACCAATAGACTCACCGGTTTGCATCTCGAAACGCATGTATTCCTTTTTGAACATATCTTGTCTCACCTCCTTGATCGTTTTGGATCCTTCGTAATAGTCACAAAGCGCTCTCCACACATCGTATGCAGATCAGAGGTGTGCAACGCGGTCAAAGTCGCTCTGAGTGAGTCCTTGGATGATTAAGTTTCGAGCATTGTTGTTGTTGTCGACATCCCGTAGGTTCATAGCCATAACATGATCATTTGGTGGCACTTCATAAAGTTTGCATACCTTTTCCCATATGCTCAAGCTTTGTGCCTCGATAAAAGCTTCCATGTGTGCTTTCCAAACCTGAAAATCAATGCCAACAAATATACAAGGTTTTGCGGAGTACTTCTCCATGAGGAGTAGTCAAAAACACGTGCAAATAACAAAGATTAGAGCACTATGGCTCTGATACTAATTGTAGGATCGAAGAACACATGAAAAACTACCAGAGGGTGGGTGAATGGTAGATTTAAAAATCTTACGCAGCGGAAACAATTAAAACCCAACCCCTTTGACAGAAAACCAATATGTTAAAGAAACCATGTGCGAGACTGATCTAAACATGTTTCACCATGACAAAAGTGATAGGAATAATATAGAATCAAGTCACGAAGACAACACAATAAGAATCACTCAAATCCATTGAGAGAAACTCAAGTTACGATCGAAAGATCGAACAAAGGTCAATCTGTTCTATTGAGTAAAAAACAGTTCTGGAACACTTCAAAGAAACTCGTATAGATCAGAAACCACAAATCCAATGATCGTGAAATTTTGATATATGATATAAAATTAAGTTGTAAAGACAACCCAACAATAATCACGTCAATCAGATATGTAAAACTCGAGTTATGATAAAACAAACAACGAAAGGTAGTGCTATGCAGAAACTCGACAAGTAAAACTTGTCTGGAACAAGTCGGATGAACAAGGCACTAAAGTTCCTTTCAACTATGAATTTTATTCAAAAGAACACAAGAGGAACCGCTCAAAAGTCGTCTACTATGACCTCTGGCCTCCTGTGCTTATATAACCAGCCCGAAGGCCAACTCAACTCAAACGAGAACTCAAATCCTACTCAAATCATGAATCAAAACTTTCCATAACTGCTCAAGACTCTTCTATTCGCAGATAGAAGCAATCTTAAGACTTCCAAACACCGTAGGAACGTATCCCACATTCCTAAAACAACTCAAATTTGTGACCCACACGAAATCCTATCATAACCAACTAGATACTTTCCATACCAAGCCATAACCGACTCCGCCGCAGCCGAAGTCATCACTGATATGATCCGATCCTCCCAATCAGATCCTTCTTTACTTAGCCCATCTTTGGAACCATGTTGCCACTTCATGCACCGCATGCATACGTGCGAACACCTTCCTTCGACATCCAGTAACCTTCATATGCACTACCCCCGATTCAATCATCCTGTGCGACCTCCTGACCCGCTCAACCACGATTCCTCCTTAATTTGTTGTTGGAACCTCATATCCTCCCTAAGATTAGTCCAAAGGATCCTGTCACCAGCCATGTATTGAACTCAAGCAGCACCTGCACATGAATAAACAACCAATCAGTACGAGCCCAAGTCCGAGACTTGACACAAATTAGTTCTGAACACAACACCTTATGTGAGCGCCTCACATAAGCATGTTTCAAAGAATAGAAAAACAATATCAGCCATATCAACTAAAAATCACCAAAATCTTAGCAAATGAATACTAAGCAATCTTTCCAACAATGTAAAGTAAGTTGGAAACATTTCACAGTAAAAGTAGGAACACTGCGATCAAGCTCCGAATCTTACCAAAGCAAACCGGAGCTTGAGTCGGAGCATACCAAAGCTTTTAAAATCTAGTGCTAGAGCTTACCAAAGCTAGTACATCCTATAACCAGAGCTAGAAAAATATGTCGGAGCTAACCAACATAAGTTGGACCTAACAAAAACATATCCGAGCTTAACAAAGACATGTCGGAGCTATCAAAGACATGCCGGAGCTAAAGACAAAGCCCACTGGAGCTACCCAAAAACATGTTGTACCTTGACAAAGCAAGTTGGACATATTATCGGACCTTGCAGAAGCTCGAAGCTATAGTCGGACCTTGCTAAAAACGGTGTTTTGGCAGAATTTTAGAACTTATATCATCAAAGCCAATGTATTTAGTACAAGCCAATGTATTCAACACACATAGGTCTCACAGTTACAAACTTGCTTGACACTTATGGGAATTTTTTCTTAGTATCCACTTACTAAGTTTTTTATGTGTTTTTGCTGATATGGGTGGATTTTATCTTGCAATATTTGCAACATGTTTATGTGAGGTGCTCACGTAAGGTGTTGTGGTTTACATACCAACATGAGTCAAGTCGAGAACTTGTGCTTGGAAGAATTGCTTGTTTGCTCAAGTGTAGGTGTTGCTTGTGGTCAATACATGGCTGGTGATGGGATCCATTGAACTAGTATTATAGAGAATATGAGGTTCAACAACCAAGTTCAGTAGAAACTGTGGTTAAGTTGATCGGAAGGTCACGCAGCATGTTTCGGTCAAGAACAAAGCATATGAAGATATCGTGGATGCCGTTGGAAAGTGTTTGCACATGTGGAAAGGGTGCATTGATGTGGCAACATTGTTCCAAGGCGTGATGAATAGATATTGACGTGAAGATGTGACCAGAAAGGTCCAACTAGCTGGATTATGCATCAGGCTGCGGCTGAGATTGTTATGGTTCGTTTATGGAAAGTTTTTGAGTTTGTTTTGGTTAGGTTTCATGTGGGTCACGAAGTTGGGTTGTTTTAGGAATGTTTAGCATGTTCCTATGGTGTTTGGAAGTCTTAATATTTCTTCTACCTGCATATGGAAGAGTCTTGAGCAATTATGAAATGTTTCGGTTGAAACATAGTAGGAGTAGGAGTCCTAGTTAGGATTGGGTTGGCCCAAGGGCTGGTTATATAAGCAAGGGAGGTCAGAGCTCGTGGTCCACAACTTTGGGCTGTTCCTCTTGTGTCTTTGGTGAATAAAATTCATTGTTTAGAGGAGTTTTTGTGCCTTGTTCGTCCAACTTGTTTTCGTCAAGTCTTTCTCGTCGAATTTCTGCGCTGCCCGACCTTTCTTTGGTGTTTTGATCGTAACTCGCATTTTACAGATCCAATTCAAGTGATTTATTTTTTGTTGTATTCACAACTCAATACTCAATCGTCTGCAAAACTTTCATGGTCGTTGTATTTATGTTTCTAGCGTTACACGGCTTTTTTGCAATGTAGCAGATTTGTTTGCTCTTTGTTAGAACAAATTGACCTTGGGTCAGGTTTTGGTCATAAGTTGAGTTTTGTTGGATGTTTTCTCGTGATTTTTGTTGTCGTGTCTTTGTGACTTGATTCTCTATGGTCTACAATGTTTTATCATGTTTTGAACACATTGGAAACACTTGCACACACGGTTTCTTTATCGGGCTAATTTTTTGCCGAGGAGTTTTTGTTGCTTCCGCTAGAAAAGTTTTAAATCTAGTATTCAACCTCTCTGGTAGATTTTCACATGCTCTTCGATTCTACAATTGGTATCAGAGCCACGGTGCTCTCACATTTGTGATTTTCATGTGTTTTTGACTAATCAAGATAGAGAAATACTCCGCAATACCTTGTGTGTTCAATGGCATTGATTTTTTTATTTGGAAGGCTCGCATGGATGCTGACATACAGGCGCAAGGGTTCGCCATATAGGAAAAGTTATTCAAGATCTTTGTCATGCCTTCAAACCACGAAGTTACGGCTGCGAACATGAGATACATCAACAACAACAACAAGTCGCGCAACCTGATTATATAAGGATTGACTCAAAGCAACTTCGTTCGTGTTGAAGACCTCTGATCTGCGTATGACGTGTAGAAAGCACTATGCAACTAGCACGAAGGCTCCAATACGATCAAGGAGATGCGTCAATACATGTTCAATAAAGAGTACATGTGCTTCGAAATGCAACTCGGTGAGTCGATCGATGATCTTTTTGCTCGCTTTAATAAAATTCTCGGCAACTTGCATAGTGTCAATGTTGATTGTTTAGATGCTGAAAATGCTAGGCAATTGTTAAGTGCATCGAACATGTCAATTTGGGAGATGAAAGTTACATCTATATATGTATAAATTATCATGACTACACTTACATTAGATGTGCTATATTCCAAGTTAAAAACTCATGAACTTGACATTTTATCACAGAAAAATCCCAACAAGTCTATTGGATTTGTTTCACAACGTGACATGCCTAGTTCTAGTCTATCTTCATCATGTGGTACACTTGCTTTGTTGTCTTCTCTAACCCTTGAATAGAATGAAAAATTTCCAGAGGAGGAGCTAGTACTTTTCTCCATTCGGTTCTCAAAAGCATTACAAAATGTGAGAACTAGAAGGAGAGGAAGTGGTGGTTCTCAACGATGCTTTGAAAGTGGTAAGACCGGACATTTTTGTACAGATTGTCCTAACCTTTATGGTCCTTCTACCCATGATGAAAAGCAAAATAAGTTCAAGTTCTCTTCTGACAACAACAACAAGAAAAAGAAAACTTCTACAAAACGGCATGTAATGGAACACGTTCTCTCCGCACTCCTAGATAAGGACTCGTGCGATGTGGATTCCAGAAGCGATGAAGTTGAAGACAATTTGGCAACTATGCGTTTCATGGCGGGCAACACAAGTTCAAGTATGGAGGAGGTCGAAGAGATTAGCAATAATGATGAGGTAAACAACTCATATGAAGAACTTGTCGATGGTCTTTTTCGTACTGCTGCTATAATTAAGAAAAAAGGAAAACAAACTTAGGGACAATGTTGCTAAAATTGAATCACTAGAATCTGAAATTAATCGGCTAAAATCTTTTATTCCAGGTGATGACTCTTGTTCCTCTTGTGAACTCATATATGAACAATTGTTCTCCTTCAGAAGTGTGCACACCTCCACACATGATAAACATGAGCTTAAATTAAAAAGAACAAAAAGATTGCTACACTTAATGATAAAAACATGAAAGATGCAAGCTGTTCTATGATTGATTTGCATTGTTCTAGCTGTGATGATCTTAATAAGAAAATACATGATGCTATAAATGAAAATTTTGTTTTGAACAATGCTTTACATTCTCATGAAGTTAAATTTGGTTCTAATTGGAAACTAAAAGGAAAAACTTCATGTGACAGCTGCCTAGACTTGTCCAAAAATCTTGATGACATGCGTAGGACACTAAAGTGGTTCTGTAATGGGACTAAAAATCTAAATTTGCTATTGAATTCTTCCAAGTCTTGCAATGATAAATTTGGTTTAGGTTTTTATTCTCATGCTCGTTCTTAGGCACATCCACTTAAGGTTGAGGGACCGATTTGATTCAAATAGTTCCTAAACAAAAAGAGGTGGTTTTTAGGTCAGTAGAGGTGTTCTCTATATCGGTTTTGCTAACAAACATATTGCTTGCCCATATAGACATGAACATAAGGTTAAATTTCATTGTACCTACTGTGGTAGAGATGGTCATGTCAAAGATTTTTGTTATAAACAAACTAAGAAAGAAAATAATAAAAGAATGCTAGCTAGATGACGTAACAACCAAGAACAACTTGCTGCACGTGCTGAACAGATTTTTAGACACTTGCAACCTGCTGTGATGAGTCAAAAACATGCAAATTTTGCAGCCAAATCTACCATTTTTCATGCTACACATAACGCACCTCATATATTGGTAGTTGGATGCAAGGGTTCTCAAACTATGGCTCATAGACCTGCTGTTTTATCTTAGCTTTTGCATGTTATTCTTGTTGGACATCGCGTGACTCAGTACTGGATTCTTAATTGCCTTTTGACTAACCCCAGTATTGAGTCATCGACGTATTGTGCTTCTTTGTAGGTTATGCGCTTGAGGAAGGAGAACTTTTGGCTTGTTGACTAGTAACAAAGAATGGTTCTCCTCCCTCTCTTTTGTGTCGTGTGTAAAAAATATTAATTTTGCCAATAATTCCTCAACTCCTATAATTGCTAAAAGTTTGGTTAGAGTTAATAACAACTACACTTTGAAAGATATGACACTTATTAAAAACATGAAATACAACTTGCTTTCTATTTCACAATTGCTAAATGAAAATCTTGAAACTATTTTCACTAAAAGTTGTTGCAATGTTGTAGATTCTAATAATTAGCTTATGTTTAACATATTTCTATTTGGAAGAGTTTCTAACCTGATTTTTATATGTCATCCTCTAAGCATAGGTGTCTAGTTGCTAATGAGTCAAAAGACTTACATTTTTGGCATCATATACTTGGTCACATAGGCTTTGATCATCTCACATGTGTTAGTGCTCTTGATCGCATACGTGGGTTGCCTAAGCTCAAAGAAGACAAATAAATTGTTTGCTCTTGTTGTAGACATGCTAAAAACCAATCCTTTGATCAATTTTGTGCTATTAATGGAATAGATCATCAGTTTTCTTGATCAGATGCACCTCAACAAAATGGTGTTGTAGAGAGAAAGAACAGAACCTTAGTTCAGATGGCTAGGACTATGCTTGATGAATATAAAACTCCTAGGAAATTTCCGGCTAATGCAATTGTAACTGCTTTGTTACGTCTCAAATTGAGTTTTCTTGTGTGCCAAGCTAGGAAAAACCCATATGAGCTGCGGTTTGGACATAGGCCTAGTGTCACACACTTTAGGGTCTTTGGTTGCAAATGCTTTGTTAAGAAATATGGTAATCTTGATAAATTTGAACCTATATCTATTGATAGCATGTTTCTTGGTTATGCATCTCATACTAGAGGCTATAGTGTGCTTTTAATTGATACATAAAAAATGTGGTGACTTGTGAGGTTTCTTTTGATAAAGCTAACACGAGTACTAGCTCTAATATTGCAGGTCAAGATGCATATTGATGAGTAGGTTTGGGCCCGATCTTCCGAAAGGTATGTCGATTGGGGTGGAGAACTCGACGTTGATGATCCGCGGCACTCGAGCGGTTCGAGTACCCCTGCAATCACTACACCACGGCTCCGTTGGTTATCAACCGTGCTGCACACGCTTGACCTCGCCAAGAAGGCTAATCCCTGCAAGTGCAATCGAGAACACGAGCAAGCACGTAGAAGACACAATCGGAAATCGCGAAATTGGGGTCTCACAAACCGTAGAACGGCGATATTATTGATCTAAGCAAAACCCACCGAATATGACTGGCGGCTGCAGTATTTATTGGCTAGGGTTCGACCAAAACACGATTAGATGCGTCCCTAATGGACTCTTACAGGATACAAGGCCCAAAGGCCCGATTCGGTGGCGCAGCACCGGACAGAAATCTGGACTCGAATTGTTTCGACGATTTCCTATGACTCCGGAGGAATTTTGAGGTGGGACCAGAACCATTGGAAAGTTTATCTTCTCCTCTTTCCGTACATATGTAGAACGTCGAAAACGGAGTCCGTATGCCTCCTGGGCGTCTGTTTTGAGGTGGACTGCTCCTGGACTCCGAGTTGAACTCGAGTCCGAGTTGTAAACTGTTTCCATCTACTTGTGGACGTCCCAGGTGGTTCTCCATGCTCCCAAGGCCTCCTTCCTTCACTTGTTGATCTTTTCCATTATTCCTAATAACAATTAAATCATCACATAGCAATCTATTCTCAAACTCACATGCAAAAGAAGTTAAGAACGAATTCACCTGCTGATTTAATAACCGTGCCCGTGCTCTTGTGATTGGTCCTTGCAGTTCAATGCGCGTCTCTGCTGTTGTGATGTCCTCATCATCCTCCCCCTCTTGAATTGGAGTCGTCCTCGACTCAAGTTCATCTTCTTCTCCCAAGTACGGTCGCAAATCCGAAATGTTAAATGTAGGACTAACCACAAAATCGGGAGGCAATTCAAGCTTATATGCATTATCATTAATCTTTTCAACGATCTTAAAAGGACCAGCAGCTCGTGGCATAAGTTTAGATTTTCTCAAGTCAGGAAATCGCTCTTTTCTCAAATGTAACCACACCAAATCGCCCGGTTCAAGTTTTACTTCTTTTCTACCTTTACTACCTGCAATCTTATACTTCTCATTCATCATTTCAATATTTTTCTTTGTAGTTTCATGCATCTTAAGAATGAATTCAGATCGTTGTGTAGCATCCAAATTTATAGTTTCATAAGGAGGCAAAGGTAGTAAATCAATAGGAGCACGGCGATTGAAACCATACACTACCTGGAATGGACTTACCTTTGTCGTGGAGTGAACGGATCTGTTGTAAGCAAATTCTATATGTGGTAAACACTCCTCCCACAACTTCAAATTTGTTTTCAAGACAGCCCGTAACATAGTGGATAAAGTACGATTAACTACCTTGGTCTGTCCATCCGTTTGTGGGTGACATGTAGCTGAAAACAGCAACTTGGTTCCCAATTTATACCACAAAGTTCTCCAAAAATGACTGAAAAATTTTGCATCACGATCAGAAACAATGGTATTTGGCACACCATGTAAACAAACAATTTCCGTCATAAATAAATTAGCAATGTGTGAGGCATTATCATTCTTATGACAAGGTATAAAGTGTGCCATTTTGGAAAAACGATCAACAACTACAAAAATAATATCCCTCCCCCTCTTAGTCCTAGGCAATCCCAAAACAAAGTCCATAGAAATATCCTCCCAAGGTACACTAGGAACAGGAAGAGGCATATAAAGACCATGTGGGTTAAGACGAGACTTAGCTTTGTTGCAAGTAGTGCATCGTGACACGTAGCGCTCGACATCACGCCTCATCTTTGGCCAAAAGAAGTGTGTGGACAACACGTCTTCAGTTTTCTTCACTCCAAAATGTCCCATCAAACCTCCTCCATGTGCTTCCTGCAAAAGCAATAGACGAACGGAGCCAACTGGAACGCATAGCTTGTTAGCACGATAGAGGAGACCCTCTCGCAGCACATATTTATTCCAAGTTCTTCCTTCTCTACAATTTTCAAAAGCAACTTTGAAGTCCAAATCAGTAGGATATAATGCTTTAATTGTTTCCAAACCAAAGATTTTATGATCAAGTTGGGACAGCATGGTATAACGCCTAGATAATGCATCGGCAATGATATTTTCCTTCCCTTTCTTATTCTTAATGATGTATGGAAACGACTCTATGAACTCAATCCATTTAGCATGTCGTTTATTCAGATTGGTTTGACACTTAAGATACTTCAATGATTCATGATCGGAATGTATGACAAACTCCTTAGACCAAAGATAATGTTGCCATGTTTGTAATACACGGACTAAGGCATACAATTCCTTATCATAAGTGGAGTAATTCAGAGAAGGACCATGAAGTTTTTCACTAAGGAAAGCAACGGGTTTACCTCCTTGTATGAGAACGCCTCCAATACCAATGCCGCTTGCATCACATTCTAGCTCAAAGTTCTTGTCAAAATCAGGAAGTTGTAGTAATGGTGCTTGTGTAAGCTTCGATTTGAGAGCATCAAAAGCTTTTTGCTGCTGTTCGCCCCATCGAAATGGAACTCCCTTCTTCGTTAGCTCATGTAGAGGTGCTGCAATGGTGCTGAAATCCCGCACAAAGCGCCGATATTATCCTGCAAGACCAAGAAAACTACGAACCTGTGTGACGGTAGTTGGGGCTGGCCAGCTGGTGATTGCTTCAATTTTTGCCTCATCCATCTCAATTCCCTACGAGGAAACGACATAGCCAAGAAACAAGACTCGATTGGTGCAAAAAACGCACTTTTCGAGGTTACCAAACAAACGTGCATCTCTCAAAATAGTAAAAACAGCACGTAAATGATCAAGATGTTCATCATATGACTTGCTGTAAATGAGGATATCATCGAAGTAAACCACCACAAATTGTCCAATGAAAACACGTAAAACCTCGTTCATTAATCGCATAAAGGTGCTGGGTGCATTAGTTAAACCAAAAGGCATGACTAACCACTCATAAAGTCCAAACTTGGTTTTAAATGCAGTTTTCCATTCATCTCCTAGTGCCATTCTAATTTGGTGGTAACCACTACGCAAGTCAATTTTTGTGAAGATGATAGCACCACTCAATTCATCAAGCATGTCATCTAATCGAGGAATAGGATAACGATATCGAATGTTGATGTTATTAATCGCTCGACAATCAACACACATGCGCCAACTACCATCTTTCTTAGGAACCAAAAGAACAGGAACGGGACAAGGGCTAAGGCTTTCACGAATGTACCCGCGGTCCAAAAGATCTTGGACTTGTCGCTGAATTTCCTTAGTTTCTTGTGGATTCGCCCTGTATGCTGCACGATTTGGCAAACTTGCTCCTGGAATCAAATCGATCTTGTGTTCAATGCCTCTCATCGGTGGTAAACCAGGGGGTATCTCGGAGGGAAACACATCCACAAACTCCTGCAAAAGGTTAGCAACAGCAGGGGGCAATGCAATAGACAATTCATGAAGTGAAAACATGGCTTCTTTGCAAACTAAAGCATAGCACATCCCCTTAGCATCGAATAAATCAGCAAGTTCAGATTTAGTTGCAAGCAATGATGGTGATTTTAACTTAATAACTTGCTGTTTTTCAGATTCTAATTTAGTTGCTTTGCCCTCACGAATTTTACTCTTCTCAAAATGCACAATTTCAGCAGGAGTCATGGGGAGCAAAGTGATTTTCTTTCCCTTATGCATGAGAGTGTATTTATTGGTTCTACCATGATGAATAGCATCTGTATCAAATTCCCAAGGACGACCCAATAAAAGAGAACAAGCATCCATAGGAACAACATCAAAATCAGCAAAATCATGGTATGAACCAATTGAAAAATGGATTCTCGCTGTTTGTGTTACCCGCACCTTACCGCTGTTGTTGAACCATTGAATGTGGTACGGATGAGGGTGTGCTCTTGTTGTCAAACCAAGTTTCTTGACAACGTCCGTGTTTACCAAGTTATTGCAGCTACCTCCATCAATTATAGTGTGTACACGGCAGTCCTTGACGACGAGAAACATGTGGAAGAGGTTGTGTCGTTGTAGCTTGTCGTCGGTCTCCACTTTGGAGCTCAAGGCACGCTGCACAATGATGCTCCTATAGTTCTCCGTCGCCGCTGTACCAAGTACCTCTTCTTCGGTGTGTTCATCATTTGGATCTGTAAAGTCAGTAGCAAGAGAATATTCATCTTCAACATCCGAAGTACTATCATACCCGCCATCGTACCGTGCTAGGTATGCTCGTTTGCTCGGGCAATCTCTCATCATATGACCAAGTCCCTGGCAGCGGTGACATTTAATGTCGGAAGTATGACCCGTAGAAGGAGTGGACGACGAAGGCTTGAATGATGTCGCCTTGCTGCCTTCCGGCACGCGAGAAGGTGGAGCAGCAGGTATAGTTCGTTGGCCGCCATTGGGTGGTGTAGTCGCTGCACGGGGGGCCAAAGATGGTGCTGTTTTTGATGGTGTAGTTGCTGCACGCGGCGTGAAGTTGCTCCTCGTGCGTTGTTGATGTTGTTGTCGGCCCTGCAATTCTTTTTCTGCCAACATAGCAAGCTGAAACAATCTGTTAACAGTATCATATTCTTTGCAATCAACAATGTCCTGAATTTCACGCCTCAACCCCCCATAAAAACGAGCTATTTTATCATCCATGTCTTCTACTACCCCACAACGCAGCATACCCTTTTGTAACTCTCGATAATACTCCTCTACGGACATGTTACCTTGATCTAAACGCTGCAATTTTTTGCGAAGGTCCCGCTGAAAAGATGGAGGAACAAATCGAACACGCATAGCTTCCTTTAATCTAGTTTTAACAAGTTCATTCCACCATATGATAGCAAAGTCCTTAAACTCACTAGTGGCTTGACGAACTCTATGTTGTTCAGGAACAAGATGGGAATTAAATTTTTGCTCTACTGTCATCTCCCAATCAAGATAAGCCTCAGCATCATAAGCACCAGAAAAAGAGGGTATAGTAAATTTCACTTTAGCAAAAGGATCATCAGGAGGGCGGTTATAATTGTTATGATTATTACCTCCCATACCTCGACGATAAAGTGGCAGTCTTGGCTGATTACTGTGATCTTCTAGTTCATCATAAGCATTGTCTTCTTGTCTTCCAGCGAGAGGCAACCGAGCCTCAAAAGTATTCATCCGAAGAGCAAGGTCATCCAGTTTGCGAGTCAAGTTCGCCAATGACTCCTCCGTTGATGCGTTGTATTTGGCGAACATATCACGTAACTCAACATGTTGAACACATTCGTCATTATTTTCTTCTCCTGCCATTGTTAGTAGGAAACAAAAGACAACAAAAAAAATGTTATCCCTATCAACTACAGTGACAATGTGGAAGGTGGAAGAAAACAATCTCTCTCGCTCAAGCGTCTTACCACGCTCTTACAAGTGTACTTACCGACACAGCAGGTGGTGTGGACGGTGAGATGAACCAATGAAGCGTGGGGTGATTGCAAAGGTACCTGTTATACTCAAGAGAAAGGTGGAGCTTGGATGGCACAATATGGTGGCTAATAAGCAGAAAATCGTTAACAGCTAAACAAAATTGAATAAGTATTCAATGTAGGAAACTGTTGCTGGTCAACTGAGTGCCCTAGAGCCTAGCACAACACAAGGAAGTATCAAGGCAAAAGAAAGACAGAATGATATAACCAAACAAACAGCACCAAGTGGTATAGGCCAATTGCTTTAATATGCGTGCTCTTCACTATTTTTTTTCTTTTTTGTAATATTTTTTTGATATTTTTTCTTTACTCAGTAGCACAAATATAGGAAGCACACAAATTTGCAGCTCAATTGGATGTAATATGCGGCCTATAGAAAATCAAGAAGGTTCTTTAAAATTCGTGCTGAAACTTCGGAGGCCGGATAGCCTATCTTCCGAGGGGAATTTGGGCAATCTAATTTCGCCGAACGCGGCTACGCGGCGGAAAATCAGATGCGAAATTTCGCGTAGATGAATTTGAAAAAAAAATCGCCCGATTTCGAGTTCGTATGCGAAAGTTATGGCCGTTTTAAGGTAGGCTGTCCGAGTTACGTTTTTTTGGATGTTGATTCCAACTCGGTTTTGAGAACAGAACTCACAAACGGATACGAAAACGATCGGAAATTTGCACAGCAACTAATGGGGTGGTGTGTGATGATTCAAGGATGAATGACACAAAGATTTGTCACCTAATCTAGGGCTGGCGATGCGGGAGTTCACGCAAGGCGGCTAGCTAGGGCAAACTGATGAACGTGGCGGATCGGTTTGTTATTTACGGATTGTGGAATATGTGTCGAATAGCAAGAAAACAAGGACGAAACACGATAACTAGGACCAAAAAACACAAAGCTAAACCAGCAACAAGACTCAACCACACGAATACAAACTCAACAATGCAAACTGAAAAACGAAACTGCAGGCACTATAGTCTGGGAAGCGGTAAAACGATCTAATTTTTTTTTGTGGCTTTTTTGTGGACTCTAGGTACGATACAAAATCGATCTAATGGAAGGAAGGAAAACAAAGATACCTCACGGGCAACCTGGAAATCTGATACCAATTGATGAGTAGGTTTAGGCCCGATCTTCCGAAAGGTATGTCGATTGGGGTGGAGAACTCGACGTTGATGATCCGCGGCACTCGAGCGGTTCGAGTACCCCTGCAATCACTACACCACGGCTCCGTTGGTTATCAACCGTGCTGCACACGCTTGACCTCGCCAAGAAGGCTAATCCCTGCAAGTGCAATCGAGAACACGAGCAAGAACGTAGAAGACACAATCGGAAATCGCGAAATTGGGGTCTCACAAACCGTAGAACGGCGATATTATTGATCTAAGCAAAACCCACCGAATATGACCGGCGTCTGCAGTATTTATAGGCTAGGGTTCGACCAAAACACGATTAGACGCGTCCCTAATGGACTCTTAACGGGATACAAGGCCCAAAGGCCCGATTCGGTGGCGCAGCACCGGACAGAAATCTGGACTCGACTTGTTTCGACGATTCCCAATGACTCCGGAGGAATTTTGAGGTGGGTCTAGAACCATTGGAAAGTTTATCTTCTCCTCTTTCCGTGCATATGTAGAACGTCGAAAACGGAGTCCGTATGCCTCCTGGGCGTCTGTTTTAAGGTGGACTGCTCCTGGACTCCGAGTTGAACTCGAGTCCGAGTTGTAAACTGTTTCCATCTACTTGTGGACGTCCCAGGTGGTTCTCCACGCTCCCAAGGCCTCCTTCCTTCACTTGTTGATCTTTTCCATTATTTCTAATAACAATTAAATCATCACATAGCAATCTATTCTCAAACTCACATGCAAAAGAAGTTAAGAACGAATTCACGTGCTGATTTAATAACTGTGCCCATGCAGTTCAATGCGCGTCTCTACTGTTTTGATGTCCTCATCACATATCCACAAGGGGAGGTTATTTTCATTGAAGATGAGGAAGAAGTGGTGCTGGTGCTTGAGAATTCAGCAGCAAATGACATTATTGCAGCTCTTGATTTTGATTCACAACCAACACCGACAACCACCATTGCTTGTCAAAATGGTCCTCAGGTCACAAGCTCATCGATTTGTGATGAACATGACGAAGAATCTTATGAAGTGTCTACTCCCCTTCGGATCCTCGAAATTCATCCTCCACAACAAATTATTGGAAGCTTGCACAAATGAGTCACACAGTCCAGGTTTTTCTATCCAAACTCTTATGCTCATTATTCTTTTGTTGCTTCTTCCGAACTCAAAGATATATCACACGCACTCACTAATGAATCTATGATTATTTCCATGCAAGAAGAGTTAGAAAATTTGGAAAGAAATAATGTTTGGAAATTTGTACCTCCACCTCATGATCACACATTAATTGGAACCAAATGGGTGTTTAAAAATAAAAAAAATGAAGATCGGGTCGTGGTTAGGAATAAGGCTAGGTTGGTTGCTTAAGGTTTCACACAAGTTAGAGGTCTAGATTTTGATAAAACTTTTGCTCTTGTTGCTAGATTAGAAGCCATAAAAATTTTATTAGCTTATTTTGCATCTAAAGGTTTCAAATTATAACAAATGGATGTCAAAAGTGCTTTTCTTAATTGCTGCAAAGATGAGGTGGTTTATTTTAAGCAACCACCTGATTATGAAAATCCCAATTTTCCTACTCATGTTTTCAAACTGTCCAAAGCTTTGTATGGTCTTAAATAAGCCCCTAGAGCATGGTATGATAGGTTAAAAACATTTTTACTTGAAAAGTGGTTTACCATGGACAAAGTAAATAAACTCCATTTGTGCTTAAGCATGGCAATGACTCATTATTTGTTCAAGTGTATGGGGATGATATTATATTTGGTTGTGCTTCTCATAATCTTGTGTCCAAGTTTTCAGCTATGATGAGTCCATAATTTGAGACGTGTATGATGTGAGAATTCACATACTTTTTTAGGACTACAAATTGAGCAAACTAAGGAGGGAACCTTTGTACATCAAACAAAGTACACGAAACATCTCCTTAGGCCAACATGGAAAACAGCAAGCTGCTTCGGACACTAATGCAAACACTAGCAAAAATTGAACTTGATGAAGAGGGTCAATCCATTGATAAAAAAGAATATCAAAGCTAGATTGGATCACTTTTGTACCTCACGACATCAAGACCGGATATACAATTCAGCGTATATTTTTGTGCAAAATTTCAGGCTTCCCCACACGCTTCACATCATTATGCCAACAAAAGGATTCTCAGGTATTTACATGGAACTCAAGAATTTGGTATTTTTATTCCTTCTTCCTCAATCGTTTGTTTGAAAGATTTTTCGAAGCTAATTTCGGTGGTTGTAGGATTGATATGAAAAGTTATTTGCGTGCTTGTCATTTTCTTGGTAATTCACTTGTTGATTGGTCCTGTAAAATACAAAATTCAGTTGCACAATCCACAACCAAATCTGAACATGTAGCTGCTGCTAGCGCCTGCTCATAAATTTTATAGGTTTTCAAACACTTAAGGACTATGTAGTTGATTTATATAGTGTTCCACTGTTTTGTGACAACACTAGTACCATTTGCATTGCTAAAAACCCCATGCAACACTCTAGAACAAAGCACATTGACATTAGGTATCACTTTCTCTATTATAATGTTAAAAAGGGAAATATTGTGCTTCATTATGTAGACACTGAACAACAATTGGCTGATATTTTCACAAAACATTTGGATTTCACTCGTTTTTCATTCATTCATAGTGACATAGGCGTTATGCCTCCTCATGACTTTAATTGAGGGAGAGTTTTGCAACTTGGGAAGTGTATGTGTGAATCTGAAATTTAAAAATAATATATGAGCATAAGTGGTTCATACATATATGACTTTGTGTCCTTTTACATGCCGAAAGTTCTTACGACATTACTCGTGTTTTACATTCTATAGTTTTTTTTCCATGACTAGTAATTTAAATTGTGAGACCTATGTGTGTTGAATACATTGGCTTGTACTGAATACACTGGTTTTGATGATATAAGTTATAAAATTCTTCCAAAAACCGCTTTTAGCATGGTCCGACTCTAGCTCTGAGCTTCTGCCAGGTCCGACAATAGGTCCGACTTGCTTTGTCAAGGTCCAACATGTTTTTGGGTAGTTCCGGTGAGCTTTGTCTTTAGCTCCGGCATGTCTTTGTTAAGCTCCGATATGTTTTTCTAGGTTGTACTAGCTTTGGTAAGCTCTGACACTAGGTTGTACTAGCTTTGGTAAGCTCCAGTGGTAGGTTTTACTAGCTTTGGTATGCTCCGGCACTAGGTGGTACTAGCTTTGGTAAGCTCTGGCTCAAGCTCCAGTTAGCTTTGGCAAGATTCGGAGCTTGATCGCAATGTTCTTGATTTTACTATAAAATGTTTCAAACATACTTTATATTCTTGGAAGGATTTCTTAGTATTCATTTTCAATGTTTTTGTTGCGTTTTGGTTGATATGGCTGATATCGTTTTGCCATGCTTTGCAACATGCTTATATGAGGTGCTCACGTAAGGTGTTGTGTTCGGAACTAACTTGAGAAAAGTCGTGGACTTGGTCTCGTAAGAATTGGTTGTTTGTTCATGTGAAGGTGTTTCTTGAGTTCAAGACATGAATGGTGACAGCATCCAATGAACTAGTCCTAGGGAAAAGATGAGGTTCAACAACCATGTTCGGGAGGAATTGTGGTTGAGTTGATCGGGAGGTCGCACAACATGTACGAATCAAGAACAATGCATATGAAGCTATCATGGATTTCATTGGAAGATGTTTGCACGTGCGCAAGGAGTGCATGGACGTGGCTACATGGTACTAAGGCGTGATGAAGAGATGTGGACGTAATTAATTGGTCGGAAAGGTCCAACCGACTAGGTTATGAACTCAGGTTGCGGCTGAGTCGGGTTTGACTCAAATATGGAAAGATTTGAGATGGTTATGTTAGGGTCTCATGTGGGTCACGAATTTGAGTTGTTTTAGGAATTTGAGATACGTTCCTATGGTGTTTGTAAGTATTAAGATTGCTTCTATCTGCGTATAGAAGAGTATTGAGCATTTACGGAAAGTTTCGATTTGTGAACTGACTAGGATTAGAGTCCTAGTTAGGTTTGGGTTGTCCTAAGGGCTGGTTATATAAGCAATGGAGGGCAGAACTCATGGTGCACGAGTCTGGGACTGTTCCTCTTGTGTTCTACTAAATAAAATTCGTAGTTGAAAGGAACTTTTGTTTTCTTCAAGTCTTTCTCGTCGAGTTTCTGCACAGCACTACCTTGCTTCGTGGTCGTTGGAGTTGTTGGGTTGTCTTCACAACTTGATTATATATCATCTATCAAAATTTCATGGTCGTTGGATTTGTGGTTTTTGATCTACATGAGATTCTTTGTAGTATTACAGATCTATTTTTTACTCGATAGAACATATTGACCTTTGTTCGATCTGTCGATCGTATCTTGAGTTTCTCTCAACGGACTTGAGTGATTATTGTTGTGTCGTATTCTTGACTTGATTCTCTCTGATATCAATCACTTTTGTCACGGTGAAACACGTTTAGATTAGTCTCAACACGATTTTTTTAACATGTCGTTTTTTTGTCGAGTGGTTTTCATTGCTTCCGCTGAAAAAAGTTTTAAATCTACTATTCACCCCACCGCCTCTGGTAGCTTTTCATGTGCTCTTCGATCCTACATAAATAATTACTTACACTAAATCTGGTCATGATTGAATTTTCTTTCTGTTTTGCACTTGTTGCATGCTCACAAGTGCTTTTAATCATGAAAAATTAATCAATCAATAGCCCACATGTTGAGCTTTTACGATCAAATGAAAAATCTGAAAAGATCAAGAGAATATGCATGCATCGCACTTCTTCTTTTGAGATTGCTTATCATTGAACTTTGATATGAACTTGAAAGGAGTTGTGTATGACTAAAATCATGACCTCTAGCTTCTGATTGTCAAATGACATATGATTGGCTTGGTTGGTTAGAATAAGGTGGATGATGCATATAATCTCTTGCAAATGTAATATGATCAAAATTTGTGCTTTAAATGATAACAAAAAATTAAAAATGCAGCAACATGTGTCATGCTTTCAAGTTTTGAAATAGTTAAGACATTGAGCCATGACTTGCTTAAATTGAAAAATTACACTTGATCTCTAGCATGGCTTACACTACTTTATGTATCTCATTGATGTGATAGTGTAAGTTACTTGATGGTATGGCTTGGATGACCTTTGTTATATATATATATATATATATATATATATATATATATATATATATATATATATATATATATATATATATATATATATATCATATTATGCTCATAACAAATTAAAATTTCTCTTTTGAACCTTACCGAATACATTGCCAAGGCGGGAGAAATATGAAACACATTGCACATTCACAAGTGTTTTGATTTACACATTCTTCCAAGGGGAAGTGAACTTTTTGATTTTCAGAAAAAGGGGAATAAATTTTCCTTTTGTCACAACTTTTCATGTAACGTGAATGAGCCAATGTTCGGTTTCGTAGTGGTGTTTCCAATGAATTTATTAAGGGGGAGATTGTGAGACCTAGGTGGTGAATACATTGGAAATTATGCTAAAAGTATGTGTTTACATGCAAAGTTCTGAGTACACTGAGTCACTCACTTTGGATTGTCCGAACTTTTGGGAACTTGATTCAGAGTGTCCGAACTTTTCTTGTATAATGCATAGTTGCTGTTTAGGACATCCGAACTTTCCATGTGCTAAAATATTCATATGGCTATTATGTTTTTATGTTGCAATATTACAAACTTGCTTGACACTTATGTGAAAGTTTGCTTAGTATCTATTTGCTCAGTTTTTGATGTGTTTTGGCTGATATGGGTGAATTTTATCTTTCCATGTTTGCAACATGCTTATGTGAGGTGCTCATGTAAGGTGGTGTTGTTTATGAACTAATGTAATCAGCGCAATCCTCAATCACTTATTTCAGTGGTGTATCGTTCCATAATTGAACCCTCTGGGTGAGCACGGTTCCGCACATAACTTTTAATACTCCTAAATATCTCTCCAACGAAAACATATGATGTAAATATAGTGGCCCCAATGCGTTTATCTGATCAACAAGATGTATGATTAGGTGTACTTGCATATCGAAAAAGGATAGTGGGAAACACATCTTAAGCTTGCACATAGTCTCGACGATGTATGTTTTCAGATAGTCTAAATCTTCACGTGCTATCACCTTTTGCGATACTGCATTGAAGAAGTAACACAAACGTGTGATGACAACTTTTATATGCTCAGGTTTGATGAGTCTTATTGCAATGGCAAGGAAAACTGTCATCATCATGTGACGGTCGTGAGAATTATAACCGAATAAAGACAAGTCCTACATCGAGACTAGTTTGCGGATATTGGATGAGAAACTCGTGGGCACTTTGATCCCACACAAGCATTCGAAAATTGCTTTTTTCTCTTCCAGCGTCAAGTTATAGCTGGCTGGGAGAAGGTAATGCTTCCTGTTCGCCTTTTCTACTGGATGAAGCTCTGGTCTCAAATCAAGGTTTACTAGGTCCATATGTGAATTTAATCCGTCCTTTGTTTTCCTCGGCATGTCCAGCAAGGTCCCAATGATGCTATCAAATACATTCTTTGTAACGTGCATCAAATCAATACTATGACAAAATTTCAGATTCTTCCAATACGGAAGATACTTGAAAAAAATTGATTGTTTCTTGAAAGTCATGTCAGATGTATCATCCAAAGATGTACTTTTCTTTCTCTTAATTATTTTACATTGTTTGCCCTTACCAAAAGCAATATGAATGTTCTTGACCATTTCGAACATAAGTTTTCTACTGTAAGGTTTTGGTGCAGTATCTTTTTTGATTTTGTTATCAAATTGTTCTTTCATCTTCCTATACTTGTATATATCTGTCAGGAACCGTTGGTGTCTCATGTACACCGTCTTTTTGGATGAAGTGAGGCATAGAAATCCAGTTCTATCCACGCACCTTACACAACCTTTCTCCCCTTTCATTTGTCCCGATAATGTAAACAGTCCGGGATAATCATGCACGGTAACGAATATCATTGCTCTTAGCGTGAAATACTCCCGCTTGTACTCATCCCATGTACGTACCCCTTCATTCCACAAATTCACCATATCTTCCATTAAAGGATCCAAGAACACATCAATTTCGATGTCGGGTTGTTTTGGACCTTGGATAAGAATAGATAACAAGATATATTTCCTTTTGTGACACAACCACATCGGTAGGTTGTACATCGTTAAGACCACGGGCCATGTGTCGTGTATGCTCCTTTTTCACCAAACGGATTCATTCCGTCTGTACCCAAGGCAAACCTCACATTTCTGATATCCTTTGCAAATTCTGGATACTGAATATCAAAATTTTTCCACTACGTTGCATCACCAGGGTGTCGAATATGTTTTTCATTCTTCTTGTGTTGCTCGGAATGCCAACGCATAAGTTCAGCCTCCCTAGGGTTGGAGAACAAACGCTTCAAGCGATCAATTATTGGAAGGTACCACATCACCAAGGCTGGAATTTTTCTCTTATTCTTCACGTCTGCATCGCCAGAAGTATCGCCATCATCACCTTCAGGACCAATAATAAACTTCTTATTCTTCTGAGACTTTTTCATGTTGGTAACATACTGGTGATTGTAGTCCTTCTTGTATCTACTGACACCACAAATGGGGCATCTAGTTGCGAGCTCATGCTCTTTACGATACAGAATACAATGGTTCACACAAGCGTGTATTTTTGTCATGCCTAGTGCCATCGGGCAAAGAAGTTTCTTCGCTTTATAAGTGCTTCTGGGCAGTTTATTTGGAATTGGAAGAATTTCTGCCATAAGATTCAAAAGATCAGAGAAACTACAATCGGACCATCCGTGCGTAGCTTTCAACTTCAGTACTTCTAAGACTGCATGCAATGTAGTAATCTCTTTATCACAACCGTTTGATTCATCATATGAAAGCTCCGTCGCCGCATTCTGCAATGTCTCCATTTTACTTAAACCTTTGCTTGCTCCCATAGAAGTGAATACATATGGTTCAATGTGACGCAACATCTCCACACAATCGAACTCATCATCATCATCACCATCTTGATTGTCACAACAATCATCGATATGAACATTATCATCATCTCAACCTCTCTCATCATCCTTATCCACATCACGTGTATCTAACTCACCATGCTATGTCCATATTGTGTCGTTTTTTAAGCCTCTTTTCACCAAATGAGATTGGATTACTATAGTATCCGTCCAAGCACTCTTATTTTCGCAGTCGATACATGGAAATAATATCTCATCTATATTTTGCAACTTCGCATGTTTCTTGGATGCTTCAATAAAATTTGCAACAATATGAATGTACATAGGATCAGGTCTTGGCATGTTGTACATCCACGCTCGATGGTCCATGCTTCAATAATATAATTTTTGTCAGATTTACAAAAATTTGCCACAAATATTCCCTAAAGGTCTTCTATAAAATGAATTTACAGAGACATAACAAGTATGATTAGAGCGACTAATGTAGGTATGTTCATTAGGGTGACTAATCAATCCTAGTCAATGGCTAATCGATGTACAGTCGTCCTCAAGGTTTTTACAGTAATACCAAGTCGATACAGAGTTGTAGAGAGAGGTGGCACTTAGCAGAGCGGCGGTAATGTCAAATAAGACTCTAAGATCGGCAACGAACAGAAAGTGTGGTGGACAAGAGGCGGCGGCGTCGAGCGGAGTCTGGAGGAGACGGGCGACGTCTTGAGGCGGAGGGAGTCGAAGGCGTCGGGAGCAGCAAGCAGGGGTGAAGGATTGAAGTCGTGGGGCAAACAGGCCCAGTAGCATGGGCTAGGTCTAGGTGGGATCCGGTCCGTTATATCTTGACGTCGGATCCCATCCAACGATGGTAGCTAAATGAGTGAGTTATAAAACCATCTCCCTAGAAAGCTAACCCTAACCACTTCTTCGAAATATATGCAAGCAGGAGGTACACACACAAAAGTAACATATTGAAAAGGAAATCACACAAAACTACAATTACAAGTTCGGGTAAACTTCATGCATCTTATATATATTACAATATCATTCATTAATTAAACATCATACTCATGTCACATAATAGGTACAAACTACAATAAGCTTATTACAATATAGTCCATACATCAATATCTAAAAGACCAAACTAGCAGAACACACAAAAAGGACACAATCCATATAGTCCATACATCAATATACCAGAACACAATCCATACAGTCCTTACACTTGCAAAA
Organism: Tuctoria greenei; assembly: GCA_036927565.1. Classification (NCBI taxonomy): domain Eukaryota; kingdom Viridiplantae; phylum Streptophyta; class Magnoliopsida; order Poales; family Poaceae; genus Tuctoria; species Tuctoria greenei. The sequence continues at coordinate 107,550,748 of JAYESD010000008.1, forward strand.
GGACAAAATCCACATACCAGAACACACAAAACTAACAGCTTATTAGCTAATGAAAATATACAAAGAAAAAGTAAGGAAACTACATTTACCTTACAGAGGCGTCAGCACGGTGGGGAGGCATCAGCACAGTGGGCCGACTGGGTGGAGAAGTGGCGGTGCGGGGCTGAACGGCGGCGTGGCAGTGCGGGCTGTGCGGCGGAGCGGCGGCACGGCAGTATGGGCTGGGCGGCGGCGCGGTGCAGGGAAAATTCGGCAGCCCTGCAACGTCGATATAAATTTTCCAGGGTTACATTTTGACTGTGGTGAGGGGTCTTTATATAGGCGTCGGTTTTTCACAGGCAGTTTTTAACTTTTTCTCAGGCGGTTAGAGCTTAACAACCGCCTAAGAAAATGATTATCTCAGGCGGGTTTTACTTACCAACCGCCTGAGATAATGCCCGAGCCTCTTCAGTTTCCTTTTCCCTTGCTTCTTTTTTATTTAGATTCCAATATAAATACTCAAACATGTATAGATTCTGTAATTTGAGTCCAAATTCGATAATTCTTTCTTCTATAATTTTCAAAAATTAACATCTACCACCTGAACCAAATATTTTAAAACTTGTATAGCTGACATTTTAATGTTTTGGTAAATATCAAATTAATTTCTACTCACATATTATTCACATTTGTGTATCTCCTAAAAAAAAGGATCCTTCACTGAATTTTTTTTGTATGAACATATTTGTATTATTTATACATGTATGAATTTTGTTAATTTTTTTAAAGCATTCCAACATGTCATAATACAAATTATGCATCATCCTAACTAAATGCTCATATACATATGAGGCATTCATCAAATTATGAACACACATTGATTCAAAAAAAATTTAAAAAAATCTGAAAAAATTCATAGAGGTCAGTATGATGAATAAAAATGTCCATTGAAAAAATAAATGAAAAAAATCATTATATTCATCAATATAGTAAAATGAAAAATAGCAATTGTTATATGTTTTTTATGTTCTGACCAATTTTGAAAGATTTATGAAGTGAAATTTAATGGTAACCTTTACTAATCAATAATATTACTAGAAAGTGGAATTTTGCCTTTTTATGTGCCCCACATTTAATCAAGAGTAATAATTAAGAAAATGTAAAGATCTTCTCAAGCAGTTGGTACTTAATAACCACGTGAGAATATGTTTATCTCAGGCTGGTTTTACTTACCAACCGCCTGAGATAATGCCCGAGCCCGTTCTTCAGTTTCCTTTTCCCTTGCTTCTTTTTTATTTAGATTACAATATAAATACTCAAACATGTATAGATTTTGCAATTGAGTCCAAATTCGATGATTCTTTCTTCTATAATTTTAAAAAATTAACATCTACCACCTGAGCCAAATATTTTAAAACTTGTATAGCTGACATTGTAATGTTTTGGTAAATATCAAATTAATTTCTACTCACATATTATTCACATTTGTGTATCTCCTAGAAAAAGGATCCTTCACTGAAATTTGTTTATATGAACATATTTGTATTATTTATACATGTATGAATTTTGTTAATTTTTTAAAGCATTCCAACATGTCAAAATACAAATTATCCGTCATCCTAACTAAATGCTCATATACATATGAGGCATTCATCAAATTATGAACACACATTGATTCAAAAAAAATTAAAAAAATATGAAAAAATTCATAGAGGTCGATGTGATGAATAAAAATGTCCATTGATAAAATAAATGAAAAAATAATTATATTCATCAAGATAGAAAAATGAAAAATAGCAATTGCTATATGTTTTTTATGTTCTAACCAATTTCGAAGGATTTATGAAGTGAAATTTAATGGTAACCTTTACTAATCAATAATATTACTAGAAAGTGGAACTTTTCCTTTTTATGGGCCCCACATTTAATCAAGAATAATAATTAAGCAGAAGTAAAGATCTTCTCAGGCGGTTTGTACCTAATAACCGCCTGAGAAGATGTTTATCTTAGGCGGGTTTTACTTACCAACCGCCTGAGATAATGCCCGAGCCTGTTCTTCAGTTTCCTTTTCCCTTGCTTCTTTTTTATTTAGATTCCAATATAAATAATCAAACATGTATAGATCCTGCAAATTGAGTCCAAATTCGATGATTCTTTCTTCTATAATTTTCAAAAATTAACATCTACCACTTGAACTGAATATTTTAAAACTTGTATAGCTGACATTGTAATGTTTTGGTAAATATCAAATTAATTTCTACGCACATGTTATTCACATTTGTGTATCTCCTAAAAAAAGGATTCTTCACTGAAATTTGTTTGTATGAACATATTTGTATTATTTATACATGTATGAATTTTGTTACTTTTTTTAAAGAATTCCAACATGTCAAAATACAAATTATCCATCATCCTAACTAAATGCTCATATATATATGAGGCATTCATCAGATTATGAACACACATTGATTCAAAAAAATTTAAAAAAATATGAAAAAATTCATAGAGGTTGGTATGATGAATAAAAATGTCCATTGAAAAAATAAATGAAAAAATCATTATGTTCATCAAGATAGAAATATGAAAAATAGCAATTGTTATATGTTTTTTATGTTATGACCAATTTCGAAGGATTTATGAAGTGAAATTTAATAGTAACCTTTACTAATCAATAATATTACAAGAAAGGGCATTTTTTGCCTTTTTAAGTGCCCCACATTTAATGAAGAATATTAATTAAGAAGAAGTAAAGATCTTCTCAGGCGGTTGGTACTTAATAACCGCCTGAGAAGATGTTTATCTCAGACGGGTATTACTTAACAACCGCCTGAGATAATGCCCGAGCCTTCTCTTCATTTTCCTTTTCCCCTGCTTCATTTTTATTTAGATTCCAGTATAAGTACTCAACCATGTATAGATTCTGCAAATTGAGTCCAGATTCGATGATTATTTCTTCTATAATTTTCAAAAATTAACATCTACCACCTGAACCAAATATTTTAAAACTTGTATAGCTGACATTGTAATGTTTTGGTAAATATCAAATTAATTTCTACTCACATATTATTCACATTTGTGTATCCCCTAAAAAATAGGATCCTTCACTAAAATTTGTTTGTATGAACATATTTGTATTATTTATACATGTATGAATTTTTTAATGTTTTTAAAGCATTCCAACATGTCAAAATACAAATTATCCATCATCCTAACTAAATGCTCATATACATGTGAGGCATTAATAAAATTATGAACACACATTCACTCAAAAAAATTTTAAAAAAATCTGAAAAAATTCATAGAGGTTGGTATGATGAATAAAATTTCCATTGAAAAAATAAATGAAAAAATCATTATATTGATCAAGATAGAAAATAGCAATTGTTATATGTTTTTTATGTTATGACCAATTGCGAAGGATTTATGAAGTGAAATTTAATGGTAACCTTTACTAATCAATAATATTAAAAGAAAGTTGAATTTTGCCTTTGTAAGGGCCCCACATTTAATAAAGAATATTAATTAAGAAGAAGTAAAGATCTTCTCAGGCGGTTGATACTTAATAGCCGTCTGAGAAGATGTTTATCCCAGGTGGGTATTACTTACCAATCGCCTGAGATAACCATCTTCTCAGGCGGTCTGTACTTAAAATCCGCCTGAGAAAATAGGCGTCTATATATACCCCTCGGGCTGCATTGGAAAAACCTAACCTGGGCGAAACACTTAGACGCCGTCAGGCTGCCAAAATTTCGTTTTGCCGCCAAGGGTTCGCCGCCATCACCGCCGAGCTTCACCGTCGCCGCCGAGCTTCGCTGTCGCCGCCGAGCTTCACCGTCGCCGCCGAGCTTCGCCGTTGTTTGTTTGCTTTGCCCTCGTCACTTCCAGGTACGCCGAACAAAGCCATTGTCGTCGCCGCAGAGCTTCACGGTAAACCCTAAACCCTTCGACAGCTACGGTAACAAACCAAACAACATCTAACATTAGGTAGCTTAGGCGTGCCACAAGTGTGGCAAGTGACTAAAGTTAGGCTTAGGCAACTTAGGCATACAACCAAACAGGCCCTAGGTGCTCAAATTTTCAGCCACAACTTGGCAAGCCTAAGGGAATCTTGCCACACTTTTTTGAGACCTTGACATGTGGAACCCAGTTTGGTGGCATGGAATGTTGCCGCAATTGTAGCTATGAACCAAACACATGACTAAGGTGGTCAAACTTGACTAACTTTAGATGTGGCAAAGTGTGGCAAAGTGTGGCTCCAAACCAAACACTTTTTCTTCATGCAACACTTCATGTAGAGTTAATATGCCATTTATTATATTTTTTGTCTTATTAGTTCTAGCATGGAAAGCCCTAAGAAGACTGGTGCTGATAGTAACAATAAAGAAGACAATATGGAGTTTAAAAACATTACAATGTCAGCTATACAAGTTTTAGAATATTTGGTTCAGGTGGTAGATGTTAATTTTTGAAAATTATAGAAGAAATAATCATCGAATTTGGACTCAATTTGCAGAATCTATACATGGTTGAATACTTATACTGGAATCTAAATAAAAATGAAGCAGGGGAAAAGGAAAATGAAGAGAAGGCTCGGGCATTATCTCAGGCGGTTGGTAAGTAATACCCGTCTGAGATAAACATCTTCTCAGGCGGTTATTAAGTACCAACCGCCTGAGAAGATCTTTACTTCTTCTTAATTAATATTCTTGATTAAATGTGGGGCCCTTAAAAAGAAAAAAAAATGCCCTTTCTTGTAATATTATTGATTAGTAAAGGTTACTATTAAATTTCACTTCATAAATCCTTCGAAATTGGTCATAACATAAAAAACATATAAAAATTGCTATTTTTCATATTTCTATCTTGATGAATATAATGATTTTTTCATTTATTTTTTCAATGGACATTTTTATTCATCATACCAACCTCTATGAATTTTTTCATATTTTTTTAAATTTTTTTGAATCAATGTGTGTTAATAATCTGATGAATGCCTCATATATATATGAGCATTTAGTTAGGATGATGGATAATTTGTATTTTGACATGTTGGAATGCTTTAAAAAAGTAACAAAATTCATACATGTATAAATAATACAAATATGTTCATACAAACAAATTTCAGTGAAGAATCCTTTTTTTAGGAGATACACAAATGTGAATAACATGTGCGTAGAAATTAATTTGATATTTACCAAAACATTACAATGTCAGCTATACAAGTTTTAAAATATTCAGTTCAAGTGGTAGATGTTAATTTTTGAAAATTATAGAAGAAAGAATCATCGAATTTGGACTCAATTTGCAGGATCTATACATGTTTGATTATTTATATTGGAATCTAAATAAAAAAGAAGCAAGGGAAAAGTAAACTGAAGAACAGGCTCGGGCATTATCTTAGGCGGTTGGTAAGTAAAACCCGCCTAAGATAAACATCTTCTCAGACGGTTATTAGGTACGAACCGCCTGAGAAGATCTTTACTTCTGCTTAATTATTATTCTTGATTAAATGTGGGGCCCATAAAAAGGAAAAGTTCCACTTTCTAGTAATATTATTGATTAGTAAAGGTTACCATTAAATTTCACTTCATAAATCCTTCGAAATTGGTTAGAACATAAAAAACATATAGCAATTGCTATTTTTCATTTTTCTATCTTGATGAATATAATTATTTTTTTCATTTATTTTATCAATGGACATTTTTATTCATCACATCGACCTCTATGAATTTTTTCATATTTTTTTAATTTTTTTTGAATCAATGTGTGTTCATAATTTGATGAATGCCTCATCTGTATATGAGCATTTAGTTAGGATGACGGATAATTTGTATTTTGACATGTTGGAATGCTTTAAAAAATTAACAAAATTCATACATGTATAAATAATACAAATATGTTCATATAAACAAATTTCAATGAAGGATCCTTTTTTTAGGAGATACACAAATGTGAATAATATGTGAGTAGAAATTAATTTGATATTTACCAAAACATTACAATGTCAGCTATACAAGTTTTAAAATATTTGGCTCAGGTGGTAGATGTTAATTTTTTAAAATTATAGAAGAAAGAATCATCGAATTTGGACTCAATTTGCAAAATCTATACATGTTTGAGTATTTATATTGGAATCTAAATAAAAAAGAAGCAAGGGAAAAGGAAACTGAAGAACGGGCTCGGGCATTATCTCAGGCGGTTGGTAAGTAAAACCAGCCTGAGATAAACATATTCTCACGTTGTTATTAAGTACCAACTGCTTGAGAAGATCTTTACTTTTTCTTAATTATTATTCTTGATTAAATGTGGGGCACATAAAAAGGCAAAATTCCACTTTCTAGTAATATTATTGATTAGTAAAGGTTACCATTAAATTTCACTTCATAAATCTTTCAAAATTGGTCAGAACATAAAAAACATATAACAATTGCTATTTTTAATTTTACTATCTTGATGAATATAATGATTTTTTTCATTTATTTTTTCAATGGACATTTTTATTCATCATACTGACCTCTATGAATTTTTTCAGATTTTTTAAATTTTTTTGAATCAATGTGTGTTCATAATTTTATGAATGCCTCATATGTATATGAGCATTTAGTTAGGATGATGCATAATTTGTATTATGACATGTTGGAATGCTTTAAAAAAATTAACAGAATTCATACATGTATAAATAATACAAATATGTTCATACAAAAAAATTTCAGTGAAGGATCCTTTTTTTTAGGAGATACACAAATGTGAATAATATGTGAGTAGAAATTAATTTGATATTTACCAAAACATTACAATGTCAGCTATACAATTTTTAAATATTTGGTTCAGGTGGTAGATGTTAATTTTTGAAAATTATAGAAGAAATAATTATCGAATTCGGACTCAAATTACAGAATCTATACATGTTTGAGTATTTATATTGGAATCTAAATAAAAAAGAAGCAAGGGAAAAGGAAACTGAAGAGGCTCGGGCATTATCTCAGGCGGTTGGTAAGTAAAACCCGCCTGAGATAATCATTTTCTCAGGCGGTTATTAAGCTCTAACCGCCTGAGAAAAAGTTAAAAACTGCCTGTGAAAAACCGACGCCTATATAAAGACCCCTCACCACAGTCAAAATGTAACCCTGGAAAATTTATATCGACGTTGCAGGGCTGCCGAATTTTCCCTGCACCGCGTCGCCGCCCAGCCCATACTGCCGTGCCGCCGCTCCGCCGCACAGCCCGCACTGCCACACCGCCGTTCAGCCCCGCACCGCCACTTCTCCACCCAGTCGGCCCACTGTGCTGACGCCTCCCCACCGTGCTGACGCCTCTGCAAGGTAAATGTAGTTTCCTTACTTTTTCTTTGTATATTTTCATTAGCTAATAAGCTGTTAGTTTTGTGTGTTCTGGTATGTGGATTTTGTCCTTTTGCAAGTGTAAGGACTGTATGGATTGTGTTCTGGTATATTGATGTATGGACTATATGGATTGTGTCCTTTTTGTGTGTTCTGCTAGTTTGGTCTTTTAGATATTGATGTATGGACCATATTGTAATAAGCTTATTGTAGTTTGTACCTATTATGTGACATGAATATGATGTTTAATTAATGAATGATATTGTAATATATATAAGATGCATGAAGTTTACCCGAACTTGTAATTGTAGTTTTGTGTGATTTCCTTTTCAATATGTTACTTTTGTGTGCGTACCTCCTGCTTGCATATATTTCGAAGAAGTGGTTAGGGTTAGCTTTCTAGGGAGATGGTTTTATAACTCACTCATTTAGCTACCATCGTTGGATGGGATCCGACGTCGGACCGGATCCCACCTAGACCTAGCCCATGCTACTAGGCCTGTTTGCCCAATGACTTCAATCCTTCACCCCTGCTTGCTGCTCCCGATGCCTTCGACTCCCTCCGCCTCAAGACGTCGCCCGTCTCCTCCAGACTCCGCTCGACGCCACCGCCTCTTGTCCACCACACTTTCTGTTCGCCGATCTTGGAGTCTTATTTGACATTACCGCCGCTCTCCTAAGTGCCACCTCTCTCTACAACTCTGTATCGACTTGGTATTACTGTAAAAACCTTGAGGACGACTGTACATCGATTAGCCATTGACTAGGATTGATTAGTCACCCTAATGAACGTACCTACATTAGTCGCTCTAATCATACTTGTTATGTCTCTGTAAATTCATTTTATAGAAGACCTTTAGGGAATATTTGTGGCAAATTTTTGTAAATCTGACAAAAATTATATTATTGAAGCATGGACCCTCGAGCGTGGATGTACAACATGCCAAGACCTGATCCTATGTACATTCATATTGTTGCAAATTTTATTGAAGCATCCAAGAAACATGCGAAGTTGCAAAAGATAGATGAGATATTATGTCCATGTATCGACTGCGAAAATACGAGTGATTGGACGGATACTATAGTAATCCAATCTCATTTGGTGAAAAGAGGCTTAAAAAAACAACACAATATGGACAGAGCATGGTGAGTTAGATACACGTGATGTGGATAAGGATGATGAGAGAGGTTGAGATGATGATAATGTTCATATCGATAATCGTTGTGACAATCAAGATGGTGATGATGATGATGAGTTCGATTGTGTGGAGATGTTGCGTCACATTGAACCATATGTATTGACTTCTATGGGAGCAAGCAAAGGTTTAAGTAAAATGGAGACATTGCAGAATGCGGCGACGGAGCTTTCATATGATGAATCAAACGGTTGTGATAAAGAGTTTACTACATTGCGTGCAGTCTTAGAAGTACTGAAGTTGAAAGCTACGCACGGATGGTCCGATTGTAGTTTCTCTGATCTTTTGAATCTTATGGCAGAAATTCTTCCAATTCCAAATAAACTGCCCAGAAGCACTTATAAAGCGAAGAAACTTCTTTGCCCGATGGCACTAGGCGTGACAAAAATACACGCTTGTGTGAACCATTGTATTCTGTATTGTAAAGAGCATGAGCTCGCAACTAGATGCCCCATTTGTGGTGTCAGTAGATACAAGAAGGACTACAATCACCAGTATGTTACCAACATGAAAAAGTCTCAGAAGAATAAGAAGTTTATTATTGGTCCTGAAGGTGATGATGACGATACTTCTGGCGATGCAGACGTGAAGAATAAGAGAAAAATTCCAGCCTTGGTGATGTGGTACCTTCCAATAATTGAACGCTTGAAGCGTTTGTTCTCAAACCCTAAGGAGGCTGAACTTATGCGTTGGCATTCCGAGCAACACAAGAAGAATGAAAAACATATTCGACACCCTGGTGATGCAACGTAGTGGAAAAATTTTGATATTCAGTATCCAGAATTTGCAAAGGATATCTGAAATGTGAGGTTTGCCTTGGGTACATACGGAATGAATCCGTTTGGTGAAAAAGGAGCATACACGACACATGGCCCGTGGTCTTAACGATGTACAACCTACCGATGTGGTTGTGTCACAAAAGGAAATATATCTTGTTATCTATTCTTATCCAAGGTCCAAAACAACCCGGCATCGAAATTGATGTGTTCTTGGATCCTTTAATGGAAGATATGGCGAATTTGTGGAATGAAGGGGTACGTACATGGGATGAGTACAAGCGGGAGTATTTCACGCTAAGAGCAATGATATTCGTTACCGTGCATGATTATCCCGGACTGTTTACATTATCGGGACAAATGAAAGGGAAGAAAGGTTGTGTAAGGTGCGTGGATAGAACTGGATTTCTATACCTCACTTCATCCAAAAAGACGGTGTACATGAGACACCAACGGTTCTTGACAGATACATACAAGTATAGGAAGATGAAAGAACAATTTGATAACAAAATCAAAAAAGATACTGCACCAAAACCTTACAGTGGAAAACTTATGTTCGAAATGGTCAAGAACATTCATATTGCTTTTGGTAAGGGCAAACAATGTAAAAGAATTAAGAGAAAGAAAAGTACATCTCTGGATGATACATCTAACATGACTTTCAAAAAACAATCAATTTTTTTCAAGTATCTTCCGTATTGGAAGAATCTGAAATTTTGTCATAGTATTGATTTGATGCACGTTACAAAGAATGTATTTGATAGCATCATTGGGACCTTGCTGGACATGCCGAGGAAAACAAAGGACGGATTAAATTCACATATGGACCTAGTAAACCTTGATTTGAGACCAGAGCTTCATCCAGTAGAAAAGGCGAACAGGAAGCATTACCTTCTCCCAGCCAGCTATAACTTGACGCTGGAAGAGAAAAAAGCAATTTTCGAATGCTTGTGTGGGATCAAAGTGCCCACGAGTTTCTCATCCAATATCCGCAAACTAGCCTCGATGTAGGACTTGTCTTTATTCGGTTATAATTCTCACGACCGTCACATGATGATGACAGTTTTCCTTGCCATTGCAATAAGACTCATCAAACCTGAGCATATAAAAGTTGTCATCACACGTTTGTGTTACTTCTTCAATGCAGTATCGCAAAAGGTGATAGCACGTGAAGATTTAGACTATCTGAAAACATACATCGTCGAGACTATGTGCAAGCTTAAGATGTGTTTCCCACTATCCTTTTTCGATATGCAAGTACACCTAATCATACATCTTGTTGATCAGATAAACGCATTGGGGCCACTATATTTACATCATATGTTTTCGTTGGAGAGATATTTAGGAGTATTAAAAGTTATGTGCGGAACCGTGCTCACCCAGAGGGTTCAATTATGGAACGATACACCACTGAAATAAGTGATTGAGGATTGCGCTGATTACATTAGTTCATAAACAACACCACCTTACATGAGCACCTCACATAAGCATGTTGCAAACATGGAAAGATAAAATTCACCCATATCAGCCAAAACACATCAAAAACTGAGCAAATAGATACTAAGCAAACTTTCACATAAGTGTCAAGCAAGTTTGTAATATTGCAACATAAAAACATAATAGCCATATGAATATTTTAGCACATGGAAAGTTCGGATGTCCTAAACAGCAACTATGCATTATACAAGAAAAGTTCGGACACTCTGAATCAAGTTCCCAAAAGTTCGGACAATCCAAAGTGAGTGACTCAGTGTACTCAGAACTTTGCATGTAAACACATACTTTTAGCATAATTTCCAATGTATTCAGCACCTAGGTCTCACAATCTCCCCCTTAATAAATTCATTGGAAACACCACTACGAAACCGAACATTGGCTCATTCACGTTACATGAAAAGTTGTGACAAAAGGAAAATTTATTCCCCTTTTTCTGAAAATCAAAAAGTTCACTTCCCCTTGGAAGAATGTGTAAATCAAAACACTTGTGAATGTGCAATGTGTTTCATATTTCTCCCGCCTTGGCAATGTATTCGGTAAGGTTCAAAAGAGAAATTTTAATTTGTTATGAGCATAATATGATATATATATATATATATATATATATATATATATATATATAACAATGGTCATCCAAGCCATAACATCAAGTAACTTACACTATCACATCAATGAGATAAATAAAGTAGTGTAAGCCATGCTAGAGATCAAGTGTAATTTTTAAATTTAAGCAAGTCATGGCTCAATGTCTTAACTATTTCAAAACTTGAAAGCATGACACATGTTGTTGCATTTTTAATTTTTTGTTATCATTTAAAGCACAAATTTTGATCATATTACATTTGCAAGAGATTATATGCATCATCCACCTTATTCTAACCAACCAAGCCAAGCATATGTCATTTGACAATCAGAAGCTTGAGGTCATGATTTTAGTCATACACAACTCCTTTCAAGTTCATATCAAAGTTAAATGATAAGCAATCTCAAAAGAAGAAGTGCGATGCATGCATATTCTCTTGATCTTTTCAGATTTTTCATTTGATCGTAAAAGCTCAACATGTGGGCTATTGATTGATTAATTTTTCATGATTAAAAGCACTTGTGAGCATGCAACAAGTGCAAAACAGAAAGAAAATTCAATCATGACCAGATTTAGTGTAAGTAATTATTTATGTAGGATCGAAGAGCACATGAAAAGCTACCAGAGGCGGTGGGGTGAATAGTAGATTTAAAACTTTTTCAGCTGAAGCAATGAAAACCCCTCGACAAAAAAACGATATGTTAAAAAAATTGTGTTGAGACTAATCTAAACGTGTTTCACCGTGACAAAAGTGATTGATATCAGAGAGAATCAAGTCAAGAATACGACACAACAATAATCACTCAAGTCCGTTGAGACAAACTCAAGATACGATCGACAGATCGAACAAAGGTCAATCTGTTCTATCGAGTAAAAAACAGATCTCTAATACTACAAAGAATCTCATGTAGATCAAAAACCACAAATCCAACGACCATGAAATTTTGATAGATGATATATAATCAAGTTGTGAAGACAACCCAACAACTCCAACGACCACGAAGCAAGGTAGTGCTGTGCAGAAACTCGATGAGAAAGACTTGAAGAAAACAAGTCAGACAGACAAGGCACAAAAGTTCCTTTCAACTACGAATTTTATTTAGTAGAACACAAGAGGAACAGTCCCAGACTCGTGCACCATGAGTTCTGCCCTCCCTTGCTTATATAACCAGCCCTTAGGACAACCCAAACCTAACTAGGACTCTAATCCTAGTCAGTTCACAAATCGAAACTTTTCGTAAATGCTCAATACTCTTCTATACGCAGATAGAAGCAATCTTAATACTTACAAACACCATAGGAACGTATCTCAAATTCCTAAAACAACTCAAATTCGTGACCCACATGAAACCCTAACATAACCAGATCAAATCTTTCCATATTTGAGTCAAACCCGACTCAGCCGCAGCCTGAGTTCATAACCTAGTCGGTTGGACCTTTCCGACCAATTAATTACGTCCACATCTCTTCATCACGCCTTAGTACCATGTAGCCACGTCCATGCACTCCTTGCGCACGTGCAAACATCTTCCAATGAAATCCATGATAGCTTCATATGCATTGGTCTTGATTCGTACATGTTGTGCGACCTCCCGATCAACTCAACCACAATTCCTCCCGAACATGGTTGTTGAACCTCATCTTTTCCCTAGGACTAGTTCATTGGATGCTGTCACCATTCATGTCTTGAACTCAAGAAACACCTTCAGATGAACAAAAAACCAATTCTTACGAGACCAAGTCCACGACTTGACTCAAGTTAGTTCCGAACACAACACCTTACGTGAGCACCTCACATAAGCATGTTGCAAAGCATGGCAAAACGATATCAGCCATATCAACCAAAACGCAACAAAAACATTAAAAAAGAATACTAAGAAATCCTTCCAAGAATATAAAGTATGTTTGAAACATTTCATAGTAAAATCAAGAACATTGCGATCAAGCTCCGAATCTTGCCAAAGCTAACTGGAGCTTGAGCCAGAGCTTACCAAAGCTAGTACCACCTAGTGCCGGAGCATACCAAAGCTAGTAAAACCTACCGCTGGAGCTTACCAAAGCTAGTACAACCTAGTGTCGGAGCTTACCAAAGCTAGTACAACCTAGAAAAACATATCGGAGCTTAACAAAGACATGCCTGAGCTAAAGACAAAGCTCACCGGAACTACCCAAAAACATGTTGGACCTTGACAAAGCAAGTCGGACCTATTGTCGGACCTGGCAGAAGCTCAGAGCTAGAGTCGGACCATGCTAAAAGCGGATTTTGGAAGAATTTTATAACTTATATCATCAAAACCAATGTATTCAGTACAAGCCAATGTATTCAACACACATAGGTCTCACAATTTAAATTACTAGTCATGGAAAAAACTATAGAATGTAAAACACGAGTAATGTCGTAAGAACTTTCGGCATGTAAAAGGACACAAAGTCATATATGTATGAACCACTTATGCTCATATATTATTTTTAAATTTCAGATTCACACATACACTTCCCAAGTTGCAAAACTCTCCCTCAATTTAAGCCATGAGGAGGCATAACGCCTATGTCACTATGAATGAATGAAAAACGAGTGAAATCCAAATGTTTTGTGAAAATATCAGCCAATTGTTGTTCAGTGTCTACATAATGAAGCACAATATTTCCCTTTTTAACATTATAATAGAGAAAGTGATACCTAATGTCAATGTGCTTTGTTCTAGAGTGTTGCATGGGGTTTTTAGCAATGCAAATGGTACTAGTGTTGTCACAAAACAGTGGAACACTATATAAATCAACTACATAGTCCTTAAGTGTTTGAAAACCTATAAAATTTATGAGCAGGCACTAGCAGCAGCTACATGTTCAGATTTGGTTGTGGATTGTGCAACTGAATTTTGTATTTTACAGGACCAATCAACAAGTGAATTACCAAGAAAATGACAAGCACGCAAATAACTTTTCATATCAATCCTACAACCCCCGAAATTAGCTTCGAAAAATCTTTCAAACAAACGATTGAGGAAGAAGGAATAAAAATACCAAATTCTTGAGTTCCATGTAAATACCTGAGAATCCTTTTGTTGGCATAATGATGTGAAGCGTGTGGGGAAGCCTGAAATTTTGCACAAAAATATACGCTGAATTGTATATCCAGTCTTGATGTCGTGAGGTACAAAAGTGATCCAATCTAGCTTTGATATTCTTTTTTATCAATGGATTGACCCTATTCATCAAGTTCAATTTTTGCTAGTGTTTGCATTAGTGTCCGAAGCAGCTTGCTGTTTTCCATGTTGGCCTAAGGAGATGTTTCGTGTACTTTGTTTGATGTACAAAGGTTCCCTCCTTAGTTTGCTCAATTTGTAGTCCTAAAAAAGTATGTGAATTCTCACATCATACACGTCTCAAATTATGGACTCATCATAGCTGAAAACTTGGACACAAGATTATGAGAAGCACAACCAAATATAATATCATCCCCATACACTTGAACAAATAATGAGTCATTGCCATGCTTAAGCACAAATGGAGTTTATTTACTTTGTCCATGGTAAACCACTTTTCAAGTAAAAATGTTTTTAACCTATCATACCATGCTCTAGGGGCTTATTTAAGACCATACAAAGCTTTGGACAGTTTGAAAACATGAGTAGGAAAATTGGGATTTTCATAATCAGGTGGTTGCTTAAAATAAACCACCTCATCTTTGCAGCAATTAAGAAAAGCACTTTTGACATCCATTTGTTATAATTTGAAACCTTTAGATGCAAAATAAGCTAATAAAATTTTTATGGCTTCTAATCTAGCAACAAGAGCAAAAGTTTTATCGAAATCTAGACCTCTAACTTGTGTGAAACCTTAAGCAACCAACCTAGCCTTATTCCTAACCACGACCCGATATTCATTTTTTTTATTTTTAAACACCCATTTGGTTCCAATTAATGTGTGATCATGAGGTGGAGGTACAAATTTCCAAACA
Organism: Tuctoria greenei; assembly: GCA_036927565.1. Lineage (NCBI taxonomy): Eukaryota > Viridiplantae > Streptophyta > Magnoliopsida > Poales > Poaceae > Tuctoria > Tuctoria greenei. The sequence continues at coordinate 107,566,080 of JAYESD010000008.1, forward strand.
TTATTTCTTTCCAAATTTTCTAACTCTTCTTGCATGGAAATAATCATAGATTCATTAGTGAGTGCGTGTGATATATCTTTGAGTTCGGAAGAAGCAACAAAAGAATAATGAGCATAAGAGTTTGGATAGAAAAACTTGGACTGTGTGACTCATTTGTGCAAGCTTCCAATAATTTGTTGTGGAGGATGAATTTTGAGGATCCGAAGGGGAGTAGACACTTCATAAGATTCTTCGTCATGTTCAACACAAATCGATGAGCTTGTGACCTGAGGACCATTTTGACAAGCAATGGTGGTTGTCGGTGTTGGTTGTGAATCAAAATCAAGAGCTGCAATAATGTCATTTGCTGCTGAATTCTCAAGCACCAGCACCACATCTTCCTCATCTTCAATGAAAATAATCTCCCCTTGTGGATATGTGATGAGGACATCAAAACAGCAGAGACGCGGATTGAACTGCAAGGATCAATCACAAGAGCACGGGCACGATTATTAAATCAGCAGGTGAATTCGTTCTTAACTTCTTTTGCATGTGAGTTTGAGAATAGATTGCTATGTGATGATTTAATTGTTATTAGGAATAATGGAAAAGATCAACAAGTGAAGGAAGGAGGCCTTGGGAGCGTGGAGAACCACCTGGGACGTCCACAAGTAGATGGAAACAGTATACAACTCGGACTCGAGTTCAACTCGGAGTCCAGGAGCAGTCCACCTTAAAACAGACACCCAGGAGGCATACGGACTCCGTTTTCGACGTTCTACATATGCACGGAAAGAGGAGAAGATAAACTTTCCAATGGTTCTAGACCCACCTCAAAATTCCTCCGGAGTCATTGGGAATCGTCGAAACAAGTCGAGTCCAGATTTCTGTCCGGTGCTGCGCCACCGAATCGGGCCTTTGGGCCTTGTATCCCGTAAGAGTCCATTAGGGATGCGTCTAATCGTGTTTTGGTCGAACCCTAGCCTATAAATACTGCAGCCACCGGTCATATTCGGTGGGTTTTGCTTAGATCAATAATATCGCCGTTCTACGGTTTGTGAGACCCCAATTTCGCGATTTCCGATTGTGTCTTCTACGTTCTTGCTCGTGTTCTCGATTGCACTTGCAGGGATTAGCCTTCTTGGCGAGGTCAAGAGTGTGCAGCACGGTTGATAACCAACGGAGCCGTGGTGTAGTGATTGCAGGGGTACTCGAACCACTCGAGTGCCGCGGATCATCAACGTCGAGTTCTCCACCCCAATCGACATACCTTTCGGAAGATCGGGCCTAAACCTACTCATCAATTGGTATCAGATTTCCAGGTTGCCCATGAGGTATCTTTGTTTTCCTCCCTTCCATTAGATCGATTTTGTATCGTACCTAGAGTCCACAAAAAAGCCACAAAAAAAATTAGATCGTTTTACCGCTTCCCAGACTATAGTGCCTGCAATTTCATTTTTCAGTTTGCATTGTTGAGTTTGCATTCGTGTGGTTGAGTCTTGTTGCTGGTTTAGCTTTGTCTTTTTTGGTCCTAGTTATCGTGTTTCGTCCTTGTTTTCTTGCTATTCGACACATATTCCACAATCCCTAAATAACAAACCGATCCGCCACGTTCATCGGTTTGCCCTAGCTAGCCGCCTTGCGTGAACTCCCGCATCGCCAGCCCTAGATTAGGTGACAAATCTTTGTGCCATTCATCCTTGAATCATCACACACCACCTCATTAGTTGCTGTGCAAATTCCCGATCGTTTTCTTATCCGTTTGCGAGTTCTGTTCTCAAACCGAGTTGGAATCAACATCCAAAAAAACGTAACTCGGACAGCCTACCTTAAAACGGCCATAACTTTCGCATACGAACTCGAAATCGGGCGAATTTTTTTTTCAAATTCATCTACGCGAAATTTCGCATCTGATTTTCCGCCGCGTAGCCGCGTTCGGCGAAATTAGATTGCCCAAATTCCCCTCGGAAGATAGGCTATCCGGCCTCCGAAGTTTCAGCACGAATTTTAAAGAACCTTCTTGATTTTCTATAGGCCGCATATTACATCCAATTGAGCTGCAAATTTGTGTGCTTCCTATATTTGTGCTACTGAGTAAAGAAAAAAGATCAAAAAAATATTACAAAAAAGAAAAAAAAAATAGTGAAGGGCACGCATATTAAAGCAATTGGCCTATACCACTTTGTGCTATTTGTTTGGTTATATCATTCTGTCTTTCTTTTGCCTTGATACTTCCTTGTGTTGTGCTAGGCTCTAGGGCACTCAGTTGACCAGCAACAGTTTCCTACATTGAATACTTATTCAATTTTGTTTAGCTGTTAACGATTTTCTGCTTATTAGCCACCATATTGTGCCATCCAAGCTCCACCTTTCTCTTGAGTATAACAGGTACCTTTGCAATCACCCCACGCTTCATTGGTTCATCTCACCGTCCACACCACCTGCTGTGTCGGTAAGAACACTTGTAAGAGCGTGGTAAGACGCTTGAGCGAGAGAGATTGTTTTCTTCCACCTTCCACATTGTCACTGTAGTTGATAGGGATAACATTTTTTTTGTTGTCTTTTGTTTCCTACTAACATTGGCAGGAAAAGAAAATAATGACGAATGTGTTCAACATGTTGAGTTACGTGATATGTTCGCCAAATACAACGCATCAACGGAGGAGTCATTGGCGAACTTGACTCGCAAACTGGATGACCTTGCTCTTCGGATGAATACTTTTGAGGCTCGGTTGCCTCTCACTGGAAGACAAGAAGACAATGCTTATGATGAACTGGAAGATCACAGTAATCAGACAAGATTGCCACTTTATCGTCGAGGTATGGGAGGTAATAATCATAACAATTATAACCGCCCTCCTGATGATCCTTTTGCTAAAGTGAAATTTACTATACCCTCTTTTTCTGGTGCTTATGATGCTGAGGCTTATCTTGATTGGGAGATGACAGTAGAGCAAAAATTTAATTCCCATCTTGTTCCTGAACAACATAGAGTTCGTCAAGCCACTAGTGAGTTTAAGGACTTTGCTATCATATGGTGGAATGAACTTGTTAAAACTAGAACCGATCCTCCAACATGGGATAGATTAAAGGAAGCTATGCGTGTTCGATTTGTTCCTCCATCTTTTCAGCGGGACCTTCGCAAAAAATTGCAGCGTTTAGATCAAGGTAACATGTCCGTAGAGGAGTATTATCAAGAGTTACAAAAGGGTATGCTGCGTTGTGGGGTAGTAGAAGACATGGATGATAAAATAGCTCGTTTTTATGGGGGGGTTGAGGCGTGAAATTCAGGACATTGTTGATTGCAAAGAATATGATACTGTTAACAGATTGTTTCAGCTTGCTATGTTGGCAGAAAAAGAATTGCAGGGCCGACAACAACAGCAACAACGCACGAGGAGCAACTTCACGCCGCGTGCAGCAACTACACCATCAAAAACAGCACCATCTTCGGCCCCCCGTGCAGCGACTACACCACCCAATGGCGGCCAACGAACTATACCTGCTGCTCCACCTTCTCGCGTGCCGGAAGGTAGCAAGGCGACATCATTCAAGCCTTCGTCGTCCACTCCTTCTACGGGTCATACTTCCGACATTAAATGTCACCGCTGCCAGGGAATTGGTCATATGATGAGAGATTGCCCGAGCAAACGAGCATACATAGCACGCGACGATGGCGGGTATGATAGTACTTCGGATGTTGAACATGAATATTCTCTTGCTACTGGCTTTACAGATCCAAATGACGAACACACCGAAGAAGAGGTACTTGGTACAGCGGCGACGGAGAACTATATGAGCATCATTGTGCAGCGTGCCTTGAGCTCCAAAGTGGAGACCGACGACAAGCTACAACGACACAACCTCTTCCACATGTTTCTCGTTGTCAAGGACTGCCGTGTACACACTATAATTGATGGAGGTAGCTGCAATAACTTGGTAAACATGGACGTCGTCAAGAAACTCGGTTTGACAACAAGAGCACACCCTCATCCGTACCACATTCAATGGTTCAACAACAGCGGTAAGGTGCGGGTAACACAAACAGCGAGAATCCATTTTTCAATTGGTTCATACCATGATTTTGCTGATTTTGATGTTGTTCCTATGGATGCTTGTTCTCTTTTATTGGGTCGTCCTTGGGAATTTGATACAGATGCTATTCATCATGGTAGAACCAATAAATATACTCTCATGCATAAGGGAAAGAAAATCACTTTGCTCCCCATGACTCCTGCTGAAATTGTGCATTTTGAGAAGAGTAAAATTCGTGGGGGCAAAGCATCTAAATTAGAATCTGAAAAACAGCAAGTTATTAAGTTAAAATCACCATCATTGCTCGCAACTAAATCTGAACTTGCTGATTTATTCGATGCTAAGGGGATGTGCTATGCTTTAGTTTGCTAAGAAGCCATGTTTTCACTTCATGAATTGTCTATTGCATTGCCCCCTGCTGTTGCTAACCTTTTGCAGGAGTTTGAGGCTGTGTTTCCCTCCGAGATACCCCCTGGTTTACCACCGATGAGAGGCATTGAACACAAGATCGATTTGATTCCAGGAGCAAGTTTGCCAAATCGTGCAGCATACAGGGCGAATCCACAAGAAACTAAGGAAATTCAGCGACAAGTCCAAGATCTTTTGGACCGCGGGTACATTCGTGAAAGCCTTAGCCCTTGTCCCGTTCCTGTTCTTTTGGTTCCTAAGAAAGATGGTAGTTGGCGCATGTGTGTTGATTGTTGAGCGATTAATAACATCACCATTCGATATCGTTATCCTATTCCTCGATTAGATGACATGCTTGATGAATTGAGTGGTGCTATCATCTTCACAAAAATTGACTTGCGTAGTGGTTACCACCAAATTAGAATGGCACTAGGAGATGAATGGAAAACTGCATTTAAAAACAAGTTTGGACTTTATGAGTGGTTAGTCATGCCTTTTGGTTTAACTAATGCACCCATCACCTTTATGCGATTAATGAACGAGGTTTTACGTGTTTTCATTGGACAATTTGTGGTGGTTTACTTCGATGATATCCTCATTTACAGCAAGTCATATGATGAACATCTTGATCATTTACGTGCTGTTTTTACTGTTTTGAGAGATGCACGTTTGTTTGGTAACCTCGAAAAGTGCATTTTTTGCACCAATCGAGTCTCGTTTCTTTGCTATGTCGTTTCCTCGCAGGGAATTGAGATGGATGAGGCAAAAATTGAAGCAATCACCAGCTGGCCAGCCCCAACTACCGTCACACAGGTTCGTAGTTTTCTTGGTCTTGCAGGATTTTATCGGCGCTTTGTGCGGGATTTCAGCACCATTGCAGCACCTCTACATGAGCTAGCGAAGAAGGGAGTTCTATTTTGATGGGGCAAACAGCAGCAACAAGCTTTTGATGCTCTCAAATCGAAGCTTACACAAGCACCATTACTACAACTTCCTGATTTTGACAAGACCTTTGAGCTAGAATGCGATGCAAGCGGCATTGGTATTGGAGGCGTTCTCATACAAGGTGGTAAACCCGTTGCTTTCATTAGTGAAAAACTTCATGGTCCTTCTCTGAATTACTCCACTTATGATAAGGAATTGTATGCCTTAGTCCGTGTATTACAAACATGGCAACATTATCTTTGGTCTAAGGAGTTTATCATACATTCCGATCATGAATCATTGAAGTATCTTAAGTGTCAAACCAATCTGAATAAACGACATGCTAAATGGATTGAGTTCATAGAGTCGTTTCCATACATCATTAAGCATAAGAAAGGGAAGGAAAATATCATTGCCGATGCATTATCTAGGCGTTATACCATGCTGTCCCAACTTGATCATAAAATCTTTGGTTTGGAAATAATTAAAGCATTATATCCTACTGATTTGGACGTCAAAGTTGCTTTTGAAAATTGTAGAGAAGGAAGAACTTGGAATAAATATGTGCTGCGAGAGGGTCTCCTCTATCGTGCTAACAAGCTATGCGTTCCAGCTAGCTCCGTTCGTCTATTGCTTTTGCAGGAAGCACATGGAGGAGGTTTGATGGGACATTTTGGAGTGAAGAAAACTGAAGACGTGCTGTCCACACACTTCTTTTGGCCAAAGATGAGGCGTGACGTCGAGCGCTACGTGTCACGATGCACTACTTGCAACAAAGCTAAGTCTCGTCTTAACCCACATGGTCTTTATATGCCTCTTCCTGTTCCTAGTGTACCTTGGGAGGATATTTCTATGGACTTTGTTTTGGGATTGCCTAGGACTAAGAGGGGGAGGGATAGTATTTTTGTAGTTGTTGATCATTTTTCCAAAATGGCACACTTTATACCTTGTCATAAGAATGATAATGCCTCACACATTGCTGATTTATTTATGACGGAAATTGTTCATTTACATGGTGTGCCAAATACCATTGTTTCTGATCGTGATGCAAAATTTTTAAGTCATTTTTGGAGAACTTTGTGGTATAAATTGGGAACCAAGTTGCCGTTTTCAACTACATGTCACCCACAAACGGATGGACAGACCAAGGTAGTTAATCGTACTTTATCCACTATGTTACGGGCTATCTTGAAATCAAATTTGAAGTTGTGGGAGGAGTGTTTACCACATATAGAATTTGCTTACAACAGATCCGTTTACTCCACGACAAAGGTATGTCCATTCCAGGTAGTGTATGGTTTCAATCCCCGTGCTCCTATTGATTTACTACCTTTGCCTCCTTATGAAACTATAAATTTGGATGCTACACAACGATCTGAATTCATTCTTAAGATGCATGAAACTACAAAGAAAAATATTGAAATGATGAATGAGAAGTATAAGATTGCAGGTAGTAAAGGTAGAAAAGAAGTAAAACTTGAACCGGGCGATTTGGTGTGGTTACATTTGAGAAAAGAGCGATTTCCCGACTTGAGAAAATCTAAACTTATGCCACGAGCTGCTGGTCCTTTTAAGATCGTTGAAAAGATTAATGATAATGCATATAAGCTTGAATTGCCTCCCGATTTTGGGGTTAGTCCTACATTTAACATTTCAGATTTGCGACCGTACTTGGGAGAAGAAGATAACTTGAGTCGAGGACGACTCCAATTCAAGAGGGGGAGGATGATGAGGACATCACAACAGCAGAGACGCGCATTGAACTGCAAGGACCAATCACAAGAGCACGGGCACGGTTATTAAATCAGCAGGTGAATTCGTTCTTAACTTCTTTTGCATGTGAGTTTGAGAATAGATTGCTATGTGATGATTTAATTGTTATTAGGAATAATGGAAAAGATCAACAAGTGAAGGAAGGAGGCCTTGGGAGCATGGAGAACCACCTGGGACGTCCACAAGTAGATGGAAACAGTTTACAACTCGGACTCGAGTTCAACTCGGAGTCCAGGAGCAGTCCACCTTAAAACAGACGCCCAGGAGGCATACGGACTCCGTTTTCGACGTTCTACATATGCACGGAAAGAGGAGAAGATAAACTTTCCAATGGTTCTGGTCCCACCTCAAAATTCCTCCTGAGTCATTGGGAATCGTCGAAACAATTCGAGTCCAGATTTCTGTCCGGTGCTGCTCCACCGAATCGGGCCTTTGGGCCTTGTATCCCGTAAGAGTCCATTAGGGACGCATCTAATCGTGTTTTGGTCGAACCCTAGCCTATAAATACTGCAGACTCCAGTCATATTCGGTGGGTTTTGCTTAGATCAATAATATCGCCGTTCTATGGTTTGTGAGACCCCAATTTCGCGATTTCCGATTGTGTCTTCTACGTTCTTGCTCGTGTTCTCGATTGCACTTGCAGGGATTAGCCTTCTTGGCGAGGTCAAGCGTGTGCAGCACGGTTGATAACCAACGGAGCCGTGGTGTAGTGATTGCAGGGGTACTCGAACCGCTCGAGTGCCGCGGATCATCAACGTCGAGTTCTCCACCCCAATCGACATACCTTTCGGAAGATCGGGCCTAAACCTACTCATCAATATGCATCTTGACCTGCAATATTAGAGCTAGTACTCGTGTTAGCTTTATCAAAAGAAACCTCACAAGTCACCACAATTTTTATGTATCAATTAAAAGCACACTATAGCCTCGAGTATGAGATGCATAACCAAGAAACATGCTATCAATAGATATAGGTTCAAATTTATCAAGATTACCATATTTCTTAACAAAGCATTTGCAACCAAAGACCCTAAAGTGTGTGACACTAGGCCTATGTCCAAACCGCAGCTCATATGGGTTTTTCCTAGCTTGGCACGCAAGAAAACTCGATTTGAGACGTAACAAAGCAGTTACAATTGCATTAGCCCGAAATTTCCTAGGAGTTTTATATTCATCAAGCATAGTCCTAGCCATCTGAACTAAGGTTCTGTTCTTTCTCTCTACAACACCATTTTTTTGAGGTGCATCTGATCAAGAAAACTGATGATCTATTCCATTAATAGCACAAAATTGATCAAAGGATTGGTTTTTAGCATGTCTACAACAAGAGCAAACAATTTATTTGTCCCCTTTGAGCTTAGGCAACCCACGTATACGATCAAGAGCATTAACACATGTGAGATGATCAAAGCCTATGTGACCAAGTATATGATGCCAAAAATGTATGTCTTTTGACTCATTAGCAACTAGACACCTATGCTTAGAGTATGACATATAAAAATCAGGTTAGAAACTCTTCCAAATAGAAATATGTTAAACATAAGCTAATTATTAGAATCTACAACATTGCAGCAACATTTAGTGAAAATAGTTTCAAGATTTTCATTTAGCAATTGTGAAATAGAAAGCAAGTTGTATTTCATGTTTTTAACAAGTGTCATATCTTTCAAAGTGTAGTTGTTATTAACTCTAACCAAACTTTTAGCAATTATAGGAGTTTAGGAATTATTGGCAAAATTAATATTTTTTACACGCGACACAAAAGAGAGGGAGGAGAACCATTATTTGTTACTAGTCAACAAGCCAAAAGTTCTCCTTCCTCAAGCGCATAACCTACAAAGAAGCACAATACGTCGATGACTCAATACTGGGGTTAGTCAAAAGGCAATTAAGAATCCAGTACTGAGTCACGCGATGTCCAACAAGAATAACATGCGAAAGCTAAGATAAAACAGCAGGTCTATGAGCCATAGTTTGAGAACCCTTGCATCCAACTACCAATATATGAGGTGTGTTATGTGTAGCATGAAAAATGGTAGATTTGGCTGCAAAATTTGCATGTTTTTGACTCATCACAGCAGGTTGCAAGTGTCTAAAAATCTGTTCAGCACGTGCAGCAAGTTGTTCTTGGTTGTTACGTCATCTAGCTAGCATTCTTTTCTTATTTTCTTTCTTAGTTTGTTTATAACAAAAATCTTTGACATGACCATCTCTACCACAGTAGGTACAATGAAATTTAACCTTATGTTCATGTCTATATGGGCAAGCAATATGTTTGTTAGCAAAACCGATATAGAGAACACCTCTACTGACCTAAAAACCACCTCTTTTTGTTTAGGAACTATTTGAATCAAATCGGTCCCTAATGACTTAACAACCTTAAGTGGATGTGCCTAAGAACGAGCATGAGAATAAAAACCTAAACCAAATTTATCATTGCAAGACTTGGAAGAATTCAATAGCAAATTTAGATTTTTAGTCCCATTACAGAACCACTTTAGTGTCCTACGCATGTCATCAAGTTTTTTGGACAAGTCTAGGCAGCTGTCACATGAAGTTTTTCCTTTTAGTTTCCAATTAGAACCAAATTTAACTTCATGAGAATGTAAAGCATTGTTCAAAACAAAATTTTCATTTATAGCATCATGTATTTTCTTATTAGGATCATCACAACTAGAACAATGCAAATCAATCGTAGAACAGCTTGCATCTTTCATGTTTTAATCATTAAGTGTAGCAATCTTTTTGTTCTTTTTAATTTAAGCTCAAGTTTATCAAGTGTGGAGGTGTGCACACTTCTGAAGGAGAACAATTGTTCATATATGAGTTCACAAGAGGAACAAGAGTCATCACCTGGAATAAAAGACTTTAGCCGATTAATTTCAGATTCTAGTGATTCAATTTTAGCAACATTGTCCCTAAGTTTGTTTTCCTTTTTTCTTAATTATAGCAGCAGTACGAAAAAGACCATCGACAAGTTCTTCATATGAGTTGTTTACCTCATCATTATTGCTAATCTCTTCGACCTCCTCCATACTTGAACTTGTGTTGCCCGCCATGAAACGCATAGTTGCCAAATTGTCTTCAACTTCATCGCTTCTGGAATCCACATCGCACGAGTCCTTATCTAGGAGTGCGGAGAGAACGTGTTCCATTACATGCCGTTTTGTAGAAGTTTTCTTTTTCTTGTTGTTGTTGTCAGAAGAGAACTTGAACTTATTTTGCTTTTCATCATGGGTAGAAGGACCAGAAAGGTTAGGACAATCTGTACTGTAGGATCGAAGAGCACGTGAAAAGCTACCAGAGGGGGGGTGAATGGTAGATTTAAAAATCTTACGCAGCGGAAACAATAAAACCCTAATCCCTTCGGTAGAAAAACGATCTGTTAAAGAAATCGTGTGTGAGACTAATCTAAACGTGTTTCACCGTGACAAAAGTGATAGATATCAGAGAGAATCAAGTCACGAAGACAACACAAAAAGAATTACTCAAATCCGTCGAGAAAAAACTCAAGTTATGATCGAAAGATCAAACAGTGGTCAATCTGACCTACCCGAGAAAAACAGTTTCTGGAGTGCTGCAAAGAAACTCGTGTAGATCAAAAACCACAAATCCAATGACCGTGAAATTTTGACAGATGATAGACAATCAAGTTGTGAAGACAACCCAAAAAGAATCACGTCAATTGGATCAGAAAAACTTGAGTTATGATAAAAACACCGACGAAAGGTAGTGCTGTCCAGAAACTCGACGAGTAAAACTTGTCTGGAACAAGTCGGACGAACAAGGCACAAAAGTTCCTTCAAACTATGAATTTTATTCAATAGAACACAAGAGGAACAGCCCCAAAGTCGTCTCACACGAGCTTTGGCCTTCCCTTGCTTATATAACCAGCCCTTAGGCCATCCCAATCTCAACTAGGACTCCAATCCTAATCCGATCACAATCGGAACTTACCATAACTGCTCAAGATTCTTCTATACGCAGATAGAAGAAATCTTAAGACTTCCAAACACCATAGGAACATATCCCACATTCCTAAACAACTCAATTTCGTGATACACACGAAATCCTAACATAACCAACTCGATACTTCCCATACCGAGCCATAACCGACTCTGCCGCAGCCAAAGTCTTCAACCGATACGATCCGATCCTTCCGATCAGATCTTCCTTCCATAATCCGTCTCTAGAAGCATATTGCCACGTCATGCACCTCATGCATACGTGCGAACACCTTCCTTCGACCTTCATATGCACTGCCCTTGATTCAATCATCCTGCGCGACCTCCTGACCCGCTCAACCACAGTTCCTCTCGAACTTGGTTGTTGGAACCTCATCTCCTCCTGAGACTAGTCCAATGGATCCTGTCACCAGCCATGACTTGAAATCAAGCAACACCTGCACATGAACAAACAAACAATCCATACGAGCCCAAGTCCTCGACTTGACTCACGTTAGTTCCGAACACAACACCTTACGTGAGAACCTCACATAAGCATGTTGCAAAACCACAGTAGAAACGATATCAACCGTATCATCCAAAACGCACCAAAAACTTAGCAAATGAAAACTAAGCAATCTTTCCAATCAAGTAAAGCAAGTACGAGACATTGCAAATACAAAGCAGAAGCACTGCGGTCAAGTTCCGGACCTTGCCAGAGCAACCCGGAGCTTGAGCCGGAGCTAACAAGAGCTAGTAGAACCTAGCGCCGGAGCTTACCAAAACTAGTAGATCCTGGATCCGGAGCTTACCAAAACTAGTAGATCCTGGATTCGGAGCTTACCAAAACTAGTCGGAACTAGTCAACCCAAAACCCGGAGCTAGACAAAGCACGTCGAAGCTTAGCATCCCGGAGCTAACGAAAATATGCCGGAGCTATCAAATATATGCCGGAGCTAAAGATAAAGCTCACCGGAGCCAACCAAAGCTGGTCAGACCTTACTAAGAAGTCGGACCTAGCATCAAACGTAACCGGAGCTACCCAAAGCAAGCCGGACCTATCGTCGGACCTTGCTGTAACTCGGAGCTAGAGTCGGACCTTGATAAAAAGGTGTTTTGGTGATATTAAAAACTTTTATCATCAAAGCCAAGTGTATTCACTACAAGCCAATGTATTCAGCACACATAGGTCTTACAATCTCCCCCTTGATGAATGCATTGGCAACACCATTTAAAATTCCGAACATTGGCTTATTCAAATAAAAGTTTTGAAAACAATTTCTCCCCTTTTTGTTTAAATAAAAAATAAAATGAGAAAAAAATATCCCATATTATCTCCCCCTTTATTAACTTTCCTTATGCACTTATTCTCTTCATGCTTATCTCTTCCTTTTTGAATGTGTGATTAATCTCTCTGCCTTTGACAATGTATTCAGCAAGGTAAAAGAGAAATTTTAATTGTTATGAGATATAAACAAATTATCTCTCCTTCTTTAGTTGTTATGAGCATATTATAACATATACTTATAAACAAAGCTCACCCAAGTCATACTATCAAGTAACTTACACTATCACATCAATGAGATACATAATGTAGTGTAAGCCATGCTAGAAAGCAAGTGTGATTTTCAATTTTAGCAGGTCATGATCTCACAAACTCAACTATTTCAAAACTTGAAGGCATGACATTTGTTGCTGCATTTTATTATTTTTCAAAGCATAAATTTAGATAATATGATATTTGCAAGAGATTATATGCTCATCTGCCTTATTCTAACCAACCAAGCCAAGCCTATGACATTTGACAATCAGAAGCTTAAGGACATGGTTTTAGTCACACACAACTTCTTCCAAGTTCATATCTAAGTGCAATGACAAGCCATCTCGAAAGAAGAAGTGCGATGCATGCATATTCTCTTGATCTTTTCTCAATTTATATTTGTTCATAAAAACTCAACATGTGAGTTGATTACTTGATAAATTCTTGATGATTAAAAGCATTTGTGAGCATGCAACAAGTTCAAAACAGCAAGAAAGTTCGACCATGACCAGATTTAGTGTAAGTAATTATTCCAATTACTAGACATGGCAAAAACTACAAAAAGTATAACACGAGTAATGTAGTAAGAACTTTCAGCATGTAAAAGGAATCACAAAGTCATATATGTATGAAATAATATGCTCATATTATTTTAATTTCAGATTCACACATAGACTTCCTAAGTTTCAAAAACTCCCCCTCAATTTAAGCCATGAGGATGCATAACCCCTATTTCACTACGAATGTAACAAAAACGAGTGAAATCCAAAGGTTTTGTAAAAATGTCAGCCAATTGTTGTTCGGTATCTACATGGTGAAGCACAATGTTTCCTTTTTCAACATTATCACGGAGAAAGTGATACCTAATGTCAATGTGCTTAGTTCTAGAATGTTGTACGGGGTTTTTAGCAATGCAAATAGCACTAGTGTTATCACAGAACAGTGGAACACTATCTAGATCAACCCCATAGTCCTTAAGTGTTTGAACAATCCAAAGAATTTGTGAACAAGCACTAGCAGCAGCTACATACTCAGATTCGGCTGTGGATTGTGCAACTGAACTTTGTTTTCTAGAGGACCAAGCAACAAGAGAATTACCAAGAAAATGACAAGCACCGGAAGTACTTTTCCTATCAATCCTACAACCCCCAAAATCAGCATCCGAAAAAGCTTTCAAAGAAACGATTGAGGAAGAAGGAAGAAAAATGCCAAATTCTTGAGTTCCATGTAAGTACCTGAGAATCCTTTTGACGGCTTGACGATGTGAAACACGTGGGGAAGCTTGAAACCGTGCACAAAGACATACGCTGAATTGTATGTCCGGTCTTGATGCTGTAAGGTACAAAAGTGATCCGATCATACTTCTATATTCTTTTTGATCCACGGATTCACCATCTTCATCAAGTTCAAGTGTTGTTGCTGTTCCCATTGGTGTCCGAAGAGGCTTGCTTTTGTCCATGTTGAAGCGCCTTAGGAGATCTTTGGTATACTTTGTTTGATGCACAAAGGTACCCTCCTTGGTTTGCTTGATTTGCAGCCCCAAAAAGTAAGTGAGTTCACCCATCATACTCATTTCAAATTCGGAACTCATCATTGCTGAAAACTTGGACACAAGATCATGAGAAGCACAACCAAAGATAATATCATCCACATACACTTGAACGAATAATGAGTCATTGCAATGTTTAAGCACAAAAAGAGTTTTATCAGCCTTTCCCATTGTAAACCCCTTTTCAAGTAAGAATGTTTTTAACCTATCATACCATGCTCTAGGGGCTTGTTTGAGACCGTATAAGGCTTTGGACAGTTTGTAAACATGATTAGGAAAAATCTGGATTTTCAAAACCTGGTGGTTGTTTGACATAAACCTCCTCATCTATGTAGCCATTAAGAAAAGCACTTTTAACATCCATTTGATATAGCTTAAAACCTTTAGATGCTGCGAAAGCTAACAAAATTCTTATGGCTTCTAATCTAGCGACAGGAGCAAAAGTTTCATCAAAATCTAGACCTTCAACTTGAGTGAAACCTTGAGCAACCAACCTAGCCTTATTCCTAATCACAACCCCATCCTCACTTTGTTTATTTTTATATACCCATTTAGTTCCAATTAAAGTGTGGCCTTGATGTGGAGGTACAAGTTTCCAAACATTATTTCTTTCAAAATTTTCTAACTCTTCTTGCATGGCAATAATCCAAGATTCATTAGTGAGTGCGTGTGATATATCTTTGGGTTCAAAAGAAGCAACAAAAGCAGAATGAGCATGAGAGTTTGGATCGCAAAACCTGGACCGTGTGACTCGTTCATGCAAGCTTCCAATCATCTGTTGTGGGGGATGATCTTTGTAAAAACATAGGGGAACAGATGTCTCACAAGCTTCTTTTTCATTAGGTTCATTGTAGATTGATGAGCTTGTGATTTGTGGACGATCAGGACCAGCAGAGGTGACAGCCGGAGCTTGTTCAATGTCCGGAGCTGGACTCGTGTCAACTTCGGAACTACCAGGCAGTATCACTGGCTCTTCTTCATCTTCGAAAATACCCTCCCCCTGAGAATATGAATCTGGTCCTGCAACACCGGAGCTAGTACCTGGGCTAGCTTCATCAAAAGACACTTCACAAGTCTCCACAATTTTGTTAGTGTCAAGTAAAAGCACACAGCAGCCTCTAGTATGAGATGGATAACCAAGAAACATGCCATCATTGGATCTAGGTTCAAATTTATCAAGATTACCATGTTTCTTAACAAAGCATTTGCAACCAAAGACCCGAAAGTGTGTAACACTAGGCCTATGTCCAAACCGGAGCTCATATGGTGTTTTACCTAGCTTAGCACGCAAGAAAACACGATTTGAGACATAACAAGCGGTTGCTAATGCATCAGCCCAAAATTTCCTAGGGGTTTGATATTCATCAAGCATAGTCCTAGCCATCTCAACTAGGGTTCTGTTCTTTCTTTCTACAACACCGTTTTGTTGAGGTACATATGGTGAAGAAAATTGATGATCTATGCTATTTTCAGCACAAAAGTGATCAAAGAATTGATTTTTAAATTCAGTTCCATTATCACTTCTAATTGCTTTTAATGATTCTGGGTGATCAATTGATAATCTAAGAAATAAAGTTCTAAAGTGACTAAAGACTTCATTCTTAGACGCCATAAAATACACCCAAGAATATCTAGAATAATCATCAACAATAACAAGAGCATACCATTTACCTCCGAAGGATTGAACACGTGAAGGTCCTACGGTGTCAAGATGCAAAAGTTGACATGGTTCAGTTGTCATGATCATGGTGAGAGGAGTATGTGAACCTGCAACCATCTTAGCATGTCTACAAGAAGAGCACACAATTTCTTTGTCCCCTTTAAGCTTAGGCAGCCCACGTATGCGATCAAGAGCACTAACACGCGTTAGGTGATCAAAGCCTACGTGACCAAGTCTACGATGCCAAAAATATAAGTCCTTTGAATCATTAGCAACTAGACACCTATGCTTAGAAGAAGACATATCAAAATCAGCTTTAAAAACTCTTCCAAACCGAGACATGTTAAAAATAAGCTCACTATTTGAATCTACAACTTTGCAGCAGTTTTTATTGAAAGTAATTTCTAGATTTTCATCTAGCAATTGTGAAACAGAAAGGAAGTTATATTTCAAATTTTTGACAAGTGCCACATCCTTCAAAGTGTAGTGATCATTTACTCTAACCGAACCCTTAGCAATTATAGGAGTTGAAGAATTATCGGCAAAAGTAACATTCTCTACACGTGACACAAAGGTGAGGGAGGAGAACCAATCTTTGTTACCGGTCATGTGGCGTGAGCAACCTGAATCCACAATCCAAATATTCTCCTTCCTCAAGCGTGTAACCTACATAGAAGCACAATACGCCGATGACTCAATACTGGGGTTAGTCAAAAGGCATTTAGGAATCCAGTACTGAGTCACGCGACGTGCACCAGGAAAAACACGCGAATGCTGAGATAAAACAGCAGGTTTATGAGTCAAAGATTGAGGTTTTCTTTTCTTAACAGTCGATTTAGAAGTTGTTACTTGTTTAGAGTGAAAACCGGTAGCTCCGGAGGTAAAAGCAGAAAGTCCGGAGGCAAAAACTGAAGCTCCAGAGGGAACAACAGAAGATCCGGTAGCTCTTGGAGCTATCGGAACTATCGGAGCTGCTTTTGCGGATTTCTTACCAGAAGGTCTGGAAGCTACCTTATCAAATTTCTGACTCACTAAAGCAGGTTGTGTTTTTCTAATTGCATAAAAGTTATAAGATCTAGCAATTTTTCTTTCCTTTTTCTGTTGTTTAGCTAGTCTATAACAAAAATCTATGACATGACCATCTCTACCACAGAAGGTACAGTGAAATTTAACTTTGTGTTCATGTCCAGATGAGCAAGCAATATTTTTATTTGAAACCGAATGAGGCAACACTCCTGCAGATTTGAAAACCACTTCTTTTTGTTTAGGAACTGTTTGAATCAAACCACTTCCTAATGACCTTACAATTTTAGGTGGATGTGCCTTAGCATGAACATGAGAATCAAAACCTAAACCAGTTTTATATTTGCTAGACTTGGAAGA
This sequence comes from Tuctoria greenei, assembly GCA_036927565.1. Taxonomy (NCBI): domain Eukaryota; kingdom Viridiplantae; phylum Streptophyta; class Magnoliopsida; order Poales; family Poaceae; genus Tuctoria; species Tuctoria greenei. Next base: position 107,583,275 of record JAYESD010000008.1, read on the forward strand.
ATTCAGCAGCAAGTTTAGATTCTTATCCCCATTACAAAACCGACCTAGTGTCCTATTCATGTCATCAAGTTTCTTGGACAAGTCTAGGCAGTTTTCACATGAAGTTTTTCCTTTTAGTTTGCAATTGGAACAAAATTTAACTTCATGAGAACGTAAAGCATTGTTCAACATAGAAATTTCATTCATAGCATCTTGCAGTTTCTTATCAAGATTTTCACATGCAGAACAATGCAAGTCAATTGTAGAACAGCTAGCATCTTTCAAGTTTTTATCATTAAGTGCAGCAAGCTCTTTGTTCTTTTTAATTTCTTCATCAAGTTTATCTAGAGTGGAGGAGTGTGCACTTCTTAATGTGGACAATTGTTCATAGATTAAGTCACATGAGGGACATGCATCATCACTAGGAATCAAAGTTTTTAAAAGGTTAATTTCAGATTCTAGTGATTCAATTTTAGCAGCACTATCCCTAAGCTTTTTGTCCTTTTTCTTGACAATAATAGTTGCACGAGAAATAGCATCACACATTTCATTGCAGGTAGAACATACCTCATCATCGTCACTGTTGTGTTCTGCTTCCTCCTGACTTGATCTTGATCTTGCTTTGCCCGCCATGAAGCATAAGTTGGCCAGATCATCATTATCTTCATCACTTTCAAAGTCTACATCACTTGAACTGAGCTCTTGAAGCGCGGTGATGAAGCTGTTGATCATCTTGCGTCCTATGGTACCTTTCTTCTTCTTGTTGGAATTTCCAGAGGAGGTCCGGATCTTGCTTTTTTTTTCTTCCCGGGTGGTCAGACCTGAAAGGTTAGGGCATTATGTACGAAAGTGTCCTGTTTTACCACATTCAAAACAGCGTTGAGGTCCGGAGCTTCCTCTCCTTCTAGTTCTCACATTTTGCAATGCTTTTGAGAATCTAGTAGAGATGAGTGCCAACTCCTCTTCTGGAATTTCTTCGATCTGCTCCAGGGTTAGTGAGGACAACAAAGCAAGAGTATTGCAGGATGATGATTGGCCGGAGCTAGACATATCATGTTGTTAGACAAATGCAATAGACTTGTTTGGGTTCTTACGTGCTAGGATGTCAATTTCATGAGTTTTTAGTTTAGAATAAAGTACATCTAATGTAAGAGAACTCATGACAGTTGATTCACGAATAGATGTTACTTTCATCTCCCAAATTGTCATGTCTAATGCACTAAGAAGTTGTCTAGCATTCTCAGCATCAGAAAAATTTACATTGACACTACGTAAATTGCTGAGAATTTTATTGAAACGAGCAAAGAGGTCATCGATCGACTCACCTGGTTGCATCTCAAAACGCATATATTCTTTCTTGAACATATCTTGTTTTACCTCCTTGATTGTGTTGGAGCCTTCATGATAATCACAGAGAGCTCTCCAAACGTCGTATGCTGATCGGAGGTGCGCGACACGATCAAAGTCGCTTTGAGTGAGTCCTTGGATGATCAAGTTTCGGGCTTTGTTGTTGTTGTCGACGTCCCGGAGGTTCGTGGCCATGACTTGATCATTGGGTGGCACTTCATAAGGCTTATACACCTTCTCCCATATTACAAAGCCTTGTGCCTAGATAAAAGCCTCCATGCGTGCCTTCCAAACCTGAAAATCAATACCAGCAAACACACAAGGTTTGACGGAGTACTTCTCCATGACGATTAGTCAAAAACACATGCAAATCACAAAGATTAGAGCACCGTGGCTCTGATACCAATTGTAGGATCGAAGAGCACGTGAAAAGCTACCAGAGGGGGGTGAATGGTAGATTTAAAAATCTTACGCAGCAGAAACAATAAAACCCTAATCCCTTCGGTAGAAAAACGATCTGTTAAAGAAATCGTGTGTGAGACTAATCTAAACGTGTTTCACCGTGACAAAAGTGATAGATATCAGAGAGAATCAAGTCACGAAGACAACACAAAAAGAATTACTCAAATCCGTCGAGAAAAACTCAAGTTATGATCGAAAGATCAAACACTGGTCAATCTGACCTACCCGAGAAAAACAGTTTCTGGAGTGCTGCAAAGAAACTCGTGTAGATCAAAAACCACAAATCCAATGACCGTGAAATTTTGACAGATGATATACAATCAAGTTGTGAAGACAACCCAAAAAGAATCACGTCAATTGGATCAGAAAAACTTGAGTTATGATAAAAACACCGACGAAAGGTAGTGCTGTCCAGAAACTCGACGAGTAAAACTTGTCTGGAACAAGTCGGACGAACAAGGCACAAAAGTTCCTTCAAACTATGAATTTTATTCAATAGAACACAAGAGGAACAGCCCCAAAGTCGTCTCACACGAGCTTTGGCCTTCCCTTGCTTATATAACCAGCCCTTAGGCCATCCCAATCTCAACTAGGACTCCAATCCTAATCCGATCACAATCGGAACTTACCATAACTGCTCAAGATTCTTCTATACGCAGATAGAAGAAATCTTAAGACTTCCAAACACCTTAGGAACATATCCCACATTCCTAAACAACTCAATTTCGTGATACACACGAAATCCTAACATAACCAACTCGATACTTCCCATACCGAGCCATAACCGACTCTGCCGCAACCAAAGTCTTCAACCGATACGATCCGATCCTTCCGATCAGATCTTCCTTCCATAATCCGTCTCTAGAAGCATATTGCCACATCATGCACCTCATGCATACGTGCGAACACCTTCCTTCGACCTTCATATGCACTGCCCTTGATTCAATCATCCTGCGCGACCTCCTGACCCGCTCAACCACAGTTCCTCTCGAACTTGGTTGTTGGAACCTCATCTCCTCCTGAGACTAGTCCAATGGATCCTGTCACCAGCCATGACTTGAACTCAAGCAACACCTGCACATGAACAAACAAACAATCCATACGAGCCCAAGTCCTCGACTTGACTCACGTTAGTTCCGAACACAACACCTTACGTGAGAACCTCACATAAGCATGTTGCAAAACCACAGTAGAAACGATATCAACCGTATCATCCAAAACGCACCAAAAACTTAGCAAATGAAAACTAAGCAATCTTTCCAATCAAGTAAAGCAAGTACGAGACATTGCAAATACAAAGCAGAAGCACTGCGGTCAAGTTCCGGACCTTGCCAGAGCAACCCGGAGCTTGAGCCGGAGCTAACAAGAGCTAGTAGAACCTAGCGCCGGAGCTTACCAAAACTAGTAGATCCTGGATCTGGAGCTTACCAAAACTAGTAGATCCTAGATCCGGAGCTTACCAAAACTAGTAGATCCTGGATCCGGAGCTTACCAAAACTAGTCGGAACTAGTCAACCCAAAACCCGGAGCTAGACAAAGCACGTCGAAGCTTAGCATCCCGGAGCTAACGAAAATATGCCGGAGCTATCAAATATATGCCGGAGCTAAAGATAAAGCTCACCGGAGCTAACCAAAGCTGGTCAGACCTTACCAAGAAGTCGGACCTAGCATCAAACGTAACCGGAGCTACCCAAAGCAAGCCGGACCTATCGTCGGACCTTGCTGTAACTCGGAGCTAGAGTCGGACCTTGATAAAAAGGTGTTTTGGTGATATTAAAAACTTTTATCATCAAAGCCAAATGTAAGCCAATGTATTCAGCACACATAGGTCTTACATGTACAAAAATGTCCGGTCTTACCACTTTCAAAGCATCATTGAGAACCACCACTTCCTCTCCTTCTAGTTCTCACATTTTGTAATGCTTTTGAGAACCGAATGGAGAAAAGTACTAGCTCCTCCTCTGGAAATTTTTCAATCTATTAAAGGGTTAGAGAAGACAACAAAGCAAGGGTACCACATGATGAAGATAGACTAGAACTAGGCATGTCACGTTGTGAAACAAATCCAATAGACTTGTTGGGATTTTTCTGTGATAAAATGTCAAGTTCATGAGTTTTTAACTTGGAATATAGCACATCTAATGTAAGTGTAGTCATGATAATTTATACATATATAGATGTAACTTTCATCTCCCAAATTGACATGTTCGATGCAGTTAACAATTGCCTAGCATTTTCAGCATCTAAACAATCAACATTGACACTACGCAAGTTGCCGAGAATTTTATTAAAGCGAGCAAAAAGATCATCGATCGACTCACCGAGTTGCATTTCGAAGCACATGTACTCTTTATTGAACATGTATTGACGCACCTCCTTGATCGTATTGGAGCCTTCGTGCTAGTTGCATAGTGCTTTCTACACGTCATACACGGATCAGAGGTCTTCAACACGAACGAAGTTGCTTTGAGTCAATCCTTATATAATCAGGTTGCGCGACTTGTTGTTGTTGTTGATGTATCTCATGTTCGCAGCCGTAACTTCGTGGTTTGAAGGCATGACAAAGATCTTGAATAACTTTTCCTATATGGCGAACCCTTGCGTCTGTATGTCAGCATCCATGCGAGCCTTCCAAATAAAAAAATCAATGCCATGGAACACACAAGGTATTGCGGAGTATTTCTCTATCTTGATTAGTCAAAAACACATGAAAATCACAAATGTGAGAGCACCGTGGCTCTGATACCAATTGTAGAATCGAAGAGCATGTGAAAATCTACCAGAGAGGTTGAATACTAGATTTAAAACTTTTCTAGCGGAAGCAACAAAAACTCCTCGGCAAAAAATTAGCCCGATAAAGAAACCGTGTGTGCAAGTGTTTCCAATGTGTTCAAAACATGATAAAACATTGTAGACCATAGAGAATCAAGTCACAAAGACACGACAACAAAAATCACGAGAAAACATCCAACAAAACTCAACTTATGACCAAAACCTGACCCAAGGTCAATTTGTTCTAACAAAGAGCAAACAAATCTGCTACATTGCAAAAAAGCCGTGTAACGCTAGAAACATAAATACAACAACCATGAAAGTTTCGCAGACGATTGAGTATTGAGTTGTGAATACAACAAAAAATAAATTACTTGAATTGGATCTGTAAAGTGCGAGTTACGATCAAAACACCAAAGAAAGGTCGGGCAGCGCAGAAATTCGACGAGAAAGACTTGACGAAAACAAGTTGGACGAACAAGGCACAAAAACTCCTCTAAACAATGAATTTTATTCACCAAAGACACAAGAGGAATAGCCCAAAGTTGTGTACCACGAGCTCTGACCTCCCTTGCTTATATAACCAGCCCTTGGGCCAACCCAATCCTATCTAGGACTCCTACTCCTACTAAGTTTCAACCGAAACATTTCATAATTGCTCAAGACTCTTCCATATGCAGGTAGAAGAAATATTAAGACTTCCAAACACCATAGGAACATGCTAAACATTCCTAAAACAACCCAACTTCGTGACCCACATGAAACCTAACCAAAACAAACTCAAAAACTTTCCATAAACGAACCATAACAATCTCAGCCACAGCCTGATGCATAATCCAGCTAGTTGGACCTTTCTGGTCACATCTTCACGTCAATATCTATTCATCACGCCTTGGAACAATGTTGCCACATCAATGCACCCTTTCCACATGTGCAAACACTTTCCAACAGCATCCACGATATCTTCATATGCTTTGTTCTTGACCAAAACATGCTGCGTGACCTTCCGATCAACTTAACCACAGTTTCTACTGAACTTGGTTGTTGAACCTCATATTCTCTATAAGACTAGTTCAATGGATCCCATCACCAGCCATGTATTGACCACAAGCAACACCTACACTTGAGCAAACAAGCAATTCTTCCAAGCACAAGTTCTCGACTTGACTCATGTTGGTATGTAAACCACAACACCTTACGTGAGCACCTCACATAAACATGTTGCAAATATTGCAAGATAAAATCCACCCATATCAGCAAAAACACATAAAAAACTTAGTAAGTGGATACTAAGAAAAAATTCCCATAAGTGTCAAGCAAGTTTGTAACTGTGGGACCTATGTGTGTTGAATACATTGGCTTGTACTAAATACATTGGCTTTGATGATATAAGTTCTAAAATTCTGCCAAAACACCATTTTTAGCAAGGTTCGACTATAGCTTCGAGCTTCTGCAAGGTCCGATAATATGTCCAACTTGCTTTGTCAAGGTACAACATGTTTTTGGGTAGCTCCGGTGGGCTTTGTCTTTAGCTCCGGCATGTCTTTGATAGCTCCGACATGTCTTTGTTAAGCTCGGATATGTTTTTGTTAGGTCCAACTTATGTTGGTTAGCTCCGACATATTTTTCTGCTCTGGTTATAGGATGTACTAGCTTTGGTGAGCTCTAGCACTAGATTTTAAAAGCTTTGGTATGCTCCGACTCAAGCTCCGGTTAGCTTTGATAAGATTCGGAGCTTGATCGCAGTGTTCCTACTTTTACTGTGAAATGTTTCCAACTTACTTTACATTGTTGGAAAGATTGCTTAGTATTCATTTGCTAAGATTTTGGTGATTTTTAGTTGATATGGCTGATATTGTTTTTCTATTCTTTGATGCTTATGTGAGGCGCTCACATAAGGTGTTGTGTTCAGAACTAATTTGTGTCAAGTCGCGGACTTGGGCTCGTACTTATTGGTTGTTTATTCATGTGCAGGTGCTGCTTGAGTTCAATACATGGCTGGTGACAGGATCCTTTGGACTAGTCTTAGGGAGGAGATGAGGTTCCAACAACAAATTAAGGAGGAATCGTGGTTGAGCGGGTCAGGAGGTCGCACAGGATGATTGAATCGGGGGCAGTGCATATGAAGGTTACTGGATGTCGAAGGAAGGTGTTCGCACGTATGCATGCGGTGCATGACGTGGCAACATGGTTCCAAAGATGGGCTAAGTAAAGAAGGATCTGCTTGGGAGGATCGGATCATATCAGTGATGACTTCGGCTGCGGCGGAGTCGGTTATGGCTTGGTATGGAAAGTATCGAGTTGGTTATGATAGGATTTCGTGTGGGTCACAAATTTGAGTTGTTTTAGGAATGTGGGATACGTTCCTACGGTGTTTGGAAGTCTTAAGATTGCTTCTATCTGCGAATAGAAGAGTCTTGAGCAGTTATGGAAAGTTTTGATTCATGATTTGAGTAGGATTTGAGTTCTCGTTTGAGTTGAGTTGGCCTTCGGGCTGGTTATATAAGCACAGGAGGCCAGAGGTCATAGTAGACGACTTTTGAGCGGTTCCTCTTGTGTTCTTTTGAATAAAATTCATAGTTGAAAGGAACTTTAGTGCCTTGTTCATCCGACTTGTTCCAGACAAGTTTTACTCGTCGAGTTTCTGCATAGCACTACCTTTTGTTGTTTGTTTTATCATAACTCGAGTTTTACATATCTGATTGACGTGATTATTGTTGGGTTGTCTTCACAACTTAATTTTATATCATATATCAAAATTTCACGATCATTGGATTTGTGGTTTCTGATCTATACGAGTTTCTTTGCAGTGTTCCAGAACTGTTTTTTACTCGATAGAACAGATTGACCTTTGTTGGATCTTTCGATCGTAACTTGAGTTTCTCTCAATGGATTTGAGTGATTCTTATTGTGTTGTCTTCGTAACTTGATTCTATATTATTCCTATCACTTTTTTCATGGTGAAACATGTTTAGATCAGTCTCGCACATGGTTTCTTTAACATATTGGTTTTCTGTCAAAGGGGTTGGGTTTTAATTGTTTCCGCTGCGTAAGATTTTTAAATCTACCATTCACCCACCCTCTGGTAGTTTTTCATGTGTTATTTGATCCTACAATTAGTATCAGAGCCATGGTGCTCTAATCTTTGTTATTTGCACGTGTTTTTGACTAATCCTCATGGAGAAGTACTCCGCAAAACCTTGTATGTTTGTTGGCATTGATTTTCAGGTTTGGAAAGCACACATGGAAGCTTTTATCGAGGCACAAAGCTTGAGCATATGGGAAAAGGTATGCAAACTTTATGAAGTGCCACCAAATGATCATGTTATGGCTATGAACCTACAGGATGTCGACAACAACAACAATGCCCGAAACTTAATCATCCAAGGACTCACTCAGAGCGACTTTGACCGCGTTGCACACCTCTGATCTGCATACGATGTGTGGAGAGCGCTTTGTGACTATTACGAAGGATCCAAAACGATCAAGGAGGTGAGACAAGATATGTTCAAAAAGGAATACATGCGTTTCGAGATGCAAACCGGTGAGTCTATTGATGACTTTTTTGCTCGTTTCAATAAAATTCTCAGCAACCCGCGTAGTGTCAATGTTAACTTTTCTGATGCTCAGAATGCTAGACAACTTATTAGTGCATTAGACATGTCAATATGGGAGGTGAAAGTTACATCTATTTGTGAATCAACTGTCATGAGTTCTCTTACATTAGATGTGCTTTACTCTAAACCAAAAACTCATGAAATTTACATCTTATCACGTAAAAATCCAAATAAGTCTATTGCATTTGTCTCACAACGTGATATTCCTAGCTTTGGCCAATCATTGTCTTGCAATACTCTTATTTTGTTGTCCTCAATAACCCTGGAGCAGATCGAGGAATTTCCACAAGTGGAGTTAGCACTCATCTCTACTAGATTCTCAAAAGCATTGAAAAATGTGAGAACTAGAAGGAGAGGAAGCTCTATACCTCAGCGCTGCTTTGAATGTGGTAAGACAGTACACTTTCGTATAGAATGTCCTAATCTTTCAGGTCCTTCTGCCCGTGAAGAAAGACAGAACAAAGTCAAGACCACCACTGGAAAACTCAAACAAGAAAAAGAATGGTACCATAGGACGCAAGATGATAAACAACTTCATCACCGCACTTCAAGAGCTCATTTCAAGTGATATAGACTTTGGAAGTGATGAAGATGGTGACGATCTGGCCTACTTATGCTTTATGACGGGCAAAACAAGATCAAGATCAAGTCAGGAGGATGCAGAACACAACAGTGACGACGATGAGGTATTTTCTACATGTGTTGAAATGTGTGATGCAATTTCTCGTGCAGCTATTATTGTCAAGAAAAAGGACAAAAAACTTACGGATAATGTTGCTAAAATTGAATCACTACAATCTGAAATCGACCGTTTGAAAACCTTGATTCCTAGTGATGATTCATGTCCCTCATGTTACTTAATCTATATACAATTGTCCACATTAAGAAGTGCACACTCCTCCACTCTAGATAGACTTGATGAAGAAATTGAAAAGAACAAAAAACTGTCGAATTTTAATGTTAAACACTTTAAAAATGCTTTTTGTTCTACAAATGATTTGCATTGTTCTGCATGTGATAATATTGATAAGAAACTAAAAGATGCAATGAATGAAATTTCCATTCTGAACAATGTTTTACGAACACATGAAGTTAAAAATAGTTCTAACTGCAATCTTAAAGGTAAAGTTTCATGTGAAAACTGCCTAGACTTGTCTCAAAAGCTTGATGATATGAATAGGACACTAGAGCGGTTTAGTAATGGGAATAAGAAGCTAGACTTGCTGTTAAATTCATCTAAAACTTGCAATGATAAAACTGGTTTAGGTTTTGATTCCCATGCTTATTCTAAAACACATCCACCACACGTTGTAAAAACATTTGGAAGAGGTCTAATCAAATCTATCCCTAAACAAAAGGATGTGACTTTTAAATCTGCAAGAGTGCTTTCTAATTCTGTTTCTAATGCTGAATGCTCATCTAGACATGATTACAAAATTAAATTTCATTGTACTTACTGTGATAAAGATGGTCATGTCGTAGATTTCTGTTATAGACTAGCTAAACAAATTAAAAAGGACAAAATGTCTGCTAGATCTCATAACTTTCATGATAAATCTGCTATGCATGCTAAACCTAAAATTAGAAACATGCAACCTGCTTTAATAAGTCAGAAATTTACAAAGGTAGCATCTGGACCTTCTGGTAAGAAATCTGCAAAGGCAGCTTTGATAGTTCCAATAGCTCCAAGACCTCCCGATCCTTTTGTTGTTCCCTCTGGAACTTCAGTTTTTGCACCCAGAGCTTCAGCCTTTTCCCTTGGAACTTCTACGTTCACCTCCGGAGCTACTGGTTTTCGTACTAACCACGTAACAACTTTTAAATTAGTGATTAAGAACAGATAACCTCAACTCTTGACTCATAAACCTGCTGTTTTTAACAGTTTTCACGTGTTGTTCCTACTAGACATCGTATGGCTCAATACTGGATTCCCAAATGCTTATTGACTAACCTCAGTATTAATTCATTGACATATTATGCTTCTGTGTAGGTTTCACGCTTGAGGAAGGAGAACATATGGATTGTGGACTCAGGATGCTCACGCCACATGTCCGGTAACAAAGAATGGTTCTCCTCCCTAACTTTTGTGACATGCGTAGAAAACGTTACTTTTGCCGATAATTCTTCAACTCCTATTATTGCTAAAGGATCGGTTAGAGTAAATGATCACTACACTTTAAAAGATGTGGCACTTGTTAAAAATTTGATATACAACTTGCTTTCTGTTTCTCAATTGCTTGATGAGAATTTAGAAATAATTTTCTCTAAAAATTGTTGCAAAGTTGTAAATTCAAATACTGAGCTTTTGTTTAACATGTCTCACTTTGGAAGAGTTTTTGAAGCTAATTTTGATATGTCAACTTCTGAGCATAGGTGTCTAGTTGCCAATGATTTAAAAGATTTATTCTTCTGGCATCGTAGACTTGGTCACATAGGCTTTGATCATCTCACTCGTGTTAGTGCTCTTGATCGCATACGTGGTTTATCTAAACTCAAAGGGGACAAAGATATTGTATGCTCTTCGTGGAGACATGCTAAGATGGTTGCAGGTTCACATGCTGCTCTCACGATGACAATGACAACTGAACCTGGTCAACTTTTGCATCTTGACACCGATGGACCTTCACGTATTCAACCCTTCGGAGGTAATTGGTATGTTCTTGTGATTGTTGATGATTATTCTAGATACTCTTGGGTTTACTTTATGGCATCTAAGAATGAAGCTTTTAGTCACTTTAGAACATTATTTCTTAGATTATCAATTGACCACCCAGGATCTTTAAAAGCAATTAGAACTGATAACGGAACTGAATTTAAAAATTAATATTTTGATCACTTTTGTGCTGAAAATGGAATAGAACATCAATTTTCTTCACCATATGTACCTCAACAAAACAGTGTTGTAGAAAGAAAGAACAGAACCTTAGTTGAGATGGCTAGGAGTATGCTTGATGAATATCAAACTCCTAGGAAATTTTGGGCTCATGCGATTGCAACCGCATGTTATGTCATAAATTGTGTTTTCTTGCACGCTAAGGTAGGTAAAACACCATATGAGCTCCGGTTTGAACATAGGACTAGTGTTACACACTTTTGGGTCTTTGGATGCAACTGCTTTGTTAAGAAACATGGTAATCATGATAAATTTGAACCTAGATCCATTGATGGTATGTTTCTTGGTTATCCATCTCATACTAGAGGTTACTGTATGCTTTTTACTTCACACTAAAAAAATTGTGGAGACTTGTGAGGTGTCTTTTAATGAATCTAGCCCATATACTAGCTCAAACATTGCAGGTCCGGATCCATGTCCGCAGGGGGAGAGCATTTTCGTTGAAAATGAGGAAGAGGTGGAGTTGCTGCCCAAAATTTCAGCAGCTAATGACATTGTTCCAGCTCCTGATTTTCATTCACAGCCAGCACCGACGACCACCATTGCTGGTCCAGATCCTCCTCAAGTAACAAACTAATTGATTTGTGATGAACATGATGAAGAAGAAGCTTGTGAAGTTTGCACTCCCCTTCAGGTTCTCAAAAGTCATCCTCCACAACAAATTATTGGAAGCTTGCACGAACGAGTCACAAAATCCCAGTTTTGCGATCCAAACTCTCATGCTCATTCTGCTTTTGTTGCTTCTTTTGAACCCAAAGATATATCACACACACTCACTAATGAATCCTAGATTATAGACATGCAAGAAAAGTTAGAAAATTTTGAAAGAAATAATGTTTGGAAACTTGTACCTCCACCTCAAGATCACACTTTAATTGGAAGTAAATGTGTAATTAAAAATAAACAAAGTGGAGATGGGGTTGTGGTTAGGAATAAGGCTAGGTTTGTTGCTCAAGGTTTCACTCATGTTGAAGGTCAAGATTTTGATGAAACTTTTGCTCCTGTTGCTAGATTAGAAGCCATAAGAATTTTGTTAGCTTTTGCTGCATCTAAAGTTTTTAAGCTATATCAAATGGATGTTAAAAGTGCTTTTCTTAATGGCTACATAGATGAGGAGGTTTATGTCAAACAACCACCAAGTTTTGAAAATCTAGATTTTCCTAATCATGTTTACAAACTATCCAAAGTCTTGTACGGTCTCAAACAAGCCCCTAGAGCAAGGTATGATAGGTTAAAAATATTCTTACATGAAAAGAGGTTTACCATGGGCAAGGATGATAAAACTCTTTTTGTTCTTAAGCATGGCAATGTCTCATTATTCGTTCAAGTGTATGTGGATGATATTATCTTTGGTTGTGCTTCTCATGATCTTGTGTACAAGTTTTCAGCTATGATGAGTTCATAATTTGAAATGAGTATGATGGGTGAACTCACTTACTTTTTTGGGCTACAAATCAAGCAAACCAAGGAAGGTACCTTTGTGCATCAAACAAAGTATACAAGAGACCTTCTCAAGCGCTTCAACATGGACAAAAGCAAGCCTCTTCGGACACCATGGGAACAACATCGACACTTGAGCTTGATGAAGATGGTGATCTGGTTGACCAAAAAGAATATCGAAGCATGATCGGATCACTTTTGTATCTCACGATATCAAGACCGGACATACGATTCAGCATATGTCTTTGTGGAAGATTTCGAGCTTTCCCACGAGCTTCACATCTTCAAGCCATCAAACGTATTCTAAGGTATTTACATGGAACTCAAGAATTTGGTATTTTTCTTCCGTCGTCATCAACCGTTTCCTTAAGGGTTTTTTTCGATGCTGATTTCGGAGGTTGCAGGATTGATAGGAAAAGTACTTCTGGTACCTGTCACTTTCTTAGTAATTCTCTTGTTGCTTGGTCCTCTAGAAAACAACACTCAGTTCCACAATCCACAGCCGAATCTAAATATATAGCAGCTGCTAGTTCTTGCTCACGAATTCATTGGATTGTTCAAACACTTGCGGACTATGATTTTGATCTAGATAGTGTTCCACTATTTTGTGATAACACTAGTTCCATTTGCATTGCTAAAAAACCCCGTGCAACATTCGAGAACAAAGCACATTGACATTAGGTATCACTTTCTCCATGATAATGTTGAAAAAAGAAACATTGTGCTTCACCATGTAGATACCGAACAACAATTGGCTGACATTTTCACAAAACCTTTGGATTTCACTCGTTTTTGTTTCATTCGTAGTGAAGTAGGGGTTATGCATCCTCATGGCTTAAATTGATGGGGGAGCTTCCAAATATGGGATCTGAATTTAAAAGCAATATGAGCATAGTATTTCATATATATATATATATATGACTTTGTGATTCCTTTTACATACTGAAAGTTTTTACTACATTACTCGTGTTATATATTTTGTAGTTTTTTCCATGTCTAGTAATTGGAATAATTACTTACACTAAATCTGGTCATGGTCAAACTTTCTTATTGTTTTTCACTTGTTGCATGCTCACAAGTGCTTTTAATCATAAAGAATTAATCAAGTAAGCAACTCACATGTTGAGTTTTTATGAACAAATATAAATTGAGAAAAGATCAAGAGAATATGCATGCATCACACTTCTTTTCAGATGGCATATCATTGCACTTAGATATGAACTTGGAAGAAGTTGTGTATAACTAAAACCATGTCCTTAAGCTTCTTATTGTCAAATGACATAGGCTTGGATTGGTTGGTTATAATAAGGCAGATGCACATTTCATCTCTTGCAAATATCATATGGTCAAAATTTGTGCTTTGAAAATTAATAAAATGGAGCAACAAGTGTCATGCTTTCAGGTCTTGAAATAGTTAAGTTTGTGACATCATGACTTGCTTAAATTACAAATTACACTTGATCTCTAGCATGGCTTACACTACTTTATGTATTTCATTGATGTGATAGTGTAAGTTCTTGATAGTATGACTTGGATGAGCTTTGTTTTATATGTATATGTTATAGTATGCTCATAACAATTAAAATTTCTTTTTTGAACCTTGCAGAATACATTGTTAAAGGGGGAGAGAAAATATGAATTTTTAAGACAACTATGCAAGGGGGGAAATTGATTACACATTGCACATTGCACATATTCACAAGTGTTTTTGGCACGATTTTTGTCAAAAAGAAAAAAATGTTTATGTTGTGTTGATAAAGGGGGAGAAATTGTTTTCAAATTTTTTAATGTGAATAAGCCAATGCTCGGATTTTAAGTGGTGTTGCCAATGCATTCACCAAGGGGGAGATTGTGAGACCTATGTGTGTTGAATACATTGGCTTGTACTGAATACATTGGCTCTGATGATATAAGTTGTAAAATTCTACCAAAACACCCTTTTTAGCAAGGTCCGACTCTAGCTCCGAGCTTCTGCAAGGTCCGACAATAGGTCTGACTTGCTTTGTCAAGGTCCAACATGTTTTTAGGTAGCTCCAGTGAGCTTTGTCTTTAGCTCCGACATGTCTTTGATAGCTCCGGTATGTCTTTGTTAAGCTCCGATATGTTTTTGCTAGGTCCGACTTATGTTGGTTAGCTCCGACATGTTTTTCTAGCTCTGGTGCTAGGATGTACTAGCTTTGGTAAGCTCTGGCACTAGATTGTATGAGCTTTGGTAAGCTCCAGCTCAAGCTCCGGTTAGCTTTGGCATGATTCGGAGCTTGATTGCAATGTTTCTGCTTTTACTGTGAAATGTTTCGAACTTGCTTTACATTGTTGGAAAGATTGCTTAGTATTCATTTGCTATGTTTTTGGTGCGTTTTGGTTGATATGGCTGATATCGTTTTGATATGCTTTGCAACATACTTATGTGAGGTGCTCACGTAAGGTGTTGTGTTTGGAACTAACTTGAGTCAAGTCGCGGACTTGGGCTCATACGGATTGGTTGTTTATTCATGTGCAGGTGTTGCTTGAGTTCAAGACATGGCTGGTGACAGGATCCTTTGGACTATTCTCAGGGAGGAGATGAGGTACCAACAACCAAATTCAGGAGGAATTGAGGTTGAGTGGGTCAGGAGGTCGCGCAGTATGATTGAATCAAGGGCAGTGCATATGAAGGTTATTGGACTTAAAATCTCAAGAACCGTACATATATTTTAGCACATAGAAAGTTTGGACAGTCCAAAACAGTAGATATGCATTATATAAGAATAGTTCGGACACTCCGAAACAAGTTCCCTAATGTTCGGACAATCGGAATTGAGTGACTCAGGTGTACTCAAAACCTTGCATGTAAAACCATAATTTTAGCCTAATTTCCAATGTGTTCAACACCTAGATCTCACACACACTCAAAACGAAGAGTGGCGTTGTAGTGAGCCACCACTACAAGTCGCCAACTCGTACCTCGCCGGGGCCCGTGAACAACCATTTCATAATCCAAGGCATGAGAACGCCAAAGGGTTATTGAAAAGGTCTCTACAAGCGTGGGGACAACTTAGCCTTGGAGGAATCAATGGGCTCGTCTCCCTCCAGGGCAAGGCATCACCCCTCACCACCTGCTATAAAAAGGCCTTTGGGTCGATATCAAAGCAAAGATGAGAAATATCCCCGTGCCGATGTGGTGCAGCTAGCTAAAGAAATTGCAAATATACAATTGGAGAATAAAAAGCTAGCGCACAAGATGGTGGAAGCACGCATCAAGAGGGCAGAGTTAAAGGATGAGATTGATGCCCTTAAGGAGGAGAAATATGGTATACACCGCGGCATGAGCGCTAAAATCAAGCGCTTATGCAAGCCCATGGGGATGGTAAAAATTTACAAGGCACTATAAGTAGATGTCCCTTTAGCCCATTAAGTGCGTACCCCTTAGTTTGCTTCTTTTATTTAACTTCAATATTTTGTAATTCAGTAATGTAAGCACCCCAAATTTTCTATTCAATAAAGTGAACTTACCAGTTAATCTAACACCGGTAAAGTTTCCCTTTTAGTTTATTTCGTGTCAAATAAATTTCCAGGAACAAGTGTGGGGGAGGAGTCCATCTGAGATCTCGCGACATTTAGATCTCGCGTTTCACCCATGGACAGGTTGCAAACATACACGCGATACGACACGACAAAGCGGAGCACAAGGGGACCCAGCCAGAGGTCAGCCAACCCCCTGGCTCGGCCGACCTGTGGTTGGCCCCTCTCGGGTCCGTTTCGCTACACAACGTCGGTTTGAATCTCTTATCCCCTGCTCTTGGTAATTCACTACAATTTGAGTTGAAAATTTTGATGCATTCATGACAATTCAAATTAAAATCAACTCAATCAAAATAAACATTGCAAATTGCTTAAATATGAGATTAGTATACACTGTATTTTAGTTTCAATACCTTGTTTCCAGACCCATATAATTAATTAGGACAACATGTCATCTAAGTTTTTGATTGGTGTGATATGGTGAGAAAAAAAAACCCATGGACAAACCCTTGCTTGAAATTGATTTTGAATTTTGCACAATTTTGGTGTCTTAAGGTTTGCCTTCCTCTCTCATTAGAAATTAAATAGCCACCAAGGCCATATGATATGAATATTGAAAACCACATGCATATGTCACTTAGCATTTTCATTGAACTTTGTCAAACTCATGACCCTGTTGAGTGACTTGCATGAAATATTTTGATTAGGAAATTTCTTGTGCACTCCACCTTATTCCATCAATTTCATCAATCCACCATCAAAATATACTCCATGAGAATTATTGAAAAATCCTCTCTCCTTAAAAATCTTAAAAAGGAGTAGAAGGCATGGCTATAAGAGCTCAAAAGAAATCAAAAAGAGAGAGCCAATAAGTAGCCATGCATCATCCTTGCACAAAAAAGAGAGTGATCAATTGGGAGTTATCATCAATATTTATCATCCACCATCCACC
Source organism: Tuctoria greenei (assembly GCA_036927565.1). NCBI lineage: Eukaryota > Viridiplantae > Streptophyta > Magnoliopsida > Poales > Poaceae > Tuctoria > Tuctoria greenei. Next base: position 107,600,238 of record JAYESD010000008.1, read on the forward strand.
CATAATATATGCACGAGAATTTCCATGGTCATTGATTTTATTGCATGGTCTTCTCATATGGATCTCTTTTTTGACTTGGTAATATATGAATTGCAAGTGTGTTGCTATTTATCCCTACCAATATCCACAAAAAGCCATACTTAGTTGTTGGGACAAAAGTGGCAAAATTATGCCAAGGTGAGGATTCAAATACTTTGAATGACTTGAGAGAATCAAATAAGAAGAGGAAAGGCATTATCCTTTTGATATTCGAGATACAACAATTTTTTAAGTTATTTCAGCAGGAGGAAGCCTGGATGGGATACACTCAACCGTTCCAACTCTCAAATGCCCAAGATGATGTGGCAGCCAGACCACCAAAAAATGGTTCAAAAGCAAAGGTATGAGTTAAAATACTTTGTATACTCTTTTCATATTCACAACAACATTTATCTTAGCACTTAGTTCTTCTTACCTTCACTCAGTGATGAGTAAAGGACTAAGTGTGGGGGAGTTTGTTGGTGGTCCTTAAATGCTAAATCTGACCGTCAATTCAATGCATAAAGATTATAGAATGGCGAACACAACATAGTGGTGGGAGTTAAAACTAACAAATTCCACAACTGTTAGTGTCTATTTGTATGTAGGTGAATTAACCCCGAAAATACCCAAGCATGCATGGAGTAATCCAAAAATTTACCATTCAACGAATCAAGCAACAACACATGGCATCACATGGATCCTTGGCTCATTCCCAGGAGTATCAAAGGAGATCAATTGGTGTTTCACCCGTGAAGGGGGTCAGGGCCCACTTGGAAGTCACCTCGAGAAAGCATAGCTGAGGGGGGGGGGCAGGACCACATCGGCCAACACCCCTAGTTGGTTGACTTGGCCCTAGCACCAAACTTTGTCAGCTTCCACATGTTGACTTTTGTGGCTCTCTGATGGCGCTAACGACTGATTCACACACTAATTGTGGCGCCAAAACGACTGAACTCATGTATAAATACCCCCTACCCTCCTCACTTTTCCACACACAACTAGTTTGAGAATAGTAATCCACTCATAAGGTTAAGAGCTTCCCAAGTGTCCGGCGAAGTAGAAGGAGAGAGTGAGGAGAAGACAGGAGGGGGAGGCTTGGGCTTGTCAAGTCCCTCTTCCACACTTGTACCTCTACGGAAGTCCTGCAAGAATCGAGTGAGAAATTTTCATGAATTAAATACTAGTTTGATTTCTATTTCATAGTAGTTTACTTTTGTATCTGCTTGTGGGTTCACTGCTTTTATTTATTAGTGACTCTAGTTTTAGCTTTGCATTCGAAATGATTAGAGTTCTGAATTAGAAATTAAGTTTACACTTAGGTTAGAGTTCATCGGTGGATATCTCGTAGACGCATGGATTGAAGAGGTAGACAGTAGGTTGTGACAGCCCTATCTGTCCTTAGTAATCCTCCACATTTGGCTATGCCATAGAATCTTGGTGGGGATCATCCTGGTGTTGCCTGGGGTAAACCCGTGCCCGGACCAAGTAGCTGTCGTAGAATACTGTGGCCTAGATTTCAAACCATTGAATTCCTCTGAAACCCATGCGTACCAAAGAAATGGTGTGTCCTTGGGAGAAAAAGCTAGAAGATCTCACACACGTTCCTTGGATTTGTTACCCCTAGGAATAATTGTGAGACCTATGTGTGCTAAATACATTGGCTTTGACAATAAAAGTTTTGAATGTTGCCATAACATCTTTTTAGCAAGGTCCGACTCTAGCTCTGAGTTTCTGCGAGGTCGGACTATAGGTCTGACATGTTTTTGGGTAGCTCCGGTGAAGCTTTGTCTTTAGCTCCGACATTTCTTTGATAGCTCCGGTGTGTCATTGTTAAGCTCCGATATGTTTTGCTAGGTCCGACTTATGTTGGTTAGCTCTGACATCTTTTTCTAGCTCTGGCTTTTGGGCTGACTAGTTCCGACTAGTTTTGGTTGGCTCCGGCGCTAGGTCCAACTAGCTTTGGTAAGCTCCGGTGCTAGGTTGTACTAGCTTTGGTAAGCTCCGCCGCTGGGTTGTTCTAGCTTTGGTAAGCTCCGGTGCTAGGAGATACTAGCTTTGGTAAGCTCCAGCTCAAGGTCCGGTTAGTTTTGGCATGGTCTGGGGCTAGTTTGCGATGGTTCTGCTTTTACTCTGAATTGATTCAAACTTGCTTTACATCTATGGAAAGTTTGCTTAGTATTCATTCAAACTTGCTATATTTTTGTTGCATTTTGGTTGATATGGCTGATATCGTTTTGATATGCTTTGCAACATGCTTATGTGAGGTGCTCACGTAAGGTGTTGTGCTCGGAACTGACTTGAGTCATGTTGCAGACTTGGGCTCGTACGGATTGGTTGTTTGTTCATGTGCAGGTGTTGCTTGATTTCAAGTAATGTTTGGTGACAGGATCCTTTGGACTAGTCTCAGGGAGGAGATGAGGTTCCAACAACCAAATTCAGGAGGAATTGTGGTTGAGCGGGTCAGGAGGTCGCGCAGGATGATTGAATCAAGGGCAGTGCATATGAAGGTTACCGGACGTCGAAGGAAGGTGTTTGCACATATGCATGCGGTGCATGACGTGGCAACATGGTTCTGAAGATGGTTTATGGATGGGAAGATTTGGTTGGAAGGATCTGACCGTATCGGTTGATGACTTTGGCTGCGGCGGACTTCGTTTTGGCTCTGTACGGAAAGTATCAAGTTGGTTATGTTAGGATTTCATATGGGTCACGAATTTGAGTTGTTTTAGGAATATGGGATATGTTCCTAATGTGTTTGGAAGTCTTGAGATTGCTTCTATCTGCATATAGAAGAATCCTAAGAAGTTATGGAAAGTTTCGATTCGTGATCTGAGTAGGATTAGAGTCCTAGTTGAGATTGGGTTGCCCTAAGGGCTGGTTATGTAAGCAAGGGAGGCCAAAGCTCGTGGTGCAAGACTTTGGGCTTGTTCCTCTTGTGTTCTATTGAATAAAATTTGTAGTTTGAAGGAACTTTTGTGCCTTGTTCGTCCGACTTGTTCCAGACAAGTTTTACTCGTCGAGTTTCTGGACAGCACTACCTTTCGTCGGTGGTTTTATCATAACTCGAGTTTTACAAATCCAATTGACCTGATTCTTTTTGGGTTGTCTTCACAACTTGATTATATATCATATTTCAAAATTTCACGGTCATTGGATTTGTGGTTTCTGATCTACACGAGTTTCTTTGTAGCGTTCCAGAACTGTTTTTCTCGGGTAGGACAGATTGATCTTTGTTCGATCTTTCGATCATAACTTGAGTTTCTCTCGATGGATTTGAGTGATTCTTCTTGTGTTTTCTTTGTGAATTGTTTCTCTCTGATATATATCACTTTTTTCACAGTGAGACACATTTAGATTAGTCTCACACACGATTTCTTTAACATATTGTTTTTCTACCGAAGGGGTTGGGATTTAATTGTTTCTGCTGCGTAAGAATTTTTAAATCTACCATTCACCCCCCCCCCCGGTAGCTTTTCACATGTTCTTCAATCCTAAAATTGGTATCACAGCCACGGTGCTCCAATCATTGTGATTTGCACATGTTTTTGACTAATCATCATGGAGAAATACTCCGCCAAACCTTGTGTGTTTGTTGGTATTGAACTTCAGGTTTGGAAGGCACACATGGAGGCTTTCATCCAGGCGCAAGGCCTTGCAATATGGGAGAAGGTGTACAAGCCTTACGAAGTGCCACCTAACGATCAAGTTACGGCTACAAATCTACGGGACGTCGACAACAATAACAAAGCCCGAAACTTCATCATTCAAGGACTCACTCAGAGTGACTTCGACCGCGTTGCACATCTCCGATCGGCATACAATGTAAGGAGAGCACTTTGTGACTACCATGAAGGATCCAACACGATCAAGGATGTAAGGCAAGACATGCTCAAGAAAGAATACATGCGCTTCAAGATGCAACCCAGTCAGTCCATCGATCATCTCTTTGCTCGCTTCAATAAAAGTCTCAACAAGTTTACGTAGTGTCAATGTTAACTTTTCTGATTCTAAGAATGCTAGGCAACTTCTGAGTGCATTAGACATGTGAATCCGGGAGATGAAAGTTACATCTATCCGTGAATCTACTGTCATGAGTACACTTACTTTAGATGTGCTTTACTTTAAACTCGAAACTCATGAAATTGACATCTTATCACGTAAAAACCCAAACAAGTCTATTGCATTTGTCTCACAATGTGACATGCCTAGCTCTGGTCAATCTTCATCTTGTGGTACACTTGCTTTGTTGTCCTCTCTAACACTTGAACAGATTGAGGAGTTTCCAGAGGAGGAGCTAGCACTTCTCTCTACTAGGTTCTCAAAAGCATTGCAAAATGTGAGAACTAGAAGGAAGGAAGCTCCGGACCTCAACGATGCTTCGAATGTGGTAAGACAGGACACTTTTGTAAAAATTGTCCTAACCTTTCAGGTTCTACTTCCCAAGAAGAAAAACAATCAAGGACGAAGAACTCCTCAACAAATTATAAGAAGAATAAGAAGGGCTTTTCAGGTCGTCAACTGGTGAACAATTTCATCTCCGCAGTCCAGGAACTTGGCTCAAGCGACATGGACACTGGAAGTGATGAAGATGAAGATGATTTTGCAAACTTGTGCTTTATGGAGGGCAAGTCAAGATCAAGTATGGAGGACGCAGAACACAACAGTGACGACCATGAGGTATGTTCTACCTGTAATGAAATGTGTGATGCAATTTCTCGTGCAACTATTATTGTTAAGAAAAAGGACAAAAAGCTTTGGGATAATGCTGCTAAAACTGAATCACTAGAATCTGAAATCAACCATTTGAAAACCTTGATTCCTACTGATGATTCTTGTCCCTCGTGTGATTTAATCTATGAACAATTGTCCACATTAAGAACTGCACATTCCTCTACTCTAGATAGACTTGAATTTGAAATTGAAAAGAACAAAGAGCTTGCTGCACTTAATGATAAAAACTTGAAAGATGCTAGCTGTTCTACAGTTGATTTGCATTGTTCTACTTGTGATGATCTTGATAAAAAAACTACAAGATGCTATGAATGAAATTTCTATATTGAACAATGCTTTACGTTCTCATGAAGTTAAATTTTGTTCCAATTGCAAATTAAAAGGAAAAACTTCATGTGAAAATTGTCTTGATCTGTCCAATAAACTTGAGAACATGCATAGGACATTAGATCGGTTTTGTAATGGGAATAAGAACCTAAACTTCCTATTGAATTCTTCCAATTCTTGCAATGATAAAACTGGTTTAGGTTTTATTCTCATGCTCATGCTAAAGCACATCCACCTAAAATTGTAAAGTCATTAAGAAGTGGTTTGATTAAAACAGTGCCTACAAAAAAGAAGTGGTTTTAAAACTGAAGGAGTGTTGTCTCATTCGGTTTCAAATAAAAATATTGCTTGCTCATCTAGACATGAACACAATGTTAAATTTCATTGTACCTACTGTGGTAGAGATGGTCATGTCATAGATTTTTGTTATAGACTAGCTAAACAACAGAAAAGGGAAAGAATGATTGCTAGATCTCATAACTTTCATGCAAAATTTGCTGCACATATTAAACTGTATGCCAAGAACATGCAACCTGCCGTTATGAGTCAAAAACATTCAAAGTTTTCCTTCGGACCTTCTGTTTTTGCCTCCGGAGCTACTGATTTTTGTGCTACAGAAGTAACACCTTATAGGTCAGTAGTTAAGAATAAAAAACCTCAAACTTTGACTAATAAACCTGCTTTTTTATCTCAACTTTCGCGTGTTTTTCCTGCTACACATCGTGTGACTCAGTACTGGATACCTAAATGCCTTTTGACTAACTCCAGTATTGAGTCATCGACGTATTGTGCTTCTATGCAGGTTACACGCTTGAGGAAGGAGAACATTTGGATTGTGGATTCAGGTTGCTCACGCCACATGACTGGTAACAAAGAATGGTTCTCCTTCCTCTCTTTTGTGTCACGTGTAGAGAATGTTACTTTTGCCGATAATTCTTCAACTTCTATAATTTCTAAGGGTTCAGTTAGAGTAAATGATCACTACACTTTGAAGGATGTGGCACTTGTCAAAAATTTTAAATACAACTTGCTTTCTGTTTCACAATTGCTAGATGAAATTCTAGAAATTATTTTCAATAAAAACAGATGCAAAGTTGTAGGTTCAAATAGTGTGCTTATTTTTAACATGTCTCGGTTTGGAAGAGTTTTTAATGCTGATTTTGATATGTCTTCCTTTAAGCATAGGTGTCTAGTTGCTAATGATTCAAAGGAATTATACTTTTGGCATCGTAGACTTGGTCACGTAGGCTTTGATCACCTAATGCGTGTTAGTGCTCTTGATCGCATATGTGGGTTGCCTAAGCTTAAAGGAGACAAATAAATTGTGTGCTCTTCGAAGTGCTCTTCCTGTAGACATGCTAAGATGGTTGCAAGTTCACATACTCGTCTCACAACGATCATGACAACTGAACCGGGTCAACTTTTGCGCCTTGACACCGTAGGACCTTCACGTGTTCAATACTTTAGAAGTAAATGGTATGTTCTTGTGATTGTTGATGATTATTCTAGATACTATTGGGTTTACTTTATGGCATCTAAGAATGAAGCTTTTAGTCACATTAGAACTTTATTTCTTAGATTATCAATTAATCACCCAGGATCTTTAAAAAAAAATAGAAGTGATAGCAGAACTGAATTTAAAAACCAATCTTTTCATCACTTTTGTGCTGAAAATGGAATAGATCATCAATTTTCTTCACCATATGTACCTCAACAAAACAGTGTTGTAGAAAAAAAGAACAGAACCTTAGTTGAGATGGCTGGGACTATGCTTGATGAATATCAAATTCCTAGGATATTTTTGGCTGATGCGATTGCAACCGCTTGTTACGTATCAAATCGTGTTTTCTTGCGTGCTAAGCTAGGTAAGACACCATATGAGCTCCGGTTTGGACATAGGCTTAGTGTTACGCACTTTCGGGTCTTTAGTTGCAAATGATTTGTTAAGAAACATGGTAATCTTGATAAATTTGAACCTAGATCCATTGATGGCATGTTTCTTGGTTATCCATTTCATACTAGAGGCTACCGTGTGTTTTTACTTGACACTAACAAAATTGTGGAGACTTGTGAAGTTTCTTTTGATGAAGCTAGCCCAGGTACTAGCGCTGATATTGCAGGACCAGATCCATATCCTCAGGGGAAGGGTATTTTCGAAGATGAAGAAGAGTCGATGATACTGCCTGGTAGTTCCGAAGTTGACACGTGTCAAGCTCCGAACTGTGAACAAGCTCTGACTACCACCTCTACCTGTCCTGATTGTCCACAAGCCACAAGCTCAACAATCTACATTGACCCTGATGAAGAAGAAGCTTGTGAGACATCTGTTCCTCTACAGATCTTCAGGAATCATCCCCCACAACAAATTATTGGAAGCTTGGATGAACGGGTCACACGGTCCAGGTTTCGCGATTCAAACTCTCATGCTCATTCTGCTTTTGTTGCTTCTTTTGAACCCAAAGATATATCACATGCACTCACTATTGAATCTTGGATTATTGCCATGCAAGAAGAGTTCGAAAATTTTGAAAGAAATAATGTTTCGAAACATATACCACCACCTCAAGCTCACACTTTAATTGGAACCAAATGCATGTTTAAAAATAAACAAAGTGAGGATGGGGTTGTGGTTAGGAATAAGGCTAGGTTGGTTGCTCAAGGTTTCACTCAAATTGAAGGTCTAGATTTTGATGAAACTTTTGCTCCTGTTGCTAGATTAGAAGCCATAAGGATTTTGTTAGATTTTGCTGCATCTAAAGTTTTTAATCTATATCAAATGGATGTTAAATGTGCTTTTCTTAATGGCTACATAGACGAGGAGATTTATGTCAAACAACCACCGGGCTTCGAAAATCCAGATTTTCCTAATCATGTTTACAAACTGTCCAAAGCCTTATACGGTCTCAAACAAGCCCCTAGAGCATGGTATGATACGTTAAAAACATTCGTACTTAAAAAGGGGTTTACCATGGGCAAGGTTGATAAAACTCTTTTTTTGCTTAAGCATGGCAATGACTCATTATTCGTTCAAGTGTATGTGGATGATATTATCTTTGGTTGTGCTTCTCATGATCTGGTGTCCAAGTTTTCAGCTATGATGAGTTCAGAATTTGAGATGAGTATGATTGGAGAACTCACGTACTTTTTAGGGCTGCAAATCAAGCAAACCAAGGAGGGTACCTTTGTGCAAACGAAGTATACAAAAGACCTCCCAAGGCGCTTCGACGTGGACAAAAGCAAGCCTCTTCGGACAACAATGGGAATAGCAACAACACTTGAACTTGATGAAGATGGTGAACCTGTGGATCAAAAATAATATAGAAGCATGATCAGATCACTTTTGTACCTCACAACATCAAGACCGACATACAATTCAGCGTATGTCTTTGTGCACGGTTTCAAGCTTCCCCACGTGCTTCACATAGTCAAGCCGTCAAAAGGATTTTCAGGTACTTACATGGAACTCAAGAATTTGTCATTTTTCTTCCTTCTTCCTCAACCGTTACTTTGAAAGCTTTTTCCGATGCCGATTTTGGAAGTTGTAGGATTGATAGGAAAAGTATTTCCGGTGCTTGTCATATTCATGGTAATTCACTTGTTGCTTGGTCGTCTAGAAAACAAAATTCAGTTGCACAATCCACAGCTGAATCTGAATATGTAGCTGCTGCTAGTGCTTGCTCACAAATTCTTTGGATTGTTCAAACACTTAAGGACTATGGGGTTGATCTAGATAGTGTTCCACTGTTTTGTGATAACACTAGTGCCACTTGCATTGCTAAAAACCCTTTGCAACATTCTAGAACTAAGCACATTGATATTAGGTATCACTTTCTCCGTTATAATGTTGAAAAAGGAAACATTGTGCTTCACCATGTAGATACCGAACAACAATTGGCTGACATTTTTACAAAACCGTTGGATTTCACTTGTTTTTTGTTACATTCGTAGTGAAATAGGGGTTATGCATCCTCATGGCTTATATTGAGGGGGAGTTTTTCAAACTTGAGAAGTCTATGTGGGAATCTGAAATTAAAATAATATGAGAATAGTATTTCATACATATATGACTTTGTGATTCCTTTTACATGCTGAAAGTTCTTACTACATTACTTGTGTTATACATTTTGTAGTTTTTACCATGTCTAGTAATTGGAATAATTACTTACACTAAATCTGGTCATGGTCGAACTGTCTTGCTGTTTTGAACTTGGTGCATGCTCACAAGTGCTTTTAATCATAAAGAACTAATCAAGCAATCAAGTCACATGTTGAGTTTTTGTGAACAAATATATGTTGAGAAAAGATCAAGAGAATATGCATGCATCGCATTTCTTCTTTTGAGATGGCTTATCATCGCACTTAAATATGAACTTGGAAGAAGTTGTGTTTGACTAAAACCATGTCCTTAAGCTTCTGATTGTCAAATGACATAGGCTTGGCTTGGTTGGTTAGAATAAGCCAGATGTGCATATAATCTCTTGCAAATATCATATGATCTAAATTTGTGCTTTGAAAAATAATAAAATGCATCAACAAGTGTCATGCTTTCAGGTTTTGAAATAGTTAAGTTTGTGAGATCATGACTTGATTAAATTGAAAAATACATTTGATCTATAGCATGGCTTACACTACTTTATGTATCTCATTGTTGTGATAGTGTAAGTTACTCGATAGTATGACTTGGATGAGCTTTGTTTTATATGTACATGATATAATATGCTCATAACAATTAAAATTTCTTTTTTGAACCTTGCTGGATACATTATCAAAGGGGGAGAGATAATATGGTGAATTATGCAAGGGGGAGAAATATGTATAGGGGAGAAATTTATTTCTATCTCATTCTATCTTATTTTATTTTCAAAAAGGGGGAAAATTGTTCTCAAAACATTTCATGCCAATGTTCGGATTTTAAATGGTGTTGCCAATGCATTCATCAAGGGGGAGATTGTGAACCTATGTGTGCTGAATACATTGGCTTTGACAATAAAAGTGTTGAATGCTGCCATAACATGTTTTTAGCAAGGTCTGAATCTAGCTCCGAGTTTCTGCGAGGTCCGACAATAGGTTCGACTTTCTTTGTCTAGGTCCAACATGTTTTTGGGTAGCTCCGGTGAAGCTTTGTCTTTAGCTCCGACATGTCTTTGATAGCTCCGGCATGTCTTTGTTAAGCTCCGATATGTTTTGCTAGGTCTGACTTATGTTGGTTAGCTCCGACATGTTTTTCTAGATCTAGCTTTTGGGATGACTAGTTTCGACTAGTTTTGGTTAGCTCCAGCGCAAGGTTCGACTAGCTTTGGTAAGCTCCAGCGCTAGGTTGTACTAGCTTTGGTATGCTCTGGGGCTAGGTTGTACTAGCTTTGGTAAGCTCCCGTGCTAGGAGATACTAGCTTTGGTAAGCTCCGTCTCAAGGTTCGGTTAGTTTTGGCATGGTCTGGAGCTAGTTTGCGATGGTTCTGCTTTTACTCTGAATTGATTCGAACTTGCTTTACATCTATGGAAAGTTTGATTAGTATTCGTTTACTAAGTTTTTGTTGTGTTTTGGTTGATATGGCTGATATCGTTTTGATATGCTTTGCAACATGCTTATGTGAGGTGCTCACGTAAGGTGCTGTGCTCAGAACTGACTTGAGTCAAGTCGCGAACTTGGGCTCGTATGGATTGGTTGTTTGTTCATGTGCAGGTGTTGCTTGAGTTCAAGTCATGGCTGGTGATAGGATCCTTTGGACTAGTCTCAGGGAGGAGATGAGGTTCCAACAACCAAATTCAGGAGGAATTGTGGTTGAGTGGGTCAGGAGGTCGCGCATGATGATTAAATCAAGGGCAGTGCATCTGAAGGTTACCGAACATCGAAGGAAGGTGTTTGCACGTATGCATGCGGTGCATGATGTGGCAACATGGTTCCGAAGATGGTTTATGGGTGGGAAGATCTAGTTGGAAGGATCTGATCGTATCGGTTGATGACTTTGGCTGCGTCGGAGTTGGTTTTGGCTCGGTATGGAAAGTATCGAGTTGGTTATGTTAGGATTTTGTGTGGGTCACGAATTTTAGTTGTTTTAGGAATATGGTGTATGTTCCTAATGTGCTTTGAAGTCTTAAGATTGCTTCTATCTGCGTATAGAAGAGTCCAAAGCAGTTATGGAAAGTTTGGATTCGTGATCTGAGTAGGATTTCGTATGGGTCACGAATTGGAGTTGTTTAGGAATGAGGGATACGTTCCTAAGGTGTTTGGAAGTCTTAAGATTGCTTCCATCTGCGTATAGAAGAATCTTGAGCAGTTATGGAAAGTTACGATTCAGGATCTGAGTAGGAATGGAGTCCTAGTTTAGATTGGGTTGGCCTAAGGGGTGGTTATATAAGCAAGGGAGGCCAAAGCTCGTGGTGCACGACTTTGGGGCTGTTCCTCTTGTGTTTATTGAATAAAATTCGTAGTTTGAAGGAACTTTTGTGCGTTGTTCGTCCGACTTGTTCCAGAGAAGTTTTACTTGTCGAGTTTCGGGACAGCACTACCTTTCGTTGGTGGTTTTATCATAACTAGAGTTTTACAGATCCAATTGACATGATTCTTTTTGGGTTGTCTTCAAAACTTGATTATATATCATCTGTCAAAATTTCACTGTCATTGGATTTGTGGGTTCTGATCCACACGAGTTTCTTTGCAGCATTCCATAACTGTTTTCTCGGGTAGGACAAATTGATCTTTGTTCGATCTTTCGATCATAACTTGAGTTTCTCTCGACGGATTTGAGTGATTCTTCTTGTGTTTTCTTTGTGACTTGTTTCTCTCTGATATATATCATTTTTTTCTCGGTGAAACACGTTTAGATTAGTCTCACACATGATTTCTTTAACAGATCGTTTATCTACCGAAGGGGTTGGGATTTAATTGTTTCCGCTGCGTAAGAATTTTTAAATCTACCATTAACCCCCCCCCCCATGGTAGCTTTTCACGTGTTTTTCGATCCTACAATACTTTTTAATGAAAGTGCTATAGTGGTATTTTCGTGCACTTGCGGACAATTTTGTTTTCGTAAGAAATACCAACAAGCATTTCTGGCGTTATTGTCGCTGAGGGCACGGAAGTGAAGGATAACTATCACTTATGATTAAGTTATACTTACTACTAGTTATTAGATAGGATTACCCAGTCTTTGTTTTCTCCATTGTGTGAAAATGGGGTAGTGTTTGGCTAGATCATTCATTGGGAAAGCCAAAAGAGGATGCCAGAGCTTAACTCTGTTAGTACTTCAAGGCGTTCCTCAACAAATTCTTCCCGTTGGGCAACATCATTGTCCACCACAGGAAGATTCTTCAACTACCAGTAGGATCCAAAGGAATCTATCCCCAAAATTCCAGATAAAATTGGAGGTTAAGTCTTCTCAATGATCATGAGAAGTATAAAGATTTAGTTCAGAAGAAGGTCGACATTCAAAGGGGTGGATCCATTAATGCTTCAGTTCCGTTGGCATGACATGAACATCAATGACAAGGTGGACATGCTAGCCACGGAACTGGACCTCCTATTAAAAGATCAAGAATGTCAAGCCAATGGAGAAGTGTTTGGATGATCCAAGCCATGGATATTCACATGATTTTTGAAAATCCATATAAACATGGACACTTGGGGATTGTTTCCCTAAGACCCATGAGGATCTTTCATTCCCAAACAACTCCAAAGGCCACCACCAACAAGGACATCAAAAGTGGAATCAATACAATCAAGAAGGCTATGTTAATTTGAATTCCAACAAATTCAACTTCAACTAGCCTAGCTTGAAGTATCTTGTCCATGTCCTAGGAGAAATTAATGACAACATCAAGCATTTGGCCAAGGACAAGCCACTTTGAAGAACATTCAAGGTCCAAGGGTTCCACATTCACTTGTTGCACCCTAAAACGTCGACCCAACCCTTGCATCCTTTGGCAAAATGACACTACAGATGAAGCGTTTCTAGTTTGATTGTGGATTCCAAATGTCATCATGCCAAATGAAGCCTCTTGATCCAAGATCAAGCATGGGTTAATCAAAAGAATATCTTGAAGGTTGAAGCAACACCACCCATAAGTGGATATCCTCATTTGCCTTAATGAGGAATGAGGAGATTTCTTCATGTCATTCGCAATGACATTCTATGAAGACGGAGAAGCAAGGGCCATCCAAATGGCCCATGTCCACTAAGCTGCCAAAAACAAAATGGTGGAAGAAGGACAAGGCTCATCAAGTCCATGAAGAATATCTTCAAGAAGGAAAAGTCGTCACAACATCAACAAGTCGTCATGAAGGTGACAATGAGGCCAGGGCTACCACGTGCCCCACATGTCGAGATGGCAGCCAAAGGCTGTTTTGCTTGCCAACAAGAGAAGTCATTCACACCATCTTCCCCGGCTATGGATGACACGTCATCACACTAAACAGGACGGAGGTATGTCCCGTTGATAAGACTTCAATAAAATTTAGTGAGTCTTTGCAAATAGGTTAATTGGTAGTTATCTCATATTTGATTTTTCAATTGCATACGTGAATTTCACATCAAACCTTGCATTCTCATTTAGCATGTTCATGTTTTGACTTGCATGTTGGAAAATAAAATCTCCAACCAACGAAAAACTAAAATTTTGAATCAGGAAATAAATTTATTTGGATATGAACTCTGGGCATAACCACTTGAATTCGTCTTCCTAGTTCAAACAAAAAATATTTCCTTTAATCCTCATTGCATTTGCAAGTTGTTTCAAGTTGGGCAAAACAATTTGACAAAATGGTTCAATTTGCTTTTGGCTAACATAACCGTTTTCGAGTTATTTTGTTTGTTCTTGATTTTAGTGCAGCTAAGAAGAACATTGTAAATAGGTTGGAAAGCCTCATGAAACTCTACACAACATCGGGAGGACTCAAGAGCATATTCCTCAATCAATCTCATTTTGAGTTCATGTTGGAGGAATGCTCAAGATGCTAGCCCGATGGAGGATGCAAGACGAAGCTTCATTCACCTTCAACCTCAACCTGGCGAAAGAAATCAAACATGAATGCTGCACCAAAATCCATGGTTGTGATTTTCTCACACAACGACCTTCTACCTGAACTGCTCTCAACTGAGGTGCGAGTTTAAAATTTTTCATCTTTTAAATTGCACTAGAATTGAATGATTTTTGCCAACATTGGCGAGGAAGGTTTACACCTCCTCATCACTCAATTCTTATGCATCCTCACGAGAGTAAGTGTTGGCATTGCTTTTTGATTCTTCAAAAAAGAATGCCACCTTACTTGGTATAAATTTAAACAAGTGCCTAGAATTTCATAAGCATTGTTTAAATTGACTTAGACATTCTCTACTTAGGTTTAATAAATAATACTTATGAAATGACTCAATGGTTGAATTGGTATGTGGCCACCTAGGAAATATCCATAAGCTTGATTTCAAACTCATTCATGGATCACTAAATTTCAAATTCCTAGGCCAAAAACTAAAAATGTTCAGGATGATAAAAATTGAGAATCTTGTTTGCCATGATCCAAAATATAAAAATCTGCTCTTGTAAAAAGTCATGATGGTTAAAAAAATTTAAAGATGAAGGGATCAATAGAGTGTACATGTATCACTTGCATTGCTATGAGTAGGAGCTTTAGAAAATTTGCAAATTGATTAATTTATAAAGCTCCACTCTTATATCAATGAAGAACACATTGTTTATGGATGCACTAAAAACTGAACCTGATGGATACTTGATGTTTTTGTTCCTCGGATGTACAAATAAAATTCGGTCATCTAACCTGAAGATCCAGCTGTAGAAGTACCGGGTGTTAAGCATCCCTCTCAATCCAAGTGGGGTTGCTTGCAGGAGTAATGTTTTTATGTAGGCATACAAGAAGTCGATTTGGAGGTACCATTTACACATGTCTTGGCCAATGAGTAACAGGGCATGGTTAACACCTATCGGGATTTAATTTGAGGGCCAATCATAACTTTAGGAGGCCAGAGGTTTGACATGGAAACCTTCAATGAGCAACCAATGGGCTGCTAAGAATAAGTAGGATCTCTATGTTCCCAACTATTCTAAGTACCCATTCAAGCTCAAGGGAATTGCCACCATTGTTGGGTGCACATTGTTCCTTTGTGGCTAAGGTTATTTTAACCTTAGCCAAGGAACGATAGATCACACCCAACACATGGTGGGTGCATGTTGTTCCTTTGTGGCTAAAGATTATTCGGACCATATACAATGAATGGTGGATCACACCCATCACATGATGGGTACACCTTATTCCTTTGTGGTTAGAGGTTATCATGACCTTGGGCAAGGAATGAAGGATGACACCCACATATGGGAGACGTTGAGGTGCGGATGAGAGGCATCGACAACACTCTCCTCTACCACAATCATGGCACCCATGGGAGGAAACACAACATCGACACTCAACCCTCCAATGTCAAGGTCATGCTGCATCAAGTTTTGGCACATCTCATGGCCTACGTCTCCGCTGATAGGAGTTTCAACCCCTATCATGGACCTTTAACAAGTACAAGCTTGGAGGAGGACCCCCACTTGAGGTAACTTGTATCACACCTCATTTGCATTCCTTTATTTTATTTCTTTCTTTCTACCACATTAGCATCTAATATATATATATATATACATATATATATATATATAATCATGCTGTATAGGTTAGGTTCATAAAATAAAAGATGTGCGATAAGAATATTTTTACTTTGCATAAGTTGAATTGATGAATAGTTGCTCTGTTTTGTTTTCTCTAGTCCCTTGCATACAACTTAGTATTCTCCAACTATTGTGTTTATTGGCTTAGAATATCCTTGCCTTAAACTTGGAATTTGTGGGTAGCAAAGGCTAAGTCAAATTCTAGGTTGTTCTGGGGTATGATATAGTGATAAGAGTTGTTATACCCTAGTTGAAAGTGAAAATTGATTTCTCAATGAAAAATTTAAAATGGGAGTTCCTCATTTGATACAAAATCCTACCGAAGCCATATGATGATTTGAATTTGACAATTCCTATGCATATGCTAATTTTCTTCACATTGAGCCTAGTTAAACTAGTATAGACTTATGTAAGAATCTTTTCATGCTTTTAAGATCAAAATTACACTAGCACATGCTAAACATCTACACTAGAATTTAGCAAAATTCCATCATACCATTCCACCATAAAAAAGATACTCCATGTTATTCTTGCATAACAGTCTCTTTGAAATATTTGAAAAGAAAAGAGGAGTAGAAGACATGGCTACAAGAAAAAAATGCATGCTCATGAACAAGAGCATGAGAAAAAAAAAGTAAGCAGCCATGTTCGATCCTCACAAAAAAGCAGTGCATACAAAGGACTCATCTTCATACTTCCACTCCAAAAATATTCCATCACACTTGCACAATCTTGATCAAAAAGTATGATTTGTTTTCTCCAAAGGCTCACTCTTTTGACTTAGCAATATATGTGTTGGAAATATGCCTACTCTTGATCACTACCAAGTTCCACATACAAGCCTTATTCAGATGTAGGACAAGAACGACGTTGTCTTGGTGAGCATACAAATACCACTTACCACATAGAGTGCATCATTTGAGGAATATAAATTCAAACGCCATTTGAAATTCTTCGAAAATTTAAGTGGAACTCATATATTAGGTGATGGGTGCTCATATGCTATTCTGTCCTTCAACCACCCGAGAAAAGGATGAGGCATAAGCCCAATAATGACTAAGAAAAAAGGGTTAGGTACCATAGCCAATTTATTCAATGCAAGATAGAATATTTTGTTGTGTAGTTGGTAATTTTGCAGAATAGGACATTGTAGCAACTTTTGATCAACAACCTAAGTCTTGATCTTTGCTTCGGGACGAGCAAAGAGTAAGCTTGGGGGAGTTTGTTGACAGTCGTTATATAGCAATTTCAACCGTCAATATAACATTATGTGAGGGAATAAATTTTCTTACACACATCATAGTTAGAAATAACCTAGTTCCACATGTACTTGAAGAAAATGGTGCATGCAGGAATTTTATATAGAATTGAACTGAATTCAAGAGAGGAATCCTAAAAAATACCTTCCTAGCCCATCAGACGCTGACATGTGGCAGCACATGGATCCAATGGCCCACCTACAGGAGTATCCGGGGGCATCCAATGGCGTAGCGCCCCGAAGTGGTCAGAGGACCCACTTGTCAGCCACATGGAGGAAGCACACCATGACTGGTGCTAGGACTATGTCGGCCGACCCCTTCTTGGCGCCAAACGCGGTCAACTTCCACATGTCAACTCGGTGCATTGAGCTGATAGCGACGGAGACTGATACACTCGCTTTTGGTGGCAGAAACCGCCTCTGCTTCATGTAGAAATAAGAGGGAGAGGCCTCACTTCACTACACACACCACTCAAGCATTCTCTCTTGTATACACTAGTTCTCCTAGTTCTTTAGTGGAGACTAGTGTAACACCCTCAATTTTCGCATCATGCATTGCATACATGGTCATGCATTAAACACTAGTAGAATAAAAGAAAAATAATAAAACATATGCATATACAAATACGTGTGGCAAAAGAAGAAAAAGAAAACAATAATTATAGGCTAAAACTTGTAATAGGAAATGAGAATAAAAATAATAGTAAAAATATATATAAATATATAAATAATATATATAGCAATATATAAAAGTAGAAAAAAATAATATTAATTATATATGTTATAAAAATAATAAATAATAAATAATAAATACAATGATATATATATAAAAATATATATATAATAAATTACAATAAAGAGTAAAAAAAAAGAAAAAAAAAGAGCCGCCCGGCGTCCAGGCCAGCGGCCCAGCCGGCCGAGCCGGCCCCGCTCCGCACCGCGCCCCGAGGCGCCTGGCACCCTGCCGCGCCGCCTGCCGCTGCAGCGCGCAGCGCGTGCAGCCGGGCCCCGCCGCCTGCGGCCTCGCTTCCGCCCCGGCCGCCCGCACGCCAGCGCGCGAGCCGCGCGCTCCCTCCCGCTCCGCACCGCGCCCGCAGTCGGCCCCACCGCGCGCATCTCCCGCGCGTGGAATCCCGCCTCCGCGGTCTCCCACCCCGTCCCGCCTCCCTTCCCGCGCGGTAACGTCCCACCCTGACACTACCGCTCCCGCTGGACTCCCTCCCGCGTCCGACTCCCCTGCCGTGAATCCCGCCGTACCGAGTCAGTACTATCCCGCCATCCCTATAAATAGGACCGAGTCCCTAGGCTTTTTCCCACGAACCAGCAGCGCCAACAGAGAAGAAAAGCCGCCGGAACCAAGGTCCAGAAGGCTGCGCCCAGGGAAGAAAAAAAGAGAAAAAGAAGAAGAAGAAGGGGGAGAAAATGAGGAGGGCACCACCGTTTGCCGGAGATCGTCGCCGACATCGCGCCGCCATCGTCGTGCCGCCGAAGGACTGCTGCACCATCTATTTCGTCTACGCGTCGCATTTATTCCGCGACTGTCACGCCGTCAGATCTACGGTAGGGTTCGTTCCCGATGCAAATTTTTGCGATCATATTGAATCTAATAGGCATAAATTAATTTTAGTTGCACCATAAATTTTATTTCAGCAGCATTAATCCGCCCTAAAACCCCCGTAAACTCATATCAACACGTATGAACTAGTCGCATCTAATTATTAAACGATCGTAGTAAATTAATTGTTAAACTGTGCATGCATGCATGTCATTGCATGTTGATTATTTTGTGTGCATTATGTTGAATTGTATATGTTTTCTTGTATGTATGATCACGCGTAGAGGAACGTGCTCAAGAGGTTGCATACGAGGATTTCCAAACCCAAGACTTCGAAGCGCTTGAGCAACCCCATCCGCCGGAGCAAGGCAAGTGTCCTTGAGGCATATTGATCCTGTTTTAAAATAAATGTTTTGTTTGCAAAACTGCATGTTTGTGTCAAATTGATGGGAATCCCATGGTAGGAAGTTTACTAGTTTTGTTTGACCACCCTTGTCACCTGGAATTTATGGTAGAGAGTCGGGAAGGGTTTTTACCTTTTTGCTTCGCTTAATTAATTGGGATGGCAAACAACACTACACATTTAATTTTACATCAATGATGTTCTGGTTAATGTGAACTGGTCAATACGATGGGTGATCTAAGCAAGCATGGTTTTGTGAATGGGTTGGTTGTTATGGTGGTTTGCTTGCCTTAGATCTAAGGACCGGTTCATGCGAGAATATGTCAGGTCAACAGTGCCACCACAAGGCCAAGTATGGGTGCGGCGTAGCTGAATAATTAGGAGCGCTGCTAGTATTGTATGGACCATTGGATGGCGCGGGGAATGGGAGTCGAGGAGGACTGCCCTGGGATCCGCATGGCACACGAGGGGATCCGTGGGTGGGAGAATAGAGATTCAAGCCTGCCGGTGAAACCTTAGTGGGCCCGTACATACTAGTAGTCCCTTTTGAAAGGCTATTTTATGATCTCTTGGCCACACACCTACGGAAGTGTGAGATGGCACAATGGAGGTTTCTTAGTCATCGAAAGGTGATAAAATCACAAACATGTGGGTAAAGTGGTACAACCTCTGCAGAGTGTTAAAAAACTATCATGATAGCCGTGCTCCCGGTTATGAGCGCCTGGATGACCTACATGATTAGAGTGGGAATTGGGATTTGGGATGGTTATGGTTGGTTTACGGTTGTGGTCTGGTAATGGTTATGGTTTATGCACTATGGACATGGATAATGGTAATGTTGGCAATAATTGGATATGGTTTATATTATGTTAAATGATGGTTATGATGGGATTGTTTCACATAGACATAGTATAATGCTTTTCAAATGTTTTACTGTACTTTTCAGCACTTATCCATTATTATTGTCGTCATTTGAATAAGTCACATGTCATACTTTCCACACTTGCTGAGTACGACATGTACTCACCCTTGCAATTCCCCCCCCCCAACAGCTACTGGAGACAATTGGGAGTACCCTGAGGATCACGAGGAGTACTAGGTTGCGTACCGCCGTCAATTGCCTGTGGATTGGAGTCGTGCTGTTTAGTTTATTTTTCCGCTGCAATTATTTAGAGTTTTACTGTTCGTGAACTATTGAATTATTGTAATAATGTACTTATTTATTAGTTAAGACGTGGTTAAATTCTGTTTATCATTTGTGAATCACTCGTGTATGTGTGTTGAACATCCTGGACACACATATGCGTTACGCTTGGTTCTTATTCGGAACCGGGTGTCACAACTAGGCTATAGAGAGAAGCCTCTTGTCCCAAGACCAAATTGGGAAAGGTATGGCTCATGTATCTTTTCTTTAGTTTATGACTTTATGCCTTATCATAATATTATTATTAGTCTTTATTTATTCATATACTTGGACAAAACATTCCTTGTTTGGTTGTGGAGTCCATGCATGTGCTAGGTGTAGATGTTATTATTATCTAGTCATAATGATCATATCTTGTTATCGTAAACATAATACACCACCACAATAGTCTAATGAGGTAATAATATGATTATGTTAATATGAATATGTTAGTGCTTGGTCCCAACATTAGTTCAACAATGTTTTGGTTATTAATTGCTTTAGTATGGATCTTGTATTGAAAACCCTAAGGGATTCACGTAAAATGTAAGTGTGGTGCTTACATAGTTAAGTAGCATGGGATGTCTCATAGACCCACGGGTTGTAAGGGTAGGCGGCAGGTGGTGGCAGTCATGTCCGTCCTTCGTAATCCCCCACGTTCGGCTATGCCACAAGCTCAAGGTGGGAATTGTCCTGATGTTGTCAGGGGTAAACCGGTGCCCCATATGATGGACCACTAAGCCCTAGTATTCACCATTATCATATTCATGTGTACGCTATTAGACTATGTATATGAGTAAGTACAACACAGTAGGAGTAGCCCCTTCTCGTAGTCTAAGCCTCACTAGGACAACCTTATCCTTAGAGTAGATTGGTTAGGTGTGTGTCACACTACCCCTATTATCATCTTACCCTAGTTCTGATAATTACTTAGTAGTGTTATACCTTGATCATAAGAATAATGCTTACATTACTTCACCGCCTTCCTTTGGGATAAATACAATACCCCTAGGAACACTCTTGTGTGAAAAGCTAAAATGGTATTCCTAGTGCACTTGTGGATCCCATCTTTTACCAGAGATGATCTGTGTGTTAAGAAATACCAACAAGCATTTCTTAACACCAGAAATCCTTGTTGGTGTTTCTTAACATCTATAGGTCATCCTAGCAGCAAGGCTAGTTATGCAGAGGCACTAGGCTAACCTAAGCCAACGCAGAACACTACAGGAATCCGTTGATAGGGCATCGGCCATATGAGTGTCAGTTGCCTACATAAACCGACACACATAAGGTAAAGGCATTATTTAACCGACGCACTTAGTCGACGACGTATATTGGATGCCTTTAACATCTAAGTGCGTCAGGGCCGACATATTTATTATCTATGTGCGTCAGTTTCTAGTAGCCGATGCACTTAAAATTAAATGCGTCGGCCACGGTGACTGACACACTTAAGTCACTTATATGCGTCAGTTTCGACCGAACCGACGCACATAAGTCGACACATGGCAGATTCACCAAGCGCGTGTTTGTGCGTCTGTCCAATAGAAAGCGACACATATAATCAACTTAAGTGTGTCGGTTTCCAGGGACCCAAACATATAATGTGCCGCGTGGCCGTCCTCCAGGAGCCAGCTATGGGCGTTGGTTTAGACAAAACCGACACACATAACGTGTTTTTTAAAAGAAAATTGTTTATTTTCTCTCCCTCCCCGGATGGGGAGCCTCCATTTTACACAAAACAGCAACATATATACAGCATATCAGTTTTCAAACATATGACATACACAAGTTCTCAAACATAGCACTGTACACAAGTTTTGAAATGTTTCGAACACAAGCACAACAAAACACAAGCACAACAGTTCGAATATGAGTAAACGGAATTCAAATGTCGTCGTGGGAGCCTCCACTCGCATGTCCTCCGCTCCCATCTCCTCTACTCGCACCTCCGTCGTTGATGTTAAAGAAAGCATCGACACCATCAGGTGTTCCGTGACGAGATCCCTGCAATAGATCACAAATGAAATAGAAACTTAATAACGTAACATGTTAATCCTACTTACTTAATAATATAACTTTAAAAAGGAGAAGCATATTGGTTTGAAATAAAACTTATCAACACACCCTCGTATTTCCTCTCGGTCTCTCTAACTCTCTCGCCCTCACTCGCTCTCCTACTCTCTCTATCTCTTATCCTCTCCCTCTATCTCTTCCTCTCTCGCTCCCTCTCAATCTATCTCTTCTTTTCTCTCTATCTCTTCCTCTCTCTCCCTCTATATAGTTCTCTCCATCTCTATCTATCACTTCCTTTTTCTCTCTATGTCTTCCTCTCCCTCTCTATCTATCTCTGCCTCTCTCACTCTCTCACTTGTTCCCTATTTCACTTCATCTCTCCGCTAGTATTTCTCTTTTCTTTTTAATATTGTGGTAATTAATATGTGATGTTATAATGAAAATATTGTAACAAGTATGCAAGTCATACATACCGCTGCGTCTCCTTGTGATGGGTGAGTTTGCACCGGAGGGAAAGGCATTGGTGGGAAAACTGGTTGAAGTTATGAGATTATAATTAGAATCATTTTGGAATCAAATAAAGTGGTCAAATGCGAAAATTACAGTTTACTTGTATTATTTTGTTGCAATCCAGAAGCCAATAGTGACATAAATCCGTAAGGTTGTGGAACATACGATTGACCACTCTTGGAACCCTGCAACACAAATGATTATGTTGTTGCATTATATAACTGAAGTCAATAAGATAAGTAGTCTTACTGTGAGGAGCCAATCTGCGGTAGTGCTGGCTGCATTGGTCGAGGACCAAACTGAGAACTGGAGCTACATTGACCCATGAACTGCATCACGTAAATTAGTTGTGATATCTTGAGTAGATACATTTGTAAATCAAATAATATTTTCAAATAAGAAAATTACATGTTACCTGAGACATATACAAATAATGCATCTGTTGCTGCAACATCTGTGGTTGTTGTTGTTGTTGTTGCAGCAACATCTTTGTCTCTTGTTGTTGTTGTCGCATCTCCTCCTTTGTGCGTGTCAATTCTTCTCGTAATTCAGCCTCTGTAGATGATTGAAATCGACTACCACTAACATTGGACGACCATCGTCTAGCATAAGCCTCACGCTCTACATATTCGTCGCCTAACCCAAGTCCACAAAAAAATACAAGTGTAAAGATTCGACATTCATTAACGTACAAATCATCATTATCTTTACACATACCTCCCATGTGGTAGACCTCTGTCGGCATCGTATGCTGCAGCGACATCCAACGGCTCTCTCAAAGAGTCTGAATCAGGTCCATGATTCTTCTTGAAACACTCAACATACTTTTGCTGTGATACATTTAGTTTACAGATTGATGTAATACAAGATAAATTAAGTTGATGGATAAAAGCAACAAAGAATCAGCATACGTACCAATTTCTGGATTGATGCCTCGTCACATAACACCTCTGGGCGATTCGGGTCTGGATCTTTGTGGCCCTTAAGATAAACCTCAAAAAAAGTAGGAGGCGTACCAGTTTCAGCTGTCTGCAATATCAAAATCAATAATTTAATCAATGCAATTAATTGAAGCAATCTATGTATGAATATAAGTATTCATACCTTCCTTTGTTCCATCCGAACATAACCATCCGACCCAAAGAAATGCTTTCATGGCTTGCTCTTCCAGTTTCTTCGGTGTCTATAAGATATATTTTTGAAGTGAGCTGAACCCCAATACCCGCATAGCGGTCTGGAAACTTTAGTGTTTTCAACTAACTAAGTATTTGCTTTCTTTCTTCTGGTCTAACACAGTATGGAGATCGTGGCCTAATTTCATTTCTGCTTGCATTTGTTATAACCTCAAGCCCAGGACGATCGCAAATATCAGCTAAGTCTTTCCTCGCACTCAAATTATCTTTAGTTTCACTGGTAAAATCAAAACACATGCTTATGATGCTTTCAGCGACATTACGCTCCTGGTGCATCAAATCTATGTTGTGAGGTAAAAGCAACGCATTTGCATATGGTAGATCCTAAAGAAAAGAAATATGAGTCCAGTTGTGTTCTATACCATACCCTTCGAAACCACCTTCAACGGACTCTTTTAACTTTGCATGCCATTCTATTTTTTGTTCACTTGACAATCGACGAGGGGGTCCTTCTGTAACACTTTTACCTTTTCAAAATGATTGTGTATCACTCCTGTAAGGGTGATTTGAAGGAAGGAATCATCGGTGGCAATCAAAGAAGCTGACTTTTCTTCCATACTTCAACCTGAAGGCATCTGTATCAACCATACATATGGGGCAACAAAATTTTCCATGGACACACCAATCAGCCCAAATGTCATATGCCAACAAGTCATGTATAGAACATAGATATGCGGCATGTAAAGTAAATTCACATTTCATATGACTGTCGTATGCCTTTACACCTTGCCATAACTCTTTCAACTCCTCAATCAACGGTTGCATAAACACATTAATTTTCGGCCCCGGATGTTTAGGACCAGGAATGATGGCCGCGAGGAATATGTATCCTTCTTTCATGCGCATGTTGGGAGGGAGATTATAAGACATGATGAAAACAGGCCAACGAGAGTATGGACTGTTACTTGTGCTGAAAGAAGTGAAACCTTCTGTAAACAATCCAAGACGCACATTTCTTGGATCTTTACCAAACACCGGATCGAAACGGTCTAGAGCTTGCCATGCCACGCCATTCGAAGGATGTACCATAATATCTTTGTCATCGCTCTCACGTAACCCTTCTGAATGCCACCTCATCTGCTTCGCAGTTTCTTCAGAAAGGAAGAACCGTTTAAGCTATTTAACTGGTACCTTTGTACTTATTTCCTCCCCATCATCATTCAAAAACTTCACATGCCTAGATGCATTTCAGTGGATACATTGAGTATCGTTCTGGTGTTCCTTTCAAAATAACATGCAATTATTCTCGCACGCATCAATTTTCTCATAACTCATGTCCATACCTTCCAAAATTTTCTTTGAATGATATATCTCTTCCGACATCTTATATTCTGCCGGAAGGAGATCATTGATCAACTTCAGGATACCATTGTAGCAATTGTTTACAAAATTGAACTTAGACTTTGTCGGTACCCTGGGTACCGTATACCCCTTGGGATTGCAAAGATCTCAAGGGAATATCATCTACCTGATTTGAAGACCTTCAGAGGCCCACATGTCAGACATAACCGGACCCGCTTCCCCAACTTGGTTAGTTCCAAGGTTGCCACGTGTACTATCAAATCGGAGCTACCGCCCACAAGGGGGAAGCTCCGGGCTATGTACCATAGCGGCACCTCCGGACCTAACCCCAAACCGAGGGAAGCTCCAGAACTGTCACGTATTAGGTAGCACCGGACCTTCCTGTTCCCCATAGTGTTCTCCAGAGCTGCCACGTGTCCAACCATCAGACCTTCAGCCTCTAACCTCCGAAAGACTCACAATGGCTCCGGATCTTCAAAAGGAATCAAGGACTTCAAGACCCAATTAAGTGTCATTAATACTATATTAATGACACATGATCAGACGACCTTAATTGCCAGTAACGGTGCTATCAAAGCCCGTAATTCGGTTATTAAGGGTAATTAAGCACATCAAATGTGTATCAATATTAGTAACCACCGGGGCCACATGTCGGGCCAGACTGACTTGTATCGGCCTGCCCTTGTACTATAAAAGGACTGGCCGACGATACATAGAGGGGACAGATACGGACTGTACGCGCTCACTCTACATTCTCAACTCACGTTGAGCTCATACAACCAATACAACACCAACACACCCCGTGGAGTAGGGTATTACACTCAGGCGGCCCGAACCACGTAAATCTCCATGTCCCTCGTGTCATTTATACTTCACCTTCTTGAATCTCCGCACACCACACCGAACCTCAAACTCCTCTAACACTTTAGTAGTGTCGGGAGATCTGCCGGATCAAAACCACCGACAGTTGGCACGCCAGGAAGGGGCTCCTGAGACTTCGAGAATGGTGAACTCAGCTGCTGGATCATCCAACGGTCATCCTGCTGTTCAAGCTGTTGGGGGCAATCCCTCCAATATGCAGCCACCAGCAGGAGTCACGCTACCACCACCGCCGCCTCCACCAGCAAATCAAGCTGGGCAGCGCGATGGTGCACCGGCGTCAATCGCTGCGTCAGCAAATCAAGACAACCCGGAACACGCGTGATGGTGCCGATGTGGAACACTTGGTTGCAGCCGCAGCTGACCGCATCAGCAACTAGGGTCTTCCTCCTTCACGACGGGCCCCATCGCAGCAATGGACCTTGTCTGGCAGACTGGATCCGCACGTTTCCAACAACATGAGACGTGGTGCATTGCAACAAGCTACTTCGTTGCCCTCCGGGGCACGGCGCACTCACACGGTGTCAAGGCTTCCAACTCAAGACCTCCGGGCAGAGCTTGATCGCCGATACTGTCAACAAGACGGCCGAGTCCATATTGAGCGTGCTCGTGAAAGACGAGAAGCTCAGGACATTCCTGCTCCTGAAGGAGTAGGAGGAGGTTGTTCGGCCCTGGCCATGCATCTGCGTATGGTCAGGTGGCCACAGAAATTCCGGCCTCACCTGCCGGAGAAGTTTGACGGGACCGTTAATCCCGTTGAATTTCTTCAGATTTACTCCACTGCTATCCTAGCAGCTGGAGGAAATGAGACTGTAATGGCCAATTATTTTCCAGTGGATTTAACTGGGACCGCCCGGTCCTGGTTTATGAGCCTTCCACCCAACTCCATCAACAGTTGGGAGGAGCTGTGCCGGCAGTTCACCGCCAACTTCGAGAGTTCATACACCCGACCAGGCACTGAACTGGACCTTTTTGCAGTCGTGCAAAAAGGGGGAGAATCCCTACGATCATTCATCCAGAGGTTCTCTCAGGTACAAAACACTATCCCTTCTATCTCTAACGCTTCTGTCATTGTGGCATTCAGACAGGGTGTATGGGATAAGAAGATGTTGGAGAAACTGGCGATCAAGGAGATCACTAGTGTCACGGAACTCTTCAGCTTGGCTGACAAATGTGCCAGAGCTGCGGAGGGCCATGAAATGCACTCCAAACCACCTCCGGAGGATCACATAAAATCCTCCAAAGGCGAAGCCACTACCTCCGGGAGTGGCAAGAAGAAGAAAAAGACCAACGGCAAGAAGATGCCGTCGGCCAGCGCATCTAATGCTGCAGCTGCTACAGCTTTGGGTGGCCGGGGGCCACGCCCCAAGAAGCGACCTCGACCGTCTTCTGAAGACGGTGGCATACCCAAGGTGTGGTGTCCAATTCAAAAAACGGACAGCCCCAGTTTTGAAGACTACCGGGAGGTCCAAAACCTTGCCGAGCGCTACAACAAGCGCCGGGAAGAAGCTCCTTTCAGACAGAGGGAAGGAAAACAAAACATTGACGAAGCTCCGGCTAAAGAGGAGTTAGGTTTTCAGGATCCCAAAAAGGTCCGGAAGGCCGTCTACACCTCCGTCGACGACGATTCTGACGTCTCTGACAACGAGCGTCGGAAGACCATGAACACCATTTTTGGTGGATCATGGGACTTCACCTCCCGCTGCATTCTCAAGACAATGTGTCAGGACATAGCTGCTGTAGCTCCTACAGCCAGGGCGGAGCCTCATCGGAAGTGGATGGACACAGCCATCACTTTTGATGCTTCGGACTGCCCTCGAAGCATGGTTGGAGCAGGCCAGTTACCCTTGATGGTATCTCCCACCATCAATAACATCCAGCTCCACCATGTTATGGTAGACGGAGTTTCGGGGCTCAACCTCATAAGCTTCAAAGCTTTTACCAAATTTCAGCTCCGACCTTCGGATCTTCACCCCTCCCGACCTTTCTCCGGAGTAGGTCCGGGAGCCATCACGCCACTCGGTGCTATCAGTCTCCCTATTACCTTCGGGACCCAGGAGAAGTATCGCACCGAGAAGTTGGTCTTTGACGTTGCTCAGATCAACTTGCCCTTCAACGCCATCTTGGGCAGGCCTGCTTTGTACAAATTCATGGCATCTGCTCATTATGGCTACTTGGTGTTAAAGATGCCAACACAAGTAGGCGTTCTCCGGATCTGTGGAGATCGTACTGCCGGAGTAACTGCTCTGGAAGAACTTCATGCGCTTACTACGGCGCAAGAGGATGACTCCAGGAAGGAACAAGCTCCAAAACCCCCGAGCATTCGTCAGCGAGGCTCGACTTCTGCACCTCATGTGCAGCCAAGTGGCGACACCGACATTACCGTCAAAGTCGTCCAAATTAGTTCCGATGCCGCTCAGACCGCCCGTATATCGGGAGGACTGAATGACAAATAGGAACTCGCGCTCATCACTTTCCTCCTGGCTATTGTCGATGTGTTTGCCTGGCAACCGTCACAAATGCCTGGGATCCCTAGGGAAATGATTGAGCACAATCTAAAGATCTACCCTGACGCCCGACCTGTACACCAGAAGCCTCGAAAGCAATCCGTGGAGCGACAAAACTTCATTCGACAAGAAGTGAAGAAGTTGCTCGAAGCTGGATTCATCCGAGAAGTCTTCCATCCAAAATGGCTGGCAAACCCAGTCGTTGTACCCAAGGCCGGCGGGAAGCTTCGGATGTGCATCGACTACACAACACTAAATAAGGCATGCCCAAAACATCCATTCCCACTACCTAGAATAGATCAGATAGTGGATTCCACCTCCGGGTGTGAATTACTGTGTTTCCTAGATGCATATTCTGGGTATCATCAAATCAAAATGTCTAGGGAAGATGAAGATCATACCTCTTTTATCACAGTAGATGAATTGTACTATTATACAGCCATGCCATTTGGTCTCAAGAATGCAGCTTCAACCTTTGTACGAGCTATGTACAAAACTTTTGAAGAACTCATTAGAGACATATTAGAAGTGTACGTCGATGACATCGTGGTCAAGGTCAAGAACAAGGAGTCACTCCTTGACACCCTACAGGCTGTCTTTGACAAGTTGCGGATCACACGCACAAAGCTAAACCCAGACAAGTGTATCTTTCGGGTTAGCTCCGGAAAACTTCTTGGTTTCCTGGTAAGTCACCGGGGCATAGAAGCTAATCCGGCGAAGATCAAAGCCGTTGAAGACATGCGGCCACCAGCCCGCATCAAGGCTGTCCAAAATCTGGCTGGATGTGTAGCAGCCCTTAGCCGGTTCATTTCAAGACTGGCGGAACGGGCACTTCCCTTCTTCAAGTTATTGAGGAAGTCTGGACCATTCCAATGGTCTGAAGAAGCAGAAAAGGCGTTCCAGGAGCTAAAATAGTTCCTCACCACCCTACCAACTTTGGTAGCTCCGAACCCTGGTGAGCCTTTGCTGCTTTACATTTCAGCAACTGACGAAGTCGTCAGTATGGTCCTGGTTGCGGAGAGACCAGAACTATCCCATGCTCAGGAATCCAGACCCCTCCGGGAGGGTCCAGAAGTTCCTGAAAGCGAGTCTGGGTCCCAACTCCCATACTTGAGTCCACAAAAAGTTACTTCAGAAGACTCAGACCCCTCCGGGAGGGTCCGGGTCGCTTCTGAAGAAGCTTCGGGTCCCTCCAGCCAGGACCCGGAGGTCCCCGAAGAAGGTCCGGATCCCTCAGGGAGGATCCGGGTCAGTGAAGAGGAAGGTTTGGGCCCCTCCGAGAGGGTCTGGACCATCCAGCGCCCAGTGTACTTCATTAGTGAAGTACTTCATGACGCCAAGACTCGGTACCTAGAGCTGCATAAGCTGCTCTATGCAGTTCTCATTGCCTCCAGGAAGCTTCGCCATTACTTCCAAGCTCACAAGATTTCAGTGGTGACCTCTTACCCACTTCGAGCAATTTTGCATAGTCCCAATTCAACTGGGAATATTGCAAAGTGGGCAACGAAATTGGCTGAATTTGATCTCAAATTCATTTCAAGGCAAGCAATCAAGAGTCAAGCATTGGCGGATTTCGTGGCGGAATGGACTCCCTCTCCATCAAACCCTGGGGGCCCCAGTGAGCAGAAGCCAGAACACAAGGCTCCGGTCTTCACCAAGACTCACTGGACCCTCTACTTCGACGGCTCCATGCAAAAGCAGGGGGCCAGAGCTGGAATCCTTCTCCTCGCACCAACCGGGGAGAAGGTAAAATACATTGTACACCTTGACTTCAAAGCGACCAACAACATGGCGGAATACGAAGCACTCATCTACGGACTAAGGGTGGCACTGTCATACGGTGTCAAGCAACTGCTGGTCAAGGGAGATTCACAACTCATCATTAAGCAAGTGAAGGGTGAATGCTCCTGCAACAATCTCCAGCTAGCTGCTTACCTCCTTGAAGTCTAGAAGCTTCAGAAGGACTTCGAAGTCCTAGATCACCACCATGTCCAGCGTGCCCTCAACGCTGAAGCCTACGAACTCTCGACGAAAGCGTCAACCGGAGCTCCGGCTCCTGACGGAACTTTTGTCCGGAGGTTGTAAAAACCCATAGCTCAGCCTGCCGAACTGAGCGAAGGGGGCGAAATCAGCATCCCGAGGCTGACGGTCCCGATGGCCCTGTTACCATGGCAGCCATCAAGGGTCGTAGGTGCTGCTAGAAGCTCCGAGCAACCCAGCATGGAAGACTCAAATGCTCAAGTTAGCTCCGATGCATGGATCTCGGAGATCCGGAGCTACTTGAAAGACAACATCCTTCTTGACGATGATGTATCCGCTGACCGGATAGTTAGATTGGATAAAAGATACACGTTGGTAGAAGGGGATCTCTACCGGCGCGGTGCCACGTCCTAATGCGGTGCATCACAAGGGAATAAGGCTGCGAGCTCCTCGCAGAAATCCATGGAGGCGAGTGTGGGAACCACGCGTCTTCCCGCACGATGGTCGGTAAAGCCTTCCATCATGGCTTCTACCGGCCTACGACACTCCAGGATGCAACTGAGCTGGTGAAGAAATGCGAATCATGCCAATTTCATGCAAAGCAAATTCACACATCGGCTCAGCCTATACAAATGATACCTCCTACATGGCCCTTCGCCGTGTGGGGGATGGACATCTTGGGTCCTTTCCCAAGAGTCGTCAGAGGTTACATGTTCCTTTATGTCGGCATTGACAAGTTCACCATGTGGCCGGAAGCAACTCCAGTTGTGACAATAAACAAGCAATCTGCTATCAACTTTTTGCAGTCCATCGTATGCAGATTTGGAGTCCCAAACAAAATCATTACTGATAACAGGACCCAATTCTCAAGTTCTGCATTTCAAGGATACTGCGAAGACCTCGGCATTCAAGTTTACTACGCCTCCGTAGCTCACCCGGCAAGCAATGGCCAGGCCGAGAGAGCAAACGCTGAAATCCTGAAAGGACTCAAAACGCACACCTATGAGCGCTTGAAAAAACATGGAGCCAACTGGATTGAAGAGCTTCCACCCACTCTATGGGCCAACAGGACAACTCCAAACCAGTCAACTGGAGAGACACCCTTCTTCTTGGTGTACGGAGCTGAAGCAATCCTTCCTCCGGAAATCACCTTGGGGTCACTCCGGGTCTGGACCTTTGACGAAGCCATGCAGGACCAGCTCCGACATGAAGACCTAGACCTCCTCGAGGAGGGAAGGTGCCAAGCAGCTGTTCAGAATGCCCGATACCACCAAGCCCTTCGGCACTATCATCAGCGGCATGTACACAACCGACAGCTCGAGGAAGGCGATCTGGTGCTACGGAGAATACAATCCAGAGAAGGTTTAAACAAACTCTCCCCCAATTGGGAAGGACCCTTCCGAGTGATTAAAGTATCCCGTCCCGGAAGCGTTCGCTTGGCAACCGAGGATGGGACACCTCTCCCAAATCCTTGGAACATTGAGCACCTCCGTATGTTCTACACCTAATATCACGGAGGTGAGTCTGTAGTAACATGAGGTGTATGTTATAGAGTCATTGTACAGAGTCGGGTAGTTCCTCCAGGAGAACAGTCGAACCTTTCCCGGAAGGTCCGCAAAGTTCATGCAACGCTTGTCACAGTCTCAGGACTAAAAGTGTGGCTAGCTACCCTGGGTCAAACGATAAATGAAACACGCTTAGCCTGGTTCCGTACCCTATGAGTGTACTTGTTTCCCTTGTACCCCGGACCTATAATGAAAGACATCTTCATGTGAAACAGACTCCACGTGCATTTACTTTGTACAGGCTTAACATTTTTTATTTTTCTCTTTCATGTCTAAAAGCAAGGACGTGCAATTCTTAAGAAATTTTAGTTCGACCTATTCATATACGATTTGAGTTGTATTGTCGATTCTTTTGGATTCAAATATTGTTCATGGCCCACTCGCCTGAATGCCGCCAAGCCAATCTAGGGCCGGAGTGTGCTATCGACTTAGCCTGGTCAAGCACCCTAAGTACGCCACTCTACCTACACCCCGGTAGGCTGAAGTAAGGCGGGTCCAAGTACAATTGGATCCGGAAGAAAGAAGGCAATGCGTTCGGTCACATTCAGAACCGTGTTTGACCTAAAATTTTCTTGAGAATCGTAAGCCACAACGAGGTTATAGGCAAGGAGCGAATTTTACTATTTTTCTTGTCTCCAGTATGCAGGAAAAATAAAGAATCCACGTTAATGGAGAAAGGCTGGAGCTGACGAAGCTCCGACTCCCCCTAGATGGCTTATAATCGATGTTAAACATTGAAAACGAGCATCACCGGAGCAACCAAGCTCCAGTAAAGCTAGGGGGGCAGCCGTCGACGCAGAATAAAAGATGGTGAGAAGATTCCACAAACGGGGTCTATTGCCGACAAACTACGCATTGGCAAAGGTCACTGCCGGAGCTACTAAGCTCCGACACCCCGGAGGTCTAACTATCGATGCTCTACGCGTTGATAGGAACTACTGCCGGAGCTACTGAGCTCCGACAACCTCAGGAGGCCTTCACTATCAAAGACTTCAGACCTACATTCTACAAGTTCGAAGCAAACGAGTCTTCAACAAAACACAATATCCTCTTGGTAAATGTTCACAATCAAATTGAGTACATCTACCAGGGGGCCAAGTGAAGACAAAAGTGTTGAATACAAAAAATCAAATTTGCAAAAATTTGGATTTCATTCATCTGGAGACAAGGGATTACAAAATTGGGGAAGAAAAAGAGAGAATACAAATGGGAGCTACAGAGATGGTCCTAGACCCTATGGAAGAACTGGGCGACCTTTTGAGCAACCTCCGACACCTTGGCTCGGGTGGCTTCACCTTCTCCTTCAACGGGACCTTCAAGCACCGGGTCCAGAGGGAATTGGGGATCCCGGCTGGTGTAGCACGTCAGCACTTATTATGCGACGTTCTTCGCCAGGGACTGCCCCTCAACCTCCAACTGGTCCACGATGACGTCGCCCACCTTGGAGAGTTTGCTACCTGCCGAGCTCAACGCCTGCAATGACAGGTCCAGCTCCGACTTCGGATCATCCGGACGCACGGGACTGAAGCCCAGTGGTGTCAACGCGTCATTGGCTTTGCTCAGGAACTCCCAAACCTGTAGGGAGTCCGCCGCCAGTTCAGAATTCTCGCGAGCGAGGCGCTCGACCGCTTTGGCATTTTGCTGAATCTTTTCAGCAACCTGCTTCTCGAGTTTTTCGAGCTCCTCCTCCCGGAGATAGATCTTGTTCCGGAGTTCAACCAGGTCCTTCTCCCTGCCCCTCACCTTCTTCTCTCTGGCGGCGATGGCACACTCTTGCTCGTAGAGTTCCTGCCCCCGCACCCAGGCCTTCTCCTCCTCCTCACCGCATCGCTCTTCCAATTTATTGGCGCGCTCCTCGAGGCCCTTGTTCGCCAAAGCCGCCTTTTCGGTGAGCTCCTCCTCCCTCTTCAAGACGTCATCCCGCAGCTCAAGGAGTTTCTGCTCTTCATCTTCGAGCCTCTTCTCCCTCTCTTCAAGTGCCTCCCTGCGCTTGATGAGAGTAGTGTTAATGGCCTCAAGCCTTTCTTGGCGTTCATCGGCCACAATATTAGCTGCTTTGGTCTGCTCATAAATGGCCCGAGATTGAGCGTCGAAGGCGCGAGTCATACTCTCCCTGTGATCCAATAATTTGCCCCAGTATTCCAGGCGGACCTTCTCCCGCTTGATCCACTCTTTGTCATCTGCTAGCCTCGACTACGCCAGCTTGGTCTCGATGTAGAGCCAGTTATGCCACCGCCTAAGGGTTTGGCGCTCCTCTTCAAGAGCCTTGCTTTCATGGAAGAAGGCCAGTTGAACTTGACGTAGACTGGAACAGGCATTGTCAATAGATAATGACAACGGGATAGGTTTCAGACCTGCTGGGGTCTCCTCCGCTGGTTCCAGCGGGTTCTCGCTGACAAAAATTGGGTCCTACTCTACAAGAGTGGTCCCCTGAGCCTCTACGGTGCTAGGGCCGTCCTCTGGGATGGCCTCAGTCGCCATCGAGGAGGGTCCCGCTGATGAAGTTCCGACCTCCGGAAGTGGTTCCGAAGCCCCCGCCGCCAGGTCTTCATTTGCCCCCTCAGGCAAGGGGCCAACAACTTCGTCTGGGCACTCCGACTCAGCCGCGACTACCTCCGGCGTTGTCACTCCCAGAGCAGGGGCTGCTTCTGGCTCCGGCCTGAGCACCTCCTCTACTGGGGGCTCGAGCGCCGACTCCTCCACAACAACCGGCTCGGGAGCCGGAAAGTCTTCAACATCGACCGGCCCTGTGGCCGGAGCTCCAACAACGACCGACTCTACGGTCGGTGCTTCAGAGGTAGCCGGCCCAACCGCCGGGACTTCCTCAATATCCGGCGCGCACATCGAGACTTCAATTACATCCGACTCAACCGCTGGGGCTTTGAAAATTTCCGGCCCTGGGGCCGGAATTACTGCTTCCTCTGGCTCAACGGTCGGAGCTTCCATCATCTCTGCACCAGGACCCTGAGCTTCAACCTCCATGGCAGGTGCCATTGGCGCATCTTCTCTCCCGCGGTCTGGCGCTACCACGGGAGTCTCTGGGGATGAGTCGAGGTCCATGACCACGACAGCTGGTGCTGGAGCTATCGCAGCTTCAACCACCACTTGGGGTGGCGCCTAGATAGGAGCAGAAGCTTCCGCCCTCACAGCATCAGCTGTTGTGGCTGAGGGTGGAGCCTGACTCTTCTTGGGAACGCTGCAGATGATTGATGAAGAAACTTAAGAAACAGTTACTACAATAAAACAAATGTCTGAGGTAAAGATTAAAAATTACCTCGGGAGGCTTCCGCACCAGCTTGCACGGAACCTCTTTCTCGGACGTTCAGGGCTAACCATAGCCGCTGCCGGCGTGGAAGCTCCCGAAGGCCCCCCGGAACTCATCGCAGCCACGGGCATTTCCTTAGTCGAGGCCCCCCTCGACCGGGAAGGACCTCCAGACCTAGAGGCCTCAACCGGCCCTGGTGCTGAAGTCGCATGCCCAGAGCTAGCACCCCGGGAGGACGCCGCTATGGGAATAGCCGCCGCAGTTGTAGAAGACCTCCCCCTCCAATGAGAAGGAGCTGATGCAGAGGTGGCAGGCCTGAAGGACCTTCCGTCAGCATGCTTCCTCTTCCGGCTCAAGGGTTCGTCCGCCGGCTCCTTGCCCTTGTCGACGACTTCGATCCTTGGCTTCGGGGTAGGGTCGGAGCCACCTTCGGAAGCCCCAGGGATCACCACCCTGGAGGTCGATCTTCTCTCGATGACACCAAGGTCGTCAAGCACAGGCATCTTCCGTCGGAGCTCCCTGCTGAACTCTACTTCCATGTTCAGAGGGAGAAAAGCTGATGGCGGAGTCAAGTCGTCACCCGCGACGTCGATGCCATGCTGGAACTTCTTGAGATGGAACACCAAGGTTGTCCCCGACATGTTGGACTTTAGCCCGGTCTCGACCCGGTCGTCGTCCATCACACTGTTGAGGGCCCAAGCGAGTTTTTCTCTCCTCTTCAGCGGTGCCCACACGTTGACCAGAAAGTTGCAAAACACCGCCTGAGGAGTTAATCCTCCCTCCACGCACTGGCGGATCCTGGTCAGAGCAGGGTTGATGGCATCCGCCAGCACCGGAGCTTCACTCCGGACTGTACTGTCGATATTGGGGAGGCCATCGGGCAGCTCCAGCTTCTCGTGCTCCTCCACCCGGATGACTATCCAGTCCTTCTTCCAATCATCCCACTTCCCAGAGGGAAACGACCGGAGGTACTTGAATGGGCACTTCTTGCGCTTCTTGAAGTAGTAGAAGCCAAGATACTCATTGCTCCTACCGGTGGTATGAATGGTGAAGAAGGTCCGGAAGAGTTCAATGCAGGGGGGATGTCCACTCACATCTCACAGAAGCGGACGAAGACGGACACAAGAAGAATGGAGTGGGGGCCAAGGTGATACAGCTGCAGACCATAGAAGTCTAGCAGCATCAAGAAAAAGGAGGAAAAAGGTGGGATCAACCCCACCATGGCGTACGAAGAGAAGTACACCATTTCGCCGGCGTGCTCCTTCTCGAACGGGAGCTCTCCCCCGGCGCGGACCAAGCGGTTGAAGAAGTCCGGGGACCATCCCATGAGGGCCCGGACCTTCTTCAGGTCACCGTCGGTCTTCAAACGACTCTCGCGGAGACCAACTCCATCGCGGCATAGCAAGGCAAGAGAGGAAAAGCGAGCACAAGTTGGGAGTTTGGGCGCAAGATCAGATGAGAGGCGTAAAGAACCCCAGACGGTGCGCGCTTTCCTTCTTAAGTAAGCCCTCGCAACGCTTGGATGGAAACCGCAAGGAAGTCGGAGGTACTACTCA
This sequence comes from Tuctoria greenei, assembly GCA_036927565.1. NCBI lineage: Eukaryota > Viridiplantae > Streptophyta > Magnoliopsida > Poales > Poaceae > Tuctoria > Tuctoria greenei. The sequence goes on from JAYESD010000008.1 coordinate 107,637,151, forward strand.
AAAATTTCACCCAGCCGATGACAAGAGGGCCCGGGACCACCCGGACGATCAAGTCGAGGTTCTTACCCAGGCGAACGGTTGTCATCATGAGGCGGGAAGCCCGAAGGCGGCGGCCTCACAAGGCGCCGGAACCAATACGATTTTCATATCGGGAACCGGCGGCCTTCAATTGCATGAGATCCGCACGCCAAAGATCTCATTTGCCGCACACGGGATATGCCACGCGGCGAGGATTTAACTCCAAACCATCACCAACGGCACATCCGAAGACCTTTGAAGACTCAGTTCAAAAGTCGAAGGATGGACCCACCTCTGGCGGAATGACTTCACCCAAGGAGTCTTCCCCAGAGGTGGGGCTAGGGGGCCACTGTCGGTACCCTGGGTACCGTATACCCGTTGGGATTGCAAAGATCTCAAGGGAATATCATCTACCTGATTTGAAGACCTTTGGAGGCCCACATGTCATACATAACCGGACCCGCTTCCCCATCTTGGTTAGTCCCAGGGTCGCCACATGTACTATCAAACCGGAGCTACCGCCCACAAGGGGGAAGCTCCGGGCTATGTACCATAGCGGCACCTCCGGACCTAACCCCAGATCGAGGGAAGTGCCGGAACTGACACGTGTTAGGTAGCACCAGACCTACCTGTTCCCCACAGTATGCTCCGGAGCTACCACGTGTCCAACCGTCGGACCTTCAGCCTCTAACCTCCAGAAGACTCACAACGGCTCCGGATCTTCAAAAGGAATCAAGGATTTCAAGACCCGATTAAGGGTCATTAATACTATATTAATGACACACGATCGGACGACCTTAATTGCCAGTAACGGTGCTATCAAAGCCCGTAATTCGGTTATTAAGGGTAATTAAGCGCATAAAATGTGTATCAATATTAGTAACCGCTGGGGCCACATGTCGGGCCAGGCTGACTTGTATCAGCCTGCCCTTGTACTATAAAAGGATAAGCTGACGATACATAGAGGGGACAAACACGGACTGTACGCGCTCACTCTATATTCTCAACTCACGTTGAGCTCATACAACCAATACAACACCAACACACCCCGTGGAGTAGGGTATTACGCTCAGGCGGCCCGAACCACGTATATCTTCATGTCCCTCGTGTCATTTATACTTCACCTTCTTGAATCTTCGCGCGCCCAAACCGAACCTCAAACTCCTCTAACACTTTAGTAGTGTCGGGAGATCTGCCAGATCAAAACCACCGACAGACTTCAGCCCCATAAGTCGTGTGACCGCCTGCAGAACAGTCACACTAGCGCCCTCATATAATTTTTCATCCGCGGAGGAAAGAAGTCTGTAAAACTTCTTCACCTCCTCTGGCAGTGACTGCTCTTCATACTCTCTACCGACATCCGCCATCATCTCATCCATCCGATCTCCATTTTTATTTTCGTCTGACTCACTAGCATGATCCATCTCTCCATTCTCACACCACACTAGATAGTCTGGCATAAATCCGTGCTTACAAAGGTGCAGCATCATTTCAGACCTCTCAAAATGTTGACGATTCTGGCACCTGCTACACGGACATTTCACAAAATGAGCACCACTAGGAAATGCTTGGTTCATGAACACATTTGCGATTTGTGCCCATTCCAAAGTGTACACACCATCTGAACTCCATCCATCGTACATCACCTTACGGTCGTCACCTATTTTTCAACTTATACCTTCAAAGCAAAAAATTCATCATAATTAGTTTATTTTCATGTTATGTGACGATCACTACAACTAGGCAGATAGGTCCTAAACCCACCCAAGAGTGGTCGAGTGGGGCGTGCTTATGACGACACGCATGGTCTGGATCCAGACGAAATTTCAGCAGCATAACCCCACTATTATCCACTGCACGCCTGAAAATGGTGCAGCAGAGAACATCATGGTTATACCGTCAAAATCTCGTCCAGATCCAGACTCGCGTCTCGTCACAAGCCACGCCCCCCCCCCCCCCCCCCCCCCCGATCCACTCCCAGGCTGTCCAAAAAGGGACAATTCCGAACAATAGCATGTGATACGTGCCGATTCAAAACGGGTAATCAAATTCTATAGGTTACATTCCTCACTTTCATTTTTCAATAATTTACGAGCGAGGAAAGAACAAGACAGAGGTGGAAAGTTGGTTAGAGTTGAAAGTTCTAAGTCCGGATCCAATGTTCAGGCATGGTTAAGTAGTCGTCCTCATTGTCGCCGTATGCATCTATGCTCGTCTTAACGCATACTTCACAACTAGAATCATCTTTAACTACAATCCCCTAAAGCTACCATAATTATAAAAATATTTACTATATTACAAACACATAATTAGTCATCATATCGCAAATTCTAAAAAGAAGCAATCACATGCATGATACGAACTTTTAATCACATTCAAATCATATAGAATAATGAATATGAATCACATTCAGGAGTTAGCAACTATATAATATGAATTACATTCACGAGTTAACACTAATCACATATTATGATAAAGCATTACTTTCACAAGTTAGCAAATAATATAACATTCAACTCTAATCACATACAACTCCAATCACGTACTTGCAATGCACCTAATATGTTACCTTCGCACTTAGGGTTGAACCGACGGGCGAGGTGGACGGGGGCGCCGGCGGCCAAGGCAAACGGAGCGCTGGACAGGAGCCGTAGGAGGGCGCTGGACTGGGGAGCAGAGGGGACACCAATGAGGCGGCGGGCAGGCAGCGGCTGAGATGGGACAGGGGCGGCACTGGCGGCCGAGCCGGACAGGGGGGTGGACGGAAGCCGGATGGGCACATGGAGGGGACACCGGCCGACAGGCCGACGGGAAGAGGCGCGGGCGGGCTGGAGGCAGCAGCGGCGGGCTGGCGGCAGTAGCGGCGGGCAGGTGGTGGCCGAGGCAGGACGGGGGCGGCGCCGGCAGCTGAGCCGGACAGGGGGGTGGAAGGGGGGCCAGAATGGGAGCCGAATGGGGAGATGGAGGGGACGCCGGCCGGCGGGCCGACGAGCGGGGGCATCGGCGAGGTGGCGGGGTGGCGGCAGGCTGGCGGCGGGCGAGTTGAGTGCTCTCGGGCACGCGCGGGAGAATGGAGTACGTGGGAGAATAGAGGAGGCGAGAAGGGATTAGGTTTCAAGTGGGGCCCTCTTAAGAGCGTCGATTTCTACCCGGCTAACGCTCTTAGAGCCGGAGCTAGCCTTGCCCGCCGTATGAGCGTCGTTTTGACCGATGCATATATTATAAGCATCGGTCTGGCCGACGCATTTAATATGTGTGTCGGTTGGATCCAGTAAACCGACGCCTCTAACTTATGGGTGTCGTTTTCCGGAAACCGACACCCCTAGGCCTGTTAAATGCGTCGGGGCCGACGCATATAGATAAACTGACACCCTATTCATCATTTCCTATAGTGGGATGAATTCAGCAAGCACACAGAAAGTACCGCGTAGCATTTCACCCGACAGTATTCCCTAAGGTATCGTATTTGTTTATCCCAAGGGAAGGCATGGTAGAAGAGTGGCAAGGTCAAGGATAGAAGAGGGTTTTCTAGTAGGGGATTCGGTAGGAAGGATAAATGAAGTGATGGGGTAGTGTGACACACACCTAAGCAAACTACTCTAAAGGGTAAGAATATCCTGGTGGAGGTTAAGTTAGGATGGAGCTACTCCTATTGTGCTTTAAGTATTCGTATACATAGTCAACTAGTGTACATATGGGTATACTAACGATGAGTACTAGGCACTACAAGAAACGAGTAAAAGGGTGTTAGCCTTATAGCCATTTGTTGCCTACTAAAACCGATATCTATAAATTATAGTTGTCGGTCTACAGACAACTTTAGCCGACACCTTTTATTCGATATTTTTAACTCTTAAAAGTTTCCGTCCTAACGCATTTACAAACTAAAGCCGTCGGTCCAAGCACTTGACACCTTTATTGCATTAAAGCTGTCAACCGTCAGACAAACACTTTTATTAGCCTACAGTTGTCGAGCTGTGCAGCACTGATGCCTTTAGTTATTTTCTTTCTAAACAGCAGAATGCTTTGGTCTTTTTTTTTAATTTCAATCTTAGTTCAAATCAACAATGAACACTAACAGAGAAACAAAAACATTATTCACAATCTGTCTCACACAAACTTGCTCAGAACACAAACATGAACATTATTTACAATATCTCACACTTCGATCTCAGTTCAAACACACAATATCTCTCAAAATCTAGATCAAAAAGATCTGCTAAAAAATAAAATTATGAACACATGCTAAGAGCTCCGGATCTGCTCAGCTAAGGATTGTCGGAATGTCATCAAAACCAGTCGGAGGTCTTGGAACAAGCAGTCATCGGATCTGCAAAACCTGTCGGAGGTCTTGGAATAGAGCGGATCTGCGGGAGTCTGCCATGGATAAGAGGCGGCACGAGTGGGAGGCCATCGTGCCGTGGCCGACCCATCATGGGAGGCCGTCTGCGGCAGAATCCACCGCGCCGTGGGAGGCCGCCGCGCCATGGTCGCCGCATCGTGTGAGGCCTCCGTGCCTTGGGAGGCCATCCGCGCCGGAAGCCACCGTACCGGGAGGCCGCCACACCGTGGGAGGCCGTCGTGCCATGGCTGCCGCACCATGGAGGCTGTCCGCGCCGGGAGGCCACCGCACTATGGGAGGCCACCTGCACCGGAAGCCGCCGAGCTGGGAGGCAGCCGCGCCGTGGAAGGCCGTCCGCTCTAGAAGCCGCCGCGTCGGGAGGCCACTGTGTCGTGGGAGGCCGCCACACTGTGGCTGTCACGGTTGAAGTTGCCGCGCTGGGAGGCCGCCGCGTCGCAGACCGTGGACGGCGTGTGGTGGCAGAGGTGGGCGGTGGGTGGCTAGAGTTTCGTGGGAGGCTGAGTATTCATGGAAACCGTGATGTTCAAGAGTATTGGTGGGAGAGGGAGAGATATAAAGAAATAACGAGTGTGGTGTGAGGCTCGATACAATAAAGAAATTAGAAGTGGGCGACAGGATCAATGGGGCGCTGGAGCCCACTTATGGTCGTCGGCCAGAGATGACTGACAGTTTTAAGGATGGACATGGTTGTCACCACCTGCCGCCTACCCCTACAACCTGTGGGTCTACAAGACATCCAACACAACTTAACTATCTAAGCACCACGCTTACATGTTAAGTAAAAACATCAGGAGTTGCAGTAAAAGATCCATCCTAAGGCGATGAGAAACCTAAACATCGTTGAACCAATGTTGGGACCAAGCACTAACATATTCATATTAACATAATCATATTACTACCTAATTAGACTATAGTGGTGGTGTATGATGTTTATGATAACAAGATATGATCTGTATGACTAGATCATAATGACATCTACACCTAGCACATGCATGGACTCCACAACCAAATAAGGAACACTTTGCCCAAGTATATGAATAAATAAATACTAAAAATAATATTATAATAATAAGGCATAAAGTCACAAATTAAAGAAAAAATACATGAGCCATACATTTCTTGGCTTTCCCAATTTGGACTTGGGACTAGAGAGTCCTATCTACAGCCCAATCTCCACTAAGGAACTAGGAGAACTAGTGTATACAAGAGAGAAAGATTGAGTGATGTGTGTAGTAATGTGATGCCTCTCCCCCCTATCTGTACACGGAATAGAGGCATTTCCCGCGACCAAAAGCGCGCGAATCAGTCTCCATCGCCATCAGCTCACCGTAGGGAGTCGACATGTGGATGTTGACCGTGTTTGGTGCCAGAAAGAGTTCGGTCGACCCCCCCCCCCCCCCCCCCTAGTTGTTCGACTTGGTCCTGGCACCAGTTTTGGTGTGCTTCCTCCAGGTGGCTGACATGTGGGTCCTATGACCATTTCGGGGCGATACATCGGTGGATGCCCTAGGATACTCGTGTTGGTTGGCCATTTGATCCATGTGCTGCCACATGTCGGCGTCAGATTGGCTGGAAAGTTATTCTTTAAGATCCTTCCTTGAGTTCACTTTAATTCTCCATAAAATTCTTGCATTCACCATTTTCTCCATGTACAAGTGAAAATAGGTTATTTCTAACTATGACGTGTGTAAAAAATATTTATTCCTTCATATAATTGAGTTATATTGACAGTTGAAATTGGTATACAACAATCATCAACATAGGTGCATTAGGTGGTATCTGTTGGGTTGATAAAATTCCCAACCGTGATGACCCATTTGGTGCTCTACTCGAGTCCCCCATCATGTGGTGTTGAAACAGGATCATGTTTCTCGAGACATATTCTCCTCTGACGGCGTGTATGGAATGATACAGGGTGTTACATTGGAACTGATATATTATTGTGATTGCCTTAAATGATCGCCCGCGCAGGCCGTGTCGTAAGACACCATAACGAGTGTTCTATAAATTGTGTGTTTTATGCAGGTACACTAACCTCGTGAATGTATTGCGAGTAGAAACATCTGCGAGTGCTTGATTTTTAGTGACACCTATAAGACGTATATGTCGGAGGTAATCCGGTTAGGATTTCTATTTGGGGAAGAATGTAGTACCGACTTGGTCAGAAAGGATGCATTTATACCTCTCTGTCCTAAGACCTTAATCTTCTGTAAAATTACAAGAAACCATGTCAAATGTCGAGTTAAAAAATTGGTTGGGTTAAATATGCTGATAAGAAGTAAAATATTAACCATAATGGGATCCTCTATTTTGAGGCAGTTTCAATTGTGAAATTGCACAGGGTCTATATCAGTGAATATTTGGCTAATTGGGGTGTGTAAAGCAGTCCTGAAAAGTTTTAGGAGTCTTCTAAAACTTTTCTATAGCACTCCAGGACAGTAACACAAACAATGTCGGTCAAAAGTTCAAATTTCATAAACTGCTACAATTTCCTGAGTTATGGAACCAGTCTCTCTATTTTTGCAATATCTCCCTGTACGAAAAGCTTTTGGAGTATTATGATACATTTATGGAAAGGGATCAAGATGTTCTTCGATGTTGTATTTCAAAGTTTGTTCAGATTCAGTGCAGAAATATTTAGAATTTCGAGTGTGAACTGAGACATATGTTTAAGTGTTACCAGATTTAACCAGACAGTAGTTAAACTTTTGAATTGTCATATCTCCAATTCTAAAAATGTAACATAGTCAATTATATACATATATGGAAACCTGAGAATGTCCTCTATCAATTTATTTTGAACTCCAGAGCTAAATCTAATCATAACAGGGTGGAATTCCAAGAATTGTCAAAACTGTTCTAACAGTCCAGAATCTGGAAATAGAGTACACAGTTTGAGATTTTGCGAGCAAGGCCTTGTATGAAAGTTGTAAAGGCTGAATGGATACATTTCTGGGAATTTGAGATGTTGTCTGAAACTGTTGTAATTGAATGTTACTTCAGATTTTGAAATATTATATCTGTTTGAACTGTGGTCAAAATACCTACATTTAGGGGAGGCTCTGTCAAAATGGCCCCAGAAAACTGTCAGCTTTAAACCACCATAACTCTCAAATATTTGAAGAAATGGAGGAATATGGGTAACCGTTTGAAAGGTATGCGAGTTAGCTACCACTTTTGTAGTTGGCTTATGGCATGAAAGTGTAATCTTCATAGCCAAATTTGAATTTTAATGTGAAATGCTCAATCTGGAACAGCATGAAGGCTGTAGCTGGGAACTGAATTATACAAGGTTACACCTTTCCTAGTGTTCACCATATTACTCAATAATCACCATAACCTTTACTGTTTATACAGTAAAACTGATTGGATTTCCCTCGATGCCAATAGAGAAGTCTTTTCCCTTCCTAAGAGGGGATTGTTCGGCCACAGTGAACCGTTCGTGTTTTACAGTCGTGCTTTCGGACTTGCTTCAAAACTTTGGGTCTACTGAGTACGATGTGTAAAGGAGCATGGAAAGAGAAGAAAGTGAGATGAACTCTTGAGCAGGTAGAGAAGTATAAGCAGGAAATGATTCAAGCGCTCAACAACTAGCGTGAACTTCAAACCTTCACAACACTTGGATGACAAAGTACCTGCTGCGGATATACCACTGGTCTATAGAGCTATCATCAACTTCAAAAGCAAATAACTTTTGAATGGAATGTTGATCCAATATTAGGTATGTAATAACCGGAATGTGATGGAAATTACTAGACTGGCACTTAAGGGTGAAGGAGTGCATCCTAGTAACTGAGGTGTTACATCCACCAAGGCATCATGCCTAGTTTACATCAACACAGAACCAACAAGTTGGAAGTTGATCTGCAAGTGAGCAAGAACGAGTACGATACCGATTGATTTACCACAGAGAATCAGGAATGATGAACTTTTACCAAGGACAACTCTAGTGGCTTTGAACCCACATGCTTAGTTATACTCGACCATTGACTTAACGCAGTTAGTTGATTTTTCTTGCTGAAAAGCTCCAATGCTTCAGCTTGTGCCACGTGGGATCATGGATAATGAATATGTATTCTGGTACAATTAAGGTCTACGGAGAAATTAGGTCAGATAAAAGTATTGATTTTTACTGTATAGTCGTGGTGAACGTTCGCACAGGAAGTTTGGAGAAACTAGTTATGAGTTTGAGTTGGGTTATTAAGACGGATTGCATATTCACCAACTGGTCTTCAACTGATTGTTTGACCAACTGTGAGTGCAGTATGACACCACCTGCTCCAGCACCCAATGTTGGACAACAGGATGGTGTATTCACGTGGGTCACTGCATCGACGAACAACTAGGAGAATGCGTTGAACACATCACGAACTCTACTCCAGCGTCCTCTATCATCAGGAGCTCCTCCCACCGTGCTTGAATAGTTTCGCGCTGATGTTGAACATTTGGTTGCAGCTGCAGCCAATGCGATCAGCAACCAATGTCTGCCCCATGCAGGGCAGGCACCTTTGGAACAAGACTTTGTCTCGTAGACTTGGTCTTCAGACATCGCAGCTCAGAAGACATGCGCCCTCCCAGCAAGTTACGTCACTGCCCTCTGGGGCTCGCCGTACTCACACGGGGATGAGGTTCCTGACTCGGGATCTCCGATCGGAGCTCGATTGCTGCTACATGCGGCTGGATGACCGTGTTAACATCGATCGTGCTCGCAAGAGGCGAGTTGCTCGAGAAAACCCTTCCCATATTGGAGTTGCGGACGGCTGTTCGGCCCTTGCCATGCATCTCTGCATGCTTGAGTGGCCACCCAAGTTCCAACCTTATCTGCCGAAGAAATACGACGGGACAGTCAACCCCATCGAGTTTCTTCAGATCTACTCCACCACCATCCTCGCGGGTGGAGGCAATAAGGCTGTAATGGCCAACTACATTCCTGTGGATCTAACTGGGACTGCAAGGTCCTGGTTTATGAGCTTACCGATCGAGTCCATCTACAGTTGGGCGGAACTCTATCGCCAGTTCACCGCTAACTTCGGGAGCTCCTACACCCGGCCTGGCACCAAGATGGACCGGTTCGCCGTACAACAGAAGTCGGGAAAATCGCTGCGATCCTTCATCCAGCGATTCTCAAAGGTACGAAACACCATTCCTTCTATCTCTAATGCTTCTGTCATCATTGCATTCCGACAGGGGGTTTGAGACAAGAAGATGCTACAGAAGCTGGCAACCAAGAATGTCAGCAGTCTCATGGAACTTTTTAGCTTAGCTGACAAATGCGCCAGAGTTGCGGACGTCCGTGAGATGCACTCCAAACCAGTTGCAGAGGCAAAGCAATCTTCTTCCAAAGCTGAAGTTGCTGCCTTCGGCAGTGGAAAAAAGAAGAAGTAGTCATGTGACAAAGTCCGTTGCTAGCACACCTACTGCTGCAGTTGTCGCAGCTCCTAGTGGCCGGAGGCCACGTCTCGACAAGCGACCTGGACCATCATCTGAAGATGGTGATGGTGAAAAGATTTCATGTCCGATCCACAAATCGACAACCCACAATCTTGAACACTATCGCGAGGTCAAGAGGCTTGCGGAATGCAACATTAAGCGTCAATATGAGACCCCTTTCTGCCAGCGGGAAGGGAAGCAAATAGTTGTTGAAGCTCCGTCTAATCATGACCTAGGCATCCAAGATGCTAAGAAAGTGTTAAAGGCGGTCTACAACACCGTCGACGACGACTCTGATATCTCTGACAACGAGCGTCGGGAGATGGCTGTTGCTGCTCCTACTACCAAGGTCGAACCACATTGGAAGTGGATGGATACTTCCATCACCTTTGATGCTATGGATTGTCTGAAGAACATGGTGGGAGGTGGGGAATCGCCCATGATGGTTTCCCCGACCATCAACAATATCCAGGTCTACCCTGTCCTGTTGGATAGAGGTGCGGTGCTCAACCTCCTCACCTTTGTAGCTTTTGTGAAGCTCCAACTCAACGTCTCAGACCTCATGCCCTCATGCCCATTCTCTGGAGTACGTCTCGGAGCTATCACACCTCTAGGATCGTTTACTCTACTTGTGACCTTCGGAACACGGGACAACTACAGATCCGAGAAGGATGTGTTTGATCTGGTCAACCTCCCCTTCAACATGATCCTAGGCAGGCCAGCCCTTTATAAGTTCATGGTTGTGGTTCACTGCAGCTACCTCTTGTTGAAGATGCCAACTCCATCAGGCATCCTACGAATCTGAGGGGACCACACTACTGGGGTTACTGCGCTAGAAGAACTTCAAGCACTAGCAACGGCGCAAGAAGAGGAATACGTCAAGGAGCAATATGCTCAGCAACCCTCAAGCTCGCATCAGCGCGGCTCATCTACTGCACCTCACGTGCAACCAAGCGGCAACACTGACATTCCCATCAAAGTCCTTCAAGTCGGTTCTGATGACGCTCAGATTACCCATATATCAAGAGGTACGACCAACAAATAAGAACTCAAGCTCGTCACTTTTCTCCGGGCAAATGTCGATGTGTTTGCATGGAAACCCTCATAGATGTCTGGCATCCATAGGGAGGTGATCGAGCACCGTCTGAAGATATACCCCGATGCTCAACCCATACAATAAAAGCCCCGGAAGCAAATCTATAGAGCAATAGAACTTGATCAGATAAGAAGTCAGGAAGGTGTTCGACGCTAGATTCATCCGGGAGGTTGACCATCCACGGTGGATGGCAGACCCAGTTGTTGTATTAAAGGCCGGCGGGAAGCTTTGGATGTGCATAGTCTACACCACACTGAATAAGGCGTGTCCAAAAGACCCTTTTCCACTACCAAGAATAGATAAGATAGTGTATTCTACATCCGGGTGTGAACTACTGTGTGTCCTGGATGCTTATTCTGGATATCATCAAATTCCAATGTATAAGGAAGATGAAGAGCATACTACCTTTATCACAGTAGATGGGTTGTATTGTTATACTACCATGCTTTTTGATCTTAAAAATGATGCCCATTTTTTGTTCGAGCAATGCACAAAACCTTTGGGGAGCTGATTAGGGACATGGTGGAAGTCTACGCCGATGACATCGTTGTCTATGTGAAGAAAAAGGACTCTCTTGGACAACCTTCATGCCATCTTCGACAAGCTGCACCTGCATGCACGAAGCTCAACCCAGATAAGTGTGTCTTCGGGGTTAGCTATGGAAAGATCCTTGGTTTCTTGGTGACTCATCGACGAATTGAGGAAAATCCGGCCAATATCAAAGCTATCGAAGAGATGTGGGCTCTAGCCCATATCGAGGATGTCTAGAAGCTTACTAGGTGTTTAGCTTCGCTCAGTCGGTTCATCTCAAGACTGGCGAGCGGGTGCTTCCCTACTTCAAGCTATTGAGGAAGTTCGGACCATTTTATTGGTCTGAAGAAGCAGAGAAGGCATTCCAGGAGCTCAAGCGGCTCCTCACCACACTACCAATCATAGTAGCTCTTGAGTCTTGTGAGCCTCTTTTTCTTTACATCGCTGCAACTATGGAGGTTGTAAGCATGGTTCTGGTTGCGAAGAGACTGGAAGTATCTTCAACTAAGAAGCCTAGACCCCTCCAGGGAGGGTTTGGAGCTACCTAAAGGCAAGTCTGGGTACGAGGCCCTAAGCACGAATCCTAAAGGCAAGATGCCTATAGATAAACCTCCCTCATCCGAAGGAGTACCTACTGAAGAAGGAGATATGGACCCCTCCAAGAGGGTCCGGGTTGATGAAGAAGAAGCTTTGGACACCTCCAGGAGGGTCTGAACCGTCGAGCAGCCAGTGTACTTCATCAGTGAAGTACTTCATGACACCAAGACTCAGTACATTGAGGTGCATAAGCTACTGTATGCAGTCCTAATTTCCTCAAGGAAGTTTCATCACTACTTCCAAGCCCACAAGATATCAGTGGTAACCTCTTATCCAGTGCGAGCAATTTTACATAATCCCAATTCTACGGGAAATATTGCCAAGTGGGCAATGGAACTGGCAAAATTCAATTTTGAGTTCCTGTCTCTACATACAAACAAGAGTCAGGCGCTAGCTGACTTCATGGCGGAGTGGACACCTTATTCATCAACTCCAGGGGCCACGACGAGCAGAAGTCGGAACCTAAGCTCCCGGTCATCACCGAGCCTCACTGGACTCTCTACTTTGAGGGCTCCGTGCAGAAGCAGGGGGTCGGAGCTGGAGTACTTTTCCTCGCCCCAACCGAGGAGAAGGTCAAGTGGATGGTGCGCCTCGACTTCAAGGCAACCAATAACATGGTAGAATATGAAGCTCTCATCTTCAGACTCAAGGTGGCGCTATCATATGGCATCCGGTAGCCCCTGGTGAAGGGTGACTCGCAACTCATCATCAAGCAAGTCAAAGGTGAATGTAGTTGCAATAACCCTAAGCTTGCTGCTTATTTACTTGAAGTCCAGAAGATACAGAAGGACATCCTTGTCCTGGACCTCCGCCACCTCCAGTGTCTCAACAACGTTGTAGCTGACGACCTCTCAACAAAGGCTTCAACCGAGGCTCAAGCTCTGGACGAGGTTTTTATCAGAAGATTACCAGCACCTGCCGCTCAACCTACCAAACTGAGTGAAGGGGGAGACCAGCACCTCGAAGCTGGTAGTCCCGGTGGCCCTGTTACAATGGTGCCCACCAATGATCGTAGGTGCTACAAGAAGCTCCGAGCAACCAAGTGCGCAAGATCTAGAAGCTCAAGTCAGTCCCGATGCATGGATCTCAGAGGTCCAGGACTACTTGAAAGACAACATCCTTCCTGATATCCACTGAGTGAATTGTCAGATTGGCTAAAAGATACATGTTGGTAGAAGGGGATCTCTACCGATGTGGCGCCAATGGCATTCTAATGCAGTGCATTTCCTTGAAAGAAGGTTGTGAGCTCCTCGCAAAGATCCATGGAGGTGAGTGCAAGAACCACGCGTCATCGTGCACGCTGGTCAATAAGGACTTTTAGCATGGTTTTTATTGGCCCAAAACACTCCAGGATGCAGTCGAGCTGGTCAAGAAGTGTGAAGCGTGCCAGTTCCATGCAAAGCAGATTCACACACTGGCGCAATCACTGCAGATGATTCCTCCCAAGTGGCCCTTTGCTGTGTTGGGATGGACCTTTTGGGACCGTTGCCAAAAGCCGTTGAAGGTTACCGATTTTTATACGTAGCCATCGACAGGATCACAAAGTGGTCGCAAGAAACTCCAGTTGTGACTATCAACAAGTAATAAGCCATCAAATTCTTGAAGTCCGTTGTTTGCAGATTTAGAGTTTCGAATAGAGTCATCACTGTAATAGAACCCAATTCACATGTGCAAGTTCTCAAGAGTACTGCGAAGAACTCGGCATACAAGTCAGCTACACATCAGTAGCTCATCCATCAAGCAATGGCCAAGCTGAGAGAGAAAACGCAGAAATACTCAAGGGACTCAAGACGCACACTTATTAGCGCTTGAAAAAACATGGCACCAACTTGACAGAAGTGCTTCTATTTACTTTGTGGGCAAGTCGTACTACACCGATTCAGGCAATAGGAGAGACACCATTCTTTTTGGTGTACAGAGCTGAAGTAGTCCTTCCTCCGGAGATCACTATGGGTTCTCTTCGAGTCCAGACCTTCGATGAAGCCATGCAGGACCAGCTGTGGCGTGAAGGCCTAGACCTCGTCGATGAGACAAGGTATCAAGTAGTTGTTCAAAATGCACGTTACTACCACGTGCTTCGGCGCTATCACCAAAGGTTTGTGCGCAACCGGCAGTTGGAGGAAGGCGATCTAGTGCTGCGGAGAATACTTACTCGAGAAGGGATGAACAAACTTTCCCCCAGCTGGGAAGGTCCCTTTCAAGTAATTATTTTTTCCCATCTTGAATGCGTCCGCTTGACAACATAGGATGGGATACCACTTTCCAATCCCTGGAACATTGAGCACCTTCATAAGTTCTACACTTAGTTATACAGAGGTGAGTATGTATTTGCATCAAATGTATGTTATAGAGTCTATGAACAGAGTCGAGAGGGTCTTAGATCAAAAGCACACCTAACATGGTCATGTACTTTAGGTGTGTCTTTACCTTCTCTTGGTTAGTACAAGACAAATAGCACACATAACTTGGTCCGGTACTTTATGTGTGTCCTTGACTTCCCTATTATTCGGATTTATAATGAAATACAATTGTGCAAGCAAACTCTACATGTATTTATTTTGCGCAAGCTCATTATTTTCATTATTTTTTACCTTCTTGTCAATAGCAATAATGTGCAATCCATTTGAAAGTTAGTCCTAGAGATTCATGTGATATATAAGTCATGTTGGTAATCTTCTATAGGATCTTAGTATTGCTAGATGACCTACTCGCCTAAAAACCAAAGCCAATGACAGGTCCGATTGCTCTATCGACTTAGCCTTGTCTAGCACCCTAAGTACGCCACTCTAACTATTCTGGCAGTTCTCAGTAAGGCAGGTCCAGAAAACAGTCGGATCTAAGGAAGTTTAATCAGTATGCTTATGTTGTCATGTTGAGTTTATTAGGATCTAAAATTAAAGGAAGGATAATAAGCCACAAATAAGCTATAGGCAAGAGGACAAATTTTACTCCTTTATTGTCTCTTATGCCCAGGAAAAATGAACAATTGATGGCAATCAACACGACGATGGTGAGTACCGTCGAAATAACAATCTCCGAAACCCTCCGGTGGGCGCCGTCGACGTTTTACACCTTGACAGTGGGCGCTGTCGAAGCATCAAGCTCTGACAACCCCTAAGGGACCCGCCGAAGCAAAGTGTGTGCCGTCGATGTTCAATGCGTTGAAAGTGTGTGCCGCCGAAGCAAACAAGCTTCGACAACTCCCAAGGGACCCGCCCTCTATGTAACAAAGGATCCTTAGAATTCAAGACTCAGAACTCGGAGCTATCATATTGGCTATGAGTCAGAGCAAACAAGTATTCGAGATATTGTCAAATTTGTCATGGTAGATGTCCTCAATCAATTGAACACATCTACTAGGGGGCCATTAAGATAAAGGGCAATGTACTGAAGACAAAAATGGAACTTGAGAGGGTTTCATTCACTCAAAATTGGAGATTTACAAGGTGAAAGTATAGAGAGAATGGTCCTAGCTACTGGAGTTCCTCACGAAGAATGAAGCAACTTTCTTGGCGGCTCCATGGATTCTAGCCTTGGCATCTCCCTTCTCCTCAGCGATGGGTCTTTCAAACACCGGAGCTAGAGACATTGAGGAGTCTCGGCTTTGTAAGCACATCAGCACATACTATGTGATGTTCTGAGCCAGAGATTTATCTTCAGTCTCGATCTCATCGACGACCACATCTCCCAGAGCCTCCAGCTTTGTGCCGGCGCAGTTGAGTGCCACCAAGGCCTTGTCCATCTCTGGCTCGGGATCACCGGTTGGACCGGGCTAAATCAAAAAGGTAATAGAGCTTCATTTGCCCACCGTAGGAAGTTCCATACCTGTTGGGACTCAATTGCTCCTACGCTTCGGAGCTCCTCTAGCGTCTTCCTTGTTGTAGAAAGCTCTACAGAACCCTCCGAGAAACACATGACCTCCTTGGCGTGATGCTAGATCCGTTCAACCAGCAGCTTCTGTTGGTCTGCAATATTCTTCTCTCAGAGGTGAATGCACCCTCGCCTGTCTACAAGGTCCTTCTCCTTCGCCTTCACTACATCCTCCCTGACAGAGACAACATTTTCTCTTTTGCTAAGTCCTTCACCTACTAGCCACAATCATTGGTTCACTTGTTCGAACCAAGACTTTAATTCTTCCACGCAGTCAGCCAAGTCCTACTCGCCATGTGCCAACTTCTGAGAGAGTTCATTCTCCCGCTGCTGGATCTTATCTTCTGTCTTCTGGAGCTTAATCTCCTTATTATCAAGTTCATCCCGGTGCTTGAGGAGCTCTTCCCTCATAGCTTCGAGACTCTCCGAGTGGCTGTCGGCCATCTCACGGGCCCTTTGAGCATGCTCGTAGATCTTCTGAGTCTTCTTATCGAGGGACTTTATAGCGGCCTCTCGTTCATCCAACACCCTGTTCAAGCGCGACTGTCGGGCCTTCTCTGATGCCACCCATTCCTTCTGGATGGCGAGCCTGGACTACGTCAGCTTTGTCTCGGAATAAGCTTTTGGCGCCAATGCCTCAGCATGGCGTACTCTTCTTCTAGAGACTTGCGCTCGTGGTCGAAGCTGAGCAGGCTGCATCAGGCATTATCAATCGACAACGCCAGAGGGATTTTCTCCGGGCTTGCTTGCGGTCCGTCCTAGGATTCCTCCAGGTCTTCTGGGACAGTCATTGCAGCCCATGGCACAAGCATGGACTCCAACAGCTCAACGTCGTCGACGCTAATCTCCAGTAGTTCATCCATCTCCAGTGCAGGTGAGGAAGGTCCCGCAGCCAGATCTTCTACCTCCAAAGCTAAGGAGGAAGGTCCTACTGCTGGATCTTTAGCCATTAGCATAGTCGAAGAAGGACCCCCAGCCAAATCATGCACCAATGGTACTGTCACCTCCGAAGCTGGTGTCAGAGCCTCAACCGCAGTTTCTGAAGACTGCAGCACTGGCACCGATGCCTCCAGTGCTGGCTCTGGAGTAGTTGGCACTGTCGCTGGTTCCTCTGGTGCTGGCTCTGGAGTAGTTTAAGCTTGTTCTAACGCCGCTGTGACTTCTTCTTCGATCGTTGGTGCCTCAGTGCTAGTAGGCTCTGGAGTTTCGGTGTGAACTGCCTCAACAATAGGAGTAGGCGTCTCCATAGTGGAGGCTCCTGACGTTGCAGCCTTAGTAGAATCTCCCAATACTCTGGAAACAGAGGATAGAGAATTCAATAAAAAGCAAGAAACAAGATCAAGACATAAGCTAAAGAGCCATCCCTTACATAGGGACATTGCCGCTCCAATTGACGCGAATCTTTTTCTTCGGAGGCGTAGAGTAAGAGCCCGCTGTCGTCGATGTGGTGAGAGATCCAGGCTCCGTACCAGGCGTTCAGGCAGCTGCCGACACTGCACCAGCTAGTTCCTCTGTTTTCAGAGGATTTACTCTGGACCCAGAGTCCACCGTTGGCATCGGGACCGGAGTCGACTTGCCAGACCCAGCGCCCTTTGTGGACACTTGATCCGAAGAATTTGCCAGAGCTGGAGGCAAAACCAACAGAGACTTCAACTGAGGCTGAGGAGTCGATTCTCTCAGAGTGTCCCTCACATAGCTCCAATCAGTTCTTGCCAACATCTACTTGAACCATGCGCTGACAACAGGATATTTCCCCTTGCCTCGGCTTGAGACCGACGCTTTGGAAGATGGAGCTGCAGGACCATTGCCTTTGCCACTGATTGGCACAGGTCCGGAGCCTTCATGTGAACAAGGAGCTCCTAAAATTACGATCCCTGTTGGAGGAGTGCATCGACGCCTCTCCACAATGCCTACATCATCAAGCTCTGGCATCTTCTTCCGCGACTCTCTCCAAAACTCTGGGACCATGTTAAGGGACAGGAACTCCATCAGAGGTGTCAAGTCATCAGGATTGATGGTTCCATGGTGCAACTTTTGGAGATGAAGCTTCAAATCCTTTTTATCAAAATTTGACCTGAGACCAACATCAATCCGGTGTGGGTCCATTTCTCCACTGGATGACCATGCAGGCCATTCCCTCTTCTTCAGCAAACCCAACGGTTGGTCAGTAAATTTGCAATCACCATGAGAGGAGTCACTCATCCTTCCACGCAGCTCCAGATCCTTGATAAGATTACTTTGTACTCCTCCAATATCTTTGGGAGCACCTCCCAGACATCGGCGTTAGTGGTGGGCAGGCTTTCAGGTGGCTCCAGCCTATCGTGAAGAGATCTCTAAGCGTAAGGAGTTCTCTTGCCGTGCAAACTTTCTCCCATTAGTAAGCCTCCACAATGCTTGTATGGAAGATACATCCGGACCCGAGTCATGGATATTCTTGCCAATGAGAAGGGGGCCCGGGTCCAATTTGTTAAAAAGTCGCACCTGGCGAACTGTTGTCATGATGGGAAGTTGGAAGCCCGAGGGCGGCAGCCGGACAAGGCTACAAAGCTTATGCTGGGAACCGATATGAACTTCGTATTGGGAACCAGCGACCTTCAATTGCGTGAGATCCGCACGCCAGGATCCCACTCACCATATCAAGAAGTGACATGTGGCGATGAGATAATTGTTTGCCATCGCTTCAACCGCTCGAGAAGAGACTTTAGAGCAACAATGCGGGAATCGATGATGGATCCACCTCTGGTAGCATAACCTCTCCCTGAGGTGGGCTGGAGGGCTATTGTCGGTACCCTGTGTACCAGGTACCCCTTGGTACCATGAACAAAGTAGTGGAGTTCCTATATCCAAGTGGGGGTTGTCAAAAGGGGATACGCATCCCGCAGTATCAGATCTATCTCTCTTCATAGGGTGGCCCTAGTTCTGCCACGTGTTTAGAAGAGCCGGACCTGCCTCCCTTGTTCGGGAAGCTTCGGTGCTGCCATGTTTCCTATTGGGCCGGACCTGCATCCCACATCAGGGAAGGTCCAGCACTGCCAGATGTACAGTAGCACCGAACCTATCCCCTAGTAGAGGGATGCTCCGGAGCTTCCACGTGTCAATACCCCAGACCTAAGTCTGCAACGGGAAGACAACGGGATCTCCAACAGTGAGGACATTCAAGGGCTATCAATTAGCTGTTACAAGACCTAGTTAATGTGTCATTCATGCTATACTAATGACTCACGATCAGGAGACTATCAAGACCAGTAACACTGCAATTAAGGAACGTTATCATGCTATTAACAACCCTTAACACTATAGATCGTGTATAGGATAGTGGCCACAGCCGAGGCCAGCTGTCGGGCTAGGCACACACTATAATAGCCAGTCCTTAGCATATAAAAGGGTCGCGCTGCATGGTAGAATGGACAACTGATCACACGTAATATCATACAATCAACACTCACCCCATGGAGTAGGGTATTACGCTCAGGCGGTCCGAACCACATAAATCTCTCGGTGTTCACCTCTTGTTCTTGATCTTGACTAGCGCCCCAACCGAATAGAAACCTTCGCGGACTACTACTTAGTAGTATCGGGGGAAGTGTCCTAGTCCTCACTTTGACAGATGTCTTCTCTCATGCTTTTATAGGTTGATAGTCTGAGTATATTCTTTCTACTACTTATGTACTCCTTATGTACCTTATGTTACAAACTCGAATATCTTATGAAATAAAGATTTTAGTTTCACGTATTCTTTTCGTGTGTGCAATTGGGTGTCGCTTCACACGAACCATCCAATGTGATTCCTAGAATATCAGGACTCCGGTCCTGACACAATACCTAAAGAAAAGGTTTAAATTTAAATTTGAATTCAAATTTAACTTGCTCGAACCTCAAATCTGATTTCAAATTTGGATTCTTAATATTTTATTTAGCTAGCCTTTAAATTTGTAAAACTTTTAGAGAAATTCTTCTATATTTCCCATTGACTTGAGAGGTTAAGACTATGGAGCGGGACCCACCTGGCAGAGACCTAAACCAAAGAACCGACTCTGTTTCTGTCCTGGATCAATACACATGCACCATGAGCGCAAGCAGCAACCACACTACTGCTTGCCGCTTGGCCTCTCTCCAGCTCACAACGGCTTGTTCTAATCATCTCCTCTTGAGTGTTATTTCCTCCATCGAAGGCAGATAAACTTCCTCACGCTTTGTCTTCTTGCTCATGCTATTGCTCGCGCTTGCGCTTTATTTTGTGTCGTCCGGCAGCTGCATCGCCGGTACTCCTCGTCCATCCCTAGCCCGGCTGCGCCTGCCCAGGAGTCACGCCATCCCCCCTTGACCTTCCTAGCGATGCAACAAGTCCTGTCCACTCTCCTCAACCTGTCATGGTCGTGATTGTTCCCCTTGGTTCAAAGATGTGTCGCTTGGTTGAACCGTCATCGTCTGACGCTCCTCTGCAGTTCCATGCCCGGCTGAGCATGCCAGGAGCTGCGCCTACCTCTCCTCCATCTCCCTGGTGAACATAGACGACTCCTTTCTTCGTGGTCCAGCTGCCCTAAGAGGATTCTTTCATGCGGGTTCAACACAGCTGCGTCACCTCAACTCAACGTCGCATCGCCAGTTCAGGACCTCTCCAACTCGGCTCAGGGATGTGAGGACTGGGTCCACGCATTCAAGGAATCACAAAGGGTGGTGTCGTGCGATGCGGCACCCAACAGCACACATGAAAAGAATATGATAAAATAGAAAGTTTTATTGAAATAAACAATAGAAGTCTTTTACAACACATAATATACAGCAAAAGTTATACTAATAGCTAAACTCTCAGCCTAGATATGCAAAAGTGCAGCCGTCCAGACCGGGGACGCTACACACTAGCAGCACACAAGAAAATCACAGCGGCGTGCAATGCTCCCACTTGGTTTTGTACCCCGACGGGGGCATCACCTCCTCCTCGAATCCTTCCTCATACGTCTCACCTGCAAACAACTTAATATAGCAACCATGAGCATGAAGGCTTATCATGACTTAGCCGTCTCACTTAAGCATGAAACTCTACATGCAGGGATATATATAAACATAGGCGTTGATATTGCATAAACGACTCACCTACAGGTGGATCCTTACTTTTGAGTTATTAGCAGCAAGTTTATGGTTCAGGAATATATATTTAGTGAGCATATACTACAGCAAGCATGGTTGCAAAAAAATTGTAATTCAATTTATCATATTCTTCTGGCTTCTTCAATATTTACTCCTTCACGACACAGTGAAATGGCAGTGCTCAAATAATTGCAACAGACGGTGATTGCAATCAGTAGATGCCCGAATAACACGTCACATACAACCATTTTGGAAACGGAGCGAATAACATTTCAACACTATGTTGTATGCACCAACCTTTCAAAGAAAACCCAAATGCTGAACAGGTCCTTCCCTAACGGGCAGGAGGTCCCTGCGCAGAGTGTGTTGGTGCCCGCCAGCAGATTTACACCTTGCTGCCCTCAACCCACTCCTATAAAATGATATGGTAAGCCTCGACACCTAGGTTAAACAGTTACACCAGTTTCCTAGTTCCCATATACCCAGTATGCACCCGGTAGAGTTCAAACATTGTTAGCGGGGCCACACATAGATCGGTCCTCAATTGACAAAGGCAGTGCTATGCACGTGAGACCACATCTTGCTACTCCCTGCACCGCTGCCTGGTCTCATATTCATAATCATATGCCATTCTCTACAAAAACCAATCCCGTGTGACGGTGTAACTATCTCGGGAGTAGATTCCAACTACTTGACTTTTACAGGATTCCATATAACACTAGCATGGCAATTCTACATGTCGAGCTATAAATCTACCCAAATACTCCATGGGATTGTGGGTCATGCATTTGGAGTACCAATACACCACAGACATAATGCAATTCAAACTATAGACTTAATCGTGAAAGAAATGAAAACTTTGCAGTGGATCTTAAGTGCAAACCGAGGCTTGCTTTCGGTTGGGACTTAAAAGTAAGCAAAGATTCAGTTAAGCTAGTCTGTCAGTAGATCTTGTCACAGCATCTCCAATAAAGATCTCTCCTCCTCCAAGTCGGCCTCCTATCAATCGCCTTCGTTCGTTCACTATCGACATAATTAAGTATAAACAAGAATGCAACTTAGTAATGTAATAAGTGGAGATGCTTATGGCTCGAGAGGAATTAAAATCAGATGAAAGAACAGGTTTGCCTCTATTAGTCCAGAAAATACTGGAGAAAATCAAGTAGAACAAAATAGATTATGGAACAAAGTGGAGTATGGATGATATAAAAGAATATAATTTAGCTAATAGCAAACTATATGAATGACAAAGGGAGTATTCATGCTGTACCAGAACTACAGCAAAGGATCGGTGTTGATTTTAGAGCTGGTGGAAAAGATTGAACTTAGCAAAGTAGAAAGGGAAGAATTGAATTATGAACTTCAATAATGCACTTATGTAGTGAAGTCACAATTGTAATAATTTCTACTTTGAGATCAATCCTAATGGAGCTTGGATTTTTGTAGTAGCACACAGAGGTCCTAAAGGGGTTCCTAGCAAAGTTTCAGCTCAATCAATGGCTGGATGTGGTCTACCAAATTCCACAAAGCATTAGGCTTCACTGAATTTTTCTACTAATTCTGGAGCTTTGAAATGGCAAACAGTGAGTGATATAGTTATAGGAAGTCTCACTGCTTCTAGAAAAATTTGTTTCATAATTTTCTGAGATATATACGTGGATAAATTGATTTTACAAGTTTGGAATATTCTGGAAATGTTTCTGTCAAATTTTGAATTTTCAAAGAACATAGAAGATTGGAACACTGTTTGACCCAGAAAATAAATTACAATGAACTTGAATTTTTTACTGGAGATAAGTGTATTTTAATGAGTGTTCTGACCATAATTGGGAATTTTCAAATTAGCAGAACAGTGGTAATTACATTCCCAATCAATTAGGTAAAAAGAATTAATTACAAAAATACTGGAACTTTCATGTCAACAAAATTACATCACTGCAAAGTATGTGTCATGAGAAGTCTTCCAGAATTTATTGTTGAACTTTTTAGAAAATTTACTAAGAGAAATTGATTTATTGAAATTTGCTTGAATTATAGAATTATTTGTAGAATAAAAAGTTTGAATAAATCAAGTTGGGCCCCACTGGTTCAAAGTGGCCCAATCAGCACAATGCCCCCCCTGGCCACACGGTTGCTTCGCATGGCCACAACGGATCCAAGCTCAATTAAATGGAGCGCGGCCTTCACTGTAAGCAAGAAGAGGTCTAGGCGCTTCTGTTTGCTGTTGACGGTGGTGCGTGACAACGGCTGTAGCAACAAGTTGACGGTGAGGCAGATGTGACTTGTTCACAGTGGCAAACTTGGCTCCCGCAGCTCTTCAAATAGGGAGCACCCAAGTGAGCAAACATTAAACCAAAAGATGGAGCTGAACAAGGAGGAAATCTGTTCCATTTTTGCTCTTTGCACCGAGGGGGGCGGTGTTTGGAAATCGGCGGTATACTATTCTAGCAATTCTACTGCATCACCTAGGAAACATGAGAGTACAGAGGTCATAGATCATTACCACTAGACGCGCAGCGCAGCAGAACGAAGACGCGCATCGGTGCAGGGGAAGTAGACGATCTCGTTCGTCTCCTCCTTATTCTCGTCACGACAGCAGGTAGACGATCTCGTTCGTCGTAGCTGATCAGTGCAGTAGTAGCAGCAGCACCTTCATGGAGTCTACACCTACGGGAAGGAACGCCGTGCGCCGGTGTGCTAGCACCGCGTACGCGGCAAGGGTCTCGGCATGAAGGCTGCGAAGGGTGGCGGCTAGGGCTGTCACGTGGTAAAGTAATTATCCCCTAACCCAACCCCTCTTATTTATAGGCGTACTAATGGGCATTTAGGTCGCAGACCCATTAGTAACCTAATTGCTTATGGATCAAATATCCAACAGGACTTAACCCGAATTGTTATGATTGCCCCTTGGCCATATCACCAACAATCTCCATCTCCCACTTGCACTAGAGACAATCATCTAACCAAACATTTCGATATTCTAAACCCTTAAGTGTGTGACCCGTTAGATTTATGTGCAGTCGGTTGTGAATAAAAACCATTTCCAACCACAAGTCAGTAGAGGTACCTAGCAAGACATACTAACTCCCGAATGTACATAAAGATCATATCGGCCAAACCTAGATACATTCAACATGCTAATCCCTTTGCCTCATGATACCAGCCAAGCTCAAGGCGAGATGTGTGTCATCCTTGTGATAGCTTGACCATTCACTCGATCAAATAGTGCATTCATCCATGACTAACTTTTAATCATTGTGATTAACATTTAATCACCTTGGCATGGCCATGCACTTTCAAATCCAAATATGTCAAGGGGCCCAGAGATATCTCTCATATTATTAAAGATGGGAAAATTTTATCTTGATCTGCGCACATCCCATTCTATGTCTCATTATGTACCTAAAGACTACTTTTATGACTACCCAATTACGGAGTAGCATTTGGTAGTCTCAAAGTACACAGCTACACACAGTGAGAAACCATTGCGATCTCAGGTCTAAGGATCTAGCAGGTGTATCACTAAAGACCAACTCATGACACATATGAACATAACAATCCCAGCCGTGTCTTGGAGTGGGTCAATCCAACAACATGTTGACTAATATGTGTTCACATTATTAAATTGATATCTCCATATCTATGATCTGTCAAACATGATCATCAATTAATACACGTGCTAGTCAGTGTGACATCATTATCTCATATAATAATATAGACTAGGGATCATTTAGAGTAACATTACTATTAATAAAGAGTTTCACGAACAAGTCACATACTTGATGATCAGTGTAAATAATGATTAATCATATAATAATTTATTTAATAGTATGTAAGCATAGCTATTGTCGGTACCCTAAAAACCGTACACCCCCTGAGATTACAAAGATCTCAGGGGAAGGACGACTACTCGAGTTGAATACCCTCGGAGGCCCACTTGTCAGACATGACCGGACCAGCTTTTCCAACATGGTTAATCCCTAGGTCGCCACGTGTACTACCGAACCGGAGCTACCGCCCACAAGGGGGGAGCACCGGACTGAGTACCGAAACGACACCTCCGGACCTAACCACTGACCGAGAGAAGCTCCGGACCTGACACGTGTCAAGCAGCCCCGGAGCTTCCTGCTTCCCGCAGCAAGCTCCGGAGCTGCCACATGTCTAAACATCGGAGCAAGCCGCCTCAAACCTCCGGGAGACCTTGTGACTGCTCCGGATCTTCGAAGGAGAGCCAAGGGTTTCAAGACCTGTTTAAATGTCATTAATGCCATATTAATGACACTTAAACGGACGATCTTAACGCCTGTAACGGCACTGTCAAAGCCCGTTACAGGCTCATTAACAACAATTAATCGTGTATCAATACTAGTAACCGCCAGGGCCACATGTCGGGCCAGGTAGCTCGTAACGGTCTGTCTTTGTACTATAAAAAGACAGGCCGACGAGACAGACAGACAGACGGTAGATCATACGTGATAAGCCAATACAACATCAACATCCCCGTGGAGTAGGGTGATACGCTCAGGCGGCCCGAACCACGTAAATCCTAGTGTCTCCAGTGTTAAACCGCAATTCACCTTCTTGAGTCTCCGCGCGCCCACACCGAACTACGAACTCCTTCGACTCTTTAGCTGTGTCAGGAGATCTGCCGACTCCAACAGTCGACAGTTAGCGCGCCAGGTAGGGGGCACCTCGGATTTTCGAGAATGGTGAACTCCGCGGCTGGATCATCTAATGGCCAACCTGCTGTTCAAGCTGTTGAGGGCAATCCCTCCAACAGGCAACCACCAGCAGGAGCCACTCTCCCACCACCACCGTCTTCTCTGGCGAATCGTGCTGGACAATGCGATGGTGCTCCGGCGTCACTGACTGCATCAGCAAGTCATAACAACCCGGAACATGCGCTCCATGGAGCGCGTGCTCTTCTCCAACGACCACCACCTCCGGACGCATCTCGAGATGCAATGGAGTAGTGGAGGGCCGATGTGGAGCATTTGGTCGCAGCAGCGGCCGAACGCCTCAACAACCAAGGACCTCCTCCTTCCGGACGAGCCCCGTCGCAGCGGCGGACTTTGTCTGGGAGACTTGGTCTGCTCGTCTCCAACAATAGGAGACGTTCTGCGTCACAGCAGGTGACATCGTTGCCCTCCGGGGCACGACGTACCCATACGGTATCTAGGCTTTCAACTCATGACCTCCGGGCGGAGTTGGATCGTCGATACCGCCAACAGGATGGCCATGTCCACATTGAGCGTGCTCGTGAAAGACGGGAAGCTCAGGACCTTTCTACTCTGGAAGGAGTAGGAGGAGGCTGTTCAGCCCTAGCCATGCACTTGCGCATGGTTAGATGGCCACAGAAGTTCCGGCCACACCTGCCGGAAGAATATGACGGGACTGTCAATCCCGCTGAATTCCTTCAGATATACTCCACTGCAATCTTGGCAGCTGGAGGAAACGAGGCTGTAATGGCCAACTACTTTCCAGTGGCCTTAACCGGGACTGCCAGGTCCTGGTTTATGAGCCTTCCACCCAACTCTATCAACAGTTGGGAAGAGTTGTGCCGTCAGTTCACTGCCAACTTCGGGAGTTCATACACCCGACCAGGCACTGAACTGGATCTTTTTGCGATCGTGCAAAAAGGGGGAGAATCTTTGCGGTCCTTCATTCAGAGGTTCTCTCAGGTACGCAACACAATCCCTTCTATCTCAAGCGCTTTTGTCATCATGGCATTCAGACAGGGCGTACGGGACAAGAAGATGTTGGAGAAGCTGGCGATCAAAGAGATCACCAGCGTCACGGAACTCTTCAGCCTGGCAGACAAATGTGCCAGAGCTGCGCAGGGCCGTGAAATGCACTCCAAACCAGCCTCGGAGGATCACAAGAAATCCTCTAAAGAAGAAGTTACTACCTCCGAGGGTGGTAAGAAGAAAAAGAAGACCCACGGCAAGAAGAAGCCGTCGGCCGCCACATCCAACGTTGCAGCTACTGCAACTCCTGGTGGCCGCGGGCCACGCCCCGAGAAGCGACCTCGACTGTCTCCCGAAGATGGTGGCAAACCCAAAGTGTGGTGTCCCATTCACAAAACGGGCAGCCACAGTTTGGAAGACTACCGGGAGGTCCAAAACCTTGCCGAGCGCTATAGCAAGCGCTGGGAAGGATCTCCTTTCCGACAGAGGGAAGGAAAACAGAAGGTCGACGAAGCTCCGGCTGAAGAGGAGTTAGGGTTTCAGGATCCCAAAAAGGTCCTGAAGGCCGTCTATACCTCCGTCGACAACGACTCAGACATCTCTGACAACGAGCGTCGGAAAACCATGAACACCATTTTTGGTGGGTCATGGGACATCACCTCCCGTCGCGTCATTAAGACTATGCGGCGGGATATGGCCGCTGTAGCTCCTACAGCTAGACCGGAGCCACATCGAAAGTGGATGGACATATCCATCACTTTTGATGCTTCGGACTGTCCTCGAAGCATGGTCGGAGCTGGACAGTTACCTTTGATGGTATCTCCTACCATTAATAACATCCAGCTCCATCATGTTATGGTGGACAGAGGTTCGGGGCTGAACCTCATAAGCTTTGAAGCTTTTACCAAGCTTCAGCTCCGACCTTCGGACCTCCAGCCCTCTCGACCTTTCTCCGAAGTAGGTCCGGGGGCCATTACTCCACTTGGAGCTATAACTCTCCCCGTTACCTTCGGGACACGGGAGAAGTATCGCACCGAGAAGTTGGTCTTCGACGTCGCTCGGATCAACTTACCATTCAACGCCATCTTGGGTAGACCTGCCTTATACAAATTTATGGCAGCTGCTCATTATGGATACTTGGTGTTGAAGATGCCAACACCAGTAGGCGTTCTCCGGATCCGCGGAGATCGCACCGTCGGGGTAACTGCTCTGGAGGAGCTCCATGCATTAACCACGGCGCAAGAGGAGGACTCCAGACAGGAGCAAGCTCCAAAACCCCCGAGCATTCGTCAACGGGGCTCAACCTCTGCACCACGTGTGCAGCAAAGCGGCGACACCGACATTCCCGTCAAGGTCGTCCAAATTGGTTCCGATGCTCCTCAAACCACCCGCATATCGGGAGGGTTGAATGACAAATAGGAACTCGCGCTCATCACTTTCCTCCGGGCTAATGTTGATGTGTTTGCCTGGCAACCGTCACAAATGCCTGGGATCCCTAGGGAAGTGATTGAGCACAATCTGAAGATTTACCCCGATGCTCGGCCTGTGCATCAGAAGCCTCGGAAGCAATCCATAGAGCGACAGAACTTCATCCGACAAGAAGTGAAGAAGTTGCTCGAAGCCGGATTCATCCGAGAAGTCTTCCATCCAAAATGGCTGGCAAACCCAGTCGTTGTGCCCAAGGCCGGCGGGAAGCTTCGGATGTGCATCGACTACACCACACTGTATAAGGCATGTCCAAAAGATCCTTTTCCACTACCTAGAATAGATCAGATAGTGGATTCCACCTCTGGGTGTAAGTTACTGTGTTTCCTAGACGCATATTCTGGGTATCATCAAATCAGGATGTCTAGGGAGGATGAAGAGCATACTTCCTTCATCACAGTAGATGGATTGTATTGTTACACAGCCATGCCATTTGGTCTCAAGAATGTAGCTTCAACTTTTGTACGAGCTATGTACAAAACTTTTGAAGAACTCATCAGAGATATAGTGGAAGTGTACATCGATGACATTGTGGTCAAGGTCAAGAATAAGGAGTCCCTATTGGACACCTTGCAGGCTGTCTTCGACAAGCTGCGTGCCACCCGCACGAAGCTAAACCCAGACAAGTGTGTCTTCGGGGTTAGCTCCGGAAAACTTCTGGGGTTTCTGGTAAGTCACCGGGGCATAGAAGCTAATCCGGCGAAGATAAAAGCCATTGAAGAGATGCGGCCGCCAACCCGCATCAAAGACGTCCAAAAGTTAACTGGGTGTCTAGCTGCCCTCAGTCGGTTCATATCAAGACTGGCGGAACGGGCGCTCCCCTTCTTCAAGTTGTTGAGTAACTCTGGACCATTCCAATGGTCCGAAGAAGCAAAGAAGGCATTCCAGGAGCTGAAACAGTTCCTCACAACCCTACCAATTCTGGTAGCTCCAAACCCTGGTGAGCCCTTGCTACTTTACATTTCAGCTACTGACGAGGTTGTCAGTATGGTTCTGGTTGCGGAGAGACCAGAACTATCCCATAATCAGGAATCCAAACCCCTTCGGGAGGGTCTGGAGGTCCATGAAAGTGAGTCTGGGTCCCAGCTCCCAGACTCAAATCCACAAGAAGTCACTTCAGAAGACTCAGACCCCTCCGAGAGGGTCCAAGTCATTTCTGAAGAAGCTCCAGGTTCCTCCAGCCAGAACCCGGAAGTCTCTGAAGAGAATCTGGACTCCTCCAACAGGATCCGGATCAATAGAGAGGAAGCTCCGGACCCCTCCGGGATGGTCCGGACCATTCAACGTCCGGTATACTTCATTAGTGAAGTATTACATGATGCCAAGACTCGATATCTAGAGGTGCATAAGCTACTTTATGCAGTTCTTATTGCCTCTAGGAAGCTCCAACACTACTTCCAAGCTCACAAAGTCTCGGTGGTGACCTCTTATCCACTTCGAGCGATCCTGCATAATCCCAATTAAACTGGGAATATTGCAAAGTGGGCAGCGGAATTGGCTGAATTCGATCTCGAATTTATTTCAAGACAAGCAATCAAGAGTCAAGCGTTGGCAGACTTCGTGGCGGAATGGACTCCCTCTCCATCAAACTCTGGGGGCCCCAGCAAGCAGAAGATGGAACATCAAGTTCCAACCTTCACCGAGCCTCATTGGACTCTTTACTTCAAAGGCTCCATGCAGAAGCAGGGGGCCGGTGCTGGAATCCTTCTCCTTGCACCGACTGGGGAGAAGGTAAAATACATGGTACACCTTGACTTCAAGGCAACCAACAACATGGCGGAGTATGAAGCACTCATCTGCGGGCTAAAGGTGGCACTGTCATACGGTGTCAAGCAACTGCTGGTCAAAGGAGATTCACAGCTCATCATCAAGCAGGTGAAGGGTGAATGCTCCTGCAATAATTTCCAGCTAGCTGCTTACCTCCTTGAAGTCCAGAGGCTTCAGAAGGACATTGAAGTCCTAGACCTCAACCATGTTCAGCGTGCCCACAACGCTGAAGCTGACGAACTCTCGACCAAAGCGTCAACCGGAGCTCCAGCTCCTGACGGAATCTTTGTCCGGAGGTTGTCAAAACCCACAGTTCAGCCTGCCGAACTGAACGAAGGGGGCGAGATCAGCATCCCGAAGCTGACGGTCCCGATGGCCCTGTTACCATGGCAGCCATCAAGGGTCGTAGGTGCTGCCGGAAGCTCCGAGCAACCCAGCACGCAAGACTCAAATACTCAAGTCAGTTTCGATGCATGGATCTCGGAGATCCGGAACTACTTGAAAGACAACATCCTTCCTGATGATGATGTATCCGCTGACCGGGTATTCAGATTGGCTAAAAGATACACACTGGTAGAAGGGGATCTCTACCGGCGCGGTTCCAACGTCATCCTAATGCGGTGCATCACAAGGGAAGAAGGTTGCGAGCTTCTCGCAGAAATCCATGGAGGCGAGTGTGGGAACCACGCATCTTCCCGCACGCTGGTCGGAAAATCCTTCCGGCATGGCTTTTACTGGCCTACAGCACTCCAGGATGCCACTGAGCTGGTAAAGAAATGCGAAGCATGCCAATTTCATGCAAGGCAAATTCATACACCCGCTCAGCCCTTACAAATGATACCTCCTACATGGCCCTTCGCTGTGTGGGGGATGGACATCTTGGGACCCTTCCCAAGAGCCGTCGGAGGTTACAAGTTCCTGTACGTCGCCATCGACAAGTTCACCAAGTGGCCGGAAGCAACTCCAGTTGTGACGATCAATAAGCAATCTGCTATCAACTTTCTGCAATCCATTGTAAGCAGATTCGGAGTCCCAAACAAGATCATCACTGATAATCGGACTCGATTCACAAGCTCCGCATTCCAAGGGTATTGCGAAGACCTCGGCATACAGGTTTGCTACGCTTCCGTAGCTCATCCCGCCAGCAATGGCCAAGCTGAGAGAGCAAATGCTGAAATCCTTAAAGGACTCAAAACGCGCACCTATGAGCGTTTGAAAAATCACGGAGCCAATTGGATCGAAGAGCTTCCGCCCACTCTATGGGCCAACAGGACTTCTCCAAACCGGTCAACCGGAGAAACACCCTTCTTTCTGGTGTACAGAGCTGAAGCAATCCTTCCTCCGGAAATCACCATGGGTTCGCTCCGAGTCCGGACCTTCGACGAAGCCGCGCAGGACCAGCTCCGGCGTGAAGACCTAGACCTCCTCAAGGAGGGAAGGTGCCAAGCAGCTGTTCGGAATGCCAGATATCGTCAGGCTCTACGGCGTTATCACCAGCGGCATGTACACAACCGACAGCTCCAGGAAGGCGATCTGGTGCTACGGAGAATACTATCCCGAGAAGGGCTAAACAAACTTTCCCCCGGATGGGAGGGGCGCTTCCGAGTGATCAAAGTATCCCGTCCCGGAAGCGTTCGCTTGGCTACTGAGGATGGGACACCTCTCCCAAATCCTTGGAACATCGAGCACCTCCGTAAGTTCTACACTTAATTAGACGGAGGTGAGTCTAGAGTAACTTGAGATGTATGTTATAGAGTCATTGTACAGAGTCGGGTAGTTCCTCCGGGAGAGCAGCCGGACCTTTTCCAAAAGGTCTGTAAAGCTCAAGCAGCGCTTGTTACAGTCCCCGTACTAAAAGCGTGGCTAACTACCCTGGGTCAAACGAGAAACCAAGCACACTTGGCCTGGTCCCGTACTCTGAGAATGTACTCGTTTCCCCTGTACCCCGGACCTATAATGAAAGACATCTTCATGTGAAATAGACTCCACGTGTATTCATTTTGTGCAGGCTCGATATTTTTATTTTTCTCTTTCTTGTCTATAACAGAAACGTGCAATTCTTAAGAAATTTTAGTTTGACTGATTTATATATGACTCGAGTTGAATTGTCAGAACTCTTGGATTTAAATATCGTTTATGGCCAACTCGCCTGAAAGCCGCCAAGCCAATCTAGGGCCGGAGTGTGCTATCGACTTAGCCTGGTCAAGCACCCTAAGTACGCCACTCTACCTACTCCCCGGCAGGCCAAAGTAAGGCGGGTCCATGGACAGTTGGATCTAAGAGAAAAGACAACGCTTCCAGTTGTATTTAAAATCGCGTTCAACTTAAAATCTACTTGAGAATCGTAAGCCGCGATGAAATTATAGACAAGGAACAAATTTTATCGTTTTTCTTGGCTTAAGTGTGCAGGAAAAACAAAATATACGTTGATGGAGAAAAGCCGGAGCTAACCAAGCTCCGACCCCCTTAAGGGGGTCTACCATCGGCGCTGACTAAAAGATGGTGAGAAGACCCCGTACATGGAGTCCGTTGCCAACTTACCAAGTGTTGCTAAAGGTCATTGCCGAAGCTACTAAGCTCCGACACCTTGGAGTACTAACTATCGACGCTCTACGTGTTGATAGAAGCTATTGCCGGAGCTACTAACCTCCAGCGATGGACAGTACCGGAGCTTCTAAGCTCCGACAACTTCAGGGGACCTTCACTATCAAAGACTTCGGAACCAAATTCTACAAGTTCGAAGCAAATTCGTCTTCAACAAAACTCAGTATCCTTTTGGTACATGTTCACAATCAAATCGTGTACATCTACCAGGGGGCCAAGAGAAGATAAAGATGTTGGAGACAAAAAATGAAATTCGCAAAAATTTGGGGATTTCATTTATCTGAAGACAGGAGATTACATCTGGAGACAAGGGATTACAAAATTGAGGAAAAAGAGAAAATACAAGCGGATGCTAAAGAAATGATCCTAGACCCTATGGAAGAACTCGGCGACCTTCTGGGCGACCTCCGATATGTTGGCTCGGGTAGCTTCGCCTTCTCCTTCGACGGGGCCTTCAAGCATCGAGTCCAGAGGAAATTGAGGGTTCCGGCTGGTATAGCACGTCAACACGTATTCTGTGACGTTCCTCGCCAGGGATTGCCCCTCGACCTCCAGTTGGTCCGCGATGACGTCGCCCACCTTGGAGAGCTTGCTGCCTACTGCGCTCAATGCTTGCAGCGCGAGGTCCGGCTCCGGCTCCGGATCATCCGGGCGCACGGGGTTGAAACCCATCGGTGTCAGCGCATCGTTGGCCTTACCCAGGAACTCCCAAATCTGCAGGGAGTCCACTGTCCTCAGGCTCTTCACTTCTTCCAAGGATCTCTTGGCCGCCGTCAGTTCGGAATTCTCACGGGCGAGGCGCTCAACTTCTTTGGCGTTTTGCTGAATCTTTGCAGCAACCCGCCTCTCAAGTCTTCCGAGCTCCTCCTCCCGGAGGTGGATCTTGTTCCGACGGTCGACCAGGTCTTTCCCCCTAGCCTCCACTTTCTTCTCCCGGGCAACAAGGGCACACTCGTATTCGTAGAGTTCCTGCCCTCGCACCCAGGTCTTTTCCTCTTCCTCGAGGCAGCGCTCTTCCAACTTCTTAGTGCGCTCCTCGAGACCCTTGTCCGCCAGAGCTGTTTTCTCGGCGAGCTCCTCTCCCCTTCTCAGGATGTCATCCCGCAGCTCCAGGAGTTTTTGCTCTTCGTCTTCGAGCCGTCTCTCCCTCCCTTCGAGTGCCTCTCGGCGCTTGATGAGAGCTGCGTTGATGGCTTCAAGCTGCTCGAACCGAGCATTGGCCGCGTCATTGGCAGCCTTGGCCTGATCATGGAACTCCCGAGAAGGAGCGTCGAGGGTATGGGTCATGTTCTCCCTCTCATCCAGCAGCTTCTCCCAACACTCCAGGCGGATCTTCTCCCGCTTGATCCACTCCTTGTCTTTCGCATGCCTCGACTGCGCCAGCTTAGTCTCGAAGTGGAGCCGATTACGCCACCGCCTAAGGGTTTGGCGCTCCTCTTCAAGAGCCTTGCAGTCGTGGAAGAAGGCCAGTTGGACCTGACGTAGACTGGAGCAAGCGTTGTCGATGGACATCGACAGCGGGATGGGCTCTGGACTTGCTGGGGTCTCCTCCGCTGGTTCTAGCGTGTCTTCACGTACAAAAATTGGGTCCCACTCTACGAGAGCGGAACCCTGAGCTTCCAAAGCGCCAGGGCCTTCCTCCGGGATGGCATCAGTCGCCATCGAAGAAGGCCCCGCCGCCAAGTCTTCATTCGCCCCCTCAGGCCGGGGGCCGGCGACTTCGTCTAGGCACTCTGGCTCTACCACAGGTACCATCGATGTCGTCGCCCTCGGAGCAGGAGCTACTGTTGGCTCCGATCGGGGCACCTCTTCTGAGGGAGACCCGAGCTCCCTCGCCTCTTTAACCGCCGGCTCTGCGACCGGCGCTCCAACAACAACCGGCTCAGCGACCAGGGCATCGGAGGTAACCGACTCAACTGTCGGAACTACCTTGACTTCCGGCTCGCACACCGGAGCTTCAATCACCTCCGGTTCAATCGCCGGGGCTTCAACGAGTTTCGGCTCTAAGACCGGGACTATCACTTCCTCCGGCTCTACAGCCGGAGCTTCCATTACTGCAGCACCAGGACCCGGAGCTTCAATCTCCGAGACAAGTGCCGCCGGCATGTCTTCACTCCTGTGGTCCGGCGCTACCACGGGAAGTTCTGGGGACGAGTCAAGGTTCATGACCACAACAGCCGGCGCCGGAGCTGTCGCAACCTCAGCCACCATTTGGGGCGGAGCCGGGACAGGAGCGGAAGCTCCCACGGCCTCAGAAACTTTGGCCGAGGGTGGAGCTTCACCCCCTTTCTTAGGGACGCTGCAGAGGATGGATAAAGAGAATTAACAAACAATCACTACAACTAAAAATTTAACCAGAGTAAACATCAAAAATTACCTTGGAAGGCTCCCACACCAGCTTGCGCGGAACCTTTTTCCCGGACGTTCCGGGCTGGCCAGAGTCGGCGTAGGAGCTCTAGGAGGCCCCCCAGAACTCGCCGCAGCCACGGGAGATTCCCGAGTTGAGGCTCTCCTCGATCGGGAGGAACCCCTGGACCTGGAGACTCCAACCGCCCCGGGGGCCGGAGTCGTACACCCGGAGCTAGCACCACCGGAGGGCTCTACCACGGAGACGGAAGCGCTTCGGGAGGATCCCACTGCAGGAACAGTCACGTTCCGGGAGGACCCCACCCCGGGGATAGTCACCACGGCACCAGAAGATCTTCCCCCTCGTGGAGAAGGAGCCAAGGTAGAAGCATCGGGCATGACAGACCTTCCGTCGACATGCCGCAGCTTCCTCTTCCGACTCTCCGGCTCCTCCGCCAGCTCCTTGCCTTTGCCGATGACTTCAACCCTCGGCTGTGGAGCAGGGACTGAGCCATCTTCGGGCACCCCAGGGATTGCCACCCGGGTGGTTGGTCTCCTCTCGACGATGCCAAGGTCATCAAGCGCAGGCATCTTCCGTCGGAGCTCTCTGCTGAACTCCACTTCCACGTTCAGAGGGAGAAAGGCCGGCGGCGGAGTCAAGTAATCTCCGTCGACGTCGATGCCGTGCTGGAATTTCTTGAGGTGGAACTCCAGGGTCTTCCCCACCATGCCAGACTTCAACCCGGTTTCAACCCGGTCCTCATCCATCACGCTGTTGAGGGCCCAGGCGAGCTTTTCCCTCCTCTTCAGCGGCGCCCACCTGTTGGTCAGGAAGTTGCAGAACACCGCCTGGGGAGTCAATCCTCCCTCCACACATCGGCGGATCCTGATCAGGACAGGGTCGAAAACTTCGGCCAGCACTAGGACTTCACTCCATATCGACGTGTCGATGCCGGGCAGACTGTCTGGCAGTTCCAACCGCTCATGCTCTTCCACCCTGACGACAATCCAATCTTTCTTCCAGTCATCCCACTTCCCGGAAGGGAACGACCGGAGGTACTTGAACGGGCACTTCTTGCGCTTCACGAAGTAGTAGAAGCCAAGATACTCATTGCTCCGGCCGGTGGTGTGAACGGTGAAGAAGGTTCGGAAGAGCTCGACGCAGGGGGGGATGCCCACCCACATCTCGCAGAAGTGGACAAAGATGGACACAAGGAGAATGGAGTGGGGACCAAGGTGGTATAGCTGCAGACCATAGAAGTCTAGCAGCATCAAGAAGAAAGAAGAAAATGGTGGGATCAGTCCCACCATGGCGTACGAAGAAAAGTACACCATCTCGCCAGCGCGCTCCTTCTCAAAGGGGAGCTCTCCGCCGGCACGAACCGAGCGGCCGAAGAAGTCCGAAGACCACCCCATAAGGCCCGGACCTTCTTCAATCGTTGTCGGTCTTCAGGCGACTCTCGCGCAGACCCAACTCCATCACAGCACAGCTAGGCAAGAGAGGAAGAGCAAAGTACGAGTCGGGAGGCGTAAAGAACTCCCGATGGTACGCCCTTTCCTTCTTAAGTAAGCCCTCGCAACGCTTGGATGGAAACCGCAGGGGATTCGAAAATACTACTCAAGAGTTCAATTCAGGCGATGACAAGGGGGCCCGGGACCACCCTGACGATCAAGTCGAGGTTCTCACCCAGGCGAACGGTTGTCATCACGAAGCGGGAAACCCAAAGGCGGCGGCCTAACAAGGCGCGCGGAACCGATACGATTTTCGTATCGAAAACCGGCAACCTTCAATTGCGTGAGATCCGCACGCCAAAGATCTTATCTGCCGCCTGAGGTGTGCCACGCGTCGAGGATTTAACTGTAAAATCCTGTCAACGACACCTCCGAATACCTTTGAAGACCCAGTTCAAAAGTTGCAAAGGTGGACCCACCTCCGATGGAACAACTTCACCCCGGTGACCTTCCTCGGAGGTAGGTCCAGGGGGCCACTGTCGGTACCCTAAAAACCGTACACCCCCTGAGATTACAAAGATCTCAGGGGAAGGACGACTACTCGAGTTGAATACCCTCGGAGGCCCACTTGTCAGACATGACCGGACCAGCTTTTCCAACATGGTTAATCCCTAGGTCGCCACGTGTACTACCGAACCGGAGCTACCGCCCACAAGGGGGGAGCACCGGACTGAGTACCGAAACGACACCTCCGGACCTAACCCCTGACTGAGAGAAGCTCCGGACCTGACACGTGTCAAGCAGCCCCGGAGCTTCCTGCTTCCCGCAGCAAGCTCCGGAGCTGCCACATGTCTAAACATCGGAGCAAGCCGCCTCAAACCTCCGGGAGACCTTGTGACCGCTCCGGATCTTTGAAGGAGAGCCAAGGGTTTCAAGACCTGTTTAAATGTCATTAATGCCATATTAATGACACTTAAACAGACGATCTTAACGCCTGTAACGGTACTGTCAAAGCCCGTTACAGGCTCATTAACAACAATTAATCGTGTATCAATACTAGTAACCGCCAGGGCCACATGTCGGGCCAGGTAGCTTGTAACGGTCTGTCTTTGTACTATAAAAAGACAGGCTGACGAGACAGACAGACAGACGGTAGATCATACGTGATAAGCCAATACAACATCAACATCCCCGTGGAGTAGGGTGTTACGCTCAGGCGGCCCGAACCACGTAAATCCTAGTGTCTCCAGTGTTAACCGCAATTCACCTTCTTGAGTCTCCGCGCGCCCACACCGAACTACGAACTCCTTCGACTCTTTAGCTGTGTCAGGAGATCTGCCGACTCCAACAGTCGACAGCTATGATTTAAGTCTCCTACTACACACTATGATCACTGATGTAAGTATCTAATACCCATAGATCTCGTGTCTGCCTCATGCTTTGTTTGTGGAAGAGGCTTTGCCAACGGATCTGCAATATTCAAATCCGTGTGCACCTTGCATATCTTCACATCACCTCGGTCGATGATCTCTCGAATGAGATGATAGCGTCATAGTATGTATTTTGGTCTTTTGTGTGATATATGCTTCTTTGCCTGTGCGATGGCTCCACTATTGTCATAGTTGAGATCCACAGGACTGGACCCGCTAGGAACAACACCCAACTCAGAAACAAATTTTTTGATCCAAACAACTTCCTTTGCAGCTTCATAAGCTGCAATATATTCCACCTCTGTCGTTGAAACTGCTACTGTATCTTGCTTGGAACTTTTCCTGCTCACAGTCCCTCCATTTAGGCAGAATACAAAACCGGATTGTGATCTAGAATCATCCTTTTCAGTTTGGAAGCTAGCATCGGTGTAACCTTTTACAACAAGCTCTTCTTCACCTCCAAACATAAGAAAGCATCCTTGTTTCTTCTTAAGTACTTAAGGATGTTTTTGACAATGGTCTAATGAGCATCACCATAATCTGATTGATACCTGCTCGTGATGGTATGAGCATGAGATACATTTGGTCGTGTACTAAGCATGGCATACATGATGGATCCAATAGTTGAAGCATAAGGAATCTCTCTCATCCTCTTTTGCTCATCAGGTGTCAAAGGACACTGACTCTTTCTTAGAGTAATGCCATGTGACATTGGCAAGAAACCTTCCTTGGAATTTTGCATATTGAACCGATTCAATATCTTGTAAATATATGAATCTTGCTTAATCCAATTAGCCTTTTAGATCTATCTCTATAGATCTTTATGCCCAAAATGTACGCTGCCTCTCCTAAATCCTTCAATGATAAACTTTTTCTTAATGCGGATTTAAAATCTTCAAGCATTGAAATGTAATTTCTGATCAATAATATGTCATCTACATAAAGGACAAGAAATACATGTGTGCTCCCACTAAACTTCGTGTAAATACAAAGTTCTTCTATGTTTTTGATCAAACCAAACCCTTTGACAACTTCATCAAAACATAGATTCCAACTCCGAGATGCTTGCTTCAACCCATAAATGGACTTTTGAAGCTTGCCTATTTTACTAGCATTTTTAGGATCGACAAAACCCTCAGGTTGTGTCATGTACACATCCTCAGTCAGGCTTCCATTAATAAAGGCTATTTTGACATCTATCTACCATATTTCATGATCAAAATATGCGGCAATCGCTAGGAGAATCCGAACAGACTTTAGCATTGCGACGGGTGAGAAAGTTTCATCATAATCAACACCTTGAATTTGATTGAAACCTTTCTCCACCAATTGTGCTTTATAGATGTGAACATTTCCATCCATATCGATCTTTATATGTGAGAAACTTCATCATAATCAACACCTTGAATTTGTTTGAAACCTTTCGCCACCACTTGCGCTTTATAGATGTGAACATTTCCATACGTTTACAATCGATAGGTCTCACCCCTTCAATTGGATCAACCAATTTTGAAACTTGATTCTTGTGCACGGATTCAATTTCGAATTCCATGGCTCCAAGCCATTTCTCAGAGTCGGGTCCTTTCGTTGCTTCGGTATATGTTGTGGGCTCATAATTGTCCAACAATACCATATAATGCTGCTCTGTGGTTACGAGCATTAACTTTTCAATCACACGACGTGCCCTCGCGGACCTTCGTAGGGCTGGTTTTACATCAACTGGTTGCACAACATCTTGTACATCCTGTACAGTATCAGTAAGTGCCGAAACATTTTTAGGTATTTCTTGAATTTCTTGAAGATGCACCTTGCTGCCACTAACTCCTTTTGAGATAAACTCTTTTTCCAAGAAGACACCATTGGGAGTGGTAAACACTTTACCCTCTGTTTTGTTAAAAAAATAATATGCTTTAGTTTCCCTAGGATATCCCACAAAGAAGCATTTGTTTGATTTGTGAGTGAGTTTGTCTCACGTCAAGCGTTTGACATAAGCATCACACCCCAAATTTTGAGGAAAGACAATCCGGGATGTTTCTCGGTCCACATCTCATATGGTGTCTTATCAATAGACTTAGTTGGGACTTTGTTTAGTGTAAAAGCAATAGTTTCAAGAGGACAACCCCAAAAAGATAGTGGAAGATTTGCTTGGCTCATCATCAATCTAAACAATTCTAACAAGGTTCGGTTCCTCTGCTCGGACACCCCATCCAATTTGAGGCGTTCCAGGTGGAGTCAACTGTTGAACAATTTGACATTGTTTTAAATTATCATAAAATTCATGGCTCAAATATTCACCTCCATAATCAGATCTTAGAAGTTTAATTGTCTTGCCCAATTGATTATGTACTTCATTCTGAAATCCTTTGAACTTTTCAAAGGATTCAAACTTATGTCTCATTAGGTAGACATAATCATAACTACTAAAGTCATCGGTAAATGTGATGAAGTACTGAAAACCACCTCTGGCAATTGAACTCATTGGTCCACATACATATGTATGTATTAGTCCCAACAAGCCAGTCGCCCTCTCACTTTTATTGGTGAAGGGTGCTTTAGTCATCTCCCAAGCAAGCATGACTCGCATGTGTCAAGTGATTCGAAATCAAATGAGCTTATTAAACCATCTCTATGGATTTTTTCAATGATCTTCTTATTTATATGACCTAAGCGACAATGTCAAATAAAAATGGGATTTAGATCATTTCGACCAGCCCTTTTGGTATTAATGTTACAAATAGTTTTATCCTTAAGATCAAGAACATATAATCCATTCACCAATGAACGTTGAGCATAGAAAATATTATTGTAAAAAATAGAACAATATTTCTTCTTTATGTGACACCTATGTGTGCTGAATACATTGCTATGACGATAAAAGTTTTAGATACTACCAAAAACACCCTTTTAACAAGATTCGACCCTAGGTCTGACTTTCTGCAAGGTCCGAAGATAGGTCTGGCTCGTTTTGGGTAGCTCCCGCAAGGTCTGACGTAAGGTCCGACTTATTTTGGCTAGGTCCGACTTCTTTGTATGGGTCCGACTTATTCTGGCTAGGTCCGACTTCTCTGTCTAGGTGCGACATGCTATGGCTAGGTCTGACATGTTTCTGCCAGGTCCGACGCAAGGTCTTACTAGCTTCGATAAGCTCCGACACTAGGTCCGACTAGGGGTGGGCGTTCGTTCTACCCGTTAAATTCGCTTCGGTTAGTTCGGTCATTTTGAATTTTGGTTTTTGAAAATCACTACCCAGTATGTTATACAAATATTAGATACCCGAAATTTTTGGGTACCTAAATTTCGGTTCGGTCTTCAGTCTTACCCGAAATACCGGAATTGTACATTATTCTTATTTTCTGCTCTCAACAATCAATATAAGTTTAATATCAATTGTAAATTTAATCTTGATAGATAATAAATTATTATTTCATTAACGATGCATCATAAATAAATATTTTCATCTAATGATTTCACATATCAAAACTCACAAATGAAATATAAAAATTCATATTGTTTAGGATTCATAGATCGTAATTTAACTTGAGATTTTATTGTTCGGTTATTCGGGTATTTTGGGTACCTGAGAGTGATACCCTAATTCGAAATTTATATATCGGTTATTTAGATTTGGTACCCTAATAGGTACCCGATACCCGATATTTTGGTCTTTTTGGTCCCGGTATCGGTTTTTTCGGTTTGGTTTTTCCGGTTCTGGTTTTTTGCCCACCCCTGGGTCCGACAAGATTTGGTATGCTCCAGCGCTAGGTCCTGCTAGCTTTGGTAAGCTCCAGTTCAAGGTCCGGT
The DNA here is from genome assembly GCA_036927565.1 of Tuctoria greenei. Lineage (NCBI taxonomy): Eukaryota > Viridiplantae > Streptophyta > Magnoliopsida > Poales > Poaceae > Tuctoria > Tuctoria greenei. Next base: position 107,678,716 of record JAYESD010000008.1, read on the forward strand.
TAGCTTTGGCAAGGTCTGGTGCTAGATTGCAATGGTTCTACTTTTAACTTGCAATGTTTCGAACTTGCTTTACACTTATGGAATGTTTGCTTAGTATTCCTTTACGATGTGTTTGATGCGCTTTGGCTCATCATGGTGGTTATTGTTTTTGCTATAGTTTGCAACATGTTTATTTGAGGTGCTCACGTAAGGTACTGTGGTTTTGGAACTAACGTGAGTCAAGTCGAGGACATTTGATCGGAAGTATTGGTTGTTTATTCATGTGCAGGTGTTGCTCGAGTTCAAGACATGGCTGGTGACGGGATCCAATGAACTAGTCTTAGGGAGAAGATGAGGTTCAACAACCAAGTTCGGGAGAAATTGTGGTTGAGTTGATCGAGAGGTTGCACAACATGTTTGAATCAAGAACAATGCATATGAAGGTAGCATGAATGTTGTTGGAATATGTTTGCATATGTGCAAGGAGTGCATGGACGTGGCAGCATGGTTCCAAGGCGTGAAGAAGAGAAGCGGACATAAAGAATTGGTCAGCAAAGTCCAATCGGCTTGGTTTTTGACTCAGACTGCGACTGAGTCATGTTTGACTCAAATTTGGAAAGATTTGAGTTGGTTATGATAGGTTTTCATGCGGGTCAAAAATGTTGAGTTGTTTTTAGGAATGTGGGATACGTTCCTAATAAGTTCGAAACTATTAAGGTTTCTTCTATCTGTGCATAGAATAGTCTTGAGCAGTTATGGAAATTTTCGGTGTAAACTGGGTAGGATACGAGTCCTAGTTTGGTTTGGGTTGGCCTCATGGATGGTTATATAGCTTGTGGTACACGGATTTTGGGATGTTCCTATTGTCTTATATTGAACAGAGATTGTAGTTTAGAGGAACTTTTTTTCCCTGTTCATTCGACTTGTTTCGGACAAGTTTTTCTCATCGAGTTTCTGTACAGCACTACCTTTCTTTGGTAGTTTTATCATAACTCGAGTTTTACAAATCCAATTTACGTGATACTTTTTGGGTTGTATTTAAAACTTGATTATCTATCATCTGTGAAAATTTTACTGTGATTGGATTTGTGGTTTCAGATGTACACGAGTTTCTTTGCAGTGTGGCAGATCCGTTTTTCTCGAGTAGAACAGATTGACCTTCGTTCAATGTTACAATCATAACTTGAGTTTTTCTCTATGGATTTTATTGATTCTTGTTGTGACATCTTCGTTACTTGATTCTCCACAATCTATATTGTTTTTTTACAATGGATCACGTTTAGACTAGGTGCACACACAATTTCTTTAACAGATCAATTTTCTGCCGAGGGGTTTTTGTTGCTTCCGCTGAAAAAATTTTAATCTACCATTCACCCCACTTGGGTAGCTTTTCACGTGCTTTTCGATCCTAAAATTATTATCAGAGCCACCATGCTCTAATCTTTGTGCTTCTCACATGTAGAAATACTCTGCGAAACCTTGTGTGTTTAGTGGTATTGATTTTCAGGTTTGGAAGACATGCATGGAGGCTTTCATCCAGGCGCAATGCTTCGCAATATGGGAAAAGGTGTACAAGCCCTACGAAGTGTCGTCAAACGATCATGTTACGTCTACAAATATGATAGATGTCGACAACAATAATAAGGCTCGGAACTTTATCATACAATGACTAACTCAAAGCGACTTCGACCTTGTTGCTCACCTCCGATCTGCGTACAATGTTTCGAAAGCTCTATGTTATTACCACGAAGTCCATCGACGACCTCTTTGATCGGTTTAATAAAATTCTCAACAACATGCATAGCGACAGTGTTAATTTTTTAGATGCTGAGAATACTAGGAAATTAATAAGTGAATTGGACATGTCAATTTGGGAGATAAAAGTCACATCTATTCGTGAATCTACTATCACGAGTATATTTAGCTTAGATGTTTTATATTCTAAATTGAAAACTCATGAAATTGACATCATTTCACGTAAGAAACCTAGCAAATCTATTGCATTTGTTTCTCAACATGACGTTCCTAAGTCTTGCCAATCTTCATCCTGTGGAACACTTGCTTTGTTGTCCTCTCTAACCCTTGAACAGATTGAGGAGTTTCCAGAGGAAGAACTTGCACTCATCTCTACTAGGTTCTCAAAAGTATTGCTAAATGTGAGAACTAGAAGGGGAGGGAGTGTCGGACCTGAACGATGCTTTTAATGTGATAAGAAAAGACATTTTTGCACAGATTGCCCTAACCTTTCAGGTATTACTTCCCGCAATGAAAAGCAAACAAGGACGAAGCACTCCTCTGTAAACAACAACTAGAAAAAGAAGGGTTTTACTGGATGCCAATTGGAGAATATCTTTATCTATGCACTTCAAGAACATGGCTCTAGCGATGTTAACATCGGAAGTGACAAAGATGATTTGGCAAACCTGTCCTTAATGGCGGGCAAGTGAAGATCAAGTATGCAGGAGGTAGAACACAACAACGACAATGAAGAGGTATGTCCTACCTGTGAAGAAATGTGTGATGCTATTTCTTGTGCCACTATAATAGTTAAGAAAAAGGACAAAAAGCTTAGGGACAATGCTGTTAAAATTGATTCACTAGAATCTGAAATTAATTGTTTGAAATCTTTGATTCCTAGTGATGATTCTTGTTCCTCATGTGATTTAATATATGAACAATTGTCATCTGTAAGAAGTGAACACACCTCCACACTTGATAAACTTGAGTTAGAAATTGAAAAGACCAGAGAGCTTGCTGCACTTAATGATAAAGACTTGAAGTATGCTAGTTGTTCTACAATATATTTGCATTGTTCTACTTGTGATGATCTTTATAAGAAACTACATGATGCTATTGATGTAATTTCTGTTTTGAACAATGCTTTATATGCTCATGAAGTTAAAATTGTTCCAATTCAAAATTTAAAGGAAAAACTTCATGTGAAAATTTTCTTGATCTATCTAATAGACTTGATGACATGCATTGGACATTAGATCGGTTTTGTAATGCAAATAAGAACCTAAACTTGCTGTTGAATTCCTCCAAGTCTTGCAATGATAAAACTAGTTTAGGTTTTTATTCTCATGCTCATGCTAAGGCACATCCACCTAAAATTGTAATGTCATTAGGAAGTGGTTTGATTCAAACAGTTCCTAAACAAAAAGAAGTGGTTTTCAAATCTGCAGGGGTGCTGTCTCATTCAGATTCTAATAAACATGTTGCTTGCTCATCTAGATATCAACACAAAGTTAAATATCATTGTAGCCACTGTGGTAGAGATGGTCATGTCATAAATTTTTGTATAGACTACCTAAATGTTGACGGTTCCTACGCACTATTTACAGTTCATCTCTAGCAGTGGTGCCAGGAATCTTTGTTAATAGATTATAGATTATACATATAAATCCACAAGCGCACGGAATCAATCGATGTAGAATTTCCCCTCTAAGAGTATTCCCAAAGGGTGTCATTTATATTCTCCCAAAGAAAGGCTAGATGCAAGTAAAGCAATCATCAATTGGAGAGGCTAGGTTGGCCTAGGTAGGGTTCTAGCAAGGATGGATGATGATAAGTTGGAGTAGTGTGACACACACAAGAGCATTCTATCCTAATGGAATAAATGGGGTAAAGAGGGACTAGACCAAATGTTAGGTAGAGACTCCTACTATGCTTCTAATGTACATATACATAGCCTGAGTTACTAATGATCATGCAAATTATGAATTCTCATGCTAAGTGGATTAACACATCGGGCACGGGTTTACCCCTAGCAATACTAGGATGACTCTCGCCAAGAGCATGTGGCATAACCAAACGTGGAGGATTACAGTGGACAGATTGGGTTGTCACCACCTACTCCCTACCTCTTCAATCCATGGGTCTACGAGACATTCAACGCTAATCTCTATCTTAGCACCGTGCTAGCATATTAAGTAATTATCTTAAGAGCCCAGGGCACAAGCCATCCTATGGCAATGAACTAAATCGTCGTTGAACCAATGTTAATTCATAGCATAAGTAATTTATGTTAACATAATCATGTCATTGCTAATTAGACTACAGTGGAGGTTTATAGTGTTTATGATGATGTGTTGAGAATGTTATAGCATAATCATAAATACTACTCCTACCACATACATGGAATCCACAATCAAACAAGAAACCCTTCATCCAAGTATATGAACAATGGATGACTAAAAATAACATCTTAATTAAGAACAAAGTCACAAATACAAATAAGAATATAAGAGCTATACCTTTCCCAATTGGAAATTGGGAAGAGACTCCTCCTACTCCTCTCCTACTCGGACTATGGACTAGAGACTCTCCTCTCCACAGCCTATAATCCTCTAAACCTATGGAGAGAAGTGGATACAATGGATGAATGCTCAAGTGGTGTTTGTCGAAGTGAGGGGTGAGGGGTCCTATTTATAGCTTGGAGAAGGGTTTGTTTCCAGCACCAAAAGCACGCGAATCAGTCTTCATCATGACCAGGGCACCACAGGGAGTCGACACGTGGAAGCTGACCGAGTTTGGCGCCAGGAAGGGTTCGACCGAACTCCTAGTCGGCTGACTAGAATTGTTGATCATTTCTGGTGTGCTTCCTCGGGGTGACTTTCAGGTGGGTCCCATTGACTAATATGGGTGCTATACTGTTGGATGGCCTCGGGTACTTCTATTTGTGGGCCATTCAATCCATGTGGTGCCACGTGGCATCGCCTGATTGGCTGGAATGATATTTTATAGGATTCATTCCCTTTTTTCACTTCAATTCTGCATGGAATATCTACATGCACTACTTTCTCCAAAGACAAGTGGAAATAGGTTAAATAGAAAGGTGATGTGTGCAAGAAATGATATGTCTTTCACATAATTGAGTTATATTGATGGGTGAAATTGGTATATAATAGCCATCAACACTAAACAACATAAAAAAGGAAAGAATGCAAGCTAGATCTCATAACTCTCATGCAACATTTGTTGCATGTGCTAAACAAAATATCAAGAACATGCAACCTGCTTTTATGAGTGAAAAACATGCAAACTTTGCTCCCAAACCTATTGTTTTCGTGTTACACATGTAACACCTCGTAAGTCAGTAGTTGGGTACAAAAATCCTCAAACTTTGGCTCATAAACCTGCTGCTTTGGGGGTATCATAAACTTTGGCTCATAAACCTGCGGCTCAATTGTTGATCATAAACTTTCGCGTGTTTTTCCTGCTACACGTCGTGTTGCTCAATACTGAATTACTAAATTCCTTTTGACTAACCCCAGTATTGAGTCATCAACGTATTGTGCTTCTATGTAGGTTACACGTTTGAGGAAGGAGAACATTTGGATTGTGGGTCCAAGTTGCTCACGCCACATGACTGGTAACAATGATTGGTTCTCCCCCCTCTCTTTTATGTCACGTGTACCGAATGTTACTTTTGCCAATAATTCTTGAACTCCTAAAATTGCTAAAGGTCCGATTAGACTAAATAATCACTACACTTTGAAGGATGTGGCACTTGTTAGAAATTTGAAATACAAATTGCTTTCTGTTTCACAATTACTAGATAAAAATCTAGAAATTATCTTCACAATAAATTGCTGCAAGGTTGTAGATTCAAACAGTGAGCTTATTTTTAACATGTCTCGGTTTGGAAGAGTTTTTAAAGCTTATTTTGATATGTCATCATCTAAGCATAGGTGTCCAGTTGCAAATGATTCAAAGTACTTATATTTTTGGCTTCGTAGACTTGGTCACGTAGGCATTGATTATCTAACACGTGTTAGTGCTCTTGATCGCATACGTGGGCTGCCTAAGCTTAAAGGGGACAAAGAAATTGGGTGCTCTTCTTGTAGGCATGCTAAGATGGTTGCAGCTTCACATGCTCCTCTCTCAATGACCATGACAACTGAACCGGGTCAACTTTTGCACCTTGACACCATAGGACCCTCACTTGTTCAATCCTTTGCAGCTAAATGATATGTTCTTGTGATTGTTGATGACCATTCTAGATACACTTGGGTTCACTTTATGGTATCTAAGAATGATGATTTTAGTCACTTTAGAACTTTACTTCTTAGATTATCAATTGATCACCTAAGATCTTTAAAAGCAATTAGAAGTGGTAACGGAACCGAATTTAAAAATCAATCGTTCGATCACTTTTATGCTGAAAATGGAATAGATCACCAATTTTCTTCAACTTATGTACCTCAACAAAATTGTTTTGTAGAGAGAAAGAACAGAATCTTGGTTGAGATGGCTAGGACTATTCTTGATGAACATCAAACTCCTAGAAAATTTTGGGCAGATGCAATTGCAACTGCTTGTTATGTCTCAAATTGTGTTTTCTTGCGTGCTAAGCTAGGAAAAACACCATATAAACTTCGGTTTGGTCATAGGCCTAGTTTCACTCACTTTCGGGTATTTGGTTGTAAATGCTTTGTTGAGAAACATGGTAATTTTTCTAAATTTGAACCTAGATCTGTTGAAGGCGTGTTTCTTGGTTATCAATCTCATACTAGAGGCTACTATGTGCTTTTACTTGACACTAACAAAATTGTGGAGACTTCAGAGATTTCTTTTGATGAAGCTAGCCCAGGTACTAGCTCTAATGTTGCAGCTCCAGATCCATATCCACAGGGGGAGAGTATTTTCATCGAAGAAGACGAAGAAGTGGTGCTGCTGCCAAAAAATTCAGAAGCAAATGACGTTGATTATGCTGCTAATTTTGCACCACAACGAGCACCAACAACTAATATAGATGGTACAAATCGTCCTCAATCCACAAATTCTTCGATTTGTGATGAACATGAAGAACAAGGAGCTTGTGAAGTGTCTACTCTCCTCCGAGTCCTCAAAAGTCATCCTCCACAATAAATCATTTGGAGCCTGCACGAACGAGTTACACGGTGCAGGTTTTGCGATCCAAACTCTTACGCTCATTCTGCTTTTGTTACATCTTTTGAACCCAGAGATATATAACACGCACCTACTAATGAATCTTGGATTATTGCCATGCAAGAAGAGTTCAAAATTTTTTAAAAAAGCAATGTTTGGAAACTTGTACCTCCACCTCAAGGTCACACTTTAATTGGAACTAAATGGGTGTTTAAAAATAAACAAAGTGTGGATGGGGTTGTCGTTAGGAATAAGGCTAGGTTGGTTGCTCAAGGTTTCACACAAATTGAAGGTCTAGATTTTGTGAAACTTTTGCTCCTGTTGCTAGATTAGAATACATAAGAATTTTGTTAGCCTTTGCTGCATCTAAAGGTTTCAAGTTATATCAAATGTATGTAAAAGTGCTTTTCTTAATGGCTATATAGATGAGGAGGTTTATGTCAAGCAAACCGTCCAAAGCCTTGTACGGTCTCAAACAAGCCCATAGAGCATGGTATGATAGGTTAAATACTTTTTTACTTAAAAAAGGGGTTTACCATGGGCATGGTTGATAAAACTCTTTTTGTGCTTAAGCATGGCAATGACTCATTATTCGTTCAAGTGTATGTGGATGATATTATCTTTGGTTGTGCTTCTCATGATATTTTGTCCAAGTTTTTAGCTATGATGACTTCAGAATTTGAGATGAGTATGATGGGAGAACTCACATACTTTTTGGGGCTGGAAATCAAGAAAACCAAGGAAGGTACCTTTGTGCGTCAAACGAAGTATACAAGAGACCTCCTTAAGCGCTTCAACATGGACAAAAGCAAGCCTCTTCGAACACCAATGGATACACCAACAACACTTGAACTTGATGAAGATGGTGAACCCGTGGATCAAAAAGAATATAGAAGCATGATCAGATCACTTTTGTACCTCACGGCATCAAGACCGAACATATGTCTTTGTGCAGCGTATGTCTTTAGGACACCAAAGAGTACAATTCAGTGTATGTCTTTGAGGACAGTTTAAATCTTCCCCACGTGCTTCACATCATAAATCCGTCAAAAGAGTTCTCAGGCACTTACATGGAACTCAAGAATTTTGCATTTTTCTTCCTTCTTACTAAACCATTACTTTGAAAGCCTTTCTGGATGCTGATTTTGGGGTTGTAGGATTGATAGCAAAAGTACTTCGGTTGCTTGTCATTTTCTTGGTAATTCACTTGTTGCTTGGTCCTCTAAAAAACAAAGCTTAGTTTCACAATCCATAACCGAATCTGAATATGTAGCTGCTGCTAGCGCTTGCTCACAAATTCTTTGGATTGTTCAAACACTTAAGGACTATGCGGTTGATCTAGATAGTGTTACACTGTTTTGTGATAACACTAGTGTCATTTGCATTGCTAAAAACCCCGTGCAACATTCTAGAACAAAGCACATTGGCATTAAGTTTCCCTTTCTCCGTGTTAATGCTAAAAAAAACATTGTGCTTCACCATGTAGATAACGAACAACAATTTCCAAAATTTTTACAAAACCTTTAGATTTCACTCGTTTCTGTTACATTGGTGGTGAAATAGGGGTTATGCATCCTCATGGCTTAAAATGAGAGGGATCTTTCAAATTTGGGATATGAATTCAAAAGTAATATGAGCATAGTATTTCATACATATATGACTTTGTGATGATCGAACTTTCCTACACTAAATCTGGTCATGATCAAACTTTCTTGCTGTTTTGAACTTGTTGCATGCTCACAAGTGCTTTTACTAATAAATAATTCATCAAGTAATCAACTCACATGTTGAGCTTTTATGATCAAATAAAAAATGAGAAAAGATCAAGAGAATATGCATGCATCGCACTTCTTTTGAGATGGCTTATCATTGCACATAGATATGAACTTGGAAGAAGTTGTGTATGACTAAAAACATGTCCTTAAGCTTCTGACTGACAAAAGACATAGGCTTGGCTTGGTTGGTTAGAATAAGACAGATGCGGCATATAATCTCTTGCTAATGTCATATAATCAAAATTTGTGCTTAAAAGAAAATAAAATTGCAGCAACAAGGGTTAAGCTTTCAGGTCTTGAAATAGTTAAGTTTGTGAGATCACGACTTGCTTAAATTGAAAATTACATTTGATCTCTAGCATGGCTTACACTACTTTATGTATCTCATTGATGTGATAGTGTAAGTTACTTGATAGTATGACTTGGATGAGCTTTGTTTTATATGTTTATATTATAATATGATCATAACTATTGAAATTTATCTCTTTAACCTTGCTGAATACATTGTCAAAGGGGGAGAAATTGATCACACCTTGCACACTCTCACAAGTGTTTTGCCACGATTCTTCTCAGGGGGAGAATTTTTTCCTCTAAATTTATTACTTACAAAGGTGTGACGCCCGGTTCCGAAAAATGAACCAAGCTAATGCATATGTTTGCCCAAGATGTTCATCACACATACACGAGTGCAACCACAAAAGAGTATACAGAAAATTTCCACAGAACAAGATTAATTAACAAAATTTTATTACACAAACCAGATTATCCTCGAATACAAGCTCTAATGAATATTAATGACAAGTTCAACTAGTGCAGCGGAAATAAACTATTTAAGCGACTAAGCAAACTAAACAAATAAGCATAAGCAATAGGGTATAGCGCAGCTCAAATAACACCACTGTCAAAGCTGACGGTAGACACGGCCTAGAACTCCGCATTATCGCCATTACACTCCCAATCCTGACCTGCAACTGTTGGGGGGGGGGGGATTGCAAGAGTCAGTACATGTGTACTCAGCAAGTGTGGAAATTATGACATGTGGCTTATTCAAATGTCGATAATAATAATGGCAAAGTGCTGAAAAGTACATCAAAACATTTGAAAAGCAATATATTACATGTATGTGAAGTAAACCCATCATAATCATAAGTAATATCATAATACCAGTCCATAGTTCACCATCCTCATCAATAATTCCATATTTCACCATTTACCAATAACCATATTCGATACCAGAAATTAATCCATAGCCATAATACCAACCATAACCATCCCGAATGCCATCCCAATACCAAATTCCCACTAATCATGGAAGTTGTCCAGGTGCTCATAACCGGGAGCACGGCTATCATGATAGTTTTAATACACTCTGCAGAGTTTGTACCTCTTTACCCACGTGTTTATGATTTCATCACCCGTCGGCGACTAAAGAACCTCCCTTATGCCAATTACACTTCCTTTGGTGTATAGCCAAGAGATAAAAAATAGCCTTTACAAAGGGATTACTAGCCTATTTAGACCCCACTGAGGTTTCACCGGTGGCGATGTCTCCCGCAGAGCACATCTTCAACCAAGGGCCCCCTCTTGAGCCATTCGGATCCCAGGGTAGTCCCACCAATCATCAGCAAACCCAATCCGACTACCCCTTCACCGAGCATCCACAATGGTCCACATAGCATTGGCCAAGCCCTAATTAATCAGCTACACCACACCCATACTTGGCCTCGTGGTGGCACTCTAGTCCTGGCTTATTCTCGCATGAACCGGTCCTTAGATCTAAAGCAAGCAAACAACCATAACATCCAACCCATCCACATACCAGGCTTGCTTAGATCACCCATTACCATACCGTATTGACCAGTTCACATTGACCAGAATATCATTAATGCATAATTAAATATGTAGTGTTGTTTTGCCTTCCCAATTAATCAAGCGAAGCAAAAAGGTAAAAGCCCTTCCTGACTTTCTACCATAAATTCCAGGTGACAAGGGTGGTTTAGCAAATCTAGTAAACTTCCTACGATAGGATTCCCATCAATTTGACACAAGCATGCAGTTTTACAAACAAAACATTTATTTTAAAACAGGATCAATATGCTTCAAGGACACTTGCCTTGCTCTTGGTGTTGATTAGGGTCAAAGCCTTCAAACTCTTGGTGTTGTAGATCCTCCGCGGAACTCTCTAGCGCAAATCCGTCTAATCTGCACAATAAACATACAAGACAAGAAACACTATCAAAGAGTGCACAAATATTACTCAATATGACATGACATGCATGATTGATGCAAATGCAAGGTAGAACTTGTTAATAAATTGCTTTTAATGATCACTAACTAGTTCTAATAGCTTTTAACAAGTTTATACAGGTTTGGAGTTGATTAGATCAAATTTTAGAATTAATTCAACACAATTTAACCAGAAAGATCGTACTAGTCCACTAGGGACCGGACAAGTCCGCACTCTGCGAGATCAGCGGATTTGGGTTTTCTAGATCGACGTAAATTCAGAGATTAGGGTTTGAATTCACGTAAGGAAAAAATAATATAAGATATACCAGGTGTTTAGAACTCCAATGAATCAAGATACTTGGAGGTAGCACTTGGATCTTGGTGATCTAGGGTTGGTGATGAACATGGGGATGAATTGGTGATGAAGACGAAAGCTTGGTGGAGATCTTCATCCTCTTTCATTTCCTCCTCTTCTTCTTCTTGCTTGGGACCTTCTCCTCCCTCCTTGGTGGTGGCTCTCCATGAACTAGGGTTTGAGTGGGGTGGAAAAGTGGCAAATAGATGTCAATCCAAGGGGTGGGGCTGTTTATATAGAGGTGGAGGCTAGAGTTAGGTGGATTTCGAGTTTTGGGATGAGTAGAGGCCGGTTTAGAGTCCCACATGGGCTCTAAAAGAGTTAGGCACGACGTCCCTAGGCCCACTTAATGTGAAACCCAAGAAACAAGTCGTAAAACAAAAGATCAACTCGGAGTCACGAAATATCGGACAAGTCCGGAAAGGACCGGACTAGTCCGAAGTCGTCCTGAGTGAATATCGGACAAGTCTGGCCAAACATCGAACAAGTCCTACTTTAAACAGAGAGGAAATCGGAGAAGTCCGCTGGAACACCAGACTAGTCCGGAAAACTCCAAGGACTTAGCAAATTTTCAAGGATTCTTGGAATATCGGACTAGTCCGCACAAAATCGGACAAGTCCGAAAGTTTCCAGTGCCAAAAATCGGACTAGTCCGCAGCAAAACGGACAAGTCTGTTTTTAGTCAGAGAGAAATTGGACTAGTCCTCAGTAAAATTGGACTAGTCCGCACTTTCCTGCATTTTAAGTGCGGTTTTGCTCCAAATCAATTTTAAATGCTCCGAATCAATTTTAAACTCGTTCCTCATGTTGTGGGTTAATGTTAAACATGTATATGAGTGCATGGAAGGCATGATGCATGAAGATGAGGGTGTTACAAACCTACCCCCCTTAAAATGAATCTCGCCCTCGAGATTCGACGCGGAAGAGAAGAGATAGGGAAATTCCTTCTTGAGATCATCCTCCAATTCCCACGTCGATTCTTTTTCTGTGTGGTGTTTCCATTGAACCTTACACCATCGAATCACCTTGTTCCTTGTGACCCTCTTCTTAGTTTCCAAGATTTTGACCAGTTGCTCGGCATAAGTCAAATCTTCCTCTAATTCCAATCCTTCCATTGGCACTTCTTCTTCCGGTACTCTTAAGCACTTCTTGAGCTGGGAGACATGAAAGACATCATGGACATCTGAAATGTGAGCTGGCATCTCCAACTTATACGCCACTTCTCCTCTTTTGTCCAAAATCTTGAATGGCCCAATATAGGGAGGTGCTAGCTTGCCTCTTATGTTAAACCTCTTATGACCTCTCATTGGTGACACCTTAAGGTAAACAAAATCTCCCACTTCAAAGGCTAATTTCCTTCTTCTATTGTCCGCATAGCCTTTTTGCCTTGATTCGGCAGCCCTCAAGTTTTCACGAATTATTTGGACATGATTTTTGGCTTCTTGCAACACATCCGGACCAAATACTTGAGTTTCTCCTGCCTCATTCTAGAATAAAGGTGTCCTACACTTCCTCCCATAAAGCGCTTCATATGGTGACATTTTCAAGTTTGCTTGATAACTATTGTTGTATGAAAATTCCGCGTATGGCATGCTTTTGTCCCAACTTTTCCCATGCTTCAAATCACAAGCTCATAACATGTCCTCCAAAATCTGATTGGTCCTCTCGGTTTGTCCATCCGTCTGAGGATGATATGCTGAACTAAAATTCAACCTCGTTCCCAAAGCATCATGCAGTTTTTGCCAAAATCTGGAAGTAAATTGTGAACCTCTATCCGAGACTATCTTCTTCGGTACTTCGTGTCGACACACGATATGCTCCATGTGTATTTTGACCAATTGTGTAGCTATATACTTGGTCTTCACAGGGACAAAATGAGCTGACTTGGTTAAGCGATCCACAATTACCCAAATTGAGTCATACCTGGACTGAGTACATGGTAACCCAACTATGAAGTCCATACCGATATCTTCCCACTTCCATTCCGAGATCTTCAATGGTTGCAATAATCCAGCTGGCCTTTGATGTTCCACACTGACTCGTTGACACACATCACACAATGCCACATATTCAGCTATGTCCTTCTTCATGCTATCCCACCAATAGCTAGTCTTCAAGTCTTTGTACATCTTTGTACAACCAGGGTGAATTGAGTAAGGCGAGTCATGTGCCTCTTTTAATATCGTCTCCCGAGTATGCTTTACATTAGGCACAATGATCCTCTTTCCAAGCCATAAGGTACCATGTTCGTCTTCATCAAATCTGAATTCTCTCCCTTCCTTGATCCTTTCCTTGATTTCCTTGATCTTCTCATATGCGGTTTGTGCCTCTCGAATTTCTTGCTCCAAGGTTGGGTATAACTCCATCATCTCCATCTCATTTACAAACCCGAGGTTCAACCGTTCAAACTCCCTACATAACTCGAATGGTAACTCTCGAACTGTGAGTTGGTGACTTACTCCCTTTCTACTCAAAGAATCGGCCACTACATTGGCTTTTCCCGGATGATAGTTGATCCCCAAATCATAATCTTTGATAAGCTCCAACCATCTTCGTTGCCTCAAGTTCAGATCCGTTTGTGTGAAAATATACTTCAAACTCTTATGATCCGTATAAATTTCACACCTATGTTCAAGAATATAGTGCCTCCAAATCTTTAATGCACGTACCACGGCTGCAAGTTCTAAATCACGTGTTGGGTAATTCTGCTCATGTTTCTTCAATTGTGTTGATGCATAGGCGACCACTTGACCTTCTTGCATCAATACACATCCAAGTCCTTGTCTTGATGCATCACAATAAATATCAAAACTCTTGCTCACATCCGGCAGTACCAAAACTGGAGCTGTTGTTAACCTCTTCTTTAACTCCTCAAAACTATTCTGACAAGCTTGAGTCCATTGGAATGTCTTTCCCTTCATTAGCAACTCCGTCATAGGCTTGGCTATCTTGGAAAATTCCTTGATGAACCAACGGTAATATCCAGCCATCCCAAGAAAACTCCTTATTTCCTTGACATTTTGCGGCGGTTCCCACTTCAACACGTCTCTCACTTTTCCGGGGTCAACCGATACTCCTCCTGAGATGATATGACCCAAAAACGACACCTCTCTCAACCAAAACTGAGACTTGTTGAACTTGACATACAATTGATGCTCCCTCAATTTCTGCAATGTAAGCCTCAAGTGTTCCTCATGTTCCTTCTCATCCTTCGAGTAGATCATAATATCATCAATGAATACCATGACGAACTTATCCAAGTACTCCATGAAGACTTTATTCATGAGGTACATAAAGTAGGCAGGTGCATTTGTCAATCCAAAAGACATCACGGTGTCCTCATAAGATCCATACGATGTCCTAAAAGCTGTCTTGGGTATGTCCGATGGTCTAATCTTCATTTGAAAGTATCCCGACCCCAAATCAATCTTAGAGAAGACACAAGCACCCTTCATCTGATCAAACAAGACTTCTATGCGTGGCAAGGTGTACTTGTTATTGATTGTTACCTCGTTGAGAGCTTGGTAATCCACGCACATCCTCTGGGATCCATCCTTCTTATCCACGAACAGCACGGGCGCTCCCCAAGGCGAAGAGCTTGGGCGAATGAAAACCTTCTCTAATTGCTCTTGAATTTGCTTCTTGAGCTCCGCTAATTCCATAGGAGGCATCCTATACGGCCTCTTAGCTATAGGTGCAGTTCCAGGTATTAAATCAATAACAAACTCAATGTCTCGATCAGGTAGCATACCTTGCAACTCGTCCAGAAAAACATCCAAAAATTCACACACCATCGGAATCTCCTCAATCGCGGCACCGTCCATATGATTCAACTCCAATTGCTTCGCTGCGGTTTGAGAAGCTTCAAATTATATGGTGATCCCTTCTTCATTGGTCAACTTCACCGTCTTCGTGGCACACTCAATAACTCCATTGTGCTTCCTCAACTAGTCCATACCAAGTATAATGTCTAATCCTTGAGAATCCAAAACAATGAGGTTGGCGGAGAAGTCTACCCCCCTTATTCTAAGGCTTACTTTTGTACATACTATATTTGTCCTCATCTCTTCTCCTGGAGACTTAACCAATAGAGTAAACTTCATATGGGAGATAGGCAAACTATACGTGGAAACATACTTTGATGCAATGAATGAATGTGATGCTCCAGAATCAAACAACATAGTCGCGGGGTTGGAGTTGGCGAGAACATACCAATGACCACGTCATCCGCTTGTTGAGCATCCTCCGTAGAGACATGGTTCACGTTGCCATGAGCGAAATTCTACTGTCCACGGTTCCCTTGTGGCTGTCCTCCATTAGTTCTTGGGTTTTTCCTCGGTGCATTGCTTCCTTGACCAAGGCCTGACTTAGGACATTGATGCGCAAAGTGTCCAGCTTCTCCACAAGTATAGCACTTCTTAACTCCACCAGAATTGTTGGGACAAACTTGATTTTGAACATTAGCACTAGGAAAATTAGCACGAGGCGCATAAGGCATTGGAGGCCTAGGTGCTTGCATAACAGGGCGCTGTTGCACAAACTGAGTTGGGCGTGGTGCATAACCAGGGCGTTGAGCAGGCGCAGAAGGGCTGAAATGAGGAGCATTGGGCGGTGCAAAGCAAGGGCGCACATTACTTCCTTGTTGCTGTCCTTGATATGGCGCCTTTCTCTTATTGTCTCACTCCATCTCACGGATCTTGTTCTCAACCACAATCGCTTTGTCCACAAGCTTCTAGAAATTTGCATAGTCACAATTGAGCAATTGCACTTGAATTTCATTGTTGAGGCCTCTCATGAACAAATATTGCTTCCGGCTGTCCCGACTAACATCCTCAGGCGCATATCTTGAGAGTTGAGTGAACTTGTTGAGATATTCACTCACGCTTGATCTTCCTTGCCTTAAATTCTCAAATTCTTGCCTCTTCAAGATCATAACTCCTTCCGGCACATAATGAGAACGAAAATTCTCCTTGAATTTGGCCCAAGTAATTCTCTCTTGGTTTTCATGAGCATTGCAATAAGCATCCCACCAATCCGCGGCTGCTCCAACTAGTTGATGAGAAGCAAACAAGACCTTCTCCCGGTCACTGCATTGGACAATAGCTAGCTTCTTCTCAACGGACTTGAGCCAATCATCCGCATCCATAGGGTCAGCAGCTTGAGCAAAGGTTGGCGGCCTAGTCCTCATAAACTCACCCAATCGGTTATGAGGAGGCGGGGGTGGCGGTGGAGGCATGTGGGGCTGATTGTTGATGTTGCCAGCCTGCAACTGTCCCATAGTCTGTATCATGGTCTGCATGAACTGGTTTTGCATAGCCAATAGCTGCTCAATGTTGATAGCTCCCCGAGTAGATCCTTGTCCGATGTTGTTATGAGGCACTCCATTGTTCTCCTCCTCATCATTGCCATACCTCTGGTTGCGAGTCCTCACCATATGAAGGGAAGCAATAGGTAAGAATTAGAAAACGTCCCCAACTATATGCATCAAGCGATATAAACTAAACAGCTAGCTACACTAGCCTAGGTGGACATGGCAATGCTAAGGCATCCCAAAATCCTCTATTAAACACACAAGCAAGCAATATATATGGCAAACAGCACTCCAGGCAAAAACACATCGATTCCTGAGTGCTCCTATGTGCTCTAAAGTATACATTTATCTAGGCAGCATCCTACGGTCAACCTGTGGATCTGATACCAATCTGTGACGCCCGGTTCTGAAAAATGAACCAAGCTAACGCATATTTGTGCCCAGGATGTTCATCACACATACACAAAACAAGATTATACAGAAAATTTCCACAGAACAAGATTAATTAACTAAATTTTATTACACAAACCAGATTATCCTCGAATAAAAGCTCTAATGAATATTAATGACAAGTTCAACTAGTGCAGCGGAAATAAACTATTTAAGCGACTAAGCAAACTAAACAACTAAGCATAAGCAATAGGGTATAGCACAGCTCCAATAACACCACGGGCAAAACTGACGGTAGACATGGCCGAGAACTCCGCATTATCGCCATTACACTCCCAATCCTGACCTGCAACTGTTGGGGGGGGGGGGGATTGCAAGAGTGAGTACATGTCGTACTCAACAAGTGTGGAAAGTATGACATGTGGCTTATTCAAATGTCGACAACAATAATGGCAATGTGCTGAAAAGTACATCAAAACATTCGAAAAGCAATATATTACATGTATGTGAAGTAAACCCATCATAATCATAAGTAATATCATTATACCAGTCCATAGTTCACCATCCTCATCAATAATTCCAGATTTCACCATTTACCAATAACCATATTCGATACCAGAAATTAATCCATAACCATAATACCAACCATAACCATCCCGAATACCATCTCAATACCAAATTCCCTCTAATCACAAAAGTTGTTAAGGTGCTCATAACCGGGAGCATGGCTATCATGATAGTTTTAATAGACTCTATGGAGTTTGTACCTCTTTACCCACGTGTTTGTGATTTCATCACTCATCGGCGACTAAAGAACCTCCCTTATGCCAATTACACTTCCTTTGGTGTATAGCAAATAGATCACAAAATAGCCTTTACAAAGGGATTACTAGCCTATTTAGACACCACTAAGGTTTCACCGGTGGCGATGTCTCCAGCAGAGCACATCTTCAACCAAGGGCCCCCTCTTGAACCATTCGGATCCCAGGGTAGTCCCACCAATCATCAACAAACCAAATCCGATTACCCCTTCCCCGAGCATCCACAATGGTCCAAATAGCACTGGCAAAGCCCTAATTAATCAGCTACGCCGCACCCATACTTGGCCTCATGGTGGCACTGTAGTCCTGGCTTATTCTCGCATGAACCGGTCCTTAGATCTAAAGCAAGCAAACCACCATAACATCCAACCCATCCACATACCAGGCTTGCTTAGATCACCCATTACCATTCCGTATTGACCAGTTCACATTAACCAGAATATCATTAATGCATAATTAAATATGTAGTGTTGTTTTCCATCCCAATTAATCAAGAGAATCAAAAAGGTAAAAGCCCTTCCCGACTCTCTACCATAAATTCCAGGTGACAAGGGTGGTTTAGCAAATCTAGTAAACTTCCTACCATAGGATTCCCATAAATTTAACACAAGCATGCAGTTTTACAAACAAAACATTTATTTTAAAACAGGATCAATATGCTTCAAGGACACTTGCCTTGCTCTTGCTGTTGATTAGGGTCAAAGCCTTCAAACTCTTGGTGTTGTAGATCCTCCGCGGCACTCTCTAGTGCAAATCCGTCTAATCCGCACAATAAACATACAAGACAAGAAACACAATCAAAGAGTGCACAAATATTACTCAATATGACATGACATGCATGATTGATGCAAATGCAAGGTAGAACTTGTTAATAGATTGCTTTTAATGATCACTAACTAGTTCTAATAGCTTTTAACAAGTTTATACAGGTTTGGAGTTGATCAGGTCAAATTTTAGAATTAACTCAACACAATTTAACCAGAAAGATCGGACTAGTCCACTAGGGACTGGACAAGGCCGCACTCTGCAAGATCAGCGAATTAGGATTTTCTAAATCGACGTAAATTCGGAGATTAGGGGTTGAATTCACGTAAGGAAAAGATAATAGAAGATATACCATGTGTTTAGAACTCCAATGAATCAAGAAACTTGGAGGTAGCACTTGGATCTTGGTGATCTAGGGTTGGTGATGAACATGAGGATGAATTGGTGATGAAGAACGAAAGCTTGGTGGAGGTATTGATCCTCTTTCGTTTCCTCCTCTTCTTCTTGCTTGGGACCTTCTCATCCCTCCTTGGTGGTGGCTCTCCACGAACTAGGGTTGGGTGGGGTGGAAAAGTGGCAAATAGATGTCAATCCAAGGGGTGGGGTTGTTTGTATAGAGGTGGAGGCTAGGGTTAGGTGGATTTCGAGTTTTGGGATGAGTAGAGGCCGGTTTAGAGTCCCACGTGGGCTCTAAAAGAGTTAGGCCTGATGTCCCTAGGCCCACTTAACGTGAAACCCAACAAACAAGTCGTAAAACAAAAGATCAACTCGGAGTCGCAAAATATCGGACAAGTCCGGAAAGTACCGGACTAGTCTGAAGTCGTCCAGAGAGAAAATTGGACAAGTCTGGCCAAACATCGGACAAGTCCGACTTTAAACAAAGAAGAAATCGGACAAGTCCGCTGGAACACCGGACTAGTCCTCAAATGTCCAAGGACATAGCAAATTTTCAAGGATTCTTGGAATATCGGACTAGTCCGCACAAAATCGAACAAGTCCAAAAGTTTCCAGTGCCAAAAATCGGACTAGTCCGCAGCAAAATGGACAAGTCTGTTTTTAGTCAGAGAGAAATCGGACTAGTCCTCAGTAAAATCGGACTAGTCCGCACTTTCCTGCATTTTAAGTGCGGTTTTGCTCCAAATCAATTTTAAATGCTCCGAATCAATTTTAAACTCATTCCTCTTGTTGTGGGTTAATGTTAAACATGTATATGAGTGCATGCAAGGCATGATGCATGAAGGTGAGGGTGTTACAAAAGGGGAGGAAATATTTTGGGAAGATGTGAGACCTATGTGTGCTAAATACATTGGCTTGTACTGAATACATTCGCTTTGATAATATAAGATCTAAAATTCTGGCAAAACATCCTTTTAGAAAGGTCCGACTCTAGCTCCGAGCTTCTGCAAGGTCCGACAATATGTCCGACTTGCTTTGTCAAGATCCAACATGTTTTTGGGTAGCTCCAGTGAGCTTTGTCTTTAGCTCCAGCATGTCTTTGATAGCTCTGGCATGTCTTTGTTAAGCTCTGATATGTTTTGCTAGGTCCGACTTATGTTAGTTAGCTCCGACATGTTTTTCTAGCTCTGGCTTTTGGGTTGACTAGTTCAGACCAGATTTGGTAAGCTCCAGCGCTAGGTTGTACTAGCCTTGGTAAGCTCCAACGCTAGGTTATACAAGCTTTGATAAGCTCCGGCGCTAGGTTGTACTACCTTTGGTAAGCTCTGGCGCTACGTTGTACTAGCTTTGGTAAGCTCTATCTCAAGCTCCGGTTAGTTTTAGCAAGGTTCAGACCTTGATCGCAATGTTCCTAACTTTCTTGTAAAATGTTTTGAACATGCTTTAAATTGTTGGAAAGATTGCTTAGTATTCATTTGCTATGTTTTTGGTGTGTTTTGGTTGATATGGCTGATATCGTTTTACTGTGGTTTTGCAACATGCTTATGTGAGGTGCTCACGTAAGGTGTTGTGTTCGGAACTAAAGTGAGTCAAGTCGCGGACTTGAGCTCGGAAGGATTGGTTGTTTGTTAATGTGCAGGTGTTGCTTGAGTTCAAGTCATGGCTGGTGACAATATCTTAGGACTAGTCTCGGGGAGGAGATAAGGTTCCAACAACCAAATTCAGGAGGAATTGTGGTTGAGCGGGTCAGGAGGTCGCGTAGGATGATTGAATCAAGGGCAGTGTATATGAAGGTTACTGGACGTCGAAAGAAGCTGTTCCACGTATGCATGTGGTGCATGACGTGGAAACATAGTTCCGAAGATGGGCTAAGGAAGGAAAGATCTGGTTGGAAGGATCGGATCGTATCGGTTGATGACTTCGGCTGCGGCGGAGTCGGTTATGGCCTGATATGGAAAGTATAGAGTAGGTTATGATGGGATTTCGTGTGGGTCACGAATTTTAGTTGTTTTAGGAATGAGGGATACGTTCCTAAGGTGTTTGGATGTCTTAGGATTGCATCTATATGCGTATAGAAGAGTCTTGAGCAGTTATGGAAAGTTTCAATTCGTGAATTGAGTAGGATTAGAGTTCTAGTTGAGTTTGGGTTGGCCTAAGGGCCAGTTATATAAGAAAGGGAGGCCAAAGCTCGTGGGCACGACTTAGGGGCTGTTGCTCTTTTGTTTTATTGAATAATTTCGTAGTTGAAAGAACTTTTGTGCCTTGTTCGTCCGACTTGTTCCAAACAAGTTTTACTCGTCGAGTTTCTTCACAGCACTACCTTTCATTGGTGGTTTTATCATAACTCGAGTTTCACAGATCTGATTGACTGATTTATTTTGAGTTGTTTTCAAAACTTGATTTTCTATAATCTGTTAATATTTCAAGGTCATTGGATTTGTGGTTTCTAATCTACACGAGTTTCTTTGATGAAAAACAGAACTGTTTTTACTCGGTAGAACAGATTGATATTAGTTCAATCTCTTGATCGTAACTTGAGTTTTTCTCAGCGGATTTGAGTGATTCTTGTTGTGTCGTCTTCGTGACTTGATTCTATCTGATATATATCACTTTTGTCATGGTGGAACACATTTAGATTAGTCTCACACATGAATTCTTTAACAGATCGTTTTTCTGCCAAGGGGTTTTCATTGCTTCCGCTGAAAAAGTTTTAATCTACCATTCACCCCCGCTCTGGTACCTTTTCACGTGCTCTTCGATCCTACAATTGGTATCAGAGCACGGTGCTCTAATATTTGTGATTTGCACGTGCTTTTTATGAATCCTCATAGAGAAGAACTCCTCAAAACCTTGTGTGTTTTTTGGCATTGATTCTCAGGTTTGGAAAGCACGCTTGGAAGCTTTCATCCAGGTGCAAGGCTTCGACATATGGGAAAAGGTATACAAACCCTATGAAGTGCCACCAAACTATCAAGTTACGGCTACTAACCTACGGGATGTCGACAACAACAACAAAGCCTGGAACTTGATCATCCAAGAACTCACTCAGAGCGACTTCGACAGTGTTGCACACCTCCGATCGGCATACGATGTGCACTATCACGAAGGATCCAACACAATCAAGGAGGTGAGACAAGATATGTTCAAAAAGGAATACATGAGTTTCGAGATGCAACCCAATGAGTCCATCGATGACCTTTTTGCCCGCTTCAATAAAATTCTCAGCAATCTGCGTAGAGTCAATGTTAACTATTCTGATGTTGAAAATGCTAGACAACTTCTTAGTGCATTAGACATGTCAATCTGGGAGATGAAAGTTACATCTATTCGTGAATCACTTGTAATGAGTTCTCTTACATTAGATGTGCTTTACTCTAATCTAAAAACTCATAAAATTGACATCTTATCATGTAAGAATCCAAATAAGTCTATTGCATTTGTCTCACAACCTTATATGCCTAGCTCCGCCAATAATCATCTTGCAATACTCTTGCTTTGTTGTCCTCACTAACCCTAGATCAGACCGAGAAATTTCCAGAAGAGGAGTTAGCACTCATCTCTACTTGGTTCTCAAAAGCATTGCAAAATGTGAGAACTAGGAGGAGAGGAAGCTCCGGACCTCAACGCTGTTTTGAATGTGGTAAGACAGGACATTTTCGTACAAAATGCCCTAACCTTTCATGTCCTACTACCCGTGAAGAAAAACAGAACAAGGTCAAGACCACCTCTGGAAACCCCAACAAGAAAAAGAAGGGTACCATAGGATGCAAGATGATTAACAGCTTCATCACCGCACTTCAAGAGCTCGGTTCAAGTGATGTTGACTTTGAAAGTGATGAAGATGATGATGATCTGGCCAACTTATGATTCATGGCGAGCAAAACAAGATCAAGATCAAGTTAGGAGGATGCAGATCACAACAGTGACGATGATGAGGTATGTTCTACCTGTAATGAAATATGTCATGCAATTTCTTGTGCAACCATTGTTGCCAATAAAAAGGACAAAAAACGTAGATATAATGCTGTTAAAATCGAATCACTAGAATCTGAAATCAACCGTTTAAAAACTTTGATTCCTAGAATGATGCATGTCCCTCATGTGACTTAATCTATGAACAATTGTCCACATTAAGTGCACACTCCTCCACACTTGATAAACTTGAGTTAGAAATTAAAAAGAACAGGGAGCTTGCTGCAATTAATGATGAAAACTTAAAAAATGCTAGCTGTTCTACAATTGATTTGCATTGTTATACTTGTGATGATCTTGATAAGAAACTACAAGATGCTATGAATGAAATTTCTATATTGAACAATGTTTTATGCTCTCACAAAGTTAAATATTGTTCTAATTGCAAACTTAAAGGAAAAACTTCATGTCAAAATTGCCTTGATCTGTCCAATAAACTTGATGACATGCATAGGATATTAGATCGGTTTTGTAATGGGAATAAGAACCCAAACTTGCTGCTGAATTCATCCAACTCTTGCAATGATAAAATTGGTTTAGGTTTTGGTTCTCATGCTCATTCTATGTCACATCCACCTAAAATTGTAAATTCATTACGAAGTGGTTTGATTCAAACAGTTCCTAAACAAAAAGAAGTGGTTTTGAAATCTGCAGGAGTGTTGTCTCATTCGGTTTCAAATAAAAATGTTGCTTGATCATCTAGACATGAACACAAAGTTAAATTTCATGGTACCTACTGTGGTAGAGATGGTCATGACATAGATTTTTGTTATATACTAGCTAAACAACAAAAAAGGAAAGAATGATTGCTAGATCTCATAACTCATGCAAAATTTGCTACACTTGCTAAACCGAATGATAGGAACATGTAATCTGCTGCAATGAGTCAAAAACATGCAAAAGTTGCTCCCAAACCTACTGTTTTTTGTGCTACACATGTAAAATCTCATAGGACAGTAGTTGGGAACATAAATCCCCAAGCTTTGGCTCATAAACCAGCTGTTTTATCTCAACTTTCGCGTGTTTTTCCTGCTGCACGTCGTGTGACTCAGTACTGGATTCCTAAATGCTTTTGACTAACTCCAGTATTGAGTCATCGACGTATTGTGCTTCTACGTAGGTTACACGCTTGAGGAAGGAGAACATTTGGATTGTGGATTTAGGTATCTCACTCCACATGACCACTAACAAAGATTGGTTCACCTCCCTCTCTTTTGTGTCACGTGTAGCGAATGTTACTTTTGCCAATAATTCTTCAACTCCTATAATTGCTAAGGGTTCAGTTAGAGTAAATGATCACTACACTTTGAAGGATGTGGCACTTGTTAAAAATTTGAAATACAACTTTCTTTCTGTTTCACAACTGCTAGATGAAAATCTGAAAATTATTTTCACTAAAACTCGCTGCAAAGTTGTAAATTCAAACAGTGAGCTTATTTTTAACATGTCATGGTTTGGAAGAGTTTTTAAATCTGATTTTCATATGTCTTCCTCTAAGCATAGGTGTCTAGTTGCTAATGATTCAAAGGACTTATATTTTTGGCATCATAGACTTGGTCACGTAGGCTTTGATCATCTAATGCGTGCTAGTGCTCTTGATCGCATATGTGGGCTGCCTAAGCTTAAAGGTGACAAAGAAATTGTGTGCTCTTCTTGTAGACATGCTAAGATGGTTTTTGGTTCACAAATTCCTCTCACAATGACCATGAAAACTGAACCGGGTTAACTTTTACACCATGACACTGTAGGACCTTCACGTGTTCAATCCTTCGGAGGTAAATGGTATGTTCTTGTGATTGTTGATGATTATTCTAGATACTCTTGGGTTTACTTTATGGCATCTAAGAATGAAGCTTTTAGTCACTTTAGAACTTTATTTCTTAGATTAGCAATTGATCACCCATGATCTTTAAAAGCAATTAGAAGTGATAACATAACTGAATTTAAAAATCAATCTTTTGATCACTTTTGTGCTGAAAATGGAATAGATCATCAATTTTCTTCACCATATGTACCTAAACAAAATGGTGTTGTAGAAAGAAAGAACAAAACCATAGTTGAGATGGCTAGGACTATGCCTGATGAGTATCAAACTCCTAGGAAATTTTGGGCAGATGCGATTGCAACCGCTTGTTATGTCTCAAATCGTGTTTTCTTGCACACTAAGCTAGGTAAAACACCATATCTGCTCCGGTTTGGACATAGGCCTAGTGTTACACACTTTCGGGTCTTTGGTTGCAAATGCTTTGTTAAGAAACATGGTAATCTTGATAAATTTGAACCTAGATCCATTGATGGCATGTTTCTTGGTTATCCGTCTCATACTAGTGGCTACCGTGTGCTTTTACTTGATATTAACAAAATTGTGGAAACTTGTGAGGTGTCTTTTGATAAAGCTAGCATAGGTACTAGATCAAACATTGCAGGTCCGGATCCATGTCCGTAGGGAGAGAGCATTTTCGTTAAAGATGAGGAAGCAGTGGTGCTATTGCATGAAAATTCAGCAGCTAATGACATTGTTCCAGCTCCTGATTTTGATTCACATCCAGCACTGACGACCATCATTGCTGGTCCAGATCCTCCTCAAGTCACAAGCTCATCGATTTGTGATGAACTTGAAGAAGAAGAAGCTTGTGAAGTGTCCACTCCCCTCCAAGTTCTCAAAAGTCATCCTCCACAACAAATTATTGGAAGCTTGCACGAATGAGTCACATGGTCTAGGTTTTGCGATCCAAACTCTCATGCTCATTCTGCTTTTGTTGCTTCTTTTGAACCAAGAGATATATCACACGCACTCACTAATGAATGTTGGATTATTGCCATGCAAGAAGAGTTAGAAAATATTGAAAGAAATAATGTTTGGAAACATGTACCTCCACCTCAAGATCAAACTTTAATTGGAACTAAATGGGTGTTTAAAAATAAACAAAGTGAGGATGGGGTTGTGATTAAGAATAAGGCTAGGTTGGTTGCTCAAGGTTTCACCCAAGTTGAAGGTCTAGATTTGGATGAAACTTTTGCTCCTGTTGCTAGATTAGAAGCCATAAGAACTTTGTTAGCTTTTGCTGCATCTAAAGTTTTAAGTTATATCAAATGAATGTTAAAAGTACTTTTCTTAATGGCTACATAGATGAGGAGGTTTATATTAAGCAACCGCCTGGTTTTGAAAATCCTGATTTTCCTAATCATGTTTACAAACTGTCCAAAGCCTTGTACAGTCTCAAACAAGCCCATAGAGCCTGGTATGATAGGTTAAAAACATTCATACTTGAAAAGGGGTTTACCATGGGCAAGTTGATAGAACTCTTTTTGTGCTTAAGCATGGCAATTACTCAGTATCGTTCAAGTGTATGTGGATGATATTATCATTGGTTTTGCTTCTTATGATCTTGTGTCCAAGTTTTCAGCTATGATGAGTTTAGAATATGAGATGAGTATGATGGGAGAACTCACATACTTTTTGGTGATGCAAATCAAGCAAACCAAGGAGGGTACTTTTGTGCATCAAACGAAGTATAGAAAAGACCTCATAAGGCGCTTCAACATGGACAAAAGCAAGCATCTTTGGACACCAATAGGAACAGCAACAACACTTGAACTTGATGAACATGGTGAACCCGTGGATCAAAAAGAATATAGAAGCATGATCGGATCACTTTTGTACCTCACGACATCAAGACCGGACATACAATTCAGCGTATATCTTTGCGCACAGTTTCAAGCCTCCCCACGTGCTTCACATAGTAAAGAAGTCAAAAGGATTCTCAGATACTTACATGGAACTCAAGAATTTGACATTTTTCTTCCTTCTTCCTCAACTGTTACTTTGAAAGCTTTTTCGGATGCTGATTTTGGGGGTTGTAGGATTGATAGGAAAAGTACTTCCGGTGCTTGTCATTTGCTTGGTAATTCACTTGTCGCTTGATCCTCTAGAAAAACAAAGTTCAGTTGCACAATCCACAACCGAATCTGAATATGTAGCTTCTGCTAGTGCCTGCTCACAAATTTTTTAGATTGTTCAAACACTCAAGGACTATGGGGTTGATCTAGATAGTGTTCCACTTTTTTGTGATAACACTAATGCCATTTGTATTGCTAAAAACCTTGTGCAACATTCTAGAACTAAGCATATTGATATTAGGTATCACTTTCTCCGTGATAATGGTTAAAAAGGAAATATTGTGCTTCACCATGGAGATACCGAACAACAATTGGCTGACATTTTTACGAAACCTTTGGATTTCACTTGTCTTTGTTTCATTCGTAGTGAAATAGGGGTTATGCATCCTCATGGCTTACATCGAGGGGGAGTTTTGAAACTTGGGATGTCTATGTGTGAATCTGAAATAAAAATAATATGAGCATAGTATTTCATACATATATGATTTGTTGATTCCTTTTACATGCTCAAAGTTCTTACTACATTACTCATGTTATATATTTTGTAGTTTTTGCCATGACTAGTAATTGGAATAATTACATACACTAAATATGGTTATGATCAAACTTTCTTGCTGTTTTGAACTTGTTGCATGATCACAAGTGCTTTTAATCATAATGATTTAATCCAATCAACTCACATGTTGAGTTTTATAAACAAATATAAATTGAGAAAAGATCAAGAGAATATGCATGCATCGCACTTCTAATTTTTAGATGGCTTATCATTGCACTAAGAAATGGACTTGGAAGAAGTTGTGTATGACTAAAACCATGTCCTTAAGCTTCTGATTGTCAAGTGACATAGGCTTGGCTTGGTTGGTTAGAATGAGGCAGATGCGCATATAATCTCTTGCAAATATCATATGATCTAAATTTGTGCTTTGAAAAATAATAAATTGCGGCAACAAGTGTCTTGCTTTCAGAATTTACAATATTTATGTTTGTGAGATCATGACTTGTTAAAATTGAAAATTACATTTGGTCTCTAGCATGGCTTACACTACTTTATGTATTTTATTAATGTGATAGTGTAAGTTACTTGATAGTATGACTTGGATGAGCCTTGTTTTATATGTATATGTTATAATATGCCCATAAAAATTAAAATTTCTCTTTTGAACCTTGCTGAATACATTGTCAAAGGGGAAGAGAAAATATGTGAATTTTTAAGAGAAGTATGCAAGGGGTAGAAATTGATTACACATTGCACATATTCACATGTGTTTTGGCACGATTTTTTGCAAAAAAAAATTGTTTATGTGGTGTTGCCAAAAGGGGACAAATTGTTTTCAAAATTTTTTATGTGAACAAGCCAATGTTTGAATTTTAAGTGGTGTTGCCAATGCATTTATCAAGGGGGGATTGTGAGACCTATGTGTGTTGAATACATTGGCTTGTACATAATACATTGCCTTTGATGATATAAGTTCTAAAATTCTGCCAAAACACTCTTTTAACAAGGTCCAACAATAGGTACGACTTGCTTTGTCAAGATCCAACATCTTTAGCTCTGGCATGTCTTTGAAAGCTCCGGCATGTTTTTGTTAAGCTCCGATATGTTTTTGCAGGTCTAACTTATGTTAGTTAGCTTCGACATGTTTTTCCAGCTCTGGCATTTGGGTTGACTAGTTCTGACCAGATTTGGTAAGCTCCGGCGCTAGGTTGTACTAGCTTTGGTAAGCTCCGGCACTATGTTGTACTAGCTTTGGTAAGCTACAGCGCTAGGTTTTACTAGCTTTGGTAGACTCCGGTGCTAGGTTGTACTAGTTTTGGTAAGCTCTGGCTCAAGCTCCAGTTAGCTTTGGCAAGGTTCGGAGCTTGA
The DNA here is from genome assembly GCA_036927565.1 of Tuctoria greenei. Taxonomy (NCBI): domain Eukaryota; kingdom Viridiplantae; phylum Streptophyta; class Magnoliopsida; order Poales; family Poaceae; genus Tuctoria; species Tuctoria greenei. The sequence goes on from JAYESD010000008.1 coordinate 107,707,367, forward strand.
TCACAATGTTTCTAACTTTCTTGTAAAATGTTTCGAACTTGCTTTACATTGTTGGAAAGATTGCTTAGTATTCATTTGCTAAGTTTTTGGTGCGTTTTGGTTGATATGGCTGATATCGTTTTACTGTGGTTTTGCAACATGCTTATGTGAGGTGCTCACGTAAGGTGTTATGTTCGGAACTAATTTGAGTAAAGTCGCGGACTTGTGCTCAGAAGGATTGGTTGTTTGTTCATGTCCAGATGTTGCTTGAGTTCAAGTCATAGCTGGTGATAGGATCCTTTGGACTAGTCTTAGGGAGGAAATGTGGTTCCAACAAAAAAATTCAGGAGGAATTGTGGTTGAGCGAGTTAGGAGGTTGCGCAGGATGATTGAATCAAGGGCAGTGCATATGAAGGTTACTGGATGTCGAAGGAAGGTGTTCGCACGTATTCATGTGGTGCATGACGTGGCAACATGGTTCCGAAGTTGGGCTAAGGAAGGAAAGATCTGGTTGGAAGGATCGGATCGTATCGGTTGATGACTTCGGCTGCGGCGGAGTCAGTTATGGCTCGATATGGAAAGTATCAAGTAGGTTATGATGGGATTTCGTATGGGTCACGAATTTGTGTTGTTTTAGGAATGTGGGATACGCTCCTAAGGTGTTTGGAAGTCTTAAGATTGCTTCTATCTGCATATAGAAGAGTCTTGAGCAGTTATGGAAAGTTTCGATTCGTGTATTGAGTAGGATTAGAGTCCTAATTGAGTTTGGGTTGGCCTAAGGGCTTGTTATATAAGCAAGGGAGGCCAGAGCTCGCGGGCACGACTTTGAGGCTCCTCCTCCTTTGTTCTATTGAATAAAATTCGTAGTTGAAAGGAATTTTTGTTCCTTTTTCGTCCGACTTGTTCCAGACAAGTTTTACTCGTCGAGTTTCTGCACAGCGCTACCTTTCGTCAGTGGTTTTATCATAACTTGAGTTTTACATATCCGATTGATGTGATTCTTTTTGGGTTGTCTTCAAAACTTGATTTTCTATCATCTGTTAATATTTCATTGTCATTGGATTTGTGGTTTCTAATATACACAAGTTTCTTTGATGAAAAACAGAACTGTTTTTACTCAGTAGAACAAATCGATATTAGTTCAATCTCTTGATCGTAACATGAGTTTTTCTCGATGGATTTGAGTGATTCTTGTTGTGTCGTCTTCGTGACTTAATACTCTTTGATATCGATCACTTTTGTCATGGTGGAACACGTTTAGATTAGTCTCACACACGAATTCTTTAACATATCATTTTTCTGCCAAGGGGTTTTCATTGCTTCCGCTGAAAATTTTTAATCTACCATTCACCCCCTCTAGTAGCTTTTCACGTGCTCTTCGATCCGACAGAAGAAAATTGTTTTCAAACCTTTTCATGTGAATAAGCTAATGTTCAGATTTTAAGTGGTATTGCCAATGCATTCATCAAGGGGGAGATTGTGAGACCTATGTGTGCTGAATATATTGGCTATGACGATATAATTTTTGAATACTGCCAAAACACCCTTTTAACAAGGTAGGACTCTAGGTCTGAGATCCTGCAAGGTCCGACGATAGGTCCACTGTAACACCCTCATTTTCAAGCATAATGCATTGCATACATCCTCGTACATGGCTAACATTAAGCAACATAAAGTGGAACAAGATTTAAATGAATTTAGGAAAAATTAGCAAATTAATTTTGTCAAGGTGCGGACTTGTCCGGTCGTAACCCCGGACTAGTCTGGTGACCCTATTTTCATTCAGAAAATTCAGTTTTCTTCAGAGCCCGGACTTGTCCGGCACAATGCATGGACTAGTCCGGTTTGGTCTCTGATGTTTTCCGGTCTTGTCGATGGTCCAAGCGGACTAGTCCGTTCCTTGTTAAATTTTGGTCCAGTAGCGTCTTATTCTGCAACCCCGAACTTGTCCGACCTTATAAATCGGACTAGTCTGATGTAACCTCTATTCCAAAACGGACTTGCTCGATCCCTACGGCAGACTAATTCGGCCTGTAGAAACCAACTCGGATTATGTTATTTCTCCAAGATTGGTTATTGGGTAATTGCCTTAATTGGGCCCAAGAACTACGTGTCCAACCTTAGAGGAGCCCAAGAGGACCCCACCTCAGTCCCTACTCGTCCCCCACCGAAATCCACTTGGAATTCACCCCAAAACCCTACCTCTCCACCCCTATATAAACAACTCAATACCCCCACATCTCCAACCATTGAGAAAAACCCTCGCTGCCGCCCTTGCCTTGCGCCGTCGTCAAGTGGAAGCCAGGAGCAAGGAGGAGGAGAAGAGGGAGAAGGGCCAATCAAGATCAATCCTCATCAACTTTTCTACATTTGAAGTTTTGTTATCAACAAATCTTCATCAAGCCATAATCGACAATATCCTAGTGTTGCACCCAATTCTTGATCTTTTGATCTCTAAACATGTGGTACACCATCTACAAACAAGTTTCTACGTCAATTCAACTCCAATTCTCGCTGATCAGAAAAACCCCAATTTGTAGTTCTGTATAGGGCGGACTAGTACGGCCCCTATACCAAACGTGTCCGGCCTATGAATCTGGAGTGTGTTGAATTAATTCCAAATCGACTCAAATCAATTCCAAACTTGTCTAAACCTGTTAGAAATTATTATAACTAGTTACTAAACATTAATATTAACTCATTGTCTTGTTTTACTTCAAAATTGCACAAATCATGCATATCATGGCATATTGAGTAATATATGAGCACCATTTGATTGTAATTGTTATTTTGCATGTTTGTCGTGCGGAATAGAAGGTCTCGCTGTAGAGATTGCTTTCAAGGACCTGCAAAACCAGAATTTTGAAGCCTTTGATCCAAACCAAGCTCAAGAGTAAGGCAAGTGTTCATGATCATATTGATCCTGTTTTAAATGTTTTGTTTGCTAAATTGCATGCATGTGTCAATTGATAGGAAAACCCAATTGTAGGAGTTTTCTAGCTTTGTATGACCATCCTTGTTGCTTAAACACTATGTAGAGAGACGGGAAGGGTATTTTACACTTTTGCTTTGCATACTCAATTGGGTTCGAGAAACAATCATACTGCTTAATTACGAACAGTTGAACACATGAATGATGAGAATTTATAATAATGACCCTTTAGCAACATGGTTCCTAGGGATCTAAGCAAGCTGGTTATGTGGAATGGGTTGGACTGTTTTTGGTGGTTTTGCTTGCTTTAGATCTAAGGACCTGTTCGTGGAGCGACCATCTAGGATTTACATTGCCACCACAGGGCCAAGTATGGGTGCGGCTTAGCTGACTAATTAGTGTTTTGCTTGAACTATTTGGACCATTAAGAATGCACGGGGAAGTGGTAGTCAAATGGTTTTATAGAGATTGGTGGGACTATGCTGGGATTCGAATGGCTCAATAGGGGGCCCTTGGTTGGATGTGCTCAGTTGGAGACATCACCACCAGTGAAACCTTAGTGGGGTCTAAATATGCTAGTAATCACTTTGTAAAGGATATTTTGTGATCTCTTGGCCACACACCTTAGAAAGTATGAGATGGTATTATTGAGATTCTTTAGTCACCGGATGGTGATGAAATAACAAACTTGTGGGTAAAGTGGTACAACCTCTACAGAGTGTGTTTAAAACTATCATGATAGCCGTGCTCCCGAACATAAGCATCCTGGACCCTCACATGATTAGAATTTGGACTTTAATATGATTTAATTGATGGAATTGAATTGGGAATTGGTATTGGTCTATTAATTGGCTTTGTTATATGAGATTGATGAAAATGAGTCAAATGGGCAGTTATGAGTTGATTATGGATAATATTGCTACTATTGGTTATTTAAGTTGAAATTGGTGTTATTTGGGTTATTTTGGGAAGGACATCACTTAATGATAATATAATTGCACTTTTAACTATTTTGAATGTACTTTTATGCAATTAGACCATTTACATATCATTCCTTATTCAAGCTACATGTAATATTTTCCCACACTTGCTGAGTACAACATGTGCTCACCCTTGCTATTGCCACAACAAATTCTGACGCAAGTGAAATTGTGGAGTACCAGGAGGTGTTTGAGGTGTTCAAGGCGCGTGTGTTATCGTCAAGCTTGCCTGTGAAGTTTGGAGTCTCCGTGTTTAGTATTTTCTGCTGCAGTTGTTTAGAGCTTGTTTTCAGTAGCTCCGGCAAGGTTCGACATAAGGTCCGACATATTTTGGCTAGGTGTGACTTCTTTGTATAGGCCTGACTTGCTATGGCTAGGTCTGACATGTTTTTGCTAGGCCCGGCGCAAGGTCCGACTAGCTTTGATAAGCTCCTACGCTAGGTCCAACTAGCGTTTGGTAAGCTTCGACGCTAGGTCTTACTAGCTTTGGTAAGCTCCGGTTCAAGGTTCAGTTAGCTTTGGCATGGTGTGGTGCTAGATTGCAATGGTTTTTCTTTTAACTTGTAATCTTTTGAACTTGCTTTACACTTATGAAAAGTTTGCTTAGTATTCTTTTACTATGTTTTTGATGTGTTTTGATTGATCATGGTGGTTAATGTTTTTGCTATGATTTGCAACATGCTTATGTGAGGTGCTCACGTAAGGTGCTGTGGTTATCGGAACTAACAAGAGTCAATTTGAGGACTTGTGCTCGGAAGTATTGGTTGTTTATTCATATGCACGTGTTGCTTGAGTTCAAGACATGGATGGTGACGGGATCCATTGAACTAGTCTTAGGGATAAGATGAGGTTCAACAACCAAGTTCGGGAGGAATTGTGCTTGAGTTGATTGGGAGGTTGCGCAACATGTTTGAATAAAGAACAATGCATATGATGGTATCATGGACGTAGTTGAAAGATATCTGCATGTGTGCATGGAGTGCATGGACGTGGTTGCATGGTTCAAAGGCTTGACGAAGATATGTCAACGAAAATATTTGGTCGGAAAGGTCCAACCGACTCAGTTATGGACTCGGGCTGCAGCTGAGTCGTGTTTGACTCAAATATGAAAAGATTTTAGTTGATTATGATAGGTTTTCGTGTGCGTCACAAAGTTGAGTTGTTTGTAGGAATATGGGATAAGTTCCTAAGGTGTTTGGAAGTCTTAAAATTGCTTCTATCTGCGTATAGAAGAGTCTTGGGTAGTTACGAAAAGTTTTTGTGGAAACTGAGTAGGATACGAGTCCTAGTTTGGTTTGGGTTGGCCTCATGGCTGGTTATATAAGCAAGGGAGGCTAGAGCTCGTGGTACATGGATTTTGGGTTGTTCTTCTTGTGTTCTATTGAATAAATATCATATTTTAAAGGAACTTTTGTGCCTTGTTCGTCTAACTTGTTTCAGACAAGTTTTTCTCGTCGAGTTTTTGCACAACACTATCATGGTTCATTGGTTTTATCATAACTCAAGTATCTATCATCTTTGAATATTTCACGGTCATTGGATTTGTGGTTTATGATCTACATGAGTATCTTTGCAGTGTTGTAGATCCGATTTTTCTCTAGTAAAACATATTGACTTTTTTTTCAATCTTTCGATCGTAACTTGAGTTGTTCTCGATGGATTTTAGTGATTCTTGTTATGATGTCTTTGTGACTTGATGATCCACAATCTATACTAGTTTTGTCACAATTGATCATGTTTAGATTAGTCATACACACGATTTATTTAAAAGATCATTTTCTACTGAGGGGTTTTTGTTGCTTCTGCTGAAAAGTTATAATCTACCATTCACCCCCTCTGGTAGCTTTTCACGTGCTCTTCGATCCTACAATTGGTATCAGAGCCACGGTGCTCTAATCTTTGTGATTTGCATTTTTTTTGAATATTCATCATGGAGAAATACTCTGCCAAACCTTGTGTGTTTAGTGGTATTGATTTTCAGGTTTGGAAGGCCCGCATGGAGGCTTTCATCCAGAAGCAAGGTAGCGCTGTGCAGAAACTCGACGTGAAAAATTTGTCTCAAACAAGTGAGACAAACAAGGCACAAAAGTTCAATTAAACTACAATATTTATTCAATAGAACAATAGAAGAACAGCCCAAAATCAGTGTACCACGAGCTCTGGCCTCCCTTGCTTATATAACCAGTCATGAGGCCAACCCAAACCACACTAGTACTCGTATCCTACTCAGTTTCTGCCGAAACTTTCCATAACTGCTCAAGACTCTTTCATACGCAGATAGAAGCAATCTTAAGACTTCCAAACACCTTAGGAATGTATCCATATTCCTAAAAACATCTCAACTTCATGCCCCACACGAAAACCTATCATAAACAACTCAAATCTTTCCATATTCGAGTCAAACACGACTCAACCGCAGCTTGTATCCATAACCTAGTTAGTTGAACATTTCCGACCATATCTTTTCGTTGACATCTCTTCATCAAGCCTTGGAACTATGCAGACACGTCCATGCACTCCATGCACACGTGCAGACATCTTCCAACGACGTTGATGATACCTTCATATGCATTGTTATTTATTCAAACATGTTGCGCGACCTCCCGATCAACTTAACCATAATTCCTACCAAACTTGGTTGTCAAACCTCATCTTCTCCCTAAGACTAGTTCAATGGATCCCGTCACCAGCCATGTCTTAAACTCAAGCAACACCTGTACCTGAACAAACAACCAATACTTTCGAGCACAAGTCCTCGACTTGACTCTTGTTAGTTCCAATAACCACAACACCATATGTGAGCACCTCACATAAGCATGTTGCAAACCATAGCAAAAACATTAACCACCATGATCAGCAAAAACACATCAAAAATGTAGCCAAAGAATACTAAGAAAATTTTCCATAAGTGTAAAGAAAGTTCGAAACATTGCAAGTTAAAAGAAGAACCATTTCAATCTAGCGCCAGACCGTGCCAAAGCTAACCGGACCTTGACTTGGAGTTTACCAAAGCTAGCAGGACCTAGCACCGGAGCTTACCAAAGCTAGTCCGAGCTAGCACTAGAGCTTATCAAAGCTAGTCAAACCTTGTGCCAGACCTAGCCAAAACATGTCGGGCCCAGCCATAGCAAGTCGGACCTAGAAAAAGAAGTTGGACCTAGCCAAAATAAGTCAGACCTTACGTCGGACCTTGCCGGACCTATCCAAAACAAGCCGGAACTATCGTCGGCCCATGCACGAGCTCGGACCTAGAGTTAGACCTTGTTAAAGCGGTGTTTTAGCAGTATTCAAAACTTTTATCATCATAGCCAATGTATTCAGCACACATAGAACAAATCACATTGACATTAGGTATCACTTTCTCCGTGATAATGTTGAAAAAAGGAAACATTGTGCTTTACCATGTAGATATTGAACAACAATTGCTGACATTTTTACAAAACCTTTGGATTTCACTCGTTTTTGTTATATTCGTAGTGAAATAGGGGTTATGCATCCTCATGGCTTGAATTGAGGGGGAGCTTTCAAATTTGGGATCTAAATTTAAAAGTAATATGAGCATAGCATTTCATACATATATGACTTTGTGATTCCTTTTACATGCTGAATGTTCTTATTACATTACTCATGTTATATATTTTGTAGTTTTTGCCATGACTAGAAATTGGAATAATTACTTACACTAAATCTGGTCATGATCAAACTTTCTTGCTGTTTTGAACTTGTGGCATGCTCGCATGTGCTTTTAATAATAAGTAATTAATAACGTAATCAACTCACATGTTGAGCTTTTATGATCAAATAAAAAATGAGAAAATATCAAGAGAATATGCATGCATCACACTTCTTCTTTTGAGATGACTTATCATTGCACTTAGATATGAACTTGGAAGAAGTTGTGTGTGACTAAAACCATGTCATTAAGCTTTTGATTGTAAAATGACATAGACTTGGCTTGGTTGGTTAGAATAAGGCAGATGGGGCATATAATCTCTTGGAAATGTCATATGATCAAAATTTGTGCTTAGAAGAAAATAAAATTGCAGAAACAAGGGTTATGCTTTCAGGTCTTGAAATAGTTAAGTTTTTGAGATCATGACTTGCTTAAATTGAAAATTACACTTGATCTCTAGCATGGCTTACACTCCTTTATGTATCTCATTGATGTGATAGTGTAAGTTACTTGATAGAATGACTTGGATGAGCTTTGTTTTATATGTATATGTTATAATATGCTCATAACAAATTAAAATTTCTCTTTTGTACCATGCTAAATACATTGTCAGAGGGGGAGAAATTGATCACACATTGCAAACATTCACAAGAATTATAGCACAATTCTTCTTAAGGGCAGTGTACATCATTAGGCGGAGAATTTTTGTTTTTCTTCTAATTTTATTTCTAATTTACAAAGGGGGAGAAATATTTTGGGGAGAAAATTATTTTCAAAACTTTTCATAAGCCAATGTTTGGATTATAAGTGGTGTTGCCAATGCATTCATCAAGGGAGAGATTGTGAGACCTATGTGTACTAAATACATTGGTTATGATGATAAAAGTTTTGAATACTGCTAGAACACCCTTTTAACAAGGTCCGACTCTAGTTCTGAGCTCTTGCAAGGTCCGACGATAGGTCCGGCTTGTTTTGGGTACTCCAGCAAGGTCCGACATAAGGTCTGACTTATTTTGGCTAGGTTTGACTTCTTTGTCTAGGTCCGACTTATTTTTGCTAGGTCCGACTTGTTTTGGCTAGGTCCGACTTTTTTGTCTAGCTTCGACTTGTTATGGCTAGGTCCAACATGTTTTTGCTAGGTCTGACGCAAGGTCCCAATAGCTTTGATAAGCTCCGGTGCTAGGTCTGACTAGCTTTGGTATGCTCCAGGGCTAGCTCCTGCTAGCTTTGGTAAGCTCCAGTTCAAGGTCCAGTTAGCTTTGACAAGGTCTGGTGCTAGATTGCAATGGTTCTGCTTTTAACTTGCAATGTTTTAAACTTGCATTACACTCATGGAAAGTTTACTTAGTATTCTTTTACTAAGTTTTTGATGTGTTTTGGCTGATCATGGTGATTAATGTGTTTGCTATGGTTTGGAACATGCTTGTGTGAGGTGCTCACGTAAGGTGTTGCGGTTTCAGAACTAACGAGAGTCAAGTCGAGGACTTGTGCTTGGAAGTATTGGTTGTTTATTCATGTGCAGATGTTGCTTGAGTTCAAGACAAGGCTGATGACGGGATCCATTGAACTAGTCTTAGGGAGAAGATGAGGTTCAACAACCAAGTTCGGGAGAAATTGTGATTTAGTTGATCGGGAGGTTGCGCAACGTGTTTCAATCAAGAACAATGCATATGAAGGTGTCATGGACGTTGTTGGATAATGTTTGCACGTGTGCAAGGAGTGCATGGACGTGGAAGCATGGTTCCAAGGCATGAATAATAGAAGCATACGTAAATAATTGGTCGGAAAGGTCCAATTAGCTTGATTATGGACTCAGGCCGCGGTTGAGTCGTGTTTGACTCAAATATGGAAAGATTTGAGTTGGTTATGCTAGATATTCGTGTGGGTCACAAATTTGAGTTGTTTTTAGGAATGTGGAATATATTCCTATGGTGTTTGGAAGTCTTAAGTTTGCTTCTATCTGCGTATAGAAGAGTCATGAGCAGTTATGGAAAGTTTCGATAGAAACTGAGTAGGATACGAGTCCAAGTTTTGTTTGGGTTGGCCATCAAGGGAAGCCAGATCTCATGGTACATGGATTTTGGACTGTTTCCCTTGTGTTCTATTGAATAAAGATCGTAGTTTAAAGGGACTTTTGTGCCCTTTTTGTTCGACTTGTTTCAGACAAGTTTTTCTCATAGAGTTTCTGCACAACACTACTTTCTTCGGTGGTTTTATCATAACTCGGGTTTTACAGATCCAATTGACGTGATTCTTTTTGGATTTTCTTTACAACTTGATTATCTATCATCTGTGAAAATCTCACTATCATTGGATTTGTGGTTTCGGATTTACGCGAGTTTCTTTGTAGTGTGGCAGATCTATTTTTCTCAGGTAGAACAGATTGACCTTCGTTCAATCTTACAATCATAACATGAGTTTTTCTCCATGGATTTTCTTGATTCTTGTTGTGAAGTCTTCGTGACTTGATTATCAACAATCTATACTGGTTTTGTCACAATGGTTCACATTTAGATTAGTCGCACACACAATTTTTTAACAAATCAATTTTCTGCCAAGGGGTTTTTGTTGCTTCCGCTGAAAATGTTTTAATATACTATTCACCTCCCCCCCTCTGGTAGCTTTCACGTGCTCTTCGATCCTACACTTTATTACAATCTCATAACCATCAACTTCTTCTAAACATGAATAAGAGATAATATTCTTGCTCAAAGTAGGAATGCAATAACAATTATTCAATTCCAACACTAATCCTGAGGGTAATGAGAAGTGGTAGTTTCTGACAGCTATGACCGCAACTTTTGCTCCATTTCCGACACGAACATCCAACTCACCTTTTGCAAATCTTCTAGTGTCACTTAGACCCTGTAATGATTTGCATGTGTGAATCATTGATCTAGTATAAAATGCAAATGATTCACTAGAAAATAATGCAATGTTAATTTCTATATGTAGGATCAAAGAGCATGCGAAAAGCTACCAGATGGGGGGAGGGGGTGAATGGTAGATTTAAAACTTTTTCAGCGAAAGCAACAAAAACACCTGGGTAGAAATCTGTTAAGAAATCATGTGTGCGACTAATCTAAACATGATAAATCATGACAAAACAAGTATAGATGGTGGAGGATCAAGTCACGAAGACACACCAACAAGAATCACAAAAAACCGTCGAGAAAAATCAAGTTACGATCGAAAGATTGCACGAAGGTCAATCTGTTCTACCCGAAAAAAACCAGATCTAAAACACTACAATGAAACTCATGTACATCCAAAACCACGAATCTAATGACCATGAAATTTTCACAGATGATACATAATCAAGTTGTGAATACAACCCAAAAAAGAATCACGTCAATTGGATCTTTAAAACCCGAGTTATGATAAAACCACCGAAGCAAGGTAGTGCTGTGCTGAAACTCGACGGGAAAAACTTGTCTGAAACAAGTCAGACGAAGGTACAAAAGTTCATTTAAACTACAAATTTTATTGATCAAACCACAAGAGGAACAACCCCAAAGTCGTGTCCCACGAGCTCTGGCCTCCCTTGCATATATAACTAGCCCTTAGGCCAACCCAATCCTAACTAGGACTCAAATCCTACTCATATTCAACCAAAACTCTCCAAAAATGCTCAAGACTCTTCCATATGTAGATAGAAGCAATCTTAAGACTTACAAGCACCTTAGGAACATATTCCAAATTCCTAAAAAAACTCAACTTCGTGACCCACATGAAATCCTATCGTAACCAACTCAAATCATTCCATATTTGAGTCAAACCCGACTCAGCCGCAGCCTGAGTACATAACCTAGTCGGTTGGACCTTTCTGACCAATTTTTTACGTTCACATCTCCTCATCACGCCTCGAAACCATGTAGCCACATCCATGTACTCCTTGCACACGTGCAAATATCTTGCAATGACATCCACGATACCTTCATATGCATTATTCTTGATTCAATCATGTTGCGCGACCTCCTGATCAACTAAACACAATTCCTCCCAAACTTCGTTGTTGAACCTCATCTTCTCCCTAAGACTAGTTCAATGGATCCTGTCACCAGCCATGTCTTGAACTCAAGCCACACATGCACATGAATAAACAACCAATACTTTCGAGCACAAGTCCTCGACTTGAATCATGTTAGTTCTGAAACCACAACACCTTTCGTGAACACCTCACATAATCATGTTGCAAATCTTAGGAAAATGATATCAGCCATAACCACCATGATCATCCAAAACGCATCAAAAAATAAGTAAAGGAATACTGACAAAGCTTTACATAATCCAAAAAACAAGTTCAAAACATTGCAAGTTAAAAGCAGAACCATTACAATCTAGTACCAGACCTTGTCAAAGCTAACCGGACCTTGAGATGGAACTTACCAAAGCTAGAAGGACCTAGCGCTGGAACTAACCAAAGCTAGTCGGACCTAGCATCGGAGCTCATCAGAGCTAGTCGGACCTAGCGCCGGACTTAGCAAAAACATGTTGAACCTAGCTAAAGCAAGTCGGACCTAGACAAAGAAGTCGGACCTAGCCAAAGCAAGTCAGACCTTATGTAGAATCTTGCCGGAGCTATCCAAAACAAGCTAAACCTATCGTCGGACCTTGCAAGAGCTCGGACCTAGAGTTGGACCTTGTTAGAAAGGTGTTTTGGTAGTTTTAAAAACTTTTATCGTCAAAGCTAATGTATTAAGAATTCATAGGTCTCACAATCTCCCCCTAATGAATGCAGTGGCAACACCACTTAAATCTGAACATTGGCTTATTCACATGAAAAGTTTTGAAAACAATTTCTCCCTTTTTTAAAATAAAATGATATAGAAATAAATTTCTCCCCCTATACATATTTCTCCCCTTGCATACTTCTCCCCGTTTGACACTGTATTCAGCAAGGTACAAAAGAGAGATTTTAATTTTTTGTGATCACATTATAATATATACATATAAAACAAAGCTCATCCAAGTCATACTATCAAGTAACTTACACTATCACAAAAATGAGATACATAAAGTAGTGTAAGCCATGCTAGAGATTATGTGTAATTTTCAATTTGAGAAAGTCATGATCTCACAAACTTAACTATTTCGAAACCTGAAAGCATGACACATGTTGCTGCAATTTTCATTTTTCAATGTTATTTAAAGCACAAATTCGGATCATATAACATTTGCAAGAGATTATATGCCGCATCCGCTTTATTCTAACCAACCAAGACAAGCCTATGTCATTTGACAACCAGAAGCTTGAGGACATGGTTTTAGTCATATACAACTTCTTCCAAGTTTATACCTAAGTGCAATAATAAGCCATTTCAAAAGAAGAAGTTTGATGCATGCATATTCTCTTGATCTTTTCTCAATTTTTCATTTGATCATAAAAACTCAACATGTTAGATGATTACTTGATTAATTCCTTATGATTAAAAGCACTTGTGATCATGCAACAAGTTCAAAACAGCAAGAAAGTTTGATCATGACCAGATTTAGTGTAAGTAATTATTTCAATTACTAGTCATGGCAAAAATTACAAAATGTATAACACGAGTAATGTAGTAAGAACTTTCAGCATGTAAAAGGAATCACAAAGTCATATATGTATGAAATACTATGCTCATATTATTTTAATTCTATATTCACACATACACTTCCCAAGTTTCAAAACTCTCCCTCAATTTAAGCCATGAGGATGCATAACCACTATTTCAATACGAATGAAACAAAAACGAGTGAAATCCAAAGGTTTTGTAAAAATGTCAGCCAATTGTTATTCAATATCTACATAGTGAAGCACATTGTTTCTTTTTTCAACATTATCACGAAGAAAGTGATACCTAATGTCAATGTGCTTTGTTCTATAATGTTGCACGGGGTTTTAGCAATGCAAATAGCACTAGTGTTATCACAAAACAATGGAACACTATCTAGATCAACCCCATAGTCCTTAAGATTTTGAACAATCCAAAGAATTTGTGAGCAAATGCTAGCAGCAGCTACATATTAAGATTTGGCTATGGATTGTGCAACTGAGCTTTGTTTTCTAGAGGACCAAGCAACAAGTGAATTACCATGAAAATGACATGCACATGAAGTACTTTTTCTATTAATCCTACAACCCCCAGAATCAGCATCTGAAAAAGCTTTCAAAGTAACGGTTGAGGAAAAGGGAAGAAAAATGCCAAATTCTTGAGTTCTGTGTAAGTACATGAGAATTCTTTTGACGGCTTGACGATGTGAAGTTTGTGGGGAAGCTTGAAACCGTGCACAAAAACATATGCTCGATTGTATGTCTGGTCTTGATGTTGTGAGGTACAAAAGTGATCCAATCATGCTTCTATATTCTTTTTGATCGACCGAATCACCATCTTCATCAAGTTCAAGTGTTGTTGTTTTACCCATTGGTGTATGAAGAGGCCTGCATTTGTCCATGTTGAAGCGCTTAAGAAGGTCTCTTATATACTTTGTTTGATGCAAAAAAGTACCCTCCTTAGTTTGCTTGATTTGACGCCCCAAAAAGTACATGAGTTCTCCCATCATACTCATATCAAATTATGAACTCATCATAGCTGAAAACATGGACACAAGATCATGAGAAGCACAACAAAAGATAATATCATCCACATACACTTGAACAATAAATGAGTCATTGCTATGCTTAAGTACAAAAATAGTTTTATCAACCTTGCACATGGTAAACCCCTTTTCAAGTAAGAATGTTTTTAACCTATCAAACTATGCTCTAGGGGCTTGTTTGAGACCGTACAAGGCTTTGGACAGTTTGTAAACATGATTAGGATAATCTGGATTTTCAAAACCGGTGGTTGCTTGACATAAACTTCCTCATCTATGTGGCCATTAAGAAATGAACTTTTAACATCCATTTGATATATTTTGAAACCTTTAGATGCAGCAAAAGCTCACAAAATTCTTATAGCTTCTAATCTAGCAACAGGAGCAAAAGTTTCTTCAAAATCTGGACCTTCAACTTGTGTGAAACCTTGAGCAACCAACGTAGCCTTATTCCTAACCACAACCCCATCCCCACTTTGTTTACTTTTAAACACCCATTTAGTTCCAAGTAAAGTGTGACCTTGAGGTGGAGGTACAAGTTTCCAAACATTATTTCTTTCAAAATTTTCTAACTCTTCTTGCATGGCTATAGTCCAAGATTAATTTGTAAGTGTGTGTTATATATATTTGTGTTCAAAATCAGAATAAGTATGAGTGTTTCGATCGCAAAACTTGGACCGTGTGACTTGTTCGTGCAACCTTCCAATGATTTGTTGTGGTGGATGACTTTTGAGGGATCGAAGGGGAGTAGACACTTCACAAGCTTCTTCTTCCTCTTCATGTTCATCACAAATCGATGAGCTTGTGACTTGAGGATGATATGGACCAGCAATGGTGGTCGTCGGTGCTGGTTTTTAATCAAAATGAGGAGCTAGAACAATGTCATTAGCTGCTGAATTTTTGGGAAGCACATTACTTCTTCCTCATCTTCAACAAAAATACTCTCCCCCTGCGGATATGGATTTGGAACTGCAATATTTGAGTTACTACCTGGGCTAGCTTCATCAAAAGAAACATTACAAGTCTCCATAATTTTTGTTAGTGTCAAGTAAAAACACACGGTAGCCTCTAGTATGAGATGGATAACCAACAAACATGCCATCAACAAATCTAGCTTCAAATTTATCAAGATTACCATGTTTCTTAACAAAGCATTTGCATCCAAAGACCCTAAAGTGTGTGACACTAGTCCTATGTCCAAACCGAACTCATATGATGTTTTTCCTAGCCTAGCACGCATGAAACACGATTTGAAACATAACAAGCAGTTACAATTGCATCTTCCCAAAATTTCTAGGAGTTTGATATTCATCAATCATAGTCCTAGCCATCTCAACTAAGGTTATGTTCTTTCTCTCTACAACACCATTTTGTTGAGGTACATATGGTGAAGAAAATTTTTAAAGATCTATTCCTTTTTCAGTTCAAAAATGATCAAAAGATTGATTTTTTAATTCAGTTTCATTATCACTTCTAATTGTCTTAAAGATCTTGGGTGATCCATTGATAATCTAAGAAATAAAGTTCTAAAGTGACTAAAAGCTTCATTCTTAGATGCCATAAAATAAACCCAAGAGTATCTAGAATAGTCATCAACAATCACAAGAACATACCATTTACCTCTGAAAGATTTAGCACGTGAAGGTCCTACAGTGTCAAGATGCAAAAGTTGCCCCGGTTCAGTTGTCATGGTCATTGTGAGAGGAGCATGTGAACCTGCAACCATCTTAGCACGTCTGCAAGTAGAGCACATATTTTCTTTGTCTCTTTTAAGCTTAGGCAGCCTACGTATGCGATCAAGAGCACTAACACACGTGAGAAGATCAAAGCCTACGTGACCAAGTCTACGATGCCAAAGATATAAGTATTTTGAATCATTATCAACTAGACACCTATGATTAGAAGAAGATATATCAAAATCAGCTTTAAAAACTCTTCCAAACCGAGACATGTTAAAAATAAGCTCACTATTTGAACCTACAACTTTGCAGCAATTTTTATTGAAAATAATTTCCATATTTTCATCTAGCAATTGTGATACAGAAAGCAAGTTGTATTTCAAATTTTTGACAAGTGCCACATCCTTCAATGTGTAGTGATCATTTACTCTAACCGAACCCTTAGCAATTATAGGAGTTGAAGAATTATCGGCAAAA
This sequence comes from Tuctoria greenei, assembly GCA_036927565.1. Taxonomy (NCBI): domain Eukaryota; kingdom Viridiplantae; phylum Streptophyta; class Magnoliopsida; order Poales; family Poaceae; genus Tuctoria; species Tuctoria greenei. Next base: position 107,723,663 of record JAYESD010000008.1, read on the forward strand.
GTAACATTATCTACACGTGACAAAAAAGAGATGGAGGAGAACCATTCTTTGTTACCAGTCATGTGATGTGAGCAACACTACTACAATAAGCCTTATCGCAGGTGGCTGCAAACCTATTATCACACGCGGTTTTTCAAACCGCCTGAATCCAAGAGCCTGTGATAATCCGCAATTTCACAGGCGGAGAAGTGATATAGCCTGTGAAGAAACATTATCACAGGCGATTTTTAATTATGCTAGCCGCCTGTGAAGATAAGTTATCACAGGCGGGTGGTGCAGCATATATATTCGCCTGTGATAATTGTCTTAGCACAGGCGGGTCTTGCAGCATAACTAACCGCCTGTGATAATGGTGTTATCATAGGCGGATGTTTACCTACATCAAGCCGCCTGTGAAGACCTTTTACCACAGCTGGTTTCTACCTTAACAGTAACCGCCTGTGATAATTAGGTTATCATAGATGGTTCTTTACCTGTATCTAGCCGCCTATGATAATTGTTTTTCACAGGCATGCCTAGCCGTTGGTTAATAACCGCCTATGATAAGGTATAACCTATGCAGTACTACTGCTGTTATTTCTAATTTCCAGGTCAATTCAATATAATCACAGAACAAAATCATCACAGAACAAAAGTCAACAATATTATCATCACAGAAGTCAATTTCACTAAAACAATATACATATGAACAAGTTACACATACAATTCATGTCATAGTTTACAAGTTTTCACTAAAAATTGTTTCTATTGGCATAGTCGCAAAATTCTCGCACATCAGCTGTTGCACCTTTCTCATCAAAGAACATCCTTTTTTGTGCAAAATTTCGCGACAAATGAACTAACAGAGTTCAGAAGCAATCCTGTCGGCTCCTCCATCAGGAATACATCTACAAACCGGTCATTCTTCATTCAGATTCCTCGTGTGCTGCAATATAACACACAACAAGGTTTAGAATGTGTTGGTTTGAACAATCTCAAAGTATAGATCAAAGTGAGAGTATACAGGAATTTAGTTTGTATTTTTGGAGCAGTTGTACTATGAGCAATTGAATTTTGAAGTTGGAATTAAAATATGAAAATAATGTTTCTGGTAATATTGAACAGCAGAGAATATAAGTATTAAACTATGCTAGTTACAATGAAAATGAAACTCAAAAGTAAGAAAATAAGGTATCGACATTAAAGATAACTTACATGCTCACGATTCACTCTATATACGCCAGCGGTCCGAAGACGCTCGCATACATAATACCCGCATAAGACACTCCAAGCAGGCTGCTTCGGACAAGCATAATACGCTTTAATGTCCAATGCATTCGTATTGGAAGGTCTCTCACTGCCAAGATGTTCCGCGTAAAACCGCCAAGCACTGTAATACAAGAAATGTCATATAAAACTTGTCAACACATTCTAAATGTGTGCAAATTAAAATTATTGAATAAACGTACAATTTCAAAATGGAAAGGAAATCTTTGTAACGATCTTGTGGGAAATCGGCCGAGTCCAAGACTGTTGCCTTTTCCTGCGTTGGCTTGATGAAGATTATTATGTAGTGATCACTGCAAACACACAAACACACTTGTTAACAATTACCAATAACTGGTATTTCAATGTCGCGTGTCGAACTTACTTGAAGTGGTACGGAGGCTTTATGAGGTCCATGCCGTCTCTAACAAAGTTAAACATTGAATGTCCTATGTAAGCTGTAACTTTTGTCCTTTTATCCTTCTTAAGTTGTGCGATTGCTTTTTCAAAATCCTTTTTTTTTCATGTGCTTGAACTGTTATGAGTTTTGATTTGCCTGGACGTCGAATAGTGCCTTTGCAATCCTAGTAGGGTCAAGGATACCTGTCTTGCGTGCTAACTTTTCACTATCCATGTATTGCATCCTATTGAAGAAGTCCAGAATTGTTATAATATCATGAAATGCGTATGCGTGTAGTAAGAAAAGCAAATACGAAATATTAGAGCACTTACAAGCACCAGACGAGCAGCAGGTTGATTTCGAGCATGCCCCGATGCAAAAGGGGACGCAGCTCTTCAAATAAAATGACTCGTCTATCTTCTCCAGTGCTCCAGAATGCTTGTTTTGGAATACGAAATGTGACACAATTAAGATCATATCTTGTGCTGGCAAGGATGTATCACTCATGCATTCTTCTGAGCGGGCCGGGTTGTTTGCTAAGTTGTACGGATGTCATGAGCGGCTTCCCATTCTCAAATTTAGGAGGAACATCCTCAAGCTTGTATATTGGAACGCTTGGTTTAACTAAAGCCGCCCGCTGATTATACTTGACACTGTCTTCTTCCCACTCCTCGATATTATCTAATTCTGGCTCATGAGAAGAACAAGATGCACTCGATTTTATAATATTTTCCTTCATAGTTTCCAAATACTTTGACACTTCAGATGAAGGTTTCTTATTTTCGTATGGGCTAACTTTGATAGGCAGTAATGATCGACGAGTAGTCGTCGGAAGTTGGACACTGGCTTGTTGAACCTATTGTTCAACTGATTGCTCTTTAATCCTAGCAGCTTGCTCTAGTACTACTTCAAACTGTTGCTCAACTGGTTGCTCTTTACTAGCAACAGCTTGCTCTGGTACTACTTGAAGCTGTTGTCCAACTTGTTGCTCTTGGATATCTTTACTAGCAAGGTTACTATCATCCTTACTGAGACATAGGGGGAGTGGATCTTCTTGGACTAGGAGTGGATCTTCATGCACTTTCGCCTTAGAAGATGGGGTTGCAGTATTTGGAGATGCGACGGGGCTACAAATTGGCCCATTGTCCAACACGATATCGCATCAGTGCCAAAGGATTAATCGGTTGACAGCCTGCCCCACAGTCGCGATCCCCTCAGGTGTGACGTGATCTATTTCATAATTTTCATAATCATTATCAATGATCTGAAGAACTTGCACCATAGCATAATACAACGGAAGTGGATTCCCATTGAAGTCACGATCAGGCTTTGCCATAGCAGTGGCAACCTGTTTGGTTTTGTTCCCTGCTCTGCCTATCAGGAAAAAAAGATGACAAGATTTGTCGTTAGCAATATCATCGACGGGAAACTTATGGGTTGACCCTGAGACTGGCACAGAACCAACGCTACTAGGGTAGGCTGTTGGAGATACTAATTGCTCCTTTTGCTCCGGAACCATCACTGTACTCGATGCCACTAATTGTCTCAATTGTCTAAGTTGTTCCATTATTTCTTGCATATTTTTTTGACCTTTTGAGCAATCATTTCATCAAGTGTTTCCTTAAACTTCTCACGTCTTCTATACGTGTCTTTATCTTTAGGGAAACCATCTAGCCAAGACATTTGAGAAGAGACCGCTCGAACCCGTCCGCTGTGTTCAGGGTTTCCTAAGATAGCGGTAAGTTGGTCATTCTCCCTCTTCAACTTTAAGAGACCCTTCTGTTGCTTTTCAATTACTTCTTTCATTTTATCTTCTACTTCATTCAGAGAGTCGGGCTTTTCAAGTTTGCCCTCATCGATCAAACATGACCGAGCAAAGACCCACCGTTGAGTTCGCTCATCACACCCTTCTAATGGGTGAGGATTGCCCTTACTGGTAATTTCGTCTAATATCTTATTGTAAGACCTATGTGTGCTGAATACATTGGCTTGTAGTGAATACACTTGCTTTGACAATAGAAGTTTTGAATATCACCAAAATACCTTTTTATTAAGATCCTGCTAGTTTTGTAAGCTCCGGCGGAAGCATGGTTATACTAGTTTTGGTAAGTTCTGGCGCTAGGTTCTACTTAGCTTTTGTTAGTTCTGGCTCAAGGTCCGGGTTGCTATGGCAAAGTCCGGAACTTGACCGCAATGCTTTTTTTTTCATTTGCAATGTTTCGTACTTGCATTACATCTCTGGAAAGATTGCTTAGTATTCATTTGCTAAGTCTTTGGTGCATTTTTGGTTAACATGGACGATATCGTGTTACTGTGGTTTTACAACATGCTTATGTGAGGTTCTCACGTAAGGTGTTGTGTTTGGAACTAACTTGAGTCAAGTTGAGGACTTGGGCTCGTATGGATTGGTTGTTTATTCATGGGCAGGTGTTGCTTGAGTTCAAGACATGGCTGGTGATGGGATCCATTGGACTAGTCTCATGGAGGAGATGAGGTTCCAACAACTAAATTTAGGAGGAATTGTGGTTGAGCTGATTAGGAGGTTGCGCAACATGATTGAATCAAGAATAGTGCATGTGAAGGTATTGTGGACGTCATTGGAAGATGTTTGCACGTGTGCAAGGAGTGCATGGACGTGGCTACCTGGTTCCAAGATGTGATGAAGAGATGTGGACGTAAAGAGTTGGTCGGAAAGGTCCAACCGACTAGGTTATGGACTCAGGTTGCGGCTGAGTCGGGTTTCACTCAAATATGGAAAGATTTGAGTTGGTTATGATAGGATTTCGTGTGGGTCACGAATTTGAGTTGTTTAGCAATGTGGTATATGTTCCTAAGGTATTTGGAAGTCTTAATATTGCTTCTATCTGCGTATAGAAGAATCCTAAGCAGTTATGGAAAGTTATGATTCGTGAACAGAGTAGGATTAGGTTCCTGATTTGAGTTGAGTTGGCTTTCGAGCTGGTTATATAAGCAAGGGAGCCCAGAGCTTGTGGTGCACGACTTTGGGGCTGTTTCTCTTTTGTTCTATTGAATAAAATTCGTAGTTTGAAGGAACTTTTATGCCTTGTTCGTCCGACTTGTTTCAGACAAGTTTTACTCGTCAAGTTTCTGGACAGCACTACCTTTTGTTGGTGGTTTTATCATAACTCGAGTTTTACTGATCAAATTGACGTGATTCTTTTTGGGTTATCTTTGCAACTTGATTATCTATCATCTGTCAAAATTTCACGGTCATTGGATTTGTGGTCTATGATCTACACGAGTTTATTTGTAGCGTTCTAGAACTGTTTTTTTTTTTCTCAGGTAGGGCAGGTTGACCTTTGTTTGATCTTTCGATCATAACTTGAGTTTTCTCGACGGATTTGAGTGATTCTTGTTGTGTTGTCTTCTTGACTTGTTTCTCTCTGATATATATCACTTTTGTCACGGTGAAACATGTTTAGCTTAATCTCACACATGATTTTTTTAACAAATCGTTTTTCTGCCGAAGGGGTTGGGGTTTAATTGTTTCCGCTGCGTAAGATTTTTAAATCTACCATTCACCCCCCTCTGGTAGCTTTTCACGTGCTCTTCGATCCTACACTTATTCCATTTCTAGACTTTAAGGCCATATCCAGCAGACCCCAAGCGATGATGGTATTTGTTCTTTTTTGCAAGCTCTGACCTAGTTGCACTTAGAGCTTTAGCATCAGGTGTGCTCTTTTGACGAACAAACTCTTGCCACTGAGCTTGTGTGATTTCTCTGTAACACCCACCTTTTCATTCATCATGCCTTGCGTACATTCATATACATGTTTAACATTGATCCACATAAAGATGAACAAGTTTAAAATTGATTCGGAGCATTTAAAATTGATTTGGAGCAAAACAGCACTTAAAATGCAGGAAAGTGCGGACTAGTCCGATTTCGCTGAGGACTAATCCGATTTCTCTCTGAGTAAAAATAGACTTGTCAGTTTTGCTACGGACTAGTCCGATTTTTGGCACTGGAAACCTTCGGACTTGTCTGATTTTGTGCGGACTAGTCCGATATTCCAAGAATCCTTGAAAATTTGCTAAGTCCTTGGAATTTTCCGGACTAGTCCGGTGTTCCAGCGGACTTGTCCGATTTCCTCTCTGTTTAAAGTCGGTCTTATCCAATGTTTGGCTAGACTTGTCCGATTTTCTTTCTGGACGACTTCGGACTAGTCTGATCCTTTCCGGACTTGTCTGATATTTCGCGACTCCGAATTGATCTTTTGTTTTACGACTTGTTTCTTGGGTTTCACATTAAGTGGGCCTAGGGACGTCGTGCCTAACTCTTTTAGAGCCCATGTGGGACTCTAAACCGGCCTCTACTCGTCCCAAACTCGAAATCTATCTAACCCTAGACTCCACCTCTATATAAACAGCCCCACCCCTTGGATTGACATCTATTTGCCACTTTTACACCCACCCAAACCCTAGTTCGTGGGGAGCCACCACCAAGGAGGGAGGAGAAGATCCCAAGCAAGAAGAAGAAGAGGAGGAAATGAAAGAGGATCAAGATCTCCAACAAGTTTTGTTCTTCATCACCAATTCATCTCCAAGTTCATCACCAACCCTAGATCATCAAGATCCAAGTGTTACCTTCAAGTTTCTTGATTCATTGGAGTCCTAAACACCTGTTATACCTTCTATTCTCTTTTTCTTACGTGAATTCAACCCCTAATCTCTGAATTTACGTCGATCTAGAAAACCCTAATCTGCTGATCTCGCAAAGTGCGGACTTGTCCGGTCCCTAGCGGACTAGTACGATCTTTCTGGTTAAATTGTGTTGAATTAATTCTAAAATTTGATCTAATCAACTCCAAACCTGTATAAACTTGTTAAAAGCTATTAGAACTAGTTAGTGATCATTAAAAGCAATCTAGTAACAAGTTCTACCTTGCATTTGCATCAATCATGCATGTCATGTCATATTGAGTAATATTTGTGCACTCTTGATTGTGTTTCTTGTCTTGTATGTTTATTGTGTGGATTAGATGGATTTGCGCTAGAATGTGCCGCGGAGGATCTACAGCACCAAGAGTTTGAAGGCTTTGACCCTAATCAACAGCAAGAGCAAGGCAAGTGTCCTTGAAGCATATTGACCCTGTTTTAAAATAAATGTTTTGTTTGCAAAACTGCATGCTTGTGTCAAATCTATGCGAATCCTATGCTAGGAAGTTTACTAGATTTGCTAAACCACCCTTGTCATCTGGAATATATGGTAGAGAGTCGGGAAGGGCTTTTTACCTTTTTGCTTCGCTTAATCAACTGGGATGGGAAACAACTATACCACTCAATTTAATTATGCACTAATGATATTCTGGTTAATGTGAACTGGTCAATACGGTATGGTAATGGGTGATCTAAGCAAGCCTGGTATGTGGATGGGTTGGATGTTATGGTGGTTTGCTTGCTTTAGATCTGAGGACCGGTTCATGCGAGAATAAGCCATGACTACAGTGCCACCACGAGGCCAAGTATGGGTGCGGCGTAGGTGATTAATTAGGGCTTTGCCAGTGCTATTTGGACCATTGTGGATGCTCGGGGAAGGGGTAGTCGGATTGGGTTTGTTGATGATTGGTGGGACTACCCTGGGAACTGAATGGCTCAAGAGGGGGCCCTTGGTTGAAGATGTGCTATGCGGGAGACATCGCCACCGGTGAAACCTCAGTGGGGTCTAAATAGGCTAGTAATCCCTTTGTAAAGGCTATTTTGTGATCTCTTGGCTATACACCAAAGGAAGTGTAATTGGCATAAGGGATGTTCTTTAGTCGTTGACGGGTGATGAAATCACAAACACGTGGGTAAAGAGGTACAAACTTTGCAGAGTTAATTAAAACTATCATGATAGCCGTGCTACCGGTTATGAGCACCTGGACAACTTCCATGATTAGAGGGAATTTGGTATTTGGATGGTATTCGGGATGGTTATGGTGATATTATGGTTACGAATTAATTTCTGGTATTGAATATGGTCATTGGCAAATGGTGGAATCTGGAATTGTTGACGCTGGTAATGAATTTAGACTGGTATTATGGTATTACTTATGATTATGATGGGTTTACTTCACATAAATGTAATATATTGCTTTTCAAATGTTTTAATGTACTTTTCAGCACTTTGCCATTATTATTGTCGTCATTTGAATCAGCCACATGTCATACTTTCCACACTTGCTAAGTACGACATGCACTCACTCTTGCAATCCCCCACCCAATAGTTGCAGGTCAGGATTGGGAGTTTAATGGCGATAATGAGGAGTTCTAGGCCGTGTCTACCGTCAGCTTTGCATGTGGTGTTATTGGAGCTACGCTATCCCTTATGCTTAGTTTGCTTGGTTGCTTATTTAGTTTATTTCCGCTGCATTAGTTGAACTTGTCATAAATATTTATTAGAGGTTGTATTCAAGGATAATATGGTTTGTGTAATAAAACATTGTTAATTAATCTTGTTCTGTGGTAATTTTCTGTATACTCTTTTGTGATTAGACTCGTGTATGTGTGATGAACATCCTGGGCACACATATGCATTAGTTTGGTTCATTTTTCGGAACCAGGAGTCACAGATTGGTATCAGAGCCACGGGTTGACCATAGGATGCAACCTAGATAGAATGGACACTTTAGAGCACATAGGAGCACTCAGGAATTGATGTGTTTTTGCTTGGAGCTCTGTTTGCTATATATATTGCTTGCTTATGTGCTTAATAGAGGATTTTGGGATGCCTTAGCATTGCCATGTCCACCTAGGCTAGTGTAGCTAGCTGTTTAGTTTATATCCCTTGATGCATATAGTTGGGGATGTTTTCTAGTTCTTACCTATTGCTTTCCTTCAAATGGTGAGGACTCGCAACCAGAAGGATGGCAATGATGAGGAGAAGAACAATGGAGTGCCTCAGAACAACATCGGACAAGGATCTACTCAGGGAGCTATCAACATTGAGCAGCTATTGGCTATGCAAAATCAGCTCATGCAGACCATGATACAAACAATGGGACAGCTGCAGGCTGGCAATATCAACAATCAGCCCCACATGCCTCCACCGCCACCCCGCCTCCTCATAACCTATTGGGAGAGTTTATGAGGACTAGGCCGCCAACGTTTGCTCAAGCTGGCGACACTATGGATGCGGATGATTGGCTCAAATCCATGGAGAAGAAGTTAGCTATTGTCCAATGCAGTGACCGGGAGAAGGTCCTGTTCGCTTCTCATCAACTTGTTGGAGCAGCTGCGGATTGGTGGGATTCTTATTGCAATGCTCATGAGGACCAAGAGAGAATTACTTGGGCCGAATTCAAGGAGAATTTTCGTTCTCATTATGTGTCGGAAGGAGTTATGATCTTGAAGAGGCAAGAATTTGAGAATTTAAGACAAGGATGATCAAGCGTGAGTGAATCTCTCAACAAGTTTACTCAACTCTCAAGATATGCGCCTGAGGATGTTAGTCGGGACAGCCGGAAGCAATATTTGTTCATGAGAGGCCTCAACAATGAAATTCAAGTTCAATTGCTCAATTGTGACTATGCAAATTTTTAGAAGCTTGTGGACAAAGCAATCGTGGTTGAGAACAAGGTCCGTGAGATGGAGCATGAAATCAAGAGGAAGGCGCCATATCAAGGACAACAACAAGGAAGTAATGTGCGCCCTCGCTTTGCGCCGCCCAATGCTCCTCATTTCAGCTCTTCTATTCCTGCTCAACGCCATGGTTATGCACCGCGCCCAACTCAGTTTGTGCAGCAGCGCCCTATCATGCAAGCACCTAGGCCTCCAATGCCTTATGCGCCTTGTGCTAATTTTCTTGCTGCAAGTGTGCAAAACCAAGCTTGTCCCAATAATTCTGGTGGAGTTAAGAAGTGCTATACTTGTGGAGAAGTTTTACACTTTGCGCATCAATGTCCTAAGTCAGGCCTTGGTCAAGGAAGCAATGTGCTGAGGCAAAAGCCAAGACCCAATGGAGGAGCGCCACAAGGAAGCCGTGGACAGCAGAATTTTGCTCGTGGCAACGTGAACCATGTCTCAACGGAGGATGCTCAACAAGCGGATGATGTGGTCATTGGTATGTTTCTCGCCAACTCCAACCCCACGACTATGTTATTTGATTCTAGAGCATCGCATTCATTCATTGCATCAAAGTATGTTGCCAAGTATAGTTTGCCTATCTCTAATATGAAGTTTAATCTATTGGTTAAGTCTCCTAGAGGAGAGATGAGGACAAATATAGTATGTCCAAAAGTAAGCCTAAGAATAAGGGGGGTAGACTTCTCCGCCAACCTCATTGTTTTGGATTCTCAAGGGTTGGACAATATACATGGTATGGACTGGTTGAGGAAGCACAATGGAGTTATTGAGTGTGCCATGAAGACGGTGAGGTTTACCAATGAAGAAGGGACCACCGTAGAATGTGAAGCATCTCAAACCGCACCAAAGCAATTGAAGCAGAATCATATGGACGGTATCGCAATTGAGGAGATTCCGGTGGTGTGTAAATTTTTGGATGTTTTTCTGGACGAGTTGCCACGTATGCCACCTGATCGAGACATTGAGTTTATTATTGATTTAATACTTGGAACTGCACCTATAGCTAAGAGGCCGTATAGGATGCCTCCTATGGAATTAGCGGAGCTCAAGAAGAAAATTCAAGAGCAACTAGAGAAGGGTTTTATTCGCCCTAGCTCTTCACCTTGGGGAGCGCCCGTTCTATTTGTGGACAAGAAGGATGGATCCCAAAGGATGTGTGTGGATTACCGAGCTCTCAATGAGGTAACAATCAAGAACAAGTACACCTTGCCACGTATAGAGGACTTGTTTGATCAGATGAAGGGTGCTTGTGTCCTCTCTAAGGTTGATTTGAGGTCGGGATACTTTCAAATGAAGACTAGACCATCGGACATACCCAAGACAGCTTTTAGGACACGGTATGGATCTTATGAGTACACCGTGATGTCCTTTGGATTGACAAATGCACCTGCATTCTTTATGTACCTCATGAATAAGGTCTTCATGGAGTACTTGGATAAGTTCGTCATGGTGTTCATTGATGACATTATGATCTACTCGAAGGATGAGAAGGAACATGAGGAACACTTGAGGCTTACATTGCAGAAATTGAGGGAGCATCAATTGTATGCCAAGTTCAACAAGTGTCAGTTTTGGTTGAGAGAGGTGTCGTTTTTGGGTCATATAATTTCAGGAGGAGGAGTATCGGTTGACCCCGGAAAAGTGAGAGACGTGTTGAAGTGAGAACCGCCGCAAAATGTCAAGGAAATAAGGAGTTTTCCTGGGATGGCTGGATATTACCGTAGATTCATCAAGGACTTTTCCAAGATAGCCAAGCCTATGACGGAGTTGCTAATGAAGGGAAAGGCTTTCCAATGGACTCAAGCTTGTTAAAATAGTTTTGAGGGGTTGAAGAAGAGGTTGACAACAGCCCCAGTTTTGGTATTGTCGGACGTGAGCAAGAGTTTTGATATTTATTGCGACGCATCGAGACAAGGACTTGGATGTGTATTGATGCAAGAAGGTCAAGTGGTCGCCTACGCATCAAGACAATTGAAGAAACATGAGTAGAATTACCCCACGCACAATTTGGAACTCGCGGCCGTGGTACACGCATTGAAGATTTGGAGGCACTATATTCTTGGACATAGGTGTGAAATTTAAACGGATCATAAGAGTTTGAAGTATATTTTCACACAAACGGATCTGAACTTGAGGCAACGGAGATGGTTGGAGCTCATCAAAGATTGTGATTTCTCTCTGACTAAAAACAGACTTGTCTGTTTTGCTGCGGACTAGTTCGATTTTTGGCACTGGAAACCTTCGGACTTGTCCGATTTTGTGCGAACTAGTCCGATATTCCAAGAATCCTTGAAAATTTGCTAAGTCCTTAGACTTTTCCGGACTAGTCTAGTGTTCCAGCGGACTTGTCCGATTTCCTCTCTGTTTAAAGTCAGACTTGTCCGATGTTTGGCCAGACTTGTCCGATTTTTTCTCTGGACGACTTCGGACTAGTCCAATATTTCCCGACTCCGAGTTGATCATTTGTTTTACGACATGTTTCTTGGGTTTCATGTTAATTTGGCCTAGGGACATCGTGCCTAACTCTTTTAGAGCCCATGTGGGAATCTAAATCGGCCTCTACTCATCCCAAACTCGAAATCCATCTAACCCTAGCCTCCACCTTTATATAAACAGCCCCACCCCTTGGATTGACATCTATTTGTCACTTTTCCACCCACCCAAACCCTAGTTCGTGGGGAGCCACCATCAAGGAGGGAGGAGAAGATCCCAAGCAAGAAGAAGAAGAGGAGGAAACGGATGAGGATCAAGACCTCCACCAAGTTTCATTCTTCATCACTAATTCATCTCCAAGTTCATCACCAACCCTAGATCATCAAGATCCAAGTGTTACCTCCAAGTTTCTTGATTCATTGGAGTCCTAAACACCTTGTATACCTTCTATTCTCTTTTCCTTACGTGAATTCAACCCCTAATCTCTGAATTTACATCGATCTAGAAAACCCTAATCTGCTGATCTCGCAAAGTGCGGACTTATCCGGTCCCTAGCGGACTAGTCCGATCTTTCTGGTTAAATTGTGTTGAATTAATTCTAAAATTTGATCTAATCAACTCCAAACCTTTATAATCTTGTTAAAAGTTATTAGAACTAGTTAGTGATCATTAAAAGCAATCTAGTAACAAGTTCTACCTTGCAGTTGCATCAATCATGCATGTCATGTCATATTGAGTAATATTTGTGCACTCTTGATTGTGTTTCATGTCTTGTATGTTTATTGTGTGGATTAGGCGTATTTGCGCTAGAAAGTGCCGCGGAGGATCTACAGCACCAAGAGCTTGAAGGCTTTGACCCTAATCAACAGCAAGAGCAAGGCAAGTGTCCTTGAAGCATATTGACCCTGTTTTAAAATAAATGTTTTGTTTGCAAAACTGCATGCTTGTGTCAAATTGATGGGAATCCTATGGTAGGAAGTTTACAAGATTTGCTAAAGCACCCTTGTCACCTGGAATATATGGTAGAGAGTCGGGAAGGGCTTTTTACCTTTTTGCTTTGCTTAATCAACTGGGATGGGAAACAACTATACCACTCAATTTAATTATGCATTAATGATATTCTAGTTAATGTGAACTAGTCAATACGGTATGGTAATGGGTGATCTAAGCAAGTCTGGTATTTTGATGGGTTGGATGTTATGGTGGTTTGCTTGCTTTAGATCTAAGGACCGGTTCATGTGCGAATAAGCCAGAACTACAGTGCCACCACGAGGCCAAATATGGGTGCAGTGTAGCTGATTAATTAGGGCTTTGCCAGTGCTATTTGGACCATTGTGGATGCTCGGGGAAGGGGTAGTTGGATTGGGTTTGTTGATGATTGGTGGGACTTTCCTGGGATCCGAATGGCTCAAGAGGGGGCCCTTGGTTGAAGATGTGCTCTGCGGGAGACATCGCCACTGGTGAAACCTTAGTGGGGTCTAAATAGGCTAGTAATCCCTTTGTAAAGGCTATTTTGTGATCTATTGGCTATACACCAAAGGAAGTGTAATTGGCATAAGGGAGGTTCTTTAGTCGCCGACGGGTGATGAAATCACAAGCACGTGGGTAAAGAGGTACAAACTCTGCAGAGTTAATTAAAACTATCATGATAGCCGTGCTCCCGGTTATGAGCACCAGTACAACTTCAATGATTAGAGGGAATTTGGTATTGGGATGGTATTCGGGATGGTTATGGTGATATTATGGTTACGGATTAATTTCTGGTATTGAATATGGTCATTGGCAAATGGTGGAATTTGGAATTGTTGACGCTGGTAATGAATTCAGACTGGTATTATGGTATTACTTATGATTATGATGGGTTTACTTCACATAAATGTAATATATTGCTTTTCAAATGTTTTAATGTACTTTTCGGCACTTTGCCATTATTATTGTCGTCATTTGAATCAGCCACATGTCATACTTTCCACACTTTCTGAGTACGACATATACTCACTCTTGCAATCCCCCACCCAACAGTTGCAGGTCAGGATTGGGAGTTTAATGGTGATAATGCGGAGTTCTAGGCCGTGTCTACCGTCAGCTTTGCCTGTGGTGTTATTGGAGCTGCGCTATCCCTTATGCTTAGTTTTCTTAGTTGCTTATTTAATTTATTTCCGCTGCATTAGTTGAACTTGTCATAAATATTCATTAGAGGTTGTATTCGAGGATAATATGGTTTGTGTAATAAAACTTGGTTAATTAATCTTGTTCTGTGGTAATTTTCTGTATACTCCTTTGTGATTGCACTCATGTATGTGTGATGAACATCCTGGACACACATATGCGTTAGTTTGGTTCATTTTTCGGAACCGGGCGTCACATTTTCCCATCTTCCTCGGGCTAGGGACCTTATCGGCCTTAACATAAGCATTCATTTCACTCTTCCAGCCACGAAACTTCTTACCGCAAGAGATCAATGATGCTTTCTTTATTGCTTCTTCTATGCCTTTCGGGAACTTGAATTGTTTCTTTACCCTTTCCCACAAATCATTCTTGGTCTGCTCGGGTAATTTCCTCAAATTCTCAGTTGTGATCGGTGTAAAATCCCAAATTTTTTGTAAGCTTTTGTCTCCAGGCACATGAAATAATAGTTTTAAACATGTACCTTGAAGACTAAGGTCATATGAGAGCCAATAATTTCATATGGACATGAGTAAAAATGTTAATGTGCAGCTCTAGTTAAAACCTAGAATTCCTTTTGAATTCAGCTAAGCTCAAATTTCCAAAGGTATTGAATTTTAAATTTAAACACCTGAAATATTGTGCTTTGCTCACCAGGGAAAAATCAAAAGAAATAAAACAAACAAGTATGAATCAAAGTATATCGAGAAATGTACAAAATATTCAAATCAATGATCAAGGTACAAAAACATATTCTTCATTTGATCAGGGTAATCAATTAAAAGCATAGGACATTATATACATTAATATTGGGGGAAAGAATTAAATGACATGCAAATAAATTATAAAAATTTAATTTGAATCTAATTCAAATTTGCAGAAAACCAAACATGGTATATGTGGAATAGAAATATATTCAAATTAAGTGTTCAATTTCAAATCTGCAGTGGACCAATTATTGAGCACATTATTGGAAACCGAGGGCCATTGAAAAAGGCAATAATTGAGAAGATTAAAATACATACATAAAACATATAAATAGGAATTTGAATCTAATTCAAATTTCAAGTTGGCCAATTCAGATATTCAAATTTGTCAAACCATTTAAATATAACAGGACCAATTCTCTTTTGAATTTAGAGTCCTTATCACATCTAGGCTTGGGTGACAAAAAGAATTAAAGGTAAGGGGATAAGGATAGTAGTGGGGCCCACTAGGCAGAGGTATTCCGTTTTGCTTCTGCAGTAGCGCCTCTGCTCGAGCGGCTGCACGCGCGCGCGCCAGAGGAGGCGGCAAGCAGCTCTCCAGCGCGATGGGCTCCGCGTGCATGCGCGCCGCGGCGAGCCCCGACGCCACCTGCCCCGCTTCGTCGTGGGGTATAAAAGGAACCGAGCGCTCGTTGTTTCTCCGTCCTCCTGCAGCGCTCCACTCGACCGCCCAAATCACAGCAGCCCCCGCTCGAGCAAAGGCTACGTTTTGGTGCGTGCCCATACCCTCGCGACTTCCCTGAACCGAGGTTGCCGCTGGACCTAGCCCCCCGTAGTGAATTTGCGGTTTCCCTTCCGGCGCGCCGTCGACCCACCTCTGTTCCAACGTGGAGCTCTTCCTCTATGGTGAGTAACTTCAAAATTCCAGTTTCCCCCAGCATCTACACTTGCGTGCGCACCTTCCAGAGCCGTTAGATAGCCATAGCCACACTCCGGCTAGCCGAGATTTCAAATCTCGTTGCCGCCTATAGTTTGCTCCACGGTGCCCCCATCCTCCGGCCGATTTCAATCCGATTGGAATGTTGGACGATGATCAGAGAAGCACCACAAAGCTTCCAGAGCAAAAATCAGCCTTTCCCATGCCTTGTACACCGAGAACACCGTCGCCGATCGTTGGTTTCCGCTGGTCGCCGGTGTAGGTACTTTTTCTGTGCATTTCAGTCCAATCCGAGGCCACCATTGAATTCCTGAGGGTCGAAAACCCCCGAGTGGCAAGTTACAGCCTCGGGGAAGCTATCTTGGCGCGCTCCGGTGAGTCGCCGGCCGAACTCTGGCCATGGCGCCGCCCCTGGCTGCCGGAGTTGGGGGGAAGAAGATGACCACCCCCGCGGGATTTTCTATGGCACCGGGATTCCATGTGACAACACAGTTAACTCTGTGGCCCCGGTGTGGCATCGGCTGGGTGGAAAAATTTAGTGGCCACATGTCAGCGTATTAAAGGGTCATCCTTTTCCATTTAAAAAGAATTCCAGAAAATTTCCTAGACTTTGGAATGCTATAAATTTGGCTAGGATGCTCCAAATTAGATGAAACAAATTTTGTAATCCTCCTTAGTATCTGTACTTTCCAGTGGTCCATCCCAATATTCATAAAAGGCCCTAGAGAATATTCTATAAATCAATTAGTATAATACATTGTGGAAAAAATAGAAAATAGAATTCTATTCAGATAATTCTGGAAATTTACCCAACCAATCATTTTGTTATGTAGAAGCTCGTGTAAAAGTTTCAGGCATAACAATTTGTATAAGAGGGTTTAGTTCAAAGTCTTTGCCTAGGTTAATTATAATTCCAGAAAATAACAAATTAAATCCAGAAATTCATAAGGACTTCTAAATTCAATATCTACCTGTAGGAAGCTTGTAAAATTGTGAAATCAATTTTGGTAGATTATTTTTTATCAGTACTATCTAGCTGTGCCATTTATGGACATGATAAAACCTCAGATTTTACCTGCAAACTCCCAAATGATGAGAGCTGGATAGAATTTTGTAGATCATTTTCTCCCATCAAATTCTCTGAAATTTTTATGAGAGTTTCTTCATCACATCTGTATACCGGAGTTAAATTATCAGAGCCAACAGAACTCATCTACATAGGAATTTATTCTGTATAGTTTCCTTATATCCACGACTATATAGAAATTTCTTATGTACATTCTTATAATATGAAGACATATCAAATTAACCTACCCAAATCCTATTTCATACCCAACAATACACCTTATTCATTATTGAATTAAAAACATACTTCCTTTATGAGTATAACATTGCATAAGGTGTGCATATTCATTAGTTAAGTTATTAAAGTATATTGTGTGTTATATGCATATTCACTGCGATAGACACCGTGACGGAAAGGAGTCGAAGAGGACCTGTTCGTGAAGATCAAGCCATAACAACTAACTTGGTTATAGAGTCGCAAACAAGGCAAGCCCCGGTTTGCATTTAAAAGCTTTACAGAGTTTTGCCGTATTTCTCACATTACGTCTTAAGTTTGATATGTGCATTACGTATAGGGTGATTGATACTCCACATGCATGACCACAAATTCCAAGGATTGGTTGGAACGGTTTACAGTTTGACCTGTAGTAACTGCTTTGCTAATGTATAGGAAATCTTGTAGAAGTCGACTAGTTGGAATCTACTCGCGAGAGGATCACATTTGATTGATCACGAGTCAAGTAGTGGAATTCTACTTGCGAGAGAAGTCGAGTAAGGGAAACCTACTCGCGAGATGTTACCAAAATGTTCACTCTCAGTAATTGGAGATCTGGACGGGGATGTTCCTGTAGGACGGGACGCGCAAGGTTGTCTGATCCCGGATGAGGGGGACAATGCTTGCGACCACATTTGGGCCTGGGCTGGTAAGGGTAAGGCAAATGTGGAGGTTGGTTGTAGCCCCGTCTGTATCGGTTAAGGCCGTCTCGTGTGCGGCCCTGTTGAGCAAGTTTGAATAGTACTGGTTACATAATGGATTAATGGGGTCCATTAAACTGATGTAGCTCGGGCACCCTCGTGTCAAAACTTATACTGCCGTCCTTCAGGGGAATATAATCGTAAGGTGGAACCTCTAAGGAGCAACTTCGACGTGCTCGGTTAGGGACTTACTTTTGGGATGGTAGAACTGGTTCGACATCGGGATGATGGGTGAAAGGTGGCCACATACAACGTGGGAGGGGAGTACAGTGAAAGGTACTTTCGAGAGGGTGTATGTGTCGTGTATTCCGGGTGTGTCCTGATTGCAATCACCGTTTCTCGCGGTAATAGAGTACCACTTGTTCACTAAGTTGTGACGTAGTAAATACTAAAGAAGTCAGACGAATATGATATATTGGTTTACAAATTGCTTGAACAACCTTGTTTGGCTTAGAGATAGTACAATTAAAAGTTTACAGTTTCCCCATACTTTAGCTGTAATAGCATTATGTGCTTTGGGCATGTCATATCATTGACAAAGTGTTTCTTGTTTGATTGTGGAGTCTATGATGTGACGTGCCTAAAGAATGTCATTTGCTACTTAAAACATGAATATAAGGATCCACTTGTAGGCGAGTCCTTTATGCTATTCTTTACCTATGCTTAGTACTTACCCCTGCATATGTCTAGTGAGACGGTTAAGTCTTGCTGAGCCTTATGCTCACGTTTGTGCTTTAACGATTTTTGCAGGTATTAGTTTTATTTCTGCTGTTCAGGTTGTACATGAGACTCGAGTTATCGAGATAAATCTCATGTGAACTAGGCCACTACTAAATGATCGTCATGTTGCTAGGGAGAAGCATCCTAGGGCATGGACATTTTCTCTTATGCTTAGATAGGTGAGAATATGAGTATGTAATTCCGCTGCGTGTGTACTTCTGATGTACACTATTTTGTAAACTCTGACTATAATTAGAAATTAAAATTTTGTATATTTTGGTACTCTTTTCGTGTGTGCTGTTGGGTGGGACATAACCCGATGCGCCTCCGATTGGTGCAGCATTATGCAAAGACGTGGGACCCCGTCGGGTGGTATAAAACCCGGTCATGTACCTCGAGACATGGCTTAACTCGAGGCGGCCCGTATGGAATGATACGGGATGAATGTTTTTACTCTCATATATGTTTTTGTGAATTGATCGCCCGTGCGGGCTAGACTGTACCGTACGGTACCATATGATTGATCAGTAGTTTGAGTGTAGTGACAGGTACACTAACCACGTTGAACGTATTGCGAGTAGAATACGTTTGCGAGTGATCATTTTAGTGCCACCTATAGCACGTTATGCCTGCTAAGAATCCGGTAAAGATTTTCAGTTTGTGAGGTAACGTAGTACCGACATAATTGTTGTGATGCATTCACACCTTACTTCACCCCAAAAATCATTTCTGTTGAAGACAAGAAAAATCTTGAATTGAGAACCAAAAGAAAGTTTTAGAATCTAATATTAACTACAGAACTCCGATGTTGAACCAAGATTCAATTGGAGTTGAGTGATTTTCAAAAAGATTCAAAAGCAGAGTCCCCTGTTTTTCTGGCAGAATTTTTGCTGGATTTGTACAGGTAATAACTCTTGCTAGATTTAACCAATGTGGATGTGTAATACAGTTTTGGAAAGGTCTTGAAGTGCTTTACAACTTGTTTGTAGACTGCTATAACTGAATCAATCTTCTAAATTGTGAAAATTCCAGATTGGTAGAAACTGTTGCTGGAAACAGAACTGTTAAAACCTCTCTGGAATGTTTCGGTTTTTCAACCATATTCCTGTAGAAAATTTTCTATAGATCCTAGGTTATATCGTTGGGAAGTTTATGATATGTGTTACAACTTTGTAATTAAAAGTTTTTCCAAATTTGGGGCAGAACTGTATGGAAAGTGATGTTCAAATCAGCCACTTCCAAAGGAGGTGCTGTTGAAATTTTTCCAGAATTTTGTCAACTTTGAAATATCATAACTTTTGATCCGGAGCTGATCAGGAAGCAAAGTAAGTTTTTTTTTTGAAATCTAATGAAGTTGACTGTAACTTTGGTATTCAAGTTCAGGATTGATTCTACTCTTTACTGCAGTAGAATCTGAGTTTGTTGCAAACTGGTCAATTTTGGACAGCAGATTGGCCAATGCAATTGAAATGGAAACTTGTTTATAGATAGGCATGTTCGAAACTTGCCAAAGTTGTGCAACATGTCAAGATGTATATATGATCAGTTTATGAAACTGGAGCATTGAAAATAACTCATTAAGAGTTTTAAAAGAACTTTAGAATCAGAGTGTCGTTTGAACATGTATGAATATGCTGCAAAGTTATATTATTCATATACGGTTAATGTTTTTCAAGCATCAACGGTCATTCAATCTTGGAGAGTAACCGTAATTGGTCATTCTTGCAGTATGGTTCGCACTCGTTCCGGCGCTGAAACAGGAGAGTCTAGTCACGGCGGAAATGACTCGACTCGACCGCAAGAACCGCCGTCGACCCGATTGATGGAGGTTATGGCACAAATGGTTAAGTCTCATCGTGAGAACAACCAGCTGCTTCAGACAATGCTGCAACAAGGCTTTATTCAAGCATCACGACAACGGGATCTGAATGAAAGTTCTTATTTGAATTTTCTGACAACTCAACCACCTGTATTCACGGAAGCAACAGATCCGTTGGAGGCACATCATTAGATCTGAGTTATTGAAGCTAAACTCGGTTTGATCCAGTGTGACGAGTATCAGAAGGTGGACTTTGCAGTTTAGCAACTTCATGGATCTGCTGGAGCTTGGTGGGCAGAGTATCTCGCCATGACCATTGGAGGACATCACGTGAAATGGAATGAATTCCATGATGCATTCTGTGCTCGGTATATTCGAGGGGGCTTATCAAGTCGAAGCTTGAAGACTTTGTAGAATTGACCCAAGGGGGGAGGTGTTCTCTTGAGTACTCCAGAGAATTCAACCGGTTGGCACAATATGCACCAGACTATGTGAGTACAGAAGCTTTGAGGTGTGACCTATTTTTCCGAGGCTTGAGTGCCAAACTTCATGAAAGATTGGTCCTATTCAACAAATGAGACTATAATGAATTGGTCAGTAACGCTATATGGCAGGAATATGCTTCTCTTCGTTGTCAGGCGGAGATGAGGAAGAGCATCACATCAATGGATGATATTTGTGGTACTCCTCGAAAATATCGACTGATATATCATTTACCAGCCGAACCGGAAGTTCGTGTAGTTGCAATACAACCACCGATGCAGATTTGGTCACCACCATTGCAGTGGATTGAAGCACCAGAGATGCAGCAGCAAGTGAGTTCTTGTGCACCACCGTCACGAGCGGCACGAAAAGTTACTCCACTGCAGGCAATGCAATGGACAATACATAGTGGTGGTGATAAAGAGTAGTTAGTTCTATAAGGTCCTGCAGCTAAACAAGACATCAGTCTAGAAGTTGCTCCTCCAAGAAATATTCAATCTCCTAGGCAACAGAAGAGGATGAAAGCCAGAAGCCTCAACTTTATAGCTGTCGTGGATATTTCGGTAGGAGAACCCGTGTTAGCGGGTATGTTCAGCTTAAATGCTCAACCGGCATTTGTGTTGTTTGATTCTGGAGCAACACATGATTTCATCAGCAAGGAGTTCGTGTTGAAGCGTCAATTATCATCCACAACGCTATCAACACCGTATACAATAAATTCACCTGGAGGAAAAATGTCAGCCCGCCAGATTATAGCCCGAGCACCTCTATGTTTGGATGGTAGGATTTACCCTACCACCTTCATTATATTGGACGGGCAGAAGATTGACATTATCTTGGGAATGACCTGGTTGACACATCATGAAGCAATCTTCAATATCAGTGCTCGTACCGTGCAACTGAATTCTAAAAGGCACGGGCAGCATACTTTAGTTCTGAAGAATGTGACACCACAACCTCTAGTGGTGTATAACACGGAAGCCACAAAGCTAGAGGACATTCCAGTTGTTCGGGATTACCCGAATGTGTTTCCTGACGATCTGCCAGGCATACCACCTGAGCAAGATGTGGAATTTAAGATTGAGTTAATACCAGGAACCACACCCATATCTCGAAGACCTTACAAGATGGCACCCAAGGAATTGGCGGAGCTAAAAGAACAGTTGAATGAGTTACTTGAGAAGGGATTCATACATCCCAGCTCATCACCTTGGGGATGCTCAGCGATATTCGTGAAGAAGAAGGACGAGACACTAAGGCTATGTGTCGACTATCGTCCATTGAATGCTGTAACTATAAAGACCAAGTATCCATTTCCACGGATTGACATTTTATTCGATCAATTAGTGGGTGCTAAGGTATTTTCGAAGATGGATCTTCGGTTCGGTTATCATCAGATCAAGATATGGGCTGAAGATATACTTAAGACGACATTCTCGACAAGATACGGGCTGTATGAGTATCTTGTCATGTCTTTTGGTCTCACCAACGCACCGGCTCACTTCATGTATCTAATGAATTCAGTATTCATGCCGGAGTTGGACAAGTTCGTGGTGGTCTTCATAGATGACATCTTGGTTTATTCCAAATCAGAGGAAGAACACGCCAAACATCTAAATATCATGCTTCAACAATTCGGAGACCATAAGCTATATGCCAAATTTAGCAAATGTGAATTTTGGATTAACAAGGTAGCATTTTTGGGTCATGTTATCTCAGCAGACAGTATTGCTGTGGATCCAAGCAAAGTGGTATAGGTACTTAAATGGAAATCTCCGACCTCCGTCCATGAAGTCAAAAGTTTCTTAGGTCTAGCTGGCTACTACCGGAGATTTGTTTCAAGTTTCTCCAAAGTGGCTAAGCCTATGATAGAATTTTTGAAGAAAGGAAACAAATATGTTTGGAGTGAAGCCTGTGAAGCGGCATTCTAGATATTGAAGAACCATCTCACAACGGCAACAGTTCTAGCTCAACCAGACACGACAAAGCCGTTTGATATTTATTGCGATGCATCAGGCACTGGTCTGGGATGCGTATTGATGCAAGAAGGACGTGTAATCGCATATGGATCAAGACAACTCCGGATTCATGAGCAGCATTATCCGACTCATGACTTGGAGTTGGCTGCCGTGGTAGTGGCATTGAAAATGTGGAGACACTACATAATCAGAAATCTAGTGCATCTCTACACAGACCACAAGAGCCTCAAGTACATATTCACTCAAAAGGATTTGAATATGATGCAAAGAAGATGGTTAGAGCTTATAAAGTACTATGAACTTGAGATCCATTACCATCCAGGCAAAGCAAACATTGTTGTCGATGCTTTGAGTTAGAAATATCATGTTCACAACATAACCATCCTTACAGATGAAGAGGAAGAAACAAGTCTATGGTTGGTTCCCTATGGAGCTCTATATAATCTTGCTCTCATACCTACAATCCGAGAGGAGATTATTGCAACTCAGAAGAAAGACAAGGCTATGTCTCACATTTGAAAGAGAATGAGAGACGGAGAGGTGAAATATTTCTGGGAAGATGAACAAGGAACTCTATGGTTCAATGATCGTATAGTAGTACCCCGGAACATGACACTCAGAAAGAAGATCTTGGATGAAGCTCACCTGTCGAAGTATTCAATCCATCCAGGAAGCAATAGGATGTATCAAGATCTTAGAACGAAATTCTGGTGGACACGAATGAAGAGAGAGATTGCAAAATATGTATCTGAGTGTGATACATGCAGAAGAGTGAAGGCTGACTATATGAGGAAAGCGGGACCACTACAACCTTTAAGTGTCCCTACATGGAAATCGGAGGATCTCAGTATGGACTTCATTGTTGGATTGCCTCTCACACTCCACAAGCACGATTCTATTTGGGTAATCGTAGACCGATTAACCAAGTCAGCACACTTTATTCTAGTGAACACAGCATATAATACAAAGAAGTATGCTGAGCTATATATGTCACGGATCATGTGCTTACACGGAGTTCCCCGCACCATGATATCTGATAGAGGATCGTTTTTTGTTGCTCGCTTCTGGGAGCAACTACACGCAGCAATGGGAACTAAGTTAATCCGAAGCTCGGCATACCACCCTCAAACTGATGGACAAACTGAAAGGGTGAACTAGATCCTAGAAGATATGCTAAGGGCATGTGCCATAGATCACCGAAAGAACTGGGATGATCATTTACCGTTGGCAAAGTTCTCATACAACAACGGTTATTAGTCCAGTATCAAAATGGCACCTTTTGAAGCTCTCTATGGTCGGAAGTGCCGCACACCACTCAATTGGTGTGAGTCTGGAGAAAGAGTAATCTTCGAAGTGGATCTCACTGATGAAGCTGAAGAACGAGTTAAGCTAATTCAGGCAAATCTCATAGCAGCTCAGTCTCGGCAGAAGAGTTATGCTGACAAGCGACGTCGTCCCTTGAGCTTTAACGTCGGAGACCACGTGTACCATCGTGTCTCTCCGATGAAAGGAATTCATCGCTTTGGAGTAAAAGGAAAGTTAGCTCCAAGATTTATCGGGCCATTTCCCATCACAGAAAGATGTGGACCCGTAGCCTATCGGCTAGAGCTAACCGCGTCCTTGTTCGGAGTACACAATGTATTCCACGTGTCTCAGTTAAGGAAGTGTCTTAAAACTCCAACAGAAGTCATATCTAAGGACATGGAAGAACTGAAGCCGGATCTGATCTATGTTGAACAACCGATCCGGATCATCGATGAGAAGACGAGAGAGACAAGAAACCGAACGTTGTGGTTCTATAATGTGTTATGGAAGAACCACACCGTTGAAGAAGCTACATGGGAGAGTGAAGACTATCTTCGCTCCAACTATCCAGAGTTGCTATCGTTGTATCAACGATGATACACTCTGACATTTCCTCTTCTTTTGTAATCTCGAGATGATATTCTTTTAAGGGGGAGGAATGTAAAATCCCAAAAAAAATTTTAAGCTTTTGTCTCCAATGTGTGGCACATGAAATAATAGTTTTAAACATGTACCTTGAAGACTAAGGTCATATGAGAGCCAATAATTTCATTTGGACATGAGTAAAAATGTTAATGTGAAGCTCTAGTTAAAACCTAGAATTCCTTTTGAATTCAGCTAAGCTCAAATTTCCAAAGGTATTGAATTTTAAATTTAAACACCTGAAATATTGTGCTTTGCTCACCAGGGAAAAATCAAAAGAAATAAAACAAACAAGTATGAATAAAAGTATATAGGGAAATGTACAAAATATTCAAATCAATGATCAAGGTACAAAAACATATTCTTCATTTGATCAGGGTAATCAATTAAAATCATAGGACATTATATACATTAATATTGGGGGAAAGAATTAAATGAAATGCAAATAAATTATAAAAATTTAATTTCAATCTAATTCAAATTTGCAGAAAACCAAACATGGTATATGTGGAATAGAAATATATTCAAATTAAGTGTTCAATTTCAAATCTGCAGTGGACCAATTATTGAGCACATTATTGGAAACCCAGGGCCATTGAAAAAGGCAATAATTGAGAAGATTAAAATACATACATAAAACATATAAATAGGAATTTGAATCTAATTCAAATTTCAAGTTGTCTAATTCAGATATTCAAATTTGTGAAACCATTTAAATATAACAGGACCAATTCTCTTTTGAATTTAGAGTCCTTATCACATCTAGGCTTGGGTAACAAAAGGAATTAAAGGTAAGGGGATAAGGACAGCAGTGGGGCCCACTAGGCAGAGGTATTCCATTTTGCTTCTGCAGCAGCGCCTCTGCTCGAGCAGCTGCACACGCGCGCACCAGAGGAGGCGGCAAGCAGCTCTCCAGCGTGATGGGCTCCGCGTGCATGCGCGCCACGGCGAGCCCCGACACCACCTGCCCCGCTTCGTCGTCGGGTATAAAAGGAATCAAGCACTCAGCATTTCTTCGTCCTCCCGCAGTGCTCCACTCGACCACCCAAATCACAGCCCCTGCTCGAGCAAAGGCTACGTTTTGGTGCGCGCCCATACCCTCGCGACTTCCCTGAAGCGAGGCTGCCGCCGGACCTAGCCCCCCGGAGTGAATTCGCGGTTTCCCTTCTGGCGTGCCATCGACCCACCTATGTTCCAACGTGGAGCTCTTCCTCCATGGTGAGTAGCTTCAAAGTTCCAGTTTCCCCCAGCATCTACACTTGCGTGTGCACCTTCCGGAGCCGTTAGATAGCCATAGACCCACTCCGGCTAGCCGAGATTTCAAATCTCGCTGCCACCTAGAGTCTGCTCCATGGTGCCCCCATCCTCCAGCCGATTTCAATCTGATTGGAATGTTGGACGATGATCATAGAAGCACCACAAAGCTTCCAGAGCAAAAATCAGCCTTTCCCATGCCTTGTACACCGAGAACACCGTCGCTGATCATCAGTTTCCACCAGTCACCGGTGTAGGTACATTTCCGGTGCGTTTCAGTCCAATCCAAGTCCACCATTGAATTCCTGAGGGTCGAAAACCCCCGGGTGGCAAGTTACAGCCTCGGGGAAGCTATCTTGGCACGCTCCGGCCAGTCGCCGGCCGGTCTCCGGCCATGGCGCCGCCCCAGGCCGCCGGAGTCGGGGAGAAGAAGATGACCACCCCCGCGGGATTTTCTGTGGCACCAGGATTCCATGTGACAATGCGGTTAACTCTGTGGCCCCGGTGTGGTATCGGCTGGGTGGAAAAATTTAGTGGCCACGTGTCAGCGTATTAAAGGGTTATCCTTTTCCATTTAAAAAGAATTCCAGAAAATTTCCTAGACTTTGGAATGCTATAAATTTGGCTAGGATGCTCCAAATTAGATGAAACAAATTTTGTAATTCTCCTTAGGATCTGTACTTTCCAGTGGTCCATCCCAATATTCATAAAAAGCCATAGAGAATATTCTATAAATCAATTAATATAATACATTATGAAAAATATATAGAAAATAGAATTCTATTCAGATAATTCTGGACATTTACCCAACCAAACATTATGTTATGTAGAAGCTCCAGTAAAAGTTTCAGGCATAAGAAATTTGTCTAAGAGGGTTTAATTCAAAGTCTTTGCCTAGGTTAATTATAATTCCAGAAAATAACAAATTAAATCCAGAAATTCATAAGGACTTGTAAATTCAGTATCTACCTGTAGGAAGCTTGTAAAATTGTGAAATCAATTTTGGTAGATTATTTTTGATCAGTATTATCTAGCTGTGCCATTTATGTACATGATAAAACCTCAGGTTTTATCTGCAAATTCCTAAATGATGAGAGCTTGATAGAATTTTGTAGATCGTTTTATCCCATCAAATTCTCTGAAATTTTTATGAGAATTTCTTCATCACATCTGAATGCCAGAGTTAAATTATCAGAGCCAATAGAACTCATCTGCATAGGAATTTATTCTGTATAGTTTCCTTATATCCATGACTATATAGAAATTTCTTATGTACATTCTTATAATATGAAGACATATCAAATTAACCTACCCAAATCCAATTTCATACCCAAAAATACATCTTATTCATTCTTGAATTAAAAACATACTTCCTTTATGAGTATAACATTGCATAAGGTGTGCATATTCATTAGTTAAGTTATTAAAGTATATTGTGTGTTATATGCATATTCATTGCGATAGACACCATGACGGAAAGGAGTCGAAGAGGACCTGTTCGTGAAGATCAAGCCATAACAACTAACTTGGTTATAGAGTCGCAAACAAGGCAAGCCCCGGTTTGCATTTAAAAGCTTTACAGAGTTTTGCAGTATTTCTCACATTACGTCTTAAGATTGATATGTGCATTACTTTTAGGGTGATTGATACTCCACTTGCATGACCACAAATCCCAAGGATTGGTTGGAACGGATTACAGTTTGACCTGTAGTAACTACTTTGCTAATGTATAGAAAATCTGGTAGAAGTCGAGTAGTTGGAATCTACTCGCGAGAGGATCACATTTTATTGATCACAAGTCAAGTAGTGGAATTCTACTTGCGAGAGAAGTCGAGTAAGGGAAACCTACTCGCGATATGTGTTCACTCTTAATAATTGGAGATCTAGACGGGGATGTTCCTGTAGGACGGGACGCACAAGGTTGTCTGATCCCAGATGAGGGGGACAATGCTTGCGACCACATTTGGGCCTGGGCCGGTAAGGGTAAGGCAAATGTGGAGGTTGGTTGTAGCCCCGTCTGTGTCGGTTAAGGACCGTCTCGTGTGCGGCCCTGTTGAGCAAGTTGGAATAGTACCGGTTACATAATGGATTAATGGGGTCCATTAAACTGATGTAGCTCGGGCACCCTCGTGTCGAAACTTATACCGCCGTCCTTCGGGGGAAGATGATCGTAAGGTGGAACCTCTAAGGAGCAACTTCGACGTGCTCGGTTAGGGACTTACTTTTGGGACGGTAGAACTGGTTTGACATCGGGATGACGGGTGAAAGGTGGCCACATACGACGTGCGAGTGGAGTACAGTTAAAGGTACTTCTGGGCGGGCGTATGTGTCGTGTATTCTGGGTGTGTCCTGATTGCAATCACTGTCCCTCGCGGTAATAGAGTACCACTTGTTCACTGAGTTGTGATGTAGTAAATACTAAAGAAGTCAGACGAATATGATATATTGGTTTACAAATTGCTTGTACAACCTTGTTTGACTTGGAGATAGTACAATTCAAAGTTTACAGTTTCCCCATACTTTAGCTGTAATAGCATTATGTGCTTTGGGCATGTCATATCATCGGCAAAGCGTTTCTTGTTTGATTGTGGAGTCTATGATGTGACGTGCCTGAAGAATGTCATTTGCTACTTAAAACATGAATATAAGGATCCACTTGTAGGTGAGTCCTTTATGCTATTCTTTACCTATGCTTAGTACTTACCCCTGCATATGTCTAGTGAGACAGTTAAGTCTTGCTAAGCCTTATGCTCACGTTTGCGCTTTAACAATTTTAGCAGGTATTAGTTTTATTTCTGTTGTTCAGGTTGTACATGAGACTCGAGTTATCGAGATAAATCTCATGTGAACCACGCCACTGCTAAATGATCGTCATGTTGCTAGGGACAAGCGTCCTCGGGCATGGACGTTTTCTCTTATGCTTAGATAGGTGAGAATATGAGTATGTAATTCCGCTGCGTGTGTACTTCTGATGTACACTATTTTGTAAACTCTGAATATAATTATGAAATGAAAATTTTGTATATTTTGGTATTCTTTTTGTGTGTGCTGTTAGGTGTCGCATCGCACGGCACCACCCAATGAGACCCTCGGATGTGTGGACCCCGGTCCCCACAATCGGCACAACCTCCCTAACAAGAAAACCGCATGCATTACGGTACTTGGTAACTGAATCTAGTGGTTCTTAGGGAAGCCTACCTGGACCGACCCTTGTTATGTACATGATGCGGTCCAATGGACCCTTATTGGGACCTCGTTGCCCTTGTTTCAGCTTGAGTGGAGTTGAGGATTCATCCATTAGAGAACCTTCTCCGGTTTTAGGAGCCGATATCACCTTAATGTCTTCGCGATTAATCTAGGTAGAAAAAAATTATAAGACTTTGTATACTTGACAACCAACATTAACTTGAACTGCTGAAGTTAAGATTCGTGATCCATACCTCGTCGACAGGATCATATTCCGGGTCTAGATCCACTGAAGTCTTTTTAATTTTTATATTCGGAAAAGGATCTGATGGACTGTGATAGGAGCCTGAACTACTGGAGTCAGTAAACTCCATATTGTCTTCTTTATTGTTACTACCAGGACCAGTCTTCTTAGGGCTTTCCATGCTAGATCTAATAAGACAAAAAATCTAATAAATGGCATATTAACTCTATATGAAGTGTTGCATGAAGAAAAAGATGGAAGCATTCTAGGATTTGATAAGGCATTCTAGGGTTTAAGGAGACTGACCAAAAGGTTCCTATACATTGTGAGGGTGACAAGCATGTTAAAGTTGCTCACCAGCAATGGCAATTTTATCTTCTTATTCTAAATAGGCTAGCTTCATTCAGAGTGGCGAACACGTTCTTGAGGTTTACTAGGCGACGCCTAGCTCCGGACCTATAATTGATCAAGCAAGAGACTAATAGCAGCAGCAGCAACTAGCAAGCTCACTTTACAATGACAACCAAGGCATTATTGTATCATAGAGATTGGCAGCATATGCTCATACTCCATCGCCACACCTAGTGGTACCTATATATGGCTGTGAGGATGCTCCTGGCATCACAGATGAGTTGGCCAGCAACTTGTTTGGCTTCAGAGCTAAATATAGCATAACTTTGGTAGCACAGATTAGCTACAATTGCTCAAATGAAGCTGATGGAGCCACAAGTGCAAACATCTTTGGTAGCACAGATTAGCTACAATTGCTCAAATGAAGCTAACTTAGAGAAATAAAAGCAAACTTAGCCAAACTTAGTCTAGCATAGCTAACTCTAAGCAAAAGTAGCCAAATATAGCCAAATATAGCATAACTTAGTCAAAATTAGTCAAGTATAACTATATCTAATGTAACTTAGCCAAAATTAGCCAAATTTGCTCAAGTTAACCAAATATAGCTAAATCTTGCCCCTAATAGAGAATTATGTGGCATATGTAAGGCCGATGACAGAAATAGGGAATATACTGTTGTTACTAACTACCAATTTCACAGTTTCAGACACACAGAACCAACTACCAATTTATCGTGATATAACCATCCACATAAATCTTGCCCCACTGAACCCTAACCAAAGATGCCACCGAACTTGACAGTTTTTCGATCTCCACCGAACCCTAACCAAGGATGCCTACCATTTTCCAATTCCCGGACCCTAACCATGGATATGCAAGGCGGTGGAAAGGGCGGTGAGGGAGGCGGCACAGCGAAGGAAGATGGAAGGTCGAAGAGTTTAGGGTTTACCTTGAAGCTCGGCGGCGACGGCAATGGCTCCGCTCGGCGTACCTGGAAGTGACGAGGGCGAAGCTCAGCGGCGACGGCAGCGAACACTTGGCGGCAAACGAAATTTTGGTAGCCTAACGGCGTCTAAGTGTTTCGCCCGGATTAGGTTTTCCTAACGCTACCGAGGGGTATATATAGACTCCCATTTTCTCAGATGGATTTTAAGTACCGACCGCCTGAGAAGATGGTTACCTCAGGCAGGTTTTACTTACCAACCGCCTGAGAAGATAGGATTATCTCAGGTGGTTGTTAAGTAACACCATCCTGAGATAAACTTCTTCTCAGGCGGTTATTAAGTACCAACCGCCTGTGAAGATATTTACTTCTTCTTAAGTAATATTCTTGATTAAATGTGGGTCCTTTAAAAAGGCAAAATTCCACTTTCTTGTAATATTATTGATAAGTAAAGGTTACCATTAAATTTCACTTCATAAATCCTTTGAAATTGGTCAGAACATAAAAAACATACAACAAATGCTATTTTTCATTTTTCTATCTTGATGTATATAATGCTTTTTTCATTTATTTTTTTAGTGGACATTTTTACTCATCATACCAACCGCTATGAATTTTTTTCAGATTTTTTTAATTTTTTATTGAATTAATGTGTGTTCATAATTTGATGAATGCCTCATATGTATGGCAATGACTAGTATGCAATCTCATCTATGGTGCAAGCATGCAATCATCCACTCCCAACCATTGGATGTCCATTCTAGGGTGGTTGTATTTTTTTCACTTAACTCCCTTCATGTGATGGAGGGGGTTAAGTGAAAAAACGTATCCACTCTAGGATAGACATCCAATGGTTGATGATAGATGATTGCAGGCTTGCACTATAGATGTGATTGCATACTAGTCATTCCCCATATGTATATGAGCATTTAGTTAGAATGATGGATAATTTGAAGTTTGACATGTTGGAATGATTTTAAAAAAATCAACAAAATTCATACATGTATAAATGATACAGATATGTTCATACAAACAAATTTGAGTGAAGGATCTTTTTTTTATGAGATACACAAATGTGAATAATATGTGAGTAGAAATTAATTTGATATTTACCAAAACATTACAATGTCAGCTATACAAGTTTTAAAATATTTTGCTCAGGTGGTATATGTTAATTTTATACAAATGTAGAAGAAAGAATCATTGAATTTGGACACAATTTGCAAAATCTAAACATGTTTGAGTATTTATATTGGAATCTAAATAAAAAAGAAGCAAGGGATAAGGAAACTGAAGAACAGTATCGGGCATTATCTCAGGTGGTTCGTAAGTAACACCCGCCTGAGATAAACTTCTTCTCAGACGGTTGGTAAGTAAAACCCGTCTGAGAAAAATTTAGACACCGCATGTGAAAAACGGACGCCTACATAAAGACCCCTCACCTACGGACGTGTCGACGTCTGTGCGCGACCTTTCTTTTCCCCGAGGCGCGACCTTTCAATGTGCGGTAAACCAACTGCTCCACGTGACCCTTATTAAAGACGCGCCATCACCCTTTAGTTCTCAACAAGCGCGTCGCTCACTTTGAATTCTCTTCTTTTCTACATCTTCCTTCGCTCTGACGACTCAACACCACTATGGTCGACCTTCCGCCGCCAAGCCCTCCAAGGGAGTCACCTTGCAAGAAACAATGTTGCAACACCCTCGAGAGGATCAACACCCAACAGCGCCTCCTCATGGTGCGAGAGGCGTACAACAATAAGTCTCGCGCAATGAGTGCCTTGGGGCTGGGTACCCTTCCAGAGTATCCTGGAATGGATACTACCGTCGGCCACTACCTCTACGCCCTCACGGGGGTGGCTGGTCGTCTCGACATTATATTCACGACGATGGCCCAGGTTCTTGGCCCCGAGGGCCGCAGAACGCTGGTGGAGGCGACGGCTAGCAACCTCGTTCTCGGGGTTGCACCGCTAGTGCAGCCGGTGCAGCCGGTGCAACCGGCCTGTCTCCTATTGCACCGGTGCCAGAGTCGCCGCCGGAGGACGAGGAGGGGGGGGGGGGGAGGAGGTGGAGGAGGTGGAGTAGGAGTAGGAGTAGGAGTAGGATTTAATTAGTTTTTCTTTGTTGTTTTTAGTTGCTTCTATTTTGTAAATATTGTTAATGAATGAAATCTATCTTTGTTCATCTATGTGATTGAATATTACTTGTGTATCTTTTGTGTTCTTGTGTGTTCTTGTGTAAATATTGTGTATCTTATGTGTTCTTGTGTGAGATGTGTGATTGAATATTGTTAATGAGTGAGTATTTTGTGTGTTCTTCAACTGTGTGAATGAATGAATGTGTAGTGTGTTCATCGTGTTCCTCAGACTCGAGTATCATAAGGTAATTATCTCAAGCGGTTGGTAATTAAAACCCGCCTGAGAAGAAGATTATCTCAGGCGGTTGGTAAGTAACCCCTGCCTGAGATAAACTTCTTCTTAGGTGGTCATTAAGTACCAACCGCCTGTGAATATATTTACTTCTTCTTAATTAATATTCTTGATTAATTGTGGGTCCTTTAAAAAGGCAAAATTCTACATTCATGTAATATTATTAATAAGTAAAGGTTACCATTAAATTTCACTTCGTAAATCCTTTGAAACTGGTCATAACATAAAAAACATACAACAAATGCTATTTTTCATTTTTTTCTATCTTGATGAATATAATGCTTTTTTCATTTTTTTAGTGGACTTTTACTCATCATACCAACCTCTATGAATTTTTTCAGATTTTTTTAAATTTTTTTGAATCAATGTGTGTTCATAATTTGATGAATGCCTCATATGTATTGAGCATTTAGTTAGAATGATGGATAATTTGAAGTTTGACATGTTGGAATGCTTTTAAAAAAATTAACAAAATTCATGCATGTATAAATGATAAAAATATGTTCATACAAACAAATTTGAGTGAAGGATCTTTCTTTTTATGAGATACACAAATGTTAATAATATGTGAGTAGAAATTAGTTTGTTATTTAGCAAAACATTACAATGTCAGCTATACAAGTTTTAAAATATTTTGCGCAGGTGGTAGATGTTAATTTTATACAAATGTAAAAGAAAGAATCATCTAATTTGGACACAATTTGCAGAATCTAAACATGTTTGAGTATTTATATTGGAATCTAAATAAAAAAGAAGCAAGGGATAAGGAAACTGAAGAACAGTATCGGGCATTATCTCAAGCGGTTGGTAAGTAACACCCACCTGAGATAAACTTATTCTCCGGCGGTTATTAAGTAGCAACCGCCTGTGAAGATATTTACTTATTCTTAATTAATATTCTTGATTAAATTTGGGTCCTTTAAAAAGGCAAAATTCCACTTTCTTTTAATATTATTGATAAGTAAAGGTTACCATTAAATTTCACTTCATAAATCATTTGAAATTTGTCAGAACTTAAAAAAACATACAACAAATGCTATTTTTCATTTTTTTCTATCTTGATGAATATAATGCTTTTTTCATTTATTTTTTCAGTGGACATTTTTACTCATCATACCAACCTCTATGAATTTTTTCAGAGTTTTTTAAAATTTATTTAATCAATATGTGTTCATAATTTGATGAATGCCTCATATGTATATGAGCATTTAGTTAGAATGATGGATAATTTGAAGCTTGACATGTTGGAATGCTTTTAAAAAAATTAACAAAATTCATACATGTATAAATGATACAAATATGTTCATACAAACAAATTTGAGTGAAGGATATTTTTTTATGAGATACACAAATGTGAATAATATGTATGTAGAAATTAATTTGAAATTTACCAAAACATTACAATGTCAGCTATACAAGTTTTAAAATATTTTGCTCAGGTGGTAGATGTTAATTTTATACAAATGTAGAAGAAAAAATCATCGAAATTGGACACAATTTGCAGAATCTAAAAATGTTTGAGTATTTATATTGGAATCTAAATAAAAAAGAAGCAAGGGATAAGGAAACTGAAGAACAGTATCGGGCATTATCTCAGGCGGTTGGTAAGTAACACCTGCCTGAGATAAACTTCTTCTTAGGCGGTTGGTACAGTGAAGATATTTACTTCTTCTTAATTAATATTCCTTATTAAATATCTTCTCAGGCGGTTGGTAAGTAAAACTTGCCTGAGAAAAAGTTAAAAACCGCCCGTGAAAAATCGATGCCTATATAAGGACCCCTCACCGCAGTCAAAACGTTACACTGGAGAATTTATATCAACGCCGCAATGCTGCCGAATTTCCCCTGCGCCGCGCCACCGCTCCGCCGCTCTGCCGCCCAGCGCATACTGCCACGCCGCCGCTCAACCCTGCAACGCCACTTCTCCACCCAGCCGACCCACCGTGCTGACGCCTCCCCACCGTGTTGACGCCTCTGCAAGGTAAATGTAGTTTCCTTACTTTTTCTTTGTATATTTTCATTAGCTGATAAGCTGTTAGTTTTGTGTGTTCTGATATATGGATTCTGTCCTTTTGCATGTGTAAGGACTGTATGGATTGTGTTCTGGTATATTGATGTATGGACTATATGGATTGTTTCCTTTTTGTGTGTTCTGCTAGTTTGGTCTTTTATATATTGATGTATGGACTATATTGTAATAAGCTTATTGTAGATTGTACCTATTATGTGACATGAATATGTTGTTTAATTAACAAATGCTATTTTAATATATATAAGATGCATGAAGTTTACCCGAACTTGTAATTGTAGTTTTATGTGTTTGCCTTTTCAATATGCCACTTGTGTGTGCGTATCTCGTGCTTGCATATATTTTGAAGGAGTGATTAGGGTTAGCTTTCTAGGAAGATGGTTTTATAACTCACCAATTTAGTTACCATCGTTGGATGGGATCCGACGTCAAGATATAACGGACCGGATCCCACCCAGACCTAGCCCATGCCGCTGGGCCTGTTTGCCCCACAACTTCAATCCTTCACCCCCGATTGCTGCTCCCGACGCCTTCGACTCCGTCCGCCTCAAGCTGCAGTAGGGTTGGGCGTTGACGACCATACCTCCTCGTTGCCAGGTGAAATCAATGGTGGCAGGGTGCAGAAGCCAGCGACAGGGCAATCTGCAAGTGGTAGCGAGGTCGGGAAATGGCACAGGGGGTGGAAGGCGGCACCGGGGCCAGCTACAGGTGGCGACAAGGATGGAGACAGTGTTGGAGGCACCGGGACCAGCTACCGGAGGCGACGATACCGAAAGACGGAGGTGATGGCCGGAGCCGCGGGCGACAGCACGCGATGGTCGGTGGAAAGTCGGCCGCAATCACCGAAGTGGCAAAGTGGAGTCGTGCCACACTCCAGCAGCGCGCCTCTCCATCGCGTCAGGTCGGGGGCGGCGACAAAAATCCACTAGTACCCGCACCCGTCGGGTGCAATACCCGTCGGGTACCCGTACCCGCGGGTATAATTGTCATCCCTAGATCCCAACCAGACCTAGCCCATGCCACTAGGCCTATTTGCCTCACGACTTCAATCCTTCACCCCCGCTTGCTGCTCCCGACGCCTTCGACTTCGTCCGCCTCAAGACGTCGCCCGTCTCCTACATTATTCGCCCTAATCATACATGTTATGTCTCTGTAAATTCATTTTATAGAAGACCTTTAGAGAATATTTGTGGCCGAATTTTGTAAATTTGACAAAAATTGTATTATTGAAGCATGGACCGTCGAGCGTGGATGTATAACATGCCAAGACCCGATCCTATGTACATTCATAATGTTGCAAATTTTATTGAAGCATCCAAGAGACATGCAACGTTGCAAAAGATAGATGACATATTATGTCCATGTATCGACTGCAAAAATAAGATTGCTTGGACGGATACTATAGTAATCCAATCTCATTTGGTGAAAAGAGGTTTCAAAAATAACTACACAATATGGACAGCATGGTGAGTCAGATACACATGATGTGGATAAAATGATGAGAGAGGTTCAAATGATGATAATGTTCATATCGATGATGATAGTGACAGTTAAGCTGGTGATGATGATGATGAGTTCGATTGTGAGGAGATGTTGCGTCACATTGAACCATATGTATTGACTTCTATGGGAGCAAGCAAAGGTTTAAGTAAAATGGAGACATTGCAGAATGTGGTGATGGAGCTTTTATATGATGAATCAAACGGTTGTGATAAAGAGTTTACTACATTGCGTGCAGTCTTAGAACTACTAAAGTTGAAAGCTACACACGGATGGTCCGATTGTAGTTTCTCTGATCTTTTGAATCTTCTGGCAAAAATTCTTCCAAATCCAAATAAACCGCCCAGAAGCACATATAAAGTGAAGAAACTTCTTTGCCCAATGTCACTAGGTGTGACAAAAATAGACGCTTGTGTGAACCATTGTATTCTGTACCGCAAAGAGCATGAGCTCGCAACTAGATGCCCCATTTGTGGTGTCAGTAGATGTAAGAAGGACTACAGTCACCAATAGTTACCAACATGAAAAAGACCCAGAAGAATAAGAAGTTTATTATTGGTCCTGAAGGTGACGATGACGATACTTCTGGCTATGCAGACGGGAAGAATAAGAGAAAAATTCCTGCCTTGGTGATGTGGTACCTTCCGGTAATTGATCGCTTGAAGCGTTTGTTCTCAAACCCTAGGGAGGCTGAACTTATACGTTGGCATTCCGAGCAACGCAAGAGGAATGAAAAACATATACGACACACTGGTGATGCAACGCAGTGGAAAAATTTTGATATTCAGTATCCAGAATTTGCGAAGGAAATCATAAATGTGAGGTTTGCCTTGGGTACAGACGGAATGAATCAATTTGGTGAAAAAAGGAGCATACACAGCACATGGCCCGTGGTCTTAACGATGTACAACCTACTGACATGGTTGTGTTGCAAAAGGAGATATATATTGTTATCTGTTCTTATCCAAGGTTTGAAACAACCCGGCATA
The DNA here is from genome assembly GCA_036927565.1 of Tuctoria greenei. NCBI lineage: Eukaryota > Viridiplantae > Streptophyta > Magnoliopsida > Poales > Poaceae > Tuctoria > Tuctoria greenei. The sequence continues at coordinate 107,761,051 of JAYESD010000008.1, forward strand.
GAAATTGATGTGTTCTTGGAACCTTTAATGGAAGATTTGGTGAAATTGTGGAATGAAGGGGTACGTACATGGGATGAGTACAAGCGGGAGTATTTCACGCTAAGAGCAATGATATTCGTTACCGTGCATGATTATCCCGGACTGTTTACATTATCGGGACAAATGAAAGGGAAGAAAGGTTGTGTTAGGTGCGTGGATAGAACTGGATTTCTATACCTCACTTCATCCAGAAAGATGGTGTACATGAGACACCGACGGTTCTTGACAAATACACATAAGTATAGGAAGATGAAAGAACAATCTAATAACAAAATCGAAAAAGATACTGCACCAAAACCTTACAGGGGAAAACTTGTGTTTGAAATTGTGAAGAACATTCATATTGCTTTCGGTAAGGGCAAACATAGTAAAGGAATTAAGAGAAAAAAGTACATCTTCGGATGATACAACTTACATGGCTTTCAAGAAACAATCAATTTTTTTCAAGTATATTCTATATTGGAAGAATCTGGAATTTTGCCATAGTATTGATTCGATACACGTTACAAAGAATGCATTTGACAGCATCATTGGGACGTTGCTGGACATGCCGAGGAAAACAATGGATGGATTAAATTCACGTATGGACCTAGTAAATCATGATTTGAGACCAGAGCTTCATCCCGTAGAAAAGGCGAACGGGAAGCATTACCTTCCCCCAGCCAGCTACAACTTGACGCTAGAAGAGAAAAAAAACAATTTGCGAAGGCTTGCGTGGGATCAAAGTGCCCACGAGTTTCTCAGCCAATATCTACAAACTAGTCTCGATGAAAGACTTGTCTTTATTCGGTTATAATTCTCACGACTGTCACATGATGATGACAGTTTTCCTTGCCATTGCAATAAGAGTCATCAAACCTGAGCATATAAAAGTTGTCATCACACGTTTGTGTTATTTCTCCAATGCAGTATCGCAAAAGGTGATAGCGCGTGAAGATTTAGACTACCTGAAAACATACATCGTCGAGACAATGTGCAAGCTTGAGATGTGTTTCCCACCATCCTTTTTTGATATGCAAGTACACCTAATCATACATATTGTTGATCAGATAAAAGCACTGGGGCCACTATATTTACATCATATGTTTTCGTTGGAGAGATATTTAGGAGTATTAAAAGGTTATGTGCGGAACTGTGCTCACCCAGAGGGTTCAATTATGGAAGGATACACCACTGAAGAAGTGATTGAGGGTTGCGCTAATTACATCAAAGATGGAAAATCGATAGGTGTGCCTATACCGGTACATGAGGGTAGACTACGTGGGAGAGGCAAAGTGGGTAAGAAAACTTTTATCGTTCAAGATTACAAGAATGTACACCGTGCACATTTTGGTGTAATACAACAGCTCACAATAGCTGAGTCGTACATCGAGGAACACCAAATTGAGCTTTGTGATAAAAACCAAGACCGCACAGAGGACTGGATCATGAAAGAGCACAGAAGACATTTCACTGAATGGTTAATGGACAAAAATATACTATACGGAAACACTATAGAAGAGGCAACAATGAAGAAGTTAGCTTCTGGCCCATCTGCTTTGGTGACATGATGGCAAGCATATGTCATCAATGGTTACACATTTTACACTAAATAAAAAGACTGTAAGAGTGTTGCACAAAATAGTGGTGTTCGTATTGAGGCTTATGATTCACAAGGACAGAAGACCACATACTTCGGGTTCGTAGAGGAAATATGGGAACTCGATTATGGCAAAAGAATGATAATGTCTGTATTTAAGTGCTAATGGGTCAAACATCCTGATGGTGTGAAAGTGGACAATGACGGGCTGACATTGGTAGATTTGAATAAAGTGGGTTATAAAGATGAACTGTGGGTTCTTGCCAATAATGTTGCACAAGTTTTTTATGTTCAAGATCCAGAAACTGAGAAGATGCACGTAGTTGTTTCTAGAAAGCAAAATATTGTTGGGGTTGGAATGTGGGAGATAATGAAAAGGAATATAATTAGTATGAAGAGATGTACCTTTTCACCGAACCAGAAAACATCAAGCGCATAAAGAGAAGCATTAAAAAGAATTTGAAACCCTATATGCGAGAATATGTCAATGCTGAAAAAATGTATATAGCAATGCGAGATGATATATATTGTATATATTTGTATCTTCTGAAATCAACTTAGAACAATGTTCTATTTCAGCTTTAGATAGCATGTTTCGAACATTATTAAATTTAGCTTCTGTTTCGAGCTCCTGTCAAGCTAATTCCTTCACAGCAAGCTCTTGTAGATGCAAGTAACACCCGGGACTCATCATTTGGATTTAAAAGCTTCAAATGAAGTCTGACGATACTTCCAGTCCATTTGAGGGCTTGTTTGGATAGGAGTACACCCAAATAAGCCCTGCAAGATTTCTTTCTCTTATCTCCATTTTGATAACTTACGAAGATGCTACTTTATCAGTTCTAATGACTGAATATATTGACTACAAATCAGTACCATCTCTTTTAGTGCTTTACACAACCGACGAAATGTACAACTTCAATCATAATTCTTGTTTTTACCATTTCCATAGGAATTTGACCTTAATCTTTCAAGCATAGATTTATCAAATAATTGAAGCTTCTTCATCAGACATGTTAATAGCAGTTACAAGGGAAGGATGTGTCGAAGCTAACGAAATCTCAATGGGACTGAAGACAAAGAGATGTTGCATATGAGTGATAATGTCCAGGTTAGATAGCATGAAGCTATTATGACAGCCTTCACGCTGTTTAACCTGGATATTGCCACTCATATGCAGGATCTCTTTATCTTTAGTCCAATTCAGATTTCGTTAGCTTCGACACATCCTTCACTTATAACTTCCATTAACATGTGTGATAAGGAAGCTTCACTTATTTGATAAATCTATACTTGAAAGATTAAGATTAAATCCCTATGAAAGTGTAAAAATAAGATTTGTGATTGAAGTTGTTCGCTTACTCGCTTGTGTGAAGCACTAAGAAAGTGAGTACTGATTTTTTGTCAATATATTTAGGCATTAAAACTGAGAAAGGAGAATCTTCCTAAGTTTTCAAATGGACAGGAGTGAATGAAATCGTTCAAATGGATGGGAAAATCCTTCCATGGATCGTCAGGCTTGAAATTGATGCTTTCAACAATTCAAATGATGAGACACGGATGTTACTTGCATCTACAATAGCTTGCTGTGCAGGGATTATCTTGATAGGATCTTAGCAGCATCAAAGGCGGTTGATAAGTAAAACCTGCCTGAGATAAACATCTTCTCAGGCGGTTATTAAGTACCAACCGCCTGTGAAAAAATTTAAAAACCGCCTATGAAAAACTAACGCCTATATAAAGACCCCACGGAGGCACGCCTCTGCCCAATCCCACATTGCGCCACGAGGTACCTAAGTAAATTCGCATAGTTTTCGTACTATGCATTGCATGCTACCTTTTTCTTTGTATATTTTCATAAGCTGTCAGTTTTGTGTGTTGGTATATGGATTGTGTCCTTTTGCATTTGTGTACATATGCATTTGGACTCAATAATTTGGAAGTTTGGTCTTTCAAATAATTATGTCTCGGGCGAATAGCCGATTGAAGGAGGAGCGCTTGGGGTGGCACAAGAACCATCCCCATGTATGTACATATGGCACACCGGTCGCATGGTTGTATATACATATGTATCTATAATAGACTAATGAACTTAACTGTAGTTTGTTTTTCCGTCTTGTTTGTTTTTGGTATTTTCAATTTCTCTGCGTAGGGTTTCTCTGTGAAGCCTGAATCAGGAGATTTATTGAAGTGGCAGTGCATCGTCCCTCGTAAAGAAGGGGTAAGTCATGAAGAACAAGCACAATATGAGTTTAACCATCGTCCTCCTATTAATAAATTTCTTTTGCAAACTGAATGGGAAGATGGTTACTACCCCCTGATAATCTCCTTCTCTGAGGACTATCCCTTGGTGCCTCCAAGATGCGCCTTTCCAAGTGGGTTCTTCCACCTAAATGTCCATCGTTCGGGAGCACTCTGCATCGGGATTTTTGATCAAGGGACTGTAAGATAGACCTATTTTGCTCATGTAATTATTACTTAATTGTTGTCAAACTTATTTGAACTGGTTTCATATATTACTTAAATTATATTTCGTGGGGGTGGTGCAGTGCTTTTACAATCAAAATTATACTACTTTAAGTTCAGCGTCTGATTGCTATAATCTACTTATCAAGGTTAGATGACACTTTGACTTAGTGACCAATGTAGGTTATTCATTCCTCCTTCGACATTTGTTAATTCAAATAATGTCAATATTTTCAGGATCCAGCAGAATATAAGAGATGTGTTCGGGAGCAAGCAGGATGGTACAATTTAGATTGATCGATGGGAGAGAGGCTCTACTTGACAGGGCGCTTCATCATCGTTGTTTGCAGCTGTTACAGAGAGAGGCTCACTTAAACTTGTGCTCAGTGTGTAAAGATGTTATCTTTGAACAATTGTAAAGCCTCTAATGGTGTATTATCACAATTAAGCCAGCCTCACTTGTGATCGAGCATTTCCTATAATACATTACTGTACTAGTATCTGCTCATCTGTGTTTTTTCCTGATACAATTTTCCCTGCAACGACTACATACGGTTGTGATAATTGCAACGACTACATCCCTGTAATTTCAATGAACACCGCTTGTGATAATTGAACAACTACATACAATTCTTACACAATGACCGCTGGTGAAAATACATGATCTTCTCAAGCCTTTGTTAATTAAGAACCGCCTGTGAAGTTCATTACATTACAGGCGGTTCTTAATTAATAACTGCCTGAGAAGATCATGTATTTACACAGGCGGTTCTTTCTTAAAATCCGCCTATGATGTTATTTTATTGCAGGTGGTTCTTAAGTAATAACCACCTGAGAAGATCGAGTATTTACCCAGGCGGTTGTTTTTAAAAATCCGCTTGTGTTGTTCTTTCATCACAGGCGGTTATTATATCATTTGTCATCACAGTCGCATATTTTTAAGGACCGCCTGTGTTTGAAAAATTGAGGCGCCTGTAAAAATGCTTTTTGTAGGAGTGCAACCTAAATCCACATCCAAATGTTCTCCTTCCTCAAGTGTGTAACCTACATAGAAGCACAATACATTGATGACTCAATACTGGGGTTAGTCAAAAGGCATTTAGGAATCCAGTACTGAGTCACACGACGTCCATCAGTAATAACACGCGAAAGCTGAGATAAAACAATAGTTTTATGAGCCAAAGCTTGAGAATTTTCGTACCCAACTACTGACCTACGCGGTCTTACATGTGCAGCACAAAAAATAGTAGGTTTGGGAGCAAACTTTGCATGTTTTTGACTCGTTACTGCAGGTTGCATGTTTCTAGTATTCAGTTTAGCATGTGCAGCAAAATTTGCATGAAAGTTATGAGATCTAGCAATCATTCTTTCCTTTTTTCTGTTGTTTAGCTAGTGTATAACAAAAATCTATGACATGACCATCTCTACCACAGTAGGTACAATGAAATTTAACTTTGTGTTCGTGTCTAGATGAGCAAGCAACATTTTTATTTGAAACCGAATGAGACAACAATCCTGCAGATTTGAAAACCACTTCTTTTTGTTTGGAACTATTTAAATCAAACCACTTTCTAATGACTTTACAATTTTAGATGGATGTGCCTTAGCATGAGCATGAGAATCAAAACCTAAACCAGATTTATCACTGTGAGATTTAGAGGAATTCAGCAGCAAGTTTAAGTTCGTATTTTCATTTCCAAACCGATCTAATGTCCTATGCTTGTCATCAAGTATATTTGACAGATCAAGGAAATTTTCACATGAAGTTTTTACTTTTAATTTACAATTGGAATAATATTTAACTTCATGAGAACGTAAAGCATTGTTTAATATAGAAATTTCATTCATAGCATCTTGTAGTTTCTTATCAAGATCATCACAAGTAGAACAATGCAAATCAATTGTGGAACAGCAAGCATCTTTCAAGTTTTTATGATTAAGTGCAGCAAGCTTTTTGTTCTTTTCAATTTCAAGTTCAAGTTTATTAAGTGTGGAGGTGGTGTGCACTTCTTAGAGAGAACAATTGTTCATATATTAAATCAATGAAGAAGAAGAATCATCACTAGGAATCAAAGATTTCAAACAATTAATTTCAGATTCTAGTGACTCAATTTTAACAGCATTGTCCCTAAGCTTTTGTCCTTTTTCTTAACTATAATAGTGGCACGAGAAATAGCATCACACATTTCTTCGCAAGTAGGACATACCTCTTCATTGTCGTTGTTGTGTTCTGCCTCCTCCATACTTGATCTTGTCTTGCCTGCCATGAAAAGCGAGTTTGCCAAATCATCTTCATCTTTGTCACTTCCAATGTCCACATCGCTTGAGTCATGTTCTTGAAGTGCGGTGATAAAACTACTCACCAAAGTGTGTCTTGTAAAAGCCTTTTTTTTCTTCTTCTCATTTGCATATGAGTGTTTCGTTCTTATTTGCTTTTCATCATGAGAAGTAGTACTTGTAAGGTTAGGGCAATTCGTGCGAAAATGTCCTGTCTTACCACATTCGAAGCATCGTTGAGGTCCGACACTTCCTCTCCTTCTAGTTCTCACATTTTGCAATGCTTTTGAGAACCGAGTAGAGATGAGTGCAAAATTTTCCTGTGGAAAGTCTTCAATCTGTTCAAGGGTTAGAGAGGACAAAAAACAAGTGTTCCACAAGATGAAGATGGGCTGGAGCTAGGCATGCCACGTTAAGAAACAAATGCAAGAGACATGTTGGGGTTCTTACGTGAGATTGTGTCAATTTCATGAGTTTTCAATTTAGAATATAAAATATCTAAAGTAAGTGTACTCATGACAGTAGATTCACGAATAGATGTAACTTTCATCTCCCAAATTGACATGTCTAATGCACTTAGTAATTTCCTAGCATTCTCAGCATCTGAAAAATAAATATTGAGGCTACGCAAGTTGCTGAGAATTTTATTAAAAATGAGCAAAGAGATCGTCGATGGACTCACCTGGTTGCATCTCAAAGTGCATATATTCTTTCTTGAACATATCTTGCTTTACCTCCATGATCATGTTGGATCCTTCGTGGCAGTCACAAAGTGCTTTCCACACATCATACACAGATCGAAGGTGTGCAACACAGTCGAAGTCGCTTTGAGTTAATCCTTGTATGATCAAGTTGCAAGCCTTGTTGTTGTCGACATCTCTCATATTTGTAGCTGTGATTTGATCGTTTGATAGCACGTCGTAAGGTTAGTACACCTTTTCCCATATTACCAAGCCTCGTGCCTGGATGAAAGCATACGTGCCTTCCAAATCTGAAAATCAATACTACCAAACACACAAAGCTTGGCGGAGTATTTCTCCACGATGATAAGTCAAAAACACGTGTAAATCACAAAGATTAGAGCACCGTGGCTCTGATACCAATTTTAGGATTGAAGATCACATGAAAAGCAACCAGAGGGGGGTGAATGGTAGATTTAAAACTTTTTCAGTTGAAGCAACAAAAACCCCTCGGTAGAAAATGAATCTGTTAAGAAATCATGTGTGCGACAAATCTAAACGTGATAAATCATGAAAAAACCAGTAGATTGTGGAGAATCAAGTCCTGAAGACACGACAACAAGAATCACGAAAAACCGTCGAGAAACACTCAAGTTCCAATTGAATGAAGGTCAATCTGTTCTCAATTTCTTATATAATCCGCTCTTTAAGGTCGATTAACCCTTGTATAAATGTGATCGTACTCAACAGGTCTCAAAAGTGAGAAATAGGCACCCGAGAAACAGCAAATCTGCAACACTGCAATGAAACTCGTGTAGATCCAAAACCACAAATCTTATAACCGTGAAATTTTCACAGATGCTAGATAATCAAGTTTTCAAGAAAAACAAAAAAAAAACATGTAAATTGGATATGTAAAACTCGAGTTATGATAAAACCACCAAAGCAAGGTAGTGATGTGCAAAAACTCGACGAGAAAAACTTGCCTCAAACAAGTCGGACGAACAAGGAACAAAAGATCCTTTAAACTACAAATTTTATTGATCAAACCACAATAGGAACAGCTCCGAAGTATTGTCCCACGAGTTCTGGTCTCCCTTGCTTATATAACCAGCCCTTAGGCCAATCCAATTCTAACTAGGACTCAAATCCTACTCAGATTCAACCAAAACTTTCCAGAACTGCTCAAGACTCTTTCATACGCAGATAAGCAATATTAAGACTTCCAAACACCTTAGGAACATATCCCACATTCCTAAAACAACTCATTTTTGTGACCCACAAGAAATCCTATTGTAACCAACTCAAATCTTTCCATATTTGATCCTTGGAACCATCACACCTTGGAACCATGTTGCCACATCGATGCACTCCTTGCACATGTGCAAACATCTTCCAACGACATCCACAATACCTTCATATGCATTTTTCTTGATTGAGCCATGCTGCGCGACCTCCCGATCAACTCAACCCAATTCCTCCAGAACATGGTTATTGAACCTCATATTCTCCCTATGACTAGTTCAATGGATACTGTCACCAGCCATCTCTTGAACTCAAGGAACACCTGGATATGAATAAACAACCAATAATTCCGAGCACAAGTCCTTGACTTGACTCATGTTAGTTACGAAATACAACACCTTACGTGAGCATCTCACATAAGCATGTTGCAAACCATAACAAAATGACATCAGCCATAACCACCATGATCAGCCAAAACACATCAAAAACATAGTAAAAGAATACTAATCAAGCTTTCCATAATCTAAAAAACAAGTTCAAAACATTGCAAGTTAAAAGCAGAACCATTGCAATCTAGTACCAGACCTTACCAAAGCTAACCGGACCTTGAGACAAAGCTTTCCTAAGCTAGCAGGACCTAGCGCTGGAGCTAACCAAAGCTAGTCAGACCTAGCGTCAAAGCTTATCAGAGCTAGTCGGACCTAGCATCGGACCTAGAAAGAACATGTCAGATCTAGCCATAGCAAGTTGTACCTAGACAAAGAAGTCAGATCTAGCAAAAGCAAATCGAACCTTATGTCAGATCTTGCTGGAGCTAGCCAAAACAAGTCAGACATATCGTCAGACCTTGCAGGAGCTTGGACCTAGAGTTGGGCCTTGTTAAAAGGTGTTTTGGTAGTTTTTAAAACTTTAATCGTCAAATCCAATGTATTCAGCAGACATAGGTCTCACACTATAACATTTATACCTGAAGCGGAAGTCTCACGTCCCTTCTTCTTCTTCATGTACTCCGAGTACTTCTTGCAGTTCCTAGACCAGTGCCCCTTAGCATGATAGTGAAAGCATTCATCATCAGGAGAAGGGCCAGATTTGCCCTTTGGCTTAGACTTTGAGCTCGAAGGCTCATCGGGAACCTTTCCCTTGCCTTTGCCTTTAGGATGCGTCACACGCTTCCTATTTTTATTCTCCTTTTGTACCATCATCATATGAGTGACATTTTTCTTAATGCTTTCTTCGGCTGTTTTAAGCATCCTAAGCAATTCAGCCAAAGTTTTCTCCAATGTTACTCATTTGAAAATTTAATAGAAATGGCTCGTAGCTCAGTGGGAGCGATTGGCGAACAACATCAATGGCCAGATCATCCTTTAGTTCATAACCAAGTTTGCCCAAAGTTTCAATGTAACCAATCATTTTGATTACATGAGGGCGGATCAGGCTACCCTCCGTCAGCTTGCATGAGAACAAGGACTTTGAGATGTTGTATCTCTCATCACTAGCTTGATTCTCAAACATTCCACGCAGTCACTCAATCATAGAATAAGCATATGTATGATCATAAAGTTTTTGTGGATCAGGGGACATTGTGACGAGCATGAGGCGGCTTACATTAAGCGCATCATCGCAGTGCTTTTTATAAGCTCTACGTGCCGCAGTAGTTGCATCAGCTGGGAGGTCATCAGGGTGTGGCTGTAGAAGAATGTACTCGGTTTTCTCTTACCTAAGAACGATTCTTAGGTTGTGGTACCAATCGGTAATGTTAGCTCCATTGAGCTTTTCCTTTTCAAGCACAGATCGCAAGTTGAATCCAAAATTGTTACTAGCAAACATGATCTACAATAGAAAATAAATATGCAATGTTTTAGCACTATGTTATGTATCAATCCTCTATTAACAGTTTAATAAAAGACACTACCACAATATGAGTATCGTACCCCTCTAACGACATATAGTGGTCCAAATCCATATTCACTAATTCCTAGTGAGCTTTGGCTTCACCGCTAGGAAATTAGTGAAATAGGTAAACAACAATTGTTAATCAAATCCCTATATGACTCTTGTTTGTTGGGTGACATCCAATGCCCCGGCTCCCAACTCTATGCCATAAAGCCCAAAACCATTTTGATAGCTTTGTTGAGTAACCCAACACTATGCATGTGAATGTCCAACATTCACCCTATACATTATGATAGATGATGGTACTTTACTTTGGCAAACCTACCACACAACGATCAAAATAACATAGGTGCAGCTATTGATAAATTAAATCAAATACTCAACTTTTTTGAGGGAAGCTATTCTATCATGGCGAAACATCCATCATATAAAAAGCATGAAAATAATAGTAATATGTAAACATCACAACTATATGATCATATCACATTGTGAATATTATGGCCTTTAGAATTATAGTGGTTCTATCACCATGGTTCCATCATGATCTGAGCTGTCATGCCTCCCTTCTTGTGGTGATCTCCATTTCCACCATGCTTGAAGACATGTCCATATTCATAAAAGAAGCTAATACAACTAATAGCTACCAAATAAATTACATGAGAGATCAAGCATCACAGGTCGTCATGCAAGTTGTTATACAATTATGTGACAACCTTAATACGGTTGTGTTAAATTTGCAAACGCAGGTTGCACGAATATTACACACAAATCATCACATTATATTAAGCTCATACCATTCACATCATTCCCTGCAAAAATGAGTTTATCGTAGAACGGTTTCTAGCATGAAACAATATTATGTAATCGTTATAGCAGACAGCAAACGGTGGTCCCATCTATGAAATTACACCAAACGGAATTACATAGATCACATCTATGAAATGACTATGAAAATCTCATTGGATTGATCAAATCAACCCGAATCCGAAATAGTAGATTCAGAAATTTATTTACTACCTTGTATCCAAAATCCATATGTGGGCTTCATATATTGAAAATACTAAAAGTCTTGCCTTTGAACTTCCAGCAACATAAGGGATTCACATTCTGTTTTTCTAACTTTATTCTATAGCAAACTATATCTTTCTGAAACATGTAATCAATGAGACACAAGTCTTAGTAAAGTTTAGTGGAAATCATTTATGTGGTTCATTACAAATCTGAGTTGAGTGAACATAATCTTTCCATATAATCTAAAAACCAATAGTAACATCCATTGATCCTTTAATTAACACATAAACATACTTGTGGCCTATAATAATCATCATTATCTACATTGCTAAGTTGTATTTTTCTTACTATGCATTCATATTGATAGATGTTGTGATGAACATCGACGAGGAGCACGACTAGGAGGAGAAGGAACTAGCGTGGACCCCGTGGCAAGAACAAGATTTGCCCAAACAGCACCCAAGCGAAAGATTTGCTCAAGTAACAGTAAAGACAAGGAAAGGAGAAGAACGATGAGAAGCTCCAGTCAGAAGATCAAGCCTGACTATTGACATTTAAGGTGTGTTTGGCATAGCTCTACTCTCCAGTGGAGCAACTCTGCTCTGAAATGTTGGGCTGGAGCAACTCTAGTGTGGTGTTGGAGCTGCCAGTAGAGGTGTTTGACTGCAAAATAGTTCTCAGCTATGAAAAGAAGAGAGTTTTGGACACAAAGTCAATTTTGCCCCCAACATTTTTTATTGAGCCTGGACCAGAAATTGTGGGCCAATTGTACCATCAATAACTTTTCTGTTGCTACGTTAAACTATTTGGTGGCAGTTACATTCAACTTTTTTTCTTTTTTTATTCGGTACAGCACAAGGTGCATGTACATCAGCTTGTGGTGAGTGTTTCTTTTTGTTTAGCTTTTTTTGTCTGTACTAGTGACCGGAACGTTACAGATGTGCTGCTTGTGCTTGTACATCAACTTTTGCTCGTCTTTTTTTATTTGGTACAGCACGAGGTGCATGTACATCTGCTTGTTTAGTTTTTTTTGTGTCTGTACTAATGACCGGAATGTTAAAAAAGTGATGCTCGTGCTTGTACATCAGCTTGTGCTCGTCTTTTTTATTGGGCACAGCACGAGTCTTTTTTCGTTTCAACACAACGTCAGTGACTTAAGAGTTCCTGTAATAGATTTTTTTTTAAGAGAGCAGTACAAGGAATGTTGATAGATATCTATGTCCAAGTAATTATATGAAAAAATAATTCGAAATAATTGCAAGAATGTTAGAAGCTAAAACTAATTCCAGGCAAGGGAAAGAGAAGTCGCCACGCTATCACAAAATGTATCCATTGTAACAAAACTTGAGACCGAGGTAGAATCATCAGAGGCACGTGCTGACGCAACATATTTGTCATACCTAGCAGGAATTGTAGGCAGGAAGTCCGGATCTCAATCATAATTATGAAAGTGAACATCACCACTTGAATGCTCTCGAGTGAAATAGTGAAGCACCATAGTAGTAGCAACAATCTTTTTGTGTCAACGTTGAATATTTGGGCAACTTGTACAAGATTTGTCATTTCATCTTACATAGACCAAATGACCTCTCATTGACATTTCGAATATACGAGTGCACCCGGTTGAACTTTTTTTTAGAGTACTCGGTTCTATACCTCTATGCCACTCTGGTAAGTGATACCTTTCCCTTTATGTGGAGCTAGATATCCCGGTCGGTTAGGATAGCTTGCATCTAAAACATAGTACTTACCTGCTCGTATATGATTAAACAATATATAATCAATGACAAATGTGATAATCAAAGTTCTAATAATATGTAATATGAAGATATCTTACCCTGTGGAGGATGTGGGAAAAAATCACCGGATTCCTTCAATGCATGATATAAGACACTCGTGTCATGGACGAATCGAGTTGACCAGCAGACACCTAAGTGAACCTCATATCGAAATCTCAAATAGTAAGCACATTTTGAATTGCAATGCCTGTCTTTCCAATGTACCCCACTTGCTCTTCAGGTGAAAGACAAATGCAAATATGAGTACCATCTAGCGCACCAATGCAATCTCTGAAGTGGGGATATGCTCTTCTATCATTTCGAATCCTTTTGTGCACATTGCGAAAATTTGGATCTATTGGTCTCAAATAGTGTTTGAACATTCTAATCAAAGCATCTAGTACCTCATAAAATTTCTTGCTTGTTGTCTCACCAGAATGTTTGAATCTATTTTGTCCCTTTCTATTGGACTCACAACCATCACAAGTGAATAGAAAAATTGCAGGCATATCATAAGTGTTCATATGTTTTCATGATTGCAGTCTATATCTCAACCAATGTATCATAAAGATCAATAAATATTTCCTTATTCATCCGAAGCATTATGTGACACCCTCCTGGTTTTTCCATTGTCTCCTTTAACCAACTCTTGCACGATTGAATTGATATTCGTTGTGTTTCCTTACTCAAGTACAAATCAAAATAAATTTGTGCAAACTTAGCAACAATCAACATTGCATCAAGAACATGCTCATCATCGCTAGAACTATCACTTTCACTATCAGTTATCTACAAAAAAAAAACAAAATAATAAATTAATATTGATCCAGCAAATATAAAACAAGTAGTACATAGGAAATAAACAACAAATATAATACAGGTATTAATGCATATTAATGCAGCAAAAATAAAACATGTAGTGAACAGGAAATAAAAAAATATATAAAATAAGTATTACTGAATACTGATCCAGCAACCACAAAATATTCTTACAAACGGATTCAAGAAACAAATAGTAATACAATATGATCAAAGAAACAAGTCTCAAAACCACATAAAATAATCAACTCTCGCAAGCACCAAAAAGAAACAAGTCTCACAAACGCATAAAAGAAACAAGTCTCCCTAATTCTCAAACTTGTCATTATACTTTCCAGTGAACCACTTGAACCTAAGATCATCACTAGGCAAGGTCATGAACATCTCGCTCCATTCTTTCTTCACAAATAACTCAATGGCAACATAATGTTCATTGGTCTCATATGTGGCACCACAAGCAACCACATGCTCCATCACTTCTTCAATTGAATATTTTCCATCTTTCTTGGCAGCAAATGTGTTAGCTGACGTAGCTACACTGGATACTGCCTCATGAATGAGTTGTGACGTCCCTGTCTTACACTTTTTTCCTTTATCTTGCGACATTCATCGAGGCCTCTTGCCATTCTCATTGATTGTAGGGGGGACCTCTTGTACTTCATTGTTGTGCCCCTCTCCATCAACATCTACTTCTTCGTTTTGTGTCTCATTAACAAATGCATCCACTTATGACACATGTTGCTCGACACTGATTGAAGCACTAGCCATATGAGGAGACCAGTGATCCATACCAACATTAGCTATATCTCCAAAAACACTTTCGCAATTGTTCTTCATTTTGAAGACCTAGCTTCCAAAACTTCCCACACCCCAGTATATCCTGAAAAAAAGAACATGTAACCAAAATCAATACGAACATTGTTGGTACCCTACATATCGGGTACCCCTTAATACCGCGAAGAGTACAAAGGAGTTCAACCTGCCAGAGTTGAAGGTCTTTTGGGGCCCCACATGTCGTGTTGCACCAGACCTGCTCCCCTTATATGGGTAGCTCCTGGGTCAACACGTGTAGAGGAAAACCGGGACTAAGCTCCCAGCAGAGAGGAGCTCCGGTGCCGACACGTGTACAATGACCCCGAACCTATCCCCCAGCAGAGAGAAGCTCCGGTGCCAATACGTGTACAGCAGCCCCGAACCTAACCTCCCTTAAGGGAAAGCTCCGGAGCTTCCACGTGTGGAGCCTCCGAAGCATTATCGATGACACTGGCAGATCTCCTTCAGCACGAATAATCAAGGGTATTTAAGCGGCAGTTACAAGATTCAATTACGTCTCATTAATGTTGTATTAACGACACGTGATCAGAGCACTGTTAATAGAGGTAACACAACAATTAAGGCATGTTTTCACACTATTAATTATGTTTAATACTCTTTAGAGAGTGTATTAGGCCATTAAATACGCTAGGGCCACATGTCGGGTCGGGCAAGTTTTGTAACGGTCAGTCCTTAGAACTATAAAAGGGATGTACCGCACGTACCCAAGGATCTCATCTCATCAGAGGCGACCGGCATACTAGTGAACAAACTCACGCAACACAACAACACAAACCCCGTGGAGTAGGGTGTTATGCTCAAGCGGCCCGAACCACGTAAATCTCAGGTGTCATCAACTTGATCTTGATCTCTGCGTACCCCAACCATAAAAGAACCTCCGCGGGCTGCATCATAGCAGGTCCGGGGGAAGTGTCGTATCAAAAACTTCGACATTTGGTGCGCCAGATAGGGGGAGCAAGTCCCGAGATCACAAGATGGCGAATTCAGCTGTTGGATCCTCCAATGGCAACCGCGTTGGACAACCTGCCGGAGTCAATCCCTCCAACGTCCAACAACCAGCAGGTGCCATTGTTCCAGTAGGCGCTATGGCACCACAACCACCATCTGTTCCGGCAAACAATGCTAGTCAACAAGATGGTGCATCTGCGTCGATCATTGCATCGACAAACAACAACCCTGAGCACGCGCTCATTGCTGCGCGAGCTCTCCTACAACGCCCATCGCCTCCAGGTGCACCCCAGGGTGATATGGAGTAGTGGAGGGCTGATGTTGACCATCGGGTAGCAGCCGCGGCTGCAGGCATCAGCAATCAAGGTCCTCCTCCTTTGTTACGAGCATCATCTCAACGATGGATCTTGTCAAGCCGACTTGGTCCGCAAGTTTCATAGCAAAGGAGACGCGCTGCCTCCCAGAAGGTGACTTCGCAACCTCCCGAGGCACGACGCATCTATACCATCACCAGGATTCCAACTCATGATCTGCGGTCGGAACTGGATCGCCGTTACCGGCAGCAGGACAGCCGCGTCCATATCGTGCGCGCTTGTGAGAGGCGAGAGGCTCGGGATAACCCTACCCCTCAAGGAGTAGGAGGAGGTTGTTCTGCCCTAGCCATGCATTTGTGCAATGTCAGATGGCCACAAAAGTTCCGGCCCCCTTTGCCGAAAAAAATCGACGGGACTATCAACCCCGCCGAATTTCTTCAAATCTACTCCACTGCCATACTGGCAGCAGGGGGTGATGAGGCTGTGATGGCCAATTACTTCCCGATAGCTTTAACTGGGACTGCAAGGTCCTGGTTCATTAGTCTTCCACCCGACTCCATTAATAGTTGGGCGGAGCTATGCCAGCAGTTCAGTGCCAACTTCGGGAGTTCTAACACTCGGCCTGGCACTGAATTGGATCTGTTTGCTGTAAAGCAGACATCGGGGTAATTGCTGAGATCCTTCAACAAACGGTTTTCTCAGGTACGGAATACTATTCCTTCAATCTCGAGATCTTATGTTATTGTTGCATTCAGACAAGTTCTTTGAGATAAGAATATGTTGGAGAAGCTGGCCATTAAAAAAGTTACCAGCGTCACGTAAGTCTTCAGCCTAGCCAACAAATGTGCTAGAGCTGCAGAGGGTCGTGAAATGCATTCTAAGCCAGCTCCAGGGGTCACCTAGAAGTCCACCAAAACTGAAGCCGCTACCTCCGGAAGTGGCAAAAAGAAGAAGAAGCCCAACGGCAAAAAGAAGCCATCGTCCAGCGCACCAGTCGCTGCTGCTGCCGCAGCTCTTGGTGGCTGGGGGCCACGCCCAGAGAAGCGACCTCGTCCTTCATCGGAAGACGGCAACAGTTCCAAAGCAAGGTGTCCGATTCACAAGACGAACCAACACAGCTCGGTAGAGTGTCGCGAGGTCCAAAACCTTGCTGAGCGCTATAACAAGCGCCAGGAAGAAGTTCCATTGGCTCAAAAGGAAGGAAAAAAAAAGGTTGACGAAGCTCCGGCCGAACAGGAGCTAGATTTCCAAGACCCTAAAAAGGTCTTCAAAGCCGTTTACAACATTGTCGATGACGACTCCGACGTCTCTGACAACGAGCGTCGGAAGAACCTGAACACCATTTATGGTGGTTCTTGGGACATCACCTCTTGCCGCATCCTCAAGACAATGCGGCGGGACATGGCCGTAGCAGCTCCCACTCCTAAGGTGGATCCATATCGGAAGTGGATGGACACTCCCATTATTTTTGATGCTTCGAACTACCCCCAAAACATGATCTGGGCTTGACAACTCCCGTTCATGGTGTCACCCACCATTAATAATATTCAAATCCATCATGTAATGGTGGACGGAGGTTCCGGGCTAAACCCCAGAAGCTTCGAAGCTTTCGTTAAGCTTCAGCTCCTGCCTTCGGACCATCGCCCATCCCGACCATTCTCTGGAGTAGGTCCGGGAACCATTACTCCTCCCGGTTCCATCACACTCCCAGTGACCTTCGAGACCTGGGAGAACTATAGAACTAAGAAATTTGTTTTTGACGTTGCACAGATCAGACTGCCATTCAATGCCATTCTGGGTAGGGCAGCTTTATACAAGTTCATGGCCGCAACTCATTATGGCTACTTGGTGTTGAAGATGCCAATACCCACGGGTGTTCTTTGGATCCACGGAGATCCCACCGCAGGAGTTACTGCTCTAGAAGAACTCTATGCGCTTACCACAGCGCAAGAAGAAGCATGTAGTAAGGAGCCAGCTCTGAATTCTCTAAGCATTTGTCACAAAGGCTCTACCTCTACACCCTGTGTGCAACCAAGCGGCGACACTAACATTCCCATAAAAGTCGTCCAAATTGGTTCCGATGCTACTTAGACTACCCGCATTTAGGGGGGTCTGAGCAACAAATAGGAACTCGCGCTCATCACTTTCCTCTGGGCTAACGTAGACGTGTTTGCCTGGCAACCGTCACAAATGCCTGAGATCCCTAAGGAGGTGATTGAGCACAATCTAAAGATTTACCAAGACGCACGGCCTGTACACCAGAAGCCCCGAAAGCGATCAATCGAGCGACAAAACATCATCTGACAGGAAATCAAGAAGTTGCTCGAAGCTGGATTCATCCGAGAAGTCTTCCATCAAAAATGGCTGGGAAACCTAGTTGTTGTACCCAAGGCTAGTGGGAAGCTTCGGATGTGTATCGACTACACAATTTTAAATAAGGCATGTCCAAAGGATCCATTTCCACTACCTAGAATATATTAGATAGTGGACTCCACCTTCGGGTGTGAGCTATTGTGTTTCTTAGATGCATATTCTGGATACCTTGAAATCCAAATGTCTAAGGAAGATGAAGAGCATACTGCCTTCATAGCAGTAGATGGATTGTATTGTTATACTGCCATGCCATTCGGTCTTAAAAATGCAGCTTCAACATTTGTGTGAGCTATGTACAAAACATTTGGAGAGTTAATTAGAGACTTGGTGGAGGTGTATATTTATGACATATTTGTGAAGATCGAAAACAAGGAGTCACTCCTTGACAACTTACAAGCTGTCTTCGACAAGCTGCACACCACGCGCACCAAGCTGAACCCAGACAAGTGTGTCTTCGGGGTTAGTTCCGAAAAGCTTTTGGGGTTCTTGGTGACTCACCAAGGAATTGAAGCAAATCTGGCGAAGATAAAGGCTATAGAAGATATGCGGCCCCCAACCTGCATTAAAGATGTCCAGAAGCTAACTGGATGCCTAGCTGCACTCAGCTGGTTTATCACAAGACTAGAAGAACGAGCGCTACCCTTCTTCAAACTCTTGAGGATATTCGGACCATTTCATAGGTCTGAAGAAGCAGAGAAGGTGTTTCAAAAGCTGAAACAGCTCCTCACCACACTACCAATATTGGTAGCTCCTAATCCCGGTGAGCCATTATTGCTTTATATTTCGGCAACCACCGAAGTTGTCAGTATGGTCCTGGTCACGGAAAGGCCAGAGACACATCCAATCCAGGAGTCGAGACCCCTCCGGGAGGGTCCGAAATCACCTGAAGATGCCACTGGGTCTCAGCTCCCAGACACAGAACCTCAAAACGAAATACTAGGGGATCAACCTCATTCGTTTGAGAAGGTTCACCTGGCTGGCAAAGATGATCTAGATCCTCCTAACGAGGTTCAGGTCGAACAAGAAGAAGTTCTAGACCCCTCTGGGAGGGTCCAAGAAGCACAGCCTGAAGGTCCAGAACCCTCCAACAGGGTCTAGATCCATGGAGATGATGCTTCGGATCCTTCTAAAAGGGTCCGGACCATCCAACGCCTTGTGTTCTTCATCAATGAAGTACTCCACGACGCCAAGACAAGATACATTGAGGTGCATAAACTGCTTTATGTAGTTCTTATTACCTCAAGGAAGCTTCATCACTACTTCCAAGCCCACAAAATATTAGTGGTAATTTCTTTTCCACTGCGTGCTATTTTGCATAACCCTAATTCTACTGGGAACATTGCAAAGTGGGCAGTGGAACTGGCCGAATTCGATTTAGAATTTGTGTCAAGACAAGCAATCAAAAGTCAAGCCTTCGTTGAATTTGTGGCCGAGTGGACACCATCTCCATCAAATCTTGGGGGCCACAGTGAACAGAAACGAGAACCAAAAGTTTCGGTATTCACCGAGCCCCACTGGACCCTCTACTTTGACGGCTGCGTGCAAAAGAAGTGGGCCGGAGCTGGAATCCATCTCCTGGCTCCGACATGGGAGAAGGTCAAGTACATGGTACACCTTGATTTCAAGGCAACCAACAACATGGCGGAGTATGAATCTCTCATCTATGGACTCAAGGTGGCTCTATATTATGGTGTAAAACAGCTGTTGGTGAAGGGAGATTCACAACTCATTATCAAACATATCAAAGGTGAATGTTCCTGCAACAGTCCTCAACTAGTTGCTTATCTCCTTGAAGTCTAGAGGCTTTAGAAGGACATTGAAGTCCTGGATCTTCATCATTTTCAGCGTCTTCATAACGCTGAATCCGATGAACTCTCAACCAAAGCCTAAACCGGAGCTCCAGCTTCTGACGAAATATTCGCCTGGAGGTTGTCCAAACCAACAGCTCAGTCTGCCGAACTGAGCGAAGGGGGTGAGACTAGCACCTCGAAGCTGGCAGTCCTGGTGGCCCTATTTCCATGTCGTCCACCAAGGGTCGTAGGTGCTATCGGAAGCTCCGAGCAACCCAGCATGCAAGACTCAGAAGCTCAAGTTAGCTCTGATGCATGGATCTCGGAGATCCGGAGCTACTTGAAAGACAATATACTTCCTGAAGACAGTGTATCCACTGACTGGATTATCAGATTGGCTAAAAGATACACGTTGGTAGAAGGGTATCTCTACGAACGCGGCGCCAATCGCATCCTAATGCGGTGCATTGCAAGGGAAGAAGGTCGTGAGCTCCTTACAGAAATCCATGGAGGCGAGTGCAGGAACCATACTTCTTCCCGCACACTGGTTGGTAAAGCCTTTCAGCATGGCTTTTACTGGCCTACAACACTTCAGGATGCGGTTCTTGTATGTCGCGATCGACAAATTCACTAAGTGGCCGGAAGCAACTCCAGTTGTGACGATCAACAAGCAATCAACAATCAAGTTCTTGAAGTCCATTATATGCAGATTTGGAGTTCCGAACAAAGTCATAACTGACAACGAAACTCAATTTACATGTGCTGCATTTCAAGAATATTGCAAAGACATCGACATTCAACTAAGCTACGCTTCAGTAGCTCATCCAGCAAGTGAAAGTGCATCTAGGACTCCCTTGTGGGTTTTGGATGATTTATGACAAGCAATTGGGATCCTAATCCTTTTGTTGAGATGAATGCAGGCAAATAATGAAAAATGAGCAAAATGCCAAAAAGAAGGGAAATGAGAAGCAAAGTGAATTTGAGCTCAAGGAGAAGAAAATAGTAGATTATTATGTATGGAGTGTGTTAAGGAAACACATTCAAGAGCTCAATCACTTTCAAGCACACACACACAATTCACAAAGTTATATAGGACCGGACTAGTCCGATCTCAGTCGGACTAGTCCGATATCACTTTCTGCACTAGATCGGACAAGTCCGGTATCCACCGGACTAGTCCGATATCTTTCTGATCCACTTCGGACTAGTCCTCCCCAATGCGGACTAGTCCTCAACACAATGCACAAGTCACACAAAATCGGACAAGTCCTTTGTGATCCGGACTAGTCCGATATTCTTTCTGATCCACTTCGGACAAGTCCGATGTCTACACGGACTAGTCCGATATACACATTGGTCTAAATCGGACATGTCCTCCAAGTGCGGACTTGTCATCCTAAACACTTAGGGTTTCATATGTCCGGACAAGTCCGATGGCAATCGGACTAGTCCGAAGATTTCCAGTAGTGAAATCGGACAAGTCCGTTTTCAACCGGACTAGTCCGATATTCCTGGACACTTAGGGTTTGCTACACACAGCACACCGGACTAGTCCGGTGACCACCACAGACTAGTCCGATCTTTCTGAACCCTAACGGTTACTTTTAGAAATCCCATATAAATAGAGGTGCACGGCCCACTTTTACATTCTCTCGAACCCTAGCGCCGTCACACCTCCCAAGAGACTCAAAAACCACCTCTCTCCACGAAATTAAGTGCAAAATCGATCAATCTATTGAAGATCACTTCTAGATCATTGGAGAGACACTTGGCACACATCATTGAGCTCTTGGTTTGATTCTCTAACACACTCTTGCGTTTCAATTTGTAATTTTCGAGCGTGTTATTGGTGGCTTTGTAAGTTGTAATCAAGGGAGATCTCAACGTGTGAGAACGCCCCTTCAACTTGGTTATTTACCCTTTGTGATTAGTGGAAGAGAATTGGCCTTCGTGGCGATCCGACGAGGGAAGGGTTGGAGAAGACCCGGTCCTTTTGTGGGCTCCTCAACGTGGACGTAGGTTGCCTTCGTGGTAGCCGAACCACGGGATAAATCGTGTGTCTTGTCCTTTTGCGTTCTTCATCTTAATTGATGAAATTAATCTAGGGTTTGATTCACTTTGTTCAATTTGAGTTAAATTGTTGAACAAGAGCCTTAATTGTAATAGAATTTGACATACAACTATTAAACTGTCATTCAAGTTTATATTTCCGCTGCAAACATTAACGAATCAATCAAATTGACTGAACTTGATCAACTTAGCCCGTGAAAACCTGACTAGTCTGCACTTTACCGGACTAGTCCGATATCTCTGGTGTTGACTGTGTTGTTGAGTGTTACAGGAACAGAGAAAAATCAAGAAGGCCTATTCACCCCTCCTCTAGGCCTACATTCAATTGGTATCAGAGCAGGTTCTTCAAGAAAGAATGCAACCACTCGAAGAGATCATGTCGGACATGAAGGAAGTTCAGAAAATCAACAACCAGGAAGAAGTGAACAACGACAAGAACCAAAAACTGGAAAAGTATCTCGAAGCAATTCAAGACTTCGATGATGATGATGAGGAGACGCTGGAGCTGAAAGCACTCCTCAGAAAGAAGGCACTTTCCAAAGGGAAAGCTAAAGTTGAAGAAAAGAAGAAGGGGAGTAGTCACACCGACTACTCCCATATCCTTTTAACTATGATCGTTTAAATTCAAATAACAGCCATTACCTATCTATTCCTTTTGGAAAAGCCCCACACTTCGATGGGAGTGATTACTCCATGTGGAGGCAAAATATGAAGATACACTTGATTTCCTTTAACCCAAGTTTATGGCATATTGTGTGCACAGGAATAGACATCCCAGATGGCGACGAAGAGCTCACCCCAAGTCAAGAGCAAGCCATCCACAAAAACGCTCAAGCCGCAGCCGTAATCACCTCCTCTCTAAGTCAAGATGAATCCACAAAGGTGGACAGACTGGAGATTGCCAAGGAAATATGGGACACACTACAAACAGCCCATGAAGGTGACCGGCATGTGCGGGAGGCGAAAATTGAAATGATCGAAGGCAAACTAGGAAGGTTAGCAATTGAGGAAGACGAGTCTCCCCAGGACATGTACAACCGATTGAAGACACTTGTAAACAAGGTTCGATCATATGGGAGCAAGAAGTGGAATGACCACGAGGTTGTAAAGCTCATCCTTAGAGCCTTTATGCCTCGCAATGTCACACTATGCTCTATGATCAGAGAAAGTCCCGGGTACAAGAGGATGACTCCAGATGAATTGCTTGGCAAAATCATCAACTTTGAAATGATGGAGAAACAAGCCAAGCACGTCAAAGAAATAGCCGACCTCACATCGGCCAAGAAGAAGGGAGTTGCCTTAATGTCCACACTCAAGCCTCTATCTAAAGAAGCAAGAGAAGCACAGCTTGAGGAGGACAGCGATTATGAAAGCAGTGAGCTGGACGAAGATGATATGATTTTGTTCATGAAAAAGTTCAAAAGAATAATAAAGAAAAGACAAGGAACAAAATCAAGTGAAGGCAAGTACAAGGAGAGGACAAAGCCGAAGATGAGGCGGGTGTGCTATAATTGTGGTGAGTATAACCACTTTATAGTCGATTGCCCGTATGAGGACAACAAGAAGAAGAATAAAGAAGCCAAGCCTCAACCGAAAAAATTCTTCAAGAAGAAGAAACAAGCTGAACAAGCACACATTGGAAAGGAGTGGGACTCAAACGATGAGTCCTCATCGTCCGATGAAGAAGGGATGGCTAGCATATCCATCGAAAGCACGTCCAAGAAACCCACACTCTTCCCCACACTCGGTACAAAGAAGGGAAATGGCACTTGCCTCATGGCAAAGGAAGGTAAACGCAAGGTAAACATTAAAACTCCTTCCATGCATTCCTACTCAATTAATGATGAACTAGATAGTGATGATGAAGAAATGTTAATTGGATTAGATAGAAAAACTGCTGCTAAAATGAAATTTTTACTTTACCAACTTGTTGAGAAGGAACGGCTAATTGATCGTCAAGAGGACATGATTATCTCCCAAAAGGAGAAGTATGTCGAACTTGACAATCTTCTAGTTCTTGAAAAGGAGAAAAACAGCTCACTAGAGCTTGAGCTAGCTTCAAGCAAGAAAACTTGCTTGGAGTTAACCAACTCAAATGTTGCAATCAAGGATCAACTTGATGACCTGATCAAGGTTAACAAGATCCTTGAAGTGCAAGTTGAGTCACTCAAGCTAAGTGAATCTTCCTCCTCTTCAAGTCTACCTTCTCAACCCACTTCAACTAATCTTGTTCATATGTGCAAATGTGGTAAAATCAACACCAGCTTGAAGGAAAAGTCTACCTCCACAAAGGATAAAAATCCTACCCAATGTGGAATATTTGACAAGGAGAGGATCAACTATGCACGTAGTGCATACTTGGTCCAAATACCTCCAAATGTCAAGTATGGCATTGGTTACTCTTATGATGGAAAGCAAAATGCTGGAAGTCATAAGAATAACAAGGGAAGGATTACCTTTGTGAAGGGAGGACCCTCACAACCTGGTAACTCAAAAATTAAGAACCCGAACTCTCATGAACACCAGACTAGTCCGGTTGTGGTCCGGACAAGTCCGGTCATCCGGACAAGTCCGGTCACCCAGACTAGTCCGATCCATAAACAACAGCAACTTTTGTTCAAAATCTTTGATGCCTCTTATGTATTAATGAGAAACAATCTTGGTAAAGTTTATGCTTATTATGCTGGGCCACACCATGGGAACACAAAATCCCATGTGTGGGTGCCCAAATGTATTGTAACTAACCTCCAAGGACCCAAGCAAGCTTGGGTACCTAAAACCAAGGCATAATTTGTTTCTGCAGGCCTATTCCTCCTGTGGATCCAAATGGGTGCTAGACAGTGGATGCACCAACCACATGACCGGAGAATGGAGGATGTTCGTGGAATATGAAGAAAACGAGGACCCAAACGAAGGCATCTACTTCGGAGATAATAGTCAAGGAAGGGTCCTCGGTACCGGTAAAATAGCAATATCCTCTGAACACACTCTTTCTCATGTTTTACATGTTGAATCTTTAGATTATAACCTGCTGTCCATATCTCAATTATGTGACAAAGGTTATAATTGCTTGTTCACTAACGAGGGTGTGACCGTCTCAAGGAGGAGTGATGGTTCCGTTGCATTCAAGGGTATGTTGAAGGGAAAGCTTTACCTTGTTGACTGCAACAAGGATAAAGCCGAACTCGACACATGCTTGATTGCAAAAACCAACATGGGATGGATGTGGCATAGACGGCTAGCACATGTTGGTATGAGGAATCTTAAAAAACTCCTCAAGGGCGATCACATCCGAGGTTTGAAAGATGTTGTTTTTGAGAAAGACAGGCCTTGTAGCGCGTGCCAAGCCGGGAAGCAAGTTGGAGCACATCATCCCGCAAAGAACATCATGACTACGACAAGACTGCTCGAACTACTTCATATGGACTTGTTTGGTCCAATTGCTTACATAAGAATTGGCAGTAATAAATACGGTTTAGGCATTATTGATGATTTTTCCCGCTTCACATGGGTGTTCTTTTTGCATGACAAGTCAGAAACACAAGGGACACTCAAGAAATTCTTCAAGCGAGCGCAAAACGAGTTCTCACTATCGATCAAGAGTATTCGGAGCGACAACGGCACGGAGTTCAAGAACATACAAGTGGAGGAGTACCTTGATGAGGAGGGAATCAAGCACGAATTTTCAGCACCATACTCTCCACAACAAAACGGAGTTGCCGAAAGGAAGAACCGAACGCTCATAGAGATGGCAAGAACAATGCTCGATGAATACAAGACTTCTGATCGATTTTGGGCGGAAGCAATTAACACCGCTTGCCACGCCGCATATCGACTCTACCTTCATCGACTACTCAAGAAGACTCCTTATGAGCTACTCACCGGTAACAAACCAAACATTTCATATTTTCGAGTTTTTGGCTCTCCATGTTATATCTTGAACAAGAAGCCCAGGAATTCAAAGTTCGCTTCAAAGTCCGATGAAGGTTTCTTGCTTGGTTATGATTCGAACACTTACGCCTATCGTGTTTTCAACAAGGCCTCCGGACTTGTTGAAGTGGCACGTGACGTAGTGTTCGATTAAACTAATGACTCCCAAAAGGAGCAAGTTGATCAATGTGAATTAGGTAAAGAAGAAGCTCCTTATCAAGCATTGAAGAGAATGGCTCTAGGCGAAGTTCGACCACGAGAGTCATCGTCACAAATACAAGAGGAAAGTGAACCACAAGAGGAGATCAACAATCAAGGGGGAGCTTCGATACAAGATCAATCACAAGAATATGAAGATGATCAACAAATCAACGAGGGCAACCACTCAGAGGGAGAAGAAAATGATCACCAACACACAACTCTCCAAATGCCACACCCAAGAGTACACCAATGCATTCAAAGGGATCATCCAATCGACAACATCATCGGTGACATCCAAAAGGGAGTAACCACTAGATCTCGTATAGCTAATTTTTGTGAGAATTACTCGTTTGTCTCCTTTTTGGAACCACGCAGGACTGAGGATGCATTGAAGGATCCGGACTGGGTGGTGGCAATGCAAGAAGAGCTGAACAATTTCAAGAGAAACGAGGTTTGGGAACTTGTGGCAAGACCCAATGCAAATATAGTGGGCACCAAGTGGGTCTTCCACAACAAGCAAGACAAACACGGAGCGGTGACAAGAAACAAGGCACGACTTGTGGCCAAAGGTTACTCACAAGTCGAAGGTTTGGATTTCGATGAGACTTTTGCTCCAGTAGCTAGGCTTGAATCAATTAGAATATTACTTGCATATGCTACTCACCATGATTTCAAGCTGTATCAAATGGACGTGAAAAGCGCCTTCCTCAACGGACCGATCAAGGAAGAGGTGTACATGGAGCAACCACCCGGGTTTGAAGACGAAGAGTTCCCCGACCACGTATATAAACTGCGTAAGGCTCTCTATGGCCTCAAACAAGCTCCCAGAGCTTGGTATGAGTGTCTTAGAGATTTCTTAATTGATAATGGTTTTCAAATTGGCAAAGTAGATTATACATTATTCACAAAGAATCTAGATAATGATCTTTTTATTTGCCAAATCTATGTTGATGATATAATTTTTGGGTCAACTAACCAATCTTTCTGTGAAGAATTTAGTAGAATTATGACAGACAGGTTTGAAATGTCAATGATGGCAGAATTGAAGTACTTCTTGGGATTCCAAGTGCGGCAACAAAGGGAAGGAACGTTCATAAGCCAAACCAAGTACACGCAGGACATACTCAAGATGTTTGGCATGGACAAGGCAAAGCCCATAAAGACTCCCATGGCTACGAATGGCCACTTGGATCTCAATGAAGATGGACTGAGCGTCGACCAAAAGATATATCGGTCCATGATTGGATCTTTACTCTACTTATGTGCATCTAGGCCAGATATTATGTTGAGTGTATGTTTGTGTGCAAGATTTCAAGCCAACCCTAAGGAATGTCACTTGACAGCCGTAAAAAGAATCTTGAGATATTTAGTTCATACACCCAACCTTGGTCTTTGGTACCCAAAAGGCTCCAAATTCAATCTCATTGGTTACTCCGATGCAGATTATGCCGGGTGCAAAGTTGATAGAAAAAGCACCTCTGGCACATGCCAATTCCTAGGAAGATCTTTGGTTTCTTGGTCATCTAAGAAACAAAATTCCATTGCACTATCCATAGCCGAACCGGAGTATGTTGAAGCCGGGAGTTATTGTGCACAACACCTTTGGATGCGACAAACTCTATGGGATTACGGTTACTATATGAACCGTATTCCTCTCCTTTGTGATAATGAGAGTGCCATTAAAATAGCCCACAATCCAGTTGAGCACTCTAGGACTAAACACATAGACATAAGACATCATTTCTTGAGAGACCATTCCATGAAAGGAGACATAACCATCTCACATGTCAACACCCAAAAACAATTGGCCGACATATTCACCAAGCCACTTGATGAAAAGCGTTTTTGCGAACTCCGAAATGAGCTAAATATTCTTGATTCTTGTAGTGTGGCTTGAAAAGTTGCATACCTGTATGATTGCTTCAAAAATGTTGATTGAATTGTGAAAATCATCCCTCTCCATTTTTCTCTCGAAAAACTATGTCAATTATTAGATCTTGATGAATTTTGATCATTGTATGATTGTTGTATGCTTACTGGTCAAATTCATCAAGATTACTTGAATTGTTTTGCCTCTCTATTCTCTATTATTGAACCTTCAAATATATATGAATGGGCTATGCAATTCTTTCCTGGTGACCACGGACTAGTCCGTGGTTACCCGGACTAGTCCGCCCATGCAGACTAGTCCGCAGAGTGCCGGTTAGGCCGGACTAGTCCGATAGACCACGGACTAGTCCGATATAGGTCTCTGGATGACTTCGGACTAGTCCGGTCATGTCCGGACCTGTCCGATTCTTCGTGTCCATAACCCTAGCCGCCACCAAACCATAATCTCCTCACCCTCACATTCGCTCTAGGCTTCCTCTCTCTTGCGCTCGAGCTCCCAAGGCGATCTTTTGCATCCTCCGTCGAAAATCCACTCATTTGGGCGGAGATCAAGCTTGAAGACTTGGGGATTGAAGCTAGCGGACTAGTCCGACCTCCAACCCCCAAAACTTCGAGCCTCCATCGATTTCTTCGGTAAAAATCTTCAAAATCCTAGAAATCGTGTTTTTCTCAATTGTTGATCGTTTGGCCTAGCACCCTTCACTAGTTACATGTTTAGTTGATGTACTACGTGTATGCTAGACTAGATTTGCATTAGAGATTGTATCCTGTACAATCTATTAGGTTTTTGAGGATGAACACCGGACTAGTCCGGTCCATGCACGGACAAGTCCGGTACCCTGGACTAGTCCGTGCCTGAGCACCGGACAAGTCTGATGTTTTTGAACCTGAAACCTAATTCCTTAATGCCATCCATTACTATCTTGTCTTACCCATGCCTTGTATAACTTGTCATTATTCTTGCTCAATCATTCTCAGATCATGTCGAGCTCCGACAACGAGATCTCCGACTTTGAGGCCGAGTTGGACCACGAGGTGGCACCTCGGTCCTCGGCGGGTCTTGGCAAGAAACGCCAAGAAAGACCTTCCGAGCCTGCTACCTCCCCTCCCCAGGTTCGGAGGAAGGTCTGTGTCAAGAAGCCCGCCTCGAAGGCTACTACGTCTTCAAGCGGCCTTCGTCAAGCAAAGGGAAAGGGCAAGGGAGACGCAACGGGGCCAGTTGGGCCCTTGAAGCTTCATGCTCCCAGAGAAGGGGTCCGGGACCCCAATGAAGAGAAATTCAATGGGAAAGGCAGCGATGTGGCAGCCAAGCTAAGAAGCATTGATTGCTATTGAAGGCCAAAGTAGGCAGCTGATGGAAGGTTTTGGTCAAACTTCCATGCAGATTTCTACAGGCTGGTTTACCTGCCGATGAAGACTCCGGTGGTGCGCAGTCGGTGGATTGACTGGGCCCACCTAGAGAAGAAGAAGTGCTCAGCTTTTGATGAGGTCATTGCCGCAGCAGAAAGGCATGGTCTGAAGGATCTGTTTGCCTTCAGACACAATTGGAATGATGAAGTGATTGCACAATTCTATGCAACGTGCCACTTCTCGAGTGAAGATGAAGAGAGTGTGACTTGGATGACCCATGGATCCAAGTACTCCATCACTAAGGAGGATTTTGCAAGCTTGCTCCATTTAGACTCTGCTGGAAATGACCACCTGATCATCCACAACATAGGGGTCATTGAGAGGGACGGAATGAAGTTCATGTATGAGCCCAACTCTAAATATGTTCCTCCCTCTACAAAGAACATGAAGCCCTTCTTTGTGGTTCTGAACAGAGTTCTCCGGAAGACCATTGCCCCCAAGGATGGGGATGCAGGGAGTGTACAGGGCTACCTCCGGACTCTAATTAGGGTCATAAGCAAGAAGAGACAGTTTGATGTTGCAGATTACATATGGAACGACATGGTCAACATCTCAAGCACCCCCAACCGGTCTTGTGGCTATGCTCCCTACTTGATGTTCATGTTGAGAATGTCACAGGAATAAAATTCGTGAAAGATGTAGAGCACACTCCCCTGAGGCCTCAGAAGCCTCAGCATGTGAGTGTCCAGGCTGCTCCCTCGCCGGCCTCAAGTCTTGAGGCATCGGCAAGAGAAAGAGATGCTGCTAGGGCTCCTCCTCCCTCCAGGGAAGCCCCTCGGAGAGGATCCGCCAGTGGGATCCTCAAATACTTGTCCGCGATATTCTCCTCCTGCAAGAAGACTGAAGTAAAGCTTCATAAACTCAATCAGAAGAGGAAGGAGGATATGAGATATATCAAAGCCAATGTGAAGCAACTGAGTGAAAAGCTGGAGATCAACCCCATTGGATCTCCAGTAATTTTTGAAGATTCTGATCTTGACATCTCCGAGCTTGGGCCCTTGTCCCCCTCCGAGCTTGCCTATTTTGGCATTGAGGGCTCGAGCAGCTCCGCTCCTCCTCCTCCCTCTCCTCCTCGTCAAGCAGAGAGCGAAGAAGACAAAGAAGATGACGAAAGGATAGACAGCGAAGAGTGAAGAACCTAGGACCTCCCTCTCTCTCTTTTTGGTGTCTTGATGCCAAAGGGGGAGAGATTGAGGGGGAGTCAAGTCTTAGCTTTAGCTGTAATAGGATGCGAGAAGAGAGCCTTCTCTGTACTTTTATTTGTGATTGTAATAGTTTAACACTGTTTTCATATTAAGTTTGGTCTTGTGATGAATTACTCAATTTATTTGCGAGTACGTGATGAAAATTGCATTTTTGCTCCTGGAATGTCATATGCACTTGGTATCGGTTGATTAATGTAAATTCTGTCATTCTCAATGTATTCATGCACTTAGTATGCATCCCACCATAAAGAATGCACATATGGATAATTCTCTTGTTGCTTGATGTATTTTTGAGTCATATGTGCATACTTTATGAAAATCTCATTTTTTGCCTTATTTTGTGAAATCTCAATTGGTTGTCATCAATCACCAAAAAGGGGGAGATTGAAAGTGCATCTAGGACTCCCTTGTGGGTTTTGGATGATTTATGACAAGCAATTGGGATCCTAATCCTTTTGTTGAGATGAATGCAGGCAAATAATGAAAAACGAGCAAAATGCCAAAAAGAAGGGAAATGAGAAGCAAAGTGAATTTGAGCTCAAGGAGAAGAAAATAGTAGATTATTATATATGGAGTGTGTTAAGGAAACACATCCAAGAGCTCAATCACATTCAAGCACACACACACAATGCACAAAGTTATACAGGACCGGACTAGTCCGATATCAGCCGGACTAGTCCGATATCACTTTCTGCACTAGATCGGACTAGTCCGATATCAATCTGATCCACTTCGGACTAGTCCTCCCCAATGCGGTCTAGTCCTCAACACAATGCACAAGTCACACAAAATCGGACAAGTCCGTTGTGATCCGGATTAGTCCGATATTCTTTCTGATCCACTTCGGACAAGTCCGGTGTCTACACGGACTAGTCCGATATACACACTGATCTAAATTGGACAAGTCCTCCAAGTGCGGACTTGTCATCCTAAACACTTAGGGTTTCATATGTCCGGACAAGTTCGATGGCAATCGGACTTGTCCGAAGATTTCCAGTAGTGAAATCGGACAAGTCCGTTTTCAACCGGACTAGTCCGATATTCCTGGACACTTAGGATTTGCTACACACAGCACACCGGACTAGTCCGGGTGACCACCACAGACTAGTCCAATCTTTCTGAACCCTAGTGGTTACTTTTAGAAACCCCATATAAATAGAGGTGCACGGCCCACTTTTACATTCTCTCGAACCCTAGCGCCATCACACCTCCCAAGAGACTCAAAAACCACCTCTCTCCACGAAATTAAGTGCAAAATCGATCAATCTATTGAAGATCACTTCTAGATCATTGGAGAGACACTTGGCACACATCATTGAGCTCTTTGTTTGATTCTCTAACACACTCTTGCATTTCAATTTGTAATTTTCGAGCGTGTTATTGGTGGCTTTGTAAGTTGTAATCAAGGGAGCTCTCAACGTGTGAGAACGTCCCTTCAACTTGGTTATTAACCCTTTGTGATTAGTGGAAGAGGATTGGCCTTCATGGCGATCCGACGAGGGAAGGGTTGGAGAAGACCGGGTCCTTTTATGGGCTCCTCAACGTGGACGTAGGTTGCCTTCGTGGTAGCCGAACCACGGGATAAATCGTGTGTCTTGTCCTTTTGCGTTCTTCATCTTAATTGATCAACTTAATCTAGGGTTTGATTCACTTTGTTCAATTTGAGTTAAATTGTTGAACAAGAGCCTTAATTGTAATATAATTTGACATAGAACTATTAAACTGTCATTCAAGTTTATATTTCCGCTGCAAACATTAACGAATCAATCAAATTGACTGAACTTGATCAACTTAGCCCGTGAAAACCGGACTAGTCCGCACTTTACCGGACTAGTCCGATATCTCTAGTGTTTACTGTGTTGTTGAGTGTTACAGGAACCGAGAAAATTCAAGAAGGCCTATTCACCCCCCCTCTAGGCCTACATTCAGCAAGCAATGGCCAAGCCGGGAGAGCAAATGCAAAAATATTAAAGGGACTCAAGATGTGCACCTATGAGCGCCTAAAAAAGCATGGAGCCAACTGGATTGAAGAGATTCCATCCACACTATGGGCGAACAGGACAACACCCAACCAGTCAACTGGGGAGACTCCATTCTTCCTGGTGTACGAAGCTGAAGCAGTCCTTCCTTCGAAAATCACCTTGGGGTCCCTCCAGGTCCGGACCTTCGATGAAGCCACGCAGGACCAGCTCCGACGTGAAGACCTTGACCTTGTCGACGAGGGAAGGTGCCAAGCAGTTGTTCAGAATGCACGTTATTTCCAAGCGCTCCAGCAATATCATCAAAGGCATGTGCACAACCGACAACTCGAGGAAGGCGATCTGGTGCTTCGGAAGATACTAACTCGTGAAGGAACGAACAAACATTCCACTAGCTAGGAGGGTCCATTCCGAGTAATCAAAGTATCTCGGCCCGGATGCGTTCGCTTGGCAACTGAGGATGGGACTCCACTTCCTAATCCTTGGAACATCGAGCACCTATGTATGGTTTGTGCTTAGAATCACGGAGGTGAGTCTGTAATTACACGTGATGTACGTTATAGAGTTGATAAACAGATAGGGGTAGGTACTCTGGTAGAACATCCGGACCCCTCCGGGTGGGTCCGAGAAGTTCAAGTACACTTCATAAAGTCACTACACTAAAAGTGTAACTGCCTACCCTGGGTTACTGCAAGATGTATAGCGCACTTAGCTTGGTCTCGCACCCTAAGTGCGTCCTTGTCTCCCTATAAACCAGACCTATAATGAAAGATGTCATTGTGTGAGAACAGACTCCACGTGCATTTGTTTTTGTACAAGGATCGATCTATCAATTTATCGTTTTTAACCTTCTCGTCTATGATGAAGTTGTGTAATTCTTTTTTAGTTTTTACTCTAATTATTCATATGTGTTGCAAGCTATATTGTTAATCTCTTTTGGTCTTAACATGCTGTATAGTCTACTTGCCTTAACACCAAGCCAACATAGGTTTGGAGTGTGCTATCGACTTAGCCTGGTCCTGCACCCTAAGTACGCCACTCTACCTACACTCCGGCAGGCCTCAGTAGGGTGAGTACTAAAAAAGCATATAGGTCCGGAAGAGTTACATCAATATACTCGCTGCCATATCGAATTGCTTTGGGGTAAAATTGAAATAAGAACAATAAGACACAAATGATTTATAGACAAGAGGATGAATTTTACTTTTTCCTTGTATTTAATGTGCAGGAATAATAGAAATTCTAAGCTTTGACAACAACTGAGAGGCCTAAATTCATATATCCGTGTGGCGACTTCAGGAGCCACCAAGCTCCTATCGTCAACGTTGTATATGTTGATACTGGGTACTTTCGGAGCTAATAAGCTCCGCCAATCCTAGGGGGCCTGCTATCGACGCCTTAGAAATGAAGACTTCGGACCTAAAGTTTAAAAGTACGATGTGTTCAAGTCATCAATATACTGTCAAAACCTTTGGTATCTGTACACATTCCAATTGTACACATATACCAGGGGGCCAACAAGACAGAGCACATTATATCGAAGACAAAAATAAAGTGAAGTTCATGGGCAAAATGGATTTCATTAATTCGAAGCACTGGATTACAAAATTGGGATTATAGTGAAAAGCAAAGGGAAGAAGTCCCAGCTACTGGAGGATTTAAGTCCTGCAGAAGAATGAGGCGACCTCTTTAGCAACCTCTTTGACACTGGCCTTGGCGGCATATTCCTCTTCGGCAATGGGACCTTCAAGCACCGGGTCCAGGGGGAATTGGGGGTCTCTGCTTATGTAGCATGATAGCACATATTCTGCCACGTTTGTAGCCAGAGACTTCCCCTCTGTCTCTAGCTGATTCGCGATGACATCTCCCATCACGTCGAGCTTGCTGCTAGCAGCATTGAGGGCCACTAGCGCTAGGTGCATGTCCAGCTCCAGGTTGCCCGAACATACAGGACTGAACCCTAGTGGCGTCAGAGCGTCATTGGCTCGCCCCATGAAGTCCCATACTTGGACGGACTCGGTCTCCTTCAAGTTCCGCAGCTCCTCCACTGACTTCCGGGCGGCCGCAAGCTCCAAACCATCCCGGGTGAGGCGCTCGACAAATTTAGCATGTTGCTGCATACTCTTAGCAACTTGCTTTTCACGGCGGTCAGCTCCGTCTCCCGGAGGTGGATGCGGTTCTGCCTATCCGCTAAGTTCTCCTCCCTGCCCTTCACCTTCCCTTCCCTGGTGGCAACGTCAGGTTCCCTTTTCGAGAGATCCTGCCCCATCTTCTAGTACTTCTTCTTTTCATCCTTACTCCACCGCACAAACTTCTTTGAGTGGTCCGCCAAATTCTGTTCACCCAGAGTCAACTTCTGGGTAACCTCCGCCTCTCTTTTCATGATATCCTCCTGCTGCTCCAGGAGCTTTTCTTCCCTTGCCTCCAGGTCTGCCAAGCGCTTTAGGAGAACCTCGCTAAATTCTTTGAGGTTTTCGTGATGCTCATTAGTAGCATCACGCCTCTCCTTTGCTAGCTCAAGGATTTCCCTAGAGTTAGTGTCGAGCGCCCGGATGGCAGCCTCCTTCTCCTCGAGCAGCTTATCCCAGTACTCTAACCGGGCTTTCTCCCCCTTTATCCACTCCCTCTGGTCAGCCAGCCTCGTCTGGGCAAGCCTGGTCTCAAAATGAAGTCTGTTGCGCCAACGCCTCAAGGTGTTGCGCTCCTCCTCCAGGGCTTTGCTCTCATGATCGAAGGCTAGTTGGACCTGTCGGAGGCTGGAGCAGGCGTTGTCTAAGGACAACGCCAGAGGGATAGGCTCCAGACCTGCTGGGACCATCTCCGCAGATTCCAGATGATTTTCCATCACAAAAATAGGGTCCCACTCTACGAGAGAGGACCCTTGTGATGAAGACATCTCTCCTTTGCATACAATGCAAGGATCAGTCACTAGAGAACGTGCACGACAATAGGATCTCCAGGTACGTTCTATCCTTGTCAATTTTTTTTCCAGAATTTACGCTTGTTTCCATGCATGTTTTATTAATTAGGAACAATGGAGAGGACCAGCAAGGGCTTGGAAGAGTCCAGGAATCAAGGAGGAGGATATAGGATGTGCACACTAAGGAGGAACCCAAGTACAACTCGACTTCAACTCCACCTCGGGTCCAGGAGCTGCCTTCACCAAAACTGACGTCCCGAACACATACAGAGTCGGATTTAGACGTTCTATATATGGTTGGAACTGTGATTTCATAAATCTTCCAATGGATCAAGACCCACCTCAAAATTCCTTCTATGTTTACGGGAATCAGCAAAACAAGTGGGCGTCCAGAATCTGTCCGGTGCTGCACCACCGTCTTTTGGGCTGCTGGCCCGTGTATCATGTGGAAGCCCATTAGGGTTGCATCCAAGGATCTTGCACTACACTTCTTTTTATACAGAATCTGTCACCACATTAGGGTTGGGTTTTGCTTAGATACAATTTGTCATTGAACAGTGTCGCCGATCATCGGTTGTGAGACCCCAATTTCATGATCAATTCAGTTTTGATTGCAACTTCTTTGTTCTTGCTTGTATTCTTGATTGCGCTTGCAGGGATAAGCCTTCTTGGTGAGGTCATTCGTGCGACACGGGTGATAACCAACGGAGCAGTGGTGTAGTGATTGCAAGGTTTCGTTTGTTCGGAGCCTTGGATTATCAACATCGAGATCTCCACCCAATCAAGTTTACCATACCTCTCGGAAGATCGGGACTCATCTTCCTATCACCTTGAGCTTCTGGGGCACTGGGACCACTCTCTGGTAGCCATTCAGTAGCAGCAGAAGAGGAACCCATCAGGGGAATTTCCACCACCGGAGTAGAAGCTGAAGGTGTTGCCTCCGGGCTTTCAGTTGCTGGCTCCAAAGGCAGAGGACCTGCCGCTGCCACTTCAGGCAGCTCTGGCTCTGGTTTGGCTACCTCCGGAGCAATGGTAGGGGCTTCATCTAGGGCCTCTACTGTCGCTGGCTCAGGCTCCGACACGGCAGCTTCTTCCGGTTCAATGATCGGAGCTTCAGGCGCCTCCTGCTCAACCGCCGGACTTTCAGCCGCTTCTGGCACTAGGGCTGGAGCTTTAGTGATTTACGGCTCAATGGCCGGGGCTTCAAATACCTCTGGCTCAGTGTGAGGACCTGAATCCACACATCCAAGGATCTCATTGGGTAGTGTCGTGCGATGCGACACCCAACAGTATACACGAATAGAACCAGAATAAAGTACAATACCAAGTCTTTTATTTAATACACAGCGGAAGTTTTTACAATACTATAGGAAAGAGAAATATATATATATATATATATATCATAGCTACGCTCTCGGCACTAGCTATGCAAAAGCAAAGTTATCCATGCCTGGGATACTTTGCACTAGCAACACGCAAACTATGGCGGCGTGCAGGGTTCCCACTCGGCTGTACACCCTGGAGGGGGTGTTGCCTCATCGTCAAACCCATCCTCAACAGAGTAACCTGCAAAAACTCGTTAACTGCAAACGTGAGCATAAGGCTCAGCAAGACTAACCCGTCTCACTAGACATATGCAAGGTGGATGCTAAACATAGGTAAGTTGAAGCATAAATGACTCGCCTACAAGTTGATCCTTATAATAAAGTTTTAAGTAGCAAATGACATTTCCCAAGCACGGCACATCATGGGCTCAACAATCAAACAAGAAACGCTTTACCAATGATATGACATGCTCGAGACACATAATGCTATTACAGCTAAAGTATGGGGAAATTGAAAATCTTTAGTTATACTATCTCTAAACCAAACAAGGTTGCAAAGTAATTATAATTCAATACCATATGACTTTTCTGACTTCTTTAGTATTTACTACGTCACCGCTCAGTGAACAAGTGGTACTCTATTACTGCGAGGGACAGTGATTGCAATCAAGACACACCCGGACAACACGACACATACGTCGTTCGGAAGTGTCAGCGAGCACACCTGTACCTACATAACACTTAAGTACTAGGCGTATATGGCCACCTTTCACAAGAAACTCGAATTCTGAGCACGTCTCACCTCCGCAAACAGAAGGTCTCCGCACGGAACACCTCATGTGTCCGCCGACAGATTTACACCTTACTGTCCTCAACCCACCCCTATCGATGGTGAGTTAATGGGTCTCGACATCCCAGTTATCAAGTTACATCAGTTTATTGGATTCCATATGTCCATTATATTGCCGGTACAATTCAAGCTTGTCCGAAGGGGCTGCATACGGACGGGCCTTAATTGACACAGGCAGGGCTATGCGACCGAGACTCAATTCTCGCCGCTTCCTATACATTCCCTGCCCGGTCACAATTTCATTATATTAAGCCATTTTCTTTTCAACCAATCCTGTGAGATACATCTCTCGTGAGTAGATTCCAACTACTCGACTTCTACCGGATTTCCTATGCATTAGCAAAGCAGTTACTACAGGTCAAACTGTAACTCGTGCCAAATAAACCCTAGGATTTTTGGTCATGCATGTGGAGTATCATTCACCCTAAACGTAATGCACAATTCATATACTACTCATCATAGTGATAAAGCAAAAGTTTATAAACGACTTAAATGCAAACCGGGGCTTGCCTTGTTGCAGGTCAGGTTCTGAGTTAGAATTTGGAAGATGCTCTTCCAAGGCCTCTGACTCCTCCTCGACTTCGGTTACTATACGATATGCATAAAATACGGTATGAATGACTTTGAAAATATTTAATATTAAGACCAGGATTTTAATTTATGGTGACCATTATAGGATAATTAGTTATTTGGCTTGGGAACGTTGAATTAGGTATTTAGGGAATACTATAGAAGTTCTTGCAAAGAACAGGAGATGATCAAAGTAGAGTGTGGTCTCTAAGATTATGGCAAGCAAATAACTTCCACAATTTTTAGAGATGAAACTGTAGCTTGAAAATAGCCATCAGTTGATAATCAAGATAGAGAAAATTGTCCTGGTCCTAGCAAAAGTGGTTTCATAAATTTTTAAGCCTTGGTGAAGAATTTATTGAGTTTCTAAGTTGACAAGAATTTCTGGAATTGTCTTGTAATTGAACTTTTAAGCATTTAGTCAATATTCAGTTTGAAATTGAATTAAGACTAGAATATGAGGTCCATTAAATCCAAGATTTTTACAGGAGCTAAGGTATGACTATTGGAAGATTCAGTCCAAATTTGGGGCATAATAAGGCATCTGCATATCTGTGAAAATTCAATAACTGAAAAAGGTAATTGAATTATACAGAGGTTAAAACAGGTGCAATGGCTCCCAAATTTTTTCTGGTAGTCAAGAATAGGACAGTAATTTTTATGTGAATTTTGGGGTTTTTCCAGGGTATATTTCGTCTGGAAAAATTGCATTTTACTTGGGCAAGATTAATTCCTACAGAATTAAATATTGATTTTCACAGAGCCTAATTGGTACTGAGTGAAACTAGAGCTCAAGGGCTTTCAAACAAAATTTGTTTGAACGAATTTGGAGTATTCTACAGAAAGATATTCAATTTAGAAGTTTGGACAAATTTCTGGAATTAAATACATCCCAAAGACCACGTGGCGCATTCTGGTTGAGGCAGCACCGGGGTCCACAGAATTAAAGCGCGCAGCCACACTAGATCTCAGCCGCACCGTGATCCCGCAGTGGATGGCAGGTGGGACCCGATGGGGTCATCGTCTACCTCGGGCCGGTGCTCGCGCGGAGCAGCACCCGCGGCGGTGGCTCGCCGGCGAGCTCGCCGCCGGCTAAACCAACGGACCAGACTCGCGGAAACTTGCCGCCTGGGGGTTTTTGGGGTCGCTGAGCACGATGGTGAGGTCAGTGGGTCCTGAAGCTTGCCGGAAAAGGTCGTGCGACGGCGGCGGCGGCGATGAGCGCTCGGGCAACATAGAACTCGCTCCAGAGTAGCTCAAATCACTTGGGAATTTCTCCAAAACCTTTCTGGGATGATGGAGTTCAAGGACCTGGGCGTAGAAGGGGAGTGAGTTTCCGGGAATCACGAGTTCGACGGTGAACCGAGGTTTTCTCACCGGCGGCGAGCAAAACTCGAAATTCAGAGCCGTTGCTCGATGATTCTTAATGGTTCTTGCTCAGACAGGAGCGCTAGGGTCTA
Source organism: Tuctoria greenei (assembly GCA_036927565.1). Taxonomy (NCBI): domain Eukaryota; kingdom Viridiplantae; phylum Streptophyta; class Magnoliopsida; order Poales; family Poaceae; genus Tuctoria; species Tuctoria greenei. Next base: position 107,800,907 of record JAYESD010000008.1, read on the forward strand.
TAGAAACTATCTCTAAGCAATTGCAAGGGATGATTACTTGCAGAAAAGGAATCGACATGAAAACTTAGCTAGTTATCTACTTTCGGCCGTAGGGGAAACGAACAATAACTCGCTCAAGCTTCAACGATAAGGGAAATGGTTTGTACCATGAGCTAGAGTTTGATCACGCGCACCTTTTTGCTATTTGGAGCTTGGCTTGAAACGGCGCGGAACGGTGGCACACCGCGGAGCAGTGGTGAGCGGCGGCGATGGCGCGCGGCGGAAGAAGAGTCGCGAGGCAGTGGAGCTGCGATCGGGGATGAGGAGTGAAGGGAGCTTCGGCCGGCCTTTTATAGGGCCGTGGCGAGCAGGCAGGCAGCTCGGTGGAGCTGCATGCGCGCGCGGTGTCGAGCGGAGGTGCGTTGGTACAGAGATGGCGGGATCGAGCTGATCCGTTCAAAGAGGAGCTGACATGTGGGGCCAACTGTCCAGTGATACTCCCCACAGTTCAGTTACTAAATTCATTTAAAAATAGAAGATGAACTCCAAAAATCATGAAATTTTGTGGAGATGGCAAATGAATTATTCTGAACACAATGGTGAACTCAAATCTTATGTTTAAAGAAGTTGGAGAAGAATTAAAAATTCAGATTTGAATTTGATTCAAATTCACCAAGCACCTCAAATAAAATAGCAGATGAGTTTCTAAAATCTTGAAACTTTGTAAGCATGCTATTGAGGAATTTAGGAGCTCATGGAAAAATTTAGAGCCCTTAATTTGAATATTTGGGTTAGAGCTTATTAGGGCTTCATTTTGCATTGCTTACTAAATCTTATCCAAAAATTCTTATTCTTAAAAAGGGTGAATAGAATATAATTTGGATTCATGGTGAAGTCCAATACCCATGTTAAAAGAATTTAACAATGAGTGCATGAAAAGTTTTGGATGGCATAGTTCATGTGCACCATTATATTGGATATCTAAAATAGTTGATCACAAAACCCATATGAACTTAACATGCCATAAAAGTGGGGTTTTACATTCCTCCCCCCTTAAAAGAATCTCGTCCCGAGATTACAAAAGAAGGTAAAGGAAAAAGGATCTATCGAACATATGCCGCTAACAAGTCCGGATAGTTCGTTCTAAGATACTCCTCGCTTTCCCACGTGGCTTCTACCGCACTGTGGTTGCTCCACAAAACCTTATAGAAATGCAAGGTGCGACTTCTTGTGGTGCGAGTCTTTTTATCAATGATCTGAGTTGGATGCTCGGAATAAGTGAGATCTGGTTGGAGAGCTTCCAAATCCTCTATACGGATATCAGCTGGAGCCTTAAGACATTTCCGCAATTGGGAAATGTGGAATACATTGTGGACTCCTGAAAGTGACGTTGGTAACTCCAATTGATATGCCACAGGTCCGCATCTTTCGATTATTGCGAACGGCCCAATAAAGCGTGGAGCTAGCTTCCCTTTTACCCCGAAGCGATGGATACCCTTCATAGGGGATACCCGGAGATAAACTTGATCTCCAACTTCGAAGTGAAGAGGTCGACGTCGTTTGTCCGCGTAGCTCTTCTGACGAGACTGAGCAGCTTTGAGATTCGCCTGAATAGTGCGAACTCGATCCTCGGCTTCATTTACTAAGTCGATGCCGTACACTGCCCGTTCACCTGATTCGCACCAGTTCAAGGGCGTGCGACACTTTCGGCCATAGAGAGCTTCATATGGCGCCATCTGGATGCTAGCCTGGTAACCGTTGTTGTATGAAAACTCCGCCAAAGGTAGATGATCATCCCAGTTCTTACCATGGTGGATGGCACAGGCACGAAGCATGTCTTCTAGCACTTGATTCACCCGTTCGGTCTGACCATCGGTCTGAGGATCGTCCCCAGTGCATCGTGGAGATGCTCCCAGAATCGCGAAACAAATACAGCTCCACGATCCGAGATGATGGTACAGGGTACACCATGTAGACATATTATTCTGGAGATATAAATTTCCGCATATCGCTTCGCATCATATGCCACGCTGACCGGTATGAAATGAGCCGATTTGGTCAATCGGTCAACGATCACCCAAATGGAGTCGTGTTTATGGAGAGTGGGAGGCAACCCAACAATGAAATCCATACTGATATCCTCCCATTTCCAAGCCGGTATGCTTAAAGGTTGAAGCTGTCCAGCTGCCTTCATATGGTCGGCCTTTACTCGTCGACACGTATCACACTCGGACACGTATTTAGCTACTTCTCTCTTCATCCGAGTCCACCAGAATTTCTTCTTCAAATCTTGGTACATCTTGTTGCTTCCCGGATGAATGGAATACTTGGACAAATGAGCTTCGTCCAGTATCTTCTTTCTAAGTTCCATGTTTCGGGGTACCACTATACGGTCGTTAAACCAGATGGTACCCTCGTTGTCACTATGGAAACATTTCTTTTCCCCCTTTATCATTCTTTGTCGAATATGCGACATTCCTATGTCTTCCTGCTAAGCTGCTACAATATCCTCCCTGATGGTAGGAATGAGAGCTAGGTTGTAGAGTGCTCCATATGGAACCAAGGAACCAAGTAAAGACTCGGTCCTTCTTCTCCTTCCATTGTGGTGAGGGAAAGATTGTTGACATGGGACTTGCGGCTCAGTGCATCTGCGACTACATTCGCCTTGCCTGGATGGTAGTGGATCTCAATCTCATAATCCTTGATCAATTCTAACCATCGCCTTTGTCGCATATTCAAATCCTTCTGGGTGAAGATGTATTTTAAGCTTTTGTGATCAGTGTAGAGGTGTACTAAATTACCCAGTAGATAATGCCTCCACATCTTCAATGCTAGCACCACAGCAGCGAGTTCAAGATCATGAGTCGGGTAATGCTGCTCATGATTCCGAAGCTGTCGTGATCCATACGCAATCACTCTTCGCTCCTGCATCAACACACAACCCAAACCAATCCCAGATGCGTCGCAAAAGACATCAAATGCTTTGGTTGTGTCTGGTTGGGCTAAAACTGGTGCCGTGGTGAGGTGTTTCACCAATGCTTTGAAACCTGCCTCACATGCTTCGATCCATACATACTTCTGCCCTTTCTTCAGAAGTTCTGTCATTGGTTTAGCTATCCTGGAGAAATTGGGGATGAACCTCCGGTAATATCCAGCTAAACCCAGGAAACTTCGGACTTCATGTACAGACTTTGGAGACTCCCATTTAAGGACTTGGTGGATCTTACTTGGATCAACTGCAATCCCTTCTGCTGATATGATGTGCCCTAAAAATGGCACCTGGTTGATCCAGAATTCACACTTGCTGAACTTAGCATACAGCTGATGGTCCCGTAATCGCTGAAGCACAATATGCAAGTGTTGAGCATGTTCTTCTTCGGATTTTGAATACACAAGTATGTCGTCAATGAAGACCACGACAAACTTGTCCAATTCCGGCATGAATACCGAGTTCATGAGATACATGAAATGAGCCGGGGCATTGGTTAATCCGAAAGACATAACCAGATACTCATACAGTCCATACCTTGTTGAGAATGCTGTCTTGGATATATCTTCTGGTCGGATTCTAATTTGATGATAACTAGAACGAAGATCCATCTTCTAAAATACTTTAGCACCCACCAATTGATCGAAAAGAATATCAATGCGCGGTAGTGGATATTTGTTCTTGATGGTGACAGCATTAAGTGGACGATAGTCTACACACAGCCTCAAGGTCTTATCTTTCTTTTCTACAAATAGTGCAGAGCAACCCCATGGTGATGAACTTGGACGAATAAAACCTTTGCTCTCAAGTTCAGTTAATTGTTCCTTCAGTTCTGCAAGTTCCTTGGGTGCCATCTTGTAGGGTGGTGTTGAAATTGGCACTGTTCCTGGTGCAAGTTCAATCTTGAACTCTATGTCTCTTTCTGGGGGCATACCAGGAAGATCTTCAGGAAACACGTCTGGGTATTCACATACTACCGGAATATCCTTTAGTTCCATAACCTCGGTATTGAGAATAGATGGTTCCAATGGAACAATGTTCTCAAGATTGAGAACTTGGGGTTGATGGAGTGGAGAGTTTAGATAAATTTTTCTAGGAATGATATCGAGAATAGCAACATGGTACTGCAACCATGCCATTCCTAAGATGATATCTAGCTTTTGATGCTCCAGTATCAGAAATGAAGTAAGATATATGGTCCCATCTAGGTTAAGTGGGATTCCAGGAACCAATTTATTTGTTACAGTTTTCCCGACTGGAGTGCTAATCACATATGGAGTTTTTGTGGGGATTATTGGTAATTGACTGTTGAGGACAAAAGATTTACTAATAACATTATGCGAAGCTCCGGAGTCAAAGAGTATGACTACGGGTTGATCGAAGATAGAGAACGTACCCGTGAGCACGGGTGCACCTTTTGGGACGTCCTCGATGGCGAGGTGTTGGACGTTGCCGGGTCTGGTGGCTAGCTTCTTGGGCTGGTTGCGGGGTTGGTTGGCCCCCTGGTAAGATGATGGCCCTCCGCCTTGTCGATCCTGAGGGCAGTCCTTGGCGAAATGTCCCGTACGCCCACACGTGAAACACGTGTACGGGGTTTGGCCAGTACGAATGGGAGGACAGAATCCCGGTGCACGTGGTGTAGGTGGGAGTGCACGTGGGATCATCCCCTACTGCTGTTGTGGCCGGAATCCGCTGTTGTTGAACTGACGACCACGGAACATTGGTGGTCGCGATGGCGGCTGCCACCTCTGGCCGGATGGTGATCGATACACCATACGGTACTTATGAGGAGTACCACCTCCGCTGCTCTGCGGAGCACCCCTCTTCTTTTTATCGGAGGACAGCTCGCGCGTGGCATCCTCCTGCATTATGGCAGCATTAACGATGTCGTTGAAGTTGCCGCGGTTGAACAGGACCAGCTTGTCCTTCAACTTGGAGTTCAAACCCTTGTAGAAGCATTCACGCTTCCGATTCTCGGTATTCACTTGGTCCTGAGCGTATTGGGCCAAGTGATTGAATGCTTTGGAGTATTCGTATGCACTCCTTCCTCCCTGTCTTAGCTCCAAGAACTCTTGATGCTTCCTCCTCATAATTCCGGGAGGAACATGGTAGGCGTGGAACGCCTCCCGGAACTCGGCCCAGCTTATGACATGGCCGGCGGGGCGTGCTGCAAGGTAATTGGCCCACCATGCGCCGGCAGACCCCTGGAGTTGTTGTGCTGCAAACAGCGCTTTTTGCGGTTCGGTTATGTTGAGTAAACCGAACTTCCCTTCAATGGAGCGGAGCCAATTGTCTGCCTCCAAAGGTTCGTCGGCCTCCCTGAAGACCGGTGGATGCGTCGATACGAAATCAGAGTAGGAACTCTGATATTGATGACGCGGTCCATCATCCTGTCGTCCCCCTCGACGGGACGAGTGCTGCACCAACGTCCGCAGTAACTCGGTTTGCTCGTCGCGCGAGCCGAGCAATGCAGCGAGAACCTCCGCAAGACTCCTGGGGAGTGTGGTTGGTGGTGGTGGAGGTGGTTGCGTCTGAGGCGTATTCTGCCCCGGGGGTGGTGTGTCATCCCCCTGTCCTCCACTAGATCCTCCCACCTCTGAGGCTGTACGAGTACGCACCATACTGCAATACAACGATTAACACGGTAAGTCCCAGTGTCTCAAGTTCATCCTCCCTTAGAAATGCGGTAGATAATAATAGACGATGCATAACATTTACATATATTGATAAAGCATAAACTTTATACAAAATATATCATCTCATGACCAAGTTTACAGTAGTAAACCCAAAATGATGGACTCCCCTTATGGAAATACATTTCTACCATACTTGGTCTTCCTGACATGTCATACTCATCTAATTATCTAGACATCACTACCATTACTCTTAATATGATACAAACATGGTCACAAAAGAGAAACACTAGCAGCTATTTAACTATATGTTGCCCTGTGTTGGCGGAAGTGCTACCACATCTCACTTCAATACGCCCTACTCGACGTATTCAAGTTCCTCTGGGTCTTCTTCTTCCTCTTCATCTTCAGGGCTAGGCACCACTGATACGGGTGCTGGAGTAGAAGTTGATACATCATTCAACATCAACGTCTTCTTGGCAGCCATAGCTTGCCAATCTGCCTGTATCATAAACATCCCCCAGGCCTCATTCTCCTGCTGAGCCTGCTCACAGCTGGTCTTCCAGCTCTGAGCCTGCATCCTGGACTTATCTCGGTCCACAGTCACTGCGTTCAACTGAGTGTCCCGATGGTGCCCATAATGTAGGCTTGCCCCTAACTCAGTCTCCATTTCAAGAGCCTCCTGGCGAGACGCGGCTAAATCCCTTACAGCGTCATGCCATTGATTCTCTCTGATATTCAAACGATGGTTGAGAGGAGCTATCATATCCCTAAGTCCGTCATTTGCCCACTCAAAGTGATGTGCTCGAGCTATGGCTTGCTTCAGATTGTCTGTCAATTCTTTTATGCATGCCCTTTGATTTCCCTTCTCGCGATGGGATGCGGCTGCATACACCGCTAAAGAAGTCGTGGAAGTTTTGCCACGATTTTCTACCTCCATAAGCAAACGGGTTGCCCAAGCTTCGGAAGCCCTGCCGGTAACTGGAAAGAATTCATATGGAGTACCCACCAGACTATTGCCATGGAGTTTGCAGAATCTCCCTATGGCAACACTTGCGGCGTAGCTCCACGTTTCTTCCAATATTAACCCTTTAATCTTGATGGAGAATGGAGCCCATCCGAGATGCGGTGGACCAGCAGGCACATCAACATAGATGGTGCAACTCCACATACCGCTTTCCTGGAATTTCTTGCCCCAATATTTAGGACACTTCCGGTAGCCAAATTGGCGAAGCAATTTCACAAACACGTCCGGAAAACCGGCGTGTCCGGTACACGTTGAGAACACCCATCCATTTGGTAACTGAATTCTTGGTGCTGCCATCTGTGGACAAGAATACCAGGATATCAATATACAGTATAAGTATTCAACTTAATCACTGATAATTTTGGATCCAAGAAACTATCCATTATCAAATGATCCAAGAAAGCTGCAAACTGGAAGTGATCACAGTTCCGTTTCAGCCGACCTGTCTGCATTAACCCGTAAGTTTCATACAGAAGAAGTCAGAACTAAAATTTAAGTTGAATACAAAAGTTGTAGTACACTTCAAAGCCTTTCCAGATTGTACTCATACAGCTACTGTTGAACTAGTATGAACAATCTATACCGGTTTTGAGTTGACTCAAGGGTTCTGAAAATTTTGACAGAACCTCTCCTGTATATGGGCTTATCTCCACATTCTATACAGGTTTATCATGATAAGATATTGAGGTAATGTCAAAATAAACATTGAGTAACATCGTGTTAACAGTCCAGAACTAAAGAAGTTCCACCACGAAAACCTTGTCATGTAGGTATTATGCATCAATTCACAATTATGTGCAAACTGTTCCAAGTTCTGGACTGCAGGAACCAAATTTGCGACAAATGGAATTAGGCATAGCTATACCTAGATCCAGGTCAGGAGCGATAAATAAAGTTGATAGATGACGTCCTAAGCTTTCAAGAAATGCATATGTGTAACCATATCACTGTTCTGGATTAGGAGTTATAACTATGCAAACTTAACAGTAAAACTGACTGGTTTGCATCAGCAGTCATGCAGTTCACTGTACTGACTTCCCAATTTGGTTAAACTCCAATTAAAATCAGGAAAGACTTCCCATAACAAACTCGTAAACCTCCACCTACCCTTCTCAAACATATATCCCAATAAGGCAGTGGACTTTTCTACAGTGAGTTATGGCAAGAATACAGAAACGGGTACAAAGGTGGGTTCATATGGAGTAATTACAGTAAACCCCAGTTTTCAACAGATTAACAAGCTTTTCTGTCTTTCAACAGGAAAGTTGGAGAGGTCTTCACGAGCTTTCCATCTGTGTAGGATACTCTTATGTTATCTAATTGCTAACCAAGATTACAGCCTGGCGAAGTTGAGCCACTTCAACCAGAAAGCAAGAATCTTGGTTCTATCTATCTTATCAAGTTGGAGTTTCTTTTTATGAGCCCGAAATTACCAGCATCTGATAGTCGGACTTTCTCAAAACACAATGCAACCATTCTGTCGGTGGGGAGGGTCTAGTATCATGTTTGATACTGACGGTACTACGTGCCCCACGAAAGGAAATTCTATCCGGTACATCCGGTTACGTCTATAGGTGGTTCCTATATCGTTCTCTCACAAACGGTTTCTACACGGTCCTCTACCGAAATTAGTGTCCCTGTAGAAAGCAAACAATCCCCTGGCACGGGCACGCCGTACGGCGGCAGGGAAACAGAACAGGTAACCACAATATACAATTATATTTGAAAGTAAAAGCATACGACTCTGGAGCGAGTCGCCCTCGAGCGAGGTCATGCCTCGAGGTACATGGCTGTAACTACGTCTGTACAGCAAAGACTCCCGTACGATCCGGCTTATACACGCTCGGGCATACGTGTTCGCATGTTCTCATAGATATGAGAACACACTATCGGGTTACATACCACCCGACGGGGTTTCCCTCTAACTTTGTGTCACGCTGGGGTACCGCGTGTCATATGTTGTCAGAAACATGGAAAGTTTCAAAGACTCATATTGACTTCCCGTGCCAAGCCACGGAAATTTCACATACCACCTCTCGTATGCGGAGCTTACCGAGATTGATCCGCTCTCGGTGGCGTACCTTACCTCTTACCTGATGTCGGAGCGTCGTTACATAATATAATAACACATAGTTAGTTTACCACCTTTATAACTTATACTAGTAATACTCCTTATAAAGGCATATAACTAATTCCTCACTCAAGTTCCTAATTTTTGAAAATATGTTCTTTTCAGGTACACTGTTCCCAAAGATGCTCTGATACCATGTCTGTGAGGACCTGAATCCACACATCCGAGGATCTCATTGGGTGGTGTCGTGCGATGCGACACCCAACAGTATACACGAATAGAACCAGAATAAAGTACAATACCAAGTCTTTTATTTAATACAAAGCGGAAGTTTTTACAATACTATAGGAAAGAGAAATATATATATATATATATATATATATATATATATATATATATATATATATCATAGCTACGCTCTCGGCACTAGCTATGCAAAAGCAAAGTTATCCATGCCTGGGATACTTTGCACTTGCAACACGCAAACTATGGCGGCGTGCAGGGTTCCCACTCGGCTGTACACCCTGGAGGGGGTGTTGCCTCATCGTCAAACCCATCCTCAACAGAGTAACCTGCAAAAACTCGTTAACTGCAAACGTGAGCATAAGGCTCAGCAAGACTAACCCGTCTCACTAGACATATGCAAGGTGGATGCTAAACATAGGTAAGTTGAAGCATAAATGACTCGCCTACAAGTTGATCCTTATAATCAAGTTTTAAGTAGCAAATGGCATTTCCCAAGCACGGCACATTATGGGCTCCACAATCAAACAAGAAACGCTTTACCAATGATATGACATGCTCGAGACACATAATGCTATTACAGCTAAAGTATGGGGAAATTGAAAATCTTTAGTTATACTATCTCTAAACCAAACAAGGTTGCAAAGTAATTATAATTTAATACCATATGACTTTTCTGACTTCTTTAGTATTTACTACGTCACCGCTCAGTGAACAAGTGGTACTCTATTACTGCGAGGGACAGTGATTGCAATCAAGACACACCCGGACAACACGACACATACGTCATTTGGAAGTGTCAGCTAGCACACTTGTACCTACATAACACTTCAGTACTAGGCGTATATGGCCACCTTTCACAAGAAACTCGAATGCTGAGCCCGTCTCACCTCCGCAAACAGAAGGTCTCCGCACGGAACACCTCATGTGTCCGCCGACCGATTTACACCTTACTGTCCTCAACCCACCCCTATCGATGGTGAGTTAATGGGTCTCGACATCCCAGTTATCAAGTTACATCAGTTTATTGGATTCCATATGTCCATTATATTGCCGGTACAATTCAAGCTTGTCCGAAGGGGCTGCATCCGGACGGGCCTTAATCGACACATGCAGGGCTATGCAACCGAGACTCAATTCTCGCCGCTTCCTATCCATTCCCTGCCCGGTCACAATTTCATTATATTAAGCCATTTTCTTTTCAACCAATCCTGTGAGATACATCTCTCGCGAGTAGATTCCAACTACTCGACTTCTACCGGATTTCCTATGCATTAGCAAAGCAGTTACTACAGGTCAAACTGTAACTCGTGCCAAATAAACCCTGGGATTTTTGGTCATGCATGTGGAGTATCATTCACCCTAAACGTAATGCACAATTCATATACTACTCATCATAGTGATAAAGCAAAAGTTTATAAACGACTTAAATGCAAACCAGGGCTTGCCTTGTTGCAGGTCAGGTTCTGAGTTAGAATTTGGAAGATGCTATTCCAAGGCCTCTGACTCCTCCTCGACTTCGGTTACTATACGATATGCATAAAATACGGTATGAATGACTTTGAAAATATTTAATATTAAGACCAGGATTTTAATTTATGGTGACCATTATAGGATAATTAGTTATTTGGTTTGGGAACGTTGAATTAGGTATTTAGGGAATACTATAGAAGTTCTTGCAAAGAACAGGAGATGATCAAAGTAGAGTGTGGTCTCTAAGATTATGGCAAGCAAATAACTTCCACAATTTTTAGAGATGAAACTGTAGCTTGAAAATAGCCATCAGTTGATAATCAAGATAGAGAAAATTGTCCTGGTCCTAGCAAAAGTGGTTTCATAAATTTTTAAGCCTTGGTGAAGAATTTATTGAGTTTCTAAGTTGACAAGAATTTCTGGAATTGTCTTGTAATTGAACTTTTAAGCATTTAGTCAATATTCAGTTTGAAATTGAATTAAGACTAGAATATGAGGTCCATAAATCCAAGATTTTTACAGGAGCTAAGGTATGACAATTGGAAGATTCAGTCCAAATTTGGGGCATAATAAGGCATCTGCATATCTGTGAAAATTCAATAACTGAAAAAGGTAATTGAATTATACAGAGGTTAAAACAGGTGCAAGGGCTCCCAACTTTTTTCTGTTAGTCAAGAATAGGACTATAATTTTTATGTGAATTTTGGGGATTTTTCCAGGGAATATTTCATCTGGAAAAATTGCATTTCACTTGGGAAAGATTAATTTCTACAGAATTAAATATTGATTTTCACAGAGCCTAATTGGTACTGAGCGAAACTAGAGCTCATGGGATTTCAAACAAAATTTGTTTGAACGAATTTGGAGTATTCTACAGAAAGATATTCAATTTAGAAGTTTGGACAAATTTCTGGAATTAAATACATCCCAAAGACCACGTGGCGCATTCTGGTTGAGGCAGCACCGGGGTCCACAGAATTAAAGCGTGCAGCCACACTAGATCTCAGCCGCACCGTGATCCCGCAGTGGATGGCAGGTGGGACCCGATGGGGTCATCGTCTACCTCGGGCCGGTGCTCGCGCGGAGCAGCACCCGCGGCGGTGGCTCGCCGGCGAGCTCGCCGCCGGCTAAACCAACGGACCAGACTCGCGGAAACTTGCCGCCTGGGGGTTTTTGGGGTCGCTGAGCACGATGGTGAGGTCAATGGGTCCTGAAGCTTGCCGGAAAAGGTCGTGCGACGGCGGCGGCGGCGATGAGCGCTCGGGCAACATAGAACTCGCTCCAGAGTAGCTCAAATCACTTGGGAATTTCTCCAAAACCTTTCTGGGATGATGGAGTTCAAGGACCTGGGCGTAGAAGGGGAGTGAGTTGCCGGGAATCACGAGTTCGACAGTGAACCGAGGTTTTCTCACCGGTGGCGAGCAAAACTCGAAATTCAGAGCTGTTGCTCGATGATTCTTAATGGTTCTTGCTCAGACAGGAGCGCTAGGGTCTATAGAAACTATCTCTAAGCAATTGCAAGGGATGATTACTTTCAGAAAAGGAATCGACATGAAAACTTAGCTAGTTATCTAATTTCGGCCGTAGGGGAAACGAACAATAACTCGCTCAAGCTTCAACGATAAGGGAAATGGTTTGTACCATGAGCTAGAGTTTGATCAGGCGCACCTTTTTGCTCTTTGGAGCTTGGCTTGAAACGGCGCGGAACGGTGGCACACCGCGGAGCAGTGGCGAGCGGCGGCGATGGCGCGCGGCGGAAGAAGAGTCGCGAGGCAGTGGAGCTGCGATCGGGGATGAGGAGTGAAGGGAGCTTCGGCCGGCCTTTTATAGGGCCGTGGCGAGCAGGCAGGCAGCTCGGTGGAGCTGCATGCGCGCGCGGTGTCGAGCGGAGGTGCGTCGGTACAGAGATGGCGGGATCGAGCTGATCCGTTCAAAGAGGAGCTGACATGTGGGGCCCACTGTCCAGTGATACTCCCCACAGTTCAGTTACTAAATTCATTTAAAAATAGAAGATCACCTCCAAAAATCATGAAATTTTGTGGAGATGGCAAATGTATTATTCTGAACACAATGGTGAACTCAAATCTTATGTTTAAAGAAGTTGGAGAAGAATTAAAAATTCAGATTTGAATTTGATTCAAATTCACCAAGCACCTCAAATAAAATAGTAGATGAGTTTCTAAAATCTTGAAACGTTGTAAGCATGCTATTGAGGAATTTAGGAGCTCATGGAAAAATTTAGAGCCCTTAATTTGAATATTTGGGTTAGAGCTTATTAGGGCTTCATTTTGCATTGCTTACTAAATCTTATCCAAAAATTCTTATTCTTAAAAAGGGTGAATAGAATATAATTTGGATTCATGGTGAAGTCCAATACCCATGTTAAAAGAATTTAACAATGAGTGCATGAAAAGTTTTGGATGGCATAGTTCATGTGCACCATTATATTGGATATCTAAAATAGTTGATCACAAAACCCATATGAACTTAACATGCCATAAAAGTGGGGTTTTACACTCAGCAGCCAGGGCTTCGATAACTTCCAGCTCAAAGGCCAGAACTTCAGGCATCGCTGGTGTAGGAGCACCAGCCTCCGCCACCATCACCAGGGGTATATCTTCAACTTCTCTCCTGTGGTCCGGCGCTACCACAGGAGCATCCGGCGAGGACTCTGAGCCCATGTCGACAACAGCTGGCGCCGGAGCTATCGCAACTTCTGCCTCCACTTGAGGAGGAGGCTCGGTGCATGAAGATGGAGCTTCGGCAGGTGCAGCCCCGACCGCCCGACAGGCACTGATGTTCCCGGCCCCTTCTTTGACATCCTATAAATAAATAAAAGAGAAGATTAAATACACATCAAAAACAAGACTAGCATTTTAGGGTGAGCAATCAATGCTTACCTAGGGATGCTACAACCCCAGTCGCCTCAGAACCTTTTCTTTTGAGGCCCGGAGCTAGAACCCACCAAGTTTGGTGAGACAACGGCTTTGGACCTCAGTTGAGGGCCGCTTACAACAGCCGGAGTCTTCTCGGCCGGAGCTTCTCTGGGCTGGGAAGAACTCTCAGGCCTGGAGCTTTTAGCCGGCACTGAGACCAGGGTCGACTGCCCAGAGCTGATGCCTCTTGAAGACGCTTGCACCGGAGCAGGGGTAGCTACAGAAGATCTCCCCCACCGGGGAGAAGGAGCCGTGGTAGAAGGGGCAGGTCTGACGGACCTCCCGTCAGCTTGCTTCAAATTTCTCTTCCGGCTGGAGGGCTCAGCTAGCTCTTTACCCTTGCCCTTGACGGTGTCTTTAATCCTCCGGTTCAGGGCGGAGGCACGACCACACTCGGAAGCTCTAGGGATCACCAACCTGGTGGTCGAACGCCTTTCTACCTCATCAAGGTCGTCAAGCACCGGCATTCTCCTCCGGAGCTCCCTACTGAACTGCGTCTCCATGTTTAGAGGGAGGAAAGCTGCTGGCGGAACTAAGTCGTCACCATTGACGTTTATCCCATAACAAAACTTCTTAAGATGAAGCTCCAAAGCTTCATCATTCAAGTTGGATTTCAGACCGATTTCGATCCGGTCCTCATCCATCACGCTATTTAGGGCCCACACGAGCTTCTCCCTCTTCTTCAGCGGAGCCCATCTATTGACCAGGAAGTTGCAGAAAACCATCTGGGAAGTCACTCCACCCTCCACGCATTTGTTGATCCTGGTCAAGATGGGGTTGAAGGCATCTGATAGCGCCGGAACTACACTCCAGGCGTCGGCATCAACGTTGGGGAGACCTTCAGGCAGCTCCAACTTCTCATGCTCCTCCACTGCAATGATGATCCAATCTTTCTTCCAGTCGTCCCATTTGCTCGAAGGAAATGACTTCAAGTATTTGAAGGGGCAGTTCTTGCACTTCACGAAATATTAGAAGCCAAGAAGCTTAGTCCCCTTGCCGGTGGTGTGAATGAAGAAGGTGCAGAATAGCTCGACGCAGGGGGGAATACCCACCCACATCTTGCAAAAGTGGACGAACGTCGCCACGAGAAGAAGACAATGGGGGTCAAGGTGATACAACTGCAGACCATAAAAGTCTAGCAGCATCAAAATAAAAGAAGAGAAAGGTGGAATGAATCCCAACATAGCGTACGCCAAGAAGTACACCATGTCGCCACCACGCTCCTTCTTGAATAGTAGCTTGCTGGTGCGAACCAAGTGGTTGAAGGAGTCCTTGGACCACCCCATATAGGTCCAGACCTTCTTCAAATCATTGTCACTCTTGAGGCAGCTCTTGGGGAGACCCAACTCCATCGCGGCAAAGCAGAGTAAAGAAAGGAAAGTTAGGCGGAGCTTGGGAGGCTCTGAGCACAAATATGATCGAAGGCGTAAAGAGTCCTAAAACCGTGCGCACTTTCCCTGTTAAGTAAGCCTTTGTGATGCTTGGATGGAAACCGCAGGAACAACGAAGGCACTTTTCAAAAGCATACCCCGTCAATGAAGAGTGAGCCTGGGGAGACCCCGACGAAGAGATCGAGGTTCTTACCCAAGGCGAACTGTTCTCATGATGAGCGGCGGGAAACACGATGGCAGCACCCTGACAAGGCGGGCGAAATCAATACAGTTTTCGTATTGGGAACTGGCGACCTTCAATTGCGTGAGATTCTCACTCGAAGATCTTATCTGTCGCATTCATAACAAGCCACGCGTTGATGGTTCACTCCTAGACCATCGCTCCAACAGCACATCAGAAGGCTCTTGAAATCGAAGTGTGGGAATTTAGAATGGCCCCACCTCCGGTAGAATGACTTAACCCAAAGAGTTTCTCCTAGAGGTGGGCCCGGGGGCCACCGTTGGTACCCTGCATATCGGGTACCCTTTAATACCGCGAAGAGTACAAGGGAGTGCAACCTGCCAGAGTTGAAGGTCTTTTGGGGCCCCACATGTTGCATTGCACCGGACCCGCTCCCCTTATATGGGTAGCTCTTGGGTCAACACGTGTAAACGAAAACCGAGACTAAGCTCCCAGCAGAGAGGAGCTCCGCTGCCGACACGTGTACAACGACCCCAAACCTAACCCCCAGCAGAGAGGAGCTCTGGTGCCAATACGTGTACAGCAGACCTGGACCTAACCTCCCGTAAGGGAAAGCTCCAGAGCTTCCACGTGTGGATCCTCCAGAGCATTATCGATGACACTGGCAGATCTCCTTCAGCACGAATAATCAAGGGTATTTAGGCGACAGATACAAGATTCAATTACGTGTCGTTAATGCTGTATTAACGACACGCGATCAGAGCACTGTTAATATAGGTAACGCAGCCATTAAGGCATATTATCACACAATTAATTATGTTTAATACTATTTAGACAGTGTATTATGCCATTAAATATGCTAGGGCCACATGTCGGGCCGGGCAAGTTTTGTAACGGTCAGTCCTTAAAACTATAAAAGGGTTGTACCGCACGTACCCAAGGATCTCATCTCATCATAGGCGACCTGCATACTAGCGGTCAAACTCACACAATACAACAACACAAACCCCGTGGAGTAGGGTGTTACGCTCAAGTGGCCCGAACCACATAAATCTCTGGTGTCATCATTTTGATCTTGATCTCTGCGTACCCCAACCATAAAATAACCTCCGAGGCTTGCATCTTAGCAGGTCTGGGGGAAGTGTCGTATCAAACACTTCGACAAACGTATTTCTAGAAAATAAAAAAACAAATAAGTTTGCAAATAGTGACAGCCCGTGCTTTCTTCCACCACTCATCATCCATAACAACGGTGCCCTCTATAGGACACTAACCGGTACCGGTGTGCCTCATTAATAATTTCCTCCATGCTTTGAATTATTCCTTCAACTTATCCCAATTATTTTTTATTTGCTGTTTGGTTGCAATAATACCGAGTATATCTTTCAATCCCTTCTCTATCTCGGTGTAACCGATTGGATTCAAATATGTATTAGGACGATTCACTCTTGCCACGTGCTCCTCAAATAATTGACATAGCACACGGGTGTTCTCACTATTCCAATCAATTTCCACCATCTAGAACCATGTGGGTATGAAAAGGACAGACACAATTTGATATATTATTGAAGAAAAAATGCATTAATACTCTTACATAAACTGGTAATAATATTGTGTTTGGCTGCAACAATGCCCTTAATTTTGTCCACTGTAGTGCCAAATTTAGACCATAATATCGTGTTAGATGAATAATACTGCTAACTAGTCCCATGCACCAAGCAACTAGTCAAGGTATAATGTTAGCCGTAGCTTGGCATGACACATGCTAAATCGAAATTAGATGCAATGGGAGGGATCAGATCATAACCCTGAATTTGGGAAAGATACGCAGCACATGGGAGAAAAATATGTGAGGGGATCGGATCATAACCCTGAATTTATCAAGTGGCAGGCTTTCAGATGATTGTCATTTTTTCTTATAAGCATTCAAGAAACACATATTAATACATGCAAAATACCATTATCTCAAGTTAGCTTTCAAATTAACAATGCATTCATATTTGACAACAAATAGATGAAATTGAGTTCATTACCTTGATGAACTTGAAGAATCAAATAAGAACAGCAGCCGTACTGGAGCAGATCCAGAACCAAGGAGCCAGGCAAATAGATCGATTGATGGTGCCTAACCTGTAATTAGCAACGAAGATCAACGATTGCAAATGACAAAATCACTGGCTAACCCACGGTAATACAGAGATCGACGCTACTTACCATCAGCGGCGCCGGGCTAGGGTTGGGGTGGCGGACTCCTCATCTCCTTCGGTGCCGCGTGATTGCCGATCGAGGTGCATCGCGGCCCGATCTGGCCGTCTGGAGCCGCACCATTGCCCAACGGCTTCAGTGCCGCTCGCCTGCCCCGCTCCCGCTCGTATGCTGGATAGAATAGAAAAGCAAAAAATGATTTGAGGTTTGTGTAATGAGGGGTGTTCCAGGTAATTACCCAACAACTCCTCGCCTACATCCGTATGGGCCAGTGAACTAGGAAAGGGGTACTCCGAAAAAGTGAACTAGGACTGTAAAAACTCCGTAGGGTTGGACCCCCCCCCCCCCCCCACCACGAATGGAGTTTCGGATTTAGGGTGTTTGGCTACGGTTTTTCTGCTCTTTCTCGGAGTTTGGCTCTGGAGCCATGCCAAACACCCCCTTACTTAGTCGCAACATAAGGCAAGCCCCGGATTGCAGTCAAATTGTTAATAAGTTTTGCTTTTATAATTTATATGATGGTAATTGTGTATTAAGTCTAGGCATGTATGATACTCCAAATGCATGACCTAATAATCCCTAGAGTTTGGGTAATATAGAACTTTACAAAACTGTTAATATGATGATTAATATGGAAAGAGGATTAAGTTGGATGACTCGAGTAGACGGATTCTACTCGAGAACAGTAATAAGTAGGATCAATTGGGGACGAACTGGAGATCGGATTGGAAAATTAGGATGTTCAGGGACGTGGTCATGTGGGCATAGTTTCCATTCGTGTTGATTAAGGCTCATTTCGTATGCAGCCCTGTTAGAGAAGTTTGAATTTGTGCCGAATGCATATCGGATATATGGGACCAAAGAAACCGATGTATCTTTTTAACTTGGGTGTTGAGGTGATACCCACTTTCCTAGGCTGGTAGCTGACAAGGGATAGTAGTGACCACCGCGGCGATCCTGTATATCGGGCATGCTTCCGGGACGCTTGGACCGCTTCGGCATTGGGTGTCTTGTGAAAGGTTGTCACTTATGACGTCATGGGGGAGGACTGTAAGTTTCTTCCGGGTGGGTGTTTGTGACGTGTAAGCCGGGTGTTCTCATGACATGAATCACCGTCTCTCGTGGAAGAGAGCATACTTGTTCACAAAGTCTTGATGTAGTAACAATATAACTGGGTGGATCCTGCTGGATCGTTAATCAACTTTGTTGAGGCAGCTGATAGGAGAACTAAAGCTATGATTCTAAGCAATTAACTTGCTAAGGTGTGTGTAACCTTGGGCCCGACAACATCATGGATATAGTGTTTCTTGTTTAATTGTGGAATTCATGATGTTGTCGTGCCCAAGGATGGAACATTCTATTATATACTTGAAACAATGATCTACTAATATTAAATATTTACTTACTGTAGTTGACATTCAAGTCTTATGTTCCCAACATGTAGAGTTTCATGTTCTTAGGTGAGATGGTTAAGTCTTGCTAAGCCTTGTGCTCATGGTTCATTTATACGAGTTTTGCATGTATATAGCTATGTTGGGTTTCTTGGTTGTGCCGTCTTGGTGGTATATAGCCATATAGAAACCTTGGACGCCGCTGCTATTTTCTGTGATGCTAGAGTGGAGTATATGTGAGCTGGATACGACCGCTACTGCTGTAGTGTAGGTTCAAGAGAGTTGTATGAAGACATACGCTTATGTAAGCACTTTTGCATAACACTTTGATAATAATAGATGCTCACATATGTTATGAGCTCGGTCAGGGAGGTTTTGGTTGGAGGTGCAGAGAGATGGGAGGAGCTACGTGGAAGTTCAAAATGCGCCAAAGCCTCTCGAGGGCTTGATGGCGGATGGACCGGCTAGAAACTCGCAAAGTGGGCAATGCAGCATCCAACAGCACACAAAAAAAGGTTCTTCATATTACATAAAACAACATAGTGTTATACAAGCTTTGTCTTTTACAAATAATATACATTAGAATACACTATAGAAGAAGATAAGTTCATAGCTCTCGACACTCAAGCCTAAGCTACGCAAAAGTAATTCCGTTCAGCCCGCCAAAGGAATCACACTAGCAGGACACAAGTGAGACTCACGGCGACGTGCAGGGTTCCCACTCGGCCGTGTACCCCAACGTGGGCAACACCTCACCAGTGAACCCTTCATCATATACGTCATCATCTGCAGCAGAAACTTAAAATATTAACCGTTAGCACAAAGGCTGTGCAAGACTTAACGGTCTCCACTAAGCATGGAACTCTATATGCAGGATATACGTAATATAAGATAGCAGTTTACAATAAAAGACTCGCCTAAATGTTAGTACTTACTTTCATCTTTTAGCAGTAAATTAAGGCTTCGTGAATCTGAAATTTAGTCAGAAACCTGTTCTAAACATACAAGTATCAATACATAATTATTACATAAAGCATGATTCAATAATATTCAGCTCTAAATAATTAACTACGTCACGACTCAGTGAACAAGTGGTACTCACTAACCGCGAGGGACAACGACTCGAATCGATATACACCTGAAGGGATACCCGAATAACATGACACATACACCCACACTCGGAGCTCGAGGGATGTGAGAAAGAAGATGGATATAACGTCGGCACCATGGTGGAGCAGCGACGAGGGCACCCGACAACTCCAGCACTGTTTAACTGAAAACTTGGACAATACAGTCATATTAGCAAAGCGCCTCTCAAATTTGATCAAGATAACAGAGAGGAGAAGCAAACGGTGCTTTTTGTTAGTTGCAGCTCCATCAAAAGAGGGTGAAATTGTCTGGGGAAGAAGAGAGCAAAAGAGTGGCGGCAGTCCTCTGTTTTTGACGTGAAAGTCCTCTGTTCTTGAGGTTAGAGGAGAGAGCAAATATAATTCCTTCACTTGGCTGAGGATAGGGGCGCAGGAACATGGGTGGAATAGATAAAAAGATTTAAGCACCTCTGTGGCAAGTTACAAGCATGCCTGCATGGTGAGCTGGTGCTTGACGTGGTAGCCTCGAGAGATGGCAGCAGGTTCTCTGCACCAGGCGCTGGAACCTTGTGTCCAAGTGATAGGCTGACTGGTGGGTCCCATAGTCTTTCATCCTCATCTTCACTGGACAGTAAATTTCACTCACCTAATTTGTTTCAAAATTGCTAGATACTTGTGGGGAGATGAAATTGTATATGGAGCATTTGATTCTGAACTCAATTCACTGATTTTACTTCATTCGAATTCAAAGTTTATTTCAAAGTTTTAGTGGAATTCAATGTAGCAATTAAATTAAATAGCAAAAATGCTTCAAAAATTATGAAAATTTGCGAGGAGACTATTTGAAATATTAGGAATCCAATGGTCAACTCAGATTTGTATTTTGTTCAATTTGAGCAGTAGCTAAGTTTAAATTTTTGAATTCCCTCTTTTAGGATTGAAATAATTTGATTTTTAGCACTTGCTATTTTGATTTATTTTAAAAACTTGGGTCTCCTACCTGAGTTTATCATCTAAAATTTAGGGCTTTTACAGGGCCGAAATTTCACTTTGGGAGATCAGTGGCCTTTCTTTCTCAAGGGCACCATGCCTCTGATGGAGAAGGATATGTCGATCGCCTGGTCTTCCTGTATTCCTTAGATATTGAAGAAATGACATCCAAGGATCCGGGCTTGATTGCCGACAAGGAAGCAATACGTCGAGGAAGAACGTGAAGCCATTGGAGCTGCCGACCTGGAAGGCTGACGGGGCTCGGGGCCGTCGAAGTCACTGACCTCGGAGGATAGTACCTGTATAAGGACATTTATTTCAAGAATATAACGTTATTTCCCCATGTAAAGAACTAATTCATCGTGAAATATGAAATCCTTTTGATGATTTAAAAATATTTTCCCTTTATCCATTTTTTTGTCCAATCGATCCAATCTAGACCATAGCCTTTGAGTTTTCATCGCCTGCGGGTTGTATGTCGTAGGATATGGACTACTTTCAACGGGAAAAACATCATTAGACCAAAGCGTCCTGAGGTTCTGATCAAGACCGATCGGGTGACAACCCCTCGACCCGGCTTCGGGGTCGGGGTAATTGTCCAGACCAGGGCACAGGGTCTGATTCCTCATCCTCGATGAGAATTGGAGTTTTGCTTTTTTATTTTTGTGAAGGGATAAAGGATATTTAGCTCGCTTGTAGCAGGGACAAGTGTTGCATCATGTCCTGAGGCAAGAGCCCGGTCGGGGTCTGGCAGCGATGGCCCGGGCGGGTTGAGCATGTTTTCTCCCTCGCAGACCGCCCGTCGTGGTAGAATTTTTCTCCGGTCTTCCAATCATGCCGAGAGCCTGGTGCATCCACCTACCCAAGCTGAGGATAGAGGGGTCAGGGCTCGGATGAAGGATACTTAGCTCGCCCATAGCGAAAACATTTGTTGTGCCGCGTGTTGAGGTGGGAGCCTGGCCGAGGTCAGGCCACGCCAGACCGTGCGGGTGGAGCGTGTTTTCTCCTTCGCATACTGAGGGCTCGGAGGTCGAAGAGCTTCATGCATTCGCTCGTTCTCTATCGGGTCCTTAGCGGCGGTTGCCAGCGCCCTATGGGCGATTTGCCTTCTGTTGTGATGAGTATCACGCCCCGTTCGCGAGCTGGTGATGGCTTGAGGGGATGAACCCAAGAGTTTACCTCGATGGCCGAACTCTCGAGCTCATTGAGCTGCCTATCGAGTCGATGCGGGTGAAACCTGATCTCCCCAGATTGCAGGCGAGAATGGAACCATACCTCTGATTTTTACGGACCTTATGATTTTGGTGTGACGCATGCGGTTCATTATACCATGCTTAGTACATCTGCACAGATACAGAGCTTTTTAGGGACCCGGGCGGCTCGATGCCGACCTTTCTGGAAGCTTCCATGGGACAGCCGAGCTGGGGCCCATATATGGAATGTTGTGGACGTAGAGGGTATCCGCTACCCGAAATAAAGCCCCAACGAGAGTCCGTCCCGCAGTCATCCATCCCTCGCTCTGGTTTCTACTGAGTTGTTTTGAAACCCCAAGGGGCTGACCTTTGACCCCAGGACTCGCTCGTGCCCGACATTAGGTTAGGTTCTTACCTACCTTACCTCGGTTCACGGCTCGATGTCACAAGAGTCGTGGAGGTTCTCCCACGGTCCATAGGCCTCAGGTTCATGCCGAGTCCTGTAGACAAATAAGATGGTTAGCTGGCTTATCTTAGTTTGGGAGGGTTGGTTCCGTTGAGGTCATTTTTGGTCATCGCTCGCCTCAACAGCCACCTACCTTCACAGTGGCAGCGGTCATAGGGCGGAGGGCCCTAGTTGTCGGACTTCGTGGCAGTGCAGGCCATGGAGTGGGCCCCATGCTCACTGCTCTTTTGCGTCCCTAGTCGGGTAGGCTTGCCCTCGCGCTCGGGTTGATGAGAGCTAAGCGGGAATTGGTGAAGACGACGTGATGAGGGCGTAATTTTTTATGGGGTATGTTGCGAAGCTTCCACGGCTAGTATCCCCTGAGTGACGCGGGATCAGTTGTTCGACCTACTTGTCGTGCTGCGCTCGCTGGTTGCTTGGTCATGTAGCCCTTGTTTCCTCGGGTTCCCAGTCCCTATGTACCAAGAATTTTTGTTGGCCGGTGACCCTCGACTGACGTGACATGGGTGGATCGATCCACTCCAAGCACCATGCCACAAGTAGTAGATTGGTCGCTTGGCGTTGTTTTCTCGATCCTTCATGTACAACTTCCTTGTCGAACGCTAGCAATCAAGTGCCATGGGGCAAGCGGTCCGGCCCGCTTGTCGCGTCGTGGTTGGGGGTCGACGGCTCGTCCATAATCCTCCGGGTCTTCATGCCAAGTTCTGCAACTGGCTGCACGTACTCGGAGTCGAGCTCCTAGACATTGGCATACTCCTTGGCCTCAATTGGGACGTTGGACTTGCAGCTGCTAGGACTAGCCCTCCGTACTAGAGGCGAGCGGCGATCTTCGATGCGGTGGTCATTAGCAATGGAGACCACAAGGCCGCCACTAGTGTGTCCGTCCTTCATCTGTTAACCCCTAGATGGAGGTAGCAGGGCGGTCCATCTTGGGATTGTTTGTCGTTGGCCGGTGTCTCGTATACCAAATCACGTGAGCGATGGATCCACTCAGATCAAGAGGCGCACGACGATCGGTCTTCTTCAGCACTGCACCTGAAACCGGTGACTCGTCTTCGAAATCGCACCTACAATTTATGTGTTCGGTTCTGGGAGAGAGGGACCTAGTTAATCGCGAGTCAACGTTAGGACCTTCGACTACAAAATCTAGTGAAAGTTGTTTGTTGCACACAGAGTGGTGCTTGGATGTTGACGCCAGCATCCGGTCTGTTGGTGCTTCGAGTGGAGCTTCTTGATGGGGACGAAGGCTGGGCTTGGCGCCGTAGTCGAGTTGAGATGCCCATGCCAACATTCGGCCCTATCGGTGCTTGGATAAGAGATTCGAGACGGGGACGAAGGCTGGGACGCCCATGCCAGCATCCAGTCGGTTGGCGCTTGCTGGAGCTGTCGAGATGAGGATGAACGGGTACATGAGGAAGTCCCCCTAACTAGCACGCCAACTGTTTTTGGCATATCGATTGCCGATGAGTATCGTATGTACCGCACATCTCCCTTGAGGCGTCCTAACAACTAGAACAAAGGATGTATAATGGTTCAGGCAAGGTGCCCTACGTCCATTTTGAGGATCTCTTCTTCTCATTATCAATGGCGGGGGAGTACATATATGAGGAGAGGTTCTAGTGCTCTCATAGAGGGGTTGAAATCCCTATTTTTGGTTGTCTTCTTCGCTGTTGTCTCTTGCCTCCCCTTTGAAAGATGGCTTTGGTCTCCATTCATAGACGGGGGAAGACCCTCTACTTCCTATCTACTCCCTGCTTTCATCATATGTGAAGAGGGTTTTTACATATTTATTCCTATCCATTCCACTCCTTGGGGGGGGGGGGGGGGGGGGGGAGGGGGGGTCATATTGTGGCACCTGCTTGCCCTGTCTCTGGCTCGTTCGGTCACCTGAAGCCCTTTGTAGGGGGGTTGGCAGTAGCATTGGTGTGGTCTCCCACACGGAGACCTGATGAGCATAATCTTGACCCCCGTGGTCAGGGCAGCCAGATGGGCTCAGGACCTATCAAGGTAGAGTCAGGAAGCTCGCTCTACTTAATGCTTGGACCAGAGGGGGAAGGGCAGCTCCACCTACGGGTCTGAAACTCGTCCGATCCCTGCCAATCAAGATCGGCCTGACCAAACGCATGCTTCGAACATCCAGGTATCTGGACTCTGTCAGTAGCCCCTGTGTGAGGACCGGGGTCCCAACATTTTAGGAATCGCATTGGGTGGTGTCGTGCGATGCAACATACAACAACATAGACAAAAATACATAGTAAAGATACAAAATTTACATTTCATAATAAGATATTGCTTACAACATAGTGTACCACAACGGTATCCATGCAGTGGAAAGTACATACTCACACTCTCAACTTATTTAGGAACAAGAGAAACCGTCCATGCCCGCGGACGCATCTCACATGTCGAATTGGTCCCACCTTTATGGGCAGGAGGCCCCCACACGGAGCGTGAAGTGCCCACTGGCAGGTTTACACCTCGCTGCCCTCAAGCCACACCTTTAAGGCGGTGGGTTATGTCTCGTCGCTAAGATGAGCAAGTTACATCAGTTTCCTGGGTCCCCTATATCCAGTATGCCTCCGGTACAACTCAAACTTGCTCAACAGAATCGCACAAGGTGCGGTCCTTAATCAACACTGTCAGGGATACGCACCTGAGGCCATGTCCCGCTGCACCCTAACCCCTGCCCGGTCTCATATTCAGTTTCATAATTCATTCTCTATAATAACCAATCCCGTGTAATGATCTTGCTATCTCGCGAGTGGATTTCAACAACTCAACTTCTACCGAATTCCATGCAAGATTAGCATGGCAATTCGACGCGTTGAGGTATAAACCTACCCATATACTTCATGGGATTGTGGGTCATGCATTTGGAGTATTCAAACAAAAAAGACCTAATGCACAACTCATATACTAGTCAACATAGTGATAAAAGCAAAACTTTAGAAATGAATTAAATGCAAATTAGGGCTTGCCTTCAGTTGAGAAATAAATGTATGTGAAGATTTATTAGTAAACTCCACCATGGACTTCATCACAGCTGACTTAACAGAGAAATCCTCGCCTCCAGGTCGTCTTTCCCATTATCGCCATCGTCGCGTTCACTATTTAAATGAATATGCATAAAACAGAATGTGACTTAGTAATAAAATCAGTGATGATGAATATAACCTGAGGAGAGGTAACCCTATCTAGGCTATGAGAACTTGACCTCTGCTGTGTAGCGAAGATAGATGAGAACCCATTTGAATAACATTGGATTAGAGCATCAAATGGAGTGTATGCATCACACAAGAGCATATAGTTTAGCAAGGAGGCAACTATATGAGTGACAAGAGTAATCAACCTGCTCTAAAATAACTACAGAAAGGTCTTTGCTGTAGTGTATAACAACAAGGAATGAACCAAAATGAAACTTAGAAGATTGGAATATGAAGTGACATGAGCATTGTTTTGGAAATAGAGATGTGAAACATAGTTGAATATAGAAGATTCAGGTTACTGTTGCTGAAACTTTTACAGTGGACACTAGGTAGTATATGTGGGGTTCTGGCCAAATTTGAGCAATGTTCATGGCAGTCTCTGTTCTATAATATTCAATGCCTTTCAAGAATTTTCTTGAAAAATATGGTTCTTTAACATGGACAAGACTTGGTTTTCTGTTTAGGCGAGGTCAAGAGTGATCCAATAAAATTTGTTTCATAATTTTCTAAGAATTCTACTGTGAGATACTGATTTTAGAAGTTTGGACAATATTCTAAAAATGTTTCTAGACATCTTGGAATTTTTCCGGTTCATACAGTTTCGGAATAAAATTTGCCCATTCAAATCATCTCAAATGGATCTACAAGGAGTTATGTGGAAGAATCTGGCAAATTTTGGGATTTTTCAAATGAACGGATTAACAGGAATTAATTCCAAAGCTTTTTTGTTTCATAGAATTATTGAAGAATTTTTTTGGATTTTCATACCGATGCAAGTGCACAAATGAAATAAACTCTCCCTGGTTCTAGCAAAATTCATTTGAGAATTTTTGGCCAAGTATTCTAGAAGATTTTAATTTTCAAAGTTTGGATGCGACTGGGATTTATTTTCTAAGTGGAAATGGCTTTAAACCGTGACTGGGCCCACTGGGTTTAAAATCATCCAATCAGGAGGCAACATGGTGGGTCACAGATTAAACTACGCAGCCACACCCGATCTAAAAGCCACAGTAGATCCAAACAAGTGAAAAGGAAGAGACCGACAGGTGGGCCCCTGCTGTCGGACATCTTCAACATCCAGACAGAGGTCGAGCCGAAGGCGCCCTGGCGGCGCATGGCCGTTCTGCCGCCGGACTGCGACGAGAGGCGAAGGGGATTAGGGAAAAACGGAGAGGGGTCTTCGGTGAACCTGTCGGGCAAGGTCTCTGGGTGCAGTGGCAACTGGAAAATGCCGGTTGATGGCAGCAGCGATGTTAAACTCGACGGCAGCGGTGCAACAGCGCCGAGTCTAGCTATAGAGCTCAAATTTAGACCCTAAAGCGCTCTTGGACAATGATAAACAAGAATCTTAACTCCAGTTACATGGAACACAGCCGCGAGATAAGTTTTGTTGGTGACATAATTCAATTTGGTGGCGGAGGGGAAATTTTCGGGGTCTGGCATCAACTCTCCATATTTTTTAATTAATTTGATCTAATAGGTTCGCAAGAGGATCTAGTTGACAATATTTAACTGAATTGAAGAGCGGATCCGCGAGCACGTCGAATTCCTCAAGGAAAAAGGTTAGGTTTACTTGGGCTCCGATAGGGAAAATGGAATTTCGGCATAGTGGTCTCTGGCTCGAGGTGCTACGCTAAATAAAGAATAAAGGAATGCTTTTGTACCTTTGGGAGGTGTCAGATGAGTGTGGTTGCATTGGGATGAACCAGGCAACGAATACTTGCTGAGGAGGCCAAAACAGAGGTGACGAGGGTGGTCATCACTTGATGCAAGCCAAAGCTCGGGGAGGCACAGATTTCTTGCTTTGGGGAGGGGAAGAGGATCCTTGCACAGCTCCCAGCGGATCGGTGAAGCAAGGAAAATGTCTGATGGTGCTGGGCGATGTCGAACGGAGGGCGCTGAAGTTGCTGAGGCAACTCGGCCGTCTCTGGAACTTGAAGTTCTTCATTGATGAGTCTTGTGCTGACAAGGAAAATCATTTGGAGGCTGCACACAAGGCGTGTGAATCATCAAGAACAACAAAAATGGAGCAACCCAGACCCTGCAGCTCGGATTTGGTTGGAGTTCGATGAGCACGCCGGTGGTAGAGCTGCAGCGCGATGGAGAGAAGACTACAAAGCAGGGCCCAGCATTAGTGGCCCGGAGTGGATGAGGAGGATGTAAAATATCTTGGCCGTGCTTACAAGAGCTGGATTCCTCAAAGCTAGCAGGCAGGCCGCTCGCTGGAGATGCATGCAGCTGCCTGGCATGCTGAGAGGAGAGAGGGAAAGAAATAGAGCACTTCACCGGCTGACCAATGGGACCCACAAGAACATCGAAGTCATTCCCTGTTAAATTTAAATGCCATTGAAACATTCTCTAAAAATTGTGAAACTTGGTAGATAGAGCAAATCTGAGATGAGGAATCCAAATATGAAACTCGATTTAGCAATTGAAGAGTTAAAAATGGAAACTCACTTTGAATTCAAATTTGGATGCTCTCCTACGCTTGATTCAAATGCAAGGCAAATGTGATTCATAATTTATCAAACTTGGCAATTTGAGTATTTGAATCATGGGAAAGAAATGGGTGAAATCAAATGTGAATTTTTACCTATTCGAATGGATAATTTGATTTCATTTTAATTTCCCTTTTCAGATTTAAATGACACAGTCTACATATTGCACTATTTGCCATTTTATTTTAGAAAAAATGCTATGAATGGAAACTCAATTATATTACTTGATTGCTTGTTTCAAATTCTTACCTTTCGCTAAACTAAACTTTAAAGTTTCATAAGTTTGAACTTTTAAGCTTCATGCATTTGAAGTCTTTTAACCTCATTTATTAACTAACATAACTCACTGGAATGTGAATCTCTATTGAAATTTCAAAATTTTAAAGTTCACATTTTCTTTCATTTTGCTTTATTCAAATGTGGGCTTTTACTACCCTTCCCCCTTAAAGAAATTTCATCCCGAGATTCAAAGGAAGAGAAAAAGGAAGGGAACGGAGAACAATTGATAAAAGGGAGTTGTCGACTAAGATGGCATGACAACAATTTTGACTGACGACATTGGTGATAATCTTATTGCCTCCAGGTAGCGTTTTCAAAGATGTCGTTACTTGAGTACGACAGGGTGCTCGAACTTTGTATTTGATTCAATGGATTCACGTCTTTATCTTGATAATCTTGACGGGGTGCTCAAGCATCCATAAGCGTCCTACAATGCTTTGCCCAACATTGAAAAAAGGTACTTTACTGTTCTAATCTTGACATGAAGAATATAACATTTGCTCCTCGCTTCTGTTCATCGTCTTGATATCCTTGAACTAACCATGCAACTGTTCCTGTTGCCTTGCTTTGTTTTGCGCTAGCCAATATAAAATTAAGGTAGTTTTTTCCCCAAAGATGAATCAAGGTAAATTATGATAATAACCATGGCTTGCTAAACTCGCAAGGAACTGGGATCTCAATATGTGAGTCAGGGATTAAAACTCTGTGCGGTGGCATACCAGGATTAAATATTCAGTTCCCCATATGTTTTTCAAACAGCAAAGCTCACATATATGGTAACCACAAGGTTTTTAGGTATCAATTTCACCATATATCAAATCAAGGATCCAGATGAATCTTGAGTCATTTCGCAAGATTGATAGTCAAATGGTACCCTCACGAGTAAGAAATTCAAGGATTTTACGAGGTTGAACATTTATTTGATGATCTCATGATTAAAAAAAACGATGGTGTTGCAACCGTCAAAGTACTTGAACCTAACAAGTCAAGGATCAACGTTCAAACTTATCTTTGCCACAAGAAAGGTTGGTCAATTGATTACTCTTGTATTACTCGGAGGAAGAATCAACGGAGTTCGATATAATACAGGAGTTGTCAAAAGGTTAGAAGATTTAGGCACATAAAGATTTGAATAGAGATACACATTCTCGCTCAGATTTTTAGGTATTAAACATGCAGCATATAGTTTTTATTTCGTTAGCAATGATGCTTTATGATGCATCACGCTTTTATGGTGCAATGCATATGCACATGGTATGGTACAAATGGTGCATATATATGGTGCACAATGATGCATATGTATGGTGCACAATGATGCATATGTACGGTGCACAATGATGCATATGTATGATGCATACAAGGTGATTGCACATGATGGGTTGTGCAATTCTCAAAGTCTTGCAATACGTATGGTGCATCATCTTTACAAATGTGAGCAAGAATGAGTAGAACCACTCACACAAGGATAAAGAATAATCCATGATTTGCAAGGCTTGTATACTATGGTCGTGAAAGATGCTCAATAAGGAAGCTTACTTTCACGACTCAACCACGGTCAAGAAATTCACTTTAATAATCCTTACAAGGAATGTGGGAAAACGCTACACCATCTTAACCTTTCCCAGCTTGTGCGTAACCTGATCCACTTCTTTATCTCTTCACCTTAATCTTGGAGGCACCTGCTGAATCCTAAAGTTATTTCTAGGGTCCAAATCACTAACTAGGTTACCTCTATAATCTAGTGTCACTAGACATTAGGTCGAGGCTACTAGAATTGTAATTAATAGTACTTCACATAATCTTCACTTTGATCATGTAGTGGTGGTCGATATCTTCCTTGATAGCTCTTGTGGAGTTGAAGTTATACTTCCTTAATGATGAAATCATGCTTGTGCTTGGATCTGAATTATCTTGATGATGAAAACCTACATGATCACTTCGTTGTAGACACGTTACAAGGTAACCAAGGTTGGTGATTGATCACTTAATTTACTTGAGCGCACTCCTTCCCCTTTAAGTTTCGATCTAGGAGATCGAGAAACTTACTCCAAACAATCGTCATGGGGAGGTTCTGTGCACTCATGAACGTGAAACCAAAGCTTAATGATTTGGAAACTTCAAACCTGATACTGCTGATTACCTCTTTGTCCAGACTGACCATTTTGCACTTAACAGAGCTTTTGAGCTAGCTAACCATAGAATCAGCTTTGGAGATGCATAACAAAGTTATAGTTTACTTCAAAACCTTTGCAGAAATTATTGGTGTGTCCCCATATCATATGTGGTTGAGGAGATATGACTCTGCAAATTGACATACTTTCTGGAGATTTTCTACAGCATCCAATTTGGAGGTACACACTTCATCCCATTGTTTCATGCATTTCACATCCATATTCAACAAAACACAAAACTACAAAATTGTAGTAGAAATCCTAATATTTTCGGAATTTTAATTATGATTCTTGATGGTTTTATTTTGAAGGTTATGGGCCATTCACAGAGGTATACAGAACCAATGTCCAGATTGGGTGCTTCTCGACAATTTGTGCTGTGTATATATTTCAACCAACTTAGACAGAGATTCTGGTCTTGAGGTGAATAGCAAACTTGCGGAGGGCTTCCAGCGCTTTCCAAAAGTATTTATTTGGATACATAGCGTTTTTGGTTGAAGAGATATGTATTTTTAAATTTGGACAAAGTTCTCAGATTATTGGAGAAATTTTGACAGCACCTCCTTTGTTTATGGTTGTTTTATCCACAGATTTCCGTACATATATACTCAAATTATGACAGAAATTTTAATTAAAAAATTGTTTCACATCTCGTAAGGTTTCTGGTAATGTATTATATGAACCCATTTGAATTTCCTACAATGAGTTATGGTCGAATTAGTGTATAGTCCAGAAACTGTTTTCAGTTTCTGTCCAGATTGACAGTGTTTGGAAACTTTAAATTTTGAATATGTTAGAAGGAAATTCTGCTCTGTAGCTCAACATAAAAGATTTAGAAGACTTCTAATATTTCCTTCAATGTAAATAGCACCTTCATTGGATTATTGTACTGGGAGTTATGGATTTTTAAAGTCAGGTCATGTTCTGGCAGAAAACAGAGCTCTCTGTTTTTCCAAGCACATGAGTCCAAAACTACTCCAATTCTGAAAATTAGTTCCAAATCAGAGCTCGATAGCTAATACATGAATTCTTACATCATCTTTGGTCCATTTTACAGAAATCTTCAGTTATGCACTGATGGTATACATGTCGGTACTACGTGCCTCACAAAAGTGAAAATCCTAACCGGATATTACCGGCATGTACATATCAATCAGTAGTGCTATAAACGGTCACTAGCAAATGTTTTCTAAGCGCAATACGATTACATGGTTAGTATACCTGCATAAAACACTCAATTTACAGAACACTCATTATGGTGTCGTACGGCACGGCCCGCAAGGATGATCATTTCATGCAGTCACAATAATATTTATAAAAGTAAGAATGTCCATCCTGTATCATTCCATAGGGCCGTCCCAAGATGAACCATGTCTCGAGGTACATGAACAAGTTTTCTACCACCCGAAGGGGGTCCCACTTCTTTTCCTAATTATGCACCAGTAGGAGGCGCTTTCGCGTGTTTCTTAAAAAACACACTACATGCTTTTCAACCGCACGATAGGCAGCCACATAATTTATCTCTTGCGCTAGGGATCAGCGCTGCGTATGGCCTTTACAACATTGAACGTTCAAGAGTTGTATACTTCGTGTTTTTTACACACGATGGGGTATCCTCGCTTTTGCTTGAAGCACGCCGGGGAGCAGCGTTTTCATATGTTCCTAGAACCATGCGAATGTTTAGAGACTCATATATTAACTCTTGTGCCAAGCCACGGGGAACAATCATCGTACTATCTCTCGTACAATGAGGTTATCGCAATTGATCTGCTAGCGGTGGCGTACCTTACAACTTACCCTATGTCAAGGCATCATTACTGAATATAACAACAAATATGTTAGCCTTTCCACCTTAATAACTATGCTATTATAGACCTTATGTGGGCATAATCTCTAATCCTCACTCGACTACTTCGAAGTTTTCAAAAATAGGATCTTTTTGAGTGTGCTATTCCCAATGCGTCTCTAATAAGAGACTGTGAGGACCGGGTCTTGAATCACATTGGGTACCCAACAGCACACTCGAAAATACGTAGTAAAGATACAAAGTTTATATTTCATAATAAGATATTTTTTACAACATAGTGTACCACAGTAGTACACTCGCAGAGGAAAAGTACAGACTCACACTCTCAACTTATCTAGGCACAAGAGAAATCGTCCATGCCCGCGGATGCTTCTCACTAGCAACACGAAGATCATAAGGTAGCAGCATGGTGTCACGTGAAATATACATCCCAACAACTGGAGGTCTCATGGACAATCCTTAACAGCAGCAATATAATTAACCTGCGAAACAACATATATAGCAACCGTGAGCATGACGGCTCAGGAAGACTTAACCATTTCCACTAAACATGGAACTCTACATGTTTGAGACTTGTAATATAGGAAAGCTGAATTTGCATAAGTACTCACATATTAGTAAATGCTTAATTCAGCTTTAGAGTAGCAAATGACAATCCCTGAGCATGGCGCATCACGAACTCCAGAATCAAACAAGAAACGCTTCATTCCCGATGTTACATGCTCAAGACTGCATAAGCTTCTTTCAAGATAAATGTTTGACAAATGTAAACTTAATTGTGCTATTTATAATCCATACAAGTTGCAATACAATAATAATAATTGCAGCATATTCATAATATTCCAACTACTCTTAATTACTACGTCACGACGCAGTGAACAAGTACGGTCAATCTATAACCGCGAGCAATGGTGATTCAAATCAATAACACTTGGATAGCACGACACATACACCCACACTCGGAGCTGCGAAGGCAAGTTCCACTAATGTTGTATGCATCCACCTTTCACTCCACACCTACACGCCGAACCGGTGCCACCGCTATGGGCAGGATGCCCCCAGATGGAGCGTGAAGTGCCCGCTGGCAGGTTTACACCTTGCTGCCCTCAACCCACACCTATAAGGCAGTGTGTTATGCCTCGACGCTAAGGTGAGCAAGTTACATCGGTTTCCTGGGTCCCATATATCCAATATGCCTCCGATACAACTCAAACATGCTCAAATGGACCGCACATGGCACTGTCCTCAATCGACACAAGTAGGGCTACGCATCTGAGACCGTGTCCCGCTGCACCCTATCCCCTGCTCGGTCTCATATTCAGTTTCATAATTCATTCTCTATAATAACCAATCCCGTGTAACGATCTCGCTATATCGTGAGTGGATTCCAACCACTCAACTTCTACCGGATTCTCTACAAGATTAGCATCGCAATTCTACGTGTTGAGCTATAAACCTACTCATATAGTCCATGGGATTGTGGGTCATGCATTTGGAGTATTCAAACACAATAGACCTGATGACAATTCATATACTAGTCAATATAGTGATAAAAGCTAAACTTTAGAAATGACTTAAATGCAAATTGGAGCTTGCCTTCGGTTCGTAATAAATGTTAGTGAATATCAATTAATGAACTCCGCCATGGACTTCATCACAGCTGACTCAACAAAAAAATCCTCACCTCCGGGTCGTCCTTCTCATTATCGGCTTCGCCGCGTTCACTATCGAAATGAATATGCATAAAATAGAATGTGACTTAGTAATAAAATCAATGATGGTGAATATAACCTAAGAAGTGGTAACCCTAGCTAGGCAATGAGAACATGACCTCTGCTGTGCAGAGAAGATAGATGAGAACTCATTTGAATAACATTGGATTAAGGCATCAAATGGAGTGTATGCATCAAACAAGAGCATATAGGTTAGCAAGGATGCAACTATATGAATGACAAGAGTAATCATCCTGCTCTAAAATAACTACAGAAAGGTCTCTGTTGTAGTGTATAACAACAAGGAAGGAACCAAAATGAAACTTAGAATATTTGAAATATGAAGTGACATGAGCAATGTTTTGGACATAGAGATGTGTAACACAGTTGAGTATAGAAGATTTGGGTTACTGTTGCTGAAACTTTTACACTGGACACTCGGTAGTATATGTGGGGCTCTGGCCAAATTTGAGCAATGCTCATGGCAATCTCTGTTCTATAAAATTCAATGAATCTAAACCCATCCCAGACTTTTCTTGAAAAATATGGTGCTTTAACAAGGACAAGAGTTGGTTTTCTGTTTAGATGATGTCAATAGTGATCCAATAAATCTGGTTTCATAATTTTCTAAGCATTCTACTGTGAGATTGATTTTAGAAGTTTGGACAATATTCTGAAAATGTTTCTGGACATTTGGCTATGTTTCAGGTTTATACAGTTTGGATCACAATTTGCCCATCCAAATCAACTCAAGTGGATCTCAAATTTATACTGGAGTTCCAAGGAATTATGTGAAAGAATCTGGCAATTTTTCCAATGAACAGATCAATATGAATTAATTCTAAAGCCTTTTTGTTTCATGTAATTGTTGAGGAAATATTTTGGGTTTTCATACTGAACCAAGTGCACCACCTGAAATTATAACTCACCGTGGTTCTAACAAAATTTATTTGGGAATTTTTGGCCAAGTAATCTATAAGATATTAATTTTCAAAGTTTGAATGCAATTGGGATTTATTTTCTAACTGGAAATGGCTTTAAACCGACTGGGACCACTTGGTTTAAAATCATCCATTCAGGAGGAGGCAACATGGAGGGGGGGTCACAGATTACACTACGCAGCCATACCCGATCTAATTGCCACGGCAGATCTAGACAAGTTGAAAGGAAGAGACTGACAGGTTGGCCCCCACTGTCGGTCGTCTTCAACCTCTGGACAGAGGTCGAGCCGACGGAGCCCTGGCGGCGCGCTGCCGTTCTGCCGCCGAACTGCGACAAGAGGCAAAGGGAATTAGTGAAAAATGGAGAAGGGTTTTTGGTGAACCCATCAGGCAAGGTCTCTGAGTGCAGTGGTGACTGGAATACGCCGGTTGACGGCGGCGGGAAACAGCGCCGAGGCTAGCAATGGAGCTCGAATTTAGACCCTAAAGAACTCTTGTACAATGGGAAACACGAATATTAACTACAATTACACAGAACACAGCCGCAAGATAAGTTTTGTGGGTCACCGAATTCATGTTGGCAGCGGAGAGAAAATTTTCGAGGTCCGGCATCAACTCTCCATATTTTTCTAATTAATTTGATCTCATAGGTTCGCAAGAGGATCTAGTTTAGAATATATAACTGAATTGAATAGCGAGTCCATGAGAATGATGAATTCCTCGAGGAAAAAGCTTGGTTTACTTGGGCTCTGATGGGGAAAATAGAATTTCGGCGGAGTGGTCTCTGGCTCGAGGTGCAACGCTAAATAGAGAATGAAGGAATGCTTTTGGACATTTGGGAGGAATCTGATGGGCATGGTTGTGTCGGGATGAACCAGGTGATGATGACTTGCTGAGACGGTTGAAACAGAGGTGACAAGGGTGGTAATCACTTGACGCAAGGCAAAGCTTGGGGAGGCACTGATTTCTTGCTTCGGGGAGGTGAAGATGATCATTGCGCAGATTCCAGCAGCTCGATGAAGCAAGGAAAATGTCTGATAGCGTCGGGCGACATCGAACAAAGGGCGCTGAAGTTGGTGAGGCAACTCGGCCATCTCTGGGACTTGGAGTTCTTCATCGATGAGTCTTGTGCTGACCATAAAAATGATTAGGAGGCTTGAAAGTGCATCTAGGCATCCCTGTGGGTTTTGGATGATTGATGACAGCAATTAAAAGTCCCATGAGCTGAGTCGATCTTAAGCACAGGTGTCATGATAGAAATGAAACAAATCCCCCAGAAAGGAAAAGGTTGAAATGGGCGTTGAAGACTCAAGCATTGAAATTAAGAATTCTATTGTGTTGAGTTTAGACTAGCTGTATCAAGTGTGAGGGTGGTTGTATCATGTGGATTGAGATCATGCAAGAGGGCTCAAAGTGGTAGTTGAGAGAAATACCTAAGTGAGAGGCCCATATGAGAGAAAACCCCTCGTGACTGTACTTGTCCGAGCTTCAGGCCGGAATAGTCCGGGATAGCCAGGTTATTACGTTTTGGGTCAGACTAAATCTCTCTGGTTGAGTTCAAACTTGTCTGTATGGGTACGGATTAGTCCGTTCTTCCATTGGTGAGCAGATTTGGAGATAAGTCTTGGGAGGCCAGACTTCTCTTCCATAGTGGCCGGACTAGTCTGGACCCCCAGAGTAGTCCGTTCTGGGACGAACCAAGGCATTATGTTTGAGTTCGGACTTGTTCGTTGTGGTACAGACTAGTCCTTCTGATACTTAGTATGAGATCCCAAGAAAAATCATGGGGGGCCGGACTAGTCCAGGCCATCATAGTTTCGTGCGTTTTGAGAAGAACTAAAGCATTCTGTCCTACTTTGGACTACTACGGGTTGCCATGACCGTTCGATATTCAAACATTTTGTGGGGACGTCACCAGTTTTGTCGATCGGTGACGTAAAATTGTCGGTGGTCCCAAGAGGCCAGACTAGTTCGTGGTACATGGCCAGACTAATCCGGGTTTGGGCTGTTTGCAACAGCTAGCTGCCGGGACCCCTATAAAAAGGGGACCCCCGACCCCTATTTGACAACTCCTGAACCCTAACACCGCCACAACAGTAATTGAGCCTTCCAAAGCCATCCACTCGACCTACTTGCCCTCTAAGACCAAATCTTGAAGAGATTAGGGTTTGGGAAGGAGAGTGAAGGAAGATCATCGTGCTTTGGCTCTCGATTTGATCTCTTGCACGTGGTGTTGTGTTTTGTGGCTTGTGTGAGCTGAGCTTTGTGTGATCCTTGTTGTATTGATTCGTAGAAGCCTCAACTTGTGAGCAGCCCCAAGAAAACTTGGTTATTACCCTTTGCTATAGTGGAAACAAAGCCGACAATTGTGGTGGCTTGGTGAGAAGAGGGTCAAGTGAGACCCAGTCCATGTGTGGACTTCTCTACGTGGATGTAGGCTTCTTTGTGGAGCTGAAGCAAAGGATAAATTGTGTCTCGCTTGTCACTTTACTTTTCATAATCACTAGAATTGCTATTAGGGTTCATATCGTTCTTAACATTGTTCGTCGTTAAAATCTTGCAATCTACTTGATAACTTTTGTCAATTTAAGTTATACTAGCTTGCTAGACATTGCTTCCATCTTTCTTGAACCTAAATTCCACAAATAACTTGTAGAAATCAAGTTTTTAAGTTTTCACCCTGTGCTGAGCAGACTTGTCCGGCCCTTACCAGACAAGTTCAGCCTCATCAATTTAATCTCGTTTGATTAAGCCATTTCAGGTCATATTGCCTATTACCCCCCTCTAGGCGACTTTCAATTGGTATCAGAGCGGGACTCTTCACCAAGAGTCTAACTACTCAGAGAAGAGATGGCCAGAAGAGGTGACAACGAGATCCCGGTGATCGTCGATGACGACAAGACGAAGGACGTCGATGTTCTTCAAGATGGTCACAAAGACGATGAGGAAGTGTGTCTACTCACGGTGTGACTTCGTGAGAAGCTAGGTATTCCCAAGAAGGAGACTAAGGGGATTGATCCCATCAACAACAACAATGGGAGTATTTCACAAGACTACTCCCGATATCCTTACAACTATGAGCGATTAACTACTAGTAACAATTATTTATCTATTCCTATTGGGAAACCTCCGCATTTTGACGGAAATGACTACTCTATGTGGAAGCATAACATGAAGATGCATCTCATTTCCTTAAACCCTAGCTTGTGGCAAATTGTTTTAATAGGTGTTCATCTTTGCATGAATGAGGAAGACATTACCCCACGAGCAAGTCGTCCTACTCCATCGCAATGCTGAAGCGGTTGGAGTAATCACCTCCTCATTGACACGAGAAGTTTTCAACCGAATCAAAGGGATGGAGGTTGCCAATGAAATATGGGACACACTCAACACGGAATATGAGGGCAACCGTGTCATTAGGGAGGCCAAGATCGAGATGATAGAAGGAGAACTTGCGAGGTACACTATCATGGATGGTGAGTCTCCCAAAGACATGTACAACCGCCTCAAGACTCTCATCAACAAAATTCAGTCTTACGGAAGCACCCGGTGGACGGACCACGAAGTGGTGAAGAGGATGATTTGGGCATTCATGCCTAGAAATATCACTCTTGGCTCACTAATCCATGAAAGTCCGGAATTCCATAAGATGACTCCCGAAGAAGTGGTAGGGGGAATCATCAACCATGAGATGATGGAGCAAGAGGCCATGTTCTACAACAATCTACAAAAGCTCTCGTCCTCAAAGAAAAGAGATGTTGCATTCAAGGCAACATCGTCATGATCTCAAGAAAAGGGGGAATGTGATGAAAAAAGCCCCGACTCCGATGAGGAAGAGGCACTCTTCATCAACAACTTCAAAAGGATGTTTAAAACAAGGAGGGGGAGCTACCATCGTGAAGGCAAGAGAAAAGACAAGCCCAAGACAAGATCAAAGAGGGCTTGCCACAATTGTGAGAGATACGGCCACTTCATGTGGATTACCCACACAAAGAGAACAAGAAGAAGAAGGAGGGAAAGTCTCAAGAAAAGAAATAATTCAAGAAAAAGAAGCAATCGGGACATGCCCACCTTGGGAAGGAGTGGGATTCAAATGAAGAATCCTCCTCCGATGAAGAAGATAAAATAGTAACTATTGCTATGAAGAAGTCAACCATAGAGAACAAGCTCTTCCCCAACTTGGAGAATTCAAGGCCAACTTGCCTCGTTGCCATGGAGGGAAGAAAGAAGGTTAAATCTAAATCATCCTCTT
The DNA here is from genome assembly GCA_036927565.1 of Tuctoria greenei. Classification (NCBI taxonomy): domain Eukaryota; kingdom Viridiplantae; phylum Streptophyta; class Magnoliopsida; order Poales; family Poaceae; genus Tuctoria; species Tuctoria greenei. The sequence goes on from JAYESD010000008.1 coordinate 107,840,029, forward strand.
CGATTTCTTCACATGATTATTTTGATAGTAGTAGTGAAAATGAATATATGCTTAAAGATATGAGTAAGAGTACCTTGAAAAGGTTGAAGTTGTTAATGGATGAAATATTTGAGAAGGAAGAGCTCATCAACCGTTAAGAGGACATGCTCATCTAAAAAAAGGAGAGATGTCAAGAGTTTGAGGAGCTCTTGGAGCTTGAAAGAGAAAGAAGCAAGGCACTCGAGCGTGAACTCGCTTTGAGAAAAGGAAACTTGCTCAAACGTTGAGAACACAACAATTGTGCTAAAGGATGAACTTATTAGCTTGACAAAAGTTAACAAGATCCTTGAATCGCAAGTGGAGTCTCTCAAGGTCAATGCACCTTCTTCCTATAAAATCCCACCTTCCACAAATGTCAAATCTGAAACATCTCAACCTTGCAAATGCTCTAACTTGATTCTAAAACTTAAAGATGAGCTTAAGTTGGTACAAAACAACCAAGCACCGAAAAGGTTCCATCTTTGACGAGGAGAAGATGGCATATGCACGTAGTGCATATACCAACACAAGACATCCTCTTGTCAAGGATGGTCTTGAATATTGTAGAGAGAGGTGGCAAAAAGCCATATCTCTCAAGAATGGCGAAGACTTGATTGTTTTTGTCAAAGAAGGTTCACATAACAACAACGAAGGAAAGAACATTGATGCATCTCCTAACATGCCTAAGAAGGAACCTCATCCATTTTTCCATGATTTTGATGCATCATATGTTTTATTAAGGAACAAGCTTGGAAAGTCTTATGCTAGGTATGTTGGGCCACACCATAAGAGTCCAAAACCTTGTGTGTGGGTGCCCAAGTGCCTCTTGACTAACATCAAAGGACCCAACACTGCTTGGTTACCTAAAGCCAAGGCTTAAATCCTTTGTGTAAGAACACTCCTCCGGTGGAACCAAGTGGGTTATAGATACTGGATGCACAAATCACATGACCGGAGAGAGGAAGATGTTTGTGGAGTATGAGCAAAGTGAAGATCCAAGTGAGGGGATCTACTTTGGGGACAATAGCCAAGGGAATATCCTTGGTACCGGTAAAATTGCTATATCCCCTAATCATACTCTTTCAAATGTTTTACATGTTGATTCCCTTGATTATAACCTTTTTTCCATATCACAACTATGTGACAGAGGTTATAATTTTATTTTCACTAATGAGGGTTTGACCATCACAAGAAGAAGCAATAAGTCAATTGCTTTTAAGGGTGTACTCAAGGTAAAGCTTTATTTTTTGGATTTCTCCGCGGATAAAGCCCAACTCTATACATGCTTAATTGCAAACGCTAACATGGGATGGCTTTGGCATAGAAGACTAGCCCATGTTGGGATGAGAAATTTGCAAAAACTTATTAAGGGCGAGCACATTCGTGGTTTGAAGAATGTTGTGTTTGAAAATGATAGGCCATGTAACGGATGCCAAGTCGGAAAGCAAGTTGGAGCTCATCATCTATCCAAGAGCATCATGATGACAACAAGACCATTGGAGCTTCTACACATGGACCTCTTCGGTCCAATCGCCTACATAAGTTTTGGGGGTAACAAATATGGCCTTGTCATTATAGATGATTTTTCATGTTTCACTTGGGTGTTCTTTTTGCATGATAAGAGTGAGACTCAAGGTGCCCTCAAGAAATACTTGAGCAGAGTTCAAAATGAGATCTCCTTAAGTATCAAGACCATAAGGAGTGACAATGGCACCAAATTCAAGAACACTCCAGTTGAAGAGTTTTTGGATGAAGAAGGCATCAAGCATGAGTTATCGGCCCCCTACTCCCCTCAAAAAAATAGGGTGGCCTAGAGGAGGAATAGGACCCTTATCGAGATGGCAAAATCCATGCTTGATGAATACAAGACGTCGGACCAGTTTTTGGTGGAAGAGGTTAACACCGCTTGCCATGCCATAAACCGGTTGTACCTTAACCGCATCTTGAAGAAAACGTCTTATGAACTCCTAACCGGTAACAAACCCAACATAAATTACTTTCGTGTTTTTGGGAGCAAATGCTATATTCTCAACAAGAAGCATAGGACTTCGAAGTTCGCTTCTAAGTCTGATGAGGGTTTCTTGCTTGGTTATGACTCAAACACTTACGCCTATCGTTCTTTCAATAAATCCTCCGGAATTGTTGAAGTAGCACGTGATGTAGTGTTTGATGAGAATAATTGCTCCCAAGTGGAGCAAGTTGATCGTCATGTGCTAGATCAAGAAGAAACACCACAAGTGGTGATAGGAAGGATGGCACTTGTAGACATTCGACCACGAGAGCAACCTCAAGACTCAAGTGATCATCCCACACATCAAGCAACTCTTCCTCAAATAATGAAGCTGAAGACCCCCAAGATGCGCTCCAAGAAGATGAAAATGGAGGCTTCAATCAAGGGGGAAACGAAGAAAATGAGGAAGATGAAGATGAAGATCCAGGACCTCAAGCACCACACCCAAGAGTGCATCAAAGCATTCAATGGGACGATCCAGTTGACAATATCTTTGGAGACATTTCCAAGGGGTAACTACTCGATCTTGTGATGCAAACTTTTGTGAACATTACTCTTTTGTTTCTTCCTGGGAGCCTCACAAGTTTGAAGAAGCACTACGAGATCCAGATTGGGTGATGGCCATGTAAGAAGAGCTCAACATTTTTTAAAGAAATCAAGTGTGGGAGCTAGTGAAGATGCCTAATGCGAATGTTGCGGGCACCCAGTGGGTGTTCCGCAATGAGCAAGATGAAAATAGGGTGGTTACAAGGAACAAGGCACGACTTATGGCCAAGGGGTACTCACATGTTGAAGGTTTGGATTTTGATGAAACCTTTGCTCCCGTAGCTATGCTTGAATCAATTCATATATTACTTGCCTTTGCTACTAACCATGAATTTAAGCTATACCAAATGGGCATCAAGAGTGCATTCCTTAATGGTCCAATAAAATAAGAGGTGTATGTGGAGCAACCCCCCAGCTTTGAAGATCAAAAATTCACAAACCATGTCTACAAATTGTGTAAGGCTTTCTATGGTCTCAAACAAGCTTTTAGAGATTGGTATGAGTGCCTCAGAAACTTTCTAACTCAAAATGGTTTCAAAATTGGGAAGGTGGATTAAACTTTATTCACTAATCATTTAAATGATGATTTATTTGTTTGCCAAATATATGTCGATGACATTATATTTGGTTCTACTAACAAAGCTTTTTGTGATGAGTTTTCCAAGATAATGACCGAGAGGTGTGAGATGTCCATGATGTGCGAGTTGAAGTTCACTCTAGGTTTTCAAGTGAAGCAACTCAAGGAAGGCACGTTCATTAGTCAAACAAAGCACACAAAAGATATACTCAAGAAGTTTGACATGGACAAAGACAAACCCATCAAGACTCTAGTGGGAACAAATGTACACCTTGACCTTAATGAAGATGGTCCAAGTGTGGACCAAAAGGTATATCCTTCCATGATAGGCTCTTTGCTTTACTTATGTGCATCTAGGCCCGATATCATGCTAAGTGTTTATATGTGTGCTCGATTTCAAGCTGCCCATAAGGTGTGTCCTTTGACCGCCATTAAGAGAATTCTTAGATATTTGGTTCACACACCAAGACAAGGACTTTGGTACCCTAAGGGCTCTAAGTTTAACCTAATTGGATATTCCAATGCGGATTATGCGGGGTGCAAAGTTGATAGAAAGAGAATCCCCAGAACTTGTTAATTCCTTGGTAGATCCCTAGTGTATTGGTTCTCAAAAAAACAAAACTCCATTGCTCCATCCACAGCCGAAGGGGAGTATGTCACCGCCGAAAGTTGTTGTGCACAACTTCTTTGGATGCGACAAACTCTTAGGGACTATGGCATAAACTTGCGCCATATACCCCTACTATGTGACAATGATAGTGCCATCAAAATAGCCTACAACCCAGTTGAACACTCAAGGACCAAACACATCGATGTACACCACCATTTCTTAAGGGATCACTCCATCAATGGAGACATAGCAATTTCCATGTGAGAACCGAAAAACAATTGGCGACGCTCCATGCGACGTTGCCGAACTTCCACCTTTTGGCAAGAGGTGAAAATAGCCTTGAAGAACTTGAAGAAACCACTGTCGGATTGTGATGGAGGAGGAGGACGTAGAGAAGCCGCAAAGTGAAAGGATGGGGCAGGAGGATTCGCATTCTTCCTTCTTGGTGCAACAGGCTCCGGAGGAGGTATCTGAGGATGGAGTCTTCTATGAGTAATGTCCTTCTTGAAAGTTAGCCTGGACACCATCTCAATCATGAACGTAATATACATCGCATAGCCACAAGATCGGTTGGGTGTGTGAGAGATGTTGAAGATGTCATCAAAGATATAGTCCACCACATTGAAACCGACATCTCCATCAATAAGCACCATAAAATGTCTCAAGTTGCCTTAAATGATGCCCGCATTTCCATCTTTAAGGGCCATTGTCTTCCGGATCACACGGGTGAGCACACTATAGAAGGGCTTGATGTTGCCAATGTGCCTGGCTTCATAATGAACTCCATGACTTGGATACATGTAATACAAGGTATCTTGATCAACTGCATTGAGGTTGGAAATGATAATCTCATTCTCAAGTTGATCTTCCAAATAAATAATTTGCGACAAGATCGAAGTTCCCATGTCTCCCGCCGTGGAGAGTGATGGAGAGATGACTCCATTCCCGGAGTTCACCGCCAAAGAACTCGCTCAATTTGTGATGTTAGCACCTCCACGGCGGCACCATCCAAAGAAGAAGGCAATGATGAAAACGCCAAAGATTCGGAGGCCACGGAGAGCGATAGTGAACGGCAACAAGGCGGAGACGATGACGACGATGATGACGAAGAGTAGATCTTAGGGCTCCCCTTCTCTCTTTTCATTTTTGTGTCTTGATGCCATAGGGGGAGTGATTGGAAGGGGGCACTTACAGTTTCAATAGTCGTTGTCTATTTTGATCCTCTATGGACATGTATTATGTTTTAAAACTCTTGCATTACAAATTGTGTAATACTTAATCTATGTTTCACATGTACTATGCTTAATCGTGATTTCATGCCTGAATTGACTTAATTATCACACATATTTATTATTTTATCACAATTTATGAGCACATCACATAGGCACCCCACCATAACATGTGTTTGTATGATAACTCTCTCAATTTCTCTTTCTTAATGCATACATTGAGGGGGATCTACTCATACACATATATATTATGAAAAAAAATATAATTCTTTTTGTTGAACCTTAATGTGTTGTCATCAATCACCAAAAAGGGGGACATTGAAAGTGCATCTAGGCATCCCCGTGGGTTTTGGATGATTGATGATGGCAATTAAGAGACTAATGAGCTGAGTTGATCTTAAGCACAGGTGTGATGATTGAAATGAGACAAAATCCCTTAAAATGGGAAAGGTTGAAACAGGTGTCGAAGACTCAAGCATAGAAATTACGGTTTCTATTGTATTGAGTTTAGACTAGTTGTATCAAGTGTGAGGGTGGTTGTATCATGTGCATTAAGATCATCCAAGAGGGCTCAAAGTGGTAGTCGAGAGATATACCTAAGTGAGAAGACCATTTGAGAGAAAACCCCCAGTGACCGGACTTGTCCGGGCTTTAGGACGGACTCGTTTGGGGTAGCCACGTTAGTCCATTTTGGGTCGGACAAAATGTCTCTGGTTGAGTTCGGACTTGTCCGTATGGGTACTGACTAGTCTGTTCTTCCCTTGGTGAGCAGATTTGGAGCTCAGTCCTGGGAGGCCAGACTTGTCCACCACAGTGGCCGCTCTAGTCCGGACCCCCCGGAGTAGTCCGTTCTGGGATGGACCAAAGCATTCTATTTGATTTCGGACATGTTTGTTGTGGTACGGACTAGTCCGTTTGAGACTTAGTGTGAGAGCCCAAGCCAAGTCATGGGAGGCTAGACTGGTCCACCCGTGGGGCCGGACTAGTACGGGCCAACCCAGTTTAGTCCGTTTTGAGTCGGACTAAAGCATTCTCTCCTAATTCGGACTAGTCCATTTTTTGCTGGACAAGTCCGGGTTGCCATGATCGTTTGAAATTCAAACATTTGGCGGGGACGTCACCAGTTTTGTCGATCGGTGACGTAAAATTGTTGGTGGTCCCAAGAGGCCATACTAGTCTTTGGTACAGGGTCGGACTAGTCCGGGTTTGGGCTGTTTGCAATGGCTAGCTGTCGGCACCCCTATAAAAAGGGGACTCCCGTCACCTATTTGACAACGCTTGAACCCTAGCACCGCCACAATAGTAATTGAGCCTTCCAAAGCCTTCCACTTGACCTACTTGCCCTCTAAGACCAAATCTTGAAGAGATTAGGGTTTGGGAAGGAGAGTGAAGGAAGATCATCGTGCTTTGGCTCTCAGTTTGATCTCTTACACTTGGTGTTGTGTTTTGTGGCTTGTGTGAGTTGAGCTTCGTGTGTTCCTTGTTGTGTTGATTCATGGGAGCCTCAACTTGTGAGCATCCCCAAGAAAATTTGGTGATTAACCTTTGATATAGTGGAAACCAAGTGTTGATGGTTGTTATATACGAATTTCATCCATCAATTTAATTCACTTATGCGAAGGATTTGTCATTTCTTGCATGCATCACGTTTCTATCTAACCCAATTCCACTAGGACTTGGAGAAATATGTGTATGCAGCATTTTATGCAGGAAATGAGGAAATGTAGAGGGACCAATCCTATAAAATATCATCCCAGCCAATCATGCGACGACACGTGGCATACCATGGATCAAATGGCCCACAAATAGAAGTATCCAAGGAGACCCAACGGTGTTGTACCCATATACATCAAGGGGACCCACCTGACAGCCACCTGGAGAAAGCACACGAGAATTGGTGCCTTGACCAGGTCGGCCGAACCAGGGGTTCGGCCAACCTCTTCCTGGCGCCAAACTCAGTCAAACTCCACGTGTTGGCTCCTCCCGGCTCCCTGGAGTCAATGGTGACTGATTCACGTGCTTTTGGTGGTGGGAACCAACCTCAACACTAGTATAAATAGGACCCCCAACCCCTCACTTTAACACACACCACTTGAGCTTCATCTCTATTGTATACTTTATCATCCATAGTCTTAGAGATCTGGTCCCTTTGGTGGACTTGGTGAGAAGTGGGTCAAGTGAGATCTGGTCCTTGTGTGGACTTCTCAACGTGGATGTAGACTTCTTTGTGAAGTTGAACCACGGGATAAATTGTGTCTTTGTTGTCACTTTACTTTTCGTAATCACTAGAATTGCTATTAGTGTTCATATCATTCCTAATATTGTTCATCATTGAAATCTTGCAATCTAATTGATTACATTTGTCAATCTATGTTATACTAGGTTGCTAGACATTGCTTCCATCTTTCTTGAACCTAAATTATGCAAATAACTTGTAAAAAATCAAATTTTTAGGTTTTCACCCTGTGCTGAGCGGGCTAGTCTGGCCCTGACAAGACAAGTCCGAACTCAGCAATTTAATCTTGTTTGATTAAGCCATTTGAGATCATATTACCTATTCACCCCACCCCTCTACACGACTTTCAAGGCTGCGAACAAGGCGTGCGAATCATCAAGAACAACGAAAATGGTGCAACCCCAACCCTGCAGCTCGGATTTGGCTTGAGTTCGACGAGCACGCTGGTGGTAGAGCTGCAGCGCTAGGGAGAGAAGAGCACAGAGCAAGGCTCAGCTTTGGTGGCCAGGAGTGGATGAGGAGGATGTAACATATCTTGGCCATGCTAACAAGAGCTTGCTAGCAGGCAGGCAGCTCGTTGGAGCTGCATGCAGCTGCCTGGCGTGCTGAGAGGAGAGAGGGAAAGAATTAGAGCACTTCAATGGCTGACCAGTGGGACCCACAAGAACATCTAAGTCATTCTCTGTTAAATTTAAATGCCATTCAGACATTCTCTAAAAATTGTGAAACTTGGTAAATAGAGCAAATTTGAGGTGATAAATCTAAATGTGAAACTTGATTTAGCAATTGAGAAAGTTAAAAATAGAAATTCATTTTGAATTAAAATTTGGATGGTCTCCCTTGGCTTGATTCATAATTTATCCAACTTGGCCATTTCAGTATTTGAATCATGGGAAACACGTGTGAAATCAAATGTTGAGTTTGACCTATTTGAATGGATAATTTTATTTCATTTTAATTTCCCTTTTTAGATTTAAATGACACACTCTAAACATTGCACTATTTGCCATTCTCTTTTAAAAGAATGCTATGAATGGAAACTCAATTATATTACTTGATTGCTTGTTTTAAAATCTTACCTTTTGCTAAATTAAACTTTAAAGTTTAAATAAGTTTCAATTTAAGATTCATGCATTTGAAGTCTTTTAACCTCATCTATTAACTAACATAACTCATTGGAATGTGAATCCCTATTGAAATTTCAAAATTTTGAAGTTCACATTTTTTGTTTTGCTTTATTCGAAAATGAGGTGTTTTACATCCCTTCGCCCTTATGGGAATCTCGTCTCGTTTAAACTTTAAAGTTTCACGCATTTGAAGTCTTTTAACCTCATCTATTAACTAACATAACTCATTGGAATGTGAATCCCTATTGAAATTTCAAAATTTTGAAGTTCACATTTTTTTATTTTGCTTTATTAAAAAATGTGGGCTTTTACAACCCTTCCCCCTTAAAGGAATCTCGTCTCAATATTCAAAGGAAGGGAAAAGGAATGGAATGGAGAATGAATGATAAAAGAGAGTTGTCGACTAAGCGGGTATGACAACAATTTTGACTGACGGCATTGGTGATAATCTTATTGCCTCCATGTAGTGTTTTCAAAGATGTCGTTACTTGAGTACAGTAGGGTGCTCAAACTTTGTATTTGATTCTATGGATTCGTGTATCTATCTTGATAATCTTGACGGGGTGCTTGAGCTTCCAAAACATCCTGCATTTCTTTCCCTAATATTGAAAAGAGGTACTTTAATGTCCTAATCTTGACTTGAAGAATTTAAGATTTGCTCTTCGCTTCTTTTGATCATCCTGATATCCTTGAACTAACCACACAACTGTTCTTGTTGCCTTGCTTTGTTTGGCGCTAGCCAATATAAACTTAAGGTAGGTTCTTTTTCCCAAGGAAAAATCAAGGTGTTTTGCAAGAATAACTGATGAGTAGGGTTAGGCCCGATCTTCCGAAAGGTAATGGATAGGTCGATTGGGGTGGAGAACTCGACGTTGATGATCCGCGGCACTCGAGCGGTTCGAGTACCCCTGCAATCACTACATCACGGCTCCGTTGGTTATCAACCGTGCTGCACACGCTTGACCTCGCCAAGAAGGCTAATCCCTGCAAGTGCAATCGAGAACACGAGCAAGAACGTAGAAGACACGATCGGAAATCGCGAAATTGGGGTCTCACAAACCGTAGAACGGCGATTTTATTGATCTAAGCAAAACCCACCGAATATGACCGGCGGATGCAGTATTTATAGGCTAGGGTTCGACCAAAACACGATTAGATGCGTCCCTAATGGACTCTTACGGGATACAAGGCCCAAAGGCCCGATTCGGTGGCGCAGCACCGGACAGGAATATGGACTCGACTTGTTTCGACGATTCCCAATGACTCCGGAGGAATTTTGAGGTGGGACCAGAACCATTGGAAAGTTTATCTTCTCCTCTTGCCGTGCGTATGTAGAACGTCGAAAACGGAGTCCGTATGCCTCCTAGGCGTCTGTTTTAAGGTGGACTGCTCCTGGACTCCGAGTTGAACTCGAGTCCGAGTTGTAAACTATTTCCATCTACTTGTGGACGTCCCAGGTGGTTGTCCACACTCCCAAGGCCTCCTTCCTTCACTTGTTGATATTCTCCATTATTCCTAATAACAATTAAATCATCACATAGCAATCTATTCTCAAACTCACATGCAAAAGAAGTTAAGAACGAATTCACCTGCTGATTTAATAACCGTGCCCGTGCTCTTGTGATTGGTCCTTGCAGTTCAATGCGTGTCTCCACTGTTGTGATGTCCTCATCATTCTCCCCCTCTTGAATTGGAGTCGTCCTCGACTCAAGTTCATCTTCTTCTCCCAAGTACGGTCGCAAATCTGAAATGTTAAATGTAGGACTAAGCCCAAAATCGGGAGGCAATTCAAGCTTATATGCATTATCATTAATCTTTTCAACGATCTTAAAAGGACCAGCAGCTCGTGGCATAAGTTTAAATTTTCTCAAGTCGGGAAATCGCTCTTTTCTCAAATGTAACCACACCAAATCGCCCGGTTCAAGTTTTACTTCTTTTCTACCTTTACTACCTGCAATCCTATACTTCTCATTCACCATTTCAATATTTTTCTTTGTAGTTTCATGCATCTTAAGAATGAATTCAGATCGTTGTGTAGCATCCAAATTTATAGTTTCAGAAGGAGGCAAAGGTAGTAAATCAATAGGAGCACGGGGATTGAAACCATACACTACCTGGAATGGACTTACCTTTGTCGTGGAGTGAACGGATCTGTTGTAAGCAAATTCTATATGTGGTAAACACTCCTCCCACAACTTCAAATTTGTTTTCAAGACAGCCCGTAACATAGTGGATAAAGTACGATTAACTACCTCGGTCTGTCCATCCGTTTGTGGGTGACATGTAGTTGAAAACAGCAACTTGGTTCCCAATTTATACCACAAAGTTCTCCAAAAATGACTTAAAAATTTTGCATCACGATCAGAAACAATGGTATTTGGCACACCATGTAAACGAACAATTTCCGTCATAAATAAATCAGCAATGTGTGAGGCATTATCATTCTTATGACAAGGTATAAAGTGTGCCATTTTGGAAAAACGATCAACAACTACAAAAATACTATCCCTCCCCCTCTTAGTCCTAGGCAATCCCAAAACAAAGTCCATAGAAATATCCTCCCAAGGTACACTAGGAACAGAAAGAGGCATATAAAGACCATGTGGGTTAAGGCGAGACTTAGCTTTATTGCAAGTAGTGCATCGTGACACGTAGCGCTCGACATCACGCCTCATCTTTGGCCAAAAGAAGTGTGTGGACAGCACTTCTTCAGTTTTCTTCACTCCAAAATGTCCCATCAAACCTCCTCCATGTGCTTCCTGCAAAAGCAATAGACGAATGGAGCTAGCTGGAACGCATAGCTTGTTAGCACGATAGAGGAGACCCTCTCGCAGCACATATTTATTCCAAGTTCTTCCTTCTCTACAATTTTCAAAAGAAACTTTGAAGTCCAAATCAGTAGGATATAATGCTTTAATTGTTTCCAAACCAAAGATTTTATGATCAAGTTGGGACAGCATGGTATAACGCCTAGATAATGCATCGGCAATGATATTTTCCTTCCCTTTCTTATGCTTAATGATGTATGGAAACGACTCTATGAACTCAATCTATTTAGCATGTCGTTTATTCAGATTGGTTTGACACTTAAGATACTTCAATGATTCATGATCGGAATGTATGACAAACTCCTTAGACCAAAGATAATGTTGCCAAGTTTGTAATACACGGACTAAGGCATACAATTCCTTATCATAAGTGGAATAATTCAGAGAAGGACCATGAAGTTTTTCACTAAAGAAAGCAACGGGTTTACCTCCTTGTATGAGAACGCCTCCAATACCAATGCCGCTTGCATCGCATTCTAGCTCAAAGGTCTTGTCAAAATCAGGAAGTTGTAGTAATGGTGCTTGTGTAAGCTTCGATTTGAGAGCATCAAAATCTTGTTGCTGCTGTTCGTCCCATCGAAATGGAACTCCCTTCTTCGTTAGCTCATGTAGAGGTGCTGCAATGGTGCTGAAATCCCGCACAAAGCGCCGATAAAATCCTGCAAGACCAAGAAAACTACGAACCTGTGTGACAGTAGTTGGGGCTGGCCAGCTGGTGATTGCTTCAATTTTTGCCTCATCCATCTCAATTCCCTGCGAGGAAACGACATAGCCAAGAAACGAGACTCGATTGGTGCAAAAAAACGCACTTTTCGAGGTTACCAAACAAACGTGCATCTCTCAAAACAGTAAAGCCAGCACGTAAATGATCAAGATGTTCATCATATGACTTGCTGTAAATGAGGATATCATCGAAGTAAACCACCACAAATTGTCCAATGAAAGCACGTAAAACCTCGTTCATTAATCGCATAAAGGTGCTGGGTGCATTAATTAAACCAAAAGGCATGACTAACCACTCATAAAGTCCAAACTTGGTTTTAAATGCAGTTTTCCATTCATCTCCTAGTGCCATTCTAATTTGGTGGTAACCACTACGCAAGTCAATTTTTGTGAAGATGATAGCACCACTCAATTCATCAAGCATGTCATCTAATCGAGGAATAGAATAACGATATCGAATGGTGATGTTATTAATCACTCGACAATCAACACACATGCGCCAACTACCATCTTTCTTAGGAACCAAAAGAACAGGAACGGAACAAGGGCTAAGGCTTTCACGAATGTACCCACGGTCCAAAAGATCTTGGACTTGTCGCTGAATTTCCTTAGTTTCTTGTGGATTCGCCCTGTATGCTGCACGATTTGGCAAACTTGCTCCTAGAATCAAATCGATCTTGTGTTCAATGCCTCTCATGGGTGGTAAACCAGGGGGTATCTCGGAGGGAAACACATCCTCAAACTCCTGCAAAAGGTTAGCAACAGCAGGGGGCAATGCAATAGACAATTCATGAAGTGAAAACATGGCTTCTTTGCAAACTAAAGCATAGCACATCCCCTTAGCATCGAATAAATCAGCAAGTTCAGATTTAGATGCGATCAATGATGGTGATTTTAACTTAATAACTTGCTGTTTTTCAGATTCTAATTTAGTTGCTTTGCCCTCACGAATTTTACTCTTCTCAAAATGCACAATTTCAGCAGGAGTCATGGGGAGCAAAGTGATTTTCTTTCCCTTATGCATGAGAGTATATTTATTGGTTCTACCATGATGAATAGCATATGTATCAAATTCCCAAGGACGACCCAATAAAAGAGAACAAGCATCCATAGGAACAACATCAAAATCAGCAAAATCATGGTATGAACCAATTGAAAAATGGATTCTCGCTGTTTGTGTTACCCGAACCTTACCGCTGTTGTTGAACCATTGAATGTGGTACGGATGAGGGTGTGCTCTTGTTGTCAAACCGAGTTTCTTGACGACGTCCGTGTTTACCAAGTTATTGCAGCTACCTCTATCAATTATAGTGTGTACACGGCAGTCCTTGATGACGAGAAACATGTGGAAGAGGTTGTGTCGTTGTAGCTTGTCGTCGGTCTCCACTTTGGAGCTCAAGGCACGCTGCACAATGATGCTCCTATAGTTCTCCGTCGCCGCTGTACCAAGTACCTCTTCTTCGTTGTGTTCGTCATTTGGATCTGTAAAGTCAGTAGCAAGAGAATATTCATCTTCAACATCCGAAGTACTATCATACCCGCCATCGTCGCGTGCTATGTATGCTCGTTTGCTCGGGCAATCTCTCATCATATGACCAAGTCCCTGGCAGCGGTGACACTTAATGTCAGAAGTACGACCCGTAGAAGGAGTGGACGACGAAGGCTTGAATGATGTCGCCTTGCTGCCTTCCGGCACGCGAGAAGGTGGAGCAGCAGGTATAGTTTGTTGGCCGCCATTGGGTGGTGTAGTCGCTGCACGGGGGGCCGAAGATGGTGCTGTTTTGGATGGTGTAGTTGCTGCACGCGGCGTGAAGTTGCTCCTCGTGCGTTGTTGCTGTTGTTGTCGGCCCTGCAATTCTTTTTCTGCCAACATAGCAAGCTGAAACAATCTGTTAACAGTATCATATTCTTTGTAATCAACAATGTCCTGAATTTCACGCCTCAACCCCCCATAAAAACGAGCTATTTTATCATCCATGTCCTCTACTACCCCACAACGCAGCATACCCTTTTGTAACTCTTGATAATACTCCTCTACGGACATGTTACCTTGGTCTAAACGCTGCAATTTTTTGCGAAGGTCCCGCTGAAAGGATGGAGGAACAAATCGAACATGCATAGCTTCCTTTAATCTATCCCATGTTGGAGGATCAGTTCTAGTTTTAACAAGTTCATTCCACCATATGATAGCAAAGTCCTTAAACTCACTAGTGGCTTGACGAACTCTATGTTGTTCAGGAACAAGATGGGAATTAAATTTTTGCTCTACTGTCATCTCCCAATCAAGATAAGCCTCAGCATCATAAGCACCAGAAAAAGAGGGTATAGTAAATTTCACTTTAGCAAAAGGATCATCAGGAGGGCGGTTATAATTGTTATGATTATTACCTCCCATACCTCGACGATAAAGTGGCAGTCTTGGCTGATTACTGTGATCTTCCAGTTCATCATAAGCATTGTCTTCTTGTCTTCCAGCGAGAGGCAACCGAGCCTCAAAAGTATTCATCCGAAGAGCAAGGTCATCCAGTTTGCGAGTCAAGTTCGCCAATGACTCCTCCGTTGATGCGTTGTATTTGGCGAACATATCGCGTAACTCAACATGTTGAACACATTCGTCATTATTTTCTTCTCCTGCCATTGTTAGTAGGAAACAAAAGACAACAAAAATAAATGTTATCCCTATCAACTACAGTGACAATGTGGAAGGTGGAAGAAAACAATCTCTCTCGCTCAAGCGTCTTACCACGCACTTACAAGTGTTCTTACCGACACAGCATGTGGTGTGGACGGTGAGATGAACCAATGAAGCGTGGGGTGATTGCAAAGGTACCTGTTATGCTCAAGAGAACGGTGGAGCTTGGATGGCACAATATGGTGGCTAATAAGCAGAAAATCGTTAACAGCTAAACAAAGTTGAATAAGTATTCAATGTAGGAAACTGTTGCTGGTCAACTGAGTGCCCTAGAGCCTAGCACAACACAAGGAAGTATCAAGGCAAAAGAAAGACAAAATGATATAACCAAACAAACAGCACCAAGTGGTATAGGCCAATTGCTTTAATATGCGTGCTCTTCACTATTTTTTTTTCTTTTTGTAATATTTTTTTGATATTTTTTCTTTACTCAGTAGCACAAATATAGGAAGCACACAAATTTGCAGCTCAATTGGATGTAATACGCGGCCTATAGAAAATCAAGAAGGGTCTTTAAAATTCGTGCTGAAGCTTCGGAGGCCGGATAGCCTATCTTCCGAGGGGAATTTGGGCAATCTAATTTCGCGTAGCTGAATTTGAAAAAAAAATTCGCCCGATTTTGAGTTCGTATGCGAAAGTTATGGCCGTTTTAAGGTAGGCTGTCCGAGTTACGTTTTTTTTTTGATGTTGATTCCAACTCGGTTTGAGAACAGAACTCGCAAACAGATACGAAAACAATCGGGAATTTGCACAGCAACTAATGGGGTGGTGTGTGATGATTCAAGGATGAATGGCACAAAGATTTGTCACCTAATCTAGGGCTGGCGATGCGGGAGTTCACGCAAGGCGGCTAGCTAGGGCAAACCGATGAACGTGGCGGATCGGTTTGTTATTTAGGGATTGTGGAATAGGTGTCGAATAGCAAGAAAACAAGGACGAAACACGATAACTAGGACCAAAAAACACAAAGCTAAACCAGCAACAAGACTCAACCACACGAATGCAAACTCAACAATGCAAACTGAAAAACGAAACTGCAGGCACTATAGTCTGGGAAGCGGTAAAAACGATCTAATTTTTTTTGTGGCTTTTTTGTGGACTCTAGGTACGAAACAAAATCGATCTAATGGAAGGAAGGAAAACAAAGATACCTCACGGGCAACCTGGAAATCTGATACCAATTGATGAGTAGGGTTAGGCCCGATCTTCCGAAAGGTAATGGATAGGTCGATTGGGGTGGAGAACTCGACGTTGATGATCCGTGGCACTCGAGCGGTTCGAGTACCCCTGCAATCACTACACCACGGCTCCGTTGGTTATCAACCGTGCTGCACACGCTTGACCTCGCCAAGAAGGCTAATCCCTGCAAGTGCAATCGAGAACACAAGCAAGAATGTAGAAGACACGATCGGAAATCGCGAAATTGGGGTCTCACAAACCGTAGAACGGCGATTTTATTGATCTAAGCAAAACCCACCAAATATGACTGGCGGCTGCAGTATTTATAGGCTAGGGTTCGACCAAAACACGATTAGACGCGTCCCTAATGGACTCTTACGGGATACAAGGCCCAAAGGCCCGATTCGGTGGCGCAGCACCGGACAGAAATATAGACTCGACTTGTTTCGACGATTCCCAATGACCCCGGAGGAATTTTGAGGTGGGACCAGAATCATTGGAAAGTTTATCTTCTCCTCTTTCCGTGCATATGTAGAACGTCGAAAACGGAGTCCGTATGCCTCCTAGGCGTCTGTTTTAAGGTGGACTGCTCCTGGACTCCGAGTTGAACTCGAGTCCGAGTTGTAAACTATTTCCATCTACTTGTGGACGTCCCAGGTGGTTGTCCACGCTCCCAAGGCCTCCTTCCTTCACTTGTTGATCTTCTCCATTATTCCTAATAACAATTAAATCAACACATAGCAATCTATTCTCAAACTCACATGCAAAAGAAGTTAAGAACGAATTCACCTGCTGATTTAATAACCGTGCCCGTGCTCTTGTGATTGGTCCTTGCAGTTCAATGCGCGTCTCCACTGTTGTGATGTCCTCATCAATAACAATGGCTTGCTAAACTCGCAACGAACTAAGATCTCAATATGTGAGTCAGGGATTAACACTCTGTGCGGTGTCATATGGGGATTAAATATTCAGTTCCCATATATTTTTCAAATAGAAAATAAAGCTCACATATATGGTAACCACAAGGTTTTGATGTATCAATGTCACCATATATCAAATCAAAGATTTATATGAAACTTGATTAATTTCGCAAGGTTGACAATCAATTGGTACCTTCACGAGTAAGAAATTCAAGGATTTTATGAGGTTGAACATTTATTTGATGATCTCATGATTAAAAAAATGATGGAGTTGCAACTGTCAAGGTACTTGCACCTAACAAGTCAAGGATGAAGGTTCAAGCTTATCTTTGCCACAAGAAAGGTTAGTCAATCGATTACTCTTGTATTACTCAAAGAGGAAGAATCAACGGAGTTCGGTATAATACAAGAGTTGTCAAAAGGTCAGAAGATTTAGGCACTTAAAGATTTAAATGGAGATACACATTCTCGCTCAGATTTTTAGGTATTTCATGCAGCATATAGTTTTTATTTTGTTAGAAATGATGCTTCATGATGCATCACATGTTTTATGGTGCAATGCATATGCACATGGTATGGTGCAATTGGTGCATATGTATGGTGCACAATGATGCATATGTATGGTGCACAGTGAGTCATATGTATGATACACAATGATGCAAATGTATGATGCATACAAGTTGGTTGCACATGATGGGTTGTGCCATTCTCAATGTCTTGCAATACATATGGTGCATCATCTATAAAATTGTGAGCAAGAACGACTAGAACCACTCACACATGGATAAAGAATAATTCATGATTTGCAAGGCCTGGATACTATGGTCGTGAAAGGCAGTCAATAAGGAAGGTTACTTTCACGACTTGACAACGGTCAAGGAATTCACATTAATAATCTTCACAAGGAATGTGAGAAAACACTACACCATCTTAACCTTTCACAGCTTGTGCGTAACCTGATACACTACTTTATCTCATCACCTTAATCTTGGAGGTACCTGCTGACTCCTAAAGTTATTTCTAGGGTAGAAATCACTAACTAGGTTACCTCTATAATCTAGTGTCACTAGACATTAGGTCGAGCCTACTAGAACTGTCCTTAATAGTACTTCACTTAATGTTCACTTCGTCCGTGTAGTGGAGTTTGATATCTTCCTTGATAGCTCTTTTGGAGTTGAATTTATACTTCCTCAATGAGGAAATCATGCTTGTGCTTGGAGCTGAATTGTCTTGATGATGTAAAACTACATGATCACTTCGGTGTGGACACGTTACAAGGTAACCATGGTTGTTGATTGATCAATTAATTTACATGAGCGCACTCCTTCCCCCTTAAGTTTCGATCTAGGAGTTCGAGAAACTTACTCCAGACAATCATCATGGGGAGGTGCTGTGCACTCATGGAGGTGAAACCAAAGGTTAATGATTTGGAAACTTCAAAACTGGTACTGCTGATTACCTCTGTCCAGACTGACCAGTTTGCACATAACCAAGCTATTGAGTTAGCTAACCATAGAATCAGCTTTGGAGATGAATAATAAAGTTTTAGTTGATTTCAAAACCTTTCCATAAATTTGTGTGGCCCCATATCATATGAAGTTGAGGAGATATGACTCTGCAAATTGACATACTTTCTGGAGATTTTCAACAGCATCCCATTTGGAGGTACCCACCTGATCCCATTGTTTCATGCATTTCACATCCATATTCGAAAAAACACAAAAACTACAAAGTTGTAGTATAACTACTATGATTTTAATAAATTTGACTTATAATTCTTAGTGATTTTTATTTTGAATGATATGAGCAATTCACAGAGGTATACAGAACCAATGTCCAGATTGGGTATTTCTCGACAGTTTCTGCTGTGTTTAAATTTCAACAACTTAGACAGGGATTCTGGACTTGAAGTGTATAGCAAACTTGTAGAGAACTTCCAAATATTTCTAAAAAGTATTTATTTGAATTTATAACATTTTTGGTTGAAGAGATATGTATTTTTAAATTTGTACAAAGTTCCCAGATTTTTGGAGAATTTTTGACAGCACCTCCCTTGTTTATGGTTGTTTTGTCTACAGATTTTTATACATATATATATTCATAATTTGGCAGTAATTTAAATTAAAACGTTGTTACACATCTTTTAAGGTTTCCGGGAATGTATTTATGAACCCACTTGAATTTCCAACAATGAGTTATGGTCGAATTAATGAAGCGTCCAGAAACTGTTTCTAGTTTCTGTCCAGATTGACAGTGCTTGGAAATTGTTAACATTGAATATGAGGGAAATTCTTCTCTGGAGTTCAACATAAAAGATTTCAAAGACTTCCTAATATTTCCACCAATTTAAAATACACCTTCATTGGATTATTTTAAAATCAGGTAATGTTCTGGGAGAAAACAGAGCTCTCTGTTTTTCGAAGCACATGAGTTCAAAACTACTCCAATTCTCAAAATTAATTCAAAATCAGAGCTCGATAGCTAATACATGGATTCTTACATTATCTTTGGTCCATTTTACCGAAATCTTCAGTTATGCATCAATGGGATACATGTGGGTACTGCGTGACTCATAAAAGGGAAAATCCTAATTGGATATTACCGCCATACGTGTATCAATCGGTGGCGCTATAAACGGTCACTCGCAAATGCTTTCTAAGCGCAATATGATCACGTGGTTAGTGAACCTGCATAAAACACTCAATTGACAGAACACTCATTATGGTACCGTACGGCACGGCCCGCACTGGCGATCATTTCAGGCAGTTACAATAATATTTATAAAAGTAAAAACATCCGTCCCGTATCATTCCATACAGGCCGCCCCGAGTTGAGCCACGTCTCGAGGTACATGACCAAGTTTTCTACCACCCGACTAGGGTCCGATGTCTTTTCCTAATGCTGCACCAGTATGAGGCGGTTTCACATGTTTCTTAAAAAACACACTACATGCTTTTCAATCGCACGATAGGTAGCCACGTAATTTATCTCTCGCACTAGGGATCAACGCTGCGTATAGCCCTTACAACATTGAACGTTCAAGAGTTGCATGCTTCGTGTTTTTATCACACTATGGGGTATCCTCGCTTTCGCCTGGAGCATGCCGGGGAGCAGCATTTTCATATCTTCCCTGAACCATGATAAGGTTCAAAGACTCATATTAACTCATGTGCCAAGGCACGGGGAACAATCATCGTACTACCTCTCGTACAGTGAGCTTTTCGCAATTGATCTGCTTGCAGTGGCCTACCTTACCACTTACCTGATGTCGGAGCTTCGTTACTGAATATAATAATAAATATATTAGCTTTGCTACCTTAATAACTATGCTATTATAGACCTTATGTGGGCATACTCACTAATTCTCACTCAACTACTTTTAAGTTTTCAAAAATAGGTTTTTTTCGAGCGTGCTATTCCCAATGCAGCTCTGATACCACAATATGAGAATCGGGGTCTCGACATTTTAAGAATCACATTCGGTGGTGTCGTGCGAGGCACCCAACAACACACATGAGAAGATATAGTAAAGATACAAAGTTTTCATTCCATAATAATATATTGTTTACAACAAGTATACTCAATCTGTAACCGCAAGCGACAGTGATTCGAATCAATAACACCCTGATAGCACGACACATACACCCACACTTGGAGCTGCGACGGCACGCTCCACTAATCACTACAAGTAACCCGATCAATTACGTCGGCAAGGGCTGATGTAATTAAGGGCAAAGCCGACATAATTTACTTAATTACGTTGGTTATTCCTTAATTACATTGGTTATCGGTCGACGTGGTAGTTTAGATGTAATTAAGCTAACTTATGTCAGCTGCCGACATAAGTTACTTAATTAAGTCGGCCATCACTTAATTACTTCGCCGTCGGTAATCGATGTAAGTTACATGGTCTAACTTACGTCGGCTATGGCCAAACGGATGTAAGTTCCATAGTCTAACTTACGTCTGTATGGCCAGACCGACGTAAGTTAACCTGGGCTAACTTACGTTGGCCTTAATATAGCCGTCGTCAGTTATGTTTTTTTAAAAAAGTGCCTGCATCGCATGATTGTGAGCTTGCAGAACAACAATACGAACAAATATATATATATATATATATATATATATATATATATATATATATATATATATATATATATATATATATATATATATATATATATATACAACAACAAGAAACGGTCTCAAATTATATGGAACACATCAATCACCACACAAACTCAAACCAGGCTACACACTAGCCCCTCGACTACCTCTGGAGCCGAAAAGGTCGTCTATGTGCGTCCCTCCGGGTGCCGGTAGCTGTGCCGAAGGAGTTTGCACCGCCATCACCGAACCCTGTAAAAGAACATTAGAGTTCGACATGTTACAAATTCATCTCACACTCTTCCTATCTCTAACTTTCATCCTCTCACTCTCTTCCTCTCCCTCTCTCTCTTTCTCTCACTCTCTACCTCTCCTTCTCCCTCTATCTCTTTCTATCTTTATCTCACACTCTCTTCCTCTCCCTCTCTCTACTTCTCTTATTCTCTCACTCTCTTCCTCTCCCTCTCTTTCCATTGCAATTTCTGTGTTCCTCTCCCTATCTTTTCTCTCGTTCCCTCACTCTCTTCCTCTCCCTCTAGCATCCTCTCTCTCTCACTTTACCCTCTCTCTCGCACTCCATCTCTCCCCATCTATGTCTCTCTTACTCCACGTCTATCCACCTCTCTCTCTCAACCTATGTCTGTCTCTCTTACTCCACCTCTAGCTCAATATCTCTCACCCTATGTTCTACCTCCTCTCCCTATGTGAAATTAAACTATGGTTGTTTAAATTTCTTACCGCCACTGTTGCTTGCATTTGGGCCATGTACAAGCTAGTGACCTCCTGGAAGGCCCTCGACCTCTCCTGGTCCTCCCTCGCCCTCTCCTGCTCCGCCCTCGACCACCCTGTAGGATCAAAGAGCACGTGAAAAGCTACCAAAGGGGGAGTGTATGGTAGATTACAACTTTATCAGCTGAAGCAACGGAAACCCCTCGGCAGAAAATTGATCTATTTAAGAAATTGTTTTTTTTTGTTACTAATCTAAACGTGATAAATTGTGAAAATACCAGTATAGATTATGTGGAATCAAGTCACGAAGATGACACAACTAGAATCACAAAAATCCGTCAGGAAAAACTCAAGTTATGATCGAAAAATCAAACAAAGGTCAATCTGTTATACCCGAGAAAAATCAAATCTATAACACTGCAATGAAACTCGTGTAGATCAGAAACCACAAATCCAATGACCGTGAAATTTTCACAAATGATAAATAACCAAGTTTTGAAGACAACACAAAAAGTATCACGTCAATTGGATCTGTAAAACTCGAGTTATGATAAAACTACTGAAGCAAGATAGTGCTGTGCAGAAACTCAACAAGGAAAACTTGTCTGAAACAAGTCGGACGAACAAGGCACAAAAGTTCCTTTAAACTATTATCTCAATTCAATATAACACAAGAGGAACAGCCCAAAATCTGTGCACCACGAGCTCTGGCCTCCCTTGCTTATATAACCAGCCATGAGATGAACCCAAACCAAACTAGGACTCGTATCCTACTCAGTTTCCACCGAAACTTTCAATATCTGCTCAAGACTCTTCTATACGTAAATATAAGCAATCTTAAGACTTCCAAACACCTTAGGAACATATCCAATATTCCTAAAAACAACTTAACTTCGTGACCCACACAAAAACATATCATAACCAACTCAAATCTTTCCATATTTGAGTCAAACACGACTCAGCCGCAGGCCGAGTCCATAACCTAGTCGATTGGACCTTTCCGACCAATTTGTTACGTCCACTTATTTTCATCATGCGTTGGAACAATGTTGCAATGTCCATGCACTTGACTCTCGTTAGTTCTGAAATCCACAACACCTTACGTGAGCACATCACATAAGCATGTTGCAAACCATAGCAAAATGATATAAGCCATAACAACCAAAACACACCAAATCTTTGTAAAAGAATACTAAGAAAACTTTCCATAAGTGCAAACAAAGATTGAAACCTTTAATGATAAAAGCAGAACCATTGCAATCTAGCACCAGACCACGCCAAAGATAACCGGATCTTGAGCCGGAGCTTAACAAAGCTAGCAGGACATAGCACTAGAGCTTACCAAAGCTAGTCGGATCTAGCGCTGGAGCTTACCAAAGCTAGTTGAACCTAGCGTCGGAGCTAGCAAAAACATGTTGGACCTAGCCATAGCAAGTTGGACCTAGCCGAGATAAGTCAGACCAAGTCAAATAAATCGGACCTAGCCAAAGCAAGTCAGACCTAGACAAAGTAAGTTGGACCTTACGTCAGATCTTGTCGGAGCTACTCAAAACAAGCCGGACCTATCATGGGACCTTGCAGGAGTGTGGACCTAGAGTCGGACCTTGTTAAAAGAGTTTTCGCAGTATTCAAAACTTTTATCGTCATGGCTAATGTATTCAACACACATAGGTCTTACAATATCCCCCTTGATGAATGCATTGGCAACGCCACTTAAAATCTTAACATTTCCTTATTCACATGAAAAGTTTTAAAAACAATTTTCTCCGCAAAATATTTGTCGTCCTTTGTAAATCAGAAATAAAATGAGATGAAAAACAAAAATCCTCCCCCTAAGGATGTACACTGCCCCTGAGAAGAATCGTGCCAAAACACTTGTGAATGTTAGCAATGTGTGATCAATTTCTCCCCCTTTGACAATGTATTCAACAAGGTACAAAAGAGAAATTTTAATTTGTTATGAGCATAATATGACATATACATATAAAACAAAGCTCATCCAAGTCATACTATCAAGTAACTTACACTATCACATCTATGAGATACATAAAATAGTGTAAGCCTTGCTAGAGATCAAATGTAACTTTCAATTTAAGCAAGTCATGATCTCACAACCTTAACTATTTCAAAACCTAAAAGCAAGGCACTTGTTGCTTCATTTTTTAATTTTCGATATTATTTAAAGCACAAATTCTGATCATATAGCATTTGCAAGTGATTATATGCCGCATCTGCATTATTCTAACCAACCAAGCCGAGCCTATGTCATTTGAATATCAGAAGCTTAAGGACATGGTTTTAGTTCATATCTAAGTGCAATGATAAGTCATCTCAAAAGAAGAAGTGCAATACATGCATATTCTCTTGATCTTTTCTCATTTTTATTTGATCATAAAAGCTCGACATGTGAGTGGATTACTTGATTAATTATTCATTATTAAAAGCACTTGTGAGCATGCAACAAGTTCAAAACAACAAGAAAGTTCGATCATGACAAGATTTATTTTAAGTAATTATTCCAACTACTTGTCATGGCAAAAACTACAAAATGTATAACATGAGTAACACAGTAAGAACTTTCAACATATAAAAGGAATCACAATGTCATATATGTATGCAATATTATGCTCATATTTCTTTTAAACTCAGATCCCAAATTTGAAAGCTCCCCCTCAATTTAAGCCATGAGGATGTATAACCCCTATTTCACTAGGAATGTAACAAAAATGAGTGAAAATCCAAAGGTTTTATAAAAATGTCAGCCAATTGCTGTTCGGTATCTACATGGTGAAGCACAATGCTTCTTTTTTAAACATTATCATGGAGAAAGTGACACCTAATGTCAATGTGATTTGTTCTGGAATGTTGCACGGCGTTTTTAGCAATGCAAATGGCACTAGTGTTATCACAAAATAGTGGAACACTATCTAGATCATCCACATAGTCCTTAAGAGTTTGATCAATCCAAAGAATTTGTCAGCAAGTGCTAGCAGCAACTACATATTCAAATTTGGCTATGCATTGTGCAACTGAATTTTGTTTTCTAGGGAACCAAGAAACAAGTTAATTACCAAAAAAATGAAAAGAACCCAAAGTACTTTTCCTATCAATCCTACAACCCCCAAAATCAGCATCCGAAAAAGCTTACAAAGTAACAGTTCAGGAAGAACGAAGAAAAATGCCATATTCTTGAGTTTCCGGTATGTACCTGAGAATTCTTTTGATGGCTTGACGATGTGATGCACGTGGAGAAGCTTGAAATCGTGCACAAAGACATACGATGAATTGAATGTCCGGTCTTGATGTCGTGAGGTACAAGAGTGATCCAATCATACTTCTGTATTCTTTTTTATCAACCATGTCACCATCTTCATCAAGTTCAAGTGTTGTTCTTGTTCCCATTGGTGTCCGAAGAGGCTTGCTTTCTGTAACACCCCAGCCACTACGGGCTTGGCGGTCGTTACTTCTGGCAGCTCTCTAGGATCACAGACTAGCCCCACAGAGCAACACTAGTCTTTTCTGCGCATTTTGTCCTCACTCGTGCGCACCCGGGAAAACATCCCAGTCGTTCACCCATCCATAAATTGCTTCGGGCCAAGCACGCTTAACCTCAGAGTTCTTTGTAGGTGTGCTTCCGTAAAAGAAGGTATACCTTGGTGGTATGAGTATTCTGTCAATCCTATTAAACCTTGAGCCAGGATGTCATAATCCACCCCCCTTAGAAGACCGACATCCTCGTCGGTCAACTCCGAAGCCAGGAACGTCCCCTCTTGGCCATGTTTGTACGTTCAGTACTGGCATACGTATCATACTGTGTCCCTCATTGAGGACTCACGCGACATGCGTACGTAACCACGTCACTGACCCGTACGCACCCGTGAAACCGCGAGGGTCGGCTCTGATACCATTCTGTAACACCCCAGCCACTACGGGCTTGGCGGTCGTTACTTCAGGCAACTCTCTAGGATCACAGACTAGTCCCGCAGACCAACACTAGTCTTTTCTACGCATTTTGTCCTCACTCGTGCGCACCCGGGAAAACTTCCTGATCGGTCACCCATCCGTAAATTGCTTCGGGCCAAGCACGCTTAACCTCAGAGTTCTTTGTAGGTGTGGTTTTGGAAAAGAAGGTATACCTTGGTGGTATGAGTATTCTGTCGATCCTATTAAACCTTGAGCCAGGATGTCATACTTTTGTCCATGTTGAAGCGGTTAATAAGGTCTCTTGTATACTTCGTTTGATGCACAAAAGAACCCTCCTTGGTTTGCTTGATTTGCAGCCCCAAAAAGTACATGAGTTCTATCATCATACTCATCTCAAATTCTGAACTCATCTAACTGAAAACTTGGACACAAGATCATGAGAAGCACAACCAAAGATAATATCATCCACATACACTTGAACGAATAATGAGTCATTGTCATGCTTAAGCACAAAAAGAGTTTTGTCAACCTTGCCCATGGTAAACCCCTTTTCAAGTAAGAATGTTTTTAACCTATCATACCATGCTCTAGGGGCTTGTTTAAGACCGTACAAGGCTTTAGACAGTTTGTAAACATGATTAGGAATATCTAGATTTTCAAAACCCGGTGGTTGCTTGACATAAGCCTCCTCATCTATGTAGCCATTAAGAAAAACACTTTTAACATCCATTTGATATATCTTGAAACTTTTAGATGCAGCAAAAGCTAAAAAATTCTTATGTCTTCTAATCTAGAAACTGGAGCGAAAATTTCATCAAAATACAAACTTTCAATTTGTGTGAAACCTTGACCAACAAACCTAGCCTTATTCCTAACCACAGCTCCATTCTCACATTGTTTATTTTTAAACACCCATTCAGTTCCAATTAAAGTGTGACCTTGAGGTGGAGGTAGAAGTTTCCAAACATTATTTCTTTCAAAATTTTCTAACTCTTGTTGCATGGCAATAAGACAAGATTCATTAGTGAGTTCGTGTGATATATCTTTAGGTTCAATAGAAGCAACAAAAGCAGGATGAGTGTTAGAGTTTGGGTCACAAAATATGGACCGTGTGACTCGTTCGTGCAAGCTCCCAATTATTTGTTGTGGAGGATGACTTTTGAGGATTCAGAGGGGAGTAGACACATCACAAGATCCTTGTTCTTCATGTTCATCACAGATCGAAGAACTTGTGGCTTCAGGACGATCTGTACCAGCATCAGTAGTTGTTGGTGCTGGTTGTGGTGCAAAATCAGCAACGTGATCACCATCATTTGCTTCTGAATTTTCGAGCAGCATCACCACTTTTTCATCTTCTTCGATGAAAATACTCTCCCCCTGTGGATATGGATCTGGACATGGAATATTAGTGCTAGTACCTGGGCTAGCTTCATCAAAAGAAACCTCACAAGTCTCCACAATTTTGTTAGTGTCAAGTAAAAGCACACGTAGTATGAGATGGATAACGAAGAAACATGCCATCAACAAATCTAGCATCAAATTTATCAAGATTATCATGTTTCATAACAAAGCATTTACAACTAAAGACCCCAATGTGTGTGACACTAGGCCTATGTCCAAACCGAAGTTCATATGGTGTTTTTCCTAGCTTAGCACGCAAGAAAACCCGATTTGAGACATAACAAGCGGTTGCAATTGCATATGTCCAAAATTTTCTAGGAGTTTGATATTCATCAAGCATAGTCCTAGCCTTCTCAACTAAGGTTTTGTTCTTTCTTTCTACAACACCGTTTTGTTGAGGTACATATGGTGAATAAAATTGATGATCTATTCCATTTTTAGCATAAAAGTGATCAAAAGATTGATCTTAAAATTCAGTTCCATTATCACTTCTAATTGCTTTTAAGGATCATGGGTGATCAATTCATAGTCTAAGAAATAAAGTTCTAAGGTGACTAAAAGCTTCATTCTTAGATGTCACAAAGTAAGACCAAGAGTATCTAGAATAGTCATCGACAATCACAAGAACATGTCATTTAGCTTCGAAGGATTGAACACGTGAAGGTCCTACGGTGTCAAGAAGCAAAAGTTGACCCAATTCAGTTGTCATGGTCATTGTGAGAGGAGCATGTGACCTGTAACCATCTTAGCATGTCTACAAGAAGAGCACACAATTTCTTTGTCTCTTTTAAGCTTAGGCAGCCCACATATGCGATCAAGAGAACTAACACGCGTTAGATGATCAAAGCCTACGTGACCAAGTCTATGATGCCAAAAATATAAGTCCTGTGAATCATTAGCATCTAGACACCTATGCTTAGAGGATGACATATTAAAATCAGCTTTATAAACTCTTCTAAACCGAGACATGTTAAAAATAAGCTCACTATTTGAATCTACAACCTTACAGCAACTTTTAGTGAAAATAATTTTCAGATTTTCATCTAGCAATTGTGAAACAGAAAGCAAGTTGTATTTAAAATTTATAACAAGCACCACATCCTTCAAAGTGTAGTGATTATTTACTCTCGAACCTTTAGCAATTATAGGAGCTGAAGAATTATCGGCAAAAGTAACATTCTCTACACATGACACAAAAGAGAGAGCGAGGAGAACCAATTTTTGTTACCAGTCATGTGGCATGATCAACTTGAATCCACAGTCTAAGTGTTCTCCTTCCTCAAACGTGTAACCTACATAGAAGCACAATACGTCGATGACTCAATACTGGGGCTAGTCAAAAGGCATTTTGGAATTCAGTACTGAGTCACACGACGTGCAGCAGGAAAAACACGCGAAAGCTGAGATAAAACAGCAGGTTTATGAGCCAGAGTTTAAGGTGTTACATTTTTATAAAGAAAAAACAGTAGGTTTGGGAGAAAACTTTGCATGTTTTTGACTCATAACAACAGGTTGCATGTTCCTGATATTTAGTTTAGCATGTGCAGCAAATGTTGCATGAGAGTTATGAGATCTAGCTTGCATTCTTTCCTTTTTCTGTTGTCTTGGTAGTCTATAACAAGAATCTATGACATGACCATCTCTACCACAGTGGGTACAATGAAATTTTAACTTTGTATTCATGTCTAGATGAGCAAGCAACATGTTTATTAGAAGTTGAATGAGACAGCACATCTGCGGATTTGAAAACCACTTCTTTTTTTTAGGGACTGTTTGAATCAAACCATCCTAATGACATTACAATTTTAGGTGGATGTGCCTTAGCGTGAGCATGAGATCCATGTGGTGCCACACGTCGACGCTTGATTGGCTGAAATGATATTTTATAGGATCCATTCCCTTGTTTCACTTCAATTTTGCATAAAATGCCTGCATGCACTACTTTCTCTAAGGACAAGTGGAAATAGGTTAAATAGAAAGGTGATGTGTGCAAGAAATGATATTTCCTTCACATAATTGAGTTATATTGATGGGTGAAATTGGTATATAACAGCCGTCAACAAACTCCCCCAGGGTTATCCTTTGCTTGTCCCGAGCAAAGTCAAGACTTTAGATTGATGATCAAGATTTGCTACTATGTTCTATTTTTCAAAAGTACCATATGCACAACAAAACACTCTACCTTGAATTTCGAAAATTGGCATGGTACTTCATGCATCTTAGGTCATTATGGGGCTTATGCCATCTCCTATTCATGGGTGGTTGAAAGATAGAACAGCAAATGGAGCACACATACCCTAGAAATCAAGTTCCAGTAAAATTCCGGAGAGTTCAATTTAGATTTTAAGTATCTCAATTTGTTTCTCTCGGTCTCTCCTTTATGTGTTGTGGAAATATTCCCTCACCAAGGATTGTGCCTAAATTCATCCTACCTCTACATAAGGCTTGTATGTGGAGCTTGGTAGGGAATATTGTAGGCATATTTTCAACACATAATATTTCTAAGTCAAAATAGCAAGCCTTAGGAGAAATCAATTCAAAACAATTTGATTCAAGACTTGTGCATGTGTGATGGAATGAAGTGGATGTGGATATTTGAGATGACTCCTTTTCAAGTGGACTCTCTTGTTTTGCTGGGATGAAACATGACTACTTTTTTTTTCTTTCTCATGCTTATGATGTAAGCATGCATTTTCTTTTTATTTTTCATGTAACCATGCCTTCTACTCCTTTTTTTTATTCAATAATTTTTTAAGACAGTACTAAGCATGAATGATATGGAGTTTCTCTTTTTATTGTGGAATGGTGGTATGGTGGAATCTTGCCTACTTCTAGTGTAGAAGTATAGCATGTGCAAGTGAAGCTTTGGATTCAAAAAGTAATGAATGAAATCTAACATAAGTCTATACTAGTTTGACAAAGCTCAATGTGAAGACAAATAGCATATGCATAAGGTCTATCAATGTGATATATCATATGACTTTGGTAGGTATTGCCAATCAAATGTGAGTAATTTAAATCTTTTTATAATTTCTCCGGAAATCTAAGTTTCACTTTAAAACTAGGAATAGAAGCCCTATCACTATATCATACCTCACAACAATTTCGAATGCATTAAGATTTTGCTACCCACAATTTCCAAATCAAGGCAAAATCAATTTTTAGCCAATGAGAGCAATATGTTAGAGTGTAGTAAGTTGTAAACTAGGGACTTAGGAAAATTAAAACAGAGCAACTATTCATCATTTCATCTATGTGAATTCCAAGTAATTCTTACCGCACATCATTTGTTTATTTGAAAAAAAATCTATCCTATTATTTTTTTATATGCAAGGTGAATGATGGGTGAATGAAAAATAAGGGCGTGTTTGGCATGGCTTCACTCCACAGTAGAGCAACTCTACTCATAAACTGGATTGGAGCAACTCTGCTGTGGAGATGAAGCTATTATTAAAGGTGTTTGACTGACAAAAGTGTTCTCAGCTCCTAAAAGAGAGATTTTTGAAAACATTGTCAATTTTACCCTTAGTCGTTAATGGGCCTATTCAATTGTTCTGGGCCGAACTTCAAAAGCCTACGGGGCTCTTTTTGAAGTCACCATCACGATATGACAATTCTCAAGCAATGGGTTAAGAACAACATGTTCTTCAACACGAGCAACAAGCGAATCCAATACACCCAAACGTTTGGACCCGCACAAATCCCACGCCAAGAAAACCAAAGGCGCCCCTCTCTCTCTGCTTTTATTTTCTTTTGTTTGTGATTCTACAACCTCGATGATTAGCAGGACGAATGAAATGGTAAAGATCGCATCTTTGGCGATCAAGAAAAGCAATTGACGCAGCGTACCAATCCGTTCACATTACACTCGTCGCACCGGAGGACGCGGTCTTCCTCCTAGACATAAACCTTGCGGCTGCCGCCGCAGCCAGTGCAAGGGACGAACAGGACGCCGCCGCAGGCGTCACAGACGAAGGCCGGGTCCTAGACGGCGGCGTCGTCGAGGAGCTGCCCGGTCTCGTTCAGCTGCCAGAACTCATTCGCGCCGCCGACGAGGTGACCGCCGACCAGCAGCTGCAGGAGCGTGAAGGCGTGGCTGCGCGCAGAGAGCAGGACCTGGAGCTCCCGCCGGAACACAGCGTCCATGGACACGTCCCGCTGGTCGATGGCCACGCGGAACCTCCGCAGGATGGCGCGCCCCGCGGAGCAGTCCGCGAACGTGCGCCTCCCACGCCGCGTGTCGGCCTCCCGAGGCTGGTGCTAGTCTCGCCGGCAGCCACCGACGAATCGCCCGCTCCTCCCGATCGACCCCGGGCGGCATCGCGACCTTCTACTCACGGGCGCACGAACAGAACACGAAGGACAAAGAGGCAACGCGAAATAAAAGAAAATACCAATTCGGCTGTGTAACGGGTGGCAGTGCGGGTAATTATCTCACAACTCTATGTTTTCTTCCATATGAACTGGTTCTAGAGTTGAAAAAGAGGTACTCTGAAAAAATGAACTAGAGCTCCAAAAAATCCATAGAGTTAGACCCCTCTTTGGAGTTTAGGAGTTGAGGTGTTTGGCAACATTTTTCCAGGTCTTTGATAGAGTTTTGCTCTGGAGTCATGCCAAACACGGCCTAAATATTCAAGGGGTTGATACAATTTACCTCAAGTGGGGGTCCTCTCCCAAGCTTGTTCTTGAATGTGGGCTAGAGGGGGGGGGGGGGGTGAATAGGCTTTGAAATTGTAATTCAAGTTAAAAGATCAATCAACTTAATGCCCTAAGTAATGATGATGCAAAAATAAAGAAGCACACGAGAAATGAATGTTTACCGAGGTTCGATCTCACCAAAGAGATCTACTCCTCGTTAAGGAAGCCCACACAGAGCCGGGTCTCTTCAAACCCTTTCCCTTGTAAAGTCACCACACAAGGCCGACTTGATTCCACCATCACAGGTAATCACCGAGTTTATGGGGCAACCTCACATGAAAAGATGATCAAATACACTAAAAAAAGATTACAAGTAATTGCCTAGGTGTAAAGAGATCAAACCCCAAGAGCTCAATGACGCGTAGACACCGACTCTCAATCTCAAAACTGAATACTCAAAGATTTTCACTTTTGAGGACCTTAGATGTGTTGGAAGATGTGTTTTCATGCTCTTGGGACAAGTGGCAGCGCTAGGGTTTTAGTTGTGAATAGTAGAATACATGTGTTGTGTTTGCGGGATCGTGGATCTCCTATTTATAGTGTTTCCAAAATTGTTACCGCTAGGGATCCCGATGGTCGGACTAGTCCGTACTGGGTACCAGACTTGTCCAGTGTGCTGTATAAAATAGGCGTGGAATGTGCAGCACACTAGAAACCCTAAATTGTGTGAGGTACACCGGACTAGTCCAGTAGGTGTCCGAACTTGTCCGGTGGCCTGTGTATTTGAATTCCAAAGAGTTGAACGGACTAGTCTGGTCCACAAGCGGACTTGTCTGATGCTATATGTTATAGAGCATCAGAGAGTTCAATGGACTAGTCTGGTCCTATGGACGAACTTGTCTGGTGCATAGTGTAATAGGTTTATAGAAAGTTTAACAGACTAGTCCGGTCCATGAACGGACTAGTCCAGTGCATGTGAAATGTGGTTCCAGAAAGTTGATCGGACTAGTCCGGTGCACTGTGAATATGGACAACAGAGAGTTGAACGGACTAGTCCAGTCCATGAATGGACTAGTCCGGTGCTCAGTGAATTTTCAGGTTGATTTTAAACCCTTACCCCTACGCAAAGACTTGAGCTCTTGGGATGTGTCTCTCACACATATCCTATACATTTAAGTCTACTTTGCGCTTCAGTCATCAGTTGGCCTTTTCTCTTTTACTTCACCACTTCATTTTTCACTTTTTGAGTCCACCAAACTATCTCATTTAAGTTGACCTGCAGTCATCTCAACAAGCTCATTAGGATCTCATTTGTTTGTCATCAATCATCCAAAACCCACAAGGGATTGCCTAGATGCACTTTCAATCTCTCCCTTTTTGGTGATTGATGACAACCAATTGAGATTTCACAATTAAGAGTAAAAATTGATTTTCATAAAGTGTGGATATATGAGAATGATAGATGAGTAATAAAAACTTTTCACATATATGCACTCTTTATGGTGGGGTCCCTAAACAGTGTGTGATCAAAATATGTGATGAGCAAAAGATATTAACTTAAAAACAATAGCAACAATCATCACATTATCATTAAACTAAGCATCACAAATTAAGTAAAGTAAGCACATCCAAGAAAAGTTACAACATTTTGAAATTGAGATACATGTTGAAAGTGCATCTAGGCATCTCCGTGGGTTTTGGATGATTGATGATGACAATTAAGAGGCTAATGAGCTAAAGTGATCTTAGGCACATGTACAAGGATCGAAATGAGATGAAAACCGTCTAAAAGAAAAAGGATAAAACGGGCATCAAAGACTCAAGCGTAGAAATTAGGGTTTCTATGGTGTTGATCTTATATGAGCCGTTTCATGTGAGAGGGTGGATGTATCATGTTCAATGAGATTGTTCTAGAGGGCTCAAAGTGGTGGTTCAGAGAAAAACCTAAGTGAGAAGCCAAAATTAGGAAAAACCATAGGAGTCCGGACTAGTCCGGGCCTCAAGGCCAGACTAGTCCGGGCCAGGCAGACACGTCCGTTTTGAGACGAACCAAACGTCTCTGGAGTGATTCCTAGTGAAAAATGAGCTAAGTCCCAGAAGACCGGACTTGTCCGTTTTTGGACGAACTAAAGCTCTCTAGAGAAGTTCGGACTTGTCCGCATGTTTACGGACTAGTCATTTTAGACTTAGTGAGATAGATCAAGAAAAACCCTAGAGGGCCGGACTAGTCCGCCCCTGTGGCTGGACTAGTCCGGGCCAACCCAGAAGAGTCCGTTTTGGGACGGACCAAACGGTTCTGTTCCTTTTTAGGACTAGTCCATTGTTTAGTGACCATTTGAATTTGGAAATTTGGCGGGTAGCGTGACGATTATCGCGCAGTGTGGCAGTTGTCGGGACCTGAACAGAGGTGAGTGGTTACATAGGGCCGGACAAGTCCGGGGCCAGAGGCCGGACTAGTCCGCCCTTCTGCTGAGGTCAGTAGAAGGGGCTAGGGACCCCTATAAAAAGGGGACCCCATTTGTAGAAGTCTTGAACCCTAGTGCCGCCACAAGCATCCTAAAGCCTTTCAAAGCCTTCTACTAGTTCTACTAACCCTCTAAGAGCAAATCTTGAAGAGATTACAGTTTTGAGAGGAGAGTAGAGGAAGATCATTGCACTTTGGCTCTCGGTTTGATCTCTTTGCACATTGTGATTGTGTTTTATGGCTTGTATGAGTTGAGCTTTTTGTGATTCTCATTGTATTGATTTGTGGGAGCCTCAACTTGTGAGTAGCCCCATCAAACTTGGTGATCACCCATTGATATAGTGGAAACCAAGCCGGCAATCGTGGTGGCTTGGTGAGAGAAGGGTCAAGTGAGACCAGGTCCTTGTGTGGACTTCTCAACGTGGATGTAGGCTTCTTCGTGGAGCTGAACCACATGATAAATCTTGTCTCACTTGTCTTTTACTTTTTATGATCACTAGTATTGCTATTAGGGTTCTTATTACTCTTCACTTTGATGATTGTTGAAAACTTGTGATCTAAGTGTCTTAACTTCACAATCTGAATTGTACTAGTTTACCACATATTGCTTATCTCTTTGGTGAACTTAAATTCCGCAAATAACTTGTAGAAACCAAGTTTTTAGGTTTTCACCCTGTGCTGAGCGGACTAGTTCGGCCCTGTCCAGACAAGTCCAACCTCAGGAATTTAATCTCGTTTGATTAAGTCATTTTAGGTATTATTGCCTATTCACCCCCTCTAGGCGACTTTCAATTGGTATCAGAGCCAGGTTCCTCCACAAGAGTCTAACAACTCGGAGAAGAAATGGTTGGAAGGGGTGATAACGAGATTCCAGTGGTCGTCGATGAAACCAAGACGAAGAACGTCCATGTTCTTCAAGATGATCCAAACGACAAAGAAGGAGTTCAGATGCTCAAGGCACGTCTTCGTGAGAAGCTTAATGTGCCCAAGAAGGAGATCAAGGCAATGCTCCGGTTAACATTGACAATGGGAGTAGTTCACAAGACTACTCCCGGTATCCTTACAATTATGAGCAACTTACCGCGAGCAACTATTATTTGTCTATTCCGATTGGCAAACCTCCTCAATTCGACGAAAATGATTACTTTATGTGGAAGCATAACATGAAGATGCACCTCATTTCCTTAAACCCTAGCTTGTGGCAAATTGTTGTGATAGGTGTTCATCTACCAAAGAATGAGGAGGACATCACTCCGGAGCAAGCCGTCCTTCTCCATCACAATGCTCAAGCCGTTGGAGTGATTACCTCCTCATTGACTCAAGAGGAGTTCAACCACATTGAAGGGTTGGAGGTTGCCAAGGAAATATGGGATACCCTCTGTAAGACATATGTGTGCTGAATACATTGGCTTGTAGTGAATACACTTGGCTTTGATGATAAAAGTTTTGAATATCACCAAAACATCTTTTTATCAAGGACCGACGGTAGGTCCGGCTTGTTTTGAGTAGCTCCGGCTACGTTAGATGCTAGGTCCGACATCTTGGTAAGATCCGACTAGCTTTGGTTAGCTCCGGTGAGCTTTATCTTTAGCTTCGGCATATCTTTGATAGCTCCGGCATGTCTTTGATAGCTTCGGCATGACTTTGTTAGCTCCAACATATATTTGATAGCTCCGGTATGCTTTTAGTAAGCTCCGACGTACTTTGTCTAGCTCTGGTTTTGGGTTGACTAGTTTTGACTAGTTTTTGGTAAGCTCCGGTGCTAGGATCTACTAGTTTTGGTAAGCTCCGACGCTAGGTTCTACTAGCTTTTGACAGCTCCGGCTCAAGCTCCGGGTTGCTCTGGCAAGGTCCGGAACTTGACCGCAGTGCTTCTGCTTTTCATTTGCAATGTTTCGTACTTTCTTTACATTGTTGGAAAGATTGCTTAGTATTCATTTGCTAAGTTTTTGGTGCGTTTTGGATGATATGGTTGATATCGTTTCTACTGTGGTTTTGCGACATGCTTATGTGAGGTTCTCACGTAGGGTGTTGTGTTCGGAACTAACTTGAGTCAAGTTAAGGACTTGGGATTGTATGGATTGTTTGTTTATTCATGTGCAGGTGTTGCTTGAGTTCAGGTCATGGCTGGTGACAGGATCCATTGGACTAGTCTCAGGGAGGAGATGAGGTTCCAACAACCAAGTTCGGGAGGAACTATGGTTGAGCGGGTCAGGAGGTCGCGCAGGATGATTGAATCAAGGGCAGTGCATATGAAGGTCAAAGGAAGGTATTCGCACGTGTGCATGACGTGGCAATATGCTTCTAGAGATGGATTATGGAAGGAAGATATGATCGGAAGGACCGGATCGCATTGGTTGAAGACTTAGGCTGCTAGCTGAGTCGGTTATGGCTTGGTATGGAAAGTATCGAGTTGGTTATGTTAGGATTTCGTGTGGGTCACGAATTTGAGTTGTTTAGGAATGTGGGATACGTTCCTAAGGTGTTTGGAAGTCTTAAGATTGCTTCTATCTGCGTATAGAAGAGTCCTAAGCAGTTATGGAAAGTTCCGATTGTGATCGGATTAGGATTGGAGTCCTAGTTGAGATTGGGATGGCCTAAGGGCTGGTTATATAAGCAAGGGAAGGCCAAAGATCGTCAGAGACGACTTTGGGGCTGTTCCTCTTGTTTTCTATTGAATAAAATTCATAGTTTGAAGGAACTTTTGTGCCTTGTTCGTCTGACTTGTTCCAGACAAGTTTTACTCGTCGAGTTTCTGGACAGCACTACCTTTCGTCGGTGGTTTTATCATAACTCGAGTTTTGCTGATCCAATTGACGTGATTCTTTTTGGGTTGTCTTCACAACTTGATTGTATATCATCTGTCAAAATTTCACTGTCATTGGATTTGTGGTTTTTGATCTACACGAGTTTCTTTGCAGCATTCCAGAAACTGTTTTTCTCGGGTAGGTCAGATTGACCATTGTTTGATCTTTCGATCATAACTTGAGTTTTTCTCGACGGATTGGAGTGATTCTTTTTGTGTTGTCTTCGTGACTTGATTCTCTCTGATATCTATCACTTTTGTCACGGTGAAATATGTTTAGATTAGTCTTACACACGATTTCTTGAACAGATCGTTTTTCTACCGAAGGATTTGGGGTTTTATTGTTTCCGCTGCGTAAGATTTTTAAATCTACCATTCACCCCCCTCTGGTAGCTTTTCACGTGCTCTTCGATCCTACAATTGGTATCAGAGCCACGGTGCTCTAATCTTTGTGATTTGCACGTGTTTTTGACTAATCATCATGGAGAAGTACTCCGCCAAACCTTGTGTGTTTGCTGGTATTGATCTTCAGGTTTGGAAGGCACGCATGGAGGCCTTCATCCAGGCGCAAGGCTTTGCAATATGGGAAAAGGTGTACAAACCTTATGAATTCCCGCCTAACGATCAAGTTACGGCTATGAACCTCCGGGACCTCGACAACAACAACAAAGCATGAAACTTGATCATCCAAGGACTCACTCAAAGCGACTTTGATCGTGTCTACTTAATCACCGAGGTCCTCCATGATGCCAAGACCAAATACCTTGAAGTGCATAATATGCTACACGCAATAATTATCACATCAAGGAAGTTGCACCACTACTTCCAAGCTCACAAGATATCAGTGGTAACCCCCTATCACTGCGAGCTATTCTTCATTATTGAAGTGTTCTTGCGACACTCAGCCGAACCTTCTCTGAGAGCAGCCCGCAGAGGTTCTTGATCGGTGGGGCTTAGTCCTCGAGCGAGGCTAAGCGTATTAGAGATGGGTGAGACGGTGGTTTTACATGGTTTGGGCTGCCGTAGCGTAATACCCTACTCCACAATGTGATATGTATTGTATGAGTGGTGACATGCATGTGTCTTGCAACGTAGGCTACCTAGTCCTTTTACAGTAAGGCCGAGCACCTTAGAAGTGGGGCTTGGGGCCCTATCGGTGGCCCCAAGGCGATCTTATCCTTAATGGGGTGAAGCTTCTCCTCTACGCTGCCTCTGATCGTGGTATAAAGTCTTGCCGTCTTGCTGCCTCGGTCGCTAGTGGCCCATGTGTAGTCGTAGAT
Source organism: Tuctoria greenei (assembly GCA_036927565.1). Lineage (NCBI taxonomy): Eukaryota > Viridiplantae > Streptophyta > Magnoliopsida > Poales > Poaceae > Tuctoria > Tuctoria greenei. The sequence goes on from JAYESD010000008.1 coordinate 107,878,074, forward strand.
GTTGGCAGGGGATTCTCGTCCAACTATCTTTTGCTGTAAGCTACCCACTTGGCGGAGTGGGATAGGCCTGTGACGTCTTCACTGTGATGCAATTGGGTGCAAGTGTACCTGACAGGAGGTGTGAACCGCGTCGTGTGCCTAGGTAAGGCACATGTCTTCAATGCCTGATTTAGACAAGGCGCACCGCCCTTTAACTCCCGCAATCCACCATCCAGGGCAAGTTATAGGACAAGTGGCAGCATGGGAGCCAACCTCTGTGAGGTAGGTTAGGTCTTATACTGCAGGACACATGGCAACCCTGGAGCCCATCGCTAAGGTGAGTTGGGGATCTGGGACTACAAGACACGTGGTAGAGATGGAGCCCGCCTTTGTGGGAGGTGGCCGACTTGGTGCTTCGGACCACGTGGCAGCACCGAAGCCCACTCCTATGGAGGAGCAGGGTCCCGTCCCGCTGGACACGTGGCAGCTCAGGAGACCATTTCTTCAGAGGAGGTGGGCCCCGTCTTGAGGTCCACATGGCAGCGTCGGAACCCGTCTTGGGGTCCAACCTTCTCGACTCGTGGCGCCATCAGACCCTGCCTCAGTAGGGAGGCAGGGCACTTAGATGCTTTTAGCCTGTGCACGAGGGTACCAGTATGCTAGGTACCAACATTCATAATCCCAACTCAACAGGAAACATGATCAAGTGGGCTGTGGAACTGGCGAAGTTGGAGCTCGACTTCACCTGCCTCGACACGTCATCAAGAGTCAGGCGCTAGGTGACTTTGTCGCTGTTGATGGTTCCTACGTACTACTAATAATTCATTCCTAGCAGTGGTGCCAGAAATGCTTGTTAATAGATTTTAGATTACAAATGTAAGTCAGCAAGTGCACGGAATCTATCCATGTAGCATTTCCCCTTTTAGAGTATTCCCAAAGGGTGTCATTTATATTCTCCCAAAGGAAGGCTAGGTGGAAGCAAAGCAATTATCAAATGGAGCGGATAGGTTAGTCTAGGTAGGGTTCTAGCAAGGATGGGTAATTGATAGTTTGGAGCTAGTGTGACACACACGTGAGCATTCTATCCTAAAGGGGTAAATGAGATAAAGAGGGACCAGGCTAGGAGTTAGGTAGATACTCCTACTATGCTTCTAAGGTACATATACATAGCCTAAGTTAGTTACTAATGATCATATTAATTACGAATTCTCATGCTAAGTGGATTAACAAATCGGCCACGGGTTTACCCCTATCAATACTAGGACTACTCTCGCCAAGAGCCTGTGGCATAGCCGAACATGGAGGATTACAAAGGACAGATAGGGCTATCACCACCTACTGCCTACCTCTTCAATCCGTGGGTCTACGAGACATTCAACACTACTTTCTATCCTAGCACCATGCTAGCATATTAAGTACTCCCTCCTTTCTTAAAAGATTGTCACCTTCTAGTTCATTTTTGTACTAGAAGGTGACAATCTTTTGAGAAAGGAGGAAGTAATTACCTTAGAAGCCTAGGCACAAGCCATCCTAAGGCAATGAACTAAATCATCGTTGAACCAATGTTAATTCATAGCATAAGTGATTCATATTAACATAATCATGTCATAGCTAATTATAATATAGCGGGGTTTGTAGTGTTTATGATGATATAATGATTATGGTATAGCATAATCATAAATACTACTCCTACCACATTAATGGAATGAACAATCAAACAAGAAACACTTCATCCAAGTATATGAACAATAGAAGACTAAACATAACATCTTTATTAAGTGCAAAGTCACAGATACAAATAGGAATATACGAGCCATACTTTTCCCAATTAAGAATTGGGATGAGACTCCTTCTACTCCTCTCCTACTTGGACTATGGACTAGAGACTCTCCCCTCTTCAGGCTATACTCCTCTAAATGTATGTAGAGTAGTGGATACAATGGATGAATACTCAAGTTGTGTGTGTTTAAGTGAGGGGTGAGAGGTCATATTTATAGCTTGGAGAAGGGTCGGTTCTCGCCACCAAAAGCGCGCACATCAGTCACCCACGACTTCTTCAAGCCGGGACAAGCAAACACGTGGCATTTGACCGGGTTTGGCACCACTTCCTAGTCGGCCGACTAGGGAGGTCGGCTGACCTGGTCTCAGCCCTGTTGGGGCTGTGCTTCCTCTAGGTCTCTGCCAGGTGGGTCCCATTGACTGATATTGGTGCTACACCGTTTGATGGCTTCGGATACTTCTGTTTGTGGGCCATTTGATCCATGTGGTGCCACACGTCGACGCTTGATTGGCTGAAATGATATTTTATAGGATCCATTCCCTTGTTTCACTTAAATTTTGCATAAAATGCCTGCATGCACTACTTTCTCTAAGGACAAGTGGAAATAGGTTAAATAGAAAGGTGATGTGTGCAAGAAATGATATTTCCTTCAGATAATTGAGTTATATTGATGGGTGAAATTGGTATATAACAGCCGTCAACAAACTCCCCCAGGGTTATCCTTTGCTTGTCCCGAGCAAAGTCAAGACTTTAGATTGATGATCAGGATTTGCTACTATGTTCTATTTTTCAAAAGTACCATATGCACAACAAAACACTCTACCTTGAATTTCGAAAATTGGCATGGTACTTCATGCATCTTAGGTCATTATGGGGCTTATGCCATCTCCTATTCATGGGTGGTTGAAAGATAGAACAGCAAATGGAGCACACATACCCTAGAAATCAAGTTCCAGTAAAATTCCGGAGAGTTCAATTTAGATTTTAAGTATCTCAATTTGTTTCTCTCGGTCTCTCCTTTATGTGTTGTGGAAATATTCCCTCACCAAGGATTGTGCCTAAATTCATCCTACCTCTACATAAGGCTTGTATGTGGAGCTTGGTAGGGAATATTGTAGGCATATTTTCAACACATAATATTTCTAAGTCAAAATAGCAAGCCTTAGGAGAAATCAATTCAAAACAATTTGATTCAAGACTTGTGCATGTGTGATTGAATGAAGTGGATGTGGATATTTGAGATGACTCCTTTTCAAGTGGACTCTCTTGTTTTGCTGGGATGAAACATGACTACTTTTTTTTCTTTCTCATGCTTATGATGTAAGCATGCATTTTCTTTTTATTTTTCATGTAACCATGCCTTCTACTCCTTTTTTTTATTCAATAATTTTTTAAGACAGTACTAAGCATGAATGATATGGAGTTTCTCTTTTTATTGTGGAATGGTGGTATGGTGGAATCTTGCCTACTTCTAGTGTAGAAGTATAGCATGTGCAAGTGAAGCTTTGGATTCAAAAAGTAATGAATGAAATCTAACAAAAGTCTATACTAGTTTGACAAAGCTCAATGTGAAGACAAATAGCATATGCATAAGGTCTATCAATGTGATATATCATATGACTTTGGTAGGTATTGCCAATCAAATGTGAGTAATTTAAATCTTTTTATAATTTCTCCGGAAATCTAAGTTTCACTTTAAAACTAGGAATAGAAGCCCTATCACTATATCATACCTCACAACAATTTCGAATGCATTAAGATTTTGCTACCCACAATTTCCAAATCAAGGCAAAATCAATTTTTAGCCAATGAGAGCAATATGTTAGAGTGTAGTAAGTTGTAAACTAGGGACTTAGGAAAATTAAAACAGAGCAACTATTCATCATTTCATCTATGTGAATTCCAAGTAATTCTTACCGCACATCATTTGTTTATTTGAAAAAAAATCTATCCTATTATTTTTTTATATGCAAGGTGAATGATGGGTGAATGAAAAATAAGGGCGTGTTTGGCATGGCTTCACTCCACAGTAGAGCAACTCTACTCATAAACTGGATTGGAGCAACTCTGCTGTGGAGATGAAGCTATTATTAAAGGTGTTTGACTGACAAAAGTGTTCTCAGCTCCTAAAAGAGAGATTTTTGAAAACATTGTCAATTTTACCCTTAGTCGTTAATGGGCCTATTCAATTGTTCTGGGCCGAACTTCAAAAGCCTACGGGGCTCTTTTTGAAGTCACCATCACGATATGACAATTCTCAAGCAATGGGTTAAGAACAACATGTTCTTCAACACGAGCAACAAGCGAATCCAATACACCCAAACGTTTGGACCCGCACAAATCCCACGCCAAGAAAACCAAAGGCGCCCCTCTCTCTCTGCTTTTATTTTCTTTTGTTTTTGATTCTACAACCTCGATGATTAGCAGGACGAATGAAATGGTAAAGATCGCATCTTTGGCGATCAAGAAAAGCAATTGACGCAGCGTACCAATCCGTTCACATTACACTCGTCGCACCGGAGGACGCGGTCTTCCTCCTAGACATAAACCTTGCGGCTGCCGCCGCAGCCAGCGCAAGGGACGAACAGGACGCCGCCGCAGGCGTCACAGACGAAGGCCGGGTCCTAGACGGCGGCGTCGTCGAGGAGCTGCCCGGTCTCGTTCAGCTGCCAGAACTCATTCGCGCCGCCGACGAGGTGACCGCCGACCAGCAGCTGCAGGAGCGTGAAGGCGTGGCTGCGCGCAGAGAGCAGGACCTGGAGCTCCCGCCGGAACACAGCGTCCATGGACACGTCCCGCTGGTCGATGGCCACGCGGAACCTCCGCAGGATGGCGCGCCCCGCGGAGCAGTCCGCGAACGTGCGCCTCCCACGCCGCGTGTCGGCCTCCCGAGGCTGGTGCTAGTCTCGCCGGCAGCCACCGACGAATCGTCCGCTCCTCCCGATCGACCCCGGGCGGCATCGCGACCTTCTACTCACGGGCGCACGAACAGAACACGAAGGACAAAGAGGCAACGCGAAATAAAAGAAAATACCAATTCGGCTGTGTAACGGTGGCAGTGCGGGTAATTATCTCACAACTCTATGTTTTCTTCCATATGAACTGGTTCTAGAGTTGAAAAAGAGGTACTCTGAAAAAATGAACTAGAGCTCCAAAAAATCCATAGAGTTAGACCCCTCTTTGGAGTTTAGGAGTTGAGGTGTTTGGCAACATTTTTCCAGGTCTTTGATAGAGTTTTGCTCTGGAGTCATGCCAAACACGGCCTAAATATTCAAGGGGTTGATACAATTTACCTCAAGTGGGGGTCCTCTCCCAAGCTTGTTCTTGAATGTGGGCTAGAGGGGGGGGGGTGAATAGGCTTTGAAATTGTAATTCAAGTTAAAAGATCAATCAACTTAATGCCCTAAGTAATGATGATGCAAAAATAAAGAAGCACACGAGAAATGAATGTTTACCGAGGTTCGATCTCACCAAAGAGATCTACTCCTCGTTAAGGAAGCCCACACAGAGCCGGGTCTCTTCAAACCCTTTCCCTTGTAAAGTCACCACACAAGGCCGACTTGATTCCACCATCACAGGTAATCACCGAGTTTATGGGGCAACCTCACATGAAAAGATGATCAAATACACTAAAAAAAGATTACAAGTAATTGCCTAGGTGTAAAGAGATCAAACCCCAAGAGCTCAATGACGCGTAGACACCGACTCTCAATCTCAAAACTGAATACTCAAAGATTTTCACTTTTGAGGACCTTAGATGTGTTGGAAGATGTGTTTTCATGCTCTTGGGACAAGTGGCAGCGCTAGGGTTTTAGTTGTGAATAGTAGAATACATGTGTTGTGTTTGCGGGATCGTGGATCTCCTATTTATAGTGTTTCCAAAATTGTTACCGCTAGGGATCCCGACGGCCGGACTAGTCCGTACTGGGTACCAGACTTGTCCAGTGTGCTGTATAAAATAGGCGTGGAATGTGCAGCACACTAGAAACCCTAAATTGTGTGAGGTACACCGGACTAGTCCAGTAGGTGTCTGAACTTGTCCGGTGGCCTCTGTATTTGAATTCCAAAGAGTTGAACGGACTAGTCTGGTCCACAAACGGACTTGTCTGATGCTATATGTTATAGAGCATCAGAGAGTTCAATGGACTAGTCTGGTCCTATGGACGAACTTGTCTGGTGCATAGTGTAATAGGTTTATAGAAAGTTTAACAGACTAGTCCGGTCCATGAACGGACTAGTCCAGTGCATGTGAAATGTGGTTCCAGAAAGTTGATCGGACTAGTCCGGTGCACTGTGAATATGGACAACAGAGAGTTGAACGGACTAGTCCAGTCCATGAATGGACTAGTCCGGTGCTCAGTGAATTTTCAGGTTGATTTTAAACCCTTACCCCTACGCAAAGACTTGAGCTCTTGGGATGTGTCTCTCACACATATCCTATACATTTAAGTCTACTTTGCGCTTCAGTCATCAGTTGGACTTTTCTCTTTTACTTCACCACTTCATTTTTCACTTTTTGAGTCCACCAAACTATCTCATTTAAGTTGACCTGCAGTCATCTCAACAAGCTCATTAGGATCTCATTTGTTTGTCATCAATCATCCAAAACCCACAAGGGATTGCCTAGATGCACTTTCAATCGCTCCCTTTTTGGTGATTGATGACAACCAATTGAGATTTCACAATTAAGAGTAAAAATTGATTTTCATAAAGTGTGGATATTTGAGAATGATAGATGAGTAATAAAAACTTTTCACATATATGCACTCTTTATGGTGGGGTCCCTAAACAGTGTGTGATCAAAATATGTGATGAGCAAAAGATATTAACTTAAAAACAATAGCAACAATCATCACATTATCATTAAACTAAGCATCACAAATTAAGTAAAGTAAGCACATCCAAGAAAAGTTACAACATTTTGAAATTGAGATACATGTTGAAAGTGCATCTAGGCATCTCCGTGGGTTTTGGATGATTGATGATGACAATTAAGAGGCTAATGAGCTAAAGTGATTTTAGGCACATGTACAAGGATTGAAATGAGATGAAAACCGTCTAAAAGAAAAAGGATAAAACGGGCATCAAAGACTCAAGCGTAGAAATTAGGGTTTCTATGGTGTTGATCTTATATGAGCCGTTTCATGTGAGAGGGTGGATGTATCATGTTCAATGAGATCGTTCTAGAGAGCTCAAAGTGGTGGTTCAGAGAAAAACCTAAGTGAGAAGCCAAAATTAGGAAAAACCATAGGAGTCCGGACTAGTCCGGGCCTCAAGGCCAGACTAGTCCGGGCCAGGCAGACACGTCCGTTTTGAGACGAACCAAACGTCTCTGGTGTGATTCCTAGTGAAAAAGGAGCTAAGTCCCAGAAGACCGGACTTGTCCGTTTTTGGACGAACTAAAGCTCTCTAGAGAAGTTCGGACTTGTCCGCATGTTTACGGACTAGTCATTTTAGACTTAGTGAGATAGATCAAGAAAAACCCTAGAGGGCCGGACTAGTCCGCCCCTGTGGCTGGACTAGTCCGGGCCAACCCAGAAGAGTCCGTTTTGGGACGGACCAAACGGTTCTGTTCCTTTTTAGGACTAGTCCATTGTTTAGTGACCATTTGAATTTGGAAATTTGGCGGGTAGCGTGACGATTATCGCGCAGTGTGGCAGTTGTCGGGACCTGACCAGAGGTGAGTGGTTACATAGGGCCGGACAAGTCCGGGGCCAGAGGCCGGACTAGTCCGCCCTTCTGCTGAGGTCAGTAGAAGGGGCTAGGGACCCCTATAAAAAGGGGACCCCATTTGTAGAAGTCTTGAACCCTAGTGCCGCCACAAGCATCCTAAAGCCTTTCAAAGCCTTCTACTAGTTCTACTAACCCTCTAAGAGCAAATCTTGAAGAGATTACAGTTTTGAGAGGAGAGTAGAGGAAGATCATTGCACTTTGGCTCTCGGTTTGATCTCTTTGCACATTGTGATTGTGTTTTATGGCTTGTATGAGTTGAGCTTTTTGTGCTTCTCATTGTATTGATTTGTGGGAGCCTCAACTTGTGAGTAGCCCCATCAAACTTGGTGATTACCCATTGATATAGTGGAAACCAAGCCGGCAATCGTGGTGGCTTGGTGAGAGAAGGGTCAAGTGAGACCAGGTCCTTGTGTGGACTTCTCAACGTGGATGTAGGCTTCTTCGTGGAGCTGAACCACATGATAAATCTTGTCTCACTTGTCTTTTACTTTTTATGATCACTAGTATTGCTATTAGGGTTCTTATTGCTCTTCACTTTGATGATTGTTGAAAACTTGTGATCTAAGTGTCTTAACTTCACAATATGAATTGTACTAGTTTACCACATATTGCTTATCTCTTTGGTGAACTTAAATTCCCCAAATAACTTGTAGAAACCAAGTTTTTAGGTTTTCACCCTGTGCTGAGCGGACTAGTTCGGCCCTGTCCAGACAAGTCCAACCTCAGGAATTTAATCTCGTTTGATTAAGTCATTTTAGGTATTATTGCCTATTCACCCCCTCTAGGCGACTTTCAATTGGTATCAGAGCCAGGTTCCTCCACAAGAGTCTAACAACTCGGAGAAGAAATGGTTGGAAGGGGTGATAACGAGATTCCAGTGGTCGTCGATGACACCAAGACGAAGAACGTCGATGTTCTTCAAGATGATCCAAACGACGAAGAAGGAGTTCGGATGCTCAAGGCACGTCTTCGTGAGAAGCTTAATGTGCCCAAGAAGGAGATCAAGGCAATGCTCCGGTTAACATTGACAATGGGAGTAGTTCACAAGACTACTCCCGGTATCCTTAATATTATGAGCAACTTACCGCGAGCAACTATTATTTGTCTATTCCGATTGGCAAACCTCCTCAATTCGACGAAAATGATTACTTTATGTGGAAGCATAACATGAAGATGCACCTCATTTCCATAAACCCTAGCTTGTGGCAAATTGTTGTGATAGGTGTTCATCTACCAAAGAATGAGGAGGACATCACTCCGGAGCAAGCCGTCCTTCTCCATCGCAATGCTCAAGCTGTTGGAGTGATTACCTCCTCATTGACTCGAGAGGAGTTCAACCACATTGAAGGGTTGGAGGTTGCCAAGGAAATATGGGATACCCTCTGTAAGACATATGTGTGCTGAATACATTGGCTTGTAGTGAATACACTTGGCTTTGATGATAAAAGTTTTGAATATCACCAAAACATCTTTTTATCAAGGACCGACGGTAGGTCCGGCTTGTTTTGAGTAGCTCCGGCTACGTTAGATGCTAGGTCCGACATCTTGGTAAGATCCGACTAGCTTTGGTTAGCTCCGGTGAGCTTTATCTTTAGCTCCGGCATATCTTTGATAGCTCCGGCATGTCTTTGATAGCTTCGGCATGACTTTGTTAGCTCCAACATATATTTGATAGCTCCGGCATGCTTTTAGTAAGCTCCGACGTACTTTGTCTATCTCCGGTTTTGGGTTGACTAGTTTTGACTAGTTTTTGGTAAGCTTCGGTGCTAGGATCTACTAGTTTTGGTAAGCTCCGACGCTAGGTTCTACTAGCTTTTGACAGCTCCAGCTCAAGCTCCGGGTTGCTCTGGCAAGGTCCGGAACTTGACCGCAGTGCTTCTGCTTTTCATTTGCAATGTCTCGTACTTGCTTTACATTGTTGGAAAGATTGCTTAGTATTCATTTGCTAAGTTTTTGGTGCGTTTTGGATGATATGGTTGATATCTTTTCTACTGTGGTTTTGCGACATGCTTATGTGAGGTTCTCACGTAGGGTGTTGTGCTCGGAACTAACTTGAGTCAAGTTAAGGACTTGGGATTGTATGGATTGTTTGTTTATTCATGTGCAGGTGTTGCTTGAGTTCAGGTCATGGCTGGTGACAGGATCCATTGGACTAGTCTCAGGGAGGAGATGAGGTTCCAACAACCAAGTTCGGGAGGAACTATGTTTGAGCGGGTCAGGAGGTCGCGCAGGATGATTGAATCAAGGGCAGTGCATATGAAGGTCAAAGGAAGGTATTCACACGTGTGCATGACATGGCAATATGCTTCTAGAGATGGATTATGGAAGGAAGATATGATCGGAAGGACCGGATCGCATTGGTTGAAGACTTAGGCTGCTAGCTGAGTCGGTTATGGCTTGGTATGGAATGTATCGAGTTGGTTATGTTAGGATTTCGTGTGGGTCACGAATTTGAGTTGTTTAGGAATGTGGGATACGTTCCTAAGGTGTTTGGAAGTCTTAAGATTGCTTCTATCTGCGTATAGAAGAGTCCTAAGCAGTTATGGAAAGTTCCGATTGTGATCGGATTAGGATTGGAGTCCTAGTTGAGATTGGGATGGCCTAAGGGCTGGTTATATAAGCAAGGGAAGACCAAAGATCATCAGAGACGACTTTGGGGCTGTTCCTCTTGTTTTCTATTGAATAAAATTCATAGTTTGAAGGAACTTTTGTGCCTTGTTCGTCTGACTTGTTCCAGACAAGTTTTACTCGTCGAGTTTCTGGACAGCACTACCTTTCGTCGGTGGTTTTATCATAACTCGAGTTTTGCTGATCCAATTGATGTGATTCTTTTTGGGTTGTCTTCACAACTTGATTTTATATCATCTGTCAAAATTTCACTGTCATTGGATTTCTGGTTTTTGATCTACACGAGTTTCTTTGCAGCATTCCAGAAACTGTTTTTCTCGGGTAGGTCAGATTGACCATTGTTTGATCTTTCGATCATAACTTGAGTTTTTCTCGACGGATTGGAGTGATTCTTTTTGTGTTGTCTTCGTGACTTGATTCTCTCTGATATCTATCACTTTTGTCACGGTGAAATATGTTTAGATTAGTCTTACACACGATTTATTGAACAGATCATTTTTCTACCGAAGGATTTGGGGTTTTATTGTTTCTACTGCGTAAGATTTTTAAATCTACCATTCACCCCCCTCTGGTAGCTTTTCACGTGCTCTTCGATCCTACAATTTGTATCAGAGCCACAGTGCTCTAATCTTTGTGATTTGCACGTGTTTTTGACTAATCATCATGGAGAAGTACTCCGCCAAACCTTGTGTGTTTGCTGGTATTGATCTTCAGGTTTGGAAGGCACGCATGGAGGCCTTCATCCAGGCGCAAGGCTTCGCAATATGGGAAAAGGTGTACAAACCTTATGAAGTCCCACCTAACGATCAAGTTACGGCTATGAACCTCCGGGACGTCGACAACAACAACAAAGCACGAAACATGATCATCCAAGGACTCACTCAAAGCGACTTTGATCGTGTCTACTTAATCACCGAGGTCCTCCATGATGCCAAGACCAAATACCTTGAAGTGCATAATATGCTACACGCAATAATTATCACATCAAGGAAGTTGCGCCACTACTTCCAAGCTCACAAGATATCAGTGGTAACCCCCTATCACTGCGAGCTATTCTTCATTATTGAAGTGTTCTTGCGACACTCAGCCGAACCTTCTCTGAGAGCAGCCCGCAGAGGTTCTTGATCGGTGGGGCTTAGTCCTCGAGCGAGGCTAAGCGTATTAGAGATGGGTGAGACGGTGGTTTTACATGGTTTGGGCTGCCGTAGCGTAATACCCTACTCCACAATGTGATATGTATTGTATGAGTGGTGACATGCATGTGTCTTGCAACGTAGGCTACCTAGTCCTTTTACAGTAAGGTCGAGCACCTTACAAGTGGGGCTTGGGGCCCTATCGGTGGCCCCAAGGCGATCTTATCCTTAATGGGGTGAAGCTTCTCCTCTACGCTGCCTCTGATCGTGGTATAAAGTCTTGCCGTCTTGCTGCCTCGGTCGCTAGTGGCCCATGTGTAGTCGTAGATGTTGGCAGGGGATTCTCGTCCAACTATCTTTTGCTGTAAGCTACCCACTTGGCGGAGTGGGATAGGCCTGCGACGTCTTCACTGTGATGCAATTGGGTGCAAGTGTAGCTGACAGGAGGTGTGAACCGCGTCGTGTGCCTAGGTAAGGCACATGTCTTCAATGCCTGATTTAGACAAGGCGCACCGCCCTTTAACTCCCGCAATCCACCATCCAGGGCAAGTTATAGGACAAGTGGCAGCATGGGAGCCAGCCTCTGTGAGGTAGGTTAGGTCTTATACTGCAGGACACGTGGCAACCCTGGAGCCCATCTCTAAGGTGAGTTGGGGATCTGGGACTACAAGACACGTGGTAGAGATGGAGCCCGCCTTTGTGGTAGGTGGCCGACTTGGTGCTTCGGACCACGTGGCAGCACCGAAGCCCACTCCTATGGAGGAGCAGGGTCCCGTCCCGCTGGACACGTGGCAGCTCAGGAGACCATTTCTTCAGAGGAGGTGGGCCCCGTCTTGAGGTCCACATGGCAGTGTCGGAACCCGTCTTGGGGTCCAGCCTTCTCGACTCGTGGCGCCATCAGACCCTGCCTCAGCAGGGAGGCAGGGCACTTAGATGCCTTTAGCCTGTGCACGAGGGTACCAGTATGCTAGGTACCAACATTCATAATCCCAACTCAACAGGAAACATGATCAAGTGGGCTGTGGAACTGGCGAAGTTGGAGCTCGACTTCACCTGCCTCGACACGTCATCAAGAGTCAGGCGCTAGGTGACTTTGTCGCTGTTGATGGTTCCTACGTACTACTAATAATTCATTCCTAGCAGTGGTGCCAGAAATGCTTGTTAATAGATTTTAGATTACAAATGTAAGTCAGCAAGTGCACGGAATCTATCCATGTAGCATTTCCCCTTTTAGAGTATTCCCAAAGGGTGTCATTTATATTCTCCCAAAGGAAGGCTAGGTGGAAGCAAAGCAATTATCAAATGGAGCGGATAGGTTAGTCTAGGTAGGGTTCTAGCAAGGATGGGTAATTGATAGTTTGGAGCTAGTGTGACACACACATGAGCATTCTATCCTAAAGGGGTAAATGAGATAAAGAGGGACCAGGCTAGGAGTTAGGTAGATACTCCTACTATGCTTCTAAGGTACATATACATAGCTTAAGTTAGTTACTAATGATCATATTAATTACGAATTCTCATGCTAAGTGGATTAAAAAATCGGCCACGGGTTTACCCCTATCAATACTAGGACTACTCTCGCCAAGAGCCTGTGGCATAGCCGAACATGGAGGATTACAAAGGACAGATAGGGCTATCACCACCTACTGCCTACCTCTTCAATCCGTGGGTCTACGAGACATTCAACACTACTTTCTATCCTAGCACCATGCTAGCATATTAAGTAATTACCTTAGAAGCCTAGGCACAAGCCATCCTAAGTCAATGAACTAAATCATCGTTGAACCAATGTTAATTCATAGCATAAGTGATTCATATTAACATAATCATGTCATAGCTAATTAGAATATAGCGGGGTTTGTAGTGTTTATGATGATATAATGATTATGGTATAGCATAATCATAAATACTACTCCTACCACATTAATGGAATGAACAATCAAACAAGAAACACTTCATCCAAGTATATGAACAATAGAAGACTAAACATAACATCTTTATTAAGAGCAAAGTCACAGATACAAATAGGAATATACGAGCCATACCTTTCCCAATTAAGAATTGGGAAGAGACTCCTTCTACTCCTCTCCTACTTGGACTATGGACTAGAGACTCTCCCCTCTTCAGGCTATACTCCTCTAAATGTATGGAGAGTAGTGGATACAATGGATGAATACTCAAGTTGTGTGTGTTTAAGTGAGGGGTGAGAGGTCATATTTATAGCTTGGAGAAGGGTCAGTTCTCGCCACCAAAAGCGCGCACATCAGTCACCCACGACTTCTTCAAGCTGGGACAAGCAAACACGTGGCATTTGACCGGGTTTGGCACCACTTCCTAGTCGGCCGACTAGGGAGGTCGGCTGACCTGGTCTCAGCCCTGTTGGGGCTGTGCTTCCTCTAGGTCTCTGCCAGGTGGGTCCCATTGACTGATATTGGTGCTACACCGTTTGATGGCTTCGGATACTTCTGTTTGTGGGCCATTTGATCTATGTGGTGCCACACGTCGACGCTTGATTGGCTGAAATGATATTTTATAGGATCCATTCCCTTGTTTCACTTCAATTTTGCATAAAATGCCTGCATGCACTACTTTCTCTAAGGACAAGTGGAAATAGGTTAAATAGAAAGGTGATGTGTGCAAGAAATGATATTTCCTTCACATAATTGAGTTATATTGATGGGTGAAATTGGTATATAACAGCCGTCAACAAACTCCCCCAGGGTTATCCTTTGCTTGTCCCGAGCAAAGTCAAGACTTTAGATTGATGATCAGGATTTGCTACTATGTTCTATTTTTCAAAAGTACCATATGCACAACAAAACACTCTACCTTGAATTTCGAAAATTGGCATGGTACTTCATGCATCATAGGTCATTATGGGGCTTATGCCATCTCCTATTCATGGGTGGTTGAAAGATAGAACAGCAAATGGAGCACAGATACCCTAGAAATCAAGTTCCAGTAAAATTCCGGAGAGTTCAATTTAGATTTTAAGTATCTCAATTTGTTTCTCTCGGTCTCTCCTTTATGTGTTGTGGAAATATTCCCTCACCAAGGATTGTGCCTAAATTCATCCTACCTCTACATAAGGCTTGTATGTGGAGCTTGGTAGGGAATATTGTAGGCATATTTTCAACACATAATATTTCTAAGTCAAAATAGCAAGCCTTAGGAGAAATCAATTCAAAACAATTTGATTCAAGACTTGTGCATGTGTGATGGAATGAAGTGGATGTGGATATTTGAGATGACTCCTTTTCAAGTGGACTCTCTTGTTTTGCTGGGATGAAACATGACTACTTTTTTTTTCTTTCTCATGCTTATGATGTAAGCATGCATTTTCTTTTTATTTTTCATGTAACCATGCCTTCTACTCCTTTTTTTTATTCAATAATTTTTTAAGACAGTACTAAGCATGAATGATATGGAGTTTCTCTTTTTATTGTGCAATGGTGGTATGGTGGAATCTTGCCTACTTCTAGTGTAGAAGTATAACATGTGCAAGTGAAGCTTTGGATTCAAAAAGTAATGAATGAAATCTAACATAAGTCTATACTAGTTTGACAAAGCTCAATGTGAAGACAAATAGCATATGCATAAGGTCTATCAATGTGATATATCATATGACTTTGGTAGGTATTGCCAATCAAATGTGAGTAATTTAAATCTTTTTATAATTTCTCCGGAAATCTAAGTTTCACTTTAAAACTAGGAATAGAAGCCCTATCACTATATCATACCTCACAACAATTTCGAATGCATTAAGATTTTGCTACCCACAATTTCCAAATCAAGGCAAAATCAATTTTTAGCCAATGAGAGCAATATGTTAGAGTGTAGTAAGTTGTAAACTAGGGACTTAGGAAAATTAAAACAGAGCAACTATTCATCATTTCATCTATGTGAATTCCAAGTAGTTCTTACCGCACATCATTTGTTTATTTGAAAAAAAATCTATCCTATTATTTTTTTATATGCAAGGTGAATGATGGGTGAATGAAAAATAAGGGCGTGTTTGGCATGGCTCCACTCCACAGTAGAGCAACTCTACTCATAAACTGGATTGGAGCAACTCTGCTGTGGAGATGAAGCTATTATTAAAGGTGTTTGACTGACAAAAGTGTTCTCAGCTCCTAAAAGAGAGATTTTTGAAAACATTGTCAATTTTACCCTTAGTCGTTAATGGGCCTATTCAATTGTTCTGGGCCGAACTTCAAAAGCCTACGGGGCTCTTTTTGAGGTCACCATCACGATATGACAATTCTCAAGCAATGGGTTAAGAACAACATGTTCTTCAACACGAGCAACAAGAGAATCCAATACACCCAAACGATTGGACTCGCACAAATCCCACGCCAAGAAAACCAAAGGCGCCCCTCTCTCTGCTTTTATTTTCTTTTGTTTTTGATTCTACAACCTTGATGATTAGCAGGACGAATGAAATGGTAAAGATCGCATCTTTGGCGATCAAGAAAAGCAATTGACGCAGCGTACCAATCCGTTCACATTACACTCGTCGCACCGGAGGACGCGGTCTTCCTCCTAGACATAAACCTTGCGGCCGCCGCCGCAGCCAGTGCAAGGGACGAACAGGACGCCGCCGCAGGCGTCACAGACGAAGGCCGGGTCCTAGACGGCGGCGTCGTCGAGGAGCTGCCCGGTCTCGTTCAGCTGCCGGAACTCATTCGCGCCGCCGACGAGGTGACCGCCGACCAGCAGCTGCAGGAGCGCGAAGGCGTGGCTGCGCGCAGAGAGCAGGACCTGGAGCTCCTGCCGGAACACAGTGTCCATGGACACGTCCCGCTGGTCGATGGCCACGCGGAACCTCCGCAGGATGGCGCGCCCCACGGAGCAGTCCGCGAACGTGCGCCTCCCACACCGCGTGTCGGCCTCCCAAGGCTGGTGCTAGTCTCGCCGGCAGCCACCGACGAATCGCCCGCTCCTCCCGATCGACCCCAGGCGGCATCGCGACCTTCTGCTCACGGGCGCACGAACAGAACACGAAGGACAAAGAGGCAACGTGAAATAAAAGAAAATACCGATTCGGCTGTGTAACGGGTGGTAGTGCGGGTAATTATCTCACAACTCTATGTTTTCTTCCATATGAACTGGTTCTAGAGTTGAAAAAGAGGTACTCTGAAAAAATGAACTAGAGCTCCAAAAAATCCATAGAGTTAGACCCCTCTTTGGAGTTTAGGAGTTGAGGTGTTTGGCAACATTTTTCCAGGTCTTTGATAGAGTTTTTCTCTGGAGTCATGCCAAACACGGCCTAAATATTCAAGGGGTTGATACAATTTACCTCAAGTGGGGGTCCTCTCCCAAGCTTGTTCTTGAATGTGGGCTAGAGGGGGGGGGGGTGAATAGGCTTTGAAATATCTCCTGCACACTTAATCAAACTGTCAAATACTTGAGTAACCGGACTTGTCCGGTTAGGGTGCAGACTAGTCCGGTGTGGTAATGTGTGGCGAGTTAATTAAGTGTTGATTCAGGAATTAATTGTTATAACAGCGGAAATTGAATAACTATTGAAATCACTTGAATTGACAAACAATATTGCAAAGTTACACGTGGAAATAAATTGTAATTCAAGTTAAAAGATCAATCAACTTAATGCCCTAAGTAATGATGATGCAAAAATAAAGAAGCACACGAGAAATGAATGTTTACCGAGGTTCGATCTCACCAAAGAGATCTACTCCTCGTTAAGGAAGCCCACACAGAGCCGTGTCTCTTCAAACCCTTTCCCTTGTAAAGTCACCACACAAGGCCGACTTGATTCCACCATCACAGGTAATCACCGAGTTTATGGGGCAACCTCACATGAAAAGATGATCAAATACACTAAAAAAGATTACAAGTAATTGCCTAGGTGTAAAGAGATCAAACCCCAAGAGCTCAATGACGCGTAGACACCGACTCCCAATCTCAAAACTGAATAGTCAAAGATTTTCACTTTTGAGGACCTTAGATGTGTGGGAAGATGTGTTTTCGTGCTCTTGGGACAAGTGGCAGCGCTAGGGTTTTAGTTGTGAATAGTAGAATACATGTGTTGTGTTTGCGGGATTGTGGATCTCCTATTTATAGTGTTTCCAAAATTGTTACCGCTAGGGATCCCGACGGCCGGACTAGTCCGTACTAGGTACCAGACTTGTCCAGGGTGCTATGTAAAATAGGCGTGGAATGTGCAGCACACTAGAAACCCTAAATTGTGTGAGGTACATCGGACTTGTCCAGTAGGTGTCCGAACATGTCCGATGGCCTGTGTATTTGAATTCCAAAGAGTTGAACGGACTAGTCTGGTCCACAAGCGGACTTGTCTGATGCTATATGTTATAGAGCATCAGAGAGTTCAATGGACTAGTCTGGTCCTATGGACGAACTTGTCTGGTGCATAGTGTAATAGGTTTATAGAAAGTTTAACAGACTAGTTCGGTCCATGAACGGACTAGTCCAGTGCATTGTGAAATGTGGTTCCAGAAAGTTGATCGGACTAGTCCGGTGCACTGTGAATTTGGACAACAGAGAGTTGAACGGACTAGTCCAGTCCATGAATGGACTAGTCCGGTGCTCAGTGAATTTTTAGGTTGATTTTAAACCCTTACCCCTACGCAAAGACTTGAGCTCTTGGGATGTGTCTCTCACACATATCCTATACATTTAAGTCTACTTTGCGCTTCAGTCATCAGTTGGCCTTTTCTCTTTTACTTCACCACTTCATTTTTCACTTTTTGAGTCCACCAAACTATCTCATTTAAGTTGACCTGCAGTCATCTCAACAAGCTCATTAGGATCTCATTTGTTTGTCATCAATCATCCAAAACCCACAAGGGATTGCCTAGATGCACTTTCAATCTCTCCCTTTTTGGTGATTGATGACAACCAATTGAGATTTCACAATTAAGAGTAAAAATTGATTTTCATAAAGTGTGGATATATGAGAATGATAGATGAGTAATAAAAACTTTTCACATATATGCACTCTTTATGGTGGGGTCCCTAAAGAGTGTGTGATAAAAATATGTGATGAGCAAAAGATATTAACTTAAAAACAATAGCAACAATCATCACATTATCATTAAACTAAGCATCACAAATTAAGTAAAGTAAGCACATCCAAGAAAAGTTACAACATTTTGAAATTGATATACATGTTGAAAGTGCATCTAGGCATCTCCGTGGGTTTTGGATGATTGATGATGACAATTAAGAGGCTAATGAGCTAAAGTGATCTTAGGCACATGTACAAGGATTGAAATTAGATGAAAACCGTCTAAAAGAAAAAGGATAAAACGGGCATCAAAGACTCAAGCGTAGAAATTAGGGTTTCTATGGTGTTGATCTTATATGAGCCGTTTCATGTGAGAGGGTGGATGTATCATGTTCAATGAGATCGTTCTAGAGGGCTCAAAGTGGTGGTTCAGAGAAAAACCTAAGTGAAAAGCCAAAATTAGGAAAAACCATAGGAGTCCGGACTAGTCCGGGCCTCAAGGCCAGACTAGTCCGGGCCAGGCAGACACGTCCGTTTTGAGACGAACCAAACGTCTCTGGAGTGATTCCTAGTGAAAAAGGAGCTAAGTCCCAGAAGACCGGACTTGTCCGTTTTTGGACGAACTAAAGCTCTCTAGAGAAGTTCGGACTTGTCTACATGTTTACGGACTAGTCCATTTTAGACTTAGTGAGATAGATCAAGAAAAACCCTAGAGGGCCGGACTAGTCCGCCCCTGTGGCTGGACTAGTCCGGGCCAACCCAGAAGAGTCCGTTTTGGGACGGACCAAACGGTTCTGTTCCTTTTTAGGACTAGTCCATTGTTTAGTGACCATTTGAATTTGGAAATTTGGCGGGTAGCGTGACGATTGTCGCGTAGTGTGGCAGTTGTCGGGATCTGACCAGAGGTGAGTGGTTACATAAGGCCGGACAAGTCCGGGGCCAGAGGCCGGACTAGTCTGCCCTTCTGCTGAGGTCAGTAGAAAGGGGCTAGGGACCCCTATAAAAAGGGGACCCCATTTGTAGAAGTCTTGAACTCTAGTGCCGCCACAAGCATCCTAAAGCCTTTCAAAGCCTTCTACTAGTTCTTCTAACCCTCTAAGAGCAAATCTTGAAGAGATTACAGTTTGGAGAGGAGAGTAGAGAAAGATCATTGCGCTTTGGCTCTCGGTTTGATCTCTTTGCACATTGTGATTGTGTTTTATGGCTTGTATGAGTTGAGCTTTTTGTGCTTCTCATTGTATTGATTTGTGGGAGCCTTAACTTGTGAGTAGCCCCATCAAACTTGGTGATTACCCATTGATATAGTGGAAACCAAGCCGGCAATCGTGGTGGCTTGGTGAGAGAAGGGTCAAGTGAGACCAGGTCCTTGTGTGGACTTCTCAACGTGGATGTAGGCTTCTTCGTGGAGCTGAACCACATGATAAATCTTGTCTCGCTTGTCTTTTACTTTTTATGATCACTAGTATTGCTATTAGGGTTCTTATTGCTCTTCACTTTGATGATTGTTGAAAACTTGTGATCTAAGTGTCTTAACTTCACAATCTGAATTGTACTAGTTTACCACATATTGCTTATCTCTTTGGTGAACTTAAATTCCGCAAATAACTTGTAGAAACCCAGTTTTTAGGTCTTCACCCTGTGCTGAGCGGACTAGTTCGGCCCTGTCCAGACAAGTCCAACCTCAGGAATTTAATCTCGTTTGATTAAGTCATTTTAGGTATTATTGCCTATTCACCCCCTCTAGGCGACTTTCAATTGGTATCAGAGCCAGGTTTCTCCACAAGAGTCTAACAACTCGGAGAAGAAATGGTTGGAAGGGGTGATAACGAGATTCCAGTGGTCGTCGATTACACCAAGACGAAGAACGTCGATGTTCTTCAAGATGATCCAAACGTCGAAGAAGGAGTTCGGATTCTCAAGGCACGTCTTCGTGAGAAGCTTAATGTGCCCAAGAAGGAGATCAAGGCAATTGCTCCGGTTAACATTGACAATGGGAGTAGTTCACAAGACTACTCCCGATATCCTTACAATTATGAGCAACTTACCGCGAGCAACTATTATTTGTCTATTCCGATTGGCAAACCTCCTCAATTCGACGAAAATGATTACTTTATGTGGAAGCATAATATGAAGATGCACCTCATTTCCTTAAACCCTAGCTTGTGGCAAATTGTTGTGACAGGTGTTCATCTACCAAAGAATGAGGAGGACATCACTCCGGAGCAAGCCGTCCTTCTCCATCGCAATGCTCAAGCCGTTGGAGTGATTACCTCCTCATTGACTCGAGAGGAGTTCAACCACATTGAAGGGTTGGAGGTTGCCAAGGAAATATGGGATACCCTCTGTAAGACCTATGTGTGCTGAATACATTGGCTTGTAGTGAATACACTTGGCTTTGATGATAAAAGTTTTGAATATCACCAAAACATCTTTTTATCAAGGACCGACGGTAGGTCTGGCTTGTTTTGAGTAGCTCCGGCTACGTTAGATGCTAGGTCCGACATCTTGGTAAGATCCGACTAGCTTTGGTTAGCTCCGGTGAGCTTTATCTTTAGCTTCGGCATATCTTTGATAGCTCCGGCATGTCTTTGATAGCTCCGGCATGACTTTGTTAGCTCCAACATATATTTGATAGCTCCGGCATGCTTTTAGTAAGCCCCGACATATTTGCCTAGCTCCAGTTTTGGGTTGTCTAGTTTTGACTAGTTTTTGGTAAGCTCCGGTGCTAGGATCTACTAGTTTTGGTAAGCTCCGACGCTAGGTTCTACTAGCTTTTGACAGCTCCGGCTCAAGCTCCGGGTTGCTCTGGCAAGGTCCGGAACTTGACCGCAGTGCTTCTGCTTTTCATTTGCAATGTTTTGTACTTACTTTACATTGTTGGAAAGATTGCTTAGTATTCATTTGCTAAGTTTTTGGTGCGTTTTGGATGATATGGTTGATATCGTTTCTACTGTGGTTTTGTGATATGCTTATGTGAGGTTCTCACGTAGGGTGTTGTGTTCGGAACTAACTTGAGTCAAGTTAAGGACTTGGGATTGTATGGATTGTTTGTTTATTCATGTGCAGGTGTTGCTTGAGTTCAGGTCATGGCTGGTGACAGGATCCATTGGACTAGTCTCAGGGAGGAGATGAGGTTCCAACAACCAAGTTTGGGAGGAACTGTGGTTGAGCGGGTCAGGAGGTCGCGCAGGATGATTGAATCAAGGGCAGTGCATATGAAGGTCAAAGGAAGGTATTCGCACGTGTGCATGAGGTGCATGACGTGGCAATATGCTTCTAGAGACAGATTATGGAAGGAAGATATGATCGGAAGGATCGGATCGCATTGGTTGAAGACTTAGGCTGCTAGCTGAGTCGGTTATGGCTTGGTATGGAAAGTATCAAGTTGGTTATGTTAGGATTTCGTGTGGGTCACGAATTTGAGTTGTTTAGGAATGTGGGATACGTTCCTAAGGTGTTTGGAAGTCTTAAGATTGCTTCTATCTGCGTATAGAAGAGTCCTAAGCAGTTATGGAAAGTTCCGATTGTGATCGGATTAGGATTGGAGTCCTAGTTGAGATTGGGATGGCCTAAGGGCTGGTTATATAAGCAAGGGAAGGCCAAAGCTCGTCAGAGACGACTTTGGGGCTGTTCCTATTGTGTTCTATTGAATAAAATTCATAGTTTGAAGGAACTTTTGTGCCTTGTTCGTCTGACTTGTTCCAGACAAGTTTTACTCGTTGAGTTTCTGGACAGTACTACCTTTCGTCGGTGGTTTTATCATAACTCGAGTTTTGCTGATCCAATTGACGTGATTCTTTTTGGGTTGTCTTCACAACTTGATTGTATATCATCTGTCAAAATTCCACTGTCATTGGATGTGTGGCTTTTGATCTACACGAGTTTCTTTGCAGCATTCCAGAAACTGTTTTTCTCGGGTAGGTCAGATTGACCATTGTTTGATCTTTCGATCATAACTTGAGTTTTTCTCGACGGATTGGAGTGATTCTTTTTGTGTTGTCTTCGTGACTTGATTATCTCTGATATATATCACTTTTGTCACGGTGAAATACGTTTATATTAGTCTTACACACGATTTCTTGAATAGATCGTTTTTCTACCGAAGGATTTGGGGTTTTATTGTTTCCGCTGTGTAAGATTTTTAAATCTACCATTCACCCCCCTCTGGTAGCTTTTCACGTGCTCTTCGATCCTAAAATTGGTATTAGAGCCACGGTGCTCTAATCTTTGTGATTTGCACGTGTTTTCACTAATCATCATGGAGAAGTACTCCGCCAAACCTTGTGTGTTTGCTGGTATTGATTTTCAGGTTTGGAAGGCACGCATGGAGGCCTTGATCCAGGCGCAAGGCTTCGCAATATGGGAAAAGGTGTACAAACCTTATGAAGTCCCGCCTAACGATCAATTTACGGCTATGAACCTCCGGGACGTCGACAACAACAACAAAGCACGAATTGATCATCCAAGGACTCACTCAAAGCGACTTTGATCGTGTCGCACACCTCCGATCAGCATACGATGTATGGAGCGCTCTCTGTGATTACCATGAAGGCTCCAACACAATCAAAGAGGTAAAATAAGATATGTTCAAAAAGGAATATATGCGTTCTGATATGCAACCCGGTGAGTCTATCGATGACCTCTTTGCTCGTTTCAATAAAATTCTCAGCAACTTGCGTAGCGTGAATGTTAAATTTTCAGATGCTGAAAATGCTAGACAACTCCTTAGTGCATTAGACATGTCAATTTGGGAGATGAAAGTAACGTCTACATGTGAATCAACTGTCATGAGTTCTCTTACATTAGATGTACTCTATTCTAAACTAAAAACTCATGAAATTGACATCCTAGCACGTAAGAACCCAAACAAGTCTATTGCATTTGTCTCACAACGTGATATGTCTAGCTCCGGCCAATCATCATCTTGCAATACTCTTGCTTTGTTGTCCTCGCTAGCCCTGGAACAGATCGAAGAATTTCCAGAAGAGGATTTGGCACTCATCTCTACTAGATTCTCAAAAGCATTGCAAAATGTGAGAACTAGAAGGAGAGGAAGCTCCGGACCTCAACGCTGTTTTGAATGTGGTAAAATAGGACACTTTCGTACAGAATGCCCTAACCTTTCAGGTCCGACCACCCGGGAAGAAAAACAAAGCAAGGTCCGGACCTCCTCTGGAAACTCCAACAAGAAGAAGAAGGGTACCATAGGACGCAAGATGATTAACAGCTTCATCACCGCACTTGAAGAACTTAGTTCAAGTGATGTAGACTTTGAAAGTGATGAAGATGATGACAATCTGGCAAACTTATGCTTCACGGCGGGCAAAACAAGATCAAGATCAAGTCAGGAGGATGCAGAACACAACAGTGCAGACGATGAGGTATGTTCTACCTGCAATGAAATGTGTGATGCTATTTCTCGTGCAACTATTATTGTCAAGAAAAAGGACAAAAAGCTTAGGGATAATGCTGCTAAAATTGAATCACTAGAATCTGAAATTAACCATTTAAAAACTTTGATTCCTAGTGATGATGCATGTCCCTCATGTGACTTAATCTATGAACAATTGTCCACATTAAGAAGTGCACACTCCTCCACTCTAGATAGACTTGATGAAGAAATTAAAAAGAACAAAGAGATTGCTGCACTTAGTAATAAAAACTTAAAAGATGCTTCTTGTTCTACAGATGATTTGCATTGTTCTGCATGTGAAAATCTTGATAAGAAACTAGTAGATGCAATGAATGAAATTTCCATTCTGAATAATGTTTTACGATCTCATGAAGTTAAAAATTGTTCCAATTGCAAACTAAAAGGAAAAACTTCATGTGCAAACTGCCTAGACTTGTCCAAGAAACTTGATGACATGAATAGGACATTAGATCGGTTTTGTAATGGGAATAAGAACCTAAACTTGCTGCTGAATTCTTCCAAGTCTTGCAATAATAAAACGGGTTTAGGTTTTGATTCTCATGCTCATGCTAAGGCACATCCACCTAAAATTGTAAAGTCATTAGGAAGTGGTTTGATTCAAACAGTTCCTAAACAAAAAGAAGTGGTTTTCAAATCTGCAGGAGTGCTTTCTAATTCTGTTTCTAATGTTGGGTGCTCATCTAGACATGATTACAAAATTAAGTTTCATTGTACCTACTGTGGTAGAGATGGTCATGTCATAGATTTCTGTTATAGACTAGCTAAACAACAGAAAAGGGAAAGAATGTGTGCTAGATCTCTTAACTTTCATGCTAAACTGAATTAGAAACATGCAACCTGCTGTAATGAGTCAGAAATTTGAAAAGGTAGCTTCTGGAACTTTTGGCAAGAAATCCGCAAAAGCAGCTCCGATAGTTCCGATAGCTCCGAGAGCTCCCGGATCTCCTGTCGTTCCCTCCGGAGCTTCAGTTTTTACCTCAGGACCTTCTGCTTTTATCTCCGGAGCTACTGGTTTTCACTCTAAACAAGTAACAACTTCTAAATCAACTGTTAAGAATAGAAAATCTCAATCTTTGACTCATAAACCTGCTGTTTTGTCTCAGCTTTCGCGTGTTTTTCCTACTGCACGTCGCGTGACTCAGTACTGGATTCCTAAATGCCTTTTGACTAACCCCAGTATTGAGTCATCGACGTATTGTGCTTCTATGTAGGTTACACGTTTGAGGAAGGAGAACATTTGGATTGTGGATTCAGGTTGCTCACGCCACATGACCGTAACAAAGATTGGTTCTCCTCCCTCTCTTTTGTGTCACGTGTAGAAAATGTTACTTTTGCCGATAATTCTTCAACTCCTATAATTGCTAAGGGTTCGATTAGAGTAAATGATCACTACACTTTGAAGGATGTGGCACTTGTTAAAAATTTGAAATACAACTTGCTTTCTGTTGCACAATTGCTAAATGAAAATCTAGAAATTATTTTCAATAAAAACTGCTGCAAAGTTGTAGGTTCAAATAGTGAGCTTATTTTTAACATGTCTTGGTTTGGAAGAGTTTTTAAAGCTGATTTTGATATGTCTTCCTCTAAGCATAGGTGTCTAGTTGACAATGATTCAAAGGACTTATATTTTTGGCATCGTAGACTTGGTCACGTAGGCTTTGATCACCTAACGTGTGTTAGTGCTCTTGATCGCATACGTGGGCTGCCTAAGCTTAAAGGGGACAAAGATATTGTGTGCTCCTCTTGTAGACATGCTAAGATGGTTGCAGGTTCACATACTCCTCTTTCAATGATCATGACAACTGAACCATGTCAACTTTTGCATCTTGACACCGTAGGACCTTCACGAGTACAATCCTTCGGAGGTAAATGGTATGCTCTTGTTATCATTGATGATTATTCTAGATACTCTTGGGTTTATTTTATGGCATCTAAGAATGAAGTTTTTAGTCACTTTAGAACTTTATTTCTTAGATTATCAATTGATCACCCAGGATCTTTAAAGGCAATTAGAAGTGATAACGGAACTGAATTTAAAAATCAATCTTTCGATCACTTTTGTGCTGAAAATGGAATAGATCATCAATTTTCTTCACCATATGTACCTCAACAAAATGGTGTTGTAGAAAGAAAGAACATAACCTTAGTTGAGATGGCTAGGACTATGCTTGATGAACATCAAACTCCTAGGAAATTTTGGGCTGATGCGTTAGCAACCGCTTGTTATGTCTCAAATCGTGTTTTCTTGCGTGCTAAGCTAGGTAAAACACCATATGAGCTACGGTTTGGACATAGGCCTAGTGTTATACACTTTCGAGTCTTTGGTTGCAAATGCTTTGTTAAGAAACATGGTAATCTTGATAAATTTGAACCTAGATCCATTGATGGCATGTTTCTTGGTTATCCATCTCATACTAAAGGCTACCGTCTGCTTTTACTTCACACTAACAAAATTGTGGAGACTTGTGAAGTGTATTTTGATGAAGCTTGCCCAGGTACAAGCTCCAGTGTTGCAGGACCAAATTCATATCCTCAGGGGGAGGGTATTTTCGAAGATGAAGAAGAGCCGGTGATACTGCCTGGTAGTTCTGAAGCTGACACGTGTCCAGCTCCGGACATTGAACAAGCTCCGGCTATCCCCTCTGCTGGTCCTGATCGTCCAGAAGTCACAAGCTCATCAATCTACGATGAACCTAATGAAGAAGAAGCTTGTGAGACATCTGTTCCCCGACATTTTTACAAAGATCATCCCCCACAACAGATGATTGGAAGCTTGCACGAACGAGTCACACGATCCAGGTTTTGCGATCCAAACTCTCATGCTCATTCTGCTTTTGTTGCTTCTTTTGAACCCAAAGATATATCACACGCACTCACTAATGAATCTTGGATTATTGCCATGCAAGAAGAATTAGAAAATTTTGAAAGAAATAATGTTTGGAAACTTGTACCTCCACCTCAAGGTCACACTTTAATTGGAACTAAATGGGTATATAAAAATAAACAAAGTGAGGATGGGGTTGTGGTTAGGAATAAAGCTAGGTTGGTTGCTCAAGGTTTCACTCAAGTTGAAGGTCTAGATTTTGATGAAACTTTTGCTCCTGTCGCTAGATTAGAAGCCATAAGAATTTTGTTAGCTTTTGCAGCATCTAAAGGTTTTAAGCTATATCAAATGGATGTTAAAAGTGCTTTTCTTAATGGCTACATAGATGAGGAGGTTTATGTCAAACAATCACCGGGTTTTGAAAAGCCAGATTTTCCTAATCATGTTTACAAACTGTCCAAAGCCTTATACGGTCTCAAACAAGCCCCTAGAGCATGGTATGATAGGTTAAAAACATTCTTACTTGAAAAGGGGTTTACCATGGGCAAGGTTGATAAAACTCTTTTTGTGCTTAAACATGGCAATGACTCATTATTCGTTCAAGTGTATGTGGATGATATTATCTTTAGTTGTGCTTCTCATGATCTTGTGTCCAAGTTTTCAGCAATGATGAGTTCCAAATTTGAAATGAGTATGATGGGTGAACTCACTTACTTTTGGGGGCTGCAAATCAAGCAAACCAAGGAGGGTACCTTTGTGCATCAAACGAAGTATACCAAAGACCTCCTAAGGCGCTTCAACATGGACAAAAGCAAGCCTCTTCGGACACCAATGGGAATAGCAACAACACTGGAACTTGATGAAGATGGTGAATCCGTGGATCAAAAAGAATATAGAAGCATGATCGGATCACTTTTGTACCTCACGGCATCAAGACCGGACATACAATTCAGCGTATGCCTTTGTGCACGGTTTCAAGCTTCCCCACGTGTTTCACAACGTCAAGCCGTCAAAATATTCTCAGGTACTTACATGGAACCCAAGAATTTGGCATTTTTGTTCCTTCTTCCTCAACCGTTACTTTGAAAGCTTTTTCGGATGCTGATTTTGGGGGTTGTAGGATTGATAGGAAAAGTACTTCCGGTGCTTGTCATTTTCTTGGTAATTCTCTTGTTGCTTGGTCCTCTAGAAAACAAAATTCAGTTGCACAATCCACAGCCGAATCTGAATATGTAGCTGCTGCTAGTGCTTGCTCACAAATTCTTTGGATTGTTCAAACACTTAAGGACTATGGGGTTGATCTAGATAGTGTTCCACTGTTTTGTGATAATACTAGTGCTATTTGCATTGCCAAAAACCCCGTGCAACATTTCAGAACTAAGCACATTGATATTAGGTATCACTTTCTCCGAGATAACGTTGAAAAAGAAAACATTGTGCTTCACCATGTAGATACCGAACATCAATTGGCTGACATTTTTAACAAACCTTTGGATTTCACTCGCTTTTGTTACATTCGTAGTGAAATAGGGGTTATGCATCCTCATGGCTTAAATTGAGGGGGAGTTTTTGAAACTTGGGAAGTCTATGTGTGAATCTGAAATTAAAATAATATGAGCATAGTATTTCATACATATATGACTTTGTGATTCCTTTTACATGCTGAAAGTTCTTACTACATTACTCATGTTATACATTTTGTAGTTTTTGCCATGTCTAGTAATTGGAATAATTACTTACACTAAATTTGGTCATGGTCGAACTTTCTTGCTGTTTTGAACTTGTTGCATGCTCACAAATGCTTTTAATCATAAAGAATTAATCAAGTAATCAACTCACATGTTGAGTTTTTATGAACCAATAAAAATTGAGAAAAGATCAAGAGAATATGCATGCATCGCACTTCTTCTTTTGAGATGGCTTGTCATTGCACTTAGATATGAACTTGGAAGAAGTTGTGTATGACTAAAACTATGTCCTTAAGCTTCTGATTGTCAAATGACATAGGCTTGGCTTGGTTGGTTAGAATAAGTCATATGCGCATATAATCTCTTGCAAATATCATATGATCTAAATTTATGCTTTGAAAAATGATAAAATGCAGCAACTAGTGTCATGCTTTCAGATTTTGAAATAGTTAAGTTTGTGAGATCATGACTTGCTTAAATTGAAAAATTACATTTGATCTCTAGCATGGCTTACACTACCTTATGTATTTCATTGATGCGATAATGTAAGGTACTTGATAGTATAACTTGGATGAGCTTTGTTTATATGTATATGTTATAATATGCTCATAACAACTAAAGTTGGAGAGAAAATTTGTTTATATGCTCAAGACTTGCTGAATACATTGTCAAAGGGGGAGAGATAAGCATGAAGAGAAAGAGAGTATGGGTATAAGGAGAGATAATATAAGGAGAGATAATAAAGGGGGAGATATTTTCATTCATTTTCTTCTCTTTTTAATTTTGATTTACAAAGGGGGAGAAATTGATTTACAAAGGGGGAGAAATTGCCTTCAAAACTTTTATGTGAATAAGTCAATGTTCAGATTTTAAATGGTGTTGCCAATGCATTCATCAAGGGGGACATTGTAAGACCTATGTGTGCTGAATACATTGGCTTGTAGTGAATACACTTGGCTTTGATGATAAAAGTTTT
The DNA here is from genome assembly GCA_036927565.1 of Tuctoria greenei. NCBI lineage: Eukaryota > Viridiplantae > Streptophyta > Magnoliopsida > Poales > Poaceae > Tuctoria > Tuctoria greenei. The sequence goes on from JAYESD010000008.1 coordinate 107,907,237, forward strand.
GAATATCACCAAAACATCTTTTTATCAAGGACCGACGGTAGGTCCGGCTTGTTTTGAGTAGCTCCGGCTACGTTAGATGCTAGGTCCGGCATCTTGGTAAGATCCGACTAGCTTTGGTTAGCTCCGGTGAGCTTTATCTTTAGCTCTGACATATCTTTGATAGCTCCGGCATGTCTTTGATAGCTCTGGCATGTCTTTGTTAGCTCCGACATATATTTGATAGCTCCGGCATGCTTTTGGTAAGCTCCGACGTACTTTGTCTAGCTCCGGTTTTGGGTTGACTAGTTTTGACTAGTTTTTGGTAAGCTCCGGTACTAGGATCTACTAGTTTTGGTAAGCTCCAGCGCTAGGTTCTACTAGCTTTTGACAGCTCCGGCTCAAGCTCCGGGTTGCTCTGGCAAGGTCCAAAACTTGACCGCAGTGCTTCTGCTTTTCATTTGCAATGTTTCATACTTGCTTTACATTGTTGGAAAGATTGCTTAGTATTCATTTGCTAAGTTTTTGGTGCGTTTTGGATGATATGGTTGATATCGTTTCTACTGTGGTTTTGCGACATGCTTATGTGAGGTTCTCACGTAGGGTGTTGTGTTTGGAACTAACTTGAGTCAAGTCGAGGACTTGGGCTCGTATGGATTGTTTGTTTATTGATGTGCAGGTGTTGCTTGAGTTCAGGTCATGGCTGGTGACAGGATCCATTGGACTAGTCTCAGGGAGGAGATGAGGTTCCAACAACCAAGTTCGGGAGGAACTGTGGTTGAGCGGGCCAGGAGGTCGCGCAGGATGATTGAATCAAGGGCAGTGCATATGACGGTCAAAGGAAGGTGTTCGCACGTGTGCATGAGGTGCATGACGTGGCAATATGCTTCTAGAGACGGATTATGGAAGGAAGATATGATCGGAAGGATCGGATCGCATTGGTTGAAGACTTAGGCTGCTAGCTGAGTCGGTTATGGCTTGGTATGGAAAGTATCGAGTTGGTTATGTTAGGATTTCGTGTGGGTCACGAATTTGAGTTGTTTAGGAATGTGGGATACGTTCCTAAGGTGTTTGGAAGTCTTAAGATTGCTTCTATCTGCGTATAGAAGAGTCCTAAGCAGTTATGGAAAGTTCCGATTGTGATCGGATTAGGATTGGAGTCCTATTTAAGATTGGGATGGCCTAAGGGCTGGTTATATAAGCAAGGGAAGGCCAAAGCTCGTCAGAGATGACTTTGGGCTGTTCCTCTTGTGTTCTATTGAATAAAATTCATAGTTTGAAGGAACTTTTGTGCCTTGTTCGTCTGACTTGTTCCAGACAAGTTTTACTCGTCGAGTTTCTGGACAGCACTATCTTTCGTCGGTGGTTTTATCATAACTCGAGTTTTGCTGATCCAATTGACGTGATTCTTTCTGGGTTGTCTTCACAACTTGATTGTCTATCATCTGTCAAAATTTCACTGTCATTGGATTTGTGGTTTTTGATCTACACGAGTTTCTTTGCAGCATTCCAGAAACTGTTTTTCTCGGATAGGTCAGATTGACCATTGTTTGATCTTTCGATCATAACTTGAGTTTTTCTCGACGGATTGGAGTGATTCTTTTTGTGTTGTCTTCGTGAATTGATTCTCTCGTATATCTATCACTTTTGTCATGGTGAAATACGTTTATATTAGTCTTACACACGATTTCTTGAACATATCGTTTTTCTACCGAAGGGTTTGGGGTTTTATTGTTTCCGCTGCGTAAGATTTTTAAATCTACCATTCACCCCCCCTCTGGTAGCTTTTCACGTGCTCTTCGATCCTAAAATTGGCATCAGAGCCACGGTGCTCTAATCTTTGTGATTTGCACGTGTTTTTGACTAATCATCATGGAGAAGTACTCCGCCAAACCTTGTGTGTTTGCTGGTATTGATTTTCAGGTTTGGAAGGCACGCATGGAGGCCTTCATCCAGGCGCAAGGCTTCACAATATGGGAAAAGGTGTACAAACCTTATGAAGTCCCGCCTAACGATCAAGTTATGGCTACAAACCTCCGGGACGTCGACAACAACAACAAAGCATGAAACTTGATCATACAAGGACTCACTCAAAGCGACTTTGATCGTGTCGCACACCTCCGATCAGCATACGATGTTTGGAGCGCTCTCTGTGATTACCATGAAGGCTCCAACACAATCAAAGAGGTAAAACAAGATATGTTCAAAAAGGAATATATGCGTTTTGAGATGCAACCCGGTGAGTCTATCGATGACCTCTTTGCTCGTTTAAATAAAATTCTCAGCAACTTGCGTAGCGTGAATGTTAATTTTTCAGATGCTGAAAATGCTAGACAACTCCTTAGTGCATTAGACATGTCAATTTGGGAGATGAAAGTAACGTCTATACGTGAATCAACTATCATGAGTTCTCTTACATTAGATGTACTCTATTCTAAACTAAAAACTCATGAAATTGACATCCTAGAACGTAAGAACCCAAACAAGTCTATTGCATTTGTCTCACAACGTGATATGTCTAGCTCCGGCCAATCATCATCTTGCAATACTCTTGCTTTGTTGTCCTCACTAACCCTGGAACAGATCGAAGAATTTCCAGAAGAGGATTTGGCACTCATCTCTACTAGATTCTCAAAAGCATTGCAAAATGTGAGAACTAGAAGGAGAGGAAGCTCCGGACCTCAACGCTGTTTTGAATGTGGTAAAATAGGACACTTTCGTACAGAATGCCCTAACCTTTCAGGTCCGACCACCCGGGAAGAAAAACAAAGCAAGGTCCAGACCTCCTCTGTAAACTCCAACAAGAAGAAGAAGGGTACCATAGGATGCAAGATGATTAACAGCTTCATCACCGCACTTCAAGAACTTAGTTCAAGTGATGTAGACTTTGAAAGTGATGAAGATGATGACGATCTGGCCAACTTATGCTTCATGGCGGGCAAAACAAGATCAAGATCAAGTCAGGAGGATGCAGAACACAACAGTGCAGACGATGAGGTATGTTCTACCTGCAATGAAATGTGTGATGCTATTTCTCGTTCAACTATTATTGTCAAGAAAAAGGACAAAAAGCTTAGGGATAATGCTGCTAAAATTGAATCACTAGAATCTGAAATTAACCATTTAAAAACTTTGATTCCTAGTGATGATGCATGTCCCTCATGTGACTTAATCTATGAACAATTGTCCACATTAAGAAGTGCACACTCCTCCACTCTAGATAGACTTGATGAAGAAATTAAAAAGAACAAAAAGCTTGCTGCACTTAGTAATAAAAACTTAAAAGATGCTTCTTGTTCTACAGATGATTTGCATTGTTCTGCATGTGAAAATCATGATAAGAAACTAAAAGATGCAATGAATGAAATTTCCATTCTGAACAATGTTTTACGATCTCATGAAGTTAAAAATTGTTCCAATTGCAAACTAAAAGGAAAAACTTCATGTGCAAACTGCCTAGACTTGTCCAAGAAACTTGATGACATGAATAGGACATTAGATCGGTTTTGTAATGGGAATAAGAACCTAAACTTGCTGCTGAATTCTTCCAAGTCTTGCAATAATAAAACGGGTTTAGGTTTTGATTCTCATGCACATGCTAAGGCACATCCACCTAAAATTGTAAAGTCATTAGGAAGTGGTTTGATTCAAACAGTTTCTAAACAAAAAGAAGTGGTTTTCAAATCTGCAGGAGTGCTTTCATGATTTTGATGAATCGTATGTTTTATTGAGGAACAAGTTTGGAAAGGCCTATGATAGGTATGTTGGGCCACACCGCAAGAGTACCAAATCTTGTCTGTGGGTGCCCAAGTGCCTCTTGACTAACATCAAAGGACCCAACACCGTTTGGGTACCTAAGGCCAAGGCTTAAATCTTTCTTGTAGGCATACTCCTCCGGTGGAACCAAATGGGTTTTTTATAGTGGGTGCACTAATCATATGACCGAAGAGAGGAAGATGTTTGTGGAGTATGAGCTAAATGAAGATCCAAGTGAAGGAATCTATTTTGGGGACAATAGCCAAGGAAAAATCCTTGACACCAATAAAATTGCTATATCCCCTAATCACACTCTTTCAAAATTTTTACATGTTGATTCGCTTGATTATAACCTCTTGTCCATATCACAACTACGTGACAAAGGTTATAATTGTTTATTCACTAATGAGGGTGTGACCGTTACAAGGAGAAGCAATGACTCAATTGCCTTTAAGGGTGTACTCAAGGGAAAGCTCTATCTTGTGGATTTCTCTGCGGATAAAGCCCAACTTGATACATGCTTAATTGCAAAAACTAACATGGGATGGCTATGGCATAGAAGGCTAGCCCATGTTGGGATGAGAACTTTGCAAAAACTCCTTAAGGGCGAGCACATATGTGGTTTAAAGAATGTTGTGTTTGAAAAGGATAGACCATGTAGCGCATGCCAAGCCGGAAAACAAGTTGGAGAACCACATCCATCCAAGAACATTATGACAACATCAAGACCATTGGAGCTTCTACACATGGATCTCTTCGGTCCAATTGCATACATAGAGCGAGACTCAAGGTGTCCTCAAGAGGTACTTGAAGGGAGCTCAAAATGAGTTCTCCTTAAGTATCAAGACCCATAAGAAGTGACAATGACACCAAATTCAAGAACACTCAAGTTGAAGAATTCTTGGATGAGGAAGGTATCAAGCATGAGTTCTCGGCCCCCTACTCCTCTCAACAAAATGGGGTGGCTGAGAGGAAGAATAGGACCTTAATTGAGATGTCAAGAACCGTGCTTGATAAATATAAGACGTCGGACCAGTTTTGGGCGGAAGCGGTCAACACCGCTTGCCATGCCATAAACCGGTTATATATTCACCGCATACTTAAGAAGACGTCTTATGATCTCCTAAACGGTAACAAGCCAAACATTTCCTACTTTCGAGTTTTTGGGAGCAAATGCTACATTCTTAGCAAGAAGCCTAGGACTTCAAAGTTCGCTTCTAAGTCCATTGAAGGTTTCTTACTTGGTTATGACTCAAACACTTAAGCCTATCGTGTATTTAACAAATCCTCCAGAATTGTTGAAGTAGCACGTGACGTAGTGTTTGATGAGACTAATGGCTCCCAAGTGGAGCAAGTTGATCGTCATGTGCTAGATCAAGAAGAAGCTCCACAAGTGGTGATAGGAAGGATGGCACTTGGAGATATACGACCACAAGAACAACCTCAAGATGCAAGTGACCATCCTAAACATCAAGCAAGCTCATCCTCAAATGACCAAGATCAAGTCCCCGAAGATGCGCTCCAAGAAGATGAAAATGGAGGCATCAATCAAGGGGGATACAATGAGGATGAGGAAGTCCAAGATGATGAATCAAGACCTCAAGCACCTCACCCAAGAGTGCATCAAAGCGTCCAACAGGACCCTCCCGTTGACAATATACTTGGAGACATCTCCAAGGGGGTAACTACTCAATCTCATGTTGCAAACTTTTGTGAATATTACTCTTTTGTTTCTTCCTTGGAGCCCCACAAGGTTGAAGAAGCACTACAAGATCCGGATTGGGTGATGGCCATGCAAGAAGAGCTCAACAACATCGAAAGAAATCAAGTGTGGGAGCTTGTGAAGAGGCCTAATGCGAATGTTGTAGGCACCAAATGGGTGTTCCGCAACAAACAAAATGAGCACGGGGTGGTTACAAGGAACAAGTCTCGACTTGTGGCCAAAGGGTATTCACAAGTCAAAGGTTTCAATTTCGAAGAAACCTTTGCTCCCGTAGCTTGGCTTGAATCGATTCGTATATTACTTGCCTTTGCTACTCACCATGATTTTAAGCTATATCAAATGGACGTCAAGAGCGTATTCCTCAATGGTCCAATCAAGGAAGAGGTGTATGTGGAGCAACCCCTGGATTTGAAGATGAAGAATTCCCAAACCATGTGTACAAATTGCGTAAGGCTCTCTATGGACTCAAACAAGCTCCTAGAGCTTGGTATGAGTGTCTTAGAAACTTTCTAACTCAAAATGGTTTCAAAATTGGGAACACAGACTATACTTTATTCACTAAGCACTTCAATGATGATTTGTTTGTTTGCCAAATATATGTCGATGACACTATATTTGGTTCTACTAACAAAGCCTTTTGTGATGAGTTTTCTAAGATAATGATGGAAAGATTTGAGATGTCCATGATGGGGGAGCTGAAGTTCTTTCAAGGTTTTCAAGTGAAGCAACTCAAGGAAGGCATGTTCATTTGTCAAACCAAGTACACACAAGATATACTCAAGAAGTTTGACATGGACATGGCCAAACCCATGAAAACTTTTATGGCAACAAATGTGCATCTCGATCTCATTGAAGATAGTCCAAGTGTGGACCAAAAGGTATACCATTCCATGATAGACTCATTGCTTTATTTATGTGCATCTAGGGCCGGTATCATGCTTAGTGTGTGTATGTGTGCTAGATTTCAAGCTGCCCCTAAGGTGTGTCATTTGACCCCCGTCAAGAGAATTTTTAGATATTTGGTTCCCACACCAAGCCTAGGACTTTGGTACCCCAAAGGCTCTATGTTTAACCTCATTGAATATTCCAATGCAGACTATGCAGGGTGAAAAGTTGATAGGAAGAGTACATCGGGAACTTGCCAATTCCTTGGTATATCTCTAGTGTATTGGTACTCAAAGAAACAAAACTCCATTGCTCTTTCCACAGCCAAAGCAGTGTATGTCGCCGCTGGAAGTTGTTATGCACAACTTCTTTGGATGCGACAAACTCTTAGGTACTATGGCATAAACTTGCGCCATATTCCCCTCCTATGTGACGATGAGAGTGCCATCAAAATAGCCCATAATCCAGTTGAACACTCAAGGACCAAACACATCGATATTCGACACCATTTCTTGAGAGATCACTCCATGAAAGGAGACATTGCAATTTCACATGTGAGAACCGATAAACAATTAGCAGATATATTCCCCAAACCCTTAGATGAGAAAATATTTTGTGAACTTAGGAGTGAGATTAATATCTTGGATTCCCTAAATGTGGCTTGAATCTTGCACATCTGATTGTCATATTCAAAATTCACACATGCTTTCGAAAAACTCATCCTCCTCAATTTTCTACAAATTATTTTGAAATTATTGAATCCTTGTGAATGATGGTCATAGTTTGATTGTTGATTGCTTACTGACCATGTTTACAAAGATCTTTTGTGAAATCTAGTCCAAACGGATCAAATCTCCACTGAAAACTCAATATATAAGAGTTTTCAGCATTAGGACCATACTAGTCCACCCCTAGACTGGACTAGTCCGGTGGCTCAGAACAGTCCAGACCCAGTCCGATAGACAGACAAGTCTGGGTCCCTAACCGGACTAGTCCGGCCCTTGGGGACTTAATCTCCCCAGGGAGCCCTCGACCTCTCCACTTCCATTGAAACACTGTCTCTCCAAAAACGCTCGACAACCGCCCCCCAAAAGGCGATTTTCGATTGCCACCAACAAATCTTGACTCCAATCCATGGATTGAAGCCCTAAGGTGCTAAGGAATCTTTCCCCAAGCATCGGAGGCCGATTCTGTGGGGACCAGAATCCCGACCTCCAAGGACCTCATTGGTTGGTGTCCTACGATGAGACACCCAACAATATACAAGAAAAGGACAAGAAAAATTTACAATACCAAGTCTTTATTGAAAAGCATAGCATAAGTTTTAAAATACTAACGAAAGGAGAGAGAACTATACATCATAGCTACGCTCTTAGCACTAGCTATACAAAAGCAAAGTCATCCATGCCCTGGATACTTCGCACTAGCAACACCCAATTTACGGTGGCGTGCAGGGTTCCCACTCGATTGTAAACCCTGGAGGGGGTGCAACCTTGTCATCAAACCCGTCATCAGCCGTATAATCTGCAAAAACTTGTTAACTGCAAACGCGGGCATAAGGCTCAGCAAGACTAACCTGTCCCACTAGACATATGCAGGGGTGAACACTAAGCATAGGTAAATTAAAGCATAAGGACTCGCCTACAAGTGGATCCTTATAGTCATGTTTTAAATAGAACATGACATTCTTCAGGCACGACACATCATAGACTCCACAATCAAACAAGAAACGTTTTGCTGATGATATGACGTGCACAAAGCACATAATCCTTTTACAGGTAAAGTATGGGGAAACTGTAAACTTTTAATTGTACTATCACTAAGCCAAACAAGATTGTCAAAGCAATTTGTAATCCAATATATCATATTCTCCTAACTTCTTAAGTATTTACTACGTCACAGCGCAGTGAACAAGTGGTACTCTATTACCGCGAGGGACGGTGATTACAATCAGGACATACTCGGAACAACACAACACATACGCACTTTCGAAAATGTCAGTGAGTACTTACAACAGTACCTACATAGCATTTCAGTACTAGTCGTATATTACCACCTTTCACTAAACACTCGAATGTCGAACCGGTCGATCTGTCACGAGCAGGAGGTCACTGCGTGGGGCGTACTCTGACGTGCCCACCAGCTGATTTACACCTTGTTGCCCTCAACCCACGCCTATAAAACGGAACGGAATGCCTCGACAAACTAGTATCAAGCTACGTCAATTTACTGGAGTCCAATTCACCAGTATGTCGTCGGTACAATTCAAGCTTGTCCAGCAAGGCCGCAAACGAAACGGTCCTTAGTCGACACAAGCAGGGCTACGCACGTGAGACCACGTCTCACTGCATCCTACCCACTGCTCGATCTCAATTTCATATTCATAAACCATTTTCTGATTCCAGATCCTCCTGTGTGATAACATTCCTATCTCGCGAGTAGATTCCAACTACTCGACTTCTACCGAATTCCTATGAGCATAAGCATAGCAGTATCTACTCAACGGGCCATAGACCTACCCAAGACTACATAGGATTGGTGGCCATGCAAGTGGATGTCAAACACCTTAAACGTAATGCACAATCATCTGAAGACGTAAGGTAATAAAAACTGCAAAAACACTGTAAGGAACTTAAATGTAAACCGGGGCTTGCCTGAATGCGAGTCTGAGCCTATGTTAGTTTCTGGCAGCTGGACCTCCAAAGCTTCCGGCTGCTCCTCGATTTCAGCTACTACACGATATGCATATACTAGGTATGAATGACTTTGAAAATAATTAATATGCTTGAGGTGATGTGAATATCCTAAGATGAAAATAAGATAATTATCTTAATTGGCTTTGGGACTTTTATGGTAGATACTAGTGACTATAGAGAATACTCTTGCAAAGAACAGGAGATGATCAAGGAAGTTTGTTGTTCTTCAAAATTATGGTAAGAAATAACCTTCTCTAAATTTTGGTTGAAATTTTTGGAGACCTATCATGGCTATCAAGGGTGGTAAATGTAGAGGGGGTCTCACTGGTTCTAGGAAAATTTGTTTCACTATCTTCTAATCTTCCTACAGGGAGAAACTGATTTTGCAAGTTTGGGGAAATTTCTGAAAATTGATTTTCCATTTTTCTCAATTTATAACGACATAGAGATTTGGAATATTGATCAACCCAGTAGTTAAAGTACAATGAACTTGAAATTTTTAATGGATATCAATTGTATTAAATATAGGGTTCTGACCAAAATTGGGAATTTTCCAATTAACAAAACTGTAGGAATGAATTCTTTAAGCATTTTTCTTATTTGAATTATGGAGAAATTTATATGGCTTTACATACAAATCCAAGTGCACCACTGAAAAGTATTCTTCATGCTGAGTCTAACAAAATTCATTTGGGATTTTTTGAATAATTCTACTGGAAGTTATGGATTTTCCAAGTTGAGTTACTTCCTGGAATTATTTTCCAATGGGAAACATTCAAATAAATTGGCCAGGCCCACGGGTTTAAAACCGACCAATCGCAGCAGGGCCACACTGGGGGCTATGGGGTTAACCGCTCAGTCACACTAGATCCCTGGCCACACCCGGATCCCGCAGCGACTAACTCGTGGGGTCCACGGACGTCTTCAATCTTGGGCTGGTGCTCACGCGCAGCGACGCCCACGGCGGTAGCTCGCCGGCCAAACGGCTGCGCCAAACTCGCCAAGACTTGCCGCCTGGGGGTTTGGGGGTGCTAAGCATGACGGTGAGGTCGGCATCGGCTTAAACGGACTGGAAACAACCGCGCGACGGCGGCGGCGGCGGTGAGGGCTCGGGCCCGCTTGAACTCACTCAACTTAAGCTCAAACGACTCGGGAACTCCTCCAAAAGCTTCCTGGGATCTCAAGGATCAAGAATCTGGACTAGGGAAGAGTGGAAACACCCTCAAGATATGAGCTCGAAGGTGAAACACGGTCTTTCAATCGGCGGCCGTGAAATCTCAAAATCTAAGGTGCTCGGTTGATAACTTTTGGGGCCTTTGGGCAGGGAGCTGCGCTAGGACATATACGAGCTACCTCCTAACCATATTAAAGAATGATTGCAAGAATGAAACGAATTTGGTCACGAAGCCTAGCTGTTCTATTGAATAATGATTCGGATATTGAATGAAACACTCAAGTTACAGTTCATGCCATGGTCTATGAATTGGTGAGCATAAACTAGATAAGATTGCAAACCTTTTTGCTTAAAGGATCAAGACTGGAGACGGCCTAGAACTGGAGCTCGACGGTGAGACAGTGAAGGTTCTCGGCGGCTTCCTCGACGACGACCGGAAAACATCAAAATATCCCAAGCAGAAGCCATGTCACGATCAATGACCAAATAGAATACATAGAGGATGTTGTGACAAGCCTTTTATCTACTTACAGCTCAGTGAGAAATGACTTCAATCGTCAGCGAAAGCTCGAACGAACAGAGGCGGCGGAAATAGCGCGAATCGAGGTGGAGTTCGACGGCGACGACCAATGGGGGTATTTATAGGGACGGATGGACAAGGGGGCTCGCCACGGCGCAAGCAAGCAGGCAGATCGGTGGCTTGCATACCGTGTCGCGGTGTCGGGCGCTTCTAGCGTCGATCGGCGGGGAGAGCTGGATACAGAGCACCCCGTGGGTTGCACTCGTGTAGGTCAGGCTGACAGTGGGTCCCACCTCCTCTTATCTTCTTCCCCTCTCTGCAACATCAATTCTCCTACCAAACATGATCCAAAAATTCTAGATTTTTGTGGGGAGGCCAAATTAAATATCTAGAATTTGATTCTGCAATTGGATTTCGAATTGGAGCAAGTTTCAATTGAATTTCAAATTTGAAATTGGATGAAATTCAATGGTGTCACTGAATTAAAAAGCAATTGAGTTCCAAAAATTATGAAACTTGAGGATAAGTCAAGCAAGTCATGCTGACCATGATGGTGTGTTCAAATCTTAATGTTCAATAAGGTTGAACAAAATTCAAAATTTGAATTCAAAATATGGTCTGAATTTGCTAAGCATCTCAAATAAAATAGCAAATGGAGTTCAAAATTTATGAAAATTTGCATGAAGTCTATTGGGAATATTTGGAAGCCATAGAAAAATTTATGGCCTCAGATTTGAATATTTTTGACAGGGCCAAATGTACAATAGCATATTCAATTTGTAATTAATTTTAATATATATTAGGTACTGCATATTAATTTGACCTAGCATTCTCCATTCAAATAATTCCAAACTTTGAAGAGAGGTCAAAAGAATTTATCTAAGATTATTGGTGAAGTCCATTCCCCATGTTAATAAAATTTAAGCATGAGTGGAACAAAAGATTTGATGAGATCAAGCTCATAAGCATAGCTATAATTGGTCTCCATTAGGGTTGATAACCAACTTACAATTGAACCTCATATGAAGGAAAATGTGGGATTTTACAGATTCTTCATCCACATTTCATCGATTTGAATATTTTAAGAGGTATTCTTGACCTAACCCCAAATCCTTGAAATTCAATTCTTTTGGGTCTATTGATAGAAACTTCTTCACAAATGTTGTTGTACACATCATTTTGATCATGTACCTCCATTTTTGTGGTAGGATCTGTAGTTTTCATAAAATTTCTCTAGATTAGGGTTCTTGCTGTGTGAACTGGACTAGTTCGGCTTCAGGGCGGACAAGTCCGGTTGGTTTCGGACTAGTCCGGCCCCTGGGCGGACAAGTCTGGATTACACAGCAAAAACCCTAACCTTGATCGATTATGTGAATTGTACCACTGTGTCTTGACTCCCTGGACTCATACACATTCTCTTGCTTCTCTTATCAGCAACCATGTCGGATAACGAGTATGTTCCACCTTCCGACTCTGAGGCCGAAGCGGAGAAGCAAGCTCTTTATCGCCGGAGGCACGAGGATCAAGAAATGGATGCTGCCTACTTTGCATCAAAGAGGGCAAAGAAGACGCAGCGAGAAGCACACAACTCTGCAGCAGCCGAGGCAGCCCCAAGGAAGAAGAGGCTTGTGACTTTGGGTGAACAAGCTAAAACCCAGGGGGCGAGGACATCCAAGGATAATGGCAAGGCCCCAGTGGAGGCTGCACCCAAGAAAAGGGTGACTGTTGCCAAAAAGGCTACAAGCAAGGCAACGAAGGGAGCCTCTCAGCCTATTGGCCCGTTGAGGATGTCATCTCCTGCACAAAACCCAAACCGTGTAGCTGCCTTCGACGCCAACATCTTCAAGGGCAAAGGAGCTGAGAAAGCAAGGAAGTTGAGGAAGATAAATGTCTACCAGAGGGAGAGGAGCATAGTGGATCCCCGTTTCTGGTGTGACTTCCACTGTGACTACTACTGGACGGTCTATATGTCCAAGCAAACTCCAGTCACCGATGCTCAGTGGATACACTGGGATTACATGGCTCAGAAGGATCATCAAGCCTTCACTACTGTGATTGAGGCCGTAAAGTGCCATGGTCTGAAGAAGATCCTAGCTTTTTAGTATGACTGGAATGTGGAAGTAATTGCTTTATTCTACTCTACAGTCTACTTCCACACTGATGGGGATCGCCGGATCACCTAGATGACTCATGGCGAGCAATACTCCACCACCTATTGGGAGTTTGCTTAGTTGTTTGACTTGGAGGACCAACTGGATAATGAGATTATCATTTCAAATCTGAAGCCAGTTGATCGGGACACCCTGTAGTACATGTACCCAAGTCATGCACAGTTTGATGCTGGACACATCAGAAATATCAAGCCTTTCTATAGTGTGCTCAACCCGGTCCTCAGGAAGACCATTGCCCCCAAGGATGGAGATGCGGGGATAATTCAAGGTAAATTAAGCCACTTGATGGTGCTGATTGATGGAGATGTCCGCTTCGATGTGGTGGACTACATCTTTGATGACATATTCAACAACTCACACACTCGTAATCGATCATGTGGATATGCTCCATACATCATGTATATGATTGAGAAGGTATCGGGGCTCAACTTTAAGAAGAATATCATCCATCGGAGGCTCCGTCCTCAGATTCCTCCTCCGGAGCCGGCTGCCCCTCGTAGGAAGAATGCAGATCCTCCTGATTCTTCCTTGCACTTTGGGCCTTGATACAAATACATGTTATGAAAACAAATTATTATCCTTGTTGTTGAAGTCTTAATGTGTTGTCATCAATCACCAAAAAGGGGGAGATTGAAAGTGCATGTAGGCATCCCCGTGGGTTTAGGATGATTGATGATGACAATTAGGAGGCTAATAAGCTAAAGTGATCTTAAGCACAGGTACAAGGATTGAAATGAGATGAAAACTCTCAAAAAGGAAAAGGATAAAACGGGCGTCAAAGACTCAAGCGTAGAAATTAGGGTTTCTATGGTGTTGAGCTTATATGAGTCGTGTCATGTGAGAGGGTGGATGTATCATGTGCAATGAGATCATTCTAGAGGGCTCAAAGTGGTGGTTCATAGAAAAACCCAAGTGAGAAGCCAAAATGAGGAAAACCCCTAGGAGGCTGGACTAGTCCGGGCTAGGTAGACAAGTCCGTTTCAAGACGGACCAAATGTCTCTGGAGTGATTCCTAGTGAAAATGGAGCTAAGTCCCAGAAGACCGGACTTGTCCATTTTGGGACGGACTAAAGCTCTCTGGAGAAGTTTGGACTTGTCCGCATGTTTACGGAATAGTCCGTTTGAGACTTAGTGAGATAGATCGAGAAAAACCCTAGAGGGCCGGACTAGTCCGACCCTGTGGTCGGACTAGTCCGGGGCCAGAGGCTGAACTAGTCCGCCCTTCTGCTAAGGTCAACAGAAGCGGCTCGGGACCCCAATAAAAAGGGGACCCCCAACCTCATTGTAGAAGTCTTGAACCCTAGAGCCTTTCAAAGCCTTCTACTCGTCCTACTAACCCTCTAAGAGCAAATCTTGAAGAGATTAGGGCTTGGAGAGGAGAGTAAAGGAAGATCATGGCGCTTTGGCTCTTGGTTTGATCTCTTTGCACATTGTGATTGTGTTTTGTTGCTTGTGTGAGTTGAGCTTTGTGTGCTCCTCATTGTATTGATTTGTGGGAGCCTCAACTTGTGAGTAGCCCCATCAAACATGGTGATTACCCATTGATATAGTGGAAACCAAGCTGCCATCGTGGTGGCTTGGTGAGAGAAGGGTCAAGTGAGACCCGATCCTTGTGTGGACTTCTCAACGTGGATGTAGGCTTCTTCGTGGAATCGAACCACATGATAAATCTTGTCTCACTTGTCTTTTACTTTGCGTGATCAATAGTATTGCTATTAGGGTTCTTATTGCTCATATTGCTCTTCACTTTGATCATTGTTGAAAACTTGTGATCTAAGAGTATTAACTTCACAATAATAATTGTACTAGTTTACCACATATTGCTTATCTCTTTGGTGAACTTAAATTCCGCAAATAACTTGTAGAAACCAAGTTTTTAGGTTTTCACCCTGTGCTCAGCGGACTAGTCCGGCCCTGTCCAGACAAGTCCAGCCTTAGGAATTTAATCTCGTTTGATTAAGTCATTTCAGGTATTATTGCCTATTCACCACCCCTCTAGGCGACTTTCACATGTCCTTGATCACAAGTCCTTAATGGCTATAAAATAGACTACTACTCTCAATCTCTCTCCCTTTGGCATCAAGGCACCAAAAAAGGAAAAAATTGAGTGGAATCACTCATCGCCATTGCCTCCCTCACTCTCAGTCCCATCTTCTTCTTCTTCATCATCTTCTGCTTGCGGATGAGGAGGAGGAGCGGATGCACTAGCCAATATGAATGAAGCCAACTCTTGCTCCGAGAGGGGTGCCATATCTGTGATATCTTCTTCAGAATCTTCTGAGATCAGAGGTGAACCCACTGACTCCATCTCCATCTTCTTGCAGAATGCTTTGATGTTGGCCTTCACATATTGTAGATGCTTCTTCCTGGCCACACTCTCCTTGTGCTGCTTAATTTCCACTTTGCGACAGGATGCAAAGATGGATGAGAGCATCTTCAGCACACCACTGGAGGACTCTCTAGGAGATAGAGGAGAAGGAGTAGCAGCTTTAGTTCTTGTGCCTTCATAAGCCCTCTTAGACCTTTGTTCCTCTACAGGTGAGGTAGGAGCAGAGGGGATAGTGTGAATTGTAGGCTTCTGAGGCCTAAGACCAGTGTGAGGAACATCCTTTACAAACTCAAGCCCTGGCACCTTCTCAATCATATACATTATATAGGGTGCATAGACACATGTCCTATTAGGGGTGATGGAGATGTTCACAATATCATTATAAATGTACTCAAAGACATTGAAGGACCTTCTCTTGCTTATCACCTTCATCAATGTCCTGAGTGTCCCCTGAATAGTTCCTGCATCTCCCTCCTTGGGAGCTATGGTCTTCCAGAGGATTCTGTTTAGAACTGCAAAGAATTGCTTCAATTATTTGGTAGCTCAAGACTTGTAAGACATCCTTGTATCATAGAGAAAATCAAGCTCATCTTTCTCCATGGGCTTCAAGTTCTGAATGTTGATGTCATTCTGCAAAGAATCTTCAAGATGAAGAATTCTAGCTAAATCCTCATAAGTGACATTGTACTTTGCTCCATGTGTCATCCATATCATTTTGTCACCATCATCATGAGAAAAGTATAGAGTGGAATAGGACTGAGTGATGACCTCAATGTTCAAGTCCCACTAGAAAGAGACAAGATCCTTCAGTCCATGTTGCTCTAATGCCTCAAGAACCTCTTGGTAAGCTTGGCATCTCTTGGACTGGAGGTAAGTGATATCCACCCAATGAATTTCAATCACTAAGTTCCTCATATTCATATATACATGCTCATAATAGTAAGCATGGAAATTGCTCCAGAATCTGATGTCAGCTCACTGTTTGGGCTGCTCATAGACTTCCAGCTTTCTGAACTTGTCAGCCAATTCACTCCCTTTTCCTATAAAGTCATCACTAGTGGGCTTCCTGTTGTTGTGATTAGGAGCCTTCATCTTCAAAAGGCCAATGGGACCACTAGCCAGTTCTTTGCCCTTGTTGAGAGTTCTCTTGAGTGTCGATGAACTCCCAACACTTTCCTTGCTTATTGGTTTCTTCACCACCACTCTCCTCTTCTTGGGATGTACATCATCGGAAGAAGAGGAGTGAACATTGTGGTCATGTATTTTCTTCATCACCCCCTCTTTGGCTCTCTGCACTCTAGCACGGTCATGCTCTTCATGATAATCAAAAGAGCTGTCCTCGGAACCTGAAGACATCGTGCCTGACAAAGGAATTCAACGATAGATAAGAATTGATTTGAGACTATGGGCAAATAAGAATTTAGAGGTTCAAATTATCAGGTACCAGACTTTTCTGTTTTCAGAGTGCAGACTTGTCCAGAGTACTGGACTTGTCTGCACTAGAACACCGGACTATTTCGGTCAGGCATAAGAACCCTAATTTCCTATTTTCAACAAGTCTAGCTCGAATCGATTCAGAATGAATAGGAAACAATAGGAATACATCTATAAGAGTAATGAATGCCCTAGAAGTTAAGAAAAATAAGCAAGAATTAAGAAAAGATCAGAGCTAGGGTTCGAATGAGATTTTACCAAAAAATTGAAGATTTGAATTGAAGGGGCGGAGTATGGTCCGGATTAGTCCGGAGTGGACAAGCTCCGCGTCGAGGAGAGGATTTCCCTTAGAGAAATCTGCGATTTTGATGGCTGAAAGCGAAAATCACCTTTGGAGCTCATGGTTGGAGAGAGAGAGAGAGAGAGAGAGAGAGAGAGAGAGCATAAGAGATTATGAGATGTGGTCGATGAGCTCCTGGCAGCGGGCTAGGGTTAACCCCTGTATATACTGACTAGGCCACTTGACACTGGACAAGTCCGATATGACGTACCAGGGCCGGACTAGTCTGAGGCAACGGGCTAGTCCTATGCTGACGCCAGACTAGTCGGGTGTCAGCAGGACAGAACAGAATTGATCAACTTGATTTTGGGTGTTTGATCTAATAGTTGTCTGAAGGACATCATTTCACAAATAATCCTGATGAATACGACCAGTAAGCAATCTACAATCATACAATGGCCATAATTCACCAAAATTCACTAATTTAAATAGTTTTTAGGAGAAAATCGAGATAAGGGACAAATTTTCACAAAGAATGAGGAAATTTTGAAATCACAATCAGGGATGCAGTGTTTCAAGCCACATTTCGAGAGTCAAGTAAATTTAGCTCATTTCTTAGCTCACAAAATCTCTTTTCATCTAATGGCTTGGTGAAAATGTCTACAAGTTATTTTTTAGTCCTAACATGTGAGATTACAATTTGACCTTTTAATGAATGATCTCTTAAGAAATGGTGACGAATATCTATGTGCTTAGTTCTTGAGTGCTCTACTGGGGTGTGTGCAATTTTTATAGCACTCTCATTATCACATAGGAGTGAGATATGATTCAGATTGTAACCATAATCCCTTAGAGTTTGTCGCATCCAAAGTAGTTGTGGGCAACAACTATCGGATGCAACATAATCCGCTTCGGCTGTGGAAAGAGCAATGGAGTTTTGCTTTTTAGATGACCATGAAACTAAGGATCTGCCAAGAAATTGACAAGTCCCAGATGTGCTCTTTCTATCGACTTTGCATCCTACATAGTCGGCATCGGAGTAGTCTATCAGGTTAAACATGGATTCTTTGAGATACCAAAGGCCCAAGTTGGGTGTGTGCACAAGGTATCTTAAGATTCTTTTTACAGCTATTAAATTTAACTCTTTAAGTGCGGCTTGAAACCTTGCACACATATTCACACTAAGCATAATATCTGGCCTAGATGCACATAAATAGAGTAATGAGCCAATCATAGACCAATATACCTTTTGATCCACATTTGGACCATCTTCATTGAGATTGAGATGTCCATTAGTTTCCATGGGTGTCTTGATGGGCTTGGCCTTGCCCATATTGAACTTCTTAAGGATGTCCTGCGTGTACTTGGTCTGGCTTATGAATGTGCCTTCTATTAATTGCTTCTCTTGGAATCCCAAGAAGAACTTTAATTCGCCCGTCATCAACATCTCAAATCTGTCTGTAATAATCTTGCTTTCACAAAAAGACTTATTAGTAGAACCAAAGATGATATTATCAGCATAGATTTGACATACAAATAAATGATCATCAAAGTGTATTATGAACAAAGTATAATAAGCTTTTCCAATTTTAAAACCATTTTGAGTCAAAAAATCTCTAAGGCACCCATACCAAGCTTGAGGAGCTTGTTTGAGGCCATAGAGAGCCTTACACAATTTATACACGTGGTTGGGGTACTCTTGATCTTCAAATCCCGCTGGCTGCTCCAAGCACACTTCCTCCTTAATTGGACCATTGAGGAAGGCATTTTTGACGTCCATTTGATACAGCTTCAAATTATGGTGAGTAGCATATGCCAACAAAATACGAATGGACTCAAGTATAGCTATGATAGCGAAAGTTTCATCGAAGTCCAAACCTTCAACTTGTGAATAACCTTTTGCCACAAGTCGCTCCTTATTTCTTTTTACCACTCCATGTTCATCTTGATTGTTTCAGAAGACCCATTTGGTTCCAACGATGTTTGCCTTTGGTCTTTCCACAAGTTCCCATACTTCACTTCTCTTGAAGTTGTTTAGCTCCTCTTGCATTGCAATTACCCAATATGGATCCTTTAGTGCTTCTTCTACCATTTATGGTTCCAAAAAAGAGAAAAAAGAGTAGTGTTCACAAAAATTTGCTATGCGAGATCTAGTAGTTACTCCCTTAGCAATGTCTGCAATGACGTTGTTGACAGGATGATCTCTTTGTATACTCTGATGTACTCTTGGGTGTGGAACTTGTGAAGTTGCTTGCCCTTCATTGTCTTCATTATCATAGTCTCCTCCTAGATCATTGCTTCCGTGATTATATTGATCTTCTTGATCTCCCTGATCTTAATCTTGTGCATGAGCTCCCCCTTGATCATTGATTTCCTGTTGAGGTTCATCTTGTGCACTTGAGTCTTCTGGTTGCTCTTGAGGTTGAATATCACTAAGTTCCATCCTCCTCAATGCTTGGCATGGACTTCTTGATCTAGCACACACTTATGAACTTGCTCCACTTGGGAGTCGTTAGTTTCATCGAACACTACATCACGTGCAACCTCAGCAAGGCCAGAGACTTTGTTGAAGACATGATAGGTGTAGGCATTCGAATCGTAACCAAGTAAGAACCCTTCATCATATTTCGAAGTGAACTTCAAAGTCCCCAGTTTCTTGTTCAAGATAAAACATCTGCAACCAAATACTTTAAAATATGAAACATTTGGTCTATTACCGGTGAGAAGCTCTTATGACGTTTTCTTCAAGAGTCGGTGAAGATAGAACTAGTTTGTAGTGTGACAAGCGGTGTTCAATGCTTCATCCCAAAACTGGTCCGATGTCTTGTATTCATCTAGCATTGTCCTAGCCATCTCGATGAGCGCCCTGTTCTTCCTTTCGGCCACCCTATTTTGTTCTAGGGAGTAGGGTGCCAAAAATTTATGCTTTATTCCTTCTTCTTCTAGGTAATCCTCAACTTGTGTATTCTTGAACTTCGTTCCATTGTCACTTCTAATGTTCTTCAATTGAGAAGAATTTATTTTGTTCCCTATTCATGAATTTCTTGAGAATTCCCTGAGTTTCACTACCAAGGACCTTTCATTGGCTGTTGTATCATAAGTATATCCCTTCACTTGGATCCGCGTTGCGCACATACTCCGCGAACATACTCCACTCTTTGGTCATGTGATTAGTGCAACCAATGTCCATCACAAATTTTGATCCACCGGAGAAGTAGACATGCAAAACAGAATTATTTCTTGGTTTTAGGTACCCAAGTTTGCTTGGGTCCTCGCAGGTTAGTCACAAGAGTTTTGGGCACCCACACACAAGTTTTTGAGTTCTTGTGGCGTGGCCCTGCATATTTAGCAAATACATGTCCAAATCAATCTTTTGTGAGTACATAGGAAGCATCAAAAGTACGAAGTAGTATTTGCAAGTCAGATTCACGTGATGTTTCCTTAACGAAAGTAATTTTCTTCTGAGCATGAACATTGGTGGACATGTGTTTATTATTGTTAAACCCAAGACCATCTTTGACGTTAGGAGGTCTAGTGACCATATATGCACTATGTGCATATTTGATCTTTTCCTTATCAAAGATGCCACTTTGGGATGGATGTTTAGCATGAGAAACAGAATAATCATCTTTAACAACATTTTTCTTACTAGAGCATGTGCAAGTTGTAGTTGTTGTTGAACTTACATCTTTGGAAGGTGAGCTCTTGGAGGAGGAGGAGTCACTTTGCTTGAGTGACTCAACTTGCACTTCAAGGATTTTGTTAACTTTTGACAAGTTAGCAAGTTCATCCTTGATTGCAATGTGTGAGTCCTCTAGTTTTGAGTAAGTTTCCTTACTCTATGCTAGTTCATGCTCAAGTGACTTCCTCTTTTCCCTCTCAAGATCAAGGAGTTTCTCAACCTCTTGATATCTCTTCCTTTCACAGATGAGCATATCTTTTTGTCGGTTGACAAACTCCTCCTTCTCAAAAATTTTATCTGACAACATTTTCATTTTCTTTAATGCAACTTTACTTAATCCCCTAAACATCTCCTCATTTTCACTAGAGCTATCAAAATCATCAATAGAGGAATTTAGAGAGGGAGGTGTAAGTCGAACCTTTTTCTTGCCTTTCTTAGCCATGAGGCAAGTGTGATTATGAGTCTCCCGTCCTTCCATGTTCGGGAAGAGTGTAGACTTCTTGGTAGGTTCCTTGATGGCAATGTTGGCCATCTCTTCTTCTACATTGGGGGGGACTCGTCGTTTGAGTCCCACTCCTTCCCAATGTGCGCTTGGTGGGCTTGCCTTCTTTTCCTGAAGATTTTATTTTCTTGAGGCTTCACTTTCTTCTTCCTTTTATTTTCCTCGTAAGTGTAGTCAACCATGAAGTGACCGTACTCGCCAGTTGTAGCAGGTACGTCGAGACTTGAATTTTCCTTTTTCTTTTCTCTTCCCTTCACTTGAGTTGCTGACCTTCCTTCTTCTCATCATGCGCTTGAATTTCTTGATGAAGAGTGCCATTCCCTTTTCATCCAAATCGGTGCCTACATCACTTGTGTCTTCATCATCTTGTGCTTCAAGAGCTTCCTTTCCTTTAGGCTTGCAAGTTGCTTTGAGAGCAACACCCTTCTTCTTGGAGAAAGTGAGCCCAGCTAGGTCTTTGACGTATTGGGCCTCCTTCTCCATCATCTCATGGTTGATAATCTTGCCCAATAGTTCATCCGGTGTCATTCTATGATACTCCAGACTTTCTAGGATCATAGAGCACAAGGTGACGTTTCTTGGCATAAATGCTCTAACCATTATCTTGACCACCTCATGGTAAGTCCACTTCTTGCTTCCATAGGCGTGGATCTTGTTGATAAGCGCCTTCATCCAGTTGCACATGTTTTGAGGTGATTCACTCTTTTTAATGGCAAATCTCCCTAATTCTTCTTCAAGCATTTCAATTTTAGCTTCTTGGACTGACCGATTTCATTCATGTGCAGTCTTGAGTGTATCCCAGATTTCCTTTGCACTTTCTAGTCCATCAATCTTGGTGAACTCTTCTTGGCTTAGAGATGAAGTGATCACTACAATGGCTTGTGCGTTGCGGTGAATTTCTTGTTCTTGATCCGGAGTGGGTTCTTCATTTGTATCGGGGATGTCTACACCTGTGCACAAAATATGCCAAAGACTTGGGTTCAATGAGATTAGGTGCATTTTCATATTGTATTTCCACATGGTATAATCGTTTTTGTTGAGTTGCGGAGTTTTTCCCATGGGAATGGAAGGATAATGATTACTTGAATTGAGATGATTGTAATTGTAAGGATATTGGGAGTAGTCGTTGATTTTCCCTGAGTACATCAAAGGCTTTTCTATCTTGCTCTTCTTCGGTGTTGAGCACCTTCGGGATCTCGTTGTTCTTCTTAGAGGCTATTGATCTCTCTAAGCGGTGAGTCTCGTTGATGGAGAACCTTGATCTGATACCAATTGAATGTGGCCTAGATGGTGGCGGGGGGTGAATAGGCTTTGAAATATTTCCTGCACACTTAATCGAACTGTCAAATACTTTAGTGACCGGACTTGTCTGATTGGGGTGCGGACTAGTCTGGTGTGGTAATGTGTGGCGAGTTAATTAAGTGTAGATTCCGGAATTAAACGTTACAACAGCAGAAGTTGAACAACTATTAAAATCACTTGAATTAACAATCAATATTGCAAGTTACACGTGGAAAGCAATTGCAATTCAAGTTACAAGATCGATCAACTTAATGCCCTAAGTAATGATGATGCAAAAATAAAGGACCACATGGGTCACAAATTTTTACCGAGGTTTGATCTCACCAAAGAGATCTACTCCTCGTTGAGGAAGCCCACATAGAGCCGGGTCTCTTCAAACCCTTTCCCTCGTCAAGTCACCACACAAGGCCGACTTGATTCCACTATCACGGGTAATCACTGAGTTTATGGGGCAACCTCACATGTTGAGGGATCCCACAAAAATTACGACGAAAAGATGATCAAATACACTTGAAAATATTACAAGTAATTGCACAAGTGTAAAGAGATAAAACCCCAAGAGCTCAATGACGCATAGACACCAATCTCCCAATCTCAAATCTGAATACTCAAAGATTTTCACTTGAGGACCTTAGATGTGTGAGGAGATGCGTTTTCATGCTCTTGGGACAAGTGGCGGTGCTAGGGTTTGAGTTGTGAACAGTAGAATACGTGTGTTGTGTTTGCGGGGTCGTGGATCTCCTATTTATAGTGTTTCCAAAATTGTTACCGCTAGGGATCCTGATGGCCAGACTGGTCCGTACTGGGTACCAGTCTTGTCTGGTGTGCTGTGTAAAATAGGCGTGGAATGTGCAGCCCACTAGAAACCCTAAATTGTGTGAGGTATACCGGACTAGTCTGGTAGGTGTCCGGACTTGTTCGGTGGCCTATGTTTTTGAATTTCAGAGAGTTGAACGGACTAGTCCGGTCCACAAGTGGACTTGTTCGGTGCTATGTGTTGTAGAGCATCAGAGAGTTCAACGGACTAGTCCGGTCCTACGGATGTACTTGTCCGGTGCACAGTGTAATAGGTTTACAGAAAGTTTAATGGACTAGTCCGATCCATGAACGGACTAGTCCGGTGCACTGTTAAATGTGGTTCCAGAAAGTTGATCGAACTAGTCCGGTCCACTATGAATTTGGACAACAGAGAGTTTGACAGACTAGTCCGGTCCACGAACGGAGTAGTCTAGTGCTCAGTGAATTTTTAGGTTGATTTTAAGCACTTACTCCTACATAAAGACTTGAGCTCTTGGGATGTGTCTCTCACACACATCCTATACATTTAAGTCTACTTTGCGCTTCAGTCATAAGTTGGGATTTTCTTTTTTCCTTCACCACTTCATTTTTCACTTTTGGAGTCCACAAAACTATCTCATTTAAATTGACCTGCAGTCATCTCAACAAGTTCATTAGGATCTCATTTATTTTCATCAATCGTCCGAAACTCACAAGGGATTGCTTAGATGCACTTTCAGTTCTTCACTCACCTCTGTGATGAGGGTTGAACCCTTGATGACGGAAGTATGCCACGAGATCATCTTGTTGTTGTAGCGTGGAGTTGAAGTTGGTGAATTGAGCGTCCATGTGTTGCTGCCAGTCTTGGGTACCTTGGACATGCTCTTGGAGAGTGTTGTAGATGTCACCCGTTCTCACTTCAAGCTCTTCCATACGTCTAGTGAGATCCGTCATTCATTGTCTATAGTCATGATGACTTCTAGTCGAAGAGGAACAACATCTTCTCATGGATTTTGGAGGCAAGCTGCTAGAGCATGAAGTGGATGGGGGCGGATACCATGTGGCACCTGGCCATCCATGCCAAGATGGACCTTCGGTCTCATACGATGGAGGTTGAGTCCATCCAGGTGCATCATCCGTTGGGTTCTCTTCCTCTTCGTACTCATGGACCGTGGAGGTTGTCGGGGGCATGGCCGCTCTCCTTGTACGACTTCTGGTTACCCTTCCAGAGAGATTACTTCTTCGTGCTTCCTTGATGGGAATAAGGTCAATGGTTAGCCTCTGACCTTTGTGCAGATGATAATCCGTGTTAGGTAACTGTATTTTAGTAATGCACCTTACTCTTGTTGTCTTGCTCCATCTCACGGACCTTGTTCTCCACAACAATTGCTTTGTCCACAAGCTTCTGGAAGGTGGCATAGTCACAATTCACCAATTGCACTTGGATATCATTGTTAAGGCCCCTCATAAACAGATATTGCTTCCGGCTATCCCGGCTCACATCCTCAGGCGCATACCTTGAAAGTTGAGTGAATTTATTGAGGTATTCACCCACACTCAATCTTCCTTGCCTCAAGTTTTCAAATTCTTGCCTCTTCAAGATCATAACTCCTTCCGACACATAATGAGAACAAAAGCTCTCCTTGAATTCGGCCCAAGTAATCCTCTCTTGGTTCTCATGAGCATTGCATAAAGAATCCCACCAATCCGCAGCTGCTCCAACTAGTTGATGAGAAGCAAATAGAACCTTCTCCCAATCCCTGCATTGGACAATAGATAGCTTCTTCTCTATGTGCATCAACCAATCATCCGCATCCATAGGGTGAGCGGCTTGAGCAAAGGTCGGTGGCCTAGTCCTCATGAACTCTCCCAACCGGTTATGAGGAGGTGGGGGTGGCGGTGGAGGAACGTGGGGCTGATTGTTGATATTCCCAGCCTGCAGCTGTCCCATAGTTTGTATCATGGTCCGCATGAGATGGTTCTGCATAGCTAATAGATACTCAAGGTTGATATCCTCCTCATCATTGCCATCCCTCTGGTTGTGTGTCCTCACCATCTGAAGAAAAGCAATAGATAAGAATTTAGAAAATGTCCCCAACTATATGCATCAAGGGATATGAAACTAAGCAACTAACTAGCCTAGGTGGACATGGCAATGCTAAAGCATCCCAAAATCCTTTATTAAGCACGCAAGCCAACAATATATAGAAACCAACACACCAAACAAAAACACATTGATTCCTGAGTGCTCCTATGTGCTCTAAAGTGTCCATTCTATCTAGGCTGTGCCCTACAGTCAACCTGTGGCTTTGATGCCATTTTTGTGACACCCGGTTCCGAAATGAACCAAGTGAACGCATATGTGTGCCCAGGATGTTCAACACACATAAACGAGTGCATTCACAAAAGGATATACAAAAAATTACCACAAAATAAGATTAATTAACCACTTTTATTACACAATTAATAATATCCTCAAATACAAGCTCTAATGAATATTAATGATAAGTTCAACTAATGCAGCGGAAATAAACTAATTAAGCGACTAAGCAACTAAGCAATAGGGTATAGTGCAGCTCCAACAGTCCACAGGCAAAGCTGATGGTAGACACGACCTAGAACTCCGCATTATCATCATAATGCTCCCATTCCTGACCTGCAACTGTTGGTGGGGGAATTGTAAGGGTGAGTACATGTCGTACTCAGCAAGTGTGGAAAGTATGACATATTGTTGATCCAAATGATGAACATAATAAAGGCTAAGGGCTGAAAAAGTACATTAAAACATTTGAAAAGCAACATATATTATATATATGTGAAGTAAACCCATCATAAACCATACAATTATCATAATACCAGTCCATATTTCAATACCATCATCCATATACCAGATTTCACCATTGCCATTAACCACATTCAATACCAGGAATTAATCCATAACCAGCTATAACAATAACCATCCCAAAAACCATCCAAATACCAAGTTTCCTCTAATCCTGGAAGTTGTCCAGGTCCTCATAACTGGGAGCACGGCTATCATGATAGTTTTATTAATCTCTCTAAAGTTTGTACCACTTTACCCACGTGTTTGTAATTTCATCGCCCGTCGGCGACTGAAGAAACCTCCCTTACACCAATTACACTTCCTTTGGTGTATGGTCAAGAGATCACAAAATAGCCTTTACAAAGGGATTACTAGCCTATTTAGACCCCACTGAGGTTTCACTGGTGGCGATGCCTCCAACTGAGCACATTTTCAACCAAGGGCCCCCTCTTGAGCCATTTGGATCCCAGGATAGTCCTACCAATCATTAACAAACCCAATCCGACTACCCCTTCCCCGAGCATCCTTAATGTTCCAAATAGCACTAGCAAAGCCCTAATTAATCACCTACGCTGCACCCATACTTGGCCTCGTGGTGGCACTGTAGTCCTCGCTTATCCTTGCAGATCTAAAGCAAGCAAACCACTATAACATCCAACCCATCCACATACCAGACTTGCTTATATCACCCATTACCACGTCATTTCAACCAGTTCATATTAACCATAATATCATCAATGCATAATTAAATAGTATAGTTGTTTTCCCATCCCAATTAATTAAGCAAAGCAAAAGGTAAAAGACCTTACCGACTCTCTACCATGTATTCCAGGTCACAAGGATGGTTAACAAAGCTAGTAAACTTCCTACCAAAGGATTCCCATCAAATTGACACAATCATGCAGTTTTGCAAACAAAACATTTATTGTCAAATCAGGATCAATATGCTTCAAGGACACTTGCCTTGCTCTTGGGATTGGTTCGGGTGAAAGACTTCAAACTCTTGATGCTGGAGATCCTCCGCGGGACTCTCTAGAGCAAATCTGTCTAATCCGCACAATAAACATAGAAGACAAGAAACACAATCAAAGAGTGCACAAATATTACTCAATATGACATGACATGCATGATTAATGCAATTGCGAGGTGGATCTTGTTAATGAGTTGCTTCTAATGATCACTATCTAGCTCTAATAGCTTTTAACAAGTTTATATAGGTTTGGAGTTGATTAAATCTAATTTAGAATTCATTCAACAGAAATTAACTAGGAAAATTGGACTAGTCCGCTAGGGACTGGACAAGTCTGCATTGCGCAGGAATAATAGATTAGGGTTTTCTAGATCGACGTGAATTTGAGAAACGAGGTCGAATTCACATAAAGAAAAGAGAACAAAAGGTATACCAGGTGTTTGGAACTCCAATGAATCAAGTATCTTGGAGGCAACACTTGGATCTTGGCGATCTAGGGTTAATGAAGAACTTGATGGTGAATTGTTGATGAAGAACGCGAACTTGGTGGAGATCTTGATCCTCTTTCATTTCCTCCTCTTCTTCTTCTTGCTCTAGATCTCCTTCTCCCTCATTGGTGGCGGCTACTCACAAGCTAGGGTTTGGGTGAGGTGGAAAAGTAGCAAATAGATGTCAAGCCAAGGGGTGGGGTTGTTTATATAGAGGTGGAGGCTAGGGTTAGATAGCTTTGGAGTTTGGGATGAGTAGAGGTCGGTTTTAGAGTCCCTCATGGGATCTAAAAGAGTTAGGCACGACGTTCCTAGGCCCACTTAACGTAAAACCCAAGAAATAAGTCGTGAAACTAAAGATCAACTCGGAGTCATGATTTATTGGACAAGTTCGAAAAGGGCCGGACTAGTCCGATGTTGGACAAAGAGAAATCGGACAAGTCCGGACTGGATATCGAACAAGTCCGAACTTATCCATAGGAGAAAAACAGACAAGTCTGGCCAAAATTGGACAAGCCTGACTTTATTCAGAGGGGAAAACGGACAAGTCCGCTGGAACACCAGACTAGTTTGGACAAGTCCAGGGACTTAGCGAAATTTCCAAGGAATTGGAACACGGGACTAGTCTCCACTGGGCCGGACAAGTCCGAAAGTGTCCAGAGGAAAACACAGATCAGTCCGCAGCAAAATAGACAAGTCCGTTTGAAGTCAGAGAGAAATCGGACTAGTCCGCACCAAAAACGAACTAGTCCGCACTTCCCAGAAATCTTAAGTATGGTTTTGCTTCTAATTCATTTTAAACTTGTTCCTTTTTATGTGGGTTAATGTTAAACATGTATTAGAAGGTATGCAATGCAAGATGGATGAAAATGAGGGTGTTACACGATTCTTAGAATGTAATCAAACCATTGTGTCATCATGGCAATAACTCGAGCAATTTTTGTCTTTTTCATCATGGCAAATAAAGTTTTCAGATCATCATCATGCACTATCCTTACGTCTCTTCTAGGGAACATAGTCATAGCCACCCATCTATGCATGAAGCGTAAAGTAGGGTTGTGTAACTGGCTAAAACTAGGTGCACTACGTCTGACCTCGCAAGTTAAATCTTGCAAAAAACTATGTTTGTTAAACTTAGGCAAAGCGTCTAATTCTAGCAAACATAGTCTATGGAAGCCTAGGATTTCACTTAATTCTTTCCATACGATATTGTATTCTTTTTGAAATAATCTAAAACTTATATCATCAAATCCTATTTTGAGTGTGCAAAGGGATTGAATGGAGAGAAGGCGAGAACCTCTCTCCTCCATGTGAGAAAAGTTTTCCCACCCTAGTGCACGTCAAATGGAAAAAATTTCGGCATCCATACCTTTTTTGGAGATCAAATACGGATCATAAGCTTTCGTATGAGAAAACTCACGATCTTGGAGGAGCTTACGTGGTTGATCTTCAACTTCACTTTGTATGTCGAGGTCGTTGTCATGAAGAATTTGATGAGGTTGCTCCTCTCACCCATGGGAGTGTCTTCACCTACACTCCTCCTCCGTGAACTTGGTGTAGCAAAGGAAGAGTGGCGTGCACTCGAGTCTCCACCATGGCTTGAGCTTGCAGCCTCCTTCCTCTTTCCAAAAAACCTCTTCATCCCTTTCATGGCCACAACAAACAAGAACACAACAAGGCAAAAACTTGAATGAGGTGATGTTAGTAAAAGCAAAACACCCAACGAACTTTCCATTAACAAACTTGAGAGCAAATTTCAAATGCAAACAAAAGCAAATCTTTCTGAGTTGGGAATTGATCTAGAGCACTTCAATGAAGAGCAAGAAAAACAATTTGAGCAAGGGTGACTTTGGGGAGATATGAAATGAGGTGAAGTGTGAGAAGTGCCCCTCACGGCCACCATTTATAGTCTGCACTCCCCAACAGTCACTAGGGTACTTAATGTAGCCGTTGGAGGAGAGAGAGCCAAAATGGCTCCTTCCCCTAGTCGGCCGAACAAGGGGGTCGACTGCACTGACAAGTGGGCCCCCCTGTTCTCCCTTTTGGCAGGTTGCTCCCCAACGGCTATGGAATTAGCACGTTGTTGAATTACAACTTTTGCAGCTCAGAAAATTTGTTTTCCGAAAAAAAAACTCTTTTCTCAAAACCCAACAATTTTCTTTTTGTGAAATACAGAAATAAAAATGATAGTTGAGAATATAAGATCCTCAGCTTACTAAGAAAAATCAAATGTGCAGTGGGGAAAAAATCAAATGAAATGGGGAAAACCAAATAAAGAGAAAAGAAAAACAAAGAAAAGGATAACTACCAATTTAACCTATTGACTAGGTCTCACCACCGTCCGATGAGATGGACATTCCTCCTTCTTCAATTCTTGACATCCGGGCCTAGAGGGATGGGCTTGGACGGCTTCTCTTGCTTCTTCTGCCATTCCTTCTTTGGCGGCTTGGTGGACTTGGGCCTTTGGGGAGGCCCAGACTTCTCCGTCTTCTTGGGGTGTCGGCGTGGATGATAAGACAGATTATCTACATAGATCAAATTCCCCATGAATGCAATGATCGGGTCCACCTTTGGAAGTTTGATTTCGACCTCTTGAATGTGTTTAACATTCGGCCCATACTTGATATGGATCATGGAGCATTGCTCCAATTTCGGGCAAAAGTTAAACTTCTCCTCCTTGCCATTGATATGGAAGTGGATTTCTCCAGCTCCCACATCTATGCGAGCCTTCACGGTGCTAAGGAATGGTTTCCCAATAATGAGCGGCGTATCCTTCTTTACCTCCATGTCAAGCACCACAAAATCCACGGGTATGAAGCAATTCTAGATTTTTACCGGAACATCTTCAGCGATACCCACTGGATAACGGACAGAAGAATCAACCAGTTGGAGCTGCATTGGTGTTGGAGTAAGTTTCGTGAAGTTCAGCTTGTCGAAAACCACCTTGGGCATCACACTCACACTTTCTCCAAGGTCACAAAGGGCCTTGTCAAAGTGGTGACCCCAATCGAGCATGAAATTTTAGGACATCCAGGATCCTTCAGCCAGTTTCCTCCTTGTAGAGAAATCATGTTGGCACTTTCCACGGGAGGCTCGGGCGGTCCTGGCATCTTGCCGTTCTCCACTGGCGGAACAGCAGCTGCCAATTGATCCAGTTGAGTTTTTAACATCTTTTTGAAACTCAATTGATTCTTAATGGCTGAGGATAGTCCTTCAATCTTGGCATTAATGCTTTCTAGGGTCTTGTCATTAGCCGACAGCTTCTTGGATATAGCATCATTGATCTTTAGTTGCCCAATGGCAAGTTCTATGAAGTTTGGTTGATTTCCATTATTGCCATTGTTGTTGTAACCTCCTTGAAAGAATGGGTGTGGTTGGCCCCACCCTTGACCTCCTGGACGATAGCCATTGTTGTTTCCATTGTTGGCTACGTATAGGGCATCCTCACGGGTTTTCGGGCAGTCATTGCCTAAATGGCCCGTGTTGCCACATATTTCACAAGTGATGTGAGAGTCTAATGCATAGGCATTGCCACATACCTAATCATTGCCTTGTCCATCAATCTTCTTCATAAGGAGGTCCAATTTGGCAGCGATCATGTCCACCTCCTTCAAGGTGTGCATGCATCGTTGGCGGGTATGGAGACGCTCATCGCTCCATCCCATGCTTGACACCATCTTCTCAATCAAATCTTTAGCTTTGGGCACCGTCAATGAGAAGAAGGCACCTCCAGCAGCAGCATCAATATGGTCACGGGCAGAAGGGATCAGACCGTTGTAGAAGTTTTAGATAATTTGCCAATCATCTATCCCACGGTGGCGATAGACTTGGATTTACTCCCGAAGCCTTTCCCAAGCCTCGGGAATAGACTCCTTGGCATCTTGCAGGAAGCTGGAAATTCTTCCACGTAGGGTATTGGTCTTGCCCAATGGGAAAACTTGGCGACGAATGCCGCATAACAATTCTCCCAAGTGTCTTCAAGACTTCAGTTCGCTTAGAACCACTGTTTCGCTCTCCCAATAGGAGACAACGGAAACAGCCTAAGACGGAAAACATCAGGAGATACGTTCTTGATCTTAAAGGTGCTGCAGATCTCAAGGAACTGTTGTAGGTGAGCACTTGCATCCTCGTTAGCCTTCTCACAAAATGGGTTGGCTTGCACCATAGTGATCAGGCCAGTCTTGATTTCAAAGCTCACGTCTACCGTGTTAAATGTGGGCCCAATAGGCACATTATTAGTAGAGGGAGCCGAAAACTAACAAAGGGTCATCTGGGCCATTAGCATTTCAGTTGTTGGTTGTTGACAGTTACTAACGTCACAAATCATCTCTAGAAAGAGATGAGGTCCGCAAGCGCACATAAACTGTCGTGTAGCATTTCACCCAAGAGTATTTCCAAGGGTATCATATTTATCCCAAAGGAAGGCATTGGAGTAAAGTAAACGCTATTCTTTTAATTAAGCTATGGGATACTAATAAATTACCAAGACAGGGGTAAGTTGATAATATATGGGTAGTGTGACACACACCTAAGCAATCTATTCTAAGGGGAAAATGGGTCCTAATGGAGGTTAGACCTAAAGTTGGGGAGTTGCTCCTACAATGCTTCTAATATACATAGACATAGCCTAGGTTAGGTACTAATGAGAATGTCAATAATGAATCTTTATGCTAAGTTGTTCAACACATCAGGCACGATTTTACCCCTAGCAACACTAGGCGACTCCCGCCAAGAGCCTATGGCATAGCCGAACGTGGAGGATTACAAAGGACAGATAGGGTTGTCACCACCTACTGCCTACCTCTTCAATTCGTGGGTCTACGAGACATTCCATGCTACTTTGTATCCTAGCACCATGCAACCATATTAAGTAATTACCTTAAGAGCCCGGGCATAAGCCATCCTAAAGCAATGAACTAAATCATCGTTGAACCAATGTTGATACATAACACAAGTGATTCATATTAACATGATCATATCATAACTAATTAGACTATAGTGGGGGTTTGTAGTGTTTATGATGATAGATGAAGAGTGATATGGCATAATCATAAAGACTACTCCTACCACGTACATGGAATCCATAATCAAACAAGAAACACTTCATCCAAGTATATGAATAAAAGAATACTATAGATAATATCGTTATTATGCATAAAGTCATAAATATAAGAAAAGATACTTGAGCCATACCTTTCCAAACTTGTACTTGGGACTAGAGGCTTTCCTTCCTATAGCCTAACTCCACTAAGGACTAAGAGAACTAGTGTATACAATAGAATGATGCTCAAGTGGTGTGTGCTGAAGTGAGGGGTGAGGGGTCCAATTTATAGCTTGGAGAAGGGTCGGTTTCCGCCACCAAAAGCGCGCGAATCAGTCACCACTGACTTCTTCAAGTTGGGAGGAGCGAACACGTGGAAGCTGACTGAGTTTGGAGGAAAGACCAGGTCGGTCGACTAGGGGGGTCGGCCGACCTGGTAAGTCCTCCAAACGGTCTGTGCTTTCTCTGGGTGACTTCCAGGAGGGTGCCATCCCTTGATATGAGTGCTACACCGTTGGATGGCCTCAGATACTTCTATTTGTGGGCCATTTGATCCGTGTGGTGCCACATGTCGGTGCATGTTTGGTTGGGATGATATTTTATAGGATCCATCCCCTTGTTTCACTTCAATTCTGTATAAAATACCTGCATGCCCTAATTTCTCCAAGGACAAGTGGAAATAGGTTAAATAGAAAAGGTGATGTGTGCAAGAAATGATATTTACTTCACATAATTGAGTTATATTGACGGGTGAAACTGGCATATAACAGCCGTCAAGACTTTAGGTTGATGATCAGGAGTTGCTACAATGTTATATTTTTAAAAAGTAGCATGTGCACAACAAAATACTCTACCTAGTATTGCAAAAATTGGCATGGTACTTTACCCATCTTAAGTTATTATGGGGCTTATGCCATCTCCTATTGATGGTGGTTGAAAGATAGAACAGCAAAAGGAGCACACATACCCAAGAAATCAAGTTCTACTCAAATTCTGGAGAGTTCAATTTAGATTATAAGTACCTTAATTTGATTCTCTCAAGTCTCTCCTTTGTGTGTAGTGGAAATATTTCCTCACCAAGGCATTTTTCCTACACTCATCCTACCACTAAATAAGGCTTGTATGTGGAGCTTGGTAGGGAATATAGTAGGCATATTTGCAACACATAATATTGCTAAGTCAAAAGAGCAAGCCTTAGGAGAAATCAATTCAAAACAATTTGATTCAAGACTTGTGCATGTGTGATGGAATGGAGTGGATGTGGATATTTGAGATGACTCCTTTTTGAGTGGACTCCCTTATTTTGCAGAGATGAAACATGGCTACTTTCCTTTTTTTCTCATGCTTATGATGTAAGCATGCATTTTTTTCTTCTTCTTTTTTTTTTGTTTTTCTTGTATCCATGTATTCTATTCCCTTTTTATGCAATAAACTTGGCGAGAGTACTAAGCATGAAGGGTATGGAGTTTGTCTTTTTATTGTGGAATGATTATATGATGGGAATTTGCTTACTTCTAGTGTAGAAGTACAACATGTGCAAGTGAAGTCTTGAATTCAAAAAGTAATGAATGAAATCTCATATAGGTCTATACTAGTTTGAGAAAGCTCAATGTGAAAGAAAATAGCATATGTAGAAGGTCTATCAATGTAATGTATCATGTGGCTTTGGTGGATATTTTCAATCAAATGAGGATAAATTAAATCTTTTTAGAATTTCTCTGGAAATCTAAGTTTCACATATAAACTAGGAATTGCAGCCCCATTATTATATCATATCTCACAACAACTTAGAATTGGATTAAGCTTCTGGTACGCACAATTTCTAAATCAAGGGAAAGTAATTCTAGCCAATGAAAGCAATATTTGGCGAGTAGTAAGTTGAAAACTAGGAACTTAGGAAAATTAAAATAGAGCAACAATTCATCATTTTATATATGTGAATTCCAAACCATTCTTACCGCACATCTTTTATTTTGTTTGAAAGCAAATCTACTTCTATTTTTTTAAGTTTTTTAAAGTTTTTTTATATGAATGGTGGATGATGGGTGAATGGAAAATAATATGCAAGAGGTGTGATACAAGTTACCTCAAGTGGGGGTCCTCCCCAAGCTTGTTCCTGGTCAAGATCCACGCTAGGGGCTGAAACTCTAACGACGAATGTAGGCCATGAGGTTGGCCAAACCTTGTTGCAGCATGGCTTTGACATTGGAGGGTTGAGTGTCAATGTTGGATTGCCTTCCATGGGTTTTTTTGAGTGTGGTCAAGGAGAGTGTCGTCGATGCCACTCATCCACACATCAAGGTTTTCATAGGTTTGATGTACATTGTTATTCCTTGGCTAAGGTAGTGATAACCCTTGCACAAAGGCATGACGTGCACTCAACATGCATTGAGTGTGTTCCGTCACTCTTTGGCTGAGGTGTATCATACCTTCTTACCATAAAGGAATAATTTTTACCCCTCATGCATTGGGTGTGATCCGTCATGCCTTGGCTGAGGTAATGATACCCTTGAGTCACAAAGGAGTGACATGTATCCAACATGTGTTGAGTATGATCCGTTATTCCTTGACTAAGGTACAACATACCTATAACCACAGAGGGATGACGTGCACTCAACATTGGTGGAGTGTGATCCATTGTTCCTTGGCTAAGGTATAAAATACCTTTTGGACACGTAGGAACAACCTGCACCCAATATACATTGGTGTCATTCCTTGGTTAAGGTGCATCATACCTTTTAGCAACAAAGGAATAACTTACACCCAATGATGGTGGCTATTCCCTTGAGCTTGAATGAGTGCTTGGAATAGTTGAGAGCATAATGCTCTCACATATTCGTAGCAACCTATTGGTTGCTCACAGAGGGTTTCCATATCAAATCTCCGACCTCATATAGTTATGGTTGACCTTCGGGCTTAATTTCCGATAGGTAGAAACCATCCTAATTTACTCCGTGGCCAAGACATATTGAAATGGAATCCTCTTATGGGTTCCAACAATCGGATCTTTGAATGCTTGCATAGCTATTTTACTCCTGCAAACTTCCTCCCTATGATAGAGAGGGATGGTTAGCTCCCGATACTTGTACAAATGATTTTTTGGGTTAGGCAACCGAATCTTCATCTGTACGCACGGGGAAGAACAGGACCAAAGATGCATTGGGTCCAATTCCAAGTGTATTTGTGAACAATGTACGATTCATTGACAAGAGTGGGGCTTTATGGATAAATCAATTTGCACGTTTTCTAAAGCTCCTACTCATACCAATGCAAGTGATACACTATATGGATCCCTTCACCTTGTAAATTTTCTAACCATCATAGTTTGTTTTTACAAGAGCAAATGTTATCATTTAGATCATGGCAAACAAAACTCTCAGTTTTATCCTCCTGAACATTTTTCATTTATTGCCTAGGAATTTGAATTTTAGTGATCCATGCGTTAATGGGTTTCAAATCAAAATTATCGACATCACTATTCCTAGGTAGCTACATACCAATTCCACCATTAAGTAATTTCATAAGAATTAACTAGGTAGAAAATGTCTAGGTCTATTTTAGCAATGCTTATGAAATTCTAGGTACTTGTTTAAATTTATTCCCAAGTAAGGTGACATTCCTTTTTGAAGTATCAAAAAGAGTAATGCCAACACTTACTCTTGTGAGGATGCATAAGAATTGAATGATGAGAAGGTGTAAACCTTCCTTACCAATGTAAGCAAAAATCATTCAATCCTAATGTAATTCCAACGACAGAAAATTTTAAACTTGTACCTCAATTGAAAAGCAACCTTGGTTGAAGGTCGTTGTGAAAAATTCACGACCATGGATTTTGGTGTAGCCTTCACGTTCAATGCCAAGTTGAGGTTGGATTTGAATGAGTTTCGTATTGTTCCTCCATTGGGCTACCATTTTGAGCATTCCTCAACCATGAACTCAAAATGAGATCGATGGAGGGATATGCGCTTGATGAGGCATTCCAACCTCTTTACAAATTTTGTCCTAGCTGCAAAAATAATCAAGAACAAACAAAACAACTCAAAAAGGGGTTATGTTAGCTGAAAAGCATGTTGTACCCTTTGCCAAACTGTTTTTCCCAACTTGAAACAACTTTTAAATGCAATGAATATTAGGGGAAATATTTTTTGTTTGAATTAGGTAGGTAAATTCAAGTGGTTATGCCCAAGGTTCATATCCAAATAAATTTATTTCCTAAATCAAAATTTTAGTTTTAGGAAGGTTGGAAATTTCACTTTCCAACATGCATGTGTGAAAATTCAAACATGCAAATGCAAGATTTGATGGCAAAATATGCAATTTGGGAAATCAAATATGAGATAACTACCAATTAACCTATTGGCAAGGACTCACCGAATTTTTAATGTCTGATGAGTGGGAATTACATCCGTCCTATTTAGTGCAATGATTTGTTGTCCAACCCCGGAGTTGAAGATGTGGACAACTTCTCTTGCTTGTCATGCCAAATCTCTTTTGGCTCATTCGGACAAATGGTCCACATGGTGGCCCGAGCCTCTGTGTCATCTTGATGAAGACTTGTTGACGTAGTGATGGATTTTCCCTCTTGAAGATATTCTCTCATGAGCATGGTGAGGCTTGTCCTTTTTTTTAGGGGTGTCACTTCAACCTTCTCAATATTCCTTAAGGTCAACCCATACTTTGATTATGGATCAAAATCTTTCTTGGGCATGACGACATGTGGACTCCACAATCAAACAAGAAACGCTTCATCCACAATGTCACTTGCCCTAGGTTGCATGGGCTTGGTCCAAGGGTAGGAATCCCAACAAGTGATTGTGGGATATATTGGATCTTGAATGCTCTTTAAGTTTCTGGTCCTTGGCCAAGAACTTCATGTAAATGTTGTATTGATTTCTTGTTTCGCCATGGACAAGATACTTCAAGGTAGGCTAGTTAAACTTAAATCCCTTGAAATCCGCATAGCCTCCTTGATTACAAGGGTGATGTTGACTCACCCTTGACCTCCTTTTAGGTGATAGCCATTGGAGTTGTGTTTGGAAGGAAGAATCCACATGGGTATTTAGAGAAATGATTCCTAAAGTGGCCCATCATGACATTGATTTTTACAAATCATGTGAATATCCATGGCTTGGATCATCCGAACACTCCCCCATTGGCTTGATCTTCATGATACTTTAGTGGGAGGTGTAGTTCCATAGCCAGCATGTCCACCTTGCTAAGTGGTGTGCATGCCATTTTAAGGGAAGTAGAGCATTCTTCAAACCACCCCTTGAGTGGATACCATATTCTCATCCATGATGAATGAGAATAGGACTCCTTCATCTCCAGCACAAATGTAGTCATAGATTGGTGGACCAACCCATGACATGAATGTTGGATGAGGAGCCAACCATCCAACTTATGGTGGAGGCAAACCAAGAAGACCTCTTGGAGCCTCACCCATGCTTGGGAATGGATGTCTTTGGATCCTACTGGAAGCTAAAATTCTTCCGCAGGAGGCAGTGGTGTTGTCTAGCAAACATTTTTTGAGGTACGCCATGAATCATCTTGCAGTTGAGCACTAGCGTCCTCGTTGGCCATGCCATGAAATGGGGTAGCCAACACTACCCTGTTTTCACCAGAAAAGGAGAAAACAAACATGGGTAATCCTATCTCATAACTATTAGTACCTATAGCTTAATCACAAGTGATAGCTATTCTTCACTTCCTTTGCCTTCCCCGGCAACGACGCCAGAAATGCTTGTTGACGGTTACTAACGTCACAGATCATCTCTCGAAAGAGATGAGGTCCACAAGTGCATGGAAACTATCGTGTAACATTTCACCCAAGATTTTTTCCAAGGGTATCATACTATCCCAAAGGAAGGAAATGGAGTAAATTAAACAATATTCTTATGATCAAGCTATGAGATACTAATCAATTATCAAGACAGGGGTAAGTTGATAATATATGGGTAGTGTGACACACACCTAAGCAATCTACTCTAAGGGGTAATTGGGTCCGAGTGGAGGTTAGACCTAGAGTTGGGGATTTGCTACTACAATGCTTCTAATATACATATACATAGCCTAGGTTATGTACTAATGAGCATGTCAATAGTGAATACTTATGCTAAGTTGTTTAACACAACGGGCACGGGTTTACCCCTAGCAACACTATGCGACTTCCGCCAAGAGCATGTGGCATAGCCGAACGTGGAGGATTACAAAGGAAAGATAGGGTTGTCACCACCTATTGCCTACCTCTTCAATCCGTGGCTCTACGAGACATTCAACTCTACTTTCTATCCAATCACCATGCTAGCATATTAAGTAATTTGCTTAAGAGCCCGGGCACAAGCCGTCCTAAGGCAATGAAATAAATCATCGTTGAGCCAATGTTTATACATAGCACAAGTGATTCATATTAACATGATCATATCATAACTAATTAGACTATAGTGGGGGTTCGTAGTGTTTATGATGATAGATTAAGAGTGATATGGCATAATCATAAACACTACTCCTACCACATACATGGAATCCACAATCAAACAAGAAACACTTCATCCAAGTATATGAATAAAATAAGACTAAAGATAATATCTTTATTATGCATAAAGTCACAAATATAAGAAAATATACATGAGCCATACCTTTCCCAACTTGGACTTGGGACTAGAGTCTCTCCTCCCTATAGCCTAACTCCACGAAGGACTATGAGAACTAGTGTATACAATAGAATGATGCTCAAGTGGTGTGTGTTGAAGTGAGGGGCGAGGGGTCCTATTTATAGCTTGGAGAAGGGTCGGTTCCCGCCACCAAAAGCGCGCAAATCAGTCACCACTGACTTCTTCAAGTCGGGAGGAGCCAACATGTGGAAGCTGATCGAGTTTGGAGGAAAGAGCTGGTCGGCCGACTAGGGGCGTCGGCCGACCTTGTAAGTCCTCCAAACGGCTTGTTCTTTCTCTAGGTGACTTCCATGTGGGTCCCATCCCTTGATATGGGTGCTACACCGTTGGATGGCCTCAGATACTTCTATTTGTGGGCCATTTGAGCCATCTGGTGCCACATGTCGGCGCCTGATTGGTTGGGATGATATTTTATAGGATCCATCTCCTTGTTTCGCTTCAATTCTGTATAAAATACCTTCATGCACTATTTTCTCCAAGGACGAGTGGAAATAGGTTAAATAGAAAGGTGATGTGTGCAGGAAATGATATCTCCTTCACGTAATTGAGTTATATTGACGGGTGAAATTGGCATATAACAGTCGTCAACATTGGTGCAGTTGTGCTGGCTTGCTTTGCCGCTCGAAGCTTTTGAGGAGTAACAACACGAGGTCGATCTCTCAGAAGGGATTCAGGATCATCAACAAAGTTTTCTGGCAAGCGGAAACCAGACATACACTACCCTGTTTTCTCATAAAATGCGAAAACAAAGAAGGGTTATCCTACTAAAACTACCAGGGTCCTATCATATTCACTCAATCATGTAATACTTTGGCTGCCTTCCCCAGCAACGGTGCCAGAAAAGCTTGTTGAGGGTTCCTATGCACTAAAAAAAATTCATTCCTAGCAGTGGTGCCACAAATGCTTGTTAATAGATTTAAGATTACAAATGTAAGTCCGCAAGCGCACAGAATCTATCGATGTAGAATTTCCCCTTTTAGAGTATTCCCAAAGGGTGTCATTTATATTCTCCCAAAAGAAGGCTAGGTAGAAGCAAATCAATTATCAAATGGAGAGGCTAGGTTAGTCTAGGTAGGGTTCTAGCAAGGATGGGTAATTGATAGTTTGGAGGTAGTGTGACACACACATGAGCATCTATCCAAAAGGGGTAAATGAGGTAAAGAGGGACTAGGCTAAGAGTTAGGTAGATAGACCTACTACGCTTCTAAGGTACATATACATAGCCTAAATTAGTTACTAATGATCATATTAATTATGAATTCTCATGCTAAGTGGATTAAAAAATCGGGCACGGGTTACCCCTAGAAATACTAGGACGACTCCCGCTAAGAGCCTGTGGCATAGCCGAACGTGGAGGATTAAAATGGACAGATAGGGTTGTCACCACCTATTGCCTACCTCTTCAATCTGTGGGTCTACGAGACATTCAACGCTACTTTCTATCCTAGCACCATGCTAGAAAATTAAGTAATGACCTTAGAAGCCTAGGAACAAGCCATCCTAAGGCAATGAACTAAATTATTGATGAACCAATGTTAATTCATAGCATAAGTGATTCATATTAACATAATCATGTCATAGCTAATTAGACTATAGTGGGGGTTTGTAGTGTTTATGATGATATAATGATTCCGGTATAGCATAATCATAAATACTACTCCTACCATATAAATAGAATCCACAATCAAACAAGAAATGCCTCATCCAAGTATATGAACAATAGAAGACTAATGATAACATTTTTATTATAGAGCCAAGTCACAAATACAAATAGGAATATAAGAGCATACCATTCCCAATTAGGAACTGGGAAGAGACTCCTTCTACTCCTTTCCTACTTGGACTATGGACTAGACACTCTTCTCTCTACAGCCTATACTCCTCTAAACCTATGGAGAGTAGAGGATACAATGGATGAATACTCAAGTGGTGTGTGTTGATGTGAGGAGTGAGGGGTCCAATTTATATCTTGTAGAAGGGTCAATTCCCACCACCAAAAGTGCGCGAATCAGTCACCCATGACTTCTTCAATCCAGGAGGAGCTAACACGTGGCCGGGTTTGGCGCCACTCCCTAGTCGACCGACTAGGGAGGCCGGCGGACCTGGTCTCAGCTCCACTGGGGCTATGCTTCTTCCAGGTCTCTACTAGGTGGGTCTCATTGACTGATATTGGTGCTACACCATTGGATGGCCTCTGATACTTCTTTTTGTGGGCCAATTGTTCCATGTGGTGCCACATGTCATTGCTTGATTGGCCGGAATGATATTTTATAGGATCCACCCCCTTGTTTCACTTCAATTATGCATAAAATGCCTGCATGCACTACTTTCTACAAGGACAAGTGGAAATAGGTTAAATAGAAAGGTAATGTGCGCAAGAAATGATATTTCCTTCACATAATTGAGTTATATTGATGGGTGAAATTGGTATATAACAGTCCTCAATAGTCGCAGAGTGGACACCATCTCCATCTGGTCCGGGAGTTCTCGACGTCGATGTGCCGAAACCTAAGGTTCGGATCTTCACTGACCCTCACTGGACTCTCTTCTTCGATGACTCCGTGCAGAAGCAGGGGGCCGGAGCTGGAATTTTGCTTCGCGCACCAACCAGTGACCAAGTCAAGTACATGGTCTACCTTGACTTCAAGGCGATAAACAACATGGTAGAATATGAAGCTCTCATCTTCGGACTTAAGACGACGCTATCCTTTGGCGTCAAGTAGCTGCAGGTAAAAGGGGATTCGCAATTCATTATCAAACAAGTCGAAGGTGAATGTTGTTGCAATACTCCCCAACTAGCAGCATACCTTCTTGAAGTCCAGAAGCTGCAAAAGGATTTCCAAGTTCCGGACCTATGCCATGTCCAGCGTCTTAACAACACTAAATTTGATGACCTCTCAATGAAGGATTCTACCGGGGCTTCGGCACCCAACAAGGTTTTTGTTAGGAGAGTACCAGCATCTACCGCCCATCCTACCGAGCTGGGTGAAGGGAGCAAGACCAGCACCTCAAAGCTGGCGGTCCTGGTGGCCCTATCACCGTGGCGCCCACCAAGGATCATAGGCATCATAGGAAGCTCCGAGCAACCAGGAACACAAGATCTAGAAGCTCAAGTTAGTCCCGATGTATGGATCTCAAAGGTCCGGGACTACTTGAAAGACAGCATCCTTCCTGAAGAAAGTGTGTCCGCTGAATGGATGGTCTAGATGGATAAGAGATACACGTTGGTAGAAGGGGATCTCTACCGACGTGGTGCTAATGACAACATATTATGGTGCATATTCTAGGAAGAAGGCTGCGAGCTCCTCGCAGAGATCCATGGAGGCGAGTGTGGGAATCACCCTTCATCTCACACGCTGGTCAGTAAGGCCTTTCGGCATGGTTTTTACTGGACTACAACACTCCACAATGCAGTCGAGCTGGTCAAGAGAAGCGAGGTGTGCCAGTTT
Source organism: Tuctoria greenei (assembly GCA_036927565.1). Lineage (NCBI taxonomy): Eukaryota > Viridiplantae > Streptophyta > Magnoliopsida > Poales > Poaceae > Tuctoria > Tuctoria greenei. The sequence goes on from JAYESD010000008.1 coordinate 107,949,887, forward strand.
CATGCCAAGCAGATCCATACACAGACGCAGTCACTGTAGATGATTCCTCCCTCATGGCCATTCGGTGTGTGGGGGGTGGATATTTTGGGACCTTTCCCAAAAGCCGTCGGAGGGTACCTGTTCTTATATGTCGCCATAGACAAGTTCACTAAGTGGCCAGAAGCAGCTCCAGTTATGACTATTAACAAGTAATCATCTATCAAGTTCTTGAAGTCCATAGTCTGCAGATTTGGCATCCAGAACAAAGTCATCACTAACAACAGGACCCAATTTACAAGTGCAGCATTCCAAGACTATTGCGAAGACCTCGACATAAACATTAGCTACACCTCAGTAGCACACCCGCCGAGTAATGGTCAGGCCTAGAGAGGAAATGCTGAAATTCTCAAGGGACTCAAGGCCCGCACCTACGAATGCTTGAAAAAAGCATGGTGCCAACTGGATTGAGGAGCTTCCGTCTGCACTGTGGGGAAGCTGGACAACACCCAGTCGGGTTATTGGAGAGACACCCTTCTTTCTTTTGTACAGAGCCAAATCAGTCATTCCTCCAGAGATCGCGTGGGTTCCCTCCGAGTCCTGACCTACGATGAAGCTGCACAGGATCAGCTCTAGCGCGATGACCTAGACCTTGTCAACGAGGCAAGGTGTCGAGCAACTATCCGCGCGTGATACCGCCAGGCGCTCTGGTGCTATCCTCAGAGGCATATACGCAATTGACAACTTGAAGAAAGCGATCTAGTGTTGCGATGAATACTCTCTCAAGAAGGAGCGAACAAGCTCTCCGTCCGCTGGGAGGGTCCCTTGCGAGTCATCAAAGTTTCTTGCCGCGTATGTGTTCGCTTGGCAGCAGAGGATGGGACACCACTTCCCAACCCCTGGAATATAGAGCACCTCTGTAAGTTCTACAATTAGCACAGAGATGAGTCTATTTTTGTATAGTATTTCATAGTGTCTATGAACAAAGTTGGGTTGGTCCAAGATATATAGCATGCTTAACATGCTCCTGTACTTTAAGTGTGTCCTTGCCTCCCCTGTTACTTGGAGCTATTATGAAATACAATTACATGAAAATAGACTCTACGTGCATTTACTTTGCGCATGCTCTTATTTAATTTCCTCTTTACCTTCTTGCAAATAGTAAAGCTGTGTAATCCTCTTGAAAATTGGTTTTGGAGAATTCATTGGTACATATCCAAGTATTATTGGCAGTCTTTTTCAAGATCCAGTGTTCGCTGAATGGCCTACTCGTCTGAAAACAAATGCCAATGACAGGTCTGGAGTCGGCTATAGACTTAGCCTGGTCCAACACCCTAAGTACGCCACTCTACCTATTCTGGTGTTGCATCAGAGTAAGGCGGGCCTGGGAAGCACACGAACCTATAAAAGTACAACCGATATACTAAGTATTATCACATTGAATTGATCAGGATCCAGAATTCAAGGAAGGATAGTAAGCCACAACTAAACTATTGGCAAGAAGAGGAACTTTTACTACTTTTCTTGTATCATATGTGTAGGAAAAATGATTTAAACGCTCGTTCTGGGAGCTCTTGCACCACCCAAGGGGCCCGGCGTCGACGTTTCACACGTTGATGATGGGCACCACCAGAGCATCTAGCTCTAGCACCACCCAGGGGGCCCGACATTGATGTTTCACACATTGATGATGGGTGCCACCGGAACATCTAACTCCAGAACCACCCAAGGGGCCCGACATTGACATTTCAAACGTTGATGATGGACGGTGTTGAAGCATCCAACTCTGACATCTCCTAGGGGGCCACCTGTTAATGTATTACATGTTGGCAAGGTGCTCTCGGTGGCTAAAGTTGAAGCTCGGAGCTATGCTGACAGCTTCAATACATTGCCAAGTTCTTAATTGTAGATGTACTCAATCAATTGAGTACATCTACTAGGGGGCCAACCAAGCTATGGCAATAACAAATATGAAGACAAAATATGAAGTTCGGGAGAATTTCATTCATTCAAAAGTATTTACAAGCATGAAGATACAAGAGGATGAAGAGGTCCTAGCTACTCGTTGGAGTTGCGTTGGAACCGTGTGGTGATCTTCTTGGCAGCTTCTTGCACACTGGCCTTGGCAACCTCCTCTGTCTCTTCGACGGGCCCCTCAATCATCGAATCTAGCAACATTGAGGGGTCCCAACTGCGGAAACAAGTCATCACATACTCTGCGACTGACTTGGCGAGGGCTTCCCCTCAGTCTCAAGCTAGTTGCTGATGACGCCTTCCAGCGCTCCCAGCTTGGCTCCGGCTGAGTTCAGGGCTATCAAGGCTTTCCCCACTTATGGCTCCGTGTCAATCGGTCGAACCGGACTGAAGCCCAAAGGCACCAGCGCATTCTCTGCATGCCCAAGGAAGTCCCAGATCTACTAGGCTTCAACTTTCTGCATGGCCCGGAGCTCCTTGGTGTGCTGCTGCATTTGCTCAGCTAGCAGCCTTTGTTGGCCTGCAATTTGTTTCTCGTGGAGGTTCAGGCAGTCCTTCTTTGCTACCGGGTCCTTCTCCTCTACCTTCACCTTGTCTTCCCTCGCAGAGACAACAATCTCCTATTTGGAGACTCCTTCTCCAGCCAGCCACATTTTGTGCTTTTCTTGCTCGCACCAGGACATGGACTTCTCAATGCAGTCAGCCAAGTCCTGCTCACCACACTCCAATTTTTGAGAGATCTCAACATCTCTCTTTTGGAGCTCTTGCTCCTTATTGTCGACAACCTCCTGCCGTTTGTGGAGCTCATCCCTCAGCTCGTCTAGGTTCTTAAAGTGAGCAGCTACCAAATTGTTGCCTTTTGCCACCTTGTCATAGATTTTGCGAGTCTTGTTGCTCAGAGCTTTTGTTGTAGCCTTTCTGTCATCCAGCAGCTCGTCCAACCACTTCAACTGAGTCTTGCGGCTACAAGCAGGTCCCTCAAGTAAGCAAGGTGGGTCTGTGTTAACTTTGTCTTGAAGTTGAGAAGCTTTCGCCACCGTCGCAGAGTTTCCCATTGTTCTTCCAGAGGGTTTTGCTCGTAGTCGAAGTTGAGTTGAACTTGATGAAGGTTTGAACAAGCGTTATCAATCGAGAGTGACAGGGGGATCGCCTCTGGACCTTCCTGCGGATCGGTATCCCCTTCTGCAGCTCCCTTCTAATCTCTGAGACTACAGACAGCAACAATAATTCTTATGGTGGCACAAGATCGTCTTTTGAGATCGAACCGCAGTACAACATCTGCAATTGGAGACGCAAAGCCTTCTCAACAAAATTGGTTCCAAGGCCAACCTTGATCCGAAGGAAGTCCATCTCTCTGCTGTAGTTCCAAGCAGGAAATTCACGCTGCTTAAGTGGAGCGCAACGGTTGGTCAAGAAGTTGCCAAGCACCATCAGAGACGTCAAGCCTCCTTCAACCAAGATCCAGATCCTACAGAGATTTGGGTTGTACTCCTCTGATAGCCCTGGAAGCATTTCCCAGAAGTCTCTGTCCGTCGTTGGAAGCCCGATTGACAACACCAATCAGTCGTGATGGTCTGTCCGGACAATCACCAAGTCGCTCTTCCAAGTTTCCCACTTCCCAGAGGCAAGGGACATGATGTACTTGAACGGAGGATTTCCACATCTTACGAAGTAGTAGAATCCAATCAGACTATTACGTTTCCAAGTCATCCGAAGGGTAAAGAAGGTCTTGAATAGCGGCACAAAGGGCCGCATGCCCACCCACATCTCGTAGAAGTGGACGAAGATTGCCTCCAACAAGATTGAGTGGGGGCTGAGGTGCTGAAGTTGAAGCCCATACACTTCCAGTAGAATCTGCAGGAAGTTGGAGACCGGCAGCACTAGCCCAACCATGGCGGACGCCGTGAAGAAGACCATCTCGCCGGAGCTGTCCTTCTCGAATGGGAGTTTCCCACAGTGAATCACATTGTCGAAGGAGGCGCTCTACCACCCCATCAACTTCGGACCCTCTCAATGTCTTCCTGGCTCACAAGCTGGAAAGTTCGAGTTCCATCGCCGCAAAGTAGAGCAAAAGCAGAACGCGATGCATGGGATGAAGCGAAGAGATCTACGCGCAAACAAAGAGATTGAGGCACAAGAGTCATCTCCCCCTGCAAAGCCTCTTCCTTTATTAGCCTATGCAACACTTGGATGGCAACTGCTGGTGGATATTGATTACGCACTTTGAAGTTACCTTGTCAATGACAAGGGGGTCCAGGTCCACTTTGCCAAAAAAGTCGCACCAGGTTAACCGTTGTCATGATGAGAAGTTGGAAGCCCAAGGGCGACGGCCTGACAGGGCTACCAAGATTGCACTGGGAACCGATACATAAATCATATTGGTAACTGATGCCCTTCAGTAGCGTGAGACCCGCACACCATGTATATCACCTGCCAAACCAATAAGGCCCACGTAGCGATGACACATGAGCATGTCGTCGTTTTACCACCCAAGTGAAAAGTTGAAGCAGCAACGCGGGAAGTGATGGTGGCCCTACCTTCAGGATCAAAGTCTCACCCAGAGATTGGCCCGGGGGCCACTGTCGGTACCTTACAAACCAGGTACCCCTTCGTACCATAAAGAGAAGCGCCGAGTGCCACTTTCCAGGAAAGTAGACCTCTGGAGGCCAACATGTGTCCCGCAGTGCTAGACCTGGCTCCCTCCTAAGGGTGGCTTCGGTGCAGCCACATGTCCTGTGGTGCTGCACCTGCCTCCCTCCTAAGGGTGGCTCCAGTGCTGCCATGTGTCCCGCAGTGTCAGACATGTCTTCCTCCTTAGGGTGGCTCCAACACTACCACATGTCCCGTGGCGCAGAACCTGCCTCGCTACTAAGGGAAGCTCCGACACTACCACATGTACTGTAGTACCGGACCTGCCTCCCTGCTAAGGGAAGCTCTGCAATTATACTTAGATCGTGTATGGAGTGGTTAATACCACTGGGGCCACCTGTCGAGTCACGACACACTGTAACAGTCAGTCCTTGGCATATAAAAAGACAACACTGCACGGTAGAACACAAGTCATTCAGTCTAGCTCACCAGAATACTTGCTCAAAGCAATCCAACACACAAACACCCCCGTGGAGTAGGGTATTACGCTCAAGCGGCCTGAACCACGTAGAAACCACTGTGTCACCTTGTTCCAGAGTTCTTGTGTTTACGCCCCCTACTAAAAAAGAACCTCCACGGACTACTTCTTAGTAGTCGATCACACACTTCGACAAAAGCCAATCATGAGTTAAACACATTTGATTTAGTGTTCTGGCTAATTTTGCAAACTATGGTCATAGAATAATTAATATACAAATAGGATGAAATCCTAATTCAAAATTAAATTCCATACTAATCCAGAAATAATACAGTTCTGAATACAGCCGCTTATTTTTTTTTCAGAATTGGCCAACATGAAATTTTTCCAGGAATTGTAGAACATTTTTTTGCAGTATTCGTTGCAAGAAGATTGAAGATAAGGGGAGGGTGGCAGTGGGCCCCATATGACAGCCATAGAGAATGTGGAACCGCCTCTGTCTTTCCTTCACAAAGCGACAACACGTGTTGCTGCATGTCCATCGCACGAATTTCGCCGAAGGTGAATCTAGCTGCTGTTGTTGCCCTCCTTATCACCTCCCTTAGTATGTTTTCTTTGGTCACAAGAGTGAGCTGCGGTCTGCTTCTTTCTCTCAGTACAGATGCACCAAAGTGCTCTGTTTTCCTTGTGTTAAGTGCATTCTGCCATTCTTTGGCTAAGGTGTAACATTCCTTTTTATCACAAAGGTATAACTTGTCACCATCATGTATGTAACACGCTCATTTTCATGCATCATGCCTTGCATACACTCATATACATGTTTAACATTAACCCACAACAAGAGGAACGGGTTTAAAATTGATTTGGAGCAAAACCGCACTTAAAACGCAGGAAAGTGCGGACTAGTCCGATTTTACTGAGGACTAGTCCGATTTCTCTCTGACTAAAAATGGACTTGCCCGTTTTTGCTGCGGACTAGTCCGATTTTTGGCACTGGAAACTTTCGGACTTGTCCAATTTTGTGCGGACTAGTCCGATATTCCAAGAATCCTCGAAAATTTGCTAAGTCCCTGGACTTTTCCGGACTAGTCCGGTGTTCCAGCGGACTTGTCCGATTTCCTCTCTATTTAAAATCGGACTTGTCCGATCTTTGGCCAGACTTGTCCGATTTTCTCTCTGGACGACTTTGGACTAGTCCGGTCCTTTCCGAACTTGTCCGATATTTCGTGACTCTGAATTGATCTTTTCTTTTACGACTTGTTTCTTGGGTTTCACGTTAAGTGGGCCCAGGGGCGTCGTGCCTAACTCTTTTAGATCCCATGTGGGACTCTAAACCGGCCTCTACTCATCTCAAACTCGAAATCCATGTAACCCTAGCCTCCACCTCTATATAAACAACCCACCCCTTGGTTTGACATCTATTTGCCACTTTTCCACCCACCCAAACCCTAGTTCGTGGGGAGCCACCATCAAGGAGGGAGGAGAAGATCCCAAGCAAGAAGAAGAAGAGGAGGAAACGAAAGAGGATCAAGATCTCCACCAAGTTTTCGTTCTTCATCACCAATTCATCTCCAAGTTCATCACCAACCGTAGATCACCTAGGTCCAAGTGCTACCTCCAAGTTTCTTGGTTCATTGGAGTCCTAAACACATGGTATACCTTCTATTCTCTTTTCCTTACGTGAATTCAATCCCTAATCTCCAAATTCACGTCGATCTAGGAAACCCTAATCTGCTGATCTCGCAGAGTGCGGACTTGTCCGGTCCCTAGCGGACTAGTACAATCTTCCTGGTTAAATTGTGTTGAATTGATTCTAAAGTTTGATCTAATCAACTCCAAACCTGTATAAACTTGTTAAAAGCTATTAGAAATAGTTAGTTATCATTAAAAGCAATCTAGTAACAAGTTCTACCTTGCATTTGCATCAGTCATGCATGTCATGTCATATTGAGCAATATTTGTTCACTCTTTGATTGTGTTTCTTGTCTTGTATGTTTATTGTGCGGATTAGACGGATTTGCGCTAAAGAGAGCCGCAAAAGATCTATAGCACCAAGAGTTTGAAGGCTTTGACCCTAATCAACAGCAAGAGCAAGGCAAGTGTCCTTGAAGCATATTGATCCTATTTCTAAAATAAAATGTTTTGTTTGTAAATTGCATGCTTGTGTCAATTTGATGGGAATCCTATGATAGGAAGTTTACTAGAATTTTTTAACCACCCTTGTCACCTGGAATTTATGGTAGAGAGTCAGGAAGGGCTTTTACCTTTTTGCTTCGCTTGATTAATTGGGATGGGAAAACAACACTACACATTTAATTATGTATTAATGATATTCTGGTTAATGTGAACTGGTCGATACGGTATGGTAATGGGTGATTTAAGCAAGCCTGGTATGTGGATGGGTTGGATGTTATGGTGGTCTGCTTGCTTTAGATCTAAGGACCGGTTCATGCGAGAATAAGCCAGGACTACAGTGCCACCACGAGGCCAAGTATGGGTGCGGCGTAGCTGATTAATTAGGGCTTTGCCAGTTCTATTGGGACCATTAAGGATGCTCGGGGAAGGGGTAGTTGGATTGGGTTTGTTGAGGATTAGTGGGACTACCTTGGGATCCGAATGGCTCAAGAGGGGGCCCTTGGTTGAAGATGTGCTCAGTTGGAGACATCGCCACCGGTGAAACCTCAGTGGGGTCTAAATAGGCTAGTAATCCCTTTGTAAAGGCTATTTTGTGATCTCTTGGCCATACACCAAAGGAAGTGTAATTGGCATGAGGGAGGTTCTTTAGTCGCCGATGGGTGATGAAATCACAAACACTTGGGTAAAGCGGTACAAACTCTGCAGAGTTAAATAAAACTATCATGATAGCTGTGCTCCCGGTTATGAGCACCTGGACAACTTCCATGATTAGAGGGTACTCAGTATTGGGATGGTATTTGGTATGGTTATGGTTGGTTATGGATTAATTTATGGTATTGAATATGGTTATTGGCAAATGGTGAAATCTGGAATTATTGATGATGGATATGGAATATGGACTGGTACTATGATTTTAATTATGGTTTATGATGGGTTTACTTCACATACATGTAATATATTGCTTTTCAAATGCTTTTATGTACTTTTCAGCACTTTGCCATTATTATTGTCGTCATTTGAATCAGCCACATGTCATACTTTCCACACTTGCTGAGTACGACATGTACTCACTCTTGCAATCCCCCCCCCAACAGTTGCAGGTCAGGATTGGGAGTTTAATGGTGATAATGTGGAGTTCTAGGTCGTGTCTACCGTCAGCTTTGCCTGTGGTGTTGATTTTAGCTGCGCATATATATCCTATTGCTTATGCTGCCTAGCTGTTTAGTTTGGTTAGTTGCTTAATTAGTTTATTTCCGCTGCATTAGTTGAATTTGTCATTAATATTCATTATAGGTTGTATTCGAGGATAATATGGTTTTTGTAATAAAATTTTGTTAATTAATCTTGTCTCGTGGTAATTTTCTGTATACTCTTTTGTGAATGCACTCGTGTATGTGTGTTTAACATCCTGGGCACACATATGCGTTAGCTTGGTTCATTTTTCGGAACTGGGCGTCACAATGTATTGGGTATGATCCGTTATTCCTTGGCTAAGGTAATGATAATCTTTATCCAAAAAGGAGTTACAAGTACCCAACATGTGTTGAGTACGATCCATTGTTCCTTGACTAAGGTACAATATACTGGGTTGAGTGTGCTCCGTTGTTCCTTGACTAAGGTATAAAATACCTTCTAGCCTTAAAGGAACAACTTGCACCCAATATACATTGGATATAATCTTGTCATTCCTTGGTTAAGGTACATCATACCTTTTAGCCACAAAGAAATAACTTACACCCAATGATAGTGGCAATCCCCTTGAGCTTGAATGAGTGCTTAGAATAGTTGAGAGCATAACACTCACATATTTGTAGCAGCTCATTGGTTGCTCGTAGTGGGTTTCCTAGTCAAATCTCCAGCCTCGTATAGTTATGGTTGACTTTCAGGCTTAATTTACGATAGGTAGGAACCATCCTAATTTACTCTTTGGCCAGGAGATGTTGAAATAGAATGCTCTTAGGGTTTCCAACAACCAGATCTTTAAATGTCTGCATAGTCATATTACTCCTGCAAACTTCCCCTCTATGAACGAAAGAGATGGTTAGCTCCCGATACTTGTACAAATGAATTTTCGGGTTAGGTAACCTGAATTTTCATTTGTACGTACGGGGAACATAAAATAAAAGATGCATTGAGTCCAAATTCAAGTGTATCCATGATTAATGTATTATTCATTGATAAAAGTAGGTCTTTATGGACAAATCAATTTACACATTTTCTAAAGCTCCTACTCATAGCAATGCAAGTGTTATAAATACACTATATGGATCCATTCATCTTGTAAAATTTCTAACCATCATAGATTTTTATGAGAGCAAATATTTTTCATGTGGATCATGGCAAACAAGATTCTCAATTTTATCCTCCTGAACATTTTTAATTTCTTGCTTAGGAATTTGACATTTAGTGATCCAAGCATGAATGTGTTTCAAATCAAAATTATGGACATCACTATTCCTAGGTTGCTACATACCAATTCAACCATTAAGTAATTTCTTAAGCATTACCTATGCAGAAAATGTCTAAGTCAATTTTAGCAATGCTTATGAAATTCTAGGTACTTGTTTAAATTTATTTCTAAGTAAAGTGACATTCCATAAGCATTACCTATGCAGAAGAATTGAATGATAAGAAAGTTGTTGACGGTCGTTAAATAGCAATTTCAACCGTCAATATAACTCAATTATGTGAAGGAATGAATATTACACACATTATAGTTAGAAATGACCTAGTTCCACTTGTACATGGAGAAATTGGAGCATGCAGGTATTTTATATAGAATTGAAGTGAAACAAGGGTATGAATCCTATAAATTGTCATCCCAGCCAATCAAGCGCTGACATATGGCACCACATGGATCAAATGGCCCACAAACAGAAGTACCCGAGGCCATACAATGGTGTATCACATATATCAGTAAGGAGGACCCACCTGTCAGAAATCTGGAGAAAACACATCCCCAATAGAGCCCTGACCACGTCGGCAGACCCCCTAGTCGGCCCACTTGGTCCTTACACCAAACTCGGTCAATCAAAACGTGTTGGCTCCACCCAGCTTCCTAAAGATGATTAAGACATATTCGCGCGCATTTGGTAGCGGGAATCGACCCTTCTCCACCTATAAATAGGAGCCCCTACCCTCACTTCACACACACACACACACACACACCACTTGAGCATCATTTTATTGTATACACTAGTTCTCCTAGTTCCTTAGTGGAGGTTAGGCTTTAGAGAGGAGCCTCTAGTCCCAAGTACAAATTGGGTAAGGTATGGCTGATGTATCTTGTAACACCCTCATTTTCATCCGTCATTCATTGCATACATTCTTATACATGTTTCACATTAAGCAACACAAAAAGGAACAAGTTTAAAATGAATTAGAACCAAAACAAAATTTTAAAATTTTGCAGCAGTGCTGACTTGTCCGGTTTGGACTCTGAACTAGTCCGGTTTTGCTCTCTATTGTCCCATGAACTTATTCGCTTTTTATTGCGGACTAGTTCGAAACAGTTTCTGTTGTTGTCCGGACTTGTCCGTTGCATAGTACGGACTAGTCCGTTCTTCGCTACTGGAACTCTTCGGAGTTGTGTGGTGATCCCCGTTTGGTCCAATTTTTGGAAATTTTGACAAATCTCTAGACTTGTCGGGTCTCATACCGGACTTGTCCATTTAAACTCTTTGGGACTTCAATTTGCCTGCGAATGGACTTGTCCGGCTTGATACCTGTCTTATCCGTTCAACTTTCTGACTTCCAACGAACTAGTCCGGCCCCTAGCGAACTTGTCCGGTGTGCCCCACTTGGATTCAATTTTTCCCCCATGATATATTATTGGTTATATGCCTTAATTGGGTCCAAGAACATCGTGCCCAACCCTTGTGGAGCCCATGTGGGACCCCTACATGGCCTCCACAACCTTATACATGAATTCCACCCAAACCCTACCTCTCCACCCCTATATAAACACCCCAACACCCACCACTTCACCCCTTTGTCACAATTGAAGAAACCCCTAACCCTAGTTTGTGGGAGCCGCCATCAAGAGGAGTTCACCGCAGCCAGGAGAAGAGAAGGAGGAAGAACAAGGATCAAGCAAGATCGATCTTCATCAACTCATCGACATCATCGTAAATTCTCCACCAATTCTTCATCTTCTTTGGATCTAGACGTCAAGATCTCGAGTTTCGTCAAATTGTGGACCCTTGAGTTGTTAATTCACGGTAGTTACCTTGGGTCATCTTTTTACACCAATCTTGGTCCCATAATTCAACTCAAACTATGCTCTAGTTGGAAATTCGCCAAAACTCTAGCCATAGCAGACTTGTCCGGTCTAGTGCAGACTAGTCCGATTGACTTTCTGGTCTAGGGCGGACTTGTCCGGTCCCAGTGCGGACTTGTCCGGCCTCCCAAACCTGAAAATTATTGGAACTTCTTTAATATTGATCAAAATGACTTGGAACTTGTTCTCACAGATAAAACTTAATTGTAACTAGTTAGTAAGCAATGATGTCAACCTAATAACATGCATTACCACATAATTGCATTTTTCATCCATGTCATGGCAAATTGAGGAATATATGAGCATTTATTGATTAATGTTGGTTTGTATGTCTATTGTGCAAAATAGAAGGTGTTGCTCCAGAGGGTGTTGTTGAGGACCTCCAGCACCAAAACTTCAAAGCTTTTCACCCTAATCAATCTCAAGAGCAAGGCAAGTGTCCTTGATCATTTTGATCCTATTTTCAAATGTTTTGGTTGCCAAATTGCATGCTTGTGTCAAATTGACGGGAAACCCATGATAGGTGTTTACTAGACTTGTTTAACTGTCCTTGTTGCTTGGAAAATATTGTAGAGAGTCAGTAAAGGTATTTTACCTTTTTGCTTCGCTCGAATTTGGGATGGGAAAACAACTGAATGTCTCAATTATGAATTAATGCACTTATGAATGGTGAGAACTGATGAAAATGGTTAATTGGCAACATGGGACTTGGGATATCTATACAAGCATGGTTTGTGGAATGGGTTGGATGATATGGTGGTTTGCTTGCTCTGGATCTAAGGACCAGTTCATGCGAGAATAAGCCAGGACAACAATGCCACCACAAGGCCAAGTATGGGTGCAATGTAGCTGAATAATTAGGTCTGCTGCTGGTATTATATGGAACATTGGATGGTGTGGGGAATGGGAGTCGAGGAGGGCTACCCTGGGAGCCGCATGGCACATGAGGGGCCCGTGGGTGGGAGAATGGAGATTCAATCCTGCTTTTGAAACCTTAGTTGGTCCGTACATACTACTAGACCCTTTGTAAAAGCTATTTTGTGATCTCTTTGCCAGACATAAACGGAAGTGTGATAAGGCATGATAGAGGTTCTTAGTCACCGAAAGGTGATGAAATCACGAACATGTGGGTAAAGTGGTACAACCTCTACAGAGTGTTAAAAACAATCATGATAGTCATGCTCCCGGTTATGAGCACCTGGACAACTTCCATGATTAGAGTGGATCTTGGGATTTGGGATGGTCTGGTTATGGATATGGATTGAGTTATGATAAATGGAAATGGTTGGTGATTGGTAATAATCTGGTATATGGATGGATAATTGATGATGGATTCACATTATGTTAATTGTTTGGGTTATGATGGGATTATTTCACATAGACATTGTAGGATGCTTTTTACATGTTTTAAATGTACTTTTAAGCAAATAACCATTATTTATTATCATTAGTTGTTAAGATACATATCATTATTTTCCCACACTTGCTGAGTACGACATGTGCTCACCCTTGCAATTCCCCCACCAATAGTTTCAGTTGATGTTTGGGAGTATCCTGATAATAATGGAAAGTACTAGGTTGTGTGCTGCTATCGACCTGCCTCTAGTGTTGCTTGGAGCCGCACTTTATCCTATTTTGCTTAGTTTGCTCAGCTTAGATTATCCCTGCTGCAGAACTATTAATAATGATAATTAGAGTTTGTAATTTGAGGATTATTTGAATATAGAAATAAAAGTACCTTTTTATTTAATTTGCGATGTGGTAACTTTCTGTATATCATTTGTGATGCACTCGTGTATGTGTGATCAACGTCCTGGGCACACATATGCATCACACATGGTTCATTTTCGGGACCGAGTGTCTCAAATTGTTATCAGAGCCACAAGTTGACCGCAGGACGCAACCTAGATAAAATAGACACTTTAGAGCACATAGGAGCACTCAGGAAGCATTGTGGTTTGTTTGGTGTGCTGATTGCTATGTAGTGTTGCTTGTATGCTTGTGTGCTTAGTAGAAGATTGTGGGATGCCTTAGCGCTTGCCACATCCATATAGGCTAGTATAGGTAGTTTCTTAGTTTCATATCCCTTGATGCATATCGTTGGGGACATTTTTCTAAATTCTTCCATCTCTTGTTCTTTCTTCAGATGTTGTGGACTCGCAACCAAAGGAATGCTGATGAGGAGGAGAACAATAGAGCACCTCAGAACAACAATGGACCTGGACCCGAGGCTATCAACCTTGAGCAGTTGTTGGCCATGCAAAATCAGAATATGTAGACTGTAATGCAGACTTTGGGACAGCTGCAGGCCAACAATCAAAATCAACCCCATATGCCTCCACCACCACCACCCCCACCACCTCATAACAGATTGGGAGAGTTTATGAGGACCAGGCCAACCACTTTTGCTCAAGCCAATGATCCTATGGAAGCTGATGATTGGCTGAAATATGTGGAGAAGAAGCTCGCTATTGTCCAGTAAATGACAGTGAGAAGGTTCTCCTTGCTTCCCATCAACTAGTAGGATCAGCTGCAGATTGGTGGGACTCGCTATGCAATGCCCATGAAAATCAGGAGATGATCACTTGGGCTGAATTCAAGGAGAGTTTCCATTCTCACTTTGTTCTTGAAGGTGTTATGATCTTAAAGAGCCAGGAATTTGAGAACCTAAGGCAGGGAAAGTAAGGTGTGAGTGAGTATCTCAATAAATTCACTCAAATTTCAAGGTATGCTCCAGAGGATGTCAACTGGGACAGCCGCAAGCAATATTTGTTCATGAGAGGCCTAAATAATGAGATTCAAGTCCAATTGCTCAATTGTGACCATGCCAATTTCTAGAAGCTTGTGGACAAGGCCATTGTGGTTGAAAACAAGATTCACGAGATGGAACAAGACAATAAGAGGAAGATGTCATACCAATGGCAGCTGCAGGGGAGCAATGTCCGTTCTCGCCTTGCGCCGCCAATTGCATTATATTACAACCCCTCCACTACTGCTTATCGAGCTGCTTACCCTCCACACCCAAACCAGCCGCAGCAGCGCCCTGCTATGCAAGTGCCTTGCCAACCTGCGCCATTTGCGCCGTGCCATAATATGGTGGCTAACTCTCAGAATCAGCAGCACCTGAGTTTCCCTGGTGCTTCAGGCAGCAAGACATGCTATGTTTGTGGAGAGGCTGGACACTTTGCAAGTCAGTGCCCCAAGAGAAGCTATGGACCAATGAACAATGCACCAAGGTAGAACCCACGTCCGAATGGAGGAGCGCCACAAAGCAACCATAGATAGCAGAATGTCACCCATGGCAGTGTGAACCACGTCTCTACTAAGGAAGCCAATCAAGCGGATGATGTCATGATTGGTATGTTCCTCTCCAACTCCAACTCCGCGACTATTTTATTTGATTCTGGAGCATCTTATTCATTCATATCATCAAAGTATGTTTCCAAGTATAATATACCTATAGCTTATTTGAAACACACTATGTTGGTAAAATCTCCTAGAGGAGAGATGAGGACAAATATAGTGTGTCCGAGAGTAAGCATCAAAATAAGGGGGATATACTTTCATGTGAATCTCATCGTCCTGGATTCCCAAGGGATAGACATAATACTTGGAATGGATTGGTTGAGCAAATATAATGGAGTGATTCATTGTTCCAATAGGATTGTGCAATTGACAAGTGAGCATGGCACCCATATTGAAGTTGAGATAGCCCAGCCCGCAAAGGATAAAGCAACACTAAGTCATGTGGAAGGTGTGACATTGGATAGCATTCCGGTTGTTCGCGAGTATCCAGATGTGTTTCTGGATGAGTTGACAAGTATGTCGCCTGATCGTGATACTGAGTTTGTTATTGATTTGATACCTAGAACTGCACCTATAGCTAGGAGGTCATGTAGGATGCCTCCTATGGAGTTAGCGGAGCTTAAGAAGAAAATTCAAGAGCAGCCAGAGAAGTGTTTCATTCGCCCAAGCTCTTCGCCTTGGGGAGCACTAGTTCTTTTCGTGGACAAGAAGGATTGATCCCAAAGGATGTGTGTGGATTACCGAGGTCCCAACGAGGTGACGATCAAGAACAAGTATACATTGCCCCATATAGAGGATTTGTTCGATAAAATGAAGGGTGCTTGTGTTTTCTCCAAGATTTACTTGAGGTCAGGTTACATCCAAATGAAGATTA
The DNA here is from genome assembly GCA_036927565.1 of Tuctoria greenei. Lineage (NCBI taxonomy): Eukaryota > Viridiplantae > Streptophyta > Magnoliopsida > Poales > Poaceae > Tuctoria > Tuctoria greenei. The sequence continues at coordinate 107,965,499 of JAYESD010000008.1, forward strand.
GACCGTCGGACATACTCAACACAGCTTTCCAGACACGGTATGGGTCTTATGAGTACACAGTTATGTCCTTTGGATTGATGAATGTACCTGCATACTTCATGTACCTCATGAATAAGGTCTTAATAGATTACTTGGGTAAATTTTTTGTGGTGTTCATTGATGACATTATGATGTACTTGAGGAGCGAGGAGGAGCATTTAAGGCTCACATTGCAGAAATCGAAGGAACACCAATTAGATGCCAAATTCAGCAAGTGCCAGTTTTTGTTAAGGGAGATGTCATTTTTAGGCCATATCATCTCTGGAGGAGGAGTATCGGTTTACTCAAGAAAAGTGAGGGACGTTTTAAATGGGAACCACCCCTGAATGTGAAGGAAATTAGTAGCTTCCTCGGAATGGCTGGATATTACCGTCGCTTCATGAAGGATTTCTCCAAAATAGTCAAGCCAATGACTGAATTATTAATGAAGTGAAAAGCATTCCAATGGACTCAAGCTTGTCAAAACAGCTTTGAGGAGCTAAAAAGATGTTAACCACCGCACCTGTGTTGGTATTGCCAGATGTGAGCAAAAGCTTTGATATTTATTGTGATGAATCAAGACAAGGGCTTTGATGTGTGCTCTTGCAAGAACGTCAAGTGGTAGCCTATTCATCGAGACAATTGAAGAAACATGTTCAGAATTATTCTCCACATGATCTCGAACTTGCAGCCGTAGTGCATGCTTTGAAGATATGGAGACACTACATTCTTGGTCATAGGTGTGAGATCTACACGGATCACAAGAGCCTCAAGTACATTTTCACACAAACGGACCTAAATTAGAGACAACGAAGATGGTTGGAGCTCACCAAGGATTATGATGTGGGCATCAACTATCACCCGGGGAAAGCCAATGTAGTGGTCGATGCCTTGAGTAGAAAAGGAGTAAGCCACCAACTCACGGTTCGAGGGTTGCCATCCAAGTTATGCAATGAGTTTGAACAGTTGAATCTTGGATTTGTGAATGAGATGGGGATAATAGAGTTAAATCCGACCTTAGAACAAGAAATTCGAGAAAGTCAGGTTGAGGATGAGGAAATCAAGGAAATTAAGGAAAGGACCCAAGAAGGGAGAGAATTCAGATTTGATGATGATGACCAAGGCACTCTATGGCTTGGGAAAATAATTGTTGTGCCTAATGTAAAGCATATTCGGGAAAAAATATTAAAGGTGGCACATGACTCGCCTTACTCAACTCATCCCGGCTGTACGAAGATGTACAAAGACTTGAAAACTTGATATTGATGGGATAGGATGAAAAAGGACATAGCTGAATATGTTGCCTTCTGTGATGTGTGCCAACAATTCAAAGCTGAACATCAAAGGCCAGCTAGATTGTTGCAGCCATTGAAGATCCCAGAATGGAAGTGTGAATAAACCAGTATGGACTTCATAGTTGGATTACCGTGAGCCCTGTCCGGTTATGACTCAATAGGGGGTTATTGTGGATCGGTTGACCAAATCAGCTCATTTCCTTCATATCAAGACCATGTATACCGCTGCATAGTTTGCTGAGTTGTACATAGAGAAAATCGTATGTTGACACAGATTACCGAAGAAAATGGTGTCTGACCGAGGTTCTCAATTCACCTCTAGGTTCTGGCAGAAACTGCATGAAGCTATTGGTACAAGGTTAAATTTCAGCTCTGGAAATCACCCTCAAACAGATGGACAAACCAAGAGGGCAAATCAAATATTGGAAGATATGTTGAAAGCTTGTGCCTTGAAGCATGGACGCAGCTGGTACAAGAGCTTGCCGTATGCTAAGTTTTCCTACAATAACAGTTACCAAGCCAGCTTGAAAATGTCGCCATATGAAGTATTATATTGAAGGAAGTTTAGGACACCCTTGTTTTGGAATGTAACAGGAGAGAACCAAGTATATGGACCAGATGTGTTGAAAGAAGCTAAAAAGCAAGTTCAAATAATCTGCGAAAATTTGAGGCCTGCTCAACCAAGACAAAAATGCTATGCAGATAATAGGCGAAGAAACTTAGCCTTTGAAGTGGGAGACTTCGTATACCTCAAGGTATCACCTATGCGAGGTCATAAGAGGTTTATTGTCAGAGGCAAGTTGGCACCTCGCTATATTGGGCCATTCAAGATTTTGGGCAAATGTGGAGAAGTGTCATATAAGTTGGAGATTCCAGCACATCTTTCCAATGTTCATGATGTGTTCCATATTTCTCAGCTCAAAAAGTGCTTAAGGGTACTAGAAGAACATGTAGCAATAGAAGAATTGGAATTAGAGGCAGATTTGACTTATGCTGGGCAACCTGTCAAAATTTTGGAAACCTAGGAGCGAGTCTCATACCAGACTTGTCCGTTTAACTCTCCAAAACTTTGATTTGCCTGTGAACAGACTTGTCCAGCTTGATACTGGACTTATCAGTTCAACTTTCTCACTTCCAACAGACTAGTCCGGCTCCTAGCGGACTTGTCCGGTGTGCTCTACTCAGACTCAATTTTTCCTCCACGATATGTTATTGGGTATATGCATAATTGGGCCCAAGAACGTCATGCCCAACCCTGGTGGAGCCCATGTGGGACCCCTACACGACCTCCACCACCTTATACACGAATTCCACTCAAACCGTACCTCTCCACCCCTATATAAACACCCCAACACCGACCCCTTCACCCCTTTGTTACAATTGAAGAAATCCCAAACCCTACTTTGTGGGTGCCGCCATCAAGAGAAGTTCACCGCATCCAGGAGAAGAGAAGGAGGAAGGAGAAGGATCAAGTAAGATCGATCTTTGTCAACTCATCAACATCATCCTAAATTCTCCACCAATTTTTTATCTTCTTTGGATCTATATGTCAAGATATCGAGTTTCATCGAATTCTCGACCCTTGAGTTGTTGAATTCACGATAATTACCTTAGATCATATTTCTACACCAATCTTGGTCCCATAATTCAACTCAAACTATGCTCTAGTTGGAAATTCGCCGAAACCCTAGCCATAGCGGACTTGTTCGGTCCAGTGCGGACTAGTCTGACCGACTTTCTAGTCCAGGGCGGACTTGTCCGGTCCCAGTGCGGACTAGTCCGGCCTTCCAAACCTAGAAATTCCTGGAACTTCTTTGATATTGTTCAAAATATCTTGTAACTTGTCCTCACATGTAAAACTTAATTGTAACTAGTTAGTAAACAATGATGTCAACCTAATAACATGCATTACCACATAATTTCATTTTTCATGCATGTCATAGCATATTGAGTAATATATAAGCATTTATTGATTGTAATGTTTGTTTGTATGTCTATTGTTCGGAATAGAAGGTGTTGCTCTAGAGGGTGCTGTTGAGGACCTCCAACACCAGAACTTCGAAGCTTTTGAGCCTAATCAATCTCAAGAGAAAGGCAAGTGTGCTTGATCATTTTGATTGCAAAACTGCATGCTTGTGTCAAGTTGATGGGAAACCCTGATATGTGTTTACTAGACTTGTTTAACTGCCTTGTCGCTTGGAAAATATTGTAGAGAGACGGGAAGGGTATTTTACCTTTTGGCTTCGCTCTCATTAATTGGGATGGGAAAACAACTAAATGTCTCAATTATGAATTAGTGCACTTATGGATGGTGAGAATTGACGAATATGGTTAATTGGCAAAATGTTACTTGGGAGGTCTAAGCAAGCATGATTTTTAGAATGGGTTGGATGATATGGTGGTTTGCTTGTCTTGGATTTAAGCACCGGTCCATGCAAGAATAAGCCTCGACAACAGTGCCACCACAAGGCCAAGTATGGGTGTGGTGTAGTTGAATAATTAGGTGTGCTGTTGGTATTGTATAGACCATTGGATGGTGCAGGGAATGGGAGTCGAGGAGGGATACCCTAGGAACCACATGGCACATGAGGAGACCCGTGGGTGGGAGAATGGAGATTCAACCCTGATGGTGAAACCTTAGTGGTCCGGGTCTGTACATACTAGTAGTCCTTTTGTAAAAGCTATTTTGTTATCTCTTGGCCACATACCAATGGAAGTGTGATATGGCATGTTAGAGATTCTTAGTCACCGAAAGGTGATGAAATCACAAACATGTAGGTAAAGTGGTACAACCTCTGCATAGTGTTAAAAACTATCATGATAGCCGTCCTCCCGATTATGAGAACCTAGACAACTTCCATGATTAGAGTGGGTATTGGGATTGGGGATGGTTTGGTTATGGATATGTATTGTGTTATGATAAATGGACATGGTTGGTGATGATGGTAATAATCTAGTATTTGGATGGATAATTGATGATGGATTCACATTATGTTAATTGTTTGGATTATGATGGGATTAATTCACATAGACATTGTAAGATGCTTTTTACATGTTTTAAATGTAATTTTTAGCAAATAACCATTATTTATTATCATTCCTTGTTTAAGCTACATGTCATTATTTTCCCACACTTGCTGAGTACGACATGTGCTCACCCTTGTAATTCCCCCACCAACAGTTTCAGATGATGTTTGGGAGTATTCTGAGGATAATGCGGAGTACTAGGCTTTATGCTGCTATCGACTTGCCTGTGGTGTTGCTTGCACTGCAAGGATTTCGGTTTATCGCAACAAAAAAATTTGTCGCAATAGGTTGTTTTTCGTCGCAATAGGTCACTGTTGCAACGAAAAAGAGTGTGGCGATAGTTTTTATGAATCATCGTGATAATTCCCGCGGTGATAGGTTATTTGCGACGCCTTGGAATCCGTGGCGAATAGGACGCTATTGCAATGGTTTTACATCGGTGGCAAATAGGACGCTATTGCAACGGTTTCATGTATTGCGACAATTTAACGTATCGCAACGAATTATACGGTATTGCAACGGGTTCACGATCGTGGCAAATAGTTTGGTATTGCAACAATTTTATATTCGTGGCAAATAGTATGTTGTTACAACAATTTAACATATTGCGATGGTTTAACGTATTGCAACAAACAGCATGGTATTGCAATGATTTCTCATTCGTGGTAATTGTATGTGGTTGCAACGATTTCACAGGCATGGCAATAGTACGACATTGTAACGATTTCACATTCGTGGCAAATAGTATATTATTATAACGGTTTAGCGTATTGCGACAATTTAGCGTATTGCAACGAATAGCATTCTATTGCAACGATTTCGTAGGCGTGGCAATAGTACAGTATTGTAACAATCTCACATTCGTGGCAAATAGTATGTTATTACAACGGTTTACCGTATTGCGATGATTTAACATATTGCAGCGAATAGCATTGTATTGAAACGATTTTGTGTTCGTGGTAATAGTACGTGATTGCAATGATTTTCACATTCGTGGCACATACTACAGTATTGCAACAATTTTCACAGCCATGGCAAATAGTAACATATTGCAACGAGTTATGGTGTAGCGACGATTCATCATATGGCAACGAATATTACGGTATTGCAACGATTTCACATCCGTGGCAAATAGTATGATATTGCGACGGTTTAACATCCGTGGCAAAAAGTAGGTTAGTGCAACGAGTCAACAAACATGGCGAATAGTACCGTATTGCAACGATTTCAGATCCGTGGGAACTAGTCTGGTACTGCAACGATTTTGTACCCGTAGCGAATAGTTGGGTATTGCAACGAGTCCACAAACATGGCGAATAGTACCGTATTGCCACGATTTCAGATCCGTTGGAACTAGTATGGTACCGCAACGATTTCGCATATGTGGCGAATAGTTTGGTATTGCAATGATTTATTATCTGTGGCAATAGTGTTGTAACGCAATGTTTTTTGAGTCGTTGCCAAATGTTTATACTGCAACATTTTGTCATTCTATTGCCACATTATCATCCGTATTGGCAATAGCTTCCTATTGCAACAATTTATCATTCGTGACAAGAAATTCGTAATGCCACGTTTTATAATTTGCAGCAGTAGAACCCGAAAGCACCAGGTTTGAAAATTAGTGGCAACAGAATCACGAGTTTAACAATAAACATCCATCAATTTGACAACACGCATAACAACACTCAAGGATTACTTAAGCGACGTGTTTGCATGCTAAGAGTTTTCCTAAGCTGGCCAGGACTAATTGTTGGAGCAGGTGGCTTTTGGCGGTTCCTTATTTGTTGGACCTTCTGTGGAGTGGTCGCCATCATCATTTTGTGCATTTCAGCCAATGAGGCGCGCATGTCCTGCATGTCCTTAGCTGTCTATTCACGATCAGCTGCTATCTGACCTTGTAAGTTCTGGGCTTCAACGATTAACTCTTCATTCTTCTGGTTTATGCAGTCCATCTGGGTGTTTAAGCTATCATTTCTTCCTTCCAAGTCCTGCACTATTTCATTGAGGCCTGCATTTCTAACTTCTAAGTTTCGAACTTGGTCATTGAGGTGTTCAGACATCTGGATACGCATACGTTCACGTTCCGGACCAGTTGGGTTATCCATATAACCACGCCCCCGAACCTGTGATCCTGCACAACCATTTGTGGATCTATAACAACACTGAAAGATGTGGTTTCTCTCCTCATTTGGAATTGGGCCTCCAAGCTCAGCTTCTATGTCGTCCACTTGGGCACGTGCCTGGATCTATATACAAAAAGAAAAGTCATAGGTAATTTGCAAATATTTATTTAATTATGGATTGTTTGAAGTGTTACTCACATATACAGCTTCTGCCAGCTTGTTTGTCCAGTTACCGTTCAACAAATGGCTTGCCTCCCAGAGTTGTATGTCACTGGGTTCTTCTCCGTTCTCTGGGTCTCACTACATAAAATACAAGTAAACTTCAACATGTCGGTATACATATTGTTTGCAGCGCAAAGTAAAAGCGTGAATTATTTTTCATACCTTCTCGTAACTAAGTTGGGCGTAGGATTTGGAGCCAAGCAAGTGACACGCCTTTTGTCTTCTTCGATTTTGAGAATTGGTCCTGCTTATTGACTGCAATAATTTTAATAATTAATTCCACGAATGAAAGTAAATGAAATATTTTTTGTATGATGCGAAGCTATTAAAAAGTTAGCTGACCTTGAATCGCTCAGACCCAAAATATTCTATTAGGTGCAACCACTCGGGCGTCGTTACATCAGCAGGCTGGTTTCGTATACGTTCTTTATCGGTAGAATAACTCTTATAGGTGGTATGCAAAGTCGAGCGCCACCCCTTGTAGCGCACACCAGAAATTTTCAAAATTTTTCTTGCGCTCTCTGGTGTGTCCTCCATGTCCTAGGAATCCTGTACATTGTATAACAAGTTGATGTAAACGTACAGGATGGAGATTGCAAGAAAAAACATACTTTTGTGGGGGTGTCACAACATTAACCAGAATGTCTCGTACTATATCTCTCTTGTTACTATGGCCAACCTCTGCCCACTTCATTGCACCGTTGAGGAATGCATGTATTTTTGTAAACATAACCACATCATCGACAAAGTGCCGCTGATTAATACCAATCGCAACACCCAACCTAGCGGAGAATAGAATTGGTAGCTTCACATGCTGCGTTCTACTAACATGGAATGCATAGCGTATTTTGGCAACATTAAGTCCTTTAGCCACACTTCTTCCTAGCTTCCCTCCTTCTATTACATTGATTCAAACGGTAAACGATTAAAGCAAATTACCACTTGAACAAGTTTAGTATCATATACAAATAGTGTGAAAAGAAGAAAATTCTGATGTTCATACCATCTTCAGGATGAGTGCGGCAAATACGAGCGTGGGAGGACCGCGACGTGCCAGCACCATTTTGTTCTGTAGTACTCCATCCTGGTTCATATTAATTGTCGCCCACAAATGAATTAAAAATAAACTACTACAATAGTTAGGATTGTCCTAACGACACCTATTTTGATGGGGGGGGGGGGGTTACATTATCGACTTCTTTGTTGCTGTTCATACCCTAAAATGAGCCATCAGGTACACATGTCAGTGGCGGTACGCACCCGTAGTACTGCAGAGGATTTTCAGTCCATGGGTGAAGCAGGCAAGACTGTGAGGGGGCATGCAGCTGGCAACGCTAGACTAGACAAAAATAGGGTTCGCCGGTTCGGTCTGACTAACATTAGCCAGAGCGCATCTCGAAGAAAATTATTAGTTGCAGGGCAAGTAATGAACACCAGCAGTAGCAGGTGGCGAATGCAAGACAGATAAGGCAGGCAGCTTGCGGGATTGAAATCCTTCGCAGGAATGAGAGTACAACATTTGGAGTGGTTGATCAGATAACCCGTGCGTCATTTACTTCTAAATCTTGAAATTACATACTAGTACCTATAGTTTTTAGTATTTGTCGTTCCCGGCCAGGAATTGAACTAGAAATACACTACCGTAATAAGCTGTCGGAACAACATTTATTTAGGGACAGATGTAGTGTATATATATATATATAACTAAATTTGTGAAACAAAAGACCACATTTCTTCTTTGTTAATTTATTTAATCTTTGTATATCAGGATGGATTGTGTATAACTTAACTAGGCCAAAACTGCATGGATCGTGTACAACCAAACCAATATAGCTCTATAAAAAGACGGCATGGATCGTGTAGTTTACCTAGCACAAAACTAGAGTTCGAGATGCGATGTCACAGGGAGGTGTCGGTGATGAAGAGGTTCGGTAGAGCCCGTCAAACTTGGTTGCCCGGCGTTGTAACTAGGAGTCAACACCACCAAGAGTTTTGATGCGTCACTTCAAGATCCATGGGGCAAAAATTGTAAAAACTGTGGGAAATTAAAACACGGGAATTTCTTAGGAAGACAAGTATGGAACACAGGACAGAGAGACAACACATTTTGGAGTACTGCGAGATCACTGGAAAGGCAGTGCAGCGGTGTGTCGGGAACGGAGGCCAGTGTTTCCATTTATACACATCGTTGCTGAAATAGGGTTACAATAATAGGCGGGACTGAAATTGGAGGCGCAGGTAGTGAAAATTGAATTTTCAAAATCTCAAATGTGGCGCGCCAAGTAGAACGAAAAATTTTTCGCGGGAGTGGAGAATTTGACGCAAGCCGTGCCCTTGTGCACGCATCCAATCGTGATTAATTACTCTCATGTCGTGTCGATTCGTGCACATGGCTGGTGCGTGTAGCTAGAGGGGTAGACTTTGTCTTAGGACAACTTGCTCGCTTCTTAATTCATCTTTGTTGCCATGCATGGAGATCAAAATCTAAAAGCAGCCATCTACTAGCTAGTGGGACATTTCGAAAAAATACAAAAAAATGAATCGCCAAATGTATACGTATGTGCTAATGCAAACGATACGTAAATACAGCCAAGTGCACGGAACGATGGTAAACAATTAGCATTTTGTAACATTAATCATAATGAAATGATAACATGTAGTATACACTACTACATACTAAAAATACATTTTCCCATGCGCCGACTACAAATGAAAAAATTGAGTGAAAGAACAAAAAAGAGGAGAAACGCAGCCTCAACCACGATCTCAATGGAGTTTCAACCAAGGGTCGTTGATTGTCGCAACACAATGAATTCTTGACTAGACATTGAACAACAGTTATCTCGCCCCTTTTTCAGAAAGGAGATGTTTTTCGATACTGCATAAGACGCATTGTTCATGAGTAGAAAAGACATTTATCATTAAAATAGAAACAACACATATTAGAAACAAGAACTACAAAAGCACATAGAAGACAAGAAAAAAAACTACAAATACTACTCTACTTGAAGCCGTCGGAGATCTCCTCCACCTCCGCCTCCACCGCTGCCGCCGCTGTTGCCGCCTCCTCTGGCAATTGAGTCTGAAGCTTCCGAGCGACGGTCCGCTGAAGATGCTGGCGACCCTCCACCCCAGCCACCTCCCCGATTGTCTCGTAGAGGACGTTTAGACGACAGGCCACAAGCCCTAACCCAAAGCAGTAGTGGCCAGCAGTGTCCATGCTGGTGCAGACGGGAAGTTTCCCAAGACCCAGACGCTCACACGAGCAAGATGTATCAGAAAATACATCCTGCTCCAATATGTCGAGCTTTTTTGCTCACCCAGCGGTGGTGGAAAGGTGCTCGGTGGCCTCCTTTAGGCGCCGATCGAGTTCATCGAAGCAGTTTTCGACGAGGCGGACAGTCTCCTGAACCCAAACGGGATGAGGAGGTGCGGGCGCCGCGGGCAGAGAAGGGGACGGAGGAGGTGCGGGCGCCGCCTCCAGTTCCACCAACATTGGCTGCGACAGAAACGGAGAAGAAGGAGGTTCGGAGGACGTCGACGGCCTGGAGCGCTTCGGTGCGGGGCTACCCATTTGTGTGGCGACGGAGTTGTGGAGAAAGAGCGAGAGGTGGTCGGCGATGGTGCGGTGGTGAAGGAAGATAAGTTTGGAGGCTACGATCGATGGAGATGGAGTGGTGTGGCGGAGACGCAAGAGGACGGGTGTGCCTTTATAGCGGGTCCTCGTCCCGTGCGAGTGGAGATGATCAGACGCTTCGAAAATTGCGCTTTCGAATTAATCCAAATCGCGGTTGGCTTCCATCTCCGCTTCACACGCAGTTTTTTTAATTTGACATGCAAAGGGTCCAGGGTATGCAGTGGCCCACCTGGCATACTTTGTAGGTCCGTCCGACAGTGTTTCAATTTTTCAGTTCCAGTTTTTATTTTTGACACGCAAAGGGCCCACCGTCCCAAGGTATATGCAATGTTCCAGTTGTTTTCATTTTGTCACGCAAAATACCTCGATCATGTTTCATGACGTTACGCGTTTTCTCTTATTTTTTGAAAGATCGTCATATATATATATATATATATATATATATATATATATATATATATATATGTGTGTGTGTGTGTGTGTGTGTGTGTGTGTGTGTGTGTGTGTGTGTGTGTGTGTATATATATATAATATGTGTGTGTATGTGTGCGTGTGTGTGTGTATTAATGAATGTTGGTGTGTTCATGGTCTTGTACTTTTTTCTTGAGTTTTCTGACGATCTTTCAACTATATATATATATATACATACATATATATTATATACATATTAATACACACACATACACACACACACACATATATATACATATTAATACACACACACGCACACATACACACACATATTATATATATATATATATATATATATATATATATCACAAATCCTCGTTCATGTTTTCTGTTTGACATGCAAAAGACCTCGATCATGCATGTTTGATGACGTAAATGTTTTCTAATTTTGTTGAGAGATCATCATATTTGAGACTCGTTGATCATGTTTGTGGTGTACCAAGCATGCATGGACAAGTAACATATGAACTTGAAATCCTCGGGACGATCATGTTTGATGACAACATTATTACGTGTTTTCTTTGTTTTTTGTTGAAACATCGTCATATATATAGTTTGAGGCTCGTTGATCATGTTGGGCGTGACAACTAACATGTTATATATATATATATATATATATATATATATATATATATATATATATATATATATATATATATATATATATATATATATATATATATATATATATATATATATCGTTCGGCTCGTTGATCATCCTATGTTTGGGGCATAGGGTAGCATGCATGGACAACTATAATTAACATGCATGTGAGAGAGACATGATGATCATATGTACTCCCCCCGTCTCCATGAACTTGTCTCTTTGCCGTAGTTCATTTTTTAACTACAAAAGCCGCATCAGAAGAGCTTGTTTATTGGCTCATTGACAAGGAAAATTTTTTGTACCTAGTACAAAAAGTATAAATTGGTCAGCGTTGCCATTCGTACGCAAAGGATGCGGCCAGGTAGTTGCTCTTGCAGGTGTATGGTAATTACGTGAGTGTTTGGTCGGGTCATGTGGTTAGTCCAGAATGCACCCTTAACCCGGTTTTGAGGCCGTGTATTTGTCATTTGTGCGTACACTCTAGTGACATGTGACAAAGTGCTCAGTCATCAATTGCATTTAGTTTGATGTCAAAGTTTGAATGGAGATAGATCATCCAGTTCTTTATGTCTTGGATCATCAAAATTAAAGTTTTGTTGGATGGACTGGACGATCCAATTTTTTGTTGGTGGGTTGGATGAAACTTGATTGGATTATTGAATTATCCAAGTTGATAATTTCATAATATTATTCGTGCGCATGATGATGGATCGTGCACGCCGAGCACCGAGTTATTCGGATCACTGAGCAAAATTCGGACGTGGAGCTCGTGTGTGCCTGTGTGCCCTGCAAGATTCAGTGCGCTCACGTACGTGGCAATCATCAGGGCAGGGTGGTACAGTCGTGGGAACTGTGCAGTGCGCCCTTGGCTGTAAGATTTGCAGCGTGAATGTACGTGGCAACCATCTGGGCAGGGTCGCACAGAGACGGCTGTGTGCAGAAGGGCCACAGAGAATTCGATTTTGGTTTTATGGAACACGGTATTTTTGAAGTTTTAGAGCAATTAGCAATTCCTTGGTATTTGAGATTACTATGGTATTTTTTATAGAATGGTGTTTGTCAACCAAACAGTCCTATGTATTGCAAAATTGTGGTATTACAAAACTGTGTTATTGAAATACGTACTTTGGTATTGCCATGTCATTTTTTAAAACTGTGGTTTCCAAAACTTTAGTATTGAAAAACTATGCTCCCAAACACATCCTAAAGCTCTGGGCCTAGGCGAGCGGAAATAAATTTTCTGCGGCCCTACCGCACAACGTCGCGCGTGCGCCCCCGCCCCGAATGCTGTCCCATGGAAATCCTGCTGAGATCCTTCGCTTCGCGCTGGGTTTGTTGTCTGGACACAGAAAAATGGAAATCCCACGTGTCCCGCTCCCACTATTATGTGCGATGTTGTGCGGCAGGGTCGCAGAAAATTTGTGGGCTACTGCCTAGGGCCAGGCCGGTGGGTGGGGGTGGTCACGTCCTACTAATGTTAGTTTAATTCTTTGTCCAAAACATCAAATAAAAGAATAAGGAGGGAGTATTTATAGATACAGTATAATATTACTAATGTGTTAATTTTGCATATGTGATGTTTTTTGATAAAAGGAGGAGTTTTTCGTTAGTGCATGTACTGGGGTAGGACACATTGTTCATGAACATAAAATAAAAGACATTTTTCATTAACATAAAAACAACACATATATTACAAACAAAATACACATAGAAAACAAAACAAAAAACTACTACTCATCCTACTCTACTCGGAGGAGGACTTGTCCACCTCCGCCGCCGCCGCTGTCTCCGCCGCCGGCGCCTCCGCCTCCACCGCAACCACCGGCAGAGCATCCTCCAACACTAGATCGAACTTCTTCCGGCTGGCAGCCTCCATGAGTTGCTCGCGAAACCCCTCCCCGGCATCCTCACCGATCATCTCGTAGAGGCAGTCGAGACGAGCGACAACAAAGCCTAAACCGAAGATGTAGTAGACAGTGGAGTCCATGCTGGCGTGGTGGGGAAGGACACCAAGTCCCAGTCGGTGATAGGAGTGATATGTATTGTGAAATACATCCTGCGCCATTTTGTCGAGTGCTTTTGCTTGCACGTCAGCAACGAATAGGCTTCCAGTGACCTCCTTAAGCTTGCCGTCGAGTTTGTCGATGCTTTCCTCCATGAGGCAGACAATCTCCTCATAGTCGGACGGAAGAGGTGCGGGCGCCACGAGCGGAGACAGTAGTGGAGGAGGTGCGGGCGCCGCCTCCAGTTCCACCAGCCTTGGCGGCGACGAAAATGGAGAAGGAGGTTCGGAGGACATCGATGACCTGGAGCGCTTCGGTGCGGGGCTACCCATTTGTGCGACGACGGAGGTGCGAACAAAGAGAGAGAGATGGTCGACGGTGGTGCGATGGAGAAGCAAGAGGAGAAATTTGGAGGCTAAAATCGATCGAGAGGTGCGGCGGAGAAGAAGAGGAAGGTGTGCCTTTATAACGGGTCGTCGTCTAAGCGCGTGAGTGGAGATGATCGAACGCTTCAAAAATTGTGCTTTTGAATCGTCGGTCAGAGTTACTCCAAATTGCGGTTCGCCTCCTCTCGGTTATCGCATGTGTTTTCAAAAGTGTGTTCATTTGTTCCTAAAATCAGAACACGTAGCGGCTAGCACCTACACCTGCTGTTTCTTCAAAAGACGAGTACAGTGATACATAATGGCAGCATGCGATCCATTAATTTGATGAACCACGTACGTACGTAGTGAGAGCTGAGTGCTTATTAGACGATGGTAGTCCACATTCTATCCTCGTACCGTCGAGGGAATATCCTTGTGTCAAATTTGTTATCTCTATTGATGACAGGATAATATTCTTCATTAGTGTGGTAGTTAAACTGTCATATACTGATACTGTAGGTTGAGAGCATACACACATGCATGGTAGAGAATACGATAAATATAGAAATATATATACATGGTAGGAAATATTATTCTATTCTTGGAATACATGTTTGGGACGTAGCATATGTACGTATAACATACATGTGAAAGACCTCGATCATGTTTGCTGATGTTACATGCTCTCTTTTTTGTTGAGAGATTGTCATGTTTGAGGCTCGTTGATCATGTTTGGGGCGTAGCATACATGGACAACTAACATGCATGTGAAAGACCTCGATGCATGTGAAATAACATGCATGTTTTTAAAAGCAACATATAGTGTTTCCTCAAGAGAAAATAATTTTATGAGAGATTGGGCGCACAAGCACAAAAGCTAGAACTTGAGCGATGCACCTACGACATATGCCGGGATGATCGACGGCAGCCGATCCACAAACTCGGTGGTAAGATCAATAGTCGCCGGAGAGCAGCTTGCGACCGACCTCGAAGGATACGAAGGTGTCGATGCACGCATAGCCGATCTACTTGCCGGAGAGATTGTACGCGTCCCAGTTGCTCGTCCTCACCCTATAAGGCTTCTCCATGTCGACGCCCATCACGGCGCTCGTGATGTCCTTCAGCCGCGCGCGGCGGATGCTCGGGCGATCCATCTCCTCCACCGCGAGCTCGCCTAGGTCCACTGTTTTGGCCACCTTCAGCTGCCAGTCCTTCCAAAGTCTGTCGGCGTCACCCTCCACACCGACGCCGACGAAGCGGTAGTCGGAATCGCCGAGGAAATCTTCCAGCTCGTCGGGGAAGTAGTCAGCGTGAATGACCTGGAAGATGAGGCAGCAGCAGCCGACGCAGAGCTACAGAACGGCGATGGGGTTCTGGTCGGCGGAGTAGCTGGGGCGCCACTCGACGTCGAGCCCGACGACGAGCTTGTGAAGGCGCCAATGGTAGACGGAGAGGACCTCGTCGAGCCAGTCCTCCACGGCCTTGCCAAAGGACGTCACGGTGGTGGTGATCACGTCTTCCTTGAACGTCATGTTGTACACCTGAGTCCCCGCCATTGGGTCTCTCTCCTTGTCATCCCTACGGTTGCCGTCTGCGGCGGTGCAGTGCAAATCTCTCTCTTGTGCAAAAACTTCGTCTACACCTTTAGTTTGGATTTTAATTGGAAACAGGCCTGGATATATAACTGATGTAGTTACGATATGAGCGAAGGAGTTTCCGAATTTGACGGGCCCGAGCCCAGAGTAAAGAGAGTAATGAAGATTTTTGAATCTTATATAGTCTATCTAATTTTTAATTCTTATCGTTATGACCACAAGTTGCATGGTCTCAACCTAACACCACGTACAACAACAACATCAACATTTCTCAGGAGCCCACCCACTGGATATGCCGGGTGGGCCATGGGATACCCTGGGTCCAGTTACCAGAGAGTAGCTAGTGTGAATACATGCTGGAGAGATCAGTAGAATCGGGAACTGGCCAATGAAGATGGATGTCAGCAGTGTCACGGCTCATGTATTGAAACGCGTGCCATCCTTTTCTTCTTCTGCTTTTTCTTATAAGTTCGTATTATTTTCCACCAATCTTCTAAGAGCATCTCCACCCGTTTGCTATTTTTTGTTTGCTATTCTTTCAAATAGCAAATATGGTATCCACATTTAGCATCTCATTATATGAACATTTCCAACCCGTTTGCTATATGAATATATGATGTGATATATTAAAAAATTTCATATTTTATTAATATGTAATAAATATTTTAAAATTCAAATAACATTGTTGCAACGGCTATATTGTGACGTTTGTATTTCTAACGGCTATTTTTTAATGGTTATATTTCTAACGACTATTTTTCAACGGTTGTATTTCCAACGGTTAATTTTCAACAACTATTTTGCAACAGAAACGACAATAATGTTATAGAAATTGGGGATAGCAAACCAGATAGCATTTGCTACTAGTAGCACACCGAGAGCTCCATATAGCAAATGGCTAAAAGTAGCAATCCTAATAGCAAACGGGTTGGAGATGATTTTTGCTCTAAATTTGCTAAATAATAGGATATCACACCATATAGGTAATGCCTAAATGAGCATCTCCAACCCATTAGCTATATGATGTGCTATCCTATTATTTAGCAAATCTAGAGCAAAAATCATATCCAACCGGTTTGCTATTAGGATTGCTACTTTTAGCCATTTGCTATATATGGAGCTCTCAGTGTGCTACTAGTAGCAAATGCTATCCGGTTTGCTATTCCCGATTTCAGGTACATTATCGTCATTCCGTTGCAAAATAGTCGTTGAAAATTAGCCGTTGGAAATACATCCGTTGAAAAATAGTCGTTAGAAACATAACCATTGAAAAATAGCCGTTATAAATACAACCGTTACAATATAGCCATTGCAACAATGTTATTTGAATTTTAAAATAATTATTACATACTAAAAAAATATGAAAAAATTTAATATAGCACATCATATAGCAAACGGGTTGGAGATGCTCATGCAATGAGATGCTAAATGTGGATAGCATATTTGTCATTTGAATGAATAGCAAACCAAAAATAACAAAGGGGTTGGAGATGCTCTAACCCTCCTTTATTTGAAGTTTTACGGGTGGATCAGGATACGTGGCCGGCGTACACTTTATGACAAACTAGTGAAAGTAAAACACCCGATACATTTTATGACACAAGTGTGAAAGTTAAAATACCCGACACATTTTATTATTATGGAAGTCTATAACTAAGACTCAATCCAAATCGGGCAAAAATTTCGATGACCCTGACTTCTAGTTTTTTTTGCAAGCCATTCCGAATCAAGTCTTTTTTGTCTTCACCCTTTTGCAATGACGCCCACGAGCATCTAATATGGGCTAAAGTTGATACATACTCCATAAAATGTTGTTGCATTTTTTGTGATTTACTACGTGCTTTGCTGTTTGACTGCTCATTATGTTGGATCTGTGTTGGGATTGAACAGAGAGTGGGCTTCTCCTTGCTGGTCCTGTCAGATAAACTAGTATAGGTGATAGTCACTTTCTGGATCTCCAGCTCAGTACAGTTGGAAGTGGAAATATATTCCATTCTAAAAGATAAAAGAGATAAATAGTCCACTAGTTTGTCGTTAGAACAACAACATTAGAACTATTTTTGCGCACCAATGAACAGAAATATAAAGTTCATTACCTTAAGACGATACATTACAAACAGGAAAAAAGAAAAACACAAACTACAAACAAGAAAAGATAAACAAAACAACTAAGAACAAGAAAAAAACTACTTCTCCACCTCGCTCCACCTACTTCTCCATCTCCTCCTCCTCCTCCTTGGGCTCCTGGCTGGGCGGGGGGCGCCTCCCGCGGCGGAGACGGGAAGCCCAGTTTCCTGGACATCGCCGCCACCAGGTTGTCGCGGCCGGTGACGCCGAGCTCGTCCGCCAGCGTCTCCCAGAGGACGTCGAGGCGACCGGCCAAGTGCATCATGCCGAAGACGTAGTGGCTCGTGGTCCCCATGGCAGCATACTCTGGAAGGGGACCAAGCCTAAGGTGACACATGGAGAGCGATGTATTGTCGAATACATCGTGCGCCATCTTCCCTAGAGCCCACTCCATGTCCGGGGGGAGTCCGGTCGGGGACGCTTCCCCTTGGCGTCCTTCGGTGGGCTTGGCGGCGGCGTTGTCTTGTCAGCCATGGTGTTCTTGGCGCGGTTTTGGGAAGAGACGAAGAGTGGCTGTGCGGAGAAGACGATGGCGTGCCCGGTTGATCTTATAGCGTAGACGAAATCCCCTGCAGTAACTGCAATGCGGTTACTGCAACTGAGTGGTGGTGCCTCTGCAGTACTACAGGTGCAGTAGAGGTGGCTGACATGTGGGTCCCACACCATGTGGGGCCCTCATGTTAGCCATGTATACTGCACCAGCAGTACTGCTGGGGATTTGAACCCGCCTGGCTATTCGTCTCTCGACGCGCGCAGTAGTGGTGATGGGATGCGGAGCGGTTCCAATTGAATTCAAAGATGCGCATGCGCTGCGCGCGTTTAAGGCACCTCGGTGACTGGCGCGCACGTAAGCTCGTTGCGACCAGTCGCATCAGCCGCCTGTACAAATGGCTACGGCTTGAACAAAGGACGAAACCTTATGCAGCAAACAGCAACGTATAATACTTCCTCCGCCCCAACTCAACTCTATTTCTGTTTTGGTCGAACTAATTACCTTTGACAAATTATTTATATGGAATTTATTAACTTCAATAACATGTAGTACTATATTGTATATTATGGAAATATTTTCATGGTAAATCTAAAAGTACAATTCTTGTGTTGTTAAAACAGATCAAAATTACGTAAATCTTAAAGATAGATTTGACGAAACCTAAGTCTTCCCTTTGAAAAATTTTTATACTTTACATTAGTTTTACATATGTAATATGAACATAGGATATATCAATAAATAGTTTTGCAAAAAAACATGGAGGAGAAATAGGTATATCCCATATGCTACTACTACGTAAATTAGGGGTGGGCAAATAAACCGAGACCTTGATGATCAGGATAAGGACCAGGCAAGAAATCATTGGTCAAAGGTAAGTTTGACCAAAGCTAAAAATAGAGTTGAGTTGGGGCGGAGGGAGGAGTACTTTTTACAGACCGCTTTGCAGGCCCCGTTGCGGGTGATCTCCTGCCTGCTGACAATTCCAGCGTCTAAAGTAGCGTACAGTTGCACTTTAGAAGCTGTAACCCCAGTTTCACAATTAGCATTCTAAACAGTGCACTTTAGAAGCCATAACCATCACTGCGCGCGTCTCATCGTCTTTTCTGCGCGTACTAATAAAGACACACCATCCTCTTCTCCACAACACACAGGCCATCCTCTTCTCCGCGCGTACTCTTCCTCTTCATCTCCGTCGCGCGCGTCCTCATTGGTTCCCTTCGAATCCCATGGAGTTCCCCTTGCCGCACGATATTGCGGTCCTGATCGTGGGGTGGGTCGCCTCAACCTCCCCGCAGCCCATGGACGACCTCTCCAGTCTGCGTGCCACCTGCAAGGCCATGCACGCGGCATGCCGGGATCGTGCCGTGGGCAGGCGCGTGGCACTGGAGCGGGTGAGCATCTGGAAGTATAACCAGAGCTACGACCGCCTCGTGGAGCGCCTGGCAATCGTCGGCAACCCTCATGCGTGCTACATCACCGGGTTCGACCTTGTCTTCCTACACGATCGTGTGCAGCCAGGCACCCAGTTCCTTGCCGAGGAGGCCGCGAACGGCCACATGGTGGTGGCCTACATCCTCGCCATGCTCTGCTATGATGCCAACCGTGGGGCCCGCGACGCCTTCAACTATATCCGGCAGGTCGAAGGTGAGGACCACGTCGGCTACAACGCGGCCGGGTCCGTCGCCATGAAGTGGAACATGAATAGTATCGATGGTGTCGCCTAGAGGTTCCTGGGTAGGCCTCGTCCAGAAGACGGTGGTGGTGGTGCCCAACATTGATGATGATGCTTGGGGCTGCTCAATGGGGAGGAACCAGGGAACTCCCATTGCGGTAGGCCTACGTGGGAGATGTGGTCAGTCTTTTGTATAGAGAACTGTAGGATTAAGCACGAGCATCACCTGTTCTGCTATCTGGTGTTGTACTATATGGATTATATTCCCTCGATCCTCGTTTGAATGCACCGCTAGTTCTCCCAACGCCAATTAAATGAGAACAAAGGGAGTATATAAAATAGACTTGTACTAGTATATGTGTTTCCCCTATGCCCGCTAGTCTCTAATGAATGTTGCACTTATTATGTTTCCCCCATGCGCACTCGTCTTGTGTTTAGCCCCATTTGCGTCAAAGGAAACTCACGGGACAATTTATAGAAATGGATTCTTCCGGAAATGAATACATTCAATCATACAGTAGTTTGTAACGAAGGCAACGACTGCTGTGCAATCTGGGCTCCTGTGCAAGCATGCAATCCGCAAATCTCAGCCGTGTGTTGGACATCCAAGGGTGTCGTACTTTTTGCACATAGATCCCTCCACCTGCTTGCGCACTATTTACACATTTAGGCTTCGCTTCGGAACCGTGGTTTGGCATGGATCCACGTCTAATCCTTGTTTCCTGTGGAATGAAACCAGCGTCGGGTGAGATTCCTGTCATCCTTAAAAAAAGATGTTTGGCTGCAGAGTGTATTGGAACAAACCTCATCAATCTAACGGGAAAAGAAAACTCGTCACTCATGGTCGGAAAGGAAAAACTCGTCGGTCCGTAGCAGAGTGGGAAGAGCACGATTGTTGGAGCCGTGGATTGGGTGTCCCGGCGTGGATCAACCCAATCCACTGCGGGGCAATGTCCCATGTGGATATGATTGTTAATTTGCGAAACGAGCCCTTATATGTAAAAGGTGCAGCCACCCTTGTATGTCCATCAAACGGCTAAGATTCGCAAATTGCACGCTTATACAGAAGTCCAGATTTCACAGCAGTCGGTGCCCTTCTCTCTGTTCATTGTCTCCACTTTTCATTTCAGTCGTCGCTAATCGACAGAACTAGCTGTTACATAATCCCCAATAAACACAAAATAAACTAATCGGCACATCTAGTCCGCAGCACTTCCCTTGAAGTAGTGGTAATAACTTCTGGCCACGTATAGGAGTAGTGGTAATGATTACACGCCGTATAGGGGCATAGGGCCAGTGGAACGTTGCAGTTATACCGATCTTTTTCTAACATTTTTCTCGTCCTTTCATTTCTCTCTGTTCATTGTCACATCTTTTCTTTCCAGTCGTCGCTACCTGTTAGTACTGTATACTACTTTACAGACTGCTTTGCAGGCCCCGCTGCGGGCGATCTCCTGACACCTCTAGCGGCTAAAGTATCGTACAGGCCACTTTAGAGGCCATCGGCGATGTGGACGGTCGTTCATTAGTAGAGAATACAGATAGAATAGATAATTTACTAAATAGCAGATAGAAAATAAAATAACAGATGGAACAGCCGAACAACATTGAGTTCATTATCATAAAACATTACTCCCTCCTTCCTATATTACTTGTCATTAGAACAAGTTTTTTTAGTTCATATTTGAACTAGAAAATAACTTGTCATAATTATTAATGACAAGTAATATGGGAAGGAGGAAGTACAAAATATGAAACACAACATCATGAAACAAGAAAAAATAAAACATCACAAAAAAAAGAAGAGAAAAACATCACGACTGGATTAATCTGTGTCAAAAGAATGCCTGTTTTAAAGTTGGGTTCAACTAGAATGTAATCAGATGTTTGGTGCAATCATGCAATCAACCATCTTCAACCCTTGGATCGATCAATATTACGGTTGTTGAATCTTTTTATTTAACCCCCCTCCACCAGGTGGAGGGGTGGTGGTGGTGGTGGAAGGGGTTGAATGAAAAGATGTAATGATCGTAAGATGTAGATCCAACGGATGAAAATCTTTGATTACACAATTGCACAAAAACTTTAATTCCATGTAGGGCTGTCAACGAATCGAACTTGAGCGAGTTTGTTTCTATCATATATAGAAATCGTGTCCCATAGAAAATTTTTAATAGAATTATATAGTTCAGTTAATCATTCGTACATATCACAAATGACAACATCAAATGAGCTTACTCGAACTTTTCGAGCTTGAGCTCATCAAGCTAGCAATACTCAACTTCATCCTTAAACTTTCAATCAAAACTAAGTTTGGTCCTTGAACTTTCAAACGGGTCAATTATTTAGTCTATCAACTTCAAAAGACCGTTTCGCTATCATCCTTAGTCTGGGTTGGACATCCACATTGGCATGCCAAATAAGCTATTATGCCATGTACATCATCTACCCCGGCGACCTCACTTAGAAAAAGATAATAATTTTTTTTCATCTTAAAAAATAACTAGCTAATTAATTGGGGTGTATTTACGTAGTTGCATGGGATATACATATTTCTCCTCCATTTATTTTGCAAAACCATCAAGTTATATATCATATGTCATATTACATATGTAAAAATATCGTACAATATAAAACTTCTAAGCCTAGGGAAGAGCAAAAACAGAGAGGAAGAGCAAACTTTTAAGCCTAGGGAATAAAATATAAAACAAAACTACGCAGCTGGCCGGGTACACGTACAGTCTGGGCCGGTGTTGCGGTGCACCTTAACCCCCGTCGTGCGTCCCCGGTGGTTGTTGAGAAGACCATTGCAGGCAGACCAGGATCGCTTGACGTAGTGAATTTTACTGCATCCTATTTTCAGGAGTCTTTTTAAATATGGAATTTTCTCATTAATTATTGCGGTCGATCTATACGACACTTCATGGTGTAGGCAAAAAAGAAAAAAGATTGTACTTCATGTTGATGCCAACAATAGGCAATTAAAATGGAGGACATGAATAGGAGCATACCTGCCTGGACCAGGATCGCGTGACGTACCGACATTCTACTGCATGTGTGTAGTAAAGGCTGCATCCACCGTTTTTTGATGACACTCTTGCTGACGTGTCATCATATTATTTGTTGTGAAGGTATGGTAGTTAAACTAAGCATTAATAAATTGACCAATGACATTTTGACACATCAGCGTGATGATGCATGGGAGGACAGAACGGGAGGGACATGGCTTGTATACTCCCATTCAGTGCTTCCATGCGTGCTCCTACTTAAGTGTCATTATTTTATTGGCCCTTTCATTTACCTAACATAATGCCTGATTTAACTTCAACCAATTAGATGATGACACATAAGCACGGAGTACGCATGGAAGCAAAAATGGGAGCACCGAAGTTGCATTCGAGCGGGAGGACACGGCTTGTATACTCCCATTCAGTGCTTCCATGCATGCTCCTACTTAAATGAAATGGAGTTCTTGTCAAGTTTACAAAATGAAAGCATCACAACCCTCCCTAATGTCCTCGATAGTTAATGTGTTTTTAGTCCTGTTAATTCGTTATAGAAGTTTGTTTTATTTAGATGTTTGAAGTATGCATCATTATATGCTTGTAAAATGTTTCTCATGTTGAAACAAGCAGACAAGAGTTCAAGAAACGATTTGAATGGACCCCTTAGTTGGATAGCTGGGAAGTATAACCGTTGGATCAAAACAAACGGTGGACGCAGCCTTTACTACACGCATGCAGCAAAATGTCGCTACGTCAGGCGATCCGGGTCCAGGCAGGTATGCTCCGATTCCTGTCCTCCAACTCCATCTAGGCTTCCGATGACGCAGGCGGTTCACCACCAGACTGTATAAAGGATAAGCATGCACACATGTAACAGTCATTGTTGACTACGTCGGTCTAATGTCATTGTTTGACTGTGTAGGCCTACGTTTAGTCATTAATGCTAGCTTTTGAATCTTTGTAGTGCGAAAGGGTTTTGTTTTGGTTTCACACAACACTAGCTAGCCTATATAAAGTGTATTTGTGTTTCTTGATGAATACACAACAAACATTCTCCATACAGAATGAAACTTGCATGCCGCTTTCTTCTGCCGGAGGTTCGAAGGAAACTACACGGCTGACCGGGTACACGTACGGTACGATGTGCCGGTGTACCTTAACCCCCCGTACGTCATCTGTCCCCGGTGGTTGTTGGGAAGAGCCTTACAGGTTTGTTCTAATTCCAGACCTCTTACTCCATCTCTAGGTTTTTGATGACGCAGGGGGTTCACCACCAGGAACCAAAAAAGATTGAGCGGCATGCAAGTTTTTTGATGAAAAATTGACTGCGGCATGCTAACGCATCCATATCTAGTTTTTTGATGACACTCTCGCTGACGTGTCATCATATTATTTGTTGTGAAGGTATTGTAGTTACACTAAGCATTATTAAAGGGACCAATAACATTTTGACACATCGGCGAGATGACGCGTGGGAGGACAGAACGGTAGGGACAGGGCTTGCAGCCAGTTTGTCATCAAGAAATTTGCATGCCACTCTCATCACCTAGGCTTTGCTGGTTTGTCTGGTTGTGAATCGCATGCGTCATCGGAAACCTAGATGTAGTTAGAGGACAGGAATCGGAACATACCTGCAGGGGTCTTCCAACCACCATCGGGTACGCACGACAGGGGTTAAGGTACACACCGGCACACCCGGGCCATACATAATGTGCCAGTGAAGATGAACGGCGCTCCGACTGTGGAAGCACCTGCATGGCTTCCGTTGGAAGGTGACCGACTCGCGGAAGATGTGCGAGGTCGACTACGCCAACATTATTTGTTGTGAAGGTATGGTAGTTACACTAAGCATTAATAAATGGACCAATAACATTTTGACACATGAGCGGTATGATGCATGAGAGGACAGAACGGGAGGGGACACGGCTTGTAAACTCCCATTCAGTGCTTCCATGCGTGCTCCTAGTTAAGTGTCATGATTTTATTGTCCCTTTCATTTACCTAACATAATGCCTGATTTAACTTCAACCATTAAGATGATGACACATAAGCGCGGAGTACGTATGGAAGCACAAACGGGAGCACCGAAGTTGCATCCGAACGGGAGGGCACGGCTTGTCTACTCCCATTTGGTGCTTCCATGCGTGCTCCTACTTAAATGAAATGGAGTTATTGTAAAGTTTACAAAATGAAAGCATCGCAACCCTCCCTAATGTCCTCGATAGTTAATGTGTTTTTAATCCTGTTAATTAGTTATAGAAGTTTGTTTTATTTAGATGTTTGAAGTATGCATCATTATATGCATGTAAATTATTTCTCATGTTGAAGCAAGCAGACAAGAGTTTAAGAAACGATTTGAATGGACCCCTTAGTTGGATAGCTATGAAGTACAACCATCGGATCAAAACAAATGGTGGATGCAGCCTTTACTGCACGCATGCCGCAAAATGTCGCTACGTCAGGCAATCCTAGTCCAGGCAGGTATGCTCTGATTCCTGTCCTCCAACTCCATCTAGGCTTCCGATGATGCAGGTGGTTCACCACCAGACTGTAGAAAGGATAAGCACGCACACATGTAACAGTCATGGTTGACTGCGTTGGTCTAACGTCATTGTTTGACTGTGTAGGCCTACGTTTAGTCATTAACGCTAGCTTTTGAATCTGTGTAGTGTGAAAGGGTTTTTTTGGCTTCACACTACAATAGCTAGCCTATATAAAGTGTATCTGTGTTTCCTGATGAATACACAACAAACATTCTCCATACAGAATGAAACTTGCATGCCGCTTTCTTCTGCCGGAGGTTCAAAGGAAACTACACGGCTGGCCGGGTACACGTACGGTACAGGTGTGCTGGTGTACCTTAACCCCACGTACGTCTTCTGTCCTCGGTGGTTGTTGGGAAGAGCCTTACAGGTGTGCTCTGATTCCAGACCTCTTACTCCATCTCTAGATTTCTGATGACGTAGGCGGTTCACCACCAGGCAAACCAAAAAAGGTTGAGCGGCATGCAAGTTTTTTGATGAAAAACTGACTGCGGCTGCTGACGTATTCATCTCTAGTTTTTTGATGACACTCTCACTGACTTGTCATCATATTATTTGTTGTGAAGGTATGGTAGTTAAACTAAGCATTATTAAAGGGGCCAATAACATTTTGACACATCAGCGGGATGACGCATGAGAGGATAGAACGGGAGGGACAGGGCTTGCAGCCATTTTGTCATCAAGAAATTTGCATGCCGCTCTTATCACTGAGGCTTTGCTGGTTTGTCTGGTGGTGAACCGCATGCATCATCGGAAACCTAGATGTAGTTAGTGGACAGGAATTAGAACATACCTCCAGGGGTCTTCCAACCACCACCGGGGACGCACGACGGGGGTTAAGGTACACACCGGCACACCTGAACCGTACATAATGTGCCGGTGAAGATGAACGGCATTCCAGCTGTGGAAGCACCTGCATGGCTTCCGTTGGAAGGTGACCGACTCGCTGAAGATGTGCGAGGTCAACTACGCCAACATTATTTGTTGTGAATGTATGGTAGTTAAACTAAGCATTAATAAAGGGACCAATAATATTTTGACACATCAGCGGGATAATGCATGGGAGGACAGAACGGGAGGGGACACGGCTTTTATACTCCCATTTAGTGCTTCCATGCGTGCTCCTACTTAAATGTCATGATTTTATTGGCCCTTTCATTTACCTAACATAATGCCTGATTTAACTTCAACCAATTAGATGATGACACATAAGCGCGAAGTACGCATGGAAGCACAAACGGGAGCACCGAAGTTGCATCCGAAGGGCCCGTCGTATGCGGGGAAAAATTATGCTTTAGAAGGATACAATTCCTTGGCATTATCCCTGCCATGTCCGGCCATCATGCGACCTCGTTCCTTCATGTGGACACATGTCACAGTCATGCAACTGTTTCATCCGTCCGTTCATGTGGACACATGTCACAAATGTGGAACTGCTTCATCCATCCGAACCCGACATCTATTTTTCAGTTATTTATATTTGCTACCCGAAAAGTACTCGATACCAGATATTTTAGTCTTTTTAGTTCCAGTCTCGGTTTTATCGGTTTTGGTTTTTCGGTCTCGGTTTATTTGCTGACCCCTAATTTACGTAGTAGTAGCATATGGGATATACATATTTCTCCTACATGTTTTTTTTTGCAAAACTATTTAGTGATATATCCTATGTGCATATTACATATGTAAAACTAATGTAAAGTATAAAACTTTTTCAAAGAGAAGTCTTAGGTTTCATCAAATCTATCTTTGAGATTTACGCAATTTTGATCCGTTTTAACAATACAAGAATTGTTCTTTTAGATTCACCATGAAAATATTCCCATAATATACAATCTAGTAGTACATGTTATTGAAGTTAATAAATTCCATATAGATCATTTGTGAAAGGTAATTAGTTCAACCAAAACAGAAATAGTTGAGTTGGGGCGGAGGAAGTATTATACGTTGCTGTTTGTCGCATAAGGTTTCATACTTCGTTCAAGCCGTAGACATTTGTACAGGCGGCTGATGCGACCAGGCGCACTGAGCTTACGTGCGCGCCAGTCACCGAGGCGCCTTAAACGCGCGCAGTGCATGCACATCTTTGAATTCAATTGGAACCGCTTCGCGTCCCATCACCGCTTTACCATGAACCTCTGCGGATGGTCTTAAAGGCAGGCCCGTCTCTGGGCTTAGGTGGGCGGAAATAAATTTTCGGCGGCCCTGCCGCACAACGTCGCCTGCCGCGCCCCCGCCGCCACGCCCCCGGCTCCGCTGCCAGCCCGCCGCCCCTGGGCCCCCACCGCCGGCCTGCCCCTGACTCGAGAACAGATCTAGGGGAAGGCTCATCGCCCATAGCGGCCGTGTAGCTTCCGTCCCCCCGATCCGTTGGCAATGAGCCATCTCCTCATCCGTTCTCAAGTTCACGGCGGCCACGGCGCCACTTCGACCCTACTTCTGGACTGACGACGCTGATGATCCGCAACATACTTTTAAATCTGCACGTTGGTATTCTCCCCCTCATATTTATTGATGCGTTAATACCTGATGCTTTACATCGTTTTCCACAGGAGGCAAAAAGTAATGAACATCATTTATCAGCACTGTGCTGAGGAGAACGCGAAAATTGCAGTGGGCCGCGTCATGTCGGTTTTACAATTTTATTCACGTTCCATTTGACTTCAAGTACCACGCCTATGCTTTGAAATATATGATTATAAAACTCAAGCTTCGGTCTTTTACTGATTGATACTTAACCTCGTTTGTTGCATTTGCCAAGGTCCGAGGCCAACAAGGGCTACTGCTTTGTCAACGTCACATCGCGAGATGCGGCATTCTGGCTATGGACGAAGCACCTGCATGGCTTCCGTTGGAAGGTGAACGACTCACGGAAGATGTGCGAGGTCGACTACGCCAACATCCAGGTACGTCGCCATATGCTGCCACAATTTTCCATTGCACCGCCGCTGCATGGTGTTCACCTGCCGCTGCTCATCATCATTTCGTAGGGTCGGGATGCGTTGGTGGCCCATTTCTCCAAGTCATGCTTTGACTGCGAAACCGAGGAGTTCCCGCCAGTGTGGTTCAGCTCGCAGCGGAAGGTGAACGACTCGCAGAATATGTGCGAGGTCGACTACGCCAACATCCAGGTACGTCACCGTCCGCTGCCACAATTTTCCATTGCGCCGCCGCAACAAAGTGTTCACCTGCCGCTATTCGTCATCTTTTCGCAGGGTCGGGGTGCGTTGGTGGATGCGGCCAGATGGTTGCTCTTGCAGGTGTATGGTAATTACGTGAGTGTTTGGTCGGGTCATGTGGTTAGTCCACGATGCACCTTAAACCCGGTGTTGAGGCCGTGTATTTGTCATTTGTGCATACACTGTAGTGACATGTGACAAAGTGCTCAGACATCAATTGCATTTGGTTTGACGTCAAAGTTCGATTAGAGATAGATCATCCATTTCTTTCTGTCTTGGATCATCCAAATTAACGTTTGGTTGGATGGACTGGACAATCCAATTTTTTGTTGGTAGGTTGGATGAAACTTGATTGGGATTATTGAATCATCAAAGTTGATAATTTCATAATATTATTCGTGCGCATGATGAGGGATCGTGCATGCCGAGCACCGAGTTATTCGGATCGCTGAGCAAAGTTCGGATGTGGAGTTCGTGCGTGCCCATGCACCCTGCAAGATTCGGTGCGCTCGCGTACGTGGAAATCATCAGGACAGGGTGGTACAGTCGTGGGAACTGCGTTGTGCGCCCTTGGCTGTAAGATTTGGAGCGTGAACGTACGTGGCAACCATCTGGGGATGCAACTTCGGTGCCCCCATTTGTGCTTCCATGCCTACTCCGCGCTTATGTGTCATCATCTAATTGGTTGAAGTTAAATCAGGCATTATGTTAAGTAAATGAAAGGGACAATAAAATCATGACACTTAAGTAGGAGCACGCATGGAAGCACTGAATGGGAGTATACAAACCTTGTCCCCGCATTCGGATGCAACTTCGGTGCTCCCGTTTGTGCTTCCATGCGTTCTTCGCGCTTATGTGTCATCATCTAATTGGTTGAAGTTAAATCAGGCATTATGTTAGGTAAATGAAAGGGCCAATAAAATCATGACACTTAAGTAGGAGCGCACATGGAAGCACTGAATGGGAGTATACAAGCCGTGTCCGGGCCCATCGCGTGTCAAATTAAAAATTTCCCCTTTTATCGAAAAATAGCTCCTTTAACGACGCCAAATTTCGGTACATGGGCTCACGCGTACATGGGGACGAACACCAAGCGTTCCAGCGCAGTTTCGGCCCGGGAATACAAAGTGACTCAGAGTGGTTTTAGCCCATGAATAACAAGCGGCCCAGCACAGTGTTGGGCCTACTCTGATAGATTCACGTACCTTTGTCCTGGATGCCTCCCCGCCGGACCCTTCAATCCACAACGGCCCCTCTCCCGATTGAACGAAACGCGTCTGGAGGAGTGTCCGCGGGCCGCCACGCTCTTGGAGGAGCATCCACCGGCCGCCACGCTTTTGGAAGAGCATCCGCCGTCCACCGGCGTGGAGGAGCATCTGCCGGCCACCGCACGTGGAGGAGAAACAGCGCTAGGTACAATTGCTCACATAATGTTATTGTAGTTCAATCCTCTTACGGATACGCTGATTGAATTGTAGGAAGCGATGTCAGAAGATAAGACATGGATGGGAAAAGACATGCGTACGAAGGAGTGGCAGGATGGAATTAAGTCATTTTTAAATTTAGCACTCCAGGGCACTCGTGAAGAAGAAACTAAGCCTTGTCCTTGCAAGAAATGTCATAATATTTGCCACGGGAGACGCAAGGAAGTTCATCTTCCCCTGCTTCGTAATGGGATGTCATTTGATTATACTTGTTGGATACACCATGGAGAAAAATGAGTTGAGAAAAAAATTGTTGAGCAATCAACAAATAATGAGGAGATAATTTCTGATGATGCTGCTATGGAAAATATGTTGTCCAGCCTTCTTAGAGGCACTGGTGATCATGGTTGTAATTTAGCAGGTGTTGGTGATCCAGAAAATGCTATAAACCAGCAGGAGCCAAGTGGGTGTGCAAAGGCATTCTATGACTTATTAAATGATGCCAAAAAGAAGTTGTATCCAGGTTGTGAGAAGGTGACCCAATTATCCTTCATTGTCAGGTTGTACCAGATAAAGTGTTTAACTGGTTTGAGCAAAAAAGCGTGTGAGTTCATCCTTGAACTATTCTCATATGTGCTTCCAGAGGGCCATTGCATTCCTAATACACTTGATAAAGTTTAGAAGGTTGTTCGTGACCTCGGGCTAAGCTACGAAAAGGTTGATGCATGTGTCAATGACTGTGTGTTATTCCAGAAGGACTATTCTCTACTTGATTGATGCCCAAAATATGGTGAATTAAGATGGAAAAATAGAACTGGTGGGGATGCAAGAGAGGCTTTACCTTGTGGAAAAGCCAAGAAGCTTGTAGCATGCAAGATTCTACGATACTTCCCTCTTATTCCCCGTCTTCAAAGGTTTTATATTGCATAATCAACGGCATCAAACATGCGCTGGCACAAAGAAGAACATATTGATGATGGAATATTATGCCATCCTGCAGATTCAAAAGCATGGAAGCATTTTGATAGCATTCACCCAAATTTCTCATCTGATCCTCGCAACATAAGACTTGTGCTAGCATCTAATGGTTTCAATCCTTTTGGAGTAATGAATGTTTCTTACAGTACATGGCCCGTGATTCTAATCCCTTATAATCTACCACCTTGGTTGTGTATGAAGCAGCCTTATTGGTTGATGTCAATGATAATTCCTGGGCCAAAGCCACCTGGAAACAACATTGATGTGTATCTGCAGCCTTTTGTTGATGAACTACTTAAATTATGGTATGATGGTGTTGAAACATACGACAGTTCAAAGAAAGAGACATTTCTCATGCGAGCTTCTATATTATGGACAATAAATGATTTTCCAGCATATGTAATGCTATGTGGATGGAGCACAAAAGGTAGGCTAGCATGTCCATACTGCCATGTAAACACTGATGCCTTGTGGTTGAAACATGGACGGAAGTATTGCTACATGGGTCATCGTCGTTTCCTACCTCAGGATCACCGGTGGAGTCGGGACAAAGATTCTTTCAACAACAAAATACAGAATAGAGAGGCTCCAACATCACGCTTTGGTCACGAAGTACTCCAACAATACGAGACTTTTGATCAAGTGAGTTTTGGAAAGACGAATAATAAGAGAAAGCACACTGAGGAAGATAGGTGGCATAGTTGGAAGAAGAAAAGTATATTTTTTCAGCTCCCGTATTAGAAGACATTGCTAATAAGTCATAACTTGGATGTCATGCACATTGAGAAAAACATTTGTGATAGCATATTGGGTACATTGCTTAATATGGATGGTAAAACAAAAGATAGTCTACAAGCTCATTTTGATATGCAGGAAATGGGTATACGGCCAAAGCAACATCCAGTGGGTATGAAAGGGAAGTATGATTGTCCATCAGCATCATATACTTTGCAAAAAGATCAGAAGACCACCTTGTGCAAGTTTTTGGCGGATGTGAAGATGCCTGATGGTTATGCATCAAACATCAAGAGAAGTGTGGACATAACAGCACGTAAGGTATCAGGTCTAAAAACTCATGACTGCCATATTATATTTCAGAAGCTCCTTCCTATTGCAATACGTGACATATTGCCTGAAAAGGTTGTTGAACCTTTAATTGAGTTTAGCAGATTCTTTTCTGGAATCTGTTCTAAAGAATTGGCGGAACCAGATTTCGATAAGATGATTGAACAATTTCATGAAACAATTTGTAAGCTTGAGATGTTGCTTCGTCCCGCTTTCTTTGATATCATGGTACATCTTCCAACCCATCTTGGCGAAGAAGCTCGCTTGGGTGGACCTGTAGACGGATGTATCCAATTGAGAGGTACCTTGGTACATTGAAGAGGTATTGATGAGTAGGTTTAGGCCCGATCTTTCGAAAGGTATGTCGATTGGGGTGGAGAACTCGACGTTGATGATCCGCGGCACTCGAGCGGTACGAGTACCTCTGCAATCACTACACCATGGCTCTGTTGGTTATCAACCGTGCTGCACACGCTTGACCTTGCCAAGAAGGCTAATCCCTGCAAGTGCAATCGAGAACACGAGCAAGAACGTAGAAGACACGATCTGAAATCGCGAATTTGGGGTTTCACAAACCGAAGAACGGCGATATTATTGATCTAAGCAAAACCCACCGAATATGACCGGCGGCTGCAGTATTTATAGGCTAGGGTTCGACCAAAACACGATTAGACGCGTCCCTAATGGACTCTTATGGGATACAAGGCCCAAAGGCCCGATTCGGTGGCGCAGCACCGGACAGAAATCTGGACTCGACTTGTTTCGACGATTTCCAATGACTCCGGAGGAATTTTGAGGTGGGACCAGAACCATTGGAAAGTTTATCTTCTCCTATTTCTGTGCATATTCAGAACGTCAAAAACGGAGTCCGTATGCCTCCTGGGCGTCTGTTTTAAGGTGGACTGCTCCTGGACTCCGAGTTGAACTCGAGTCCAAGTTGTAAACTGTTTCCATCAACTTGTGGACGTCCCAGCTGGTTCTCCACACTCCCAAGGCCTCCTTCCTTCACTTGTTGATCTTCTCCATTATTCCTAATAACAATTAAATCATCACATAGCAATCTATTCTCAAACTCACATACAAAAGAAGTTAAGAACGAATTCACCTGCTGATTTAATAACCGTGCCCGTGCTCTTATGATTGGTCCTTGCAGTTCAATGCGCGTCTCCGCTGTTGTGATGTCCTCATCATCCTCCCCCTCTTGAATTGGAGTCGTCCTCGACTCAAGTTCATCTTCTTCTCCCAAGTACGGTCGCAAATCTGAAATGTTAAATGTAGGACTAACCCCAAAATTGGGAGGCAATTCAAGCTTATATGCATTATCATTAATCTTTTCAACGATCTTAAAAGGACCAGCAGCTCGTGGCATAAGTTTAGATTTTCTCAAGTCAGTAAATCGCTCTTTTCTCAAATGTAACCACACCAAATCGCCCGGTTCAAGTTTTACTTCTTTTCTACCTTTACTACCTGCAATCCTATACTTCTCATTCATCATTTCAATATTTTTCTTTGTAGTTTCATGCATCTTAAGAATGAATTCAGATTGTTGTGTAGCATCCAAATTTATAGTTTCAGAAGGAGGCAAAGGTAGTAAATCAATAGGAGCACGGGGATTGAAACCATACACTACCTGGAATGGACTTACCTTTGTCGTGGAGTGAACGGATCTGTTGTAAGCAAATTCTATATGTGGTAAACACTCCTCCCACAACTTCAAATTTGTTTTCAAGACAGCCCGCAACATAGTGGATAAAGTACGATTAACTACCTCGGTCTGTCCATCCGTTTGTGGGTGACATGTAGTTGAAAACAGCAACTTGGTTCCCAATTTATACAACAAAGTTCTCCAAAAATGACTTAAAAATTTTGCATCACGATCAGAAACAATGGTATTTGGCACACCATGTAAACCAACAATTTCCGTCATAAATAAATCAGCAATGTGTGAGGCATTATCATTCATATGACAAGGTATAAAGTGTGCCATTTTGGAAAAACGATCAACAACTACAAAAATACTATCCCTCCCCCTCTTAGTCCTAGGCAATCCCAAAACAAAGTCCATAGAAATACCCCCCAAGGTACACTAGGAATAGGAAGAGGCATATAAAGACCATGTGGGTTAAGGCGAGACTTAGCTTTGTTGCAAGTAGTGCATCGTGACACGTAGCGCTCGACATCACGCCTCATATTTGGCCAAAAGAAGTGTGTGGACAGCACATCTTCAGTTTTCTTCACTCCAAAATGTCCCATCAAACCTCCTCCATGTGCTTCCTGCACAAGCAATAGACGAACGGAGCTAGCTGGAATGCATAGCTTGTTAGCACGATAGAGGAGACCCTCTCGCAACACATATTTATTCCAAGTTCTTCCTTCTCTACAATTTTTAAAAGCATCTTTGAAGTCCAAATTAGTAGGATATAATTCTTTAATTGTTTCCAAACCAAAGATTTTATGATCAAGTTGGGACAGCATGGTATAACGCCTAGATAATGCATCGGCAATGATATTTTCCTTCCATTTCTTATGCTTAATGATGTATGGAAACGACTCTATGAATTCAATCCATTTAGCATGTCATTTATTCAGATTGGTTTGACACTTAAGATACTTCAATGATTCATGATCGGAATGTATGACAAACTCCTTAGACCAAAGATAATGTTTCCAAGTTTGTAATACACGCACTAAGGCATACAATTCCTTATCATAAGTAGAATAATTAAGAGAAGGACCATGAAGTTTTTCACTAAAGAAAGCAACGGGTTTACCTCCTTGTATGAGAACGCCTCCAATACCAATGCCGCTTGCATCGCATTCCAGCTCAAAGGTCTTGTCAAAATCAGGAAGTTGTAGCAACGGTGCATGTGTAAGCTTCGATTTGAGAGCATCAAAAGATTGCTTCTGCTGTTTTCCCCATCGAAATGGAACTCCCTTCTTCGTTAGCTCATGTAGAGGTGCTGCAATGGTGCTGAAATCCCGCACAAAGCGCCGATAAAAACCTGCAAGACCAAGAAAACTACGAACCTGTGTGACGGTTGTTGGGGCTGGCCAGCTGGTGATTGCTTCAATTTTGGCCTCATCCATCTCAATTCCTTGTGAGGAAACGACATAGCCAAGAAACGATACTCGATTGGTGCAAAAGACGCACTTTTCGAGGTTACCAAACAAACGTGCATCTCTCAAAACAGTAAAAACAGCACGTAAATGATCAAGATGTTCATCATATGACTTGCTGTAAATGAGGATATCATCGAAGTAAACCACCACAAATTGTCCAATGAAAGCACGTAAAACCTCGTTCATTAATCGCATAAAGGTGCTGGGTGCATTAGTTAAACCAAAAGGCATGACTAACCACTCATAAAGTCCAAACTTGGTTTTAAATGCAGTTTTCCATTCATCTCCTAGTGCCATTCTAATTTGGTGGTAACCACTACGCAAGTCAATTTTTGTGAAGATGATAGCACCACTCAATTCATCAAGCATGTCATCTAATCGAGGAATAGGATAACGATATCGAATGGTGATGTTATTAATCGCTCGACAATCAACACACATGCGCCAACTACCATCTTTCTTAGGAACCAAAAGAACAGGAACGGAACAAGGGCTAAGGCTTTCACGAATGTACCCGCGGTCCAAAAGATCTTGGACTTGTCGCTGAATTTACTTAGTTTCTTGTTGATTCGCCCTGTATGCTGCACGATTTGGCAAACTTGCTCCTGGAATCAAATCGATCTTGTGTTCAATGCCTCTCATCGGTGGTAAACCAGGGGGTATCTCGGAGGGAAACACATCCTCAAACTCCTGCAAAAGGTTAGCAACAGCAGGGGACAATGCAATAGACAATTCATAATGTGAAAACATGGCTTCTTTGCAAACTAAAGCATAGCACATCCCCTTAGCATCGAATAAATCAGCAAGTTCAGATTTAGTTGCGAGCAATGATGGTGATTTTAACTTAATAACTTGCTGTTTTTCAGATTCTAATTTTGTTGCTTTGCCCTCACGAATTTTACTCTTCTCAAAATGCACAATTTCAGCAGGAGTCATGGGGAGCAAAGTGATTTTCTTTCCCTTATGCATGAGAGTATATTTATTGGTTCTACCATGATGAATAGCATATGTATCAAATTCTCAAGGACGACCCAATAAAAGAGAACAAGCATCCATAGGAACAACATCAAAATCAGCAAAATCATGGTATGAACCAATTGAAAAATGTATTCTCGCTGTTTGTGTTACCCGAACCTTACCGCTGTTGTTGAACCATTGAATGTGGTACAGATGAGACTGTGCTCTTGTTGTCAAACCGAGTTTCTTGACGACGTCCGTGTTTACCAAGTTATTGCAGCTACCTCCATCAATTATAGTGTGTACACGGCAGTCCTTGACGACGAGAAACATGTGGAAGAGGTTGTGTCGTTATAGCTTGTCGTTGGTCTCCACTTTGGAGCTCAAGGCACGCTGCACAATGATGCTCCTATAGTTCTCCGTCGCCGCTGTACCAAGTACCTCTTCTTCGGTGAGTTCATCATTTGGATCTGTAAAGTCAGTAGCAAGAGAATATTCATCTTCAACATCCGAAGTACTATCATACCCGCCATCGTCGCGTGCTATGTATGCTCGTTTGCTCGGGCAATCTCTCATCATATGACCAAGTCCCTGGCAGCGGTGACACTTAATGTCGGAAGTACGACCCGTAGAAGGAGTGGACGACGAAGGCTTGAATGAC
This sequence comes from Tuctoria greenei, assembly GCA_036927565.1. Taxonomy (NCBI): domain Eukaryota; kingdom Viridiplantae; phylum Streptophyta; class Magnoliopsida; order Poales; family Poaceae; genus Tuctoria; species Tuctoria greenei. The sequence continues at coordinate 108,002,086 of JAYESD010000008.1, forward strand.
GTTGCCTTGCTGCCTTCCGGCACGCGAGAAGGTGGAGCAGCAGGTATAGTTCATTGGCCGCCATTGTGTGGTGTAGTCGCTGCACGGGGGGCCGAAGATGGTGCTGTTTTGGATGGTGTAGTTGCTGCACGCGGCGTGAAGTTGCTCCTCGTGCGTTGTTGCTATTGTTGTCGGCCCTGCAATTCTTTTTCTGCCAACATAGCAAGCTGAAACAATCTGTTAACAGTATCATATTCCTTGTAATCAACAATGTCCTGAATTTCACGCCTCAACCCCCCATAAAAACGAGCTATTTTATCATCCATGTCCTCTACTACCCCACAACGCAGCATACCCTTTTGTAACTCTTGATAATACTCCTCTACGGACATGTTACCTTGGTCTAAACGCTGCAATTTTTTGCGAAGGTCCCGCTGAAAAGATGGAGGAACAAATCGAACACGCATAGCTTCCTTTAATCTATCCCATGTTGGAGGATCAGTTCTAGTTTTAACAAGTTCATTCCACCATATGATAGCAAAGTCCTTAAACTCACTAGTGGCTTGACGAACTCTATGTTGTTCAGGAACAAGATGGGAATTAAATTTTTGCTCTACTGTCATCTCCCAATCAAGATAAGCCTCAGCATCATAAGCACCAGAAAAAGAGGGTATAGTAAATTTCACTTTAGCAAAAGGATCATTAGGAGGGCGATTATAATTGTTATGATTATTACCTCCCATACCTCAACGATAAAGTGGCAGTCTTGGCTGATTATTATGATCTTCCAATTCATCATAAGCATTGTCCTCTTGTCTTCCAGCGAGAGGCAACCGAGCCTCAAAAGTATTCATCCGAAGAGCAAGGTCATCCAGTTGGCGAGTCAAGTTCGCCAATGACTCCTCCGTTGTTGCGTTGTATTTGGCGAACATATCTGTCATGGTCTTCATCATATCACGTAACTCAGCATGTTGAACACATTCGTCATTATTGTCTTCTCCGGCCATTGTTAGTAGGAAACAAAAGACAACAAAAAATGGTATCCCTATCAACTACAGTGACAATGTGGAAGGTGGAAGAAAACAATCTCTCTCGCTCAAGCGTCTTACCACGCTCTTACAAGTGTTCTTACCGACACAGCAGGTGGTGTGGACGGTGAGATAAACCAATGAAGCGTGGGATGATTGCAAAGGTACCTGTTATGCTCAAGAGAAAGGTGGAGCTTGGATGGCACAATATGGTGACTAATAAGCAGAAAATCGTTAACAGCTAAACAAAGTTGAATAAGTATTCAATGTAAGAAACTGTTGTTGGTCAATCGAGTGCCCTAGAGCCTAGCACAACACAAGAAGTATCAAGGCAAAAGAAAGACAGAATGATATAACCAAACAAACAGCACCAAGTGGTATAGGCCAATTGCTTTAATATGCGTGCTCTTCACTATTTTTTTTCTTTTTTGTAATATTTTTTTGATATTTTTTCTTTACTCAGGAGCACAAATATAGGAAGCACACAAATTTGCAGCTCAATTGGATGTAATATGCGGCCTATAGAAAATCAAGAAGATTCTTTAAAATTCGTGCTGAAACTTCGGAGGCCGGATAGCCTATCTACCGAGGGGAATTTGGGCAATCTAATTTCGCCGAACGCGGCTACGGTGCAGAAAATCAGATGCAAAATTTCGCGTAGATGAATTTGAAAAAAAAATTCGCCCGATTTCGAGTTCGTATGCGAAAGTTATGGCCGTTTTAAGGTAGGCTATCTGAGTTACGATTTTTTAGATGTTGATTCCAACTCGGTTTGAGAACAGAACTCGCAATCGGATACGAAAACGATCGGGAATTTGCACAGCAACTAATGGGGTGGTGTGTGATGATTCAAGGATGAATGGCACAATGATTTGTCACCTAATCTAGGGCTGGCGATGCGGGAGTTCACGCAAGGCGGCTAGCTAGGGCAGACCGATGAACGTGGCGGATCGGTTTGTTATTTAGGGATTGTGGAATAGGTGTCGAATAGCAAGAAAACAAGGAAAAAACACGATAACTAGGACCCAAAAATACAAAGCTAAACCAGCAACAAGACTCAACCACACGAATGCAAACTAAACAATGCAAACTGAAAAACGAAACTGCAGACACTATAGTCTGGGAAGCAGTAAAAACGATCTAATTTTTTGTGGCTTTTCTGTGGACTCTAGGTACGAAACAAAATCGATCTAATGGAAGGAAGGAAAACAAAGATACCTCACAGGCAACCTGGAAATCTGATACCAATTGATGAGTAGGTTTAGGCCCGATCTTCCGAAAGGTATGTCGATTGGGGTGGAGAACTCGACGTTGATGATCCGCGGCACTCGAGCGGTACGAGTACCCCTGCAATCACTACACCACGGCTCTGTTGGTTATCAACCGTGCTGCACACGCTTGACCTCGCCAAGAAGGCTAATCCCTGCAAGTGCAATCAAGAACACGAGCAAGAACGTAGAAGACACGATCTGAAATCGCGAATTTGGGGTTTCACAAACCGAAGAACGGCGATATTATAGATCTAAGCAAAACCCACCGAATATGACCGGCGGCTGCAGTATTTATAGGCTAGGGTTCGACCAAAACACGATTAGACGCGTCCCTAATGGACTCTTACGGGATACAAGGCCCAAAAGTCCGATTCAGTGGTGCAGCACCGGACAGAAATCTGGACTCGACTTGTTTCGATGATTCCCAATGACTCCAAAAGAATTTTGAGGTGGAACCAGAACCATTGGAAAGTTTATCTTCTCCTCTTTCCGTGCATATGTAGAACGTCGAAAACGGAGTCAGTATGCCTCCTGGGCGTCTGTTTTAAGGTGGACTGCTCCTGGACTCCGAGTTGAACTCGAGTCCAAGTTGTAAACTGTTTCCATCAACTTGTGGACGTCCCAGCTGGTTCTCCACGCTCCCAAGGCCTCCTTCCTTCACTTGTTGATCTTCTCCATTATTCCTAATAACAATTAAATCATCACATAGCAATCTATTCTCAAACTCACATACAAAAGAAGTTAAGAACGAATTCACCTGCTGATTTAATAACCGTGCCCGTGCTCTTGTGATTGGTTCTTGCAGTTCAATGCGCGTCTCCGCTGTTGTGATGTCCTCATCAGGTATGTATGTAACAGAGCTCACCCGGAGGGTTCTATAGCTTAGGGATATATTATGGAAGAGTGTATGACTTTTTGTAGCTTGTTTTTGGATAACATCAGCATCAAGCTTAATAGGCCACAACATCATGAAGCTGCAGCTAGGAATGAACCTTCTCTCGAGTCTAATATATTTACAGAAGTTGATAATTCTAAAAAATGGTTTAAATGGGGCGAACATACTATGGTGGAACTACATAACATCAGGCATTATATTATTTCTAATGTTGAAGAGGCCGCTCCATGGATCAAGTACGTATAACACTCAGATGTTCTATACTATATTAATGGATCATGCTTATTGTAGATGGCTAATTTAATTTTGTACCCTTTTCAGTGAGAATTTTGAAGAGCTGAAAAAGATTCATTCTCGTGATGTTGAAAGACGCTATAGAGATGAGTTTGTTTATTGGTTTCAGGAACGAGTAAGTACGTGCAAGTTTTTAGTTTGATGAAATATTGAAGAAATATCCGTTCTGAACTTGGTTTATCGATGACCCCTTTTATACTAATTACTGTGTACAGATTACAACATTACACAAAGAAGGCAAAGTAACCGATTATTTATATGCATTATCTAGAGGATCGTTGGACACATTTTTTTAGTCGATCATTCATAAATGGCTTCTTTCGAACAGCAGAGGTAGAAAAAGATTTACGGACGCAAAACAGTGGTGTTGTTGTTCGGGATGGTGATCATGAGTGGTATGGAGTAATCAAGAAAATGATTCCTATTGATTTCAAAAAAAATCAAGAGGTTATGTTATTTGAATGTGAATGGTTTGATCGGCCTCGTTCCGGTCAGAGCCAAAGCAGAGGCTACAAAATGGATCGATACGGAATGATAGATGTGGACACTACTATTTATCAATTTAAGTATGAGCATTACATTCTAGCCACCCAAGCAGAACAAGTTTTTACGTTAGAAGTGTGAAGCAACCTAAATGGGCTACAGTTGTTAAAACGATGCCAAGAAACCTTTTTGCCATGCCCCCTGGAGATAGTGAAAATAATGTCACTGAGACGATGGAGGCTGAGACATTATTTGATGATCGACGACTTACTGATATAAATGAGGATATGACCACCTGACATTGACAGAGCAACCGGTGATGCTTCCGCTCTTTCAAATGAAGATGATGACGACAACAACCACGACGCTGATGATACATATATCAATGATGGTATTGTACCTCCAGTATTGAGGGAGGACAGCGAATATGATGATTTTTTCATATAGGTATTGTGTGAGCTAGCTGTACGTGAACACTATATGTAATGCAGTTTGTGTTCCGTGGTGATAGATCTTAACGCCACCAACTGATATTTCGTGGCAACGGATCCTAATACAACGATTGTGATTCGTGGCGATAGATACTATCGCCACGAACTTGTGAATCATGGCATAAGTTCCTAATGCAATGTTTGTGTTTCGTGGCGATAGATCCTAACGCCACGAACTATTGAATCGTGGCAATAGATCCTAATGCAATGATCGTGTTCCGTGGTGATAGATGCTAATGCCACGAACTAGTAAATCATGGCAACAGATTCTAATACAACGATCGGGTTCCATGGCAATAGATGCTAACACCACGAACTATTGAATCGTAGCAACAGATCCTAATGCAACGATCGGGTTCCATGGCGATAGATTCTAACGCCACAAACTATTGAATCATAGCAACAGATCCTAATGCCACGATCGGGTTCCGTGGCAATAGATGCTAATGCCACGAACTAGTGAATCATGGCAATAGATTCGTGTCGATAGATCCTAAGGCCATGAACTAGTGAATCGTGGCAACATATCCTAGTGCAATGATCGGGTAACGTGGCGATAGATCCTAGTGCCACGAACTAGTGAATCGTGGCAACTGATTCGTGGCGATAGATGCTACGGCCACGAACTAGTGAATCATGGCAACAGATCCTAGTGCAACGATCGTGTTCCGTGGCGATAGATCATAATGCCACGAACTAGTGAATCATGGCAACAGATCCTAATGCAACGATCGTGTTCCGTGGTGATAGATGCTAATGCCACGAACTAGTGAATCATGGCAATAGATCCTAATGCAACAGTCGTGTTCCGTGGCGATAGATGCTAATGCCACGAACTAGTGAATCGTGGCAACAGATTCGTGGCAATATATGCTAATGCCACGAACTAGTGAATCGTGGCAACAAATCCTAATGCAACGGTCGGGTTCCGTGGCGATAGATGCTAATGCCACGAACTAGTGAATCGTGGCAACAGATTTGTGGCGATAGATCCTAATGCCACGAACTAGTGAATCGTGGCAACAGATCCTAATGCAACGGTCGTGTTCCGTGGCGATAGATGCTAATGCCATGAACTAGTGAATCATGGCAACAGATTCATGGCGATAGATCCTAATGCCATGAACTAGTGAATCGTTGCAACAGATCCTAATGCAACGATCGTGTTCCGTGGTGATAGATGCTAATGCCACGAACTAGTGAATCGTGGCAACAGATTCGTGGCGATAGATCCTCATGCCATGAACTAGTGAATCGTTGCAACAGATCCTAATGCAACGATCGTGTTCCATGGCGATAGATGCTAATGCCACGAACTAGTGAATCGTGGCAACAGACCAAGCTTACATACACACACATATATATATATATATATATATATAGTTTGGCTCGTTGATCGTTGATCCTATGTTTGGGGTGTAGGGTAGCATGCATGGACAACTATAACATGCATGTGAGAGAGACGTCGATGATCATGTGTACTCCCCCCGTCTCCATGAACTTGTCGCTTTGTCGTAGTTCATTTTTTAACTACAAAAGCTGCATCAGAAGAGATTGTTTATTGGCTAATGGACAAGGAAAATTATTTGTACCTAGTACAAAAAGTATAAGTTGGTCGGCCTTACCGTTCGTACGCGAAGGATGCGGCCAGGTAGTTGCTCTTGCAGGTGTATGGTAATTACGTGAGTGTTTGGTCGGGTCATGTGGTTAGTGACATGTGACAAAGTGCTTAGTCATCAATTGCATTTGGTTTGATGTCGAAGTTCGATTGGAGGTAGATCATCCATTTCTTTATGTCTTGGATCATCCAAATTAATGTTTGGTTGGATGGACTGGACGATCCAATTTTTTGTTGGTAGGTTGGATGAAACTTGATTGGATTATTGAATCATCAAAGTTGATAATTTCATAATATTATTTGTGCGCATGATGATGGATCGTGCATGCCGAGCGCCGAGTTGTTCGGATCGCTGAGCAATGTTTGGACGTGGAGTTTGTGTGCCTGTGCGCGCTGCAAGATTTGGTGCGCTCGCGTACGTGGCAATCATCAGGGCAGGGTGGTACAATCGCAGGAACCGTGCAGTGCGCCCTTGGCTGTAAGATTTAGAGCGTGAACGTACGTGGCAACCATCTGGGCAGGGTCGCACTGAGACGGTTGTGCGAAAGGGCCGCAGAGAATTTGATTTTGGTGTTTGGGAACACGGTATTTTTTTTAGTTTTAGAGCAATTAGCAATACCTTGGTATTTGAGATTACTATGGTATTTTTTACAGAATGGTGTTTGTCAACCAAACAGTCCTATGTATTGCAAAATCGTGGTATTACAAAACTGTGTTACCGAAATACGTACTTTGGTATTGCCATGTCATTTTAAAAACTGTGGTTTTCAAAACTTTAGTATTGAAAAACTGTGCTCCCAAACACAGCCTAAAGCTTTACCGTGAACCACCGCGGATGGTCTTAAAGGCAGGCCCGGCTCTGGGCCTTGCGGAAATAAATTTTCTGCGGCCCTGCCGCACAATGTCGCGTGTGCGCCCCCGCCCCGCACGCCGTCCCATGGGAATCCCACTGAGATCCTTCGCTTCGCGTTGGGTTTGTTGTTTGGACACCGAAGGATGGAAATCCCGCGTGTCTCGCTTCCACGATTATGCGATTTTGATCGGACGGCGTGCGAGGCGGGGGCGCACGCGCGATGCTGTGTGGCAGGGTCGCAAAAAATTTGTGGGCTACTGCCTAGGGCCAGGCTGGTGGGTGGGGGTGGCCATGTCCTACTAATCTTAGTTCAATGCTTTGTCCAAAACGTCAAATAAAAGAATAAGGAGGGAGTATTTATTAGATACAGTATAATATTACTAATGTATTAATTTTCCATATGCGATGTTTTTCGATAAAAGGTGGAGTTTTTTGTTAGTGCATGTACTGGAGTACGACACATTGTTCATGAACATAAAATAAAAAACATTTTTCATTAACAAAAAAACAATTCATATATTACAAACAAGAAAAAAACACATAGAAATCAAAAGAAAAACTACTACTCATCCTACTCTACTCGGAGGAGGACTTGTCCACCTCCGCCGCTGCCTCCGCCTCCGCCGGAGGCACCTTCGCCTCCGCGTCCGCCGCCGGCACCTCCGCCTCCGCCTCCGTCGCAACCGCCGGCGGAGCATCCTCCAACACCAGATCGACCTTCTTCGAGCCACCAACGCATCCCGACCCTGCGAAAGGATGACGAGCAGCGGCAGGTGAACACCATGCAACGGTGGCGCAATGGAAAACGGTGGCAGCGGACGGCGATGTACCTGGATGATGGCGTAGTCTACCTCGCACATCTTCCGCGAGTCGTTCACCTTCCGCGGCTAGCTGAACCACACTGGTAGGAACTCCTCGATTTCGCGGTCAAAGCATGACTTGGAGAAATGGACCACCAACGCATCCCGACCCTGCGAAAGGATGATGAGCAGCGGCAGGGGAACACCATGCAGCGGCGGCACTATGGAAAACGGTGGCAGCGGACAACGATGTACCTGGATGTTGGCGTAGTCGACCTCGCACATCTTCCGCGAGTCGTTCACCTTCCGCGGCGAGCTGAACCACAATGGCAGGAAGTCCTCGGTTTCGAAGTCGAAGCATGACTTGGAGAAATGGGCCACCAACACATCCTGACCCTGTGAAAGGATGACGAGCAGCGGCAGGTGAACACCATGCAGCAGCGGCGCAATGGAAAACGGTGGCAGCGGACGGTGACGTACCTGGATGTTGGCGTAGTCGACCTCGCACATCTTCTGCGAGTCGTTCACCTTCCGCGGTGAGCTGAATCACACTGGCAGGAACTCCTCGGTTTTGCAGTCGAAGCATGACTTGGAGAAATGGGCCACCAACGCATCCAAACCCTACGAAAGGATGACGAGCAGCGGCAGGTGAACACCATGCAGTGGCAGCGCAATGGAAAACGGTGGCAGCGGACGGCGACATACCTGGATGTTGGCATAGTCGACCTCGCACATCTTCCGCGAGTCGTTCACCTTCCGCGGCGAGCTGAACCACACTGGCAGGAACTCCTCGGTTTTGCAGTTGAAGCATGACTTGTAGAAATGGGCCACCAACCCATTCTAACCCTGCGAAAGGATGACGAGCAGCGGCAGGTCAACACCATGCAGCAATGGTGCAATGGAAAATGGTGGTAGCGGACGGCGATGTACCTGGATGTTGGCGTAGTCGACCTCGCACATCTTCCACGTGTCGTTCACCTACCGCGGCGATCTGAACCACACTGACAGGAACTACTCGGTTTCGCAGTCAAAGCATGACTTGGAGAAATGGGCCATCAATGCATCCCGACCCTGCGAAAGGATAATGAGCAGCAGCAAGTGAACACCATACAGCGGCGGCGCAATGGAATATGGTGGCAGCAAACGATGACGTACCTGGATGTTGGCGTAGTCGACCTCGCACATCTTCTGCGAGTCGTTCACCTTCCGTGGCGAGCTGAACCACACTGGCCGGAACTCCTCGGTTTCGCAGTCGAAGCATGACATGGAGAAATGGGCCACCAACGCATCCCGACCCTGCGAAAGGATGACGAGCAGTGGCAGGTGAACACCATGCAGAGGCGGCGCAATGGAAAACGGTGGCAGCGGACGGCAAGGTACCTGGATGTTGGCGTAGTCGACCTCGCACATCTTCCGCGAGTCGTTCACCTTCTGCGGCGAGCTGAACCACACTGGCAGGAACTCCTCGGTTTCGCAGTCGAAGCATGACTTGGAGAAATGAGCCACCAACGCATCGCGACCCTGTGGAAGGACGACGAGCAACGGCAGGTGAACATGCAGCGGCGGCGCAATGAAAATGGTGGCAGCGGACGGCGACGTACCTGGATGTTGGCGTAGTCGACCTCGCACATCTTCCGCGAGTCGTTCACCTTCCGCGGCGAGCTGAACGGAAATAAATTTTCTGCGGCCCTGCCGCACAACGTCGTGCGTGTGCCCCTGCCCCGCACGCCGTCCCATGGAAATCCTGCTGAGATCCTTCGCTTCGCACTGGGTTTGTTGTCTGGACACCGAAGGATGGAAATCCCACGTGTCCCGCTGCCATGATTATGCGATTTTGATCGGACGGCGTGCGAGGCGGGGGCGCACGCGTGAAGCTGTGCGGCAGGGTCACAGAAAATTAGTGGGCTACTGCCTAGGGCCAGGCCGGTGGGTGGGGGTGGTCACGTCGTACTAATGTTAGTTCAATGCTTTGTCCAAAACGTCAAATAAAAGAATAAGGAGGGAGTCTTTATTCGATACAGTATAATATTACTAATGTGTTAATTTTCCATATGAGATGTTTTTTGATAAAAGGAGGAGTTTTTCGTTAGTGCATGTACTGGAGTAGGACAGATTGTTCATGAACATAAAATATAAAAACATTTTTCATTAACATAAAAACAACACATATATTACAAACAAGAAAAAAACACATAGAAAACAAAAGAAAAAAACTACTATTCATCCTACTCTACTCGGAGGAGGACTTGTCCACCTCTGTCGCAGCCTCCGCCTCCGCTGCCACCATTTTCCATTGAGCCGCCACTGCAACGTGTTCTCCTGCCGCTGCTCGTCAACCTTTCACAAGGTCGGGATGCGTTGGTGGGTGCGGCCAGATGGTTGCTCTTGCAGGTTTATAGTAATTACGTGAGTGTTTGGTCGGGTCATGTGGTTAGTCCACGATGCACCATAAACCCGGTGTATAGGCCGTGTATTTGTCATTTGTGCAACTTCGGTGCTCCAGTTTGTGCTTCCATGCGTACTCCCGCTTATGTGTCATCATCTAATTGGTTGAAGTTAAATCATGCATTATGTTAAGTAAATGAAAGGGCCAATAAAATCATGACACTTAAGTAGGAGCATGCATGGAAGCACTGAATGGGGAGTATACAAGCCGTGTCTTCCCGTTCGTATGCAACTTCGGTGCTCCCGTTTGTGCTTCCATGCGTACTCCCGCTTATGTGTAATCATCTAATTGGTTGAAGTTAACTCAGGCATTATGTTAGGTAAATGAAAGGGCCAATAAAATCATGACACTTAAGTAGGAGCACGCATGAAAGCACTGAATGGGAGTATACAAGCCGTGTCCTCCCGTTCGGATGCAACGCTCCCGTTTGTGCTTCCATGCGTACTCCCGCTTATGTGTCATCATCTAATTGGTTGAAGTTAAATCAGGCATTATGTTAGGTAAATGAAAGGGCCAATAAAATCATGACACTTAAGTAGGAGCACGCATGGAAGCACTGAATGGGAGTATACAAGTCGTGTCCTCCCGTTCGGATGCAACTTCGGTGCTCCCGTTGTGCTTCCATGCGTACTCCTGCCTATGTGTCATCATCTAATTGGTTGAAGTTAAATCAGACATTATGTTAGGTAAAGGAAAGGGCCAATAAATCATGACACTTAAGTAGTAGGAGCACACATGGAAGCACTGAATGGGAGTATGCAAGCCGTGTCCCTGAATGGGAGTATACAAGCCGTGTCCCCCCGTCCTATCCTCCCATGCATCATCCCGCTGATGTGTCAAAATGTTATTGGTCCCTTTATTAATGCTTAGTTTAACTACCATACCTTCACACAAATAATGTTGGCGTAGTCGACCTCGCACATCTTCCGCGAGTCGGTCACCTTCCAACAGAAGCCATGCAGGTGCTTCCACAGCCGGAACGCCGTTCATCTTCACCGGCACATATGTACGGTCCGGGTGTGCTGGTGTGTACCTTAACTCCCGTCGTGCATCCCCGGTGGTGGTTGGAAGACCCCTGCAGGTATGTTCTGATTCTTGTCCTCTAACTACATCTAGGTTTCTGATGACGCATGCGGTTCACCACCAGACAAACCAGCAAAGCCTCGGTGATGAGAGCGGCATGCAAATTTCTTGATGAAAAACTGGCTGCAAGCCGTGTCCCTCCCATTTTGTCCTCCCATACGTCATCCCGCTGATGTGTCAAAATGTTATTGGTCCCTTTATTAATGCTTAGTTTAACTACCATACCTTCTCAACAAATAATATGATGACACGGCAGCGAGAGTGTCATCAAAAAAATATAGATGGATGCGTCAGCAGCCCATAGTCAGTGGGCCACAGTCAGTTTTTCATCAAAAAACATGCATGTCGCTCAACCTTTTTTGGTTTTCCTGGTGGTGAACCGCCTGCGTCATCAGAAACCTAGAGATGGAGTAAGAGGTCTGGAATCAGAGCATACCTGTAAGGATCTTTCGAACAACCACCGGGGACGGACGACGTACGGGGGGTTAAAGTACACCGGCGCACACCTGTACTGTACGTGTACCCGTCCAGTCGTGTAGTTTCCTTCGAAACTCCGGTAGAAGAAAACAACATGCAAGTTTCATTCTGTATGGAGAATGTTTGTTGTGTATTCATCAGGGAACACATATATACTTTATATAGGCTATCTAGTGTAGTGTGAAACGAAAACAAAACCCTTTCGCACTACATAGATTCAAAAGCTAGCGTTAATTACTAAGCGTAGGCCTACGCAGTCAAACAATGATGTTAGACCAATGCAGTCAACAATGACTATTACATGTGTGCGTGCTTATCCTTTCTACAGTCTGGTGGTGAACTGCCTGCGTCATCGGAAGCCTAGATGGAGTTGGAGGACAGGAATCAGAGTATACACCTGGCTGGACTAGGATCGCCTGACGTAGCGACATTTTGCTGCATGCGTGCAGTAAAGGCTGCATTCATCGTTTGTTTTTATCCGACAGTTGTACTTCCAAGCTATCCAACTAAGGGGTCCATTCAAATCGTTTCATAAACTCTTGCCTACTTGCTTCAACATGAGAATGAGTTTACATGCATATAATGATGCATACTTTAAACATTTAAATAAAACAAACTTCTATTTCAAATTAACAAGATTAAAAACACATTAACTATCTTATGTGGCATGCCAATGTGTGGATGTCCAACTTAGAGTAAGGATAAAAGTGAAACAGTTTTTTGAAGTTGATGGACTAAATAATTGAAAGTTTGAGGATGAAGTTGAGTATTGCCAGCTTGATGAGCTCAAGCTTGAAAAGTTCGAGTAAGCTCATTTGTAAAGTTGCCTGTACGATGTGGGAACCAGAATCCCGACATCCAAGGATCTCATTGGGTGGTGTTGTGTGATGCGACACCCAACAATATACAAGAACAAAACGAGAATAAAATACAAGATGAAGTCTTTTAGTTTTCATACAGCGGAAGTTTTACAATACTATCGGAAGGAAAGAAACATATATATCATAGCTACGCTCTCAGCACTAGCTATGCAAAAGCAAAGTCATCCATGCCCTGGATACTTCGCACTAGCAACACCCAAGTCACGGCGGTGTGCAGGGTTCCCACTTGACTGTACACCCTGGAGGGGGTGCAGCCTCATCATCAAACCCTTCATCAATCGTATAACCTGCAAAAACTCATTAACTGTAAACATGAGCATAAGGCTCAGCAAGACTGACCCGTCTCACTAGACATATGCAAGGGTGAATACAAAGCATAGGTAAGGTGAAGCATAAACGACTCACCTACAAGTGGATCCTTAAATTCATATTTTAAGTAGCAAATGACATTCTCCAGGCACGGCACATCATAGACTCCACAATCAAACAAGAAACGATTTACCGATGATATGACATGCCCAGAGTACATAATGCTATTACAGCTAAAGTATGGGGAAACATAAAACTTTAATTTTACTATATCTAAGTCATACAAGGTTGCAAAGCAATTATAATTCAATACAACATATTTTTCTGGCTTCTTTAGTATTTACTACGTCACGGTGCAGTGAACAAGTGGTACTCTATTACAGCGAGGGACGGTGATGGCAATCAGGACACACCCGAACAACACGGCACATACGCACGTTCGGAAGTGTCAGTGAGTACACCAGTACCTACGTAACACTTCAGTACTAGTCCTATATGGCCACCTTTCACAAGAAACCCGAACGCCGAACCCGTCTCACCTCTGCGAACAGAAGGTCTCTGCACGGAACACCTCTTGTGTCCGCCGACCGATTTACACCTTACTGTCCTCAACCCACCCCTATCGATGGTGAGTTAATGGGACTCGACATCCCAGTTATCGAGTTATGTCAGTTTACTGGAGTCCATATGTCCAGTATGTCACCGGTACAAGTCAAGCTTGTTGGAAGGGGCCGCATACAAACGGGACTTAACTGACCAGTCAGAGCTATGCGACCAAGACCACGTCTTGGCGCTTCCTATCCATCTCTGACCAGTCTCAAGTTTAGATTAAACAGTTATTTTCTATATATGTTAACCCAGTGTAGATGAGTGTCAAATTTCTATATCGCGACTAGATTCCAACTACTCGACTTCTACCGGTTCACCTACAACATTAGCATAGCAGTTCTACACGTCGAGCTAGCAACCTACCCAATTAACCAATGAGATTGTGGTTCATGCATTTGGAGTATTCAAGCATCCTGAACGTAATGCACAATTCATATGCTAATCAACATAGTGATAAAGAAAAAACTTTATAAACGACTTAAATGCAAACCGGGGCTTGCCTGGTTGCAGGTCCGAGTCTGTGTTAGTATTCGGCAGGTGTACTTCCAAGGCATCTGGTTCCTCATCGACTTCGGTCACTACACGATATGCATATAATATGTATATGAATGACTTTGAAAATAATTACTACCAAGACCATAATTTAATCTATGGTGGTCATTATATGATAATGACCTAATTGGCTTTTGAACTTTGATGGTAGATAATAGGGAATATGATAGAAGCTCTTGCAAAGAACAGGAGATGATCAAAGTAGTTTGTTGTCTCTAAAATTATGGTAAGCAATAAGCTCCCAAGGATTTTAGAGAAGAAACTGTAGCATGAACGTAGCTGCCAGTTGATGATCATGATAGAGGAGGTTGTCCTGGTTCTAGCAAAATTGGTTTCATAATTTCTAAGCCTTGGTGAAGGAGTTATTGAATTTCAAAGTTGGCAAGAATTTCTGGAATTATTTTATAATTGAATTTTTAGCTTTTCAATTAATATTCAGTTTGCAACTGAATTAGGACTAGGAGATGAAGTCTATTAAATCCAAGATTTTTACAGGAACTAATGTATGACTAATGGAAGGTTTAGTCCAAATTTGGGACATAATAAAGCAACTGGACATCTGTAAAAATTCAATGACTCAAAAAGAAAATTGAACTATACAGTGGGTTATACAGGAGCTATGGGTCCCAAACTTTTTCTTGTGAACAAGAACAGTACAGTGTATTTTATGTGAATTTTGGGGATTTTTTCAGTGGAAATTTCACCTGGAAAAATTGTATTTGCATTTGGAAAGATTGCTTTCTACCAATTTTAAAATAAGTTCCACAGAATCTAATTGGTACTAACAGAAGCTAAAGCTCAAGGGCTTTCAAACAAAATTTGTTTGAATATTTTTGGAGCAGTCTACAGAGAGATATTGATTTTTAAATCTTGGAAATGGTTTTGCATCAATTTGGGATTTTTAGATTTTAAAACTGGCGCCTGGGCCCACCGGATTTAAAATCAGCCAACCAGTAGTCAGCCACACCGGATGCCATAAATATTTCCACGCGCCACAGAAGATCCTTGGCCACAGGCTGATCCCGGCCGCGCTGCGCTCACCGGCCTTCTTCAACCTCTGGCCACGGGCTCGGGCGGCGGCGCCCACGCTGGCGCGTGGCGGCGCTTTCGCCGGCGATGGTTTCCGGCCCACGGGAGGTCTCGGTACTCGCCGCCCCACCCAAGTTTCACGCAGGGAACACGCTGGAGTAACTCCCGACGGTGATGGGTGACCGGAAAACCACTCCCGACGGCGGCGGCGGGTGCTAGGGTTTCGGTTATGTCGATACTTTCAATTTCCTAGCGAAAACTCTCATTTGAAAGCTAATATTGGAAGCATGGGAAAGAGTTTAGGAGGGTCTAGAGCTTGCGCCATAGCCGGCAACACCAAGGTCGACGGTGAACCGAGCTCCTCCAATGGCGGAAGGGGAAAAATTGGATAACTCGTTAATTAGTCGATGGTTCATTCTGATTTTTGGAGGGAAGGTGCACTGGGATACGTAGATCATGTCGTCTAACTGGATCAAAGAATTATTGTGCATACAATCGGAATTAAACCGATGAACTAGCTTCGAAGCTATGAAAGTGCTTCGGTAATTCACGTAATACAGACGCTAGGATGCACGATATGGGTTCAAATTTAACCAGAAGCTACACGAGATCATGGCGCACCTTTTTCCTATAGACTACATAGGACGGGGAGGCTTGTATCGGCGGCGAGGCTGAGCGGTGTCGGGCGGAACTGAGGTGGTCGCGGCGGCGAGAAATGGCACGGCGCGAGCGAAAAGTGAACCGAGGAGGGACTTCGGTCGACGGTGGGGTGAATATATAGCCTTTATCGCAGTAGATAAGGAGGAGCAGGGCAGCTGGAGGCGACCGACGGACGAACGGCACGCTGGCGGCATGCAGCCGTCGCGGTGTCGCGCGGAGAAGGAAAACTGGGCGGTTAAACGGTCTCCCTCGCTGACATGCGGGCCCCACTACTCCCTCTTCTCTGTTCCTCTAAATTCCACCACAAACATTGCCAAAAAATTCCCAAACTTTACAGACAGGCTAAGATAAATATGAGGAACCCAAATCTGCAATCAGATTTCAATTTGGACATAGTTTGTTTCAAATTCAAAAACAAATTTGAATTCAAACTTGTTTATAAACCTTATTGAAATAAATAGTAACTGAGGTCCATAAATCACCAAACTTTGAAACAAATCTCACTGAACTATAAAAGGTCTTAGGAAAAATTGTGGTTTGATTTAGGCAAGGTTCAGTGCAAAGCTAAATTTGAGATCGACGCGAAATAAACCCTCTGTATGTGTCCAACTAAATGGAAGGCTTGCTTCAAAAATCTTGAAAATTTTCCAAGAAGCTATTTAAAATATTTAAGAGGCCAAGGAAAAATTTGGAGCCTTGGATTTGAATCTTTTTGTCAGGGCCAGATATACATAGCAACATAATCAAATTACATTTGTTTTGATTTTTATATTGCTGCAATATAATTTGCCCTAGCCATTTCAATCAATTAAATTCCCAACTTTGCAGAAAGGTTTAATTAAAATGTTCTAGGATTAGGGTGAAGTCCAATCCTCATGTTAATAAAATTAAACACGAGTAGAAAGAAAACTTTTTAGTGAGGTCAAGTTCATGTGCACCACTATATTGACCTCCATTATGTTTGATAAACAACTTGTAGCTGAACTTCACATGAAAGGAAAAAGTGGGATTTTACATTCGTCCCCCCTTAAAAGAATCTTGTCCCGAGGTTACAAAGGAAAGACAAAAGATAAAGATCTATTGAACATGTGCTGCTAACAAGTCCGGATAGTTCGTTTTAAGATACTCCTCGCTTTCCCACGTGGCTTCTTCAGCACTGTGGTTGCTCCACAAGACCTTGTAGAAACGCAAGGTGTGGTTCCTTGTGGTGCGAGTCTTCTCATCAATGACCTGGGTTGGATGCTCGGAATAAGTAAGATCTGGTTGGAGAGCCTCCAAATACTCAATACGTACATTCATTGGGGCTTTAAGACATTTCCGCAACTGAGAAATGAGAGACACATTGTGGACCCTTGCCAGAGACGGCGGTAACTTCAATTGATATGCCACAGGTCCGCATCTTTTGATTATTGTGAACGGCCCAATGAAACGTGGAGCTAGCTTCCCTTTCACTTCGAATCGGTGAATTCCCTTCACTGGGGATACCCGGAGGTAAATTTGATCCCCAACCTCGAAGTGAAGAGGTCGATGTTGTTTGTCCGCATAGCTCTTCTGACGAGACTGAGCGGCTTTGAGATTTGCTTGAATAATAGATACTTGCTCTTCGGCTTCATTTATCAAGTCGATGCCATATACCACTCGTTCACCAGATTCGCACCAGTTCAAGGGTGTGCGAAACTTCCGGCCATAAAGAGCTTCATATGGTGCCATCTAGATGCTAGCCTGGTAACCGTTGTTGTACGAAAATTCCGCCAATGGTAGATGATCATCCCAATTCCTACCATGGTGGATGGCAGAGGCACGAAGCATATCCTCTAGCACTTGATTCACCCGCTCGGTTTGTCCATCAGTCTGAGGATGATAAGCCGAGCTTCAAATCAGTTTGGTACCCAATGCTTCGTGGAGATGCTCCCAAAAGCGAGCAACAAAAATAGATCCACAATCTGAAATGATAGTGCGGGGTACTCCATGTAGGCACAAGATTCCGGAGATATAAAGTTTTGCATACCGCTTTACATCATACTTGACACTGACCGGTATGAAATGAGCTGATTTGGTCAACCGGTCAACGATCACCCAAATTGAGTCGTGCTTATGGAGAGTGGGAGGCAACCCAACAATGAAATCCATGCTGATATCCTCCCATTTCCAAGTCGGTATGCTTAAAGGTTGAAGTTGTCCAGCTGCCTTCATATGGTCGGCCTTAACCCGCCGACACGTATCACATTCGGATACATATTTTGCTACTTCTCTCTTCATCTGAGTCCACCAGAACTTCTTCCTTAAGTCTTGGTACATTTTGTTACTTCCTGGATGAATGGAATACTTGGATAAATGAGCTTCATCCAGTATCTTCTTCCGAAGTTCCATTTTTCGGGGTACTACTATACGGTTTTTAAACCAGAGGGTACCTTCATTGTCACATCGGAAACATTTCATCTCCCCCTTTTCCATTCTTTGCTGAATGTGCGACATCCCTTTGTCCTCCTTCTGAGCTGCCATAATATCCTCCCTGATAGTAGGAATGAGAGCTAGGTTGTAGAGTGCCCCATATGGAACCAAGTAGAGACTCGGTTCTTCTTCTCCCATTGAGGTGATGGAGGGATTGTTGACATGGGACCTGCGGCTTAGAGCATCTGCGAGTACATTTGCTTTGCCTGGATGGTAGTGGATCTCAATCTCATAATCCTTGATTAATTCCAACCATCTACGCTGTCGCATATTTAAGTCCTTTTCGGTGAAGATGTACTTCACGCTCTTGTGATCGGTGTAGAGATGTACTAAATTACCCAATAGATAATGTCTCGACATCTTCAATGCTAGTACCACAACAGTGAGATCTAGATCCTGAGTCGGGTAGTGATGCTCATGGTTCCGAAGCTGCCGTGATCCATAAGCGATCACTCGTCTGTCCTGCATCAACACACAACCTAAACCAATTTCTGATGCATCGCAATACACGTTAAATGATTTGGTTGTGTTTGGTTGAGCTAATACTGGTGCTGTTGTGAAGTGTTTTACCAATGCCTGGAAACCTCCCTCACATGCCTCTGTCCATACATACTTCTTCCCCTTTTTCAGAAGTTCTGTCATCGGTTTAGCTATTTTGGAGAAACTGGGAATGAACGTCCGGTAATACCCAGCTAAACCCAGGAAACTTCGAACTTCATGTACAGACTTTGGAGACTCCCATTTGAGTACTTGCTTTATCTTGCTTGGATCAACTACAATCCCTTCTGCGGATATAATGTGCCCTAAAAATGGCACTTGGCTGATCCAGAATTCACACTTTCTGAACTTGGCATATAGCTGGTGGTCCCATAATCGTTAAAGCACGATACGCAAGTGTTGAGCATGTTCTTCTTCGAATTTCGAATATACAAGGATGTCTTCAATGAAGACCACGACAAACATGTCCAATTCTGGAATGAACACCGAGTTCATAAGATACATGAAATGAGCCGGTGCATTGGTCAATCCGAAGGACATAACAAGGTATTCATACAGTCCATACCTCGTCGAGAATGCTGTCTTTGATATATCTTCTAGCTGGATTCTATTCTGATGATAACCAGAACAAAGATCCATCTTCGAAAATACTTTAGCACCCACTAGTTGATCAAAAAGAATATCAATGTGTGGTAGTGGATACTTGTTTTTGATAGTGACAGCATTGAGTGGACGATAGTCCACACATAGTCTCAAGGTCTTATCTTTCTTCTCCATGAACAATGCAGAACAGCCCCATGGTGATGAACTTGGACGAATGAAACCCTTGTTCTCAGGTTCCGTTAACTGCTCCTTCAGTTCTGCAAGTTCCTTGGGTGCCATCTTGTAGGGTTGCCTTGAGATCGGCACTGTTCCCAGTACAAGCTAAATCTTGAACTCTATATCTCTTTCTGGTGGCATACCAGGAAGATCTTCGGGAAACACGTCCGGATACTCACATACTACTGGAATGTCCTTAAGTTCAATAACCTCGATATTGTGAGTAGATGGGTTCACTAGAACGATTCTCTCAAGATTGAGGACTTGGGAAGGATGAAGTGGAGAACTTAGATAAATTTTTCGAGGAACAAGATCTAGAATAGCACCATGGTATTGTAACCACGCCATTCCCAAGATGACATCTAGCTTCTGATTCTCTAGTATCAGAAGCGAAGTAAGATATATAGTTCCATCTAGGTTAAGTGGTATCCCAGGAACCATCTCATTTGTTATTGTCTTCCCTGCCGGAGTGCAAATCACATACGAAGTTTTTGTGGACATGATAAGCAACTGACTTTTAATGACAAAAGACTTGCTAATGACATTGTGGGAAGCTCTGGAGTCAAAGAGTATGACTACGGGATGATAAATATAGAGAAAGTACGGGTGCGCCTCCCGGAACATCCTCAATGGCGAGGTGGTGGACGTTGCCGAGTCTGGGGACTGGCTTCTTGGGCTGGTTGCGGGGTTGGTTTGCGCCCTGGTACGACGACTGTCCTCCGCCCTGCCTAGTCTGCAGGCAGTCCTTGGCGAAGTACCCGGTGCGTCCACACGTGAAACACGTATACGGGGTTTGGCCGGTACGAATGGGAGGACGGAATCCCGGTGCACACGATGGAGGTGGAAGTGCACATGGGATCATCCCCTAATGCTGCTGCGGTCGGAAACCGGTGTTGCCGAACTGGCGACACTGAACATTGGTAGTTGCGATGGCGGTTGCCACCTGTGGCCGGATGGTGATCGATGCACCATTTGGTACTTCTGAGGAGCACCACCTCCGCTGCCCTGTGGAGCACTCCTCTTCTTCTTGTCTGAGGACAGGTCTTGAGTAGCGTCTTCTTGTACGATCGCGGTGTTGACAATATCGTTGAAGCTGCCATGGTTGAACAAGGCAAGCTTGTCCTTCATCTTGGGGTTCAAATGCCGGTAGAAGCACTCTCGCTTCCTGTCTTCCGTGTTCACTTGGTCCTGTGCATACTGGGCCAAGTGGTTGATGGTCTTGGAGTACTCGTAAGCACTCCTTCCTCCCCGCTTCAGCTCGAAGAACTCTTGAAGCTTCCTCCTCATAATCCCGGGAGGGATATGGTAGGCACGGAACGCCTCCCGGAATTTTGCCCAGCTCACGACATAGCCTGCGGGGCGTGCGGCGAGGTAGTTTGCCCACCATGCACCAGCAGAACCCTGCAGTTGTTGAGCTGCAAACGGAGTCTTCTGTTGTTCCGTTATCTCGAGTAAACCGATCTTCCCTTCAATGGTGCGGTGCTAGTTGTCCGCCTCCAAAGGTTCGTCGGCCTCCCTGAAGACCGGCGGATGCGTCGATGTGAAATCCGAGTAGGAACTCGGATATGGGTGACGTGGCCCATCAGCTTGTCGTCCCCCTTGACGGGACGAACACTGTACAAGGGTCTGCAACAACTCAGTTTGCTCATCCCGCGAGCCGAGCACTGCTGCGAGAACCTCCGTGAGACTTCTGGGAAGTGTAGGTGGATGTGGTGGAGGTGGCTGCGTCTGGGGAGTGTTCTGCCCCGGTGGTGGGGTGTCATCCCCTTGTCCTCCACTTGAGCCTCCTACTTCCTGGGTTGTACGTGTACGCACCATGCTGCCAACGATTTACACCATAAGTCTCATTGCCTCAAGTTCATCCTTCCATATAAATAGTAATGCGGTAGACAGTGATAGATAATATACAACATCAACATATATTGATAAAGTACAAGCTTTATACAAGATATATTATCTCGTGACCAAGTTTACAGTAGTAAACTTCAAAATGATGGACTCCCACTATGGAAATACATCTCTACCATACTTGGTCCCCATGAGATGTCGTACACATCTTGTCATCTTAGACATAACCACTACTACTCTTAATATGACACAAACATGGTCACAAAAGAAACACACGAGCAACTATTTAAACTATATGTTGCCCCGTGTCGGCAGAAGTATTGCCACATCCCACTTCAATACGTCCTACTCGACGTACTCGAGTTCTTCGGGATTCTTCTTCTTCTTATTTGTCATTCGAAGGCAATTGTTCACCCATAATTAGTGGTATATTATGGGCCGGTGGATACACCACTGGTTGCAATTGTGCTTCTGCCTCAATTACATTATCCTGCAGTTGTCCTGCCTCATACTCCCAATTCTGAGATGTCTCAATGGCGGTGTCCCGCTCTTCAGTTACTACTAACAGCTGCTCTTGCTGTTGTTGCACCTCCAACTGACTTGCTTGCAACTCACCACGAGCTTGCTGCAGTTCAGTGCGAGCCTTCCGTAGCCTAATGCGATCAGAATGCAGTTGATGCTCGCACTTATTTAGCCAGTGATTCGCTGGGGCTAGGAGCGAACTTAGATTCTCGTTGATATAATCAAGGGTATCACCCCGCTCCGTCGCTTCCCGCAAGGCTTCGATTTGCTCCATAATAATGGTGCCTTGTGTAGCAACTATCATATTGGAAGCAGCCGCATATGTCCCAAGTGTTGTTGAGGTAGTGTCGCCATGCGGTGTATAGGCAGCAACCATACGACGTTGCCACTCAAATCCAGCCATACCACGGACTAGAATAAGGGCAAATTGAGTCCCCGCCATGGCATCTTGATGAAGCTCACAAAGCTTCATAAGTGCTTTGCCTGCTGCGATTGCCCAAGTGTCCTCTAAATGAGCCCCCTTGATGGTAACCGAGAAAGGATCCCATCCATATTGTCGTGGACTAGCCGGGATGTCTATCAAGATGGTGCACGACCGAACACCTCTGTCGATCGTTTCTCTACCCTAATAGCATGGCATCTCGATGAAGCCAAACCGTTGGAGCACTTCCCGCAGCAAACTTTGAAAGCCCGGATGTCTAGCGCAAGTGGCAAATACCCATACGTCCGGTAGTAGCATCCTTACATCCGTCATCTATATAAAAGAATACTGGAACAATGAGAAGGTTCCAACTCTCAACAGTTTAAGAAAATTTAAAACTGGAGTTGTAATCACAGTCTGTTCAAGCTAACCTTCCTGTATAAATTCAAAATTTTCATACAGGAAACGTCAGAACCAGGTGTTGGGCTGAATACAAAAGTTGTAGTATACTTTCCAAACTTTCCAGATTGTACTCATACAGCTACAAGTGAGCTAGGAAATAGAATCTATACAGGTTTTAAATTGTCCCATATTTTCTGGATATTTTGACAGAACCTCCCCTGTATATGTAGTGATGTCCACAATTTATACAGGGATATCATGGCAATATTTTGAGGTAATGACAAAATAAACTTTGTATAACATCAAGTTAAAAATACAGAAGAAAAAGAGTTACACCCCGAAAAGTTTGTTATACAGGTATCGCGCGTGAATTCACCAACATGTGCAAACTGCTTCAAGTTCTGGACTGCCAGGACCAAGTTTGCGACAAATGGAATTAGACACAGCTGTACCCAGATTCAGATCATGAATGCAAAATAAAGTTGATAGAGGACTTCCTAAGCTTTCCAAAAATGTATATATGTGATTATGTCACTATTCTGGATTAAAAGTTATAACTATCCAAACTAAACATTTGAACTGACTGGTTTGCACCAGCAGTCCTGCAGTTCACTGTTTTGATTTCCAAATTTGATTTGTCTCAAATTCGAATTAGGAAACACTCTAAACATAAAACTTGTATATATTCTTCTGCTATTTCCAGACATGTATCACAATAAGGCAGAAGATGTTCCTACAGAGAGTTATGGCAATATTACTGGAACTGGTACTATTGGAGGGTCATCTGGAGCAGTTTTAGTATACTCCAGATTTCAACAGATTATAAAAACTTTTCTGCCCTGATAGTCAACAGAAAAGTTGTATAGGTCTTCACGAGCTTTCCATCCATATATTATACCCTTATGTTATCTATCATATAACCAAGATTACAACCCGGCGAAGTCGAGACAACTTCTGCCAGAAATCAAGAATCTTGATTCTATCTACCTTATCGAGTCAGATTCCCTTTTTCGGAGTCCAAACCTACCAGCATCTGATATTCGGACTTTCCAAAACACTATGCATCCATTCTGTAGTTGGGGATGGTCAAGTATCATGTTTGATACTGACGGTATTACGTACCTCACCAAAGAAAATTCTATCCGGTATATCCAGTTACGTCTATAGGTGGTTCCTACATCGTTCTCTCGCAAACGGTTTCTACACGGTCTTCTACCGTAGTCACTGCTGCAAAATACAAACAATCCCCTTTCACCCTGTCGCACCTCAAGGGCGGTACGGGGAAACGCGACAGGCAGTCACAATAATACATATGAAAATAAATGCATACGACTCTGGTGTGAGTCGCCCTCGAGCGAGGTCATGTCTCGAGGTACATGGCTGTAAATACGTCTGTACGGCAAAGACTCCCGTACAATCTGGCTTATACACGCTCGGGCATACGTGTTTCGCATGCTCCCATAGAACATTAATGGTTCTAGAGATGCATACTATCGGGTTATACACCACCCGACGGGGGCTCCCACTAACTTTGAAGCACACTGGGGTACCGCGTGTCATAGGTTCTCAGAAACATAGAAAGCTTCAGAGACTCCTATTAACATTTCCATGCTAAGCCACGAAAAACTTCC
This sequence comes from Tuctoria greenei, assembly GCA_036927565.1. Classification (NCBI taxonomy): domain Eukaryota; kingdom Viridiplantae; phylum Streptophyta; class Magnoliopsida; order Poales; family Poaceae; genus Tuctoria; species Tuctoria greenei. Next base: position 108,026,436 of record JAYESD010000008.1, read on the forward strand.
ATGCTACCTCTCGCATGGTGAGCTTACTGCAATTGATCCGCTTACGGTGGCGTACCTTACCTCTTACCTGACGTCGGGGCGTCGTTACAGAATTAATAACATATAAGTTAGTTTACCACCTTTATATCTTATACTAATAATATTCCTTATAAGGGCATATAGCTAATTCCTCACTCAAATCCTAATTTTTGAAAATATGTTCTTTTCAAGTACACTGTTCCCAATGATGCTCCGATACCATGTCTGTGGGGACCAAAATCCCGAAATCCGAGGATCTCATTGGGTGGTGTCGTGCGATGCGATACCCAACAGTATACAAGAACAGAACGAGAAAAAAATACAAGACGAAGTCTTTTAGTTATCATACAGCGGAAGTTTTACAATACTAGTGGAAGGAAAGAAACATATATATCATAGCTATGCTCTCAGCACTAGCTATGCAAAAGCAAAGTCATCCATGCCCTGAATACTTCACACTAGCAACACCCAAGTCACGGCGGCGTGCAGGGTTCCCACTCGGCTGTACACCCTGGAGGGAGTGCAGCATCATCATCAAACCCTTCATCAATCATATAACCTGCAAAAACTCGTTAACTGCAAACATGAGCATAAGGCTCAGCAAGACTGACCCGTCTCACTAGAAATATGCAAGGGTGAATACTAAGCATAGGTAAGGTGAAGCATGAATGACTCGCCTACAAGTGGATCCTTAAATTCATATTTTAAGTAGCAAATGACATTCTCCAGGCACGACACATCATAGACTCCACAATCAAACAAGAAACACTTTGCCGATGATATGACATGCCCAGAGCACATAATGCTATTACAGCTAAAGTATGGGGAAACTGTAAACTTTAATTTTACTATCTCTAAGTCATACAAGGTTGCAAAGCAATTATAATTCAATACAACATATTTTTATGGCTTCTTTAGTATTTACTACGTCATGGCGCAGTGAACAAGTGGTACTCTATTACCGCGAGGGACGGTGACAGCAATCAGGACACACCTGGACAACACGACACATACGCATGTTCGGAAGTGTCAGCGAATACACCAGTACCTACGTAACACTTCAGTACTAGTCGTATATGGCCACCTTTCACAAGAATCTCGAACGCCGAACCCATCTCACCTCCGCGAAAATAAGGTCTCCGCACGGAACACCTCTTATGTCCGCCGACCGATTTACACCTTACTGTCCTCAACCTACCCCTATCGATGGTGAGTTAATGGGCCTCGACATCCTAGTTATCGAGTTACGTCAGTTTACTGGAGCCCATATGTCCAGTATGTCGCCGATACAAGTCAAGCTTGTTCAAAGGGGCTACATACAGACGGGCCTTAACTGACCAGTCAGAGCTATGCGACCAAGACCACGTATTGCTGCTTCCTATCCATCTCTGACCGGTCTCAAGTTTAGATTAAACAGTTATTTTCTATAAATGTTAACCCAGTGTAGATGAGTGTCAAATTTCTATCTCGCGAGTAGATTCCAACTACTCGACTTCTACCAGTTCACCTACAACATTAGCATAGCAGTTCTAAACATCGAGCTAGCAACCTACCCAATTAACCAATGGTATTGTGGGTCATGCATTTGGAGTATTCAAGCATCCTGAACGTAATGCACAATTCATATGCTAATCAACATAGTGATAAAGCAAAACTTTATAAATGACTTAAATACAAACCGAGGCTTGCCTGGTTGTAGGTCTGAGTCTTTGTTAGTATCCGGCAGGTGTACTTCCAAGTCCTTTGGTTCCTCCTCGACTTCGGTCACTACACGATATGCATATAATATGTATATGAATGAATTTGAAAAATAATTACTACCAAGACCATAATTTGATCTATGGTGATCATTATATGATAATAACCTAATTGGCTTTGGAACTTTGATGGTAGATACTAGGGAATATGATAGAAGCTCTTGCAAAGAACATGAGATGATCAAAGTAGTTTGTTGTCTCTAAAATTATGGTAAGCAATAAACTCCACAGGATTTTAGAGAAGAAACTGTAGCATGAACATATTTGCCAGCTGATGATCATGATAGAGGAGGTTGTCCTGGTTCTAGCAAAATTGGTTTCATAAATGTCTAAGCCTTGGTGAAGGAGTTATTGAATTTCAAAGTTGGCAAGAATTTCTGGAATTATTTTATAATTGAATTTTTAGCTTTTCAATTAATATTCAGTTTGCAACTGAATTAGGATTAGGATATACAGTCAATTAAATCCAAGATTTTTACAGGAACTAGTTTATGAGTAAACGAAGGTTCAGTCCAAATTTGGGACATAATAAAGCCACTGAACATCTGTAAAAATTCAATGACTTAAAAAGGAAATTGAACTATACAGAGGGTTATACAGGTGCAATGTCTCCCAAACATTTTCTGGTAAACAAGAATAGGACAGTGTATTTTATGTGAATTTTGGGGATTTTTCCAGTTTAAAGTTCACCTGCAAAAATTATATTTGCATTTGGAAAGATTATTTTCTACCGGTTTTAAAATTAAGTTTCAAAGAACCTAATTGGTACTAACAGAAACTAGAGCTCAAGGGCTTTCAAACAAAAAAAATTTTGAATATTTTTGGAGCAGTCTACAGAGAGATATTGTTTTTTAAACTTGGAAATGGTCCTGCATCAATTTGGGATTTTTAGCTTTTAAAACTGGTGCTTGGGCCCACCGGATTTAAAATCAGCCAACCAAGAGTAGCCACACCGAAGGCCATAAATATTTCCACGCAGCCACAGAAGATCCCTGGCCACAGGCTGATCCCGGCCGTGCTGCGCTCACTAGCCGGTGGGACCCGCGTCCCTGCCTTCTTCAACCTCTGGCCACGGGCTCGGGCGGTGGCGCCCACGCCGGTGCGTGGCGGTGCTTTCGCCGGCGATGGTTTCCAGCCCACGGGAGGTCTCAGTACTCGCCGCCCCACCCTAGTTTCGCGCGGGGAACACGCTGGAGTAAGTCCCGACGGCGATGGGTGGCCGGAAAACCACTCCCGACGGCGGCGGCGGTTGCTAGGGTTTCGGTTATGTCGAGACCTTTTATTTCATAGGGAAAACTCTCATTTGAAAGCTCAGGAAGCATCTTGGAAGCATGTGAAAGAGTTTAGGAGGGTCTAGAGCTCGCGCCATAGCTGGCAACACCAAGGTCGACGGTGAACCGAGCTCCTTCAATGGCGGAAGGGGAAAATTGGATAACTCATTAATTAGTCGATGGTTCTTTCTGATTTTTGGAGGGAAGGTGCGCTAGGATATGTAGACCATGTCGTCTAACTGGATCAAAGAGTTTTTGTGCATACAATCAGAATTAAACCGACGAACTAGCTTTGAAGCTATAAAAGTGCTTCGGTAATTCACGGAATACGGACGCTAGGATGCACGATATGAGTTCAAGTTTAACCAGAAGCTACACGAGATCATGGTGCACCTTTTTCCTATAGACTGCAGAGGACGGGGAGGCTTGTATCGACGGCGAGGCTGAGCGGCGTCGGGCGGAACTGAGGTGGTCGTGGCGGCGAGAAATGGCGCGGCGCGAGCAAAAAGTGAACCTATGAGGGACTTCGGTCGATGGTGGGGTGAATATATAGCCTTTATCGCAGTAGATAAGGAGGAGCAGGGCAGCTAAAGGCGATCGACGGCCGAACGGCGTGCTGGCGGCATGTAGCCGTTGCGATGTCGCGCGGAGAAGGAAAACAGGGCGGTTAAATGGTCTCCCTGGCTGACATGCAGGCCCCACTACTCCCTCTTCTCTGTTCCTCTAAATTCCACCTCAAACATTGCCCAAAAATTTCCAAAATTTACAGACAGGCTAAGAAAAATATGAGGAACCCAAATCTGCAATCATATTTCAATTAGGACATAGTAGTTTTCAAATTCAAAATCAAATTTGAATTCAAACTTGTTTATAAACCTTATTGAAATAAATAGTAATTGAGGTCCATAAATCACCAAACTTTGAAACAAAGCTTACTGAACCATAAAAGGTCTTAGATAAAATTGTGGTTTGATTTGGGTAAGGTTCAGTGCAAAGCTAAATTTGAGATTGACGCGAAATAAACCCTCTGTTCGTGTCCAACTAAATGGAAGACGTGCTTCAAAAATCTTGAAAAATTTCCGAGAATCTATTTAAAATATTTAAGAGGCCAAGGAAAAATTTGGATCCTTGGATTTTAATCTTTTTGTCAGGGAAAGATATACATAGCAACATAATCAAATTACATTTGTTTTGATTTTTATATTGCTGCAATATAATTTGCCCTAGCCATTTCAATCAATTAAATTCCCAACTTTGCAGAAAGGTTTAATTAAAATGTTCTAGGATTAGGGTAAGTCCAATCCTCATGTTAATAAAATTAAACATGAGTAGAAAGAAAACTTTTTAGTGAGGTCAAGTTCATGTGCACCACTATATTGACCTCCATTATATTTGATAAACAACTTGTAGCTGAACTTCACATGAAAGGAAAAAGTGGGATTTTACATACGATACTTTATATGCTAGAGGTGCCAGGAGATCGCTCGCAGCGGGGCTTGCAAATCGGTCTGTAAAGTAGTATGCAGTACTAACAGGTAGCACGACTGGAAAAAAAGTGGAGACAATCAACAGAGAGAAAAGAAAATAAAGGACGAGAAAAATGTTAGAAAAAGATAGGTAGAACTCCAACGTACCACTGGCCCTATGCCCCTATACGCGGTGTAATCATTACCACTACTCCTATACACGGCCAGAAGTTATTACCACCGCTTCAAGGTAAGTGCTGCGGACTAGATGTGCCAATTAGTTTATTTTGTGTTTCTTGGGGATTATGTAACAACTAGTTCTGTCGATTAGTGATGACTGGAATGAAAAATGGAGATAATGAAAAGAGAGAGGGGAACACTGATTTCCTTCATTACAAACTATTGTATGATTGAATGTATCCATTTCCGGAAGAATCCATTTCTTTAAACTGTCTCGTGAGTTTCCTTTGATGCAAACGGGGATAAACATAAGACGAGCGTGCATACGGGAAATACAACAAGTGCAACATTCATCAGAGACGAGCGGGCATAGGGGAACACATATACTAGTACAAGTCTATTTTATATACTCCCTTTGTTCTCTTTTAATTGGCATTGGGAGAACTAGCGGTGCATCCAAACGGGAATGGAGGGAATATAACCCATATAGTACAACGCCAGAGGGCAGAACAAGTCATGCTCGTGCTTAATCCTACAGTTCTCTGTACAGAAGACTCTCCACTCCTCCCATGTAGGCCTACCATAGCGGGAAGTTCCCTGGTTCCCCCCTATTGAGCAGTCCCAAGCGTCATCATCAATGTTGGGCACCGCCACCGGCGGCGCTTCTGGACGAGGCCTGCCCAGGAACCTCCAAACGACATCATCGATACCATTCAAGGCTTCACGCCGACACCGGCAACCCCCCCTGTTGGTCCACTTCATGGCAACAGACCCGGCCGCATTGTAGCCGATGTGGGCCTCACCTTCGACCTGTCGGATATACTCGAAGGCATCACTGGCCCCGCAGTCGGCGTCGTAGCGGAGCATGGCGAGGACGTAGGCCGCCACCATGTGGCCGTTCGCAGCCGCCCAGGCAAGGAACTGGGTGCCCGACTGCGCGCGACCGTGCAGGAAGACGAGGTCGAACCTGGTGACGTAGCATGCATGAGGGTTGCCGATGATTGCCAGGCGCTCCACAAGGCGGTCGTAGCTCCGGTTATACTTCCAGATGCTCACCCACTCCAGCACCACGCGCCTGCCCACGGCGCGATCTCGACACGCCGGGTGCATGGCCTTGTAGGTGGCGCGCAGACTGGAGAGGTCGTACATGGGCTGCGGGGAGGTCGCGGCGACCCACCCCGCGATTAGGACCACAATATCGTGCGGCAAGGGGAACTCCATGGGCTTCGAAGGGAACCAATGAGGACGCGCGCGACGGAGACGAAGAGGAAGAGTACGCGCGGAGAAGAGGATGGTCTGTGTGTGTTGCGGAGAAGAGGATAGTGTGTCTTTATTAGTACGCGTGGAGAAGACGATGAGATGCGCGAAGAAGACGATGAGACGCACACAGTGATGGTTATGGCTTCTAAAGTGCACCGTTTGGAATGCTACTTGCGGAACTGGGGTTATGGATTCTAAAGTGCAACTATACGCTACTTTAGCCGTTGGAGTTGTCAGGAGACAGGAGATCGCCCGCAGCGGAGCCTGCAAAGCGATCTGTAAAAAGTACTCCTCCCTCCGCCCCAACTCAACTCTATTTTTAGCTTTGGTCAAACTTACCTTTGACCAATGATTTCTTGCTTGGTCCTTATACTGATCATCAAGGTCCTCCGCCTGCTACCCCAGATGACTTGAGGCAGAATAGGGATGAAAACGGTCGGAATTGAGCTTATTACCTTTGACAACTCCTTATTCAAACTGGTGTCTGAATAAAAAATTTAAAGAATTGAGCTTATTACTCCCTCCGTCTCTAAATACTTGTCATTTTGTAGTTCAAAAATAATCTACAAATTGATATTTACTACGGCCCCATTTGGAATGTAGGAATCCAAATCACAGGAATTGGAAAAAACATAGGAATAGACAAAATGCAGGAACGAAAAAAGTGAGCAACTATAAACAAAATTTTGTAGAATCTTAACTATCATTATTTGTAATACATAAATCAAAGTCATAAGTTCTTGCCGAAATGAACTACCAGTTTGTTTCATAAACAACTTCATTCCTATATTTCTAACATCAAAACATCTATTGCATTGAAGTAGCTCAAAAATAATTATTCCCTTGTTTCAAAAAAGAAATAATTATTCCATGCAAATCATTAGGTTAGTTAATTTGACTTTTAGCACCCTATATATTCCCTCCATAGCCAACCAGCAGACGACAAAGAACTTGGACTGGATTATTTCATTCCTCCATTTTACATAGGAATGGAAGTCTTTCTACAGGAAACGAAATATGATTCCTGTGTTCCAAACACCTGTGACATAAGCAAAATGTAGGAATGAATTCCTTTGAAGTTTCCCTTAAAAATCCTCCATTCCAAGGGACGGAGAGAGTACATGTCAGCCCATTAGACTCTACCTACTATTTGGAAAGTATTTGGTTATTGTTCGGAAATTTTCCATTAAAATATGGTATTCCGACAATTCGGTCGGAAATTAGTCTAAATCGTTTCCATTCCATTTACCAAATTTCAATGTCCGATAAAAACGGTAATCAGATCGAAAATTTTGGAAATTGTCGAAAATGGTAATTGCATCAGAAATTTTCGAAAACGGCGTCGGACGGTTCGGGAATTTACCGTACCGTTTTCATCCCTAGGGCAGAATGATACTGGCGACCAGAATGAAGTGTCGGATATATGTTGTCCACGGCGCAGGGTTATTCAACACAAGCAATAGGTATCATATCCTAATCTTTCTCCTCATATATAGCGTGTTAACTAATTTTTCGGCCCCAAATGATCTAGAAAAATTACTCCAGATTTGATGATGCCATAAATTAATCGCTGCTCAAAACAATGACGGTGCTCATCAAGCTCGCAAGCTCAACTTCATTCAGCCTCACATTAGCTAATTATTTCGAACGGATTTACGTTAATTGGTGTGCATTCGGTCTACCCGATATTTTGGTTCGGGTATTTTGGTCTTTTTCAAAATTCGGTTTCTTAAAATCACTACCCGAATTGTTGTAATAATATTAGGTACCCGAACATTTTGGGTACCAAAATTCCGGTTCGGTCTTCGGTCCTACCCGATATATCCGAATTATACATTATATCCATGTCATGTTTGCACAAATTTAATATGATTGATAAACTTAATACCATGAGGTCATTTATTATAATTTGACAAATGAAAAATAAAAAATGAACGTTTAAATCCAACAACTTCACACATCACAACTTGAAAATAAAATATCTAAATTTGAATTGTTCATATTTTAGCACGCATAATTTAACTTATTATTTGATGGACCGACTATTCAGTTATTTCAGTTACCCGAGAGTGGTACCCGAACCAGACATTTATTTTTCAGTTATTTATATTTGCTACCCGAAAAGTACCCGATACCCGATATTTCAGCCTTTTCGGTTCCGGTCTCGGTTTTATTAGTTTCGGTTTTTTAGCCTCAGTTTATTTGCCCACCCCTAATTTACGTAGTAGTAGCATATGGGATATACATATTTCTCCTCCATGTTTTTTTGCAAAACTATTTAGTGATATATCCTATGTGCACATTACATATGTAAAACTAATGTAAAGTATAAAACTTTTTCAAAGGGAAGTCTTAGGTTTCGTCAAATCTATCTTTGAGATTTACGCAATTTTTATCTGTTTTAACAATACGAGAATTGTACTTTTAGTTTCACCATGAAAATATTTCCATAATATACAATCTAGTACTACATGTTATTGAAGTTAATAAATTCCATATAAATCTTTGGTCAAAGGTAATTAGTTTGACCAAAACAGAAATAGAGTTGAGTTGGGGGAGAGGAAGTATTATACGTTGTTGTTTGCTGCATAAGGTTTGGTCCTTCGTTCAAGCCGTAGCCATTTGTACAGGCGGCTGATGCGACCGGGCACACCGAGCGTATGTGCGTGCCAGTCACCGAGGTGCCTTAAACGCGCGCAGCGCATGCACATCTCTGAATTCAATTGGAACCGCTTCGCGTCCCATCACCAGTACTGCGCGCGTCAAGGGACGAACGCAGCCAGGCGGGTTCAAATCCCCTGTAGTACTGCAGGTGCAGTAGAGAAGGCTGACATGAGGGCCCCACATGGTGTGGGACCCAAATGTCAGCCACCTCTACTGCACCTGCAGTACTTCAGAGGCCCCACCACTCAGTTGCAATAACCGTAGTGCAGTTACTGCAGGGGATTTCTTCTACGCTATAAGATCACCCGGGCACGCCATCGTCTTCTCTGCACATCCACTCTTCCTCTCTTCCCAAAACCGTGCCAAGAACACCATGGCTGACAAGAAAACACCGCCGCCAAGCCCACCGAAGGACGCCAAGGGGAAGCGTCCCCGACCGGACTCCCCCCCCCCCCCGGACATGGAGTGGGCTCTCCGGAAGATGGCGCGCGATGTATTTGACAATATGTCGCGCTCCATGCATCGCATTGGGCTTGGTCCCCTTCCAGAGTATGCTGTCATGGGGACCACGAGCCACTACGTCTTCGGCATGACACACTTGGCTGGTCGCCTCGACGTCCTCTGGGAGACGCTGGCGGACGAGCTCGGCGTCGCTGGCCGCGACAACCTGGTGGCGGCAACTTCCAGGAAACTGGGCTTTCCGTCTCCGCTGCGGGAGGCACCCCAGCCCAGCCAGGAGCCCAAGGAGGAGGAGGAGAAGGAGAAGTAGGTGGAGCGAGGTGGAGAGGTAGTTTTTTTCTTGTTCTTAGTTGTGTTGTTTATCATTTCTTGTTTGTAGTTTGTGTTTTTCTTTTTCCTACTTGTAATGTATCGTCTTAAGGTAATGAACTTTATATTTCTGTTCATTAGTGCGCAAAAATAGTTCTAATGTTGTTGTTCTAACGATAAACTAGTGTACTATTTATCTCTTTTATCTTTTAGAATGGAATATATTTCCACTTCCAACTCTACTGAGCTGGAGATCTAGAAAGTGACTATCACCTACTACTTTACCTGACAGGACCAGCAGGGAGAAGCCCACTCTCTGTACAAACCCAACATGGATCCAACATTATGAGCAATCAAACAGCAAAGCACGTAGTAAATCACAAAAAACGCAACAACAGTTTCTGGAGTACGTATCAACTTTAGCCCAGATTAGATGCTCGTGGGCGTCATTGCAAAAGGGTGAAGACAAAAAAGACTTGATTCTGGATGGCTTGCAAAAACAAACTAGAAGTCAGGGTCATCGAAATTTTTGCCCGATTTGGATTGAGTCTTAGTTATAGACTTCCATAATAATAAAATGTATCGAGTGTTTTACTTTCACTAGTGTGTCATAAAGTGTACGCCGGCCACGTATCCTGATCCAACCGTACAACTTCAAATAAAGGAGGGTTAGAGCATCTCCAACCCCTTTGTTATTTTTGGTTTGCTATTCATTCGAATGATAAATATGCTATCCACATTTAGCATCTCATTCCATGAGCATCTCCAACCCGTTTGCTATATGATGTGCTATATTAAAATTTTTTCATATTTTATTAGTATATGATAATTATTTAAAAATCAAATAACATTGTTGCAATGGCTATATTGTAACGGTTGTATTTATAACAGCTATTTTTCAATGGTTATATTTCTAATGACTATTTTTCAGCGGATGTATTTCCAACGGCTAATTTTCAACGACTATTTTGCAATGAAACGACGATAATGTACTGGAAATCGGGAATAGCAAACCGGATAGCATTTGCTACTAGTAGAGCACCGAGAGCTCCATATAGCAAATGGCTAAAAGTAGCAATCCTCATAGCAAAAAGGTTGGAGATGATTTATTTGCTCTAGATTTGCTAAATAATAGGATAGCACATCATATTTGCTAAATAAAGAATAGCAGGCTAAAAATAGAAAACGGGTTGGAGATGCTTTTAGAAAATTGGTGGAAAATAATACAAACTTACAAGAAAAAGGAGAAGAAGAAAAAGGATGGCGCCCATTTCGATACATGAACTGTGACACTGCTGACATCCATCTTCATCAGCCAGTTCCCGATTCCGCTGATCTCTCCAGCATGTACTCACACTAGCTACTCTCTGGTGACTGGACCCAGGGTATCTCGTGGCCCACCCAGCATATCTAGTGGGTGGCTACTGAGAAATGTTGTTGTTGTTGTATGTGGTGTTAGGTTGAGACAATGCAACTTGTGGTCATAACGATAAGAATTAAAAATTAGAAAGAGTATATAAGATTAAAAAATCTTCATTACTCTCTTTACTCCGGGCTCGGGCCCGTCAAATTCGGAAACTCCTCCGCTCATATTGTAACTGCATCAGTTATATATCCAGGCCTATTTCCAATTAAAATTTAAACTAAAGGTGTAGACGAAGGTTTTGCACAAGAGAGAGAGTTGCGTCGCGCCGCCGTAGACAGCAACCGTAGGGATGACAAGGAGAGAGAACCAATGGCGGGGACTCAGGTGTACAACGTGACATTCAAGGAAGACGTGATCACCACCACCGTGAGGTCCTACAGCAAGGCCGTGGAGGACTGGCTCGACGAGGTCCTCTTCGTCCATTATCGGCGCCTTCACAAGCTCGTCATCGGGCTCGATTCGAGTGGCACCCCATCTACTCTGCCGACCAGAACCCCATCGCTGTTCTGCAGCTCTGCGTCGGCCGCTGCTGCTTCATCTTCCAGGTCATCCACGTTGACTACTTCCCCAACGAGCTGGAAGATTTCCTCGGCAATTCCGACTACCGCTTTGTCGGTGTCGGCGTGGAGGGTGACACCGATAGACTTTGGAAGGACTGGCAGCTGAAGGTGGCCAAAATGGTGGACCTGGCCGAGCTCACGGCAGAGGAGATGGATCGCCCGAGCCTCCGCCGCGCGGGGCTGAAAGACATCGCGAACGACGTGATGGGCACCGACATGGAGGAGCCTTAAGGGGTGAGGACGAGCAACTGGGACGCGTACAATCTCTCCGGCGAGCAGATCAGCTATGCGTGCATCGACGCCTTCATCTCCTTCGAGGTCGGCTGCAAGCTGCTATCTCGTGACTACTGATCTTACCACCGAGTTTGCGGATCGGCTGCCGTCGATCATCCCGGCATATGGAATTCGTAGGTGCATCGCTCAAGTTCTAGCTTTTGTGCTTGTGCACCCAATCTCTCATAAAATTATTTTTTTCTTGAGGAAACACTATATCTTGCTTTTAAAAACATGCATGTTATTTCACATGCATCGAGGTCTTTCACATGCATGTTAGATGTCCGTGCATGCTACGCCCCAAACATGATCAACGAGCCTCAAACATGACGATCTCTCAAAAAAAAGAGAACACACATAACGTCAGCAAACATGATCGAGGTCTTTCACATGTATGTTAGACGTACATATGCTACGTCCCAAACATGTATTCCAAGAATATAATAATATTTCCTACCATGTATATATATTTCTATATTTATCATATTCTCTACCATGCATGTGTGTATGCTCTCAACCTACAGTATATGGCAGTTTAACTACCACACTAATGAAGAATATTATCCTGTCATCAATAGAGATAACTAATTTGACACAAGGATGTTCCCTCGACGGGACGAGGATAGAATGTGGACTACCATCATCTAATAAGCACACAGCTCTCACTACGTATGTATGTGGTTCATCAAATTAATCGATCGCATGCTGCCATTGTGTATCGCTGTACTCGTCTTTTGAAGAAACAACAGGCGTAGGCGCTAGCCGCTACGTGTTCTGATTTTAGGAACAAATGAACACACTTGTGAAAACACTTGCGATAACCGAGAGGAGGCGAACCGCAGTTTGGAGTAACTCTGACCGACAATTCAAAAGCACAATTTTTGAAGCGTCCGATCATCTCCACTCACGCGCTTAGACGACAACCCGCTATAAAGACACACCTTCCTCTTCTTATCCGCCGCACCTCTCGATCAATTTTAGCCTCCAAACTTCTCCTCTTGCTTCTCTGCCACACCACCGTCAACCACCTCTCTCTCTTTGTTCGCACCTCCGTCGTCGCACAAATGGGTAGCCCTGCACCGAAGCGCTCCAGGTCATCGACGTCCTCCGAACCTTCTTTTCCGTTTCCGTCGCCGCCAAGGCCAGTGGAACTGGAGGCGGCGCCCGCACATCCTCCACTTCTGTCTCCGCCCACGGCACCCGCACTTCCTCCACTCCCGTCTCCGCCCGCGGCGCCCACACCTCTTACATCTGACTATGATGAGACTGTCCACCTCATGGAGGAAAGCATCGACAAACTCGACGGAAAGCTTAAGGAGGTCACCATTAGCATGTTCGCCACCGACGTGCAAGCAAAAGCGCTCGACAAAATGGCGCAGGATGTATTTCACAATACATCTCACTCCTGTCGCCAACTGGGACTTGGCGTCCTTCCCCACCACGCCAGCATGGACTCCGCCGGCTACTACATCTTCGGGTTAGGCTTTATTGCCGCTCGTCTCGACTGCCTCTACGAGACGATCGGTGAGCAACTCGTGGAGGCCGTCAGCCGGAAGAAGTTTGATCTGGTATTGGAGGATGTTCCGCCGGCGGTTGCGGCGGAGGCGGAGGCGGAGGCAGCGCCGGCAGAGGCGGAGGCGGCGGCGGAGGTGGACAAGTCCTCCTCCGAGTAGAGTAGGATGAGTAGTAGTTTTTTCTTTTGTTTTCTATGTGTTTTTTTCTTGTTTGTAATATATGTGTTGTTATTATGTTAATGAAAAATGTTTTTTATTTTATGTTCATGAACAATGTGTCCTACTCCAGTACATGCACTAACGAAAAACTCCTCCTTTTATCGAAAAACATCGCATATGGACAATTAACACATTAGTAATAATATACTGTATCTAATAAATACTCCCTCCTTATTCTTTTATTTGACGTTTTGGACAATGCATTGAACTAACATTAGTAGGACGTGACCACCCCCACACACCGGTCTGGCCCTAGGCAGTAGCCCACAAATTTTCTGCGACCCTGCCGCACAGCATCGCGCGTGCGCCCCCGCCTCGCACGCCGTCCGATCAAAATCGCATAATCGTGGCAGCGAGACACGCGAGATTTCCATGCTTCGGTGTCCAGACAACAAACCCAGCACAAAGCGAAGGATCTCAGCGGGATTTCCATGGGACAGCGTGTGGGGCGGGGCCGCATGCGCAACGTTGTGCGGCAGGGCTGCAGAAAATTTATTTCCGCCCGCCTAGGCCCAGAGCCGGGCCTGCCTTTAAGACCATCTGCAGTCGTTCGCGGTAAAGCTTTAGGCTGTGTTTGGGAGCACAATTTTTCAATACTAATGTTTTGGAAACCACAGTTTTTAAAATGTCATGGCAATACCAAAGTACGTATTTTAGTAACACAGTTTTGTAATACCACGATTTTGCAATACATAGGACTGTTTGGTTGACAAACACCATTCTATAAAAAATACCATAGTAATCTCAAATATCAAGGTATTGCTAATTGCTCTAAAACTCCAAAAATACCGTGTTCCCAAACACCAAAATCAAATTCTCTGCGGCCCTTCCGCACAGCCGTCTCTGTGCAACCCTGCCCAGATGGTTGCCACGTACGTTCACACTCTAAATCTTACAGCTAAGGGCGCACTGCACGGTTCCTGCGACTGTACCACCCTGCCCTGATGATTGCCACGTACGCGAGCACACCGAATCTAGCAGCATGCACGGGCACACGAACTCCATGTCCGAACTTTGCTCAGCAATCCAAATAACACGGCGCTCGGCATGCACGATCCAAGATCTTGCGCACGAATAATATTATCAAATTATCAACTTTGATGATTCAATAATCCAATCAAGTTTCATCCAACCTACCAACAAAAAATTGGATTGTCCAGTCCATCCAACCAAACGTTAATTTGGATGATCCAAGACATAAAGAAATGGATGATCTATCTCCAATCGAACTTCGACGTCAAACTAAACGCAATTGATGACTGAGCACTTTGTCACATGTCACTAGAGTGTGGACATGGCTTGTATACTCCCATTCAGTGCTTCCATGCGTGCTCCTACTTAAGTGTCATGATTTTATTGGCCCTTTCATTTACCTAACATTTTAATTGGCCAGTTCCTAATTCCGCTGAGTCATTGTTGTTGTACGTGGTGTTTGGTTGAGACAATACAACTTGTGGTCATAACGATAATAATTAAAAAGAGGAGTATATCAGATTCAAAAATCTTCATTACGCCAGGTCGTATGGTGGTCGGACACTCTCCAATCCACTTAGATTGAAGTGGAACCACTCCTACCCAAACGAGGAAAAAAATTATGGATACGGTATGCATATCCAAGGTTGTGCATACCGTTCCACATTTGTGACATGTTTCCAAATGAACGGACGCGCGCAGTAGTGGTGATGGGACGCGGAGCGGTTCCTATTGAATTCAAAGATGCGCATGCGCTGTGCGCGTTCAAGGCGCCTTGGTGACTGGTGCGCACGTAAGCTCGGTGCGCCCGGTCGCATCAGCCGCCTGTACAAATGGCTACAGCTTGAACGAAGGACCAAACCTTCTGCGGCAAATAGCAACGTATAATACTTCCTACGCACCAACTCAACTCTATTTCTGTTTTGGTCGAACTAATTACCTTTGACCAATGATTTATATGGAATTTATTAACTTCAATAACATGTAGTACTAGATTGTATATTATGGAAATATTTTCATTATGAATCTAAAAGTACAATTCTTGTATTGTTAAAACAGATCAAAATTGCATAAATCTCAAAGATAGATTTGATGAAACCTTTGAAAAACAACTCCTTTAACGATGCCAAATTTTGGTACATGGGATCACGCGTACATGGGGACGAACACCAAGCGTTCCAGTGCAGTTTCGGCCCAGGAATACAAAGTGACTTAGCGCAGTTTCAGCCCACGAATAACAAGTGGCCCAACGCAGTGTTGGGCCTACTCTGATAGCTTCACGGACGCTTTGTACTGGCTGCCTCCCCGCCGGACCCTTTGATCCACAACAGCCCCCTCACCCGATTGCACGTAACGTGCCTGGAGGAGCATCCGCCAACCGCCACGCTCTTGGAGGAGCATCCGCCGGCCGCCACGCTCTTGGAAGAGCATCCGCCGTCCACCGGCGGGGAGGAGCATCCACTGGCCGCTGCACATAGAGGAGCAACAGCGCTAGGTACAATTGCTCACATAATCTTATTGTAGTTCAATCCTCTTACGGATTCGCTGATTGAAATATAGGAAGCGATGTCAGAAGATAAGACATGGATGGGAAAAGATAGACATACGAAGGAGTGGCAGGATGGAATGAAGTCATTTTTAAATTTAGCATTTCAGGGCACTCGTGAAGAAGAAACTAAGCCTTGTCCTTGCACGAAATGGCGTAATATTTGTCACGGGAGACGCAAGGAAGTTCATCTTCACTTGCTTCGTAATGGGATGTCATTTGATTATACTTGTTGGGTACATCATGGAGAAAAACGAGTTGAGAAAAAAATTGTTGAGCAATCAGCAAATAATGAGGAGATAATTTCTGATGATGCTGCTATGGAAAATATGATGTCCAGCCTTCTTAGAGGTGAAAGCGCATCTAGGACTCCCTTGTGGGTTTTGGATGATTTATGACAAGCAATTGGGATCCTAACATCTTTGTTGAGATGAATGCAGGCCTACAATAGAAAAATGAACAAAATACCAAAAAGAAGGGATTATGAGGAGCAAAGTGGAAATGAGCTTAAGAAAAAAGAGTTGTAGATTATTGTGTATGGAGTGTGTTAAGGAAACACAACCCAAGAGCTCAATCATAATCAAAAACACATATTGCACAAAGTTACACAGGACCGGACTAGTCCGATCACAACCGGACTAGTTCGATAACCTTTCTGCACTAGATCGAACAAGTCCGATACCTGTTGGACTAGTCCGATATCTTTCTGACAAGAATCGGACTAGTCCTCCCCAGTGCGGACTAGTCCTCAAAACACTACACAAGTCACACAAAATCGGACAAGTCCGTTATCAACCGGACTAGTCCGATATCCTTTCTGATCCACTTCGGACATGTCTGATATTCATACGAACCAGTCTGAAAAACCCACCAATCTAAATCGGACAAGTCCTCCAGGTGTGGACTTGTCATTCGACACAATTAGGGTTTCACATGTCCAGACAAGTCCGATGGACATTGAACTAGTTTGAAGATTTCCAGTAGCGAAATTGGACAAGTCCGTTTTAGCCGGACTAGTTCGATATTTTGGGACACTTAGGGTTTGCTACACACAGCACACCGGACTAGTCCGGTGACCACCGCGGACTAGTCAAAACTTTGTGAACCCTAACAGTAACTTTTAGAAACCCCATATAAATAAAGGTGCACGGCCCAATTTCAAAACCTCTGGAACCCTAGTGGCGTCACACCTCCCATGAGCCTCAAAAACGACATCTCTCCACGAAATTAAGTGCAACATCGATCAATCCCTTGAGGATTCACTCTAGATCATTGGAGAGACACTTGCAACACCACATTGAGCTCTTGTTTTGATTCTCTAACACACTCCTGCATTTCAATTGTAGCTTTTGAGTGTGTTTTCGGTGGCATTGTGTTTTGTAATCTAAGGGAGCTCTCAACGTGTGAGAACACCCCTTGAATTCGGTTATTCACCCCTTTGTGATTAGTGGAAGAGGATTGGCCTTCGTGGCGATCCAACGAGGGTAGGGTTGGAGAAGACCCGGTCCTTTTGTGGACTCCTCAATGTGGACGTAGGTTGCCTTCGTGGTAGCCGAACCACGGGATAAATCGTTGTGTCTTGTTTTAGTGTTCATCATTCTAATTAAACAACTCAATCTAGGGTTTCACACACATTGTTCATCTTACTTTAAATTATTGAACATAAGACTTAATTGTGATATAATCCAGCATATAACTGTTAAACTATTGTTTGATTCTATATTTCCGCTGTACACATAAAAGAATCAAGCCAATCAATCAAGTTCAATCAACATAGTTCGTGAACACTGGACTAGTCCGCACTTTACCGGACTAGTCCGATATCTCTGGTATTGAACTGGTTATTGAGTGTTGCAGGATCCGACAATTTTCAAAAAGGCCTATTCACCACCCCCCCTCTAGGCCTACATTCAATTGGTATCAGAGCAGGTTCTTCAAGAAAGAGTCTAATCACTCGAAGAGATAATGTCGGACATGAAGGACGTCCACAAAATCAACAACCAAGAGGAAGTTAACAACGACAAGATCCAAAAAGTGGAGAAGTACCTCGAAGCCATTCAAGACTTCGAGGACGATGATGAGGAGACATTGGAGCTAAAGGCACTCCTCAGAAAGAAGGCACTTTTCAAAGGGAAAGCGAAAGTTGAAGAGAAGAAGAAGGGGAGTAGTCACACCGACTACTCCCGATATCCTTTTAACTATGATCGTCTAAATTCCAATAACAACCATTACTTATCTATCCCACTTGTAAAAGCGCCACACTTCGATGGAAGTGATTACTCAATGTGGCAGAAGAATATGAAGATGCATTTGATTTCCCTAAATCCAAGTCTATGGCATGTTGTATGCACAGGGATAGATATTCCGGATGACGACGAAGAGCTCACCCCAAGCCAAGAGCAGGCCATTCATAGAAACGCTCAAGCCACAGCTGTAATCACCTCCTCACTCAGTCGGGACGAGTTCACCAAGGTGGATGGACTCGAAATTGCTAAGGAGATATGGGATACTCTGTAAACTGCACACGAAGGTGACCGACATGTGCGTGAAGCAAAGATTGAGATGATCGAAGGCGAACTAGGAAGATTCGCAATTGAGGAAGACGAGTCACCCCAAGATATGTACAATCGATTGAAGACACTCATTAACAAAGTTCGATCATATGGGAGCAAGAAGTGGAATGACCATGAGGTTGTAAAGCTCATCCTTAGAGCTTTTACGCCTCGCAATGTCACACTATGTTCTATGATTAGGGAAAGCCCCGGATACAAAAAGATGACTCCGGATGAATTGCTTGGAAAAATTATCAACTTTGAAATGATGGAAAAACAAGCAAAGCACGTCAAGGAAATTGCCGACCTCACCTCGGCCAAGAAGAAAGGGGTTGCTTTAAAGTCCACCCTAGAGCCATTATCCAAAGAAGCAAGAGATGCACAACTAGAGGAAGACAGTGACGAAGAGAGCAGTGAGCTAGGTGAAGAGGACATGATATTATTCATGAAAAAGCTCAAGAGAATAATGAAGAAAAGACAAGGGAAAAAATCAAGTGAAGGTAAGTACAAGGAAAGAACGAAGCCAAAGTTGAGATGGGCATGCTATAATTGTGGTGAGTATAACCACTTTATAGTTGATTGCCCATATGAGGAGAACAAGAAGAAGACCAAAGAATCCAAGTCTCAACCTAAAAAATTCTTCAAGAAGAAGAAACAAGCCGAACAAGTGCACATTGGGAAGGAGTGGGACTCAAACGATGAGTCCTCATCATCTGATGAAGAAGAGATGGCTAGCATAGCCATCGAGAGCACGTCCAAGAAATCTACACTCTTCCCTACACTCGGTGCAAAGAAGGGAAATGGCACTTGCCTTATGGCAAAGGAAGGTAAACACAAGGTAATCATCAAAACCCCTTCTGTGCATTCCTACTCTAGTGATGATGAAATAGATAGTGATGATGAGGATATGCTAAATGGACTAGATAGGAAAACTGCAACAGAAATGAAATTTTTACTTGAGCAACTTGTTGAGAAGGAGAGGTTAATTCATCGCCAAAAGGAGGAGTATGTCGAACTTGACAAACTTCTAGAGCTTTAAAAAGAGAAAAACAACTCACTAGAGCTTGAGTTAGCTTCAAGCAAGAAAGCTTGCTTGGAGTTAACTGACTCAAATGTTGCAATCAAGGACCAACTTGCTGACCTGATCAAGGTTAACAAAATCCTTGAAGTGCAAGTTGAGTCACTCAAGCTGAGTGAACCTTCCTCCTCTTCAAACTCACCTTCTCAACCCACTAAAACTGAGGTTGCTCATATGTGCACATGTAGTAAAACTGACACCAGATTGAAAGGGAAGTCAACCTCCACAAAGGATAAAAATCCTAACCAATGTGGCATATTCGACAAGGAGAAGATCAACTATGCACGTAGTGCATACTTGGTCCAAAGACCTCCAAATGTCAAATATGGCATTGGTTACTCTTATGATGAAAAGCAGCATGCTGGAAGTCATAAGAATAACAAGGGAAGGATTTCTTTTGTGAAGGGAAGACCCTCTCAAACTGGTAAGTCGAAGAATAAAAACTTGAACTCACGCGAATACCGGACTAGTCTGGTTGGTGTCCGGACAAGTCCGGTCCTCCGGACAAGTCCGACCTCTCAAACTAGTCCGGCTGATAAACAACGGTAGCTATTATTCAAAACTTTTGATGCCTTCTATGTATTAATGAGAAATAATCTTGGCAATGTCTGTGCTCATTATGTTGGGCCACGCCATGGGAACACAAAATCTCATGTGTGGGTGCCCAAATGTATTTTAACTAACCTCCAAGGACCCAAGCAAGCTTGGGTACCTAAAACCAAAGCATAATTTGTTTTTGCAGGCCTATTCCTCCGGTGGATCCAAATGGGTGCTAGACAGTGGATGCACCAACCATATGACCGGAGAAAGGAGGATGTTCGTGGAATATGAAAAGGATGAGGATCCAAATGAGGGCATCTACTTCGAAGATAATAGTCAAGGAAGGGTGCTCGGTACCGGTAAAATTGCAATATCCTCTGAACACACACTTTCTCATGTTTTACATGTTGAATCTTTAGATTATAACCTGCTGTCCATATCTCAACTATGTGACAAAGGTTATAATTGCTTGTTCACTAACGAGGGTGTGACCGTCTCTAGGAGGAGTGATGGTTCCATTGCATTCAAGGGTATGTTGAAGGGAAAGCTTTACCTTGTTGACTTCAACAAGGATAAAGCCGAACTCGACACATGCTTGATTGCAAAAACCAACATGGGTTGGTTGTGGCATAGACGGCTAGCACATGTTGGTATGAGGAATCTTCAAAAACTCCTCAAGGGCGATCACATCCGTGGTTTGAAGGATGTTGTTTTTGAGAAAGATAGGCCTTGTAGCGTGTGCCAAACCGGGAAGCAAGTTGGAGCACATCATCCCACAAAGAACGTCATGACTACAACAAGACCGCTCGAACCACTTCACATGGACTTGTTTGGTCCAATTGCTTACATAAGCGTCGACGGTAACAAATATGATTTAGTTATCGTTGATGATTTTTCTCGCTTCACTTGGGTTTTCTTTTTGCATGATAAGTCAGAAACACAAGGAACACTCAAGAAGTTCTTCAAGAGAGCTCAAAACGAATTTTCATTGACAATCAAGAGTATTCGAAGCGACAATGGCACGGAGTTCAAGAACACACAAGTGGAGGAGTACCTTGATGAAGAGGGCATCAAGCACGAATTTTCAGCGCCATACTCGCCACAACAAAACGGAGTTGCCGAAAGAAAGAACCGAACACTCATAGAGATGGCAAGAACAATGCTCGATGAGTACAAGACTTCGGATCGATTTTGGGCGGAAGCGATTAACACCGCTTGCCACGCCGCAAATCGACTCTATCTTCATCGACTAATCAAGAAGACTCCCTATGAGCTACTTACCGGTAACAAACCAAACATTCATATTTTTGAGTTTTCGGTTCTCCATGTTATATCCTGAACAAGAAACCTAGGACTTCAAAGTTCGCTTCGAAGTCCGATGAAGGTTTCTTGCTTGGTTATGATTCGAACACTTACGCCTATCGTGTTTTCAACAAGGACTCCGAACTTGTTGAAGTAGCACGTGACGTAGTGTTCGATGAGACTAATGGCTCCCAAAAGGAGCAAGTTGATCCATGTGAATTAGTGAAAGAAGAAGCTCCTTGTCAAGCATTGAAAAGAATGGCTCTAGGCGAAGTTCGACCACAAGAGCCACCTTCACACGTACATGAGGAAAATGAACCACAAGAGGAGACCATCAATCAAGGGGGAGCTTCAATACAAGATCAACCACAGAAGTACGAAGATGATCAACAAGTCAATGAAGGCAACCACTTAGGGGGAGAAGCGGACAATCATGAAGACACAACTCCTCAAGTGCCACACCCAAGAGTACACCAATTCATCCAAAGGGATCACCCAATCGACAACATCATCGATGACATCCAAAAGGGAGTAACCACTAGATCTCGCATAGCTAACTTTTGTGAGCATTATTCGTTTGTATCCTTTTTGGAACCACGCAGGATTGAGGATGCATTGAAGGATCCGGACTGGGTGGTGGCAATGCAAGAAGAATTGAACAACTTCAAGCAGAACGAGGTGTGGGAACTTGTGGCAAGGCCCAATGCAAACATCGTCGGCACCAAGTGGGTCTTCCGCAATAAACAAGACGAACACGGGGTGGTGACAAGGAACAAGGCACGACTTGTGGCCAAAGGGTACTCACAAGTCGAAGGTTTGGATTTCGATGAGACTTTGCTCCAGTAGCTAGGCTTGAATCTATTAGAATATTACTTTGCATATGCTACTCACCACGATTTCAAGCTTTATCAAATGGATGTGAAAAGCGCCTTCCTCAACGGACCGATCAAGGAAGAGGTGTACGTGGAGCAACCACCCGGGTTTGAAGATGAAGAGTTCCCCTACCACGTATTCAAATTGCGTAAGGCTCTCTACGGCCTCAAACAAGCTCCTAGAGCTTGGTATGAGTGTCTTAGAGATTTCTTAATTGACAATGGTTTTCAAATTGGCAAAGTAGATTATACATTATTTATAAAGAATTTAGACAATGATCTCTTTATTTGTCAAATTTATGTTGATGATATAATCTTTGGGTCAACTAATCAATCTTTTTGTGAGGAATTTAGCAAAATCATGACAGACAGGTTTGAAATGTCAATGATGGGAGAATTAAAATACTTCTTGGGATTCCAAGTGCGGCAACAAAAGGAAGGAACGTTCATAAGCCAAACCAAGTACACGCAGGACATACTTAAGAAGTTTGGCATGGACAAGGCAAAGCCCATAAAGACCCCCATGGCAACAAATGGCCACTTGGATCTCAATAAAGATGGACCTAACGTCGACCAAAAGGTATATCGCTCCATGATTGGATCTCTACTCTATTTATGTGCATCTAGGCCAGATATTATGTTGACTGTATGTTTGTGTGCAAGATTTCAAGCCAACCCTAAGGAATGTCACTTGACAGCCGTAAAAAGGATCTTGAGATATTTAGTTCATACACCCAACCTTGGTCTTTGGTACCCAAAAGGCTCAAAATTCAATCTCATTGGCTACTCCGATGCAGATTATGCCGGGTGCAAAGTAGATAGAAAAAGCACCTCCGTCACATGCCAATTCCTAGGGAGATCCTTAGTTTCTTGGTCCTCCAGGAAACAAAATTCCATTGCCCTATCCACAGCCGAAGCAGAGTATGTTGCAGCCGGGAGTTGTTGTGCACAACTCCTTTGGATGCGACAAACTCTAAGGGATTACGGTTACAATATGAACCATATTCCTCTCCTTTGTGACAATGAGAGTGCCATTAAAATTGCCCACAATCCAGTTGAGCACTCTAGAACTAAACACATAGATATAAGACATCATTTTTTGAGAGACCATTCCATGAAAGGAGATATAACCATCTCACATGTCAACACCCAAAAGCAACTGGCCGACATATTCACCAAGCCACTTTATGAAAAGCGTTTTTGCGAACTCCGAAATGAACTAAATATCCTTGATGCTCGGAGTGTGGCGTGAAAGGTTGCATACCTGTATGAATTCTTCAAAAATGTTGATTGAATTGTGAAAATCATCTCCCTCAATTTTTCTCGAAAAAACTATGTAAATTACTAGATCTTGATGAATTATGATCATTGTTTGGTTGTTGTATGCTTACTGGTCAAATTCATCAGGATTAATTGATTTGTTTTGCCCCTCTATTCTCTATTTATGAACCTTCAAATATATATGAATTGGCTATGCAAATTTCTCCTGGTGACCATGGACTAGTCCGTGTTTACCCGGACTAGTCCGCCCATGCAGACTAGTCCGCTGAGTGCCGGTTAGGCCGGACTAGTCCGATACACCACGGACTAGTCCGATATAGCTCTCTGGATGAGTTCGGACTAGTCTGGTCATCTCCGGACTTGTCCGATTTTTCGTGTCCATAACCCTAGCCGCCACCAAACCCTAATTCCTCTCATCCCCATTCTTGTTCACGCACTCTCTCTCTTGCACTCGAGCTCCCAAGGCGATTCCTTGCTCCCTCCATCAAAAAAGCTCGCATTTTGGTGGAAATCAAGCTTGACCTCGTGCGGATTGAAGCTAGCGGACTTGTCCGGGCTCCAACTCCCCAATCTTCGAGCTTCAATCGATTTCTTTGGTAATTTTCTCCCAGACGCTAGAAATCTTGTGTTTTCTCCATTGTTGATCGAATAGCCTAGCATCTTTCACTATATACATGCTCCCTTGATGTACTACGTGTATGCTAGACTTATAGTGCATTAGGAGTCAGTTTCTGTCCAAACCGTTAGGTTTTTTAGGATGAACACCGGACTAGTCCGATCCATGCACGAACAAGTTCGGTCCCCCGGACTAGTCCGTGCCTGTGCACCAGACAAGTCCGATGTTTCTGAACTTAAAACCCAATTCTTCAATTCCTCAATGCACTTCCTTGCTATATCTTCATACCTATGCTTTGTATCACTTATCATCATTCTTGCAAATCATTCTCAGATCATGTCAATCTCAAACGATGAAATCTCCGACTTTGAGGCCGAGATGGACTACGAGGTGGCACCTCGGTCCTCGACGGGTCTTGGCAAGAAGCGCCAAGAAAGACCCTCCGAGCCAGCTCCTTCCCCTCCTCAGGTTCGGAGGAAGGTGTTGGCAAAAAAGCCAGTTTCGAAGGCAGCCGCATCATCAAGTGGTCCTCGCCAAACAAAGGGCAAGGGCAAAGGGATAGCAACGGGTCCAGTTGGCCCCTTGAAGCTACATGCTCCCAGGGAAGGGGTCCGGGACCCTACTGAAGAGAAGATCAATGGCAAGGGCAGTGACTCGGCGGCAAAATTCAGGAGTATCGACTGGTATGGCCGGCCGAAGCAAGATGCTGATGGAAGGTTCTGGTGCAACTTCCATGCTAATTTCTACAAATCGGTGTATGTACCGATGAAGACCTCCATGGTGCGCAGTCAGTGGATTGACTGGGCACATTTTGAGAAGAAGGGCTGCTCACCGTTCACTTATGTAGTGAGCGCCATTGAGAAGCATGGACTAAGAGATCTGTTTGCTTTCAGAAATAACTGGAATGATGAAGTGATTGCGCAGTTCTTTGCGACCTGTCACTTCTCTAGTGAGGATGAAGAGAGTGTCACTTGGATGACCCATGGATTCAAGTACATCATTACTCAAGAAGATTTCGCTAACCTGCTTCATCTTGACACCACAAGATCCGATAGCTTGGTCATACACAACATTGGTGTCATTGACAAGGATAAGATGAAGTTCTTATATGAGCCAAACTCAAAGTTCAACCCTACTTCCACCAAAAACATGAAGCCATTCTTTGTGGTGTTGAACAGAGTGTTAAGAAAGACAATTGCTCCCAAGGATGGCGATGCTGGGAGTGTGCAAGGATACCTCCGGACTCTGATGACAGCCATAAGCAAGGACCGCCCATTTGATGTGGCGGAATACATTTGGAATGATATGGTGAACATATCCTGCACTCACAATAGATCTTGCGGATATGCTCCTTACCTAATGTTTGTGATTGAAAAAGTCACCGGCATTGAGTTTGTGAAAGATGTGGAGCATCTCCCCTTGAGGCCTCAAATGCCTCAAAAGCCTAGTGTGTAGGCTGCTCCCTCGCCGGCCTCCAGTCCCGAGGCACCGACAAAAACAAGAGAAGATGTCAGAGCTGCTCCAACTTCAAGGTCAGCCTCTCAGAGAGGATCAGCTAGTGGGATCCTCAAGTATCTGGCTGCCATATTCACCTCCTGCAAGAAGGCCGAAGTGAGGGCCCATAAACTCAACCAGAAGAGAAAGGAGGACATGAAATACATAAAGACCAATGTGAAGCAAATCTGCCAAAAGCTGGAGATCGACCCCATTGGGTCTCCAGTGATTTCTGAGGACTCTGACGTGGACTTCACTGAACTCGCGCCCTTGAACCCCTCCGAGCTTGCCTACTTTGGCATTGGGGGCTCGAGTGGCTCCGTTCCTCCTCCTTCTCCTCCTCATCAAGCTGAAGATGAAGATGACGAAGGCGACGATGAGAGGACCGACAGTGAAGAGTGAAGACCCTAGGACCCTCCTCTCCTTCTTTTTGGTGTCTTGATGCCAAAGGGGGAGAGATTGAGGGGGAGTCTTAGCTTTAGCTGTAGGATGCGAGGAGAGAGCTCTTTTTATCTATCTTGGTGGATTATAATGATTTAACATTGTTTCTAAGTTAACTATGGTTCTGTGATGCAATGCTTACTTAATTTGAGAAGTATTTGCTAAAATCTGTAATTTTGCTCCTGGAATGACATATGTGCTTGGTTTTTGTTGATTAATGTAAATTATGTCACCCTCCATGTCTTAATGTACTTAGCTATGCATCCCACCATAAAGAATGCACATATAGATAATTCTTTCACTACTTGATGTATTTTTTGATTCATATGTGCATACTTTATGAAAATCTCAATTTTTGTCATATTTTGTGAAATCTCAATTGGTTGTCATCAATCACCTAAAAGGGGGAGATTGAAAGTGTATCTAGGACTCCCTTGTGGGTTTTCGATGATTTGTGACAAGCAATTGGGATCCTAACCTCTTTGTTGAGATGAATGCAGGCCTACAATAGAGAAATGAACAAAATACCAAAAAGAAGGGATGATGAGGAGCAAAGTGGAAATGAGCTCAAGGAAAAAGAGTTGTAGATTATTGTGTATGGAGTGTGTTAAGGAAACACACCCCAAGAGCTCAATCATAATCAAACACACACATTGCACAAAGTTACACAGGACCGGACTAGTCCGATCACAACCGGACTAGTCCGATAACCTTTCTGCACCAGATCGGACAAGTCTGATATCTATTGGACTAGTCTGATATCTTTCTGACTGGAATCGGACTAGTCCTCCCCAGTGCGGACTAGTCCTCAAAACACTACACAAGTCACACAAAATCGGACAAGTCCGTTATCAACCGGACTAGTCTGATATCCTTTCTGATCCACTTTGGACAAGTCCGATATTCACAATGACTAGTCCGAAAAACCCACCGATCTAAATCAGACATGTCCTCCAAGTGCGGACTTGTCATCCAACACACTTAGGGTTTCACATGTCCAGACAAGATTTCCAGTAGCGAAATCAGACAAGTCCGTTTTAGCCGGACTAGTCCGATATTTCGGGACACTTAGGGTTTGCTACACACAGCACACCGGACTAGTCCGGTGACCACCATGGACTAGTCCGAACTTTCTGAACCCTAACAGTAACTTTTAGAAACCCCATATAAATAGAGGTGCACGGCCCAATTTCAAAACCTCTTGAACCCTAGCGCCGTCACACCTCCCAAGAGCCTCAAAAACGACATCTCTCCAAGAAATTAAGTGCAACATCGATCAATCCCTTGAGGATTCACTCTAGATCATTGGAGAGACACTTGCAACACCACATTGAGCTCTTGGTTTGATTCTCTAACACACTCCTGCGTTTCAATTGTAACTTTTGAGTGTGTTTTTGGTGGCATTGTGTTTTATAATCCAAGGGAGCTCTCAATGTGTGAGAACGCCCCTTGAATTCGGTTATTCACCCCTTTGTGATTAGTGGAAGAGGATTGGCCTTCGTGGCGATCCAACGAGGGTAGGGTCGGAGAAGACCCGATCCTTTTGTGGACTCCTCAACGTGGACGTAGGTTGCCTTCGTGGTAGCCGAACCACGGGATAAATCGTTGTGTCTTGTTTTAGTGTTCATCATTCTAATTAAACAACTCAATCTAGGGTTTCACACACATTGTTCATCTTACTTTAAATTATTGAACATAAGACCTAATTGTGATATAATCCAGCATATAACTGTTAAACTATTATTTCATTCTATATTTCTGCTGTACACATAAAAGAATCAAACCAATCAATCATGTTCAATCAACTTAATCCGTGAACACCGGACTAGTCCGCACTTTACCGAACTAGTACGATATCTCTGGTATTGAACTGGTTGTTGAGTGTTGCAGGATCCGACAATTTTCAAAAAGGCCTATTCACCCCCCCCCCCCTCTAGGCCTACATTCAAGAGGCACTGGTGATCATGGTGGTACTTCAGCAGGTGTTGATGATCCAGAAAATGCTATAAACCAGCAGAAGCCAATTGGGTGTGCAAAGGCATTCTATGACTTATTAAATGATGCCAAAAAGGAGTTGTATCCAGGTTGTGAGAAGGTGACCCAATTATCCTTCATTGTCAGGTTGTACCAAATAAAGTGTTTAAATGGTTTGAGCAAAAAAGCGTGTGAGTTCATCCTTGAACTATTCTCATATGTGCTTCCAGAGGGCCATTGCATTCCTAATACACTTGATAAAGTTCAGAAGGTTGTTCGTGACCTTGGGCTGAGCTATGAAAAGATCGATGCATGTGTCAATGATTGTGTGTTATTCCACAAGGACTATTTTCTGCTGGATCAATGCCCAAAATGTGGTGAATTAAGATGGAAAAATAGTACTGGTGGGGATGCAAGAGAGGCTTTACCTTGTGGAAAAGCCAAGAAGCTTGTAGCATGCAAGATTCTACGATACTTCCCTCTTATTATCCATCTTCAAAGGTTTTATATGGCAGAATCAACATCATCAAACATGCGCTGGCACAAAGAAGAACGTATTGATGATGGAATATTACGCCATCCTGCTGATTCAAAAGCATGGAAGCATTTTGATAGCATTCACCCAAATTTCTCATCTGATCCTCGCAGCATAAGACTTGGGCTAGCATATGATGGTTCAATCCTTTTGGAGTAATGGATGTTTCTTACAGTACATGGCCTGTGATTCTAGTCCCTTATAATGTACCACCTTGGTTGTGTATGAAGCAGCCTTATTGGTTGATGTCAATGATAATTCCTGGGCCAAAGTCACCTGGAAACAACATTGATGTGTATCTGCAGCCTTTGATTGATGAGCTACTAAAATTATGGTCTGATGGTGTTGAAACATACGACAGTTCAAAGAAAGAAACATTTCTCATGCGAGCTTCTATATTGTGGACAATAAATGATTTTCCAACATATGCAATGCTATGTGGATGGAGCACAAAAGGTAGGCTAGCATGTCTATACTGCCATGTAAACACTGACGCCTTGTGGTTGAAACATGGACAAAAGTATTGCAACATGGGTCATCGTCGTTTCCTACCTTAGGATCACCGGTGGCGTCAGGACAAAGCTTCTTTCAACAAACAAAATACAGAATAGAGAGGCTCCAACATCACTCTCTGGTCACGAAGTACTCCAACAATACGAGACTTTTGATCAAGTGAGTTTGGGAAAGATGAATAATAAGAGAAAGCGCACAGAGGAAGATAGGTGGCATAGTTGGAAGAAGAAAAGTATATTTTTTCAGCTCCCGTATTGGAAGACATTGCTAATAAGGCATAACTTGGATGTCATGCACATTGAGAAAAACATTTTTGATAGCATATTGGGTACATTGCTTAATATGGATGGTAAAACAAAAGATAGTCTACAAGCTCGTTTTGATATGCAAGAAATGGGTATACGGCCAAAGCAACATCCGGTGGGTTTGAAAGGGAAGTATGATTGTCCATCAGCATCATATACTTTGTAAAAAGATCAGAAGACCACCTTGTGCATGTTTTTGGCGGATGTGAAGATGCCCGATGGTTATGCCTCAAACATCAAGAGAAGTGTGGATATAATAGCACATAAGGTATCAGGTCTAAAAACTCATGACTGCCATATTATATTTCAAAAGCTCCTTCCTATTGCAATACGTGACATATTGCCTGAAAAGGTTGCTGAACCTTTAATTGAGTTTAGCAGATTCTTTTCTGGAATTTGTTCTAAAGAATTGGCGGAACCAGATTTGGATAAGATGATTGAACAATTTACTTAAACAATTTGTAAGCTTGAGATGTTGCTTCCTCCCGCTTTCTTTGATATCATGGTACATCTTCAAATCCATCTTGGCGATAAAGCTCGCTTCGGTGGACCTGTTTCTTACAGATGGATGTATCCAATTGAGAGGTACCTTGGTAAATTGAAGAGGTATGTACGTAACAGAGCTCACCCGGAGGGTTCTATAGCTGAGGGATATATTATGGAAGAGTGTATGACTTTTTGTAGCCAGTTTTTGGATAACATCAGCACCAAGCTTAATAGGCCAGAACGTCATGAAGCTGCAGCTAGGAATGAACCTTCTCTTGAGTCTAATATATTTACAAAAGTTGATAATTATAAAAAAGGGTTTAAATGGGGCGAACTTACTATGGTGGAACTACATAACATCAGGCATTATATTATTTCTAATGTTGAAGAGGCCGCTCCATGGATCATGTACGTATAACACTCAGATGTTCTATACTATATTAATGGATCATGCTTATTGTAGATGGCTAATTTAATTTTGTACCCTTTTCAGTGAGAATTTTGAAGAGCTGAAAAAGATTCATTCTAGTGATGTTGAAAAACGCCATAGAGATGAGTTTGTTTATTGGTTTCAGAAACGATTAAGTACATGCAAGTTTTTACTTTGATGCAATATTGAAGAAATATCTGTTCTGAAGTTGGTTTATCAATGACCCCTTTTATACTAATTAATGTGTACAGATTATTACATTACACAAAGAAGGCAAAATAACCGATTATTTGTATGCATTATCTAGAGGACCTGATCGTCGGGCACGTTTTTTTAGTCGATCATTCATAAATGGCTTCTTCTTTTGAACAGCAGACGTGGAAAAATATTTAGGGACGCAAAACAGTGGTGTTGTTGTTCGGGATGGTGATCATGAGTGGTATGGAGTAATCAAGAAAATGATTTCTGTTGATTTCGAAAAAAATCAAGAGGTTCTGTTATTTGAATGTGAATGGTTTGATCGACCTCGTTTCGGTCAGAGCCAAAGCAGAGGCTACAAAATAGATCGATACGGAATGATAGATGTGGACACTACTATTTCTCAATTTAAATATGAGCCTTACATTCTAGCCACCCAAGCAGAACAAGTTTTTTACGTTAGAAGTGTGAAGCAACCTAAATGTGCTACAGTTGTTAAAACGATGCCAAGAAACCTTTTTGCCATGCCCTCTAGAGACAGTGAAAATAATGTCACTGAGATGTCGATGGAGGCTGAGACATTATTTGATGATCGACGACTTACTGATATAAATGAGGATATGACCACATGGGATAGGAATGACATTGACGGAGCAATCGGTGATGCTTCCGCTCTTTCAAATGAAGATGACGACAATGACGACCACGAAGATGATGATACGTATATCAATGATGGTATTGTACCTCCAATCTTGATGAAGGACAGCGAAGATGATGATTTTTTCATAAAGGTACTGTGTGAGATAGCTGTGCATGAATACTATATGTAATGTAGTTTGTGTTACGTGGCGATAGATGCTAATGCCACGAACTAGTGAAGCGTGGCAACAGATCCTAATGCAACGATTGTGTTTTGCGGCGATAGATGCTAACACCACGAACTATTGAATCGTGGCAACAGATCCTAATGCAATGATCGCGTTCTGTGGAGATTGATGCTAATGCCACGAACTATTAAATTGTGGCAACAGATTCTAATGCAACGATCAGGTTCCATGGCGATAGATGCTAACGCCATGAACTAGTGAATCGTGGCAATAGATCCTAGTGCAACGATCGTGTAACGTGGCGATAGATGCTAATGCCACGACAAGTGAATTGTGGCAACAGATTCGTGGCAATAGATACTAATGCCACGAACTAGTGAATCGTGGCAACTGATTCTAATGCAACGATCGTGTTCCATGGCGACAGATGCTAATGCCACGAACTAGTGAAACATGGCAACAGATTCGTGGCGATAGATGCTAATGCCACGAACTAGTGAATCGTGGCAACAGATCCTAGTGCAACGATCGTGTAACATGGCGATAGATGCTAATGCCACGACTAGTGAATCGTGGCAACGGATTCTTGACGATAGATGCTAACGCCACGAACTAGTGAACTGTGGCAACAGATTCTAATGCAACGATCATGTTCCGTGGTGATAGATGCTAATGCCACGAACTAGTGAATCGTGGCAACATATTCGTGGCGATAGATCCTAAGGCCACGAACTAGTGAATCGTGGCAAAAGATCCTAGTGCAACGGTCGTGTTCCGTGGCGATAAGTGTTATTGCCACGAACTAGTGAATCGTGGCAACAGATTCATGGCGATAGATGCTAATGCCACGAACTAGTGAATCGTGGCAACAGATCCTAGTGCAACGATCGTGTAACGTGGCGATAGATGCTAATGCCACGACTAGTGAATCGTGGCAACATATTCTTGACGATAGATGCTAATGCCATGAACTAGTGAACCGTGGCAACAGATTTTAATGCAACGATCATGTTCTGTGGCGATAGATGCTAATGCCACGAACTAGTGAATCGTGGCAACATATT
Organism: Tuctoria greenei; assembly: GCA_036927565.1. Lineage (NCBI taxonomy): Eukaryota > Viridiplantae > Streptophyta > Magnoliopsida > Poales > Poaceae > Tuctoria > Tuctoria greenei. The sequence continues at coordinate 108,058,838 of JAYESD010000008.1, forward strand.
AGTGGCGATAGATCCTAAGGCCACGAACTAGTGAATCGTGGCAAAAGATCCTAGTGCAACGGTCGTGTTCCGTGGCGATAGATGCTATTGCCACGAACTAGTGAATCGTGGCAATAGATTCGTGGCGATAGATCCTAATGCCACGAAGTAGTGAATCGTGGCAACAGATCCTAATGCAACGATCGTGTTCTGTGACAATAGATGCTAATGCCACGAACTAGTGAATTGTGGCAACAGTTTCTTGGCGATAGATCCTAATGCCACGAACTAGTGAATCGTGGCAACAAATCCTAATGCAACGATCGCGTTCTGTGGCGATAGATGCTAATGCCACGAACTAGGGAATCGTGGCAACAGAATCGTGGCGATAGAACCTAATGCCACTAACTAGTGAATCTTGGCAACAGATCCTAATGCAACGATCGTGTTCCATGGCGATAGATGCTAATGCCACGAACTAGTGAATCGTGGCAACACATTTGTGGCGATATATCCTAATGCCACAAACTAGTGAATCGTGGCAACAGATCCTAATGCAACGGTCGTATTCCTTGGCGATAGATGCTAATGACACAAACTTGTGAATCGTGGCACAAGACCAAGCTTACTGCAACAATTTAGTATTCGTTGCAGTACAATCGTTGCAACAAGGTGGAATCCTTGTAGTGTTGGAGCCGCACTTTATCCCATTTGCTTAGTTTGCTCAGTTTTGATTATTTCTGCTGCAGATGTATTAATAATGATCATTAGAGTTTGTAATTTGAGGATTATTTGAATATTTAAATACAAGTACCTTTTTAATTAATTTGTGTTATTGTAATTTTCTGTATATCGTTTGTGATGCACTCGTGTATGTGTGATCAACGTCCGGGGCACACATATACGTCACACTTGGTTGATTTTCGGGACCAGGTGTCACAAATATTTTCTTGTATTTGTGACTTTATGCATATTAAAGATATGATATTCAGTCTTCTTTTATTCATATACTTGGATGAAGCGTTTCTTGTTTGATTGTGGATTCCATGTATGTGGTAGGAGTAGTCTTTATGATTATGCCATAAAAATCTTAATCTATTATCATAAACACTACAAACCCCCACTATAGTCTAATTAGTTATGATATGATCATGTTAATATGAATAACTTACGCTATGTTTCAACATTGGTTCATTGATATTTAGGTTGGTCATTGCCTTAGGATGGCTTGTGCCCGGACTCCTAAGGTATTTACTTAATATGCTAGCAGGGTGCTCGGATAGTTAAGTAGCGTTGGATGCCTCGTAGACCTACGGATTGAAGAGGTAGGCAGTAGGTGATGACAACCCTATTTGTCCATTGTTATCCTCTATTTCCGGCTATGCCACAGGCTCTTTGCGAGAGTCGTCCTAGTACTGCTAGGGGTAAACCCGTGCCCGATATTTTGAATAACTTAGCATAAGTATTCAACATTGACATGCTAATTAGTATCCAACCTAGGCTATGTATATGTACATTAAAAGCATTGTAGGAGTAATTCCCCAATTTTTATTCTAATATCTATTAGGACCTATTTACCCTTTAGAGTAGATTGCTTAGCTGTGTGTCACACTACCCATGATATCAACTTACCCCTGTCTTGATAATTGATTAGTATCCCATAGCTTGATCATAAAAGTAGTGTCTACTTTACTCCATTGTCTTCCCTTGGGATAAATACGGTACCCTTGGGAATACTCTTGGGTGAAATGCTCCACGACAGTTTCTGTGCGCTTGCTGATATTTATTTGTGATGTAAGAAATGTCAATAAGCATTTCTAGCGCCGTTGTCGAGAAGGCAAAGGAAGTGAAGGATAGCTATGACTTTTGATTAAGCAATTGGTACTGATAGTTATTAGACTGGATTACCCTTGTCTGTTTTCTCCCTTTGTGTGAAAACAGAGTAATATTGGCTAACCCATTTTATGGGATGACCAACGAGGACCCAAGTGCTCAACTATAAGATAATTTAAGGCGTACCTCAACAAATATCCGCTAGGCAACACCATTGCCTTTCGCGGAAGAATTTCAACTTCCAGTAGGAGCCAAAGTCATCCATCCTAGAGCTTGGGGGAGGCTCCAAGAGTTCTTCTTGGTTTGCCTCCATCATGGGGTGGATAGTTGGTTCTTCATCCAACACTCATGTCATGGGTTAGCTGCACCAATCTATAGCCGCATTCACGCTGGAGCTGAAGGAGCCTTATTCTAATTCATCATGTATGAAAATATGGTGTCCACTCAAGGGGTGGATTGAATAGTGATCTAGCTCCTTTAGCTCGACATGCACACCAAATAACAAGGTGGACATGCAAGTTATGGAACTACACCTCCCATTGAGTAACACTAAGATCAAGCCAATGGAGAAATATTTGGATGATGCCAGCCATGGATATTGACATGATTTGTGAAAATCCATGTCAACATGGGATACTTGGGGAATCATTTCCCTAAGACCCATGAGGATTCTTCATTTCAAACACATCTCCAATAGCTATCGCCAACAAGGAGGTCAAGGGTGGAACTGACATCACCCTTGTAATCAACGAGGCTATGGGGATTCAAATGGATTTAAGTTCAATTAGCCTACCTTGAAGTATCTTGTCCATGGCCAAGCAAGAAATCAAGACAACATTTACATGAAGCTCTTGGCCAAGGACAAGAAACTTAAAACAGCATTCAAGATCCAAAATATCCCGCAATCACTTGTTGGGATCCCTACCCTTCGACCAAGCCCGTGCAACCTAAGGCAAGTGACATTGTGGATGAAGCATTTCTTGTATGATTGTGGAGTCCACATGTCATCATGCCCAAGGAAGTCTTTGATCTATGATCAAAGTATGGCTTAACTTAAAGGAACATCAAGAAGGTCGAAGTGGCACCCCAAAAGAAGGACAAGACTCACCGTGCTCACGAAAGAATATCTTCAAAACAGAGAAGCTATCACTACATCAACAAGTCCCCATCAAGGCGATGGAGAGGCTAGGGCCATCATGTGCTCCACATGTCCAACTAACATGCCAAATGAGATTTGGCATGTCAATCAGAAGAAGTTGTCCACATCTTCAACTCTGGGATAGGACAACAAATCATCGCACTAAATAGGACAGAGGTAAGTCCCACTCATCGGACTTCAAAAATTTGATGAGGCCTTGCCAATAGGTTAATTGGTAGTTATCTCATATTTGCTTTCTCAATTGCATATTTGAATTTTTCATCAATCTTTGTATTTGCATTTAGCATGTTCGAATTTTCACACATGCATGTTGGAAAGAAATATTTCCAAGCATCATAAAACTTATTTTTTGAATTAAGAAATAAATTTATTTGGATATGAACCTTGGGCGTAACCCCTTGAATTTATCTTCCTAATTCAAACCAAAAATATTTCGCTTAATATTCATTTCATTTGCAAGTTGTTTCAAGTTGAGCAAAATAATTTGAGAAAGGGTACACCATTCTTTTGAGCTAACGTAACCCGTTTTCGAGTTGTTTTGTTTGTTCTTGAATTTAGTGCAGATAGGAAAAAATTTGTAAAGAGGTTAGAAGGCCACATCAAGCACATATCCCTCCATTGATCTCATTTTGAGTTCATGGTGGAGAAATGCTCAACATGGTGGCCCAATGAGGAGCAGGACGAAACTCATTCAACTCCAACCTCAACTTGGCAGAAGACATTGAACATGAATGCTACACCAAAATTCATGGTTGTGAGTGTCTCACACAAAAATCTTCAACCCGGATTGCTCTTCAATTGAGGTACAAGTTTAAAATTTTTCATTGTTTGAATTGCATTAGGATTGAATGATTTTTTTGCTTACATTGGTGAGGAAGGTTTACACCTTCTAATCACTCAATTCCTTTTCATCCTCACAAGAGTAAGTGCTAGCGTTGCTCTTTTTGATTCTTCAAAAAGGATTGTCACCTTGCTTGGGAATAAATGTAAACAAGTACCTAGAATTTCATGAGCATTGCTAAATTTGACTTAGACATTTTCTGCCTAGGTAATGCTTATGAAATGACTTAATGGTTAAATTGGTATGTAGCAACCTAGGAATAGTGATATCCATAATTTCGATTTGAAACTCATTCATGCATGGATCAATAAATGTCAAATTCCTAGGCAAGAAATGAAAAATGTTTAGGAGGATAAAATTGAGAATCTTGTTTGCCATGATCCAAATGATAACATTTTCTCTTGTGTAAAAAACTATGATGGTTAGAAACTTTACAAGATGAAGGGATCCATATATTGTATTAAATGTTTAGGAGGATAAAATTGAGAATCTTGTTTGCCATGATCCAAATGATAACATTTTCTCTTGTGTAAAAAACTATGATGGTTAGAAACTTTACAAGATGAAGGGATCCATATATTGTATTTATATCACTTGCATGCTATGAGTAGGAAATTTAGAAAATGTTCAAATTGATTTATCCATAAAGCCCCACTCTTATCAATGAATAATACATTGTTCATGAATACACTTGAAACTGGATCCAATGCATCTTTGGTCTTGTTCTTCCCTGGACACACAAATGAAGATTTGGTTACCTAACCCGAAAATTCATTTGTACAAGTATCGGGAGCTAACCATCCCTCTCTATCATAGAGGAGAAGTTCGTAGGAGTAAAATAACTATGAAGGCATTCAAAGATCCGATTGTTGGAATCTCTAGAGGATTCCATTTCAACATCTATTGTCCAAGGAGTGAATTAGGATGGTTGCTATCCATCGGAACTTAAGCCCGAATGTCAACCACCACTATATGAGGCCGGAGATTTGAAATCGTAACCCTCCATGAGCAACCAATGGGCTGCTATGAATATGTCAGAGAACTATGCTCTCAACTATTCTAAGGCACTCATTCAAGCTCAGGGGAATTGCCATCGTCATTGGATGTATGTTGTTCCTATGTGGCTAAAAGGTATGATGTACCTTAACCAATGAATGACAAGATCACATCCAATGTATATTTGGTTCAAGTTGTTCCTATGTGGCCAAAAGGTAGTTTACACCTTAGCCAAGGAACAATGGATCACACCCAACCCATGTTGAGTGCACGTCATCCCTTTGTTGTTATAGGTATGTTGTTCCTTAGCAAAGGAACAACATATCATAGTCAACACATGGTTGGTACAAGTCATTCCTTTGTGGCTGAAGGTTATCATTACCCTAGCCAAGTAATGACATATCACACCTAATGCATGAGAGGTACAAGTTATTCCTTTATGGCAAGAAGGTATGATACATCTTAGCCACAGAATGAAGGAACACACTCAACCATGTTGAGTGCACATCATTCCTTTGTAGCAAAAGGTTATCATTACCTTATCCAAAGAATAACAAGGTACATCCAACCTATGGAAACCTTGACATGTGGATGAGCAACATCGACAACACCCTCCCCATCCACACTCATGGGACCCTTGGAAGGAAACCCAACATCAACAATCAACCGTCCAATGCCAAAGCCATGTTGCAACAAGGTTAGGCAAACCTCATGGCCTACATCCATCGTTAGGATTTCAACCCCTATCACGGTCCTTGACCAAGAACAAGCTTGGGGAGGACCTCCACTTGAGGTAACTTGTATCACATCCCTTTTGCATTCATTATTTTATTTCTTTGTTTCCACGACATTTGCATCTAAGAAGAATAAATAAATAATAATAATGATAACATAGTATAGGTTAGGATAATAAAATAAAGTATGTGCGGTAAGAATATTTTTACTTTGCGTAAGTTGAAATGATGAATAGTTGCTATGTCTTATTTTCTCTAGTCCCTTGCATACAACTTAGTATTCTCCAAGTATTGGGTTTATTGGCCTAGAATATTCTTGCCTGAAACTTGGAAATTATGGGTAGCAAAAGCTAAGTCCAATTCTGGGTTATTGTGGGATATGATATAGTGATAAGAGCTGCAAATATCCTATAGTTAAAAGTGAAACTTGATTTCATGGAGAAAATTTAAAATGGGAGTTCCTCATTTGATAGAAATTCCTACCAAAGCCATATGATGATTTGAATTAGATAAACCTTATGCATATGCTATTTGCCTTAACATTGAGCCTTGTCAAACTAGTATAGACCTATGTGAGAATCTTTTCATACTTTTAAGATCAAGATTACACGGGCACATGCTAAACTTCTACACTAGAAGATAGCAAAATTCCTTCATATCATCATTCCACAATAAAAAGAGAAACTCCACGCCTTCCATGCTTAGTACTCTCTTCACGTTTATTGCATGAAAAGGGAGTACAAGACATGGCTACAAAAAAATGCTTACATCATAAGCATTAGAAAAAGGGGTATGCTTACATCATAAGCATGAGAAAAAAGTAGCCATGTTTCATCCCTGCAATTAGGAGAGTCTACACAAATAGGAGTCATCTAGAAATACAAATCCACTCCACGAATATTCCATCACACTTGCACAAATCTTGATCAATAGTGTGATTTGTTTTCTCCTGAGGCTTACTCTTTTGACATAGCAATATATGTGTTGCAAATATGCCTACTCTTGGTCCCTACCAATCTTCACATACAAGCTTATTTAGATGTAGGACAAGAAAGCCATTGCCTTGGTGAGGATAAAAATACCGCTTCCCATGTCAGAGTCACTGAGTGCATCATTTGAGGAACATAAATCCAAACACCATTTGAAATTCTCCAGAAATTTGAGTGGAACTCATACATTAGGTGATGCATGCTCATTTGCTGTTCTGTCCTTCAACCACCCAAGAAAAGGATGAGGCATAAGCCCCATAAAGACTAAGAAAAAGGATGAGGTACAATAGCCAATTTATTCAGTGTAAGGTAGAATATTTTTTTTGTGCACTTGGTACTTTTGCAAAATAGGACATTGTAGCAACTCCTGATCAACAACCTATGTCTTTATCTTTGCTTTAGGATGAGCAAAGGGTAAGCTTGGGGGAGTTTGTTGATGGTCATTAAATACCAATTTCAACCGCCAATATAACTCAATTATGTGAAGGAATGAATATTTCTTACACACAATATAGTTAGAAATGACCTAGTTCCACTTGTACATGGAGAAATTAGTGCATGCAGGTATTTTATACAGAATTGAAGTGAAACAAGGGGACGAATCCTATAAATTATCATCCCAGCCAATCAAGCACCAACATGTGGCACCACATGGATCAAATGGCCCGCAAACAGAAGTATCTGAGGCATCCAACAGTGTATCACCTATATCAGTAAGAGGGACCCACATGTCAGGGACCTGGAGAAAACACAAACCCAACGGAGCCCTGACTAGGTCGGCCAACCCCTCCTAGTCGGCCGACTTGGTCCTGGCACCAAACTCGGTCAATCAACACGTGTTGGCTCTTCCCGACTTCCTGAAGATGATTATGACTGATTCATGCATATTTGGTGGCGGGAACCGACCCTTCGCCACCTATAAATAGGACCCCCTACCCTCACTTCACACACACACACAGACCACTTGAGCATCATTCTATTGTATACACTAGTTCTCCTAGTTCTTTAGTGGAGGTTAGGATGTAGAGAGGAGCCTCTAGTCCCAAGTCCAAATTGGGAAAGGTATGTCTCATGCATCTTTTCTTGTATTTGTGACTTTATGCATAATGAAGATATGATCTTCAGGCTTCTTTTGTTCATATACTTGGGTGAAGCGTTTCTAGTCTTTATGATTATGCTATACCATTATCATTATATCATCATAAACACTAGAAACCCCCACTATAGTCTAATTAGTTATGATATGATTATGTTAACATGAATCACTTGTATTATGATTTAACATTGGTCCAATAATGATTTAGTTCATTGCCTTAGAATGGCTTGTGCCTAGGCTCTTTAGGTAATTACTTAATATGATAGCATGGTGCTAGGATAGAGAGTATCGTCGAATGTCTTGTTTGCCCACGGATTGAAGAGGTAGGTAGTAGGTGGTGATAGCCCTATCTATCATTTGTAATCCTCCACGTTCGGCTATGCCACAGGCTCTTGGGGGGAGTCGTCCTAGTATTGCTAGGGGTAAACTCGTGCCTGATGTGTTAATCTACTCAACATGAGAATTCAAAATTTACATGATCATTAGTAACTAACTTAGAATATGTATATGTACATTAGAAGCATTGTAGGAGTCTCTACCTAACTCTTAGCCTAGTCCCTCTTTACCCCATTTATACCCTTAGGATAGAATGATCTTGTGTGTGTCACACTACTCCAATTTATCATTTATCCATCCTTGCTAGAACCCTAACTAGACCACCATAACCTCTCCACTTGATGATTGTAACTTCCACCTAGCCTTCCTTTGGGACAATATAAATGACACCCTTTGGGAATACTCTTAGAGGGGAAATGCTACATCGATAGTTTTCGTGTGCTTGCGGATTTAAATGTATAATCTAAATTCTATTAACAAGCATTTCTAGCACCACTACTAGAGATGAATTGTTAGTAGTGCGTAGGAACCGTCAACAAGCATTTCTGGCGCCGTTACCAGGGAAGGCAGCAGAAGTATTGCATGATTGAGTTAATAGGTTAGGACCCTGGTAGGTTTAGTAGGATGACCCTTCTATGTTTTGCATTTTATGTGAAAATAGGGTAGTGTATGTCTGGTTTCCGCTTGCTGGAAAACTTTGTTGAAGATCCCGAATCCCTTCTGAGAGAACGACCTCGTGTCATTACTCTTCATAAGCTTTGAGTGGCAAAGCAAGCCAGCACAACTGCCCCAACAACCAAAACACCAATGGCCCAGAAGACCCTTCCTCAGTTTTCAGCTCCTTTTGCTAACAATGTGCCTGTTGGGCCCACTGTTAACACGGGAGACATAAACTTCAAAATCAAGACTGTCCTTATCATTATGGTGCAAGCCAACCCATTTTGTGGGAAGGCTAACGAGGATGCAAGTGCTCACCTGCAATAGTTCCTTGAGATCGGCAGCACTTTTAAGATAAAGAACGTATCGCCCAATTCTATCCGTCTTAGGCTGTTTCCATTCTCTCTTCTTGAGAGAGCAAAACAGTGGTTCTATGGGAACCGAAGTGCTGTAGATACTTTGGAGAAGTGTTCTACGGCATTCCTCCACAAGTTTTTCCCGTTGGGCAAGACAAATGCCCTATGTGGAAGAATTTCCAGCTTCTAGCAAGATGCCAAGGAATATATTCCCGAGGCTTGGGAAAGGCTTCAGGAGTACATCCTAGCCTGTCCCCACCATGGGATGTATGGCTTACTCATTATCCAAAACTTCTACTACAGGTTGATCCCTTCCGCCCGTCACCGTGTTGATACTGCTACTGGAGGTGCCTTCTTCTCATTGACGGTGCCCAAAGCTAAAGATTTGATTGGGAATATGGTGTCAAACATGGGTTGGTGCGACGAGCGTCTCCATACCCACTAGCAAGGCATGCACACCTTTAAGGAGGTGTACATTATCACTGCCAAATTGGACCTCCTTATGAAGAAGATTGATGGACAAGGCAATGGTGAGGTATGTGGCAATGCCTATGCCTTAGACTCTCACATCACTTGTGAAGTATATGGCAACACGGGCCATTTGGGCAATGACATCCCAGAAAGCCATGAGGATGCCCTATACCTAGCCAACAATGGAACCAAAAATGGCTATCATCCAGGAGGTCAAGGGTCGTGCCAACCACACCCATTCTTTCAAGGAGAGTACAACAACAATGGCAACAATGGAAATCAACCCAACTTGAGAAAACTTGCCATTGGCCAGCTAAAAATCAATGAGGCTATATCCAAGAAGCTATCGGCCAATGACAAGACCCTAGAGAGTATAAATGCCAAGATTGAAGGACTATCCTCAGCCTCCAAGAATCAATTGAGTTTCAACAAGATGTCGGAAACTCAATTGGGCTCAACTGGCTACAGTTGTTCCTCCAATGGAGAAATTTATTATGGTGGCCACGAGAGGTGGCAAGACCACTCGTGACCCAACGTATAACACACAAGAGAAGAGGACAACTACAAAGGAAAAGGAGGATCTCCCAGTTGGCTTAAGTGAACTATTTAGTGAGAGAATGGCCAAGCACTTTAAGGACACCAACTTATTGCCATTGCCTCACTGACAAAGGGAGCCAATAGTGGATGAGCAATTCAACCACATTGTTTAGATCATCCAAAAATCCACATCAATGTACCTTTGATTGATGCGATGCAAGTACCCACTTATGCACACTATCTCAAGTACATATTGAATAACAAGCAGCCATTGCCCACCACTGAGGTTGTTAAGCTTACGGAAGACTGCAGTGCAGCCATCCTCAATAGGCTTCCAGAAAAGAAGAAGGCCCCTGGATGTCCTACAATATAATGCTCAATTGGGGCACCACTTTGACAAGGCCCTTTGTGACCTTGGAGCAAGTGTGAGTGTAACACCCAAGGTAGTTTTCAACAAGCTAGACTTCACGGAACTTACTCCAACAACAATGCAACTCAACTAGCTGATTCCTCTGCCTATTTATCCTGCGGGTATCGCTGAAGATGTTTCGGAGAAAATCCGAAACTGCTTCATACCCGTAGATTTTGTGGGGCTCGACATGGAGGTCAAGAAGGATACGCCGCTCATTCTTATGAGACCATTCCTAAGCACCGCGAAAACTCGCATAGATGTGGGAGCTGGAGAAATTCACTTCCATATCAATGGCAAGGAGGAGAAGTTTAACTTTCGCCCAAAATTGGAGCAATGCTCCATGATTTGTATTAAGTATGGGACGAATGTTAAAAACGTTCAATAGGTTGAAATCACATCTCCAAAGGTGGACCCGCTCATTGCATTCATGAGGAATTTGATCTATGCGGAAAACCCGTCTTATCGTCCATGCCGACACCCCAAGAAGACGGAGAAGCCCGGACCTCCCCAAAGGCCCAAGTCCACCAAGCTGCCAAAGAAGGTATGGCGGAAAAAGCAAGATAAGCCATCCGAGCCCATCCCTCCAGGCCCGGATGTCACGAAATGATGAAGGAAGAATGTCCATCTCATGGGATGGTGGTGAGACCTAGCCAATAGGTTAAATTGGTAGTTATCCTTTTCTTTGTTTTTCTTTTCTCTTTATTTGGTTTTCCCCATTTAGTTTGATTTTCACCACTGCATTTGATTTTCTTAGTAAGTTGAGAATCTTATATTCTCAACTATCATTTTTATTTCTTTATTTTCACAAAAAGAAAACTATTGGGTTTTGAAAAAAGAGTTTTTATTTGGAAAACAATTTTTTTGAGTTGCAAAGGTGCTAATTCACCAATGTGCTAATTCCATAACCGTTGGGGAGCCACCTGCCAAAAGGGAGAACAGGAGGCCCACCTGTCAGGTCGGTTGACCCCCCCCCCCCCCCATTCGGATGACATGGGGAAATATCCATTTTTGCTCTCTCTACTCCAACGCTATATTTGGTACCCTAGTGACCGTTGGGGAGTGCACACTACAAATGGTGGCCGTGAGGGGGCACTTCTCACACTTCACCTCATTTCATACCTCCCCAAAGTCACTCTTGCTCACATTGTTTTTCTTGCTCTCCATTGAAGTGCTCTTGATCAATTCGCAACTCAAAAATATTTGCTTTTGCTTGCATTTGCAATTTGCTCACAAGTTCATCAAGGGGGAATTTGTTGGGGGTTTTTGCTTTCACTAACATCACCTCTTTTGAGTTTTTGCCTTGTTGTGTTCTTGTTTGTTGTGGCCATGAAGGGAATGAAGAGGTTGTTTGTAAAGAGGCTACAAGCTCAAGCCATAGTGGAGACTCAAGTGCACGCCCCTCTTCCGTTCCTATGCCAAGTTCACGGAGGAGGAGTGTAGGAGAGGACACTCAGATGGGTGAGAGGAGCAACCTACATCAACTTCTTCGCGACGACGACCTCGACATCCAATGTGAAGTTGAAGATCAAGCACGCAAGCTCCTCCGAGATCGTGAGTTTTTGTCATACGAAAGCTTACGATCCGGATTTGATCCCCAAAATAGGTATGGAATCCGAATTCTTTTCCATTTGGCATGCATTAGGATAGGAAAACTTTGCTCACATAGAGGAGAAAGGTTCACGCCTTCTCTCCATACAATTCCTTTGCACACTCAAGATAGGATTTGATGGTATTACTTTTAGATTATTTCAAAAATAATACAACATCATATGGAAAAAAATATGTGAAATCCTAGGCTTCCATAAACATTATTTGCTAGATTTGGACACTTTGCTCAAATTTAACAAACAATGTTTTTGACAAGATTTAACTGGTGAGGTCAGATGTAGTGCACCTAGGAATAGCCACTTGCACAACCCTACTTTTGCGCTTCATGCATAGATGGGTGGCTATGACTATGTGCTTTAGAGGAGATGTAAGGGTAGTGCGTGATGATGAGCTGACAATTTTATTTTCCATGATTAAAAATATGAAAGTTGCTCCAGTTATTGCTATGATCACACAATGGTTACATTACATTCCAAAGGTAGGGCCAATTGAATGTACTTCATTGATTACTCGTATTGCTACTAGGGTAGGAGAACTAGAATATTCATGATTTGAGTATATTGAATATGAAAGAGAATTAATCAATGAAGATTAGTTAGTGCAAGGACATACCCTTAAGCATGATCAAGATGGCTCTTTGATATTTTATTATCCCGGCATTGTCAATGAAATTCGGTTACCTAACCCGGATTATCATTTGTGCATATGCCGGAGGCTAACCATTGACCTCCTTCCCATTGAGGAAGTCGGGAGATTAATGTCTCTGGCAGGGTAACTAGAAGTCTACAAGGAGAGCGGCTATGCGTCCGACAACCTCCACGGTCCATGAGTACGAAGAGGAAGAAAACCCAATGGGTGAGGCATTCGGATGGACTCAACCTCCATCGTATGAGACCAAAGGTCCATCTTGGCATTGATGGCCAGGTGCCACATGGGAGCCGCCCCTATCCACTTCAAGCTCTAGCAGCTTGCCTCCATCGTCCATGAGAAGATGTTGTTCCTCTTCAACTATGGTGAAGAAAATTGATGATCTATTCCATTTTCAGCACAAAAGTGATCAAAAGATTGATTTTCAAATTTGGTTCCGTTATCACTTCTAAATGCTTTTAAAGATCCTGGGTGATCAATTGATAATCAAGAAATAAAGTTCTAAAGTGACTCAAAGCTTCATTCTTAGATGCCATAAAGTAAACCCAAGAGTATCTAGAATAATCATCAACAATCACAAGAACATACCATTTACCTCAAGAGGATTGAGCACGTGAAGGTCCTACAGTGTCAAGGTGCAAAAGTTGACCCGGTTCAGTTGTCATGATTATTGTGAGAGGAGTATGTGAACCTGCACTCATCTTAGCATGTCTACAAGAATAGCACACAATTTCTTTGTTCCCTTTAAGCTTAGGCAGCCCACGTATGCAATCAAGAGCACTAACACGCGTTAGGTGATCAAAGCCTACGTGACCAAGTCTACGATGCCAAAAATATAAGTCCTTTGAATCATTAGCAACTAGACACCTATGCTTAGACGAAGACATATCAAAATCAGCTTTAAAAACTCTTCCAAACTGTGACATATTAAAAATAAGCTCACCGTATGAATTTACAACTTTGCATCAATTTTTTGTGAAAATAATTTCCAGATTTTCATCTAGCAGCTGTGAAACAGAAAGCAAGTTGTATTTCAATTTTTTAACAAGTGCCACATCGTTCAAAGTGTAGTGATCATTTACTCTAACCGAAGCCTTAGAAATTATAGGAGTTGAAGAATTATCGGCAAAAGTAACATTCTATACACGTGACACAAAAGAGAGGGGGGAGAACAAATCTTTGTTACCCTTCATGTGGCATGAGCAACCTGAATCCACAATCCAAATGTTCTCCTTCCTCAAGCGTGTAATATACATAGAAGCACAATACATCGATGACTCAATACTGGGGTTAGTCAAAAGGCACTTAGGAATCCAGTAATGAGTCACACGACGTGCAGCAGGAAAAACACGCGAAAGCTGAGACGAAGCAGCAGGTTTATGAGCCAAAGTTTGAGGATTTTTGTACCCAACTACTGACTTATGAAGTGTTACATGTGTAGCACGAAAAATAGTAGGTTTGGCAACAAACTTTGCATGTTTTTGACTCATTACAGCAGGTTGCATGTTCCTATCATTCAATTTAGCATGAGTAGCAAATTTTGCATGAAAGTTATGTGATCTAGTAATCATTCTTTCCTTTTTCTGTTATTTAGCTAGTCTATAGCAAAAATCTATGACATGAACAAGTCTACCACATTAGGTACAATGAAATTTAACTTTGAACAAGATGAGCAAGCAACATTTTTATTTGAAACCGAGTGAGACAACACTCCTGCAGATTTGAAAACCACTTCTTTTTGTTTAGGAACTGTTTGAATCAAACCACTTCCTAATGACTTTACAATTTTAGGTGGATGTGCCTTAGCAAGAGCATGAGAATCAAAACCTAAACCACTTTTATCATTGCAAGACTTGGAAGAATTCAGGAGCAAGTTTAGGTTCTTATTCCCATTACAAAACTGATCTAATGTCCTATGCATTTCATCAAGTTTGTTGGAGAGATCAAGGCAATCACATGAAGTTTTTCCTTTTAATTTCCAATTGGAATAATATTTAACTTCATGAGAATGTAAAGCATTGTTCAATATAGAGATTTCATTCATAGCATCTTGTAGTTTCTTATCAAGATCATCACAAGTAGAACAATGCAAATCAATTGTAGAACAGCTAGCATCTTTCAAGTTTTTATCATTAAGTGCAGCAAGCTCTCTGTTCTTTTCAATTTCTAACTCAAGTTTATCAAGTGTGGAGGTGTGCGCACTTCTTAATGAGGATAATTGTTCATATATTAAATCACATGAGGAACAAGAATCATCACTAGGAATCAAGGATTTCAAACGATTAATTTCAGATTCTAGTGACTCAATTTTAATAGTATTGTTCCAAAGCTTTTTGTCCTTTTTCTTAACTATAACAGTGGCACGAGAAATAGCATCACACATTTCTTCGCAAGTAGGACATACCTCTTCATTGTCGCTGTTGTGTTCAGCCTCCTCCATACTTTATCTTGACTTGCCCGCCATGAAGCACAAGTTTGTCAAATCATCTTCATCTTCGTCACTTCCAATGGCTCAATCGCTTGAGCCAAGTTCTTGAAGTGCAGAGATAAAACTGCTCACCAATTGACGTCCAATAAAACCCTTCTTTTTTTTCTTATCGTTTGCAGAGGAATGTTTCATCCTTGTTTGCTTTTCATCTCGGGAAGTAGGACATGAAAGGTTAGGGCAATCTGAACAAAAATGTCCTGTCTTACCACATTCGAAACATCGTTGAGGTCCGAAGCTTCCTCTCCTTCTAGTTCTCACATTTTGCAATGCTTTTGAGAACCTAGTAGAGATAAGTACTAGCTCCTCCTCTGGAAACTCCTCAATCTCTTCAAGGGTTAGAGAGGACAATTAGGCAAGTGTACCACAAGATGAATATTGGCTAGAGCTAGGCATATCACGTTGAGAAACAAATGCAAGAGACTTGTTGGGGTTCTTACGTGAGATTATGTCAATTTCATGAGTTTTGAATTTAGAATAAAGAACATCTAATGTAAGTGTACTCATGATAGTAGATTCATGAATAGATGTGACTTTCATCTTCCAAATTGACATGTCTAATGCACTTAGTAATTGCCTAGCATTTTCAGCATCTGAAAAATTAACATTGACACTACGCAAGTTGCTGAGAATATTGTTAAAGCGAGCAAAGAGATCGTCGATGGACTCACCTGGTTGCATCTCATAGCGCATGTACTCCTTTTTGAACATGTCTTGCCTTACCTCCTTGATCGTGTTGGATCCTTCGTGGTAGTCGCAGAGTGCTTTCCACACATTGTATGCAGATCGGAGGTGTGCCACTCGATCGAAGTCACTTTGAGTCAATCCTTGTATGATCAAGTTTCGAGCCTTGTTGTTGTTGTCGACATCTCTCATGTTCGTAGCCGTGACTTGATCTTTTGGCGGCACATCATAAGGCTTGTACACATTTTCCCATATGGTGAAGCCTTGCGCCTGGATGAAAGCCTCCATACGTGCCTTCCAAACCTGAAAATCAATGCCACTAAACACACAAGGTTTTGTGGAGTATTTCCCCATGTCGATTAGTCCAAACACGTGCCAATCACAAATATTAGAGCACCGTGGATCTGATACCAACTTTAGGATCGAAGAGGACATGAAAAGCTACCAGAGGGGAGTGAATGGTAGATTAAAACTTTTCAGCAGAAGCAACGAAAACACCACTCGACAGAGAACAGATCTGTTAAAGAAACTGTGTGTGCAACTAATATAAACGTGTTCAACTGTGACAAATCCAGTATATATTATAGATAATCAAGCCACTAATATGTCAAAACAAGAATCAATCAAATCCTTTGAGAGAAACTCAAGTTACGATCGAAGGATCGAACAAAGGTCAATCTGTCCTACCGAGTAAAAAACAGATCTGCAATACTGCAAAGAAACTCGTGTAGATCGAAAACCACAAATCTAATGACCGTGAAATTTTAACAGATGATAAATAATCAAGTTACGAAGGCAACCCAAAAAGAATCACATCAATTGGATTTGTAAAACTAAAGTTATGATAAAACCACCAAAGAAAGGTAGTGCTGTGCAGAAAACTCGACGAGAAAAACTTGTCTGGAACAAATCGGATGAACAAGGCACAAAAGTTCCATTAAACTACGAATTTTGTTCAATAGAACACAAGAGGAACAGTCCCCAAGTCGTGCCTTACGAGCTCTGGCCTCCGTTGCTTATATAACCAGCCCGAAGGCCAACTCAACTCAAACTAAGACTCTAATCCTACTCAAATCACGAATCGAAACTTTCCATAACTGCTCAAGACTCTTCTATACGCAGATAGAAGCAATCTTAATACTTCCAAACACCTTAGGAACGTATCCCACATTCCTAAAACAACTCAAATTCGTGACCCACACGAAATCCTAACATAACCAACTCAAAACTTTCAATATTTGAGTCAAACCCGACTCAGCCGCAGCCTGAGTCCATAACCTAGTCGGTTGGACCTTTACGACCAATTCTTTACATCCACATCTCTTCATCACGCCTTGGAACCATGTAGCCATGTCCATGCACCCCTTGCATACGTGCAAACATCTTCCAAAGACGTCCACGATACCTTCATATGCATTGTTCTTGATTCATACATGTTGCGCGACCTCCCGATCAACTCAACCACAATTCCTCCCGAACTTGGTTGTTGAACCTGATCTTCTCCCTGAGACTAGTTCAATGGATCCCGTCACCAGCCATGTCTTGAACTCAAGCAACACCTGCACAATAATAAACAATCAATACTTCTGAGCACAAGTCCTCGACTTGACTAACGTTTGTTCCGAAACTACATCTTACGTGAGCACCTCACAAAAGCATGTTGCAAACCATAGCAAAATGATATCAACCATAACCACCAAAACACACCATAAACTTAGTAAAAGAATAAAAAGCAATCTTTCCATCTATGTAAAGCAAGTTTGAAACATTTCACAGTAAAAGCAAGAATATTGTGATCAAGCTCCGAATCTTGCCAAAGCTAACCGGAGCTTGAGCTGGAGCTTACCAAAGCTAGTACAACCTAGCACTCGAGCTTACCAAAGCTAGTACAACCTAGTCCGGGGCTTACCAAAGCTGGTCGGAACTAGTCAACCCAAAAGTTGGAGCTAGAAAAACATGTCGGAGCTAACCAACATAAATCGGACCTAGTAATACATATCGGAGCTTAACAAAGACATGCCAGAGCTATCAAAGACATGCCATAGCTAAATACAAAGCTCACCAGAGCTACCCAAAAAAATGTTGGACCTTGACAAAGCAAGTCGGACCTATTGTTGGACCTTGCAGAAGCTCGGAGCTAGAGTCGGACCTTGCTAAAAAGGGTGTTTTGGCAGAATTTTAGAACTTATATCATCGAAGCCAATGTATTCAGTACAAGCCAATGTATTCAGCACACATAGGTCTCATACCATTCCACAATAGAAAGAGAAACTCCATATCATTCATGCTTAATACTCTCTTGTGACACCTGGTTCCAAAAATGAACCAAGCGTAATGCATATGTGTGCCCAGGATGTTTAACACACATGCACAAGTGATTCACAAATGATATATAGATTATAACCATGTCTAGAATAATAATACTAATAATAGTACTTTATTACAAACCAATTAGTCTTGAATACAACTCCAATGAAACTGCAGCGGAAAAACTAAACACTAATGACTCCAAACTCCACAGGCAGGTTTGACGGTAACACGCGCAACTAGAACTCCTCAAATACCTCCTAGTACTCCACCTGGTCACCTGCGTCTGGATTTGGTGGGGGAATAGCAAGTTTGAGCACATGTCGTACTCAGCAAGTGTGGGGAAGTATGACATGTAGCTTAAACAAAGGACGACATTAAAATGGGCTATGCATAAAAGTACATTCAAAAAAGTTAAAAATGCAATTATAACATTATTAAGTGTTACACCCGGTTCCGAAAATGAACCAAGTGAACGCAAATGTGTGCCCAGGACGTTCAACACACATACATGAGTGCATTCACATAAGGATATACAAAAAATACCACAGAACATCATTAATTAAGCACTTTAATTACCCAATTCATAATAATCCTCAATTTATAGCTCTAGCAAAACATTAATGATGAGACCACTATTACTGCAACGGTAATAACGAAATATGAGCTAAACGAAATAAGCAAGCTAAGCAAAAGGGTAGCGCGGCTCCATGCAACACCACATGCAAAGCTGACGGCAACACACAGCCTAGAACTCCTCATTAACGTCGTGATACTCCCAATCCTAACCTGCAACTGTTGGTGGGGGAATAGCAAGGGTGAGTACATGTCGTACTCAACAAGTGTGGAAAAGTATGACATGTAGCTGATACAAGTGACAAATATAATAACGGCTAAGTGTTGAAAAGTACATTAAAACATTTGAAAAGCATAATATTGTATGTATGTGAAGTAAACCCATCATAAATCATGTATTTATCATAATACCAGTCCATATTTCATTGTCATCATCCATATTCCAAATTTCTCATTACCATTAACCTTATCCATTGACATAAACCATAGTACCATCCCATAACGAATACTAAACCATCCAAAATCCCATGTTCCCTCTAATCATGTAGGTCATCCAGGTGCTCTTAACCGTGAGCACGACTATCATGAAAGTTTTAATACTCTGCATAGTTTGTACCGCTTTACCCACGTGTTTGTAATTTCATCACCCGTCGGCGAAGGAACGTCCCTTATGCAAATTACACTTCCTTTGGTGTATGGCCAGATCACAAAATATCCTTTACAAAGAGACTACTAGCATGTAAGGACCCACTAAGGTTCCACTAGTGGCGATGCCTCAGACTGAGCACATCTTCAACCAAGGGCCCCCTCTTGTGCCATTCGGATCCCTGGGAGTCCCACCACAAATCCAAACGCAATCCGACTCCCCTTCCCCGGTGCGCCAAATGATTCATTCAGTACTAGCAATATCCTAATTAATCAGCTACGCCGCATCCATACTTGGCCTCGTGGTGGCACTGTTGTCCTGGCATATTCTCGCATGAACTGGTCCTTACATCTAAAGCAAGCAACCACCATGTCTTCCAACCCATCGACATACCAGGCTTGCATAGATCATCCATTACTATATAATATTAACCAGTTCATATTAACCATAATCTCATTATTGCATAATTAAACGGTATAGTTGTTTTCCCATCTCAATTAATTAAGCGAAGCAAAGGTAAAAAGCCCTTCCCGACTCTCTACCATGTATTCCAGGTGACAAGGGTGGTTAAACAAAGCTAGTAAACTTCCTATCATAAGAATTCCCATCAAATTGACACAAGCATGCAATTTTGAAACAAAAACATTTATTGTAAAAATAGGATCAATATGTTCAAGGACACTTGCCTTGCTCTTGGGCTTGGTTGGGATTAAAGACTTCAAATTTCCGGTGCTAGAGGTCCTCCGCAGCAACCTCTAGCTCAAATCCGTCTAAACCGCGCAATAAACAAACAAGACAAGACTTACAATCAATAGATGCTCATATGTTACTCAATATGACATGACATGCATGATTAATGCAAATGTAAAGCAAAACTAGTTAATGAGTTACTATTAATGTTCACTAATCAATTACAATGGTTATTAACAGGTTTACATAGGTTCATGCTGATATTACATCGAATTGGAAATAATTCATTATTTAAATGAATCTGGAGACCCGACAAGTCCGCTATAGGGCCGGACTAGTCCGCCCTATGCAGAACCATGGAATTAGGTTTTTTTAGATCCACATGAATTTGGAGAAACGGGGTTGAATTCACATGAGAAAGAGGAAGCAGAAGGTATACCAGGTGTTTAGAACTCCAATGAATCAAGGGTTTTGGAGGCAACACTTGGATCTTGACGATCTAGGGTTGATGAAGAGAACTTGATGGTGAATTGTTGATGAAGAACGCAAGGTTGATGGAGATCTTGGCCT
This sequence comes from Tuctoria greenei, assembly GCA_036927565.1. Lineage (NCBI taxonomy): Eukaryota > Viridiplantae > Streptophyta > Magnoliopsida > Poales > Poaceae > Tuctoria > Tuctoria greenei. The sequence goes on from JAYESD010000008.1 coordinate 108,079,448, forward strand.
CTTGATCTTCTTTTGTTTCCTCCTCTTATTCTTCTTGCTCTGGACCTCCTTCTCCCTCCTTAGCGGCGGCAATCCACAAGCTAGGGTTTGGGCGTGATTCAAAAGTGGCAAAGAGATGCGAAGATAGGGTGTGGGGTTGTTTATATAGAGGTGGTGGGCTAGGGTTTAAATGGAGGTCAGTTTTAGAGAGGCGGAGGCTGGCGTGGGGTCCCACATGGGCTCCAAAAGAGTTATACACGATGTCCTTAGGAAAAAACCCAAAAGCACGTCGGGGGAAACCAAGATATACTCAAAATCGCGATCACCAGACAAGTCCACGGTAGGCCAGACTAGTTCGAAGTTAGTCAGAGATAAATCGGACAAGTCCGTACTAAACCGGAGAAGTATGAACTTAGTCAGAGTGTTAAATGGACTAGTCCGCAAGATATCGGACAAGTCGGGACAAGCCTAGGGACTTGGAAAAATTTCAAAGCATTGGGATACCGGACTAGTCCGCAATGGATCAGACAAGTCCGAATATTGTACAGAGACGAAACCGGACTAGTCTGCAGCGAAAACGGACATGTCCGAGGGAAGTCAGAGAGAAATCGGACTAATCCGCACCAAAAACGAACTACTCCGCACTTCTAAGAACTTTTGAGTGCGGTTTTGCTTTAAATTCATTTTAAACTCATTCCTTTGGATGTGGATTAGTGTTAAACATGTATATGAACTTATGCAATGCATGATGCATGAGAATGAAGGTGTTACAAACCTACCTACCTTAAAATGAATCTCGCCCTCGAGATTCGACTCAGAAAAGAAGAGATAGGGAAATTCCTTCTTGAGATCATCTTCCAGATCCCAAGTTGCTTCCAATTCTATGTGATGCTTCCATTGCAATTTACACCATCGTATCACCTTGTTCCTTGTGACTCTCTCCTTTGTCTCCAAGTCTTGACCGGTTGCTCGGCATACGTCAAATTTGCCTCTAGTTCCAACTCTTCCATTGGCACTTGTTCTTCCGGTACCCTTAAACACTTCTTGAGCTGGGAAACATGAAACACAACATGTACATCTGCAAGATGAGCTGGCATCTCCAACTTATGTGCTACTTCTCCTCTTTTGTCCAGAATCTTGAATGGCCCAATGTATCGAGGTGCTAGCTTGCCTCTGATATTAAACCTCTTGTGACCTCACATGGGTGGCACTTTATGGTAGACGAAGTCTCCCACTTCAAAGGCTAGTTTTCTTCTCCTATTACCATCATATCCTTTTTGTCTTGATTGAGCATCCCTCAAGTTCTTGTGGATAATCTGAACTTGTTTCTCAGCTTCTTGCAGCATGTCAGGCCCAAAAACTTGATTTTCTCCCGTCTCGTTCCAGAACAAAGGTGTCCTACACTTCCTCCCATATAGTGATTCATAGGGTGACATTTTCAAGCTTGCTTGGTAACTATTGTTATATGAAAATTCTGCATATGGCAAGCTCTTGTCCCAACTTTTCCCATGCTTTAAAGCACAAGCTCTAACATGTCCTCCAAAACCTGATTGGTCCTCTCAATTTGTCCAACGGTTTGAGGGTGATATGCTGAGCTGAAATTCAACCTTGTTCCCAATGCTTCATGTAGTTTCTCCCAGAACCTAGAGGTAAATTGAGAACCCCTATCTGATACTATCTTCTTTGGTTCTCCATGTCGGCACACAATATGCTCCATATACAACTCTGCCAGCTTCGCGGCGGTATATGTGGTCTTGAAAAGGAACAAAATGAGCTATCTTGGTTAAGCGATCCACGATTGCCCATATTGAGTCATAACCAGATTGAGTACGTGGCAAACCAACTATTAAGTCCATATCGGTCTCTTCCCACTTCCACTCGGGAATTCTCAATGGCTGTAATAATCCAGCTGGCCTTTGATGTTCCGCCTTCACTCGTTGGCACACATCACACAATGGTACTAATTCGGCTATGTCCTTTTTCATGCTAGCCCACCAATAACATGTCTTCAAATCCTTGTACATCTTTGTAACCGGGATGAATTGAGTATGGCGAGTCATGTGGCTCTTTTAATATTGTCTCCCGAATATGCTTCACATTAGGCACTACAATCCTTTTACCAAGCCATAAGGTACCATGGTCATCCTCATCAAACCTGAATTCTCTTCCCTCTTGGGTTCTTTCCTTGATCTTTTGGATTTCCTCATCCTTTGTTTGACCCTCTCGGATCTCCTGCTCCATGGTTGGATTTAACTCCATTATCCCCATCTCATTAACAAATCCAAGATTCAACTGTTCAAACTCCTTACATAACACTGATGGCAATTCTCGAACCGTGAGCTAGTGACTTATTCCTTTCCTACTCAAGGCATCGGGCACTACATTAGCCTTGCTCGGATGATAGTTGATCCCCAAATCATAATCCTTGATGAGCTCCAACCATCTTCGTTGCCTCAATTCAGGTCTGTTGTGTGAATATGTACTTGAGACTCTTATGATCCGTATAAATCTCACACCTGTGACCAAGAATGTAATGTCTCCAAATCTTCAAGGCATGTAACACGGCTACAAGTTCCAAATCATGCGTTGGATAATTCTACTCATGTTTCTTCAATTATCTCGATGCATATGCAACCACTTGACCTTCTTGCATGTGCACACATCCAAGTCCTTGTCTTGAGGCGTCACAAGTGATATGAAAACTCTTGCTCACATCAGGTAATATCAAAACTGAGGCTGTAGTTAACCTCTTCTTCAACTCCTCAATGTTGTCTTGGCAAGCTTGAGTCCATCGGAAAGCTTTCCCCTTCATTAGGAATTCTGTCATTGGCTTGGCTATTTGGAAAAAACCTTGATGAACCTACGGTAATATCCAGACATTCCAAAAAAACTTTGGATCTCTTTTACATTCTGTGGGGGTTCCCATTTCAACACGTCCATCACCTTTCCTGGGTCAATCGACACTCCTCCTCCAGAGATGATATGACCCAAAAATGACACCTCTTTCAACCAAAACTGGCACTTACTGAACTTGGCATATAATTGATGCTCCCTCGATTTCTGCAACATGAGCGTGAAGTGTTCCTCATGCTCTTTTTCACTCTTTGAGTAGATCATAATATCGTCAATGAACACCACAACAAGTTTATCCAAGTACTCCATGAAGACCTTATTCATGAGGTACATAAAATACGTAGGTGCATTTGTCAGTCCAAAAGACATAATTGTATACTCATAAGATCCATATCGTATCCGAAAAGCTGTCTTGGGTATGTCTGATGGTCTAATCTTCATTTGAAAGTATCCTAACCTCAAATAAATCTTGGAGAAAACACAAGCACCCTTCACCTGATCGAACAAATCTTCTATGCGGGGCAAGGTATACTTGTACTTGATTTTTGCCTCATTGAGAGCTCGGTAGTCTACACACATCATTTGGGATCCATCCTTCTTGTCCATGAATAGAACTAGTGCTCTCCAAGGTGAAGAGCTTGGACGAATAAAATCCTTCTCTAGTTGCTCTTGAATCTGCTTCTTGAGCTCTGCTAACTCCTTAGGAGGCATCCTATATGGCCTCTTAGCTATAGGTGCAGTTCCAGGTATTAATTCAATAACAAATTCGATATCACGATCAGATGGCATACCTGGCAACTCATCCAGAAACACATCCGAGAATTCACACACCACTGGAATCTCCTCAATTGCAGCACCGTCCATGTGATTCAGCTCCAATTGCTTTAGTGCATGTTCAGATGCTTCAAATTCTATGGTGATCCCTTCCCCATTGGACAACTTCACCGTCTTTGTGGCACATTGTATAACTCCATTGTGCTTCCTCAAGCAGTCCATACCATGTATAATGTCGAATCCTTGAGAATCCAAAACAATAAGGTTGGCAAAGAAGTCTACCCCCCCTTATTCTAAGGCTTACTTTGGACACACTATATTTGTCCTCATCTCTCCTCCAGGAGACTTAACCAATAGAGTATACATCATATGAGAGATAGGCAAACTATACTTGGCAACATACTTAGATGCAATGAATGAATGTGATGCTTCAGAATCAAATAACATAGTCGTTGGGTTGGAGTTTGTGAGAAACATACCAATGACCACGTCATCTGCTTGTTGCGCTTTCTCCATAGAGACATGGTTCACGTTGCCACGAGCAAAATTATACTGTCCACGGTTCCCTTGCAGCTGTCCTCCACTGGGTCTTGGGTTTTGTCTTTGAGTATTGCTTCCTTGACCAATGCCTGACTTAGGACATTGAATTGCAAAGTGTACTGCTTCTCCACATGTATCACACTTCCTAACTGCACCAGAATTATTGGGACGAACTTGATTCTGAACATTTGCACCAGGAAAATTGGCATGAGGTGCATAAGGCGTTGGAGGCCTAGGTGCTTGCATGACGGGGCGCTGCTGCACAAACTGAGCTGGGCGCGATGCATAACCAGGGCACTGTATAGGAGCAGAAGAGCTGTAATAAGGCACATTAGTTGGTGTAAAGAGAGGGCGCACATTACTTCCTTGTTGTTGTCCCTGATATGGCGCCTTCCTCTTGGTGTCTTGCTCCATCTCACGGACTTAGTTCTGCACAACAATTGCTTTGTCCAGTAGCTTCTAGAAGTTGGCATAATCACAATTCATCGATTGTACCTGGATCTCATTGTTCAAGCCCCTCATGAACAAGTATTGTTTCCGGCTGTCCCGGCTCACGTCCTCAGGCACATATCTTGAGAGATGAGCGAATTTATGAGATATTCACTCACAGTCAATCTTCCTTGCCTCAAGTTTTCAAACTCTTGCCTCTTCAAGATCATAACTCCCTCCAGCACATAATAAGAACGGAAGCTCTACTTGAATTCAGCCCAAGTGATCCTCTCTTGATTCTCATGGGTGTTGCATAAAGAATCCCACCAATCCGCAGTTGCTCCCACTAGTTGATGGGAAGCAAATAGAAACTTCTCTTGATCACTGCAATAGACTATTGCAAGTTTCTTCTCCATGGATTTGAGCTAATCATCGGCATCCATAGGGTCAGCGGCTTGAGAAAAAGTTGGCGGCCTGGTCCTCATGAACTCTCCCAACCGTTTATGAGGTGGTGGGGGCCGTGGCAGCGGAGGCATGTGGGGCTGGTTGTTGTTGTTGCCAGCCTGCTGTTGTCCCATAGTCTGTATCATGGTCTGCATCAGCTGGTTTTGCATGGCCAATAGCTTCTCAAGATTTATAGCTCCATGGGCATGTCCTTATCCATTGTTTTTTTGAGGTGCCCCATTGTTCTCCTCCTCATCATTGGCATCCCTCTCGTTGCGAGTCCTCACCATCTGAAGAAAAGCAAGAGGAAAGAATTTAGAAGACGTCCCCAACTATATGCATCAAGGGATATGAAACTAAGCAACTACCTATACAAGCCTATATGGACATGGCAATGCTAAAGCATCCCAAAATCCTCTACTAAGCAATAAGCAACAATACATAGCAATCAACACACCAAGCAAAAACACATCAATTCCTGAGTGCTCCTATGTCCTCGAAAGTGTCCATTCTATCTAGGCCGCGTCCTACAGTCAACCTGTGGCTCTGATACACATTTGTGACATCTAAAATGAACCAAGTGAATGCATATGTGTGCTCAGGATGTTCAACACGCATGCACAGGTGCATTCACAAAAGGATATACAAAAAATTACCATGGAACAGGATTAATTAAGCACTTTTATTACACAATTCATAATAATTCTCAATTTATAGCTCTAGTGAAACAATAATGACGAGACCATTATTACTGCAGCGGAAATAACTAAATATGAGCTAATCGAAATAAGCAAGCTAAGAAAAAGGGTAGCGCGGCTCCAAGCAACACCATAGGCAAAGCTGTTGGCAGCACACAGCCTAGAACTCTTCATTAACGTCGTGATACTCACAGTCCTGAACTGTAACTGGTTGTGGGGGAATAGCACGGGTGAGTACATGTCATACTCAGAAAGTGTAGAAAAGTATGACATGTAGCTGATACAAATGACGAATATAATACCGGCTAAGTGCTGAAAAGTATATTAAAACATTTGAAAAGCAATATATTGTATGTATGTGAAGTAAACCCATCATAAACCATGTAGTTATCATAATACCAGTCCATATTTCATTACCATCATCCATATTCTAGATTTCTCATTACCATTAACTATATCCATTGCCATAAACCATAATACCATCCCATAAACAGTACCAAACCATCCCAAATCCTAAGTTCCCTCTAATCATGTAGGTCCTCTAGGTGCTCTTAATCGAGAGCTAGGGTTTGGGCGTGATTCAAAAGTGGCAAAGAGATGTGAAAATAGGGTGTGGGTTGTTTATATAGAGGTGGAGGGCTAGGGTTTCAATGGAGGTCGGTCTTAGAGCGGGTGGAGGCTGGTGTGGGGTCCCACATAGGCTCCAAAAGAGTTAGACACGACGTACTTAGCCAAAAACCCAAAAGCACGTCGGCAGAAACAAAGATATACTCGGAGTCGCAATCACCGGACAAGTGCGGTAGGCCGGACCAGTCCAAAGTTAGTCAGAGAGCAATCAGACAAGTTCGGACTAAACCGGACAAGTCCGAACTTAGTCGGAGAGGAAAATAGACAAGTCTGCTAGATATCGGACAAGTCCGAACAAGCCTAGGGACTTGGCGAAATTTCAAGGAATTTGGATACCAGACTAGTCCGCAATAGACCAGACAAGTCCGAAATTGTATAGAGACGAAACCGGACTAGTCCGCAGTGAAAACGGACATGTCCGAGGGAGGTCAGAGAGAAATCGGACTAATCCACGCCAAAAACGTATTAGTCCGCACTTCTCAGAACTTTTGAGTGTGGTTTTGTTTTAAATTCATTTTTAACTCATTCATTTGTATGTGGATTAATGTTAAACATGTATATGAACTTATGCAATGCATGATGCATGAAAATGAGGGTGTCAAATTAAGTGAGGTCCATCCCAAAATAACCCAAATATTATCAATTTCAACTTAAATAACCAATTAGCCATTTAAATAACCAATACCAATTCCCAATTCAATTTTAGCCATTTAACCAAGTTAAAAACCAAATTCTAATCATGTGAGGGTCCAGGTTGCTATTGACCGTTAGCGCAGCTATCATGATAGTTTTGGACACACTCTGCAGAGGTTGTATGACTTTACCCACAAGTTCATGATTTCATCACATTTCGATGAGTATGGAATCTCAATTATGCCGTCTCACACTTCCACATGTGTGTGGACACGAGATCACAAAATAGCTTTTACAATGTGATTACTAGCCTATTTAGACCCCACTGAGGTTTCACTAGTGGTGATGTCTCCAACTGAGCACATCCAACCAAGGGCCCCCTCTTAAGCCATTCGGATCCTAGGGTAGTCCCACCAATCTCTACAAACCCAATCCGACTACTCCTTCCCTGAGCATTCTTAATGGTCCAAACAGTACTGGCAATTCACTAATTAGTTAGCTAAGCCGCACCCATACTTGGCCCTGTGGTGGCACTGTAAATCCTGGATGGTCGCTCCACAAACCAGTCCTTAGATCTAAAGCAAGGAAAACCACCGTAAACAGTCCAACCCATTACCCATTACCAACTTGCTTAGATCCCTAGGCACTATGTTGCTAAAGGGTCATTAATATCAATTCTCATCATTCATGTGTTTAATAGTTCACAATTAAGCATTATAGTTGATCGCCAAACCCAATTTAGCATTGCGAAGCAAAAAGTGCAAAATACCCTTCCCGACTCTCTACATACTGTTCAAGGGACAAGGGTGGTGATACAAAACTAGTAAACTCCTACAATTGGGTTTTCCCTTCATATGGACACAAGCATGCAATTTTGCAAACATAACCTTTAAAAAAGGATCAATATGGTCAAGGGCACTTGCCATGCTCCTGAGCTTGATTTGGGTCGAAGGCTTCAAAACTCTGGTTCTACAGGTCCTCGAAAGCACTCTCTATGACACTCCTATTCCGAGCGACAAACATGCAAAACACACAATTCAATCAAATAATGCTCATATAGTACTCAATATGCCATGATATGCATGATTAATGAAATTGTGAGGTAAAACATGTTAATGAGTTGCTAATAATGTTTACAAGCTAGTTACAATAGTTTTTAACAAGTTTGGAATTGATTTGACTTAAATTGCAATTAATTCAGCACAATTCAGATTCAGAGGCTGGATAAGTCCGGTATAGGGGCCGAACTAGTCTGCCCTGTACAGAACTGTGATTTAGGGTTTTCTGATCAGCAGGGTTTTAAGGTTAAATTCTCGTGGAAACTTGAATGTAGAGGGTGTACCATGTGTTTAGGGATCCAAACATCAAGTTTTGGACATGAGACTTCAAATCGTGGCGATTAGGGCTTGATGGAGATGAGTTGATGAAGACTGGTGATGAAGAACATCAATTGTCAGAAAGTTGACGAAGATCAATCTTGATTGGTCCTTCTACCTCTTCTCCTTCTCCTCCTTGCTCCTGGGCTTCCTATTGACATCGGCGCAAGGTTAAAGGGGGCAGCGACGGTTTTTCTCAAGGGTCGGAGAGGTGAGGGTATTGGGTTGTTTATATAGGGGTGGAGAGGTAGGCTTTTGGGGTGGATTCCAAGTGAATTTCGGTGGGGGACATGTAAGGTCTGAGGTGGGGTCCTCTTGGGCTCCTCTGAGGTTGGGAACGAAGTTCTTGGGCCCAAATTAGGCAATTACCCAAAAACAATTCGTGAAGAATTAAAGGAATTCGAGTTGATTCCCGAAAGCCGGACTAGTCCGCAATAGGGACCGGACAAGTCCGTTCTCGTACAATAAGGGACTTCGGACTAGTCCGGTATTGATACCGAACAACTCCGGGGTTGGATCAGACTAAATTAGGTGTTTTCGGACAAGTCTAAAATGTTACAGATAGGCTGATCAGACTAGTCTGTTGTCATAAAGGACTAGTTCATTTTGGTCTAGTAAGGATAACAGGACAAGTCCGTGGTGATAAAGTACTAGTTCGCACATCTAAAGGACTACCGGACTAGTTCGGGGTTCAGACCAGACAAGTCCGCACATTAACAGACCGAAACTTCCAAATTAAGCCTAAATTCATTTTAATCTTGTTCTTTTTTTACATCGCTTAATGTTAAACAAGTATGAGGATGTATGCAATGCATTATGCATGAAAATGAGGTTGTTACATCTCTTACATAAAAAGGGAGTATAAGACATGGCTACAATAAAAAGAAAAAAAGAAAAAGAAAAATGCATGCTCCGGAGCTTCCCTTTGTGGGGAGGCAGGTCCGGAGCCACTTGACACGTGGCGGCACTAGAGCTTCCCTCTACTGGGGGTTAGGTTTGGGGCTGATGGACACGTGGCGGTTCTAGAGCTTCCATGTGAAGGAAGGTGTGCTATGGAACACGTGTTGCCTTCAAAAGTCTATAACTCACACATAGGAATTCCTTGGCTCTGAGTGTGGTATCAGGGGGTACTTGGTATCCAGGGTACCTACAGTGGCCCCCAAGCCCACCTCTAGGAGAGACCATCAGGGTGAGGTTATACTACCAGAGGTGGGGCCAGCTTTGACCCACACTGCAGCTTCAAAGTCTTTCTCTGGGCGGTTGAGGCGACAATAAAGAGTTATGCCACCGCCACGTGGCCCTTATTGATATGGCAAGTGGGATCCTGGCATGCGGATCTCACACAATTGAAGGTTGCTGGTTCTCAATACGAAATTTGTATCGGTGCACAGAGTAATCTTTGTAGCCCTATCAGGCCACCGCCCTTGGGCTTCCAACTTCTCATCATGACAACAGTTCAACTGGTGTAACTTTCCTAACAAGTGGTCCCAGGCCCCCTTGTCATTGACGACGTCATCTGCGATTTGGGTCCGGAGGTAGTTTCCATGCAAGCGTTGCAGAGGCTTACTAAAGGGAGAAAATCTGCACAGAGAGAGAACTATTTACGCCTTCATCTGATCTTGGGCTTAGAAGTTTCCGCTCTTGCAACCTTTCTTCTTCTTCTGCTCCACTTTGCGGTGATGGAGTTGGGACTTCCTCGGAGCCGTATCAAGAAAAATGAAGAATTTTTGAGGGTCTGCACCTACGTGGGGTGGTCGAGCAACTACTTCAACAACATGATTCACCTCGTCAAGTTCCCCTTCAAGAAGGAGAATCTCGGCAAGATCGTCTACTTTTTGGCGTTCGTCATGGTGGGGCTCATCCCACCCTTCTCTAGCTTCCTGCTAACATTGCTAGACTTCTACGGTCTACAGCTTCATCATCTTGGCCGCCACTCCTTCTTGCTAGTGGCAACATTCGTCCACTTTTGCGAGATGTGGGTGGGTGTGCCACCCTGCATCGAGCATTTTTGGACCTTCTTCATGGTACGTGCAATCGAGAAGAGCAACAAGTTTCTTATCTTCTACTACTTCGTGAAGCGCAAGAACTCACCCCTCAAATATCTGAAGACGTTTCCTTCCGAAAAGTGGGACAGCAGGAAGAAGGAATGGGTGGTCATCACATTGGATCACCACGATATGTTGGAGCTGCCTGATAGCCTTTCGACCGTTGACACAAACGCTTGGGAGTTGGTTCCGATGCTGCTAGAGGAGTACACCAATCTTGACAAGGATCCAGGAGTGTGCCGAGGGAGGAGTGACTCCCTTGATGGTCATCGCCAACTTCCTTACTAACCGGTGGGCTCTGCTGAAGACGAGGGATTGGCCCGCAAGAGGGTTCAATGGAGAAACGGATCACAACCGCATTGACATCGGTCTTGAGACGAATTTGTATGAAGAGGCTTCGAGGCTTCATCTCCAAAAAACTACACCACGGGACCATTCACCCTAATGATCTAACTCTGGTACCCTAAGGAGCTGCGGAAGAAGATGCTAGCACTTGATGATCAGGGTCTTGTGGATAAGCGTCGGAGCACTCCTCCAGCGGGGATTGTTATAGCCAAGGATCCTTGCTCCCATGATGGCTCCTGACCTACACCGGTTAGTGGCAAAGGCAAAGGTCTCGTAGCTTCACCTCCCGAGAAATCAACCTCTGGCAGAGGGAAAGAGAAAGCTCCCGTAGAAGTTCCAAGTTACAAGCAGAAGCTAACAAGGAGTGATAGGAGCAGTGTGAGGAAAGCACGGAAAGAAGTGACCCCTCAACCTCGGCTTAGGTCTGTGGTGATCGTGCCTCCAGCTTCGGCTGGTCCATCGCCTCTAGGGCCCGCAGAGGGCACTGACTCTGGCGAGTCAACTCCCACTCCGATGCCAGCTAGTGGCCCTGGGTCCGGTGTGCATTCTGCGATGACGAGGTACCAGAGGTGGCAGTGTCGGCGGTCGCCTTAACACCAGGTTTGGGTCCTGGAGCGTCTGCCACATTGATGACAGCGGGCTCTAGATCCAAGTGCCCGAGGAAGAAGATTCGTGCCGATTGCAGCGGTAATACTCCTAGGTAAGGATCAGCTCTTTAGCTTTTGTCTTGATTTTGTTTCTTGCTTTGTCTTGAATTCCCTACTTGCTGCTTCCAAAATGTCGAGAACAAGTACAGTGGCCCCGGTGCCTACTGCAGCTCCGGATGCTGCATTAGATGAAGCTCCCGCCTCGGCTCCTGCCTCCCCCCAGTGGTGGTGGAGGATGAGACGACAGCTCTAGCTACAGCTGTCGTTGTGACAAGTCCAGAGCCAGCAATCGAAGGTCCCGTGGTCGCGCCAGACCACACATAAGATGTGCTTGTAGGAGCTCTAGCAGTTTTGGAGCCTACTATGGAAGCTCTTGCATCAGTGCCAAAGTGGGTGAAGCTCCGGCAAATGCTTCAGTGCTAGCTCCAAAAGTGACAGCTCCGGAGGTGGCTACGTCCGAGCCGACGCAACCAGAGGATCTGGCTGTGTGTCCTACATCTTTTGGGCTGATGGTTGAAGATCCGGCTGAGGGACCCTCTTCATCAGCTCCAGAGGTTGAAGCTCTCGCGGCGGGACCTTCTTCAGCCGTAACAAATATTTATGAGCTCCTGGAGATCGGCCCCGACGATATGGAGCTGTTCGAGAACACGCTCACGCAGTGGGATCTAATAGTAATTTTGGAAAACCCATTGGAGCCTCCAGAGGCACCTCAGGCGGGCCCAGAGTTGATTCCTCTGGCATTGTCTATCGACAACGCCTGCTCAAGTCTCCGCCAGGTCCAGCTTGCCTTCAACTACGAAAGCAAGACTCTCGAAGAAGAGCTTAACACCCTAAGGCGTTGGCGCAACATACTTTATTTCGAGACGAAGCTTACGCAGTCTCAGCTAGCTGACGAGAAGGAGTTGGTGGCCAAGGAGAAGGCCTGGCTGGCGCGGTTAGACTGCGTGCTCAATGAGAGAGAGGCCATGATCAGGGTCCTCGATGAGAAGACCAGGGAGGTCTATGAACATGCTAAGGAGGACAGTGAAGCAGCCGACAACCGCTCGTATAGCCTCAACGAATTTAATGAGCATCTTCTCAAGTGCCAGGAAGCTCTCGATCAAAAGGAGGATAAGCTCCTAGAGAAAGAGGAAGACCTCGTGAAGAGGGAGGAGGAGCTCGCCCAAAAGCTATCGCTGGGAGAGCAAAGCTTGACTGATCACGCTGAACAATTCAATCTGTGCGAGCAAGAGAAGGATCAGATATGGCAGGTGGGGGTAAATGTCTCCAAAAGAGAGACTGATATCTCCCCCATGGAGGATAAGGTGAAGGCCAAGGAGAAAGACTTGGCAAATCGGCAGAACTGCATTCACCTCCGAGAGAAGGAGCTCAGCGACCAATAAAAGCAGGTGGATGAAATGATTCATCAGCATGCTAAGGAAGTTGAGTGCTTCTTCAAGGAAGGTTATGTGGAACTTTTGGCTACCAGAAAGTCACTGGAGGAACTTAGGAGCTTGAGAGCATCTGAGTCCCAGCAAGTCTGGGATTTCGTGGGGCAAGCCAATGAAGCTCTGGTGCCATTTGGTTTCAGCCTGGTATGTTCGGCTGAGCTGGAGCCGGAGATGGACCAGGCACAGGTGGCATTGAACTCAGTCGGCAAGAGGCTGGAAGTAGTGGGAGACGTGGTCTTCGACAAACTAGAGATGGAAGGAAGGTCCCTGGCCAAGAACGTTGCCGAGTATGTTGATGGCATGTTTCAAGAGTCAGGACCCCAAATGTCTTTAGCTCCGGTGTTCGAAGGACCGGTTGTCGAGGAGGAAGAAGCCGCCAGGGCCAGCGCTCAAGAAGCCGTCCAAACAGTTGCCTCATTCTTCAATAGGAACTCTAGTAGTTAGGACTTCTCCTTTTTTGCCTTCATCTTGTAAGCCCTTGAATTTGAATAAATAAAATCCTTTTGAATTCCATTTTTTGTGTCTTCTATGCATTGCCCTTTATATTGTAGGCCCCCTGGTAGACGTGTTCAATGAATTGAGGGCATCTACCATGTGGATTTAGACAACATCTTGAAAACTCGATAGCTCCAAATTCATAGCCAGTATGATAGCTCTGAGTTCCAAGTCTCGCCTCCAATATCTCCAGGGACCCTTCGTTACGTCAACAGCGGGCCCCCTAGGAGTTGTTGAAGCTTGGTAGTTTTGACAGCACCCACTATCAACGTATAGAACCTCGATTGTGGGACCCTGGGAGGTGTCGGAGCTTGGTAGCTTCAACGACACCCACTATCAACGTATAGAACGTTGACGGCGGGCCCCCTAGAGGTTGTTGAAGCTTGCTAGCTTCGACGACGCCCACAATCAACATATAGAACATCGACGGCGGGCCCCCTGGGGGTTGTTGGAGCTTGGTAGCTTCGATAACACCCACTTTCAATGTCTAGAACGTCGACGGCAGGCCCCCTGGGAGGTGACAGAGCTTGGTAGCATCTACGGCGCCCACTATCAACGTATAGAACATCGACGGCGGGCCCCCTGGTAGTTGTCAGAGCTTGGTAGCTTTGATGGGGCCCACTTTAAATGTACAAAACATCGACAGCAGGCCCCTGGAGGTGTTGGAGCTTGGTAGATTAAACAGCACCCACTGTCAACGTATAAAATATTGACGACGGGCCCCTGGGGGTTGTCGGAGCTAGTGCTCCAGCAGCATCCACCATCACTGAGCAAATTGCCATCGAATATTCATTTTTCCTGCGCATAAGAAACAAGAAAAGCAGTAAAATTTGTCCTCTTGTTGATAACTTATTTGCGACTTGTTATCCTTCTCTGAATTTTAGATCCTAAGGAAATTAACATGACGACATAAGTGTATTGATTAAATCTCTTTACGTTCGAATGCCTTCTGATCCTGCCCCACTGGGACCCGCCAAGATAGAGGTAGAGTTGTGGACCTAGGGTGCCTGACCTGTCTAAGTCGATAGCACACTCCAGACCTGTCCTTGGCTTTGGTTTTCAGGCGAGTAGACCATACACCAATGCTAAGACCCAAAAGAAAATTAACAACACAACTTATGTATCACATGAATACCCTGAACTAAATTTCAAAGGGATTGCACAACATTGTTAGAGACAAAAAGGTAAAAGAGTAATGAGCTTGTACAAATGAAATGCACATAGAGTCTGTCTATATAAAATGTTTCTCATTAATTTTTGAATCGCAGGGGAAGACAAGGACACACTTAAAGTACAATGACCAAGTTAAGTGTGCTTCATTTTTATCTAACCTAGGGAGGGTAAAGACACACCTAAAGAACAGGACCAAGTTAAGTGCGCTAGGACCCGTCCTGACTCTGTCCGTGGACTATAAGAGATACAATTTATACAAACATACTCACCTCCCTATAGCTAGGCATAAAACGTGCGGAGGTGCTCGATGTTCCACTGATTGGGAAGCAGAGTCCCGTCCTCTATCGCCAAGTGAACACATTCGGGGCGGAAAACTTTGATAACCCGAAAGGGACCTTCCCAGCTTGGGGAAAGTTTTTTCATCCTTTCTCGAGTCAGTATTCTCCACAGTACTAGGTCACCTTCTTCTAGCTATCGGTTGCGCATGAACCTTTGATGGTAGCGCTGGAGCGCCTGGCGGCATTGTGCATTCCGAACATCCGCTTGACACCTTGCCTCATCGACGAGGTCTAGGTCTTCATGCTGGAGCTTGTCCTACGTGGCTTCATCGAAGGTTTGGACTCGAAGAGAACCCATGGTGATCTCTGGAGGAAGGACTGGACTGGACTGCTTCAGCTCCATACACGAAAAAGAAAGGTGTCTCTCCAGTTGCCCGGCTAGGTGTTGTCCTGCTTGCCCACAATGCGGAGGGAAGCTCCTGTATCCAGTTGGCATGATGTTTCTTCAGGTGCTCATATGTGCGCATCTTGTGTCCCTTGAGTACTCTGCATTAGCTCTCTCAGCTTGGCCATTGCTTGCCAGGTGAGCTACTGATTCATAGCTGACTTGTATGCTGAGATCTTCGCAGTCCTCTTGGAATGCTGCACTTGTGAATTGGGTTCCATTGTCAGTAATGACTCTGTTCTGAACTCCAAATCTACAGATATAGACTTCAAGAACTTGATAGCTGATTGCTTGTTGATTGTCACAACTGGGGTAGCTTCCGGCCACTTGGTGAATATGTTAATGGCGATGTACAGGAACCTGTAACCTCCGACGGCTTTTGGAAAGGTCCCAAATTGTCCATCCCCCACACAGACGTGGGAGGTATCATTTGCAGTGACTGAGCCGGTTTGTGAATCTGCTTCGCGTGGAACTAGCATGCTTCACACTTCTTTACCAACTCGACTGCATCCTGGAGTACTGTAGGCCAGTAAAAGCCAAGCCAAAAGGCTTTACTGATCAACTTGCGAGAAGACGCATGGTTCCCGCACTCGCCTACATGGATCTCCGCAAGTAGCTCGTTGCCTTCTTCCCGAAAAATACACCGCTTTAGAACGTCATTAGCACCACGTCAGTAGAGATCCCCTTCTACCAACGTGTATCTTTTAGCCAATATGACAGTTCGATCAGCAGAAGAACCATCTTCAGGAAGGATATTGTCTTTCAAGTAGCCCCAGATCTCTGAGATCCATGCATTAGGGTTAACTTGAGCTTTTCGATCTTGCGCGCTGGGTTGCTCGGAGCATCCTATAGAGCCTACGATCCTTGGTGGGCGCCATGGTAAAAGGGCCACCAAGACCGCAAACTTCGAGGTGCTGGTCTCGCCCCCATCACTTAGTTCGGCAGGCTGAGTGACAAGTCCTGACAATTTTCTGACAAAAACTCTGTTTGGAGCTTGATCTCCTGTTGAAACCTTCATCGAAAGGTCATCAGCTTCAGAGTTGTTGATACGCTGGACATGACAGAGATCCAAGACGTGAAAGTCCTTCTGTAGCTTTAGGACTTCAAGTAAATAAGCAACGAGTTGGGGATTGTTGCAAGTACATTCAACTTTGACTTGCTTGATGATGAGTTGCGAGTCACCCTTCACCAGTAGCTACCTGATGCCATATGATAGCACCACCTTGAGTCCGTATACGATAGCTTCATACTCCGCCATGTTGTTGGTTTCCTTGAAGTCAAGGTGTACCATGTACTTGACCTTCTCCCCTGTCGGAGCGAGGAGAAGGATTCCAGCTCCGGCCCCCTGCTTCTGCACAGAGCTGTCGACGTAGAGTGCCCCGTGAGGCTATGTGAAGATTGGGTCCTTAGGTTCTGGCTTGTGCTCACTGAGCCCCCCTGGAGTTGATGAAGAAGGAGTCCACTCTACCAAAAAGTCAGCCAGCGCCTGGCTCTTGATAGCATGTTGAGGTAGGAATTTGAGATCGAATTCTGCCAGCTATGCATCCCACTTGGCAATATTTCCAGTAGAATTTGGATTATGCAATATAGCACGCAGTGGTTAGGAGGTTACCACTAATATCTTGTGGGCTTCGATGTAGTGACATAGCTTTCTTGAGGCAATAAGGACTGCATATAGCATCTTATGCACCTCAATGTAACGAGTCTTGGCATCGTGGTGCACTTCACTGATGAAGTACACTGGCCGCTATATGGTCTGGACCCTCCCGAAGGGGCCCGGAGTATATTCTCCATTAACGCTGACCCTCCCGGAGAGGTCCAGATCTTCTTTTTGAGCAACCCCGACCCTCCTGGAGGGGTCTAGATCTTCTTCTTCATTAGCCCAGACCTCTCCAAAGGGGTTCCGACCTTCTTCTTGAATAGTATAAACTCCCTCAATTGAGAGAGGATCTGTGTCGGGGGGCTGGGACCCATACTCGCTTTCAGGTAGCTCCGGACCCTCCCGAAGGGGTGTAGGCTCCTGAGCTAAAGATGGATCCGATCTCTCATTGATCGGGATCATGCTGGCAACCTCTGTAGTTGCCAAAATGTAAAGCAGAAGAGGCTCACCAAGCACCAGAGCTACCAAAACTAGTAGTGTTGTGAGGAGCTGCTTGAGCTCTTGGAACGCCTTCTCTGCTTCTTCACACAAGTGAAATGGCCCGAACTTTTTCAATAGCTTGGAGAAGAGAAGTGCCCGCTTTTCCAGCCTTGAACTGAATCAGCTCAATGCAGCTAGACATCTAGTTACCTTCTGGACGTCCTTGACGCGGGCTGGAGGCCGCATTTCTTCAATGGTCTTGATCTTCACCGGAATTGCCTCAATTCCTCGTTGAGTCACCAAGAAACCAAGGAGTTTTCCGGAGTTAACCCTGAAGACGCACTTGACCGGGTTGAGCTTCGTACGCGTTAGACGCAGCTTGTCGAATACGGCTTGCACATTGTCAAGAAGTGATTCCTTATTCTTCACCTTGACGACGATGTCATTGACATAAACCCCCACCAAGTCCCTGACGAGCTCTCCAAATGTTTTTGCATGGCTGGCACAAAAGTTGAAGCAGCATTTTTTAGACCAAAAGGCATGGCAGTGTAACAGTATAACCCATCTACTATAATGAAGGAAGTATGCTCTTCATCTTCCCTAGACATTTGAATCTGATGGTATCTAGAGTATGCGCCAAGGAAACATAGTAACTCACCCCCGGAGGTAGAATCCACTATCTGATCTATCCTAGGAAGTGGAAATCGGTCATTTGGGCATCCCTTATTCAAGGTAGTGTAGTCGATGCACATCCGATGCTTCCCGCCGGCCTTTGGTATAAAGATTGGGTTTGCCAGCCACCGAGGATGGTGAACCTCCTGAATGAACCAAGCGTTGAGCAGCTTCTTGATTTCTTTTTTGATGAAATTCTGCCTTCTGACATATTGCTTTTGGGGCTTCTGATGTACTGGCCGTGCATTGGTGTATATCTTCAGGCTATGGACGATCACCTCCCTAGGGATCCCATGCATCTGTGATGGTTTCCATGCAAACATGTGTCAACATTCGCCCAGAGGAAAGTGACGAGCACGAGTTTCTATTTGTTGTCCAGGCCTCCTGATATACGAGTGGTCTGGACAGCATCAAAACGATTTTGGACGACTTTGACAGGGATGTCAATGTCCCTGCTTGGTTGCACACGAGGTGCAGAAGTTGAGTCACGCTGACGTGAGCTTAAGGGTTGTTGAGCTGGTTGCTCCTTGCCAAATTCTTCTTCTTGCATTGTTGCGAGCGCATGAAGTTCTTCTAGCGCAGTGACTCCATTAGTACGATCCACACGGGTCCGAAGTATGCCTGAAGGAGTCATCATCTTCAACACCAGGTAGCCGTAATGGGCTACGGCCATGAACCTATACAGGGCTGGCCTGCCTAGGATGGCGTTGAAGGGAAGGCTAATGTGCGCCACATGAAAAACCAGTTTCTCAGACCTATAGTTGTCCCTAGTCTCGAAGATCACCGGGAGTGTAATTGAACCGAGAAGAGTGATGGCTCCTGGACCTACTCCGGAGACGTGAGGGCCTCAGGTCCGATAGGCTGAGCTGCAGCTTCGCAAAAGCCGCGAATCATAGGAGGTTGAGCGCCGCACCTCCGTCCACCAGGACATGATAGAGCTGAAAGTGTCTTCACAAATTGATTATCTATCATCTGTAATAATTTAGAGGTCATTGGATTTGTGGTTTATGATCTACACGAGTTTCTTTGTAGTGTTAAGATCTGTTTTTACTTGGGTATAACAGATTAACCTTTGTTAGATCTTTCGATCATAACTTAAGTTTTTTTTTGACGGTTTTTCATGATTCTTGCTGTGACATCTTCGTGACATGATTCTTTACAATATATATTGGTTTTGTCACGATTGATCACATTTAGATTAGTCACACACATTGTTTCTTTAATAGATTGATTTTCTACTTGGGGTTTTTTATTGCTTTCGCTGAAAAAGTTTAAATATACTATTCAGCACCTCTGGTAGCATTTCACGTGCTCTTCGATCCTACAATTTCCCAAAATTATGGGTGTACCATTGTTTTGTTTTTTCCTTGAGAGAAAAAGGAAACAACTTTCATTTGAGAGTTTCTTGTTGTAGGATCAAAGAGCACATGAAAAGCTACCAGAGGGGGTGAAAGATAGATAAAACTTTTTCAGTGGAAGCAACGACAACCCCTCGGCAAAAAATCAATCTAATAGAAAAACACTATGTGCGAGTGTTTCAAACATTTTCAAAATGTGCTAAATCAGTGTGGATCATAGAGAATCATGTAATGAAGACACAACAAAAAGAATCACAAGAAAAAGTCGAGTAAAAGTCAAGTTATGACCAAAACCCTGAGCAAAGGTCAATCTGTTCTAACAGAGTGCAAACAGATCTGCGATGCTGCAAAGAAACTCGTGTAACTAAAAAACAGAAATTAAATGAACGTGAAATTTTCATAGATGATATAGAATCAAGTTTTTAAGAAAACCAAAAAAAATCACGTCAATTGGATCTGCAAAACAAGATTTATGATCAAAATACCGAAGCAACATCGGTCTGTCCAAAAACTCGGCGAGAAAAAACTTGTCTGAAACAAGTCGGACGAACAAGGCACAAAAGCTCCTCTAAAACTACAATATTTATTCAATAGAACACAAAAGGAACAGCTCAAAGTCGTATTACCACGATCTCTGGCCTCCCTTGCTTATATTACCAGCCCTTGGGCCAACCCAATCCTAACTAGGACTCCTACTTCTACTCAGTTTCAATCGAAACTTTTCATAACTGCTCAAGACTCTTCCATACCCAGATAGAAGCAGACTTAAGACTTCCAAAGATGTTAGGAATGTCATAAAAATTCCTAAAACAACTCAACTTTGTGACCCACATGAAATCTAACAAAAACAAACTCAAAACTTTCCGTAAATGAACCATAACCACATCAGCCGCAGCATGAGGCATAATCCAGCCGGTTGGACCTTTCCGACCATATCTTCACGTTCATATCTCTTTATCACACCATGGAACCATATTGCCACGTCCTTGCACTCCTTGCACACGTTCAATCACCTTCCAACAACGTCGATAATACCTTCATATGCATTGTTCTTGACCCAAACATGTTGCGTGACCTCCCAGTCAACTCAACCACAATTCCTCCCAAACTTGGTTGTTGAACCACATCTTCTCCATAATACTAGTTCAATGGATCCCTTCACCATCCATGTATCGACCTCAAGCAACACCTGCACATGAATAAACAACCAATCTTTGCAAGTCCATGTCCTCGACTTGACTCTCGTTAGTCCGAAAAACACAACACCTTACATGAGGACCTCACATAAGCATGTTACAAATCATAGCAAGATAATACTAGACATAACCACCAAAACACATCAAAAACTTAGTAACAGAATACTAAGCAACCATTCCGTAAGCCAAAAGCAAGTTTGAAATATTGCAAGTTAAAATAGACCCGCCGCATAATTATTTTAGCAAATAAAACTATCGAATCGACCAAAAGTGGCGTTGCAATGTAAACGCAGAAGATCGGACATTCCAATCCGAAACACACATGCAAATCACGTGTTGGAAAGTTCTGACAGTACTAACAAAGTAAAGAGTAAATGTTACTCTCGAAAACACATTTGTAAAAATCAACCGTGTCGACTCAGTGCAGCTCATGTGACTGAAAGTTCAGACAATCCAAATCGAGAAACACATGCAACTCACGTGAGAAAAATTTTGGACAATCCGCAACTATCGAGGGTAAAGTCTCTCCCAAAATGTACTGATACAAGTTAGGATAGTGTGTATCGGGGTGTATCGGTGTAAGCTCAAAACTTTGAATGTAAACCTTCACCTTTATTCTAATTGCCAATGTATTTAGCACATATACGTCTCACACTTGTGTCATGCCTTTAATTAAAAGGCAATAACACAATTGTTCGAAGTCTCGCAGATGGTAGTAAGGGTTTTCACAATCCGTCAATCTGTTCTAACAGAGAGCAAACAGATCTGCTACACTGCAAAGAGTTCGTGTAACTCGAAAAGGACAAATCCAATGATCGTGAAATTTTCACAGATGATAGATAATGAAGCTGTGAAGTTAACCGAAAACGAATCATGTCAATTGGATCTGCAAAATACGAGTTATGATCAAAATATCGAAACAACGTTGGTCTGCACAAAAACTCAGCGAGACAAACTTGTCCGAAACAAGTCGGCTAAACTAGGCGCAAAATCTCATCTAAAACTACGATCTTTATTCAATAAAACACAAGACGAACAGCCCAATGTTGTCTTACCACGACATCTAGCCTCTCTCAATCCTAAGACTCTTCCAAAACTAGGACTCGTACTTCTACTCAGTTTCAATCTAACCTTTTCATAACTGCTCAAGACTCTTCCATACGCAGACAGAAGCAATCTTAAGACTTCCAAACACCTTAGGAACGTACTAAATATTCTTAAAACAACTAAACTTTGTGACCACACAAAATGTAACCAAAACAAACTCGAAACTTTCCATAAACAAACCATAACCAACTCAGGTGCAGCCTGAGGCATAATCCAGCCGGTTGGACCTTTCCATCCACATCTTCACGTCCATATATCTTCATCAAGCCTTTGAACCATGTTGCCACGTCAATGCACTCCTTGTACACGTGCAGACACCTTCCATCGACGTCCACAATACCTTCATATGTATTATTCTTGACCCAAACATGTTGAATGACCCCCCGATCAACTCAACCACAATTCCCTCCCAAACATAGTTGTTGAACCTCATCTTCTACCTAAGACTCTTCAATGGATCCCCTCACCAACCATGTCTTAACCTCAAGCAATACCTGCACATAAATAAACAACAAATCTTTGTGAGCCCAAGTCCTCGACTTGACCCTCGTCAGTCAACAAAACAAAACACCTTACGTGAGCACCTCACATAAGCATGTTGCAAACCATAGGAAGATAATATCAGCCATAACCACCAAAACACATAAAAATTAGTAAGAGAATACTAATAAACCTTTCCGTAACCCAAATGCAAGTTCGAAACATTGCAAGTTAAAACAGATCCGCCGCACAATTATTTCAGCAACTAAAATTATCAAATCGACAAAAATCGGCGCAGCAATGTAAAGGCAAAAGATCTGACATTCCAATACGAAACTCATGTGCAAATGACGTGTTGGAATGTTCTGACAGTCCTAACCAAGTAATTAGTAAATGTTACTCCCCAAAACATGTTTGTAAAGATCAATTGTGCCGACTCACGTGCAGCTCACGTGACTGAAAGTTTGGACAATCCGTATCGAGAAACACGTGCAACTCACGTGAGAAAAAGTTCAGACAACCCGAAACCATCGAGGGTAATATTACTCTAACAATGTACTGAGACAAGTTCGGACATTTTGTATCGGGGTGTATCATTGTGTATCAGTGTAAGATTAAAACTTTGAATGTAAACTTTCACTTTTATTCTAATTGCCTATGTATTCAGCACACATAGGTCTTACACTTGTGTCATGCCTTTAATTAAAAGGCAATAACACAACTGTTCGATGTCTCGCAGATTGTGGTAACGGTTTTCAAAATTCGTTCCTGAGAAGGATTGTTCTCGAACCATGGCTACAAAGCCAGGATGGAGTTCATAGCTAGTAGAGCAAATAGGTTCCGCTGATGGCAGTGGCTCACAAAACTCGCCCTTTGGGGCAGAATATGATAGAATGGTGGGCTGCTACATGGTAATGGTGGTTGAAACGTAAGAGGTAAAGAAACAAAAATATATACGAGGGTGAGCATGGTTTGAAGGTCAACAACAACTATTCCCCGGCAACGCTGCCAGAAATGTTTCTTGGTATTGTTACAAAAACAGAGTAATCCGCAAGCGCACGGAAATATCGTTGTAGTACCTCCCCTTCAAGATTATTCCCAAGGGTATGGAACCAAGGATCGTACGTGAGATCTTCTTGCTTGTTTCCCAAGGACACACAATTTGTTTGGTAGGCAAGGAATTGAGAGGAATTCAATGGTTTGAAATCTAGGTCACAGCAGCTCCTTGCTTCGGGCACGAGTTTACCCTTGGCGAAAAAATATGATTCCCTCCATGAGCCTATGGCATAGCCGACCGTGGAGGATTACTGAGGACAGATAGGGCTATCACCACCTACTTTCTACCTCTGCAATCCGTGGGTCTACGAGATATCCACTCATGAATTCTATCCTAAGCACCACGCTTAAGTTCTAATTCACAACTCTAATCGATTTGAATGCAATACTACGACTAGAACCTCTAATGAATTAAAGTAGTGAACACACAAGCAGTTATGAAAGAAAACTACTATGAAATAGAGATAAACTTATATTGAATTCACAGAAAATTCTTACTCGATTCTGGCAGAACTTCTGTAGAGCTACAATTGTGGAAGAAGGACATGACAAGCCCAAGCCTCTGCTTCCTTGAATGTGGCCTAGAGGGGGGTGAATAGGCTTTGAAAATTTTCAGCACACTTAATCAAACGATCAAAAACTTGATTGACCAGACGTGTCTGGTTGTGCGTGCGGACTAGTCCAGTGTACAACGTGTATGTCGATTTGACTAAGTATCAATACAGGATTTCAATTCTTTTAAGCAGAGGAAATGTGAACAATAGATAAGATTACCTGAATTTACAACTGATGTCATGAAGTTACACGTGAGAAACAATTTGCAATTCAAGTCATAATTATAATCAACTATGTGCCCTAATCAAGATGCAAAAGTAAAGAAGCACGCGAGACATTGATTTTTACCAAGGTTCGATCTCACCAAAGAGATCTACTCCTCATTGAGGAAGCCTATATAGAGCCGGGTATCTTCAAACCCTTTCCCTCGTCAAGTCACCACACAAGGCCGACATGATTCCACTATCACGGGCAATCACCGAGTTTATGGGGCAACCTCACACGTTGAGGGCTCCCACAAGAATTACAATGAGGAAATGATCAAATACATTTGAAAAGATTATAGGAAAGAGCACGAGTGTAAATAGATCAAACCCCAAGAGCTCAATGATGTGTAGACGACGATCTCCCAATCCCAAATCTAAGTGTTCAACTGATTTTCACCTTTTTGGACTTTAGATGCGTGGGGAGATGTGTTTTTGGGCTCTTGGGATAGGTGGCGGTGCTAGGATTTATGAGTTTGATAGTAGGAATCGAAAGTTATAAGTTGGGGCCGTGGATCTCCTTTTTATAGGGTTTCCAAAAAGTTGCTGTTGGAGATCCGGATGACTGGACTAGTCCGTACCGGGTACCGGACTTGTTCGGTGTGCTGTGTAAAAGTCGGCGTGGAATGCAGCACACTAGAAACCCTAATTGTGTGAGGTATGCCGGACTAGTCCGGTTGGAGTCTGGACTTGTCCAGTGCCATGTGAAATTGAACTCCAAAGAGTTGAACGAACTAGTCCGATCCAAGAACCGACTTGTCCGGTGCTATGTGTTATGGAACATCAGAGTGTTGAACGGACTAGTCCGATCAAAAAACGGTTTTGTCCGGTGCTATGTGTTATTGATCATCAGAGAGTTCAACGGATTAGTCCTATCCTGTGGACGGTCATGTCCGAAGTGCACTGAAAAGGATTTACATAGACATTAACGGACTAGTCCGGTCCATGATTGGACTAGTCTGGTACACTGTGTTATTGGATTCCAGAAAGGTCAACGGAGTAGTCCGGTGCACAGTGTACTTGGACAACAGAGAGTTTAATGGACTAGTCCGGTCCATGAACAGATTAGTCCGGTGCTCAGTGAATTTTTAGGTGTTATTAAACCCTTACCCCTACGCAAAGACTTGAGCTCTTGGGATGTGTCTCTCACACACATCCTGTACATTTAAATCTACTTTGCGCTTCAGTTGTCAGTTGGGCTTTTCTCTTTTGTACACCACTTCATTTTTCACCATTTTGACTACACCAAACTATCTCATTTTTCTTAACTTGCAGTCATCTCAACAGATTCATTAGGATCTCATTTGTTTGTCATCCGTCCAAAACCCACAAGGGATTTCCAATATGCACTTTCAATCTCCCCCTTTTTGGTGATTGATGACAACCAATTGAGATATCACAATTCAGAGTAAAAAGGTCAATTTTCATAAAGTGTGCGTATATGAGAATAATGAATGAGTAACGAAATTGTTTTCACATATATGCACTCTTTATGGTGGGGTCCCTAACAAGTGTGTGACCAAAAGATGTGATGAGCAATACAAAAGCATTTGATAGTTATAGCAACAATCATTACATTAACATTAACTAAGCATCACAAATTAAGTAAATTAAGTACATCCAAAATAAATTACAATAGTTTGAAAATGAGTACATGTCCCTGATCACAAGTCTTTAATGGATTAAAAACTACAACCTAGACAACTTGTCTCAATCTCTCCCCCTTTGGCATCAAGGCACCAAAAAGGGAAAAATTGAGTGGAACCACTCATCGTCACTGCCTCTCTCACTCTCAGTCATATCTTCATCTTCTTCTTCATCTTCAGGTTCTTTAGGAGGAGGAGGAGGAGCAGAGGGACCAGCCAGTCCAAATGAGGCCAACTCTTGGTCAGTTAAAGGAGCCATCTCAGTGATATCTTCTTTAGAGTCTTCTGAGATCTGAGGTGACCGCACTGTCTCAATCTCTAGCTTGTCACAGATGGCTTTGATGTTGGCCTTCACATATCTTTGATGCTTCTTCCTAGCTAGACACTCTTTATTCCGCTTGATTTCCACTTTGCGACAAGAAGCAAAGATGGATGTAAGCATTTTCAGTATTCCACTAGATGACCCTCTAGGAGGTTGAGGAGCAGGAGCAGGAGTAGGAGCTGCAGCCTCAGCTCTTGTGCCTTCTTGAGCCCTCTTGGATCTTCTTTCCTCTGCAGGTGAACTAGGAGCAGAGGGGACAGTGTAGATAGTAGACTTCTGGGGCCTGGGTCTAGTATGGGGCACATTCTCGACAAATTCCGGTCCTGTCACCTTCTCAATCATATACATGATGTAAGGTGCATAGCCACAGGGCTTGTTAGGAGTGATGGAGATGTTCACAATGTCATTTTACATGTACTCAAAGACATTGAAAGTTTGTTTCCTGCTTATCACCCTTATATTTGTTTAGAGGGTGCCTTGAATGGTCCCTGCATCTCCCTCTTTGGGAGCTATGGTCTTCCTTGGGATCCTATTAAGGATAGCATAGAAAGGCTTCAAATACTTAGTGGTTGGAGATTTGAATGGCATCTTTGTATCATAGAGAAAGTCAAGCTGATATTTCTCTAGAGGCTTCAGATTGTGGATAATGATGTCACTCTCCAAAGAATCTTCCAGGTGAAGAATTCTTGCAAACTCCTCATAAGTGACACTGTACTGTGCTCCATGTGTCATCCAAATCATCATGTCACTGTCATCACGAGCAAAATAAAGAGTTGAGTAGAATTAAGGATGACCTCAATGTTCCAGTCCCACTAGAAAGAGACTACATCTTTCAGTCCATGCAGCTCCAAGGCTTCCAGAACCTCTTGATAGGCTTGACATCTTTTGGACTGTAGATAGGTGATATCAACCCATTGACTTTCAATGAGAGAATTCCTCATCTTTAAATACACATGCTCATAGTAGTCAGCATGGAAATTACTCCAAACTCCGGGATCAGTTGATTGTTTGGGCTGATCATAGACTTCTACCTTCCTGAACTTGTCAGCTAGCTCACCACCTTTGCCAGTGAAATCAACACTAGATAGCTCTCTCTTGCGGTGAGTAGGAGCTTTCATCTTCAATGGGCCAATAGGGCCACTAGCAAGTCCTTTGCCCTTGTTGAGGGCTCTCTTGGGCCCCGATGAGCTCCCAACTGCATCCTTGACCTAAGCTTTCTTTACTACAACTCTCCTTCTCTTAGGAAGGGTGTCGTCAGAAGGAGGAGAGTGGGCATTGACATCATGTCTTTTCTTCATCACCCTCTCCATGGCTCTTTGCACTCGAGCACGATCTACCTCTTCATCATACTGAAAAGAACTATCTTCTGAACCTAAAGACATCGTGTCTGACAATGAGGTTCAAGGATTAGATAAGAATCGATTTGAGACTACTTCAAATTAGGATTTAGAGGTTGAAAATGTCATGTACCGGACTTGTCCGTTTTCAGAGAGCGGACTTGTCTGGTTAACCGGACTTGTCCGCACTGAACACCTGACTAGTCCGGTCTGGCATAAGAACCCTAAATTCCTATTTTCAACAGATCTAGCTCAAATCGATATCAAGGACTAGGAAATAGTAGGAGTACATCTAGAGGAGTAATGTATGCCCTAGGAATATAGTGAAAAAAGCTAGAATCAAGAAAGGTTGAGAGCTAGGGTTTGAGGGGAATTTTACCAAAAAGTGAAGATTCGCTTTGAAGGAGCGTACATGGGGCCGTATTAGTCCGGAGTGGACAAGCTCCACGCCGAGGAGGAGATTTCACTTGGAGAAATCCACGATTTTGGTGGCTAGATGTGAAAATCGTCTTTGGAGATCACGGAAGAGGAGAAGGAATGCAATGGAGGTTGTCAAAGGTGGAAGATGAGATCCTAGCTGTAGATTAGGGTTAACCACGACAAATCTGGACTAGTCCGGTGGACACCGGACAAGTTCGGTGTGTCAGACTAGGGCCAAACTAGTCTGTAACAACGGGCTAGTCCGGTGCTAGCACCGGTGAAGTCTGTTGTCAGTAGGACAGAACTAAAATGGAACAACTAGATTTTCATTGTTTGATCTAATAGTGATCTAAAGGACATTATTTCACAAATAATCTAGGTAAACATGACCAGTAAGCAATCAGCAATCATACAATGGCCATAATTCACAAAGATTTACTTATTTAAATAGTTTTCTAGAGAAAATCGAGATAAGGGGGAAATTTGGAAAAAATGAGTAAACTTTGAAATCACAATCAGATATGCAGTGTTTCAAGCCACATTTCGAGAGTCAAGTATATATCTCTCATTTCTTAGCTCACAAAACCTTTTCTCATCTAATGGCTTTGTGAAAATATCTGCAAGTTGTTTTTGAGTCCTAACATGTGAAATTACAATATCACATTTTAATGAATGATCTCTTAGGAAATGGTGACGAATATCTATGTGCTTAGTTCTTGAGTGCTCTACTGGGTTGTGTGCGGTTTTTATAGCACTCTCATTATCGCATAGGAGTGGAATATGGTTCAGATTGTAACCATGGTCCCTCAAAGTTTGTCGCATCCAAAGTAGTTGTGCACAACAACTACCGGCTGCAACATACTCCGCTTTGGCTGTGGAAAGAGCAATGGAGTTTTGCTTTTTGGATGACCATGAAACTAGGGATCTGCCAAGGAATTGATAAGTCCCCGACGTGCTCTTTCTATCGACTTTGCATCCTGCATAGTTGGCATCAGAATAAACTATCAAGAGAAACTTGGATCCTTTGGGATACCAAAGGCCCGAGTTGGGTGTGTGTACGTGAAATCATAGGATTCCTTTTACAGCTATTAAAGGGCACTCTTTAGGTGCAGCTTGAAACCTTGCACACATGCATAAACAAAGTATAATATATTGCCTAGATGCACATAAAAAGAGTAATGAGCAATTCATTGACCGATATACCTTTTGATCCATATTTGGACCATCTTCGTTGAGGTCGAGATGTTCATTAGTCGCCATGGGTGTCTTGATGGGCTTGGCCTTGTCCATATTGAACATCTTTAGGATGTCCTGTGTATACTTGGTTTGGCTTATGAACATGTCCTCTCTTAGTTGCTTCACTTGGAATCCCAAGAAGAACTTCAATTCGCCCATCATCGACATCTCAAACCTATTTGTCATAATCTTGCTAAACTCATCACAAAATGACTTATTAGTAGAACCAAAGATAATATCATCAACATAGATTTGACATACAAATAGATGATCATCAAACTGTTTTATGAATAGATTATAATCAGCTTTTCCAATTGTAAAACCATTTTGAGTCATAAAATCTCTAAGGCACTCATACCAAGCTCGAGGAGCTTGTTTGAGGCAATAGAGAGCCTTACGCAGATTATAGACATGGTTGTGGTACTCTTGATCTTCAAATCCTAGTGGTTGCTCCACGTACACTTCTTCCTTAATTGGGCCGTTGATAAAGGCACTTTTGACGTCCATTTGATACAAGTTGAAATTATGGTGAGTAGCATATGCCAATAAAATATGAATGGACTCAAGTCTAGCTACTGGAGCAAAAGTTTCATCTATGTCCAAACCTTTGACTTGTGAGTAACCTTTAGCCACAAGTCTCGCTTTATTTCTTATTACCACTCCATGTTCATCTTGTTTGTTCCAAAAGACACATTTGGTTTCAATAATGTTCGCCTTTGGTCTTTCCAACAGTTCCAACACTTCATTTCTCTTGAAGTTATTGAACTCCTCTTGCGTTGCAATCACCCAGTTTGGATCCTTTAAGGCTTCTTCTACCCTGTATGGTTACAGAAAAGAAACAAAAGAGTAATATTCACAAAAAATTTCTATGCGAGATCTAGTAGTTACTCCCTTAGCAATATCTCCAATGATGTTGTTGACGGGATGATCTCTTTGCACACTCTAATGTACTCTTGGGTGACGGATTTGTGAAGTTGCTCGCTCTTCATTGTCTTCATTATCATTGTCTCCCCCTAAATCATTGCTTCTGTGGTTATATGGATCTTCTTGATCTTCCTAATTTTGACCTTGTGCATGACCTCCCCCTTGATCATTGCTTCCTTGTTGAGGTTCATATTGTGCACTTGAGTCTTGTGCTTGCTCTTGAGGTAGAATATCACCAAGTGCCATTCTTCTCAATGCTTCACATGGGTCTTCTTCTTGATCTAGAACACACTTATCAACTTGTTCCACTTGGGTGTCATTAGTCTCATCGAACACTATGTCACGTGCTACTTTAACAAGTCCAGAGACTTTGTTGAAGACACGATAGGCGTATGCGTTCGAATCATAACCGAGCAAGAACCCTTCATTCGATTTCGAAGCAAACTTCGAAGTCCTTAGTTTCTGTTCAGAATAAAACATTTACATCCAAATACTTTAAAATATGAAAAATTTGATTTTTTACCAGTAAGAAGCTCATATGGCATTTTCTTCAAGAGTCGGTGGAGATACAACCGATTTGTGGCGTGACAAGCGGTGTTCGCCGCTTCAGCCCAAAACCAATCTGATGTCTTGTATTTATCCAACATTGTCCTCGTCATTTCAATTAGCGTTCTGTTTTTCCTTTCGGACACCCCGTTTTGTTGAGGGGAGTAGGGTGCCAAAAACTTGTTTTTTATTCCTTCTTCATCAAGGTACTCCTCAACTTGTGTATTTTTCAATTCTATCTCGTTGTCCCTTCTAATATTCTTCACGGTTGATGAGAATTCATTTTGATCTCTTTTTAGGAATTTCTTGAGGATTCCCTGAGTTTTTGATTTATCATACAAGAAAAATACACAAATGAATCTTCAAAAATCATCAACAATAACCAAACCATATTTGTTACCGTCGATGCTTATATAAGCAATTGGACCGAAAAGGTCCATGTGAAGAAGTTTCAGCGGTGTTGTAGTAGTCATCACATTCATGGTGGGGTGCGGTGCTCCAACTTGTTTCCCCGCCTGGCAAGCGCTACACGACCTGTCTTTCTCAAAAAAAACATCCTTTAAACCTCGGATGTGACAACCTTTTAGAAGTTTCTATAGATTTCTCAACCCAACATGGGCTAGCCGTCTATGCCACAACCATCACATGTTAGTTTTAGTAACCAAGCAAGTGTTGAGTTTGGCTTTATCTTTGTTGAAGTCAACAAGATAAAGCTTTCCCTTCATTATTCCCTTGAATGCAATTGAGCTGTCGCTTCTTCTAAAAATAGTCACACCATCACTAGTTAATAAACAGTTATAACCTCTATCGCACAACTGAGATATTGACAGAAGGTTATAATCCAAAGAATCTACATGTAATATATTCGAGAGAGTATGTTGGGAAGATATTTAACTTTTACCACTGACAAGGACCTTTCCTTGGCTATTGTCTCCAAAGTATATCCCTTGACTTGGATCCGCGTTGCGCTCATACTACATGTTAATGTTCCTCTCTCCGGTCATGTGATTGTGCATCCGCTGTCTAGCACCCATTTTGATCCATACAAGGAGTAGGCCTGCAAAATAAGATTATTCCTTTGTTTTAGGTACCCAAGCTTGCTTGGGTCCTCTCAGGTTAGTCACAAGAGTCTTGGGCACCCACATACAAGTTTCTGAATTCTTGTGGCGTGGCCCTCCACATTTAGCAAATAAATTTCCAAATTTGTCTTTCATAAGTACAAACGAATCACCAAAAGTACGAAATAGTATTTGGAAGTCAGATTCATGCGGTTTTTCCTTAACAAAGGTAATTTTTTTCTTAGCATGATCATTTGTGGACATGTGTTTGTTCTTGTTAAACCCGAGACCATCTTTGACGTTAGGAGGTCTAGTGACCATATATGCACTACGTGCATATTCGATCTTCTCCTTGTGAAATATGCCACTTTGGGAAGGATGCTTTGCATGATAAGTAGAAGAATCAGATTTGACAACATTTTTCTTAATAGAACATGTGCATGTTTCAGTTGTTGTCGAACTTACACCTTTGGATGGTGAGCTTTTGGAGAAGGGGGAGTCACTTTGCTTGAGTGACTCAACTTGCACTTCAAGAATCTTGTTAACTTTTGACAAGTTAGAAAGTTCATCCTTGATTGCAAGGTGTGAGTCTTCTAGCTTTGAGTAAGTTTCCTTACTCAAGGCTACCTCATGCTCAAGTGACTTGCTCTTCTCTCTTTCAAGGTAAAGGAGTTTCTCAACCTCTTGATACCTCTTTCTTTCACGGATGAGCATATATTCTTGTCGGTTGAAAAGCTCCTCCTTCTCAAAGATTTCATCCAACAACATTTTCATTTTATTTAATGCAGTTTTACTCAAACCCCTAAACATCTCCTCATTTTAACTAGAACTGTCAAAATCATCAATAGAGTAATTAAGCGAGCGAGGAGTAAGTCGAACCTTTTTCTTGCCTTCCTTAGCCATAAGGAAAGTGTGATTGTGAGTCTCCCGTCCTCCCATGGTTGGGAAGAGTGTAGACATCTTCGTGGGTTTCTTGATGGCAATGATGGTCATCTCCTCTTCTTCATCACAGAGGACTCGTAGTTTGAGTCCCACTCCATGCCGTTGTGTGCTAGATGAGCTTGTCGCCTTTTTCTGAAGATCTTCTCTTGAGGCTTTGTTTCCTTCTTCCTATTTTCTCTTCATATAACACTCTAAATTTTCGCATCCTGCATTGCATACATGATCATGCATTAAACATTAGTAGGATAAAAGAAAAATAACAAAACATAAAAAGATGGAGCATATATATATATATATATACAAATATGGGTAGCAAAAGAAGAAAAAGAAAATAATAATTATAGCCTAAAACTTGTAATAGGGAATAAGTATAAAAATAATAATAATAAAATATATATAAATGTATATAAATATATATATAACAATATATGAAAATAAATAAAATATTAATATTAATAATATACACTATAATAATAATAAATAATAAATATATAACATGAATAATATATATATATATAATATATATATAATAAATTATATAATAAAAAAAGAGTATATAAAAAAGTAAAATCGATAAATATAAATTATAAAATAATAATAATACTAAAAAAATAAAAAAAATAAAAAAAAGGGGCCAACCCGGCGGCCAGGCCAGCGGCCCAGCCGACCGAGCGCCAGCACCGAACCCCGCCGCCTGCGCTGGACCCCACCTGCCGCTCGCCTCTCGCCTGCCCCGCCAAAAACCGCGCCCCGCCTCCCGCTCCCCCCCCCCCCCGATCCGATTTTCCCGCCCCGCCGCTCGGGGCTCAGCGCCGCCTGCGCCCGGCCCCACGCCCCCCCGCCTCGATCGCCCCCCCCCCTCCCGCGCCGCCCACCCCGACACCGCACGCGACCGCCTGGGCCCCGCCAGCCGCCCACGCGCACCCCACCCCGCTGGCCGAGCCGCGCCGCGTGACCCGCCGCCTGCGCCGGCTGGGCCCCGCCTGCCGCCTGCCGCTCACGCGCCCCAGCCCCAAATCCCGCCCCGGCTCCCGACGCCCGCCTCGATCGCCCCGCCGCCTAGGCCCCCGCGCCGCCTGCCCAGCCCCGCCTCCTGGGCCCCACCCCACGCCCCGCCGCCTCCAGCGTGGAGCCGACCGCGTCGACCAAGCGCGCGCGCGATCCCGCGCCCGACCCCGCGTACGCGCCCGCCGCGCCGAATCCCGGATTCCCGCGCGATTTCCGGTGCCACCCCCGCCACCTGACGCGCCTCCCGCACACCCGCTCTCCCCCGCCGACCCCACCGTACCACGATTTTCCCGCACCGACACCGCGATTTTCGCTCCTGCGCAACTGCCACACGCGCGTCGGCCCTAGCGCCCTACCGCCGTCTATAAAAAGAACATTAGGTCCTAGGTTTTTCCCCGATCCCAGAAGGCAGCCGCTACCAACCACGAATAAAAAAAGGCCGCCGGTACAGAGGGGAAAAAGGGCACCAGAGCTGCGCCGCCAGGAAAAGAAGGGGAAGAAAAGGAAGAAAAAAAGAGGGGAAGAAGAGGAGGAAAAAGAGGAGGGCGCCACCGTCCGCCGGAGATCGTCGCCGTCGTCGTGCCGCCGAGGGACTGCTGCACCATCCACTTCGTCTACGCATTGTCCCCATCCCGCGATCATCGAAGCCATCGCTTCTACGGTAGGCCATGTTCCCGATGCGAATTTTAGCGATCATATTGAATCTAATAGGCGTAAATTGATTTTAGTTGCACCATAATTTTATTTTCAGCAGCATTAATTCACCCTAAAACCCCCGTAAACTCATATGAACACGTATGAACTAGTTGCATCTAATTAATAAACAACCGTAGTGAATTAATTATTGTACTTTGCATGCATGCATATCATCGCATGTTGGTTAATGTGTGTGCATCACGTTGATTTGTATGTATATTCTTGTATGTGTGATCGCAAGTAGAGGGAAGTGCTCAAGAGACCGCATACGAGGATTTCCAAAATCAAGACTTCGAAGCGCTTGAGCAACCCCATCCACCGGAGCAAGGCAAGTGTCCTTGAAGCATTTTGATCCTGTTTTAAAATAAATGTTTTGTTTGCAAACTGCATGCTTGTGTCAAATTGATGGGAATCCTATGGTAGGAAGTTTACTAGTTTTGTTTGACCACCCTTGTCACCTGGGATATAAGGTAGAGAGTCGGGAAGGGTTTTTACCTTTTTGCTCCGCTTAATTAATTGGGATGGCAAACAACACTACACATTTAATTATGAATCAATGATATTCTGGTTAATGTGAACTGGTCAATACGATGGGTGATCTAAGCAAGCATGGTTTGTGGATGGGTTGGATGTTATGGTGGTTTGCTTGCCTTAGATCTAAGGACCGGTTCATGCGAGAATATGCCAGGTCAACAGTGCCACCACAAGGCCAAGTATGGGTGCGGCGTAGCTGAATAATTAGGAGCGCTGCTAGTATTGTATGGACCATTGGATGGCGCGGGGAATGGGAGTCGAGGAGGACTGCCCTGGGATCCGCATGGCACACGAGGGGGCCCGTGGGTGGGAGAATAGAGATTCAAGCCTGCCGGTGAAACCTTAGTGGGCCCGTACATACTAGTAGTCCCTTTTGAAAGGCTATTTTGTGATCTCTTGGCCACACACCTACGGAAGTGTGAGATGGCATAATGGAGGTTTCTTAGTCACTGAAAGGTGACAAAATCACAAACATGTGGGTAAAGTGGTACAACCTCTGCAGAGTGTTTAAAACTATCATGATAGCCGCGCTCCCGGTTATGAGCGCCTGGATGACCTACATGATTAGAGGGAATTTGGTATTGGGATGGTTATGGTTTGGTAATGGTTATGGTTTGGTAATGGTTATGGTTTGGTAATAGTTATGGTTAATATTATGATTATGGTTATGGTTATGGATGGAATTATGGTTTATGACATTGATTATGGTTATTGGTAATGGTGAATTATGGACTGGTATTATAATGGTTACATGGTTTATGATGGGTTTACTTCACATAAATACAATACGTTGCTTTTCCAAATGGTTTTACTGTACTTTTCAGCACTTAGCCATTTATTACATTCGTCATTTGAATCAGCCACATGTCATACTTTCCACACTTGCTGAGTACGACATGTACTCACTCTTGCAATCCCCCCCAACAGTTGCAGGTCAGGATTGTGAGTTTAATGGTGATAATGTGGAGATCTAGGCCGTGTCTACCGTCAGCTTTGCCTGTGGTGTTATTGGAGCTGCGCTATCCCTTTTGCTTAGTTTGCTTAATTAGTTTATTTCCGCTACATTAGTTGAACCTGTCATTAGTATTCATTGGAGCTTGTGTTCGAGGATATAATGAATTATGTAATAAGAGTACTTATTTAATAATTTGAGCTGTGGTAATTATCTGGTTATCATTTGTGAATCACTCGTGTATGTGTGTTGAACATCCTGGGCACACATATGCGTTAGCTTGGTTCAGTTTTTCGGAACCGGGCGTCACAGATTGGTATCAGAGCCACAGGTTGACCGTAGGACGCAGCCTAGATAGAATGGACACTTTAGAGCACATAGGAGCACTCAGGAATCGATGTGTTTTTGCTTGGAGTGTTGTTTGCTATATATATTGTTTGCTTGTGTGCTTAATAGAGGATTTTGGGACGCTTTAGCATTGCCATGTCCACCTAGGCTAGTGTAGCTAGTTGTTTAGTTTCATATCCCTTGATGCATATAGTTGGGGACGTTTTCTAAATTCTTACCTATTGCTCTTCTTCAGATGGTGAGGACTCGCAATCAGAGGAATGTCAATGGTGAGGAGGAGAACCATAGAGTACCTCAGAACAACAATGGACAAGCACCTGCTCATGGAGCTATCAATATTGAGCAGCTACTGGCTATGCAGAACCAGCTCATGCAGACCATGATACAAACAATGGGACAGCTGCAGGCTGGCAATAACATCAACAATCAGCCTCACATGCCTCCACCGCCACCCTCGCCTCCTCATAACCGATTGGGAGAGTTTATGAGGACTAGGCCGCCAACCTTTGCTCAAGCTGCTGACCCTATGGATGCTGATGATTGGCTCAAGTCCGTGGAGAAGAAGCTAGCCATTGTCCAATGCAGTGACCGGGAGAAGGTCCTATTTGCTTCTCATCAACTAGTTGGAGCAGCTGCAGATTGGTGGGATGCTTATTGCAATGCTCATGAGAATCAAGAGAGGATCACTTGGGCAGAATTCAAGGAGAACTTCCGTTCTCATTATGTGTCGGAAGGTGTTATGATCTTGAAGAGGCAAGAATTCGAGAATTTAAGGCAAGGAAGATCAAGCGTAAGTGAATATCTCAATAAATTCACTCAACTCTCAAGGTATGCGCCTGAGGATGTTAGTCGGGACAGCCGGAAGCAATACTTGTTCATGAGGGGCTTGAACAATGAGATCCAAGTGCAACTACTCAATTGCGATTATGCCAATTTCCAGAAGCTTGTGGACAAAGCAATTGTGGTTGAGAACAAGATCCGTGAGATGGAGCAAGAAATCAAGAGGAAGGCACCATATCAAGGAGAGCAACAAGGAAGTAATGTGCGCCCTCGCTTTGCGCCACCCAATGCGCTTCATTACATCTCCTCTATTCCTACTCAGTGCCTTGGTTATGCACCTCGCCCAACTCAGATTGTGCAGCAGCGCCCTGTCATGCAAGCAATGCCTTATGCACCTCGTGCTGATTTTCCTGGAGCCAATGTTTAAAACCAAGCTCGTCCCAATAATTCTGGTGGAGTTAAGAGGTGCTATACTTGTGGAGAAGCTGGACACTTTGCGAAACAATGTCCTAAGTCATGCCTTGGCCAAAGAAGCAATGCGCCGAGGCAAAACCCAAGACCTAATGGAGGACAGCCACAAGGAAGCCGTGGACAAAAGAATTTTGCTCGTGGCAACGTGAACCATGTCTCTACGGAGGATGCTCAACAAGCAGATGACGTGGTCATTGGTATGTTTCTCGTCAACTCCAACCCCGCGACTATGTTATTTGATTCTGGAGCATCGCATTCATTCATTGCATCGAAGTATGTTGCCAAGTATAGTTTTCCCATTTCTCATATGAAGTTTACTCTATTGGTTAAGTCTCCTGTAGGAGAGATGAGGACAAATATAGTATGTCCAAAAGTAAGCCTTAGAATAAGGGGGGTAGACTTCTCCGCCAAACTCATTGTTTTGGATTCACAAGAACTAAGAGGATCCGTTGGTGCAAAGTGCGATAGAAACACCATACGGGAACCGAAGCTACATGGGAACGTGAAGAAGACTTGAAGGCAGAATTCCCTCACCTTTTCTCCACGCTATCGAATCTCGAGGGCGAGATTCACTGTGAGGACCGGAATCCACACATCCGAGGATCTCATTGGGTGGTGTCGTGCGATGCGACACCCAACAGTATACAAGAATAGAACCAGAATAAAGTACAAGACCAAGTCTTTTATTTAATACACAGCGGAAGTTTCTACAATACTATAGGAAAAAGAAATATATATATATATCATAGCTACGATCTCGGCACTAGCTATGCAAAAGCAAAGTTATCCATGCCTGGGATACTTTGCACTAGCAACACGCAGACTATGGCGGCGTGCAGGGTTCCCACTCGGCTGTACACCCTGGAGGGGGTGTTGCCTCATCGTCAAACCCACCCTCAACAGAGTAACCTGCAAAAACTCGTTAACTGCAAACGTGAGCATAAGGCTCAGCAAGACTAACCCGTCTCACTAGACATATGCAAGGTGGATGCTAAACATAGGTAAGTTGAAGCATAAATGTCTCGCCTACAAGTTGATCCTTATAATCAAGTTTTAAGTAGCAAATGACATTTCCCAAGCACGGCACATCATGGGCTTCACAATCAAAAAAGAAACGCTTTACCAATGATATGACATGCTCGAGACACATAATGCTATTACAGCTAAAGTATGGGGAAATTGAAAATCTTTAGTTATACTATCTCTAAACTAAACAAGGTTGCAAAGTAATTATAATTCAATACCATATGACTTTTCTGACTTCTTTAGTATTTACTACGTCACCGCTCAGTGAACAAGTGGTACTCTATTACTGCGAGGGACAGTGATTGCAATCAAGACACACTCGGACAACCCGACACATACGTCGTTCGGAAGTGTCAGCGAGCACACCTGTACCTACATAACACTTCAGTACTAGGCGTATATGGCCACCTTTCACAAGAAACTCGAATGCTGAGCCCGTCTCACCTCCGCAAACAGAAGGTCTCCGCACGGAACACCTCATGTGTCCGCCGACCGATTTACACCTTACTGTCCTCAACCCACCCCTATCGATGGTGAGTTAATGGGTCTCGACATCCCAGTTATCAAGTTACATCAGTTTATTGGATTCCATATGTCCATTATATTGCCGGTACAATTCAAGCTTGTCCGAAGGGGCTGCATACGGACGGGCCTTAATCGACACAGGCAGGGCTATGCGACCGAGACTCAATTCTCGCCGCTTCCTATACATTCCCTGCCCGGTCTCAATTTCATTATATTAAGCCATTTTCTATTCAACCAATCCTGTGATATACATCTCTCGCGAGTAGATTCCAACTACTCGACTTCTACCGTATCTCCTATGCATTTGCGAAGCAGTTACTACAGGTCAACTGTAACTCGTGCCAAATAAACCCTAGGATTTTTGGTCATGCATGTGGAGTATCATTCACCCTAAACGTAATGCACAATTCATATACTACTCATCATAGTGATAAAGCAAAAGTTTATAAACGACTTAAATGCAAACCGGGGCTTGCCTTGATGCAGGTCAGGTTCTGAGTTAGAATTTGGAAGATGCTCTTCCAAGGCCTCTGACTCCTCCTCGACTTCGGTTACTATACGATATGCATAAAATACGGTATGAATGACTTTGAAAATATTTAATATCAAGACCAGGATTTTAATTTATGGTGACCATTATAGGATAATTAGTTATTTGGCTTGGGAACGTTGAATTAGGTATTTAGGGAATACTATAGAAGTTCTTGCAAAGAACAGGAGATGATCAAAGTAGAGTGTGGTCTCTAAGATTATGGCAAGCAAATAACTTCCACAATTTTTAGAGATGAAACTGTAGCTTGAATATAGCCATCAGCTGATAATCAAGATAGAGAAAATTGTCCTGGTCCTAGCAAAAGTGGTTTCATAAATTTCTAAGCCTTGGTGAAGAATTTATTGAGTTTCTAAGTTGACAAGAATTTCTAGAATTGTCTTGTAATTGAACTTTTAAGCATTTAGTCAATATTCAGTTTGAAATTGAATTAAGACTAGAATATGAGATCCATTAAATCCAAGATTTTTACAGGAGCTAAGGTATGACTAAAGGAAGATTCAGTCCAAATTTGGGGCATAATAAAGCATCTGCATATCTGTGAAAATTCAATAACTGAAAAAGGTAATTGAATTATACAGAGGTTAAAACAGGTGCAATGGCTCCCAAATTTTTGTTGGCAGTCAAGAATAGGACAGTAATTTTTATGTGGATTTTGGGGATTTTTCCAGGGAATACTTCATCTGGAAAAATTGTATTTTACTTGGGAAAGATTAATTCCTACAGAATTAAATATTAATTTTCGCAGAGCCTAATTGGTACTGAGCGAAATTAGAGCTCAAGAGCTTTCAAACAAAATTTGTTTGAATGAATTTGGAGTATTCTATAGAAAGATATTCAATTTAGAAGTTTGGACAAATTTCTGGAATTAAATACATCCCAAAGACCACATGGCGCATTCTGGTTGAGGCAGCACCGGGGTCCACAGAATTAAAGCGCGCAGCCACACTAGATCTCAGCCGCACCGTGATCCCGCAGTGAATGGCAGGTGGGACCCGATGGGGTCATTGTCTACCTCGGGCCGGTGCTCGCGCGGAGCAGCACCCGCGGCGGTAGCTCGCCGGCGAGCTCGCCGCCGGCTAAACCAACGGACCAGACTCGCGGAAACTTGCCGCCTGGGGGTTTTTGGGGTCGCTGAGCACGATGGTGAGGTCAGTGGGTCCTGAAGCTTGCCGGAAAAGGTCGTGCGACGGCGGCGGCGGCGATGAGCGCGCAGGCAACATAGAACTCGCTCCAGAGTAGCTCAAATCACTTGGGAATTTCTCCAAAACCTTTCTGGGATGATGGAGTTCAAGGATCTGGGCGTAGAATGGGAGTGAGTTGCCGGGAATCACGAGTTCGACGGTGAACCGAGGTTTTCTCACCGGCGGCGAGCAAAACTCGAAATTCAGAGCCGTTGCTCGATGATTCTTAATGGTTCTTGCTCATACAGGAGCGCTAGGGCCTATAGAAACTATCTCTAAGCAATTGCAAAGGATGATTACTTGCAGAAAAGTAATCGACATGAAAACTTAGCTAGTTATCTACTTTCGGCCGTAGGGGAAACGAACAATAACTCGCTCAAGCTTCAACGATAAGGGAAATGGTTTGTACCATGAGCTAGAGTTTGATCAGGCGCACCTTTTTGCTCTTTGGAGCTTGGCTTGAAACGGCGCGGAACGGCGGCACACCGCGGAGCAGTGGCGAGCGGCGGCGATGGCGCGCGGCGGAAGAAAAGTCGCGAGGCAGTGGAGCTGCGATCGGGGATGAGGAGTGAAGGGAGCTTCGGCCGGCCTTTTATAGGGTCGCGGCGAGCAGGCAGGCAGCTCGCTGGAGCTGCATGCGCACGCGCGGTGTCGAGCGGAGGTGCGTCAGTACAGAGATGGCGGGGTCGAGCTGATCCGTTCAAAGAGGAGCTGACATGTGGGGCCCACTGTCCAGTGATACTCCCCATAGTTCAGTTACTAATTCATTTAAAAATAGAAGATCAACTCCAAAAATCATGAAATTTTGTGGAGATGGTAAATGAATTATTCTGAACACAATGGTGAACTCAAATCTTATGTTTAAAGAAGTTGGAGAAGAATTAAAAATTCAGATTTGAATTTGATTCAAATTTGCCAAGCACCTCAACTAAAATAGTAGATGAGTTTCTAAAATCTTGAAACTTTGTAAGCATGCTATTGAGGAATTTAGGAGCTCATGGAAAAATTTAGAGCCCTTAATTTGAATATTTGGGTTAGAGCTTATTAGGGCTTCATTTTGCATTGCTTACTAAATCTTATCCAAAAATTCTTATTCTTAAAAAGGGTGAATAGAATATAATTTGGATTCATGGTGAAGTCCAATACCCATGTTAAAAGAACTTAACAATGAGTGCAAGAAAAGTTTTGGATGGCATAGTTCATGTGCACCATTATATTGGATATCTAAAATAGTTGATCACAAAACCCATATGAACTTAACATGCCATAAAAGTGGGGTTTTACATTCACTTTAAGGGGGGTAGAATTGTAACACCCTAAATTTTCGCATCCTGCATTGCATACATGATCATGCATTAAACATTAGTAGGATAAAAGAAAAATAATAAAACATAAAAAGATGGAGCATATATATATACAAATATGGGTAGCAAAAGAAGAAAAAGAAAATAATAATTATAGCCTAAAACTTGTAATAGGGAATAAGTATAAAAATAATAATAATAAAATATATATAAATGTATATAAATAATATATATAACAATATATGAAAATAAATAAAATATTAATATTAATAATATACATTATAATAATAATAAATAATAAATATACATGAATAATAATATATATATAAAAAAATATAATAAATTATATAATAAAAAAGAGTATAAAAAAAGTAAAATCGATAAATATAAATTATAAAATAATAATAATACTAAAAAAAAGAAAAAAAAGAAAAAAAAAGGGGCCAACCCGGCGGCCAGGCCAGCGGCCCAGCCGACCGAGCGCCAGCGCCGAACCCCGCCGCCTGCGCTGGACCCCACCCGCCGCTCGCCTCTCACTTGCCCCGCCGAAAATCGTGCCCCGCCTCCCGCTCCCGCGCCGCCCCCCCCAATCCGATTTTCCCGCCCCGCCGCCCGGGGCTCAGCGCCGCCTGCGCCCGGCCCCACGCCCACCCGCCTCGATCGCCCCCCCCCCCCTCCAGCGCCGCGAGCCGCCCACCCCGACACCGCATGCGACCGCCTGGGCCCCGCCAGCCGCCCACGCGCGCCCCACCCTGCTGGCCGAGCCGCGCCGCGTGCCCCGCCGCCTGCGCCATCTGGGCCCCGCCTGCCGCGTGCCGCTCACGCGCCCCGGCCCCAAATCCCGCCCTGGCTCCCGACGCCCGCCTCGATCGCCCCGCCGCCTAGGCCCCCGCGCCGCCTGCCCAGCCCCGCCTCCCGGGCCCCACCCCACGCCCCGCCGCCTCCAGGGCAGAGCCGACCGCGCCGAACGAGCGCGGCGCGCGCGCGATCCCGCACCCGGCCCCGCGTACGCGCCCGCCGCGCCATATCCCGGATTCCTGCGCGATTTCTGGTGCCACCCCGCCACCTGACGCGCCTCCCGCACGCCCGCTCTACCGGCCGACCCCACCGTACCGCGA
Source organism: Tuctoria greenei (assembly GCA_036927565.1). Taxonomy (NCBI): domain Eukaryota; kingdom Viridiplantae; phylum Streptophyta; class Magnoliopsida; order Poales; family Poaceae; genus Tuctoria; species Tuctoria greenei. The sequence continues at coordinate 108,122,353 of JAYESD010000008.1, forward strand.
TTTTCTCGCACCGACACCGCGATTTTCGCTCCTGCGCAACTGCCGCACGCGCGCCGGCCCTAGCGCCCTACCGCCGTCTATAAAAAGAACCGTAGGTCCTAGGTTTCTCCCCGATCCCAGAAGGCAGCCGCCGCCAACCACGAATAAAAAAAGGCCGCCGGTACAGAGGGGAAAAAGGGCACCAGAGCTGCGCCGCCAGGAAAAGAAGGCAAAGAAAAGGAAGAAAAATAGAGGGGAAGAAGGGGAGGAAAAAGAGGAGGGCGCCACCGTCCGCCGGAGATCATCGCCGTCGTCGTGCCGCCGAGGGACTGCTGCACCATCCACTTCGTCTACGCATTGTCCCCATCCCGCGATCATCGAAGCCATCGCATCTACGGTAGGCCATGTTCCCGATGCAAATTTTAGCGATCATATTGAATCTAATAGGCGTAAATTGATTTTAGTTGCACCATAATTTTATTTTCAGCAGCATTAATTCACCCTAAAACCCCCGTAAACTCATATGAACACGTATGAACTAGTTGCATCTAATTAATAAACAACCGTAGTGAATTAATTATTGTACTTTGCATGCATGCATATCATCGCATGTTGGTTAATGTGTGTGCATCATGTTGATTTGTATGTATATTCTTGTATGTGTGAATGCAAGTAGAGGGAAGTGCTCAAGAGACCGCATACGAGGATTTCCAAAATCAAGACTTCGAAGCGCTTGAGCAACCCCATCCGCCGGAGCAAGGCAAGGGTCCTTGAAGCATATTGATCCTGTTTTAAAATAAATGTTTTGTTTGCAAACTGCATGCTTGTGTCAAATTGATGGGAATCCTATGGTAGGAAGTTTACTAGTTTTGTTTGACCACCCTTGTCACCTGGGATATAAGGTAGAGAGTCGGGAAGGGTTTTTACCTTTTTGCTCCGCTTAATTAATTGGGATGGCAAACAACACTACACATTTAATTATGCATCAATGATATTCTGGTTAATGTGAACTGGTCAATACGATGGGTGATCTAAGCAAGCATGGTTTGTGGATGGGTTGGATGTTATGGTGGTTTGCTTGCCTTAGATCTAAGGACCGGTTCATGCGAGAATATGTCAGGTCAACAGTGCCACCATAAGGCCAAGTATGGGTGCGGCGTAGCTGAATAATTAGGAGCGCTGCTAGTATTGTATGGACCATTGGATGGCGCGGGCAATGGGAGTCGAGGAGGACTGCCCTGGGATCCGCATGGCACACGAGGGGGCCCGTGGGTGGGAGAATAGAGATTCAAGCCTGCCAGTGAAACCTTAGTGGGCCCGTACATACTAGTAGTCCCTTTTGAAAGGCTATTTTGTGATCTCTTGGCCACACACCTACGGAAGTGTGAGATGGCATAATGGAGGTTTCTTAGTCATCGAAAGGCGACGAAATCACAAACATGTGGGTAAAGTGGTACAACCTCTGCAGAGTGTTTAAAACTATCATGATAGCCGTGCTCCCGGTTATGAGCGCCTGGATGACCTACATGATTAGAGGGAATTTGGTATTGGGATGGTTATGGTTTGGTAATGGTTATGGTTTGGTAATAGTTATGGTTGATATTATGATTATGGTTATGGTTATGGATGGAATTATGGTTTATGACATTGATTATGGTTATTGGTAATGGTGAATTATGGACTGGTATTATAATGGTTACATGGTTTATGATGGGTTTACTTCACATAAATACAATACGTTGCTTTTCCAAATGGTTTTACTGTACTTTTCAGCACTTAGCCATTTATTACATTCGTCATTTGAATCAGCCACATGTCATACTTTCCACACTTGCTGAGTACGACATGTACTCACTCTTGCAATCCCCCCCCCCCCAACAGTTGCAGGTCAGGATTGTGAGTTTAATGGTGATAATGTGGAGATCTAGGCCGTGTCTACCGTCAGCTTTGCCTGTGGTGTTATTGGAGCTGCGCTATCCCTTTTGCTTAGTTTGCTTAATTAGTTTATTTCCGCTGCATTAGTTGAACCTGTCATTAATATTCATTGGAGCTTGTGTTCGAGGATATAATGAATTATGTAATAAGAGTACTTATTTAATAATTTGAGCTGTGGTAATTATCTGGTTATCATTTGTGAATCACTCGTGTATGTGTGTTGAACATCCTCGGCACACATATGCGTTAGCTTGGTTCAGTTTTTCGGAACCGGGCGTCACATCAACCATGAAGTGACCGTACTCGCCACAGTTATAGCAAGTGCGTCGAGCCTTGGATTTTTCTTTCTCTTTGCTCTTCCCTTCATTCAAGTTGCTGCCATGTCTTCTTTTCATCATGCGATTGAATTTCTTGATGAAGAGTACCATCTCTTCATCATCTAGATTAGTGCTCATGTCACTTGTATCTTCCTTGTCTTGAGCTTCACGAGTTTCCTTTCCTTTGGGCCTGGATGATGCTTTGAGAGCAACTTCTTTCTTTTTGGAGGAGGTGAGCTCAGCTAGATCTTTGACATATTGGGTTTCCTTCTCCATCATCTCATGGTTTATGATCTTGTCCAATAGCTCATCCGGGGTTATCTTGTGACCCGGGGCTTTCCCGGATCGTTGAGCATAATGTCATGTTTCTTGGCATAAAGGCTCTAATCATCCTTTCAACCACCTCATGGTCAGTTCACTTCTTGCTTCCATAGGTGTGAATCTTATTGATGAGCGCCTTCATCCAGTTGTACATGTCTTGAGGTGATTCGCCTTCCTCAGTAGCAGATCTCCCCAACTGTCCTTCAAGACTCTCAATTTTGGCTTCTCGGGCTGACTTATTTCCCTCAAGATCTATTTTAAGTGTATCCCAGATTTCTTTTGCGCTTTCCAATCCATCAATCTTGGTGAACTCCTCTCTGCTCAGTGATTTGGTGACCACTGCAACAGCTTGTGCATTGCAGTGGACTTCTTGTTCTTGTTCCGGAGTGAGCTCTTTGCCCGTATCAGGGATATCTACACCTGTGCACACAATATGCCAAATACTAGGATTCAAAGAGATTAGATGCATTTTCATATTGTATTTCCACATGGTGTAGTTGTTTTCGTCAAATTGCAGAGGCTTTCCCATTGGAATAGAAAGATAATGATTATTTTAATTTAGATGATTGTAATTGTAAGGATATCAGGAGTAGTCGTGATGACCACTCTCCGTTGTCTTCTCGTGCTCTTTTCCCTTTTGTGCTAGAAGTTTCTTCCTCAGAAGTTTCTTCAGTTGACGTACTTCTTCATCGTCATGTGGATTTTCTGTTAGTACATCGAAGGCTTTAGTTTCTTGCTCTTCCTCAATGTTGGGCACCTTCGGGATCTTGTTGTTCTTCTTAGAGGCCATTGATCTCTCCGAGCGGTGAGTCTTGTTGATGAAGAACCTGCTCTGATTCCAATTGAATATGGCCTAGAGGGGAGGTGAATAGGCTTTGAAAATTTCCTGCACACTTAATCAAACGATCAAAAACTTGAATGACCGGACTCATCCAGTTGTGTGTGCGGACTAGTCCGGTGTGCTCAGTGTATGCCGATTTGACTAGGTATCGATACAGGATTTAAATTCTTTTAAGCAGCGTAAATTTGAACAACAGATAAGATTACTTGAATTTACAATTGATGTTGTGAAGTTACACGTGAGAAACAATTTGGACTTCAAGTTATAATTATAATCAACTATGTGCCCTAATCAAGATGCAAAAGTAAAGAAGCATGCGACAAAGATTTTTACCGAGGTTCGATCTCACCAAAGAGATCTTCTCCTCGTTGAGGAAGCCCACACAGAGTTGGGTCTCTTCAAACCCTTTCCCTCATCAACTCACCACACAAAGCCGACTTGATTCTACTACCACGGGCAATCACTGAGTTTATGTGGCAACCTCACACGTTGAGGGCTCCCACAAGAATTACAATGAGGAAATGATCAAATACACTCAAAAATATTGCAAGAAAGAGCACGAGGGTAAAGAGATCAAACACCAAGAGCTCAACGACGTGTATATGACGATCTCCCAATCCCAAATCTAGGTGTTCAATTGATTTTCATCTTTTTGGACTTTAGAGGCGTGGGGAGATGTGTTTTTGGGCTCTTGGGATAGGTGGCGGCGCTAGGGTTTATGAGTTTGACAGTAGGAATCAAAAGTTATAATTTTGGGGTCGTGGATCTCCTATTTATAGGGTTTCCAAAAAGTTACCATTAGAGATCTCGATGACCGGACTAGTCTGTACTAGGTACCGGACTTGTCCATTGTGCTGTGCAAAAGTCGGCGTGGAATGCAGCACACTAGAAACCCTAATTGTGTGAGGTATGCCGGACTAGTCCGATTTGTGTCCGGACTTGTCCAGTGCCATGTGAAATTGAAATCCAAAGAGTTGAACAGACTAGTTCGATCCAAGAAAAGACTTGTCCGGTGCTATGTGTTATTGAACATCAGAGAGTTGAATGGACTAGTCTGATCAAAGAATGAACTTGTGCGGTGCTATGTGTTATTGAACATCAGAGAGTTCAACGGACTAGTCCTATCCTGTGGACGGACATGTCCAGAGTGCACTGAAAAGGATTTAAAGAGACATTAATGGACTAGTCTGGTCCATGATCGTACTAGACTGGTGCACTGTGTTATTGGATTCCAGAAAGGTTAACGAACTAGTTTGGTCCGTGATTGGACTAGTCCGGTGCATAGTGTACTTGGATAACATAGAGTTTAACGGACTAGTCCGGTCCATGAACAGACTAGTACGGCGCTCAGTGAATTTTTAGGTGTTATTAAACCCTTACCCCTACCCAAAGACTTGAGCTCTTGGGATGTGTCTCTCACACACATCCTATACATTTAAATCTACATTGCGCTTCAGTTGTCAGTTGGGCTTTTCTGTTTTGTACACCACTTCATTTTTCACCTTTTTGAGTCCACCAAACTATCTCATTTTGCCTAACTTGTAGTCAGACAAATTCATTAGGATCTCCTTTGTTTGTCATCAATCGTCCAAAACCCACAAGGGATTGCCTAGATGCACTTTCATTCCTAGCTCCTCCTCACTCTCCTTCTTGGCTGGCAACTATTGAAAATCTAAACCTTATGAGTGGAGTACTATTCTCGAACTAGTGGTGTGTGGAGAAATGAGGAAGTGAAGGGGTATTTATACACGAGTTCAGTCGGTTTGGCGCAGTGCATGAATCAGTCGTTATCGCCATCATGGAGCCACAGGAGGCTAACACGTGGAAGCTGACCGAATTTAGCGCTAGGTCCACGTCGACCGGCTAAGGTGGTTTGTCGACCTAGTCCTGGCCCCCCTCGGGTGTGCTTCTTCGGGGTGTCTGCTAGGTGGGGCCTGACCCCTTTTCTGGGTGCAGCACCATTGGATCCCCTTGGATATTTCTGAGAATGGGTCATGGATCCATGTGATGTCATTTGTCCCTGTCTGGTTTGTCGAATGGTAACTTTTTTGATTGCTCCCTGCATGATTGGGTATTTTTGTGGTTTAATTCACTTGCATACAAATAGACACTAACACTTGTGGAATTTGTTAGTTTTAACTCCTACCACTACATTGTGTTCTTCATTTTATATATTTTATGCGGTAAATTGATGGTCAAATTTAGCATTTAAGGAACGTCAACAGATACCAAGTTCTTTGCAGTATTCTTGAAACGTTGCGTTAGTGAACAGGGTCCTGTTGTCGGTGATGATCCTGTTTGAGACCCAAACCTGCAAATGATTGACTTGATGAATTTGACTGCCGACTACTTGTTGAGTGTGACAACCAAGACTGCTTCCAGCCACTTAGTGAACTTGTCTGCAGCGACGTTGATAGAAAACTTAGGCTCGATCTTCTTATAGGTAAGTCGATTGAGGTGGATAACTCGACGTTGATGATCTGCGGCACTCGAGCAACTCAAATATCCCTGCAATAGCTACACCACTACTATGTTGGTTATCAACCGTGCTGTACATGCTTGACCTCACCAAGAAGGCCAATCCCCGCAAGTGCAGCCGAGAACACAAGCAAGAATGTAGAAGGCGCGATTTGAAAATCACAAAGTTGGGGTCTTGCAAACCGTTGAATGCTGAAATTGTTAATCTAAGCAAAAATCACCAAATATGAGCGGCGGCTGCAGTATTTAAAGGCTAGGGTTCGGCCAAAATACTCTTAGACGTGTCCCTAATGAACTCATACAAGATACAAGGCCCAAAGGCACAATATGGTGGCGCAACACCGGAGAGAAATCTGGACTCAATTTGTTTCCATAATTCCCGATGACTTTGGATGAATTTTGACGTGGGACTAGGGCCATTATAAATCTTATGTTCTCCTCTTTACGTGCATATGTAGAATGTCAAAAACGGAGTCGGTATGCGTCCTGGGCGTCTTTTTTAGGGTGCACTGCTCCTGGACTCCGAGTTGAACTCGAGTGTGAGTTGTAATGTTTCCATCAACTTGTGGACGTTCCAGCTGGTTTTCCATGTTCTCAAGTCCTTTTCCCTTCACTTTTTGATCTTCTCCGTTGTTCCTAGTAACAATTAAATCATTACATAGCAGTCTATTCTCAAACTCACATGTAAAGGAAGTGAGGAATGAGTTCACCTGCTGATTTAGTAAACATGCTCGTGCTCTTGTAATTGGTTATTGTAGTTCAATGTGCGTATCTGCTGTAGTGATGTCCTCATCATCCTCCCCTTCTTGAATCGGAGTCGTCCTCGACTCAAGTTCATCTTCTTCTCCCAAGTATGGCCGCAAACCTGAAATGTTAAATGTGGGACTAACCCCAAAATCGGAAGGCAACTCAAGCTTATATGCATTATCATTAATCTTTTCAACAATCTGAAAAGGACCAGCAGCTCGAGGCATAAGTTTAGATTTTCTCAAGTAAGGAAATTGCTCTTTTCTCAAATGTAACCACACCAAATCACTCAGTTCAAGTTTTAATTCTTTTCAACCTTTACTACCTACAATCCTATACTTCTCATTCATCCTTTCAATATTTTTCTTTGTAGTTTTATGCATCTTAAGAGTGAGTTCATATTGTTGTGTAGCATCCAAATTTATAGTTTCAGAAGGAGGGAATGGTAGTAAATCAAATGGAGCACGGGCATTGAAACCATACACTACCGTGAATGGGCTGACATACGTCATGGAGTGAACGGATCTATTGTAAGCAAATTCTATATGTGGTAAACACTGCTCCCACAACTTTAAATTTGTTTTCAAGACAGCCTGCAACATTGTGGATAAAGTACGATAACCTATCTCGGTTTGTCCATCCGTTTGTGGGTGACATGTAGTTGAAAATAGCAACTTGGTTCCCAATTTATACCACAAAGTTCTCCAAAAATGACCCAAAAATTTTGCATCACGATCAGAAACAATGGTATTTGGCACACCGTGTAAACAAACAATTTCTGTCAGAAACAAATCAGCAATGTGTGAGACATTATCATTCTTATGACAAGGTATAACGTGTGCCATTTTGGAGAAACGATCAACAACCACAAAAATACTATCCCCCCCCTGTTAGTCTAAGGCAATCCAAAAACGAAGTCCATAGAAATATCCTCCCAAGGCACACTAGGAACAGGAAGAGGCATATAAAGACCATGTGGGTTAAGGCGAGACTTGGCTTTATTGCAAGTAGTGCATCATGACGCGTAGAGCTTGACATCATGCATTATCTTTGGCCAAAAGAAGTGTGTGGGCAGCACGTCCTCAGTTTTCTTCAATCCAAAATGTCCCATCAACCTCCTCCATGTGCTTCTGGCAACAGTAATAGACGAACGGAGCTAGCTAGAACGCATAGCTTGTGACCACGATAGAGGAGATCCTCTTGCAGCACATATTTATTCCACGTTCTTCCTTCTCTACAACTTTCAAAAGCATCTTTGAAGTCCAAATCAGTAGGATATAATGCTTTTATTGTTTCCAAACCAAAGATTTTATGATCAAGTTAGGACAGCATGGTTATCGTCTAGATAACGCATTGGCAATGACAGTTTTCTTCCTTTTCTTATGCTTAATGATTTATAGAAACGACTCTATGAACTCAATCCATTTAGCATGTTGTTTATTCAGATTGGTTTGACACTTACGATACTCCAAAGATTCATGATCGGAATGTATGACAAACTCCTTAGACCAAAGATAATACTGCCAAGTTTGTAAAACTCGCACTAAGGCATACAATTCCTTATCATAAGTAGAATAATTTAGAGGGTCCTTGCAGTTGTTCACTAAAGAAAGCAACGGGTTTACCTCATTATATGAGAACACCTCCAATACCAATGCTGCTTGCATCGCATTCTAGCTCAAAGGTCCTGTAAAAATCAGGAAGTTGCAACAATTGTGATTGTGTAAGCTTCAATTTGAGAGCATCAAAAGCATGTTGCTGCTGTTCGCTCCATCAAAACGGCACTCTGTTCTTCGTTAGCTCATGTGGAGATGCTGCAATGGTGCTGAGATCCAGCACAAAGCAGTGATAAAAACCAGCAAGACCAAGAAAACTACGCACCTGCATGACGGTTGTTTGAGTTGGCCAGCTAGTAATTGCAATAATTTTTGCCTCGTCCATCTCAGTTCCCTGCGAGGAAACAACATAGCTAAGAAATGAGACTCGATTGGTGCAAAAGACGCCATTTCGAGGTTACAAAACAAGTGTGCATCTCTCAAAACAGCAAAAACAACACGTAAATTACCAAGATGTTCGTCATATGACTTGCTATCAATGAGAATATAATCAAAGTAAATCCCCACAAATTTTCCAATTAAAGCACATCAAACCTCGTTCACTAATCATATAAAGGTGCTAGGTGCATTAGTTAAACCAAAAGGCATGACTAACAACTCAAGAAGTCCAAACTTGGTTTTAAATTCTATTTTTCATTCATCTTCTAGTGTCATTCTAATTTTGTGGTATCCACTACGTAAGACAATTTTTGTGAAAATGACAGCACCACTCAATTGATCAAGCATGTCATCTAAGCAAGGAATAGGATGATGATATCGAATGGTGGTGTTATTAATCGCTCGACAATCAACACACATACGCCAACTACCATCATTCTTAGGAACCAAAAGAACAGGAATGGAACAAGGCTAAGGCTTTCATGAATGTACCCGCGGTCCAAAAGATCTTGGCCTTGTCGCTGAATTACTCTTGTCTCTAAAGGATTTTCCCTGTACGCCACACAATTTTAAACTTGCTCCTGGAATCAAGTCGATCTTGTGTTCAATGCCTCTCATGGGTGGTAAACAAGGGGGTATCTCGGAGGGAAACACATTCTCAAACTCCTACAAAATATTAGCAATAGCAGGGGGCACTGCAATAGAAATTCATGAAGTGAAAACATGGCTTCTTTGCATACTAAAGCATAGACATCACCTTGAAGGTGATTTTAACTTAATGACTTGCTGTTTCTCAGATTCTAGGTTTGTTGCTTTATCATCACGAATTTTACTCTTCTAAAATTGCACAATTTTAGCAGGAGTCATAGGAAGAAAAGTGATTTTCTTTCATTTATGCATGATAGTATATTTATTAGTTCTTCCATGATGAATAGCATCCATATAAAATTCCCAAGGATGACCCAACAGAAGAGAACAAGCATCCATAGGCATGACATCAAAATCAGAAAAATCAATTCTAAGAACCAGTTTAAAAATGTATTCTTGCCGTTTCTGTTACCCAAACCTTACCGCTGTTGTTGAACCATTGAATGTGGTATGGATGAGGGTGTGCTCTTGTTGTCAAACCAAGTTTTTTGACGACGTCTGTGTTCACCAAGTTATTGCGGTTGCCTCCATCGATTATAGTGTGTATATGTCAGTCCTTGATGATGAGAAACATGTGGAAGATGTTGCGTTATTGTAGCTTGTCGTCGGCCTCCACTTTGGAACTCAAAGCACGTTGCACAATGATGCTCCTATAATTCCCTGTCGCTGCTGTACCAAGTACCTCTTCATTGGAGTGTTCGTCATTTGGAGCTGCATGTTTGTCGTGCGGAATAGAAGGTCTCGCTGTATAGAGTGCTTTCGAGGACCTGCAGAACCATAATTTCGAAGCTTTCGATCCAAACGAAGCTCGAGAGTAAGGCAAGTGTCCTTTATAATTTTATCCAAGTTTATAAATGTTTTTATTGCAAAATTGCATGCTTGTGTCAATTATGGGAAAACCCAATCGTAGGAGTTTACTAGTTTTGTATGACCACACTTGTCGCTTGAACACAAAGTAGGGAGTCGGGAAGGGTCTTTTACACTTTTGCTACACTATACTCAATTGGGTTTGGGAAACCATCATATTGCTTAATTATAAACTATTGAACACCTGAAAGATGAGAATCGATAATAATGACCTTTAAGCAACATGGTGCCTAGGGATGTAAGCAAGTCAGTTATGTGGAATGGGTTGGACTGTTTTGGTGATTTTGCTTGCTTTAGATCTAAGGACCGGTTCATGGAGCGACCATCCAGAATTTACAGTGCCACCAAAAGGCCATGTATGGGTGCGGCTTAGCTAACTAATTAGTGTTTTGACAGTACTATTTGGACCATTAAAAATGCTCAGGGAAGGGGTAGTCCGATGGGTTTGTAGAGATTGGTGGGACTACCATGGGATCTGAATGGCTCAAGAGGTGGCCTTTGGTTTTGGATGTGCTCAGTTGAACACATCACCACCAGTGAAACCTCATTGGGGTCTAAATATGCTAGTAATCACTTTGTAAAGTCTATTTTGTGATCTCTGGGCTACACACCTAAGGAAGTGTGAGATAGCATAATTGAGATCCCATAGTCATCGAAAGGTGATGAAATCACGAACTTGTGCGTAAAGTGGTACAACCTCTGCAGAGTGTGTTTAAAAACTATCATGATAGTCATGCTCCCGATTATGAGCAACCTGGACCCTCAGGTGATTAGAATTTGGACTTGAACATGGTTTAATGGATGGAATTGGATTGGGAATCGGTAATGGTTTATTAATTGGCTTTGGTATATGAAATTGATAAAAATGAGACATATGAGAAGTTATGAGTTGAGTATGGGTTATTTATGCTGGTATTGGTTATTAAAGATGAAATTAATGTTATTTGGGTTATTTGGGACGGATCTCACATAACGATGGTATAATTGCATTTTCAACTGTTTTGAATGTACTTCATGCAATTAGCCCTTTTTATTATCATTCCTTGTTTAAGATATATGTCATACTTTCCCAGACTTGCTGAGTACGACATGTGCTCACCCTTGCCATTCCCTCAACAAATTTAGACGCAGTCGACACTGTGGAGTACTAGGAGGTATTTGGGGAGTTCTAGGCGCGCGTATTACCGTCATGTTTGCTTTGGAGTTTGGAGTCTTAGAGTTTTTCGCTACAGTTTCATTAGAGCTTGTATTCAAGACTATTTGATTTGTAATAAGGTACTAATATTAGTGTTATTATTTGAGACATGGTTATATTTGTTTATCGTCTATGAATCACTTGTGTATGTGTGTTAAACATTCTGGGCACATATATGCATTATGTTTAGTTCATTTTTGGAACCAGGTGTCACAAATTGGTATCAGAGCCGTGTTTGACCGTAGGACGCATGCCTGGGTAGAATGGACACCACAAATCACTTACGACTTCTTTCCTATTCAAAATTGGCCTGTTTTGCACTATTATACCTCCCACTAGCTATATCAAGTGGGAAAATTGCATTTTGCTGCTGCTGCAATTTTTGCCACCTTTCCATCATTTTGAGGAAATGCACATCCTCTCATCTTAATTTATGGCTGCTGCAAATTTCAGAACTGATATCTGTGTTTTTCCTCTAATGTTCTCATGTTTTCTTATAGGTGGCTCACACCAAAATGACAGCCAACAAGAGAGCTCGTTTTTCACCCTTTGGAAGCAAGCCTAGGCTTTGCAAGCAGCCGCCAATGGAACCAGCCCAACAAGAGGAATAAGTGAGTTCTACCGTAAAGGATGTCGAACATGAACACTCCAACACGACGGATGAAGATCCTGAAATGTTGGAGTCCTATGATGATGATGAGGAAGAGGAAGATCCAGAGATGGTGGAAATCTATGAAAGTGAAGAAGAGGAAGGTGAAGCACATGAGGAGAGTGAAGATGAACTGCAGGAAGAGGAGGAACCCGCTGCATATGGAGAAGTACCCGAAGCCCAAAGTAATGCATCACAGCCTAGTGAAGCCAGAATGGAGGACAAATGCTACTTCACCGTGATGCCCAAGAATTATGTTCTGACGATACTGATGGAGGCTTTGTAGCCATGCAATTGAAGGAGTTCCTTGATGTATGCAAGGTGCACTCTGAGTATTATGTTAAGAGGATTCATCACCATGGATGTGAAGAATGGAGGGCCCAAGTCACTGTTCTTGCCAAAGATGACGTGGCCACTCGACACTTTGCATCCACATGGAGAAGCACCAGGGAGCAAGCTATTGATGATGTTGCTTGGGATGCACTAACCAGATTTTGCCACATCAATCGAGAGCAGGTTGGAGATACCAGTTTTGCACTACACCCGCAACGCAAGAAGGGAACAAGGGAAGTCTTAAGAACACAAGATGGAGCTCAAGTCAGTTCTCATGCCATTGACAAATCTTAGGAGGTATTGGTGAATTTGGGAAATTGATATGTTGATGCCATTGAAGAGATCCATTACCTCCGTAAGATGTTGTTCATCATGGAGAAACAAGAGGAAATCGGTGCCACCGTGGAGGTCAAAGGTGTAGCAACCTCTCCAGCGCCTACATGGATGGCCAATTCACCCTGGCATGCGCCCATGTATGCCTCGCCGCCACCGTTGCCTTCGCCGCCTCACGACCAAGGTCGGCTCTGATACCATTTTGTAACACCCCAGCCACTACTCACCTGGCGGTCGTTACTCCTAGCAGTTCTCTAGGATCGCAGACTAGCCCCACAGACCAACACATGTCTTTTCTGGGCATTTTGTCCTCACTCGTGTGCACCCGGGAAAACTTCTCGGTCGATCACCCATCCGTAAATTGCTCCGGGCCAAGCACGCTTAACCTCGGAGTTCTTTGCAGGTGGTCCTCCTGAAAAGAAGGTATACCTTGGTGGTATGAGTATTCTATCAATCCTATTAAACCTTGAGTCAGGATGTCACAACCTCTGCACGTAGTAGAGAGTTGTGGGATCCTTGTCCACATCCTTTAATAGGGTTATTAGTATTAATAAAATAGTTGTTAGCTACATATACCTTGATGCATATAGTTGGGGCATTTCTTTTAAAATTCTAAATTTTCCGTATCTAATATTCTTTAACCACCAGACATCGAGGACACACAACCAAAGGAATGCCAATGGTGAGGAGGAGAACAATAAAGTACTACAGAACAACCAGGGACCTACATAGGGAGCTATTAACCTTGAGCAACTATTGGCTATGCAGAAACAACTCATGCAGACCATGATACAGACTATGAGATAGCTACAAGATGGCAACAACAATCAGCCCCACATGCTGCCACCACCACCAGCCCCTCCACCCCACAACCGATTGGGGGAGTTTATTTGGACCTGTCTGCCTACCTTTGCTCAAGCCACAGACACTATGGAAGCTGATGATTGGCTAAAGTCTGTTGAGAAGAAACTTGCCATTGTCTAATGCAGTGACAGAGAGAAGGTTCATTTTTCCTCACACTAGTTGATGAGAACTGCTGCAGACTGGTGGGAATCTCTATGCAATGCCCATGAAAATCAAGAGAGAATGACCTGGGCCGAATTCAAGGATAGGTTCTGTTCTCACTATGTACCTGAGGGAGTCATGATACTGAGAAGACAAGAATTTAAAAACCTCAGGAAAGGAAGGATGAGCGCGACTGAGTATCTCAAAAAATAGACTCAACTGTCTCGATATACTCCAGAAGACATCACCACTGATAGCAGGAAGCAATATTTGTTTATGAGGGGTCTGAACATTGAAATTCAGGTTCAGTTGATCAATGCCGACTATGCAAACTTTTAGAAGCTGGTTGACATGGCCATTGTGGTTGAGAACAAGATTCGAGAGATGGAGCTAGATCACAAGAGGAAGATGCCATATCAGTGACAGTCACATGGAAGCAATGTCTTTCCTCGTTATGCACCGCCTGATGCACCCCATTACAACCCTTCTGCTGTTGTATATTGCTCTGCTTATCCACCGCGACCGCAACAGCCAATGCAGCAACGCCCATCCATGCAAGCACCTCCCTAACCTATGCGGCGTGCACTGCATCCAAATGTGACAGCCCATGCTCAGAATCAGCCCCACCCTAACTTCTTTGGCGCAACTGGTGTAAAGACTTGCTTTACTTGTGGTCAAGTGAGACATTTTGCAAATCAATGCCCAAGGTCAGGGCAGGGTCAGATGAACAATGTTCCAAGGCAGAATTCAAAGCTCAATGGAGGAGCAACTCAAGGCAACCGAGGGCCACAAAATTTATCTCTTGGCAAAGTAAAGCATGTATCTACAGAAGAAGCTCAACAAGCTAAAGATGTTGTGATTGGTATGTTTCTCACAAACTCCAACCCCGCGACTATACTGTTTGATTCTAGAGCATCCTATTCATTCATCTCATCAAAGTATGTTGCAAAGCATGGCATGACTATATCATACCTGAAGTTTAATTTATTGGTTAAATCTTCTCCAGGAGAGATGATGACGAGTATAGTATGTCCAAATGTAATTGTTTTCATAAGGGGGGTAGATTTCCTCGCCAACATTATAGTCCTGAATTCGCAAGGCTTGGACATCATACTTGGAATGGATTGGTTAAGGAAGCATAACGGAGTAATTCAGTGTGCCACTCGGACAGTGCAATTGACAAACGAGGAGGGAGTCAGTATAAAATTCATGGCAGTTCAGCCGACGGTCGAGTAGGCAATGGTAAATCATGCAGAATGAGTAACTTAGAAGAAATTCTGATTGTTTGTGAGTACCCAGATGTGTTTCCTGATGAAATGCCAGGTATGCCACGTGATCGTGACATCGAGTTCGTCATTGATTTAATACCTGGAACTGCACCTATAGCAAAGAGGACATATAGGATGCCTCCTAAGGAATTAGCAGAGCTCAAGAAACAAATTCAAGAGTAGTTAAAGAAGGGTTTTATATGCCCAAGATCGTCACCATGGGGATCCCCAGTGCTTTTCATAGATAAGAAAGATGGATCCCAAAGAATGTGTGTGGATTACCGGTCTCTCAACTAGGTGAGAATAAAGAATAAGTACACGTTGCCCCGCATAAAGGATCTGTTCGACCAGATGAAGGGAACCAGAATATTCTCCAAGATTGATCTTCGGTTGGGATATTTCCAAATGAATACTAGACCGCCATACATACCCAAAACGGCTTTGAGCACACAGTATGGATCCTATGAGTATACGACCATGCCATTTGGATTGACTAATGCACTCATATACTTCATCTATCTTATGAATAAAGTTTACATGGACTGTTAGTGTTCATTAATGATATCATGATCTACTCGAAAAGTGAAGAGGAGCACAAAGAGCATCTAAGGTTGACTTTGTAGAAATTGAGAGCATAAGTTGTATGCCAAATATAACAAGTGTCAATTCTGGTTGAGGGTAAATCATTCTTAGGTCATGTCATATGTGAAGGAGTAGTGTCAGTTGATCCAGGAAAGGTCAGAGATGTGCTAAAGTGGGAACCGTCGAAGAATGTGAAGGAGATAAAGAGTTTTCTAGGAATGGTTGGATACTACCGTCGGTTCATCAAGGACTTTTCCAAGATAGTAAAGCCCATGACTGAACTGTTAATGAAGGAAAAGCTTTTCAAGTGGACTCAAGCTTGTCAAGACAGTTCTGAGGAGCTAAAGAAGAGGCTAACAACAGCACCTGTGTTGGTATTGCCAGATGTGAGCAAGAGCTTTGATATATATTGTGATGCGTCAAGGCAAGGACTTGGTTGTGTATTGATGCAATAAGGCCGAGTTGTAGCGTATGCATCTAGGTAATTGAAGAAATATGAGTAGATTTATCCTACACATGATCTCAAACTCTCATCCGTAGTGCATGTGTTGAAGATTTGGAGATGTTATGTTCTTGGTCATAGATGTGAGATTTATACGGACCATAAGAGTCTCAATTACATATTCACGAAAACAGATCTAAATTTGAGGCAACGATGATGGTTGGAACTCATTAAGGATTATGATGTGGGAATCGTCTATCACCTGGGAAAGGCTAATGTAGTGGCCGATGCCTTGAGTAGAAAGGTAGCAAGCCAACAGCTCACCGTTAGGATGATGCCATCTGAGCTATGCAAAGAGTTTGAATGGTTGAATCCTGGATTTGTGAATGAGATGGGAAAAATGGAGTTAAACCCAGCCCTAGAACAAGAGATAAGAGAAGGTCAGACAAGGGATAATGAAATCCAGGAAATTAAGGAGAGGACCCTAGAAGGGAGAGAATTCAGATTCGATGAGGATGACCAAGGTACTCTATGGCTTGGATAACAGATTGTCGTGACCAATGAGAAGCAACTCCGACAGTTGATATTGAAGGAGGCACATGACTCACTTTACTCCATCCATCGCGACTGCACAAAGATGTACAAGGATCTGAAGACACGCTACTGGTGATATGGTATGAAAAGGGACATAGCTGAATATGTCGCATTATGTGATGTATGCCAACGAGTAAAGGCTGAACATCAAAGGCCAGCGGGATTATTGCAGCCATTAAAGATTCTGGAATGGAAATGGGAAGAGGTTGGTATGGATTTCGTAGTTGGCTTACCTCGCACATAAACATGTTATGATTCAATATGGGTTATTGTGGATCGATTTACGAAATCCGCGCATTTCATTCCTGTCAAGACTACCTATAGTGGAGCAAAGTTGGCAGAATTATACATGGGAATAATAGTGTGCCTACACGAAGTACCAAAGAAAATAGTGTCCGATAGAGGTTCTCAATTTACCTCTATGCGAACTCAATTGAATTTCAGTTCCGCATATCCCCCTCAAACGAATGGACAGGCGGAAAGAAGAAATCAGATTTTGGAGGATGTACTAAGGGCTTGTGCGTTAAAGTATGGAGGAAGTTGGGACAAGAGCTTGCCATATGCTAAATTCTCCTACAACAACAGTTATCAAGCAATCTTAAATATGTCACCATATGAAGCATTATATGGGAGAAGGTGTAGGACACCCTTGTTTTTGAATGTGATTGGTGAGACTCAAGTGTTTGGACCTGAAGTGATATAGGATGCCGAAAAGCAAGTTCAGGCGATTCATGCAAATTTGAGAGTTGCCTAGTCGAGACAAAAGGGTTATTCGGATAATAGACGAAGAAGCATGTCTTCTGAAGTGGGAGACTTCATATATCTCAAAGTGTCACCCATGCGAGGTCACAAGCGATTTAATGTCAGGGGCAAGTTGGGACCTCGCTATATTGGACCATTTAAGATTTTGGACAAATGGGGAGAAGTAGCATATAAACTGGAGATGCTTGCACATCTTTCCGATGTCCATGATGTGTTTCATGTTTCTCACCTCAAGAAGTGCTTGAGGGTTCCGGAAGAGCATGTACCAATGGAAGAATTGGAGCTTGATGAAGATTTGACTTATGCTTAACAACCTGTGAAAATATTGGACACCAAGGAAAGGGTCACGAGGAACAAGGTGATAAGATGGTGTAAAGTGCAATGGAAGTACCATACAAAATCGGAAGCGACTTGGGAGCGAGAAGATGATCTCAAGAAGGAATTTCTCTAACTATTTCCTTCCACGTTCTCGAGGGTGAGATTCATTTTTAACGGGGGTAGGTTTGTAACACCATCATTTTCATGCATAAGGCAAGGCATACATCCTCATACATGTTTAACATAAACAAACCTTAAATGGAACCAAAATGAAATGAATTTAGTCTTAATCGGGAATTCAAGTCTGTCAGGGTATGAACTTGTCCAGCCCTAAACCCGGACTAGTCCGGTGTCCCTATTGTCTTTCAGAAAATTCAGTTTTTTTAGAACCCGGACTTCTCTGGCCCAATGCACGGACAAGTCCGTTGTAGGTTTTGATGTTTTTCTGGACTTGTCCGATTTTTAGCGGACTAGTCCGATCGTGTCTAAATTTTAGTGTCGATCAACCTTATTCAACCACCTCGGACTTGTCCAGCCAGTAAACCGAACGTGTCCGGAATAGTTTCTATTCCAAAATGGACTTGTCCGGCCACCCCTCCGGACTAGTCCGGCCTGCTGAATTGGACTCGGATTCTATTATTCTTCCATGATTGGTTATTGGGTAATTGCCTTAATTAGACCCAAGAACTTCATGCCCAACGTCAGAGGAGCCCAAGTGGACTCCACCTCGGCACCTACACGTCCCCCACCAAAATCCAATTGGAATTCACCCCAAAACCCTACCTCTCCACCCCTATATAAATAACTCAATACCCTCACCTTTCCAATCATTGAGAAAAACCCTCGCTACTGCCTTTAGCCTTGTGCCGATGTCAAGAAGGAGCCCAAGAGCAAGGAGGACGAGGAGAAGAGGGAGAAGGACAATTCAAGATTGATCTCCATCAATTTTTCTATAATTGACATTCTTCATCATCAAACCTTCATCAACCCATCTTCATCAAGCCCTAATCGTCAAGGATCAAGTGTTGCACCCAATTCTTGATCTTTGGATCTCTAAATACGTGGTACACTCTCTACATTCAAGTTTCAATGATTTTAACCCTAAAACCCTGCTGATCAGAAAACCCTAACTCTGCAGTTCTGTATAGGGCGGACTAGTCCGGCCCCTATACCACACTTGTCTGGTGCCTGAATTTGTTAAATGCTGAATTGAATCCACATTGACTCAAATCAATTCCAAACTTGTTCAAACATGTCATAAACTATTGGAACTAGTTAGTAAACATTAATAGCAACTCATCAACAATTTTTACCTCACAATTGCATTAATCATGCATATCATGGCATATTGAGTAATATATGAACATTATTTGATTGTTAATTTTGTTTTGCATGTTTGTCGCACATAATAGAATGTCTCGCTGTATAGAGTGTTTTTGAGGACCTGCAAAACCAGAATTTTGAAGATTTTGATCCAAACCAAGATCGAGCGCAAGGCAAATGTCCTTGATCATTTTGATTCAGGTTTATAATCATTTTGTTTACAATATTGCATGCTTGTGTCAATTGATGGGAAAACCCAATCGTAGGAGTTTACTAGTTTTGTATGACCACTCTTGTCGCTTGAACACAAAGTAGAGAGTTGGGAAGGGTCTTTTACACTATTTCTACGCTATACTCAATTGGGTTTGGGAAGCCATCATATTGCTTAATTATGAACTATTGAACACCTCAATGATGAGAATAGATAATAATGACATTTAAGAAACATGGTGCCTAGGGATCTAAGCAAGTCGGTTATGTGGAATGGGTTGGACTATTTTGGTGGTTTTGCTTGCTTTAGATCTAAGGACCTGTTCGTGGAGTGACCATCCAGAATTTACAGTGCTACCACGGGGCCAAGTATGGGTGTGGCTTAGCTTACTAATTAGTGTTTTGCCAGTACTATTTGGACCATTAATAATGCTCAGGGAAGGGGTAGTCAGATGGGTTTGTAGACATTGGTGGGACTACCCTGGGATACGAATGGCTCAAGATGGGGCCCTTGGTTGGATGTGCTCAGTTGGAGACATCACCACTGGTGAAACCTCAGTGGGGTCTAATTATGCTAGTATTCACTTTGTAAGAGCTATTTTGAGATCTCTTGGCCACACACCTAAGTGTGAGACGACATAATTGAGATTCCATAGTCATCGAGTGGTGATGAAATCACGAACTTGTGGGTAAAGTGGTACAACCTCTACAGAGTGTGTTTAAAAACTATCTTGATAGTCGTGCTCCCGGTTATGAGCAACCTGGACCCTTACATGATTAGAATTTTAACTTGAACATGGTTTAATTGCTGGAATTGGATTGAGAATCGGTATTGGTTTATTATTTGGCTTTGGTTTATAAAATTGATAAAAATGAGACATATGAGCAGTTATGAGTTGATTATGAGTTATTTATGCTGGTATTGGTTATTTAAGTTGAAATTAATGTTATT
Source organism: Tuctoria greenei (assembly GCA_036927565.1). Classification (NCBI taxonomy): domain Eukaryota; kingdom Viridiplantae; phylum Streptophyta; class Magnoliopsida; order Poales; family Poaceae; genus Tuctoria; species Tuctoria greenei. The sequence continues at coordinate 108,142,446 of JAYESD010000008.1, forward strand.
TGGTTTATTTTGGGAAGGACCTCACTTAATGAGGAAATAATTGTATTTTCAACTATTTTGAATGTACTTTTATGCAATTAGCCCTTTTCATTACCATTCCTTGTTTAAGCTACATGTCATACTTTCCCACACTTGCTGAGTATGACATGTGCTCACCCTTGCCATTCCCCCAAGCAACACTATAGAGTACCGGGAGGTATTTGAGGAGTTCTAGGCGCGCGTGTTACCGTTAAGCTTGCCTGTGGAGTTTGGAGTCTTAGAGTTTAGTGTTTTCCACTCAAGTTTCATTGGAGCTCGTATTTGAGACTATTTGGTTTGTAATAAGGTACTATTATTAGTGTTATTATTAGATACATGGTTATATATGTTTATCATTTTTGAATCACTTGTGTATGTGTGTTAAACATCCTGGACACACATATGCATTACGCTTGGTTCATTTTAGGAACCGGGTGTCACAATGCCTTCGTTGACAGGTCATTGGAGAAAATGTTTTTGGCGCATGGCACATGGCACAGGTCCAAGGCCTCAAAGTCCTTTTTCAGCTTATGTACATGTAGTAGGTACGCTGCCAGCTTGGGGTCATTAAAGCATAACCACCTCGGACTTGCTTGATTATCAGCTGGGAGTCTCCTTTGACCAACATCTAGCGGACGTCGAGAGTCAGCGCAGCTTTCAATTGGAACATGAGAGCTTCATATTGCGCCATGTTGTTGATTGCCTTGAAGTCGAGGCGCACAATTGAAAGTTGCCTAGAGGGGGGTGAATAGGCGGAGAACCTGAAATTTAACTCAATAAAAGCTAATCAAATCATAGAGTGCAGACTAGTTTGGCCTGGGGGCGGACTAGTCCGGTCCGGGAGTTAAACTTAAGGAAAGGTGAGATTTTTATGCAATTCAATGAACTTAACTCGATGAAAAGTAAAGTATATGAACCTAGCAACCTAGAAGTGGATATACAGGAAGTGGAAACAACTAGATCGAGGCGGATCACAAGATTAAGACGACGAACATGTGGAACTCTAACTTGATCTAGCAAAGAACAAGGAAGGCAAATCAAAGACATAAGATGCAGGAATATCCCGTGGTTCAAGCCCACAAAAGGAGCCTACATCCACGTTAAGGATTCCCACGAAAGGCAGGGTTTCGCTCAACCCTTTCCTCACTTAGCCACCACGAAGTTCAGCTACTCTTCCACTAGATCGCGGGGGTAATCCCCAAATTCATGGGGCAACTCACAACCTGAGGCTCCCAAAAATTTACAACTCAAAAAGATCAAAGATCAACACCCAAACGAACTCAAATCAATCAATCAAATCGAGAGAATAAACCAAGAGCTCAAAATCAAGCAAACCCTTCTCTCCTCTCTTCCACAACTCAAAAATCCTCAAGAATCGCTCTTAGGACTCCAAGAATGGCTAACATAGGGCTTAGGTGGCTCTAGGAAGATTGTGGCGGTGCTGGGGTTTGACAGAGGCCCTTTGAGGGCCCAGGGATCCCTTTTTATGGGGATCCCGACAAGTAGTCGTTTCCACCAGAAAAAAGTTCGGACTAGTTCGGCTTTCAACATCGGACTAGTCTGTCCTGTGGGGACTAGTGATGTCACCCTTGACCAACCACAAAGTCCCCCGCTGCCTTTTGAATTCAAACGGTCACTACACCGCGGACTAGTCTGTCCTAGAACGGACTAGTCCGATCTCACAACAAAACAATTGTTTCGGGTGAGAACGGACCAGTCTGGTCCACCAGTCTAGTCCGACACCTGAGGGCGGACAAGTCCGACCGTCCAAGACTTAGTCTCAGCAGCCACCTCCAAGTCTACAGTGGACTAGTCTAACACAGAACGGACTAGTCTGATCTCAGACAAAAACTACTTTTCCTATCCGAAATGGACTAGTCTGACCGAGCGGACTAGTTCGCCCCCCTGGGACAGACTAGTCCGATCCTTTTAGACTTAGTACCAGAAGGACACAGACACACTCGCTACATCCTAGTCCGTCCTAAACAGACAAGTCCGAATTCACAAAGAAACACTTGGTCCGCCTAACATCAGATCAGTCTGATGTGGTTGTCCTTTGGGCTGCCTCAACTAATCTCTTAATCTAATCTAGCTTGGATTATGAGCTCTTAGGAGATTCTCAACACTTTGACACATTGAACACGCTCAAGCTATGTAGCTGAACTCGACACAAAAAATATAAAAACAAAAATTCTATCCTTCGAGTTTTCACCATTTTTTTCTCTTTTTCATTTTTGAGTGCATTCCACGCCGTCCATGTTTCAATCTCTTGTACTTACACTTGTAGTGCTCATCAGTCCCGTAAGTGTTGTCATTAATCATCAAAACCCACGGGGATTAGCCTAGATGCACTTTAAGTCTCCCCCTTTTTGGTGATTTGATGACAACACATTGAGGTTTTTGATAAAAAATATAATTGAGTTAGTTTTCATAACACACATGTGTATAAGAAGCTCCCCCTAAATGTGTGCATGGAAATAAGTTTAATGCACAAGAATGAAGTCTATGGGAGACTTATACATCTGTGTGTTCTGGTGGGGTGCCTACGTGTGATGCAAGTGTTGAGATATGAAAAGTGGAATGAAGTATGCATCTCAATTTGAATTAAGCATCACCACACATACTGAACTAGAATGATATTCAATAAGATTCACATAACATAGAATAAGATAACATAGTCATAATGTCATTACAAACCAAATAATTAAGAGTAGTAGTAATTAACATTACAACCTGGATTTTCAAAATAACAGTCAATGGATCTAATAATCCCCCTCAATCTCTCCCCCTTTGGCAAGAAGACACAAAAACGAAAAAAGATTAAGGGAGAAGAGAGAGAGCCTATGTCTACTCATCATCTCTCTCCCTCGCCTCTCCATGGTTTGGGTCACTTTGCGTCTCCTCATCATCATCATCTTGAGCATGATCTTCTTCTTCATCATCATTGTTTACGGTTGTTATATACCAGTTTCACCTGTCAATATAACTCAATTATGTGAAGGAATTGTCATTTATTGCACACATCACCTTTCTATTTAACCTATTTCCACTTGTCCTTGGAGAAATAGTGCATGCAGAGAATTATTGCAGGAAATGAGGTAAAAGAGGGGGAGCAATCCTATAAAATACCATCCCAGCCAATAAGGCAATGACATGTGACACCACATGGATCAAATGGCATACAAACAGAAATATCCGAAGCTATCCAACGGTGTAGCACCTATATCAAGGGATGGGACCCACCTGGTAGTGTCCTGGAGAAAGCACATGAGAAATGGTGCAAAGACCAGGTCGGCTGACCCCCCTAGTCGGCCGACCCAATCCTGGCCAAAACTCGGTCACACGTGTTGGCTCCTCCCGACTTGAAGAAGTTAGTGGTGACTGATTCGTGTGCTTTTGGTGGCAGGAACCGACTCTTCTCCACTTATTAATAGGACCCCCTAACCTCACTTCACACATAAGACCACTTGAGTATTCATCCATTGTATCATCTATTCCCCATATGTTTAGAGGAGTATAGGTTGTAGAGAGGAGAGCTCTAGTTCATAGTCTAAGTAGGAGAGGAGTAGAAGGAGTCTCTTCCCAATTCCTAATTGGAAAGGTATGGCTCTCATATTCCTTTTTTTATTTGTGACTTTTCTCTTAATAAAGATGTTATCTTTAGTCGTCTATTGTTCATATACTTGAATGAAGTATTTCTTGTTTGATTGTGGATTCCATATATGTGGTAGGAGTAGTAATTATGATTATGCTATATCACTATCATTATATCATCATAAACACTACAGACGCCCACTATAGTCTAATTAGCTATGACATGATTATGTTAATATGAATCACTTGCGCTATGAATTAACATTGGTTCAATGAGGATTTAGTTCATTGCCTTAGTATAGCTTGTGCCTAGGCTCTTAAGGTAATTACTTGATATGCTAGCATGGTGCTAGGATAGATGAGTAGCGTTTAATGTCTCATAGACCCACGGATTGAAGAGGTAGGCAGTAGGTGGTGACAGCCCTACCTGTCCTTGTAATCCTCCATGTTCGGCTATGCCACAGGCTCTTAGCGAGAATCGTCCTAGTGTTGCTAGGGACAAATCCGTGACCAATGTGTTAATTCACTTAGCATGAGAATTCATAATTAATATGATCATTAGTAACTAAATTAGGCTATGTATATGTATATTAGGAGCATAGTAGGAGTATCTACCCAACTCTTCGATTTGTTCTTCTTGACCTCATTTACCCTTTTAGGATAGAATGCTCTTGTGTGTGTCACACTACCTCCAACTTATAAATTACCCATCCTTGCTAGAACCCTACATAGGCAACTTAGCCTCTCCATTCTATGATTGTTTTGCTTCCACCTAGCCTTCCTTTGGGAGAATATAAATGACACCCTTTGGGAATATCTAAAAGGGGAAATGCTACATCGATAGATTGTGTGTGCTTGTGGACTTACATCTGTAATATAAAAACTATTAACAAGCATTTCTGGGCCAAGGATGGGTACGACTCAGCTAACTAATTAGTGTTTTGCCAGTACAATTTGGACCATTAAGAATGCTCGGGGAAGGGGTAGACAGATGAGTTTGTAGAGATTGGTGGGACAATCCTGGGATCGGAATGGCTCAAGAGGGGGCCCTTGATTGGATGGGCTCAGTTGGAGACATCACCACCGGTGAAACCTCAGTGGGGTCTAAATATGCTAGTAATCACTATGTAAAGGCTATTTTGTGATATCTTGGCTACACACCAAAGGAAGTGTGAGACGGCATTATTGAGATTCCATAGTCATCGAAAGGTGATGAAATCATGAACTCGTGGGTAAAGTGGTACAACCTCTACAGAGTGTATTTAAAACTATCATGATAGCCGTGCTCCCAGTTATGAGCAACCTGGACCCTCACATGATTAGAATTTGGACTTGAACATGGTTTAATGGTTGGAATTGGATTGGGAATCGGTAATGGTTTATTAATTGGCTTTGATATATGAAATTGATAAAAATGAGACATATGAGCAGTTATGAGTTGATTATGGATTATTTATGCTAGTATTGGTTATTTAAGTTGAAATTAATGTTATTTGGGTTATTTTGGGAAGGACCTCACTTCATGATGATATAATTGCATTTTCAACTGTTTTGAATGTACTTTTATGCAATTAGCCCTTTTCACTTGCTGAGTACGACATGTGTTCACCCTTGCTATTGCCCCAACAAATTAAGACACAGGAGACACTGTGGAGTACCAGGAGGTATTTGAAGAGTTCTTGGCGCGCGTGTTACCGTCAAGTTTGCCTGTGGAGTTTGGAGTCTTAGTGTTTAGTGTTTTCCGCTATAGTTGTTTGGAGGAAATTCAATTGTTCGTGAGTACCCAGATGTGTTTCATGAGGAATTGCCAGGTATGCCACCTCATCGTGACATCGAGTTCATCATTGATTTAATACCTGGAACTACACCTATAGCAGAGAGGCCATATAGGATGCCTCCTAAGGAATTAGTAGAGCTCAAGATGCAGATTCAAGAGTAGTTAGAGAAGGTTTTTATATGCCCAAGCTCATTGCCATGGGGAGCTCAGTGCTCTTTGTAGATAAAAATAATGGATCCCAGTTGTGGATTACCGCTCTCTCAATGAGGTGGCAGTCAAGAATAAGTATACACTACCCCGCATAGAGGATCTATTCGACCAGATGAAGGGAGCCATAATATTGTGTGAGATTGATCTTTGGTCGGGATATTTCCAAACGAGATTAGACCATCAAATATAACCAAGATAGCTTTTAGGACACGGTATAGATCCTCTGAGTATACGGTCATGTCATTTGTATTGACTAACGCACCCACATATTTCATGTATCTTATGAACAAGGTTTTCATGGAGTATTAGGATAAGTTTGTGGTAGTGTTCATTGATGATATAATGATGTACACGAAGAGTGAAGAGGGGCATGAAGACCATCTAAGGCTGACGTTGCAGAAATTGCGAGAGCACTAGTTGTATGGCAAGTTTAACAAGTGCCAATTCTGGTTGAGGGAGATATCATTCCTAGACCATATCATACCTATAGGAGGAGTGTCAATCGACCCAGGAAAGGTTATAGATGTGCTAAAGTTGGAACCGCCGCAGAATTTGAAGTAGATAAGGAGTTTTCTAGGAATGGATGGATACTACCGTCAGTTCATCAAGGACTTTTCGAAGATAGCAAAGCCCATGACTGAACTGTTGATGAAGGAGAAGCCTTTCAGGTGGACTCAATCTTGTCAAGATGACTTTGAGGAGCTAAAGAAGAGACTGACAACAACACCTTTGTTGGTATTTCCAGATGTGAGAAAAAGCTTTGATATCTATTGCGATGCGTCAAGACAAGGACTTGGCTGTGTATTGATGAAATAAGGCCGAGTAGTAGCTTATGCATCTAGGCAACTAAAGAAACATGAGCAGAATTATCCTACGCATGATCTCGAACTTGCAGCCGTAGTGCATGCATTGAAGATTTGGAGACACTATGTTCTTGGCCATAAATGCGAGATTTATAGAGACCACAAGAGTCTCAAGTACACATTCACGCAAATGGACATGAATTTGAGACAACAACGATGGTTGGAACTCATTAAGGATTATGATGTATGAATCAATTATCATCTAGGAACAGCCAACGTAGTGGCTGATGCTTTGAGCTGAAAGGGAGCAAGCCACCAACTCACCGTTATGGAATTCCCGCTCGAGCTATGCAAAGAATTTGAACAGTTGAATCTTGGATTCGTAAATGAGATGGGAGCAATGGATTTAAATCCAAACCTGGAGCAAGAGATCCGAGAAGGTCAGACGAAGTATAAGGAAATCAAGGAAAGGACCCAAGAAGGGAGAGAACTCATATTTGATGAGGATGACCATGGTACTTTATGGTTTGGAAAACAGATTGTCGTGCCTAATCATAAGAATCTTCGACAGGTGATATTAAAAGAGACACATGAATCGCTTTACTCTATCCATCTCAACTGTACAAAGATGTACAAGGACCTGAAGACCCACTATTGGTGGGATGGTATGAAAGGGACATAGCTGAATATGTCGCATTATGTGATGTGTGCCACAAACTTCAGCAGGTTATGATTCAATATGGGTTATCGTGGATCGATCGACAAAATCAACACATTTTATTCCTCTTAAGTCTACTTATAGTGGAACAAAGTTAGAAGAATTGTATATGGGAAGAATAGTGTGTTTACACGGAGTACCAAAGAAAATAGTATCTGATAGAGGTTCTCAGTTTACGTCAAGGTTCTTGCAAAAGCTGCATGAATCAATGGAAACTCAATTATATTTCAGTTCTACCTATCGCCCTTAAACGGGTGGACAGACTTAGTGAACAAACCAGATATTGGAGGATATGCTAAGAGCTTGTGCACTAAAGTATGGAGGAAGTTGGGACAAGAGCTTGCCATATGCTGAATTTTCCTGCAATGGCAGTTATCACGCAAGTTTGAAGATGTCACCATATGAAGCATTGTATGGGGGTGTAGAACACCCTTGTTTTGGAATGAGACAGGTGAAACCCAAGTATTTGGACCTGATGTAATCCCGGAAGCCGAAAAGCAAGTTCAGGCAATTCACAAACAATTGAGAGCTGCTCAGTCGAGACAATAGGGTTATGCGGATAATAGATGAAGAAGTCTGTCTTTTGAGGTGGGGGACTTCATATATCTCAATGTGTCACCAATGCGAGGTCACAAGCGATTTAATGTCAAGGACAAGTTGGCACCTCACTATATTTGACCATTCAAGATTTTGGACAAACGGGGAGAAGTAGCATACAAGATGGAGATGCCTACACATCTTTCCGATGTCCATGATGTGTTTCATGTTTCTCAGCTCAAGAAGTGCTTGAGGGTTCTGGAAGAGCAAGTACCGATGGACAGATTGGAGCTTGAGGAAGATTTGACCTAGGTCGAACAACCTATCAAAATTTTAGACACCAAGGAAAGGGTCACAAGTAACAAGGTGATTAGATGGTGCAAAGTGCAATGGAAACATCATACATAATCGGAAGCGACTTGGGAGTTGGAAGAAGATCTCAAGAAGGAATTTCCCTATCTCTTTCCTTCCACATCGAATCTCGAGGGCGAGATTCATTTTAAGGGGGTAGGTTTGTAACACCGTCATTTTCATGCATCATGCATTGCATGCATCCTCATACATGTTTAACATAAAGCAACCTTAAAGGGAACAAGATTGAAATGAATTTAGGCTTAATCAGGAATTCATGTCTGTCGGGGTACGGACTTGTCGGCCCCAAGCCTGAACTAGTCCGGTATCCCCTTTCTGTTTCATAAATTCAGTTTCTTCAGGACTACAGACTTGTCCGGCACACTGCACGGACTAGTCCGATTTAGCTTTTGATGTGTGGGGACCAGAATCCCAACCTCGAAGGATCTCATTGGGTGGTGTCGTGCGATGCGACACCCAACAGTATACAAGAATAGAACGAGAGCAAATTTATAATACCAAGTCTTTATTTAAAAGCATAGCAGAAGTTTTTAAAATATTAGCGGAAGGGAAAAGAACTATACATCATAGCTACGCTCTCAGCACTAGCTATGCAAAAGCAAAGTCATCCATGCCCTGGATACTTCGCACTAGCAACACACAATTCACGGCGGCGTGCAGGGTTCCCACTCGGCTGTAAACCCTGGAGGGGGTGCAGCCTCGTCATCAAACCCATCATCAGTCGTATAATATGCAAAAACTCGTTAATTGCAAATGTGAGCATAAGGCTCAACAAGACTAACCCGTCTCACTAGACAGATGCAAGGGTGAATACTAAGCATAGGTAAGTAAAGCATAAGGACTCGCCTACAAGTGGATCCTTATAGTCATGTTTTAATTAGCACATGACATTCTTCAGGCACGGCACATCATAGACTCCACAATCAAACAAGAAACGCTTTGCCGATGATATGACATGCACAAAGCACATAATGCTATTACAGGTAAAGTATGGGGAAACTGTAAACTTTTAATTGCACTATCTCTAAGCCAAACAAGGTTGTTCAAGCAATTTGTAAAACAATATATCGTATTCTCCTGACTTCTTCAGTATTTACTACGTCACGACGCAGTGAACAAGTGGTACTCTATTACCGCGAGGGACTGTGATTGCAATCAGGACATACCCGGAACAACACGACACATACGCACTTTCGAAAATGCCAGTGAGTACTTTCAGCAGTACCTACATAACAATTCAATACTAGTCGTATATGGCCACCTTTCACTAAACACTCGAATGTCGAACTGGTCGATCCATCACGAGCAGGAGATCACTGCATGGGGCGTACACTGACGTTTCCACCAGCTGATTTACACCTTGCTGCCCTCAACCCACGCCTATAAAACGGAACGGAATGCCTCGACAAACCAGTATCAAGCTACGTCAGTTTACTGGAGCCCATTCCTCCAGTATGACGCCGGTACAATTCAAGCTTGTCCAGCAGTACCGCACACGAAACGGTCTGCAATTGACACAAGCAGGGCTGCGCACGTGAGACCACGTCTCACTGCATCCTACCCACTGCTCGGTCTCAATTTCATATTCATAAACCATTTTCTTATTCCATAATCTCCCGTGTGACAAAATTCCTATCTCGCGAGTAGATTCCAACTACTCGACTTCTACCGAATTCCTATGAGCATAAGCATAGCAGTGTCTACTCAACGGTCCATAGACCTACCCAAGACTCCATTGGATTTGTGGGTCATGCAAGTGGATGTCAAACACCTTAAACGTAATGCACAATCATCTGAAGACGTAAGGTCAAATAAAACTGCAAAACACTGTAAGGAACTTAAATGCAAACTGGGGCTTGCCTGAATCCGAGTCTGAGCCTATGTTAGTTTCTCGCAGCTGGACCTCCATAGCTTCCAGCTGCTCCTCGATTTTAGCTACTACACGATATGCATATACTACGTATGAATGACATTGAAAATAATTAATATGCTTAAGGTGATGTGGATATATTAGGATAAAATAAGATAATTATCTTAATTTGCTTTGGTATTTTTATGGTGGATATTAGAAACTATAGAGAAGACTCTTGGAAAGAACAGGAGATGATCAAGGAAGTTTGTTGTTCTTAAAATTTATGGTAAGCAATAATCTTCTCTAAATTTTGGTTGAGATTTTTAGACGTATCATGTCTACCAAGGGTTGTATCATGTATAGGGGGCCTCACTGGTTCTAGGAAAATTTGTTTCACAATTTTCTAAGCTTCCTACAGGGAGAAATTGGTTTTTCAAGTTTGGTTAAACTTCTGGAAATTGATTTTCCATTTTTCTCAATTTATAACTACATAGAGATTTGGAATTTTGATCAACCCAGTATTTTAAGTCCAAAAAGTTTGAAACTTTTACTGGATATCAAGGGTAGTTCTGATCAAAATTGGAAATTTTCCAATTAACAGAACTGTGAAAAAGAATTCTTTAAGAATTTTTCTTATGTGAATTATGGAGAAATTTATATGGCTTTTCATACAAATCCAAGTGAACCACTGGATATTATTCTTCATGTTGGTTCTAACAAAATTTATTTGGGAATTTTTGGATAATTCTACTGGAAGTTATGGATTTTCCAAGTTTGGATTGAATCTGGATTTATTTTCCTATTGGAAATTTCAAATAAAGGGGCCGGTCCCACTTCATTTGAATCGGGCCAATCAGGACGGAGCCACACCTGGAGCCATGGGGTTAACCCGCGCTGTCACACCAGATCCTTGTCCACAACTGATCCCACGCGAGAGGGGTGTCGTTGACAGGTGGGACCCGCACCTTCGTCAACCTCTCGACGCGGCGGTGCCTCTCGCCGGAACCGCGACGGTGCTTCACAGGACTTAGGTGTGTCGACCTCCTTTCGGCCTCGCCGTGACCGCTCCATAAAATTGACCGCGCAAGCCGATGGTGGTGTCCAATCACGTCGGCGATGACCGGAGACGGCGATGCGACGGTGATGGCGGGGCTAGGGTTTCATCGTTCGTCGGAAATGCTCGGAAATGGATCAATAGGCTCGGGAAAAGGTCGGGAAGGTTCCTGGGAACACCAGGAGTATGATTTGGGGGTTTGATTGGTGGGGGGGCATCGCCGGGAAAGCTAAGCTTGACGGCGACGTACGGTTTTTCAACCGGCGGCCATGAAAACTCAAAATCCGACCTCATCTCTCGATGTCTTCCTTTAAATTTTTTATGAGGTGATGCACCGGGAGATCAAGGAGATAATACCTTATTGGATTGACAAAACATCGTACGTAGAAGCGGAATTTAACCGGTAAACTAGTGATATCGGTATGAACTATTTTGGGGAAAACTTGAGATAAGGGAGCTAGGAAGCACGACAGTGGCTAAAACTTCACAATAAGCATCTAGATACCTTCGCACACCTTATTGCTTCAAAGAGGGAGATGGAAACGTGCTTGAAGTGTTCTTTCCTCGTGGAACAGAAGGTTCCCTAGCGACTTCAACCGCGAGCTCCGATGAAACTTTGAAATACTGCACATATAAGAAGGGAATCGAACAAGGGACTGTATGCGAAGGAAGAGCAACTAGTTAAGGCACCTTTTGCATTTGGAAGCACCGCATTCCTTGCGTCGTTTGGCCGCCACGTCAGGAACAGTGGCGGCGATGCGGTTCAGTGGCAAAAATGGAAAAACAGAGGCGAGCGCATCTGTGTGTGTCCACTTCGATTGGGGGAGGGTTTTTATAGCTCGGGAAGGAGTAGGAGGCACGCCATGAAGCAGGCAGACGAGAATCTCCGTGGTGGTTTGCATGCGGCACAGTGTCGAGTAGGGGAGCGCCAGAAAAACAGCGTGCAGAGCAGCACCGAGGTTGTCCCACTGACTGGTGTGTTCAATTCTTGATGTTCAAATAAGTTGAACATTATTCAAAATTTGAATTCCTAATAGGGTCAGAATTTGCTAAGCGTCTCAAATAAAATAGCAAATGGAGTTCATAATTTATAAAACTTTGCAGGAAGTATATTTGGAATATTAGTAAACCATAGAAAAATATATTGCCTCTGAATTGGATAATTTTGACAGGGCCAAATATACAGTAGTATATTCAATTTACAATTAACTTGAATATATATTGGGTACTGTATATTAATTTGACCTAGGATCCTCCATTCAAATAATTCCAAACTTTGAAGAGAGGTCAAAAGAATTCATCTAAGATTATTGGTGAAGTCCATTCTTCATGTTAATAAAAATTAAGCATGAGTGGAATAAAAGATTTGATGAGATCAAGTTCATGTATCCCACCATAAGTTCACGTGCATAACCATGATGGATCTCCACTATGGTTGATAATAAACTTGTAGCTGAACTTTATATGAAGGAAAAAGTGGGATTTTACATTCCCCCCCACCTTAAAAGAATCTCGTCCCGATATTACAAAAGGAATGATAAAAGGAAAAATATCTAACGAACATATTACGTTAACAAGTCTGGATAGTTGGTTCTAAGATATTCCTGGCTCTCCCACGTTGCTTCATCAGCGGTGTGGTTTCTCCACAAGACCTTGTAGAAATGTAAAGTGCTGTTTCTTGTGGTACGAGTCTTCTCATCCACTATCTGGGTTGGATGCTCGGAGTAAGTAAGATCTGGTTGGAGAGCTTCCAAATCCTCCATACGGACTTCCGCTGGGGCCTTGAGACATTTTCTCAATTGTGAAATGTGAAACACATTGTGCACCCCTGACAGCGATGCTGGCAGCTCTAGCAGATAGGCTACAGGTCCGCATTGCTCACTTATTGCGAATGGTCCGATGAAACGTGGAGCTAGTTTCCCTTTTATTCCAAAGCGATGAATTCCTTTCATTGGGGACACACGAAGGTAAACGTGATCCCCGATATCAAAATGAAGGCGTCGACGTCGTTTGTTCGCATAGCTTTTCTGGCAATATTGAGCAGCCTTGAGGTTGGCTTGAATAACTCGTACTCGATCTTCGGCTTCCTTTACCAAGTCTATACCATATGTTACTCGTTCACCGGATTCACACCAGTTCAAAGGTACGCGACACTTTCGGCCATAAAGAGCTTCATATGGTGCCATTTGGATGCTAGTCTGATAACCATTGTTTTATGAAAACTCCGCCAATGGTAGATGATCATCCCAATTCTTACCATGGTGGATGGCACAGGCGCGGAGCATATACTCTAGCACTTGGTTTACTCATTCCGTTTGACCATCAGTCTGTGGATGGTAAGCTGAGCTTCGAATCAATTTGGTACCCAGAGATGCGTGGAGCTGCTCCCAAAATCGAGCAACAAACAAGGTTCCATGATCTGATATGATAGTGCGAGGTACTCCGTGTAAGCATAAGATCCTGGCAATATACAGCTCTGCATATTGCCGTGCCACATACTTGACATTTACTGGAATAAAATGAGCCGACTTGGTGAGTCGGTCGACTATCACCAAAATCAAGTCATGTTTGTGAAAAGTGAGAGGTAATCCAACAATGAAATCCATGTCGATGTCCTCCCATTTCCAGGCAGGTATGCTTAATAGTCGTAGTTGTCCGGCTGCTTTCAGATGGTCGGCTTTCACTCGTCGACACGTATCACATTTAGATACATACTTCGCTATCTCCCTCTTCATCCGAGTCCACCAAAATTTCTTCTTCAAGTCTTGGTACAATTTGTTACTCCTTGGATGAATAGAATATTTGGACAAATGAGCCTCGTCCAAAATTTTCTCCCGAAGTTCCACATTGCGGGGTACCACTATGCGGTCTTTGAACCAGATGGTACTGTCATCGTCACCTCAGAAACATTTCATTTCCCCTTTTTCATGCGTTGGCGAATATGCGATATGCCCTTGTCCTCCTTCTAAGCCTCCACAATTTCCTCCCTTATGGTAGGAATGAGGGCTAGATTGTAGAGGGCCCCATACGGAACCAAGTAGAGACTCGGTTCTTCTTCCTCTATCAAGGTGATAGAAAGGTTATTGATATGGGACTTGCGACTTAGCGCATCTGCGACTACATTTGCCTTTCCGGGATGGTAGTGGATCTCAATCTCATAGTATTTGATTAAATCCAACCATCTTCGTTGTCGCATATTCAATTCTTTCTAGGTGAAGATGTACTTCAAGCTTTTGTGATCGGTGTAGAGATGTACTAGGTTGCCCCATAGATAGTGTCTCCACATATTTAATGCTAGTACCACGGCAGCGAGCTCAAGATCATGAGTCGGATAATGCTGCTCATGGTTCCGAAGCTGCCGTGATCCATAAGCGATCACCCTTCAGTCTTGCATTAATACACAACCCAAACCAATTCCAGATGCATCACAATAAACATCAAAGGATCTTGTTGTGTCTGGTTGGGCTAATATTGGTGCTGTTGTGAGGTGTTTTACTAATGCTTGAAAACCTTCCCCACATTCATTTGTCCATGTATATTTCTTTTCTTTCTTCAGTAGTTCCATCATTGGTTTAGCTATCTTGGAAAAGCTTGGGATGAACCTTCGGTAATATCCCGCTAAACCCAGGAAACTTCAAACTTCATGCACGGATTTAGGAGACTCCCATTTGAGTACTTGCTTAATCTTGCTTGGATCAACTGCAATCCCTCCGGGAGAGATGATGTGCCCTAGAAATGGCACTTGGTTGATCCAGAACTCACATTTGTTGAACTTAGCGTACAACTTGTGGTCCCGCAATCAAGGAAGCACGATGTGCAAATGTTGTGTATGATCTTCTTCGTATTTTGAGTATACAAGGATGTCGTCGATGAAGACCACGACAAACTTGTCCAAATCCGACATGAATACCTAATTCATGTGATACATGAAATGGGCCGGTACGTTGGTTAATCCGAAGGACATGACAAGGTACTCATATAATCCATACCTCGTCGAGAATGCTATCTTAGGTATATCCTCTAGTCGAATCCTGATCTGATGATAACCAGAGCGAAGATTCATCTTCGAAAATACCCGAGCACCTACCAACTGATCGAACAGAATATCGATATGGGGTAGTGGATACTTGTTCTTGATCGTGACAGCATTGAGTGGACGATTGTCCACACATAGTCTCAACGTTTTATCCTTCTTTTCCACAAACAATGTAGAACAGCCCCAAGATGATGAACTTGGATGAATGAAACCCTTGTCCAATAGTTCCTTCAGCTGCTCTTTCAGTTCTGCAAGTTCCTTAGGTGCCATCTTATACGGCTTTCTCGAGATTGGCACTGTTCCTGGTACAAGTTCAATCTTAAACTCGACATCTCTTTCTAGTGGCATACCAGGAAGATCTTCGGGAAAAATGTCCGGATACTCACATACTACTGGAATATCTTCAAGTTTACAGGCTTCGGTGTTATCAGTAGTTGTAGGCAGGTGGATACTACTCTCAAGAGTGAGAGTTTGGGGAGAGTGGAGCGGAGAATTTAGATATATCCTCCAAGGAATGATGTTAATAATAGCACCGTTGTATTGCATCCATGCCATCCCTAAGATGACATCTAACTTCTGATGCTCTAGTATAATGAGAGAGATAGGGTATATGTTCCCACTCAGATTAAGAGGTACCATATGGACCATCTTATTTGCGACTACTTTCCCTCCCGAAGAACAAATCATGTATGGGGTTTTTGTGGAACAGATAAGCAACTGGTATTGACTAACATAAGAATTGCTAATAAAATTATGGGAGGCACCGGAGTCAAAAAGGATGATTACGGAATGACCAATGAGAGAGAACGTACCCGTGAGTATGGGTGCGCCATCCAGAACGTCCTCGATGGCGAGGTGGTGGACGTTGCCGGTTCTGGTGGCTGGCTTATTGGGTTGGTTGCGAGGCTGGTTTGCCCCCTGGTACGATGACTGTCCTCCGCTCTGCGGGCAGTCCTTGGAGAAGTGTCCCGTACGTCCACACGTATAACATGTGTACGGGGTCTGACCGGCACAGAATGGGAGACGGAATCCCGGTGCATGCGGTGGAGGTAGAGGTGCATGTGGAATCATCCCTTGTTGCTGTTGTGGGTGGAAGCCGGTGTTGTTGAATGGGCGACCACGAAACATCGGTGGTCGCGATGGCGGTTGCCACCTCTGGCCGGATGGTGATCGATACACCATGCAGTATTTCTGAGGAGTGCAGAGCACTCATTTTCTTCTTGTCGGAGAATAGCTCCCTAGTAGCATCCTACTGTACGATTGCGGCATTGACCATGTTGTTGAAGCTGCCGCTGTTGAACAATGCAAGCTTGTCCTTCATCTTGGGGTTCAAACCCCGATAGAAGCATTCCTGCTTCTGATCTTCAGTATTCACTTGGCCCTGAGCATATTGAGCCAAGTGGTTGAATATCTTGGAGTACTCGTAAGCACTCCTTCCTCATTGTTTCGGCTCCAAAAACTCTTGAAGCTTCCTCCTCATAACACCGGGAGGTATGTGATAGGCGCGAAACGCCTCCCAGAATTCCTCCCAGCTTGCGGCATAACCGACTGGTCGTGCGGCAAGGTAATTCGCCCACCACGCACCAGCGGACCCTTGTAGTTGTTGGGCCGCGAACAGGGTCTTCTGATGTTCGGTTACTCATAGCAAACTTAACTTCCCTTCAATGGAGTGGAGCCAGTTGTCCGCCTCCAATGGTTCATCGGCCTCCACGAAGACCGGCGGGTGCGTTGACATAAAGTCCGAGTATGAACTCAGAGAAGGCTGTCGTGGACCCGCATCTGGTCACCCTCCTTGACGGGACGAATGCTGGACCAAAGTCTGTAGTAACTCTGTTTGCTCGTCGCGCGAGCCAAGAACTGCGGTGAGAACCTCCGCTAGACTCATTGGAAGTTCAGGAGGTGGTGGTGGAGGAACTCGTTGCTGCGGTGTAGCAGCCGTCTCCTGGGCGGAGATTCGTCCTCACGACCATGACTGGACCCTCCCATTTCAGGCGTCGAGCGCGTACACACCATTCTGCATCCAAATGACTTAAAATCAGCACATGTTTTCTTTTCCTTTATCCATTTTATCATTCAGTAGGATGACTTATTGACAAGGGAATAAGTGCGTAACATTCACATATATTGATAAAGCACAAACTTTATACAAGATATATTATCTCATGACCAAGTTTACAGTAGTGTACTCCAAAACGATGGACTCCCCCTACGGAAGTGCATCTCTACCATACTTGGTCCCCATGAGATGTCATACACATCTTGTCATCTTAGACATAACCACTGCTATTCTTAATATGATACAAACATGGCCACAAAATGAACATGAGCAACTATGAAACTATAAGTTGCCCCGTGACGGCAGAAGTGCTGCAACATCCCACTCCAATACGTCCTACTCAACGTACTCGAGTTCCTCGGGATCTTCTTCTTCTTCTTCGTCATTTGAAGTTGGTGCAACAGGTGGGGTTGTGGAAGCAACAGTCTCTACCTCACCCACCATTGATGATATCGCGGAAACTAAAGATTTTACATCAGCCTGCAGAAGAAATATCCTCAAGTCTTCCAGTTCCTTCTGTGCATTTTTGCAACTAGCCTTCCAACCCTGAGTCTCTCCTCTGGATTTATCTCTTTCTTGAGTCACCTCACCCAGCTGTTCATCCAACAGTTACACCTCGAGTTGACTCGCTTCCAACGCGCTTTCCGCGTGTTGTGTTTTTATATGAGCCTCCGATCGAGCTTCAACAGCCCGGTGCCACTGATGTTCCCCTAAGTTTAGACGGCGATTTAGGGGAGCAACTATGGCCCTAAGTGAGTCATTGGCCCCTTCAAGGTGATCCCCTCGAATCAGAGCCTGCTTCAGGTCACTCATCATTTTTCCAAGGCTAGCATGCTGATCAAGACTCTCTTGACATGCTGATGCTGCATATGACGGTAAAATCATCTGGGTACTTCCTCATTATGCCCCTGTGCTGCAACCATCCGACTGGCCCACTCATCACCGGCTCTACCGTCGACCAGAAAGAGCGCGAATGGAGTGTCAGCCATGTCATGGTAATGAAGTTTGCAAAACCTCACTATGGCAACACTTGCGGCATAACACTACGTGTCTTCCAGTTGAATTCCTTGCACTTGGATGGAGAAAGGGGCCCATCCAATATTCAATGGAGTAGCAGGCACATCGACATAAATGGTGCACCTTGTCACACCTCCGTCATCGATCTCCCTGCCCCAATAGTCCGGTATTTCACGATATCGGAACCATTGAAGCATTGCTATCAACAAATACGGAAAACTCTTCAGAAGAGTACACTTGGTGAACACCCATCCATTTGGTAAGTATACTATAGAATCAGCCATCTGTGAAAAAGATATTGGAACAATGAGAAGGTTTCCAACTCCCAAAAATTTTTAAAACTGGAGTTGCAATCACAGTCTGTTCCAGCTGACCTTCCTGTATAAATTGACAAATTTTATACAGGAAACGTCAGAAACAGCCGTGGGGTTGAATACAAAAGTTGTAGTTTACTTTACAAACTTTCCATATTGTACTCATACAGCTCCAGGTGAGCAGGTAATAGAATCTATACAGGTTTAAAATTGACCCAAAGTTTCTGGAAATTTTGACAGAACCTCCCCTGTATATGTGGTGATTTCCACAATTTATACAGGTATATCATGACAATATTTTGAGGTAATGACAAAACGAACATTGTATAACATCGAGTTAACAATTCAGTGGCAAAATATTTCGGCCATGAAACATTTGTTACATAGGTATTGTGTGGTAATTCTAAACTATGTGCCAACTGTTCAAGTTCTGACCTGCCAGAACCAAGTTTGCAACCATAGGAATTTAACACAGATATACCAAGATTTAGGCCATGAGTATAACATGAAGTTGATAGAGGACTTGATAAGCTTTCCAGAAATGTATATTTATGACCATGTCACTATTCTGGATCCAAAGCTAGAGCTATCTAAACATAACAGATGAATTGACTGTTGTTCAACAGCAGCCCTGCAGTTCACTGTTTTGAGCTCTAAATTTGAATTTCCTCCAATTTGAATCAAGAGGAACTTTAAATAACAAAACTATATATATGCTTCTCCCCTTTTCAGATATATATCACAATAAGGCAGAAGATTTTTATACATTGAGTTATAGCAAAATTACCGAGACTGGTACAATGGTAGGGTTATCCGGAGTAATTTAAGCATACCCCAAATTTCAACAGATTATCAAGCTTTCTGCCTTGTTGGTCAACATTGAGTTGTAGAGGTCTTCGAGAACTTTTCATCCATATAGCATACCCCTATGTTTATTCCTAACTAAGCAAGATTACATCCTGGCAAAGTTGAGCAAACTTTAGCCAGAAATCAAGAATATTGGTGCTAACCCAATGTCGAATCAAAACTCATTTTGCGGAGTCCAAACCTACCAGCACCTGATAGTCGGACTTTCCAAAATATAATGCATCCATTTTTTCGTTTGGGGATGGTCAAGTATGAAAGTTGATACCGACGGTACTACATGCCTCACCAAAGAAAATTCTAACCGGTATTTCCGGATACGTTTATAGGTGGTCCTAGTATCGTTCACTCGCAAACGTGTCCTACACGGGTCGCTACTGTAGTCAATGCTGCAAAAGACAAACAATCCCCTTTCACACCTTCACACCTCAAGGGCGGCATGGGGAAACATGACAGGCAGTCACAATAATATATACAAAAGTAATTGCATATGACTCTGGTGTGAGTCGCCCTCGAGCCATGTCATGTCTCGAGGTACATGGCTGTAATATGTCTATACAACAAAGACCCTCGTACGAACCGGCTTATACACGCTCGAGCATACGTGTTTCGCATTCTCCCATAGAATATGAATCTTTCTAGAGAGGCGTAGTATCGGGTTATACACCACCCAACGGGGGCTCCCACTAACTTTGAAGCACGCTGGGGTACAGCGTGGCATAGGTTCTTAGAAACATAGAAAGCTTCAGAGACTCCTATTAACATTTCTGTGCCAAGCCACAGAAAGACTTCCATGCTACCTCTCGCATGGTGAGCTTACCGCAATTGATCCGCTTACGGTGGTGTACCTTACTTCTTACCTGACGTCGGATCATCGTTACAGAATTAATAACATATAAGTTAGTTTGCCACCGTTATATCTTATACTAGTAATACTCCTTATAAGGGCATATAGCTAATTCCTCACTCAAATCCTAATTTTTGAAAATATGCTCTTTTCAAGTACACTGTTCCCAATGATGCTCTGATACCATGTCTGTGGGGACCGGAATCCCAACCTCCAAGGATCTCATTGGGTGGTGTCGTGCGATGCGACACCCAACAGTATACAAGAATAGAACGAAAAAAAATTTACAATACCAAGTCTTTATTTAAAAGCACAGTGGAAGTTTTTAAAATACTAGCGGAAGGGAAAAGAACTATACATCATAGCTACGCTCTCAGCACTAGCTATGCAAAAGCAAAGTTATCCATGCCCTGGATACTTCGCACTAGCAACACACAATTCACGGCGGCGTGCAGGGTTCCCACTCGGCTGTAAACCCTGGAGGGGGTGCAGCCTCGTCATCAAACCCGTCATCAGTCATATAATCTGCAAAAACTTGTTAACTGCAAACGTGAGCATAAGGCTCAGCAAGACTAACCCGTCTCACTAGACAGATGCAAGGGTGAATACTAAGCATAGGTAAGTAAAGCATAAGGACTCGCCTACAAGTTGATCCTTATAGTCATGTTTTAATTAGCACATGACATTCTTCAGGCACGGCACATCATAGACTCTACAATCAAACAAGAAACGCTTTGCCGATGATATGACGTGCACAAAGCACATAATGCTATTACAGGTAAAGTATGGGGAAACTGTAAACTTTTAATTGTACTATCTCTGAGCCAAACAAGGTTGTCCAAGCAATTTGTAAACTAATATATATCATATTCTCCTGACTTCTTCAGTATTTACTACGTCACGGCGTAGTGAACAAGTGGTACTCTATTACCGCAAGGG
Organism: Tuctoria greenei; assembly: GCA_036927565.1. Taxonomy (NCBI): domain Eukaryota; kingdom Viridiplantae; phylum Streptophyta; class Magnoliopsida; order Poales; family Poaceae; genus Tuctoria; species Tuctoria greenei. Next base: position 108,163,454 of record JAYESD010000008.1, read on the forward strand.
ACGGTGATTGCAATCAGGACATACCCGGAACAATACAACACATACGCACTTTCGGAAATTCTAGCGAGTACTTTCAACAGTACCAACATAACAATTCAGTACTAGTCGTATATGGCCACCTTTCACTAAACACTCAAATGTCGAACCGGTCGATCCGTCATGAGCAGGAGGTCACTGCATGGGGCGTACACTGACGTGCCCACCAGCTGATTTACACCTTGCTGCCCTCAACCCATGCCTATAAAACAGAACAGAATGCCTCGACAACCCAATATCAAGCTACGTCAGTTTACTGGAGCCCATTCCTCCAGTATGTCGCCGGTACAATTCAAGCTTGTCCAGCAGGACCGCACACGAAACAGTCCTCAATCGACAAACATAATGCACAATCATCTGAAGACGTAAGGTGAAATAAAACTGCAAAACACTATAAGGAACTTAAATGCAAACTGGGGCTTGCCTGAATGCGAGTCTGAGCCTATGTTAGTTTCTGGCAGCTGGACCTCCAAAGCTTTCGGCTGCTCCTCAATTTCAGCTACTACATGATATGCATATACTACGTATGAATGACTTTTAAAATAATTAATATGCTTGAGGTGATGTGGATATATTAGGATAAAAAAAGATAATTATCTTAATTGGCTTTGAGATTTTTATGGTGGATATTAGAAACTATAGAGAAGACTCTTGCAAAGAACAGGAGATGATCAAGGAAGTTTGTTGTTCTTAAAAATTATGGTAAGCAATAATTTTCTCTAACTTTTGGTTGAAATTTTGGAGAGGTATTATGGCTACCAGGGGTTGTATCATGTAAAGGATGTCTCACTGGTTCTAGGAAAATTTGTTTCACCATTTTCTAAGCTTCCTACAGAGAGAGATTGATTTTTCAAGTTTGGGTAAATTTCTGGAAATTGATTTTCCATTTTTCTCAATATATAACTACATAGAGATTTGGAATTTTGATCAACCTAGTATTTTAAGTCCAAAGAGTTTGAAACTTTTACTGGAGATCAAGGGTATTAACAATAGTGTTCTGACCAAAATTGGAAATTTCCAATTAACAGAACTGTGGAAATGAATTCTTTAAGAATTTTGCTTATCTGAATTATGGAGAAATTTCTATGGCTTTCCATAAAAATCCAAGTGCACCACTGTATAGTATTGTTCATGTTGGTTCTAACAAAAATTATTTGGTAATTTTTGGATAATTCTACTGGAAGTTATGGATTTTCCAAGTTTGGATTGAATCTGGATTTATTTTCCTATTGGAAATTTCAAATAAAGGGGCCGGTCCCACTTCATTTGAATCGGGCCAATGAGAACGGAGCCACACCGGGAGCCACAGGGTTAACCCGCGCTACCACACCGGATCCTTGTCCACAACTGATCCCACGCGAGAGGGGTGTCGTTGACAGGTGGGACCCGCACCTTTGTCAACCTCTCAACGCGGTGGCACCTCTCGCCGGAACCGCGGCGGTGCTTCACCGGGCTTAGGTGCGTCGACCTCCTACAGTCTCGCCTTTACCGCTCAACCATAAAATTGACCGCACAAGCCGATGGTGGTGTCCAATCACGTCGGCGATGACCGGAGACGGCGATGCGACGGTGACGGCGGGGCTAGGGTTTCGGCTTTCATTGGAAATGCTCAGAAATGGCTCAATAGGCTCGGGAAAAGGTCGGGAAGGTTCCTAACAACACAAGGAGTATGTTTTGGGGGTTTGATTGGGGGGGGGGGGGGGGCATTGCCGGCAAAGCTAAGCTCGACGGAGGTACGGTTTTTCAACCGGCGGCCATGAAAACTCAAAATCCGACCTCGTCTCTCGATGTCTTCCTTTCAGTTTTTTTTTGAGGTGATGCGCCAGGAGATCTAGGAGATAATACCTTATTGGATTGACAAATCATCGTACGTAGAAACGGAATTTAACCGGTAATCTAGTGATATCGGTATGAACTGTTTTGGGGAAAACTTGAGATAATGGAGCTAGGAAGCACGACAGCGGCTAAAACTTCACAAGAAGAATCTAGATACCTTTGCGCTACTTATTGCTTCAAAGAGGGAGATGGAAACGTGCTTGAAGTGGTATGTGCTCGTGGAACAGAAGGTTCCCTAGCGACTTCAACCGCGAGCTCCGAGGAAACATTGAAATACCTCACATATAAGCAGGGAATCAAACAAGGGACCGGATGGGAAGGAAGAGCAACTAGTTAAGCCATTTTTTGCTGTTGGAAGCACCGCGATTCCTTGCGCCATTTGGTTGGCGCGTCAGGAACGGCGGCGGCGATGCGGTGCAGTGGCGGAAATGGAAAAACAGAGGCGAGCGCGTCGGTGTGTGTCCACTTCGACCGGGGCAGGGTTTATATAGCTCGGGGAGGAGTAGGAGGCACGCCATGAAGCAGGAAGACGAGAAGCTCTGTGGTGGTTTGCATGCGGCGCGGTGTCAAGTAGGGGAGCGCCGGAAAAATGGCGTGCAGAGCAGCACCGAGGTTGTCCCAATGACTGGTGGGTCCCACTACCCTTATCCCTGCCCCTTCTCTGCAAACTTAAATTCCCTTACCAAACTTGGTCCAAAAATTCTAGGTTTTTGTGGGGAGGCTCAAATAAATATCTGGAATTTGATTCTGCAATTGGATTTCTATTTCGAGCAAGTTCCTATTGAATTTCAAATTTGAATTTGAATTTGGATGGAATTCAATGGGGTCACTGATTTAAATAGCAAATGAGTTCCAAAAAATTTGAAACTATGAGGATAAGTTAAGAAAGTAATGCTGACCATGATGGTGTGCTCAATTATTGATGTTCAAATAAGTTGAACATCATTCAATATTTAAATTCCTAATAGGGTAAGAATTTGCTAAGCGTCTCAAATAAAATAGCAAATGGAGTTCATAATTTATGAAACTTTGCAGGAAGTCTATTTGGAATATTAGTAAACCATAGAAAAATTTATGGCCTCTGAATTGAATAATTTTGACAGGGCCAAATATACAGTAGTATATTCAATTTGCAATTAACTTGAATATATATTGGGCACTGCATATTAATTTGACCTAGGATCCTCCATTCAAATAATTCCAAACTTTGAAGGAGGTCAAAAGATTCATCTAAAATTATTGGTGAAGTCCATTCCTCATGTTAATAAAATTTAAGCATGAGTGGAATAAAAGATTTGATGAGATCAAGTTCATGTATCCCACCATAAGTTCATGTGCATAGCCATGATGGATCTCCACTATGGTTGATAATAAACTTGTAGCTGAACTTTATATGAAGGAGGTGGGATTTTACATGATGTTTTCCTAAACATGTCCGATTTCGAACGGACTAGTCCGATTTTGCCCAGTTTTCAACCCAAAAGCCTTTTATTTTGCAACCCCGGACTTGTCTTGCAACACATACCGGACTTGTCCGAAAATGTCTCTGTTCCATAACAGACTTGTACGGTACCTATAGCGGACTAGTTTGGTGTGCTGAATCCCACTCGGATTCTAATATTCTTCCACGATTGGTTATTGGTTAATTGCCTTAATTGGGCCCAAGAACATTGTGCCCAACCTCAGAGGAGCCCAAGTGGACCCCACCTCGGCCCCTACACGTTTCTCACTGAAATGGAATTCAACCCAAAACCCTACCTCTTCACCCTTATATAAACAACTCAATACCCTCACCTCTCCAACCATTGAGAAAAACCCTTGTTGCTGCCAATGCCTTGTGCCGCCATTAAGGAGCCCAGGAGCAAGGAGAAGGAGGAGAAGAGGGAGAAGGCAAAATCAAGATCGATCTTTGTCAACTTTTCGATAGTCGACGATCTTTATCATCAAACCTTCATCAACACATCTTCACCAACCCTAGACATCAAGATTCAAGTGTTGCACCCAATCTTTGGCCCTTGGATCTCTAGACACGTGGTACACCCTCTACATTCACTTTTCCATGAAAATTCAACCCTAAAACCTGCTGATCAGAAAACCCTAACTCTACAGTTCTGTATAGGGCAGACTAGTTAGGCCCCTATACCAGACTTGTCCAGTGTCTGAATCTGTTAAGTGCTAAATTAGTTCCAAATTGAATCAAATCAGTTCTAAACTTGTTCAAACTTGTTAGAAACTATTGTAACTAGTTAGTAAACATTAATAGTAAAAAAATAACTAGTTTTATTTCAAAATTGCATTAATCATGCATATCGTGGCATATTGAGTAATATATGAGCAATTATTGATTGTAATGTTGTTTTGCATGTTTGTCGCGCGGAATAGAAGGTCTCGCTGTAGAGGGTTCTTTCGGGGACCTGCAGAATCAGAACATCGAAGCTTTCGATCCAAACCAATCTCAAGAGCAAAGCAAGCGTCCTTGATCATTTTGATCCAGGTTTTTAAACGTTTTGTTTGCTATAGGAGTTTACTAGTCTTCTATGACCACACTTGTCGCTTGCACACAATTTAGAGAGTCGGGAAGGGTATTTTACACTTTTGCTTCGCTATGCTCAATTGGGTTTGGCAAACAATCACATTGCTTAATTATGAACTATTGAACACATGAATGATAATAATTGATGATAATGACCCTTTAGCAACATGGTGCCTAGGGATCTAAGCAAGCAGGTTATGTGGATTGGGTTGGACTGTTTTTAGTTGTTTTGCTTGCTTTAGATCTAAGGACTGGTTCGTGGAGCGATCATCCATGAAGTACAATGCCACCATAGGGCCAAGTATGGGTACGGCTTAGCTGACTAATTAGTGTCTTGCCAATACAATTTGGACCATTAAGAATGCTCGGGGAAGGGGTAGTCAGATGGGTTTGTAGAGATTGGTGGGACAATCCTGGGATCGGAATGACTCAAGAGGGTGCCCTTGGTTGGATGGGCTCAGTTGGAGACATCACCACAGGTGAAACCTCAGTGGGGTCTAAATATGCTAGTAATCACTTTGTAAAGACTATTTTGTGATATCTTGGCCACACACCAAAGGAAGTGTGAGACGACATAATTGAGATTCCATAGTCATCGAAAGGTGATGAAATCATGAACTTGTGGGTAAAGTGGTACAACCTCTACAGAGTGTGTTTTAAAACTATCATGATAGCCATGCTCCCGAATATGAGCAACCTGGACCCTCACATGGTTAGAATTTGGACTTGAACATGGTTCAATGGTTGGAATTGGATTGGGAATCGGTAATGGTTTACTAATTGGCTTTGGTATATGAAATTGATAAAAATGAGACATATGAGCAGTTATGAGTTGATTATGGATTATTTATGCTGGTATTGGTTATTTAAGTTGAAATTAATGTTATCTGGGTTATTTCGGGAAGGACCTCACTTAATGATGATATAATTGCATTTTCAACTGTTTTGAATGTACTTTTATGCAATTAGCCCTTTTCACTTTCTAAGTACGACATGTGCTCACCCTTGCTATTCCCCCAACAAATTCAGACACAGGAGACACTGTGGAGTACCAGGAGGTATTTGAGGAGTTCTAGGCGCGCGTGTTACCGTCAAGCTTGACTGTGAAGTTTGGAGTCTTAGTGTTTAGTGTTTTCCGCTGCAATTGTTTACAGCTTGTATTGGAGACTATTTGGTTTGTAATAAGATACTATTATTAGTGTTCTTATTCGAGACATGGTTATAATCAGTTTATCATTTGTGAATCGCTTGTGTATGTGTGTTAAACATCCTGGGACACATATGCATCACACTTGGTTAAATTTCGAAATCGTGTGTCACAAGAATCCCCATGGGTCTTAGGGAAATGATTCCCCAAGTGGCCCATGTTGACATAGATTTTCCCAAATCATGTGAATATCCATGGCTTGGATAATTCCAAACACTTCTCCATTGACTTGATCTATCATGATACTTCGATGGGACGTGTAGTTCCATAGCTAGCATGTCTACTTTACTAAGTGGTGTGCATGCCAAACTAAGGGAACTAGAGCATTCTTTAATCCACCCCTTGACTGGAGACCATATTATCATCCGTGATGAGCGAGAATAAGACTCCATCTGCTCCAGCATGAATGTGGTCATGGATTGGTGAGGCCTACCCATAACATGAGTGTTGGATGAGGAGCCAACTATCCACACTATGGTGGAGACAAACTAAGAAGAACTCTTGGAGCCTCCCTCAAGCTTCGGAATGGATGTCTTTTGCTCCTACTGGAAGCTGAAATTCTTTTGCAAAAGGCAATGGTGTTGCCTAGTGAACGTTTGTTGAGGTACGCCTTGCATCATCTTACACTTGAGCACTTGCGTCCTCATTGGCCATCCCATGAAATAGGTTAGCCAACACTACCCTATTTTCACCACAAAAGGAGAAAACAAACAAGGGTAATCCTGTCTAATAACTATTAGTGCCTATAGCTTAATCACAAGTGATAGCTATCCTTCACTTCCTTTGACTTCCCTGGCAATGGTGCCAGAAACACTTTTTCACGGCTACTAACATCAAAGATCATCTCTTGTGAGAGATGAGGTCCACAAGCGCACGAAAATTGTCGTGTAGCATTTGACACAAGAGTATTCACAAGGGTATCATATTTATCCCAAAGGAAGGCAATGGAGTAAAGTAAACACTACTCTTGTGATCAAGCTATGAGATACTAATCAATTATCAAGACAGGGGTAAGTTGATAATATATGTGTAGTGTGACACACACAAGCTATCTATTCTAAAGGGTAGATGAGTCCTAATGGAGATTAGACTAAGAGTTTGGGAGTTGCTCCTACAGTGCTTTTAATAAACATATACATAGCCTTGGTTAGATACTAATGAGCATGTCAATGGTGAATACTTATGCTAAGTTGTTCAACATATTGGGCACGGGTTAACCCCTAGCAATACTAGGACGACTCCCGCCAAGAGCCTGTGGCATAGCTGAACGTGGAGGATTACAAAAGACAAATAGGGCTCTCACCACCTACTGCCTACCTCTTCAATCCGTGGGTCTACGAGACATCCAACGCTACTTAACTATCCTCGCACCATGCTAGCATATTAAGTAAATACCTTAGGAGCCATGGCACAAGCCATCCTAAGGCAATGAACTAAATCACCGTTATACCAATGTTGATACATAGCATAGTTATTCATATTAACATGATCATATCATAACTAATTATACTATAGTGGGGGTTGTAGTGTTTATGATGATAGATTAAGAGTGATATGACATAATCATAAATACTACTCATACCACATACATGAATTCAACAATAAAACAAGAAACGCTTCATCCAAGTATATGAATAAAAGAAGACTAAAGATAATATCTTTATTATGCATAAAGTCATAAATATAATAAAAGATACATGAGACATACCTTTCTTAACTTGGACATGGGACTAGAGGCTCTCCTTTCTATAGCCTAACTCCACTAAGGACTAAGAGAACTAGTGTATACAACAGAATGATGCTCAAGTGGTGTGTGTTGAAGTCAGGGGTCCTATTTATAGATGGAGAAGGGTCGGTTTCCGCAACCAAAAGCACGCGAATCAGTCACCACCGACTTCTTGAAGTCGGGAGGAGCCAACATGTGGAAGCTAAATGAGTTTGGCGCCAGGACCAGGTCGGCTGACTAGGGGGGTCGACCGACCTGGTCTTTGCACCGTTTCACATGTGCTTTCCTCAGGTCACTGCCAGGTGGGTCCCATCCCTTTATATGGGTGCTACACCACTGGATGGCGTCAGATACTTCTGTTTGTGGGCCATTTGATCCATGTGGTGCCACATGTTGGCGCCTTATTTGCTGGGATGATATTTATAGGATCCGTCCCCCTGTTTCACTTCAATTCTGTATAAAATACCTGCATGCACCATTTTCCCCAAGTGCAAGTGGAAATAGGTTAAATGGAAAGGTGATTTGTGCAAGAAACGATATTTCTTTCACATAATTGAGTTATATTGACGGGTGAAATTGGTATATAACAACCGTCCAATCACTGCACTGAAAGCTTGATGGTTCTTATTTTCCATATAGGCCCAATCCACCCACAATCTGTCACTGGTGTCTTCTTGGATAGGTAGACTAAGATATAATAATTGCAATGAAAGTCACACTAAAAGAAAGGATTTGCGGTAGCCTTCTCATACTTGTATGGACCTTGCAATCTTAGCCTTTTTGCTTTCTCAGCCCCTTTCCCTTGGAAAACATTGCTTCCTAGCTGTGGTTGCTGGTTTGGGTCATGCAAGGGAGGAGTCATGACCAATGGACCAATGGGGTCTTGTGGAGGTCCACGAGGCTCCGCGGGTTGGTCATGAATGGTCAAGCCTCTCCCTGCAAGAGCTTTTTTCCTAGGAGGAGCCTTTCTGAGTGGCACCTTCTTTGCAGGCTCCTTTCCTGTGCCCTTTGCTTTGCTGCTCTCTCCCAGCTAGGATGCTTTTCCCTTATTGGCCACTTGGGTCCATTGCTTCTCACCCACTGTGACAATCCTCTTTCTTTGACTTGCTTGCTCTTTAGCCACTTTAGCATGGGCTGCATCTCAATCATGTTTCTTCTTGGTCCGAGCTTCACTCATACGCTCAAGCTCTGCTACAATGGCTGCTTGCTCCGCGTCCCTTCGGCGATAGCACTCTTGATGAGTCGCCTCCCTTTCCGGATTGGAAAGAGGAGAGTCATTCCGCCTAGACATGCTGAAACAAGGATAGCAAGACAATATGAGGTGAGATCAAGCAAGATATTGCGGTAGAGGTGTAGAAAATTCACCAAGTTAGGAGTTAACCCTAGGTTAGGATGGACTTGTCCGGTCCCTGGCCGGACTAGTTCGGTCAGGAACAGACTTGTCCGTCCTTGGTCTAGACTAGTCCGACCACCCAGTGTTAAACCCTAACTATGCGATTTTTCTACAAAATTCAATACCAAGGTGCATATCACAGAGAATGGATCACAAAGTGATAGTTATGCAAAGGAGACTCTAAGTTACAAAAGAAATGACCTAGAATCAACAAGAATTGAAGAAGTTTGAGTTAGGTCAAAAAGTACCCTTGAGATGCAAAAATCGGAGAAATCCACAGATGGAAGGGCAGAATAGTCTGGAATTCTCCTTCTTTACACTCTGGAGAGGCTTTCACACGGATTCCTCGAAGATTTTGAGGTTTGGAATCAAAAATCACCCATGGGGGCGGTTTTTAGAGAAGGGCACACATTTGAGGTTGTGAGGGAATGAGAAGGGTCGGCCCGACGTAGGAGGGCGGGGGGGGGGGGGGGGGGGGTTAGGTCCTCAGAAGTTTGGACTAGTTCGATGGGTATACCGGACAAGTCCGGGTGCCATGCTAGGTCCACACTAAACTGGAAGTCCAGACGAGTCCGGTGACAGGCTGAACTAGTCTGGTGTGGACTTCTATGATCTTGTCTGGACATGTCAAGGAAGCGGGCTTGTCCGGCCCCATGGGCGGACTAGTCCGCTCGTAGATATCAAAATTCTCATATATATTGAGAAATTTGCAAGCAATGATCCATATGGACTAAGTTTTCACAAATATTCTCAATGAATATGGCCAGTAAAGCACACAAACATTCATACAATGACCATGATTCAAGGAGACAATAATTGAAAATAATTTTATAAAAAATTGAGGAAGGCAAATTTTCGAAAGCATGCATAATTTTGAAGAGAAAACAAAACTAACAATCAGATGTGCAACATCTCAACAACATTTTGAGAATCAAGGATGTTTAGTTCATTCCTAAGTTCGCAAAAGCATTACTCATCTAGTGGCTTGGTGAAGATATCGGCTAGTTGTTTTTTGGTTCTCACATGTGAAATGATAATATCCCCCTTCATTGAATGGTCTCTCAAGAAATGGTGTCGGATGTCAATGTGTTTGGTTCTAGAGTGTTCAATGGGGTTATGGGCAATCTTGATAGCACTCTCATTGCCGCATAGGAGTGGAATATTATTCATATTGAGACCATAATCCATTAAAGTTTGTCGCATCCAAAGAATTTGTGCACAACAACTTCTGGCTGCGACATACTCAACATAGGCTATGGATAGGGCAATGGAATTTTGTTTCTTGGATGACCATGATACTAGGGACCTACCCAAAAATTGTCAAGTCCTGGAGGAACTTTTCCTATCCAATTTGCATCCGACATAATCTGCATCGGAGTTTCCAATGAGATTAAACTTGGACCCTTTGGGATACCACAACCCTAGGTTAGGTGTATGAACTAAATAGCTCAAGATTCTCTTTACGGCTGTCAAGTGGCACTCCATAGGAGCGGCTTTAAACCTTGCACACATGGATACACTTAACATAATATTTGTCCTAGATGCACAAAGGTAAAGGGGTGATCCAATCATGGAACGGTATACCTTTTGATTGACACTAGGGCTGTCTTGGTTGAGATCGAGATGTCCATTCGTCGCCATTGTTTTCTTGATGGGCTTGGCTTTCTCCATGTCAATCTTCTTGAGGATGCCTTGAGTATACTTGGTGTGACATATAAAGGTGCCTTCCTTGAGTTGTTTTACTTGGAAACCTAGAAAGAATTTCAATTCTCCCATCATCGACATCTCAAATCTTTCTGTCATGATTTTGCTAAACTCTTCACAAAGATATTGATTAGTGGAACCAAATATTATGTCGTCACATAAATTTGACATAAAAATAAATCATCATCCTGGTTCTTAGTGAAGAGTGTATAGTCGGCCTTTCCTATCTTAAAACCATTGTCAATGAGAAAATCCCTACGGTACTCATACCAAGCTCTAGGAGCTTGTTTGAGGCCGTAGAGAGCTTTATGAAGCTTAATGACATGGTTAGGATACTTATCATCCTCGAAGCCAGGCTGTTGCTCCACATACACCTCCTCCTTGACTGGTCCATTTAGAAAGGCACTTTTCACATCCATTTGATACAACTTGAAATCGTTGTGAGTAGCATAGGCCAATAATATGCGAATAGACTCAAGCCTAGCTACGGGAGCAAAAGTTTCATCGAAATCCAAACGTTCGATATGAGAATATCCTTTGGCTACAAGTCTAGCTTTGTTTCTTGTTACCACGCCATGCTCATATTGCTTGTTGTGGAAGACCCACTTGGTGCCTCCCACATTTGCATTAGATCTTCTCAGGAGCTTTTATACTTTGTTCCTCTTGAAGTTGATGAGCTCCTATTGCATGGCTATCACCCAATCCGGATCTTGTAGGGCATCTTCAACCTTAAATGGCTCTAAAGAAGACACAAAGAAATAGAAATCACAAAAAATTGCCATATGAGAGCGAGTCATTACCACCTTGGAGATGTCTCCAAGTATGTTGTCAACAAGATGATCCTGTTGAACACATTGGCGAACTCTTGGGTGTGGTACACTTGTTCTTGAGTCACTTCTTCATCTTCCTCATCTTCATAGTCTCCCCCTTGAGCATTGCCACCATTTTTATCTTCCTTTTATTGATCATGGTGATCTTGATCACGTTGTTGATCTTGGGGATCTTGGACCTGATCTTGTTTTTGGAGCACGTCTAGCGATGGAGTTGGGTCACTTGGGCCTTGTTTCTCTTGAGGTATTACATCACCAAGCACCATCCTTCTCAACGTGACACATGGTGCCTCTTATTCATCTAGCACACATTGATCAACTTGCTCCACTTCAGAGCCATTAGTCTCATCAAAAACCACGTCACGTGAGATTTCAACACAACCGGAGGTTTTGTTGAGAACACGATGGGAATAGGTGTTTGAATCATAACTGTCAGTGGTTTTGATCCGGCAGATCTCCCGACACTACTAAAAGTGTTTGCGGGGTTTGAAGTTCGATGTGGGCGCGCAGAGATTCAAGAAGGTGAAATGTAAAATGACACAGGAGACACAAAGATTTACATGGTTCGGGCCGCCTGAGCGTAATACCCTACTCCACGGGGTGTGTTGGTGTTGTATTGGATGTATGAACTCATCTCAAGTGACGTGAGTTGAGAGCGCGTGTGAGCCGATCAGACTAGATCATATCAGATCAGATCAGATCAGATCAGATCCCTATGTATCGTTGGCCTGTCCTTTTATAGTACAAGGACAGACCATTACAAGTTGGCCTAGCCCGACATGTGGCCCCAGCGGCTACTAATATTGATACACATTTGATACGCTTAATTACCCTTGTCAGTGGTTTTGATCCGGCAGATCTCCTGACACTACTAAAGTGTTTGCGGAGTTTGAAGTTCGGTGTGGGCGCGCGTAGATTCAAGAAGGTGAAATGTAAAATGACACAGGAGACACGAAGATTTACGTGGTTCGGGCCGCCTGAGCGTAATACCCTACTCCACGGGGTTTGTTGGTGTTGTATTGGATGTATGAACTCAACTCAAGTTATGTGAGTTGAGAGTGTGCGATCCGATTAGAGTGGGTCAGATCCGTCCCTATGTATCGTCGGCATGTCCTTTTATAGTATAAGGACAGGCCGTTACAAGTTGGCCTGGCCCGACATGTGGCCCCAGCGGTTACTAATATTAATACACATTTGATGCGCTTAATTACCCTTAATGACCGAGTTATGGGCTTTGACAGCATCGTTACTGGTAATTAAGGTCATCCGATCGTGTGTCATTAACATAGTATTAATGACACTTAATCGGGTCTTGAAGTCCTTGATTTCCGTTTGAAGATCTGGAGCCGTTGTGGAGTCTTCCGGAGGTTTGAGGCTGAAGATCTGACGGTTGGACACGTGGCAGCCCTGGAGCATACTATGGGAAACAGATATGTCCGGTGCCACCAGACACGTGTCAGTTCCGGAGCTTCCCTCGGTCTGGGGTTAGGTCCGGGGGTGCCATTATGGTACATAGCCCGAAGCTTCCCCCTTGTGGGCGGTAGCTCCGTTTGATGGTACACGTGGCGACCCTGAGACTAACCATATTGGGAAAGCAGGTACGGTTATGTATGACATGTGGGCCTCCGAAGGTCTTCAAATCAAGTAGATGACATTTCCTTAAGATCTTTGCAATATCAAGGGGTATACGGTACCCAAGGTACCGACAGTGGCCCCCTGGGCCCACCTCTGGGAAGACCCCTTGGGTGAAGTCATTCCGCCGAAGGTGGGTCCATCCTTCGACTTTTGAACTGAGTCTTCAAAGGTCTTCGGATGTACCATTGGCGATAGTTTTGGAGTTAAATCCTCGCCGCGTGGCATATCCCGGGTGCAGCAAATGAGATCTTTGGCGTGCGGATCTCACGCAATTGAAGGTCGCCGGTTCCCGATACGAAAATCGTATCGGTTCTGCGCTCCTTGTCAGGTCGCCGCCTTCGAGCTTCCCACCTCTCATGATGACAACCGTTCACCTGGGTAAGAACCTTGACTTGATCGTCGAGGTGGTCCCGGGCCCTCTTGTCATCGGCAGGGTGAAATTTTTGAATAGTATCTTTGGTTTCCCTACGGTTTCCATCCAAGCATTGCGGGGGCTTACTTAAGAAGGAAAGCACGCACCGTCTGGGGTTCTTTATGCCTCTCATCTAAACTCGCGCTCGAACTCTCAAACCTGTGCTTGCTTTTCCTCCCTTGCCTCGCTGTGCTGCGATGGGTTGGGTCTCCGCGAGAGCCGCTTGAAGGACCGAAGGTGACCTGAAGAAGGTCCGGGCCCTCATGGGGTGGTCCTCGGACTTCTTCAACTGCCTGGTCTGCGCTGGTGGGGAGCTCCCGTTCGAGAAGGAGCACGCCGGTGAGATGGTGTACTTCTCTGCGTACGCCATGGTGGGGTTGGTCCCGCCTTTTTCCTCCTTTTTCTTGATGCTGCTAGACTTCTATGGTCTGCAGCTATACCACCATGGCCCCCACTCCATTCTGCTAGTGTCTATCTTCGTCGACTTCTGTGAAATGTGGGTGGACATCACCCCCTGCATTGAGCTTTTCCGGACCTTCTTCACCGTCCATACTACCGGAAGGAGTAATGAGTACCTTGTCTTCTACTACTTCGTGAAGCGCAAGAAGTGCCCATTCAAGTACCTTCGGTCGTTTCCCTCTGGAAAGTGGGATGATTGGAAGAAGGACTGGATAGTCATATGGGTGGAGGAGCACGAGAAGCTGGAGCTGCCCGAAGGCCTCCGCAACATCGACACTGCAGTCTGGAGTGAAGCTCCGGTGCTGTCGGATGCATTCAACCCTGCTCTGACCAGGATCCGCCATTGTGTGGAAGGAGGATTAACTCCTCAGGCGGTATTTTGCAATTTCCTGGTCAATAGGTGGGCACCGCTGAAGAGGAGAGAAAAACTCGCTTGGGCCCTCAACAGTGTGATGGATGACGACCGGGTCGAGACTGGGCTAAAGTCCAACATGGAGGGGGCGACCTTGGAGTTTCATCTCAAGAAGTGCAGCACGGCATCGATGTTGCGGGTGATGACTTGACCCCGCCACTAGCTTTCCTCCCTCTGAACGTGGAGTAGAGTTCAGCAGGGAGCTCCGGCGGATGATGCCGGTGCTTGACGACCTTGGTGTCGTCGAGAGAAGATCGACCTCCAGGGTGGTGATCCCTGGGGCTTCTGAAGGTGGCTCCGACCCTGCTACGGAGCCAAGGACCGAAGTCGTCGGCAAGGGCAATGAGCCGGCGGATGAACCCTCGAGCTGGAAGAGGAAACTGAAGCATGCCGACGGAAGGTCCGTCAGGCCTGCATCCTCTGCAGCAGTTCCTTCTCCCCGTAGGGGGAGGTCTTCTACAACTGCAGCGACTGTACCTGCAGGCAGCGTCTTCCCGGGGTGCTAGCTCTGGGCATGCGACTCCAGCACCAGGGCCAGTTGAGGCCTCTGGGTCCGGAGGTCCTTCCCAGTCGAGGGGGGCCTCGACTAAGGAAATGCCCGCAGGCTGCAACAAGTTCCGAGGGGCCTTCCGGAGCTACCACGCCGGCGGCGGCTATGGTCAGTCCAGAACGCCCGGGAAAGAGATTTCGTGCAAGCTGGTGCGAAAGCCTTCCGAGGTAATTTTTAATCTTCACCTCAGACAGTTGTTCTGTTATAATAACTGTTTTTTAAGTTCCTTCATCCATCATCTGCAGCGTCCCCAAGAAAAGGAGTGAGGCTCCACCCTTAGCCACAACAGTTGAAGCTGTGAGAGCGGAGGCTTCTGCTCCTGTCCCGGTGCCGCCCCAAGTGGTGGCTGAAGCTGCGGCAGCTCCGGCACCAGCTGTCGTGGTCATGGACCTCGACTCATCCCCCGAGAATCCCGTGATAGCGTCGGACCACGGGAGAGAAGATGCGCCAGCGGCACCTACCCCGGAGGTTGAAGCCCCGGGTCTTGATGCTGAGATGATCGAAGCTTTGGTTGTTGAACCAGAGGAAGCAGTGATTCCGGCCCCAGAGCCGGAAATTGTCGAAGCCCCGGCGGTTGAGCTGGAGGTTATTGAAGTCCCGGCGAGTGAGCCGGATGTTGAGGAAGTCCCGGCGGTTGAGCCGGCTACCTCAGAAGCTACGGCCTCAGAGCCGGTTGCCACTAAAGCTCCGTCTACAGAGCCGGTTGCAGTTGAAGACCTTCTGGCGCCTGAGCCGGTTGAGGTTGAAGCTCCGGCCTCAGGGCCGGTTTTTGCGGAGGCATCAACACTCTAACCCATGATGGTCGAGGTGCCAACACCCGAGCCACCCGCGGAGGAGGAGCCCAGGCCGGAGCCAGAAGTAGCCCCTGCTCCGGAAGTATGACGGCGGAGGTGCCCAAATGAAGTCGTTGGCCCCCTGCCTGAGGGGGCAAATGAGGACCTGGCGGCAGGGCCTTCGGAACCACTTCCGGAGGTCGGAACTTCTTCTGCGGGACCCTCCTCGGTGGCGACTGAGGCTATCCCAGAGGACGGCCCTAGTGCCGTGGAGGCTTAGGGGACCAATCTTGTGGAGTGGGACCCAATTTTTGTAAGCGAGAACCCGCTGGAAGGAGGAGACCCCAGTAGGTCCGGACCCTATTCCCTTGTCATTGTCCGTTGACAACGCTTGCTCCAGTCTACGTCAAGTCCAGCTGGCGTTCTACCACGACAGCAAGGCTCTTGAAGAGGAGCGTCAAACCCTTAGGCGGTGGCGTAATCGACTCTACTTTGAGACCAAGCTGGCGCAGTTGAGGCTAGCAGACGACAAGGAATGGACCAAGCAGAAGAAGGTCCGCCTGGAATACTGGGGCAAATTATTGGATGATAGGGAGAGCTTGACGCGTGCCCTCGACGCTCAATCTCGGGCCATTTATGAGCAGACCAAGGCAGTTAATAGTGTGGCTGATGATCGCCAAGAAAGGCTTGAAGCCATTAACACTACTCTCATCAAGCGCCGAGAGGCACTTGAGGAGAGGGAGAAGAGGCTCGAAGACGAAGAGCAAAAACTCCAAGAGTTGCGGGATGACATCTTGAAGAGGGAGGAGGAGCTCGCCAAAAAGGTGGCTCTGGCTAACAAGGGCCTCGAGGAACGCGCAAAGAAATTGGAAGAGCGTTGCGTTGAGGAGGAGGAGAAGGCCTGGGTGCGAGGGCAGGAACTCTACAAGCAAGAGTGTGCCATCGCTGCCAGGGAGAAGAAAGTTAGGGGCTGGGAGAAGGACCTGGTTGACCACCGGAACAAGATCTACCTCCGGGAGGAGGAGCTCAGAAAACTCGAGAAGCAGGTTGCTGAAAAGATTCATCAAAATGCCAAAGAGGTTGAGCACCTTGCTCATGAGAATTCTGAACTAGCGGCGGCCAAAAGATCCTTGGAGGAACTGAAGGGCTTGAGGACTGCGGACCCCCTACAGGTTTGGGAGTTCCTGAGCAAAGCCAACGACGCGCTGACACCGATGGGCTTCAGTCCCGTGCATCCGGATAATCCAGAGCCGGAGCCGGACCTGGCGTTGCAGGCGTTGAGCTCGGCGGGTAAAAAACTCTCCAAGGTGGGTGATGTAATCGCGGACCAGTTGGAAGTTGAGGGGCGGTCCCTAGCGAAGAACATCAAAGAGTATGTGCTAACGTGATACACCAGCCGGGATCCCCAATTTCCTATGGACCCGGTGCTTGAAGGTCCCGTCGAAGGAGAAGGTGAAGCCACCCGAGCCAACGTGTCGAAGGTTGCTCAGAAGGTCGCCCAATTTTTCCATAGGGTCTAGGACCACCCTGTAGCTCCCACTTATATTCTCTCTTTTTCTTCCCCAATTTTGTAATCCCTTGTCTCCAGATGAATGAAATCCAAAATTTGTTAATGAATTTCATTTTTTGTCTTTAACACTTTTGTCTTCACTTGGCCCCCTGGTAGATGTACACAATTTGATTGTGAACATGTACCAAGAGGATATTGTGTTTTGTTGAAGACTCGTTTGCTTCAAACTTGTAGAGTGTAGGTCCGAAGTCTTCGATAGTGAAGGCCCCCTGAGGTTGTCGGAGCTCAGAAGCTCCAGCATTGACTACCGTCGGAGTTTAGTAGCTCCGGCAATAGTCTCCATCAACGCGTAGAGCATCGATAGTTAGCCCTCCAAGGTGTCGGAGCTTAGTAGCTCCGGCAGTGACCTTTGCCAATGCGTAGCTTGTCGGCAGCAGACTCCGCTTGTGGGGTCTTCTCACCATCTTTTATCCCGCGTCGACGGCTGGCCCCCCTAGCTTTGCCGGAGCTTGATTGCTCCGGTGATGCTCATTTTCAATGTTTAACATCGATTACAAGCCACCTAGGGGGAGTCAGAGCTTTGTTAGCCCCGGTTTCTCTCCATCAACGTGGATTCTTTATTTTTCCTGCACACTGAAGCCAAGAAAAATAGTAAAATTCGCTCCTTGCCTATAACTTCGTCGCGGCTTACAATTCCCAATAAAGTTTTAGGTCCAACACAATTCTAAATACAACCGAATGCATTGCCTTCTTTCTTCTAGATTCAATTGTACTTGGACCCGCCTTACTTCGGCCTGCCGGGGTGTAGGTAGAGTGGCGTACTTAGGGTGCTTGACCAGGCTAAGTCGATAGCACACTCCGGCCCTAGATTGGCTTCGAGGCATTCAGGCGAGTGGGCCATGAACAATATTTGAATCCAAAAGAATTGTCAATACATCTCGAATTGTACATGAACTTGTTGAACTAAAATTTCTTAAGAATTGCACAACTTTTTTATAGACAAGAAAGAGAAAAATAAAAAATGTTGAGCCTGTACAAAATAAATGCACGTGGAGTCTGTTTCACATGAAGATGTCTTTCATTATAGGTTCGGGGTACAGGGGAAACAAGTACACTCTTCGGGTGCGGAACCAGGCTAAGCGTGCTTCATTTCTCGTTTGACCCAGGGTAGCTAGCCACACTTTTAGTCCTGAGACTGTGACAAGTGTTGCATGAACTTTGCGTACCTTCTGGGAAAGATCCGACTGTTCTCCCGGAGGAACTACCCGACTCTGTACAATGACTCTATAACATACACATCAAGTTACTACAGACTCACCTCCGTGAAATTAAGTGTAAAACTTACAGAGGTGCTCAATATTCCAAGGATTTGGGAGAGGTGTCCCATCCTCAGTAGCCAAGCGAACTCTTCTGGGACGGGATACTTTAATCACTCGGAAGGGTCCCTCCCAGCTGGGGGACAGTTTGTTTAACCCTTCTCTGGATTGTATTCTCCGTAGCACCAGATCGCCTTCCTCGAGCTTTCAGTTGTGTACATGCCACTGATGATAGCGCCGAAGGGCTTGGTGGTATCGGGCATTCCGAACAGCTGCTTGGCACCTTCCCTCCTCAAGGAGGTCTAGGTCTTCACGCCGGAGCTGGTCCTGCGTGGCTTCGTCGAAGGTCCGGACCCGGAGTGACCCCAAGGTGATTTCTGGAGGAAGGATTGCTTCAGCTCCGTACATCAGAAAGAAGGGTGTCTCTCCAGTTGACCGGTTTGGAGTTGTCCTGTTAGCCCATAGAGTGGGCGGAAGCTCTTCAATCCAGTTTGTCTCCATGTTTTTTCAAGCGCTCATGGGTGCATGTTTTGAGTCATTTCAGGATTTCAGCATTTGCTCTCTCGGCCTGGCCATTGCTTGCCGGGTGAGCTACGGAGGCGTAGCAAACTTGAATGCTGAGGTCTTCGCAATATCCTTGAAATGCAGAGCTTGTGAATTGGGTCCTATTATCAGTAATGATTTTGTTCGGGACTCCAAATCTGTATACAATGGACTGCAAAAAGTTGATAGTAGATTGCTTGTTTATTGTCACGAATGGAGTTGCTTCCGGCCACTTGGTGAACTTGTCAATGGCGACATACAAGAATTTGTAACCTCTGATGGCTCTTGGAAAAGGTACCAAGATGTCCACCCCCAACACGGCGAAGGGCCATGTAGGAGGTATCATTTGTAGGGGATGAGTCGGTGTGAATTTTCTTTGCATGAAATTGGCTTGCTTTGCATTTCTTCACCAGTTCAGTTGCATCCTGGAGTGCTTTAGGCCAGTAGAAGCCGTGCCGGAAGGCTTTACCAACCAACGTGCAGGAAGACGCGTGGTTCCCACACTCGCCTCCATGGATTACTGCGAGGAGCTCGCAGCCTTCTTCCCTTGTGATGCACCGCATTAGGACGCCGTTGGCACCGCACCGGTAGAGATCTCCCTCTACCAACGTGTATCTTTTAGCCAATCTGACTATCCGGTCAGCAGATACATCATCGTCAGGAAGGATGTTGTCTTTCAAGTAGCTTCGGATCTCCGAGATCCATGCATCGAAGCTAACTTGAGCATTTGAGTCTTGCGTGCTGGGTTGCTCGGAGCTTCCGGCAGCACCTACGACCCTTGATGGCTGCCATGGTAACAGGGCCATCGGGACCGTCAGCTTTGGGATGCTGATCTCGCCCCCTTCGCTTAGTTCGGCAGGCTGAGCTGTGGGTTTTGACAACCTCCGGACAAAAGTTCCGTCAGGAGCTGGAGCTCCGGTTGACGCTTTTGTCGAGAGTTCGTCGGCTTCAGCGTTGTGGACACGCTAGACATGGTGGACGTCTAGGACTTTGAAGTCCTTCTGAAGCCTCTGGACTTCAAGGAGGTAAGCAGCTAGCTGGAGATTGTTGCAGGAGCATTCACCCTTCACTTGTTTAATGATGAGATGTGAATATCCCTTGACCAGAAGTTGCTTGACACCGTATGACAGTGCCACCTTTAGTCCATAGATGAGTGCTTCGTACTCCGCCATGTTGTTGGTCGCCTTGAAGTCAAGGTGTACCATGTATTTTACCTTCTCCCCGGTTGGTGCGAGGAGAAGGATTCCAACTCCAGCCCGCTGCTTTTGCATGGAGCCGTTGAAGTAAATGGTCCAGTGAGGCTCGGTGAAGACCAGAGCCTTGTGTTCTGGCTTCTGCTCACTGGGGCCCCCAGGGTTTGATTGAGAGGGAGTCCATTCTGCCTCAAAATCTGCCAATGCTTGACTCTTGATTGCTTGCCTTGGAATGAATTCGAGATCGAATTTGGCCAATTCTGCTGCCCACTTTGCAATATTCCCAGTTGAATTGGGATTATGCAAGATTGCTCGAAGTGGGTAAGAAGTCACCACTGAAATTTTGTGAGCTTGGAAGTAATGGCAAAGCTTCCTGGAGGCAATAAGAACTGCATAGAGCAGCTTATGCACCTCTAGGTATCGAGTCTTGGCGTCATGAAGTACTTCACTGATGAAGTACACTGGGCGCTGGATGGTCTGGACCCTCTCGGAGGGGCCCAGAGCTTCCTCTTCATTGACCCAGATCCTCCCGGAGGGATCCGTACCTTCTTCTGGGACCTCCGGGTCCTTGCTGGAGGGACCCGGAGCTTCTTCAGAAGCGACCTGGACCCTCCCGGAGGGATCTGGGTCTTCTGAAGTAACTTCTTGTGGACTCAAATCTGGGAACTGGGACCCAAACTCGCTTTCAGGAACCCCCGGACCCTCCCGGAGGGGTCTGGATTCCTGAGCATGGGATAGTTCTGGTCTCTCCGCAACCAGGACCATACTGACGACTTCGTCAGTTGCTGAAATGTAAAGCAGCAAAGCCTCACCAGGGTTTGGAGCTACCAAAGTTGGTAGGGTGGTGAGGAACTGTTTTAGCTCCTTGAATGCCTTTTTTGCTTCTTCAGACCATTGGAATGGTCCGGACTTCCTCAATAACTTGAAGAAGGGAAGTGCCCATTCCGCCAGTCTTGAAATGAACCGGCTGAGGGCTCCTAGACATCCAGTCAGCTTTTGGACATCCTTGATGCGGGCTGGTGGCCGCATGTCTTCAATGGCTTTGATCTTCGCTGGATTAGCTTCTATGCCCCGGTGATTTACCAGGAAACCAAGAAGGTTTCTGGAGCTAACCCCGAAGACACACTTGTCTGGGTTGAGCTTTGTGCGGGTGGCCCGCAGCTTGTCGAAGACCGCTTGTAAGGTGTCAAGGAGTGATTCCTTGTTCTTGACCTTGATTACGATGTCTTCGACGTACAATTCCACTATGTCTCTAATGAGTTCTTCAAAAGTTTTGTACATAGCTCGTACAAAGGTTGAAGCTGCATTCTTGAGACCAAATGGCATGGCGGTATAACAGTACAATCCATCTACTGTGATTAAAGAGGTATGCTCTTTATCTTCCCTAGACATTCTGATTTGATGATACCCAGAATATGCATCTAGGAAACACAGTAATTCACACCCGGAGGTAGAATCCACTATCTGATCTATCCTAGGTAGTGGGAATGGATCTTTTGGACATGCCTTATTTAGGGTTGAGTAGTCAATAGACATCGGAAGCTTCCCGCCGGCCTTGGGCACAACGACTGGGTTTGCCAGCCATTTTGGATGGAAGACTTCTCGGATGAATCCAGCTTCGAGCAACTTCTTCACTTCTTGTCAAATGAAGTTCTGTCGCTCCACAGATTGCTTCCGAGGCTTCTGATGCACGGGCCGGGCGTCTGGGTAGATCTTCAGATTGTGCTCAATCACTTCCCTTGGGATCCCAGGCATTTGTGATTGTTGCCAGGCGAACACGTCGACATTAGCCCGGAGGAAAGCGATGAGCGCGAGTTCCTATTTGTCATTCAGTCCCCCCATTATACGGGTGGTCTGAGCGGCATAGGAACCGATTTGGACGACTTTGATTGGAATGTCGGTGTCGCCGCTTGGTTGCACTCAAGGTGCAGAAATCGAGCCTCGTTGACGAATGCTCGGGAGTTTTGGAGCTTCCTCCTGCCTGGAGTCCTCCTCTTGCGCCATAGTAAGCGCATGAAGTTCTTCCAGAGTGGTTACTCCGGCAGTGCGATCTCCGCGGATCCTGAGAACGCCTACTGGTGTTGGCATCTTTAACACCAGGTAGCCATAATGAGCAGCCGCCATGAATTTGTACAAGGTAGGCCTACGCAAGATGGCGTTGAAAGGTAAGTTGATATGAGCAATGTCAAAGACCAACTTCTCAGTGCGATACTTCTCCCGGGTCCCGAAGGTAACGGGGAGAGTAATAGCACCGAGTGGGGTAATGGCTCCCGGACCTACTCTGGAGAAAGGTCGGGAGGGGTGCAGATCTGAAGGTCGGAGCTGAAGCTTGGTAAAAGCTTCGAAGCTTATGAGGTTCAGTCCCGAACCTCCGTCTACCATAACATGGTGGAGCTGAATGTTATTGATGGTAGGATATACCATCTAAGGTAACTGGCCTGCTCCAACCATGCTTCGAGGGCAGTCCGAAGCATCAAAAGTGATGGCTATGTCCATCCACTTCCGATGAGGCTCCGCCCTGGCTGTAGGAGCTACAGCGGCCATCTCCTGACGCATTGTCTTGAGGACGCGACGGGGGGTGATGTCCCATGATTCACCAAAAATGGTGTTCATGGTCTTCCGACACTCGTTGTCAGAGACGTCAGAATCGTCGTCGACGGAGGTGTAGACGGCCTTCAGGACCTTTTTAGGATCTTGAAAACCTAACTCCTCTTCAGCCGGAGCTTCATCAACTTTTTGTTTTCCTTCCCTCTGTCGGAAAGGAACTTCTTCCCGGCACTTGTTGTAGCACTCTACAAGGTTTTGGACCTCCCGGTAGTCTTCCAAACTGTGGCTGTCTGTCTAGTGAATTGGACATCACACCTTGGGTTTGCCCCCATTTTAAGAAGACGGTCGAGGTCGCTTCTCGGGGCGTGGCCTCCGGCCACCCGGAGCTGCAGCAGCTGCAGCATTAGATGCGCTGGCCAACGGCTTCTTCTTGCCGTTGGTCTTTTTCTTCTTCATGCCACTCCTGGAGGTAGTGGCTTCGCCTTTGGAGGATTTTTTGTGATCCTCCTGAGGTGGTTTGGAGTGCATTTCACGGCCCTCCGCAGCTCTGGCACATTTGTCAGCCAAGCTGAAGAGTTCCGTGACACTGGTGATCTCCTTGATCGCAAGTTTCTCCAACATATTCTTATCCCGTACGCCCTGTCTAAATGCCACAATGATAGAAGCGCTAGAGATAGAAGGGATAGTGTTTCATACCTGAGAAAATCTTTGGATGAATGATCGCAGGGATTCTCCCCCTTTTTGCACGACTGCAAAAAGGTCTAGTTCGGTGCCTGGTCGGGTGTATGAACTCCCGAAGTTGGCGGTGAACTGCCGGCACAACTCCTTCCAACCGTTGATGGAGTTGGGTGGAAGGCTCATAAACTAGGACCGAGCGGTCCAAGTTAAAGCCACTGGAAAATAGTTGGCCATTACGGCCTCATTTCCTCCAGCTGCTAGGATTGCGGTGGAGTAAATCTGAAGAAATTCGACGGGATTAACGGTCCCGTCAAACTTCTCCGGCAGGTGAGGCCGGAATTTCTGTGGCCACCTGACCATACGCAGATGCATGGCCAGGGCTGAACAGCCTCCTCCTACTCCTTCAGGAGCAGGAATGTCCTGAGCTTCTCGTCTCCCACGAGCACGCTCGATATGGACTCGACCGTCTTGTTGACAGTATCGGTGATCAAGCTCCGCCCGGAGGTCATGAGTTGAAAGCCTTGATACCGTGTGAGTGTGTCGTCCCTCGGAGGGTGACGACGTCACTTGCTGTGACGCAGCACGTCTCTTGTTGTTGGAAACGTGCGGACCAAGTCTGCCAGACAAGGTTCGTCGCTGCGACGGGGCCGGTCCTGAAGGAGGAGGACCCTGGTTACTGATGTGGTCGGCTGCTACTGCAACCAAGTGTTCCACATTGGCCCTCCACTGCTCCATTGCATCCCGGGATGCGTCTGGAGGTGGTGGGCACTGAAGGAGAGCACGTGCTGCATGGAGCGCGTGTTCCGGGTTGTCATGATTCGCCGACGCAGTGATCGATGCCGGTGCACCATCGCGCTGCCCAGCTTGATTTGCTGGTGGAGGCGGCGGTGGTGGTAGTGTGACTCCTGCTGGAACTGAGGTTCCTGCTGGTGGCTGCATATTGGAGGGATTGCCCCGAGCAGCTTGAACAACAGGATGACCATTGGATGATCCAGCAGCTGAGTTCACCATTCTTGAAATCTCAGAGACCCCTACCTGGCGCGCCAACTGTCTATGGTTTTGATCCGACAGATCTCCTGACACTACTAAAGTGTTTGCGGAGTTTTATGTTCGGTGTGGGCGCACGGAGATTCAAGAAGGTGAAATGTAAAATGACACAGGAGACACGAAGATTTACGTGGTTCGGGCCGCCTGAGCGTAATACCCTACTCCACGGGGTTTGTTGGTGTTGTATTGGATGTATGAACTCAACTCAGGTGATGTGTGTTGAGAGTGCGCGATATGATCAGAGCGGGTCAGATCCGTCCCTATGTATCGTCGGCCTGTCCTTTTATAGTATAAGGACATGCCGTTACAAGTTGGCCTGGTCCGACATGTGGCCCCGGCGGTTACTAATATTAATACACATTTGATGCGCTTAATTACCCTTAATGACCGAGTTACGGGCTTTGACAGCACTGTTACTGGTAATTAAGGTCGTCCGATCGTGTGTCATTAACATAGTATTAATGACACTTAATCGGGTCTTGAAGTCCTTGATTCCCCTTTGAAGATCCGGAGCCGTTGTGGAGTCTTCCGGAGGTTTGAGGCTGAAGATCCGACGGTTGGACACGTGGCAGCTCTGGAGCATACTGTAGGGAACAGATAGGTCCGGTGCCACCAGACACGTGTCAGTTCCAGAGCATCCCTCGGTCTGGGGTTAAGTCCGGGGGTGCCATTATGGTACATAGCCCAGAGCTTCCCCTTTGTGGGCGGTAACTCCGGTTTGATGGTACACGTGGCGACCCTGAGACTAACCATATTGGGGAAGTGGGTCCGGTTATGTCTGACATGTGGGCCTCCGAAGGTCTTCAAATCAAGTAGATGACATTTCCTTAAGATCTTTGCAATCTCAAGGGGTATACAGTACCCAGTGTACCGACAACCCTTAATGACTGACTTACGGGCTTTGACAGCGCTGTTACTAGTCATTAGGGTCGTCCGATTGTGTGTCATTAACATAGTATTAATGACACTTAATCGGGTCTTGAAGTCTTTGATTCCCCTTTGAAGATCCAGAGCCGTTGTGGAGTCTACCGGAGGTTTGAGGCTAAAGATCCGACGGTTGGACACGTGGCAGCTCTGGAGCATACTGTGGGGAATAGATAGGTTCGGTGCTACTAGACACGTGTCAGTTCCGGAGCCTCCCTCGGTCTGGGGTTAGGTCCGAGGGTGCCATTATGGTACATAGATCGGAGCTTCCCCCTTGTGGGCGGTAGCTCTGGTTCGATGGTACACGTGGCGACTCTAGGACTAACCATGTTGGGGAAGCAGGTCCGTTTATGTCTGACATGTAGGCCTCCGAAGGTCTTCAAATCAAGTAGATGACATTTCCTTGAGATCTTTGCAATCTCAGGGGGTATACGGTACCCAGGGTACCGACAATAACCAAGCAAGAAACCTTCATCTGATTTTGAATCGAACTTCAAAATTCGAGGCTTCTTCTTGAGAATGTAACATTTGCTACCAAAGACTCTAAAGTAGGAGATGTTTGGTTTGTTACCTGTTAGAAGTTCATATGGAGTCTTCTTCAATAGACGATGAAGGTAGATTCTGTTTGTGGCATGGCAAGAGGTGTTAACCGCTTCTGCCCAAAATCTATCAGAAGTCTTGTACTCATCAAGCATGGCCCTTGACATCTCTATCAGTGTTGGGTTCTTCCTTTCGGCCACCCCATTTTGCTCAGGTGAATAGGGTGCCGAAAACTCATGCTTGATGCCCTTCTCATCCAAGTACTCGTCAACTTGAGTGTTCTTGAATTTGGTGCCATTATCGTTTCTTATCTTCTTGATTCTCAAGGAGAACTCATTTTGGGCTCTCCTCAAGAAAATCTTGAGTACACCTTGTGTTTTGCCTTTGTGATGCAAGAAAAACACCCAAGTGAAGCGGAAAAAATCATCAACAATAACTAAACCATATTTGTTACCGCTAATGCTTATGTAAGCAATGGGACCGAAAAGGTCCATGTGTAGCATCTTCAACGGTCTTGTTGTCGTCATCACATTCTTGGTGGGATGAGCTGCTTCGACTTGTTTCCCAGCTTGGCACGCGCTACAAGGCCTATCTTTCTCAAAGACAACATTCTTAAGACTTCGGACGTGATTGTCTTTTAGAAGTTTGTGAAGATTCCCCATACAAACATGGGCTAGCCTACGGCTCCACAACCACCCCGTGTTGGTCATTGCAATCAAGCATTTGTGAAGTTAAATTTTATCCATGGTGAAGTCCACGAGATAAAGCTTTCCCTTGAGCACACCCTTGAAGGCAATCAAGTTATCAACTCTTCTAGTGACAATCACACCCTCATTAGAAAACAAGCAATTATACCCCTTTTCACATAATTGAGAAATGAATAAGAGATTATAATCTAGAGACTCAACATGTATGACTTGTGAAATGGTGTGTTGTGGAGAAATAGATATTTTACCCATACCTAGTACCTCACCTTGACTATTGTCGTCAATGTAGATACCTTGATTTGAATCTTCGTTTTCTTCATACTCCACAAACGTTCTTCTCGCTCCAGTCACGTGATTTTGCAACCACTATATAGCACCCATTTTGAACCACCGGAGGAGTAAGCATACAAGACAAGTTTAGGCTTTGGCTTTAGGTACCCAAGCTTGGTTGGGTCCTTTGAGGTTAGTGACAAGGCATTTGGGTACCCACACACAAGGCTTTGGGCTCTTGCTGTGTGGCCCAACATATTTAGGATAGGTATAACCAAATTTACTTCTCATTAGGACATAAGATGCATCAAAGTCATGAATCATGGTTAAGTTGACATTTTTAACATTTTGGTCATTTTTGTCAAATTTCACTATTTCATGAGAAGTAGATGCATGATGTTCATTTTTGACTTGAAATGAACCTACCTTGACAAATGTTATTTGCATCTTGTTATTCTTGAGAATTCTAGCATTTTGCTTTCCTTCTCTTGAATAGCCAAGACCATCTTTAATCAAAGGAGATATAGTGATCGAGTATGCACTATGTGCATTCTTGATCTTCTCCTTGTCAAAGATGCCACCCTTGGGTGTGCTCTTGCTCTTTGCCAAGTTGAACTCATTCTTTAGGTAAAGCACAAGGTTAGCACATTTGGAAGCTTTGGTGACCGATTCCATTTTAGGCAAGTTGGAGCTTGTCGAGGAGAAGAAGGGACACTTGATTTGAGAGTTGTGAATTGTGTCTCAAGACTCTTGTGGGCTTTGGTCAAGCTCACAAGTTCATCTTGGAGCACAACATTTGAACTCTTAAGGCTTGAGGAAGCCTCCTTGCAGTTCGCAAGTGCAAGTTCAAGTGCCTTGTTCTTTTCCTTCTCAAGCTCAAGAAGCTTCTCAAGGTTAAGAGCATTTTGCCTCTCATGTACAAGCAATTTATTTTGTTCCTTGAGAACTTCTTCCTTGTCTAAAATCTCATCGGAAAGCTTTTTCATTTTACTTAAGTCTTCAAACATGTATTCATTATCACTATCACTATCAAAGTCCTCATCTTTAATGGAACACAAGGACAGTTTAGATTTAACCTTTCGTTCTCCCTCCTTGGCCATAAGGCAAGTGTGACTTGAGCTTTTCCACTCTCCCTTGTTTGTTAAGAGAGTCATCTTCATTGTTGGCTTCTTGATGGCGACGGTTGCCATTCCCGCTTCATCATCGGAGGAGGACTCACCGTTGGAGTCTCAATCCTTGCCAACATGAGCGTGCCCATGTGCTTTCTTCTTCTTGAATATATTCCTCTTTTAAGGCTTCTCATCCTTTTTCTTCTTCTTCTTGTCATCTTCCTTTTCATATGGGCAATTCACAATGAATTTCCCATACTCACTATAGTTGTAGCAAGCTCTCCTTGGTCTTGACTTGCTTTTGTCCTTGCCCTTGATCTTATAGTTTGACCCTCTTCTTTTCCTCATCATCCTCTTGAATCTTTTGATGAAGAAGGCCATTTCCTCTTCATCCATGTTTGTGCTCACTTCTTTTTCACTTTCATCAACATTGCTTGAAGATTGCAACTCTTTGCCTTTGGACTTTGGTGAGGCTTTGAGAGCAATACCTTTCTTCTTAGAGGATGTGATCTTGGCAAGGTCGTTGACATGGCGTGCTTCCATCTCCATCATCTCCTAGTTGATGATCTTACCAAGCACCTCATACGGAGTCATCTTGTGGAAGTTTGGACTCTCGCGGATGAGAGTGCAAAGCGTCACATTGCGAGGCATGAAAGCTATTATCATCCTCTTGACTACTTCATGTTCGATACACTTCTTGCATCTGTACACCCAACTCCTATTGATGAGAGTATTGAGTTGGTTGTACATCTGTTGAGGGGTCTTGCCTTCTTCCATGGCAAATCTTCCAAGCCCCCCCCCACCCCCCGATCATCTCAATCTTGGTTTCCCTCATGGACCGGTTGCCTTCATGTGCAATCTTGATAGTAACCCGAATATCCTTGGCTTGCTCCAACCCATCCACTTTGTTGAATTCTTCTTGGTTCAATGATGAGTTGAGAACGGCCGCCGCTTGAGCATTGCGGTGAATGAGTTGTTCTTGTTTTGAGGTCTGTTTGTCATCGTCCACAGGGATATCTACACCTGTGCAAACAACATGACAAAGTGTAGGATTGAGAGAAGTAAGATGCAACTTCATGTTGTGTTTCCACATAGTGTAGTTAGTCCCATCAATGTGTGGAGCTTTACCCATTGGAATAGAAAGGTAGTTTGAATGTGAATTGATGTGCTCATAGTTGAATGGATATCGCGTGTAGTCTTCTTCAGGCTTCTTGAGCTTCTTCTCCTTATCAAGCCTTCTCCTCCTCTTTGCCTCATCTCTCACTTTTTCAAGAAGGTCCGCAAGGCGCTTCACTTCTTCATTTTCATCTTTGGTTTCACCATAGAAAGGAGGAGGCTTTTGCTTGCTCTTGGTGGTGTCACCGGTCTGGTCATGCATAGGATTGGATCCTTGTTCTTTGTTGTGTCTGTTCTCGCTGGTGCCGGTGGTGTCGACGATCGACATCTCCTTCTCACCATTTCCCCCATCTCCTCTCTAAGCGGTCAAGCTTTTAGGAGAGTTAGGCTCTGATTACAATTGAAAGTTGCCTAGAGGGGGGAGAATTGGCGGATAACCTAAAATTTAACTCAATAAAAGATAATCAAATCACAGAGTGTGGACTAGTCTGGCCTGGGGGCGAACTAGTCCGGTCAGGGAGTTAAACTTAAGGAAAGGTGAGATTTTTATGCGATTCAATGAACTTAACATGATGAAAGGTAAAGTATATGAACCTAGCAACCTAGCAGTGGATATGCACAAAGTGGAAACAACTAGATCAAGGTGGATCTCAAGATTAAGATGAAGAACATGTGGAATCCTAACTTGATCTGGCGAGGAATGAGGAAGGCAAATTAAAGACACAAGATGTAGGACTTATCCCGTGGTTCATCCCCACACAAGGAGCCTACATCCACGTCGAGGATGCCCACAAAAGGTAAGGTTTCGCTCAACCCTTTCCTCACTTAGCCACCATAACTGTCGGCTACTCTTCCACTAGATCACAGGGGTAATAACCAAATTCGTGGGGGCAACTCCAGACTTGTGGCTCCCACAATTTTACAACTCGAAAAGATCAAAGATCAACACCCACACAAACTCAAATCAATAAATCAAACCAAGAGAATCAACCAAGAGCTCAAAATCAAACAAACCCTTCTCTCCTCTCTTCCACAACCCACAAATCCTCAAGAATCTCTCTTTGGACTCCAAGAATGGTTGAGAGAGAGCTAGGATGGCTCTAGAATGGCTGTGGCGGCTTTAGGTTTCGAGAGAGGCCCTCTGAGAGCCGAGGATCCCTTTCGTTGCCACCAGAAAAAGTGCAGACTAGTCCAACCTTTGACCCCGGGCTAGTCTGGCCTTTGGGGACAAGTGATGTCACCATTGACCAACCGTAAAGTCCCCCACCACCTTTTGAATACAAATGGTCACTACATCACGGACTATCCGTCCTAGAATGGACTAGTCCCATCTTACACAGAAAAAATTGATCCAGGTGAGAACAGACCAGTCAGATCCACAAGACTAGTTCGGCCCCAGAGGGCGGACAAGTCTGGCCATCCAGGACTTAGTCCCGGTAGCAACCTCCAAGTCCACAACGGACTAGTCTGACATGGAATGGACTAGTCTAATCTCAGACATAAACTACTTTTCCGGTCTAAAACAGACTAATTTGACCGAGCGGACTAGTCCGCGACAAGGGCGGACTAGTCCGATCCTTTGGGACATAATCCTAGAATGACACAGACACACTTACCACGGACTAGTCCGTCTCCAAACAGACAAGTCTGAACTCACATAGAAACACATGGTCCGCCTAACATCGGATCAATCCAATGTGGCCGGGCTAGTCCTGCCTTCCAACCCGGACAAGTCTGACCCTGTCCTTAGGGTTGCCTCAACTCATCTCTCAATATAATCTATCTTGGACATTGAGCTCTTAGGATATTCTCAACACTTTGACACATTGAACACACTCAAGCTATGTAGCTGAACTCGACACAAAGAATTTAAAAACCTATGTTTCTATCTTTCTAGTTTTTCGCCTTTTTCTTCTCTTTTTTGCCTTTTGAGTGCATTCCATGCCGTCCATGTTTCAATCACTTGTACTTACACTTGTAGTTCTCACTAGTACATTAAATGTCATTAATCCTTAAAACCCATGAGCATTAGCCTAGATGCACTTTCAACCATGTGATTGAATTGTTCCCCCATTGGCGTGAGGAGCAGTACGATGACTCCCGCCCCCTACTTATGCGAGGAGCTATCAAAGTAGAGCATCCGGTGGGGCACGGTGAGGACCGAGGCCTTGGGCTCCAGCTCGCCATTGTTGAGGCCCCCTAGGTTGCTTGGGGATGGTGTCCACTCAACTATAAAGTCTGCCACTGCCTGACTCTTGACCACGTGTCGCGGCAAGAAGTCGAGCCTAAACTCTGCAAGCTCTGCCGCCCACTTTGCGACATTGCCAGTCGCGTTGGGGTTGCGGAGCAAAGCCCCTAGTGGGAACGAGGTCACAATTGAGACCTTGTATGCTTGGAAGTAGTGGTAGAGCTTCTTTGATGCGATAAGCACTGCATACAACAGCTTGTGTACCTCGAGGTACCTTGTCTTGACTTCACGGGGGACTTCACTAATGAAGTAGATTGGGCGTTGGATGGTCCGGACCCTCCTTGGGGGATCCGGTGCATCCTCTTCCATCGGTATCTGACCTTGGGACTCCTGACCCCCTGGGTCCAGACATGCCTCTGCGGCTTGGACCTGAAAACATCTTGGTTGTCGGGGCACCTTGTGGGCCTCAAAGCAGTCTCCGGGGGCTGGAACACAGAGGTTCCTTGGTCCTAGAGGCCCCCTGCCGGCACTAGGCCCTGGCGCTTAGGACCACCGGAAGGGACCTCCCCCTACTGTTGAGGCATCTGGAGCCCTAATCGTTCCTCGACGAGGACCATGCTCACCAGTTGGGTGTTGGCAGTGATGTAGGGGAATAGAGGCTCACCGGCTCTGGAGCCACCATGATGGGCAGCGATTTGAGTTGTCGCTTCAACTCTTTGAATGCCTCCTCTGCCTCTTTGGTCCTATCAAAGTATCCGGACTTGTGCAGCAGCTTGAAGAACGTGGCAGCCCGCTCAGCTAGTCTAGAAATAAACCGACTGAGTGCAACCACGTAGCCCTTGAGCTTCTGCTTGTCATTTATGCGGCACGGAGGCCGCATCAGCTCAATTTCCTTGATCTTCTCTATGTTGGCCTTGATCCCTCAGTGCGAGATCAGGAAACCAAGGAGCTCCCTGGCAGAGACCCTGAACACGCACTTGTCCGGGTTGAGCTTCGTGCGTGTTGAGCAAATCCTGTCAAAGACTAGGGCAAGGTTGTCTAGCAAGGATGTACGCGTTTGGATTTTGACAATGATGTCATCGACATACACATCTACTGGGTCTTGAATGAGGTCTACAAATGTTTTATGCATGGCACGTACAAAAGTAGGGAGAGTGTTGACAGTTCCTACACACTACTAACAATTCATCTCTAGAAGTGGTGCTAGAAATGCTTGTTAGTAGATTTTATGAATGCGTCCTAGAAGGGGGGTGAATAGGCTTTTAACTTTTCCCACACACTTAATCAAATCATTAAAATCCCGATGGACTGGACTTGTCTGGTGCAGATGCGGACAAGTCCAGTGTGCTTGAATAATGTGAATTGATTTAGTGCTGTAGCAGAATTTCTATGTGTTGTAGTAGTGGAACATAAGTACCTATTCAAACAGTCTTGATTAAACCATCAATATTGCAAACGTGCACGTGAAACACAAATTAATTGACAGATTATATCTAATGCCCTAGATAATCAAACATGCAAAAGTGGACGAGTAAAGCACACGAGACACAAATTTTTACCGAGGTTTGATCCCACCAAAGAGATCTACTCCTTGTTGAGGAATCCCACACAGAGTCGGGTCTCTTCAAACCCTTTCCCTCGTCAAGTCACCACACAAGGCCGACTTGATTCCACTATCACGGGTAATCACCGAGTGATGGGACAACCTCACACATTGAGGGCTCCCACAAGAATTACAGCAGAAAAATGATCGAATACACTCTAAAAGATTAAAATTAATGCAAGAGTGTAGAAAGATAAAACCCCAAAAGCTCAATGACGTGTATACAATGATCTCCCAATTCCAAATCTGAATTCTCAAAGGATCTCACTTTTGAGGATCTTAGATGCGTGGGGAGATGTGTTTTCGTGCTCTTGGGACAAGTGGTGGCGCTAGGGTTTCAGTTGTGAATAGTAGAATACGTAAGTAGTTACTATGGGGTTGTGGATCTCCTATTTATAGTGTTTCAAATAATATTATTGTTAGGGATCCCGACGGCCAGACTAGTCCATACTGGGGACCAGACATGTCCATTGTGCTGTGTAAAATTGGCATGGATTGTGCAGCAAACTAGAAACCCTTAATTGTGTGAGGTACACCGGACTAGTCCGGTAGGTGTCCAGACTTGTCCGGTTCCTAGTGAATTGGAACATCAAAAACTTTTCTCTGACTAGTCCGGTCTGTGAGACCTATGTGTGTTGAATACATTGGCTATGGTGATAAAAGTTTTGAGTATCACCAAAACACCTTTTTCAACATGATCCGACTCTAGGTTCGAGCTCCAGCAAGGTCCGACAATAGGTCCGACTTGTTTTGGGTAGCTCCGGCAAGGTCCGACGTAAGGTCCGACTTGCTTTGTCTAGGTCCGACTTAGTTTGGCTAGGTCTGACTTCTTTGTTTAGGTCCGACTTGCTTTGACAAGGTCCGACTAAGCTTTAGTAAGCTCCAGCGCTAGGTCCGAGTAGCTTTGGTAAGCTCTGATGCTAGGTCCTGCTAGCTTTGGTAAGCTCCGGCTCAAGGTCCGGTTAGTTTTGACAAGGTTAGGAGCTAGATTGCAATGTTTCTGCTTTTACTTTGAATTGATTCGAACTTGCTTTACATCTATAGAAAGTTTGCTTATTATTCATTTACTAAGTTTTTGGTGTGTTTTGGTGGTTATAGTTGATATCTTTTTGCTATGGTTGTCAACATGCTTATGTAAGGTGCTCACGTAAGGTGTTGTGGTTTCGGAATTAACGAGAGTCAAGTCGAGGACTTATGCTTGGAAGTATTGGTTGTTTGTTCATGTGCAGGTGTTTCTTGAGTTCAAGACATGGTTCGTGATGGGATCCATTGAACTAGCCTTAGGGAGAATATGAGGTTCAACAACCAAGTTCGGGAGGAATTGTGGTTGTGTTGATTGGGAGGTCACGCATCATGTTTGAATCAAGAACAATGCATATGAAGGTATCGTGGACATCCTTGGAAGGTGTTTGCAGGAGTGCATGGACGTGGCTAAATGGTTCCGAGGAGTGATGATGAGATTTGGACGTAAAAAATTGGTCGAAAAGGTCCAACCGACTAGGTTATGGACTCAAGCTGCGGTTGAGTCCTGTTTGACTCAAATATGGAAAGATTTGAGTTGGTTACGATAGGATTTCATGTGGGTAAGGAAGTTGGGCTGTTTTAGGAATGTGGGATACATTCCTAAGGTGTTTGGAAGTCTTAAGATATCTTCTATCTACGTATAGAAGAGTCTTGAGCAGATATGGAAAGTGTCGATTGAATCTGAGTAGGATTTGAGTCCTAGTTAGGATTGGATTGGCCTAAGGGCTGGTTATATAAGCAAGGGAGGCCAGAGCTCGTGGTGCAC
Source organism: Tuctoria greenei (assembly GCA_036927565.1). Lineage (NCBI taxonomy): Eukaryota > Viridiplantae > Streptophyta > Magnoliopsida > Poales > Poaceae > Tuctoria > Tuctoria greenei. The sequence goes on from JAYESD010000008.1 coordinate 108,198,040, forward strand.
GACTTTGGGGCTGTTCATTTTGTGTTTTGATCAATAAAATTTGTAGTCTAAAGGAGCTTTTGTGCATTGTTCGTCCGACTTGTTTCTGTCAAGTCTTTCTCGTCGAGTTTCTTCATAGCACTACCTTGCTTCGGTGGTTTTATCATAACTTGAGTTTTACAGATCCAATTGATATGATTCTTTTTGGTTTGTCTTCACAACTTGATTATATATAATCTATGAAAATTTCACGGTCATTGGATTTGTGGTTTCTGATCTACACGAGTTTCTTTGTAGTGTTGCAGATCTGTTTTTCCTCAGGTAGGATAGATTGACCTTTGTTCGATCTTTTTTGTAACTTGAGTTTTTCTCAACGGATTTTTGTGATTCTTGTTGTGTCGTCTTCGTGACTTGATTATCCTCCAGGTTTGTCACAATTGATCACGTTTACAACAGTCACACACACAATTTCATAACATATTGATTTCCTGTTGAGGGGTTTTTGTTACTTCCACTGAAAAAGTTTTAATCTACCATTCACCTCCCCTCTGGTTGCTTTTCACGTGCTCTTCGATCCTACACAATCAAAAAATAGACTTGTCAGGTGTGATGTGTTATGAAAAATTAGAGAGTTCAACGGACTAGTCTGATCCCTGAATGTTCTTCACAGTCCATGTGAAGAAGTTCCAGAGGTCTTGAGGTAGTCATCATGTTCTTGGCGGCGTGTGGTGCTCCAACTTGATTTCCCGCCTGGCAAGCGCTGCACGGTCTGTCTTTCTCAAAAACAACATCCTTTAAACCTCGGATGTGACCACCTTTTAGAAGTTTTGGCAGATTTCTCATCCCAACATGGGCTAGCCGTCTATGCCACATCCATCCCATGTTAGTTTTAGCAACCAAGCAAGTGTTGAGTTCAGCTTTATCTTTGTTGAAGTCATTAAGATAAAGTTTTCTCTTCAACATTCCCTTGAATGCAATCGAGCCATCGCTTCTTCTAAAAACAGTCACACCCTCATTAGTGAATAAAAATTATAACCTTTGCCGCACAGCTGAGATATGGACAAAAGATTATTATCTATAGAATCGACATGTAAAACATTTGAAAGAGTATGTTGAGAGGAAATTTCAATTTTACCGCTACCAAGGACCTTTCCTTGGCTGTTGTCTCCAAAGCATATTCCTTTTCTTGGTTCCGCGTTGCACTCATACTCCACGAACAAACTTCTCTCTTCGGTCATTTGATTAGTGCATCCACTGTCTAGCAACCCATTTTGATCCACCGGAGAAGTAGGCCTGCAAAACAGAGTAATTTCTTGGTTTTAGGTACCCAAGCTTTCTTTTGTCCTCGCAGGTTAGTCACAAGAGTCTTGGGTACCCACATGCAAGTTTTTTTGTTCTTGTGGTGTGGCCCAACATATTTTGCAAAAATGTGTCCAGATTTATCTTTCATAAGTACATAGAAAGCATCGAACGTACGAAATAGTATTTGCAATTCACATTCATTTGATATTTCCTTGACAAAAGTAATTTGCTTCTTAGCATGAACATTAGTGGACATGTGTTTGTTTTTGTTAAACCCAAGAACATATTTGACGTTAGGAGGTCTAGTGACCATATATACACTACATGCATATTTAATCCTTTCCTTGTCAAAGATGCCACTTTGGGATGGATGTTTAGCATGTGAGGTAGAAACATCTTGTTTAACAGTACTTTTCTTACTAGAGCAGGTGCAAATTACAGTTGTTGTCGAATTTACATCTTTGGAAGGTGAACTCTTGGAGGAGGAGGAATCACATTACTTTAGTGACTCTACTTGCACTTCAAGGATTTTGTTAACTTTTGACAAGTTAGCAAGTTCATCCTTGATTGCAATGTGTAAGTATTCTAGTTTTGTGTAAGTTTCCTTACTCAAGTCTAGCTCGTGCTTAAGTAACTTGCTCTTCTCCTTCTCAAGCTCAAGGAGTTTCTCAACCTCTTGATATCTCTTCCTTTCACAGATGAGCATATCTTCCTGTCGGTTGACAAGGTCCTCCTTCTCAAAATTTCATCAAACAACATTTTCTTTTTCTTTAAAGAAGTTTTACTTAAGCATCTAAACATTTCCTCATTTTCACTAGAGCTATCGAAATAACCAATAGAAGAATTAAGCAAGGGAGGTGTGAGTCGAACCTTTTTCTTGCACTCCTTAGCCATGAGGTAAGTATGATTATGAGTCTCTCGTCCTCCCATGTTCGGGAAGAGCGTAGACTTCTTCGTAGTCTTCTTGATGGCTATGGTGTCCATCTCTTCTTATTCATCAAAGGGGGACTCATCTTTAGTACCACTCCTTGCCAATGTGCACTTGGTGGGCTTGCCTCCTTTTCTTGAAGGTCTTCTTTTCTTGAGGCTTGCTTCCTTCTTCTTTTTATTTTCTTCATATGTGCAGTCAACCATAAAGTGGCCATACTCGCCACAGTTGTAGCAGGTACGTCGTGCCTTGTACTTTCCTTTTTATTTGCTCTTCCCGTCACTCGAGTTGCTGCCCTTACTTCTTCTCATCATACGCTTGAATTTCTTGATGAAGAGCACCATCTATTCATCATCCAAATAAGTTCTTACATCACTTGTGTCTTCATCATATTGTGCTTCACTAACTTCCCTTCCTTTAGGCTTGCAAGTTGCTTTGAGGGCAACGTCCTTCTTTTTGGAGGAAGTAAGTTTAGCCAAGTCTTTGACGTATTGGTCCTCCTTCTCCATCATCTCATGGTTGATAATCTTTCCCAATAGTTCATTCGGAGTCATTTTGTGAAACCCCAGGCTTTCACAGATCATGGAGCACAAGGTGACATTTCTTGGCATAAATGCTCTTATCATCCTTTTGACCACCTAATGGTCAGTTCACTTATTGCTTCCATAGGTGCGGATCTTCTTGATGAGCACCTTCATTCAGTTGTACATGTCTTGATGTGATTCGCCTTCAATGGCAAACCTCCCCAATTCACTTTCAAGCATTTCATTTTTTTCTTCACGAACTTATCGATTTCCTTCGTGAGCTATCACGAGCGTATCCCAGATTTCGTTGGCACTTTCTAGTCCATCAATCTTGGTGACCTCTTCTCCACTCAGAGATGAAGTGATCTCTGCAATGGCTTGTGTGTTGCAGTGAATTTCTTGTTCTTGTTCCGGAGTGAGTTCATCGTCTGTATCCAAGATATCTACACCTATATACACAATATGCCAAAGACTGGGGTTCAAGGAGATTAGATGCATTTTCATATTGTACTTCCACATGTTATAATCATTTCTGTCGAACTGCAAAGGTTTTCCCATGGAAATGGAAAGATAATGATTATTGGAATTGATACGACTGTAATTGTAAGGATATCGGGAGTAGTCATGATGACCACTCCCTGTCGTCTTCTCGTCTTGTTTTCCCTTTTGGTTTAGGAGTTTCTTCCTTAGAAGCACCTTGAGTTGACACACTTCTTCATCATGGTGTATCTTCTCCTTAAGTACATCGAATGCCTTTGTGTCTTGCTCTTCTTCAGTGTTGGGCACCTTCGGGAGATCATTGTTCTTTTGTGAGGCCATTTTATCTCTCTGAGAGGTGAGTCTCATAGATTGAGAGCCTGCTCTGATACCAATTGAATGTGACCTAGAGGGGGTGAATAGTCTTTTAGCTTTTCCTGCACACTTAATAAAATCGTTAATTTCCAAGTGGGCCGGACTTGTTCGGTCCAAATGCAGACTAGTTCGGTGTGCTTGAATAATGTGAATTGATCAAGTGTTGCAGCAGAATTTGTATATGTTGTAGAAGTGTAATTTAAGTATCTATTCAAACAATCTTGATTAAATGATCAATACTGCAAATGTGCACGTGAAACACAAATTAATTGATAGATTAGATCTAATGACCTAGATAATCAAACTTACAAAAGTATAAGAGTAAAGCACACGAGACATGGATTTTTACCTAAGTTTGATCTCACCGAAGGGATGTACTCCTCTTTGAGGAAGCACACATAGAGCCGGATCTCTTCAAACCCTTTCCCTCATCAAGTCACAACACAAGGCCAACTTGATTCCACTATCACGCGTAATTACCGAGCTAATGGGGCAACCTCACACGTTGAGGCCTCCCACATGAATTACAGCAGAAAAATGATTGAATACACTCTAAAAGATTACAATTAATGCAAGAGTGTAGAAAGATCAAACCCCAAGAGCTCAGTGACGCGTAGACAATGATCTCCCAATCTGAAATCGGTATTCTCAAAGGATCTCACTTTTGAGGATCATAGATGTGTGGGGATATGTGTTTTTGTGCTCATGGGACAAGTGGTGGTGCTAGGATTTCAGTTGTGAACAGTAGAATACATAAGTAGTCATTGTGGGGTCGTAGATCTCCTATTTATAGTGTTTCCAAAAATATTACCATTAGGGATCCCGACAGCCGGACTAGTCAGTACTGGGGACCAGACTTGTCCGGTGTGCTGTGTAAAATCGATGCGGAATGTGCAGCACGCTAGAAACTCTAAATTGTGTGTGGTACACTAGACTAGTCCGGTAGGTGTCCGGACTTGTTCGGTTCCCTGTGAATTGGAACATCAGAAACTTTTCTCGGGCTAGTCCGGTCCACAAATGGACTTGTCCAGTGTGATGTGTTATGAAACATCAGAGAGTTAAATGGACTAGTCTGGTCCTTTAATGGACTTGTCCGGTGCACAATGTATTGAGTTTAAAGAATGTTGAACGGACTAGTCCGGTTCACAAATGGACCAGTCCAGTGCACTGTGAAGTGAGGTTCTAGAAGGTTGATCAGACTAGTCTGGTCCGCGAACGGACTAGTCCCATGATCAGTGGTTTTAAGATTGATTTTAAGACCCTTACCTTTACGAAAAGACTTGAGCTCTTGGGATGTGTCTTTCACACACATCCTATACAATTAAGTCTACTTTGCGCTTCATTCATCAATAGGGTCTTTCTTTTTCTTCATCACTTCATTTTTCACTTTTATAGTGCACCAAACTATATAATATGAGTTGACCTGCATTCATATCAACAAGTCCATTAGGATCTCATTCTTTTTCATTGATCGTCCAAAACCCACAAGGGATTTCCTAGATGCACTTTCATTTTAGATTATACATACAATTCCGCAAGCGCATGGAAACTATCTATGTAGCATTTCCCCTCTTAGAGTGTTCCCAAAGGGTGTCATTTATATTCTCCCGAAGGAAGTCTATGTCGAAGTAAAACAATCATCAAATGGAGAAGCTAGGTTGGTCTAGGTAGGGTTCTAGCAAGGATGGATAAATGATAATTTGAGGTAGTGTGACACACACAAGAGCATTCTATCCTAAGGGGGTTAGGTGAGGTAAGAGTGTATCTAGTCTAGAGGGGTGTGAATAGGCTTTTTGAAACTTTGTCGATCCCTGAAACAATTAATAGATTGATCAAATACAGAGAAGGTCAGACTAGTCTGGTACAGTCCCATGGATTAGAAAGATCAAGATTGATCATTAATTTCACCTCTAGTACTCTATGCAGCGGAATGTAATTGACAACTTGGATGTATTACAGTAATGAAACAATGTATCGCAAAGATCAACTTTAGTTACGATATTTCAACATGAGTTACACAAGTGTAAGCAAACCATAGAATATGATGAACTATCAAACCAAGGTGCGTGAGACAAGATTTTATCCCGAGGTTCAATTCCACAGTGGAATTTACAACCCCGTTGAGGAGTCCACAGAGGACCGGGTCTTCACTAACCCTTCCCTCGTTGAATTGCCATGGAGGCCGATTCTCTTTCACTAACCACGAAGGGGCAAATAACTCGTTCAAGGGGACTTCTCACAAGTTGAGTGCTCCCCAAAGATTAAAGCGATAAACACTACCAAACACACTCAAAATATATAAAATAAAACAATTAGAGTGTTTGAGAGATCAAACCCAAGAGCTCAAGATGTGTAGAACAAGTCTCTCCTTTGTTCAATTACCAATCCTCAAATATTTGATATTTTTAGGCTTAGGATGTGTGGAGAGATGTAGATTTTGGGCTCTTGGAAGGAGTGACGGCGCCTGGAGTTGAGAGGTTTTAGTTGTGGCCGTACACCTCTATTTATACTAGGGTTTCCAAAAGTTACCGTTAGGGTTTGCGATGTCCGAACTAGTCCGTGGTGGACACCAGACTAGTCTGGTGTGCGTGTGTGCGAGAAATCCTAAGTGTTGATGGATACCGAACTAGTCCGTTAAGGTGCAAACTAGTCACACTACTACAAAAAGCATTTTCACAAGCGCCTTGATTTTTCAAACACAGGCGGTCCGTAAAAAAAATGCGACTGTGATGACGAATGACCTATAACTGCCTATGATGACAAAACAGCACAAGCGGATTTTAAGAAACAATTGTCTGGGTAAATACATTATTTTCTCAGGCGGTTCTTAATTAAGAACCGCCTGTGATGTGGCAAACTTCACAGGCGGTTCTTAATTATCCAACTCTTGGGTAAATACATCATTTTCACAGGCGGTCATTGTTTAAGAACATTATGTACTGGTTCAATCATCACAAGAGGTTTTTATTGAAGAACCATCTGGGTAAAGTCATTGTTTTCACAGGCTACTTGTTAATTAAGAACCACCTGTGATGCTGATGAGCACCTGTCAAGCTAATCCATGCACAACAAACTCTTGTAGATGCAAGTAACACCCGTGGCTCATCATTTGGATTGTTGAAAGCATCAATTTGCAGCCTGACGATCCTTGGAAGGATTCTCCCATCCATTTGAAGGATTTCTTTCCCTCCTATCCATTTGAAAACTTAGGAAGATGCTTCTTTCTCAGTTTTAATGCTCAAATATATTGACTAAAAATCAGTACCTACTCTCTTAGTGCTTCACACAAGCAAGGAAGCGAACAACTTCAATCACAAATCTTGTTTTTACACTTCCATAGGATATAACCTTAATCTATCAAGCATATATTTATCAATAAGTGAAGCTTCCTTATCACACATGTTAATGGCAGTTATAAGTGAAGGATGTGCCGAAGCTAACGAAATATGAATCGGGCTGAAGATAAAGAGATTCTGCATATGAGTGGCAATGTCCAGGTTAGACAGCGTGAAGCTATGATGGCAACCTTCAACAACATGAAAAGTGATGTTAAGGTTATGCTTGCATCAACCAAGGCATGTTGTGAGGGTATAACACTTGTTGGGGCAAGCATAACCGTGATGCTCCAACGAGTGTTATGCCCTCACAACATGCCTTGGTTGATGAAAACATAACCTTGTCATCACTTTTCCTGTCGTTGAAGGCTGCCATCATAGCTTCATGTTGTCTAACCTGGACATTGTCACTCATATGCAGCATCTCTTTGTCTTCAGTCCCGTTGTGATTTTGTTAGCTTCAACACACCCTTCACTTGTAACTGCCATTAACATGTCTGATGAGGAAGCTTCACTTATTGATAAATCTATGCTTGAAAGATTAAGGTCAAATTCCTATGAAAAGTGTAAAAACAAGATTTGTGATTGAAGTTGTTCGCTTCGTCGCTTGTGTGGAGCACTAAGAGAGATGGTACTGATTTGTAGTCAATATATTCAGCCATTAAACCGATAAAGTAACATCTTCGTAAGTTTTTAAAATGGAGAGAAGAGAAAGAAATCTTTCAGGGCTTGTTTGGGTGTACTCAATCTAATTGGATTGAAGTGGATTGGAGTGAAGAATGAACTAATTTTCTCCTCAATCCACCTCAATCCACTTATATTGAAGTGGATCCAATCCTATCCAAACAAGCCCTCAAATGGATGGGATGTATCGTCAGACTTTAATTGAAGCTTTTAACAATCCAAATGATGAGTCTTGGGTGTTACTTGCATCTACAAGAGCTTGATGTGAAGGGATTAGCTTGACAGGAGCTTCAAGAGTTGTGCTTCTAGATGTTGTTTGGAACCAAGCTGTTGGAAGGCAAGCCTGATCATCATAGGTCAGAAGAAATTTATATTCACATACAATTTGATAACTTATGGAACAGGTGAAGTTGATAAATATAATAATGTACTAATGTTCTAAATAGAAGCTGAATTTAATATTGTTTGAAACATGCTATCTAAAGCTGAAATAGAGCATTGTACTAAGTTGATTTCGGAGGATACAAATATATACAATATATATCATACATTTTTTCCAGCATTGACATCTTCTTGCATATAGGGTTTCAAATCCTTTTTAATGCTTCTCTCTACGCGCTTGATGTTTTTTGGTTTGGTGAAAAGGTACATCTCTTCGTATCGATTATATTCCTCTTCATTATCTCCTACATTCTTAGCCCCAACAATATTTTGCTTTCCATAAACAACTATGTGCATCCTCTCAGTTTCTAGATCTTGAACATAAAAAACTTGTGCAACACTATCGGCGAGAACCCACAGGTCATCTTTTAACCCACTTTATTCAAGTCTACCAGTGTAAAGATGTAATTGTCCACTTTCACACGATCATGATGATTGACCCATTGGCACTTAAATACGGGCATTACCATTCTTTCACCATAATCGAGTTCCCATATTTCCTCTTTGAACCTGATGTATGTGGTCTTTTGCCCTTGTGAATCATAAGTCTCAATACGAACACCACTATTTTGTGCAACACTCTTACCGTCTTTTTCTTTAGTGTAAAATGTATAACCATTGATGTCATATGCTTGCCATGATGTCACCAAAGCAGATGGGCCAGAAGCTAACTTCTTCGTTTTTGCCTCTTCTATAGAGTTTCCGTATGGTATATTTTTGTCCATTAACCATTCAGCGAAACATCTTCTGTGCTCTTTCATGATCCAGTCCTCTGTGCGGTCTTGGTTTTTTTCCCGAAGCTCAATTTGGTGTTCCTCGATGTACGCCTCAGCTATTGCGATCTGTTGTAGTACACTAAAATGTGCACGGTGTACATTCTTGTAATCTTGAACAATAAAAGTTTTCTTACCCACTTTGCCTCTTCCATGTAGTCTACCCTCATGTACTGGTTTAGGCACACCTATCAGTTTTCCATCTTTGATGTAATCAACGCAACCCTCAATCACTTCTTCAGTGGTGTATCCTTCCATAATTGAACCCTCTGAGTGAGCACGGTTCCACACATAACCTTTTAATACTCCTAAATATCTCTCCAACAAAAACATATGATGTAAATATAGTGGCCCCGATGCTTTTATCTGATCAACAAGATGTATGATTAGGTGTACTTGCATATCAAAAAAGGATGGTGGGACGCACATCTCAAGCTTGCACATAGTCTCTACGATGTATGTTTTTAGATAGTCTAAATCTTCACATGATATCACCTTTTGTGGTACTGCATTGAAGAAGTAACACAAACATGTGATGACAACTTTTATATGTTCAGGTTTGATGACTCTTATTGCAATGGCAAGGAACACTGCCATCATCATGTGACAATCGTGAGAATTATAACCGAATAAAGACAAGTCTTTCATCGAGACTAGTTTGTGGATATTGGATGAGAAACTCGTGGGCACTATGATCCAATGCAAGCATTCGCAAATTGCTTTTTTCTCTTCTAGCATCAAGTTGTAGCTGGTTGGGGGAAGGTAATACTTCCCATTTGCCTGTTCTACTGGATGAAGCTCTAGTCCCAAATCGAGATTTACTAGGTCCATACGTGAATTTAATCCGTCCTTTGTTTTCCTCGGCATGTCTAGCAAGATCCCAATGATGCTGTCAAATACATTCTTCGTAACGTGCATCAAATCAATACTATAGCAAAATTTCAGATTCTTCCAATACGAAAGATACTTGAAAAAATGATTGTTTCTTGAAAGTCATGTCAGGTGTATCACCCGAAGATGTACTTTTCTTTCTCTTGATTCCTTTACATATTTTGCCCTTACCAAAAGTAATATGAATGTTCTTGACCATTTTGAACACAAGTTTTCCACTATAAGGTTTTGGTGCAGTATCTTTTTCGATTTTGTTATCAAATTGTTCTTTCATCTTCCTATACTTGTGTGTATCTATCAAGAACCATCGGTGTCTCATGTACACCGTCTTTCGGGATGAAGTGAGGTATAGAAATCCAGTTCCATCCACACACCTTACACAATCTTTCTTCCCTTTCATTTGTCCTGATAATGTAAACAGTTTGGGGTAATCATGCACGGTAACGAATATCATTGCTCTTAGCGTGAAATACTCCCGCTTGTACTCATCCCATGTACGTACCCCTTCATTCCACAAATTTGCCATATCATCCATTAAAGGTTTCAAGAACACATCAATTTCGATGTCGGGTTGTTTCAGACTTTGGATAAGAACAGATAAGAAGATATATTTCCTTTTATGACACAACCACGTCAGTAGGTTGTACATTGTTAAGACCACGGGCCACGTGTTGTGGATGCTCCTTTGTTCACCAAACGAATTCATTCCGTCTATACCCACGGCAAACCTCAAATTTCTGATTTCCTTTGCAAATTCTGTATACTGAATATCAAAAATTTTCCACTGTGTTGCATCACCAGGGTGTCAAATATGCTTTTCATTCTTCTTGCGTTGCTCGGAATGCCAACGCATAAGTTCAGCGTCCCTAGGGTTTGAGACAAACGCTTCAAGCGATCAATTATTGGAAGGTACCACATCACCAAGGCAGAAAATTTTTAACTTATTCTTCCCGTTTGCATCGCCATAAGTATCTTCATCGTCACCTTCAGGACCAATAATAAACTTCTTATTCTTCAGAGACTTTTTCATGTTGGTAACATACTGGTGATTGTAGTCCTTCTTATATCTACTAACACCACAGATGGGGCATCTAGTTGCAAGCTCATGCTCTTTGCGATACAAAATACAATGGTTCACACAAGCGTGTATTTTTGTCACACCTAGTGCCAACGGGCAAAGAAGTTTCTTCGCTTTATAAGCGGTTGTGGGAAGTTTACTTGGATTTGGAAGAATTTCTGCCATAAGATTCAAAAGATCAGAGAAACTACAATCAGACCATCCGTATGTGGCTTTCAACTTTAGTAGCTCTAAGACTGCACGTAATATAGTAAACTCTTTATCACAACCATTTGATTCATCATATAAAAGCTTCGTAGCTGCATTCTGCAATGTCTCCATTTTACTTAAACCTTTACTCGCTCCCATAGAAGTCAATACATATGGTTCAATGTCATGCAACATCTCTCACAATGGAACTCATCATCATCATCACCATCTTGATTGTCACTACCATCATCGATATGAACATTATCGTCATCTGAACCTCTCTCATCATCTTTATCCACATCATGTGTATCTAACTCACCATGCTCTGTCCATATTGTGTAGTTTCTTTTTGAATCCTCTTTTAACCAAATGAGATTGGATTACTATAGTATCTGTCCAAGCAATCTTATTTTTGCTGTTGATACATAGACATAATATGTCATCTATCTTTTGCAACTTCACATGTCTCTCGGATGCTTCAATAAAATTTGCAACATTATAAATGTACATAGTATCAGGTCTTGGCATGTTATACATCCACGCTCGACGGTCCATGCTTCAACAACAGTTTTTTTGTAAGATTTACAAAATTGGCCACAAATATTCCCTAAAGATCTTCTATAAAATGAATTTACGGAGACATAACAAGACTGTATCATATGAGTGAATACTGGTATCATGTAGGCCTGTTCATAAGGGTTCCAAGAAAATTTGTTTCATAATTTTCTCAGCTTCCTAGTGGCCATAATGGATTTTTGAAGTTAGGCTTATTCATTGAAACATTTCATCAAACACGTGATGTGCTTGTATTCATCTTCAACCTTTAATCCTTCAAATCTACTTCTTGTTGTGTAAAATTCATGGGTGAGCTCAAGGGGAGACTAAACTACATCTTTCAACCTTTAATAATTCAAATCTACTACAAATCTCAAGATGTTGGGGGGAGGGGGGGGGGCTGGACGCATATGCAAACACAACAAAATGAAACTGTGAAAAAAGAACAAATTAAAAACATTAAAGTGAAGAAGAAGTCTCTTCTAATCTTTTCTATGTTCGACGGTTGGTCAACTAATGAGTGTAGTATCGACCAACGCATGGTGGAAAATTTTGGCAGTCTGGCGGCTCGATGGAAAATCTCCAGGGTTAGTGTTTCTGTGGTGGCTGAGGGGTCTTTATATAGGCGTCCGTTTTCACAGGCAGTTTTTAACCACTTCAGGCGGTTGGTACTTAATAACCGCCTGAGAAAAAAATTATCTCAGGTGGGTATTACTTTCCAACCGCCTGAGATAATTGCCCGAGCCTGTTCTTCAGTTTTCTTTTCCCTTGCTTCTTTTTTATTTAGATTCCAATATAAATACTCAAACATGTATAGATTCTGCAAATTGAGTCCAAATTCGATGAATCTTTCTTCTATATTTTTTAAAAATTAACATCCAACGCCTGAACCAAATATTTTAAAACTTGTATAGCTAACATTGAAATGTTTTGGTAATTATCAAATCAATTTATACTCACATATTATTCACATTTGTGTATCTTCTAAAAAAAGATCCTTCACTGAAATTTGTTTGTATTAACATATTTGTATTATTTATACTTGTTTGAATTTTGTTAATTTTTTAAAACATTCCGACATGTCAAAATTCAAATTATCCATCATTCTAAGTGAATGCTCATATACATATGAGGCATTCATCAAATTTTGAACACATTGATTCAAAAATATTTAAAAAAATCTGAAAAAATTCATAGAGGTTGGTATGATGACTAAAAATGTCTATTGAAAAAATCATTATATTCGTCAAGATAGAAAAATAACAAATAGCAATTGTTATATGTTTTTTAAGTTCTGACCAATTTTAAAGGCTTTATGAAGTGAAATTTAATGGTAACCTTTAATAATCAATCATATTATAAGAAAGTGGAATTTGGGCTTCTGAAACGCCCCACATTTAATCAAGAATATTAATTAAGAAGAAGTAAAGATCTTCTCAGGCGGTTGGTACTTAATAACCGCCTAAGAAAAAGATTATCGCAGGCGGGTATTACTTACCAACCGCTAGAAATAATTGCCCGAGCCTGTTCTTCAGTTTTCTTTTCCCTTGCTTCTTTTTTTATTTAAATTCCAATATAAATACTTAAACATGTATAGATTCTGCAAATTGAGTCCAAATTTGATGATTCTTTCTTCTATATTTTTCAAAAAATAACATCTACCACCTGAACCAAATATTTTAAAACTTGTATAGCTGACATTGTAATGTTTTGGTCAATATAAAATTATTTATACTCACATATTATTCACATTTGTGTATCTCCTAAAAAAAGGATCCTTCACTGAAATTGGTTTGTATGAACATATTTTGTATTATTTATACATGTATGAATTTTGTTTATTTTTTGAAAGCATTCCAACATGTCAAAATTCAAATTATCCATCATTCTAACTAAATGCTCATATACATATGAGGCATTCACCAAATTTTGAACACACATTGATTAAAAAAAATTAAAATAATATGAAAAAATTCATAGAGGTTGGTAGGATGACTAATATTGTCCATTGAAAAAATAAATGAAAAAATCATTATATTCGTCAAGATAGAAAAATGACAAATAGCAATTTTTATATGTTTTTTCTTCCTGACCAATTTAAAAGGCTTTATGAAGTGAAATTTAATGGTAACCTTTAATAATCAATCATATTACAAGAAAGTGGAATTTGGGCTTTTGAAAGGCTCCGCATTTAATCAAGAATATTAATTAAGAAGAAATAAAGATCTTCTCAGGCGGTTGGTACTGAATAACTGCCGGAAAAAAAGAATATTAAAAAATGAAAAGGAGCTTCTGTAAAGATCTTCCCAGGCGGTTGGTACTGAATAACCGCCTGGGAAAAAGATTATCTCAAGCAGGTATTACTTACCAACCGCTTGAGATAATTGCATCTTCTCCGGCGATTGGTAATTACCACCGGCCTGAGATAACCATCTTCTTAGGTTGTTGGTACTTAACATCCGCCTGAGAAGATAGGCGTCTATATATACCCCTGGTCTGCGTTGGAAAAACCTAACCCAGGCGAAATCACTTAGACGCTGTCAGGCTGCCTAAATTTCGTTTGCCGCCAAGTCTTCACCGCTCTCGCCGTCGCCTCCAAGCTTTGCCGTTGTCCATTTTCTTCGCCCCCGCCACTTCCAGGTACACCGAGCGAAGCCCTTGCCGTCGCCGCCGAGCTTCACGGTAAACCCTAAACCCTTTGACCTTCCCTCCCCTGTCCCAGTGCCGCCTTCCTCCTTGGTTAGGGTTCCATGGTTAGCGTCTGGTAAATAAAGGTCTAAAACTAAATGTTTGATGTTTTTTAGAACTAATTTTAGGCATGTGTTGCGGTGTAGGCAGTGACCATCGAGTGTTACATTGGTTGACCTGCTCCACTTTTTCAATTCCTTTAAATAGTTTCTTGAACTTGTTAGATATTCTAACTGCAATACTGCCATTTTTGGTGGTTGAAGACCATGCCATGAAATGAGTTTTTTTGGCTGTAGAGAGCAAAGTTGGGAAAGTGTTGTGTGGATATTATGTTTTGGGAGACGATGTTGTCTACCCTGCTTGGATACAGGAGAACCAATAAGTCACTTTTTATAATCTAGTCATGGCACCAAATGAGCTAGTTGGAGCCTGGAGAGGGTAGTTGGGTCACGTCGTTTAAGCCGGCTGCAGTTAGGCCGTGCCTAAATATGAGGAACATTACACAAATTATTGATTTCAATTGTTTTTTGAACCTGCATGTAAAACTGGATATTTTCTGCTGAAAGCAGTAATTTGACATGTTATATAGTATTGGCATCATTGAATTATGAAATGATCATAGGCGCCGGATTAAAAGATTGGTTTGTCCAAACCAAATTGTGGCAATAGCTGATTAATTATTTGAATAAATTAGTTCTTCATTACTAGTTTGATCATACTTGATGAGTTAATATTAACTCGTGAGCCTTTCCATCACTTTTTTTTTAAAAAGAATGTCAATAATCTCATCATACTCCATACTCTTTCCACATGATTAAAGGAATTCGGGTTCTCGATCCAGAGGTTCTCAAATCTAAACAATTGAGCCTTTGGGATATTTGAGTCAATTTGGATATGGTATATTATCTGAAATAGATCTGGCCAGTGGAAACATAATATTTTCAGGGTACAAAGTAAGCCAATTTGGACTGCTAACACATCAATCAAGCTGCTCTAAGAGGGGCTCCTCCTGCATGTTACTTAAAGCAAAATTCTGACCTTTGAGAGTAACTTCCACTAACCCAAGCATACTATTATATCATTCTTATGAATTTGTTCTCCCCAAATTAATAGAGTATTCCATCCAACTAGAATTCCACCAGAAGCCCGAAATGAACTTGTGTAAAGTCCTAAGTGCATATGGGATAAAGTCTGAAAGAAGATGAACTTCTGTAATGAGAGGCGATTTGGATTGTAGTCCCTCTCGGTCAATTAAGGAATGTGTCTTGTTCTTTTTATCCTAAGAACCATCCATTCTAACCACATGCTAGATGTAATGGTATAGCAAGTCGAATTTCTCACCTTGTACTCGTGTTTTGACAAGTGGTTGATGGTTCTACGGGGCACTTCATGTAGAGTTAATATGCCATTTATTATATTTTTGTCTTATTAGTTCTAGCATGGAAAGCCCTGAGAAGACAAGTGCTGGTAGTAACAATAAAGAAGACAACATGGAGTTTACTGACTCCAGCACTTCAGACTCTTTTCACAGTCCATCAGATCCTTTTCTGAATATAAAATTAAAAAGATTTCAGAGGATCTAGACCCGGAATATGATCCCGCCGACGAGGTATGGATCACGAATCTTAACTTCAGTAGTTCAAGTTAATGTTGGTTGTCAATTATACAAAGTCTTATAATTCTTTTCTACCTAGATTAATCGCAAAGACAACGAGGTGACTTCGGCTCCTAAAACCGTAGAAGGTTCTCCATTGGATGAATTCTCAGCTTCACTCAAGCGGAAATGAGGGCAACGAGGTACCAATAAGGGTCCATTGGATCGCATCATGTACACAACAAGGTTTGGTCAAGGTGGGCTTCCCCAAGAACCACTTGATTCAGATACAAAGTACCGAAATGCATGCGATTTTCTTGTTAGAGAGCTCGTGCCGATCACAATCAAGAATTGGAGGAAATTACCGAAGGAGACCAAGAATGAGTTGTGGGATAGGATAAAGAAACAATTCAAGTTCCTGAAAGGTACAAAAGAAGCTGTAAAGAAAGCAACATTGGTCTCTTGCGGCAAGAAGTTTCGTGGCCGGAAGAGTGAAATGAATGCTTATGTTAAGGCTGATAAGGTCCCTATCCCAAGGAAGATGGGAAAAATTACACAAGCTCAGTGGCAAGAATTTGTTCGTCAAAAGACCACACCTGATGCTAAAACCCTAAGTGCAACTAGGTCAGAGCTTGCTAAAAAAACAAATACCATCATTGCTTGGGGTTTACCGGATATGCCCACAAAGTCCAGAAATGGAATAAGATATTAGACGGAATTACCAATAAGGGCAATCCTCACCCATTGGAAGGCTACGATGAGAGAACTCAACAGTGGGTCTTTGCTCGGTCAGATTTGACAAGCGAGGGCAAACTTGAAAAGGTTGACTTTGTGAATGAAGTAGAGGAAAAAATGAAACAAGTAATTGAAATGCAACAGAAGGGTCTCTTCAAGCCAAAGAGGGAGAATGACCAACTTACTGCTATCCTATGAAACCCTGAACACAGTAGACGGGTTCGAGCAATCTCTTCTCAAATGTCTTGTCTAGATGGTTACCTGAAAGATAAAGAGACATATAGAAGACGTGAGAAGTTCAAGAAAATACTTGATGAAATGATTTCTCAAAAGTTCAAGGAAAATGTGCAAGAAATAATGGAACAACATAGACAATCGGGACAACTAGTTGCACCGAGTACAGCAATGGTTCCCGTGCCAAAGGAGCAATTGGTATCTCTAACTGCCTACCCTAGAAGCATAGGTTTTGTGCCAGGCTCAGGGTCAACCCATAAGTTCGCTATCAATGATATTGTTAAGGACAGATCTTGTCGTCTTCTTGTCCTCATAGGCAGAGCAGGGAACAAAACCAAACAGGTTGCCACTACTATGGCAAAGCCTGATTGTGACTTCAACAGCAATCCACTTCCGTTGTATTATGATGTGGTGCAAGTTCTTCAGATCATTGATAATGATTATGAAGATTATGAAATAGACCACATCACACATTAGGGGATCGCGACTCTCGGGCAGGCTGTTAATCAATTAATCTTTTGGCACTAACGCGATATCGTGTTGGACGATGAGCCGATTTGTAGCCCCGTCGCATATCAAAATACTGCAACCCCGTCTTCTAAGGCGAAAGTCCAGGATGATCCACTCCCAGTCCATGAAGATCCACTCCCCCTATGTCTCAACAAGGATGATAGTAACCTTGCTAGTAAAGATAACCAAGAGCAACAAGTTGGATAACAGCTTCAAGCAGTACCAGAGCAAGTTGTTGCTAGTAAAGAGCAACCAGTTGAGCAACAACTTGATGTAGTACTAGAGCCAGCTGCTCGGAGTAAAGAGCAATCAGTTGAACAACAGTTCAATAACAAGTCAGTGTCCAACTTCCAACGACTACTCCTCAATCATCAGTTCCTATCAAAGTTAGCTCATATGAAATTAAGAAACCTTCATCAGAAGTGTCAAAGAATTTTGAAAATATGAAGGAAAATATTAGAAAATCGAGTGCATCTCGTTCTTCTCATGAGTCAGCATTAGAAGATGTCGAGGAGTGGGAAGAAGACGGTGTCATGTATAATCGGCGGACGGCTTTAGTTAAACCAGGAGTTCGAATATACAAGCTTGAGGATGTTCCTCCTAAATTTGAGAATGGGAAGCCGTTCATGACATCCATGCAACTTAGCAAACAACCCGCCCCGCTCTGAAGAATGCACGAGTGGTATATCACTGCCAGCGCAAAATATGATCTTTCTTGCGTCACATTTTGTGTTCCAAAAGAAGTATTTTGGAGCACTGGAGAAAATAAACGAGTCATTCTATTTGAAGAGTTGTATACCCTTTTCCATCGAGGCATGCTCTAAATCAACCTGCTACTCGTCTGGTGCTTGTAAGTGCCTCTAATATTTTGCATTTGCTTTTCTTACTACACGCATACACATTTCATGAGATTATAACAATTCTGGACATCTTCAATAGGATGCAATACATGGATAATGAAAAGATGAAACGCAAGACAGGTATCCTTGACCCTACATGGATTGCAAAGACGCTATTCGACATCAAGGCGGATCATAACTCAGTACAGATCAAGCACATGAAAAAAAAAGAAATTGAAAAATCAATCGCTAAACTTAAGAAGGATAGAAGGACAGAAGTTGCAGCTTACATAGGGCATGCAATGTTTAACTTTGTCACAAACGGCAAGGACCTCATAAAGGCTCCGTACCACTGCGAGTAAGTTCGACACATGACATTGAAATACAATTATTGCTAATTGTTAACTTAACACGTGTGTTTGTATGTGTGCAGTAACCACTACATAATGATCTTCATCAAGCCAACGCGGGGTTTGGCAACAGTCTTGGACTCAGCCGATTACACACTAGATCGTTACAAAGATTTCCTTTCCATTTTGAAATTGTACGTTTATTTGATACTTTTAATTTACACACATTTAGAATGTGTTGACAAGTTTTATATGATATTTCTTTATTATAGCGCTTGGCGGTTTTAAGCAGAACGGCTAGACCGTCAGAGACCTCCTAATAAGAATGCACTAGACATTGAAACATATTATGCTTGTCCGAAGCAGCCTGCTGGGAGTGTCTTATGCGGGTATCATGTATGCAAGCATCTTTGGACCGCCAGCGAATGTATAGTTAATCGCGAGGATGTAAGTTTTCCTTAATGTCGATATCTTATTTTATTACTTTTGAGTCTCATTATTTTCAGATTTTGATTCCAACTTCAAAATTCAATTGCTCATAGTACAACTGCTCCAAAAATACCAAATAAATTCCTGTATACTCTCACTTTGATCTATACTTTGAGATTATTCGAGCCAACACATTCTAAACCTTGTTATGTGTTTCATTGCAGCACACGAAGAATGTGAATGAAGAATGGCCAGTTTGTAGAAGTATTCCTGGTGGAGGAGCCAACAAGATTGCTTCTGAACGATGTCAATTCGTGCGTCGCGAAATTTCGCACAAAAGAGGAGACTTCTTTGATGAGCATTGTGCAAAAGCTGATGTGCCAGAACTTTCTGACTATGCCAATAGAAATAGTTTTTAGTGAAACTTGTAAACTATGAGATGACTTGTATGTGTAACTCGTACAAAGATGACTTGTATGTGTAACTTGTACATATGTATATTGTTTTAGTGAAATTGACTTCTGTGATTATATTTTTTACTTCTTTGATGATATTGTTGACTTTTGTGATTATATTGAATTGACCTAGAAATTAGAAATAACAACAGCTAGTACTGCATAGGTTATACCTTATCACATGCAGTTATTTACCTACGGCTAGACCTGCCTGTGAAATATCATTATCATAGGCAGCTAGATATAGGTAAAGAACCATCTATGATAACCTAATAATCACAAGCGGTTGTTGTTATGGTACAAACGGTTGTGATAAACTGTCTCCACAGGCGGCTTGTCGTAGGTAAAGATCCGTCTGTGATAACACAATTATCACAGGCGGTTATATATGTTGCACGACCCGCCTGTGATAATATGTCTTCACAGGCGGCTAGCCTAAGTAAAGAATTGCGTGTGATAATATTTCTTCACAGGCGGATTCACTTCTCCGCCTGGGAAACTGCAGATTATCATAGGCTCTTCGTTTCAAGCGGTTTTAGAAACCGCGTGTGATAATACGTTTGGAGCCGCCTATGATGAGGCTTATTGTAGTAGTGTCCGATCTGGGCACATAACTTTTCGGACTAGTCCAGTGTGGTGAACACCGTGTAGGACTAAGGACATGTCCGCACTTGGAGGGACTTGGCCAAATTTAGTCAGAGAGTTTTCGGACTAGTCCGGTGGATATCGGACTTGTCCGGTGTAGTAAAAAACCGTAGGGCTACGAACAAGTCCAGACATGGAGGACTAGTCTGATTTTAGGCAGAGGATTATCAGACTAGTCCGATTGATATCAGACTAGTCCTGTGTTGTGTAAAAGTGTAGTGTTGCAGACAAGTCCGCACTTTGGAGACTTGTTCGTTTTTAGTCAGAGAGATATTAGACTAGTCCGATGTATATCGGACTAGTACGCACATGTTGATTTATGTGAAATGTGCAGTGAGTGCAACCAATTTTCCACTTGAGCTCTTGAGGTGTGTTTCTCCAAAACACTCCAAACAAAATAATATAATATTTTCAGCTCCTGACCTCTTTTCCCTTTCAATCCTCATTCTCTTTCCTTTTTGTCCTTTCTTCCCCATTTCTTTAAAACATGCGCTCATCTCAACAATTTTGTTAGGATCTCATTGGTTTGTCATGAATCAACCAAAACCCACAAGGGAAGCCTCGATGCACTTTCATAGAGGGACTAGGCTAAGGGTTAGGTGGAGACTCCTACTATGCTTCTAATGTACATATACATAGCCTAAGTTAGTTACTAATGATCATTTCAATTATGAATTCTCATGCTAAGTGGATTAACGCGTCGGGCATGGTTTTACCCCTAGTAATACAAGGACGACTCATGCCAAGAGCCTTTGGCATAGCTGAACGTGGAGGATTACAAAGGACAAATAGGGCTGTCACCACCTACAGCCTACCTCTTCAATCCGTTGGTCTACAAGACATTCAATGCTACTCTCTATCCTAGCACCATGCTAGCATATTAAATAATTACCTTAAGAGCCTAGGAAAAAGCCATCCTAAGGCAATGAACTAAATCATCGTTGAACCAATGTTAATTCATAGCATAAGTGATTCATGTTGACATAATCATGTCATAGCTAATTAGACTATAGTGGAAGTTTGTAGTGTTTATGATGATATAATGACAATGGGATAGCATAATCATAAATACTACTCCTACCACATTCATGGAATGCACAATCAAACAAGAAACACTTCATCCAAGTACATGAACAATATAAGACTAAAGATAACATCTTTCTTAAGAGCAAAGTCACAAATACACATAGGAATATAAGACCCATACCTTTCCCAATTAAGAATTGGAAAAAGACTCCTTGTTGAAAGTGCATCCAGGCAATCCCTTGTGGTTTTCGGACGATTGATGACAAACAAATGAGATCGTAATGAACTTTTTGAGATGACTGCAGGTTATGATAAGTGAGATAGTTTGTTGCACTCAAAAAGGCGAAAAATGAAGTGGTGTACAAAAGAGAAAATCCCAACTTAGGACTGAAGCACAAAGTATATTTAAACGTATAGGATGTGTGTGAGAGACACATCCCAAGAGCTCAAGTCTTTGCGTAGGGGTAAGGGCTTAAAAACACCTAAAAATTCACTGAGCACCGGACTAGTCCGTTCATGGATCGGACTAGTCCGTTCAACTCTCCGTTGTCCAAAAACACTGTGCACCGGACTAGTCCGACCATGGACCACACTAGTCCAATAAACTTTCTAGAACCAAATAACAAGTGCACCGGACTAGTCCGTTCATGGATCGGACTAGTCTGTTCATGTCTCTGTAAACCCTTATCACTACATTCCGAACAAGTTCGTCCACAGGACAGGACTAGTCTGTTGAACTCTCTATGTTCAATAACACATAGCACCGGACAAGTTCTTTCTTGGATTGGACTTGTCTGTTCAACTCCCTGGAGTTCAATTTCACTTGCCATCCGACAAGTCCGGACACCAACCGAACTAGTTTGGTATACCTCACACAATTACGGTTTCTAGTGTGCTGCACATTTCACGCTAACTTTTACACAGCACACCGGACAAGTCCGGCCCCCAGTACAGACTAGTCTGGTCGTTGGGATCTCCAACGGTAACTTTTTTGGAAACCCCATAAATAGGAGATCCACGACCCCACAATCACATAACATGAATTCTACTGCTCAGAAACCCTATCGCCGCCAGTTGTCCCAAGAGCCCAAAAACACATCTCCCCACGCATCTAAAGTCCCAAAAGGTGAAAGTCAATTGAGCACTCAAATTTGGGGTTGGGAGATCATTGTCCACGCATCGTTGAGATATTGGGGTTTGATCTCTTTACACTCGTGCTCTTCCTTGTAATCTTTTCGAGTGTATTTGATCATCTTTTTGTTGTAATTCTTGTGGGAGCCCTCGAGGTGTGAGGTTGCCCCATAAACTCAGTGATTGCCCGTGATAGTGGAATCAAGAAGGCCTTGTGTTGTGACTTGACGAGGGAAAGGGTTTGAAGGGTCTGGGCTCTATGTGGGCTTCCTCAACTAGGAGTAGATCTCTTTGATGAGATCGAACCTCGGTAAAAATCGATGTCTCACGTGCTTCTTTATTTTTTGCATCTTAATTGATTAGGGCACATAGTTTATCAATATTATAACATGAATTGCAAATTGCTTGTAACGTGTAACTTCACAACAGAAATTGTTAATTCAAGTGTTTTTATCTGTTGTTCACATTTATGTAGCTATAAAGTTTAAATCCTAAATCAACACTTAGTCAAATCGACACACATCTATCTCAGCGGACTAGTCTGCACATACAACCGGACGAGTCCGGTTTATCAAGCATTTGACTATTTGATTAATGTGTAGGAAATTTTTAGAGCCTATTCACCCCCTCTAGACCGCATTCAATTGGTAACGGAGCAGGTTCTCCATCAACGAGACTCACTTCTCAGAGAGATCAATTGCCTCTGAGAAGAACAACGACATCCCGAAGGTGCTAAACACTGAGGAAGAGCAAGATCCAAAAGCCTTCGATGTACTAAGGGAAAATCCACATGATGTTGAAGAAGTGCATCAACTGAAGGAACTTCTGAGGAAGAAACTTCTGGCACAAAAGGGAAAGGAGGACGAGAAGACGACGGGGGGGTGTTCATCACGACTACTCCCGAAATCCTTACAATTACAATTGTCTTAATTCAAATAATCACTATCTTTCTATTCCCATGGGTAAAACAATGCAATTTGACGGAAACGACTACACCATGTGGAAATACAATATGAAAATGCATCTAATCTCTTTGAATCCTAGTCTTTGGTATATTGTGCGCACAGGTGTAGATATACCAGATACGGATGAAAAACTCACTCCAGAACAAGAAATTCACTGCAATGCACAAGCTGTTGCAGTGATCACCTCATCACTGAGCATGGAGGAGTCCACCAAGTTTGATGGATTGGAAAGCGCAAAAGAAATCTGGGATACACTTAAAACAGCTCATGAGGGGAATATGTCAGTCCGAGAAGCCAAAATTGAGATGCTTGAAGGAGAGTTGGCGAGATTTTCTATTAAGGAAGGCGAATCACCTCAAGACATGTACAACCGTAGGAAGGCACTTATCAACAAGATCTGCGCTTATGGAAGCAAGAAGTGGACTGACCATGAGGTGGTCAAAAGGATGATTAGAGCCTTTATGCCAAGAAACATCACTTTATGCTCAATGATCCGAGAAAGCCTCGGGTTTCACAAAATGACCCCGGATGAACTATTGGGCAAAATCACAAACCATGAGATGATGGAGAAGGAATCCCAATACATCAAAGATCTAGCTGAGCTCACCTCCTCCAAAAAGAAGGAAGTTGCTCTCAAACCAACTTGCAAGCCTAAAGGAAAGGAAACACGTGAAGCTCAAGACGAAGGAGATACAAGTGACGTGAGCACTGACCTAGATATGAAGAGATGGTACTCTGCATCAAGAAATTCAAGCGCATGATGAATGGAAGACAAGACAGCAACTCAAATGAAGGGAAGAGCAAAGAGAAGGGAAAATCCAAGGCTCGACGCACTTGCTATAACTGTGACGAGTACGGTCACTTCATGGTTGACTGCACCTATGATGATAATAAGACGAAAAAGGAAACGGGGCCTCCAGAAAAGAAGATCTTCAGAAAAAGGCGGCAAGCTCATCAAGCACATATTGGCAAGGAGTGGGACTCAAACAACGAGTCCTCCTCCAATGAAGAAGAGGAGATGGCCACCATTGCCATCAAGAAGCCCACCAAGAGGTCTACACTCTTCCCGAACATGGGAGGACGGGAGACACACAATCACACTTGCCTTATGGCTAAAGAAGGCAAGAAAAATGTTCGACTTACTTCTCCCACGATAAATTCCTATATTGATGATTTTGACAGTTCCAGTGAAAATGAGGAGATGTTTAGGGGATTGAGTAAAACTGTATTAAAGAAAATGAAAATGTTGTCGAATGAAATCTTTGAGAAGGAGGAGCTTGTCAACCGACAAGAAGATATGGTCATCCATGAAAGGAAAAGGTATTAAGAGGTTGAGAAACTCCTTGAGCTTGAAAGAGAGAAGAGCAAGTCACTTGACCATGAGCTAGCCTTGAGTAAGGAAACTTACTCAAAGCTAGAAGACTCACACCTTGCAATCAAGGATCAACTTGCTAACTTGTCAAAAGGTAACAAGATTCTTGAAGTGCAAGTTGAGTCACTCAAGCAAAGTGACTCCTCCTCCTCCAAAAGTTCACCTTACAAAGGTATAAGTTTGACAACAATTGCAACCTGCACATGTTCTATTAAGAAAAATGTTCTCAAATCCGATTCTCCTACTTCTCATGCAAAGCATCCTTCCCAAAGTGGCATCTTTGACAAGGAGAAGATCAAATATGCACGTAGTGCATATATGGTCACTAGACCTCCTAACATCAAATATGGTATTGGGTTTAACAAGAACAAACACATGTCCCCCAATGTTCATGCTAAGAGGAAAATCACTTTTGTGAAGGAAAATCACATGGATCTGACTTGCAAATAATATTTCGTAGTTTTGATGCTTCTTATGTCCTTATCAAAGACAAATTTGGAAATGTGTTTGCTAAATATGTAGTACCAAACCACAAGAATTCACAAACTTGTGTGTGGGTGCCCAAGACTCTTGTGACTAACCTGAGAGGACCGAAGCAAGCTTGGGTACCTAAAACCAAGGAATAATGTTGTTTTGCAGGCCTACTGCTCCAGTGGATCAAAATGGGTGCTAGACAGCGGATGCACCAATCACATGACCAGAGAGAGGAACATGTTCATGGAGTATGAGCGCAACACAGATCCAAGTGAAGGGATATACTTTGGAGACAACAGCCAAGGAATGGTCCTTGGTAGCGGTAAAATTGAAATTTCTTCTCAACATACTCCCTCGAATGTTTTACATGTAGGGTCTTTAGATATAACCTTATGTCAATATCACAGCTATGCAACAAAGGTTATAACTATTTATTCACTAATGAGGGTGTGACCGTTTTTAGAAGAAGCGATGGCTCGATTGCATTCAAGGGAATGTTGATGGGAAAGCATTGTCTTGTTGACTTCAACAATGATAAAGTTGAACTCAACACTTGCTTGGTTGCTAAAACTAACATGGGATGGTTGTGGCATAGGCGGCTAGCCCATGTTGGGATGAGAAATTTGCAGAAACATATAAAAGGTGGTCACATCCGAGGTTTAAAGGATGTTGTTTTTGATAAAGACGGGCCTTGCAGCGCTTGCCACGCGGGAAAACAAGTTGGAGCACCACACCCCGCCAAGAACGTGATGACTACTACAAGACCGCTTGAGCTTCTTCACATGGACCTTTTAGGTCCAATTTCTTATATAAGCATCGGTGGTAACAAATATAATTTAGTCATTGTTGATGATTTTTCAAGATTCATCTGGGTATTTTTCTTGTATGATAAATCAGAAACTCAGGGAATCCTCAAGAAATTCCTGAAAAGAGCTCAGAATGAATTCTCCTCAACTGTGAAGAATAGTAGAAGTGACAACGAGACAGAATTCAAGAATACATAAGTTGAGGAGTACCTTGATGAAGAAGGAATAAAGCAAGAATTTTAGCACCCTACTCCCCTCAACAAAACGGGGTGGCCGAAAGGAAAAACAGAACGCTAATTGGAATGGCGAGGAAAATCTTGGATGAATACAAGACATCGGAGCAGTTTTGGGCCTAAGCGATGAATACCGCTTGTCACGCCACAAATCAGTTGTATCTACACCGACTCTTGAAGAAAATGCCATATGAGCTTCTTACCGATAACAAACCAAATTGTAAGACCTATGTGTGTTGAATACATTGGCGTGTAGTGAATACACTTGGCTCTGATGATAAAAGTTTTTAATATCACCAAAACACCTTTTTATCAAGGTCCGACTCTAGCTCCGAGCTATAGCAAGGTCCGACCATAGGTCCGACTTGTTTTGGGTAGCTCCGGCTACGTTAGATGCTAGGTCCGGCTTCTTGATAAGGTCCGACTAGCTTTGGTTAGGTCCGGTGAGCTTTATCTTTAGATCCGGCATGTCTTTATTAGCTCCGTCATGTCTTTGATAGCTCCGGCATATATTTGATAGCTCTGGCATGCTTTTGCTAAGCTCCGACGTACTTGTCAAGCTCCGGTTTTGGGTTGACTAGTTTTGACTAGTTTTTGGTAAGCTCCGGTGCTAGGATCTACTAGTTTTGGTAAGCTCCGACAGGTGCTTCATTGTACTAGTTTTGGTAAGCTCCGGGTCAAGCTCCGGCTTGCTGTGGGATGGTCCGGAACTTGACCGCGATACTTCTGCTTTTCATTTGCAATGTTTGGTACTTGCTTTACATTGTTGGAAAGATTGCTTAGGATTCATTTGCTAAGTTTTTGGTGCGTTTTGGTTGATATGGATAATATTGTGTTATTGTGGTTTTGCAACATACTTATGTGAGGTGCTCACATAAGGTGTTTTGTACGGAACTAATTTGAGTCAAGTCAAGGACTTGGGCTCGTATGGATTGGTTGTTTATTCATGTGCAGGTGTTGCTTCAGTTCAAGACATGGCTGGTGACAGGATCCATTGGACTAGTCTCAGGGAGGAGATGAGGAGGTTCCAACAACCAAATTTAGGAGGAATTGTGGTTGAGCTGATCAGGAGGTTGCGCAGCATGATTGAATCAAGAACAATGCATATGAGGGTATCGTGGACGTCATTGGAAGATGTTTGCACATGTGCAAGTAGTGCATGGACGTGTCTACATGGTTCCGAGACGTGATGAAGAGATGTGGACGTAAAGATTTGGTCGGAAAGGTCCAACCGACTAGGTTATGGACTCAGGCTGCGGCTGAGTCGGGTTTGACTCAAATATGGAAAGATTTGAGTTGGTTATGATAGGATTTCGTGTGGGTCACGAATTTGTGTTGTTTAGGAATGTGGGATACGTTCCTAAGGTGTTTGGAAGTCTTAAGATTGCTTCTATCTGCGTATAGAAGAATCTTGAGCAGTTATGGAAAGTTACGATTCGAGATCTGAGTAGGATTGGAGTCCCAGTTGATATTGGGTTGGCCTAAGGGCTGGTTATATAAGCAAGGGAGCCCAGAGCTCGTGGGCACGACTTTGGGGCTGTTCCTCTTGTGTTCTATTGAATAAAATTCGTAGTTTTAAGGAACTTTTGTGCCTTGTTCGTCCGACTTGTTCCAGACAAGTTTTACTCGTCGAGTTTCTGGACAGCACTACCTTTCATTGGTGGTTTTATCATAACTCGAATTTACAGATCCAATTGACGTGATTCTTTTTGGGTTGTCTTCACAACTTGATTGTCTATCATATGTCAAAATTTCACGGTCATTGGATTTGTGGTCTATGATTTACACGAGTTTCTTTGCATCGTTCCAGAACTGTTTTTTCTCGGGTAGGACAGATTGACCATTGTTTTATCTTTCGATTATAACTTGAGTTTTTCTCGTCGGATTTGAGTGATTCTTTTTGTGTTGTCTTCGTGACTTGATTCTCTCTGATATCCATCACTTTTTTCATGGTGAAACAAATTTAGATTAGTCTCACACATGATTTCTTTAAGAGATTGTTTTTCTGCCAAAAGGGTTTGGGGTTTAATTGTTTCCGCTGCGTAAGATTTTTAAATCTACCATTCACCCCCCCCCCCCCTCTGGTAGCTTTTCACGTGCTCTTCGGTCCTACAATTGGTATCAGAGCCACGGTGCTCTAATCTTTGTGATTTGCGCGTGTTTTTGACTAATCATCATGGAGAAGTACTCCGCCAAACCTTGTGTGTTTGCTGGTATTGATTTTCAGGTTTGGAATGCACGCATGGAGGCTTTTATCCAGGAACAAGGCTTTGCAATATGGGAGAAGGTGTACAAGCCTTACGAAGTTCCACCTAATGATCAATTCACGGCCACAAACCTACGGGACGTCGACAACAACAACAAAGCCCGAAACTTGATCATCCAAGGACTCACTCAAAGCGACTTTGATCGTGTCGCGCACCTCCGGTCAGCATACGATGTTTGGAGAGCTCTCTGTGATTATCATGAAGGCTCCAACACAATCAAGGAGGTAAAACAAGATATGTTCAAAAAGGAATATATGCGTTTTGAGATGCAACCAGGTGAGTCTATTGATGACCTCTTTGCTCGTTTCAATAAAATTCTCAGCAACTTACGCGGTGTCAATGTTAATTTTTCTGATGCTGAGAATGCTAGGCAACTTCATAGTGCATTAGACATGTCAATTTGGGAGATGAAAGTAACATCTATTCTTGAATCTACTGTCATGAGTTCTCTTACATTAGATGTACTCTATTCTAAACTAAAAACTAATGAAATTGACATCCTAGCACGTAAGAACCGAAATAAGTCTATTGCATTTGTTTCACAACCAGATATGTCTAGCTCCGGCCAATCATCATCTTGCAATACTCTTGCTTTGTTGTCCTCACTAACCCTGGAGCAGATCGAAGAATTTCCAGAAGAGGAGTTGGCACTCATCTCTACTAGATTCTCAAAAGCATTGCAAAATGTGAGAACTAGAAGGAGAGGATGCTCCGGACCTCAACGCTGTTTTGAATGTGGTAAAACAGGACACTTTCGTACAGAATGCCCTAACCTTTCAGGTCCGACCACCCGGGAAGAAAAACAAAGAAAGGTCCGGACCTCCTCTGGAAATTCCAACAAGAAGAAGAAAGGTACCATAGGACGCAAGATGATCAACAGTTTCATCACCGCGCTTCAAGAGTTCAGTTCAAGCGACGTGGACATTGGAAGTGATGAAGTTGAAGATGATTTGGCAAACTTGTGCTTCATGGCGAGCAAGTCAAGATCAAGTATGGAGGAGGCAGAACACAACAGCGACAATGAAGAGGTATGTCCTACTTGCGATGAAATGTGTGATGCTATTTCTCGTGCCACTATTATTGTTAAGAAAAAGGACAAAAAGCTTAGGGATAGTGCTGCTAAAATTGAATCACTAGAATCTGAAATCAACCGTTTAAAAACTTTGATTCCTAATGATGATGCATGTTCCTCATGTGATTTAATATATGAACAATTGTCCTCATTAAGAAGTGCGCACACCTCCACACTTGATAAACTTGAGTTAGAAATTGAAAAGAACAAAAAGCTTGCTGCACTTAATGATAAAAACTTGAAAGATGCTAGCTGTTCTACAATTGATTTGCATTGTTCTACTTGTGATGATCTTGATAAGAAACTACAGGATGCTATGAATGAAATTTCTATATTGAACAATGCTTTACGTTCTCATGAAGTTAAATTTTTTTTCAAATTGCAAACTAAAAGGAAAAACATCATGTGAAAATTGCCTTGATCCGTCCAATAAACTTGATGACATGCATAGGACATTAGATCGGTTTTGTAATGGGAATAAGAACCTAAACTTACTGCTAAGTTCTTCAAAGTCTTGCAATGATAAAACTGGTTTAGGTTTTGATTATCATGCTCATGCTAAGGCACATCCACCTAAAATTGTAAAGTCATTAGGAAGTGGTTTGATTCAAACAGTTCCTAAACAAAAAGGAGTGGTTTTCAAATCTGCAGGAGTGTTGCCTCATTCGGTTTCAAATAAAAATATTGCTTGCTCATCTAGACATGAACACAAAGTTAAATTTCATTGTACCTTCTATGGTAGATATTGTCATGTCATAGATTTTTGTTATAGACTAGCTAAACAACAGAAAAGGGAAAGAATGGTTGCTAGATCTTATAACTTTCATGCAAAATTTGCTACACACATTGACCCGAATGTACAACCTGCTGTTTTGAGTCGAAAACATTCAAAGTTTACCTCCAGACCTTCTGTTTTTGCCTCCGGAGCTACTGATTTTTGTGCTACACAAGTAACACCTTATAGGTCAGTAGTTAAGAATAAAAAATCTCAAACTTTGACTTATAAACCTGCTGTTTTGTCTCAGCTTTCGCGTGTTTTTCCTACTGCACGTCGCGTGACTCAGTACTGGATTCCTAAATGCCTTTTGACTAACCCCAGTATTGAGTCATCGACGTATTGTGCTTTTATGTAGGTTACAGGTTTGAGGAAAGAGAACATTTGGACTGTGGATTCAGGTTGCTCATGCCACATGACCGGTAACAAAGATTGGTTCTCCTCCCTCTCTTTTGTGTCATGTGTAGAGAATGTTACTTTTGCCGATAATTCTTCAACTCCTATAATTGCTAAGGGTTTGGTTAGAGTAAATGATCACTACACTTTAAAGGATGTGGCAGTTGTCAAAAATTTGAAATACAACTTGCTTTCTGTTTCACAATTGCTAGATGAAAATCTGGAAATTATTTTCAATAAAAACTGCTGCAAAGTTGTAAGTTCAAATAGTGAGCTTATTTTTAACATGTCTCGGTTTGGAAGAGTTTTTAAAGCTGATTTTGATATGTCTTCCTCTAAGCATAGGTGTCTAGTTGCTAATGATTCAAAGGACTTATATTTTTGGCATCGTAGACTTGGTCACGTAGGCTTTGATCACCTAACGCGTGTTAGTGCTCTTGATCGCATACGTGGGCTGCCTAAGCTTAAAGGGGAAAAAGAAATTGTGTGCTCTTCTTGTAGATATGCTAAGATGGTTGCAGGTTCACATACTCCTCTCACAATGATCATGACAACTGAACCATGTCAACTTTTGCATCTTGACACCGTAGGACCTTCACGTGTTCAATCCTTCGGAGGTAAATGGTATGTTCTTGTTATTGTTGATGATTATTCTAGATACTCTTGGGTTTACTTTATGGCGTCTAAGAATGAAGCTTTTAGTCACTTTAGGACTTTATTTCTTAGATTATCAATTGATCACCCAGGATCTTTAAAGGCAATTAGAAGTGATAACGGAACTGCATTTAAAAATCAATCTTTTGATCACTTTTGTGCTGAAAATAGAATAGATCATCAATTCTCTTCACCATATGTACCTCAACAAAACGGTGTTGTGGAAAGAAAGAACAGAACCTTAGTTGAGATGGCTAGGACTATGCTTGATGAATATCAAACTCCTAGGAAATTTTGGGCTGATGCGTTAGCAACCGCGTGTTATGTCTCAAATCGTGTTTTCTTGCGTGCTAAGCTAAGTAAAACACCATATGAGCTCCGGTTTGGACATAGGCCTAGTGTTACACACTTTCGGGTTTTTGGTTGCAAATGCTTTGTTAAGAACCATGGTAACCTTGATAAATTTGAACCTAGATCCATTGATGGCATGTTTCTTGGTTATCCATCTCATACTAGAGGCTACCGTGTGCTTTTACTTGACACTAACAAAATTGTGGAGACTTGTGAAGTGTCTTTTGATGAAGCTAGCCCAGGTACTAGCTCCGGTGTTGCAGGACCAGATCCGTATCCTCAGGGGGAGGGTATTTTCGAAGATGAAGAAGAGCCGATGATACTGCCTGGTAGTTCCGAAGTTGACACGTGTCCAGCTCTGGACATTGAACAAGCTCCGGCTATCACCTATGCTAGTCCTGATTGTCCACAAGTCACAAGCTCATCAATCTATGATGAACATGAAGAAGAAGAAGCTTGTGAGACATCTGTTCCCCTACGTTTTTACAAAGATCATCCCCCACAACAGATGATTGGAAGCTTGCACGAACGAGTCCCACGGTCCAGGTTTTGCGATCCAAACTCTCATGCTCATTCTACTTTTGTTGCTTCTTTTGAACCCAAAGATATATCACATGCACTCACTAATGAATCTTGGATTATTGCCATGTAAGAAGAGTTAGAAAATTTTGAAAGAAATAATGTTTGGAAACTTGTACCTTCACCTCAAGGTCACACTTTAATTGGAACTAAATGGGTATATCAAAATAAACAAAGTGAGGATGGGGTTGTGGTTAGGAATAAGGCTAGGTTGGTTGCTCAAGGTTTCACTCAAGTTGAAGGTCTAGATTTTGATGAAACTTTTGCTCCTGTCGCTAGATTAGAAGCCATAAGAATTTTGTTAGCTTTTGCAGCATCTAAAGGTTTTAAGCTATATCAAATGGATGTTAAAAGTGCTTTTCTTAATGGCTACATAGATGAGGAGGTTTATGTCAAACAACCACCGGTTTTTGAAAATCCATATTTTCCTAATCATGTTTACAAACTGTCCAAAGCCTTATACGGTCTCAAACAAGCCCCTAGAGCATGGTATGATAGGTTAAAAGCATTCTTACTTGAAAAAGGGTTTACCATGGGCAAGGTTGATAAAACTCTTTTTGTGCTTAAGCATGGCAATGACTCATTATTTGTTCAAGTGTATGTGGATGATATTATCTTTGGTTGTGCTTCTCATGATTTTGTGTCCAAGTTTTCAGTAATAATGAGTTCCGAATTTGAAATGAGTATGATGGGTGGACTCACTTACTTTTTGGGGCTGCAAGTCAAGCAAACCAAGGAGGGTACCTTTGTGCATCAAATGAAGTATACCAAAGACCTCCTAAGGCACTTCAACATGGACAGAAGCAAGCCTCTTCGGACACCAATGGGAACAACAACAACACTTGAACTTAATGAAGATGGTGAATCCGTGGATCAAAAAGAATATAGAAGCATGATCGGATCACTTTTGTACCTCACGGCATCAAGACCGGACATACAATTTAGCGTATGTCTTTGTGCACGGTTTCAAGCATCTCCACGTGTTTCACATCGTCAAGCCGTCAAAAGGATTCTCAGGTACTTACATGGAACTCAAGAATTTGGATTTTTTTCTTCCTTCTTCCTCAACCGTTACTTTGAAAGCTTTTTCGGATGCTGACTTTGGGGGTTGTAGGATTGATAGGAAAAGTACTACCGGTGCTTGTCATTTTCTTGGTAATTCTCTTGTTGCTTGGTGTTGGACTGTGTTGAGTTATGTGTTTGGGCCTAGCCTGTATACCGGCCCATCTATGTATCTATAAATATGTACCTAGACCTATGGATTAATTAAGCATTCTAGCCTTCTTTCATGGTATCATTAGCCAAACCCTAATCCCTACCACCCTAATCCTAACCCTAGCCGCCGCCCCCGCATGGCCGGCGCCCCCCCCCCCCCCCCCCCCCCCCCGCCGGCAGCCCCCTCCTTGCCGCCGCCGGGGCCGCCCCTCCCCTGGCCGCCGCCGCCTCCGGCACCCCCCTCCTGGCCGCTGCCGGGGCCGCCCCTCCCCTGGCCGCCGCCGCCGGCAACCCCCTCCTGGCGGACGCCAGGGCCGCCCCTCCCCTGGCCGCCGCCGGCAATCCCCTCCTGGCCGCCGGCGCGCCCCTGACCCAGCTGCCGCCGGCCGCCTCCCTCCCTCCCTGGCGCCGGCGCGCCCCTGGCCCAGCCGCCGCTGGCTGCCCCCTTCCCTGGCGCTGGCGCGCCCCTGCTGCAGCCGCCGCCGGCCACCTCCCCTCCCTGCGCCAGCGTGCCCCTGACCCAGCCGCCACCGGCCGCCTTCTTCCCCTGGGCCGGCGCTCCCCTGGCTGGCGCGTCTCTGGCCGGCGCCGCCTCCTCCCTGGCCGTCGCTCCTCTCGCCGGTGCCGCTCTGTCCCTGGCCGGCTCCCTCCCCTGTGCTGGTGCGCCTGCCACTGGTCCCGCAGCGGGCGCGCCCCTCATCGACATGACCCGGCCTGCATACGGCGCTGCGACTGTTCCCACCGCCGGCAGCCCACTTGCCGGCCCCACTGCTGTCGCCTTCATGACGGGCTCCGGATCTGCTGCGGCCACTGATCCTCTCTACGGCGTCGCCAGCACCACCACGACGGCCGCGGACACCTCCGGTGTCTTCGCGGCTCTGGCTTCCTCTCGCGATCGCGAGCAGGCACTCGCTCTTGCCTTAGAGCAGGAGCGCGCCTCGGCGGCTGCTCTCTTGCACCAGATCCAGGAGAGCGCTCACCGACCGCCGGGCGCGACGTACGAGCCCACCTCGGACACCAGTGTGCACTCCGCATACTCGACGTCGCTCACCGCTGCCCTACACGCCCAGGCGGCTGGAGTTCAGAACATTCGGACACTAGTGCCGACTGTTCTGAGTTGTACCTCCACCACCTACGCCTGCTGGCGTAACGAGTTCCTCCTCACGTTACGGCGCTACCAGCTTGCGGACCACGTCCAGCAGGACGACGCCCCGTGTGATGACTCTTGTATCAGCATGGACAGTCTGGTCCTTGCCTGGATCCTTGGCACTCTCGCCGATGATTTTTACAAGCTTGTCGGACAGCACGGTGGGGGGACCGCACGCCGGGCTTGGCAGATACTGGAGCACCACTTCTTGGGGAACCGTGCGACTCGGGCTCTTCACATTAACGCACGGTTCCAGACTACAGTGAAGGGTGACCGCTCCATCTCGGCCTACTGTGGAGAGATGAAGGGCATGGCTGACTCCTTGCGCGACCTTGGCGAGCCGGTCGCTGACAGCACTCTAGTACTTCGGGTCCTTCACGCCCTGAATGGGCGCTTCAGCCATCTTCGCTTCTGGCTTCTCCGTATGGAGCTGCCACCGACCTTCGAGAAGGTCTTGTCTGATCTCGAGCTTGAGGAGATCACGACTGGTGGATCTGCTACCTCTGGGTCTGCCACAGCCTTCTATGGCTCTGGGCAGCCCTCACGCCCACCGTCTTCTGGGGGACCACTACCGCGACCACCTACTCCACCTACCGCCCCGAGTGCCTCTGCTAGCTCTGGGGGTGGTTCTCGTCAACGTCGCGGCGGACGGCGCATAGGACGAGGTGCTGGCAGCACTCCTACGTCCACTGCTCCTACTGGTAGTGGTACTGGTGGCACTGGCCAGGGAGGTGCGCCCTGGCCCACACCGTACAACCCGTGGACTGGCCAGATCTCTATGTGGCCTGGACCGTCTTCGGGTCTTCTTGGGGCGCCACCGACTTCCTCCACTCTGCGCCAGCCACGTCCTCAGGCGGCGTACGTAGAGAGGATCAGTCCAGAACTGTTTTTTCTCGGGTAGGACAGATTGACCATTGTTTGATCTTTCGATTATAACTTGAGTTTTTCTCGTCGGATTTGAGTGATTCTTTTTGTGTTGTCTTCGTGACTTGATTCTCTCTGATATCCATCACTTTTGTCATGGTGAAACACATTTAGATTAGTCTCACACACGATTTCTTTAAGAGATCGTTTTTATGCCGAAAGGGTTTGGGGTTTAATTGTTTCCGCTGCGTAAGATTTTTAAATCTACCATTCACCCCCCCTCTGGTAGCTTTTCACGTGCTCTTCGATCCTACACAAATGTTTGATATTTTAAAGTATTCGGATGTAAATTTTTTATTTTGAACAAGAAACTGAGGACATCGAAGTTTGCTTCAAAATCTGATGAAGGGTCCATGATCGGTTATGATTCGAACGCCTACGCCTATCGCGTCTTCAACAAAGTCTCTGGCCTTGTTGAAGTAGCACGTGATGTAGAGCTCAACAAAACTAATGACTCCCAAGTGGAACAAGTTGATAAGTGTGTGCTAGATCAAGAAGAAGCCCCATGTGAAGCGTTGAGGAAAATGGCACTTGGTGATAGTCTACCTCAATAGAAACCACAAGACACAAGTGCATAAGATGAACATCAACAAGGAAGCAATGATCAAGGGGGAGCTCATGCACGAGATCAAAATCAGGAAGATCAAGAAGATCCACATAACCATGGAAACAATGATTTAGGGGGAGACAATGAACATGAAGACAATGAAGAGCAAGCAACTTCACATGTCCCTCATTCAAGAGTACATCAGAGTGTACAAAGAGATCATCCCGTCAACAACATCATTGGAGATATTGCTAAGGGAGTAACTACTAGATCTCGCATAGCAAATTTCCGTGAATATTACTCTTTTGTCTCTTTTCTGGAACTATACAGGGTAGAAGAAGCCTTAAAGGATCCAGATTGGGTGATTGCAATGCAAGAGGAGTTGAACAACTTCAAGAGAATTGATGTTTGGGAACTGGTGGAAAGACCAAAGGTGAACATTGTTGGAACCAAATGGGTCTTTCAGAACAAACAAGATGAACATGTAGTGTTAACGATCAATAAAGCGAGACTTGTGGATGATGGTTACTCACAAGTCGAAGGTTTGGACTTCGACGAAACTTTTGCTCCCATAGCTAGACCTGAGTCCATTCATATTTTATTGGCATATGCTACTCACCATAATTTAAATTTGTATCAAATGGATGTCAAAATTGCCTTCCTCAATGGTCCAATTAAGTAGGAAGTGTACGTGGAGCAGCCACCAGGATTTGAAGATCAAGAGTACCCAACCATGTTTATAAACTGCGTAAGGCTCTTAGGGGCCTCAAACAAGATCCTCGAGGTTGGTATGAGTTCCTTAGAGATTTACTAACTCAAAATGGTTTTAAGATTGGAAAAGCTGATTATACTCTGTTCACAAAACACATTGATGATCATCTATTTGCATGTCAAATCTATGTTGATGACATTATCTTTGGTTGTACTAATAAGTCATTGTGTGAAGAGTTTAGGAAGATTATGACAGATAGGTTTGAGATGTCGATGATTGTTGAATTGATGCTCTTCTTGGGATTCCAAGTGAAGAAACTACGAGAGGGCACATTCATAAGCCAAACCAAGTACACGTAGGAGATCCTCAAGAAGTTCAATGTGGACTAGGCCAAGCCCATCAAGACACCCATGGCAACTAGCAGACATCTCGATCTCAACAAAGATGGTCCAAATGTGGATCAAAAGGTATATCGGTCTATGGTTGGCTCATTACTCTATTTATGTGCATCAAGGCCAGATATTATGCTTAGTGTGTGTATGTGTGCAAGGTTTCAAGCCGCACCTAAAGATTGCCATTTAATAGCTGTCAAAAGAATCCTATGATACCTTGTGCACACATCCAACTTGGGTCTTTGGTATCCCAAAGGATCCAAGATTAACTTGACATGTTATTCCTATGCCGAGTATGCAGGATGAGAAGTCGATAGAAAGAGCACGTTGGGGACTTGCCAATTCCTTGGCAGATCCATAGTTTCATGGTCATCTAAAAAGCAAAACACCATTGCTCTTTCCACAACCAAAGCGGAGTACATTGCAGCCGGTAGTTGTTGTGCACAACTACTTTGGATGCGAGAAACTCTAAGGGACTATGGTTACAATTTGAACCATATTCTGCTCCTATGTGATAATGAGAGTGCTATATAAATTGCACACAACCCAGTAGAGCACTCAAGAATTAAGCACATAAATATCCATCACCGTTTTCTAAGAGATCATTCATTAAAAGGTGACATAGTAATCTCACATGTTAGGACTGAAAAACAACTAGCAGACATTTTCACCAAGCCACTAGATGAAAAGAGGTTTTGTGAGCTAAGAAACGAGCTAAATATACTTGACTCTAGGAATGTGGCTTGAGACATTGCATACTGATTGTGATTTCAAAGTTTACTAATTTTTGAAAAACTGTACCCCTTATCTCGATTTCCTCTTGAAAACTATTTAAATGAGTAAATCTTGATGAATTATGGTCATTTTATGATTGTTGATTGCTTACTGGTCATGTTCATGAAGGTTATTTGTGAAATAATGTCCTTTAGATCACTATTAGATCAAATAACCAAAATCTAGTTGTTTCAATTCAGTTCTGTCCTGCTGACACCGGACTTGTCCGACGTCAGCATCGAACTAGTCCGTTGTCTCAAACTAGTCCGGTCCTAGTCCAAAGCATCGTACTTGTCCAGTATAGACCAGACTAGTCAGGATTTGTCGGGGTTAACCCTAATCTGCTGACAGGAGCTCATCATCCACCTATCACAATCTCATTTGCATTCTCTCTCCTCCTCCATGAGCTCCAAAGGGGATTTCCACATCCAGCCACCAAAAATGTGGATTTCTCCAAGCCAAATCATTCCCTCAGTGCAGAGCTTGTAATCCAGCCCCCACTCCGCTCCTTCAACGCGAATCTTCAACTTTTCAGTAAAATCTCATCAAACCCTAGCTCTAAACTTTCTTTGGTTCTTGCTTAGTTTACTTGTCTCCTAGGGCATGAATTACTCTTCTAGATGAATTCCTACTGTTTCCTGGCTCTTGTGAATCGATTCGAGCTAGATTTGGTTCAAATAGGAAAGTTAGGGTTCTTATGTCAGACCGAACTAGTCCGATGTTCAAGTACGGACAAGTCCGGTACACCGGACAAGTCCGCACTTTGAAAACAGACAAGTCCGGCATATGACATTTGAACTTTTAAATTCCTATTTGCACATAGTCTAGTTCATTCTTATCTAATCCTTGAACCTTCTTGTCAGGCACGATGTCTTCAGGTTCAG
Source organism: Tuctoria greenei (assembly GCA_036927565.1). Taxonomy (NCBI): domain Eukaryota; kingdom Viridiplantae; phylum Streptophyta; class Magnoliopsida; order Poales; family Poaceae; genus Tuctoria; species Tuctoria greenei. Next base: position 108,236,746 of record JAYESD010000008.1, read on the forward strand.
AGGACATCTCCTTTCACTATGATGAAGAGGTAGAGTGTGCTCGAGTCCAAAGAGCCAAAAAGAGGGTGATGAAGAAACGACATGATGTCAATGTTCACTCCCCTCCTTCCGATGACACTCTTCCTAAAAGAATGAGAGTGGTAGTGAAGAGACACGGGGCAAGGATGCCGCTGGAAGTTCAACAAGGCCCAAGAGAACCCTGAACAAGGGAAAAGGACTTGCTAGTGGCCCCATTGGCCCTCTGAAGATGAAAGCACTAACTCGTCGCAACAGACAACCATCGAATGCTGATTTCAATGGAAAAGGGGGTGAGCTGGTTGATAAATTTAGAAATGTAGAGGTCTATAGTCAGCCAAAACAGTCAGCCAATCATAGATTTTGGAGCAATTTCAGTGTTGACTACTATGAGCATGTGTATCTGAAGATGAGGAACCCAGTTATCGAGAGTCAATGGGTCGACATCACTTACCTCCAGTCCAAGAGATGCCAAGCCTATCAAGAGGTTTTTGAAGCTTTGGAGCTTCATGGAATGAAAGATCTAGTTTCCCTCCAGTGGGACTGGAATAATGAGGTGATCACTCAGTTCTACTCAACTCTCTATTTTGCTCATGATGACAGTGACAGGATGATTTGGATGACACATGGAGCACAGTACAGTGTCACATATGAAGAGTTTGCTAGGATTCTTCACCTAAAAGATTCTTTTATGACACCATAATCCACAACTTGAAGCCTCTAGAGAAAGATCAGCTTAACTTTCTCTATGATACAAAGATGCCATTCAAGTCTCCAACTACGAAGTACTTGAAGCCTTTCTTTGCTGTTCTTAACACGATCTTGAGGAAGACCATAACTCCCAAGGAGGGAAATGTAGGGACTATTGAGGGCACCCTCAGTACATTGATGAAGGTCATTAGTAAGAAAAGGACTTTCAATGTCTTTGAGTACATGTACAATGACATTGTGAACATCTCTATCACTCCCAACAGGTCCTGTGGCCATGCACCCTACATCATGTACATGATTGATAAAGTGACAGGACTGAAATTTGTCAAGGATGTGCCTCATACTAGACTCAGGCCTCAGATGCCCACTATTTGCATTGTCCCCTCTGCTCCTACCTCACCTGCAGAGGAAAGAAGATCTAAGAGGGCTCAAGAAGGCACAAGATCTGAGGCTGCTGCTCCTGCTCCTCCATCTTCCAGAGGATCCTCCAGTGGAATAATGAAGATGCTATCATCCATTTTTGCTTCTTGTCGCGAAGTGGAAATCAAGAAGCTTAAGAAGAGTCTGGCCAGAAAGAAGCATCAAAGATATGTGACGGCCAATATCAAAAAAAATTGTGAGAAGCTGGAAATAGAGCAAGTGGGGTCACCTCAGATCTTAGAAGACTTTGATGAAGATATGACTGAGGTGGCTCCTCTAACAGACCAAGAGATGGTATCATTTGGACTGGCTAGTGCCGCTGCTCCTCCTCCTCCTCCTCCTCCTCCTCCTCCTCAAGCACCTAAAGATGAAGAACAAGAAGATGAAGAGAGGACTGAGATTGAGAGAGACAGTGATGATGAGTGATTCCACTCAATTTTTTCCCTTTTTGGTGCCTTGATGCCAAAGGGGGAGAGATTGAGACTAGTTGTCAGTTTTGTAGCTATTAAGTCATTAAGGACTAGTGATCAAGGACATGTACTTGATTTCAAACTATTGTAATTTAGTTTGGATGTGCCTACTTATTGTGTGATGCTTAATTAATGGTAATGTGATGATTGTTGCTATAACTGTGAAGTGCTTATGTATTGCTCATCACATCCTTTGATCACACATTTGTTAGGGACCCCACCATAAAGAGTGCATATATGTGAGAAGTTATTTTGTTACTCACTCATTATTCTCATATATGCACAGTTTATGAAAATCAACTTTTATTCTTCATTGTGAAATCCCCATTGTTGTCATCAATCACCAAAAAGGGGGAGATTGAAAGTGCATCTAGGCAATCCCTTGTGGGGTTTGGACGATTGATGAAAAACAAATGAGATTCTAATAAACTTGTTGAGACAACTGCAAGTTAAGATAAATGAGATAGTTTGGTGCATTCAAAAAGGTGAAAAATGAAGTGGTGTACAAAGAGAAAAGCCCAACTGACGACTGAAGCGCAAAGTAGATTTAAATATATATGATGTGTGTGAGAGACACATCCCCAGAGCTCAATTCTTTGTGTAGGGGTAAGGGTTTAAAAACACCTAAAAATTCACTGAGCACCACACTAGTCCATTCATGGACTGAACTAGTCTGTTCAACTCTCTGCTATCCAAATACACTGTGCACCGAACTAGTCCGACCATGGACTGCACTAGTCCGATAAACATTCTGCAACCAAATAACACAGTGCACCGGACTAGTCCGTTCATGTCTTTGTAAAACCTTTTCACTACACTCCGTACAAGTCCGTCCACAGGACAGGACTAGTCTGTTGAACTCTCTGATGTTCAATAACACATAGCACAGGACAAGTCCATTCTTGGATCCGACTAGTCAGTTCAACTCTCTGGAGTTCAACTTCACTTGGCATCGGACAAGTTCGAACACCAACCGGACTAGTCCGGTATACCTCACACAATTAGAATTTCTTGTGTGCTGCACATTTCACGCCGAATTTTACACAACACACCGGACAAGTCCAGCCCCCAGTACAGACTAGTCTGATCGTCGGGATCTCCAATGGTAAATTTTTTGGAAACCCCATAAATAGGAGATCCACAACCCCAAAATATCATAACACGAATTCTAATGTTCAGAACTCAAACCCTAGAGCCGCCACTTGTCCCAAGAGCCCCAAAACACATCTCCTCACGCATCTAAAGTCCCAAAAGGTGAAAATCAATTGATCTCTCAGATTTGGGGTTGGGAGATTGTTGTCCACACGTCATTGAGCTCTTGGGGTTTGATCTACTTACACTCGTGCTCTTCCTTGTAATCTTTGCAAGTGTATTTGATCATCTTTTCGTTGTAATTCTTGTGGGAGCCCTCAACGTGTGAGGTTGCCCCATAAACTCGATGATTGCCCGTGATAGTGGAATCAAGTCGGCCTTGTGTGGTGACTTGAGGAGGGAATGGGTTTGAAGAGACCCAGCTATGTGTGGGCTTCCTCAATGAGGAGTAGATCTCTTTGGTGAGATCGAACCTCGGTAAAAATCGGTGTCTCGCTTGCTTCTTTATTTTTGCATCTTAATTTATTAGGGCACATAGTTGATCAATATTATAACTTGAATTGCAAATTGCTTCTCACGTGTAACTTCACAACATCAATTGTTAGTTCAAGTGATCTTATCTGCTGTTCACATTTCCGCTACTATAAAGTTTTAATCCTGAATAAACACTTAGTCAAATCGACACAAATCTAGCACAACGGAATATTCCGCACATAAAACCGGACAAGTTCGGTCTGTCAAGCATTTGAATATTTGAGTAAGTGTGCAAGAAATTTTCAGAGCCTATTCACCCCCCTCTAGGCCACATTCACTTCTACTCCTCTCCTACTTGGACTATGGACTAGAGACTCTCCTCTCTACAGACTATACTCCTCTAAATCTACAGAGAGTAGTGGGTACAATGGATGAATACTCAAGTGATGTGTGTTAAAGTGAGGTGTGAGGGGTCCTATTTATAGCTTTGAGAAGGGACGGTTCCCGCCACCAAAAGCGCACGAATCATTCACCCATGCCTTCTTCAAGCCGGAAGGAGCCAACATGTGGCATTTTACCGGGTTTGGCGCCACTCCGTAGTCGGCCCACTAGGGAGGTCGGCCAACCTGGTCTCAGCCCCGTTGGGTTTGTGCTTCCTCCAGGTCTCTGCCAGGTGGGTCCCTATTGACATTTCTTACATTATAGATCATCTCTCGAACGAGATGAGGTCCGCAAGTGCACAAAAACTATCGTGTAGCATTTCACCCAAGATTATTGCCAATAGTATCGTGTTTATCCCAAAGGAAGGCAATGGAGTAAAGTAAACACTACTCTTATGATCAGGTTATGGGATACTAACATGTTATCAAGACAGGGGTAAGTTGATAATATGGGTAGTGTGACACACACCTAAGCAATCTACTCTAAGGGTAAGGTTGTCCTAGCAAGGGTTAGACTACGAGATGGAGATACTCCTACTATGCTCTAATTACTCATATACATAGCCTAATGAAGTACACATAAAAATGCTAATGGTGAATACTAGGGCTTAGTGGTCCAACATATCGGGCACGGGTTTACCCCTAGCAATACTAGGCTTCACCCGCCAAGAACCTATAGCATAGCCGAATGTGGAGGATTACAAAGGACAGGTAGAGCTGTCACCACCTACTTCCAACCTCTTCAATCTTTGGATCTACGAGACATCCAATGCTACCTAACTATCCTAACACCATGCTAGCATATTAAGTAAATACCTTAAGAGCCGCGACACAAGCCATCCTAAGGCAATGAACTAAATCATCGTTGAACCAATGTTGGGACCAAGCACTAACATATGCATATTAACATTATCATACTATTACCAAATTAGACTATAGTGGTGGTGTATGATGTTTATGATAACATGATAATCGAATTATGTGTAGATCATAACATCTACACCTAGCACATACATGGACTCTACAACAAAACAAGGAATGATTTGCCCAAGTATATAAGTAAATAAAGACTAATAATGGTATTATTATTAAGCACAAAGTCACAAATACAAGATAAGATACATAAGCCATACCTTTCCCAATTTGGACTTGGGACTAGAGGCTCCTCTCTACAGCCTAACCTCCACTAAGGAACTAGGAGAACTAGTGTATGCAATAGAGTGATGCTCAAGTGGTGTGTGTTGAAGTGAGGGGTCCTATTTATAGCTTGGAGAAGGGTCGGTTCCCGCCACCAAAAGCGCGCGAATCAGTCACCACTGACTTCTTCAAGCTGGGAGGAGCCAACACGTGGAAGCTAACCGAGTTTGAAGGAAAGACCAGGTCGGCCGACTAGTGGGGTCGGCCGACCTGGTAAGTCCTCCAAACGATCTGTGCTTTCTTGGGGTGACTTCCAGGTGGTTCCCATCCCCTGATATGGGTGCTACACCATTGGATGGCTTCGGATACTTCTGTTTGTGCGCCATTTGACCCATGTGGTGCTACATGTCGACACTTGATTGGTTGGGGTTATATTTTATAGGATCCATCACCTGATTTCACTTCAATTCTGTATAAAATACCTGCATGCACCAATTTCTCCAAGTACAAGTGGAAATAGGTTAAATAGAAAGGTGATGTGTTTAAGAAATGATATTTCCTTCATATAATGTAGTTATATTGACGGGTGAAATTGGTATATAACAGTCATCAACAAACTCCCCCAAGCTTATCCTTTGCTCATCCCGAGCAAAGTCAAGACTTTAGGTTGATGATCAGGAGTTGTTACAATGTTCTATATTTCAAAAGTACTATGTGCACAACAAAATACTCTACCTAGTATTGCAAAAGTTGGCATGGTACTTCACCCATCTTAAGTCATTATGGGACTTATGCCATCTCCTATTCATGGGTGGTTGAAAGATAGAACAGTAAATGGAGCACACATACCCTAGAAATCAAGTTCCACTCAAATTCCAGAGAGTAAATTTATATTTTATGTATCTCAATTTGATTCTCTCAAGTCTCTCCTTCGTGTGTAGTGGACATATATCCTCACCAAGGTATTTCGCATAAATTCATCCTACCTCTACATAAGGCTTGTATGTGGAGCATGGTAGGGAATATAGTAGGCATATTTGCAACACATAATGTTGCTAAGTCAAAAGAGCAAGCCTTAGGAGAAATCAAGTCAAAACATTTTTTATTCAAGACTTGTGCTTGTGTGATGGAATGAAGTGGATGTGGATATTTGAGATGACTCCTATTTATGTAGACTCTCTTATTTAGTAGGGATGAAACATGGCTACTTTTTCTTTTTCTTTCCTTTTTTCCTTTTTTTCTCATGCTTATGATGTAAGCATGCATTTTTTTCTTGTAGCCATGTATTCTACTCCCTTTTGATGCAAGAAATTTTGGAGAGAGTACTAATCATGAACGGTATGGAGTTTCTATTTTTTGTGGAATGGTTATATGATGGGAATTTTGCTTACTTCTAGTGTAGAAGTATAGCATGTGCAAGTGAAGTATTGAATTCAAAAAGTAATGAATGAAACCTCACATAGGTCTATACTAGTTTGACAAAGCTAAATGTGAAGACAAATAGCATATGCATAAGGTCTATCAATGTAATGTATCATATGACTTTGGTAGGTATTTCCAATCAAATGAGAGTAACTTAAACCTTTTTAGAATTTCTCCGAAAATCTAATTTTCACTTTCAAACTAGGAATAGCAGTCCTATAACTATATCATACCTCATAACAACTTAGAATGGATTAAGCTTTTGCTACCCACAATTTCCCAATCAACGCAAAGGCAATTTTAGCCAATGAGAGCAATATGTAGGAGAGTAGTAAGTTGTAAACTAGGGAATTAGAAAAATTAAAATAGAGCAACTATTCATCATTTAATCTATGTGAATTCCAAATCATTCTTACTGCACGTCTGTTATTTTATTAACCTAACATATACTATATTATTATTAATCTCTTTTTCTTTTTTTTACATGCAAATGAGGTGGAAAGAAATAAATAAATTAATGGAATGCAAATGGGATGTGATTCAAGTTACCTCCCGCAAGCTTGTTCTTGTTCAAGGTCCGCGACAGGGGCTAAAACCCTAACGACGGATGTAGGCCACGAGGTTGGTCTAACCTTGTTGCAGCATGGCTTTGACATTGGATGATTGAGTGTTGATGTTGGATTGCCTTCCTTGGATTTTGTCAGTGTGGTAGAGGAGAGTGTTGTCGATGTCGCTCATCCACACCTCATGTTCCCATAGATTGGATGTACTTGGTCATTCCATGGCTAAGGTAATGATAAACCTTAGCAACAAAGGAATGATGTGCACTCAAGCTGGTTGGGTGTGTCCCGTCGTTCTTTGGCTATGGTGTAAAATACCTTCTTGCCATAAAGAAATAACTTGTACTTCTCATGCATTGGGTGTGATTCGTCACTCCTTGGCTAAGTCAATGATAACCTTTAGCCACGAAGGAGTGATATGTACACAACTTTTGTTGAGTACGATCTGTTGTTCCTTGGCTAAGGTACAACATACCGATAACCACAAAGGGATGGCGTCACTCAACATGGGTTGAGTATGATCCGTTGTTCCTTGACTAAGGTATAAAATACCTTCTGGCAACATAGGAACAACTTGCACCCAATATACATTGGATGTGATCTTGTCATTCCTTGGCTAAGGTACATCATGTCTCTTAGCCACAAAGGAACAACTTACACCCAATGTTGGTGGCAATTCCCTTGAGCTTTAGTGAGTGCTTTGAATATTTGAGAGCATAATGGTCTCACATATTCGTAGCAGCCCATTGGTTGCTCACGGAGGCTTTCCATGTCAAACCTCCGGCCTCGTATATTTATGGTTGACCTTCGAGCTTAATTTCCGATAGGTAGCAACCATCCTAATTTACTCCTTGGCCAAGAGATATTGAAATGGAATCCTCTTAGGGTTTCCAACAATCGGATCTTTGAATGCATGCATAGTTATTTCACTCCCGCAAACTTCCTCTCTAAGATAGAGACTAACGGTTAGCTCCCGATACTTGTACAAATGAATTTCAGGTTAGGTAACCGAATCTTTATTTGTAAGTACGGGGAAGAACAAGACCAAAGATGCATTGGGTCCAATTTCAAGTGTATCTAAGAACAATGTGTGATTCATTGATAGGATTGGGGCTTTATGGATAAATAAATTTGCACATTTTCTAAAACTCTTACTCATAAAAATGCAAGTGATATAAATACACTATATGGATCCCTTCATCTTGCAATGTTTCTAGCCATCATGGTTTTTTTACAAGAGAAAATATTTATCATTTGGGTCGTGGCAAACAAGATTCTCAATTTTATCCTCCTGAACAATTTTAATTTCTTGCCTAGGAATTTGAAATTCATTGATCCATGCATGAATGAGTTTCAAATAAAAATCAGGGACATCATATCCATAGGTTGCTACATATAAATTCAACCATTAAGTCATTTCATAAGCATTACCTAGGAAAAATATGTCCAAGTCAATTTTAGCAATGCTTATGAAATTCTCGGTACTTATTTAAATTATTCCCAAGTAACATGATATTCCTTTTTGAAGAATCAAAAAGAGTAATACCAACACTTACTCTCGTGAAGATACATAAAAATTGAATGATGATAAGGTTTAAACCTTCCTTACCAATGTAAGCAAAAATCATTCAATCCTAATGTAATTCCAACAATGGAAAATTTTAAACTTTTACCTCAATTGAAGAGCAGTCCTGGTTGAAGGTCATTGTGTGAGAAACTCACGACCATGGATATTGGTGTAGCCTTTATGTTCAACGCCTTCTGCCATGTTGGGGTTGGAGTTGAATGGGCTTCATCTTTTTCCTCCATTAGACCACCATATTGAGCATTCCTCTATCATGAACTCAAAATGAGATTGATGGAGGGATATGCACGTGATGGGGACTTCCATCCTTTTATCTTGGCTGCACTAAAATCAAGAATCAACAAAACAACTCAAAAATGGGTTACGTTAGAGTAAAAGCATGTTGTACCCTTTTGTCAAATTGTTTTGCCCAACTTGAAGACCCTTGCAAATGCAACGAATATTAAGGGAAATATTTTTGGGTTGAATCAGGGATATGATTTCAAGTGGTTACACCCAAGGTTCATATCCAAAAAAATTTATCTCCTAATTCAAAATTTTAGTTTTATGAAGGATGGAATGGAAATTTTACTTTCCAACATGCAAGTGTGAAAATTCAAACATGCTAAATGCAAATGCAAAGATTGACGGGGAATTCAAATATGCAATTGGAAAATCAAATATGAGATAACTACCAATTAACCTATTGGTAAGGACTCACCGAATTTTTGAAGTCCGATGAGTGGGACTTACTCCATCAATTTTTGTGTTATGATTTGTTGTCCAATCCCGGAGTTGAAGATGTGGACAACCCCTCTTAATTGACGTGCCAAGTCTCCTTTGGCATGTTAGTTGGACATGTGGGCCACACGATGGCCCTAGCCTCTCTGTTGTGTTGATGAAGACTTGTTGATGTAGTGATGACTTGTCCTTTTTGATGATATTCCCTTATTATCATGGTAAGGCTACGAGTGTGGCCTAGAGGGGGGTGAATAGGCCTTTTTGAAATTTAGTCGGAACCTGCAATACTTAACATACTAATCAAATCCTGAGATATCAGACTAGTCTGGTAGAGTGCGGACTAGTCCGGTGCATGCAGACTAGATGGATCAAGTTCGATCAATGATTTCAATACAAGCACAGTACGCAGCGGAATATAGTATGTAACTTGCAAGTATTGAGTCAATGAAGCTAAGTATATGCAAACCAAATCTTGTTTCATTGTTTTTACGTAGGTTATACAAGATTTACAAAACCCTAGAATGAAATATGAAAATTAAGAACAAGTTTGAAACAAGAGTTTATCCCGTGGTTCGGTTCCCACAGAGACAACCTACATCCACGTTGAGGAGCCCACGAAAGGACCGGGTGTTCACTGACCCTAACCTCGTCGAATCGCCACGAAGGCCAATTCTCTTCCACTATCACAAGGGTAAATCACCAAGTTCAAGGGGACTTCACACAAGTTGAGGGCTCCCCAAGTTTACAAAGCAAACACCACCAAGAACACACTCTTAAGATCAACATGAAACAGTAGGAGTGTGTTAGAGATCAAACCCAAGAGCTCAAACATGTGGAATCATGTCTCTCCTTTGATCCAAAGTGAATCCTCAAGGGATTGATCTTTCTTGCGTTGGATTGCATGGAGAGATGTGTTTTCTAAGCTCTTGGAGGGTGTGATGGTGCAGGGGGCGAGAGAGTTGAAAGTAGGGCCACAAACATCTATTTATAGGGTGTTCTAAAAAGTTACCGTTAGGGTTTCGAGGGTCCGGACTAGTCCGTGGTGGAGTCCGGACTTGTCCAGTGTGCGTCGTGCAGGAAACCCTAAGTGTCCAAGAATATCGGACTTGTCCGGCTAGGAGCGGACTTGTCCGATTTTAGTCAGAAAGGTTTTTGGACTTGTCCGTGGTGATATCGGACTAGTCTAGTGTGGTGATACTCTTAGTGAATAGACGACAGGTCCGCACTTGGAGGACTTGTCCGATTTTAGTTAGAGGGTTTTTCGGACTAGTCCGTGAAGAGATCAGACTTGTCCGTTTTCGTGCAAATGTGAATAATTGAGGATTAGTCCGCACAAGGGAGGACGAGTCCATTTTTAATTAGAGGCATTATCAGACTAGTCCGGACATTATCAGACTAGTGTGTGAGGATTATTTGTGCTTGAGCTCTTGGGATGTGTTACACCAACACACTCCATACACAATGATATATGCTATTCAACTCTTGAGCTTTTTTTCGAATTCATCCTCATTCTCCTTTCTTTTTGGCGCTTTCTTCATTCTTTCATTAAAACCTGGGCTCATCTCAATAATGTGGTTAGGATCTCATTTGTTTGTCATAAATCAACCAAAACCCACAAGGGGTGCCTAGATGCGCTTTCAGGCTAGTCCTTCTTTAGGGGTGTCACTTCAACCTTCTTGATATTTCTCAAGGTCAACCCATACTTTGATCATGGATCAAAAGCTTCCTTGGGCATGATGACATGTGGACTCCACAGTCAAACAAGAAACGCTTCATCCCCAATGTCACTAGTCCTAAGTTACTTGGGCTGTGTCAAAGGGTAGGAATCCCAACAAGTGATTATGGGACATATTGAATCTTGAATGCTTTTTAAGTTTCTCTTGTCCTTGGCAAAGAGCTTCAAGTAAATGTTGTATTGATATCTTGCTCGGCCATGGACAAGATACTTCAACGTAGGCTAGTTGAAATTATATCCCTTGTAATCCTCATAGCCTCCTTGATTACAAGGGTGATGTAGATTCCACCCTTGACCTCCTAGTAGGTGATAGCCATTGGAGTTGTGTTGGAAAGGAAGAATCCTCATGGGTCTTATGAAATGATTCCCAAGTGGCCCATGTTGACATGGATTTCCACAAATTATGTGAATATCCATGGCTTGGATCATCCAAACACTTCTCCATTGGTTTGATCTATCATGATACTTCAATGGGAGGTGTAGTTCCATAGCTAGCATGTCCACCTTGCTAAATGGTGTGCATGCAAGCTAAGGGAACTAGAGCATTCTTCAATCCACCCCTTGAGTAAAGACCATATTCTTATTCATTATAAATTAGAATAGGACTACTTCAACTCCAGCACGAGTGTGGTCATGAATTGGTGAAGCCAACTCATGACATGAGTGTTGGATGAAGGGCCAACTATCCACCCTATGGTGGAGGCAAACTAAGAAGAACTCTTGGAGCCTCCCCCAAGCATTGGGATGGATGACTTTGGTCCCTACTAGAAGCTAAAATTCTTCCGCGAAAGGTAATGGTGTTGCCTAGCGGACATTTGTTGAGGTACGCCTTGAATCATCTTGTAGTTGAGTACTTGCGTCCTCGTAAGCTATCCCATGAAATGGGTTAGCCAACACTACCCTGCTTTCACCACAAGAGGAGAAAATGAACAAGGGTAATCCTGTCTAATAACTATTAGTACCTATAGCTTAATTACAAGTGATAGCTATCCTTCACTTCTTTTGCCTTCCCTGGCATCGGTGCTAGAAATGCTTGTTGATGTTTCTTACGTAACATATCATCTCTCAAAAGTGATGAGGTCCGCAAGAGCACGGAAACCATTGTGTAGCATTTCACCCAAGAGTATTCCCAAGGGTATCGTATTTATCCCAAATGAAGGCAATGGAGTAAAGTAAACACTCCTCTTATGATGAGGCTATGGGATACTAACAAGTTATCAAGACAGGGGTACGTTGATGATATGGGTAGTGTGACACACACCTAAGTAGTCTACTCTATGGGTAAGGTTGTCCTAGCGATGGTTAGACTACGAGATGGAGATACTCCTACTATGCTCTAATTACTCATATGCATAGCCTAATGAAGTACACATGAATATGCTAATGGTGAATAGTAGGTCTTTTATCCAACATATCGGGCATGGGTTTACCCCTAGCAATACTAGGCAACTCCCTCTAAGAGCTTGTGGCATAGCCAAACGTGGAGGATTACAAAGGACAGATAGAGTTGTCACCACCTACTTCCTACCTCTTCAATCCTTGGGTCTACGAGACATCCAACACTACCTAACTATCCTAGCACCATGCTAGCATATTAACTAAATACCTTAAGAGCCACGACACAAGCCATAGTAGGTCAATGAACTAAATCATCATTGAACCAATGTTGGGACCAAGCACTAACATATTCATATTAACATTATAATATTATTACCTAATTAGACTATAGTGGTGGTGTATGATGTTTATAATAACATGATAAAGGAATTATGTCTAGATCATAACAACATCTACACCTAGCACATACATGGACTCCACAACCAAACAAGGAACGCTGTCGAAGTGCAGCAACGACACTTCCCCTGGTACTACTAAAGTGTAGCCCGCGGAGGTTCTTGTTTCGGTTGGGGCACGCAGAGATTAATATCAAGATGGCGACACCAGAGAATTACGTGGTTCAGGCCGCCGGAGCGTAATACCCTACTCCACGGAGTGTGTGTTGTTGTATTTAGTCGCTAGAAAGCCTAGTCTATGGCTCCGCTTGGAGTTAACTTTTGTATAGTGCGGCTTAGTCCTTTTATAGTCCAAGGACTGATCGTTACATCATTAGCCATGCCCGACATGTGGCCATGGCGTATTAAATAGTCTAATACACTGTCTACGGGTATTATGCATGGTTAATAGTGTGATATCATGCCTTAATGGATGTGTTACCTCTTTTAACAGTACTTTGATCGTTTGTCGTTAATACAACATTAACGACACGTAGTCAAGTCTTGTAACTGCCGCTTTGACTGTCCTTTGAATGTCCATGCTGAAGGAGATCCACCACTGTATTCGTTGATGAAGATCCGGAGGCTCCACTCGTGGCAGCTTCGGAGCATCCCTTTGCGGGGAGGTAGCTCTTGCACTACTGTACACGTGTCAACATCGGAGCTTCCCTCCGCTGGGGGTTAGGTCCGGGATTATTATACACGTGTTGATCACGGAGCTTCCCTGTGTTGAGAGTTTAGCTCCACATTTACATTACTCGCGTCAATCTCCGGAGCTACCCATATGAGGGATGCGGATCCGGTGTAATATGACATATGGGGCCTGAGGAAGCCTTCAATATTGATGGGTAGAACTCTTTTGCACTTCTTGCGGTATAAGGTACCCGGTACGCAGGGTACCGACAGTGGCCCCCGGGCCCACCTTTGGGAGAAATCCTTTGGGTTAAGTTATTCTACCAAAGGTGGGGCCATCCTTGATTCTCGCGCTTCGACTTCAAAAGTCTCTTAATGTGTCGTTGCGTGATGGTCCAGGGTTAAGCCATCACCACGTGGCTTGTTATGAATGCGGCAGATGAGATCTTTGAGTGCGGATCTCACGCAATTGAAGGTCGCCAGTTCCCCATACAAAAAATGTATCGGTTCCGAGCACCTTGTCAGGGTGCCGCCTTTGGGTCTCCCGCCACCCATCATGACAACGGTTCGCTTGGTGTAATAACCTCAATCTCTTCGTCGGGGTGGCCCGGACCCATTTGTCGTGGACGGGCTAAATTTTTGAAATGTGACCCCACTCTTATTGCGGTTTCCATCCAAGCGTTACGGAGTCTTACTTAAGAAGGATAGTGTGCGCGGTTTGGGGACTTTATACACTTTCGATCCGACTTGCGCTCAAAGCCTCCCAAACTTCGCCTAGCTTTCTCTTCCTTCGCTCCACTTTGCCGCGATGGAGTTGGGTCTTCCAAGAGCCACCTCAAGAGCAAGGATGATTTGATGAAGTTCCAGACCTATATGAGGTGGTCCAGTGACTTCTTCAGCCACCTGATCCACGCCGACGAACTCCCGTTCAAGAAGGAGCGTAATGGCAACATGGTGTACTTCTCTGCATACGCCATGGTGGTATTGATCCCACCTTTCTCAACTTTTCTTTTAATGCTGATGGACTTTTATGGTCTTCAACTGTATCATCTTAGACCCCCATTCTCTTCTTCTGGTGGCGACTTTCGTCCACTTTTGCGAGATGTGGGTTGGTGTTCCCCCCTGCGTCGAGCTTTTTTATACCTTCTTCAACATCCACACCACAGGCAAGGTGACTGAGCTTCTTGGCTTCTACTATTTCGTGAAGCGCAAGAACTGCCCCTTCAAATACTTGAAGTCATTTCCTTCTAGCAAATGGGATGACTGGAAGAAGGACCGTGTCGTCATTGCAGTGGAGGAGCACTAGATGTTGGATCTGCCCGAAGGACTCCCCAACGTTGACACCGATGCTTGGAGTGTAGTTCTGGTGCCGTCAGATGCCTGCAATCCCATTCTGACCAAGATCCGCGAATGCGTGGAGGGTGGAGTGACCCATCAGATTGTCTTATGCAACTTCCTGGTCAACGAATGGGCTCCGCTGAGGAAGATGGAGAAGCTCACTTGAGCCCTCAACAGCGTGATGGATGATGACCAGATTGAAACTGGTCTGAAATCCAACTTGGATGACGAAGCTTTGAATCTTCATCTCAAGAAATTCTAGCATGGGATAAACGTCGATGGCGATTACTTGGTTCTGCCGGCAGCTTTCCTTCCTCTGAACATGGAGGCGCAGTTCAGCAGAGAGCTCCGGAAGAAGATGCTGGCGCTTGACAACCTTGGTGAGGTGGAAAGGCATCTGACCTACAGGGTGGTAATCCTCGGAGCTTCCGAAGGAGGACCTGTCTTTGCCCCGAGCTGGAGGGTTGAAGACATAGGCAAGGGCAAGGGCAAGGAGCCAGCCGAACCCTCCAGCCAGAAGAGGAAGCTGAAGCATGCTGATGGGAGGTATGTCAGGGCTGCTCCCTCTACGGCGGCTCCTTCTCCCCGGCGGAGGCAATCCTCTGTGACTGCACCTTATCCGACGCAGGAGTATTCAAGAGGCGCCAGCTCCGGGCATTCAACCTCAGCCTCAGTGTCGACTAAGAGTTCCAGGCCCGAGAGTTCTTCCCGGCCAAAAGAAGCTCTGCCTGAGAGGACACCAGCTGCCGCAAGTAGTCCTCAGCTGCGGTCCGAAGTCGTTGTCTCACCAGACTTGGTGGGCTCTTGCTCCGGAACTCAGAAGAAGAGGTTTCGAGGCGACTAGGGTAGTAGCATCCCTAGTTAAGCATTGATTGCTCACCTTAAAATGCTAGTCTTGTTTTTGATGTGTCTTTAATCTTCTCCTCCCTCTATTTCTAGGGTGTTAAATAAGGGGTCAGGAGCCTCGGCGTATGTCGCAGCGACGGGGGCTGCGCATACTGAAGCTCTGGCTTCAAGCATCGAGCCTCCTCCTCAAGCGGTGGCAGAAGTCACGGCAGCTCCGGCGCCAGCTGTCATGGAGTTAGATTCAGAGTCCTCGCCTGAAGCTCCCGTGGTAGCGCCGGACCACGAGGGCGAAGTTGGAGATGTACCTCTGGCATCGATGCCGGAGGCTGATGCTCCAGTACAAGAACTAGAGATGTCAGAAGCTCCAACTTTTGAGTCGGATGTCGTGGAAGCCCTAGCCGCTGAGCTAGAGGCAATCGAAGTCCAGTCCACTTAGCCGGAAATCATTGAAGCTCCGGCCCTTGTGCCAGAAGTTTTTGAAGGTCAGTCGACTGAGCCGGAAATGTTTGAAGCTCTGATCGCTGAACCAGAAGGAGCTGACGTGCCGGCGTCCGAGCCAGTGGTGGTAGAGGCCCCGGATGAAGCCCCTTCCATTGCCCAGGAGTTAGATGAACTAGAGCCGGAGTTGCATGAAGAGGTGGCGACAGGTACTCCGCCCTCGGAGACGGTGACCGAAGACCCGGAAGCAGCGCGTTGAACTTCTGCTCCGAAGGTGGGAGTTCCCCCAGTGGGTTTTTCCGCTGCTGAAGGGCACCCGGAGAGCGGCCCTAATGCTGCAGGAGCTCAGTGGACCACTCTTGTAGAGTAGGACCCAATTTTTGTGATGGAAAATCCTCTGGAGCATGCGGAGAAGGTCCCAGCAGGTTCGGAGCCTATCCCTCTAGCATTGTCCATAGACAACGCCTGCTCCAGCCTCCAACAAGTCCATCTCGCCTTCGATCATGAGAGCAAAGCCCTGGAAGAGGAGCGCAACACCTTGAGGCGTTGGCGTAACAGACTCCACTTCGAGACCAGGCTTGCCCAGACGAGGCGAATTGACTTGAAGGAGTGGATCAAGAGGGAGAAGGCCCGGTTACAATACTAGGATAAGCTGCTTGAAGAGAAGGACGCCACCATTCGGGCGCTCGATGCTAACTCCAGGGAGATCCTTGAGCAAGCGAAGGAGAGGCATGATGCTGCTGATGAGCATCACAAAAAGCTCAATGAATTGAACAAGGTTATCCTGAAGCGCCGGGCGGACCTTGAGGCGAGGGGAGAAAAACTCCTGGAGCAGCAGGAGGATGTTGTGGAAAGGGAGGCGGAGGTCACCCAGAAATTGACTCTGGGTGAACAGAATTTGGCAGATCGCAGCAAGAAGCTGGATCTATGGAGTAGAGAGGAGAAGGAGAAGTACTGGAAACTAGGGCAGGAGCTCTCGAAAATAGAAGCTGACGTTGCCACCAGGAAAGGGAAGGTGAAAGGCAGGGAAAATGACTTGGCAGAAAGGCGGAACCGCATCCAACTCCAGGAGATGGAGCTGACCGATCGTGAGAAGCATGTTGCTGAGAGTATGCAGCAGCATGCTAAATTGGTCGAGCGCCTCGCTCGGGAAGGTTTAGAGCTTGCGGCTGCCCAGAAGTCGCTGGAGTAGCTGCGGAGCTTGAAGGAGGCAGAGTCCATTCAAGTGTGGGACTTCTTGGGGCGGGCCAACGATGCGCTGACACCACTAGTCTTCAGTCCTGTTCGTCCAGACAACCCGAAGCTAGACATGGACCGAGCGCTGGTGGCTCTCAATGGTGCTGGCGGCAAACTCGACGCGGTGGGTGACGTTATTGCGGACCAGCTCAAGACAGAGGAGAAGTCTTTGGCTACGAATGTCGTGGAATATGTGCTGACGTGCTATGTAAGCCAAGACCCCAAATTTTCCCTGGACCAGGTGGTTGAAGGTCCCATTGCTGAAGAGGAAGACGCCGCCAAGGCCAGCATCCAAGAGGTTGCCAAGAAAGTCGCTTCATTCTTCCGCAAGTCTTAGACCCTCCAGTAGCTAGGACTTTTTCCTTTTGCCTTCTATTGTAATCCCAATTTTGTAATTCAGTGCTTCAAATTAATGAAATCCATTTTGCCATGAACTTCACTTTATTTTTGTCTTCAATATAGTGTGCTTTTTCTTGTTGGCCCCCTGGTATATGTGTACAATTGAAGTGTGCACATGTACCAAAGGATTTGATAGTATATTGATGACTTGAACGCTTTGCACTTTTAGATTTTAGGTCTGAAGTCTTCATTTCTAAGGCGTCGACGACTGGCCCCCTGGGGTTGGCGGAGCTTGGTAGCTCCAATGGTACCCACTATCAACGTATAAAACGATGACAATGGCCCCCCTAGGGTTTGTCAGAGCTTAGTAAAATTTTTGTTTTTCCTGCAAATTAAATACAAGCAAATGGTAAAATTTATCCTCTAGTCTATAAATCATTTGTGACTTATTTTTCTTTCTTGGGTTTCTATTCCTAAGTAACTCGATATGGTAGCAAGTATATTGATGTAATTCTTCTGGACCCATATGCTTTTTTTGTACTTATCCTACTAATGCCTGCCGGAGTGTAGGTAGAGTGGCGTACTTAGGGTGCAGGACCAGGCTAAGTCGATAGCACACTCCGGACCTATGTTGGCTTGGCGTTCAGGCAAGTAGACTATAAAGCATGTTAAGACCCAAAAAGCTCAACAATATAACTTGCAACACATATGAATAACTTGGGTAAAAACTAAAAAATATTTGAACAACTTCATTATAGACAAGAAGGTTAAAAACAATGATTTGATAGATCGAGCCTTGTACAAAAATAAATACACGTGGAGTCTATTTTTACACAACGATGTCTTTTATTATAGGTCTATATTACAGGAGAGACAAGGAAACACTTAGGGTGCGGAACCAAGCTATGTGCGCTATACATCTTGTACTAACCCAGGGTAGGTAGTTACACTTTTAGTGCTGTGACTATATGAAGTGTACTTGAACTTCTCGAGCCTTCTCGGAGGGGTCCGAACGTTCTCCCGGGGGACCTACCCATGTCTGTTTAGCGACTCTATAACATACATCGTGTGTAATTACAGACTCACCTCCGTGATTCTAAGCATAAAACTTACGGAGGTGCTCGATGTTCCAAGGATTACGAAGCAGAGTCCCATCTTCAGTTGCCAGGCGAACGCATCCAGGGCGGGATACTTTGATCACTCGGAATGGACCTTCCCATCCGAGGGAAAGTTTGTTCATCCCTTCACGAGTTAGTATCTTCGGAAGCACCAGATCGCCTTCCTCGAGTTGTCGGTTGCACATGTGCCTTTAGTGATAGCGCCGGAGCGCTTCGCGATAATGTGCATTCCGAACAGCTGCTTGGCACCTTCCCTCGTCGACGAGGGCATGGTCTTCACACCAGAGCTGGTCCTGCGTGGCTTCGTCGAAGGTCTGGACCCGGAGGGACCCCAAGGTGATCTCCGGAGGAAGGACTGCTTCAGCTTCGTACACCAGGAAGAATGGAGTTTCCTCGGTTGACTAGTCTGGAGTTGTCCTGTTCACCCACAATGTGGACGGAAGCTCCTCAATCCAGTTGGCTCAGTGCTTTTTTAGGTGCTCATATGTGTGCATCTTGAGTCCTTTTAAGATTTCTGCATTTGCTCCCTCGGCTTGGCCATTACTTGTTGGGTGAGCTACCGAGGCGTAACTTAGTTGAATGTCGAGGTCTTCGCAATATTCTTGAAATACAGCACTTGTGAATTGGGTTCTGTTGTCAGTTATGACTTTGTTTGGAACTCCAAATCTGCATATAATGGACTTCAAGAACTTGATTGTTGATTGCTTGTTGATTGTCATAACTGGAGTTTCTTCCGGTCACTTAGTAAACTTGTCGATGGCGACATACATGAACCTGTAACCTCCGATGGCTTCTGGGAAAGGTCCCAAGATGTCCATGCCCCACACAGCGAATGGCCATGTAGGAGGTATCATTTGTAGTGATTGAGCCGGTGTGTGAATTTGTTTTGCGTGGAACTGGCACGCTTCACATTTTTTCACTAGCTCAACCTCATCGTGAAGTGATGTAGGCCAGTAAAAGCCATGCAGAAGGCTTTACCGACCAGCGTGCGAGAAGAAGCATGGTTCCCTCACATTCCTCCATGGATTTCCGCGAGGAGCTTGTGTCCTTCTTCCCTTGCAATGCATCGCATTAGGATGCCATTGGCACCGCGCCGGTAGAGATCCCCTTCTACCGACATGTATGTTTTAGCCAATCTGACAACCCGGTCAACGGATAAACTGTCTTCAAGAAGGATATTGTCTTTTAAGCAGCTCCGGATCTCTGAGATCCATGCATCGGAGCTTACTTGAGCTTCTGAGTCTTGCATGCTGGGTTGCTCGGAGCATCCAACAGCACCTATGACCTTTGGTGTATGCCATGGTAATAGGGCCACCGGGACTGCCAGCTTCGTGGTGCCGGTCTCACCCCCTTTGCTCAGTTCGGGAGACTGAGTTGTTGGTTTTGAAAACCTTCGCGCGAATATTCTGTCAGGAGCTAGAGCTCTAGTTGAGGCTTTCATCGAGAGTTCGTCGGCTTCAGCGTTGTGAAGATACTGAACATGGTAGAGATCTAGGACTTCGAAGTCCTACTGAAGTCTCTGAACTTCAAGGAGATAAGCAGCTAGTTGAGGATTGTTACAGGAGCAATCAAGTTTGACTTGTTTGATGATAAGTTGTGAATCTCCCTTCGGCAATAGCTGTTTGACACCATAAGATAGTGCGACCTTGAGTCCATAGGTGAGAGATTCATACTCTGACATGTTGTTGGTCACCTTGAAATCAAGGTGAACCATGTCCTTGACCCTCTCCCCAGTCGGATCCAGGAGAAGGATTCCAGCTCCGGCTCCATGCTTCTGCACGGAGCCATCAAAGTAGAGTGTCTCGTGAGGCTCGGTGAATACCGGAACCTTGGGTTCTGGTTTCTGCTCACTGTGGCCCCCATGGTTTAATGGAGAGGGAGTCCATTCCGCCACGAAGTCAGCCAAGGCTTGACTTTTGATTGCTTGTCATGACACGAATTCTAGATCGAATTCGGCCAGTTCTGCTGCTCGCTTTGCAATGTTCCCAGTAGATTTAGGGTTATGCAAAATAGCACACAGTGGAACAGAAGTTACCACTGATATTTTGTGGGCCTGGAAGTAGTGACGAAGCTTCCTTGAGGCAATAAGAACTATGTAAAGTAGCTTATGCCCCTCAATGTATCTTGTCTTGGCATTGTGGAGTACTTCGCTGATGAAGTACATGGGGCATTGGATGGTCCGGACCCTTTTGGAAGGACCTGGAGCTTCATCTCCATCGACCCGGACCCTCCTGGAGGGTTTGGTACCTTCATGTTGTGCTTCTTGGACCCTCTCGGAGGGGTCCAAACTCCTTCTTATTCGACCCGGACCTTGCTAGAAGGATCCAAATAATCTTGGTCGGCCAGATGAACTTCTTCAGGTAAATGAGGTTTATCCCCTAGCGTTTCATGTTGAGGTTCCATGTCTGGAGGCTGGGACCCAGACATGCCTTCATTTAACTCTGGACCCTCCCAGAGGGGTCTGGGTTTTTGAACTGGAAGTGGCTCTGGTCTTTCCGCAACCAAGACCATACTGACAACTTCGGTGGTTGCCGAAATGTAAAGTAGTAAAGGCTTTCTAGGATTCGGAGCTACCAATATCGGCAGTGTGGTAAGGAGTTGTTTTAGCTCTTGAAATGCCTTTTCTGCTTCTTCAGACCAATGAAATGGTCTAGACTTCCTCAAGAGTTTGAAGAAGGGTAGCTCTCATTCAACCGGTCTTGAGATAAACCGGCTGAGCGAAGCTAGACATCCAGTTAACTTCTCGACATCCTTAATGCAGGCTGGGGGCCGCATATCTTCTATGGCCTTGATCTTTGCTTGATTTGCCTCAATTCCTAGGTGAGTCACCAAGAAACCTAGAAGGTTTCGGGAGCTAACCCCTAAGACACATTTGTCCAGGTACAGCTTGGTGCGCGTAGTGCACAACTTATCAAAGATAGCTTGTAAATTGTCAAGGAGTGACTCCTTGTTCTTGATCTTCACTACAATGTCATCGACGTACACCTCCACCAAGTCTCTAATTAGCACTTCAAATGTTTTGTACATAGCTCGCACAAATGTTGAAGCAGCATTTTTAAGACCAAATGGCATGGCAGTATAACAGTACAATCTGTCTACTGTTATGAAGGTAGTATGCTCTTCATATTCCTTAGACATTTGGATTTGATGATATCCTTAATATGCATCTAAGAAACACAATAGCTCACACCCGGAGGTGGACTCCACTATCTGATCTATTCTAGGTAGTGGAAATGGATCCTTTGGACATGCCTTATTTAAGGTGGTGTAGTCGATACACATCCGAAGCTTCCCGCCGGCCTTAGGTACAACAACTGGGTTTGCTAGCCATTTTGGATGGAAGACTTCCTGAATGAATCTAGCTTCGAGCAACTTCTTGATTTCTTGTCGGATGATGTTTTGTCGCTCGATTGATTACTTCCGGGGCTTCTGGTGTACAGGCTGTGCGTCAGGGAAAATCTTCAGATTGTGCTCAATCACCTCCCTAGGGATCCCAGGCATTTGTGAAGGATCCCAGGCAAACACATTGACATTAGCCCAGAGGAAAGTGATGAGCACGATTTCCTATTTGTTGTTCAGGCCCCTGATATATGGGTAGTCTGAGCAGCATTGGAACCAATTTGGACGACTTTGACAGGAACATCGGTGTCGCCGCTTGGTTGCACATGAGGTGCAGAGGTAGATCCTTTATGACGAATGCTCGGAGGGTTCGGAGCTAGCTCCTTACCGGATGCTTCCTCTTGCATTGTGGTAAGCGCATAGAGTTCTTCTAAAGCAGTAACTCCTACAGTGCGATCTCCGCTGATCCGGAGAACGCCCGTGGGTGTTGGCATCTTCAACACTAAGTAAACATAATGATCGGCGACCATGAACTTGTACAAGGCTGGCTTGAAAAGAATGGCATTGAATGGAAGACTGATCTGCGCGACGTCAAAGACCAATTTCTCAGTTCTGTAGTTCTCCCAAGTCCCGAAGGTCCATGGGAGTGTGATAGAACCGAGAGGAGTAATGGTTCCCGGAC
The DNA here is from genome assembly GCA_036927565.1 of Tuctoria greenei. Classification (NCBI taxonomy): domain Eukaryota; kingdom Viridiplantae; phylum Streptophyta; class Magnoliopsida; order Poales; family Poaceae; genus Tuctoria; species Tuctoria greenei. The sequence goes on from JAYESD010000008.1 coordinate 108,259,268, forward strand.
CTACCGCAGAGAAAGGTCGGGATGGGCGAAGGTCTGAAGGCTAGAGCTGAAGCTTAAAATAGCTTTGAAACTTATGAGGTTCAGCCTTGAACCCCCGTCCACCATTACATGGTGGAGTTGAAAATTGTTAATCGTGGGTGACACCATCAACAGAAGCTGGCCAGCTCCGATCATGTTTTGGGGGCAGTCCAAAGCATCGAAAATGATGGGAGTGTCCATCCACTTCCGATGAGGCTCTGCCTTAGCAGTGGGATCTGCCACAGCCATGTCGAGTCACATTGTTTTGAGGATGCGGCAAGAGGTGATCTCCCAAGAACCACCATAGATGGTGTTTAGGGTCTTCTAGCGCTCATTGTTAGAGACGTCAGAATCTTCGTCGATAGTGTTGTAGACAGCTTTCAGGACCTCTTGGGATCATGGAAACCTTGCTCCTCCTCACCGAAGCTTCATCAACCTTTTGTTTTCCTTCCCGCTGATAGAAAGAAGCTTCTTCCCGACACTTGTTATAGTGCTCGGCAAGATTCTGGACCTCCCGGCATTCTTCCAGGATGTGCTGTCCTTCTTATGGATCAGACACCACTCTTTGGAACTGTTGCCGTCTTCTGATGAAGGACGAGGTCGTTTCTTTGGGTGTGGCCCTCGGCCACCCAGAGCTGCAGCAGCTGCAGCGGCTGGGGCGCCGGCCGATGGCTTCTTCTTGTCGCTGGGCTTCTTTTTCTTTTTGCCACTACTGGAGGTATTGGCTTCAGTTTTGGAGGACTTATTGTTGGCCTCCGAAGCTGGCTTAGAGTGCATTTCACGGCCCTCCGCAGCTCTAGCACATTTGTCTGCTAGGCTGAAGAGTTCCATGACGCTGGTGACTTCTTTGATGGCTAGCTTCTCTTGCATCTTTTTATCTCGGGCACCCTGTCTGGATGAAACGATAACAGAAGAGCTCGAGATCGAAGGAATAGTATTCCATACCTGAGAAATCCGCTGGATGAAGGATCACAGCGATTCCCCCGATGTTTGCTTTACAGCAAACAGATCCAATTCAGTGCTAGGTCGGGTGTAAGAACTCCCGAAGTTGGCATTGAATTGTTGGCATAACTATGCCCAACTATTAATGGAGTCAGGTGGAAGACTCATGAACTAGGACCTTGCAGTCCCATTTAAAGCCACCGGGAAGTAATTGGCCATCACATCCTCATCACCCCTGCTGCCAGTATGGCAGTGGAGTAGATTTGAAGGAATTCGGCGGGGTTGACAGTCCCGTCGAATTTTTTCGGCAAGTGAGGCCAGAACTTTTGTGGCCATCTGACCATGCATAAATGCATGGCCAGGGCAGAACAGCCTCCTCCTACTCCCTAAGGTGCAGGGTTGTCCCGAGCCTCCCGCCTCTCATGAGCACGCTCGATATTGACACGGCTGTCCTACTACCGGTAACGGCAATCAGGTTCTGACCGCAGGTCATGAGTTAGAATCCTAGTGATGGTATGGGTGCGTCATGCCCCGAGAGGCAACGAGGTCACCTGTTGGGATGCAGCACATCTCCTCTGCTGCAAGACTTGTGGACCAAGTCGGCCCAATAAGGTCCGTGGTTGTGATGGTGCTCGCCCCAGAGGGGGAGGACCTTGATTGCTGATGCCACTGGCTGCAGCTGCAACCAGATGGTCTACATCAGCTCTCCAATGTTCGATAGCACCTTGAGGTGCCCCTGGAGGAGGTGGATGTTGTAGAAGAGCTCGCGCAGCAATGAGTGCGTGCTTAGGGTTGTTGTTCATCGATGCAGTGATCGACGCAGATGCTCCATCTTGTCGTCCAACATTGTTTGCTGAAGCAGACGACGGTTGTGGTGCCATAGTGCGTGCTGGAACAATGGCACCTGTTGGCTGTTGCATGTTGGAGGGATTACCTCAAGCAGGTTGTTCAACACGATTGCCATTGGAAGATCCTGCGGCGGAATTCACCATCTTGAGATCTCGGGTGACTCCCCCTACCTTGCGCGCCAAATGTCGAAGTGTAGAAACGACACTTCCCCCGGTACTACTAAAGTGTAGGTCGCGGAGGTTCTTGTTTCGGTCGAGGCACGCAGAGATCAAGATCAAGATGGCGACAGCAGAGATTTACGTGGTTCGGGCCGCCAGAGCATGATACCCTACTCCACGGAGTGTGTGTTGTTGTATTGAGTCACTAGAAAGCCTAGTCTCTGGCTCCGCTTGGTGTTGTCTTTTGTATCGTGCGGCTTAGTCCTTTTATAGTCCAAGGACTGACCGTTACATCATTAGCCTGGCCAGACATGTGGCCCTGGCATATTAAATAGCCTAATACACTGTCTGCGGGTATTAGTCATGGTTAATAGTCTGATAACGTGCCTTAATGGCTGCGTTACCTCTATTAAAAGTGCTCTGATCGTGTGTTGTTAATACAACATTAACAACACGTAATCAAGTATTGTAACTGCTGCTTTGATTGTCCTTTGAATGTCTGTGTTGAAGGAGATCTGCCACTGTATTCGTTGATGAAGATCCGGAGGCTCCACTCGTGGCAGCCTCGGAGCTTCCCTTTGCGGGGAGGTAGCTCTGGCACCGCTGTACACATGTCAACATCAGAGCTTGCCTTTGTCGGGGATTAGGTCCGGGGTCATTATACACGTGTTGATCGCGGAGCTTCCCTGCGTTGAGAGTTTAGCCCCGGATTTACATTACACGCGTCAATCTCTGGAGCTTCCATATGAGGGATGCGGGTCCGGTGTAATATGACATGTGGGGCCTGAGGAAGCCTTCAATATTGATGGATAGAAATCTTTTGCACTTCTTGCAGTATCATAAGGTACCCAGTACGTAGGGTACCGACAAACACTTTGCCCAAGTATATAAGTAAATAAAGAGTAATAATGTTATTATTATAAAGCACAAAGTCACAAATGCAAGAGAAGATACATAAGTCGTACCTTTCCCAATTTGGAATTGGGACTAGAGGCTCCTCTCTATATCCTAACCTCCAATAAGAACTAGGACAACTAGTGTGTACAATAGAGTGATGCTCAAGTGGTGTGTGTTGAAGTGAGGGGTGAGTGGTCCTATTTATAGCTTTGAGAAGGGTCGGTTCCTGCCACCAAAAGCGCGTGAATCAGTCACCACTGACTTCTTCAGAGATGGGAGGAGCTAACACGTGGAAGCTCACCGAGTTTAGAAGAAAGATCAGGTCAGCCGACTAGGGGGGTCGACCGACCTGGTAAGTCCTCCAAACGCTCCATGCTTTCTTGGGGTGACTTCCATGTGGGTCCCATCCCCTTATGTGGGTGCTACACTGTTGGATGGCCACGAATACTTATGGTTGTGGGCCATTTGATCCATATGGTGCCACATGTTGGTGCTTGATTGGTTGGGATGATATTTTATAGGATCCATCCTCTTGTTTCTCTTCAATTATGTATAAAACACCTACATGCACCAATTTCACCAAGTACAAGTGGAAATAGATTAAATAGAAAGGTGATGTGTGCAAGAAATTATATTTCCATCACATAATTGAGTTATATTGATGGGTGAAATTGGTATGTAATAGTCGTCAACAGTCCCATTGACTGATATTGGTGCTACACCATTGGATGGCCTTGGATACTTCTATTTGTGGGCCACTTGATCCATGTGGTACCATCCCCTTGTTTCACTTCAATTCTGCATAAAATCCATGCATGCACTACTTTCTCCAAGAACAAGTGGAAATAGGTTAAATAGAAAGGTTATGTATGCAAGAAACGATATTTCATTCACATAGTTGAGTTATATTTACGAGTGAAATTGGTATATAACAGCCGTCAACAACCCCCCCCCCCCCCCCCCCCCAAGCTTATCCTTTGCTCGTCCCGAGCAAAGTCAAGACTTTAGGTTGATGATCGGGAGTTGCTACAATGTTCTATTTTTTCAATAGTATCATGTGCACAACAAAGTACTCTACCTAGTATTGCAAAAATTGGCATATTACTTCACCCATCCTAGGTCATTATGAGGCTTATGCCTTCTTCTATTCATGGGTGGTTGAAAGATAGAACAGCAAATAGAGCACACATACCCTTGAAATCATGTTCCACTCGAATTCCAAAGAGTTCAATTTAGATTTTAAGTATCTCAATTTTATTCTCTCTCTCTCTCTCTCTCTCATTTATGTGTAGTGGAAATATGACCTCACCAATGCATTGTTCCTAAATTCATTCTACCCCTACATAAGGCTTGTATGTGGAGCTTGGTAGGGAATAGTATAGGCATATTTGCAACACATAATATTGCTAACTTCAAAGAGCAAGCCTTAGGAGAAATCAATTCAAAACAATTTGATTCAAGACTACTTCATGTGTGATTGAATGAAGTGGATGTGGATATTTGAGATGACTCCTTTTTGAGTGGACTCTCTTGTTTTTTCGGGATGAAACATGGCTACTTTTTTCCCTTTTTCTCATGCTTATGATGTAAGCATGCATTTTCTATTTATTTTTCTTGTAGCCATGACTTCTACTCCTTTATTATGTAATAAATTTTGGAGAGAGTACTAAGCATGAATGATATAGAGTTTCTCTTTTTATTGCGGAATGGTGGTATTGTGGAAATTTGCTTACTTCTAGTTTAAAAGTATAGCATGTGCAAGTGAAGTCTTGAATTCAAAAAGTAATGAATGAAATATCACATAGGTCTATACTAGTTTGACAAAGGTTAATGTGAAGAGAAATAGCATATGCATAAGGTCTCTCAATGTAATGTATCATATGGCTTCAGTAGGTACTTCCAATCAAATGAGACTAACTTAAATCTTTTTAGAATTTCTCCGGAAATCTAAGTTTCACCTTCAGACTAGGAACAGCAGCCCTATCACTATATCATATCTCACAACAACTTACAATGGATTAAGCTTTTGCTACCCACAATTTCCAGACCAAGGAAAAAGAAATTTTAGCCAATGAGAGCAATTTGTTTGAGAGTAGTAATTTGTAAACTAGGGACTTAGTAAATTTAAAATAGAGCAACTATTCATTATTTCATCAATGTGAATTCCAAATCATTCTTACCGCACATCATTTATTTTATTTGAAAACAAATCTATCCTACATATTATATTTTTTATATGCAAGGTGGATGATGGGTGAATGGAAAATAAATATGTAAAGGGTGTGATACAATTTACCTCAAGTGAGGGTCCTCCCCAAGCTTGTTCCTCACTCACCTCCGTGATGAGGGTTGAACCCTTGATGATGGAAGTATGCCGCGAGACATGCCCTTGGAGAGTGTTGTAGATGTCACCCGTTCTTACTTCGAGCTTTTCCATACGTCTAGTGAGATCCGTCATTTCTTAGCTATAATCACGATGACTTCTAGCCGAAGAGGAACGACATCTTCTCATGGATGTTGGAGGCAAGCTGCTAGAGCTTGAAGTGGATAGGGGTGGCTCCCATGTGGCACTTGGCCATCCATGCCAATACGGACCTTCGGTCTCATACGATGGAGGTTGTGTCCATCCGAGTGCATCACCTGTTGGGTTCTCTTCCTCTTGTACTCATGGACCGTGGAGGTTGTGGGAGGCATGGACGCTCTCCTTGCATGGCTTCTAGTTACCCTGCTAGAGACATTGGTTCTTTGTGCTTCCTCGATGGGAAGAAGGTCAATGGTTAGCCTCCAAAATTTGTACAAATTATAATCCGGGTTAGGTAACCAAATTTCATTGACAGAGCCGGGATAATAAAATAACAAAGAGCCATCTTTATCATGCTTAAGGGTATGCCCTTGCACTAAATAATCTTCATCAATTAATTCTCTTTCATTTTCAATATACTTAAATGAAGAATATTCTAGTGCTCCTACCCTAGTAGCAATACGAGTATCAATGAAGTGCATTCAATTGGCCCTGTTCTTGGAATGTAATCTAACCATTGTGTCATCATGGCAATAACTGGAGCAACTTTTATCTTTTTAATCATGGCAAATAAAATTTTCAGCTCATCATCATGCACTATCCTTTCGTCTCCACTAGGGAACATAGTCATAGTCACCCATCTATGCATGAAGCGTAAAGTAGGTTGTGTAAGTTGCTATTTCTAGGTGCACTACATCTGACCTCACAAGTTAAATCTTGACAAAAACTATGTTTGTTAAACTTAGGCGAAGTGTCTAAATCTAGCAAACAATGTCGATGGAAGCCTAAGATTTCACTTAATTCCTTCCGTAGTATATTGTATTCTTTTTGAAATAATCTAAAAGTAATACCATCAAATCCTACCTTGAGTGTGCAAAGGAATTGTATGGAGAGAAGGCGTGAACCTCTCTCCTGTATGTGAGCAAAGTTTTCCCATCCTTGTGCACGCCAAATGGAAAAGAATTCGGAATCCATACCTATTTTGGAGATCAAATTTGGATCATAAGCTTTCATATGAGAAAACACACGATCTTGGAGGAGCTTGCGTTATTGATCTTCAACTTCACTTTGTATGTCGAGGTTGTCGTCGTGAATAAGTTGATGAGGGTCACTTCTCTCACCCGTGAACTTGGTGTACCAACAGAAGAGGGGCGTGCACTTGAGTCTCCACCATGGCTTGAGCTTGCAGCCTCCTTCCTCTTTCCAAACAACCTCTTCATCCCTTTCATGGCCATAACAAACAAGAACACATCAAGGCAAAAACTCGAAAGAGGTGATGTTACCAAAAGCAAAACACCCGACAAATTTTCCCTTGAAGAACTTGAGAGAAAATTGCAAATGCAAACAAAAGCAAATCCTATTGAGTTGGGAATTTATCAAGAGCACTTCAATGAAGAGCAAGAAAAACAATGTGAGCAAAAGTGACTTTGGGGAGGTATGAAATGAGGTGAAGTGTGAGGAGAAGTGCCCCTCATGGCCACCATTTATAGTGTGCACTACCCAACGGTCACTGGGGTACCAAATGTAGTCGTTGGAGGAGAGAGAGCCAAAATGGCTCCTTCCCCTAGTTGTCCGAACACGGGGGTCAGCCGAACTGACAAGTGGGCCCCCTTGTTCTCCCTTTTTGTAGGTGGCTCCGCAACGGCTATGGGATTAGCACGATGGTGAATTACCACTTTTGCAGCTCAAAAAAATTGTTTTCCGAATAAAAACTCTTTTTTCAAAACCCAACAATTTTCTTTTTGTGAAATAAAGAAACAAATGATAGTTAAGAATATAAGATTTTCAACTTACTAAGAAAAACCAAATATGCAGTGCGGAAAGATCAAACTAAATGGGGAAAACCAAATAAAAGAGAAAAGAAAAATCAAAGAAAAGGATAACTACGAATTTAGCCTATTGGCTAGGTCTGACCACCGACCCATGAGATGGACATTCCTCCTTCTTTATTTCTTGACATGCGGGCCCAAAGGGATGGGCTCGGACGGCTTATCTTGCTTCTTCCTCCATACCTTCCTTGGCGGCTTGGTGGACTTGGGCCTTTGGGGAGGCCCTGACTTCTCCGTCTTCTTGGGGTGTCGGCGTGGACGATAAGATGGGTTTTCTGCATAGATAAAATTCCTCATGAATGCAACGAGCGGGTCCACCTTTGGATGTGTGATTTCGACCTCTTGAATGTGTTTAACATTCGTCCCATACTTGATACAGATCATGGAGCATTGCTCCAACTTTGGGCGAAAGTTAAACTTCTCCTCCTTGCCATTGATATAGAAGTGGATTTCTCCAGCTCCCACATCTATGCGAGCCTTCACGGTGCTTAGGAATGGTCGCCCAAGAATGAGCGGTGTACCCTTCGTGACCTCCATGTCAAGTACCACAAAATCCACGGATATGAAGCAATTCTTTATTTTCACCGCAACATATTCAGCAATACTCACCGGATAATGGACTTAATAATCAGCCAGTTGGAGCTGCATTGGTGTTGGAGTAAGTTCTGTGAAGTTCAGCTGGTCGAAAACCACCTTGGGCATCACACTGACACTTGCTCCAAGGTCACAAAGGGCCTTGTCAAAGTGATGAGCCCAAATTGACCATGAAATTGTAGGATATCTAGGGTCCTTCTTCTTTTCTGGAAGCCTATTAAGGATGGCTGCGCTGCAGTCTTCTGTAAATTTGACAACCTCAGTGGTGGGCAATAGCCGCTTGTTGTTCAATATGTCCTTGAGATAGCGAGCATAAGTGGGTATTTGCATCGCATCAATCAAGGGCACATGGATGTGGATTTTTTGGATAACCTCAACAAAGCAGTTGAATTGCTCATCAACTGTTGGCTTATGTTGCCTGTGAGGGAATGGCAATAAGTTGGTGTCCTCAGAGTGCTTGGCCATTCTCTCACTAAGTGGTTCACTAATGACAACAAGGACATCCTCCTTCTCCTTCGTAGTTGTCCTCATCTCTTGTGTGGGATATGGTGGGTCACGAGTGGTCTTGCCACCCCTTGTGGCCACCACACTTACTTTCTCTATTGGAGGAACAACTGCAGCCAGTTCGACCAACTATGTTTCCAACATATTGTCGAAACTCAATTGATTCTTGAAGGCTGAGGATAGTCCTTCAATCTTGGCATTAATGCTCTCTAGGGTCTTGTCATTAGCTAACAGCTTCTTGGATATAGCTTCATTGATCTTCAACTGGCCAATGGAAGTTCTCTCAAGTTGGTTTGATTTCCATTATTGCCATTTTTCTTGTATCCTCCTTGAAAGAATGGGTGTAGTTGGCCCCACCCTTGACCTCAAGGACGATAGCCATTGTTTTTTTTTCATTGCTGGCTGCATATAGGGCATCCTCACGGGTTTCTGGGCAATCATTGCCCAAATGGCCTGTGATGCCACAGACTTCATAAGTGATGTGAGACTCTAGGGCGTATGCCTTGCCACATACCTCACCATTGCTTTGTCCATCAATTTTCTTTATAAGAAGTTCCAATTTGGCAGTGATCATGTCCACCTCTGTAAAAGCCCATTTTTTCATTAATATGAAGTTCAGTTACCAGTTTGTTTTCAACCATAGTAAAGACTAATTATGGTTATACACATGAACTTGATCTCATCCAGAATAATTCGTTTACTCATGTTAAATGTTACTAACTTGGGGATTGGACTTCACCAATGACCCTAGGATAATTCAAGTGACCTCCCTGCAGATTTTGGATTTTCTTGAATGGATTTTGCTAGGGCAAAACACTATGCAGTAATAAATATATTCAAATTAATTTGAATATAGCCATGTACATTTAGACCCTGTCCAAATATTCAAATCTGAGGCTATACATTTTTCCATGGCCTCATAATATTCCAAATAGCCCTCCTGCAAAGTTTCAAGATTTTTGAATCGCATTTGCTATTTTATTGGAGATGCTTAGCAAACTCAAGCCATATTTGAGTTCAAATTTTAAATCCTGTTTAAACTGATTTGAGCATAAATTTCGAACACACCATCATGATCACCATCATTTCTTTGGCTTTTCCACAAAGTTTAACAATTTTTGAAACTCATTTGCTATTTAATTCAGTGGCTCCATTGAATTGAATTCAAATTCAAATTCAAATTCGAAATTCAACTGAAACTTGATAAAATTGAAGCTTTGATTTCAGAATCAAATTCCAGATATTTATTTGAGTCTCTCCACAAAAATCTTAAATTTTTGGATCAAGTTTGGTTGGGGAATTGAAGTTCCAGTGAGGATAGGCTTAAGAGGGATGGTGGGACCCAATGTCAGCCTCTCCTACTCAGTGAACCGACGGAGGTGCTCTATATATGGCTGTCCCCACGCTTCAACGTCGGGGAAGCTCGCCACCGCGACATGGCATGCAAAGCAGGCAGCTGCATGGCCTAAAGACCCCACTGGCCTATAAATACCGTCTCCTAGCCGTCGGCGTCGAGTTCCATCCTAGTTTCGCTCCGCCGTCGCCATTCTCGCCGCTTTCTCTTCCTCTCCGGTGAGTGCCTCCTATTTGCTTTATTTTCCTTCGATGCAAACAGCAAACATGATGCCAAGGCTATGCTCTATCTTCTCCACCCTTTTGCTCGTCTTGTAGCACACTGTTTGACCGATATTTTGAAGTCCCGTGGACATCGTCGTTGTGCCGCCATCGGACTTTCTCTGTTACGCTGTGGAGCCGAAGCTAAGTGTAGTTTCTTGGCCAGACTCCAACAGCAAAAAGCTTCACTTCTGCACCTGCTAAATCACGGTACAAACCGTTTTTCATTTCATTCCCCATCGAGCAAATGATGCGAGTTTTTCTTTTGGCCATAGCCCATGAACTAGCGAGCTTCTCGAATTAATTCCTTTTCTACGTGCAACAATTCTTCGATCCAGTTAAGGATTATGTTCCATACATCCTAGCGCATCCCTCTGTCAAAAATCAGTAGAAGCCATCAAGAAAAGGTTGAGATACTCAAGTTCCCCCCCCCCCCCCCCCCCCCCCCGCCAATGGAAACCCGTCGGTCCACCATTGAACTCATCTTTGCTAGCGATGTCACCCCTTTTCTAACCTCCAAATCATCATCCTCATGCTTCTAGGGACATTCCCGACCTTTTTTGAGCTTCTTGCGCCATCCTCGAGCATTTCCGATGAACACCGAGAGACTAGCTCCGCCACTGCCGTCGCACCACCGTCTCCGGCCGTCGCCGCCTCGATTGGACCCCACCATCGGCTTGCACAGTCGATTTTATTATTAGGTGGTCAAGTCAAGTTCGAAAGGAGGTCGACGCAACCTAGTCCGGCGAAGCGCCGCCGCGGTTCCGGCGAGGAACGGCACCGCGTCGAGAGGTAGACGAAGGCCCCCCCTGGGTCCCGCCTGTCAGTGACTTTTCCTCTCGCGTGGGATCAGCTGCAGCCGAGGATCGCATGCGGCTATGCGGGTTGAATCTGTGGCCCCCGTGTGGTTTCAACCCTATTGGCCCATTTCAAATATGTGGGCCCAACCCTTTTATTCAACTGTTTTTCCAAACTGAATTTTATTCCTGATTTTGCCCCAACTTGGAAAATACATAACTCCTAGAAGAATTGTCCAAAAATTCCCAAATAAATTTTGTTAGAACAGAATATAGACCAATTTCCAGTGGTGCACTTGGATTTGTATGAAGGTTCATAGAAATTGCTCCATAATTCAGATAGGCAAAATGCTTATAGAATTCATTCCTGTAGTTCTGCTCTTCAAAAAATTCGCAAATTTGGGCACAACACTATCAAAAATCCACTTGATCTCCAGTAAAAATTTCAAGTTAAATAGGCATCATTTACTGGATTGATCAGTGCTCCAAATATCTATGTAGTTAAAAAATGAGAAAAGTACAAAATCAATTTCAGAAATTTCCCCAAACTTGTAAAATCCGTTTCTCCCTGTAGGAAGCTTAGAAAAATGTGAAACAAATTTACCTAGAACCAGTGAGAGCTCCTCTACATGGTACAACCGCTGGTAGCCATGATAGACCTCCAGAATATCAACCCAAATTCAGAGAAGGTTTATACTTGTAGGAATTTTAGGGACAACAAACTTCCTTGATCATCTCCTGTTCTTTGCAAGAGTCTCCATTATAGTCTCTAGTATCTACCATAAAAGTTCCAAAGCCAATTAAGATCATAATATTATTTATTTCACAAGATATTAGATTGTGATATTAAACATATTATTTATTTTCAAAGTCATTCATATATAGTATATGCATAACGTGTAGTAGCTGAAGTCGAGGAGCAGCCGGAAGCTTTGGAAGTAAAGCTGCCGGAAACTAACATAGACTCGGACTCTGATTCAGGCAAGCCCCAGTTTGCATTTATGTGCCTTACAGTGTCTCTGTAGTTTTTCATTTACCTTACATCATCAAATGTTTGTGCATTACGTTTAAGGTGTTTGACATCCACTTGCATGACCAAAGAACCCAAGGAGTGGTTAGAGTAGCTCACAGACTCATGTAGTAACAGCCATGCTTATATTCATAGGGATCCGGTAGAAGACGAGTAGTTGGAATCTCCTCGCGAGATAGGATTTTATCATGCGGAATGAATTGGATCTACAAATGTTTGATAAATATGAAATTGAGACCGGTCAGAGATGAGTAGGATGCGACAAGATGTGGTCTTGGTCGCATAGCTGTGACTGTGTTGATTAAGGCCCGTGCCGTGTGCGGCCCTACTAGACAAGCTTGAATTGTACCGACATATTGGAGAAATGGGCTCCAGAAAACTGACGTAGCTTGATACTGATTTGTCGAGGAATTCCATTATGTTTTATAGGTGTGAGTTGAGGGCAGCGTGGTGTAAATCAGCTAGTGGGCACGTCAGAGTACGCCCCACGCAGTGACCTCCTGCTCGTGATGGATCGCCCTGTTCGACATTCGAGTGTTGGATGAAAGATGGCCATATTAGACTAGTATTGAAGTGCTATGTAGGTACTGTTGTAAGTACTCGCTAGCGCTTCCGAAAGAGCGTATGTGTCATGTTGACCGGGTGTGTCCTGATTGCAATCACCGTCCCTCGTGGTAATAGAGTACCACTTGTTCACTGTGTCGTGACGTAGTAAATACTGAAGAAGTCAGGAGAATATGATGTATTGAATTATAATTGTTTTGCAACCTTGTATGGCTTAGAGATAGCACAATTAAAAGATTACAGTTTCCTCATACTTTACCAATAATAGCATTATGTGCTTTGAGCATGTCATATCATCGGCGAAGCGTTTCTTGTTTGATTGTGGAGTTTATGATGTGCCGTGCCGGAAGAATGACGCGTGCTACTTAAAACATGATTATAAGGATCCACTTGTAGGTGTGTCCTTTATGCTATTCCTTACCTAAGTTTAGTATTCATCCCTGCATATGTCTAGTGAGACGGGTTAGTCTTGCTGAGCCTTAAGATCACGTTTGCAGTTAACAAGTTTTGTAGATTATGCGACTGATGACGGGTTCGATGACGAGGCTGCACCCCCTCCCGGATTTACAACCGAGTGGGAACCCTGCACGCCTTCGTAAGTTGGGTGTTGCTAGTGCGAAGTATCTAGGGCTTGGATGACTTTGCTTCTGCATAGCTAGTGCCGAGAGCATAGCTATGATGTATAGTTCTCTTTCCTTTTCGCTTAGTATTGTAAAACTTCCGCTGTGTTTATAAGTAAAGACTTCGTATTGTAATTTGTTCTCATTCTTTTCTTGTATACTATTGAGTGTCGCATCGCACGACACCACCCAATGAGATCCTTGGACGTCGGGATTCCGATCCCCACAGCGTCCGTCAAGGTGTGCATGCCTCACTGGCGGGAATGGTGACGCTCATCGCTCCAACCCATGTTTGACACCATCTTCTCAATTAAGTCATTGGCTTTGGCCACCGTCAATGAGAAGAAGGCCCCTCCAGCAGCAGCATCAACATGGTCACGAGCATAAGGGATCAACCCATTGTAGAAGTTTTGGATGATGAGCTAGTCATCCATCCCATGGTGGGGACAAGCTAGGATGTACTCTTGAAGCCTTTCCCAAGCCTCAGGAATAGATTCCTTGGCATCTTGCTGGAAGCTGGAAATTCTTCCACGTAGGGCAGTGGTCTTTCCCAACGAGACAAACTTGGCGAGGAATGCTGTAGAACACTTCTCCCAAGTGTCTACAACACTTCGATTCGCGTAGAAACCACTGTTTCACTCTCCCAAGAAGAGAGAATGGAAAAATCCTAAGACAGACAGCTTCAGGAGATACATCATTGATCTTAAAAGTGTTGCAGATCTCAAGAAACTGTTGCAGGTGAGCACTTGCATCCTCGTTAGCCTTCCGACAAAATGGGTTGGCTTGCACCATAGTGATAAGGCTAGTATTGATTTTGAAGTTTACGTCTACCGTGTTAACAGTGGGCCCAATAGGCACATTTTTAGCAGAGGGAGCCAAAAACTACAAAGGGTCTCCTGGGCCATTAGCATTTTGGTTGTTGGTGCAGTTGCGCTGGCTTGCTTTGCCGCTCAGATCTTCTGAGGAGTAACGACACGAGGTCGATCTCTCAGAAGGGATTCCGGTATTTCAACAAAGTTTTCCGGCAAGCGGAAACCAGAGATACAATATCCCGTTTTCACATAAAATGCAAAAACAAAGAAGGTCATCCTACTAAAATCTACTAGGGTCATATCCTATTCACTCAATCATGCAATATTTCGGTTGCCTTCCCCGACATCGGTGCCAGAAATGCTTGTTGACGGTTCCTATGCACTACTAACAATTCATCTCTAGCAGTGGTGCCAGAAATGCTTGTTAATATATTTTAGATTATACATATAAATCTGGAAGTGCATGGAGACTATCGATGTAACATTTCCCCTCTAAGAGTATTCCCGAAGGGTGTCATTTATATTCTCCCAAAGGAAGGCTAGGTGGAAGTAAAACAATCATCAAATTGAGAGGCTAGGTGGGTCTAGTTAGGGTTCTAGCAAGGATGGATAAAATGATAATTTGAGGTAGTGTGACACACAGAAGAGCATTCTATCCTAAGCGGGTTAGACGAGGTAAGGGGGACTAGGCTAAGGGTTAGGTAGAGACTCCTACTATGTTTCTAATGTACATATACATAGCCTAAGTTAGCTACTAATGATCATGTCAATTATGAATTCTCATGCTAAGTGGATTAACACATTGGGAACGGGTTTACCCCTAGCAATACTAGAACAACTCCCATCAAGAGTCTGTGGCATATCCGAATGTGGAGGATTACAAAGGACAGATAGGTTTGTCACCACCTATTGCCTACCTCTTCATCCATGGGTCTACGAAACATTCAACGCTACTCTCTATCCTAGCACCATGCTAGCATATTTAGTAATTACCTTAAGAGTCTAGGCACAAGCCATCCTAAGGCAATGAACTAAATCATTGTTGAACCAATGTTAATTCATAGAATAAGTGATTCATGTTAACATAATCATGTCATAGCTAATTAGACTATAGTGGAGGTTTGCAGTGTTTATGATGATATAAAGACAACGGTATAGCATAATCATAAATACTAATCCTACCACATACATGGAATCACAATCAAACAAGAAATGCTTTATCCAGGAATATGAACATTAAAAGTCTAAAGATAACATCTTTATTAAGAGTAAAGTCACATATACAAATAGGAATATAAGAGCCATAACTGTCCCAATTAGGAATTGAGAGGAGACTCCTTCTACTCCTCTCCTACATGGACTATGGACTAGAGACTCTCCTCTCTACAGCCTATACTCCTCTAAACCTATGGAGAGTAGTGTATACAATGGATGAATACTCAAGTGGTTTGTTTTGAAGTGAGGGGTGAGGAGAAGGGTTGGTTCCCGCCAACAAAATTGCGCAAATAAGTCACCCATGATTTCTTCAAGCCGGGAGGAGCCAACACGTGGCATTTGATCGGGTTTGGTGCCACTCCCTAGTCGGCTAAGTAGGGAGGTCGGCCGACCTGGTCTCAGCCCCGTTTGGGAGGTCCTTCCTCCAGGTCTCTACCAGGTGGGTCCCATTGACTTATATTGGTGCTACATCAGTGGATGGCCTCGGATACTTCTGTTTGTGGGCCATTTAATCCATGTGGTGCCACATGTCGTTGCTTTATTGGCTGGAATAATACTTTATAGGATCCATCTTCTTGTTTCACTTCAATTCTGCATAAAATCCCTTCATGCACTACTTTCTCCAAGGACAAGTGGAAATAGGTTAAACAGAAAGGTGATGTGTGCAGGAAATGATATTTCCTTCACATAATTGAGTTATACTGACAAGCAAATTGGTATATAACAATAGTCAACAGAGAGCATTCTTAAGACCATAAGGCATGGAGACATAGAAATACATGCCATCTATTGTTATAAAAGCGGTATGCTCTTCATCCTGTCTAGACATTGGTATTTTATGGAAACCAGAATAAGCATATAGAAAGCACAGTAGATTGCAACCTGATGTAGAGTCTAAACTTGATCTATTCTAGGGAGAAGGAATGGATCTTTAGGGCATGCTTTATTGAGACTTGTTGTAGTAGATGCACATCTGAAGCTTCCAGTCGGGCTTGGGGACGACAATAGGGTTGGCATCCATCGAGGGTGGTGGACCTCTCAGATGAAGCCGACATCGAGCAACTTCTTGATTTCTTCATGTATGAAGTTTGTCGCTCGATGGATTGCTTCTGAAGCTTCTGTTGTACAGACCGAGCATCAGGATAGATCTTCAGATGGTGCTCGATCACCTCCCTAGGGAACTCTGACATCTGTGATGGTTGGCAGGCAAACATGTCAATATTGACCCAGAGGAAGGCAATGAGCGGGAGTTCCTATTCGCTGTCCAGACTCCCCGCTATGTGGGTGGTCTGCTTTTGGGGGGGGGGGGGGGGGGTTGCACACAGGGTTCCGCTGTTGAGTCACGCTGGCGCGAGCTCGAGGGAGCCCGACTTGTTCCAGCACCGCCAGGAGCAGGTGTTGGGGCTGTTGCAAGTGCTTGGAGCTTCTCCAAGGCTGACACTACAGAAGTGCAGTCCTCGTGAATCTTGAGGATGCTGGTGGGTGTTGGCATCTTCAAGACCAGGTAGCCATAGTGGGCTACAGCCATAAACCGGTATAGGGCTAGCCTGTCAATGATGGCGTTGAAGGGGAGGTCGATCTCTGCGACGTTGAACAAGATGTTCTTTGTTCGATAATTCTCGGGTGTCCCGAAAGTCACCCGGAGGTGGATGTTGTCATATGTGGTGACACGCTCCGGACCCACCACCGAAAATGGGCTCGAGGGGGTGAGCTTAGACATGGGGATCTGCAGCTTCTCGAAGGTTGCACGGCTGATGAGGTTGAGACTGGCCCCTCCATCGATCAAGACATGGTAGAGCTTGATGTTGGCAATGGTTGGGGTGACTAGGAGTGGCAGCAGCTCGGCTCCTGCCATATTCTTAGGGCAGTTGGCGGCATCGAAGCTGATCGACGACCCCATCCTCTTTTGGTGCAGCACCGGGCTGGGGGTAGTAGTCACCTAGGACACTGCTCGACGCAGGGTCCTGACCACATTCCGAGACGTAGGGTCCCAGTACCACCCATAGATGACGTAGAGCATCTTGTGGTGCTCATTGTCGCTGTTGGAGTCAGAGTCGCCATTGTTCTAGACGGCCTTTATTGCTTGCTGGGTCTCCTGGTACTCCATCTTTTGTCCTCGTCGACCTGGGGATAGACCTTCCGCTTGCCCTCCCACTAGTGAAAGGGCGCGCCATCAGGGCACTGTTGCAGCTACTCACGGTAGTGTTCCGCAAGCTTCTTGATTTCCCAACACTCACTAGCGCTGTGTCTACTAGTGTTGTGCACTGGGCATCGTCGATCGCCATTCTCGCCGTCGGGTGACTATAGCGGCTGCTTGTTGAGACATGGCCCTTTGGGACCGCCAGCCACTGCTGTTGCAGCGATGGGAGCCCCAACCAGTGACCTATCCTTGCCACCGACCTTGTTACTAGTCTTTTTCTTCTTTCCGCTGCCGTGGGGAGTGGTTCCTACGCAAGGATGGAAGACCTTTCTCGCCTTGGGGGCACGCTGCGAGTGCCAGTCGTGGCCTTCGACAACCTAGCACACTTGTTGGCAATGCTGAAGAGCTCGGAGATGTCTTGCACGTTATGTGTGGCTAACTTCTCGAGTATCTTCCTATCTCTCACACCTAGAAGAATCGTTGGATGAATGATCGGAACGACTCTCTAGAATGCTGTCGCACGGCATGGAGGTAGAGCTTGGTGCCAGGACGCGTGTAGGAGCTACCAAACTTCACTGTGAACTATTGGCACAACTCTGCCCAAGAGGTTATGAACCCTTGGGGCAGGTTCATGAGCCATGACCGAGTTGGGCCGATCAAGGCAATGGGAAAGTACTTGGCCATGATGGCCTCATCCCCTCCTGCAGCTAGGATGGAGGTTGTGTAGTTCGACTGGAACTCAGCGGTCTTGACACTCCCATGGTATTTCTCCGGCAGGTATGACCTGAACTCGCGTGGCCCCACTACGAAGCAAAGGTGCGCAGCTAGGGCTACACATCCTTTGGTGCTGCCTGCTGGAGCTTGGTTTGGTGCAGCATACACCTGGGGCCCAGGGTGCGCTGCATACACCAGAGCTGCCAGCTGAGCAGCGTATACCTGGAGCGCGGGTGTACTGCGTACGCATGGGGCGTTGGCTGCACCGTGAATGCCTGGGGCGCTGGCTGCCAAGGATACACCTGGGGTGCTGCCTGTGCAGCGTACACCTATGGTGCAGGCTACGCAGGCTGCACCTGGGACGTAGGCTGCACAATGTACACTCGGGGCGCAGACTACACAACGTACATCTGAAGTGCATGCTTCGCAGGGTACGCTTGAGGCGCGGCCTGCACAACTAATGTTTGGGGTCGGCACCTGGATTGCCGTAGTCGGTCTCAAGGTTGTGCCACCTCTCCTTCTGCTGCTCGATGGTGATGCATCTGTCTTCTACCGCGCAACGATGGTTGAGTTTGACCCTGAGGTCGGTCGTGGAGTGCCTGGTGGAGCGGGAGTCGACCGTTCGTTGGTCGATCATCAGCATGCGCGATAGCGACTAGCCAGCCAGTTGCGTCCTTCACTAAGGCATGTTGATGGCAGCGATGACGAGATAGTTGACATCATTGATCCAATGTTGTGTAGCTCTCTGTGGAGCATTCATAGCAGGTGGTTCGCGGAGGAGGGCGCTCACTGCGACCATCGCGCTTTCCAGGCTTGCGACTGGTGGTGCCATGGACGCCGAAGCGGCAGGCATATGCCGCCAAGAGCCAGCTCGGCTAGTTACCCAGCCATTCGCGGGACTAGACCGATCCACCCTTGCGCGGGAAGTAGCCTCATCTTCGCCGAACATGATGCGACGAACCTAAGAGGTACCATCGAAAGTCTTGATGTTCACCATTGCGTGTAGATGCAAACTTCTCGAAAGAACCCCTTATCTGGCGTATGAAATATCGAAGTGCAGTAGTAACACTTCCCTTAGACTTGCTAAGAAGCAGCCCATGAAGGTTCTTTCTCGGAGGGGCTATTCCCAAGAGCTTGCATGCACAACTGAGATTGTGAACACAAGGGGATTTTACATGGTTCGGGCCACTGGAGCGTAACACCCTACATCAGCAGGAGTGAGTTGTATTCCTTGAGTATGTGAGGTGAGTGAGCCTAAGTTTGAATGGAGGTGTCTATTAACGTTGGCTGCCTAGTCCTTTTATAGTCCAAGGCCGCACAACTTACAAGTGGGGCTCGTTGCCCCACAGGTGACCTTTGTGAGATCTCATCCCTGTACAAGATATAAGGTGTTATGGACACCTGCTACCTCTGACCGTGGCATGAAGACTCATCGTCTTGCCGTGTCAGTCGCCGGAGGCTAGGCACAGTTGTTGATGATAGCAGGGAATGTCCCATCTGTCGTGTCGTTGCATCCCACCCCGTCTGCAGCTTGGGGTAACACTACGGCACCTTCACTATGATGTGATTCAGCACAGTGGCAACTGACAGGAACATACACCGCACTCGTGCGCCTGGGGAAGGCGCATGCCTTCTATGCGCAACTTAGACAGGGCATGTCGCTTCTTAGTCCGACGACCTACCGCCTAGGGCTGGCCGCAGGACGCGTGACAACGCCGGAGCCTGCCTCCGCGGGGGAGGCTCGGCCCCGAGGCCACGGACCATGTGGCTGTTTCGGAGCCCACCTCTGAGGAGAGGCGAGGTCCATCCCTACAGAACAAGTAGCGACTCCGGAGCCCGCCTCAGCGGGGGAGGCCGGCTTGGAGCCTCTGTGATGAGTAGGTTTAGGCCCGATCTTCTGAAACGTAAGTCGATTTGGGTGGAGAACTCAACGTTGATGATCCGCGGCACTCGAGCAGTTTGAGTACCTCTGCAATCACTACACCACTGCTCCTTTGAATATCAACCGTGCTGCACACGCTTGACCTCGCCAAGAAGGCTAATCCCTGCAAGTGCAACCGAGAACACAAGCAAGAACTTCAAAGACACGATCTGAAATCACGAAGTTTGAGTCTCACAAACCATAGAACGGCGATATTATTGATCTAAGCAAAACCCACTGAATATGACTGGTGTCTGCAGTATTTAAAGGCTAGGGTTCGACCAAAACACGCTTAGACGCGTCTCTAATGGACTCATACGGGATACAAGGCCCAAAGGCCCGATTCGGTGGCGCAGCACCGGACAGAAATCTTGTCTCAACTTGTTTCAACGATTCCTAATGACTCCGGAGAAATTTTGAGGTGGGACCAGAGCCATGAGAATGTTTATCTTCTCCTCTCTTCGTGCATATGTTGTACGTCGAAAACAGAGTTTGTATGCATCCTGGGCGTCTGTTTTTAGGTGGACTGCTCCTGGACTTCGAGTTGAACTCAAGTCTGAGTTGTAAACTGATTCAATCAAATTGTGGACATCCCAACAGGTTCTCCACATTCCCAGGGACTCTTCCCTCCACTTGTTGACCTTCTCCATTGTTCCTAATAGCAATTAAATCATCACATAGCAATCTATCCTCAAACTCACATCCAAAGGATGATAGGAATGAGATCACATGCTGATTTATTAACCGTGCTCATGCTCTTGTAACTGGTCCTTGCAGTTCAATGTGCGTCACCGCTGTTGTGATGTCCTCATCATCCCCCTCCTCTTGAATTGGAGTCATCCTCGACTCATGTTCATCTTCTTCTCCCAAGTACGGTCGCAAATCTGAAATGTTAAATGTGGGACTAACCCAAAAATCAGGAGGCAACTCAAGCTTATATGCATTATCATTTATCTTTTTAAAAATCTTAAAAGGAATAGCACCTCATGTCATAAGTTTAGATTTTCTCAAGTCAGGGAATCGGTCTTTTCTCAAATGTAACCACACCAAATCACCCGTTTCAAGTTTTACTTCTTTTCTACCTTTACTACCTGCAACCCTATACTTCTCATTCATCTTTCCAATATTTTTCTTTGTAGTTTCATGCATCTTAAGAATGAATTCAGATCGTTGTGTAGCATCCAAATTTATAGTTTCAGAAGGAGGCAAAGGTAGTAAATTAATAGGAGCATGGGTATTAAAACCATACACTACCTGGAGTGGACTTACCTTTGTCGTGGAGTGAACGGATCCATTGTAAGAAAATTCTATATGTGGTAAAAACACCTCCCACAACTTCAAATTTGTTTTCAAGACAGCCAACAACATTGTGGATAAAGTACGATTAACTATCTCGGTTTGTCCATCCGTTTGTGGGTGACATGTAGTTGAAAACAGCAACTTGGTTCCCAAATTATACCACAAAGTTCTCCAAAAATGACTTAAAAATTTTGCATCACGATCACAAACAATGGTATTTGGCACACCATGTAAACGAACAATTTCCGTCATAAATAAATCAGCAATGTGTGAGCCATTATCATTCTTATGACAATGTATAAAGTGTGCCATTTCGGAGAAACGATCAACAACTACAAAAATACTATCCCTCCCCCTCTTAGTCCTAGGCAATCCCAAAACAAAGTCCATAGAAATATCCTCCCAAGGTACAGTAGGAATAGGAAGAGGCATACAAAGACAATGTGGGTTAAGGTGAGACATAGCTTTATTACAAGTAGTGCATCGTGACACGTAGCGCTCGACATCACGCCTCGTCTTTGGCCAAAAGAAGTGTGTGTACAACACGTCTTCAGTTTTATTCACTCCAAAATGTCCTATAGAACCTCCTCCATGTGCTTCCTGCAAAAGTAGTAGACGAACGGAGCTTGCTGGAATGCATAGCTTGTTAGCACGATAGAGGAGACCCTCTCGCAGCACATATTTATTTCAAGTTCTTCCTTCTCTACATTTTTGAAAAGCATCTTTGAAGTCCAAATCAGTAGGATATAATGCTTTTATTGTTTCCAATCCAAAGATTTTATGATCAAGTAGGGACAGCATGGTATAACGTCTAGATAATGCATTGGCAATGACATTTTCCTTCTCTTTCTTATGCTTAATGTTGTATGGAAACGACTCTATGAACTCAATCTATTTAGCATGTCGTTTATTCATATTGGTTTGACACTTAAGATACTTCAATGATTCATGATCAGAATGTATGACAAACTCCGTAAACCAAAGATAATTGTGCCAAGTTTGTAATACTCGCACTAAGGCATACAATTCCTTATCATAAGTAGAATAATTCAGAGAAGGACCATGAAGGTTTTTACTAAAGAAAGCAATAGGTTTACCTCCTTGTATGAGAATGCCTCCAATACCAATGCCGCTTGCATCACATTCTAGATCAAGGGTCTTGTCAAAATTAGGAAGTTGTAGCAATGGTGCTTGTGTAAGCTTCGATTTGAGAGCATCAAAAGCTTGTTTCTTCTGTTGGCCCCATTGAAATGGCACTCCCTTGTTTGTTAGCTCATGTAGAGGTGCTGCAATGGTGCTGAAATCCCGCACAAAACGGCGATAAAAACCTGCAAGACAAAAACAACAACGAACCTGCGTGACGTTTGTTGGGGCTGGCCAGCTAGTGATTGCTTCAATTTTTGCCTCATCCATCTCAATTCCCTGCGGGGAAGGGACATAGCCAAGAAATGAGACTTGATTGGTTCAACAACACACTTTTCGAGGTTACAAAACAAACGTTGTCGGTACCCTATGTACCGGATACCCCGCGATACCACAAAAAGTGCAAGAAAGTTCCACCCGCCAGAGTCAAAGGCCCTTGCAGGTCCCACATGTCATGTTGCACCGGACCCGCTCCCCTCACATGGCTAGCTCTCGGGTTAACACGTGTAAAAGAAGACCAGAACTGAACTCCCAACCAAGGGAAGCTCCGGCGACTACACATGTACAACAACCCTGGACCTTGCCCCCGTCAGAGAGGAGCTCCGGTGCCGACACGTATATAATGACCCCGGACCTACCCTTACGCAAGGGAAAGCTCCGGATTTGCCACGTGTGGAGCCTCCGGACCTTCATTGCCAACAGAAATACAAGCATATCACGTCTATTACAAACATTCAAGGACGATTAAAGCAACAGTTACAAGGCCTGATAACGTGTCATTAATGCCGTATTAATGACACACGATCAATGCATTGTCAATAGGTATAACACATCCATTAAGGCACGTTATCACACAACTAATTATACTTAATACTCTTTAGACAGTGTATTAGGTCATTAAATACGCGAGGGCCACATGTCGGGCCAGGCAAGCTTTGTAACGGTCAGTCCTTAGAACTATAAAAGGGTTGTACTGCACGAACATTGGTGGACATCTGATTCGACCTGATCCCAGCTGACTAGCTCACAATACAGCAAGACAAACCCCGTGGAGTAGGGTGTTACACTTAGGCAGCACGGACCACATAAATTCTGGTGTCATCATCTTGATCTTGATCTCTGCGTTCCCCAACCATAAAAGAACCTCTACGGGCTGCTTCTCAGCGGGTCTGGGGGAAGTGTTGTATCAAACACTTCGACATTTGATGTTGACCATCTGGTCGCAGCTGCGGCTGCAGGCATCAAGAACCAAGGTCCTCCCCCTTCAGGGCGAGCACCTTCACAACAACAGACCTTGTCTGGACGACTTGGTCCGCAGGTCTCACAACAGAGGAGACGTGCTGCATCTCAGCAGGTGACTTCGTTGCCTCCCGGGGCACGACGCACGCACACAATTACCAGGATTCTGACTCATGACCTACGGTTGGAACCAGATCGCCGTTACTGGTAGCAGGACGGCCGTGTCCACATTGAACGCGCTTGTGAAAGGTGAGAACTCATGAGAACCCTGCTCCTCAGGGAGTAGGAGGAAGCTGTTCAACCCTGGCCATGCATTGACGTATGGTCAGGTGGCCACAGAAGTTCAGGCCCCACTTACTGGAAAAATTTGACGGGACTATCAACCCTGGTAAATTTCTTCAAATCTACTCTACTACCATATTGGCAGCAGGGAGTGATGAGGCTGTAATGGCCAATTACTTCACAGTGGCTTTAACTGGGACTGCAAGGTCCTGGTTCACGAGTCTTCCACCCGACTCCATTAATAGTTTGGCGGAGCTATGCCAACAATTCACTTCCAACTTCGGGAGCTCCTACACCCAACCCGACACTGAATTGGACTTGTTTGCTATAAAGCAAACATCTAGGGAATCGCTATGATCCTTTATCCAGCGGTTTTCTGAGGTACGAAATACCATTCCTTCAATCTTGAGCTCCTCCGTTATCGTTGCATTCAGACAGGGTGTTCGAGATAAGAAGATGCTAGAGAAGCTGGCCATTAAAGAAGCTATTAGCATCACGGAACTCTGCAGCCTAGCCGACAGAATTGCTAGGGCTGCGGAGGGCCGTGAAATGCAGTCCAATCTAGCTCCGGAGGCCAACCAGAAGTGCTCCAAAACTGAAGCCGCTACCTCCGGTAGTGGCAAGAAGAAAAAGAAGCCCAACGGCAAACAGAAGTCATCGGCCGGCGCTCCAGCTACTGTTGCTGCAGCTCCTGGAACACGACGGCCACGCCCCGAGAAGCGACTTCGACCTTCATTAGAAGACGGCAACAGTCCCAATGCATCGTGTCCAATTAACAAGATGAAACGACATAGCTTGGAAGAATGTCAGGAGGTTCAGAACCTTGCCGAACACTATAACAAGCACAGGGAAGAAGCTCATTTCCATCAAAGGGAAGGAAAACAAAAAGTCAACGAAGCTCCGGCTGAAGAGGAGCTAGGTTTCCAGGACCCCAAAAAGGGCTTGAAAGCAATTTACAACACTGTCGATGACGATTCTGACACCTCTGGCAATGAACGTCGGAAGACCTTGAACACCATCTATGGTGGTTCTTGGGACATCACTTCTCGCCGCATCCTCAAGACAATGCAGCGGGACATGGCCGTGGCAGCTCCCCGCTGCTAAGGCAGAACCACATCGGAAGTGGATGGATACACCCATCATTTTTTATGCTTCGGACTGCCCCAGAAACATGATAGGGGCTGTCCAAAACTCAATTATGTGAAGGATATGTCACTTCTTGCACACATCACCTTTCTATCTAACCCAATTCCACTTGGACTTGGAGAAATATGTGTATGCATCATTTTATGCAGGAAATGAGGAAATGTAGAGCGACCAATCCTATAAAATATCATCCCAGTCAATCAAGCGACGACACATGGCATCCCATGGATCAAATGGCCCACAAACAGAAGTATCCGAGGAGATCCAATGGTGTATCACCCATATACATCAATGGGACCCACCTGGCAGCCACCTGGAGAAAGCACACGAGAAACGGTGCAATGACCAGGTCGGCCGAACCAGGGGACAACCGACCTGGTCTATGCACCAAACTCGGTCAGCCTCCACGTGCTGGCTCCTCCCGGCTTCCTGGAGTCAATGGTGACTAATTCGCACGCTTTTGATGGCGGGAACCGACCTCAACACTAGTATAAATAGGACCCCCTACCCCTCACTTCAACACACACCACTTGAGCTTCATCTCTAATGTATACACTATCATCCATAGTCTTAGAGGAGTTAGGTTGTAGAGAGGAGAGTCTCTAGTCCCAAGTCCAAATTGGGAAAGGAGTAAGGAGTCTCTCTCTTCCCAATCCTACATTGGGAAAGGTATGGCTCATGTATTCTTTCTTGTATCTGTGACTTTATGCATAATAAAGATAGTATCTTTAGTCTCTATTTATTCATATACTTGGGCAAAGTGTTTCTTGTTTGATTGTGGAGTCCATGTATGTGGAAGTTATAGCTTCTATGACTGTTTCATCATGAAGATATCTCATTATCATAGAACCTATAGACCCCCACTATAGTCTAGTTAATTATAACATAACTAGGTTAGTATGGATAATTATGTTGTGTATCAACATTGGTTCAATGATGATTCAGTTCATTGCCTTAGGATGGATTGTGCCTAGGCTCTTAAGGTAATTACTTAATATGCTAGCATGGTGCTAGGATAGCTAAGTAGCATTGGATGTCAAGTAGACTGACGGATTGAAGAGGTAGGCAGTAGGTGGTGACAGCCCTATCTGTCCTTTGTAATCCTCCACGTTCGGCTATGCCACAGGCTCTTGGCGGGAGTCGCCCTAGTATTTCTAGGGGTAAGCCCGTGCCCGATGTGTTGAACCAAATAGCATATGTATTCACTATTGATCTAGCTTATGAATAAATAGTTTAGAATATGTATATGTACAATAGAGCATAGTAGGAGTACCTTCATAACCCTCAACCTTAACTAACCTCTAGGATCCTCTTATCCCCCTTAGACTTGAAAGCTTTTGTGTGTGTCACACTACCTCCACTATTATTTTATCCATCCTTACTATATTCTTACCTAGACCATTCTACCCTTTCCACTTGATGATTGTTATATCTCTTCCCTGCCTTCCTTTGCGATCAAATAAATGACATCCTTGGGAATACTCTTAAGGGGAAATGCTACAATGATATCTCCGTGCGCTTGAGGAATTCACTTTATGATCCAATAAAACCATTAACAAGAATTTCTGACACATCAGTTGGAGATGTTTTGTTAATGGTGCATAAGAAATAGCAACAAGCATTTCTGGCACCGTTGCCGGGGATGATTTGTTAGTATATCTTAGGAGCCATCAACAAGCATTTATAGCACCGTTGCCGGGGAAGGCAATTAGATATATAACATAACTAAGTGAATAGGATAGAACCCTGGGTAGGACTGTAGTAGGATAACCATTCTTTGTTTTCGCATTTATTTTAAATGTGAAAACAGGGTAGTGTATGTCTGGTTTCCGCCTGACATAAAACATTGTTGAAGATCCGAATCTCTGCTAACAATGTGGCTATTGGGCCCACTGTTAACACGGGAGATGTGAACTTCGAGATCAAAACTGGCCTTATCACTATGGTGCAAGCCAACCCATTCTGTGGGAAGGCTAACGAGGATGCAATGCTCACCTGCAACAATTCCTCAAGATCTGTAGCACTTCTAAGATCAAGGACGTGTCTCCGAATGCGGTCCGTT
This sequence comes from Tuctoria greenei, assembly GCA_036927565.1. NCBI lineage: Eukaryota > Viridiplantae > Streptophyta > Magnoliopsida > Poales > Poaceae > Tuctoria > Tuctoria greenei. The sequence continues at coordinate 108,286,178 of JAYESD010000008.1, forward strand.
TGAGAGTGTTCCCGTTCTCTCTCCTCGGGAGAGCAAAACAGTGGTTCTATGCGAACCGAAGTGCTATAGACACTTGGGAGAAGTGTTCTACGGCATTCCTCGCCAAATTCTTCCCATTGGGCAAAACCAATGCCCTACGTGGAAGGATTTCTAGCTTTCAGCAAGAGCCCAAGGAATCTATTCCTGAGGCATGGGAAAGGCTTCAGGAGTACCTAGCCTATCCCCACCATGGGATGGATGACTCACTCCTTATCTAGAATTTCTATAACGGGCTGATCCCATCAGCTCGTGACCATTTGGATGCTGCTGGTGGAGGAGCCTTCTTCTCATTGGCGGTGCCAAAAGCTAAAGATCTATTGAGAAGATGGTGTCCAACATGGGATGGAACGATGAGCGTCTCCATACCCGACAGCGAGGCATGCACACCTTGATGGAGGTGGACATGATCGCTGCAAAATTGGACCTCCTAATGAAGAAAATTGATGGACAAGCCAGTGGTGAAGTGTCTGGCAATGCCTATGCCCTAGACTCTCACATCACGTGTGAAGTCTGTGGCAACACGGGTCATATGGGCAATGATTGCCCAGAAACTCATGAGGATGCCCTATACCTCGCCCACAATGGAAATTTCAACAACAAAAATGGCTATCGTCCAAGAGGTCAAGGATGGGGTCAACAACGCCCATTCTTTCAAACAGGGTACAACAACAATGGAAACCCTAGAAATCAGCCCAACTCAGAGAACTTGCCATTAGCCAGCTCAAGATCAATGATGCCCTATCCAAGAAGTTGTCAGCTAATGACAAGACCCTTGAGAATATCAATGCAAAGATGGAAGGACTATCCTCAGCCTTCAAGAATCAACTGAGCTTCAACAAGATGCTCGAGACTCAGTTGGCTCAGCTGGCAGCTGCTATTCCTCCGATGGAGAATGGCAAGATGCCAGGCCAGCCAGAACCCTCGACGGAAAATGTCAACATGACTTCCGTACGAGAGAGCAACTGACTGAAGGACTCTGGGTGTCCTACCATTTCATGCTCAATTGGGGCTCACCACTTTGACAAGGCACTTTGTGATCTGGGAGCAAGTGTTAGTGTGATGCCCAAGGTTGTGTTCGACCTGCTGAACTTCACAGAGCTGACTCCAACACCAATGCAGCTACAACTTGCTAACTCTTCAGTCCGTTATCCAGCGGGTATTGCTGAAGACGCCCCGATGAAGATCCGGAACTGCTTCATACCCGTAGATTTTGTGGTGCTAGACATGGACACTGAGAAAGATACACCTCTCATTCTTGGGCGTCCATTTCTCAGCACTGCAAAAGCTCGCATAGATGTGGGAGCTGGAGAAATCCACTTCCATATCAATGGCAAGGAGGAAAGGTTTAACTTTTGGCCAAAATCAGAACAATGCTCTATAATTAGAATCAAGTATAGCCCGAATGATAAACACATCAGAGAGGTCGAAGTCACACCTCCATAGGTGGACTCGCTCATTGCATTCATGAGAAGATTAATCTACGAAGAGAATCCGTCGTTTCAACCACATTGATATCCAAAGGCGACGGAATCATCTGGACCTTCCCAAAGGCCCAAGTCCACCAAGCCGCCAAAGAAGGAATGGTGGAAGAAGCAAGACAAGCCGTCCGAGCCCATCCCTCTGGGCCCAGATGTGAAATGAAGACGGAGGAATGTCCATCCCATCAGACAGTGGTGAGACCTACGCCAATAGGTTAAATTGGTAGTTATTCCACTTTATTTTTTTTCTTTTTCCACCCCATTTGGATTTTTCCTAGCAAGTTGAGAATCTTATATTCTCAGCTATCATTTTCTTTCTTTCTTTTCAAAAGAAATTTTTTATTGGATTTGAGAAAAGGTTTTTTATTTGGAAAACAATTTTTTCTGAGCTGTACATGTGGCATTTCACCAACGTGCTAACTTAATAGCCGTTGGGGAGCCATTTGCCAAAAGGGGAACCAGGGGGGCCACCTGTCAGGTCAGCCGAACAGGGAGTGGAGCCAAATTGGCCCCCCTTCCTCCAACGGCTACATTTTGAACCCCAAGTGACTTTTGGAGGGTGCACCCTATAAATTGTGGTCGTGAGGAGCACCTCTCTTCACACACCACATCATTTTACACCTCCCCAAGTCATTCTCTAGATCGCCTTGTTTTTCTTACTCTTTATTGCAACACTCTTTCTCAAATCCATCCCCAAAAAGATTTTCTTTTGTCTGCATTTGCATTTTACGCTCAATCTTTCAAGAGGAGAAAATTCGTTGAGAGTTTTGTTTTCCAAACATTGCTTCTTTTCGGATTTTTCTCGCCTTGTTTTGTTCTTGCTTGTTGAACTCAAAAAGACATGAAGAAGTTGTTTGGAAAGAGGAAGGAGGTTGCAAGCTCAAGCCATGGTGAAGGTTCTAGTGCACGCCTCTCTTCCATGGGTACAAGCCCAAGGAGGAGAAGTGTGTGTGAGGACACTCCCATGGAAGAGAGAAGCAACCCACACCAACTTCTTCATGACAACGACCTCGACAAATGAAGCAAAGTTGAAGATCAAGCACGCAGGCTTCTTCAAGATCATGAGTTCCGCCACACCAAGGCTTACGATCCACATTTGATCTCCAAAATAGGTATGGACTCCGAATTTCTTTCCATTTGGCATGCAATCGGATTTGATGACTTTGCTCACATAGAGGAGAAAGGTTCATGCCTTCTCACTATACAATTCCTTTGCACGCTAAGAATAGGATTTGATGGTATTACTTTTAGATTATTTCAAAAAGAATACAAGATACTATGGAAAGAATTAGGTAGCATCCTAGGCTTCAATAAACGATGTTTGCTAGATTTAGACAATTTGCCTAAGTTTAACAAACAAAGTTTTTGGCATGAGCTAACTAGTGAGGTCACATGGAGGGCTCCTAGGAATAGCCACATCCAAAACCCTACCTTACGCTTCATGCATAGATGGGTGGCTATGACTATGTTCCCAAGGGGAGATGTTAGGATTGTGCGAGATGATGAATTGAAAATTTTGTTTGCCATGACTAAAAAGATAAAAGTTGCTCCAATCAAAGCCATGATGACACCATGGTTAGAATACATTTCAAAATCAGCACCAATTGAATGCACTTCATTGATTACTCATATTGCTGATAGGGTAGGAGCACTTAAATACTCTTCATTTGAATATATTGAAACTGAAAGAGAATTATTTGATGAAGACTATTTAGTGCAAGGACATACCCATAAGCATGATCAAGATGGGTCCTTGATATTTTTCTATCCCGACTTTGTCAATGAAATTCGATTACCTAACCCGGATTTTCATTTGTACAAATGCCGGAGGCTAACCATTAATCTTCTTCCCCTTGAGGAAGCAAGAAGAAGTAACGTCTCTGGCAGGGTAACAAGGAATCATGCCAGGGTCGCAGCCACAGGCAAGCTGTTGGTATTTCTTAACACCACCGAGTTATCCGCAAGCGCACGGAAATACCGTTGTAGCACTTCCCCTTAAGGAGTATTCCAAGGGTAACGAATCCAAAGAACATGTGTGCTAATCTTTCGAACTAGCTCACCCAAGGACACAAAGTTGTTTGGTAGGCAAAGAACAAAGAGGAATTCAAAGTATTGATCCTAATCCAAGGTAGCTTGCAGTAGAGGCTTGCTTAGGGCACGGGCTTTGATGAGGACATCACTTATATGGATACAAACAACACTCTACTGAATATACAAGATGCAATCAATAGAGTTCATACACAACAATTAATTTCAGAGGTGAACTCGTTCTTATATATTTCCTTATATGTTTTTGAGCATAGATTGCTACTTAATGATTTATTTGTGATTAGGATCCATGGAGAGGTTCAAGGAGTACTTGGAGGGAGTATTAGGGACGTGGAAGACCAGAGAATTCGTTCAAAGAAGATGGAAACCGAACCAAACTCCAAATCGTATCCAACTCGGAGTCCAGGAGCAGTACGCACTAAAACGGACGCCCAGGACGCATACGAACTCAGTTTTGGACGTTCTACATATGCACGGAAAGGGGAGAGGATAAACTTTCCAATGGCACCGGTCCCATGTCAAAATTCCTTCGGAGTCGACGGGAATCGTCGAAACAAAATCAAGTACAGAATCTGTCAGGGTGCTGCGCCACCGTATTGGGCCATTGGGCCTTGTATCAAGTCTAAGTCCATTATTTTCGTGTGTTAGGGTTAGGTCACGACCCCAACACCCCCTTGGACGTCCTCCCACCTATATATACTCCATTGTAGCCGCCATAAACAATTGGGTTTTGCTTAGATCAATAATATCGCTGTTCTTCGGTTTGTGAAACCCCAAATTCAGCAATTTCAGATTGCTTCTTCTACGTTCTTGCTTGTGTTCTCGGTTGCACTTGCAGGGATTAGCCTTCTTGGTGAGGTCAAGCGTGTGAAGCACGGTTGATAACCAACGGAGCGGTGGTGTAGTGATTGCAGGGGCTGTTCGTGTTCTACTCGAGAGCCTCGGATCATCAACGTTGAGATCTCCACATCAATCGACCTATCCATTACCTTTCGGAAGATCGGGACCAATTTTTTCCTATCAATTGGTATCAGATTTCCAGGTTGCCCGTTAGGTAATTCATCTATCCATTACATTAGTTTTGTTTTTCATACCAAGAGTCCACAAAAAAAGCCACAAAAGAACTTGCAGTTTAGTAGATCTGTTCATTACTTTGTCCAAACCACGTTTGAGCCTTTGCAACTTTGTTATTCAGTTTGGTTTTGTTGATTTTGTGTCCGTGGTTGAGTCATATTGCTGGTTTAGAACGTGTTTTCGGTCTTAGTTTGAGTTTTGCATTGTGTGATTCATCCTTTTGAATCACGTCATCACGTCCAGATTAGATTCACCTCTGTCCAGTTTGGTATTTTCATCATATCTCGCACATACGGCCTCGGATTTTGGTGTTCTTTTACTTTCTGGAAAGCTTAAGAAGTTCTCTATAACTTTCGTATTCATTATTTGCCCATAAAATATAGTTATGGATGTCTAAATTGCATTGGATCCGAATCTGTTATTGACCTAAAAATTCTGAACAGTCTGTATTTCGGCGGCAATATCTCCTATTGTTCTTTTCCAAAATAGGTCTTCCATATATTGAAATTAAATAGGAGAGACATATCTAAAATCTTGCTGTTCTAAGTTTTCCAATTTAGAGCCCGTAAGTGTGCCTATTTGTCCTTGGAAGATTGAGCAGAAAATTTGCGACAGACACACGAGATATCTTGGATTGATTTTCATTGTGTTCTTCCCTTGCAGCACATTCTGAAAAAAAAAGGAAGAAAAAAGAAAAAGGCAAGTGCAAAAGAAGATACAAAAGCCGCACAAAAAAAGGAGAAAAAAAAACAACAAAAAAAACAGAAGTGCTTGCATTCTTTGTGTCATCTAGTTTTGTCTCATGTCTTGCTAGCTTGAACTACTAGGAACACATTTAGGCCAGCAACTTTGACAAATACTTTGGACACTTATTCAACTTTACTATATGATTTCATTGTTGCTAATCCTTGCTACATAGAAAGTGCCATCCAAGCTACACCTTACTCTTGAGCAGAATCGATACACCTTTGCAATCATCCCACGCTTCATTGGTTTCTTCATACCGGTCACCGTTTGCCACCTGCAGTGTCGGTAAGAACACTTGTAAGAGCGTGGTAAGACGCTTGAGAGTGTGTGATTCCACTTCCACATTTCCATTATCCTTTGTAGTTGATAGGGATAACATATTTTTTGTGTTGTCTTCTGTTTGCTACTAACAATGTCAGGTAAAGCAAGAATCATGCATTATATGCTGAGATGATGGACATGATGAAGACGGCGATAGAGTTGCTCACTAAAAATCAAACATCAACCAAGGATTCACATGACATTCAGACCACCTTTACAACACCTTCCACAAGAAGTAATTACATTCTCCCATCTCTTCCTTCTTATGATGGTTTTGGTTACGATGAATATATTGCTTGGGAAATAGAGTTGGATAAAATTTTTGGACAATGTCATATGTGTGAGAAAAGAAAGATTAGAAATGTTGCAAGTGCATTAGTAGGTTGTGCATTGACTTGGTGGAAAAACTTAAGTGATTTAGAAAGTCCTCGAACATGGAAAGATATGAAACTTCTTATGCGAGAAACTTTTGCTAATGTATCTAATTGTAAAGATGAAATACATGAACTTGAGAAGAATTTTCTTGTTGTACCTCCTCCTTTGCCTAACCTTTTGCAGGAACATGAATAAATAAATGGAGATGCAAATGAGAGTGAGGTGTTGAACAACTCTTCTGAATTTTTTGATGAATCAACTCATAATGCATTTGAATTTCTTGCTAAAAATGAGAGTAGTGTTAATGGACAATGCTCTATAGTTAACCACGGTATGACATTTTTAGATGTGCTGAATTTTGCTACCAATCATACTATCGATGAGCAGCAACAAGATGAACCTTTTCATAATACAACTTTACCATTAGTTGATTTTCCCACTGATTCTTATAACAAAAATGAGTTGTGTGCTGATAATTATATTATACCTATGCTAGAACAACCAAATGAATTTGATACTTTATCACTCACTTGTGCTGAAATTAAGCATTTGATCCCAACTACATGTGAAAGGGATGAGCTAAAATTGTTATCTTCTCTAAATACTTTGGGCTATATTGAATTTGACACTCTTTGTGATCTAGATATCGTAGAGAAGATAATATTTTCTCAATCTGAATTGCCTTTGTTAAGTAGAAATATTTTTCATGCTATAGGCAAATATGAACATAGTGGTATGTTTATGGTGCATAAAGTTTACATATGTTCAAATGAGGAAGCTCCTTTTGTGCTGCAACAACATGGTCAAGTAAATGAATGTACTAATGCTAATAATGTCTTGTCAAGTTTTTCTAGTATGTTTTCCTTGCAGCCGGGACAAAAAAAGCATTATTCACTGTGGTTGTGCATTATGGACAGCACTTACTCTACCTCCAATGCAAGCCTCTTTGCTGGACATACGAGCAAGCCGAGGACGGCTTGTCATAAAGAAGGAGAGAATGATGAGATCATGCACATTATTATTGCACCTACAAACATGACACAATATTTATTTGTTTGGGATCCTGGCTCAAGTGAATGTGCACTCTTATTTGATGGACAAGATCAAGATGGCGCACTATGTCGTCCACCACCTTAGCCTCCTCCATTCATGCATACAAGAAGATTTGATGGCGTTGCACATTTGGACCAACACATGAGAGGAGACGAACTTGAGTCGAGGACGACTCCAATTCAAGGAGGGGAGGATGATGAGGACATCACTTATATGGATACAAACAACACTCTACTGAATATACAAGATGCAATCAATAGAGTTCATACACAACAATTAATTTCAGAGGTGAACTCGTTCTTATATATTTCCTTATATGTTTTTGAGCATAGATTGCTACTTAATGATTTATTTGTGATTAGGATCCATGGAGAGGTTCAAGGAGTACTTGGAGGGAGTATTAGGGACGTGGAAGACCAGAGAATTCGTTCAAAGAAGATGGAAACCGAACCAAACTCCAAATCGTATCCAACTCGGAGTCCAGGAGCAGTACGCACTAAAACGGACGCCCAGGACGCATACGAACTCAGTTTTGGACGTTCTACATATGCACGGAAAGGGGAGAGGATAAACTTTCCAATGGCATCGGTCCCATGTCAAAATTCCTTCGGAGTCGACGGGAATCGTTGAAACAAAATCAAGTACAGAATCTGTCAGGGTGCTGCGCCACCGTATTGGGCCATTGGGCCTTGTATCAAGTCTAAGTCCATTATTTTCGTGTGTTAGGGTTAGGTCACGACCCCAACACCCCCTTGGACGTCCTCCCACCTATATATACTCCATTGTAGCCGCCATAAACAATTGGGTTTTGCTTAGATCAATAATATCGCCGTTCTTCGGTTTGTGAAACCCCAAATTCAGCAATTTCAGATTGCTTCTTCTACGTTCTTGCTTGTGTTCTCGGTTGCACTTGCAGGGATTAGCCTTCTTGGCGAGGTCAAGCGTGTGAAGCACGGTTGATAACCAACGGAGCGGTGGTGTAGTGATTGCAGGGGCTGTTCGTGTTCTACTCGAGAGCCTCGGATCATCAACGTTGAGATCTCCACATTAATCGACCTATCCATTACCTTTCGGAAGATCGGGACAAATTCTCCTATCAGGCTTACTCCTAGCAATACTAGGACGACTCACGCCAATAGCCTATGGCATAGCCGAACGTGGAGGATTACGAAGGACAGATAGGGCTGTCACCACCTACTGCCTACCTCTTCAATCCGTGGGTCTATGAGATATCCACTGATGATTTATAACCTAAGCACCACGCTTATGTTCAAAATCACTACTCTAGTTGTTTCGAACACAAAGCTAGAACTAGAGCCTCTAATGAATTAAAGCAGTGAACCCACAAGTAACTACTTGTGCAAACTACTAAGAATAAAAGATCAAACTTGTATTGAATTCACAAGGCTTACTTGATTGAGTAAAACTTTTGTAGGGGTACAAGTGTGGATGAGGGACTTGACAAGCCCAAGCCTCCTTCTCCTAGACTCTTCACCACACTCTCCTTCTACTTTGGCAGCCTCTAGGACTACTCTAAACCTTTGGAGTGTAGCACTATTCTCAACTTTTGATGTGTGTGAGAAGTGAGGTAAGGGGGTCTATTTATAGGTGGAGAAGGGTCGGTTCCCGCCACAATTCATCAGTCACCATTGACTACAGGGAGTCAGGAGGAGCCAACACGTGTTGTTTGACAGATTTTGGCGCCAGGAAGAGGTCGGCCAAACCCCTGGTTTGGCCGACCTGGTCAAGGCTCCCCTCGGGGAGTGCTTCCTCCAGGTGGCTTCCAGGTGTGCCCCCTTGATGTATATGGGTGCAACACCGTTGGATCTCCTCGTATTCTTCTGTTTATGGGCCATTTGATTCATGTGTTGCCATGTGTCATCGTTGGTTTGTTGAAATCCATTTTCATGGATTCATCCCTGCATGTTTTGTTATTTTGGGTAATAATTCACCTGCATACAAATAGACACCAACACTTGTGGAATTGGGTTAGTGTATAACCCTACCACGTTGTTTGGTGTTTATTTTATGCACATTATGAGGTGAATTGATGGTCAAAAAATGGTACTTAAGGGTCGTCAACAAACTCCCCCACACTTAGTCCTTTGCTCGTCCTCGAGTGAAGGCAAGAAGAACTAGAGTGTTGTCATGAATTTGCTATAAGGTAGAAAATAAGGATACTAGATATTTCAACTTATACCTGAATTCATGGATTCCCTTTGTGTATGTGGCTACCACATCAATCTTGGGTGATTGAAAAGTGGAACGGTTAGAATGAAGTTCCCTTGGATCATTCTCTGCTGAAATGATTCGGCAATTGCTATATTTGAAAGTCATAGGAACTTTTGCCCTTGCCTTCTTGATTGGAATCTCTCAAAGTGTTTGAGTCCTCACTGTGGCACGTTTTGCCAATTCTTGTCCCTATACTAAAAGTGGCTATATCTGGAGCTTGGTAGGGATGAATGTGGCACACATTTGCAATTCATATGTTACTAAGTCAAAAACATGATCCTATGAGAGACTTATGCAAGGAATAAAGTGAAGGGAAAATTCTTGTGCACATGAATGAAATGGAGGGGCGAGGTGATAACTCCCATGAATTTGCTCTCTCTTAAGGATGAAACATGGCTACTTTTTTTTTTAGCACTCTTACTCTTTTTCAAGATTGGATGCTTTTTCTTTTTTCTTGTAGCCATGTCTTCTACTCCTTTTCATTTTTTTAGAGAGGCTTTCATTTGTATTGTATGGAGTTTCTTTTTGGCGGATGGGTGATCGATGGATGCAAACTCTCAATGTGAGAAATTTTGCATGAATGGAGTGCACAAGAGTTTTCAATTCAAAAAGTTCATGCATGTCACTCAATTGGGTCACGGGTTTGACAAAGTTCAATGAAAAGCAAAGTGGCATATGCTTGTGGTTTTCAATGAATGTATCATATGGCCTTGGTGGGTATATAAATTTCTAATTAGAGATTTAGGCAAAGTTCAAGACTTCAAATAGTTACAAATGTCAAAATCAATTTCAAGCAAAAGGATGATTTCGAAGGAACTCATTTACCATATCACACTAGTCAAATACCTAGATGATGTGTTCTTCCTATTGAATTATGGGAATCATAAACAAGGTAATGAATTGAAATATAAAGTATTCAAATTTTCAGCTTAAGCAAATTCTTGACTACCAAATTTTATTTCAATTTGTTGAGTTGATTCATTTTATATATGCAATGAAAAATATGAAATCAACTCAATCAGCAGGGTAGCGCATAAAAGTGGGGATAGGAAATCCAAACTGATTTTCTGGAGCGAAACGGAGTCGTACGGAGCAGAGAATAGGTCGGCCGACCAGGGGGTTCGGCTGACCTCCTGGTGGCTCTTCTGTGGCTCTGTTTTGTCGGGTCATTTTGTTTATTCGGTCTTGATGTGTTTTGATATGCAACGTTAATTTTTCATGTCGGGATTTCGTGACTTGGGGACATGTTTCCCCTACACTTGTCTCCTGAATTCTTTATTCAACAAAATAAACTAAAGGGGGAACTTTACCTTGTTATATGAACTCAAAATAGAAAACAAATGTTTGGAAAAGAATAAAATCTTAAGTAGTAAGCATCTTATGCTATCGGGACAGGAGGAAGATGACGATTCAATGAGGTGTATAAATTTCCTCTCTGTTTCTGTCCTTTAAATAGGTGGGGAACGACGCGTTTCACCGAGGATTTTGTGGAGGATATCGGGGAGGATCAACATGAGAAAACATAACGCAAACGGCGCGAAGGGAGAGTCGGCCGACCCTAGGGTTCGACCGAACCCCTTCTAGCTCCATTCGGGCCACATTTTCTCGGGTCGATTAAATGGGCTTTCTAGAAGAAGAATTGGATGGGCCCATTAGTTGGACATGGAGAATCTAAACAGAATTGAAAGAAATGGCATGGAAATCGATTAGATTTACCACGTCAAATTCTTTTTTGTATCCTTTTGGGAATCGAGAAATAATTTGAGTTGTTGCCCATTCACTTTGAATAGTTGACCGTCATCACCTTGGAGTGTGATTGCTCCATGGGATGAAGTCTCTACTACAGTGAAGGGTCCTTCCCATTTACTTCTAAGCTTCCCATGTCCAAAGAGTTTAATGCTAGAGTTAAAGAGTAAAACTTTATCTCCAGGTTTGAACTCTTTCGGTGTAATCCTCTTATCGTGCCATCTTTTGGTTCTCTCTTTATAAATTCTGGCACTGTGGTACGCCTTATCTCTCCATTCCTCCAACTCAGATATTTGCTTTAATCGGTGATTTCCAGCTTCGTTAAGATTCATGTTCCACCGCTTGATGGCCCAATACGCTCTATGTTCCAATTCTATGGGAAGATGGCAAGTCTTCCCATAGACAAGTTCGAAAGGAGATATGCCGATAGGTGTCTTGTAGGTAGTACGATATGCCCACAATGCATAGGGTAGCTTTTGCTTCCATCCCGTTCCCATTTTCAAGACAATCTTTTGGAGAATATTCTTAATTTGCTTATTAGATGTTTCTGCTTGACCACTTGTCTGTGGGTGGTATGGGGTAGCAATGTTATTCTAGACCCCAAGTTCCCTTAAAAAGTTTCGGAAGGTCTTATCTATGAAATGAGACCCTCCATCACTTATGATCATACGGGGAGTTCCAAAGCGTGGGAAAATGATCTCATGGAACATTTTCCTTGCTTGATTGGAATCAGCATTTTTGCATGGCAATGCTTCTCCCATTTTGACACATAATCGACGAAAACCAGAATATACTCGCAATCATAAGACCTAGGGAAAGGTCCCATGAAATCAATACCCCATACATCAAATAATTCCACTTGGAGATTGTATGTTAGGGGCATCACATTGCGAGCAGAGATTCCTCCATGCTTCTGGCATTTCCAACATCTGCGAATGAATTCCTTGGTATCTTCATACATTGAAGGCCAATAGAATCCACTCTGCCAGACCTTTGCCTGAGTACAGTAAACACCATAATGACCACCATAGGGGCCAGCATGGCATTTCTTTATGATTTTGATGCCTTCGATTGATGGGATGCACATTCTAAGAAGGCCATCGACACATACTTGATAGAGGTAAGGGTCATACCAAAGCTGTCTACGACTCTCATAAATGAGTTTCTTTTTGTTCTCCCCTGGTGGTACGTATCCCGTGAACATAAATTTCACGATATCCTCATACCAAGGGTGAGAGTCTGTCACCTTGAGGAGCATATCATCTCGTAGGAAGTCATTAATAGGTATGTCCATGGTTTGTGTGACTTCCATACGTGAAAGATGATCTGCTACTGAATTCTCTACTCCTTTCTTATCTCTTATTTCCAGATCAAATTCTTGGAGTAGAAGAATCCATCGAATTAGCCTGGGTTTAGCATCCTTTTTGGTAAGCAGATATTTCAATGCAGCATGGTCTGTGTAGACTATGACCTTTGCTCCAACCAAATAGGATCTAAACTTGTCGATAGCAGAAACTATTGCTAGGAGCTCTTTCTTAGTTGTGGCATAATTGAGTTGGGCTCCTGTCAGAGTTTTGCTAGCGTAGGCTATTGCATGATGCTTTTTATCTTTGGTTTGGCCTAAGACCGCACCAGCAGCAAAGTCATTAGCATCACACATGATTTCGAATGGCAACGTCCAATCAGGAGGTTTGATAATTGGAGCTGAGATGAGTGCCTTTTTGAGTATATAAAATGATTTAAGGCATTCATCATCGAAATCAAAGGGAGCTTCTTTAGCTAATAGGTTGGTGAGGGGTCTAGTGATTTTGGAGAAATCCTTGATAAATCGTCGATAGAACCCCGCATGACCTAAAAAGCTACGGATTCCCTTAACATTGATAGGAGGTGGAAGTTTTCCAGTAACTTCAATTTTAGCTTTGTCCACCTCTATCCCTCTCTCGGACACCAAGTGTCCAAGAACGATGCCTTCCCGGACCATGAAATGGCACTTTTCCCAATTAAGCACAAGGTCCTTCTCCTGGCATCTTTGTAAGACCCTGTCTAAATTTTCCAGACAATGATTGAAATTTTTTCCATAGACGGAGATATCATCCATGAAAACTTCCATGATATCCTCGATCATGTCTGAAAATATAGACATCATGCATCTCTGGAAAGAGGCAGGAGCGTTACACAGTCCAAAGGACATACGCCGATAGGCATAGGTCCCGTAAAGATATGTGAATGTGGTCTTACTATGATCATCGGGATGGATAGGAATTTGATGATATCCCGAATACCCATCAAGAAAACAGAAGTAGGAGTGTTTTGCCAATCGCTCTAACATCTCATCGATGAAGGGCAATGGAAAAATGTCTTTCCTTGTTGCCTTGTTAAGTTTTCGGTACTCACTGCACATCCTCCATCCCATGACGGTTCGTTGAGGAATTAATTCATTCCTCTCGTTTTGAACGACTGGCATACCTCCCTTCTTAGGCACTACTTGAACTGGACCTACCCATTCACTATGAGGAACAGGGTAAATAATCTCAGCATGCAGAAGTTTCAAGACTTCTTTCTTGACAACTTCTCGCATCGCATTATTCAATCACCTTTGAGGTTCCTTTGGGGGACACTCTTAGGTTCAATAGGAATACGATGGGTGCATAAAGCTGGACTAATTCCCGTGAGATCCTGAAGTGAATATCCAAAAACAGCTCTATGCCTTTCTAACATGGCTATGAGTTTGAGCGTTTCATCATCTGAAATCTTGTCACTTATGATGACAAGGGCTTCCAAATTGCCATTTAGAAAGGCTTAACATAGGCCTGGAGGTAGAATCTTGAGCTCGACGGGAGGTTTTGGGGAGGGCTCTTCTTTGGGCAATTCAATTTTCTCCTGAAATTCATCCACCTCTTGGACGACGTCTTCTTCTCCTTCAATTTCAAGGGGTTCTAAAAATTGAAAAGTCCTAACCTCCTCCATTGGCTCATCATGGATTGGAGATTATGCAGATGTGTTCTTTGAACGCAGAATAGGAATGGAGAAATTTCTCCCTCCAAGATTGATATTGAGGCTTCCTTCCAAAGGAACTTCCATGAGAAATTTCTCTATGGGAATCCCTATCATTATGTCGAAATATTTGATTTCGAACATGTTAAAGTCTAGGAGAGCCTCAACATCTTTGTGTCTAACAGACACTTGTTGTAGAATCCCACATTCTTCAAGAATGGTTCCAAATGAATCTCGAAAGGATTTGCATGTTGGTGCCAATGCCACATCGCCAAGAATGGCGAGAGCACAAGAATCGGAAATGAGATTTTCTCCAATAGTAGGGTTGTATAGGATTCTCATTTGTGTCCCTCTAATAGAACATAAAATGGTAGCCAAAGGTGAGCTCATCCGAAGAATTTCAGGTGAATTCTCGACTTCAGTTGTCCACTCTCTGCTTAGGATAGAGGTCAACTCCTTGACCGTTTGACGGACGAACACCCCGTCAGGTGGTTTAGGTGGAGTTTTTGGTAATGAAGGTTTCTTATAGCAACAATACTTTGAGGTATTTCCATAATCTTCAAAAAGCTCTTCCTCGAAGTAAAATGGAAACTGCAAGGGTTGAATTTCTTCTACCTTCGTAGTCTCAGGTTCGGGAGAGGATTCCTCTGGCAAGGCTTGGGGTTAATAAGAAATGGGTTCATCCTTGTCCAAGAGTGCACCCTCCGTTCTTGACACATCTTCCTCTTGGGGAGGCTCATTAAGACCCATCATGAAGGAAGAATTTTCTAGAATTCTGTCCAGAAGATCCTTGCCTTCTTCTGGAGTCTTATGGAGGAAAGATCCTTCAGTCGTAATGTCAAGATATAGGGCAGACTCTTTGTTCAATCCCATGAATAAATGTTGCAAAAGCATTGGATCAGGGATTAACAAATATGGGCCAGAATTTTTCAAAAGAGAAAATATGTCCCAAGCTGCACCTATTGATTCCTTCTCCATCTGCTGGAAGCATAGTACTTCCTTTTGTAAGGAAACAATTCGGGCAATGGGAAAGAAAGCAAGACAAAACTTGTCTCGTAATTCATTCTAATCACTGTTTGTCTTCCCAACATAGTGGTTGTACCATTGTTTGGCTTTTTCCTTGAGGGAAAAAGGTAACAACTTCCATTTGAGAGTTTCCTGTGTCATACCTTTGATTAGAAGGCATGAACACAGTTGTTCAAACTCTCGTAGATGGTGGTAAGGGTTTTCATAATCCGTTCCTGAGAAGGATTGTTCCCGAACCATGGCTATACAGCCAGGGCGAAGTTCATAGCTGGTCGAACAAATAGGTTCCGCTGAAGGCGGTGGCTCACAGAACTTGCCCTTCGGAGCAGAATAAGAAAGAATGGTGGGTTGCTCCATTTATATGCAGGTGGTAAGGTAAGAATAAGAAAGGTAAGATGATAGATAAGGGGGATATGATACGAGGGTGATCTTGGTTCAAAGATTAACAGCAACCGTTCATCGGCAACGGCGCCAGAAATGCTTGTTGGTATTTCTTAACACCACAGAGTTATCCGCAAGCGCACAAAAATACCGTTGTAGCACTTCCCCTTAAGGAGTATTCCCAAGGGTATCGAATCCAAAGAACGTGTGTGCTAATCTTTCGAACTAGCTCACCCAGGGACACAAAGTTGTTTGGTAGGCAAAGAACAGAGAGGAATTCAAAGTATTGATCCTACTTCTAGGTAGCTTGCAGTAGATGCTTGCTTCGGGCATGGGCTTACTCCTAGCAATACTAGGACGACTCCCGCCAAGAGCCTATGGCATAGCCGAACATGGAGGATTACGAAGGACAGATAGGGCTATCACCACCTACTGCCTACCTCTTCAATTCATGGGTCTACGAGATATCCACTGATGATTTATAACCTAAGCACCACGCTTATGTTCTAAATCACTACTCTAGTTGTTTCGAACACAAAGCTACAACTAGAGCCTCTAATGAATTAAACCAGTGAACCCACAAGTAATTACATGTGCAAAATACTAAGAATAAAAGGTCAAACTTGTATTGAATTCACAAAGGCTTACTTGATTGAGTAAAACTTTTATAGGGGTACAAGTGTAGAAGAGGGACTTGACAAGCCCAAGCCTCCTTCTCCTAGACTCTTCACCACACTCTCCTTCTACTTTGGCAGCCTCTAGGACTACTCTAAACCTTTGGAGTGTAGCACTATTCTCAACTTTTGGTGTGTGTGAGAAGTGAGGTGAGGGGGTCTATTTATAGGTGGAGAAGGGTTAGTTCCCGCCACAATTAACACGCGAATCAGTCACCATTGACTCCAGGGAGTCGGGACGAGCCAACACGTGTTGTTTGACCGAGTTTGGCGCCAGGAAGAGGTCGGCCAAACCCCTGGTTCGGCCGACCTGGTCAAGGCTTCCCTTGGGGAGTGTTTCGTCCAGGTGGCTTCCAGCTGGGCCACCTTGATGTATATGGGTGCAACACCGTTGGATCTCCTCGTATTCTTCTGTTTATGGGCCATTTGATCAATGTGTTGCCACGTGTCATCGCCTAATTCATTGAAATCCATTTTCATGGATCCATCCTTGCATGTTTTGGTATTTTGGGTAATAATTCACCTGCATACAAATAGACACCAACACTTGTGGAATTGGGTTAGTGTATAACCCTACCACTATGTTTGGTGTTTCTTTTATGCACATTATGAGGTGAATTGACGGTCAAAATATGGTACTTAAGGATCGTCAACACATGCCACCGATAATCTCTCCGGTCCATGAATATCAAGAGGAAGAGAAACCAACGGGTTGTGAGCCCGGATGGACTCAACCTCCGACGTATAAGACTGGGGGATCATCTTGACAAGAATGGCAAGGCGATCTACCCTTACCCACTTCAAGATCTAGCAGCTTGCCCCCAACGTCCATGAGAGGACGTCGTTCCTTTTCGGCTAGAAGTCATCATGACTATAGCCAAGGAATGGCGGACCTCACTAGACGTATGTGAGAACATTAAGTGAGAACGGGTGACATTTACAGCACACTCAAGGAGCATGTTCAAGGTACCAGGATTGGCAATAACACATGGATGCTCAATTCACCAGCTTCAACACGGCGCTACAACAACAACAAGCCGATCTGAAAGTGCATCTAGGAATCCCTTGTGAGTTTTGGATGATTTTTGACAAGCAAATGAGATCCTAATCACTTTGTTGAGATGAGCACAGGTTTTAAGTTGAAAATAAGCAAAGTGCCAAAAAGAAGGGAAAATAAGGAGCAATGTGAAGAAGAGATCAAGGAAGAAGAATAGTAGATCATTGTGTATGGAGTGTGTTAAGGAAACACAACCCAAGAGCTCAATCACAAATAAACACACACATTGCACAAATTTATACAGGACAGGACTAGTCCGACTGACACCGCACTAGTCATATATCCTCTTCGCACAAGATCGGACAAGTCCGATATCTATCGGACTAGTCCGATATTTCTCTAACTAGAATCGGACTAGTACTCCCCAGTATGGACTAGTCTTCAAAACACTTCACAAGTCACACAAAATCGGACAAGTCCAATTACACACCGGACTAGTCCAATATCTTTCTGATGTCAATCGGACAAGTCCGATATTAGCACGGACTAGTCCGAAAAACTCTCTGACCTAAATCGGACAAGTCCTCCAAGCGCGGACTTGTCCTCATAACCATTTAGGGTTTCACTGTCTGGACAGGTCCGATGTCTATTGGACTAGTCCGAAGATTTCCAGAAGCGAAATCGGACAGTTCCGCTACTAGCCGGACTAGTCCGATATTTTGGGACACTTAGGGTTTGCTACACACAGCATACCGGACTAGTCCGGTGTCCACCACGGACTAGTCCGATCTTTCTAAACCCTAACGGTCACTTTTAGAAACCCCATATAAATAGAGGTGCACGTCCCAACTTTAACCTCTCTTGAACCCTAGCGCCGTCACACCTCCCAAGAGCCTCAAAAACACATCTCTCCACGAAATTAAGTGCAACAAAGACCAATCCTTTGAGGATACACTCTAGATCATTGGAGAGACACGTTCAACACTCATGGAGCTCTTGGTTTTATTTTCTAGCACACTCCTGCGATTTTTATTGTAATCTTTTGAGTGTGTTCTTGTTGGATTTTTCATTGTAATCCAGGGGAGCCCTCAACGTGTGAGAAGGCCCCTTAAATTCGGTTATTCACCCCTTTGTGATATGTGGAAGAGGATTGGCCTTCGTGCGATCCGATGAGGGTAGGGTTGGAGAAGACCCGGTCCTTTTGTGGACTCCTCAACGTGGATGTAGGATTCCTCTGTGGGAGTCGAACCACGGGATGAATCACTTGTGTCTTGCTTTGTGTTCATTGTTCTTATTCACTACAACAATCTAGGGTTTGAATCAATATTGCTTACTTTACATTGAATCATTAAGTATAAGATTGAATTGTGATATATCCTAGTCCATAATCTTGCAACACTTCAATTAACTGTATATTTCCGCTGCATACATCAAAGAATCAAATTAATCGATCAAACTAAATCAACCTAGTCTGTACACACCTGACTAGTCCACACTTTACCGGACTAGTCCGATATCTCAAGTTTTGATCTGGTGATTAAGTGTTGTAGGTTTCAACAAATTTCAAAAAGGCCTATTCACCCCCCCCCTCTAGCCCACATTCAATTGGTATCAGAGCGGGTTTTTCAAGAAAGAGACTAATCGCTCGAAGAAGATCATGTCGCACATGAAGGACATCCACAAGAGCAACAACCATGAAAAGGTTGATGATGACAAGAACCAAAAGTTGGAGAAGATCCTTGAAGCATTTCAAGACTTTGAGGACGACGATGAGGAGACGCTGGAACTAAAGGTGCTCATAAGAAAGAAGACACTTTCCAAAGGGAAAGTAAAGATTGAAGACAAGAAGAAGGGGAGTAGTCACACCGACTACTCCCGATATCCTTTCCACTATAATCGTCTCAATTCCAACAATAATCATTATTTGTCTATCCCACTTGGAAAGGCCCCACATTTTGACGGAAGTGATTACTCAATGTGGAGGCAAAATATGAAAATGCATCTAATCTCTCTCAATCCAAGTCTATGGTATATTGTGTGCACAGGAATAGATATCTCAGACGACGACGAAGAACTCACACCAAGCCAAGAGCAGGCAATTCACCGAAATGCTCAAGACGCGGCAGTAATTACCTCTTCGCTCATTTGGGACGAGTTCACAAAGGTGGATGGACTCGAGATTGCTAAGGAGATATGGGACACACTGAAAACTGCACATGAAGGTGACCGGCATGTGTGTGAGAAGCAAAGATCGAAATGATCGAAGGCGAATTAGGAAGATTCGCAATCGAAGAAGACGAGTCACCTCAAGATATGTACAACCGATTAAAGACACTTGTCACAAAGATTCGATCACAAGAAGCAAGAAGTGGAATGACCACGAGGTGGTGAAGCTCATCCTTAGAGATTTCATGCCTCGCAACGTCACCTTATGCTCAATGACTAGTGAAAGCCCCGGATACAAGAAAATGACTCCAGATGAATTACTTGGAAAATCATCAATTTCGAGATGATGGAAAAACAAGCCAAGCATGTCAAGGAAATTGCCGACCTATCTAAAGAATCTCGAGAAGCTCAGCTAGAAGAAGACGGTGACGATGAGAGCAGTAAATTAGATGATGAAGACATGATACTATTCATGAAGAAATTCAAGAGAATAATGAAGAAGAGACAAGGTACTAAATCAAGCGAAGGAAAGTACAAAGAAAGAACAGAGTCAAAGTTGAGGCGAGCATGCTATAATTGTGGTGAGTATAGCCACTTTATAGTTGATTGCCCATATGAAGAGAACAAGAAGAAGACCAAAGAAGCCAAGCCTCAACCCAAGAAATTCTTCAAGAAGAAGAAACAAGCCGAACAAGCACACATAGGGAAAGAATGGGACTCAAATGATGAGTCATCATCATCTGAAGAAGAAGAGATGGCTAGCATAGCCATTGAGAAGACATCCAAGAAGTCTACTCTCTTCCCTACACTCGGCGCATGGATGGAAGATGGCACTTGCCTCATGGCAAAGGAAGGTAAACGCAAGGTAAATACCAAACCCCTTTCCATGCATCCTATTCTAGTGATGATGAAATCAATAGTGATAATGAGGATATGCTTATTGGACAAGATAGGAAAACTGCCACAAAAATGAAATTTTTACTTGATCAACTTGTTGAGAAAGAGAGGTTGATACATCATCAAGAGGACATGATTATCTCCCAAAAGGAGGAACATGTCAAACTTGACAAACTTCTAGAGCTTGAAAAGGAGCGAAGCAAGTCACTAGAGGTTGAGTTAGCTTCAAGCAAGGAAGCTTGCTTGGAGTTAAACGACTCAAATGCTGCAATCAAGGAAGAACTTGCTAACCTAATCAAGGTTAACAAGATCCTTGAAGCACAAGTTGAGTCACTCAAGCAAGGTGACCATTCATCCTCCTCAAGTTCACTTTCTCAACCCATTAAAACTGAAGTTGCTTCTACTGTACATGTGGTAAATTTGACAACAACTTGAAAGACAAGTCACCGTCTACAAAGGATAAGCATCCTGCCCAAAGCGGCATATTTGACAAGGAGAAGATCAAATATGCACGTAGTGCATACTTGGTCACAATACCTCCAAATGTCAAATATGGCATTGGTTACTCTTATGGTAAAAAGCAACAAGCTAGAAGCCATAAGAATAACAAGGAGAGGATTGCCTTTGTAAAGCGAAGACCCTCTCAAGCTGGAAAGTCCAAGATTAAAACATTAAAGACACATGAACACCGGACTACTCCGGTAGGGGTCCGGACAAGTCTGGTCCTCCGGACAAGTTCGGCCTCCCAGACTAGTCCTATATAGAAACAACAAAAGTTACTTTTTATTACTTTTGATGCATCGTATGTCCTGATGAGAAATAATTTTGGAAAGGTTTATGCTCATTATGTTGGGCCACGCCATGAGAACACCAAGTCTCATGTGTGGGTGCCGAAATCTCTTGTGACTAACCTCCGAGGACCCAAGCAAGCTTGGGTACCTAAAACCAAGGCATAAATTTTTTTTGTAGGCCTATTCCTCCGGTGGATCTAAATGGGTGTTAGACAGTGGCTGCACCAACCATATGACCGGAGAAAGAAGAATGTTCGTTGAATATGAAGAGAATGAGGATCCAAATGAGGGCATCTATTTTGGAGATAATAGTCAAGGGAAGGTGCTCGGTACCGGTAAAATTGCCATATCATCTAAACACACACTTTCTCATGTATTACATGTTGATTCCTTAGATTATAACCTGTTGTCCATATCTCAATTATGTGACAAAGGTTATAACTGCTTGTTCACTAACGAGGGTGTGACCGTTTCTAGGAGAAGTGATGGTTCCATTGCATTCAAGGGTATGTTAAAGGGAAAGCTCTATCTTGTTGACTTCAACAAGGTTAAAAGCTGAACTTGACACATGCTTGATTGCAAAAACCAACATGGGTTGGCTGTGGCATAGACGGCTAGTGCATGTTGGTATGAGGAAACTTCAACAACTCCTCAAGGGCGATCACATCCGAGATTTAAAGGATGTTGTGTTTGAGAAAGACAGGCCTTCTAGCGTGTGCCAAGCTGGGAAGCAAGTTGGAGCACCTCACCCCGCCAAGAACGTCATGACTACAACAAGACCGCTTGAGATACTTCACATGAACTTATTTGGTCCAATTGCCTACATAAGCATTGGCGGTAACAAATATGGTTTAGTAGATGCTGATGATTTTTCTCGCTTCACTTGGGTTTTCATTTTGCATGATAAGTCAGAAACACAAGGAATACTCAAAAAGTTCTTCAAGCGAGCTCGAAATGAATTCTCATTGACAATCAAGAACATTTGAAGCGACAACGGCACGAAGTTCAAAAACACACAAGTCGAGGAATACCTAGATGAAGAAGGCATAAAGCACGAGTTTTGAGCTCTGTACTCCCTTCAACAAAACGGAGTTGCCGAAAGAAAGAACCGAACACTCATAGAGATGGCAAGAACAATGCTCGATGAGTACAAGGCCTCGGATCGATTTTGGACAGAAGCGATTAACACCACTTGCCACGCCATAAATCGACTTTATCTTCATCGACTACTCAAGAAGACATCCTATGAGCTACTCACCGGTAACAAGCCCAATATTTCATATTTTTGAGTTTTCGGTTCTCCATGTTATATCTTGAACAAGAAGCCTAGGACTTCTAAGTTCGCTTCAAAGTCCGATGAAGGTTTCTTGCTTGGTTATGATTCGAACACTTACGCCTATCGAGTTTTCAACAAGACCTCCAGACTTGTTGAAGTAGCACGTGACGTAGTGTTCGATGAAACTAATGGATCCCAAAAGGAGCAAGTTGATCCATGTGTGCTAGATAAAGAAGAAGCTCCTTGCCAAGCATTGAGAAGAATGGCGTTAGGCGAAGTTCGACCACAAGATCCACCTCTACATATCCATGAGGAAAACGAACCACAAGAGGAGACCAATGATCAAGGGGGGGGGGGGCTTCCATGCAAGATCAACCTCAAGAAAGTGAAGATGATCAACAAGTCAACGAAGGCAATCATTTAGAGGGAGAAGAAGATGATCATGAAGATTCAAGATAGCAAGTGCCACATCCAAGAGTACACCAATGCATCCAAAGGTATCACCCAATCGACAATATCATCGGTGACATCCAAAAGGGAGTAACCACTAGATCTCGCATAGCTAAATTTTGTGAGCACTATTCGTTTGTATCCTTTTTGGAATCACGCAGGGTTGAGGATGCATTGAATGATCCGGACTGGGTGGTGGCAATGCAAGAAGAATTGAACAACTTCAAGTGGAACGAGGTGTGGGAACTCGTGGCAAGACCCAATGCGAACATTGTCGGCACCAAGTGGGCCTTCCGCAACAAACAAGATGAACACAGGGTTGTGACAAGGAACAAGGCATGACTTGTGGCCAAAGGGTATTCACAAGTCAAAGTTTTGGATTTCAATGAGACCTTTTCTCCCGTAGCTAGACTTGAATCCATTAGAATATTACTTGCATATGCTACTCACCATGATTTCAAGCTGTATCAAATGGATGCGAAAAGCGCCTTCCTCAACAGACCAATCAAGGAGGAGGTGTATTTGGAGCAACCCCCCAGGTTCGAAGACGAAGAGTTCCCCGACCACGTATTTAAATTGCGTAAGGCTCTCTACGGCCTCAAACAAGCTCCTAGAGCTTGGTATGAGTGTCTTAGAGATTTCTTAATTGAAAATGGCTTTAAGATTGGCAAAGTAGATTATACAGTGTTTACAAAGAATTTCGACAATGATCTTTTTGTTTGTCAAATCTATGTTGATGATATAATATTTGGTTCAACTAACCCATCTTTTTGTGAGGAATTTAGTAAAATTATGACAGATAGGTTTGAAATGTCCATGATGGGAGAGGTAAAGTACTTCTTGGGATTCCAAGTGCGGCAACAAAAGGAAGGGATGTTCATAAGCCAAACCAAGTACACTCAAGACATACTAAAGAAGTTTGAAATGGACAAGGCGAAGCCTATAAAGACTCCCATGGCAACAAATGGCCACTTGGATCTCAATGAAGATGGACCTAGCATCGACCAAAAGGTATATTGCTCCATGATTGGATCTCTACTCTATTTATGTGCATCTAGGCCAGACATTATGTTGAGTGTATGTTTGTGTGCAAGATTTCAAGCCAATCCTAATGAGTGTCACTTGACAGCCGTAAAAGGGATCTTGAGATATTTAGTTCATACACCCAACCTTTGTCTTTGGTATCCAAAAGGCTCCAAATTCAACCTCATTTGCTACTCAGATGCAGATTATGCCGGATGCAAGGTAGATAGAAAAGGTACCTCCGGAACATGCCAATTCATAGGGAGATCCCTAGTTTCTTGGTCCTCCAAGAAACAAAATTCCATTGCCTTATCCACAGCCGAAGCGGAGTATGTTGTAGCCGGGAGTTGTTGTGCACAACTCCTTTGGATGCGACAAACTCTAAGGGATTACAGTTACAATATGAACCGCATTCCACTCCTTTGTGACAATGAGAGTGCAATTAAAATTGCCCGCAATCCAGTTGACCAATCTAGAACAAAACATATAGACATAAGGCATCACTTTTTGAGAGACCATTCCGTGAAATGAGATATAGCCATTTCCCATGTCAACACCCAAAAGCAATTGGCTGACATATTTACCAAGCCACTTGATGAAAAGCGCTTTTGTGAACTTCGAAATGAACAAAATATCCTTGATGCTCGGAGTGTGGCTTGAAAATTTGCATACCTGTATGAATTCTTCAAAATATGTTGATTGGATTGTGAAAATCATCTCTCTGAATTTTCTCTCGAAAACTATGTCAATTACTAGATCTTGGTGAATTATGGTCATTGCTTGATTGTTGTATGCTTACTGATCATATTCATCAAGATTAGTTGATTTGTTTTGCCTTCCTATTTTTCTAAAAATGTACCTTCAAATATATATGAATGGGCTAAGAAACTCTTGCCTGATGACCACGGACTAGCTCGTGATTACCTGGACTAGTCCGCCCATGCAGACTAGTCCGCAGAGTGCCGGTTAGGCTGGACTAGTCCGGTAGACCACAGACTAGTCCAATATAGCCTCTGGAAAAGTTTGGACTAGTCCGGTCATCTCCGGACTTGTCCGATTTTTCGTGTCCACAATCCTAGCTGCCACCAAACCCTAATTCCTTCACCTCCACTCTTGCCTCGCACTTTCTCTCTCTCTTCGCGCTCGAGCTCCCAAGGCGATTTTGCATCCTCTCCACCAAAAAGCTCTACATTTGGGTGGAAATCAAGCTTCCTTGCTCGAAGATTGAAGTTCTCGGACAAGTCCGGACTTCAACACATCCTTCTTTGAGAATCAATCAATTTCTTCGATAATTTTCACCCAAACCCTAGAAATCTCGATTTTCTTCATTGTTGATCAAATAGCCTAGCATCTTTCACTATATACGTGCCCCCTTGATGTATTACGTTTATGCTAAGCTAGTTGTGCATTAGGAATCAACATTTGTCTAGTTGCTTAGGTTTTTGAGGATGAATATCGGACTAGTTCGGTCCATGCACGGACAAGTCCGGTCACCCGGACTAGTCTGTGCCTGTACACCGGACAAGTCCGATTTTTCTGAACTCAAAACCTAACGTGTCAATACCTCAATGCAATTCCTTGTTATCTGTTCTCACCCATGCCTTGAATATCCATTTTTATTCATGTCTTGCACAATTCATTCTCAGGACATGTCGAGCTCAAACGACGGGATCTCTGATTTCAAGGCCGAGATGAACCACGAGGTGGCACCTCGGCCCTCAACAAGCCTTGGCAAGAAACGCCAAGAGAGACCTTCCGAGCCAGCTCCATCTCCTCCTCAGGCTCGGAGGAAGGTGCTTGCCAAGAAGCCAGCCTCCAAGGCAAATGCAGCAACAAGTTGCCCTCGCCAAGCTAAGGGCAAGGGCAAGGGAATAGCAACGGGCCCGGTTGGCCCCCTGAGGCTGCATGCTCCAAGGGAAGGGGTCAGGGACCCCACTGAAGACAGATTCAATGGAAAGGGCAGTGACTCTGCGATGAAGTTCAGAAGCATTGATTTTTATGGCCGTCCGAAGCAAGCTCCCGATGGCAGATTTTGGAGCAATTTCCATTCAGATTTCTACAAATTTGTGTACCTCCCAATGAAGATCCTGGTAGTGCACAGTCAATGGATTGATTGGGCACATTTCAATAAAAAGGGTTGATCCATGTTCATTGAAGTAGTGGAAGCAATTGAGAGGCATGGACTAAAGGACCTTTTTGCCTTCAGAAACAATTGGAATGATGAGGTCATAGCGCAATTCTTTGCGACATGCCACTTCTTGAGTGAAGATGAAGAAAGTGTTACTTGGATGACTCACGAATCCAAGTATAGTATAACTCAAGAAGATTTTGCAAGTCTGCTCCACCTTGACACCTCAGGACCTGACTGCTTGATCATCCACAACATAGGTGTCATTGAGAAGGATAGGATGAAGTTCCTATATGAGCCAAACTCAAAGTTCAACCCTCCCTCCACGAAGAACATGAAGCCTTTCTTTGTGGTTCTGAACAGAGTCTTGAGGAAGACGATTGCTCCCAAGGATGGAGATGATGGGACTATGCAGGGTTATCTTCGGACCCTGATGAGAGTGATAAGCAAGGATTGTCAGTTTGATGTGGTTGACTACATTTGGAATGACATGGTGAACATTTCCTGCACACCCAACAGGTCATGTGGATATGCTCCATATCTGATGTTTGTGATTGAGAAGGTCACCGGGATTGAATTTGTCAAGGATGTGGAGCACCTACCTTTGAGGCCTGAGATGCCTCAGAAGCCAAGCATCCAGGCTGCTCCCTCTCTGGCCTCCAGTCTTGAGGCTCCAGCAAGAAGAAATGAAGATGCAAGGGTTGCCTCTGCTACTAGGGCAGCTCCTCAAAGGGGATCTGCAAGTGGGATCTTCAAGTACTTGGCTTCTATAATTGCTTCCTGCTGAAAGGTCGAAGTGAAGGCCCATAAGCTTAACGATGGGAGGACCGACAGCGAGGAGTAAAGACTTTAGCTCCCTCCTCTCCTTCTTTTTGGTGTCTTGATGCCGAAGGGGGAGAGATTGAGGGGGAGTCTTAGTCTTAGCTGGGGATGCGAGGAGAGAGCTCTCTGTTATGCTTTTTGACTATTTTGTGGGTTGTAAAGCTTTTACTATGTTCTTATGATGATTATGGTCCTGTGATGCATTACTTTGATCTACTTGAGAAGTAATTGTTGAAAACTATGTTGTTGCTCCTAGAATGACATATATGCTTGATTTTGTCAATTATGTCAATTATGTCATTCTCATTGGTTCAATGTACTTAGTTATGCATCCCACCATAAAGAATGCACATATGGATTATGTTTTCATTGCTTGATGTATTTTAGACTCATATGTGCATACTTTATGAAAATCTCAATTTTTATCATATTTTTTGAAATCTCAATTGGTTGTCATCAATTAACAAAAATGGGGAGATTGAAAGTGCATCTAGGAATCCCTTGTGGGTTTTGGATGATTTATGACAAACAAATGAGATCCTAATCACTTTGTTGAGATGAGCACAAGTTTTAAGTTGAAAATAAGCAAAGTGCCAAAAAGAAGGGAAAATGAGGAGCAATGTGAAGAAGAGCTCAAGGAAGAAGAATAGTAGATCATTGTGTATGGAGTATGTTAAGGAAATACAACCTAAGAGCTCAATCACAAATAAACACACACATTGCACAAATTTATACAGGACCGGACTAGTCCGACTGACACCGGACTAGTTCGATATCCTCTCTGCACAGGATCGGACAAGTCCGATATCCATCGGACAAGTCTGATATTTCTCTGTCTAGAATCGGACTAGTCCTCCCCAGTGCAGACTAGTCCTCAAAACACTTCACAAGTCACACAAAATCGGACAAGTCCGATAACACACCGGACTAGTCCGATATCTTTCTGATGTCAATCGAACAAGTCCGATATTAGCACGGACTAGTCCGAAAAACTCTCTGACCTAAATCGGACAAGTCCTCCAAGTGCAGAATTGTCCACATAACCATTTAGGGTTTCACTGTCCGGACAAGTCTGATGTCTATCGTACTAGTCCAAAGATTTCCAGAAGCGAAATCGGACAAGTCCGCTCCTAGCCAGACTAGTCCGATATTTCGGGACACTTAGGGTTTACTACACACAGCATACCGGACTGGTCCCGTGTCCACCACGGACTAGTCTGATCTTTCTAAACCCTAACGGTCACTTTTAGAAACCCCATATAAATAGCGGTGCACAGCCCAACTTTAACCTCTCTTGAACCCTAGCGCTGTCACACCTCCCAAGAGCCTCAAAAGCACATCTCTCCACGAAATTAAGTGCAAAAAAGATAAATCCTTTGAGGATACACTCTAGATCATTGGAGAGACACGTTCAACACTCATTGAGCTCTTGGTTTGATTCTCTAACACACTCCTGTGATTTTTATTGTAATATTTTGAGTGTGTTCTTGGTGGATTTGTCATTGTAATCTAGGGGAGCCCTCAACGTGCCCTCAACGTGTGAGAAGGCCCCTTGAATTCGGTTATTCACCCCTTTTGTGATAAGTGGAAGAGGATTGGCCTTCGTGGCGATCCGACGAGGGTAGGGATGGGGAAGACCCGGTCCTTTTGTGGACTCCTCAACGTGGATGTAGGTTGCCTCTGTGGGAGCCGAACCACGGGATAAATCACTTGTGTCTTGCTTTGTGTTCATTGTTCTTATTCATTACAACAATCTAGGGTTTGAATCAATATTGCTCACTTTACATTGAATCATTAAGTATAAGATTGAATTGTGATATACCCTAGTCCATAATCTTGTAACACTTCAATTAACTGTATATTTCCGCTGCATACATTGAAGAATTAAATTAATCGATCAAACTAAATCAACCTAGTCTGTACACATCGGACTAGTCCGCACTTTACCGAACTAGTATGATATCTCAAGTTTTGATCTGGTGATTAAGTGTTGCAGGTTCCGACAAATTTCAAGAAGGCCTATTCACCCCCCCCCCCCCCCCCCCGGCCCCTCTAGGCCACATTCACGATCTTGCAGCGTACTTCCGTCATCAAGGGTTCAACCCTTATCACGGAGATAGTTGAAGAACAAGCTTGGGGGAGGACCCCACTTGAGGTAACATGTATCACATTCCTTGCATATTTATTTTCCATCCATCCATCATTCACCTTGCATTAAAAAAATAGGTTAGATTTGCTTTCATTAAATAAATATGTGTGGTAAGAATGATTTAGAATTCACATAGATGCAATGATGAACAGCTGCTCTGTTTTATTTTCCTAAGTCTCTAGTTTACAACTTGCTACTCTCCGAATATTGTTTTCATTGGTTTGAATTACTTTTACCTTAATTTGGAAGTTGTGGGTAGCAAAAGCTTAATCTAATTCTAGGTTGTTGCAGGATTAGAATTAGTAATAGGGCTGCTAGTCCTAGTTTGAAAGTAAAACTTAGATTTCCGAAGAAATTCTAAAAAGATTTAAGTTTTCTTCAATTGATTGGAAATACCTACCAAAGCCATATGATGTTCATACACAGACAAAACCTTATGCATATGCTATTTGCTTTCACTTTGAGCCTAGGCAAACTAGTATAGACCTATGTGAGAAATCGTTCAACTCTTTTTGAATTCAAGACTCCACTTGCACATGCTATACTTCTACACTAGAAGTAAGCAAAACGTCCATCATATCCACCGTACCACAATAAAAAGAGAAACTCCATGTTATTCATGTTTAGCACTCTCTTCAAAATGCATTGCAAAGAAAGGGAGTAGAAGACATGGCTACAAAATGAAAAAAAAAAAGAGAAAAGAAAAGTAGCCATGTTTCATCCCTGCAGAAGAAAGAGAGATTATACCAAAAAGGAGTTATCTCAAGTATCCACATCCACTTCCACTCCATCACACATGCACTAGTCTTGAATCAAAAAGTTTTGATATGAATTCTCCTAAGTCTTACTCTTTTGACTTAGCAATATATGTGATGCAAATATGCCTACTTACTTTCCTTACCAAGATCCACATACAAGGCATATTCAATGAGTAGAAATAGTAGAGGCAGAATGCTTTGGTGAGGAAATATTTCCACTATCCACAAAGGAGTGATTGAGAGAATCAAATTGAGGTACTTAATATCTAAATTGAATTATCCGGGAATTAAGTGGAACTTGATTTCTAGGCTATGTTTGCTCCATTTGCTATTCTACCTTTCAACTACTCATGAATATGAAAAAGCATAACCCCATGATAACTTAAGAAAGGTAGAGTATCATAGCCAATTTCTGCAATACTAGGTAGAGTATCTTGTTGT
The DNA here is from genome assembly GCA_036927565.1 of Tuctoria greenei. Lineage (NCBI taxonomy): Eukaryota > Viridiplantae > Streptophyta > Magnoliopsida > Poales > Poaceae > Tuctoria > Tuctoria greenei. The sequence goes on from JAYESD010000008.1 coordinate 108,316,265, forward strand.
GCATTAGATATGTTTGAAAATAAGATATTGTAGCAACTCCTGATCATCAACCTAAAGTCTTGACTTTGCTCAGGACGAGCAAAGGATAAGCTTGGGGGAGTTTGTTGATGGCTGTTATATACCAATTTCATCCGTCAATTTACCTCAATTATGTGAAGGATTTGTCATTTCTTGCACACATCACCTTTCTATCTAACCCAATTCCAGTTGGACTTGGACAAATATGTGTATGCAGCATTTTATGCAGGAAATGAGGAAATGTAGAGGGACCAATCCTATAAAATATCATCCCAGCCAATCAGGCAACGACACGTGGCATCCCATGGATCAAATGGCCTACAAACAGAAGTATCTGAGGAGATCCAACGGTGTATCACCCATATACATCAATGGGACCAACCTGGCAGCCACCTGGAGAAAGCACACGAGAAACGGTGCAATGACTAGGTCGTCCGAACCAGGGGGTCGACCGACCTGGTCTGTGCACCAAACTCGGTCAGCCTCCACGTGTTGGCTCCTTCCGGCTTCCTGGAGTCAATGGTGACTGATTCGCGCGCTTTTGATGGCGGGAACCGACCTCAACACTAATATAAATAGGACCCCCTACCCCTCACTTCAACACACACCACTTGAGCTTCATCTCTATTGTATACACTATCATCCATAGTCTTAGAGGAGTTAGGTTGTAGAGAGGAGAGTCTTTAGTCCCAAGTCCAAATTGGGAAAGGAGTAAGGAGTCTCTCTCTTCCCAATCCTACAATGGGAAAGGTATGGCTCATGTATTCTTTCTTGTATTTGTGACTTTATGCATAATATAGATAGTATCTTTAGTCTCTATTTATTCATATACTTGGGCAAAGCGTTTCTTGTTTGATTGTGGAGTCCATGTATGTGGAAGGTATAGCTTCTATGACTGTTTCATCATGAGCATATCTCATTATCATAGAACCTATAGACCCCCACTATAGTCTAGTTAATTATAACATAACTAGGTTAGTATGGATAATTATGTTGTGTATCAACATTGGTTCAATGATTATTCAATTCATTGCCTTAGGATGGACTGTGCCTAGGCTCTTAAGTTAATTACATAATATGCTAGCATGGTGCTAGTATAGCTAAGTAGCATTGGATGTCTCGTAGACCCACGGATTGAAGAGGTAGGCAGTAGGTGGTGACAGCCCTATCTATCCTTTGTAATCCTCCACGTTCGGCTATGCCACAGGCTCTTGGCGGGAGTCGCCCTAGTATTGCTAGGGGTAAGCCCGTGCCCGATGTGTTGAACCACATAGCATAAGTATTCACTATTGATCTAGCTTATGAATAATTAGTTTAGACTATGTATATGTACAATAGAGCATAGTAAGAGTAATTTCATAACTCTCAACCTTAACTAACCTCTAGGATCCTCTTATCCCCCTTAGACTTGAAAGCTTTTGTGTGTGTCACACTACCTCCACTATTATTTTATCCATCCTTACTACATTCTTACCTAGACCTTTCTACCCTTTCCACTTGATGATTGTTATATCTCTTCCCTGCCTTCTTTTGGGATCAGATAAATGACACCCTTGGGAATACTCTTAAGGGGAAATGCTACAATGATATCTCTGTGCGCTTGCGGAACTCACTCTGTGATCCAATAGAACCATTAACAAGCATTTCTGACACATCAGTTGCAGATGTTTAGTTAATGGTGCATAAGAAATACCAACAAGCATTTTTGGCGCCGTTGCCGGGGATGATTTGTTAGTATATCTTAGGAGCCGTCAACAGTCACCCACCATTAACAATTTTCAAATCCATCATGTAATGGTGGACAGAGGTTCTGGGCTAAACCTCATAAGCCTCGAAGCTTTCGTTAAGCTTCAGCTCCGGCCTTCGGACCTTCACCCATCCCGACCTTTCTTCGGAGTAGGTCTGAGAACAATTACTCCTCTTGGTTCCATTACACTCCCAGTGACCTTCGGAACCCGAGAGAACTATAGAACCGAGAAACTGGTTTTTGACGTTGCGCAGATCAGTCTTCCATTCAATTCTATTTTGGGTAGACCAGTTTTATACAAGTTTAAGGCTCCTGCCCATTATGGTTACTTGGTGTTGAAGATGCCAACACCCATGGGCGTTCTCCGGATACGCGGAGATCGTACTGCAGGAGTTACTACACTGGAAGAACTCTATGCACTTACCACAGTGCAAGAGGAAGCATTTGGTAAGGAGCCAGCTCCGAATCCTCCAAGCATTCGTCACAAAGGCACTACCTCTGCACCTCGTGTGCAACCAAGCGGCGACGCCGACATTCCCGTCAAAGTTGTCCAAATTGGTTCCGATACTGCTCAGACTACCCGATTATTGGGGGGTCTGAACAACAAATAGGAACTCACGCTAATCACTTTCCTTCGGGCTAATGTCGACGTGTTTGCCTGGCAACCGTCACAAAAGCCTGGGATCCCTAGGGAGGTGATTGAGCACAATTTGAAAATTTACCTAGACACACGGCCCGTACACCAGATGCTCTGGAAGCAATCAATAGAGCGACAAAACTTCGTCTGATAGGAAATCAAGAAGATGGTCAAAGCTGGATTCATCCAGGAAGTCTTGCATCCAAAATGGCTGGCAAACCCAGTTGTTGTACCCAAGGCCGGCGGGAAGCTTCGGATGTGTATCGACTACACCACCTTAAATAAGGTATGTCCAAAGGATTCATTTCCACTACCTAGAATAGATCATATAGTGGACTCCACCTCCGGGTGTGAGCTACTGTGCTTCTTAGATGCATATTCTGGATATCATCAATCCAAATGTCTATGAAAGATGAAGAGCATACTGCCTTCATAACAGTAGATGGATTGTATTGTTATACTGCCATGCCATTCGGTCTTCAAAATGCTGCTTCAACATTTGTGCGAGCTATGTACAGGACATTTGGAGAGCTAATTAGAGACTTGGTGGAGGTGTATGTTGATGAAATCATCGTGAAGATCAAAAACAAGGAGTCATTCCTTGACAACTTACAAGCCGTCTTCGATAAGCTGCGCACTACGCGCACCAAGCTGAACTTGGACAAGTGTGTCCTCAGGGTTAGCTCCGGAAAGATTTTGGGGTTCTTGGTGACTCACCGAGGAAATGAAGTAGATCTGGCAAAGATCAAGGCTATAGAAGAAATGCGGCCACCAGCCTGCATTAAAGATGTCCAGAAGCTAACTGGATGCCTAGCTGCACTCACTCGATTTATCTCGAGACTGGCAGAATGGGCACTACCCTTCTTCAAAATCTTGAGTAAGTCTGGACCTTTTATTGGTTTGAAGAAGCAAAAAAGGAGTTTCAAGAGATGAAATAGTTCCTCACCACACTACCAATATTGGTAGCTCCTAATCCTGGTGAGCCTCTACTGCTTTATAATTCGGCAACCACCAAAGTTGTCAGTATGGTCATGGTTGCGGAAAGACCAGAACCACATCCAATTCAAACGTCGGAATCACCTGAAGATGTGACTGGGACTCAGTTCCCAGACACGAAACCTCAAAACGAAGTGTTAGGAGATCAACCTCTTTCGTCTAAAGAAGTTCACCTGGCTAACCAAGATAATCTGGATCCTCCTAGTGAGATCCGATTGAATGAGAAGGAGTTTCAAACCCCTCCGGGAGGGTCCAAGAAGCACAACCTGAAGGTCTGGGACCCTCCAGCAAGGTCCGGGTCGATGGAGAGGAAGCTCCGGGTCCTTCTGAAAGGGTCCGGACCATCCAACGCCCTGTGTACTTCATCATTCAAGTACTCCACGACGCTAAGACAAGATAGATTGAGGTGCATAAACGGCTTTACGCAATTCTTGTTGCCTCCAGGAATCTTCATCACAACATCCAAGCCCACAAAATACCAATGGTAACTTCTTTTCCACTATGTGCGATTTTGGACAACCCTAATTCTATTGGGAACGTTGCAAAGTGGGAAGCGAAACTGGACGAATTCGATCTAGAATTCGTATCAAGACAAGCAATTAAAAGTTGAGCCTTGGATAACTTTGTGGCGGAATGGACTCCCTCTCCATCAAACCCTGGGGGCCACAATGAGCAGAAATCAGAACTCAAAGTTCCAGTATTCACCGAGCCTCACTGGACCCTCTACTTCGATTGCTCCGTGCAGAAGCAGGGGGCCGGAGCTGGAATCCTTCTCCTGGCTCCAACCGGGGAGATGGTCAAGTACATGGTACACCTTGATTTCAAGGCAACCAACAATATGGCGGAGTATGAAACCCTCATCTATGGACTCAAGGTGGCACTATATTATGGTGTCAAACAGTTGTTGGTAAAGGGAGATTCACAAGTCATCATTAAACAAGTGAAAGGTGAATGTTCCTGCAACAACTCTCAATTAGCTGCTTATCTTCTTAAAGTCCAGAGGCTTCAGAACGACTTCGAAGTCTTGGATCTCCATCATGTTCAGCGTCTTCACAACTCTGAAGCCGATGAACTCTCGACGAAAGCCTCAATCGGAGCTCCGACGCCTGACATAATCTTCGTTGGAGGTTGTCAAAACCAACAGCTTAGCATGCTGAACTGGGCTAAGGGGGCAAGACCAGCACCTCGAAGCTGGCGGTCCCAGTGGCCCTGCTACCATGGCGTCCACCAAGGGTCGTAGGTGTTGTTGGAAGCTCCGAGCAACCCAGCACGCAAGACTCAGAAGCTCAAGTTAGTTCTGATGCATGGATCTCGGAGATCCGAAACTACTTGAAAGATAACATCCTTCCTGAACACAGTGTATCCACTGACCGGATAGTCAGATTGGCTAAAAGATACACGTTGGTAGAAGGGGATCTCTACCGACGCGGTGCCAATGGCATCCTAATGCGGTGCATTGCAATAGAAGAAGACCACGAGCTCCTCGCAAAAATCCATGGAGGCGAGTGCGGGAACCATGCTTCTTCTCGCACGCTGGTCGATAAAGCCTTTCGGCATGGCTTTTACGGGCCTACAACACTTTAGGATGTGGTTGAGCTAGTGAAAAAAATGTGAAATGTGTCAGTTCCATGCCAAAAAGATTTACACATTGGCTTAATCGCTACAAATGATACATCCTACATGGCCATTCGCTGTGTGGGGCATGGACATCTTGGGACCTTTCCCTAAAGCCGTCGGAGGTTACAGGTTCCCATATGTCGCCATCGACAAGTTCACCAAGTGGCCCGAAGCAACTCCAGAAGTAACAATCAATAAACAATAAGCAATCAAGTTCTTGAAGTCCGTTATATGCAGATTCGTAGTTCCCAACAAAGTCATAACTGACAATGGAACTCAATTTACAAGTGCTGCATTTCAACAATATTGCGATGACCTCAGCATTCAACTTAGCTACGCCTTAGTAGCTCATCCAGCAAGCAATGGTCAAGCCGAGGGAGTAATTGCAGAATCTTAAAAGGACTCAAGACGCACACATATGAGCGCTTGAAAAAACATGGAGCTAACTGGATTGACGAGCTTCCATCCACATTATGGGCGAACAAGACAACTCCAAGCCAGTCAGCCAGGGAAACTCCATTCTTCCTTGTGTACAGGGCTGAAGCAGTCCTTACTCCAGAGATCACTTTGGGGTCCCTATGGGTCCGGACCTTCGATGAAGCCATGCAGGACCAGCTCCGGCGTGAAGACCTTGACCTCGTCGACGAGGGAAGGGGCCAAGCAGCTATTCGGAACGCACGTTATCGCTAAGCGCTCTGGCGCTATCATCAAAGGCATGTGTGTGATCGACAGCTTGAAGAAGGCAACCTGGTGGTTCGGAAGATACTAAGCCGTGAAGGAATGAACAAATTTTCCCCCAGCTAGGAGAGTCCCTTCCGGGTAATTAAAGTATCCCGACCAGGATGCGTTCACTTGGCAATAGAGGATGGGACCCCGCTTCCCAATCCTTAGAACATCAAGCACCTCTTGTAAGTTTTATGCTTAGAATCACAGAGGTGAGTCTATAATTACACACAATGCATGTTGTAGAGTCAATACACAGAGACGGACAAGTCCTCCAGGAGACCATCCAGATACCTCCGGGAGGGTCCAAGAAGTTAAAGTAACACTTGAGACAGTCACAGCACTAAAAGTGTAACTACTTGCTCTAGGCTAGTACATGATGTATAGCACATTTAGCATGGTCCAGCACCCTAAGTGTGTCCTTGTCTCCCTTGTAATTCAGACCTATAATGAAAGGCATTGTTGTGTGAAAATAGACTCCACGTACATTTACTTTTTGTGCAAGGCTCAATATATCAAATTATTTTTACCCCACCTATCTATAATGAAGTTGTGCAAATCTTTTTGAGCTTTGTTCCAAGTAATTCACATGAATAACAAGCCTGATTGATAGTCTTCTTGTATCTTAACATTGCTACAAAGTCTGCTTGCCTGAACACCAAGCCAACATAGGTCCGGAGTGTGCTATCGGCTTAGCCTGGTCCTGCACCCGAAGTACGCCACTCTACCTACACCCCGGCAGGTTTCAGTAGGGTGAGTACTAGAAAGGCAGGCAAATCTAGAAAGATTATATCAAAATGCTTGTTATCATGTTGAGTCTCTTAGTATCTAAAGTCCAAATAAGAACAATAAGTCACAACCAATTTATAGATAGGAGGATGAATTTTTCTGTCTCTCTTGCCTTTAATGTGCAGGAAAAGCAAAAATTCAAAGCGACAGTGGACGACGTCGGAGCTACTAAGCTCCGACATCCTCCAGGATGGGTCTTCCGTCAATGTTTAAAATGTTGACAGTGGATGACGTCGGAGCTACCAAGCTCTGACCATCCTAGGGGGCCTGTCTTCGATGCCTCAGAATTGAAGACTTCGGACCTAAAATCTACAAGTGTGAAGCATCCAAGTCGTCAACATACTGCCACAACCTTTGGTACATGTACACACTTCAATTGTACACATGTACCAGGGGGCCAACAAGATACGTCACTGTATATTGAAGACAAAGTGAAATTGAAGGCAGAAAGGAGGATTTCATTAATCAAAAATACTAGATTACAAAATTGAGGTTACAAGAGGCAAAAGGAAGAAAACCCTAGCTACTGGAGGACCTAAGACCTGCGGAAGAATGAAGCAAATTTTTGGGCAACTTCTTGGACACTGGCCTTGGCGGCGTCTTCCTCTTCGGCAACGGGACCTTCGAGCACCGGGTCTAGTGGGAATTGGGGATCTCGGCTCACATAACACGTCAACACATATTCTGCGACATTTGTAGCCAGAGTCTTCCCCTCCGTCTCCAGCTAGTCCGCGATGATGTCGCCCATGGCGTCAAGTTTGCCGCCAGCACCGTTGAGGGCCACCAGCACTCAGTCCAATTCTAGTTCTGGATTGTCTGGACGTACGGGACTGAAGCCTAGTGGTGTCGGTGCATCATTGGCCCGCCCCAAGAAGTCCCACACTTGAATGGATTTAGCCTCCTTCAGGCTCCACAGCTCCTCCAGCGACTTCCGAGCAGTCGCAAGCTCCGAACCTTCATGGGCAAGGTGCTCAGCCAACTTAGCATGCTGTTGCATGTTCTCAGCAACTTGCTTCTCCCTGTCGGCAAGCTCCATCTCCCGAAGGTGGATGTGGTTCCGCCTTTCAGCCAGGTCCTTTTCCCTGCCTTTGACTCTCTCCTTCCTAGTGGCAATGTCAGACTCTCTTTTCGAGAGCTCTTGCCCCACCTTCCAGTTCTTCTTCCTTTCTTCCTCCTTCCATAGATCCATCTTTTTGCTGCGATCCGCCAAATTTTGCTCACCCAGAGCCAATTTCTGGGTGACCTCCGCCTCCCTCTTCACCATATCCTATTGTTGCTCTAGGAGTTTTTCCTCCCTCGCCTCCAAGTCCGCTCAAGGCTTCAGGAGAATTTCATTTAATTCAGTGAGCTTTTCGTGATGCTCGTCAACAGTGTCACGTCTCTCCTTGGCTTGCTCCAGGATTTCCTTGGAGTTAGCATCGAGCGCCCGGATGGCGGCTTCCTTCTCCTCCATCAGCTAATCCCAGTACTCTAACTAGGCTTTCTCCCCCTTTATCCATTCCTTCTGGTCAGCCAGCCTCATCTGGGCAAGCCTGGTCTCAAAATGGAGTCTGTTGTGCCAACGCCTCAAGGTGTTGCGCTCCTCCTCCAAGGCTTTGCCCTCATGATCGAAGGCAAGTTGGACCTGTTGGAGACATGAGCAAACGTTGTCTATGCACAATTCCGGAGGGATAGGTTCTGGGCCTGCTGGGATCATTTCTGCAGACTCAAAAGGATTTTCCATCATAAAAATTGAGTCCCACTCTACAATAGTGGTTCCCTGGACTCCTGCAGCGCTAGGGCCGCTCTCCTGGAGCCCTTCAGCAGCAAATGAAGAACCCACTGGGGGAAATTCCACCTCCGGAACAGTTGAAGCTCATGACAGCTGGCACCGGAGCTGTCGCGACTTCCGCCTCCGCTTGATGAGGGGGCACAGCGCTTGAAGCCGGAGCTTCGGCAGGCGCAGCCTTGGCCGCTGCAACAGGCGCTGAAGCTCCCGGCCCCTTCTTTAACACCCTAGAAATAAAGGGAAGAGAATATTAAAAACATGTCAAGAACAAGACTGGCATGCCAGTGCAAGCAATTAATGCTTACCTAGGGATGCTCCCACCCCAGTCGCCTCAGAACCTCTTCTTCTAGGGCCCAGAGCTAGAGCCTACCAAATATGGTGATACAACTGCTTCGTACCTCAGTTGAGGACCACTCGCAGCAGCCGGAGTTCTTTCGACCGGAGCTTCTCTTGGCCAAGAATAACTCCAAGGCCTGGAGCCTTTAGCCGGCACTGAGGCCGGGGTCGATTGCCTGGAGCTGACGCGTCTTGAAGGCGCTTGCACCGGGGCAAGGGTAGTTGCAGAAAACCTCCCCCATCGGGGAGAAGGAGGCGTCGTGGAAGGAGCAGGTATGACGGACCTCCCGTCAGCGTGCTTCAACTTCCTCTTCTGGCTGGAGGGCTCAGCTGGCTCTTTTCCCTTGCCCTTGCCGGTGTCTTCAGTCTTTTGGTTCGGGGCGGAGGCAGGACCACCCTCGGAAGCTCCGGGGATCACCAATCTGGTGGTCGGACGCCTCTCTACCTCGTCAAGGTCGTCAAGCACCGGCATACTCCTCTGGAGCTCCCTACTGAACTGCGCCTCCATGTTCAGGGGGAGGAAGGCTGCTGGCGGAACCAAGTTATCGCCATTGACGTTAATCCCATGCTGGAATTTCTTCAAATGAAATTCTAAGGATTCATCATCCAAGCTGGATTTCAGACTGGTTTCAATCCGATCATCATCCATCACACTATTGAGGGCCCACGCGAGCTTCTCCCTCTTATTCAGCGGAGCCCACTTGTTGACCAGGAAGTTGCAGAAGACCATTTGGGGGGGGGGGGGGGGGGGGGTCACTCCAGCTTCCATGCACTCGTGGATCCAGGTCAAGACAGGGTTGAAGGCATCTAACAGCACTAGAACTACATTCCAAGCGTCAGTGTCAACATTGGGGAGACCTTCGGGTAGCTCCAATTTCTCGTGCTCCTCTGCCGCAATGATAATCCAATCCTTCTTCCAGTCGTCCCACTTGCTGGAAGGAAATGACTTCAAGTATTTGTAGGGGCAGTTCTTGCGCTTCACAAAATAGTAGAAGCCAAGAAACTCGGACCCCTTGCTCGTGGTGTGGATGGTGAAGAAGGTGCAGAAAAGCTCGACGCAGGGGGGAATACCCACCCACATCTCGCAAAACTGGACGAATGTCGTTGTGAGAAGAAGAGAATGGGGGCCAAGGTGATACAGCTGTAGACCATAAAAGTCTAGCAGCATCAAAAGGAAAGAAGAGAAAGGTGGAATGAACCCCACCATGGCATTCGCTGTGAAGTACACCATATCGACATTGCGCTCCTTCTTGAACGGGAGCTTGTCGGCGCGGGCCAAATGGTTGAAGGTGTCGCTAGAACACTCCATGTAGGTCCGGACTTTCTTCAGACCATCATCGCTCTTGAGGCGGCTTTTGGGGAGACCCAACTCCATCTTAGCAAAGTGGAGCAAAGGAAGGAAGTTAGGCGGAGTTTGGGAGGCTCTGAGCGCAAAGATGATCGAAGGCGTAAAGAGTCCTCAAACTGTGTGCACTTTCCTTCTTAAGTAAGCCTCCGCGACGCTTGGATGGAAATCGCAGTGAGATCGAAGGCACATTTCAAAAATCTACCCCATCAATGACGAGTGGGCCTGAGGCCACCTTGACGAAGAGATCGAGGTTCTTACCCAAGGCGAACAATTGTCACGATGAGCGGCGGGAAGCCCAAAGTCGGCGCTCTGACAGGGCGCGCGAAACCGATACGGTTTTCATATTGGGAACTGGCGACCTTCAATTGTGTGAGATCTGCACTCAAAGATCTCATCTGTCGTATTCATAACAAGGCACACATCAAAGGTTCACTCTCGGACTGTCACTCTATCGGTGCATCAGAGGACTTTTGAAAATCGAAGCGCGGGAATCCAGAATGGCCCCACCTCCAGCAGAATAACTTAACCCAAAGGATTTCTCCCAGAGGTGGGCCCAGGGGCCACTGTCGATATCCTTTGTACCGGATACCCCACAATACCGCAAAAAGTGAAAGAAAGTTCCACCCGCCAAAGTCAAAGGCCCTTGCAGGTCCCACATGTCACGTTGGACTGGACCCGCTCCCCTCACATGGCTGGCTCCCAGGTTAACACGTGTAAAAGAAGACCGGAATTGAACTCCCAACCAAGGGAAGCTCCGGTGACTACACGTGTACAACAACCCTGGACCTAGCCCCTGTCAGAGAGGAGCTCCGGTGCCGACACGTATACAACGACCCCGGACCTCCCTCCCGCAAGGGAAAGCTCCGGATTTGCCACGTGTGGAGCCTCCAGACCTTCATCACCAACAGAAATACAAGCAGATCACATCTATTACAAACATTCAAGGACGGTTAAAGCAGTAGTTACAAGGCCTGATAATGTGTCATTAATGCCATATTAATGACACACGATCAGTGCATTGTTAATAGGGACAACGCCGCCATTAAGGCACGTTATCACACAACTAAATATATTAATACTCTTTAGATAGTGTATTAGGTTATTAAATACGCCAGGGCCACATGTCGAGCCAGGCAAGCTTTGTAACGGTCAATCCTTAGAACTATAAAAGGGTTGTACCGCACGAACATCGGGGGACATCTGATTCGACCTGATCCAAGCTAACTAGCTCACAATACAGCAAAACTAACCCCGTGGAGTAGGTTGTTACGCTCAGGCAGACTGAACCACGTAAATCTTGGTGTCATCATCTTGATCTTGATCTCTGTGTTCCCCAACCATAAAAGAACCTCCGCGGGCTTCTTCTCAGCGGGTTCGGGGGAAGTGTCGTATCAAACACTTCGACAAACGTGCATCTCTCAAAACAGTAAAAACAACACGTGAATGATCAAGATGTTCATCATATGACTTGCTGTAAATGAGGATATCATCAAAGTAAACCACCACGAATTGTCCAATGAAAGCACGTAAAACCTCGTTCATTAATCGCATAAAGGTGATGGGTGCATTAGTTAAACGAAAAGGCATGACTAACCACTCACAAAATCCAAACTTGGTTTTAAATGCAGTTTTCCATTCATCTCCTAGTGCCATTCTAATTTGATGGTAACCACTACGCAAGTCAATTTTTGTGAAGATGACAGCACCACTCAATTCATCAAGCATGTCATCTAAGTGAGGAATAGGATAACGAACGAATGGTGATGTTATTAATCGCTCGACAATCAACACACATGCGAAAACTACCATCTTTCAAAGGAACCAAAATAACAGGAACGGAACAAGGACTATGTATTTCATGAATGTGCCTTCAGTCCAAAAGATCTCGGACTTGTCGCTGACTTTCCTTAGTTTCCTCTGGATTCGCCCTGTATGCTGCACGATTTGGCAAGCTTGCTCCTGGAATCAAATCAATCCTGTGTTCAATGCCTCTCATGGGTGGTAAACTAGGGGGTATCTTGGAGGGAAACACATCCTCAAACTCCTGTAAAAGGTTAGCAACAGCAGGGGCAATGCAATAGACAACTCATGGAGTGAAAACATGGCTTCTTTGCATACTAAAGCATAGCACATCCCCTTAGCATTGAATAAATCAGCAAGGTCAGATTTAGTTGCAAGCAACGATGGTGATTTTAACTTAATGACTTGTTGTTTTCATATTCTAGTTTTGTTGCTTTGCCATCACGAATTTTACTCTTCTCAAAATTCACAATTTCAGCGGGAGTCATGGGGAGCAAAGTGATTTTCTTTCCTTTATGCATGAGAGTATATTTATTAGTTTTACTATGATGAATAGCATTTGTATCAAATTCCCAAGGACAACCCAATAAAAGAGAACAAGCATCCATAGGCACGACATCAAAATCAACAAAATCATGGTAAGAACCAATTGAAAAATTTATTCTCGCTGTTTGTGTTACCCGAACCTTACCGCTGTTGTTGAACCATTGAATGTGGTATGGATGAGGGTGTGCTCTTGTTGTCAAACCAAGTTTCTCGACAACGTCCGTGTTCACAAAGTTATTGCAGCTACCTCCTTCAATTATAGTATGTACATGGCAGTCCTTGACGACGAGAAACGTGTGGAAGAGGTTGTGTCATTGTAGCTTGTCGTCGGCCTCCACTTTGGAGCTCAAGGCACGCTGCAGAATGATGCTCCTATAGTTCTCCGTCGCCGCTGTACCAAGTACCACTTCTTCGGTGTGTTCATCATTTGGATCTATAAAGTTAGTACCAAGAGAATATTCATCTTCAACATCCGAAGTACTACCATACCCGTTATCATCGCGTGCTATATATGCTCGTTTACTCGGGCAATCTCTCATCATATGACCAAGTCCCTGGCAGCAGTGACACTTAATGTCGGAAGTACGACCCATAGAAGGAGTGGACAACGAAGGTTTGAATGATGTCGCCTTGTTGCCCTCCGGCACGCAAGAAGGTGGAGCAGCAGGTGTGATTTGTTGGCCGCCATTGGATGGTGTAGTCGCTGCACGGCGGGATGAAGTTGCTCCTCGTGCGTTGTTGTTGTTGTTATTGTCGGCCTTGCAATTCTTTTTCTGCCAACATAGCAAGCTGAAACAATTTGTTAACAGTATCATATTCCTTGTAATCAACAATGTCCTGAATTTCACGCCTCAACCCCCCATAAAAATGAACTATTTTATCATCTATGTCCTCTACTACACCACGACGCAGCATACCCTTTTGTAACTCTTGATAATACTCCTCTACGGACATGTTACCTTGGTCTAAGCGCTGTAATTTTTGCGAAGGTCCCACTAAAAAGATAGAGGAACAAATCGAACACGCATGGCTTCCTTTAATCTATCCCATGTTGGAGGATCAGTTCTAGTTTTAACAAGTTCATCCACCATATGATAGCGAAGTCCTTAAACTCGCTAGTGGCTTGACGAACTCTATGTTGTTCAGGAACAAGATGGGCATTAAATTTTTGCTCTACTGTCATCTCCCAATCAAGATAAGCCTCAACATCATAAACACCAGAAAAAGAGGGTATAGTAAATTTCACTTTAGCAAAAGGATCATCAAGAGGATGATTATAATTATTATGATGATTATTACCTCCCATACCTCGACGATAAAGTGGTAGTATTGGCTGATTGTTGTGACGTTCCATATCATCATGAGCATTGTCTCCATGTCTTCCATCAAGAGGCAACAGAGCCCCAAAAGTATACATCCGAAGAGCAACGTCATCAAGTTGGCGAGTCAAGTTCGCGAATGACTCTTCCATTGATGCGTTGTATTTGGCGAACATATATGTCATGGTCTTCATCATATCACGTAACTCAGGATGTTGAACACATTCATCATCGTTGTCTTCTCCTGCCTTTGTTAGTAGGAAACAAAAGACAACAAAAATATGTTATCCCTATCAACTACAGTGACAATGTGAAAGGTGGAAGAAAACAATCTCTCTCGCTCAAGCGTCTTACCATGCTCTTACAAATGTTCTTACCGACACAACAGGTGGTGTGGACAGTGAGATGAACCAATGAAGCGTTGGATGATTGCAAAGGTACCTGTTATGCTTAAGAGAAAGGTGGATCTTGGATGGCACAATATGGTGGCTAATAAGCAGAAAATTGTTAACAGGTAAACAAAGTTGAATAAGTATTCAATATAGGAAACTGTTGTTGGTCAACCAAGTGCTCTAGGGCCTATCACAACACAAGGAAGTAGCAAGGTAAAAGGAAGACATAATGATATAACCAACAATCACACCACAAGTAGTATAGGCCAATTGATTTAATATGCGTGCTCTTAACTATTTTTTTCTTTTTTTTAATATTTTTTTGATATTTTTTATTTACTAAGGAGCACAAAAATATGAATCACACAAATTTGCAGCTCAATTGAATGTAATATGCGGCCTATATAAAATCAAGAACATTCTTTAAATTTCATGCTAAAACTTCAAAGGCCGGATAGCCTATCTTCCAAGGGGAATTTGGGAAATCTAATTTTCGCCGAACGCAGCAAAGTGGCAGACAACCAGATGCAAAATTTCACGCAGATCAATTTGAAAAAAATCGCTCGATTTCGAGTTCGTATGCGAAAGTTATGACCGTTTTAATGTAGGCTGTCTGAGTTACATTTTTTGGATGTTGATTCCAACTCGGTTTGAAAACAGAACTCGCAATCGGATATGAAAACGATCGGAAATTTGCACATAAAGTAATGGGGTGGTGTATGATGATTCAAGGATGAGTGGCACAAATGTTTGTCACCTAATCTAGGGCTGGTGATGCGGGAGTTCACGCAAGACGGCTAGCTAGGGCAAATCGATGAACGTGGTGGATCGGTTTGTTGTTTAGGGATTGTGGAATATGTATCGGACAGCAAGAAAAAAAGGACGAAACACGATACCTAGGACCCAAAACACAAAGCTAAACCAGCAACAAGACTCGACCACACGAATCCAAACTCAACAATGCAAACTGAAAAACGAAACTGCAGGCACTATAGTCTATGAAGCGGTAAAAATGATTTAATTTTTTTGTAGCTTTTCTGTCGACTCTTGGTATGAAACAAAACCAATCTAATGGAAGGAAAACAAAGATACCTCACGGGCAACCTGGAAATCTGATGCCAATTGATGTGTAGGTTTAGGCCCGATCTTCTAAAAGGTAAGTTAATTGGGGTGGAGAACTCGACGTTGATGATCTGTGGCACTCGAGCAGTTCGAGTACCCCTACAATCACTACAACACTGCTCCGTTGGTTATCAACCTAACTGTACACGCTTGATCTCGCCAAGAAGGCTAATCCCTGCAAGTGCAACCAAGAACACAAGAAAGAACATCGAAGACACGATCTGAAATCGCGAAGTTGGAGCCTCACAAACCCTAGAACGGCGATATTATTGATTTAAGAAAAACCCACCGAAAATGACCGGCGGCTTCAGTATTTAAAGGCTAGGTTTCGACCAAAACATTCTTAGATGCATCCCTAATGGACTCATATGGGATACAAGGCCCAAAGGCCCGATTCGGTGGCGCAGCACCAGACAGAAATTTGGACTCGACTTGTTTCGACCATTCCTAATGACCCCGGCGGAATTTGAGGTGGGACTAGAGCCATTGGAAATAATATCTTCTCCTCTTTCCCTGCATATGTGGAACGTCAAAAACGGAGTCTATATGCATTCTGGGCATCCGTTTTAAGGTGGACTTCTCCTAGACTCCGAGTTGAACTCAAGTCCGAGTATTAAACTGATTCCATCAACTTTCGGACGTCCCAACAGGTTCTCCACATTCCAAAGTCCTCTTCCCTTCACTTGTTGATCTTATCCATTGTTCCTAATAACAATTAAATCATCACATAGCAATCTATTGTCAAACTCACATGCAAAGGAAGTTAGGAATGAGTTCACCTGTTGATTTATTAACCGTGCTCGTGCTCTTGTGACTGGTCCTTGCAGTTCAATGTGTGTCTCCACTGTTGTGATGTCCTCATCACTCTGGCCACAAGGTAGTACCGGAGCCCGCCCCTGTGGATGGGCAGGGCCCTGTCGACCATTGGACACGTGGCGACCTGGGAGCCTGCCTCCACGGGGAGGCCGGGTCTCGAGCCAAATTTCACATTGTAGTACCAAAGCCCGCCCCTGAGGAGGGGTTGGGTCCGAGCTTGCTAGACTCATGGCGCCTCCAGAACCTGCCTCATCGGGGAGGCAGGGCCCTTAGGTGATCTTATCCTACACGCGAGGGTACTCGATCTGCAGGGTACTGACAGTGAGCTTGACAAAACCCATAAAAATCTTTATGTGCAATTAGATACTCTCAAGTCAAGCGCCTCCTTTTCTAAGAACCCCCCTTTCAAGCACTAGTTCCACATCTAAAACTTGTGATTGTGCCTCATTGATATTCAACCAAAACGATAAACTTAAGGTGGCTCAAGGCAAAAGCTCACTACAGAGCAAGAAGTTTGACCAAAAGAAGATCAAACATGCACAAAGTGCATATATGGTCCTTTTGCCGAAGATGACCTGGTTATTCTTGGGGTGGTAAGCAAAATGCTAGAACCATCAAGAATAACAATGAGTGCCTTGCATTTGCCAAGTAGGGCTCCTACAAAGCCAAAAAATTTTGATAATTTACTTAATAAATGTTAAAATCCTAAAATTGCTTCTACCATGCTATTACATGATTTTTTATGCCTCCTATGTGCTTATGAGATGTAAATTTGGTGGAGTTTATGTTAAATATGTTGGTCCACTCCACAAAAAACCAAAAGCTTATGTGTGGTGCCCAAATCCCTTTTGGTTGTGTAGGATCGAAGAGCATGTGTAAAGCTACCAGAGGGGGGTTAATGGTAGATTAAAACTTTTCCGCGGAAGCAACAAAACACCCCTTGGCAGAAAACAGATCTGTTAAAGAAACCATGTGTGTGACTAATCTAAATGTGTTCAACTGTGACGAAACTATTATAGATTGTAGAGAATCAAGTTACAAAGACGTCACAACAAGAATCACAAAAATCTGTCGAGAGAAACTCAAGTTATGATCGAAAGATTGAACAAAGGTCAATCTGTCCTACCTGAGAAAAACAGTTGTAGAACACTGCAAAGAAACTAGTGTAGATCAGAAACCACAAATCCAATGACCCTGAAATTATCACAGATGATAGAAAATAAAGTTTTGAAGACAACCCAAAAAGAATCACGTCAATCGGATCTGTAAAACTTGAGTTATGATAAAACCACCAAAGCTAGGTAGTGTTGTGCAGAAACTTGACGAGGAAAAGGAAAACTTGTCTGAAACAAGTCGGACGAACAAGGCACAAAAGTTTCTTTCAACTATGAATTTTATTCAATGGAACACAAGAGGAACAGCCCAAAAGTCGTCCACCACGAGCCCTGGCCTCCCTTGCTTATATAACCAGCCCTTAGGCCAACCCAAACCTAACTAGGAATCTAATCCTACTCAAATCACGAATCGAAAATTTCCATAACTGCTCAAGACTCTTCTATACGTAGATAGAAGCAATCTTAAGACTTCCAAACACCTTAGGAACATATCCCACATTCCTAAAACAACACAAATTCGTGAACCACACAAAATCCTATCATAACCAACTCAAAACCTTCCATATTTGAGTCAAACATGACTCAGCCGCAGCCTGAGTCCATAACCTAGTTGGTTGGACCATTCCGACCAATTTTTTACGTTCACATCTCTTCATCATGCCTCGGAACCATGTAGCCACGTCCATGCACTCCTTGCACACGTGCAAACATCTTTCGACGACGTCCATGATACCTTCATATGCATTGTTCTTGATTCAAGCATGCTGCGCAATCTCCGATCAACTCAAACCACAATTCCTCCCGAACTTGGTTGTTGAACCTCATATTCTCCATAAGACTAGTTCAATGGATCCCGTCACCAGCCATGTCATGAACTCAAGCAACACCTGCACATGAATAAATAACCAATACTTCTGAGCACAAGTCCTCAACTTGACTCTCATTAGTTCCGATAACCACAACACCTTACGTGAGCACCTCACATAAGTATGTTGCAAACCTTAGCAAAATATATCAACCATAACCACCAAAACACACCAAAAACTTAGTAAAATAAAACTAAGCAAACTTTCCATAATCCAAAAAAGCAAGTTCGAAACATTAAAAGTTAAAAGATGAACCATTACGATCAAACTCCGAACCTTTCCAAAGTTAACCGGACTTGAACCGGAGCTTACCAAAACTAACAGGATTAGCGCCAAAACTTACCAAATCTAGCAGCACCTAGAGCTGGAGCTAACCAAAGCTAGTCGGACCTTGTGCTGGAGCTTACCAAAGCTAGTCGGACCTAGAGCTGGAGCTAACCAAAGCTAGTCAGACCTAGACAAAGAAGTCGGACCTAGCCAAAGCAAGTCGGACCTTATGTCGGACCTTGCCGGAGCTACCAAAAACAAGCCGGACCTATCGTCGGACCAGCTGAAGCTCGGACCTAGAGTCGGACCTTGATGATAAAGGTGTTTTGGTAGTATTCAAAACTTTTATTGCCATAGCCAATGTAGTCAGCACACATAGGTCTCACAGACCGACCTCAAAGGATCCAACCAAGTTTGGGTACCTAAACCCAAAGCCTAAATTTTTTTGTAGGCAAATTCATTCGGTGGATCAAAATTGGTGCACCAATCAAATGATCGAAGTGAAGAAGAAATTCGTTGCATATGAAGAAATTAATGATCCAAGCAAAAGCATTTGTGGTGGTGACAATAGCCAAGGAAGGTTAATAGGGATCATTGAAAATGCCATTTCCTCACAATATTCAGTTTCTCATGTTTTTCATGTTGAAGTACTTGAATATAACTTCTTATTTTTCTTACAACTTCGTGAGAAGGGATACAAATGTGTCTTCACTAATGAGGGTGTGACCATTCTTATAATGAGTGATAACTCAATTGCATTTAAGGATGCGTTAAAGGAAAATTTTTATCTAATTGACTTCAATTCGGATAAACCCCAACTTGACACATGCTTAATTGCATAAACCAACATTTAAGGGTATGGAGAATTTTCAAAAGCTTCAAAAAAGATCACATTCCTTCCTTATGTCAGATTAGGACGTATTGTAATATTTGAGAATGGGATAAACCCTATAGGGATGGTAGGACACCCAACAATCTAAATAGGTTCTCTAAAGTAGAGGATAAGGTAGATTTGGTATGGTGGGATGTACCTCTTTAACTCTGTGATCTCTGTTTCTTTTGGAATGGAGGTGCAAATATCCGACTCAAAAAAAAAGATCACATTCTAACACTAACCAATGTTGTATTTCGGAAGGATATACCTTGTACTACATGCCAAGCCGGAAAGCAAATTGGAGTTCCTCATGCCACCAAAAATGTGATGACCGCAACATGACCTTTGGAGATGCTACACATGGATATTTTTGGGCCCTATTGTCTACATAAGTATTGGCGGTAACAAATATGGCTTAGTCATTATTGATGATTGTTCTCACATCACTTGGGTGTTGTTTTTTCATAACAAGAGTGAGACCCAAGATGTGCTGAAGAGATTCCCGAGGATAGCTCAAAATGAGTTCTTCT
Source organism: Tuctoria greenei (assembly GCA_036927565.1). Taxonomy (NCBI): domain Eukaryota; kingdom Viridiplantae; phylum Streptophyta; class Magnoliopsida; order Poales; family Poaceae; genus Tuctoria; species Tuctoria greenei. The sequence goes on from JAYESD010000008.1 coordinate 108,335,891, forward strand.
TGAGAATTAAGAAGATAAGAAGCGACAATGGCACTGAGTTCAAGATTACTCAAGTAGAGGGAATATTTGGATGGAGAAGGCATCTAGCATGAGTTTTCAGCACCATACTCCGCTCAACAAAATGAGGTGGCCAAAAGGAAGAATAGCATGCTCATTGAGATCGTAAGAAGCATGCTTTATAAGTACAAGGTTTGGGCAGAAGGGATTAACCCATCTTGCCACATCACAAACCGACTCTACCTTCATCGACTCATGAAGAAAACCTCATATAAGCTCCTAAGCGGTAACAAACCAAACATTTCATATCTTAGAGTCTTTGGCAACAAATGTTATACTCTTAACAAGAAACCTAGTATTACAAAATTTGGAACCATGTCCCATGAAGGTTTCTTGCTTGGTTATGACTCAAACACTTACACTTATCGTGTTTTCAACAAAACCTCTCATCGTGTTGAAGTTGCACGTGACATAGTGTCTGATGAGAGTAATGACTCCCAAGTGGAGCAAGTTGATCGATGTTTCCTAAATGAAATAGGCACCTAGTGTGGAACTATGGAGGATGATACTTTGTTAATGTTCGACCACAAGAAAAGAATCAAGACCCAAATGATCCATCTCTACCTCAAGTTGTGCCTCCTACTCAAGCTCAAAGGTCAAAGTTGAGTATACCAAGCACATTCACCCCAAAATAAAGTCCATCAAATTCAAGATCATCAAGTACAAGATGATCAAGATAAAGAGAATCAATGTCAATATGATCAAGAGTATGAAGATGGCAATGATTAAGGGGAATAAAATGATGAAGAATAAGTTGATTCGAGATCAAAAGTGCCTCACCCAAGGCTACATCAAACTGTTCAATAGGACCACTCTGTTGACGATGTCCTTGGAGAGATATCCAAGGGGGTAACTACTTGATCACGTGTTGCAAATTTTTGTGAGCCTTACTTATTTGTTTTCTCTTTGGAACCATTTAGGAATAAAGAAGCATTGCGTGATCATGATTGTCTGATGGTGATTCAAGAAGAATTGAACAACTCAAGAGAAAAAGTGCGAGAATTGGTGAAAAACCAATGCCAATGTTGTGGGCCCCAAGTGGGTGTTCCGCAACGAACAAGATGAGCACGATGTGATAACAAGAAACAAAACTAGACATGTGGCAAACGGATATGCATATTCAAAGGTATGGACTTCGATGGAACTTTTGCTCCCATAGATAGGCTTGCGTCGATTCAAATTTTATTAGTCTATGCTAGTCACCATAATTTCAAGCTTTATCAAATGAATGTGAAAAGCGCCTTCCTCAATGGTCCAATTAGAGAGGGTTGTTTGTGGAGCAACCGCCAGGCTTTAAGGACCAAGGGTATCCTAACAAGGTATTCAAATTGCATAAGGCTCTTGATGGCCTCAAACCAGATCCTAGATCTTGGTATGAGTGACTTAGAAATTTTTCTCATTAAAAATGGTTTTAAGATAAGAAAAGTAAACTATACACTATTTAAAAAAATATTGATGATGATCTCTTTGTGTGCCAAATATAAATTGATGACATTACATTTGACTCAACTAACAAGTGTTTTTGTGATGAGTTTGGCAAGATAATGACAGAAAGTTTTGAGATGACCAAGATGGGGAATTGAAGTTCTTCTTAGGTTTCCAAATCAACCAACTCAAGGTAGGCCCATTCATAAGTCAAACGAAGTACACTCAATACACACTTAAGAAGTTTGACATGGACAAGGCTAAACTTATCAACACACCCATGGGAACTAATGGGCACCTTGACCTCAATGAAGAAGGACCTAGCAAGTATCAAAAGGTATATCGCTCTATGATTGGCTCTCTACTTTACCTTTGTGCCTAGGTCCGATATCATGTTTAGTGTATGCATGTGTGCAAAATTTCAAGCCGCACCCAAGGAGTGTCATTTAACGCTCGTTAAGAGAATCTTTCCATATTTAGTTCATACGCTATACCTTGGGCTATGGTATCCAAAAAGGTAAAAGTTTAATATCATCGGATATTCCAATACGGATTACACTAGGTGTAAAGTAGATAGAAAAAACACGTTTGGGACTTGCCAATTCTTGCGTAGGTCCCTAGTGTCATGGTCATCCAAGAAACAAAACCCCACTGCTCTTTCCATTGCTGAAGCGGAGTATGGTGCAACCGAATGTTGTTCTGCACAACTTCTTTGGATGCTACAAACTCTAAGAGATTAAGGTTACAATATAAATCATATTTCGCTCCTATGCGGTAATGAGAGTGCCATTAAGATTACCCATAATCCCATTGAATATTCTAATACTAAACATATAGACAACCGACACCACTTCTTGAGAGACCATTTGATCAAGGGATATCGTCATTTATCTTCTTAGAACTGAAAGACAACTAGTAGATATATTTACAAGGCCACTAAATGAAAAAAAAAATTATGAACTTAGAAATGAGCTCAATATCCTTGATTCTCATAATGTTTCATAAGTGTTGCACATCTTCTGTGAATTAGAGTAGTTTTTTCAGAAAAAAATAAAAAAATCTTGGATGTATTTGTTTTCCATAAATTTTTTTGTGCTCTTATAAGCTTTTGGAGCACATATGGTCATCGTATGTGTGTTTGTGAGTTGGCTGACCATATGAGGCACAAAATATTTGTGAAAACTTATCCACATGCGCTACTTTATATATATATACATATATATATATATATATATATATATATATATATATATCATTCTAGAACAACTATTTAATTCCCTTAAGATACGCATTGTAATCTTGTTTGGGAGTCTTGGTTATGTCCGACGCCAGTCTGGACATGCGCGAGTAGACTGTGCCAGAGATGGCAATGAATCCAAGGAAGAGGAATTCAAGGAGGCAAATGATTAGACCCTTTGGTGTGTTGATGCCAAAGAGGGAAGAAGTTTAGCATTTCTTTTGAGTTTGTGGACTAGTCCAATTTTTTTATTTGTGTAATTTACCTTCTACTTAATGTATAGATGTTATGGATGCTCTCATATACACATCACACTCAAAAATCAAATATTATATTATGATTGAAAACTTTAATTAGTTCTCCTCAATCACCAAAAAGGGAGAGATTGAAATTGCATCTAGGGGCCCATGTTAGTTTTGACGATTTATGACAAATAATTGAAGATCTAATAAAAATGATGAGTTCATTGCAGTTTCAATTGACAAAATATATTATATGTCCCTCGAAGGAAAAAGAAAAAAAAATGGAAGAAATACTTAGAAGTAGGCATTTTATATTTCTTGAGTATAGGAAAATTGAACTATTAAGAGGGACACGACATAGGCAAACTTAGAAAATTGTGAGAGCTCAACCCTAGAGATTTTGCCATAGAGGTTTTTCTGTGAGCATGTCAAAACTTTTCCAAGAGGTGCTCGGACATGTTCAAGTTTGACGTAGCCACACACCAAAACCTCTCCGGTGGTGATTGGGCTTATCCGTTGACTGTCGGACATGTCCGACTCACCCACTTTCACTCTCTGGTGACGATCGAACTTATCTAATTGCATCGTACATATTTGACTCAGTCACATTAAGATTGTGTTGGCCATCAAACAGAGCATATCAGATAAGTCCGACGTGGCCATGACTTAGAAAAATTTCTCTCTCTAATAAAACTCAAACTTCTCCAAGGTAGTCGGACTTATCTGACTCTTGCCTATTTCAATCCCTTTTGGGCATCAAACTTGTTGGAGGAGTGCCGGACATGTCCAAACCTAACCTGTCCGAATGATGGGCTCGTACATGTCTCCTTAGAAAAATCTCACCTTTGTGTCTCAGACCTATCCGACCATGTTAGACATGTGCGATGCGGCTTTTAGGCACTAATTCAAACTAAAATTTCTAGCCGTAGCCCATTGTGGGACCCACTAGATCGGACATGTCCAAAATATGTTGAGACATATCCAAATATTAGGTGGTAACAACGGTCTAAAATAGCATCTGGGTACAAAAAAGGGTCTAGACCCCTCTAACACTTCACCTAATACCTGAGAAACTCATTTGCGTTGTAACAAGCCCTCAAAAGCACTTCTAACTCTATTCCTCACCATCTTTGAGCAATTTTTGTGAAGGGTGAGAGAGTAGAAGTGAGATTTAAGAAGAAGGGGCTTTGGGATTGAGCTTGTTTTGATTTGCTGAGTTCGCACCGTGCCTTCTCGTGTTTGTTAGTCTTGGGTTAACACCCTAGATGGCTAGTTGTTGCTTGGTGGGAATCATTTGTGATTTTGGAAAATGCCATTGTATAATTTCACCTAAAAGTCTTTGAGGATATCATATTTGTTTATACTAGAAGAAGGCAATGAAGTAATACGTAACTACACTTACAAATAATGTCTAGAGTTTCCCTAGTACGTATTCAAAAAGGAAGATACATGTGCATAGTCTAATAGTATACATGTGAGAATATTAGTGAAGAGTCCTAAGGTTTAATGATCCAACATATCAGGCACGAGTTAAAAGCCTTTGGCATGACCAAATGTAGGGGGTTATGATAGGCAGTAATGGTTGTCTCGACCTACTGCTTACCCTTACAATCTGTGAGTCTATGAGACATCCAAACTACTTAAGTATCCAAACACCACGTTTGCACACTGAGTAGATAACTTAACTCAATATGAATCTAAGGGAATTCCTAACCTAAAGATTGTTGAACCAATGTTTGGTCTAAACACTTATGAGTTCATAGCAATATGTTCATGCCTTACACAACTAGGCTATAGTGGATATCTATGATGTTTATGATAACATAATAACAATGTTACTACACGAGCATAATAAAAACTAATCCTCCCACGTATATGGAACCTACAATCAAACCATAAACACTTCATCCAAATGTATGAAAAGAAAATATTGAATATGAAAAGACTATTATTATTAATGAGAGCAAAATCTCAAATATTAGAATAAAATATACACGAGTCATACCTTTCTCAAAATAGACTTGCCAACTAGAGAGACTCCTTCCTAGAGCCTAAACTCTACTAAGGACATGGAGAGTGTATGTATACAAGAGAGTGAAGCTCAAATTATGTGTTTGTGAGTGTTGATCTCTCACTATTTATAGACTGAGTCGGTCTGTTTCGTACCACAATTAGCAATGGAATCAATTGTTATCGCCTTCAAGGATTCACCAGGAGTCGATACGTAGCAGCACGTGGGAAATGGGCTTCTGACCAAGTTGGTCGAAGTCCCTATTCGTCGGAATAGGGAGTAGCTCCGTTTGGCCCCACTTTCCTCCAGGTGACTGACATGTGGACGCTCCTGGGATTTATAGATTAATTGCAGTAAAACACCTCTGTACCCGCCTGCGTGTGAGCCATTGGATCCGTGGAGGTCACATGACGACATCTGATTGACCAGAAATGTGTTTTTTCACCACGTGGACATGCATTCACCTCATTTCTGTGTATAATCACTTGCATGCATAATTTCTCTTGGAACATGTGAAACTAGGTTGTTTATAAAGAAAGTGCGTGTATGAAATGTGTACTCCTTCATATATATGAGGTGAATTGATGGTTGAAAATTGTATATAACGAGTATGACGATGATGATGGCAATAAATCCAAGGAAGAGGAATTCAAGGAGGCAAATGATTAGACCCTTTGGTGTGTTGATGCCAAAGAGGGAAGAAGTTTAGCATTTCTTTTGAGTTTGTGGACTGGTCCAATTTTTTTATTTGTGTAATTTACCTTCTACTTAATGTATAGATGTTATGGATGCTCTCATATACACATCACACTCAAAAATCAATTATTACATTATGATTGAAAACTTTAATTAGTTCTCCTCAATCACCAAAAAGGGAGAGATTGAAAGTGCATCTAGGGGCCCATGTTAGTTTTGACGATTTATGACAAATAATTGAAGATCTAATAAAAATGATGAGTTCATTGCAGTTTCAGTTGACAAAATATATTATATGTCCCTCGAAGGAAAAAGGAAAAAAATAATGGAAGAAATACTTAGAAGTAGGCATTTTATATTTCTTGAGTATAGGAAAATTGAACTATTAAGAGGGACACGACATAGGCAAACTTAGAAAATTGTGAGAGCTCAACCCTAGAGATTTTACCATAGAGGTTTTTCTGTGAGCATGTCAAAAGTTTTCCAAGAGGTGCTCGAACATGTTCAAGTTTGACCTAGCCACACACCAAAACCTCTCTGGTGGTGATTGGGCTTATCCGTTGACTGTCGGACATGTCCGACTCACCCACTTTCACTCTTATGTGATGATCGGACTTATCTAATTGCATCGTACATATTTGACTCAGTCACATTAAGATTGTGTTGGCCATCAGACAGAGCATATCAGATAAGTCCGACGTGGCCATGACTTAGAAAAATTTCTCTCTCTGCTAAAACTCAAACTTCTCCAAGGTAGTCAGACTTATCTGACTCTTGCCTATTTCAATCCCTTATGGGCATCAAACTTGTTGGAGGAGTGTCGGACATGTCCAAACCTAACCTGTCCGAAAGATGGGCTCGTACATGTCTCCTTAGAAAAATCTCACCTTTGTGTCTCATACCTATCCGACCATGTTAGACATGTGCGATGCGGCTTTTAGGCACTAATTCAAACTAAACTTTCTATACGTAGCCCATTGTGGGACCCACTAGATCGGACATGTCCGAAATATGTTGCGACATATCCAAATATTAGGTGGTAACAACAGTCTAAAATAGCATCTGGGTATAAAAAAGGGTCTAAACCCCTCTAACACTTCACCTAATACCTGAGAAACTCATATGTGTCGTAACAAGCCCTCAAAAGAACTTCTAACTCTATTCCTCACCATCTTTGAGCAAAATCTTGGATTTTTGTGAAGGGTGAGAGAGTAGAAGTGAGATTTAAGAAGAAGGGGCTTTGGGATTGAGCTTGTTTTGATTTGCTGAGTTCGCACCGTGCCTTCTCGTGTTTGTTAGTCTTGGGTTAACACCCTAGATGGCTAGTTGTCGCTCGGTGGGAATCATTTGTGATTTCGGAAAATGCCATTGTATAATTTCACCTGAAAGTCTTTGAGGATATCATATTTGTTTATCCTAGAAGAAGGCAATGAAGTAAGACGTAACTACACTTACAAATAATGTCTAGAGTTTCCCTAGTAGGTATTCGAAAAGGAAGATACATGTGCATAGTCTAATAGTATACATGTGAGAATATTAGTGAAGAGTCCTAAGGTTTAATGATCCAACATATCAGGCACGAGTTAAAAGCCTTTGGCATGACCAAATGTAGGGGGTTATGATAGGCAGTAATGGTTGTCTCCACCTACTGCTTACCCTTACAATCTGTGAGTCTATGAGACATCCAAACTACTTAAGTATCCAAACACCACATTTGCACACTGAGTAGATAACTTAACTCAATATGGATCTAAGGGAATTCCTAACCTAAAGATTGTTGAACCAATGTTTGGTGTAAACACTTATGAGTTCATAGCAATATGTTCATGCCTTACACAACTAGGCTATAGTGGATATCTATGATGTTTATGATAACATAATAACAATGTTACTACACGAGCATAATAAAAACTAATCCTCCCACGTATATGGAATCTACAATCAAACCATAAACACTTCATCCAAATGTATGAAAAGAAAATATTGAATATGAAAAGACTATTATTATTAATGAGAGCAAAGTCTCAAATATTAGAAGAAAAGATACACGAGTCATACCTTCCTCAAAATAGACTTGCCAACTAGAGAGACTCCTTCCTAGAGTCTAAACTCTACTAAGGACATGGAGAGTGTATGTATACAAGAGAGTGAGGCTCAAATGGTGTGTTTGTGAGTGTTGATCTCTCACTATTTATAGACTGAGTCGGTCTGTTTCGTACCACAATTAGCATGGGAATCAATTGTTATCACCTTCAAGGATTCACCAGGAGTCGATACGTAGCAGCACGTGGGAAATGGGCTTCTGACCAAGTTGGTCGAACTCTCTATTCGTCGGAATAGGGAGTGGCTCCGTTTGGCCCCACTTTCCTCCAGGTGACTGACATGTGGACGCTCCTGGGATTTATAGATTAATTGCAGTAAAACACCTCTGTACCCGCCTGCATGTGAGCCATTGGATCCGTGGAGGTCACATGACGACATCTGATTGACCAGAAATGTGTTTTTTCACCACGTGGACATGCATTCACCTCATTTCTGTGTATAATCACTTGCATGCATAATTTCTCTTGGAACATGTGAAACTAGGTTATTTATAAAGAAAGTGCGTGTAAGAAATGTGTACTCCTTCATATATATGAGGTGAATTGATGGTTGAAAATTGTATATAACGACCGCCAACAACGTGCCACCGCCGCAGCGCCCTCCTAGCACCACCCGCGCCCCCATCGCCTCTGTGTTGAGCCCGCGCTGCGCCAACTCGTCCCAGAACAGTGCAACCATATGCCATGATCACCTCGAGCATAACTGGCAATGGTATGTATAATTCCCTACTCGCATTATTTATTCTAGACTAGATTCATTTAGAACTCAGGGTTTATGATTAAACGATGAACAATTTGATGATTAAGCCTATGTTCAATTAAGTAAAGCTCGATTAGTAATTGCCTAGGATGATCCAAATTAAGATTATACATATCATTCGATTCTGATTCCACAATATTTAATGCAGACACTCTACAGAGAAACTCATGAGTGCCGAAGGTGGGGCGTAACTATAAAAAATGTGAGAGGATAAATATGATGCGTGTGACATCGCCGATCCAGTCCACAATCATGTGTGTGTTTAGACATTCAGTTATCGTTTTCTTCTTCTAGATGATAGGGTCTTTGAGTGTCTGCGTATATTCAGTTGTAATAAGTTGACCCTAACCTACTTGAAGGGAAAATCCGGACTTTCATCTATTATCTAAACATTGTAAGTTACTGTTAACTAAATCATCTGATGGGTTTGCAATATCTGAACGAACTCACTTTCTAAACCGATAGTCTCTATTTGTACGAACTCTCATTCATGTCAGCTATCTTTGCCACCTTATCCGTCAATACCCATCGCTATTGCAGAATTTAATCTAGACATGTATGCCAACCATCGTTTCCATAAAAAACATGCAATTAGCTTTTAATGGCCTCAAAAGTAAGACTTCCATCCCTCGGGTTTTGACTTCTAAATAACTAGCCATTTGAGCCGCAGATCTGCTGAGAAATGTCTTTTGGGATTTGGCCCATATGTACAGCCCATTTGTAGGCTTATTTATTTGGGTCAACTCCCCTGATAGAATTTACTTGTGCATTATACATTTTTAGAATTTGCTTCCCCTGGTTGACATGATCCACTTGAGAGAGTTGAATCTCAAATATTGGTGTTCTATCATTTTCTGGATGCAGTAGCTTGCTGATAGTTCTGAGTCATGACATGGACAAGAAAATCTTTCTCGTAAAAATTACGTAAGCATGCATCCAACATGCAGAGTTTACAATAATTCAGATAAAATTAAATCCCCAAATGGCTACAACGTAAAAACTACAGTACAAATGGCAGTCACAATCAGTCGACTGAATTTTAACTAGGAGAGAATTTACGGGCACAAAAAGTTTTCTTTTTAAGAAAAAAAAAAAACCGGTTCCCGGACCGGTTGATATAATTATGGGCCACGAAAAGTAGTGGGGTTCTTATGACAGCATAGCCAAAAGTAAAAAAAGAAAAAGGTGCGGCGACTAGAGAAGAAAAACTTATCAAAGTGAATCATATCGTATGACTTCATTGATTCATTCCATTCAAGCATGCTTCCGCACCTAAGGACTGGAAATTGCAAGGTTATACTCCCTTGCAAAGTCGTTATCTGTTTTTTTTATTTTTTTTCACAAGTCAACGAATAAGTATAGTATACTGCAAAACTTTCAACAAAAGTTCTTTCACAATTTCCATGCTCCATACTGTTATATTATGTGTATATTTGTATATATTATTCCTTGTATTACATATTTGTATATATTATTCCTTATATTACTTTTGTAGCAAGGCCAAGCTATCACTAAAGGAATACGTTCATTTATTAAACCTAAAGCCGACCGTCTCGTAAATAAGCTTATTTAAGACCGCCACCGTCATAAATAAACTTATTTACGACGGCAGACCGAAGTCGTCGTAAATAACACTACAGGAAACACGAACACTTACGTCAGCCGGCTTAACTTACGTCGGCCAGCCGACGACAGTTGAGTAACTTACGTCGGCCAGAAGAAAACGACGTAAGATAGTTTACTTTCGTCGGTAGCCGACGTAAGTTAATAGACCGACAGCAATAAATAGATACTTACATCGGCCAGGACCCCAGACCGACGTAAATTAGTAGGCCGACGTAAGTTAAGACTAACTTACGTCGGCCTCAAGGATGGCTGACGTAAGTAACATCGGCCGACGTAATTAGCTTATTTAGCCGACGTAAAATACAGAATTTAACCTACCTGCGCGCGCCTCTTCTTTTCCTTTTACCCACCACTTCTTCCCCGCCGCCTCGCCCGATCCGCCGCCGCGTCGGCCGACGCCGCCGCTGCCGTGCCCTCCACCGCGCCCGACCGCGCCGCCAGGTATGGAATCCCCCCCACTCCTCCTCCCCCATTACTAACCCTAAAAGTCTGTAACCAGGTATCTCTCTGCCGCAAGACCTCCCATTCACATCATGCGTGTTTGTGAGTACGTATAAGACGATGAAAACTATAAAAACGTATGTTGCGAGTATGTGTCCTTTACTCGCAACATCTGCAAGGCAACAGGTTTCCCAGCTAACCCGCTGCCCCCATTTGTACTTCAAGAACTGCACCGGATAGGAGGGTGTAGTGTTAAATATGCGGCGTTTTGCTGCCGAAATTTCATGATTTGTGGGACATAACCTATCCTGTATACTGCGGGCCGAGCGTGTCGTGCCGGCCCGAAGCCCGGCCGAGCTGTGGTCACCTTCTCGCGCCTCGCCGCCTCCTCCGCAGCTTCTTCGCCAACAGTTTTGTCGGCTCGCCGTAGACCTACTGGGGTCCTCACCTCGCCTCCTATGGACGAGAGTCTAGGAGTCGTCGCTTGTCGGGCTCGCCTCGCATCCTCATAGATTCGGGGAAGAATCGAGTTGCGCATCGTAGATGGCGGGCGGCGGCTGGTGACTCAATACGAGGCGAGGGAGCTGAGGGCGGCCGAGCGGGGTCTGAGGTCAAGCCCGAGCATGGCCCGTGTCGGGCTTCGAGCTGGCCCGGACCCAGTTCACTATCTCTCTCATTATTTCCTCTATCGTGCATAAAATAATGAGAAACTAACGGTAATTTGTCCAACTATTAATTGTAGAGTCAAACATAGGTGAAGATCGTAGTTGGATATATACTTGTTGGAATAGTAGAACTGGTGGTCACTCAGATGAGTGGTACGCCAAGAAAGAAGCTTTTGTGGAATGAGCTTTTTCGTTGTCAAATAGCGATAAGGCGCGGTGCCCATGTACGAAATGCCGACACGGAATGTTTTTGGACAAAGTGGAACTTACGATGCACTTGTGTCGAAATGGTTACGTGTCACATTATGAGTTGTGGAACTTCCACGGCGAGACACCTTCTCAAGTTGTATGAGAAGTGGAAGCAGACAATGATGATGCCACGGAGGTTGATATGATGGATGAGATGTTGGAATCTATACGACCAGAGCATACAGAAGATCCTCAAACAACAGAGGTTAAAGAGTTCTTCAAACATATCGAAGTTTCAAAAGAGGCGCTGCATGGACAAACAAAAATGACAATCCTCAATTTTGTAACTAGACTTATGGCAATTAAGTCAAAGTTCTTCTTTTCTAACAATTGTTACAACGAGCTCATCAATTTTTTCAAAGATGCCCTTCCACATCCCAACAATGTGCCTAAAGATATGTATAAGTCGAAAAAAAATCTTTGCGGTCTCGGTATGAAGCACAAGAAGATTGATGTGTGTCCGTACAACTGCATGCTTTTCTGGAGAGAGCATGCCAATGAGAAAAAATGTTTGAAATGTGGTAAACCGAGGTTTGTCGAAGTTGTTAATAATGATGGTGATACTGTGATGACGGAAGTTGCATGTAAGCAGCTTCGTTACTTACCTGTGACACCGAGATTGAAGCTATTGTTCCTTTAAAAAAACAGCCACACATGAGATGGACAAAGAAGGTGAGTGTGAGAACAATGGAGTCATGGCGCACACGTCCGATGGTGAGGCATGGAAGGCGCTGGACCGGTTCGACCCAGAATTCGATCGTGAAGCGAGAAATGTTCGCATCGGGTTGGCGACAGATGGGTTCACGCCATTCAGCACAAACGCCGTACCATACTCCTGTTGGACCATCTTTGTCATTCCGTACAATCTTCCACCGACTTTTTGCATGAAGAATGAGTTCATGTTTCTTAGCCTCATTGTGCCTGGGCCGGATCATCATGGGTCACGTCTCAACGTGATGTTGAAACCGTTGATCGAAGATTTGAAAATGTTGTGGACAGGATTCAAAGCGTACGACTGTTACAAGAAGCAGAAATTCAACCTCCGAGCTGCTTATTTGTGGCCCATTTATGATTTTCTAGCATACGGGATGTTTTCTGGATGGAGCACTCATGGTCGGTTAACGTGTCCGATATGTGCCTCGAATATCAATTGCTTTTAACTTACCCATGGAGGCAAGATATCTTATTTCGATTGTCATATACATTGGCTGCCTTCAAATCACTTGTTCAGACAACAGAGAAATGTCTTAAGAAAGAACACCGTTGTCACTAAAGGACCATTGAAACGTCTTAATGGGTCAGAAATATATGATATATTGGACAAATTGGTGCGAAATGAAGGTCGTCGTGGATATTTTGAAGGTTACATAGACAAACACAATTGGAGTCACATATGTGGACATTGGGAGCTACCGTATGTGAAGTCATTGATTCTAAGGCACAATATTGATGTTATGCATCAAGAGCGTAACATGGCCGAATGTATCATAAGCACATGCATGGACATGACGGGCAAAACAAAAGACAATTTAAAGGCTTGAAAGGATCTCGCCAAGCTTTGTAACCGTCAAACTCTTGAGCTCTCCAAAATGGTGGTAAACCACGCGCTCCTTTTTGTCTTCGACCTAAAGAAAAAAAAAAAGAAGTTCTCGAATGGTTGCAAAGGTTGAAATTCCCTGATGGTTATGTAGCTTTTCTGAGATGAGCCGTGAATGTGAAAACGGGAAAGCTCATTTGGTTGAAGAGTCATGATTATCACATAATCATGGAAAGACTTCTGCCTGTTATGTTTCGAGGCTACTTTGACGATGCGACGTGGAAGGTGTTAACCGAGCTTAGCCACTTCTATAGGCAACTCTGTGCTAAAGAAATCACGACAGAGATGATGACTAAGTTCGAGAAGGAGATTCCGGTACTTTTGTGTAAGATGGAAAAAAATTTTCCTCCAGGATTTTTCAATCCAATGCAATATCTCTTAATTCATCTTCATTTGAAGCGAAAGTGGGCGGTCCCGTGCAATATAGGTGGATGTATCATATTGAAAGATCACTTAGATATCTGAAACCAATGGTTGGTAACAGGGCAAGGGTTGAAGGTTGCATCACCAAAGCTTTTACTCTTAAGGAAGTAGGATACTTCTCAAGTGTTTACTTTGCAGAGGAACACAATGTTAATACTTTGGTAATGCGGTACAATATGGATGAGCAAACTCCTTGTAGCGATCTCTCCATTTTTGTAACAACAGGCACTACTGTTGGTAGTTACACTTCCTACGACGTTAGCGAAAAAGAAAGGCGTGCTGCTTTTTTCTACATGTACGCTAAGATGGAAGAAATGAATGAATATTTCAAGTAAGTGTTTCTCCTACATTTATGCTTTCACCATCTTTTCCAACACATGTATTCTAAAAGGTTCTCTTTTCGTGTAGTATGTTCGACAAGCAAAATTGGAGACATAGACATCAACCCACGAGCAAGCAAATAGAACAAATTCGACGGGAAGGAATAAACGGGGGATCTAATTTTCTTTCCTGGTTTCGAGATCATGTAACATTTTCTCGATAACTTATCAATGTTAACAATGTTTTCTTATAACTTAAGAATGCTTACGTTTTCTAATAACTTCATATCTTGGACAGTGCAAAAAAATGCCAACGTCCATGAAGATTTGCGAGAACTATCCCGTGGAGTGGTTAATGTTAGAAGCTATGGTCGTTATGACGTCAACGTCTTTCGATTCCGAACAACTCAATTTGAATCTCTTCATCCTCTCACGGCAACATGTAATACCGGAGTTATGATGAGGGCAATCGATTCGCAAGATCATGAAACTTAGTACTATGGGATTCTTAAAAAAAATTCTTGAATTCACTTTTGTCGGAAACAAGACAATACAAGCAGTATTCTTTGACTGCAAATGGTTTGATTCCATTTGTAGAATTCGAGTAAACACTACAGGAATATCGATCACTTACGTCGGCCAAAGCAACTTACGTCGGCTGGCCGACGTAAGTAAGTAACTTACGTCGGTCCCTGGTAGCCGACGTAAGTTAAATAAATTACGTCGGCAGACCGACGTAAGTATATGGACCGACAGTAATAAAAATTACCCACGTCGGCCTCGGCCCATAGCCGACGTAAGTTAATTGGCCGACGTAAGTTAAGCCTAACTTACGTCGGCCCTGACGTTGGCCGACGTAAGTAAGTCGGGCCGACGTAAGTAGTTGTTTAACCTAACCGCGCGAGCGGTGCGCGCTCTCATTTCACGCGCGCTCTCCTTTTCCCAACCGACGCCGCCGACCCGAGCCGCCGCCGCCCCGCCGCCGCCGCCCCGTCGCTGCCCCGCCGTCGCCGCCCCGGCCGCCCGACGCCGCCCGGCCGCCCCGCCGTCGCCGTCGCCGCCCGGCCGCCACAAGCAAGGTAATCCCTCCTCTCCCCTCCCTCCTCTCCTCCTCGACCCCCCCACCCCACGGGCCGTCGCCGCCCTGCCGCCGCTGCCGCCCCTGCCGCCGCCGTCCACCTCCCCATCCCGACGCCGCCCTCCTCGTCGACCTCCCCTCCACGGCCGAGCGCCCCCCTTCCCCTCCCCTCCCATCCCGAGCCCCTTCTCTCCCCCTCCTCCTCCCCAATTTAATTGATTAATTGTTTAAATTCTTAATTGTTTGATTGATTAATTGTTTGATTGCTTAATTGTTTAATTGCTTAATTGTTTGCTGAAATTGTTTAATTGCTTAAATTAAATTTGCTGAAATTCCTTAATAGTTTATTAAATTATGCTGAAATTATTTAATTGCTTAATTGTTTGATTGATTATTTGCTTAAATATGCACGGCCGTCTTGTCGGCCGACGCGACCACCGGCTCCCCTCCACGGCGAGCGCCGCCCCGCCCCGGCCCCTTCCCCTCCTCCCTTCCCCTCCTCCCCTCCTCCCCACCCTAACCGCCGGCTGCCCGGCCCCGAGCGCCACCGCCGTCGATTCCCGGCCGACGCCACCGCCGCCTTCCCGGCCGACGCCACTGCCGGCTCCCCTCCACGGCGAGCGCCGCCCCGCCCCGGCCCCTTCCCCTCCTCCCCTCCCTAACCGCCGGTGGCCCGGCCCCGAGCGCCACAGCCGCCGCTTCCCGGCCGACGCCACCGCCGCCGCTTCCCGGCCGACGCCACCGCCCCGCCCCGGCCCCTTCCCCTCCCCTCCCCGACCCCCTCCCCTGGCCCTCACCCTTCCTGACCGCCGGCCTGGCGCCGATCGTCTCCCTCAGCAACGTAGACGACTAGATGACATGACATAGATATCTTGCAGCCCTTCCCGGCCGACGCCACCACCGCACCGCTGCCTCCCCCTCCCCCTCCCCTCCACGGCGAGCGCCGCCCCCCTTCCCCTCCCCTCCCCAACCCTCCCTGACCCCCTCCCCCTCACCCTCCCTAACCGCCGGCCCGGACCCGGAGCGTCGCCCCGCCATTCCCGGCCGGCCCCGGAGCTTAATTTGCTTATTTTTGCTTAATTTACTTAAATATGCATGAGTGGTTTATTTTATTATGATTAATTTGCTTCATTATGCTTAATTTCCTTATTTTTCCTTAATTTGCTTAAATATGCATTAGTGGTTTATTTTATTATGATTAATTTGCTTAGTTATGCATAATTATGCTTAATTTCCTTATTTTTGCTTAATTTGCTTAAATATGCTTAAGTGGTTTATTTTATTATGATTAATTTGCTTAATTATGCATAATTATGCTTAATTTCCTTATTTTTGCTTAATTTGCTTAATTACGCTTAGGTGGTGTATTTAATTATGTTTAATTATGCTTAAATTGCTTAAATTATGGTTACAATTTTAATTTTGATTGCTTGAGTGTTCTAGTACTATATATACATAAATGGGCTTCGGACATGCTTGACAAGGCCCGACAAGGCCCATTTAGTGGTAAGGTAAAGTGGAACTTACGTTGCACTTGTGTCGAAACGGTTACGTGTCATATTATGAGTTGTGGAACTTCCACGGCGAGACAGCTTCTCAAGCTGTACAAGAAGTGGAAGCTGACAATGATGATGCTCAAGAGGTTGATATGATGGATGAGATGCTGGAAGCTATACGACCAGAGCTTACAGAAGATACTCAAACAGCAGAGGTTAAAGAGTTCTTCAAACGTCTCAAAGATTCAGAAGAGGCTCTGCATGAACACACTAAAATGTCAATCCTCAATTTTGTGACTAGACTTATGGCAATTAAGTCTAAGTTCTTCTTTTCTAACAATTGTTACAACATGCTCATCGATTTGTTCAAAGATGCTCTTCCACAACCCAACAAAGTGCCTAAGGATATGTACAACTCGAAGAAAATTCTTTCTGGTCTCGGGATGAAGCACGAAAAGATTGATGTGTGTCCGGACAACTGCATGCTTTTCTGGAGAGAGCATGCCAATGAGAACAAATGTTTGAAATGTGGTCAACCGAGGTTTGTCGAAGTTGTTAATAACGATGGTAATACAGTGACGACGGAAGTCGCACGTAAGCAGCTTCGTTACTTACCTGTGACACCGAGGTTGAAGCGGCTGTTCCTTTCAAAAAAAAAAACGGCCAGACACATGAGATGGCACAAAGAAGGTGAGCGTGAGAACAATGGAGTCATGACGCACCCGTCTGATGGTGAGGCATGGAAGGCTCTGGACCGGTTCGACCCAGAATTCGCTCGTGAAGCGAGAAATGTTCGCATCGGGTTGGCGACAGATGGGTTCACACCGTTCAGCACAAACGCCGCACCATACTCCTGTTGGCCCGTCTTTGTCATTCCGTACAATCTTCCGCCGACCTTTTGCATGAAGAATGAGTTTATGTTTCTTAGCCTCATTGTACCTGGGCCAGATCATCCTGGGTCACGTCTCAACGTGATGTTGAAACCGTTGATCGAAGAGTTGAAAATGTTGTGGACAGGAGTCGAAGCGTACGACTGTTACAAGAAACAGAAATTCAACCTCCGAGTTGCTTATTTGTGGTCCGTTCATGATTTTCCGGCATACGGCATGTTTTCTGGATGGAGCACTCATGGTCGGTTGACGTGTCCAATATGTGCCTCAGACACCGATTGCTTTCAACTTACCCATGGAGGCAAGATATCTTACTTCGATTGTCATAGACGTTGGCTACCTCCGAATCACTTGTTTAGACAACAGAGGAATGTCTTCAGAAAGAACACCGTTGTCACTAAAGGACCACCGAAACGTCTTGACGGGTCAGAAATATCTGATATGTTGGACAAATTGGTGCCAGATGAAGGTCGTCCTGGATATTTCGAAGGTTACGGAGACAAACACAATTGAACTCACATATGTGGACTTTGGGAGTTACCGTATGTGAAGTCGTTGATTCTAAGGCACAACATTGATGGTATGCATCAAGAGCGTAACATGGCCGAATGTATCATAAGCACATGCATGGACATGACGGGCAAAACAAAAGACAATTTAAAGGCTCGAAAGGATCTTGCCGAGCTTTGTAACCGTCAAACTCTTGAGCTCTCCGAAAATGGTGGTAAACCACGCGCTCCTTTCTGTCTTCGACCTAAAGAGAAAAAAGAAGTTGTCGAATGGTTGCAAAGGTTGAAATTCCCAGATGGTTACGCAGCTAGTCTGAGACGAGCCGTGAATGTGAAAACGGGAAAGCTCATTGGGTTGAAGAGTCATGATTATCACATAATCATGGAAAGACTTCTGCCTGTTATGTTTCGAGGCTATTTTGACGATGCAGTGTGGAAGGTGTTAGCCGAGCTTAGCCACTTCTATAGGCAACTCTGTGCTAAAGAAATCACGACAGAGATGATGACTAAATTGGAAAAGGAGGTTCCGGTACTTTTGTGTAAGATGGAAAAAAATTTTCCTCCGGGATTTTTCAATCCAATGCAACATCTCTTAATTCATCTTCCATTTGAAGCGAAAGTGGGCGGGTCCCGTGCAATATAGGTGGATGTATCATATTGAAATATCACTTAGATATGTGAAACCAATGGTTGGTAACAGGGCAAGGGTTGAAGGTTGCATCGCCGAAGCTTTTACTCTTAAGGAAGTAGGATACTTCTCAAGTGTTTACTTTGCAGAGGAAAACAATGTTAATACTTCGGTAATGCGATACAATATAGATGAGCAACCTCCTTGTAGCGATCTCTCCATTTTTGCAACAAGAGGCACTACTGTTGGTAGTTACACTTCGTATGATGTTAGCGAAAAAGAAAGGCGTGCTGCATTCTTCTACATGTACGCTAATATGGAAGAAATGAATGAATATTTCAAGTAAGTGTTTCTCCTACACTTATGCTTTTCACCATCTTTTCCGACACATGTATTCTAAAAGGTTCTCTTTGTCGTGTAGTATGTTCGAAAGCAAAATTGGAGACATAGACATCAACCCACGAGCAAGCAAATAGAACATATTCGACGGGAAGGAATAAACGGGGGATCTAATTTTCTCTCCTGGTTTCGAGATCATGTAACGTTTTCTCGATAACTAATCAATGTTAACAATGTTTTCTTATAACTTAAGAATGCTTACGTTTTCTAATAATTCCATATCTTGGACAGTGCCAAAAAGATGCCAACGTCCATGAAGATTTGCGACAACTATCCCGTGGAGTGGTTAGTGTTAGAAGCTATGGTCGATATGACGTCAACGGCTATCGATTCCGTACAACTCAATTTGAATCTCTTCGTCCCTCTCGCGGCAACATGTAATACCGGAGTTGTGATGAGGGCAATCGATTCGCAAGATCATGAAACGCAGTACTATGGGATTATTAAAAAAAATCCTTGAATTCACTTTTGTCGCAAACAAGCCAATTCGAGCGGTATTCTTTGACTGCGAATGGTTTGATTCATTCGTGGAATTCGAGTAAACGAATTTGGCATGGTCGAAGTAAAACACAAGGAACGGTTGAAAGGATTCGATTCATTAGTTCTTGCACACCAAGTAGAGCAAGTGTACTATCTACCTTATCCATGCAATAAATTCAAAGCTTGGTGGGGTGGTACATAAGGCACCACAGGCAGGTTAACAGTGTCCTCGGTGCTATCGTCAAGTTGCACTACCCCGGTGTAATTGACGGTTTTCCTGCCCTGTCGTGGGATGACTACGCTCGGGTCTCTCACCCGGTGCACGGCACGGTTCAGGGAGCCGTGTGGCATGATTTTATGGTAAGTTTAACTGTTTCTTTTTTTCAACTCCTTTGAATTCTTAATTGCATATCACTTAAATATTTGTTTGCTTAAAGTTGAGGTACCAAGTAGAGGAGCCGGGCATGGAGGACCACGCGAGACGCGTGTTCCATTACAACGCTCGGAAGCTCACGACGGCGGCGTTGTCATACGCCCGGATTCATGTCGTCAACGCTTACTACAAGCGGCACCACCGGGAGCAGGAGCAGGAGCAGCAAAGGGGTGTCTTTAGGAAGGACTCGGACTCCTACTTGACAGAGGAGCAGTACGCGGAGGTAAGTTTTTAATATTGTTAAATATTTACAATATCTACGTATGTTAACCGCGTTGATGAAAATGAAATATGTGCAGGTTAGTATTTCCTGGTTACAGGGTAACATCGAGGCGTACTTAGCTCTCTGTCGGTACTGGGCTAGCGACGCTTTTATCAACAAGTCCACGAAGGCTAGACAGTGCCGCATGGGGTCCGAGGGGCAAGCACAACTATGGCGGTGACGGCTACTTGCGTTTGGCTAAACGCATGGTAAGTACCTTTTTATTTTTATTTATGTGTTATTAATATATTATTTATCTCACTAACACGGATGTACAGGAGCGAGAGCTGGGTCATGAGCCGACCCCGACCCAGGTTTGGAAGAGAGGTCACAAGGAAGTGACCCTTCTCAGCCAGGGCAGTGTAGTCAGGTCGCAGCCAGCCGACCGACTGGTAAGTTTTCGAAATTCATCAATTTCATTATAACTAATACTATTATTGACATACTTACAAGATTTATTTGTTTTGTAGACAAAGTACGCGCAGGAGGTCGCGAAGATACACGGTGCGGATTACGATTGGGAAAGCGCGCCGATCGACCCCCAAGCCGCGTACGCAAGCGGAGGCGGGAAGGCCCACGGACGGTGAGTTCTTCGTGTGTTTCATTTCTTTTTCAATTAATCTTCTTCTACTTAGTGTTTTCATTCTTTTGCAGGTTTGCCATTTTCGATGGAGTTGTCGACTCGAGGTCGACGCGACCTTCGAGAGGCGCTTCATCGTCGCAGGCTTCGACCGCTGGGACCAGTGGTCGTCTCTCGCAGACGCAGCTGGAGCTCCAGGCCATGAGGGAGTCGCTGACGCAAACTCAGGCAGAGCAGGAGCGGACGAGAGCGGAGGCAAGGGAGGAGCAGCAGAGGACGACCTTAATGATGGCCCAGATGCAAGCAACAGTGGCGGTAAGTAATTTAAAGTACCGTAGTTAAATTTCACAACACTTAATAACATATATCTGCTAATATCTTGCAATGGCAGGCTCTTGCTCGACAAAGCGGTCAGGACATCCAGATTCCTACGCTTCCGCCGCAGCAGACACCGGAGCAGGTAATATTGTCTATACCTAGGAGTTTGATTCCCTTTTCATTATGTTAAAAAGTTATTTGCATCACATTTAATCCTAATTATGATTCTTTTGCAGGGTTCCGGAACGCGTCGAGATCCCGGAGGCAGTGGAGGGTGGTAGCGTGTAGACACTGGAGCAGTGAGAAACTCTCTTTAAGTGTATCTAATCAAGCTTTAGTAGTTTTTGACCATGATAGAAATGATTAGTATATAGTGAATAAGTTGTTAGTGCTTCCATTTAACAAAAGAGCTAGTGATTATCACTGATGTTACCTTCTTATGTCGAAACTGATGTTCATTGAGTTAACAAAGGGCTAGTGCTTCCATTTAACTAGTGATATAGTACATTACTTCATTTGAAACTACATCATGCTTCCTTCTTTTGTCACTGATGTTCTTGGCCTCTTATGTTATCACTTAGTTGACATTGATGCTTACTAGTGATTATGTTTGTTTTGCAGGGATCCGGAACGCGCCGGGAAGATCCTGGAGGTAATGGAGGGGCTAGCGTGTAGCCCGGTGTAATTTATTTGGAAAATTGTGGTGTTTGTTGATGTTTTGAACCATGGGCGAACTTATATTGACTGTTCTGTGACTGTATATATCTGTATATATTTTTTGACTGTTCTGTGACTCACCATCGAGCGAGGTAGACAGTTTCTGTTTTTAAAAAAAAATTCAAAAACTTAACTTACGTCGGCTATGAGCATGCCGACGTAAGTTTGCCCAGGTTAACTTACGTCGGTATGGACAGACAGACGTAAGTTAAACCACTTAACTTACGTCGGTTTGCCCTGGCCGACGTAAGTTACAGCACTTAACTTACGTCGGCCTGCCCAAGCCGACGTAAGTCATCCGGCCCATCCCAAGGCCCATCTCGAGGGTGAACTTACGTCAGCTCCTGCAGACCGACGTAATTAAGGTAACTTACGTTGGTGGCCGACGTAAGTTACCTTAATTACGTCCAAAACCCTACGTCGGCTGAAAGCCGACGTAATTAAGCAAAAACCGACGTAATTAAGTTAATTACGTCGGTTTAAGCCTAATTAAGTTATTTGTTTTGTAGGAAAAGTACGTGCAGGAGGTCGTGAAGATACACTGTGCATATTACGATTGGGAAAGTGCGTCGATCGACCCCCAAGCCGCGTACGCAAGCGGAGGCGGGAAGGCCCATGGATGGTGAGTTGTTCATGTGTTTCATTTCTTTTTCAATTTATTTTCTTCTACTTAGTGTTTTCATTGTTTTGCAGGTTTGTCATTTTTGATGGAGTTGTCGACTCGAGGTCGACGCAACCTTTGAGAGGCGCTTCATCATCGTAGGCCTCATCCGTTGGGACCACCAGTGGTCGTCTCTCGCAGACCCAGCTGGACCTCCTCGCCTTGAAGGAGACGCTGACGCAGACCCAGGCAGAACTGGAGAGGTCGAGAGCGGAGGCAAGAGAGGAGTAGCAGAGGACGGCATTAATGATGGCCCAGATGCAAGCAGCGGTGGCGGTAAGTAATTTAAAGTACCGTAGTTAAATTTCATAGCATTTCAATAACATATATCTTCTAATATTTTACAATGGCAGGCTCTTGCTTGACACAACGGTCAGAATATCGAGATTCGTACGCTTCCGCCGCAGCAGACACTGGAGAATGTGATAAACTCTTTCATTAATATTGTCGTATCCATTTTAGTATTTTACATAGGGAGATAAGGAGGTAGAACATATAGTGGGAGAGAGTGAAACACAGGTGGAGTAAGAAGCAACCTCTCTGTTACAGGAGTGATGAGTGATACATATAGCCTCTCTTTATTAGCAATCAGTTCGGCCTCCCTTTATTAGCAATCAGTTCAGCCTCCCTTTATCCTTGGCTGGGTTTGGAACCATAGAGCCTCTACATCATCTACTTATATCCTTGTCTGGGTCCTTCAAATTGCTGGTAAAATGGGAATACACTAGTTTTGTCAACTTGTAGGAGAAAGCTAAAAGTGATTTTCGGCATTGGATGATTGGATTTTCTACAAATTAAACATTTCATTACTCAACAATAACTAAACAATTACACTAATTACAAAATTAAACAATTAACATACAAGAAAAAGTACGTAACCAACTACTTAAACGATGAAACTAATTACAAATTGAAAAATTAAAAGTGGTGAGACGGAGGCAGCGAGGCGGTGGCCAGTGGGTGGCGAGGCGGCTGCGGCGCGCTGCAACAGTCAAGTGGCGGCGGCGCGCTGCAACAATGAGGCAAGGCGGCGGCGGCGCACAGTGGCAACAGCGATGCGGCGAGGGACAGTGGCACGGTGACAGCAACATTGAGCGGCACAGCAACGGACAGTGGCATGGCGGCGGCAGCGGACAGTGGGGTGGCGGCGGCGGACTGTGGCACGATGGCCGATGGTGAGGCGGCACAACGGCAAAAGGTGGGGCAGCGATGGTGTACAGTGATAGTGGCGATGGCTTCGACACCGCACCACGGTGAGGTAGGCGGCACCCCGGCCGTAGGAGGCTCTTGCGGTGAGGGCAAAGTGGAGGGGAGGAAGGGGGGGGGGGGGGGGGGGGGTGCACCTGTCGCGGACGGCGGTGTGGCATCGGGTTGCACCAGGGACACGGTATCAGCGGCATCAGGCGTCAGGGGTGAAGACTAGCAGATGGGGCGACGGCATCGGAGGCATCGAGCGTCGGGACGAGCGACGCCGGTGGCTGCGACGGTGTGGGACTGAGGTGCGGCTGTGGCTGTGGCGTTGAGTGAGAGAGAGGAGCGGGTCAGTTTCTCTTAGAAATCATCTCGTTCAGTTTCTCCATAACTTATTGCTAACTTTATTTCAGTCCAAAAATTCACTACAAATAATCTTGTCTCAGTTGAGTTTGACATTTTTTGTTTTGTCTGTGCAGGATTTGCACACCAAGGCGGTGATTCACAGGTGCAATAGCTCAGGTCATCTCTATCAGTTCTTCCTGGGGTCCTCCACCACACATCAAGCACTTGTCACAGTTGGCATCATATCTCGGAGAACAAATACCACCGATTCCTCGACCACTCCAGTGCTCAAACTCTTGATCATTTATATTTTTCTCGAGTCATTTCATTAGTTCTGAATAATACTGACATCTTTGTGTGTCATGTTTATTATTAGCTAGGTGGCCATATTGACCTACCCTTTTCTACCTGCATTTCAAGAGTTGTCGAACCTTTTGAATTAATGGATTGTGATCCGTGGACCTCCTCTATTCCAAGTACCGGTGATTTTAAATAATATTTAGTCTATCTTGGTGACTTTACTCATTATTTGTGGGTGTTTCCTTTGAAACTAAAATTTAATACCTTCACTACCCACCAGCATTTCCTTGCCTAAGCTCTCACTTCCAGAGTCAACTCCAATTTCTGCAATGCAAAAATGGTCGCGAATTTGACAATAATGTTGCACACAACTTACTTCTTACGCATGGTGTCCAACTTCGCCCTTCTTGTTCTCACAAATCTCCGCAGACCGGGAATGTTGAATGTCTCACATTCACTCCTTTAACATCATCATGCGCACTCTCATCATGTGTGTCACCTCAACAATGCACATAAAGAGTCAAGCAAGCATTGCGAGTTTGATACAGCCGCTTTGTTGGTTTCAAAGTTTCCAATGTGACACCTCCCGTTTATTTATGTTTACGATCATGAGGTTGCCTATATCCTTCTCTCTACGTGGATGATATCATCCTGACCGCCTCTTCCACTGAGTTACTTCACGGTCTTGTTACTTCTCTTGATCAAGAGTTTGCCACATCTGACCTTGGTCAGTCGTGTTACATTCTTGGATTTTGGCCAGTCGTTCTACTTCTGGACATTTCTAGCCCAAGCAAAGTATATCGCAGAGATCCTTGAGTGTGCCAACATGACAAATTGAAATCCCTGTGCTATTCTATGGTGATCTCGTATGTGATCCCACCCTCTATGGAAGACTAGGCGGTGCTTTAATTTACAGTATCTTACATTTACAAGATCAGATATTGCTCATGTCTTTTAGTAGGTGTGTCTCCATATGCATGAACTTAGGAAATGTCATTTGTCAAGCGTATCCTTCGCTGTACTAAAAGTATGATAGGTTTTGGCCTTAATCTATCTCGTAGCACATCACAATACCTACTTGCCTATTCAAATGCTAATGGGTCAGGTTGTCGCGATGTTAGACGGTCAACATCTGAGTATTCTGTGTCTCTTGGTGATAATCTTATCTACTTGTGTGTCTCCTCTAAACACCAACATATTGTTTCTTGCTCTAGTGCTGAGGTGGAATACCAAGGAGTAGGCAATGCTATTGCAAATGTTTGTTGGTTTTGCTGACTTCTTGTTAAGTTGCATCATTGTTAGTGCATCTAGGCATCCCCGATGTCAGTTTTGGACGATTGATGACAGTCAAATAAAGAACTGATAAAATTGTTTGAGTGGGAGCAAGTTGCAATGTTGAAAGAATGAGAAAATGCAAAAACAGAAAAAAGGAGATGATGATTGAAAGAACAAATTTGGATAAGAAGACATACTCTAATTCTTACCTCATATAGTCGTGTGTGGGAAATCCTCTCAAAAGCTCAAATTGCTGCATGAAAGAATGAGAGAGAAACTCAGCACAACACATTTTCATAACAATGACTAGTCCGCCCGTAATGGACTAGTCCCCACACCATGGACTTATTCAGTTGTTCGCGAAAAGAAGACTCTGTGTGACATCAGACTTGTCTGATGTCACAACGGACTAGTCCGGTTCCCAGTGCAGACTACACCGTTTCTGAACAAACAAGTAGTCTTTGTGTGACATCGGACTTGTCCGATGTTCCACGGACTAGTCTGGTGGTCTAGTGTTTTGAACTTAACCGTTAGTGTGGTGTCGGGACTTAATCTAAAACTTGAATCACAGCACACGGGACTAGTCCGGTGTCAACCACGAACTAGTCAGACTCATAAAACCTAATGGCTTCTTTTTGGGACTTCTATAAAAAAGGATATACGCGACTTAATTGACAGAGAACAAGAACCCTAGTGTTGTCACACGTCCCAAGAGCAGAAAAACACTCCTCTCCACACTTCTAAGGCCCTAACCTTTTGGGATTTGATATTTGGAAAGGGAGAGTGATGTTCTATGTGTCTCGAGCTCTTGGGTTTGATCTCTCTCACACTATTGCTAATTCTTGTACATCTTTTGAGTGTGTTTGATCAATTACCTTGCTGTAAACTTGTGGGAACCCTTAGCTTGTGAGGTGGCCCCATAAACTTAGTGATTACCCTGTTGATAGTGGAGATCAAGCTAGCCTCCGTGGTGACTTGACGAGGGAAGGGTTGGTTGAGACCCGACTTTATGTGAGCTCCTCAACGAGGACATAGATCCCTTGTGTGGGATTGAACCTCGGTAAAAATTGCCATGTATTTTGATTCATTCTCATCTCTTTTATATCCATAAGTAGTTTGGTCACAAATTGATTATTCTCCTATTATATGTTAATTTTGAGTTTCTTGTGTAATTTGGTTATCGTACACACTTGCTAATCACACTAAAGTAGAGTTACATATTTTGTTGCATCACTACTTCGAGAAAATACCAAATAAGATATAAGATTCTGTAGGTGTTATGTTAACACCGGACTTGTCCGCACCTAACACCAGACTAGCTCCGCCCCTCCTGAATTTGACAGATTTGCTAAGTGTTTTAGCAATAGTTTCAAAGGCCTATCCACCCCTCCTCTAGGCCACATTGAATTGATATCAGAGCGGGACTCTCCATCAAGAGACTAATTGCTCGGAGAGACAATGGATGACGAGAAGGAAACTCAAGTCTTTGGAAAGCCCATCAATGAATATTCTCAAGACACTAAAATGTTCGTTGTGCTCAAGGAGTACAAGCACAATGATGAAGAAGTCTGCCAGCTCAAGGCACTTCTAAGGAAGAAGCTCTTGAGCCAAAAGGGCAGAAAGAATACGAGAAGCCAAAAGGGAGTATTCATCAAGACTACTCCCGATATCCTTTTAATTATGAGTGTGTCAATACTAATAACCATTATCTTATATACCTTTGGGAAAACCTCCATACTTCGATGGGAGGGATTACACCATGTGAAAATATAACATGAAAATGCACCTTATCTCTCTTAACCCAAGTCTTTAGCGTATAGTGTGCACAAGTCTAGATATCCCGGACAATGATTGTGAGGACCGGGGTCCCGACATTCCAGGAATCATATTGGGTAGTGCCTTGCGAAGCGGCACCCAACAACACACATAAAAAGACATAGTCAAGATACAAAGTTTTCATTTCATAATAACATATTGTTTACAAAATAGTGTACAACAGCGGTACACACTCAGCAGAAAGTACATACTCACACTCTCACCCTATCTAAGCCCAAGAGAAGTTGTCCATGACCGCGGATGCTGCTCACTAGAAACACGAAGATCATAAGGCAGCGGCATGGTGTCACGTGAGAAATACATCTCAACAGCTTGAGATCTCACGGACAACCCATAACAGCAACAATAAAAGTAAACTTGCAAAACCACATATAAAGCAACTGTGAGCACAAAGGCTCAGCAAGACTTAATCGTCTCACATAAGGCATGAAACTCTACATGTTGGAAACTCTAACATTGGAAGCTGAAATTTGAAGAAATGAACTCGCCGAAAGTAAATCCTTAGTTGTCAGTTTTAGAGTATCAAATGCGAGCCAGTGGGCATGCATCATAATGAGCTCCAAAATCAAACAAGAAACGCTTCATCCACAATGATACTTGCCCAAAGCTGCATAAGCTTCATTCAAGTTAAATGTTTGTAAATGATAACTTTAATTATACTATCTCTAATTCAGCCAAGGTTACAATACAAAAATTTATTCATAGTAGCATATTCATATTCTTCAAACTACTCTTTATTACTACGTCACAACTCAGTGAACAAGCAATACTCATAACAGCGAGGGATGGTGATTCGAATCAAAGATACCCAGAATACACGACACATATGTCTGTACTGAAAGTCACGTAGGTGCACTCCAGGGTCGTCATACATAGCAACCTTTCCCAAGTGTTGACCAAGTTGAATCCATTCAATCGTCTAGGACAGTATTCCCACTCATGGTTGTAACACCCTTATTTTCATGCATAATGCATTGCATGCATCCTCATACATGTTTAACATTAAGAAACCTTAAAAGGAACCTGATTAAAATGAAATTATATCTAATCAGCAATTTAATTCTGACAAAGTGCGTATTTGTCTGGCCTCCAACCCAAACTAGTCTGGTATACCTCTATTGCCTCAGAAATTCAGATTTCTTCAGAGTCCGGACTTGTCCGACACAAAGCACGGGCTAGTCTGGTTGAGCTTCTAATGTTGCCCAGACTTGTCCGTTGTCCAAGCGGACTAGTCCGATCTTGCTATTTTTTCAGACTAGAAACCATTTACTTTGCAACCCCGGACTTGTCCGGCCCTCTATACCGGACTTATCCGAAAACCTCTCTTTTCCAAAATGGAACTGTCATGTCCTATTGCGGACTAGTCCGGCCTTCAGAGTCCAATTCGGATTTTATTTTTCTTCCACGATTGACTATTGGGTAATTGCCTTAATTGGGCCCAAGAACATCGTGCCCAACCTCAGAAGAGCCCAAGTGGACCCCACCTCGGCACCTACTCGTCCCCCCACCGAATGCTACTTGGAATTCACCCCAAAACCCTACCTCTCCACCCCTATATAAACAACCCAATACCCCCACGCCTCTCCACACGTTGTAGAACCCTTTGCTGCCGTCTTTGATCGTGTGCTGCCATCAAGTGAAGACCCAGCAGCGAGGAGGTGGAGGAGAAGGAGGAGGATCAATCAAGCACGGACTTCATAATCTTCTCGTTATCAACGTTCTTCTTCGCCAATTTGTCCTCAACACCTCTCATCAAGTCCTAATCGTCAAGACTCAAGCTTTGCATCCAATTCTTGATCCTTGGATCTCTAAACACATGGTACAACCTCTACATTCACTTTTCCACGTCAATTTACCCCTTGATCGTGCTATCTAGAAAACCCTATTTTCTGCAGCTCTAGACAGGGCAGACTAGTCCGGCTCTCATAGTGGACTAGTCTAGTGTTCTGATCTGTTTCGGGCTAAATTAATTCCAATCTAAACTAAATTGATGCAACTCTTGTTCAAACTTGTTAAACCATTATAATATGTTAGTAAATATTAATAGCATCTCATTAACAAGTTTTACCTCACAATTGCACAAATCATGCATATCATGCCATATTGAGTAATATATGATTATTATTTGATTGTAATATTTGTCTTGCATGTTTGTCGCGCAGAGTAGAAGGTACACTGTAGAGAGTGCTTTCAAGGACCTGCAAACCCAGAACTTCGAAGCCTTCGATCCAAACAAAGCTCAAGAGCAAGGCAAGTGTCCTCGATCATTTTGATCTAGGTTTTTAAATGTTTTGTTTGCAAAATTGCATGCTTGTGTCAAATTGATGGGAAACCCAAGTATAGGAGTTCACTAGTTTTGTATGACCACACTTGTCGCTTGAACACAATGTAGAGAGCCGGGAAGGGTATTTTACACTTTTGCTTTGCTTTACTCAATTGGGTTTGGGAAACAATCATATTGCTTAATTATGACCTATTGAACACATGAATGATAAGAATTGATAATAATGACCCTTTAGCAGCATGGTGCCTAGGGATCTAAGCAAGCGAGTTATGGGGAAAGAGTTGGACTATTTTGGTGGTTTTTGCTTGCTTTAGATCTAAGGACCGATTCGTGGAGCGACCATCTAGGATTTACAGTGCCACCACAGGGCCAAGTATGAGTGCGGCTTAGTTGACTAATTAGTGTATTGCCAGTACTATTTGGACCATTAGAAAGGCTCGGAGAAGGGGTAGTTGGATGGGTTTACAGTGATGGTGGGACTACTTTGGGATACGAATGGCTCAAGAGGGGGCCCTTGGTTGGATGTGCTCAGTCGGAGACATCACCAAGGTGAAACCTCAGTGGAGACTAAATATGCTAGTAATCACTTTGTAAAGGCTATTTTTTGATCTTGTGGCCACACCTAAGGAAGTGTGAGACGACATGATAGAGGTTCCATAGTCATCGAAAGGTGATGAAATCACAAACTTGTGGGTAAAGTGGTACAACCTCTACAGAGTTTGTTAAAAACTATCATGATAGCCGTGCTCTCGGTTATGAGCAACCTGTACCCTCACATGATTAGATTTTTGGACCTTGAACATGGTTTTATGGCTGGAATTGAATTGGAAATTGGTATTGGTTCAGTAATTGGCTTGGGTATAAGAGATCAATGAAATCGGGACAGATGAGCAGTTATGAGTTGATCATGGATTATTGTTGCTGGTATTGGTTACTTAAGTTAAAATTAATGTTTTTTGGGTTATTTTGGGAAGATCACACTTAATGATGATATAATTGCATTTCCAACAACATTGAATGTACTTTTCTACAGTTAGCCATTATTTATTCTCATTCCTTGTTTAAGCTACATGTCATACTTTCCCACACTTGCTGAGTATGACATGTGCTCACCCTTGCTATTCCCCCAACAAACTCAAACGCAAGAGTCAACTTGCAGTACCAGGAGGTCTTTGAAGAGTTCTAGGCGCGCGTGTTACCGTCAAGCATGCCTGGGGAGGTTGTGTCTTTAGTGTTTAGTGTTTTCTGTTGCAGTCTTTTAGAGCTTGTATTCAAGACTATTTGGCTTGTAATAAGACACTATTATTAGTGTTATTATTGGAGACATGGCTTTATCTATTTATCATTTGTGAATCGCTTGTATATGTGTATTAAACATCCTGGACACACATATGCATCACACTTGGTTCATTTTCCGGAACCAGGTGTCATAAATTGGTATCAAAGTCGTGTTTGAACGTAGGACGCAAGCCTAGGTAGAATGAACACCACAAATCACTTAGGACTTCTTACATATTCAATTTGTTGTTTTGCATTATTTTGCCTTTCACTAGCTACATAAAGTGGGAAAATTTTGTGTTTTTGCTGCTTCTACAATTTTCGCCACTTTTCCATCTTTTTGAGCAAATGCACATCCTCTCATCTTAATTTATGGCTGCTTCAATTTCAGAACTAATATTTTGTCTTGCCTCTAATATTCTCTTGTTTTCTTATAGATGGATCACACCAAGATGACAACCCGCAAAAGAGCTTGTTTGCCACCCCTTGGAAGCAAGATTAGGCCTCGCGAGGAGCTGCAGATGGAACCAGCCCATGAGGAAGAAGTGAGTTCTCCCATTAAGGAAGTTGAGCATGAACACTCCAACACGATGGAGGAAGACTCTGAGGAGGTGGAATCCTATGATGACAAGGAGGAGGAAAGCCCTGAATTTGTGAAATTCTATGATAGTGAGGAAGAGGAAGGTGAAGCACATGAGGAGAAAGAAGATGAAGCCCAAGATAAGGAGGATCCGCAATAAGAGGAGGAACCAGCTGCACAATAAGAAGGACCCGAAGCCCAAAGGAATGCATCACATCCTAGTGAAGCCAGAAAGAAGGAGAAATGCCTAGTTTAGTGTGATGCCCAAGAATTTTGTTCCGACGACACTGATGGAGGAGTTGCAGCTAAGCAATTGAAGGATTTTCTTGATTTATGCAAAATTCACCTAGAGTATTATGTCAATAGGAATCCTCGCCATGGACGTGAAGAATGGAGGGCTCAAGTTATAGTTCTTGCCAAAGATGAGGTGGTCACCCGACACTTTGCTGAATTTTTGTGGTGTGTGCTTGTGCTTGTGTTCTTGGTGTGAGTTATGGGATCCTTAGCATTTTGTCCACATCCGCACGAAGTAGAGAGTTGTGGGATCCTTGTCCACATCCTCTAATAGGGGTTTTAGCTTAATAATAGAGTTGTTTAGTTACATATACCGTGATGCATCTAGTTGGGGCATTCCTTTCCAAATTCCAAATTCTTCCGTCTCTACTATTTTTTCACCAACAGATACCGAGGACCCGTAACCAAAGAATGCCAACCGTGCGAAGGAGAACAATGGAGCACCTCAGAACAACAATGAACTTAGACATGGACCTATCAACCTTCAGCAGCTATTGGCTATGCAGAACCAGCTTATGCAGTTCATGATACAGACCATGAGACAGCTGCAAGCTGGCAAAAACAATCAACCCCACATGCCTCCACCACCACCACCCCCGCCACCCCACAACCGCATGGGAGAATTCATGGGGACCAGGCCGCCTACTTTTTCTCAAGCCATAGATACTATGGAAGCTGATGATTGGCTGAAATCTGTTGAGAAGAAACTCACCATCGTTCAGTGCAGTGACAGGGAAAAGGTTCTTTTTGCTTCCCATCAATTAGTTGGAGCAGCTGCGGATTGGAGGGAATCCCTTTGCAATACACTTGAAAATAAGGAGAGAATCACTTGGGCTGAATTCAAGGAGAAGTTCCGTTCTCACTATATACCTGAGGGAGTCATGATACTGAGAAGGCAGGAATTTGAAAACCTTCAGCAAGGAAGGATGAGTGTGAGTGAGTATCTCAACAAATTCACTCAACTGTCTAGATATGTCCAGAGGACATCAACACTAATAGCAGGAAGCAGTATCTGTTTATGAGGGGTCTCAACAATAAAATTCAAGTTCAATTGATCAATACTAACTATGCAAATTTTTAGAGGCTGGTTGACAAAGCCATTGTGGTTTAGAACAAGATTCGTGAGATGGAGCTAGATCACAAGAGAAAGACGCCATATCATGGACAGCCTCAAGGAAGCAATGTTCTTCCTCGCTATGCACCGCTTGCTGCACCATATTACAAGTCATCTGCTGCTGCATATCGCCCTACTTATCCACCGCGACCGCAACAGCTAATACAGCAACTCCCTTCCATGCAAGCACCTCGCTTATTATGCAGCCTACACCACGTCCAAATATTACTGCTTATTCTCAAAATCAACCTCGCCCTAACTTCTTTGGCGCCACTGGTGGAAAGACTTGCTATACTTGTGGTCAAGTGGGACATTTTGCAAATCAATGCCTGAAATCAGGTCAGGGACACATGAACAATGTTCCAAGGCAGAATCCTAGGTCCAATGGCGGAGCAACTAAAGGCAACCGAGGACAGCAGAATTTTGCTCGTGGCAAGGTGAACCATGTATCTGCAAAAGAGACTCAACAAGCTGAAGATGTTGTGATTGGTATGTTTCTCGCAAACTCCAACCCTGCTACTATATTATTTTATTCTGGAGCATCTCATTCATTCATATCATCAAAGTATGATGCAAAGCATAGCATTCCTATATCATAATTGAAGTATACTTTGTTGCTTAAATCTTCTGGAGGAGAGACGAGGAAGAATATAGTATGTCCAAAAGTAAGTATTTCCATAAGGGGGGTAGATTTCCTCGCCAACCTTATAGTCCCAAATTCTCAAGGCTTGGACATCATACTAAGAATGGATTGGCTAAGGAAGCATAATAGAGTGATTCAGTGTGTCACTCGGACAGTGCAGTTAACAAACAAAGAAGGAGTTAGTATAGAATTCAAGGCAGTTCAGCCAACAACCGAGAAAGCAATGGTAAATCATACAGAGGGAGTATCTTTGGAGGAAATTCCAGATGTTCGTGAGTACCCAGAAGTGTTTCCTAAGGAATTGCCAGGTATGCCACCTGATCGTGACATCGAGTTCGTCACTAATATAATACCTGGAACTGCACCTATAGCAAAGAGGCTATATAGGATGCCTCCTAAGGAATTAGCAGAGCTCAAGAAGCAAATTGAAGAGCAAATAAAGAAGGGTTTTATACGCCCAAGTTTGTCACCATGAGGAGCCCCAATGCTTTTCATATACAAGATAGATGGATCCCAAAGAATGTGTGTGGATTACCGATCTCTCGACAAGGTGACAATTAAGAATAAGTACACGTTGTCCTGCATAGAGGGTCTATCAACCAGATCAAGGAACCAGAATATTCTCTAAGATTGATCTTCAGTCGAGATACTTCCAAATGAAGATTAGACCGTCAGACATACCAAAAACGGCTTTCAGAACACAGTATGGATCCTACGAGTATACGTTCATGTCATTCGGATTGACTAATGCACCCCTATACTTCATGTATCTCATGAATAAGGTTTTCATGGAGTATCTGGATAATTTTGTTGTAGTGCTCATTGATGACATCATGATGTACTTGGAAAGTGAAGAGGAGAACGAAGAGCATGTAAGGCCGATGTTGCAGAAATTTCGAGAGCACCAGTTGTATGCCAACATTAACAAGTGCCAATTCTGGTTGAGAATGATATCACTCCTAGGCCATGCCATCTCTGGAGGAGGAGTGTTAGTTGACCCAGAAAAGGTTAGAGATGTGCTAAAGTGGGAACCGCCGCAGAATTTGAAAGAAATAAGGAGTTTTCTTAGAATGGCTGGGTATTACCGTCGGTTCATAAAGGGTTTTTCCAAGATAGCGAAGCCCATGACTGAACTGTTAATGAAGGAGAAGCCTTTTAAGTGGACTCAAGCTTGTCAAGACAGCTTTGAGGAGCTAAAGAAGAGACTGACTACAACACATGTGCTGGTATTGCCAGATGTGAGCAAGAGATTTGATATCTATTGTGACGCTTCAAGGCAAGGACTTGGTTCTGTATTGATGCAGGAAGGCCGAGTAGTAGCTTATGTATCCAGGCAGTTGAAGAAACACGAGCAAAATTATACTATGCATGATCTTGAACTTGCAGCCGTAGTGCATGCCTTGAAATTTTGGAGACATTATGTCCTTGGCTGTAGATGTGATATTTATATGGATCATAAGAGTCTCAAGTACATATTCACACAATTGGATCTGAATTTGTGGCAATAACGATGTTGGAACTCATTAAGGATTATGATGTGGGAATCAATTATCATCCAGGAAAAGCCAACGTAGTGGCTGATGCATTGAGTTGAAAGCGAGCAAGCCACCAGCTCACCGTTAGGGAGTTACCACCCGAGCTATGCAAGGAGTTCAAATGCTTCCACCATGAGATATGGCCTCCCTTGCTTATATAACCAGCCCTTAGGCCAACCCAAACCTAACTAGGAATCTAATCCTACTCAATTCACGAATCGAAAATTTCCATTACTGCTCAAGACTCTTCTATACGCAGATAGAAGCAATCTTAAGACTTCCAAACACCTTAGGAACATATCCCACATTCCTAAAACAACACAAATTCGTGACCCACACGAAACCCTATCATAACCAACTCAAAACCTTCCATATTTGGGTCAAACATGACTCAGCCGCAGCGTGAGTCCATAACCTAGTTGGTTGGACCATTCCGACCAATTCTTTACGTTCACATCTCTTCATCATGCCTCAGAACCATCTAGCCACGTCCATGCACTCCTTGCACATGTGCAAACATCTTTCGACGACGTCCACAATACCTTCATATGCATTGTTCTTGATTCAAGCATGCTGCGCAATCTCCCGATCAACTCAAACCACAATTCCTCCCGAACTTGGTTGTTGAACCTCATATTCTCCCTAAGACTAGTTCAATGGATCCCGTCACCAGCCATGTCATGAACTCAAGCAACACCTGCACATGAATAAATAACCAATACTTCTGAGCACAAGTCCTCAACTTGACTCACATTAGTTCCGATAACCACAACACTTTACGTGAGCACCTCACATAAGTATGTTGCAAACCATAGCAAAAAGATATCAACCATAACCACCAAAACACACAAAAACTTAGTAAAATAAAACTAAGCAAACTTTCCATAATCCAAAAAAGCAAGTTCGAAACATTAAAAGTTAAAAGCAGAACCACTACGATCAAGCTCTGAACCTTTCCAAAGTTAACCGGACTTGAACCGGAGCTTACCAAAACTAACAGGATTAGAGCCAGAACTTACCAAAGCTAGCAGCACCTAGCACTGGAGCTAACCAAAGCCAGTCGGACCTTGTGCTGGAGCTTACCAAAGCTAGTCGGACCTAGAGCCGGAGCTAACCAAAGCTAGTCAGACCTAGACAAAGAAGTCGGACCTAGCCAAAGCAAGTCGGACCTTATGTCGGACCTTGCCGGAGCTACCAAAAACAAGCTGGACCTATCGTCGGACCAGCTGAAGCTCGGACCTAGAGTCGGACCTTGATGATAAAGGTGTTTTGGTAGTATTCAAAACTTTTATCGCCATAGCCAATGTAGTCAGCACACATAGGTCTCACAGACCGACCTCAAAGGATCCAACCAAGTTTGGGTACCTAAACCCAAAGCCTAAATTTTTTTTGTAGGCAAATTCATTCGGTGGATCAAAATTGGTGCACCAATCAAATGATCGAAGTGAAGAAGAAGTTTGTTGCATATGAAGAAATTAATGATCCAAGCAAAAGCATTTGTTGTGGTGAAAATAGCCAAGGAAGGTTACTAGGGATCATTGAAAATGCCATTTCCTCACAATATTCAGTTTCTCATGTTTTTCATGTTGAAGTACTTGACTATAACTTCTTATTTTTCTTACAACTTCGTGAGAAGGGATACAAATGTGTCTTCACTAATGAGGGTGTGCCCGTTCTTATAATGAGTGATAACTCAATTGCATTTAAGGATGCGTTAAAGGGAAATTTTTATCTAATTGACTTCAATTCGGATAAACCCCAACTTGACACATGCTTAATTGCATAAACCAACGTTTAAGAGTATGGAGAATTTTCAAAAGCTTCAAAAAACATCACATTCCTTCCTTATGTCAGATTAGGACGTATTGTAATATTTGAGAATGGGACAAACCCTATAGGGATGGTAGGACACCCAACAGTCTAAATAGGTTCTCTAAAGTAGAGGATAAGGTAGATTTGGTATGGTGGGATGTACCTCTTTAACTCTGTGATCTCTGTTTCTTTTGGAATGGAGGTGCAAATATCCGACTCAAAAAAAGATCACATTCTAGGACTAACCAATGTTGTATTTTGGAAGGATATACCTTGTACTACATGCCAAGCTGGAAAGCAAATTGGAGTTCCTCATGCCACCAGAAATGTGATGACCGCAACATGACCTTTGGAGATTCTACACATGGATATTTTTGGGCCCTATTGTCTACATAAGTATTGGCGGTAACAAATATGGCTTAGTCATTATTGATGATTGTTCTCACATCACTTGGGTGTTGTTTTTTCATAACAAGAGTGAGACCCAAGACGTGCTGAAGAGATTCTCGAGGATAGCTCAAAATGAGTTCTTCTTGAGAATTAAGAAGATAAGAAGCGACAACGGCACTGAGTTCAAGATTACTCAAGTAGAGGGAATATTTGGATGGAGAAGGCATCTAGCATGAGTTTTCAGCACCATACTCTGCTCAACAAAATGAGGTGGCCAAAAGGAAGAATAGCATGCTCATTGAGATGGTAAGAAGCATGCTTTATGAGTACAAGGTTTGGGCGAAAGGGATTAACCCATCTTGCCACATCACAAACCGACTCTACCTTCATCGACTCATGAAGAAAACCTCATATAAGCTCCTAAGCGGTAACAAACCAAACATTTCATATCTTAGAGTATTTGGCAACAAATGTTATACTCTTAACAAGAAACCTAGGATTACAAAATTTGCAACCATGTCCCATGAAGGTTTCTTGCTTGGTTATGACTCAAACACTTACATTTATCGTTTTTTCAACAAAACCTATCATCGTGTTGAAGTTGCATGTGACGTAGTGTCTGATGAGAGTAATGACTCCCAAGTGGAGCAAGTTGACCGATGTGTCCTAAATGAAATAGGCACCTAGTGTGGCACTATGGAGGATGATACTTTGGTAATGTTCGACCACAAGAAAAGAATCAAGACCCAAGTGATCCATCTCTACCTCAAGTGGTGCCTCCTACTCAAGCTCAAAGGTCAAAGTAGAGTATACCAAGCACATTCACCCCAAAATAAAGTCCATCAAATTCAAGATCATCAAGTACAAGATGATCAAGATAAAGAGAATCAATGTCAATATGATCAAGTGTAAGAAGATGGCAATGATTAAGGGGAATAAAATGATGAAGAATAAGTTGATTCGAGATCAAAAGTGCCTCACTCAAGGCTACATCAAAGTGTTCAATAGGACCACTCCGTTGACGATGTCCTTGGAGAGATATCCAAGGGGGTAACTACTTGATCACATGTTGCAAATTTTTGTGAGCATTACTTATTTGTTTTCTCTTTGGAACCATTTAGGAATAAAGAAGCATTGTGTGATCATGATTGTCTGATGGTGATTCAAGAAGAATTGAACAACTCAAGAAAAATCAAGTGCGAGAATTGGTGAAAAACCAATGCCAATGTTGTGGGCCCCAAGTGGGTGTTCCGCAACGTACAAGATGAGCACAATGTGATAACAAGAAACAAAACTAGACATGTGGCAAACGGATATGCATATTCAAAGGTATGGACATTGATGAAACTTTTGCTCCCATAGCTAGGCTTGTGTGGATTCAAATTTTATTAGTCTATGCTAGTCACCATAATTTCAAGCTTTATCAAATGAATGTGAAAAGCGCCTTCCTCAATGGTCCAATTAGAGAGGGTTGTTTGTGGAGCAACCGCCAGGCTTTAAGGACCAAGGGTATCCTAACAAGGTATTCAAATTGCATAAGGCTCTTGATGGCCTCAAACCAGATCCTAGATCTTGGTATGAGTGACTTAGAAATTTTTCTCATTAAAAATGGTTTTAAGATAAGAAAAGTAAACTATACACTATTTAAAAAAATATTGATGATGATCTCTTTGTGTGCCAAATATAAATTGATGACATTACATTTGACTCAACTAACAAGTGTTTTTGTGATGAGTTTGGCAAGATAATGACAGAAAGTTTTGAGATGACCAAGATGGGGAATTGAAGTTCTTCTTAGGTTTCCAAATCAACCAACTCAAGGTAGGCCCATTCATAAGTCAAACGAAGTACACTCAATACACACTTAAGAAGTTTGACATGGACAAGGCTAAACTTATCAACACACCCATGGGAACTAATGGGCACCTTGACCTCAATGAAGAAGGACCTAGCAAGTATCAAAAGGTATATCGCTCTATGATTGGCTCTCTACTTTACC
Source organism: Tuctoria greenei (assembly GCA_036927565.1). Taxonomy (NCBI): domain Eukaryota; kingdom Viridiplantae; phylum Streptophyta; class Magnoliopsida; order Poales; family Poaceae; genus Tuctoria; species Tuctoria greenei. The sequence goes on from JAYESD010000008.1 coordinate 108,375,069, forward strand.
TTTGTGCCTAGGTCCGATATCATGTTTAGTGTATGCATGTGTGCAAAATTTCAAGCCGCACCCAAGGAGTGTCATTTAACGCTCGTTAAGAGAATCTTTCCATATTTAGTTCATACGCTATACCTTGGGCTATGGTATCCAAAAAGGTCAAAGTTTAATATCATCGGATATTCCAATACGGATTACACTAGGTGTAATGTAGATAGAAAAAACACGTTTGGGACTTGCCAATTCTTGCGTAGGTCCCTAGTGTCATGGTCATCCAAGAAACAAAACCCCACTGCTCTTTCCATTGCTGAAGCGGAGTACGGTGCAGCCGAATGTTGTTCTGCACAACTTCTTTGGATGCTACAAACTCTAAGAGATTAAGGTTACAATATAAATCATATTTCGCTCCTATGCGGTAATGAGAGTGCCATTAAGATTACCCATAACCCCATTGAATATTCTAATACTAAACATATAGACATCCGACACCACTTCTTGAGAGACCATTTGATCAAGGGATATCGTCATTTATCTTCTTAGAACTGAAAGACAACTAGTAGATATATTTACCAAGCCACTAAATTAAAAAAACAAAATTTATGAACTTAGAAATGAGCTCAATATCCTTGATTCTCATAATGTTTCTTAAGTGTCGCACATCTGCTGTGAATTAGAGTAGTTTTTCAGAAAAAAATAAAAAATCTTGGATGTATTTGTTTTCCATAAATTGTTTTTGTGCTCTTATAAGCTTTTGGAGCACATATGGTCATCGTATGTGTGTTTGTGTCTTGGCTGACCATATGAGGCAAAAAATATTTGTGAAAACTTATCCACATGCGCTACTATATATATATATATATATATATATATATATATATATATATATATATATATATATATATATATATATATATATATATATATATATCATTCTAGACCAAGTATTTAATTCCCTTAAGATACACATTGTAATCTTGTTTGGGAGTCTTGGTTATGTCCGACGCCAGTCTGGACATGCGCGAGTAGACTGTGCCAGAGATGTCTGAAGTTGAATTCAGACATGTCCAAAGTGGGGATATATAAAACCCAAAAACTGCTTGAATTAATTTTTTCTTTCTTCTATCCCCTTCCTATAGCACGCCCTTGACCCTAGCCGCAACACCTTGAGGATTTCATCACATCCTATTTGAATCTTGCATGCTCAAGGTCAAGGATCTTCATTCCAATCCTTGAAGTCAAGTGGAAACTTGATTCTCCTCGGCTTTGTACGAGATCCACCCTTGTTCCTCTCAACTCAAGGTATTCTTGCAATTTTTTTGAAATTTCCTCAATCTAGCAGAAAGTTTTGGTATTTTGGTCTTGGAATAGCTTCTAAGTCTTATAATACACCTTGCTTTCTAGTTTCATCTCGACTCAAATAGTTTTGATCAAATTGTGTCAAAGATAGGGTTCAAATCGTGTAATTATGGACATGTTCGACCCATGCATCAAACAAATTTGATACATGTCAGATAAGTCTAGAATATCTCAGATATATCAGACTCACTTCGGACATATCCCAGGTAAGCTTCAGACATGTCCAAACCTGTACAGTTTCAGACTCTAACTTTGCGCATTTATCATCAATTTGTCTTCACATCCTTGAATTCATACTCCTCTCTTTATCTTTATCAGGAAACATGGTGGGAGGTCCTCAACGCGAGTCAAGGACCAAGAAGTGGAATGATAGGAATGATCTATCTCAAGCAGCCCAACCATCCAAGAGGAGTACTCGTGGCACATCTGGACCTCCCATGAGTGGTGCTATAGTGATAAGGGATCCTAGTCAGGGCAGTGGCTCAGGTTCTGCTCCGGTTGAGGAGATAGGCCTGCTAGTGGTCACATCTCTAGTGGGTGATCCTAGGCATCCCGCCAACAAAGTTGACTACATGAGGAACCTTAAAGAGACTCAAGATCAACAAGATTTCATTTTCTATGATCAGGCTAAGGTTGGTGTTGATCCTAGATTTTGGAGCTACTTTCATATAGATTACTACCATTCAATGCTTAATACAAAGAAACATCTAGTGTCATAGATGTAGTGGATGGACTATTAGGCAATGGAAAAGAAGCCTAACTAAATCTCCTAGGAAGTGATCAAGGCTTGTGAGTATCACAACATCAAGGACTTCATTCTATTTAGTATCCCTGTAATATGGAGGTCATCCTCCAATTCGATGCTACAACTTTCTGCCACCCAGATAAGAAGAGCGTGACTTGGATGACACATGGTGAGATACACAATATCCTATGAGGACTTTGCCTGGATTTTAGACATCGACTGAACCCTCTGGTATGCGCGTGAAATCCATGAGGAGGGCATTGTAGGAGTAAATGAGTTGGACTTTCTCTATGATTTGAGTTTTTCATTCAACCCTCCCTTCAGTCGTGCTCCTTTCTTTCTTCCAATGATGAACCACATCACTAGGAACATTGTGTCCCCAAAGGATGGAGATGCCAAAAGAATCAAAACAACTCTAGGAATCTACTCAAGTGGCTAAGAGGAGATAACAAGTTCAATGTATTTGACAACATTTATGAAGATATTTATCTAGCCTCTGAGACTCCAGCTAGATATTGTTGCTATGCTCCGTATTTGATGAAAATGATTGAGCATGTATCCGAAAAGAAGTTTGTGAAGGACGTGCCTCACCAGACGCTTGTTCCTCAGATAACTTCACAGGCTCTTCGTCCCACCGATAGCTCTCACCCTAGTTCCTCACGAGCCCCCTCAGCGGCCCTCCTCTTTAGCTCGACCTCAGTGATTGCCTCCTCCACCTCCACCACAGCAGCACCCGAGTTGCACCTCTGGCCTTATCAAGATCCTCAAGGCCATGTTCAGTGTGCACTGCTCAACACAATTGAACTATCAGCAGTTCAAGAGGCTTGAGAAGACAAACCAATGGGACCTGGCGAAGATTTGAGATAAGCTGGAGCTTCCTTCGTTTGGCATGAGTTCCAATGTTCATCCTCCAGCAGCACCAGGCACCAACGAAGAGGACAGAGAGTATGACGACGATGATGGCAATAAATCCAAGGAAGAGGAATTCAAGGAGGCAAATGATTAGACCCTTTGGTGTGTTGATGCCAAAGAGGGAAGAAGTTTAGCATTTCTTTTGAGTTTGAGGACTAGTCCAATTTTTTTTATTTGTGTAATTTACCTTCTACTTAATGTATAGATGTTATGGATGCTCTCATATAAACATCACACTCAAAAATCAAATATTATATTATGATTGAAAACTTTAATTAGTTCTCCTCAATCAACAAAAAGGGAGAGATTGAAAGTGCATCTAGGGGCCCATGTTAGTTTTGACGATTTATGACAAATAATTGAAGATCAATAAAAATGATGAGTTCATTGCAGTTTCAATTGACAAAATATATTATATGTCCCTCAAAGGAAAAAGAAAAAAATAATGGAAGAAATACTTAGAAGTAGGCATTTTATATTTCTTGAGTATAGGAAAATTGAACTATTAAGAGGGACACGACATAGGAAAACTTAGAAAATTGTGAGAGCTCAACCCTAGAGATTTTGCCATAGAGGTTTTTCTGTGAGCATGTCAAAACTTTTCCAAGAGGTGCTCAGACATGTTCAAGTTTGACCTAGCCACACACCAAAACCTATCTGGTGGTGATTGGGCTTATCCGTTGACTGTCGGACATGTCCGACTCACCCACTTTCACTCTTTGGTGACGATCGGACTTATCTAATTGCATCGTACATATTTGACTCAGTCACATTAAGATTGTGTTGGCCATCAGACAGAGCATATCAGATAAGTCGGACGTGGCCATGACTTAGAAAAATTTCTCTCTCTGCTAAAACTCAAACTTCTCCAAGGTAGTTGGACTTATCTGACTCTTGCCTATTTCAATCCCTTTTGGGCATCAAACTTGTTGGAGGAGTGTCGGACATGTCCAATCCTAACCTATCCGAACGATGGGCTCGTACATGTCTCCTTAGAAAAATCTCACCTTTGTGTCTCAGACCTATCCGACCATGTTAGACATGTGCGATGCGACTTTTAGGCACTAATTCAAACTAAACTTTCTAGCCGTAGCCCATTGTGGGACCCACTAGATCGGACATGTCCAAAATATGTTGAGACATATCCAAATATTAGGTGGTAACAACGGTCTAAAATAGCATCTGGGTATAAAAAAGGGTCTAGACCCCTCTAACACTTCACCTAATACCTGAGAAACTCATCTGCGTCGTAACAAGCCCTCAAAAGCACTTCTAACTCTATTCCTCACCATCTTCAAGCAAAATCTTGGATTTTTGTGAAGGGTGAGAGAGTAGAAGTGAGATTTAAGAAGAAGGGGCTTTGGGATTGAGCTTGTTTTGATTTGCTGAGTTCGCACCGTGCCTTCTCGTGTTTGTTAGTCTTGGGTTAACACCCTAGATGGCTATTTGTCGCTCGGTGGGAATCATTTGTGATTTCGGAAAATACCATTGTATAATTTCACCTGAAAGTCTTTGAGGATATCATATTTGTTTATCCTAGAAGAAGGCAATGAAGTAAGACATAACTACACTTACAAATAATGTCTAGAGTTTCCCTAGTAGGTATTCGAAAAGGAAGATACATGTGCATAGTCTAATAGTATACATGTGAGAATATTAGTGAAGAGTCCTAAGGTTTAATGATCCAACATATCAGGCACGAGTTAAAAGCCTTTGGCATGACCAAATGTAGGGGGTTATGATAGGCAGTAATGGTTGTCTCCACCTACTGCTTACCCTTACAATCTGTGAGTCTATAAGACATCCAAACTACTTAAGTATCCAAACACCACGTTTGCACACTGAGTAGATAACTTAACTCAATATGAATCTAAGGGAATTCCTAACCTAAAGATTGTTGAACCAATGTTTGGTCTAAACACTTATGAGTTCATAGCAATATGTTCATGCCTTTCACAACTAGGCTATAGTGGATATCTATGATGTTTATGATAACATAATAACAATGTTACTACACGAGCATAATAAAAACTAATCCTCCCACGTATATGGAATCTACAATCAAACCATAAACACTTCATCCAAATGTATGAAAAGAAAATATTGAATATGAAAAGACTATTATTATTAATGAGAGCAAAGTCTCAAATATTAGAAGAAAAGATACACGAGTCATACCTTTCTCAAAATAGACTTGCCAACTAGAGAGACTCCTTCCTAGAGCCTAAACTCTACTAAGGACATGGAGAGTGTATGTATACAAGAGAGTGAGGCTCAAATGGTGTGTTTGTGAGTGTTGATCTCTCACTATTTATAGACTGAGTCGGTCTGTTTCGTACCACAATTAGCATGGGAATCAATTGTTATCGCCTTCAAGGATTCACCAGGAGTCGATACGTAGCAGCACGTGGGAAATGGGCTTCTGACCAAGTTGGTCGAACTCCCTATTCGTCGGAATAGGGAGTGGCTCCGTTTGGCCCCACTTTCCTCCAGGTGACTGACATGTGGACGCTCCTGGGATTTATAGATTAATTGCAGTAACCCGCCTGCGTGTGAGCCATTGGATCTGTGGAGGTCACATGACGACATCTGATTGACCAGAAATGTGTTTTTTCACCACGTGGACATGCATTCACCTCATTTCTGTGTATAATCACTTGCATGCATAATTTCTCTTGGAACATGTGAAACTATGTTGTTTATAAAGAAAGTGCGTGTAAGAAATGTGTACTCCTTCATATATATGAGGTGAATTGATGGTTGAAAACTGTATATAACGACCGCCAACAACGTGCCACCGCCGCAGCGCCCTCCTGGCACCACCCGCGCCCCCATCGCCTCTGTGTTGAGCCCGCGCTGCGCCAACTCGTCCCAGAACAGTGCAACCATATGCCATGATCACCTCGAGCACAACTGGCAATGGTATGTATAATTCACTACTCGCATTATTTATTCTAGACTAGATTCATTTAGAACTCAGGGTTTATGATTAAACGATGAACAATTTGATGATTAAGCCTATGTTCAATTAAGTAAAGCTTGATTAGTAATTGCCTAGGATGATTCAAATTAAGATTATACCTATCATTCGATTCTGAATTCCACAATATTGAATGCAGACACTTTACAGAGAAACTCATGAGTGCCGAAGGTGGGGCGTAACTATAAAAAATGTGAGAGGATAAATATGATGCGTGTGACATCGCCGATCCAGTCCACAATCATGTGTGTGTTTAGGCATTCAGTTATCGTTTTCTTCTTCTAGATAATAGGATCTTTGAGTGTCTGCGTATATTCAGTTGTAATAAGTTGACCATAACCTACTTGAAGGGAAAATCGGGACTTTCATCTATTATCTAAACATTGTATGTTACCGTTAACTAAATCATCTGATGGGTTTGCAATATCTGAACGAACTCACTTTCTAAACCGATAGTCTCTATTTGTCCGAACTCTCATTCATGTCAGCTATCTTTGCCACCTTATCCGTCAATACCCATCGCTATTGCAGAATTTAATATAGACATTTATGCCAACCATCGTTTGCATAAAAAAACATGCAATTAGCTTTTAATGGCCTCAAAAGTAAGACTTCCATCCCTCGGGTTTTGACTTCTAAATAACTAGCCATTTGAGCCGCAGATCTGCTGAGAAATGTCTTTTGGGATTTGGCCCATATGTACAGCCCATTTGTAGGCTTATTTATTTAGATCAACTCCCCTGATAGAATTTACTTGTGCATTATACATTTTTAGAATTTGTTTCCCCTGGTTGACATGATCCACTTGAGAGAGTTGAATCTCAAATATTGGTGTTCTATCATTTTCTGGATGCAGTAGCTTGCTGATAGTTCTGAGTCATGACATGGACAAGAAAATCTTTTTTACGTAAGCATGCATCCAACATGCAGAGTTTGCAATAATTCAGATAAAATTAAATCCCCAAATGGCTACAACGTAAAAACTACAGTACACATGGCAGTCACAATCAGTCGACTGAATTTTAACTAGGAGAGAATTTATGGGCACAAAAAGTTTTCTTTTTAAGAAAAAAAAAACCGGTTCCCGGACCGGTTGATATAATTATGGGCCACGAAAAGTAGTGGGGTTCTTATGACAGCATAGCCAAAAGTAAAAAAGAAAAAGGTGTGGCGACTAGAGAAGAAAAACTTATCAAAGTGAATCATATCGTATGACTTCATTGATTCATTCCATTCAAGCATGCTTCCGCACCTAACGACTGGAAATTGCAAGGTTATACTCCCTTGCAAAGTCGTTATCTGTTTTTTTATTTTTTTCACAAGTTAACGAATGAGTATAGTTTACTGCAAAACTTTCAACAAAAGTTCTTTCACAATTTCCATGCTTCATACTGTTATATTATGTGTATATTTGTATATATTATTCCTTGTATTACATATTTGTATATATTATTCCTTATATTACTTTTGTAGCAAGGCCAAGCTATCACTAAAGGAATACGTTCATTTATTAAACCTAAAGCCGACCATCGTAGATTACAGGAAATTCAAACTAGTCCGGTATCCCTCTATTGCCTCAGAAATTCAGATTTCTTCAGAGTCTGGACTTGTCTGACACAAAGCACGGGCTAGTCTGGTTGAGCTTCTAATGTTGCCCGGACTTGTCCGTTGTCCAAGCGGACTAGTCCGATCTTGCTATTTTTTCAGACTGGAAACCTTTCACTTTGCAACCCCGGACTTGTCTGACCCTCTATACCGGACTTATCCGAAAACCTATCTTTTCCAAAATGGATCTGTCGGGTCCTATTGCAGACTAGTCCGGCCTTCAGAGTCCAATTCGGATTTTTATTTTTCTTCCACGATTGATTATTGGGTAATTGCCTTAATTGGGCCCAAGAACATCGTGCCCAACCTCAGAGGAGCCCAAGTGGACCCCACCTCGGCACCTACTCGTCCCCCCACCGAATGCTACTTGGAGTTCACCCCAAAACCCTACCTCTTCACCCCTATATAAACAACCCAATACCCCCACGCCTCTCCACACGTTGTAGAACCCTTTGCTGCCGTCTTTGATCGTGTGCCGCCATCAAGTGAAGACCGAGCAGCGAGGAGGTGGAGGAGAAGGAGGAGGATCAATCAAGCACAAACTTCATAACCTTCTCGTTATCAACGTTCTTCTTCACCAATTTGTCCTCAACACCTCTCATCAAGCCCTAATCATCAAGACTCAAGCTTTGCATCCAATTCTTGATCCTTGGATCTCTAAACACATGGTACAACCTCTACATTCACTTTTCCACGTCAATTTACCCTTTATCGTGCTATCTAGAAAACCCTATTTTCTGCAGCTCTAGACAGGGCAGACTAGTCCGGCTCTCATAGTGGACTAGTCCAGTGTTCTGATCTGTTTTGGGCTAAATTAATTCCAATCTAAACTAAATTGATGCAACTCTTGTTCAAACTTGTTAAACCATTATAATATGTTAGTAAACATTAATAGCATCTCATTAACAAGTTTTACCTCACAATTGCACAAATCATGCATATCATGCCATATTGAGTAATATATGATTATTATTTGATTGTAATATTTGTTTTGCATGTTTGTCGCGCAAAGTAGAAGGTACCACTGTAGAGAGTGCTTTCAAGGACCTGCAAACCCAGAACTTCGAAGCCTTCGATCCAAACAAAGCTCAAGAGCAAGGCAAGTGTCCTCGATCATTTTGATCCAGGTTTTTAAATGTTTTGTTTGCAAAATTGCATGCTTGTGTCAAATTGATGGGAAACCCAAGTATAGGAGTTTACTAGTTTTGTATGACCACCCTTGTCGCTTGAACACAATGTAGAGAGCCGGGAAGGGTATTTTACACTTTTGCTTTGCTTTACTCAATTGAGTTTGGGAAACAATCATATTGCTTAATTATGACCTATTGAACACATGAATGATAAGAATTGATAATAATGACCCTTTAGCAGCATGGTGCCTAGGGATCTAAGAAAGCCAGTTATGTGGAAAGGTTCCATAGACATCGAAAGGTGATGAAATCACAAACTTGTGGGTAAAGTGGTACAACCTCTACAAAGTTTGTTAAAAACTATCATGATAGCCGTGCTCTCGGTTATGAGCAACCTGTACCCTCACATGATTAGATTTTTGGACCTTGAACATGGTTTTATGGCTGGAATTGAATTGGAAATTGGTATTGGTTTAGTAATTGGCTTGGGTATAAGAGATTAATGAAATCGGGACAGATGAGCAGTTATGAGTTGATCATGGATTATTGTTGCTAGTATTGGTTACTTAAGTTAAAATTAATGTTTTTTGGGTTATTTTGGGAAGGACCACACTTAATGATGATATAATTGCATTTCCAACAACATTGAATGTACTTTTCTGTAGTTAGCCATTATTTATTCTCATTCTTTGTTTAAGCTACATGTCATACTTTCCCACACTTGCTGAGTATGACATGTGCTCACCCTTGCTATTCCCCCAACAAACTCAAACGCAAGAGTCAACTTGGAGTACCAGGAGGTCTTTGAAGAGTTCTAGGCGCGCGTGTTACCGTCAAGCATGCCTGGGGAGGTTGTGTCTTTAGTGTTTAGTGTTTTCCATTGCAGTCTTTTAGAGCTTGTATTCGAGACTATTTGGCTTGTAATAAGACACTATTATTAGTGTTATTATTGGAGACATGGTTTTATCTTTTTATCATTTGTGAATCACTTGTGTATGTGTATTAAACATCCTGGACACACATATGCATCACACTTGGTTCATTTTCCAGAACCGGGTGTCACAAATTGGTATCAAAGTCGTGTTTGAACGTAGGACGCAAGCCTAGGTAGAATGGACACCACAAATCACTTAGGACTTCTTCCCTATTCAATTTGTTGTTTTGCATTATTTTGCCTTTCACTAGCTACAAAAAGTGGGAAAATTTTGTGTTTTTGCTGCTTCTACAATTTTTGCCACTTTTCCATCTTTTTGAGAAAATGCACATCCTCTCATCTTAATTTATGGCTGCTGCAATTTCAGAACTAATATTTTGTCTTGCCTCTAATATTCTCTTGTTTTCTTATAGATGGATCACACCAAGATGACAGCCCGCAAAAGAGCTTGTTTGCCACCCCTTGGAAGCAAGATTAGGCCTCGCGAGGAGCCGCAGATGGAACCAGCCAATGAGGAAGAAGTGAGTTCTCCCGTGAAGGAAGTTGAGCATGAACACTCCAACACGATGGAGGAAGACTCTGAGGAGGTGGAATCCTATGATGACGAGGAGGAGGAAGACCCTGAATTTGTGAAATTCTATGATAGTGAGGAAGAGGAAGGTGAAGCACATGAGTAGAAAAAAGATGAAGCCCAAGATAAGGAGGAACCACAATAAGAGGAGGAACCCGCTGCACAAGAAGAAGGACCCGAAGCCCAAAGGAATGCATCACATCCTAGTGAAGCCAGAAAGAAGGAGAAATGCCTAGTTTAGTGTGATGCCCAAGAATTTTGTTCCGACGACACTGATGGAGGAGTTGCAGCTAAGAAATTGAAGGATTTTCTTGATTTATGCAAAATTCACCTAGAGTATTATGTCAATAGGAATCCTCGCCATGGACGTGAAGAATGGAGGGCTCAAGTTATAGTTCTTGCCAAAGATGAGGTGGTAACCCGACACTTTGCTGAATTTTCGTGGTGTGTGCTTGTGCTTGTGTTCTTGGTGTGAGTTGTGGGATGCTTAGAATTTTGTCCACATCTGCACGAAGTAGAGAGTTGTGGGATCCTTGTCCACATCCTCTAATAGGGTTTTTAGCTTAATAATAGAGTTGTTTACTTACATATACCTTGATGCATCTAGTTGGGGCGTTCCTTTCCAAATTCCAAATTCTTCCGTCTCTACTATTTTTTCACCAACAGATACCGAGGACCCGTAACCAGAGGAATGCCAATGTTGCGGAGGAGAAATATGGAGCACCTCAGAACAACAATGAACTTAGACATGGACCTATCAACCTTGAGCAGCTATTGGCTATGCAGAACCAGCTCATGCAGTTCATGATACAGATCATGGGACAACTGCAAGCTGGCAAAAACAATCAACCCCACATGCCTCCACCATCACCACCCCCGCGACCCCACAACCGCATGGGAGAATTCATGGGGACCAGGCCGCCTACTTTTTCTCAAGCCATAGATCCTATGGAAGCTGATGATTGGCTGAAATCTGTTGAGAAGAAACTCACCATCGTTCAGTGCAGTGATAGGGAAAAGGTTCTTTTTGCTTTCCATCAATTAGTTGGAGCAGCTGCGGATTGGTGGGAATCCCTTTGCAATACACATGAAAATAAAGAGAGAATCACTTAGGCTGAATTCAAGGAGAAGTTCCGTCCTCACTATATACCTGAGGGAGTCATGATACTGAGATGGCAGGAATTTGAAAACCTTCAACAAGGAAGGATGAGTGTGAGTGAGTATCTCAACAAATTCACTCAACTGTCTAGATATGTCCAGAGGACATCAACACTAATAGCAGGAAACAGTATTTGTTTATGAGGGGTCTCAACAATAAAATTCAAGTTCAATTGATCAATACTAACTATGCAAATTTTTAGAGGCTGGTTGACAAAGCCATTGTGGTTTAGAACAAGATTCGTGAGATAGAGCAAGATCACAAGAGAAAGACGCCATATCATGGACAGCCTCAAGGAAGCAATGTTCTTCCTCGCTATGCACCGCTTGCTGCACCATATTACAAGTCGTCTGCTACTGCATATCGCCCTACTTATCCACCGCGACCGCAACAGCTAATACAACAACTCCCTTCCATGCAAGCACCTCACTTATTATGCAGCCTACACCACGTCCAAATATGACTGCTTATTCTCAAAATCAACCTCGCCCTAACTTCTCTGGCCCCACTGGTGGAAAGACTTGCTATACTTGTGGTCAAGTGGGACATTTTGCAAATCAATGCCTGAAATCAGGTCAGGGACACATGAACAATGTTCCAAGGCAGAATCCTAGGTCCAATGGAGGAGCAACTAAAGGCAACCGAGGACAGCAGAATTTTGCTCGTGGCAAGGTGAACCATGTATCTGCAAAAGAGGCTCAACAAGCTGAAGATGTTGTGATTGGTATGTTTCTCGCAAACTCCAACCCTGCTACTATATTATTTTATTCTGGAGCATCTCATTCATTCATATCATCAAAGTATGATGCAAAGCATAGCATTCCTATATCATAATTGAAGTATACTCTGTTGCTTAAATCTTCTGGAGGAGAGACGAGGAAGAATATAGTATGTCCAAAAGTAAGTATTTCCATAAGGGGTAGATTTCCTCGCCAACCTTATAGTCCTAAATTCGCAAGGCTTGGAAATCATACTAAGAATGGATTGGCTAAGGAAGCATAACAGAGTGATTCAGTGTGTCACTCGGACAGTGCAGTTAACAAACAAAGAAGGAGTCGGTATAGAATTCAATGCAGTTCAACCAACAACCAAGAAAGCAATGGTAAATCATACAGAGGGAGTATCTTTGGAGGAAATTCCAGATGTTCGTGAGTACCCAGAAGTGTTTCCTAAGGAATTGCCAGGTATGCCACCTGATCGTGACATCGAGTTCATCACTAATATAATACCTGGAACTGCACCTATAGCAAAGAGGCCATATAGGATGCCTCCTAAGGAATTAGCAGAGCTCAAGAAGCAAATTGAAGAGCAGATAGAGAAGGGTTTTATACGCCCAAGTTCATCGCCATGTGGAGCCCCAATGCTTTTCATATACAAGATAGATGGATCCCAAAGAATGTGTGTGGATTACCGGTCTCTCGACAAGGTGACAATTAAGAATAAGTACACGTTGTCCCGCATAGAGGGTCTATTGAACAAGATCAAGGAACCAGAATATTCTCTAAGATTGATCTTCGGTCGGGATACTTCCAAATGAAGATTAGACCGTCAGACATACCCAAAACGACTTTCAGAACACGGTATGGATCCTACGAGTATACGGTCATGTCATTCGGATTGACTAATGCACCCCTATACTTCATGTATCTCATGAATAAGGTTTTCATGGAGTATCTGGATAGGTTTGTGGTAGTGCTCATTGATGACATCATGATCTACTCGAAAAGTGAAGAGGAGCACGAAGAGCATGTAAGGCCGATGTAGCAGAAATTTTGAGAGCACCAGTTGTATGCCAACTTTAACAAGTGCCAATTCTGGTTGAGAATGATATCACTCCTAGGCCATGCCATCTCTGGAGGAGGAGTGTTAGTTGACCCAAAAAAGGTTAGAGATGTGCTAAAGTGGGAAGCACCGCAGAATTTGAAGGAAATAAGGAGTTTTCTTAGAATGGCTGGGTATTACCGTCGGTTCATCAAGGGTTTTTCCAAGATAGCGAAGCCCATGACTGAACTGTTAATGAAGGAGAAGCCTTTTAAGTGGAATCAAGCTTGTCAAGACAGCTTTAATGAGCTAAAGAAGAGACTGACTACAACACCTGTGCTGGTACTGCCAGATGTGAGCAAGAGATTTGATATCTATTGTGACGCTTCAAGGCAAGGACTTGGTTATGTATTGATGCAGGAAGGCCGAGTAGTAGCTTATGTATCCAGGCAGTTGAAGAAACACGAGCAAAATTATACTATGTATGATCTTGAACTTGCAGCCATAGTGCATGCCTTGAAATTTTGGAGACATTATGTCCTTGGCTGTAGATGTGATATTTATATGGATCATAAGAGTCTCATGTACATATTCACACAATGGGATCTGAATTTGAGGCAACAACGATGTTGGAACTCATTAAGGATTATGATGTGGGAACTAATTATCATCCAGGAAAAGCCAACGTAGTGGCTGATGCGTTGAGTTGAAAGCGAGCAAGCCACCAGCTCACGGTTAGGGAGTTGCCACCCGAGCTATGCAAGGAGTTCAAATGCTTCAATCTAGGATTTGTGAATGAGGTAGGAATGATGGAGTTAAATCCGACATTGGAACAAGAAATTCAAGAGGGTCAGACCAAGGATAAGAAAATCCAGGAAATCAAAGAAAGAATCCAAGAGGGGAGAGAATTCAGATTTGATGAGGACAACCATGGTACTCTATGGCTTTGGAAATGGATTGTTTTGCCTAATGAGAAGCGTCTGCGACAGTTGATATTAAAGGAGGCACGTGACTCACTTTACTCCATCTATCCCGGCTGTACGAAGATGTATAAGGATCTGAAGACATGCTATTGGTGGGATGGTATGAAGAGGTACATAACTGAATATGTCGCATTGTGTGATGTATGCCAACGAGTCAAAGCTGAATACTAAAGGCTAGATGGATTATTGCAGCCGTTGAAAATTTCGGAATGGAAGTGGAAAGAGGTTGGTATGGATATCATAGTTGGATTGCCTTGCACTTTGGCAGGGTACGACTCAATATGGGTTACTGTGGATCGATTGACAAAATCATCGCATTTTTTCCCATCAAGACTACCTATAGTGAAACAAAGTTGGCAGAACTGTATATGGAAAGAATAGTGTGCTTACACGGAGTACCAAAGAAAATAGTGTCTGATATAGGTTCTCAATTTACCTCAAGGTTCTGGCAAAAGCTGCATGAATCGATGGGAACTCAATTGAATTTCAGTTCTGCTTATCACCCTCAAATAAATGGACAAACCGAGAGGACAAATCAGATCTTGGAGGACATGCTAAGGGCTTGTGCACTAAAATTTGGAGGGAGGTGGGACAAAAGTCTGCCGTATGCTGAATTCTCCTACAACAATAGTTACCAAGCAAGTTTGAAGATGTCGCCATATGAAGCATTGCATGGGAGAAGGTGTAGAAGACCCCTTTTCTGGAATGAGACAGGGGAAACTGAAGTATTTGGACCTGACGTGATACAAGATGCCGAAAAGCAGGTTCAGACAATCGGTGAAAACTTAAGAGCTACTAAGTCGAGACAAAAACGTTATGCGGACAATAGCTGAAGAACCCTGTCCTTTAAGTTGCGATACTTTGTATACCTCAAAGTATCACCCATGCGAGGTCACAAGTGGTTTAATATCAAAGGCAAGTTGACACCTCCCTATATTGGATCATTCAAGATTTCGGACAAACCGGGAGAAGTAACATATAAATTGGAGATGCCAGCACATCTTTCTGGTGTTCATGATGTGTTTCATGTTTCTCAGCTCAAGAAGTGCTTGAGAGTACCAGAAGGGCAAGTGCCAATGGAAGAATTGGAGCTTCAAGAAGATTTGACCTATACTGAGCATCTTGTCAAAATTTGGAAACCAAGGAGAGGTTCACAAGGAACAAGGTGATTCGATGGTGCAAAGTGTACTGAGAGCATCATACAAAGTCAAAAGCAACTTGAAAGCGAGAAGACGATCTCAAGAAAGAATTTTCCTATCTCTTTCCTTCCACATCGAATCTCGAGGGCGAGATTCATTTTAAGGATGGTAGGTTTGTAACACCCTCATTTTCATGCATAATGCATTGCATGCATCCTCATACATGTTTAACATTAAGAAACCTTAAAAGGAACCTGATTAAAATGAATTTAGGTCCAATCAGCAATTTAATCCTGTCAGGGTGCAAACTTGTCCGACCTCCAACCCGAACTAGTCCAGTATCCCTCTGCTTCCTTAGAAATTCAGATTTCTTCAGAGACCGGACTTGTCCGGCACACAGCACGGACTAGTCCTGTTGAGCTTTTGATGTTGCCCGAACTTGTCCGTTGTCCGAGCGGACTAGTCCGATCTTGACAATTTTTCAGTCTGGAAAACTTTTACTTTGCAACCCCGGACTTGTCCGACCCTCTATACCGGACTTGTCCGAAAACCTCTCTGTTCCAAAACGAACTTGTCTGATCCTATTGCAGACTAGTCCGGCCTTCATAGTCCAATTCAGATTCTGTTTTTCTTCCACGATTAGTTATTAGGTAATTACCTTAATTGGGCCCAGAACTTCATGCCCAACCTTAGAGGAGCCCAAGTGGACCCCACCTTGGCCCCTACTTGTCCCCCCACCGAATTCTACTTCGAATTCACCCCAAAATCCTACCTCCACCCCTATATAAACAACCCAATACCCCCACACCTCTCCACACGTTGGAAAACCCTTTGCTTCTATCTTTGATCAAGTGCCGCCATCAACTGAAGACCCAACAGTGAGGAGAAGGAGGAGGATCAATCAAGCACGATCTTCATCAACATCTCATCATCAATGTTCTTCATCACTAATTTTTCCTCAACACCTCTCATCATGCCATAATCGTCAAGACTCAAGATTTGCAACCCATTCTCGATCCTTGGATCTCTAAACACACAGTACACCCTCTACATTCACTTTCCCACGTCAATTTACCACTTGATCGCACAGTCCAGAAAATCCTATTTTTTGCAGCTCTGGACAGGGTGGACTAGTCCATTGTTCTGATCTGTTTCGGGCTGAATTAATACCAATTTGATCTAAATTGATGCAACTCTTGTTCAAACTTGTTAAACACCATTGTAACTAGTTAGTAAACATTAATAGCAACTCATTAACAAGTTTTCTCTCACAATTGCACAAATCATGCATATCATGGTATATTGAGTAATATATGAGCATTATTTGATTGCAATGTTTGTTTTGCATGTTTGTCGCGCAGAGTAGAAGGTACCGCTGTAGAGAGTGCTTTTGTTGACCTGTAGAACCATACCTTTGAAGCCTTTGATCAAAATCAAGCTCAAGAGCAAGGCAAGTGTCCTTGATCATTTTGATCCAGGTTTTTAAATGTTTTGTTTGCAAAATTGCATGCTTGTGTCAACTTGATGAGAAACCCAATTATAGGAGTTTACTAGTTTTGTATGACCACCATTGTCGCTTGAACACAATGTAGAGAGTTGGGAAGGGTATTTTACACTTTTGCTTTGCTTTACTCAATTGGGTTTGTGAAACAATTATATTGCTTAATTATGAATTGTTGAACGCATGAATAATGAGAATTGGTAATAATGACCCTTTAACAACATGGTGCCCAGAGATATAAGCAAGCCGGTTATGTGGAAAGGGTTGGACTGTATTGGTGGTGTTTGCTTGTTTTAGATCTAAGGTCTGGTTCGTGGAGCGACCATCCAGGATTTACAGTGCCATCACATGGTCAAGTATGGGTGCAGCTTAGCTGACTAATTAGTGTATTGCCAGTACTATTTAGAACATTAGGAAGGATCGAGGAAGGGGTAGTCGGATGGGTTTGCAGTGATGGTGGGACTACCCTGGGACACGAATGGCTCAAAAGGGGGCCCTTGGTTTCATGTGCTCAGTTGGAGACATGACCACCGGTGAAACCTCAGTGGGGTCTAAATATGCTAGTAATCACTTTGTAAAGACTATTTTGTGATCTCTTGGCCACACACATAAGAAAGTGAGAGACGGCATGATAGAGGTTCCATAGTCATCGAAAGGTGATGAAATCACAAACTTGTGGGTAATGTGGTACAACCTGTGTGGAGTGTGTTAAAAACTATCATGATAGTCGTGCTCCCGGTTATGAGCAACCTGGACCCTCACACAATTAGAGTTTTGGACCTTGAACATGGTTTTATGGCTGGAATTGAATTGGGAATTGGTATTGGTTCAGTAATTGGCTTGGGTATAAGGGATTAATGAAATCGAGACTGATGAGTAGTTATGAGTTGATCATGGATTATTATTGCTGGCATTGGTTACTTAAGTTGAAATTAATGTTATTTGGGTTATTTTAGGAAGGACTGCACTTAATGATGATATAATTACATTTTCAACTGTTTTGAATGTACTTTTATGAAATTAGCCATTATTTATTATATTCCTTGTTTAAGCTACATGTCATACTTTCCCACACTTGCTGAGTAAGACATGTGCTCACTCTTGCTATTCACTCAACAAATTCAGACGCGGGAGTCAACGTGGAGTAACAGGAGGTCTTTGAGGAGTTATAGGCATGCGTGTTACCGCCAAGCTTTCCTGTGGAGTTGGTGTCTTTAGTGTTTAGTGTTTTTTGCTGCAGTCTTTTAGAACTTGTATTTGAGACCATTTGGCTTTTAATAAGGCACTATTATCAGTGTTATTATTCGAGACATTGTTTTATCTGCTTATCATTTGTGAATCACTTATGTATGTGTGTTAAACATCCTGGGCACACATATGCGTCAAGCTTGGTTCATTTTTCACAATCGGGTGCCACAACAGTGTACCTTTCCGCTGTGAAGATGTCATGAGCGAGTTTCCGTCTACTGTGCTGCGGCTAAAAGGCTGAGGCGGTCGAGGTTCCCAAGGTACATCGGTTTCTTAGACCCCATATATCTAGTATGACTCCAGTACAATACAAACTTGCTCAGCAGAGCAGCATACGGATCGGTCCTTAATCGACAGAGGCAGGGCTACACCTCCTACCTCGATGCCCACTCTCATATTAAGTTCATAAACCATGGTATAAAATAACCAATCCCAGGTGACAATATCATTATCTTGCGAGTAGATTCCAATCACTCGACTTATACCGGACTCCTTACAACATTATCATTGCAGTTCTTATGCATTGAGGTATAAACCTACCCATATACTCCATGGATTGTGGGTCATGCATTTGGAGTATTCAAACACAATAGACTTAATACACAATTCATATACTAGTCAATATAATGATAAGTGTAGGATCGAAGAGCACGTGAAAAGTTACCTGAGGGGGGTGAATGGTAGATTTAAACTCTTTTAGTAGAAGCAACAAAAACCCCTTGACAGAAAATCAATCTGATAAAGAAACAATGTGTGTGACTAATATAAATGTGTTCAACAGTGACAAAAGTGGTATGGATTGTGTAGAATCAAGTCACAAAGATGTCACAACAAGAATCATGAAAAGTCGTCGAGAAAAACTAAAGTTATGATCGAAAGATCAAATAAAGGTAAATCTGTTCTACCCGAGTAAAAACAGATCTGCAACACTGCAAAGAAACTCGTGTAGATCAGAAACTACAAATCCAATGACCGTGAAATTTTCACAGATGATATAATCAAGTTCTAAAGGCAACCCAAAAAGAATCACATCAATTGGATCTGTAAACCTCGAGTTATAATAAAAACACCGACGCAATGTAGTGCTGTGTAGAAACTCGACGAGAAAAAACTTGTCTGAAACAAGTCGGACGAACAAGGCACAAAATCTCCTCTAACTACGAATTTTTAGATCTGGCCTCCCTTGCATTTATAACCAGCCCTAAGGCCAACCCAATCAAAACTACCACTCTAATCCTACTATGTTTCAACCGGAACTTTCCATAACTGCTCAAGACTCTTCTATACACAGATAGAACCAATCTTAAGACTTCCAAACACCTTAGGAACCTATCCCACATTCCTAAAACAACTAAACTTCATGACCCACACGAAATCTAACTAAAACAAACTCTAAACCTTCCATAAACAAACCATAACCACCTCAGTCGAAGCCTAAGACATAATCCAACCGGTTGGACCTTTCCGACCAATTCATTATGTCCACTTCTCTTCATCACGCATTGGAACCATGTTGCCACATCCATGAACTCCTAGCACATGTGCAAACACCTTCCAAAAACATACACGACACTTTCATATGCATTGTTCTTGACCCAAACATGCTGCGTGACCTCCCAATCAACTCAACCACAATTCCTCCCGAACTTGGTTGTTGAACCTCATCTTCTCCCTAAGACTAGTTCAATGGATCCCGTCACCAGCCATGTCTTGACCTCAAGCAGAACCTGCACATGAACAAACAACCATCCTTTGCGAGCCCAAGTCCTCGACTTGACTCTCGTTCATTCAAAAACCACAACATCTTAGGTGACCACCTCACATAAGCATGTTGCAAACCATATCAAAACGTTAACCATCATAAACAGCCATAACACTTCAAAAACATAGTAAAATAATACTAAGAAAACTTCCAATAAGAGTAAAGCAGGTTTGAAACATTGCAAGTTAAAAGCAGAACCACTGCGATCTTGCACCGGACCTTGCCAAAACTAATTGGACCATGCCAAAGCTAACCGGACCTTGCGCGAGACTGAGCCAAAGCATGCTATACCTATCGTTGGACGTTGCCAAAGCTAACCAAAACACGTCGGGCCTATTGTCGGACCTTGCCAAAGCTCGGACCTACACTCGTACCTTGTTGGAAAGGGTGTTTTGGCAATATTCAAAATTTTTATCGTAATAGCCAATGTATTCAGCACACATAGGTCTCACAATCTCCCCCTTAAAGAATGCATTGGCAACACCACTTAAAATCCAAACATTGGCTTATTCACATAAAAGTTTTGAAAACAATTTCTCCCTGTTTTTAAAATTAAATGAGAAAGAAATTTTAAAAAAATATTTCTCCCCCTTTGACAATGTATTCAACAAGGTTCAAAAGAAAATTGTCAATTGTTATGAGCATATTATAACATATACATATAGAACAAAGCTCATAAGCCATGCTAGAGATCAAGTGTAATTTTAAATTTAAGCAAGTCATGATCTCACAAAGTTAACTATTTCAAGACCTGAAAACATGACACTTGTTGCTATATTTTTATTATTTTTCAAAGCACAATTCAGATCATATGACATTTGCATGAGATTATATGTCGCATCGGCTTTATTCTAACCAACCAAGCCAAGCCTATATCATTTGACAATCAGAAGCTTAAGGGCATGGTTTTAGTCATACACAACTTCTTCCAAGTTCATATCTAAGTGCAATGATAAGCCATCAAAAGAAGAAGTGCAATGCATGCATATTCTCTAAATCTTTTCTCAATTTTTCATTTGAACATAAAAGCTCAACATGTGAATAGTTGATTGATTAATTTTTCATTAGTAAAAGCATTTGTGAGCATGCAACAAGTTCAAAACAGCAAGAAAGTTTGATCATGACCAGATTTAGTATACGTAATTATTCCAATTACTAGTCATGGCAAAAACTACAAAATGTATAACATGAGTAATGTAGTAAGAACTTCCAGCATGTAAAGGGACCACAACGTCATATATGTATGAGATACTATGCTCATATAATTCTAAATTCAGATTCACACATATCCTTCCCATGTTTCAAAACTCCCCCTCAATTTAATCCATGAGGATGCATAACCCCTATTTCACTACGAATGAAACAAAAACGTGTGAAATCCATAGGTTTTGTAAAAATGTCAGCCAATTGTTGTTCGATATCTACATGGTGAAGCACGATGTTTCGTTTGTCAACATTATCATGGAGAAAGTGATACCTAATATCAATGTTCTTTGTTCTAGAATGTTGCACGGGGTGTTTAGCAATGCAAATGGCACTAGTGTTATCACAAAACAGTGGAACACTATCATCAAACCCATAGTCCTTAAGAGTTTGAACAATCCAATGAATTTGTGAGCAAGCGCTAGCCGCACCTACATATTCAGATTCGGCTGTGGATTGTGCAACTGAATTTTGTTTTCTAGAGGACCAAGCAACAAGTGAATTACCAAGAAAATGTCAAGCACCTGAAGTACTTTTCCTATCAATCCTACAACCCCCAAAATCAGCATCCGAAAAATATTTCAAAGTAACGGTTGAGGAAGAAGGAAGAAAAATGAAAAATTCTTGAGTTCCATGTAAGTACCTAAGAATTGTTTTGACGGCTTGGCGATGTGAAGCACATGGGGAGGCTTGAAATCGTGCACAAAGACATATGCTGAATTGTATGTCAAGTCTTGATGTCGTGAGGTACTAGAGTTATGCAATCATACTTCTATAATCTTTTTGATCGACCGGGTCACCATCTTCATCAAGTTCAAGTGTTGTCATTGTTCCAATTGGTGCTCGAAGAGGATTTCTTTTGTCCATGTTGAAGCGCTTAAGAAGGTATCTTGTATACTTCGTTTGATGCACAAAACTACCCTCCTAGGTTTGCTTGATTTGCAGCCCCAAAAAGTACGTGGGTTCTCCAATCATACTCATCTTAAATTCTAAACTCATCATAGTTGAAAACTTAAACCCAAGATCATGAGAAGCACAACCAAAGATAATATCATCCACATACACTTGAACGAATAATGAGTCATTGCCATGCTTAAGCACAAAAAGAGTTTTATCAATCTTGCCCATGGTAAACTCTATTTCAAGTAAGAATGTTTAACCTATCATACCATGCTCTAGGGGCTTGTTTGAGACTACACAAGGCTTTAGACAGTTTGAAAACATGATTAGGAAAATTTGGATTTTCAAAACTCGATGGTTGCTTTACATAAACCTCCTCATCTATGTAGCCATTAAGAAAAACACTTTTAACCTCCATTTGATAAAGCTTAAAACCTTTTGATGCAGCAAAAGCTAACAAAATTCTTATGGCTTCTAATCTAGCAACAAGAGCAAAAGTTTCATCAAAATCTAGACCTTCAAGTTGTGTGAAACCTTGAGCAACCAACCTAGCCTTATTCCTAACCACAACCCCATCCTCCTTTGTTTATTTTTAAAACCCAATTACTTCTAATTAGAGTGTGAACATGAGGTGGAGGTACAAGTGTCCAAACATTATTTCTTTCAAAATTTTCTAACTCTTCTTGCATGGAAATAATCCAAGATTCATTAGTTAGTGTCTGTGATATATCTCTAGGTTCAAAAGAAGCAACAAAAGCAGAATGGGTGTGAGAGTTTGGATCGCAAAACCTGGACCGTGTAACTCAATGAATGTGGCCTAGAGGGGGGTGAATAGGAATTTTGAATTTCCTGCACACTTAATAGAGTCATCAAAAACTTGTTTGACCGGACTAGTCCGGTTGTGTGGGCGGACTAGTCCGGTGTGCTGATAAATGTGAATTGATTAAGTATTGTTTGGGAAATTAGATTCTTATAGCAACGGAAATAAGAACAACAAATTCATTGATTTAAGATTATTGTATGAATGCACATGGAAACTTATAAGCAACTTAATTGATGTTTAGTAATCAAGTGATCTAGTAAACAAAAAGTAAAGTAAATGAGGCACAAGAGACAAGCGAATTTTTACCGAGGTTTGATCTCACCACGAGATCTACGTCCTCGTTGAGGAAGCTCACACAGAGCCGGGTCTCCAACCCTTTCCCTCTTCATGTCACCACACAGGCCGACTTGATTCCACTGGCACAAGTAATCACCAAGTTTGTGGGGCAACCTCACATGTTGAGGGCTCCCATGAGAATTACAATGAAAGAGGCGATCAAATACACTTGAAAGTATTACAATGCAGAGTATGAGTGTAGAAAGATCAAACCCAAAGAGCTCGCAACGAAAGAACGACGGTCTCCCAATCCCGAATCCATGTGTTCAATTGATTTTGCTCGTTTTGCACTTTAGATGTGTGGGGAGATGTGTTTTGGGCTCTTGGGACAAAGTGGCGGCGCTAGGGTTTGTGTTTTGAGCAGTACTCGACGTGTATCATCCGTGGAAGGCCGTGAATTCTCTATTTATATGGTTTCAAAAATTTACCGTTGAGAAACCGTAATACCGGACTAGTCCGGTGCAAGTCCGGACTTGTCCGGTCACAGTGTAACTCGAAGTCTAGAAAGTCTAGCGAACTAGTCCAGTCCAAGCTCGGACTAGTCCGGTGCTGTGTGAAGGTGGACTCCAGAAAGTTCAACAGACTAGTCTAGTGGACACACGGACTAGTCCAGTCTCTAGAGATGGGAGACTCCAGAAATTTCAACGGACTAGGCCGGTGGACACACGGACTAGTCCGGTCTCCAGAGATGGGAGACTCTAGAAAGTCTGGCGGACTAGTCCGATCCAAGATCGTACTAGTCCGGTGCACTGTGAAAGTTAGGTTAATTTTACAACCCTTACCCCTGCGCAAAGTCGTGAGCTCTTGGAGTGTGTCTTTCATACACTCCCTATACATTTAAAATCTAATTTGTTCTTCTAAGTTCCATCAAAGTATCCCTCTTTGGACCACTCCATTTTTCACCTTTTTGTGTGCACCAAGCTGTTTCACTTTGTTTGTCTTGCAATCATCTCAATAGTTTCATTAGGATCTCATATGTTTGTCATCAGTTAGCTAAAACCCACAAGGGATATCCTAGATGCACTTACAATCTCCCCCTTTTTGGTGATTGATGACAACCATTTGAGATATCACAATTGAGAGTAAAATTTTGATTTTCATAAGGTGTGCACATATGAAAATAACGATAATTCCACAAAAAGCTTCTCACGTATGCACACACCTTATGGTGGGGTGCCTAACAGGTGTGTGATCAACAAAGTGTGATGAAATAAGGATAACCAATAATGAGCATAGAAGTAAGCATTAGAGCAACAATAAGCATCACACATAGGAAAAGAAATAGTGCATTACAAAGTTTTAAAAATAGGTACATGTCCTCGATCACAAAAGCATAAGAACTGCTACTAGAGATAGTATCAAACTAGTCTCAATCTCTCCCCCTTTGGCATCAAGGCACCAAAAATGGAAAAATCGAGGGGAATCACTCATCGTCGCTCCCTTCTTCAGTTTCGGTCTGATTTTCATCTTCATCACCATCATCATTCACCGGAGCAGGATCTTCCTCTGAGTCCTCGTAGGCGGGCGGTGATCCAACCGGCTCAATCTCAAGCTTGTCACGGATAGCTTTGATGTTGACATTTACATATTGTTGATGTTTCTTCTGCCTGACTTCGATCTTGCGGCAGCAGGCAAAGATGGAGGAGAGCATTTTGAGGACACCACCGGAGGGTTCATGGACAGGTGCAGAGCTAGGAGGAGCAGCTGCAGATCTAGTGGCATTCACATCCCGAGATTGTTTAGACCTCCTCTCAGCTTCGGGGGAGGAAGGGGCAGTTTGTGCTGAGGGAAGGGTGTACTCGGTGGACTTTTGTGGCTTCAACCCCGTATGAGAGACATCCTTGACAAACTCAAGTCCCATCACTTTCTCAATCATGAACATGATGTGCGGGGCATACCCGCAAGACCTACTGGGAGTGATTGAGATGTTCACAATGTCGTTGTAGATGTACTCAAAAACATTAAATGGTCTCCTTCCACTCATGACCTTCATTAGGGTCCTCAAGGTTCCTTGGATAGTCCTCGCATCTCCATCTTCCGGGGCTATTGTCTTACTCAAGAATCTGTTGAGGACCACAAAGAAGGGCTTCAGATATTTGATGTTTGGAGGAGTATAGGGCATACTTGTGTCATAGAGGAACTTAAGCTCATCCTTCTCCAAGGGTTGCAGATTGTGGATGACAAGATCATGATCCATAGTGTGTTCAAGGTGAAGAATCCTTGCGAATTCATCATTAGTAACACTATACTTGGAACCATACCTCACCCAAGTAAGACTGTCTCCATCACCCCGAGCAAAGTAGAGCGTAGAGTAAAATTGGGTGATGATCTCATTGTTCCAGTCATTCTCAAAGGAAAGCAGTTCCTTCAAACTGTGCCTATCCAGAGCCTCAACCACCTCACGAAAAGCAGGATACTTCTTCGACTGCAGGTATCCAATATTCACCCATTGACTCTCCACAACAGGATTCTTCATCTTCATGTACACGTGCTCGTAGTAGTCGGCATGGAAGTTGCTCCAGAATCTTGGGTCAGAGCATTGCCTAGGTTGATTGTACACATTAATCTTCATGAAGCTATTGGCTAGCTCATCCCCCTTTTCCGGTGAAATCCTCACTAGAAGGCTGCCTGTTGCGGTGACTGGGGTCTTTCATCTTGAGGGGCCCAATGGGACCACTAGCAAGTCCATTCCCTTTATTGAGAGCCAAGAGCCCTCTTTGGCCCTGAGGAGCTCTCAGCAGCAGCTTTTCTTTGAGGCTTTTTGACAATGACCTTCCTCTTCTTAGGCAGATTGTCTTCGGAGGGTGGAGAGTGGACATTGACATCATGTATTTTCTTCACGTATCTCTCCTTGGCTCTTATCACTCTTTCGCGTTGAACTTCTTCATCAATGTGAAAAGAGCTGTCATCTGAGCTTGAAGACATCGTGCCTAATAAGGAGTTCATGGATTAGATAAGAATGAACCAAGGATCAAAGTCAAATTAGGGATTTAGATGTCAGAGACTGGACTTGTCCGGTTTCAGAGTCCGGACTTGTCCGTTGTACCGGACTTGTCCGCACCTGATAGCCAGACTAGTCCGGTCTGGCATAAGAACCCTAATGATTTCCTTGAATTCCAAAACTTCTATCTAAAGATACAAAAGGACAGGAAAGTGGTAGGAATACATCTATGAAGCCAATGTACAACCTTGGAATCAAAGGAAACGAGCTAGAACGAGAAAAATTGAGATTTTGGTTTTAGGATGAAATTTACCGAGATTTGAAGATTCGCGTTGAGAAAGCAAGAATCTATCCGGATGAGTCCGGAGGGGATGATCAACTCGTCGAGGAGAGGATTTCCCATGGAGAAAACTTAGTTTTTGAGGGCTCAACTCGAAGGTCTCTTTGGGGGCTAGGGCTCAACTTGCAAGTGGAGGGAGGTTTAAAATTTTGATTTGGGCCGGCCAACTGCTTATATACGCGGCCGACCGGACTAGTCCGGTCAGTGGGACGGACTAGTCTGGTGCCCCTAGAAAACCTAGGAGTGAGAGTATATCCGTACTAGTCCGGTGGTAGACCTGACAAGTCTGGTCCCAAAGAACTAGATACATATAGAAATGATTAATAGTGATCCAAGTACAATAGTTTTGCAAATAATCTTGATAAATACGACCAGTAGATAAGAAAAAATGAAAAGTTGTAATAAACAACAAGATTTCTTCATTAAAATAGTTTCCTTAGAAGAAAAAGAGGTGAGGAGCAGTTTTCAACAAAAAAATGCGACAGTTGAAGTTTCAACTAGGTATGCAACGTTTCAAGCCACATTTCGAGAGTCAAGAATATTAAGTTTGTTCCTAAGCTCACAAAACCTTTTCTCATCTAATGGTTTTGTGAAAATATCCGCAAGTTGTTTTTTAGTCCTAACATGTGAAATAGCAATGTCACCTTTTAACGAATGATCTCTAAGAAAGTGATGACGGATATCTATGTGCTTAGTTCTTGAGTGCTCTACAGGGTTGTGTGCAATTTTTATAGCACTTTCATTATCACATAGAAGCGGGATATGGCTATGATTGTAGTCGTAGTCCCTAAGAGCCTGTCGCATCCAAAGTAGTTTTGCGCAACAACTACCGGCTGCAACATACTCTACTTTCGCTGTGGAAAGAGCAATGGAGTTTTGCTTTTTAGATGACCAAGAAACTAGGGACCTATCATGAAATTTACAAGTCCCTGACGTGCTCTTTCTATCAACTTTGCATCGTGCATAGTCGGCGTCGGAGTAACCTATCAAGTTAAACTTGGATCCTTTGGGGTACCAAAGGCCCAAGTTGGGTGTGTGCACAAGATACCTTAGGATTTTTTTATAGCAATTAAGTGACACACTTTAGGTGCGGCTTGAAACCTTGCACACAAGCAAACACTAAGCATAATGTCTGGCCTAGATGCACATAAATAAAGTAAGGAGCCGATCAAGGACCGATATACCTTTTGGTCCACATTTGGACCGCCTTCATTGAGGTCGAGATGTCCGTCAATGGCCATGGGTGTCTTGATGGGCTTGGCTTTGTCCATATTGAATTTCTTGAGAATGTCCTGTGTATATTTGGTTTGGCTTATAAATGTACCTTCTCTTAGTTGCTTCACTTGGAATCCCAAGAAGAACTTCAATTCGCCCATCATTGACATCTCGAACCTATATGTCATAATTTTGCTCTTCACAAAAAGACTTGCTAGTGGATCCAAAGATAATGTCATCAACTTAAATTTGACATACGAATATATGATCATCACAATGTTTAGTGAAGAGTGTATAGTCCGCTTTACCAATTTTGAATCCATTTTGAGTCACAAAATCTCTAAGGCACTCATACCAAGCTCGAGGAGTTTGTTTGAGGCCATAGAGAGCCTTAAGCAGTTTGTAGACATGGTTGGGGTACCTTTGGTCTTCGAATCCTAGTGGCTGCTCACATAAACTTCCTCCTTTATCGGGTCATTTAAGAAGGCGCCTTTGACATCCATTTGATACAGCTTAAAATTATGATGAGTAGCATATGCCAATAAAATACGAATGGACTCAAGTCTAGCTACAGGAGTGAAAGTTTCATCCAAGTCCAAACCTTCGACCTGGGAATAACCTTTGGCCACCAATCTTGCTTTATTTCTTGTTACTACTCCATGTTCATCTTGCTTGTTCCGAAAGACCCATTTGGTTCCAACGATGTTCGCCTTTGGTCTCTCCACTAGCTCCCACAGTTCATTTCTTTTGAAGTTGTTCAATTCCTCTTGCATTGCAATCACCCAGTCTGGATCCCTTAAGGCTTCTTCTACCCTGTAAGGTTCCAAAAAAGACACAAAAGAATAGTATTCACAGAAATTTGCAACTCGAGATCTAGTAGTTACTCCCTTAGCAATATCTCCAATGATATTGTTGACAGGATGGTCTCTTTGCACGCTCTGATGTACTCTTGGGTGTGGAACTTGTGTAGTTGCTTGTTCTTCATTATCTTCATGTGCATTGTCTCCCCCAAGATCATTTCTTCCATGATTGTCTTGATCTTCTTGATCTTCCTCATCTTGATCTTGTGAAAGATCTCCCCCTTGATCATTGCCTCGGTGTTGAAGTTCATCATGTGCATTTGAGTCGAATGTTCGCTCTTGTGGTAAGATATCACCAAGTGCCATTTTCTTCAGTGCTTCATATGGAGCTTCCTCTTTATCTAGCACACACTTATCAACTTGCTCCACTTGTGAGCCGTTAGATTCATCGAACACCACGTCACGTGCTACTTCGACAAGGCCGGACACCTTGTTAAAGACACGATAGGTGTAGGAATTCGATTCATAACCGAGCAAGAACCCTTCACCGGACTTCGAAGCGAACTTCGAGGCCCTCGGTTTGTTGTTCAGAATAAAACATTTACAACCAGAGACTTTGAAATAAGAAACATTACGATTTTTACCGGTAAGGAGCTCATATGGAGTTTTCTTCAGTAGTCCGTGGAGGTACATCCGATTCGTGGCATGACAAGCGGTGTTCACCGCTTCTGCCCAAAATCGATCTGACGTCTTGTATTCATCCAACATAGTTCTGACCATTTCGATCAATGTTATGTTCTTCCTTTTGGCCACTCTGTTTTGTTGAGGGGAGTAAGGTGCCGAGAACTCATGCTTTATCCCTTCTTCATCGAGATACTCTTCAACTTGGAGGTTCTTGAATTCTGTCCCGTTGTCACTTCTGATGTTATTTATGGTTGATGAGAATTCGTTCTGAGCTCTTTTCAAGAACTTCTTGAGGATTCCCCGAGTTTCTGATTTATCATACAAGAAAAATACCCAGGTAAATCTTGAAAAATCATCAACAATTACTAAACCGTATTTGTTACCGCCAATGCTAACGTACAAAATTGGACCAAAGAGATCCATGTGGAGGAGTTCCAGTGGTCTTCCGGTAGTCATCACATTCTTGGCGGGGTGTGGTGCTCCGACTTGTTTTCCTGCTTGACAAGCGTTGCACGGCCTGTCTTTTTCAAAAACCACATCCTTAAGACGACGGATGTCATCACCTTTTAGAAGTTTCTGCAGATTTCTCATCCCAACATGGGCTAGCCGTCTATGCCACAGCCATCCCATGTTGGTCTTAGCAACCAAGCAAATGTTGAGTTCGGCTTTATCTTTGTTGAAGTCAACAAGATAAAGCTTTCCCTTCAACATTCCCTTGAATGCAATCGATCCATCGCTTCTTCTAAAAACGGTGACACCCTCATTAGTGAATAAACAGTTGTAACCTTTGTCGCATAGTTGAGATAATGACAAAAGGTTATAATCTTGAGAGTCTACATGTAAAACATTAGATAAGGTGTGTTGAGAGGATATTTCAATGTTACCGCTACCAAGGACCTTTCCTTGGCTGTTGTCTCCAAAGTATATGCCTTCACTTGAATCCTTGTTATACTCGTACTCTACAAACATACCTCTCTCTCCGGTCATGTGATTTGTGCATCCGCTATCTAGCACCCATTTAGATCCACCGGAGGAGTAAGCCTGCAAAAAGAATTATTCTTTGGTTTTAGGTACCCAAGCTTGCTTGGGTCCTCTCAGGTTAGTCATAAGAGCCTTGGGCACCCACACACAAGTTTTCAAGTTCCAGTGGCGTGGCCCTGTATATTTAGCAATGACTTTTCCATTTTGGCTTTCATAAGAACATATGATGCATCAAATGTACGAAACAATATTTGTAAATCAGATTCATGAGACTTTTCTTTAACAAAGACAATTCTATTCTTAGCATGATTAGGAGTAGACATGTGTTTGTTTCTGTCAAAACCATGGCCATCTTTGACATTAGCAGGTCTAGTGACCATATATGCATTGCGTGCATATTTGATCTTCTCCTTATCAAAGATGCCGCTTGGAGAAGCATGCATATTATGAGAAGTTGAAGTATTAGAAATAACATTCTTCTTACTAGAGCAAGTGCAAGTTCCGATTGTTGTCGAACTCATATCTTTGGAGGAAGAGCTCTTGGAGGAAGATGAGCCAGTTTGCTTGAGCGACTCGACTTGCACATCAAGTATCTTGTTAACTTTTGACAAGTTAGCAAGTTCTTCCTTGATTGCAATATGCGTGTCCTCTAGCTTTGAGTAAGTTTCCTTACTCAAGGCTAGCTCAACTTCAAGCGACTTGTTCTTCTCTCTTTCAAGCTCGAGAAGCTTTTTAACTTCTTGATATCTCTTCCTTTCACGGATGAGCATATCTTCTTGTCGGTTAAGAAGTTCCTCCTTTTCAAAGATTTCGTTCGACAACATTTCCATTTTCTTTAAAGCAGTTTTACTTAATCCTCCAAACATTTATTCATTATCACTAGAGCTATCAAAGTCATCAATAGAGGAATTTAGCGTGGGAGGAGTAAGGTGAACCTTTTTCTTGCCTTCCTTAGCCATAAGGCAAGTGTGGTTGTTCATATCTCGTCCTCCCATGTTTGGGAAGAGTGTGGCTTTCATAGTAGGTTTCTTGACTGCGATAGTGGCTATCTCCTCTTCTTCATTGGAGGAGGACTCGTCGTTTGAGTCCCACTCCTTGCCAATGTGAGCTTGATGGGCTTGTCTTCTTTTTCTGAAAATTTTATTTTCTTGAGGTCTTGTTTCCTTCTTCTTTTTGTTTTATTTGTGAGGGCATTCTACCATGAAGTTATCATACTCTCCGCAGTTGTGGCAAGTGCATCGAGCCTTGGATTTTTCTTTATCCTTGCTTTTTCCTTCATTTGAATTGTTGACGTGTCTTCTTTTCATCATGCGCTTGAACTTCTTGATAAAGAGTACCATTTCTTCATCATCAAGATCGGTATCTCGTCGCTTGTATGCCCGTCGTCTTGGTCTTCACGAGTTTCTTTGAGTTTGGGTCTGCACATTGCTTTGAGAGCAACTTCTTTCTTTTTGGAAGAGGTGAGTTCGGCCAAGTATTTGACGTATTGAGCCTCTTTCTCCATCATTTCATGATTTATGATCTCCCCCAATAACTCATCCGGAGTCATTTTGTGAAATCCGGGGCTTTCTCTAATCATTGAGCAAAGTGTGACATTTCTTGGCATGAAGGCTCTAATCATTCTTTTGACCACCTCGTGATTCGTCCATTTCTTACTTCCATAGGAACGAATTTTATTGATGAGTGCCTTCATACGGTTGTACATGTCTTGAGGTGATTCGCCTTCTTCAATAGCAAATCTCCCCAACTCCCCTTCATGCATCTCAATTTTAGCTTCACGAACCGACCTATTTCCTTCTTGAGCTGTCTTAAGTGTATCCCAGATTTCTTTTGCACTTTCTAAACCATCGATATTGGTGAATTCCTCTCAGCCTAGTGATGATGTGATCACGACGACGGCTTGTGCATTTCTATGATCTCCTGTTCTTGTTCTGGAGTGAGTTCCTCATCTGTGTTCGGGATATCTGTGCCAGTGCAAACAATGTGCCACAGACTAGGATTCAGGGATATTAGATACATTTTCGTGTTGTACTTCCACATGGTGTAGTCACTTCCGTCAAACTGTGGAGGCTTTCCCATAGGAATAGAGAGATAGTGATTATTTGAATTGAGACGGTTGTAGTTGTAAGGATGTCGGGAGTAGTTGTGATGACCACTCCCCTTTGTCTTCTCTTCTTCTTTTCCTTTTTGTCCTAGAAGTTTCTTTCTCAGGAGTGCCTTTAGTTGTCACACTTCTTCATCATCATGTGGGCTTTCTTTTAGCACATCGAAGGCTTTAGCTTCTTGTTCCTCCTCATTGATGTTCATCTTCGGGATATCGTTGTTCTTCTCAGAGGCCATTGATCTCTCCGAGATGTGAGTCTTGTTGGCGGAGAACCTTGCTCTGATACCAATTGAATGTGGCCTAGGGGGGGTGAATAGGCCTTTTGAATTTCCTGCACACTTAATAGAGTCATCAAAAACTTGTTTGACCGGACTAGTTCGGTTGTGTGGGCGGACTAGTCCGGTGTGCTGATAAATGTGAATTGATTAAGTATTGTTTGGGAAATTAGATTCTTTTAGCAGCAGAAATGAGAACAACGGATTCTTTGATTTAAGATTATTGTATGAATGACGTGGAAACTTATAAGCAACTTAATTGATGTTTAGTAATCAAGTGATCTAGTAAACAAAAAGTAAAGTAAATGAGGCACAAGAGACAAGTGAATTTTTACTGAGGTTCGATCTCACCATGAGATCTACGTCCTCGTTGAGGAAGCTCACACAGAGCCGGGTCTCCAACCCTTTCCCTCTTCAAGTCACCACACAGGCCGACTTGATTCCACTAGCACGTGTAATCACCGAGTTTGTGGGGCAACCTCACACGCTGAGGGCTCCCACGAGAATTACAATGAAAGAGGCGATCAAATACACTTGAAAGTATTACAATGCAGAGTATGAGTGTAGAAAGATCAAACTCCAAGAGCTCGCAACGAAAGAACGACGATCTCCCAATCCCGAATCCATGTTTTCAATTGATTTTCCTCGTTTTGCACTTTAGATGTGTGGGGAGATGTGTTTTGGGCTCTTGGGACAAAGTGGTGGCGCTAGGGTTTGTGTTTTGAGCAGTATTCGACGTGTATCATCTGTGGAAGGCCGTGGATTCTCTATTTATCCAAAAAGTTACCATTGAAAAACCCTAATACCGGACTAGTCCGGTGCAAGTACGGACTTGTCCGGTCACAGTGTAACTCGAAGTCCAGAAAGTCTGGCAGACTAGTCCGGTCCAAGCTCGGACTAGTCCGGTGCTGTGTGAAGGTGGACTCCAGAAAGTTCAACGGACTAGTCCGGTGGACACACGGATTAGTCCGGTCTCCAGAGATGGCAGACTCCAGAAAGTTCAACGGACTAGTCCGGTGGACACACGAACTTGTCTTGTCTCCAGAGATGGGAGACTCCAGAAAGTCTGGCGGACTAGTCCGGTCCAAGATCGGACTAGTCCGGTGCACTGTGAAAGTTAGGTTAATTTAAAACCCTTATCACTGCGCAAAGTCGTGAGATCTTGGAGTGTGTCTTTCATACACTCCCTATAGATTTAAAATCTAATTTGTTCTTCCAAGTTCCATCAAAGTATCCCTCTTTGTACACCACTCCATTTTCACCTTTTGGTGTGCACCGAGCTGTTTCACTTTGTTTGTCCTGCAATCATCTCAATAGTTTCATTAGGATCTCATATGTTTGTCATCAATTATCCAAAACCCACAAGGGATATCCTAGATGCACTTACACTCATTCGTGCAAGCTTCCAATGATTTGTTGTGGAGGATGACTTCTGAGGATTCGGAGGGGAGTAGACACTTCACAAGCTCCTTCTTCTTCATGTTCATCAAAGATTGAAGAACTTGTGACTTGAGGACGATCTGTACCAGCTGCAACAGTTGTTGATGCTGGTAGTGGTGCAAAATCAGTAGTGTGATCAACGTCATTTGCTTCTGACTTTTTGGGCAGCAGCACCACTTCTTCGTCTTCTTCAATGAAAATACTCCCCCCCTGCAATATTAGAGCTAGTATATGTGCTAGCTTTATCAAAAGAAACCTCACAAGTCTCCACAATTTTGTTAGTGTCAAGTAAAAGCACACGGTAGCCTCTAGTATGAGATGGATAACCAAGAAACATGCCATCAACAAATCTAGGTTCAAATTTATCAAGATTACCATGTTTCTTAATAAAGCATTTGCAACCAAAGACCCTAAAATGTGTGAAACTAGGCCTATGTACAAACCGAAGTTCATATGGTTTTTTTTCTAGCTTAGCACCCAAGAAAACACGATTTGAGACATAACAAGCGGTTGCAATTGCATCAGCCCAAAATTCCTAGGAATTTGATATTTGTAAGACCTATGTGTGCTGAATACGTTGGCTTGTAGTGAATACACATGCTTTGACGATAGAAGTTTTGAATATCACCAAAACACCTTTTTTATTAAGATCCTGCTAGTTTTATAAGCTCCGGCGGGAGCTTGGTTGTACTAGTTTTGGTAAGCTCTGGTGCTAGGTTCTACTAGCTTTTGTTAGCTCCGGTTCAAGGTCCGGGTTGCTCTGGCAAGGTCCGGAACTTGACCGCAATGCTTATGTTTTTCATTTGCAATGTTTCGTACTTGCTTTACATCTCTGGAAAGATTGCTTAGTATTCATTTGCTAAGTCGTTGGTGTGTTTTTGGTTGACATGGATGATATCGTGTTACTGTGGTTTTGCAACATGCTTATGTGAGGTTTTTACGTAAGGTGTTGTGTTTGGAACTAACTTGAGTCAAGTCGAGGACTTGGGATCATATGGATTGGTTGTTTATTCATGTGCAAGTGTTGCTTGAGTTTAATACATGGCTGGTGATGAGATTCATTGGACTAGTCTCAGGGAGGAAATGAGGTTCCAACAACCAAATTCAGGAGGAATTGTGGTTGAGCTGATCAGGAGGTTGCACAACATGATTGAATCAAGAACAATGCATGTGAAGGTATCGTGGACGTCATTGGAAGATGTTTGCACATGTGCAAGTGATGCATGGACGTGGCTACATGGTTCCGAGACATGATGAAGAGATGTGGACGTAAAGAGTTGGCCGGAAAGGTCCAACCGACTAGGTTATGGACTCAGGCTGCGGCTGAGTCGGGTTTGACTCAAATATGGAAAGATTTGAGTTGGTTATGATAGGGTTTCGTGTGGGTCACGAATTTGAGTTGTTTAGGAATGTGGCATACGTTCCTAAGGTGTTTGGAAGCCTTAAGATTGCTTCTATCTGCGTATAGAAGAATCCTAAGCAGTTATGGAAAGTTACGATTCGTGAACAGGGTAGGATTAGGTTCCGGATCTGAGTTGAGTTGGCTTTCGAGCTGTTTATATAAGCAAGGGAGCCCACAGCTGGTGGTGCACAACTTTGGGGCTGTTCCTCTTGTGTTCTATTGAATAAAATTCGTAGTTTGAAGGAATTTTTGTGTCTTGTTCGTCCGACTTGTTCCAGACGAGTTTTACTCGTCGAGTTTCTGGACAGCACTACCTTTCATCGGTGGTTTTATTATAACTCGAGTTTTACAGATCCAATTGATGTGATTCTTTTTGGGTCGTCTTCACAACTTGATTATCTATCATCTGTAAAAATTTCACGGTCATTGGATTTGTGGTCTATGATCTACACGAGTTTCTTTGCGGCGTTCGAGAACTGTTTTTTTTTCGGGTAGGGCAGATTGACCTTTGTTTGATCTTTCGATCATAACTTGAGTTTTTCTCGACGGATTTGAGTGATTCTTGTTGTGTTGTCTTCGTGGCTTGATTCTCTCTGATATTTATCACTTTTGTCATGGTGAAACACGATTAGATTAGTCTCACACACGATTTCTTTAACAGATCATATTTCTGCCGAAGGGGTTCAGGTTTAATTGTTTCCGCTGCGTAAGATTTTTAAATCTACCATTCACCCCACCCTCTGGTAGTTTTTCACGTGCTCTTCGATCCTGAAATTGGTATCAGAGCCACGGTGCTCTAATCATTGTGATTTGCGCGTGTTTTTGACTAATCATCATGGAGAAGTACTCTGCTAAACCTTGTGTGTTCGCTGGTATTGATTTTCAGGTTTGGAAGGCACGCATGGAGGCTTTCATCCAGGCACAAGGCTTTGCAATATGGGAGAAGGTATACAAGCCTTACGAAGTGCCATCAAACAATCAAGTTACAGCTACAAATTTGAGAGTTGTCGACAACAACAACAAGGCTCGGAACTTGATCATACAAGGATTAACACAAAGCGACTTCGACCGTGTTGCACACCTCCAATCTGCATACGATGTGAGGAAAGCACTTTGTGACAACCACGAAGGATCCAACACGATCAAAGAGGTAAGGCAAGACATGTTCAAGAAAGAATACATGCACTTTGAGATGCAACCCGGTGAGTCTATTGATGACCTTTTTGCTCGCTTTAATATGATTCTCAGCAACTTGCGTAGTGTCAATGTTAAATTTTCAGATGCTGAAAATGCTAGGCAATTGCTAAGTGCATTAGACATGTCAATTTGGGAGATGAAAGTCACATCTATTCGTGAATCTACTGTCATGAGTACACTTACTTTAGATGTGCTATATTCCAAGCTAAAAACTCATGAAATTGACATAATATCACGTAAGAACCCCAACAAGTCTATTGCTTTTGTTTCTCAACGTGATATGCCTAGCTCCAGCCAATCTTCATCTTGTAGTACACCTGCTTTGTTGTCCTCTCTAACCCTTGAACAGATTGAGGAGTTTCCAGAGGAGGAGCTTGCACTTCTCTCTATGAGGTTCTCAAAAGCATTGCAAAATGTGAGAACTAGAAGGAGAGGAAGCTCCGGACCTCAACGATGCTCGAATGTGGTAAGACAGGACACTTTCGTACAGATTGTCCTAACCTTTCAGGTCCTACCTCCCGGGAAGAAAAACAATCAAGGATAAAGCACTCCTCAACAAACGATAAGAAGAAAGAGAAGGGCTTTACAAGTTGCCAACTGGTGAACAGTTTTATCTCAGCACTCCAGGATCTTGGCTCAAGCGACGTGGACATTGGAAGTGATGAAGATGAAGATGATTTGGCAAACTTGTGCTTCATGGCGGGCAAGTCAAGATCATGTATGGAGGAGGCAGAACACAACAGCAACAATGAAGAGGTGTGTCCTACTTGCGAAGAAATGTGTGATGATATTTCTCGTGCCACTGTTATTGCTAAGAAAAAGGACAAAAAGCTTAGGGACAATGCTGTTAAAATTGAGTCACTAGAATCTGAAATTAATCATTTGAAATCCTTGATTCCTAGTGATGATTCTTGTTCCTCATGTGACTTAATATATGAACAATTGTCGTCCCTAAGAAGTGCACATACCTCCACACTTGATAAACTTGAACATGAAATTGAAAAGAACAAAAAGCTTGCTGCACTTAATATTGGAAACTTAAAGGATGCTTCTTGTTCTACAATTGATTTGCATTGTTCTAGTTGTGATGATCTTGATAAGAAATTGCAAGATGATATGAATGAAATCTCTATATTAAACAATGCTTTACGTTGTCATGAAGTTAAATATTGTTCCAATTGCAAATTAAAAGGAAAAACTTCATGTGAAAATTGCCTTGATCTGTCCAATAAACTTGATAACATACATAAGACATTTGATCAGTTTTGTAATGGGAATAAGAACCTAAACTTGCTGCTGAATTCATCCAAGTGTTGCAATGATAAAACTGGTTTAAGTTTTGATTCTCATGCTCATGGTAAGGCACATCCACCTAAAAGTGTAAAGTCATTAGGAAGTGGTTTGATTCAAACAGTTCCTAAACAAAAAGAAGTGGTTTTCAAATCTGCAGGAGTATTGTCTCATTCGGTTTCAAATAAAAATGTTGTTTGCTTATCTAGACATGAACACAAAGTTAAATTTCATTGTACCTACTATGGTAGAGATGGTCATGTCATAGATTTTTGTTATAGACTAGCTAAACAACAGAAAAGGGAAAGAATGGTTGCTAGATCTCATAACTTTCATGCAAAATTTGCTGCACATATTGAACCGAATGTACAACCTGCTGCTTTGAGTCAAAAACATTCAAAGTTTACCTCCGGACCATCTGTTTTTGCCTCTGGAGCTACTGATTTTTGTGCTACACAAGTAACACCTTATAGGTCAGTAGTTAAGAATAAAAAATTTCAAACTTTGACTCATAAACCTGCTGTTTTGTCTCAGCTTTCGCGTGTTTTTCCTGCTGCACGTCGTGTGACTCAGTACTGGATTCCTAAATGCCTTTTGACTAACCCCAGTATTGAGTCATCGACGTATTGTGCTTCTATGTAGGTTACACATTTGAGGAAGGAGAACATTTGGATTATGGATTCAGGTTGCTCACGCCACATGACCGGTAACAAAGATTGG
The DNA here is from genome assembly GCA_036927565.1 of Tuctoria greenei. Lineage (NCBI taxonomy): Eukaryota > Viridiplantae > Streptophyta > Magnoliopsida > Poales > Poaceae > Tuctoria > Tuctoria greenei. The sequence continues at coordinate 108,413,494 of JAYESD010000008.1, forward strand.
TTGTCCTCCCTCTCTCTTGTGTCACGTGTAGAGAATGTTACTTTTGCCGATAATTCCTCAACTCCTATAATTGCTAAGGGTTTGGTTAGAGTAAATGATCACTACACTTTGAAGGATGTAGCACTTGTCAAATTTGAAATATAACTTGCTTTCTGTTTCACAATTGCTAGATGAAAATCTGGAAATTATTTTCAATAAAAACTGCTACAAAGTTGTAAGTTCAAATAGTGACCTTATTTTTAACATGTCTCAGTTTGGAAGAGTTTTTAAATCTGATTTTGATATGTCTTCCTCTAAGCATAGGTGTCTATTGCTAATGATTCAAAGGACCTATATTTTTGGCATCGTAGACTTGGTCACGTAGGCTTTGATCACCTAACGCGTGTTAGTGCTCTTGATCGCATACGTGGGTTGCCTAAGCTTAAAGGGGACAAAGAAATTGTGTGATATTCTTGTAGACATGCTAAGATGGTTGCAGGTTCACATACTCCTCTAACAATGATCATGACAACTGAACCGTGTCAACTTTTGCACCTTGACACTGTAGGACCTTCACGTGTTCAATCCTTTAGAGGTAAATGGTATGTTCTTGTGATTGTTAATGATTATTGTAGATACTCTTGGGTTTACTTTATGGTGTCTAAGAATGAAGCTTTTAGTCACTTTAGAACTTTATTTCTTAGATTATCAATTGATCACCCAGGATCTTTAAAAGCAATTAGAAGTGATAATGGAACTGAATTTAAAAATCAATCTTTTGATCACTTTTGTGCTGAAAATAGAATAGATCATCAATTTTCTTGACCATATGTACCTCAACAAAATGGTGTTGTAGAAAGAAAGAACAAAACCATAGTTGAGATGGCTAGGACTATGCTTGATGAATATCAAACTCCTAGGAAATTTTGGGCTGATGCGTTAGCAACCGCTTGTTATGTCTCAAATCATGTTTTCTTGCGTGCTAAGCTAGGTAAAACACCATATGAGCTCCGGTTTGGACATAGGCCTAGTGATACACACTTTCGGGTCTTTGGATGCAAATGCTTTGTTAAGAAACATGGTAATCTTGATAAATTTGAACCTAGATCCGTTGATGGCATGTTTCTTGGTTATCCATCTCATACTAGAGGCTACCGTGTGCTTTTACTTGACACTAACAAAATTGTGGAGACTTGTGAAGTGTCTTTTGATGAAGCTAGCCCAGGTACTAGCTCAAACATTGCAGGTTCAGATCCATATCCGCAGGGGGGAGCATTTTCGTTGAAGATGAGGAAGAATTGGAGCTACTACCCGAAAATTCTGCAATTAAAGACTTTGGTTCAGCTCCAGATGTTAATTCTCAACCAGCTCCGACAACCATCAATGCTGATTCAAATCATCCTCAAGTCACAAGCTCATCGATTTGTGATGAACATGAAGAAGAAGAAGATTGTGAGACATCTGTTCCCCTACGGTTTTATAAAGATCATCCCCAACAACAGATGATTGGAAGCTTGCACGAACGAGTCACACGGTCCAGGTTTTATGATCCAAACTCTTATGCTCATTCTGCTTTTGGTGCTTCTTTTGAACCCAAAGATATATCACACGCACTTACTAATGTATCTTAGATTATTGGCATGCAAGAAGAGTTAGAAAATTTTGAAAGAAATTATGATTGGAAACTTGTACCTCCACCTCAAGGTCACACTTTAATTGGAACTAAATGGGTATTTAAAAATAAACAAAGTGAGAATGGGGTTGTGGTTAGGAATAAGGCTAGGTTGGTTGCTCAAGGTTTCACTCAAGTTGAAGGTCTAGATTTTGATGAAACTTTTGCTCCTGTTGCTAGATTAGAAGCCATAAGAATTTTGTTAGCTTCTGCTGCATATATTGGTTTTAAGCTATATCAAATGGATGTTAAAAGTGCTTTTCTTAATGGCTACATATATAAAGAGGTTTATGTGAAACAACCACCGGGTTTTGAAAATTCAGATTTTCCTAATCATGTTTACAAACTGTCCAAAGCCTTATACGGTCTCAAACAAGCCCCTAGAGCATGGTATGATAGGTTAAAAACATTCTTACTAGAAAAAGGGTTTACCATGGGCAAGGTTGATAAAACCCTTTTTGTTCTTAAGCATGGCAATGACTCATTATTCGTTCAAGTGTATGTGGATGATATTATCTTTGGTTGTGCTTCTCATGATCTTGTGTCCATGTTTTCAGCAATGATGAGTTCTGAATTTGAAATGAGTATGATGGGTGAACTCACTTACTTTTTGGGGCTGCAAATCAAGCAAACAAAGGAGGGTACCTTTGTGCATCAAACGAAGTATACAAAAGATCTCCTAAGGCACTTCAACATGGACAAAAGCAAGCCTCTTCGGACACCAATGGGAACAGCAACAGCACTTGGACTTGATGAAGATGGTGAACCCGTGGATCAAAAAGAATATAGAAGCATGATCAGATCACTTTTGTACCTCACGGCATGAAGACCAGACATACAATTCAGCGTATGCCTTTATGCACGGTTTCAAGCCTCCCCTTGTGCTTCACATCGTCAAGCTGTCAAAAGGATTCTCAGGTACTTACATGGAACTCAAGAATTTGGAATTTTTCTTCCTTCTTCATCAACCGTTACTTTGAAAGCTTTTTCGGATGCTGATTTTGGGGGTTGTAGGATTGATAGGAAAAGTACTTCCGGTGCTTGTCATTTTCTTGGTAATTCTCTTGTTGCTCGGTCCTCTAGAAAACAAAATTCTGTTGCACAATCCACAGCGTAATCTGAATATGTAGCTGCTGCTAGTGCTTGCTCACAAATTCTTTGGATTGTTCAAACACTTAAGGACTATGGGGGTGATCTAGATAGTGTTCCATTGTTCTATGATAACACTAGTGCCATTTGCATTGCTAAAAAACCCGTGCAACATTCTAGAACTAAGCACATTGACATTAGGTATCACTTTCTCCGAGATAATGTTGAAAAAGGAAACATTGTGCTTCACCATGTAGATACCGAACAACAATTGGCTGACATTTTTACAAAACCTTTGGATTTCACTCGTTTTCATTACATTCGTAGTGAAATAGGGGTTATGCATCCTCATGTCTTAAATTGAGGGGAGTTTTGAAACTTGGGAAGTCTATGTGTGAATCTGAAATCGAAACAATATGAGCATAGTATTTCATACATATATGACTTTGTGATTCCTTTTACATGCTGAAAGTTCTTACTACATTACTCGTGTTATACATTTTGTAGTTTTTGCCATGTCTATTACTTACACTAAAACTGGTCATGGTCAAATTTTCTTGCGGTTTTGAACTTGTTACATGTTCACAAGTGCTTTTAATCATTAAGAATTAATCAAGTAATCAACTCACATGTTGAGTTTTTATGAACAAATATAAATTGAGAAAAGATCAAGAGAATATGCATGCATCGCAATTCTTCTTTTGATATGGCTTATCATTGCACTTAAATATGAACTTGGAAAAAGTTGTGTATGACTAAAACCACGTCCTTAAGTTTCTGATTGTCAAATGACATAGGCTTGGCCTGGTCAGTTAGAATAAGGCAGATGCGCATATAATCTCTTGCAAATATCATAAGATCTAAATTTATGCTTTGAAAAATAGTAAAATGCAGCAACTAGTGTCATGATTTCAGGTTTTGAAATAGTTATGTTTGTGAGATCATGACTTACTTAAATTGAAAATTACATTTGATCTCTAGCATGGCATACACTACTTTATGTATCTCATTGATGTGATAATGTAAGGTACTTGATAGTATGACTTGGATGAGCTTTGTTTATATGTATATATTATAATATGCTCATAACAACTAAAGTTGGAGAGATAATTTGTTTATATGCTCATGACTTGCTGAATACATTGTCAAAGGGGGAGAGATAAGCATGAAGAGGAAGAGAATATGTGCATAAGGAGAGATAATAAAGGGGGAGAGATAATATGGGATAATTTTTGGATTTTCTTCTCATTTTACTTTGTATTTACGAAGGCGGAGAATTTGCTTTCAAAACTTTTATGTGAATAAGCCAATGTTCGGATTTTAAATGGTGTTGCCAATGCATTCATCAAGGGGGAGATTGTAAGACCTATGTGTGCTGAATACATTGGCTTGTAGTGAATACACTTGCTTTGATGATAGAAGATTTGGATATCACCAAAACACCTTTTTTATTAAGATCCTGCTAGTTTTGTAAGCTCTGGTGGGAGCTTGGTTGTACAAGTTTTGGTAAGCTCCGGCGCTAGGTTCTACTAGCTTTTGTTAGCTCCGTCTCGAGGTCCGGGTTGCTCTGGCAAGGTCCGGAACTTGACCGCAATGCTTATGTTTTTCATTTGCAATGTTTCGTACTTGCTTTACATCTCTGGAAAGATTGCTTAGTATTCATTTGCTAAGTATTTGGTGTGTTTTTGGTTGACATGGATGATATCGTGTTACTGTGGTTTTGCAACATGCTTATGTGAGGCTTTCACGTAAGTTGTTGTGTTCGGAACTAACTTGAGTCAAGTCGAGGACTTGGGCTCGTATGGATTGGTTGTTTATTCATGTACATGTGTTGCTTGAGTTCAATACATGGCTGGTGATGGGATCCATTGGACTAGTCTCAGGGAGGAGATGAGGTTCCAACAACCAAATTAAGGAGGAATTTTGGTTGAGCTGATCAGGAGGTTGCGCAGCATGATTGAATCAAGAACAATGCATGTGAAGGTATCGTGGACGTCATTGGATGATGTTTGCACGTGTGAAAGGAATGCATGGACGTGGCTAAATGGTTCCGAGACGTGATGAAGATATGTGGACGTAAAGAGTTGGTCGGAAAGGTCCAACCGACTAGGTTATGGACTCAGGCTGCGGCTGAGTCGGGTTTGACTCAAATATGGAAAGATTTGAGTTGGTTATGATAGAATTTCTTGTGGGTCACTAATTTTAGTTGTTTAGGAATGTGGGATATGTTCCTAAGGTGTTTGGAAGTCTTAAGATTGCTTCTATCTGCGTATAGAAGAATCCTAAGCAGTTATGGAAAGTTACGATTTGTGAACACAGTAGGATTAGGTTCCTGATCTGAGTTGAGTTGGGTTTCGAGCTGGTTATATAAGCAAGGGAGCCCAGAGCTCGTGGTGCACGACTTTAGGGCTGTTCCTCTTGTGTTCTATTGAATAAAATTTGTAGTTTGAAGGAATTTTTGTGCCTTGTTCGTCCGACTTGTTCCAGACAAGTTTTACTCGTCGAGTTTTTGGACAGCACTACCTTTCGTCGGTGCTTTTATCATAACTCGAGTTTTACAGATCCAATTGACGTGATTGTTTTTGTGTTATTTTCAAACCTTGATTATCTATCATCTGTCAAAATTTCACGGTCATTGGATTTGTGGTCTATGATCTACACGAGTTGCTTTGCAGCGTTCTAGAACTGTTTTTTTTTTTCGGGTAGGGCAGATTGACCTTTGTTTGATCTTTCGATCATAACTTGAGTTTTTCTCGACGGATTTGAGTGATTCTTGTTGTGTTGTCTTCGTGACTTGATTCTCTCTGATATCTATCACTTTTGTCACAGTGAAACACGATTAGATTAGTCTCACACACGATTTATTTAACAGATCGTTTTTCTGCCGAAGGGGTTGAGGTTTAATTGTTTCCGCTGCGTAAGATTTTTAAATTTACCATTCACCCCCCCTCTGGTAGTTTTTCATGTGATCTTCGATCCTAAAATATTGATCAATCATAGTTTTTGTCACCTCAACTAAGGTTCTGTTCTTTCTCTCTACGACACCATTTTGTTGAGGTACATAGGGTGAAGAAAATTGATGACCTGTTTCATTTTCAGCACAAAAGTGTTCAAAAGATTGATTTTTAAATTGGTTCTGTTATCACTTCTAATTGCTTTTAAATATCGTGGATGATCAATTGGTAATCTAAGTAATAAAGTTCTAAAGTTACTAAAAACTTCATTCTTAGATGCCCTAAAGTAAACATGTGACACTCGGTTCAGAAAATGAACCAAGTGAACACATATGTGTGCCCAACGCGTTGATCACACATACACGAGTGCATCACAAACGATATACAGAAAATTACCACAGCACAAACTATTAAACAAGTGCTTTCATTACAATATTCAAATAATCCTCAAATTATAACTCTAATAATCATTATTAATAGTTCTGAAACTAATGCAGTGAAAATAATCTAAACATTAAGCTAAGCAAAGCAAACTAAGCATAAGAGATAGTGCGGCTCCTTAGAATACTTCCAATCATCACCTGAAACTGTTGGTGGGGGAAATGTAAGGGTGAGCACATGTTGTTCTCAACAAGCGTGGGAAAATAATGACATGTAGCTTAAACAAGGAAAAATAGTAAATAATTGATATTTGCTGAAAAGTAAATTTAAAACATATGAAAAGCATTCTACAATGTCTATATGAAATAATCCCATCATATCTCAAATAATTAACATAATATGAAACCATCTGTGGTGATGCCTCCAACTGAGCACATCCAACCAAGGGCCCCCTTCTTGTGCCGTTCGGATCCTAGGGCAGTCCCGCTACTATTGCAAACCTAACCGACTCCCATTCCCTGCTCCCCCAAACGATCCGAATAATGCTGGCAATACACCTAATTAATTGGCTGAGCCCCACCCATATTTGGCCTTGTGGTGGCACTGTTGTCCTGGCATATTCTCGCATGAACCGGTCCTTAGATCCAAGACAACCAAACCACCATATCATCCAACCCATTCCACAAACCATGCTTGCCTAGATCTCCCAAGTCCCATATTACCAATTAGTCATGTTCATCAATTCATATCATCCAGAAGTTCATTAATTCATAGTAAAGCAATTTGGTTGTTTTCCCATCCCAATTAACTTGAGCAAAGCAAAAAGGTAAAATGCCCTTACCGACTCTCTACAACATATTCCAAGTGACAACGATGGTCAAACAAGACTAGTAAACACCTATCTTGGGTCTCCCATCAATTTAACACAAGCATGCAGTTTTGTAAACAAAACATCTGAAAATAGGATCAAAATGATCAAGGACACTTGCCTTGCTCTTGAGATTGGTTAGGATCAAAAGCTTCAAAGTTATGGTGCTGGAGGTCCTCGACAGCACCCTCTAGAGCAACACCTTCTATTCAGCATAACAACATACAAAACAAGCATTACAATCAATAAATGCTCAAATATTACTCGATATGCCATGATATGCATGATTAATGCAATTGTGAGATAAAACTTGTTTATGATTTGCTATTGATGTTTACCAACTAGCTACAATGATTTTTAACAAGTTTGAACAGGTTTCAAGTTAATTTGAGTCAAATTAGATTCTATTCAACAATAACAGATTCAGAGTCCGGACAACTCCAGTTCAGGGCCAGACTAGTGCGCCCTGTCAAGAAATTGCGAGTTAGGGTTTTTTTGGACAGCGAGATCAAGAGTCAAACTCATGTGGAAAATTGGATGCAGAGGGTATACCGTGAGTTTAGAGGTCGATGGGTCTAGAATTGGGTGTCAAACTTGAATCTTGACAACTAGTGTTTGGTGATGGGTGTTGATGACGATTTGGCGATGAAGAATGCCGATGTTGAGAAGTTGACGAAGATCTCGCTTGCTTGATCCTCCACCTTCCTCCCTTCTCCTTCTTCTCCTTGCGGTGTAGGCTCCTTGATGATGGCTCTCACATACTAGGTTTAGGGGCTTCCTTCAATTGTGACAAAGAGATGAAAGGTGGGTGTTGGGGTGTTTATATAGAGGTGGAGGTGGTCGGTTTGATGGAGCTCGTGTTTAAGGCGGTGGAGGCCGGGGTGGGGTCCCACATGGGCTCCACATGGGTTGTACACGATGTTTTTGGGCCCAATAAGGCGAATACCCAATATCTTGTCATGGAGGAAAAGACTGAATCCGAGTCAGGCACACCGGACCAATCCGCTAGGGGTCGGACAAGTCCGATTGGAAACAAAGACTTGAACAGACAAGTCCGGGGGGAGTCCGGACAAGTCCGATCTTGTCCAGAGAGTAAAACGGGCAAATCCGGTCTGGGTCGGACAAGTCCGGAGGTCTTCTCAGTTTTACAAAAACCGGACCAAAGCGATGAATCACTGGACAACTCCAAATTTTCGAGTGACGAGGAATGGACTAGTCCATACTAGGGAACGGACAAGTCCAGACTGAAACAAAACCAAAATAAAACTAATCCGCAGCAAAAAAAGAAAAGTCCGGGGGACAACAAAGAGCAAAACGGACTAGTCCGGGGTCCAAATCGGACAAGTCCGCACTGACACATACTTTAACTGTAGTTTTGATTCTAATTCATTTTAATCTTGTTCCTTTTTATGTTGCTTAATATTAAACATGTATAAGAATGTATGCAATGCATGATGGATGAAAATGAGGGTGTTACAAAACCCAAGAGTATCTATAATAATCATCAACAATCACAAGAACATACCATCGACCTCCAAAAGATTAAACACGTGAAGGACCTATGGTGTCAAGGTGCAAAAGTTGTCCCGATTCTATTGTCATGGTCATAGTTAGAGGAGCACGAGAACTTGCAACCTTCTTAGCATTTCTACAAGAAGAGCATACAATTTCTCTGTCCCCTTTATGCTAAGGCAGCCCACGTATGCGATCACGGGCACTAAAATGCGTGACATGATCAAAGCCTACGTGGCCAAGTCTACAATGCCAAAAATATAAGTCTTTCGAATCATTAGCAACTAGACACCTATGTTAGAGGATGACATATCAAAATCAGCTTTAAAAACTCTTCCAAACCGAGACATGTTAAAAATGAGCTCACTATTTGAATCTACAACCTTGCAGCAATTTTTAGTGAAAATAAATTCCAAATTTTCATCTGCCAATTGTGAAACAGAAAGCACGTTGTATTTCAAAATTTTAACAAGTGCCACATCTTTCAAAGTGTAGTGATTATTTACTCTAACCTAACCCTTAGCAATTGTAGGAGGTTAAGAATTATCGGTAAAAATAACATTCTCTACACGTGACACAAAAGAGAGGGAGGAGAACCAATCTTTGTTACTGGTCATGCGGCGTGAGCAACCTGAGTCCACAATCCAAAAGTTCTTCTTCTTCAAGCTCGTAACCTACATAGAAGCACAATGCATTGATGAATCAATACTGGGTTAATCAAAAGGTATTTAAGAATCCAGTACTGAGCCACACGACGTCCAGCAGGAAAAATACGCGAAAGTTGAGATAAAATAGCAGGTTTATGAGCCAAACTTTGAGAATTCTTGTACCCAACTACTGACCTATGAGGTGTTACATGTGTAGCACGAAAAACAGTAGGTTTGGGAGCTAACTTTGCATGTTTTTGACTCATAACAGTAGGTTGCATGTTCCTAACTTTTAATTGAGCATGAGCAGCAAATTTTGCATGAGTTATGAGATCTAGCTTGCATTCTTTCCTTTTTTCTGTTGTTTAGCTAGTCTATAACAAAAATCTATGACATGACCAGCTCTACCACAATAGGTACAATGAATTTTAAATTTATGTTCATGTCTAGATGACCAAACAACATGTTTATTAGAAACTGAATAAGACAACACCCCTGCAGATTTTAAAACCACTTCTTTATGTTTAGGAACTGTTTGAACAAACCACTTCCCTATGACTTTATAATTTTAGGTGGATGTGACTTACCATGAGCACGAGAATCAAAACCTAAACCAGTTTTATCATTGCAAGGCTTGGAAGAATTCAACATGGAGTTTAAATTTTTATTCCCGTTACAAAACCGCTCTAGTATCCTATTCATATCATCAAGTTTCATAGGCAAGTCTAGGTAGTTTTCATATGAAGTTTTTCCTTTTAGTTTGCAATTAGAAAAATATTTAACTTCATGAGAACGTATAGCACTGTTTAATATAAAAATCTCATTCATGGCATCGTGTAGTTTCTTTTCAAGATCATAACAAGTAGAACAATGCAAATCAATTGTGGAACAACAAGCATCTTTCTAGTTTTTATCATTAAGTGCAGTAAGATTTTTGTTCTTTTCTATTTCAAGTTCAAACTTATCAAGTGTGGAGGTGTGTGCACTTCTTAAAGAGCAATTGTTCATATATAAGCTCACATGAGGAACAAGAATCATCACTAGGAATCAAGGATTTTAAACGATTAATTTCAGATTATAGTGATTCAATTTTAACAACATTGTCCTAAGTTTGTTGTCCTTTTTCTTTACTATAACAGTGGCATGAGAAATAGCATCACCCATTTCTTCGCAAGTGGGACATACATCTTCATGGTCGCTGTTATGATATGCTTCCTCCATACTTGATCTTGAGTTGCCCACCATGAAGAACAAGTTTGCCAAATTCTCTTCATCTTTGTCACTTCCGATGTCCACATCATCGAGCCAAGTTCTTGAAGTGTAGAGATAAAACTGTTTACCCATTGGCGACCTGTAAAACCCTTCTTCTTCTTCTTCTGGTTGTTTGCAGAGGAGGACTTGAACCTTGTTTGCCTCTCATCATGGGAAGTAGGACCTGAAAGATTAGGGCAATCTGTATGAAAAATGTCCTACCTTAACACATTTGAATCATCATTTTGATCCGACACTTCCTCTCCTTCTAGTTCTCACATTTTGCAATGCTTTTGAGAACCTAGTAGAGAGAAGTGCTAGCTCCTCCTCTGGAAACTCTTCAATCTGTTCAAGGGTTAGAGGGAACAACAAAGCAAGTGTACCACATGACGAACATTGGCTAGAGCTAGGCGTGTCACGCTGTGAAACAAATGCAAGAGACTTGTTGGGGTTCTTACGTGATATTATGTCAATTTCATGAGTTTTTAACTTGGAATATAGCACATCTAATGTAAGTGTACTCATGAATGTGGACTCAAAAATAGATGTAACTTTCACCTTCCAAATTGATATGTCTAATGCACTTAGTAATTTCCTAGCATTTTCAGCATCTGAAAAATTAACGTTGACACTACGCAAGTTGCCAAGAATTTTGTTAAACCGAGCAAAGAGGTCATCGACTGACTCATCGGGTTGCATCTCAAAGTTTGTGTAGAATAAGTCACGAAGATGTCACAATAAGAATTAAAAAAACCGTCGAGAAAAAATGAAGTTATGATTGGAAGATCGAACAAAGGTAATTCTGTTCTACCCAAGTAAGAACAGATATGCAACACTGCAAAGAAACTCGTGTAGACCAGAAACCTCAAATACAATAACCGAGAAATTTTCGCAGATGATAGATAATCACGTTGTGAAGACAACTCAAAAATAATCACATCAATTGGATCTGTAAAACTCAAGTTATGATAAAAACACCAACGCAACATAGTGCCGTGCAGAAACTCAATGAGAACAAACTTGTCTGAAACAAGTCGGATGAACAAGGCACAAAAGCTCCTCTAACTATGAATCTTTATTGATCAAAACACAAGAGTAACAGCCCAAAGTCGTCTTTTCACGAGCACTGGCCTCCCTTGCTTTTAAAACCAGCCCTATGGCCAACCCAATCCAAACTAGGACTCTAATCCTACTCAGTTTCAACCGAAACTTTCCATAACTGCTCAAGACTCTTCTATACACAGATAGAAGAAATCTTAAGACTTCCAAACACCTTAGGAACGTATCTCACATTCCTAAAAAACATTAACTTTATTACCTACACGAAATCTAACCAAAACAAACTCTAAAACTTCAATAAACGAACCATAACAACCTCAGCCGCAGCTTGAGGCATAATCTAGCCAGTTGAACCTTTCCGACCAATTTTTTACGTCCACTTCTCTTTATCACGCCTTGGAACCATGTTGCCACGTCCATGCACTCCTTACACACATGCAAACACCTTACAACAACATCCACGATACTTTCATATGCATTGTTCTTGACCCAAATATGTTGCGTGACCTCCTGATCAACTCAACCACAATTCCACTCAAATTTGGTTGTTGAACCTCATCTTCTCCCTAAGACTAGTTCAGTGGATCCCGTCACCAGCCATGTCTTGACCTCAAGAAACATATGCACATGAACAAACAACCATTGTTTGTGATCACAAGTCCTCGACTTGACTCTCGTTAGTTCAAAACCCACAACACCTTACGTGAGCACCTCATATAAGCATGTTGCAAACCATATCAAAAAATTAACCACCGTAAACAGCCATAACACTTCAGAAACTTAGTAAAAGAATACTAAGAAAACTTCCCATAATAGTAAAGAAAGTTTGAAACATTGCAAGTTACTGCGATCTTGCACCGGATCTTGCCAAAATTAACCGGAGCTTGCGCCGGACCTTGCTAAAGCTAACCGGACCATGCGCCAGACCTAGCAAAAGCTAACCAGACCTCACGTCATACCTAGCTAAAGCTTGTCGGACCTCTCGTTGGACCTAGCCAAAGCATGCTGGACCTATCGTTGGACCTTGCCGGAGCTACACCAAACATGCTGGACCTATCGTCGGACCTTGTCGGAGCTAACCAAAACATGACAGACCTATTGTCGGACCTTGTTGGAGCTCGGACCTAGAGTCAGACCTTGTTGAAAAGGGTGTTTTGGCAATATTAAAAACTTTTACCGTAATAGCCAATGTATTCCGCACACATAGATCTCACAATAAAAGCAAAACTTTAGAAAGACACTTAAATGCAAATCGGGGCTTGCATATGGTTGCAGAACAGAAGTTAGTGAATAACAGTTAGTCAACCCCGCCAAGGACTTCATCACAGCTGACTCAACGAAGAAATTTTCGCCTCCGGGTCGTCCTTCTCATCATCGTCTCCATCGCATTCGCTATCGAAATGAATATGCACATAAGAGAGATAACTTAGCAAATTAACAATGAAGATGTGTATAACTCAAGGAGTAGCTCTACTAAGAATGACAGGCTTGCCTCTGTTCTTTGGAGTGAAAGAGGAAGAAATCTAAATGAGGGATAGTAGAGTTATAGAATAAAGTGGAGTATGCATCATACATGAATATATGGTGAAGCAAGGAGGAACACTATAGGAATGTAAAGGAAATGTAACCTACTGCACAAGGACTACAGGAAGAGATCTGCTGTATACAAGGAAAAGAACAGAGGAGGAATGAAAGTGAAGCATAGGGAAATAGGGATATGGAGTGACATGAGCAATGTTTTGGACATAGAGATGTGAAACACAGTTGGCTGCAGTAAATCAAGTCTTATGATTCTGGAAATTTTATAGCAGACAACAGATGCCATGTGTAGAGTTATGGTCAAATTTGAGCAATGTTTATGGTGGTCCCCGTTCTTTAAAATTCAATGAATTTAAACCCTTGCCAGAATTTCCATTAAAAATATGTAACTTCAACATGGCCAAGAGGTTGTGTTCTGTTTAGAGGAGGTCAAGAATGATCCGAAAAAGTGGGTTTCATAATTTTATTAGCATTCCACATGGAGATATTAATTTTTGAAGTTTGGACAATATTCTGAAAATGTTTATAGACATTTGGCATTTTTGTGGTACATACAGGTTAGGAGCTTAATTTGACCATGCAATCAATTCAAATGGATATGGAATTTTTACTGGATCTCAAAGGATTTAAATGGAAGAGGATGGCCAAGTTTGAGAATTTTTCAATGAATGGATCTTCAGGAATTAATTTCTAAGGCTTTTTGCTTCATGGAATTATTGAGGTAAAATTTAGGACTTTCATACTGATTCCAATGCACCATTGGAAAACAAAAATCTCAAGTGTTCCAACAAAATTTATTTCACAATTGTTGGAGCTTTCTACAGGAAGCTATGGATTTTACAATGTTCTGGTATTTTGCTGGAAGTGCTACTGTTGTTTTTCTGGTATTTTCACTAAGCTGAGCAAAATTCCTCAATTTTACTAACTTAGTCAATGTTAATGAATCTCAAATTTTTACTGTACACTCTAAGGTACTGAATAAGATTGTTGCAAAGTTTGACAACTTTTCATACAGTAGAACTCCTGGTATAAAATTCTAAATTTTTTGGTTCAAAGAATTATTGAGAAATTTACATAAGTTTTCGTACCAGTTAATTTGTACTGCGGGATATTACAGGTCAAGATGGTTCTCACAAACTTCGTTTGAGAATTTTTGATGAATCCTAAAGGAAGATATGAAATTTTGAAGTTTGAATCATTTTCTGTATTTAAATTTCTAAAGAAAATCTTTTAGGATTGACAGGTGGGCCATGGTTTGGATCCAGCCAATAGGAAGAATGCCACACAATTGGCCACAAGGAGCAGCCAAAACGGATCTAAATTTTTACAAAAGATCAAGCTGCTGGAGTACTAGGCAATGACGGGTGGGGTCCACTCATGACCTTCTTCCTAACTGAGCCAGAAGACTCAGCGGCGGTGCTTGGCCACCGGCACTTCGCCGGTGTAACACCCACTCTTTTTGAAGGAAGAAAAGAGAAAAAAATGTAAAATTAATTTTTTTGCAAGAGATAAAAACATTTTCTTTGGAATAAAATTCATATAAGGTAAATTGCATCATGTTTGAATGATGGTGTAAATTTTTTTTTGAAATTCAAATTCACTAGAAATTCGGTTAACAAATTCAAATAATAAAATAAAAGGGAAAGAAAACAGAAAAGAAAAAGGAAAAGGAAAACTCACCTTGGGCCGAATTCCCCAACCGGCCCAACTCCCCTCCTCTCTCCCGCGCCGGCCCGCGCCCCCTTTCCCCCTCCCTCTCTCTATCACCCGGCCCCGTGCGTCAGCCCACACCCGCGCCCTCTCCCCCTCGCTGACATGCCAGCCCCGCCTGTCGGGAGCTCCGTCTTCCTCGCGCTCGCGCCATAACGAACGCGCGCGTTTACACCGCGCCGCCCACTCACTCCCCCCCCCCCCCCTCTTCATTTCCGGTCGTTTCACCTCAATCAAGAGTGGAATCGTGCCCATGATTATCGCCGCCGGTTACTCTTTCATTCCCCTATAAAACCTGGCCATCCCCTCTCGGATTTCCTCACCCGACGCCCCAAACCCTAGCACCACCGACCTCGATAAAACCCATTGTATTCCCATCAATTCACCCAATTCCACTCCCCGAAAACTAACCTAACATCTTCGCCGTGTCCTCAGGATCTTGCCAGACATCTTCGTCGGGGGAATCAAGCTCTGCATCGCAGATTTCGTCGGGCGCCGAGGAGCTCCACCGCCGATTGCCGTCGCCGACCATCCTCCGTCCGATTTTCGGTCGTGCGACAACCCTCGGCGAGACCCCGTGCACCCCTCTTCATTTTGCGCTAGTTAAATGTGCCCCGTAGCCTCTATAGCGCGTTTTCGGCCGCCACCGGCAAGCTCGGCGCCACCGCGCACCGCCGCCCAACCCCGGTCGGGGCGGCGTGGCTCATTGCCCGTCGTCCATTTGGTTTCTACGGCCGAGATTAGATCAGGTCGTACCGCTTCGGTCTTTAAAATCTTAGCCGCCCATTTTAAATCCGACGACCCACATTCAAAACCTTGTGACCGTTGATATTTTTACAGTAGGCCCCCTGGATAGTTTAGTTAACCCCATGGATACATTTAGATAATTTCATATTGCTCCAAAACTTTACAGATTTGACCCTTGACTTTTTGGAAATTAGGAAATTACTGGATAATTAAATAAAAAGTGTTTAAAAGCCCCTGGAATATTATAAATTAGAAAATAAATTCTGGAAAATTGTAGAATAATCCCTGGACTTAATAAAAATTGTTTTTCGCCTCTAGAATAGTTCTGATTTCGCAGAAAGACCCCTGGAAATTCCAGAAATTAAATAACAGTCCTTAATTCATATAAAATAATTATAAAAACAGATTTAATTATGACTTAATTTATTTTCTTTTCTGTATTATTTTTATTTATTTATTTAAATTGCTCAATTAATCATAAAAAACTTTTTAAGTGTATTTAATTCATAAACAATTATTTGCACATAGAAATAATTATTAAAAATAGTGTAAAAATTGTAAAATGCACATTTTATGTTAAAAATCTATTTTAAGCATATTTTGAAGGGGAAAAATTTCTAGAAAATAATAATAGGTTTCTAATAAATATAAAAATGGTGTAAAAATTGCTAAGAATATGTTTTACCATATAAATTTCATTTAACTCTAAAATTCTCAATAATTGGTATTATGCCTATAATTTTATTTAACCATAAAATCACTTTTGCGTAGGAATTTGTGTTTATTTGAATTGTTTGTATTCTATGCATTCTTATTGTATGTTACTATTTTTATGCATCATCGTAAAACTAGAGTCGGCGCTAGAACCGACATTTAACCTTCAAGAGCAGCAATTTCCCGACGACCACCAGGCTCAATTTGGAGGCAAGTTCCTTGACCATCTTGCACCCTTTTTGTTAAGTTTTAGTTAGATCCATGCTAAATTAAAATGTGAATCCTATGTTATGTTTCCCTAGTTTTTCCAATAATTCCTTGTCGCTTGGTCTGGGTGTTTTACTATTAAATTAGTTTACATTTAGCCAGGCTTAATTGAAATATGATCTATTTATCCACAAGATTACATTTGATGTATTATGATTATGAATTGATGCAATTATGGAATTTAGTAGATAGGAATCTAATAGGGGTATTTTTATGGATTGGTGCATGCGTGCAGAAGACCTTGGTTTGGGGCTTGACACCTATCGGATTCTAAGGACCGATTTATGGAGGAACTTGCTAAGCCTTTTAGCATCACCACAGAATTGTATATGGGACAACTTGGTTTAGTAATTTGGTCTTTCTCGATGTAGCATAGGTAATTGAACGGGCGGGGAATGGGTTCTGCCTTTGAATCCGCATGGCTCAAGATGGGGCTTCTCCTGGTGGAGGGAATATAGACTCCAGGTGCCGGAGCAGTGAAACCTTAGAGTACCCATTGCAAGTCGGGAGAAACATCGGAAACACCTCGTAGTGATCTCCTGGCCACACACCTTCAGAAGTGTGTAATGTGGTTAGCTACCACATTAATCAAGGAGGTTTAACTTAGTCCACCTGGCAAAAGGGGATGAAATCACGAACTGTGGGTAAAGGATACACACTCTGTAGAGTCTTGTCAAACTGTCTAGACAGCCATGCCCACGGACACGAGCGGCTTGGAACCAAATTCATAATTAGCACATGGTTAAATAATGGATGGTTTGGGTTTGGTGTTACTTGGTTATTTCGGGTTGTTGGTTGGGATTTCACCTAGATGTAGGTGCTTAATAACATTAAGAATAGGCTGTAACTGCTATAGTGCTTTACGTATTATTTACCTTCCTTGTTGTGAACCACATGTCATAACATCCGAACTTGCGAGTACTATTGGTACTTAAACTTGTTAGTTGCATACTCCCCCCCCCAGTCTACGAAGACGAAGAGGTGGAGAACCAGGACTTCTACGGAGACCCCGATGAGATGTTCTAAGCTGGCACTCCCCCGTGCAATGCCTGTGCTTGGAGCCATTTTATATGTTTTTTGCTGCTTGTACTTTTCTTTTAGACCTGGAAGGTCATTAATGTAATAAGGTGATGTACTCGAACATGGCATTATTTTTGGTATTTCACTTTCGTCTACAAATGTATGAGTTGAACTGATCTGAGCATACATGTGGAAAGCATCTGGTCGTCTTTTAATACCAGGTGTGACAAAGTGATATTAGAGTCGTGTTGCCCGTAGGACGCAAGCCTAGACAGAAAAGGACGATTTAAGGACTTTACTATTTTTCAAATGTTATTAATTGTGAAAATTTCTTTGTATACTTTACCTTGTACTTGTTTCACTTACTCCTTAATTTGTTTTATTACTGACACTCTCCTGTTTCAAAATTGTAGATGGCCAACGTAAGGAGAACCGCTCGCATGTCCACTGGAGGCTATGTTCCAGACCGTAGGATTGCTGCCCGCCGCACCCCGCTCAACGACCCTCGACGTGCAGTGGTGATTCACACTGATGGAAGAGCTACAGGATGACTTCGACGTCGACTTCAAGCGATACTACATTATGCCAGCTATAGGCACGAGAGACTATCACTCACCTACCTCTCAATTGGGATGCAGCGCCCTTACAGGCTAGAGTGGTCATGCAAGCTGTTCGTCTACTATGGAGATGAGCTACTTAAGGTGCACCGTACACCTGTCTCGAGAAGCTACCGTCGTCATGCAGAATAGGATGTCAGTTGGGAGGCCATTACTTTCTGGAGTCACTCCTACCGCTACCAGCTGAGGAACACTGTACACGCCTACACTCCCCAACATCCAAGCAGTACTGGAAACTTCATCACCAGGTTCGTGGAGGGGCCCCTGGACCTTCCACAGACTCACCAGGCGGTAGATGATGTGGAGCGCCTTAGCATCTGACTCCACAAGGCTCAGCAAGAGATACAGGATGTCCGTGACCTCGCAGCACACTACGAGAGGTTGGTGAGGAGGTATCGTCAGATCACCGACGAGGACCTAGATGGATATGCCTCTGACACCTCCACGTGGATCCCGGACTCCCCAGACCGCTGTGTCGGTCATGGCGATACTAACTCACTAGACCAGACTTCGGACAAGGAGCCATCTTCAGAGGAGCCTTCTGTGCCACAGCAGCCTACCAACTCTCCTCCACATGGCAACGAGTCCCGTGGAAGTAACTCGGGGTATGATGGGGATGATGATGATGAAGACCCGGACAAGGACCCTGAGGAGGAGGATCCCGAGGAGCGACAGTAGACTTCGACCTATCCTTATGACTCAAGATTAAGACACTTACCCATCAGTTGTAATAAGAGCGATGTAGTGACGTATCTATGTAATCATGGGTTGTATGATTTGCTTTTAGAACTTGTTTATCCATGTTTGATTTTGCTTAATGAAATGACCTTTATTGCTCATATTCCTTATTTATGCATATAGTGGGAAAGTCGTATAGAATAGTTTCTCTCTCATCTTCTTATTCTATAACAATACCCCAACCTCAGATGGCAGGAGAAGGAAGAGGACGTGGACGTGGTGTGCCACCCAATCAAAACCATGAAGTTCCTTTACCTAAATGGAATGGAAGAGGTGCCCGTGGTGCACCGCCTGCAAACCAAATGCAACAAATGATGGCAATGCATCTACAAATGATGCAAAATTTGACACAAATTGTGAACAACATGCAACAGGCTCAGCAAGCACCACCACCCCCTACACCACCACCACCACCCCCACCTCCAAGATTTTGCTTGAGAGACTTCATGAACACTCAACCTCCATGCTTTTCCAACGCTGTGGAACCTATGGATGCCGACGACTGGATCAATACAATTGAAAGTAAAATAAGAATTGTCCAACGCAAAGGATGATAAAGGGTACTATTGACATCACACCAACTCCATGGACCTGCAGCCGATTGGTGGACTACCTTCACTGCAGCCCATGACAATCCAGACAACATCACATTGGAGGAGTTCAGAGAAAACTTCTGCAATCATCACATACCTGAAGGGGAGATTCAAGCAAAGTGTTTGGAGTTCCTAGCACTAAAGCAAGGGAACATGAACATACGGGGGTATTTGAACAAGTTTACACAACTATCTCGTTACGTCCCTAGAGATGTTGATAATGATGCTAAGAAGCAATTCTGTTTTAAGAAGGGACTGGACAAAGAGATACAGTTGATGATGTCTTCCAGTGACTATGCTAGCTTTCAACATCTGGTGGACAAAGCTATTACGGTGGAAAGAAAGAAGAAAGAATGCGAGGGAGAAGACCGCAAACGGAAGATGATGATGGGACAATCTTCAAGCTACAATCGTCCTCGCTTCAACCCACAGCAGTCGGGACACGTGAGTCATCCCATGGGCAATAGTTAAGGTCAGCGATACCCCACCAACTCTTCATTCAGACCTCAAGCGCAGTATGCTCGCCCACAGTACTAGCAGATGCAACCACAACACCCTCAAATGTATCAACAACGTCCTATGACTTCAAATCCTCGACCAACTGGGCAACCGCAGCAGAATCAACAAAGAAACGAGGCTCAAGACACCAGTGCTTGGAGAGCTTGCTACATATGCGGCGACAAGTGACACTACTCTAACAACTGCCCGAAGAAGCCATCGCAGCGGAACCAATCTAGAGGAAGGGTCAATCATGTTGTTCTGGAGGAAGCCCAAGACATATCAGATGTGGCGATCGGTACGTTCCCTGCTGATTCCCATCCTTCTACATTATTGTTTGATTATGGTGCAACACATTCATTCATAGCAAAAGAATTCATAAGAAGACATGGAATGACTATTACATTAATGACTCAAGTATTAGTAGTCAACTCTCCTGGAGGAGAGATGCTGACAAGGCAAGAATGCCCTAATGTAACCATAAGCATTAGGGGGTAGCATTCTTAGCAAATCTTATAGTGCTAGAGTCACAAGGAATAGACATTATTTTGGGAATGGATTGGTTAACCAAGTACAAAAGAGTGATCCATTGTGCCACCAGAACAGTATGCCTAACTCATAAAAATGGCACAAACGTGGAGTTTCATCCTGATCAAGCACCAGTCCAGAAAATATGACCCAATCAAGTTGAGGGAGTACAATAGATTAAAGTTGTTTGTGACTTTCTGGATGCGTTTCCTGAGGAACAACTGGGTATTCCCCCTGGCAGAGAAATTGAATTCATCTTTGAATTAGTGCCTGGAACAGCTCCAATTTACAAGCAACCATACAGGATGGATGCTAAACAGTTAGCAGAGTTGAATGATCATATCAATGAGTTGTTAGAAAAAGGATACATTCGTCCTAGTTCCTCACCCTGTGAAGCTCCAGTGATATTTGTACCTAAGAAGGATGGTACACAAAGGTTGTGCGTGGATTATCGTGCTCTCAACGCAGTAACTATCAAGAATAAGTATCCTCTACCAAGGATTGAGGATTTGTTTGACTAGTTGAGAGGTGCTTGTGTGTTCTCAAAGATTGATTTGCGTTCGGGGTATCACCAACTGAAGATACGACCCTTGGACATACCCAAGACAGCATTTGTTTCAAGATACGGACTATATGAGTATACAGTCATGTCCTTCGGTTTAACCAATGCCCCTACTTATTTCATGTATCTTATGAATAAAGTGTTTATGGAATATTTGTACAAGTTTGTCGTGGTGTTCATTGATGATATCTTGATATTCTCCAAAAGTGAAGAGAAACATGAGGAACACCTAAGATTGGCCTTACAAAAGCTTCGTGAACATCAGTTTTATGCAAAGCTAAGTAAATGCGAGTTCTGGTTGAAGGAAGTGTCATTTCTGGGACATGTTATATCACTAGGAGGAATAGTAGTAGACCCTAGTAAAGTGAAAAATGTTCTAAATGGGAAAACACCAGAAAATGTTGGGGAAATCAGGAGTTTCTTGGGAATGGCTGGCTATTATCGCTGATTCATCGAAGGATTCACAAAAATATCTCGTCTGTTAACCAAGTTACTTGAGAAGGGAGTTGTATACAAGTGGACACCAGAGTGTAAAGCCAGTTTTATAGAGCTAAAGAAAAGGTTGACTACTGCTCCAGTGTTGATTATGCCAGATATGTAGAAAGAATTTGCAGTCTACTCTGATGCATCCAGACAAGGACTGGGATGTGTATTAATGCAAGAGGGACATGTAGTGGCTTATGCTTCACGTCAACTCGGAAAGCATGAAAGAAATTACCCTACTTATGACTTGGAGTTAGCAACAGTGGTTCATGCATTGAAATTATGGAGGCATTATCTGATAGGAAAAAGAACTGAAATTTATACGGACCACAAGAGTTTGAAGTATATCTTCACCCAACCAGATCTAAATCTCAGACAACACCGATGGTTGGAACTTATCAATGATTTTGATGTCGGAATCAACTACCATCCTGGAAAAGCTAATGTGGTTGCAGATGCTTTAATTAGATCAGCTCAATGCAACATCTTCACACTACAGGGTTAGCAACCGCAGTTATGTGAAGAATTTGTGAAGCTAAACCTCAGTATTGTAACTAACACTGAGGTAGTATCCATGGAGGTAGATTCTACTTGGAGAAGGATATTCGTGAAGGGCAAAAGAATGATAAGTGGATCCAGAAGATCAAGCGACTTATGAAAGAAGGAAAAGCGCCGGACTTTAAAGAAGATGAACAGGGAACCTTATGGCTAGGGAAGAAAATATGTGTACCTGATATCAAGGAGATTCGAGAGCTGATACTGAGAGAAGCCCATGATTCGTCATATTCTATTCATCCGGGAAGAACAAAGATGTATCAAGATCTGAAGGATCAGTATTGGTGGCATGGAATGAAACGCAATGTGGCAGAGTATGTAGCTCTAAGTGACACATGTCAGAAGGTCAAAGCAGAACATCAAAGACCCGCAGTTTTACTTCAACCAATTAAAGTTCCTGAATGAAAATGGGAAGAAATAAGTATGGACTTTATTGTGGGTTTGCCAAGAACTCAGTCAGGATATGACTCTATATGGGTCATATTGGACCGCTTGACCAAAGTGGCTCACTTTATTCGAGTAAAAGAAAGCTATTCTGGTTCAAGATTGGCAGAACTATATATGGCAAGAATTGTATGCCTACATGGAGTGTCGTAGAAGATAATATCAGATAGAGGTACTCAGTTCACTTCCAGATTTTGGCAGAAGTTGCATGAGTCTATGGATACCCGACTGAATTTTAGCTCAGCATATCATCCACAGACTGACGGTCAAACAAAGCACACTAATCAAATTCTTGAAGACATGTTGAGAGCATGTGCTTTGAAAAACAGTAGGAGTTGGGATAAGAACCTACCATATGCCGAGTTTTCCTATACCAATAGTTATCAAGTCAGTTTGAAGATGTCTCCATTTGAAGCTTTGTATGGACGGAAGTGCAGAACACCGTTGTTTTGGAATCAAATTGGAGAAAGTCAAGTATTCGAACCTGAAGTATTAAGAGAAGCTGAGAGACAAGTGCAAGAAATTTGGAAGAATTTGAAGACAGCTCAATCAAGATAGAAGAGTTATGCAGATACTCGACGTCGTGATTTGTCATTTGAGATTGGTGATTTTGTGTATCTCATGGTGTCACCCATGAGAGGATTGAGACGATTCAAGGTGAAGGGCAAGTTATCACCCCGATATATTGGTCCTTTCAAGGTATTGGAGAGAAGAGGAGAAGTAGCCTATCGGCTCGAGCTACCATCTCACTTATCAGATGTACATGACGTATTCCATGTGTCACAATTAAAGAAATGCTTAAGAGTGCCTGAGAACAGTTGCAAATGGAAGCAGTAGACGTGCAAGAGGACCTGACCTATGCAGAACACCCTATTACGATTCTCGAGACATCAGAATGAGTTATGAGGAATAAAGTTACTCGTATGTGCAAAGTTCAATGAAAACATTACTCAATAGAAGAGGCAACATGGAAAAGAGAAGAAGACCTCAACGAAGAGTTTCCTAGTCTATTCTCTTAGGCCGTTCAAATCTCGAGGGCAAGATTTCTTTTTAGGGGGGTAGAATTGTAACACCCACTCTTTTTCAAGGAAGAAAGAGAAAAATATGTAAAATGAATTCTTTTGCAAGAGATAAAAACATTTTCTTTGGAATAAAATTCATATAAGGCAAATTGCATCATGTTTGAATGATGGTGTGATTTTTTTTTTGAAATTCAAATTTGCTAGAAATTCGATTTACAAATTCAAATCATAAAAGAAAAGGGAATGAAAATAGAAAAGAAAAAGAAAAAGGAAAAGAAAAAAGGAAAACTCACCCTAGGCTGAATTCCCCAACCGGCCCAACTTCCCTCCTCTCTCCCGCGTCGGCCGCGCCCCCTTTCCCCCTCCCTCTCTCTGTCACCCGGCCCCGCGCGTCAGCCCACACCCGCGCCCTCTCCCCCTCGCTGACAAGCTGGCCCCACCTGTCGGGAGCTTTGTCTTCCTCGCGCCCGCGCTGTAACGCATGCGCGCGTTTACACCGCGCCGCCCACTCACTCCCCCCCCTCTTCATTTCCGGTCGTTTCACCTCAATCAAGAGTGGAATCGTGCCCATGATGATCGCCGCCGGTTACTCTTTCATTCCCCTATAAAACCCGGCCGTCCCCTCTCAGATTTCTCACCCGACGCCCCAAACCCTAGCGCCGCCGAACTCGGTAAAACCCATAGCGTTCCCGTCGATTCACCCAATTCCACTCCCCGAAAACTAGCCTAACATCTTCGCTGTGTCCTTAGGATCTTACCGGACATCTTCGTCGGGGGAATCAAGCTCTGCGTCGCCGACTTCGTCGGGCGCCGAGGTGCCCGCTGTCGCTGACCATCCTCCGTCCGATTTCCGACCGTGCGACGACCCTCGGTGAGACCCTCATGCACCCCTCTTCATTTTGAGCTAGTTAAATGTGCCTCGTAGCCTCTGTAGCACGTTTTCGGCCGCCGCCGGCGAGCTCGCCGCCGCACGCGCTCGGCGCCGCTGCGCACCGCCGCCGAACCCCGGTCGAGGCGACGTGGCTCATTGCCCGTCATCCATTTGGTTTCTACGACCGAGATTAGATTGGTCCGTACCCCTTCAGTCTTTAAAATCTGAGCCGCCCATTTTAAATGCGACGGCCCACATTCAAAACTCCGTGACCGTTGGTATTTTTACAGTAGGCCCCCTGAATAGTTTGGTTAACCCCCTGGATAGATTTCGATAATTTCAGATTGGTCCAAAACTTTACAGATTTGACCCTGGACTTTCTGGAAATTAGGAAAATACTGGATAATTAAATAAAAAGTGTTTAAAAGCCCCTGGAATATTATAAAATATCAAATAAATTCTTGAAAATTGTAGAATAATCTCTGGACTTAATAAAAATTGTTTTTAGCATCTAGAATAGTTCTGATTTTGCAGAAAGACCCCTAGAAATTCTAGAAATTAAATAACAGCCCTTAATTCATATAAAATAATTATAAAAACAGATTTAATTATATTTTAATTTATTTTCTCTTCTGTATTATTTTTATTAATTCATTTAAATTGCTGAATTAATCATAAAATACTTTTAAAGTGTATTTAATTCATAAAAAATTGATTTGCACATAGAAATATTTAATAAAAATAGTGTAAAAATTGTAAAATGCACATTTTATGTTAAAAATCTATTTTAAGCATATTTTGAAGGAGAAAATTTTCTATAAAATAATAATAGGTTTCTAATAAATATAAAAATGCTGTAAAAATTGCTAAGAATATGTTTTACCCAATAAATTTCATGTAACTCTAAAATTCTCAATAATTGGTATTATGCCTATAATTTAATTTAACCATAAAATCACTTTTGCGTAGGAATTTGTGTTTTATTTGAATTGTTTGTATTCTATGCATTCTTATTGTATGTTATTATTTTTATGCATCATCGTAAAACTAGAGTCGGGGCCAAAACTGACATTTAACCTTCAAGAGCAGCAATTTCTCGACGACCTCAAGGCTTGATTTGGAGGCAAGTTCCTTGACCATATTGCACTCTTTTTGTTAAGTTTTAGTTAGATGCATGCTAAATTAAAATGTGAATCCTATGTTATGTTTCCCTAGTTTTTCCCAATAATTCCTTGTCGCTTGGTCTGGGTGTTTTACTATTAAATTAGTTTACGCTTAGCCATGCTTAATTGAAATATGATATATTTATCTACAAGATTACATTTGATGTATTATGATTCATGAACTAATGGCAATTATGGAATATAGTAGATAGGAATCGTATAGGGGGTTTTGTATGGATTGGTGCATGCGTGCGCAAGACCTTGGTTTGGGGCTTAACACCTATCAGATTCTAAGGACCGTTCATCGAGTAAGTTGCTATGCCTTTTAGTATCACCATAGAATTGTATATGGGACAATTTGGTTTAGTAATTTGGTCTCTCCCAATGTAGCATAGGTAATTGAACCGCGGGGAATGGGTTCTGCCTTGGGATCCGCATGGCTCAAGAGGGGGCTTCTTCTGGCGGAGGGAAAATAGACTCCAGGTGCCGGAGCAGTGAAACCTTAGAGTATGCATTGCAAGTCGGGAGAACCATCGGAAACACCTCGTAGTGATCTCCTGGCCACACACCTTCAGAAGTGTGTAATGTGGTTAGCTACCACGGGCATCAAGGAGGTTTACCTTAGTCCACCTGGCAACAAGGGATGAAATCACGAACTATGGGTAAAGGATACACACTCTGCAGAGTCTTGTCAAACTATCTAGACAGCCGTGCTCACGGACATGAACGGCTTGGAACCAAATTCATAATTAGCACATGGTTAAATAATGGATGGTTTGGGTTTCGTCTTACCTAGTTATTTTGGGTTGTTGGTTGGGATTTCACCTAGATGTAGGTGCTTAATAACATTGAAGAATAGACTGTAACTGCTATAGTGTTTTACCTATTATTTACCTTCCTTGTTGTGAACCACATGTCATAACTTCCCAACTTGCGAGTACTGTTGGTACTCAAACTTGTTAGTTGCATACCCCCCCCCCCCCAGTCTACGAAGACGAAAAGGTGGAGAACCAGAACTTCTACGGAGACCCAAATGAGATGTTCTAGGCTGGCGCTCCCCTGTGCAATGCCTGTGCTTGGAGCCTTTTTATATGTTTTTCCGCTGCTTGAACTTTTCTTTTAGACCTGAGGGGTCATTTATGTAATAAGGTGATGTACTCGAACATGGCATTATTTTTGGTATTTCACTTTTGTCTACACATGTATGAGTTGAACTGATCCTGGCATACATGTGGAAAGCATCTGGTCGTCTTTTAATACCAGGTGTGACAACCGGCGATTAGGTTTAGACAAAAGGTGGGGCCAAGCTTCGGTGCAAGGGGTTACCTCGGGGTTTTTAGGCGGTGAGCTCGACAGGGTGGGTGGCGGCTGCTGGAACTCGCCGCAAACGGGGAGACGGCGGCGACTCTATGGGGGCGGTGATCGGCGGCGTTGATCTCATGGAGGAATGCACTAAAATGCTTGGGATAAAGCTCTAAAAGATTGTATTGAGGTGAAGAACGCCGGGGATGTGGCGCCACAGTGGTCGGGGACGGCTTATGGCTACGGCGGCTACAAGATCTGATTTTCCCATTCAATGGTTCAATCGTTTGCCAATACGATTGCTCTGGTATGGTGCATAATTGAGTATAGATTGACTAGCTTAAACAGAATAGAAAAATTTGGTCGGATGAACGTGAATTTCAGATGCGAAGCAACGTGACTCGAGTTGAGCACCGGCAAAAGCCAAAATACACCGTGTAGAGACTAGGGACGGGTGAGCTACGCTGAGGGAGGATAAAGGAGGTGTTTCCGGACCTTATGTCGCCTTTGGTTGGACGAGGAAACGCATCAGAGTGTGGGGCAACGGTGAATCCTCACATTAGGCGTGCGGCAAGGAAGAACACCGAGAACAGATGGCCTCTGCGTGCAAAGGAGCTGAAGTCCGAGCAGCAGAGTTGTTGAGGAAAGGATTTGCATCTTCTTTGCGCCACGGATGAGCAGAGTGGGACCGGACGAAGCTGGGAGACATTCAGGCACAGCCGCAGTCCAACCCGAGATGAAGAATAAATCATTTGGCACAGCAAGCAGTGGTGAGGCGACGTCCTGGCGACATAGAGGAGTGAAGGAAGGTTCTGGCGCGTTCGTCAGCAGCCACAGTTGGGCAAAGAGGCGCTGGCTAGTGTTACCGCTGCTGCTTCCGTCCGAGCTGATCGCGCGCCAACTGAAGAGGAGCCTCCATCTTCAAATCAACCCGGCGGACCGCGAAGGGGAGCAAGGCCCAAGAAGGCGAGTGCCCGTTTCACCGGCCCAGAATGGGGTCTGTAATGCACGCGAGAGACGTGGGGAATTCCTTTAAGGGTTGTAACAGACTTCTGTTAGGGAAACAGAAAATGATATCGTGATTCCCTTGCCTACCTCTCACCTATGTTCTTCCTAACCTCGATCTGATCTGCCGATCCTATCTCTTCCTGCTGCTAACATCCTGGTATCAGATTCGCCAGCAATTCGGGCTGGAGGAACATCAACACTATACTCGTCGGCAAAAGCACTTAGGCGCTATGGATCCAAACATGAAACTGCTGTTTGAGGATCTCGCCAAGCAGATGCGCGCCAAGATTGCGAAAGGCTTCGTGGAGAAGGAGGAGTCCTGGAACAAGCGCTTCAACGACATCATGACGTCTGATCAGCACCGCGATGCTCGATTCGCCGTCCTGGAGTCATCGTCGGTCGACTTCCACAACTCCTTCAACGACTGGAAGCCAAAGATCGAGGCCTCTGTTTCTTCGATCAAGTTGGAGATAGCCAAGTTGAACAAGTATTTTGAGCGTGAGGCCAAGGATCAGGTTCCACATCATTCTGGCGTCATCAGGCAGGAGGTCTCGCCGGAGATGCAGTCCGGTAACGGGCTTCAACAACAACGGCTCTTCTCCTCTTCGGCGAGACACCGGTTTCGGTTCGGTATATACTCATACACATATACATGTCAAGGACCCCCCTTTCCCTTTTCATCACCGTCCAACTCCTGTACCTCACACTATCATGGACAAACCCTCACCCATCTCGAATAATTTTCGTGGAAACCTGCCTAAGCTGCCATTTCCGAAGTTTCTAGGCGAGAACCCAAAGTTATGGAAATCACACTGTGAAAACTACTTTGATATGTATTCTGTGGATAACTGCCTCTGGATCAAAATTGCTACGATGCATTTTGAAGGTGCCGCCGCTCGTTGGCTCCAATCTGTAGAAAGGAAATTGATGTATGCTGATTGGGAATCATTTTGTGCCATGGTATTTGAACGGTTTGGCCGTAGTCAGTACGAATTGTTGATCCGTAAATTGTTTCACATCAAGCAATCTGGTTCAGTTTCTGAATATATTGATCAGTTCTATGAACTTGTTGATAATTTGCATGCTTATGATTCTAACATTGATGCTCTCTATTATACAACACGTTTTATTGATGGGCTCCGAGATGATATAAAATCTGCAGTACTGGTGCAACGTCCTCTGGACCTGGACACAGCATGCATATTAGCACAACTTCAAGAGGAAGTCTCTGAACCCAGTCAAAGGAAATGGTTTAAGAGGTCTGATGCCACACTACAGGGTAGCACAACCTGGCCAAGTGTTAGACCTACCTCTAAGCATGCATACCCCTTATTGGCTCCACCTCGTGCTGACAAACCCATGCAGCCTTCTTTTAGCACAAGCCATCAGACAACTGAACCTGTTAAGTCCGCAAATGACAGATTGGAGGCTCTTAAGGCCTATCGTATGGCACGGGGCTTATGCAAAATTTGTGCTGAAAAATGGCACAAAGGCCATAAATGCTCACCATCTATTCAACTTAATGTCGTGCAAGAATTGTGGGAACTCTTGTCAGAGGAAGATTCATCTGCTGATCCAAGCACATTATCTGAACCTCAAGCTTTTCTGGCCCTTTCACCGGCTGCTCATTCTGGAAAAGAAGCCCCAAAGACACTGAAAATGATTGGGTTTATTCAGAACCATCAAGTGTTGATTCTCATTGACAGTGGTAGTTCACACTCCTTCCTGAACTCCCATATATCTCACAAACTTTCTGGTATTTCAGCTTTGAATCCTGCAATGACTGTATCTGTTGCTAATGGTGGAACATTGCTCTGTCAATCTGAGCTCTTGAATGCTCACTGGTTTTCTCAGGGATATGAGTTTGTTTCCAACTTTAAAATCCTGCCTCTTCATTGCTATGACATCATCATTGGTATGGATTGGTTAGAGGAACATAGTCCTATGCAGATACATTGGGAGCAAAAATAGTTGTCCATTCCTTATGGTTCCTCTCAAGTACTACTGCAGGGAGTTTTACCCTCCTTGCCCCCTGATACTGTAATTCAAGTTTTATCCATTAATGACAATGATGCTGAACATTCGGAACTTTCCATGTTGCCTGTTGAAATTCAGAACTTGTTAACTGAATTTTCCATTCTTTTTGAACCTCACCCAGGGCTTCCCCCTAGTAGGGCTTGTGATCATAACATTCCTCTTGTACCTGGTGCTATACCTGTTAATATTCGTGCTTACAGGTATCCTCCAAAGCTTAAAAATGAAATAGAGGTCCAAGTCCAAGATATGCTAAAGAAAGGACTTATTCAGCACAGTCAGAGTGAGTTTAACTCACCAGTGCTTTTGGTCAAGAAAAAAGACCACTCTTGGAGGTTTTGTGTTGACTTTCGTCATCTTAATGCCTTAACTCTCAAGAAACAATTTCCTATTCCTATAATGGATGATATTTTCTATGAGCTCTCCAAAGCAAAGTGGTTCACCAAATTGGACTTATGGTCTGGGTTTCACCAAATTTTACTCCAACCGGGTGAAGAACATAAAACAGCTTTCTCTACCCATGAAGGCCATTATGAATTCAGGGTATTGGCTTTTGGATTAACAGGGGCACCAGCCACCTTTCAAGGAGCAATGAATGCTACACTGAAACCACTTTTGAGAAAGTGTGCATTGGTTTTCTTTGATGACATTCTAATATACAGTCCCACATTTGTTGACCATCTTCGTGACTTGAGGAAAGTGTTTGAGCTCCTTATCAGAGATGATTGGAGGGTTAAACTCTCTAAGTGCTCTTTTGCACAGGAAAAGCTTTCTTACCTAGGCCATGTTATAAGCTCTGCAGGCATTTCCACAGACCCTGACAAAGTATCTGTAATTGTCAATTGGCCTACTCCGGTGAATACGAAAGAATTGAGAAGTTTTCTGGGCATGGCTGGATACTATAGGAAATTTGTCAAGGGTTTTGGCACCATTTGCAAACCACTTACCAACTTACTCAAAAAGCACTCCGTCTTCTGCTGGACACCCAGTCATGATTCTGCATTTTCAATTCTGAAACAGGCACTATCTTCAGCACCAGTATTAGCTCTGCCAGATTTTTCTAAACCCTTCACAATAGAAACTGATGCAAGTGGGTTTGGTATTGGGGCTGTTCTCATGCAGGATGGTCACCCTATTGCTTTTGCAAGCAAAGCATTAGGGCCTAAGAACATGGGTCTATCAACATATGAGAAGGAGTATATGGCCATACTTCTAGCAGTTGAGCAATGGAGACATTTTCTGCAATATGATGAGTTCTCTATTCATACGGATCAGAGGAGCTTGTCACATTTAACTGATCAGAGGCTTCACACTCCATGGCAGCAAAAAGTCTTCACCAAGCTTTTGGGTTTACAGTACAAAATTGTGTATAAAAGAGGAGCAGACAACCTGGTCGCTGATGCCCTGTCTAGAAGGCCATTGTCTGAATCAGAGTTGCAAGCCATTTCCTCTCCTACCCCTTCCTGGATTTCTGATATCATCTCCAGCTACAACGCCGACCTAAAAGTCCAAGGCATTATCTCTGCATTGTCAATCAACCCCAACTCTATTCCCAATACAACTCTGAAAAATGGAGTTCTGAGATACAAAGGTCGCATATGGGTCGGTGCAGACCCCAGTCTGCAACATCGTGTCATTGCCTCTCTGCATTCTTGAGAGATAGGAGGTCACTCCGGGATACCTGTGACATTAAGAAGAATCAAACAATTGTTTTACTGGCCTGGAATGAAAGCATTGATATCTGAATTTGTGTCCACCTGCTCCATTTGCCAGCAGGCAAAACCAGACAGGTCCAAATATCCAGGTCTCCTTCAGCCCCTTGAGGTGCCTCAATCTGCCTGGCAAGTCATATGCATGGACTTCGTGGAAGGTCTGCCTAGAGCTCGTAATGCCAATTGCATATTGGTTGTTGTCGACAAGTTCTCCAAATATGGCCACTTCTTACCCCTGCTCCACCCCTTCACTGCCTCAACAGTGGCTCGATTATTCATTGATAACATTTACAAGTTGCACGGCCTTCCTCTGTCGATTGTTTCTAACCGAGACCCCATCTTCACTAGTAAATTCTGGAGGGAGCTCTTCACTCTGGCGGGGGTCCAGCTCCGGATGAGCTCAGCTTATCACCCCCAATCCGATGGCCAAACTGAAAGAACCAATCAATGCATGGAAACATTCTTAAGATGCTTTGTCAATGCTTGCCCATCCAAGTGGATTCTCTGGTTGCCTCTCGCCGAATTTTGGTATAACACTAGCTTTCATTCTGCTCTTGGGAGATCTCCTTTTGAAGTGCTCTATGGCCGTAAGCCTAACCTCCTTGGCATTTCTGACGATATGAGCTCCAACATCCATGATCTGGACGATTGGCTGAAAGACAGAGCACTGATGACTGATCTTGTGCAGCAGCATCTTCTGCGTTCCCAGCAGCGCATGAAAAAACAAGCAGATAAAAACAGATCAGAACGCTCCTTTGCAGTGGGCGATTGGGTATACCTGAAACTCCAACCATATATTCAGACTTCGGTCTCCTTTCGCTCTTCCCAGAAGCTGGCATTTCGTTTCTTTGGGCCATTCCAGATCATCCAACGTGTGGGTTCTGTGGCATACAAGCTGGCCCTACCTCCATCCTCTTCCATCCACCCTGTATTTCATGTATCCCAGTTGAAGGAAGCTCATCGTCGTCCAGCTATGGTTGCCCCGATATTACCTGATACTTCTGTCACGGTCCACATTCCACAGCAAGTCCTGCAAGAGCGTTCTGTCCTCAAGGCTGGCTCCATGATTCATCAAGTTCTTGTCAAATGGTCAGACATGCCGACGGAACTAGCAACTTGGGAAGTTTTCGACAAGCTCCATCAAGAGTACCCTCATGCTCCTGCTTGGGGACAAGCAGGTTCTTCTGGGGGAGGCAATGTTACCGCTGCTGCTTCTGTCCGAGCTGATCGCGCGCCAACTGAAGAGGAGCCTCCATCTTCAAATCAACCCGGCGGACCGCGAAGGGGAGCAAGGCCCAAGAAGGCGAGTGCCCGTTTCACCGGCCCAGAATGGGGTCTGTAATGCACGCGAGAGACGTGGGGAATTCCTTTAAGGGTTGTAACAGACTTCTGTTAGGGAAACAGAAAATGATATCGTGATTCCCTTGCCTACCTCTCACCTATGTTCTTCCTAACCTCGATCTGATCTGCCGATCCTATCTCTTCCTGCTGCTAACAGCTAGCCTTCAGCAACAGGGAACAGGGGAGGTGCACGGCAAAGCATTGGGCGAGAGAAACAGAGGCGCGGCAATGAAGAAACCTTGGAGCAGAGACGTGTGCCGGAGAAACCAAGTGAAAGAGAAATGTCATGCTAGGGATAGGAAGGCATTTGCTTGATTCTTAGCCGAAGAGGAAACTACGGAAGGTGGCAGAATACGCTGTGCGCCGTGGCGCGCTCTGGATAGAGTGAAGAAAAACAGGACTCCTCACAGACTGACAAATGGGGCCCACAGACAGTGATTCTCACCTCCATCTTAACCCTTCTGTAGATTTAAATACCTTATCAAAGCAGCACTACAAGTGCACCAAATTGGAAGCCAAGCAAATCAAGATAAGGGAAATCCAAATTTTAACTTCAATCGTACATTTGATAGAGTTATGTTTGAAGTTTAAATTTGAATTCAGATCTACTGTTGGGTAGCGGCTCGATTTTTAATTAACATAGTAATTGATGTCTAAAAATAATGAAATTTAGTAGGGCTGCCATCTAAAATAGGGTGAACACACTGGTGAACTCATAATTGGAATTTGACTAATTCGAATGTGAAATTTGAATTCGAATTTGAATCATATTTTTTCGAGTTTGATTTACTATTAATCTCACAAGTGCACTAGATTATATTTTCTTTTCCTCCTCTAATTAATCTTATAACTAATAGGGAAACCCCTGCTTAGGATTTTATATTTGCTATGATTATAACCTGGATCTGTGCCTTTGCTTTATATCTGACTTTGTATTTTTAACGGCATTTGGAATTTTCCTCCTTTTTAAAGTTACACGCTTAAGTACAATCATATATTCACCATTTCTCATTAAATTTGAAGTTTCAAGAAGTCCAACTTTTTAACATCATTTATTAGTTAAATAGTTCATGTGTTTTTGAATTTCTTATTCAACTTAAAAAATTTCAAGTTCGCATTTTTGCATTCATTCTCTTTTTAAATGCGGGCTTTTACAATGACGAGGAACTCACCTCGGAGCAAGAACAAGCAATTCATTGCAATGCGCAAGCCGTTGTGGTGATCACTTCATCCTTAAGCCGAGAGGAGTTTACCAAGGTGGATGGATTAGAGAGTGCCAAGGACATATGGGACACCCTCAAGACCGCACATGAAGGAAAGCGTCCGTGAAGCAAAAATTGAGATGCTTGAGAGAGAAATGGGGAGATTTGCCATTGAGGATGGTGAAACTCCTCAAAAGATGTACAACCGGATGAACACACTCATAAAAAAAATCTATTCCCGTGGAAACAAGAAGTGAATTGATCATGAGGTCATCAATTGAATGATATGAGCATTGATGCTCCGCAATGTGACCTTGTCCTCCATGATACGAGAAAGTCCGAGATTTCACAAAATGACTCTGAGATTTGTGGAAAAATCATAAATCATGAGATGATGAAAAAAGAAGCTCAATATGTGAAAGATCTTTCGGAGGTTACTTCATCCAAGGAAAAGGAGGTTGCTCTAAAGGCCACATGCAAGCCCAGGGAAAGGAAACCCGTGAGACACATGAATAAAAAGATATTGATGATGTAAGCACTGATATGGATGACGAAGAAACAGTGCTCTTCATCAAAAAGTTTAAACGCATGATGAGGAGAAGAAGCGGTGGAAACTCAAGTGAAGGCAAGAACAAGACAAGGGAAAATCCAAAGCTCGGCGTACTTACTACAACCGGGGTGAATATGGACACTTCATGGTTGATTGCCAATATAAAGATAATAAGAACAAGAAGAAGAAAGAATCAAAGCCACAATATAAGAAAGTATTCAAGAAGAAGAAGCAAGCACACCAAGCACACATCGGCAAGGAGTGGGACTCAAACGATGATTCCTCCTCTGAAGATGAAGAAGAGATGGAAACAATTGCCATCAAGAAGCCTTCAATGAAGTCCACCCTCTTCCCAAGCGTGGGAGGATGAAAGAAGTCCAACCATATTTGCCTCATGGGAAGGAGGGCAATAAAAAGGTCAAATCTAAACCATCTCCTCTAAATTCCTCTATTGATGAGTTTGATAGTGCTAGTGAGAATGAGGACATGTTAAAAGGCTTAAGTAAAACTACATTAAGAAAAAAGAAATTATTTTCGAATGAGATTTTTGAGAAGGAGGAGCTTGTCAATCAGCAAGAAGATATGCTCATTCTTGAAAGAAAGAAATATCTTGAGGTTGAAAAGCTTCTTGAGCTTGAAAAGAAGAGAAGCAAGGTACTCGAGCTTGAGCTAGTTTCGAGTAAGGAGACTTGCTCCAAGCTAGAAGACTCAAATGTTGTACTCAAGGATGAGCTTGCTAACTTGACTAAAGTTAACAAGATTTTTGAAGTACAAGTTGAGTCACTCAAACAATGTGGCTCCTCGTCCTCCAAAAGCTCATCTTCTCAAAATGTCAAATCCACTCACATTAAAACTTTCACATGTGCCAACTTGGATACAGTTTGAAGAATGAATCTAATGTGACGCAAATCAAGCATTTTTCCCAAAGTGGCATCTTTGACATGGGGAAGATCAAATATGCAAGTAGTGCAGATATAATCACAAGACCTCCTAATGTCAAAGATGGTCATGGGTATTCTCAAGGTAAAAATCAATATCCTAATGTTCACAAGAAAGAAATAGGACACATTACTTTTGTTAGAGAGAACTCATCTAAATATGAGAAAAACAAAAATGTTGATAACCTTCTCTTAAGGGATGAAAATGAACAACAAACTTTGTTTCATACTTTTGATGCACCATACGTTCTCTTGAGAAGTAGATTTGGTCATGTGTATGATAAATATGTGGGGCCACACCACATCAATCCTAAATCTTGTGTGTGGGTGCCAAAA
This sequence comes from Tuctoria greenei, assembly GCA_036927565.1. NCBI lineage: Eukaryota > Viridiplantae > Streptophyta > Magnoliopsida > Poales > Poaceae > Tuctoria > Tuctoria greenei. The sequence goes on from JAYESD010000008.1 coordinate 108,449,400, forward strand.
TCTCTTGTAACTAACGTCAAAGGACCCAAGCAAGCTTGTGTACCTAAAACCATGGCATAATTTATTTTGCAGGCATATTCCTCCGGTGGATCAAAATGGATGCTCAATAGTGGTGCACCAATCATATGACCAGAGAAAGGATAATGTTCTTGGAGTATGAGCAAAATGAAGATCCAAGTGAAGGTATTTACTTCGGGGACAATAGTCAAGGAAAGGTGCTTGGTACCGTTAAAATAAAGATATCATCTCAACACACACACACTCTCTCTCTCTCATGTTCTTCATGTGGATCCTTTGGATTACAATCTTTTGTCCATAACTCAGCTATGTGACAAAGGATATAACTACTTATTCACTGAAGAGGGTGTGAAAGTTTGTAGAGGAAGCGATATCTCAGTTGCATTGAAGCGTATGTTGAAAGGAAAGATATATCTTGTCGACTTCAACAAAAATAAAGCCGAACTTGACACATGCTTAATTGCAAAGACTAACATGGGGTGGCTGTGACTTAGACATCTAGTCAATGTTGGTATGAGGAATCTGCAAAAATTTCTAAAAGGTGGTCACATCCAAGGTTTGAAAGATGTTGTGTTTAAGAAAGACAGACCATGTAGCGCATGCCAGGATGGAAATCATGTTGGAGCACCAAATCCGCCAAAGAACGTGATGACAACGTCAAGACCGCTAGAACTCCCACATATGGATCTATTTGGTCCAATTTCTTATATAATCATAGGCAGTGTCAAATACATAAGAATAGGCAGTGACAAATACTGTTTGGTTATTATTGATGATTTTCAAAGATTTACATGGGTCTTATTCTTGTATGATAAATCAGAAACCGAAGGTATCCTCAAGAAGTTCTTGAAGAGAGCACAAAATGAATTCTCTACAACAATCAAGAACATAAAGATTGACAATGGAACAAAATTCGAGAATACTGAATGTAGCCTAGAGGGGGGTGAATAGGCCTTTTTGATTTTTAGTCGGATCCTACAACACTTTAACAAATTGATCAAATCCCGAGATATCGGACTAGTCCGGTAGAGTGCGGACTATTCCGGTGTGTACTGACTAGATTGATCAATTATCTTGATCCTAGGATGTATGCAACGGAAATATACTTGTAATTGAAGTGTCACACTACTATGAACTAGGATGTACCACAAGTTAATCTTATATTCAATGTTTCAACATAAAGTGAACAAGATTGATTGAAACCCTAGATAGATATGAAGAGTAAGACCGATATGCGCAGAGTAAGAACACAAACGCATTATCATGTGGTTCGGTTCCCACAGAGGCAACCTACGTCCACGTTGAGGAGTCCACAAAAGGACCGGGTCTTCTCCAACCCTACCCTCGTCGGATCGCCACAGAGGCCAATCCTCTTCACCAATCACAAAAGGAAAATAACCGAATTCAAGGGGCCTTCTCACAAGTTGAGGGCTCCCGAAGATTACAAGATGAACACCACCAAGAACACATTCTTAAGATCACAATGAAAACCACAGTAGTGTGTTAGGGAATCAAACCAAGAGCTCAATGAGTGAAGAACCGTGTATCTCCTTGGATCTAAAGTGTATCCTCAAAGGATCAAGCTTTTTTGCAATGGATTGCGTGGAGAGATGAGTTTTCTAGCCTCTTGGAGGGTGTGACGGCGCAGGGTGTCGAGAGATGTGAAAGATGGGCCGTGCACACCTATTTATATGGGGTTTCTAAAAGTTACCATTAGGGTTCAGAAAGATCGGACTAGTCCGTGGTGGACACCGTACTAGTCTGGTGCGCTGCATGTAGGAAACCCTAAGTGTCCCGAAATATCGGACTTGTCCGAAGTGAAACTGGACTAGTCCGATTTCAGTTCTGGAAATCTTCGGACTAGTCCGATGAATATCATACTTGTCCGTATAGGTGAAACCATAAGTGAATTTTGGGGAACAAGTCCGCACTTGGAGGACTTGTCCGATTTAGGTCGGAGAGATTTTGGACTAGTCTGTGCTAATATCGGACTTGTCCGATTGACATGAGAAAGATATCGGGCTAGTCCGTTGTGTTATCGGACTTGTCCGATTTTGTGCAACTTGTGAAGTGTTTGGGGGACTAGTCCGCACTGCTGAGGACTAGTCCGATTCTAGTCAGAGAGATATCGGACTAGTCCATGGTGATATCGGACTAGGCCGGTCAGTGAAAAACTGGTCTGTGAGGACAAGTTCGCATTGTGAAGACTTGTCCGATCTTGTGTAGAAAGATATCGGACTAGTCCGGGGTTAGTCGGACTAGTCCGGTCCTGTATAACTTTGTGCAATGTGTGAGATTATTTGTGCTTGAGCTCTTGGGGTGTGTTTCCTTAACACACTCCATACACAATAATCTCCTACACTTGTTTCTTGAGCTCTTTTCCGCATTGCTCCTCATTCTCCTTTCTTTTTGGCACTTTGCTCATTCTCTCATTAGAATTTGTGCTCATCTCAACAATGTGGTTAGGATCCCATTTTCTTGTCATAAATAAACCAAAACCCACAATGGATTCCTAGATGCACTTTCAATCTCCCCCTTTTTGGTGATTGATGACAACCAATTGAGATTTCAAAAAATATGATAAAAGTTGAGATTTTCATAAAGTGTGCACATATGAGTTTAAAACACATTAAACAATGAAAACATAAGTCATATGTGCACTCTTTTTGGTGGGGTGTAAAACTAAGTATGTATAAGTGGTAATCATGATGATAATGACATAATTGACATCAATACATCAACAACAAGCATATATGTCATTTTTAGAGCAAAATCACCGATTTCATAAATATCTACATAAGAAGTTCATAACATTGCATCACAAAACCAAAAGTACCAAAAGAGCATGATAAAAGTCTTACAACCCACAAAGAGACAAAAGACACAAAAAGATAGCTCTCCTCGCAGCCTACAGCTAAAGCCTAAGACTCCTAAGACTCCCCCTCAATCTCTCCCCCTTTGGCATCAAGACACCAAAAAGAAGGAGAGGAGGGACCTAAGGTATTCAAGCCTCGCTGTCGGTCCTCTCATCATCTTCATCTTCATTCTCGGGCTGATGATGATGAGGAGGAGGAACAGTACCACTCGAGTCCCCAATGCCAAAATAGGCAAGCTCGAAGGGAGTCAAGGGCCCGAGCTCGATGAAATCAGAATCATCAGAGATGACTGGAGATCCAATGGGATTGATCTCCACCTTTTGGCATATGTGCTTCACATTCTTTTTGACATATCTCATATCAGCCTTCCTCCTCTTGTTTAGCTTATGTGTGTTCACTTCCGCCTTCTTGCAAGAGGCAAAGATAGCTGACAAGTACTTGAGGATGCCACTTGGTGAACCCTTTTTAGGAGGGGCCCTGGTGGCTGGAGCAGCCCTAGCATCTCCACTAGCTCTCACCAGAGCCTCTACACTGGAAGCGGGAGAAGGATCAGCTTTAAAACTTGCTTGTTGAGGCTTCTAGGGCCTCAAGGGTGTGTGATCCACATCCTTCACAAATTCTATCCTTGTGACCTTCTCAATCATAAACATCAGATAAGGTGCATAGCCACAAAACCTGTTTGGGGTACAGGATATGTTCACCATGTCGTTCCAAATATAGTCAAAGACATCAAACTTCTTGTGTTTGCTAATGACCTTCATCAAGATCCTGAGGTACCCCTGCACACTTCCGGCATCCCCATCCTTGGGGCAATGGTCTTCCTGAGGACCCTGTTCAACACCACGAAGAAAGGCTTCGTCTTCTTAGTGGAAGGAGGATTGAACTTTGAGTGGGGTTCATAAAGAAACTTCATCCTGTCCTTCTCAATGACACCAATGTTGTGAATGATCAAATTGTCATTGCAGGAGGTGTCAAGATGTAGCAATCTTGCAAATTCTTCATATGTAATGGTGTACTTGGATCCATGAGTCATCCAAGTCACCCACTCTCACTCATCACTAGCAAAGTGGCAAGTAGCATAAAATTGGGCTATTACTTCATCATTCTAGTTGTTTCTGAAGGCAAAGAGGTCCTTCAATCCATGCCTCTCCACTGCCTCGATCACCTCAACAAAAGGTGAGGAACCCTTCTTCTCAAAATGCGCCCAATCTATCCATTCGCAACGCACCACGGGGGTATTCATCGGATGATAGACAGACTTGCAAAAGTATGAATGAAAGTTATTCCAGAACCTCCCATCAGCAGCTTGTTTGGGTCGGCTGTAACAATCCACATTTCTAAACTTTGCAGCCGTGTCGCTACCCTTTCCATTTAATCTCTCCTCAGCGGGATCCCGGGCCTCTTCCCTTGGAGCTGACATCTTGAGGGTGCCAATCAGGCCCGTTGCAATCCCTTTGCCCTTGCCCTTCACTTGGCGAGCACTTACCGAGCTAGGGCCACCTCCAGCTGAAGCCTTGGAGGCAGGCTTCTTTGCGAGCACCTTTCGTTGAGCCTGGGGAGGAGAAGGAGCCGGCTCGGATGCGCGCTCTTGGCGCTTCTTGCTTTGGCCCATCAAGGACCAAAGCATGGCTTCGTGGTCCATCTCAGCCTCGAAATCGGAGATTTCGTCGTTGGTGCTCGACATTGTCCTGAGAATGGTTTTCACAAGGTATTGATGAGAATAGATGACAAGGAATTGCATTGAGGAATTAAAAAGTTAGGGTTGAGTTCAGAAAAATCGGACTAGTCCGGTGTACAGGCACGGACTAGTCTGGTTGACCGGACTTGTCCGTGCATGGACCGGACTAGTCCGGTATTCAACCTCTAAAACCTAACTACGAGACAAATGGTGATTCCTAATGCACAAATAGCTTAGCATCAATGTAATACATCAAGGAAGCTGGTATATGGTGCAAGGAACTAAGCTATTTGATCAACAACGAAGGAAATCACGAGTTTTAGAGTTTGGGATGAGATTTTACCGAAAATCTTTGATTCTTGGAGATGTAGGGGTTGAAGGAGCAAACTAGTCTACATGGGCGGACTATTCCGGGCAGCCACGGACTAGTCCGTGGTCACCAGGGAAGAAATGCTTAGCACATTCGTATATATTTGAAGGTACTTATTAAGAAAATAGGGAGGCAAATAAAATCAAATAATCTTGATGAATATGATCAGTAGGCATACACCAATCAAGCAATGACGATAATTCACCAAGATCTAGTAATTGACATAGTTTTTTTAGAAAAAAATTAGAGAGATGATTTTCACAACACAATCAATGAATTTTGAAGATAGCATTCAGGTATACAAGATTTGAAGCCACATTCCGAGCATCAAGGATATTTAGTTCATTTTGGAGCTCGCAAAAGCGTTTTTCATTAAGTGGCTTGGTGGATATGCCGGCTAGTTGTTTTTCGGTGTTGACATGTGAAATGGCAATATCTCCCTTCATTGAATGGTCTCTCAAAAAGTGATGCCGAATGTATATATGTTTGGTCCTAGAGTGCTCAACGGGATTATGGGCAATTTTAATGGCACTCTCATTATCACAAAGGAGTGGAATACGGTTCATATTGTAACCGTAATCCCCTAGAGTTTGTCGCATCCAAAGGAGTTGTGCACAACAACTCCCGACTGCAACATACTCCGCTTCGGCCATGGATAAGGCAATGGAGTTTTGTTTCTTCGAGGACCAAGAAACTAGAGATCTACCTAGGAATTGGAATGTACCAGAAGTACTTTTTCTATCTACTTTGCATCCGGCATTATCTGCATCGGAGTAACCAATTAGATTGAATTTGGAACCTTTGGGGTACCAAAGACCTAGGTTGGGTGTATGACCTAAATATTGCAAGATTCTCTTTACAGCTGTCAAATGACACTCTTTTGGGTTGGCTTGAAACCTTGCACACAAACATACACTCAACATAATGTCTGACCTAGATGCACATAAGTAGAATAGAGATCCAATCATAGAGCGATATAACTTTTGATCGACATTTGGTCCATCTTCATTGAGGTCCAAGTGGCCATTCGTTGCCATGGTAGTCTTTATATGCTTCGCCTTGTCCATTCCAAACTTCTTGAGTATGTCTTGAGTGTACTTAGTTTGTCTTATTAACGTTCCTTCCTTTTGTTGCCTCACCTGGAATCCCAAGAAGTACTTTGGCTCTCCCATCATAGACATCTCAAACCTATCTATCATAATCTTACTAAATTCGTCACAAAAAAGATTTGTTAGTGGAACCAAAGATGATATCATCAACATAAATTTGACAAATAAAGAGATCATTGTCAAAGTTCTTTCTAAATAGTGTATAATCTACTTTACCGATCTTAAAACCATTTTCAATTAAGAAATCTCTAAGACACTCATACCAAGCTCTAGGAGCTTGTTTGAGGCCGTAGAGAGCCTTACGCAATTTAAAGACGTGGTCGGGGAACTCTTCATCTTCAAATCTGGGAGGTTGCTCCACATACACCTCCTCCTTGATTGGTTCGTTGAGGAAGGGGCTTTTCACATCCATTTGATAGAGCTTGAAATCATGGCGAGTAGCATATGCAAGTAATATTCTAATAGACTCAAGTCTAGCTACTAGAGCAAAGGTTTCATCGAAATCCAAACCTTCGACTTGTGAATACCCTTTGTCCACAAGTCGTGCCTTGTTCCTTGTCACCACCCCGTGTTTGTCTTGTTTGTTGCGGAAGACCCATTTGGTGCCGGCGACATTGGACTTGGGTCTTTCAACTAGTTCCCACACCTCATTCTGTTTGAAGTTGTTGAGTTCTACTTGCACGGCCACTACCCAATCCAGGTCCTTAAATGCATCCTCAACCCTGTGTGGTTCCAAAAAGGATACAAACGAATAATGCTCACAAAAATTAGCTATGCGAGATCTAGTAGTTACTCCCTTTTGGATGTCACCGATGATGTTATCGATCGGGTGATCCCTTTGGACGCATTGGTGTACTCTTGGGTGTGCCACTCGCTGTCTTGAATCTTCATGGTCATCTTCTTCTCCCCCTAGATGGTTGCCCTCATTGACTTGTTGATCATTTTCGTCTTCTTGAAGTTGATCTTGTATGGAGGCTCCCCCTTGATCATTGGCCTCCTCATGTGGTTCATCTTTCTCATGCACATGTAAAGGTGGTTATTGTGGTCGAACTTCTCCCATTGCCATTCTTCTCAGTGCTTGATAAGGAGTTTCTTCTCTTTCTAGCACACATGGATCAACTTGCTCCCTTAGGGAGCCGTTAGTTTCATCGAACACTACGTCACGTGCTACTTCAACAAGTCCGGAGGTCTTGTTGAAGACACGATAGGCGTAAGAGTTTGAATCATAACCAAGCAAGAAACCTTCATCGGACTTTGAAGCGAACTTTGAAGTCCTAGCCTTCTTGTTCAAAATATAGCATTTGGAACCAAAAACTCGAAAATATGAAATATTAGGCTTGTTACCGGTGAGTAGTTGATATGATGTCTTCTTGAGTAGTCGATGAAGGTAGAGTCGATTTATAGCGTGGCAAGCGGTGTTAACCGCTTCCTCCCAAAACCGATCGGAGGTCTTGTATTCATCGAGCATTGTTCTCGCCATCTCTATGAGGGTTGGGTTCTTCCTTTCGGCAACTCCGTTTTGTTGAGGGGAGTAAGGTGCTGAAAACTTGTGCTTTATCCCTTCTTCATCTAGGTACTCCTCAACTTGTGTGTTCTTGAACTCCGTGCCGTTGTCGCTTCGAATGTTCTTGATTGTCAATGAAAACTCATTTTGAGCACGCTTGAAAAACTTCTTCAAGGTTTCTTGAGTTTCTGCCTTATCATGTAAAAAGAAAACCCAAGTGAAGCGAGAAAAATCATCAACAACTACTAATCCATATTTGTTACCGCCGATGCTTATGTAAGCAATTAGACCGAATAGGTCCATGTGGAGTAGCTCGAGTGGTCTTGTTGTAGTCATGACATTCTTCGCGGGATGAGGTGCTCCAACATGTTTCCCGTCTTGGCACACGCTACAAGGCCCGTCTTTCTCAAAAACAACATTCCTCAAACCTCGGATGTGATTGCCCTTAAGGAGTTTTTGAAGATTCCTCATACCAACATGCGCTAGCTGTCTATGCCACAACCAACCCATGTTGGTCTTTGCAATCAAGCATGTGTCAAGTTCGGCTTTATCTTTGTTGAAGTCAACAAAGTAAAGTTTTCCCTTTAACATACCCTTGAATGCAATGGAACCATCACTCCTTCTAGAGATGGTCACACCCTCATTAGTGAACAAGCAATTATAACCTTTGTCACATAATTGAGATATGGACAGCAGGTTATAATCTAAGGAATCAACATGTAACACGTGAGAAAGAGTATGTTGAGATGATATGGCAATTTTACCGATACCGAGCACCTTTCCTTGACTATTATCTCCAAAATAGATGCCCTCGCTTGGATCCTCATTTTCTTCATACTCAACAAACATCCTTCTTTATCCGATCATATGGTTGGTGCAACCACTGACTAGCACCCATTTGGATCCACCGGAGAAATAGGCCTACAACAATAAATCAAGCCTTTGTTTTAGGTACCCAAGCTTGCTTGGGTCCTTTGAGGTTAGTCACAAGGGATTTGGGCAGCTACACATGAGACTTGGTGTTCCCATGGCGTGGCCCAACATAATGAGCATAAATCTTACCAAAATTACTTCTCATTAAAACATAAGATGCATCAAAGGTTCTAAATAGCAACTGTTGTTTTTTATAAATAGAACTAGTCCGGGAGATCAAACTTGTCCGGAGGACCGGACTTGTCCGTGTCCCGACCAGACTAGTCCGGTGATCATATGTGTTGGATGTGTTAACTTTGGACTTTCCAGTTTGAGAGGGTCTTCCCTTTACAAAGGCAATGCTTTCCTTGTTATTCTTATGGCTTCTAGCATTTTTCTTTCCACCATAGGAATACCCAATGCCATATTTGACATTAGGAGGTCTTGCGGCCAAGTATGCACTACGTGCATATTTGACCTTCTCCTTGTCAAATATGCCACTCTGGGCAGGATGCTTATCCTTGGTAGAGGTTGACTTGTCTTTCAAGCTGGTGTCAACTTTACCACATGAACAAGTAATAATGGCTTCAGTTTTAAGTGGTTGAGAAGGTGATCTTGAAGAGGATGAAGGGTCACCTTGCTTGAGTGACTCAACTTGTACCTCAAGGATCTTTTTAACCTTGATTAGGTTAGCAAGTTTGTCTTTGGTTGTAGCATTTGAGTCACTTAACTCCAAGCAAGCTTCCTTGCTTGAAGCTAACTCAAACTCTAGTGACTTGCTTCGCTCCTTTTCAAGTTCTAGAAGCTTGTCAAGTTCAACATATTCCTCCTTTTGGGAGATAATCATGTCTTCTTGACGGTTTATCAACTTCTCCTTCTCAACAAGTTGACCAAGTAGAAATTTCATTTTTCGTGGTTGTTTTCTTATCTAAGCCAATGAGCATATCTTCACTACCGCTAGCAATTTCACTATCACTAGAATAGGAATGGAAGAAAGAGGATTTGGTTGTTACCTTTCATTTACCTTCCTTTGCCATGAGGCAAGTGTCGTTCCCCTTCCATGCATCGAGAGTGGAGAAGAGAGTGGACTTCTTGGATGTCTTCTCGATGGCTGTTCTAGCCATCTCCTCTTCTTCTTCGGATGAGGACTCATCATTTGAGTCCCACTCCTTCCCTAGATGCGCTTGTTCAGCTTGCTTCTTCTTTTTGAAGAATTTCTTGGGTTGAGACTTTGTTTCCTTGGTCTTCTTCTTGTTCTCTTCATATGGGCAATCAACTATAAAGTGGTCATACTCACCACAGTTATAGCTGTAGGATCAAAGAGCACGTGAAAAGCTACTAGAGGGGGGGTGAATGGTAGATTTAAAAATCTTACGCAGCGGAAACAATTAAATCCCTACCCCTTCGGCAGAAAAACAATCTGTTAAAGAAATCGTGTGTGAGACTAATCTAAACATGTTTCATCAGGACAAAAGTGATATATATCAGAGAGAATCAAGTCACGAATAAAACACATGAAGAATCACTCAAATCCGTTGAAAGAAACTCAAGTTATGATCGAAAGATCAAACAAAGGTCAATCTGTCCTACCCGAGAAAAACAGTTCTGGAATGCTGCAAAGAAACCCGTGTAGACCAGAAACCACAAATCCAATAACCGCCAAATTTTAAAAGATGATTTATAATCAAGTTTTGAAGATAACCCAAAAAGAACCACGTCAATTGGATCTTTAAAACTCGAGTTATGTCAAAACCACCTACGAAAGGTAGTGCTGTCCAGAAACTCGACGAGAAAACTTGTCTGGAACAAGTCGGACGAACAAGGCACAAAAGTTACTTCAAACTACGAATTCTATTCAATAGAACACAAGAGTAACAGCCCCAAAGTCGTGCACCACGAGCTCTAGCCTCCCTTGCTTATATAACTAGCACTTAGACCAATCCAATCTCAACTAGGACTCTAATCCTACTCAGATCACAAATCAAAACATTCCATAACTGCTTATGACTCTTCTATACGCAGATAGAAGCAATCTTAAGACTTCCAAACACCTTAGGAACATATCCCACATTCCTAAAACAAATCAAATTCGTGACCCACACGAAATCCTATCATAACCAACTCGATACTTTCCATACCGAGCCATAACCGACTCCGCCGCAGCCAAAGTCATCAACCGATACGATCCGATCCTTACGACCAGATCTTCTCATCCATGTTGCCACGTCATGCACCGCATGCATACGTGCAAACACCTTCCTTCGACGTCCAGTAACCTTCACATGCACTGCCCTTGATTCAATCATCCTGCGCGACCTCCTGACCCGCTCAACCACAATTCCTCCTGAATTTGGTTGTTGGAACCTCATCTCCTCCCTGAGACTAGTCCAAACGATCCTATCACCAGCCATGTCTTGAACTCAAGCAACACCTGCACATGAATAAACAACCAATCCGTATGAGCCCAAGTCCGCGACTTGACTCAAATCAGTTTCGAACACAACACCTTACGTGAGCACCTCACATAAGCATGTTGCAAAGCATATCAAAACGATATCAGCCATATCAACCAAAATGCATCAAAAACTTAGCAAATGAATACTAAGCAACCTTTCCATAAGTGTAAAGCAAGTTCAAAACATTTCACATGAAAATTTTGAAAATTACAATCAAGCTCCGAACCTTGCCAAAGCTGACCGGAGCTTGAGCCGGAGCTTACCAAAGCTAGTACAACCTAGCGCCGGAGCTTACCAAAGCTAGTCAGACCTAGCGCTGGAGCTAACCAAATCTAGTCAGACCTAGCGCCGGAGCTAACCAAAACTAGTCGGAACTAGTCATCCCAAAAGTCGGAGCTAGAAAAACATGTCGGAGCTAACCGACATAAGTCAGACCTAGCAAAACATATCAGAGTTTAACAAAGACATGTCGGAGCTATCAAAGACATGCCGGAGCTAAAGACAAAGCTCACCGGAGCTACCCAAAAACATGTCGGACCTAGACAAAGCAAGTCAGACCTTACATCGGATCTTGCAGAAGCTTGGAGCTAGAGTCTAACCTTGCTAAAAAGATGTTACCGTAGCACTCAAAACTTTTATTGACAAAGCCAATGTATCCAGCACACATAAATATCACAATAGCATGCCCGCCTCAACTTCGGTCTTGATTTTTTCTTGTACTTTCCTTCACTTGATTTAGCCCCTTGTGTTTTCTTCATCATTCTTTTGAATTTCTTCATGAATAGTATCATTTCATCTTCATCCAAGTTGTTTCTCTCATCATCATCGTCTTCTTCTAGTTGAGCTTCTCGAGCTTCTTTAGATGAGGGCTTGAGAGTGGACTTGAAAGCGGCCCCTTTCTTGTTTGCCGAGGTGAGATCGACAATCTCTTTGACATGCTTTGCCTGCTTTTCCATCATCTCAAAATTGATGATCTTTCCAAGTAGCTCCTCTGGGGTCATTTTCTTGAACCCGGGGCTTTCTCTAATCATCGAGCACAAGGTGACATTGTGAGGTATGAAAGCTCTAAGAATGCGCTTCACCACCTCGTGGTCATTCCACTTTTTGCTTCCGTATGCTCGAACTTTGTTGATGAGCGTATTTAGCTGGTTGTACATGTCTTATGGCGACTCATCTTCTTCGATGGCAAATCTTCCCAAATCGCCTTCGATCATTCGATCTTCGCCTCTTGCACATGTCGCTCGCCTTCATGTGCAGTTTGCAAAGTGTCCCAGATTTCCTTTGCAATCTCAAGTCCATCCACTTTGGTGAACTCATCCCGACTGAGCAAAGAGGTAATTACTGCTGCGTCCTAAGCATTCCGATGAATTGCTTGCTCTTGGCTTGGTGTGAGCTCTTCATCATCGTCCGGGATATCTATTCCTGTACATACAATATGCCACAAACTTGGATTGAGAGAAATCAAGGGCATTTTCATGTTGTGCCGCCATATTGAGTAGTCATTGCCATCAAAATGTGTGGCTTTTCCAAGTGGAATAGATAAGTAGTGATTATTGCTAGAGTTAAGATGATCGTAGTTGAAAGGATATCGAGAGTAGTCGGGGTGACTACTCCCCTTCTTCTTCTTCTCGTCCTCAATCTTCACTTTTCCCTTGGAGAGGGTTTTATTTCTTAAGAGCGCCTTGAGTTCCAACGTCTCCTCATCGTCATCCTCGAAGTCTTGAATAGCATCGAGGAGTCTCTCCAATTTTTGGTTCTTTTCTTCTACAACCTTCTCTTGGTTGATGCTCTTGTGTACGTCCTTCATGTCCGACATGATCTCTTTGAGCGATTAGTCTCCTTTTGAAGAGTCCCGCTCTGATACCAATTGAATGTGGCCTAGAGGGGGGGTGAATAGGACTTTTTGATTTTTTGTTAGATCCTACAACACTTTAACAAATTGATCAAATCTCGAGATATCGGACTAGTCTGGTAGAGTGCGGAGAGTCCGGTGTGTACCGATTAGATTGATCAAATTTGATCAATTATCTTGATCCTAGGATGTATGCAGCGGAAATATCACTGCAAGGATTCCGGTTTATCGCAACGAAAAAATTCATCGCAATAGGTCGTTTTTCGTCGCAATAGGTTACTGTTGCAATGAAGAAGAGCATGGCGATAGTTTTTACGAATCGTCGTAATAATTTCCGTGGCGATACTTTATTTGCGACGACTTGGCATCCATGGCAAAATATGGTATTGCAACGATTTTACATTGGTGGCAAATAGGACGCTATTGCAACGGTTTCATGTATTGCGACGATTTAACGTATCACAACGAATTGTACAGTATTGCAACGGGTTCACGATTGTGGCAAATAGTTGGGTATTGCAACGATTTCATATTTGTGGCAAATAGTATGTTGTTACAAAGATTTAGCGTATTGCGACGATTTAACGTATTGCAACGAACAGCATGGTATTGCAATGATTTCACATTCGTGGTAATTGTATGTGGTTGCAACGATTTCACAGGCGTGGCAATAGTATGGTATTGTAACGATTTCACATTCGTGGAAAATAGTATGTTGTTGCAACGGTTTAGCGTATTGCGACGATTTAACGTATTGCAACGAATAACATTGTATTGCAACGATTTCGCAGGCGTGGCAATAGTACGGTATTGTAACGATTTCACATTCTTGGCAAATAGTATGTTATTGCAACTGTTTACCATATTGCAATGATTTAACGTATTGCAACGAATAGCATTGTATTTTAACGATTCCGCGTTCGTGGTAATAGTACGTGATTGCAACGATCTTCACATTCGTGGTAATAGTACGTGATTGCAACGATTTTCACAGTCATGGCAAATACTATAGTATTGCGATGATTTTCACAGCCGTGGCAAATAATAACATATTGCAATGATTTCACATCTGTGGCAAATAGTATGATACTGCAACGGTTTAACCTCCGTGGCAAATATTAGGTTAGTGCAACGAGTCAACAAACGTGGCGAATAGTACTGTATTGCAACAATTTCAGATCTGTGGGAACTAGTCTAGTTTTGCAACGATTTCGTATCCGTGGCGAATAGTTGGGTATTGCAACGAGTCCACAAATGTGGCGAATAGTACCGTATTGCAATGATTTCAGATCCGTTGGAACTAGTATGGTACCGCAACGATTTCGCATCCGTGGTGAATAGTTTGGTATTGCAACAATTTCTTATCTGTGGCAATAGTGTTTTAATGCAACGTTTTTTGAGTCGTTGCCAAATGTTTATACTGCAATGTTTTGTCATTCTATTGCCACATTTTATCATATGTATTGGCAATAGCTTCCTATTGCAACAATTTATCATTCGTGACATGAAATTCGTAATGCCACGTTTTATAATTAGTGGCAGTAGAACCCGAATTCATCAGGTTTGAAAATTAGTGGCAACAGAATCACGAGTTTAACAATAAACATCCATCAATTTTACAACACAGATAACAACACTCAATGATTACTTAAGCAACGTGTTTGCATGCTAAGAGTTTTCCTAAGATGACCGGGACTAATTGTTGGAGCAGGTGGCTTTTGGCGGTTCCTTATTTGTTGGACCTTCTGTGGAGTGGTCGCCATCATCATTTTGTGTATTTCAGCCAATGAGGCGTGCATGTCCTGCATTTCCTTAGCTGTCTGTTCACGATCAGCTGCTATCTGACCTTGTAAGTTCTGGACTTCAACTATTAAATCTTCATTCTTCTGGTTTATGCAGTCCATCTGGGTGTTTAAGCTATCATTTCTTCCTTCCAAGTCCTGCACTACTTCATTGAGGCCTGCATTTCTAACTTCTAAGTTTTGAACTTGGTCGTTGAGGTGTTCAAACATCTCGATACGCATACGTTCACGTTCGGGACCAGTTAAGTTAGCCATATAACCACGCCCCCGAACCTATGATCCTGCACCACCGATTGAGGATCTATAACAATGCTGGAAGATGTGGTTTCTCTCGTCATTTGGAATTGTGCCTCCCTGCTCAACTTCCATGTCGTCCACTTGGGCACGTGCCTGGATCTATATACGAAAAGAAAAGTCACAGGTAATTTGCAAATATTTATTTAATTGGGGATTGTTTGAAGTGTTACTCACATGTACAGCTTATGCCAGCTTATTTGTCCAGTTACAGTTCAACAAATGGCTTGCCTCCCACAGTTGTATGTCATCAGGTTCTTCTCCGGTCTCTGGATCTCGCTACATAAAATACAAGTAAGCTTCAACATGTCGGTATACATATTGTTTGCAGTTCAAAGTAAAAGCGTGATTTATTTTTCATACCTTCTCGTAACTAAGTTGGGCGTATGATTTGGAGCCAAGCAAGTGACACGCCTTTTGTCTTCTTCGGTTTTGAGAATTGGTCCTGCTTATTGGCTGCAATAATTTTAAGAATTAAATCCACGAATGAAAGTAAATGAAATATTTTTTGTATGATGCGAAGCTATTAAAAAGTTAGCTGACCTTGAATCGCTCAGACCCAAAATATTCTATTAGGTGCAACCACTCGGGCGTCGTTACGTCAGCAGGCTGGTTTCGTATACGTTCTTCATCGGTAGAATAACTCTTATAGGTGGCATGCAAAGTCGAGCGCCACCCCTTGTAGTGCTCACCAGCAATTTTTAAAATTTTTCTTGCGCTCTCTGGTGTGTCCTCCATGTCCCAGGAATCCTGTACATTGTATAACAAGTTGCTGTAAACGTACAGGATGGAGATTGCAAGAAAAAAAATACTTGTGTGGGGGTGTGAAAACACTAACCAGAATGTCTCGTACTATATCTCTCTTGTTACTATGGCCAACCTCTGCCCACTTTGTTGCACCGGTGAGGGATGCATGTCTTTTTGTAAACATAACCACATCATCGACAATGTGCCGCTGATTAATACCAACCGCAGCACCCAACGTAGCGGAGAACTGAATTGGTAGCTTCACATGCTACGTTCTACTAACTTGGGACTCATAGCGTATTCTGGCAACCTTAAGTCCTTTAACCATACTTCTTACTAGCTTCCTTCCTTCTGTGACATTGATTCAAACAGTAAACGATTAAAGCAAATGACCACCTGAACAAGTTCAATATCATGTACAAATAGTGTGAAAAAAAGAAAAGTCTGATGTTCATACCATCTTGAGGACGAGTGCGGCAAATACGAGCGTGGGAGGACCGCATCGTGCCAGCACCATTTTGTTCTGTAGTACTCCCTCCTGATTTATATTAATTGTTGCCCACAAATGAATTAAAAATGAACTACTACAGTAGTAAGGACTGTCCTAACGACACCTATTTTGATGGGGGGGGTTACATTATTGACTTCTTTGTTGCTGTTCATACCCTAAAATGAGCCATCAGGTACACATGTCAGTGGCGGTACGCACTCGTAGTACTGCAGAGGATCTTTAGTCCATGAGCGAAGCAGGCAAGACTGTGAGGGGGCATGCATGATGAGATCATGCATATTATTATTGCACTTACAAACATGACACAATGTTTATTTGTTTGGGATCCTGGCTCAAGTGAATGTGCACTCTTATTTGATGGACAAGATCAAGATGGTGCACTATGCCGTCCACCACCTTGGCCTCCTCCTTTCATGCTTACAAGAAGATTTGATGGCGTTGTACATATGGACCCACACATGATAGAAGATGAACTTGAGTCGAGGAAGACTCCAATTCAAGAAGGGGAGGATGATGAGGACATCACTTCTATGGATACAAACAACACTCCATTGAACATACAAGATGCAATCAATAGAGTTCATACACAACAATTAATTTCAGAGGTGAACTCGTTCTTATATATTTCCTTATATGTTTTTGAATATAAATTGCTACTTAATGATTTATTTGTAATTAGGATCCATGGAGAGGTTCAAGGAGTACTTGGAGGGAGTATTAGGGACGTGGAAGACCAGAGAATTCGTTCAAAGAAGATGGAAACCGAACCAAACTCCAAATCGTATCCAACTCGGAGTCCAAGAGCAGTACGCACTAAAACGGACGCCCAGGACGCATACGAACTCCGTTTTGGACGTTCTACATATGCACGGAAAGGGGAGAGGATAACCTTTCCAATGGCACCGGTCCCATGTCAAAATACCTTCGGAGTCGTCGGGAATCGTCGAAACAAAATTATGTACAGAATCTGTCAGGGTGCTGCGCCACCATATTGGGCCATTGGGCCTTGTATCAAGTCTAAGTCCATTATTTTCGTGTGTTAGGGTTAGGTCACGACCCCAACACCCCCTTGGACGTCCTCCCACCTATATATACTCCTTAGTAGCCGCCATGAACAATAGGGTTTTGCTTAGATCAATAATATCGCCGTTTTTCGGTTTGTGAAACCCCAATTCAGCAATTTCAGATTGCTTCTTCTACGTTCTTGCTTGTGTTCTCGGTTGCACTTGCAGGGATTAGCCTTCTTGGCGAGGTCAATCGTGTGAAGCACGGTTTATAACCAACAGAGCGGTGGTGTAGTGATTGCAGGGGCTGTTCGTGTTCTACTCGGGAGCCTCGGATCATCAACGTCGAGATCTCCATCAATCGACTTACCCATTACCTTTCGGAAGATCGGGCCTCATCATCTTTTTCCTATCAATTGGTATTAGATTTCCAGGTTGCCCGTTAGGTAATTCATCTATCCATTACATGTTTTGTTTTTCATACCTAGAGTCCACAAAAAAGCCACAAAAAACTTGCAGTTTAGTAGATCTGTTCATTACTTTGTCCAAACCACCATTGAGCCTTTGCAACTTTCGTTTTCAGTTTGGTTTTGTTGAGTTTGTGTCCGTTGTTGAGTCATATTGCTGGTTTAGAAAGTGTTTTTAGTCTTAGTTTGAGTTTTGTATTGTGTTGATTCATCCTTTTGAATCACGTCATCACGTCCAGATTAGATTCATCTCTGTCCAGTTCAGTATTTTCATCATATCTAGCTCATACGAACTCGGATTTTCGTGTTCTTATACTTTCTGGAAAGCTTAAGAAGTTATCTATAACTTTCGTATTCATCGTTTCCCAGAAAATATAGATATCGAAGTCGAAATTGCATTAGATCCGAATCTGTTATTGACCTAAAAATTCTGAACAGTCTGTATTTCGGGGGCAGTATCTCCTATTGTTCTTTTCCAAAATAGGTCTTCCATATATTGAAATTAAAGAGGAGAGATATATATACAATCTTGCTATTCTAGGTTTTCCAATTTAGAGCCTATAAGTGTGCCTATTTGTCCTTGGAAGGTTGAGCAGAAAATCTGCGACAGACACACGAGATATCTTGGGTTGATTTTCATTGTGTTCTTCCCTTGCAGCACATTCTGAAAAAAAAGGAAGAAAAAAGAAAAAGGCAAGTGCAAAACAAGAAACAAAAGCCGCACAAAAAAGAGGAAAAAAAATAACAAAAAAACAGAAGTGCTTGCATTCTTTGTGTCATCTAGTTTTGTCTCATGTCTTGCTAGCTTGAACTACTAGGAACACATTTAGACCAGCAACTTTGACAAGTACTTTGGACACTTACTCAACTTTACTATCTGATTTCATTGTTGCTAATCCTTGCTACAAATAAAGTGCCATCCAAGCTACACCTTACTCTTGAGCAAAATCGATACACCTTTGCAATCATCCCACGCTTCATTGGTTTCTTCATACCGGCCACCGTTTGCCACCTGCAGTGTCGGTAAGAACACTTGTAAGAGCGTGGTAAGACGCTTGAGAGTGTGTGATTCCACTTCCACTTTTCCATTATCCTTTGTAGTTGATAGGGATAACATATTTTTTGTGTTGTCTTCTGTTTGCTACTAACAATGTCAGGTAAAAGCAAGAATCATGCATTATATGCTGAGATGATGGACATGATGAAGACGGCGATGGAGTTGCTCACTAAAAATCAAACATCAACCAAGGATTCACATGACATTCAGACCACCTTTATAACACCTTCCACAAGAAGTAATTATATTCTCCCATCTCTTCCTTCTTATGATGGTCTTGGTTATGATGAATATATTGCTTGGGAAATAAAGTTGGACAAAATTTTTGGAAAATGTCATATGTGTGAGAGGAGGAAGATTAGAAATATTGCAAGTGCATTAGTAGGTTGTGCATTAACTTGGTGGAACAATTTAAATGATTTAGAAAAACCTCGAACATGGAAAGATATGAAAATTCTTATGCGAGAAACATTTACTAGTGTATCCAATTGCAAAGATGAAATACATGAGCTTGAGAAGAATTTTCTTGTTGTACCTCCTCCTATGCCTTACCTTTTGCAGGAACAAGAACCTATAATCGTAGAAAATCCAAAACCGAATGAGGTGTTCAACAACTCCTGTGAAAATTCAGATCTATCAATTCATATTTCACCCACAATTACTGCTGAAAATGAGAATAAAGGTAACGAATATCACAACACACTTGTTGAAGCTGAGAAGTTTTTGGATGTTCTGAATTTTGCTACCAATCATACTATCGATGAGCAGCAACAAGATGAACCTTTTCATAATACACCTTTACCATTAGTTGATTTTCCTACTGATTCTTATAACGAAAATGAGTTGTGTGCTGATAATTATATTATACCTATGCTAGAACAACCAAATGAATTTGATACTTTATTACTCACTTGTGCTGAAATTAAGCATTTGATTCCAACTACATGTGAAAGAGATGAGCTGAAATTGTTATCTTCTCTAAATACTTTGGGCTATATTGAATTTGACACTCTTTTTGATCTAGAAATCGTAGAGAAGATAATATTTTCTCAGTCTCAATTGCCTTTGTTAAGTAGAAATATTTTTTATGCTATAGGCAAATATGAACATAGTGGTGTGTTTATGGTGCATAAAGTTTACATATGTTCAAATGAGGAAGCTCCTTTTGTGTTGCAACAACATGGTCATGTAAATGAATGTACTAACGCTAATAATATCTTCTCAAGTTTTTCTAGTATTTTTTCCTTGCAGCAGGGACAACAAAAACATTTTTCACTGCGGTTGTGCAATATGGATAGTGCTCACTCGGGCCTAAACTCTACCCCCAAAGCAAGACTTTTTGCTGGACATACGATCAAGCCGAGGACGGCTTGTCATAAAGAAGGGGAGAATGTTGAGATCATGCATATTATTATTGCACTTACAAACATGACACAATGTTTATTTGTTTGGGATCCTGGCTCAAGTGAATGTGCACTCTTATTTGATGGACAAGATCAAGATGGTGCACTATGCCGTCCACCACCTTGGCCTCCTCCTTTCATGCTTACAAGAAGATTTGATGGCGTTGTACATATGGACCCACACATGATAGAAGATGAACTTGAGTCGAGGACGACTCCAATTCAAGAAGGGGAGGATGATGAGGACATCACTTCTATGGATACAAACAACACTCCATTGAACATACAAGATGCAATCAATAGAGTTCATACACAACAATTAATTTCAGAGGTGAACTCGTTCTTATATATTTCCTTATATGTTTTTGAATATAAATTGCTACTTAATGATTTATTTGTGATTAGGATCCATGGAGAGGTTCAAGGAGTACTTGGAGGGAGTATTAGGGACGTGGAAGACCAGAGAATTCGTTCAAAGAAGATGGAAACCGAACCAAACTCCAAATCGTATCCAACTCAGAGTCCAAGAGGAGTACGCACTAAAACGGATGCCCAGGACGCATACGAACTCCGTTTTGGACGTTCTACATAGGCACGGAAAGGGGAGAGGATAACCTTTCCAATGGCACCAGTCCCATGTCAAAATACCTTCGGAGTCGTCGGGAATCGTCGAAACAAAATCAAGTACAGAATCTGTCAGGGTGCTGCACCACAATATTGGGCCATTGGGCCTTGTATCAAGTCTAAGTCCATTATTTTCGTGTGTTAGGGTTAGGTCACGACCCCAACACCCCCTTAGACGTCCTCCCACCTATATATACTCCTTAGTAGCCGCCATGAACAATTGGGTTTTGCTTAGATCAATAATATCGCCGTTTTTCGGTTTGTGAAACCCCAATTCAGCAATTTCAGATTGCTTCTTCTACGTTCTTGCTTGTGTTCTCGGTTGCACTTGTAGGGATTAGCCTTCTTGGCGAGGTCAATCGTGTGAAGCACGGTTGATAACCAACGGAGCGGTGGTGTAGTGATTGCAGGGGCTGTTCGTGTTCTACTCGAGAGCCTCGGATCATCAACGTCGAGATCTCCATCAATCGACTTACCCATTACCTTTCGGAAGATCGGGCCTCATCATCTTTTTCCTATCAACGCAGCTGGCAACGCTAGACTAGACAAAGATAGGGTTCACCGGTTCGGTCTAACTGACATCAGCCGAAGCGCGTCTTGAAGAGAATTATTAGTTGCAGGGCAAGTAATGAATGCCAGCGGTAGCAGGTGGTGAATGCAAGACAGATAAGGCAGGCAGCTTGCGGGATTGAAATCCTACGCAGTACTGCACCTGCATTAGCTGCCACTGACATGTGGGCCCATGAGACATCAGGTCTACTTGTTAGTGGAGGCTACTGCAGGTGTAGTACTGCATAGTGCCAGCTTGCGACACTCAACAAAGCGAGGGTTTGGTGTCGCCGAAACTCTCGAGGAGGATTGGTGGCAGGGCGAGTAATGGCTAGGGATTTGCGGGCGGCGGGGTAATCATGGCACGCGAAGGATGCGACGTGGCGATGGGCGAGGGAGACGCATCGGGGAGGACACTGAAGTGACCAGCAGCATGGCGTGGGCGTGGGCGCCAGTGCCGGCCCGAGTGGCCGACTGCGAGAGAGAACAACGTGGAGGCATAAAAAAATCACGCGATCATCACACAAACTGATGAACTGTTAACTATAAAGACTAAGTACTAATAAGAAAGTAGAATCGCAATGCATGCTAAAACGATTAGTAGAGCCTAGGAAAGATTGCAAATGACCATGATACACCCATCATCAATATATCTAAGGACAGAAAGTAGTCTCTCAAAATGCTCCAAATTCAGTGCCAGAGGAGTAGAGTAAAAAACTAACACGCTCTGCCAATACAAATGGCATGGTAGAGAGGTAGGTAGTAATGTGATGTGATATGGGTAGTTGGAAGCTACTACCGAGGATAGAGTTGGAGTGGGACATTTTTTAAGCTCCAAAAGTAAAATTATGCTGGGCGGAAGGAGTATTTCTTGTTTGTATATCGATACCTGCTGTTGGTTCATGCATCGTAGTAGTACTAGGGAGTGAAGAACCCCGGGGTTTCTGAACATCATGTGCTGCAATATTCTCTGCGTACCATGCAAATGATTTAATGTTGTCTAAATTTGTTTAATTTTGATAGTAAACACATTTATAGTTATACCAGGTGCTTGTTGGCCACCTTGAATGCTTGTAGACGACATCACGGTTTGATGTATTGTTCCTAATGTAAAGAGCATTGTAAGTAGTCATTCCAAATAATAGTGATAAAGTCAGATTACATGACCGATGTAGATTTTGGATCGAACGGTGTGCTTTCTATAAACTGCAGTGTTTGTTACTAATGGAGGAAATAAAAAAGAAAGAATAGAAAAAAATGTACGATCCGAGAAAGCCACGAGAAAGAAAAAAGTGAAAACCATGGGAACTAAAATTCTTAGGAATACAAATTTGTAAAACAGGAATGAGAGTACAACATTTGGAGTGTTGATCAGATAACCCATGCCTCATTTATAGTCTAAATCCATAAATTACATACTAGTACCTCTGGTTTTTAGTATTTGTCGTTCCCGACCAGGAATTGAACTAGAAATACACTACCGTAATAAGCTGTCGGAGCAACATTTATTTAGGGACAGGATGTAGTGTGTATGTATGTATGTATGTATGTATATATATATATATATATATATATATAATATATATATATATATATATATATATATATTATATATATAACAAAATTCGTGAAACAAAAGACCACATTCTTCTTTGTTAATTTATTTAATCTTCGTATTTCAGGATGGATCGTGTATAACTTAACTAGGCCAAAACTGCATGGATCGTGTACAACCAAGCCCAATATAGCTCTATAAAAAGACGGCATGGATCGTGTAGTTTACCTAGCACAAAACTGGAGTCCGGGATGCGATGTCGCAGGGAGGTGTCGGCGACGAAGAGGTTTGGTAGAGCCCGTCAAACTTGGTCGCTCGGTGTTGTACCCAGGAGTCAACACCACGAAAAGCTTCGATGCGTCACTACGAGATCCATGGGGGGGGGGAATTGTAAAAACTGTGGGAAATGAAAACATAGGAATTTTCTTAGAAATACAAGTATGGAACACAGGACAGAGAGACAACACATTTTGGAGTACTGCAAGATCACCGGAAGGGTGGGCAGCGGTGTGTCGAGAACGGAGACCAGTGTTTCCATTTATACTCATCGTGGCTGAAATAAGGTCACAATAATAGGCGGGACTGAAATTGGAGGCACAGGTAGTGAAAATTGAATGTCAAAATCTCAAATGTGGCGCGCCAAGTTTAACAAAAAAAATTTCGCGGGAGTGGAGAATTTGACGCAAGCTGTGCCCTTGTGCACACATCCAATCGTGATTAATTACTCTCATGTCGCGTCGATTCTGCACATGGCTGGTGCGTGTAGCTAAAGGGGTAGACTTCGTCTTTGGAAAACTTGCCCGCTACTTAATTAATCTTTGTTGCCATGCATGGAGATCAAAATCTAAGAGCAGTCATCTGCTAGCTAGTGGGACATTCCAAAAAATATGAAAAAAAATATGAATCGCCAAATGTATACGTATGTGCTAATGCAAACGATATGCAAATACAGCCAAGTGCACGAAACGATGGTAAACAATCAGCATTTTGTAACATTAATCACAATGAAACAATAACATGTAGTATATACTACTACATACTAAAAATACATTTTCCCATGCGCCGACTACAAATGAAAAAATTGAGTGAAAGAACAAAAAAGAGGAGAAACGCAGCCTCAACCACGATCTCAATGGAGCTTCAACCAAGAGTCGTTGATTGTCGCAACACAACGAATTCTTGGCTAGACATTGAACAACAGTTATCTCGCCCCTTTTTCAGAAAGGAGATGTTTTTCGATATTGCATAAGACGCATTGTTCATGAACAGAAAAGACATTTATCATTAAAATAGAAACAACAAATATTACAAACAAGAACTACGGAAGCACATAGACGATAAGAAAAAGAAAAACTACAAATACTACTCTACTTGGAGTCGTCCGTCGGAGATCTCCTCCACCTCCGCCTTCGCCGCTGCTGCAGCCGTCGCCTCCTCCGCTGCTGCCGCCGCCGCCTCCTCCGCTGCCGCCGCTGCTGCCGGCTCCTCCGGCAATTGATTCCGAAGCTTCCGAGCGACGGTCCACAGAAGATGCTGGCGGCCCTCCACCCAAGCCACCTCCCCGATCGTCCCGTAGAGGACGTTGAGACGACCGACCACAAACCCTAACCCAAAGCAGTAGTGGTCGGCGGTGTCCATGCTGGTGCAGACGTGAAGTTTCCCAAGACCCAGACGCTCACACGAGCAAGATGTATCGGAAAATACATCCCGCGCCAATATGTCGAGCCTTTTTGCTTGCCCAGCGGTGGCAGAAAGGTGCTTGGTAGCCTCCTTCAGGCGCCGATCGAGTTCATCGAAGCGGTGTTCGACGAGGCGAACAGTCTCCTGAACCCAAATGGGATGAGGAGGTGCGGGCGCCACGGGCGGAGAAGGGGACGTAGGAGGTGCGAGCCGCCTCTAGTTCCAACCGGCATTGGTTGTGACGGAAACGGAGAAGAAGGAGGTTCGGAGGACGTCGACGGCCTGGAGCGCTTCATTGCGGGGCTACCCATTTGTGCGGCAACGGAGTTACAGAGAAAGAGCGAGAGGTGGTCGGCGATGGTGCGGTGGTGAAGGAAGAGAAGTTTGGAGGCTACGATCGATGGAGATGGAGTGGTGCGGAGGAGATGCAAGAGGACGGGTGTGCCGTTATAGCTGGTCCTCGTCCCGTGTGAGTGGAGATGATCAGACGCTTCGAAAACTGCGCTTTCGAATTAATCCAAACCGCGGTTGGCTTCCATCTCCACTTCACACGTAGTTTTTTTAATTTGACATGCAAAGTGTCCAGGGTATGCAGTGGCCCACCTGGCATACTTTGTAGGTCCGTCCGGCGGTGTTTCAGTTCCAGTTTTTAATTTTGACACGCAAAGGGCCCATCGGCCCAAGGTATATGCAATGTTCCAGTTTTTTTTCCAGTTTGTCACGCAAAATAACTCGATCATGTTTCATGACATTACGCGTTTTCTCTTATTTTTTGAAAGATCGTCATATATATATATATATATATATATATATATATATAGTTCAAAGATCGTCAGAAAACACAAGAAAAAAGTACAAGACGATGAACACACCACACATTCATGCATTCATTAACACACACACACACACACACACACACACACACACACACACACACATATATATCATATATATATATATATCACAAACCCTCGTTCATGTTTTCTGTTTGACATGCAAAAGACCTCGATCATGCATGTTTGATGATGTAAGTGTTTTCTAATTTTCTCTAAAGATCGTCCATATTCGAGACTTGTTGATCATGTTTGGGGTGTAGCAAGCATGCATGGACAAGTAACATATGCACTTGAAAACCTCACGACGATCATGTTTGATGACAACATTGTTACGTGTTTTCTCTGTTTTTTGTTGAAACATCGTCATATATATAGTTTGAGGCTCGTCATATAATTAACATGCATGTGAGAGAGACGTCAATGATCATATGTACCCCCCCCCCCCCCCCCCCCCCCGTCTCCATGAACTTGTCACTTTGTCGTAGTTCATTTTTTAACTACAAAAGCCGCATCAGAAGAGCTTGTTTATTGGCTCATGGACAAGGAAAATTATTTGTACCTAGTACAAAAAGTATAAGGTTGTCGGCGTTGCCGTTCGTACGCGAAGGATGCGGCCAGGTAGTTGCTCTTGCAGGTGTATGGTAATTACATGAGTGTTTGGTTGGGTCATGTGGTTAGTCCACAATGCACCCTAAACCTGGTGTTGAGGCCGTGTATTTGTCATTTGTGCGTACACTCTAGTGACATGTGACAAAGTGCTCATTCATCAATTGCGTTTGGTTTGACGTCGAAGTTCGATTGGAGATAGATCATCCATTTCTTTATGTCTTGGATCATCCAAAATAATGTTTGGTTGGATGGACTGGACGATCCAATTTTTTTGTTGGCGGGTTGGATGAAACTTGATTGTATTATTGAATCATCAAAGTTGATAATTTCATAATATTATTCGTGCGCATGATAATGGATCGTGCATGCCGAGTGTCGAGTTATTCGGATCGCCGAGCAAAGTTCGGACGTGGAGTTCGTGTGTGCCCATGCGCCCTGCAAGATTTGGTGCGCTCGCATACATGGCAATCATCAGGGCAGGCTGGTACAGTCGCGGGAACCATGCAGTGCGCCCTTGGCCGTAAGATTTGGAGCGTGAACGTACGTGGCAACCATCTGGGCAGGGTCGCACAGAGATGGCTGTGTGCGTAAGGGCCGTAGAGAATTCGACTTTGGTGTTTGG
Organism: Tuctoria greenei; assembly: GCA_036927565.1. NCBI lineage: Eukaryota > Viridiplantae > Streptophyta > Magnoliopsida > Poales > Poaceae > Tuctoria > Tuctoria greenei. The sequence goes on from JAYESD010000008.1 coordinate 108,475,935, forward strand.
GAACACAATATTTTTGGAGCTTTAGAGCAATTAGCAATACCATGGTATTTGAGATTACTATGGTATTTCTTACAGAATGGTGTTTGTCAACCAAATAGTCCAATGTATTGCAAAATTGTGGTATTACAAAACTGTGTTACTGAAATACGTACTTTGGTATTGCCATGTCATTTTAAAAACTGTGGTTTCCAAAACTTTAGTATTGAAAAATTGTGCTCCCAAACACAGCCTAAAGCTCTGGGTCTAGGCGGGCGGAAATAAATTTTCTGCGGCCCTGCCGCACAACGTCGCGCGTGTGCCCCCGCCCCACACGCCGTCCCATGAAAATCCCGCTGAGATCCTTCGCATCGCGCTGGTTTTGTTGTCTGGACACCGAAGGATAGAAATCCCACGTGTCCTGCTCCCACTATTATGCGCGATGTTGTGCGGCAGGGTCGCAGAAAATTTGTGGGCTACTGCCTAGGGCCTGGCCGGTGGGTGGGGGTCGTGACGCCCTACTAATGTTAGTTCAATGCTTTGTCCAAAATGTCAAATAAAATAATAAGGAGGGAGTATTTATTAGATACAGTATAATATTACTAATTTGTTAATTTTCTATATGCGATGTTTTTCGATAAAAGGAGGAGTTTTTCGTTAGTGCATGTTTTGGAGTAGGACACATTGTTCATGAACATAAAATAAAAGACATTTTTCATTAACATAAAAACAACACATATATTACAAACAAGAAAAACACATAGAAAACAAAAGAAAAAACTACTACTCATCCTACTCTACGCGGAGGAGGACTTGTCCACCTCCGCCGCCGCCGCCTCCGCCAGCGGCGCCTCCGCCTCCGCATCCGGCGCCTCCGCCTCCACCTCAACCGCCAGCGGAGCATCCTCCAACACCAGATTGAACTTCTTCCGGTTGACGACCTCCACGAGTTGCTCGCGAAACCCCTCCCCGGCCTCCTCACTGATGGTCTCGTAGAGGCAGTCGAGACAAGCGGCAACAAAGCCTAACCCGAAGATGTAGTAGCCGGCGGAGTCCATGCTGGCATGGTGGGGAAGGACACCAAGTCCCAGTCGGCGACAAGAGTGAGATGTATTGTGAAATACATCCTGCGCCATTTTGTCGAGCGCTTTTGCTTGCACGTCGGCACCGAACAGGCTTCTGGTGACCTCCTTAAGATTGCCGTCGAGTTTGTCGATTCTTTCCTCCATGAGGAGGACAGTCTCCTCATAGTCGGATGGAAGAGGTGCGGGCGCCGTGGGCGGAGACGGGAGTGGAGGAGGTGCGGGCGCCGCCTCCAGTTCCACCGGCCTTGGCGGCGACGGAAATGGAGAAGGAGGTTCAGAGGACGTCGATGACCAGGAGTGCTTCGGTGCGGGGCTACCCATTTGTGCGGCGACGGAGGTGCGAACAAAGAGAGAGAGGTGGTCGAAGGTGGTGCGGTGGAGAAGCAAGAGGAGAAGATTGGAGGCTAAAATTGATCGAGAGGTGCGGCGGAGAAGAAGAGGAAGGTGTGCCTTTATAGCGGGTCGTCGTCTAAGCGTGTGAGTGGATGTAGGATCTAAGAGGACATGAAAATCTAACAGAGGGGGGGGGGGTGAATAGTAGATTTAAAAATATTACGCAGCAGAAACAATTAAACCCAACCCCTTCGGCAGAAAAACGATCTGTTAAAGAAATCGTGTGTGAGACTAATCTAAACGTGTTTCACCGTGACAAAAGTGATAGATATCAGAGAGAATCAAGTCACGAAGACAACACAAAAAGAATCACTCAAATCCGTCGAGAAAAACTCAAGTTATGATCAAAAGATCAAACAAAGGTCAATCTGCCCTACCTGAGAAAAAACAGTTCTGGAATGCTGCAAAGAAACTCGTGTAGATCATAGACCGAAAATTCAATGACCGTGAAATTTTGATATATGATAGATAATCAAGTTGTGAAGACAACCCAAAAATAATCACGTCAATTGGATCTGTAAAACTCGAGTTATGATAAAACGACCATCGAAAGGTAGTGCTGTCCAGAAACTCGACGAGTAAAACTTGTCTGGAACAAGTCGGACGAACAAGGCACAAAAGTTCCTTCAAACTATGAATTTTATTCAATAGAACACAAGAACAGCCCCAAAGTCGTGCACCACAAGCTCTGTACTCCCTTGCTTATATAACCAGCTCGAAAGCCAACTCAACTCAGATCAGTAACCTAATCCTACTCTGTTCACGAATCGTAACTTTCCATATCTGCTTAGGATTCTACTATACACAGATAGAAGCAATCTTAAGACTTCCAAACACCTTAGGAACATATCCCACATTCCTAAACAACTCAAATTCGTGACCCACATGAAATCCTATCATAACCAACTCAAATCTTTCCATATTTGAGTCAAACCCGACTCAGCCGCAGCCTGAGTCCATAACCTAGTCGGTTGGACAATTCCGACCAACTCTTTACGTCCACATCTCTTCATCACATCTCGGAACCATGTAGCCACGTCCATGCACTCCTTGCACACGTGCAAACATCTTCCAATGACGTCCACGATACCTTCACATGTATTGTTCTTGATTCAATCATGCTGCGCAACCTCCTGATCAGCTCAACCACAATTCCTCCTGAATTTGGTTGTTGGAACCTCATCTCCTCCCTCAGACTAGTCCAATGGATCCCGTCACCAGCCATGACTTGAACTCAAGCAACACCTGCACATGAATAAACAACCAATCCATACGAGCCCAAGTCCTCGACTTGACTCAAGTTAGTTCCGAAGACAACACCTTACGTGAGAACCTCACATAAGCATGTTGCAAAACCACAGTAACACGATATCATCCGTATCAACCAAAAACGCACCAAAGACTTAGCAAATGAATACTAAGTAATCTTTCCAGAGATGTAAAGCAAGTACGAAACATTGCAAATGAAAAACAGAAGCACTGCGATCAAGTTCCGGTTCTTGCCAGAACAACCCGGACCTTGAGCCGGAGCTAACAAAAGCTAGTAGAACCTAGCGCCAGGACTTACCAAAACTAGTATAACCAAGCTCCCGCCGGAGCTTACAAAACTAGTAGGACCTTAATAAAAAGGTGTTTTGGTGATATTCAAAACTTTTATCGTCAAAGCAAGTGTATTCACTACAAGCCAATGTATTCAGCACACATAGGTCTTACAATCTCCCCCTTTGACAATGTATTCAGCAAGTCATGAGCATATAAACAAATTAATGTATTCACATAAAAGAATCCGAACATTGGCTTATTCACATAAAAGTTTTGAAGGCAATTTCTCCCCCTTTGTAAATCAAAAGTAAAATGAGAAGAAAATCCAAAAATTATCCCATATTATCCCCCCCTTTATTATCTCTCCTTATGCACATATTTTCTTTCTCTTCATGCTTATCTCTCCCCCTTTGACAATGTATTCAGCAAGTCATGAGCATATAAACAAATTATCTCTCCCCCTTTAGTTGTTATGAGCATATTATAACATATACATATAAACAAAGCTCATCCAAGTCATACTATCAAGTACCTTACATTATCACATCAATGAAATACATAAAGTAGTGTAAGCCATGCTAGAGATCAAATGTAATTTTCAATTTAAGTAAGTCATGATCTCACAAACTTACCTATTTCAAAACCTGAAATCATGACACTAGTTGCTGCATTTTATTATTTTTCAAAGCATAAATTTAGATCATATGATATTTGCAAGAGATTATATGCGCATCTGCCTTATTCTAACAAACCAAGCCAAGCCTATGTCATTTGTGAATGTGGCCTAGAGGGGGGGTGAATAGGCCTTTTGAATTTCCTGCACACTTAATAGAATCGTCAAAACTTGGTTGGCCGGACTAGTCCGGTCGTGAGGGCGGACTTGTCCGGTGTGCTAGAAATATGTGTGTTGATCAGGTGTTATTTGGAAAACTAAATTTCGTTAGCAGTGGAAATGAGAACAACTGATATTCTCTGTTTGAGACTAATGTAAGAATGCAAGTGAAAACTTATAATTGTCTTAGATTGATGTTTATCACTCAAGTGATCAAATGAACAAAATGTAAAGGAAATAAAGTGCAAGACACACGAATTTTTCCCGAGGTTCGATCTCACCACGAGATCTATGTCCTCGTTGAGGAAGCTCACACAGAGCCGGGTCTCCAACCCTTTCCCTCTTCAAGTCACCACGAAGGCCGACTTGATTCCACTATCACGGGTAATCACCAAGTTTGTGGGGCAACCTCACACGTTGAGGGCTCCCACGAGAATTACAACGAAAGAAGTGATCAAATACACTCAAAAGTATTACAATGCAGAGTATGAGTGTAGAAAGATCAAACCCCAATAGCTCGCAATGAAGGAACGATGATCTCCCAATCCCGAATCCAAGTGTTCAATTGATTTCACTCTTTTTGCACTTTAGATGTGTGGGGAGATGTGTTTTGGGCTCTTGGGACAAAGTGGCGGCACTAGGGTTTGTGTTTGCAGCAGTATATGTCGTGTCTATCATTTGGAAGGCCGTGAATTCTCTATTTATAGGGTTTCCAAAATGTAACCGTTGAAAAACCCTAACACCGGACTAGTCCAGTGCAGGTCCGGACTTGTCCGGTCTCAGTGTACTATGAAGTCCAGAAAGTCTGCTGGACTAGTCCGGTCCAAGCTCGGACTAGTCCGGTTCTGTGAGAAGGTGAACTCCAGAAAGTTCAACGGACTAGTCAGCGTACTAGTCCGATCTCCACGGAAGGGAGACTCCAGAAAGATCAACGGACTAGTCCGGTGAACACACGGACTAGTCCGGTCCCTCAATATGAGAGACTACAGAAAGTTCAACGGGCTAGTCCGGTGGGCACACGGACTAGTCCGGTCTCCCAATTTGAGAGATTCTAGAGAGTTAAACGGACTAGTCCGGTCCAAGATCGGACTAGTCCGGTGCATTGTGAATTTTATGTTAATTTTAAGCCCTTACCCCAGCGCAAAGTTGTGACCTCTTGAAGTGTGTCTTTCATACACTCCCTATACATTCAAAATCTAATTTTGATCTTCCAAGCTCCATCAAAGTATACCTCTTTAGACACCACTCCATTTTTCACCTTTTTGTGTGCACCGAGCTGTTTCATTTATTTGTTCTTCAGTCATCTCAATAGTTTCATTAGGATCTCATATGATTGTCATCAATTAGCCAAAACCCACAAGGGATATCCTAGATGCACTTACAATTTGACAATCAGAATCTTAAGGACATGGTTTTAGTCATACACAACTTCTTCCAAGTTCATATCTAAGTGCAATGATAAGCCATCTCAAAAGAATAAGTGCGATGCATGCATATTCTCTTGATCTTTTCTCAATTTATATTTGTTCATAAAAACTCATGTGAGTTGATTACTTGATTAATTCTTAATGATTAAAAACACTTGTGAACATGTAACAAGTTCAAAACAGCAAGAAAGTTCAACCATGACCATTTTTAGTGTAAGTAATTATTCCAATTACTAGACATGGCAAAAACTACAAAATGTATGACACGAGTAATGTAGTAAGAACTTTCAGCATGTAAAAGGAATCACAAAGTCATATATGTATGAATTACTATGCTCATAATATTTAATTCCAAATTCACACATAGACTTCCGAAGTTTCAAAACTCCCCCTCAATTTAAGCCATGAGGATGCATAACCCCTATTTCACTACGAATGTAACAAACGAGTGAAATCCAAAGGTTTTGTAAAAATGTCAGCCAATTATTGTTCGGTATCTACATGGTGAAGCACAATGTTTCCTTTTTCAACATTATCTCGGAGAAAGTGATACCTAATATCAATGTGCTTAGTTCTAGAATGTTGCACGGGGTTTTTAGCAATGCAAATGGCACTAGTGTTATAACATAATAGTGGAACACTATCTAGATGAACCCCATAGTCCTTAAGTGTTTGAACAATCCAAAGAATTTGTGAGCAAGCACTAGCGGCAGCTACATATTCAAATTCGGCTGTGGATTGTGCAACTGAATTTTGTTTTCTAGAGGACCAAGCAACAAGAGAATTACCAAGAAAATGACAAGCACTAGAAGTACTTTTTCTATCAATCCTACAACCCCCAAAATCAGCATCCGAAAAAGCTTTCAAAGTAACGGTTGAGGAAGAAGGAAGAAAAATTCCAAATTCTTGAGTGCCATGTAATTACCTGAGAATCCTTTTGACGGCTTGACGATGTGAAGCACGTGGGGAGGCTTGAAACCGTGCACAAAGACATACGCTGAATTGTATGTCTGGTCTTGATGCCGTGAGGTACAAAAGTGATCCAATCATGCTTCTATATTCTTTTTGATCCACGGGTTCACCATCTTCATCAAGTCCAAGTGTTGTTGCTGTTCCTATTGGTGTCCAAAGAGGCTTGCTTTTGTCCATGTTGAAGCGCCTTAGGAGATCTTTTGTATACTTCGTTTGATGCACAAAGGTACCCTCCTTAGTTTGCTTGATTTGCAGCCCCAAAAAGTAAGTGAGTTCACCCATCATACTCATTTCAAATTCGGAACTCATCATTGCTGAAAACATGGACACAAGATCATGAGAAGCACAACCAAAGATAATATCATCCACATACACTTGAACGAATAATGAGTCATTGCCATGCTTAAGCACAAAAAGAGTTTTATCAACCTTGCCCATGGTAAACCCTTTTTCAAGTAAGAATGTTTTTAACCTATCATACCATGCTCTAGGGGCTTGTTTGAGACCGTACAAGGCTTTGGACAGTTTGTAAACATGATTAGGAAAATCTGGATTTTCAAAACCCGGGGGTTGTTTCACATAAACCTCCTCATCTATGTAGCCATTAAGAAAAGCACTTTTAACATCCATTTTATATAGCTTAAAACCTTTAGATGCAGCAAAAGCTAACAAAATTCTTATGGCTTCTAATCTAGCAACACGAGCAAAAGTTTCATAAAAATCTAGACCTTCAACTTGAGTGAAACCTTGAGCAACCAACCTAGACTTATTCCTAACCACAACCCCATCCTCACTTTGTTTATTTTTAAATACCCATTTAGTTCCAATTAAAGTGTGACCTTGAGGTGGAGGTACAAGTTTCCAAACATTATTTCTTTCAAAATTTTCTAACTCTTCTTGCATGGCAATAATCCAAGATTCATTAGTGAGTGCGTGTGATACTTTGGGTTCAAAAGAAGCAACAAAAGCAGAATGAGCATAAGAGTTTAGATTGCAAAACCTGGATCGTGTGACTCGTTCGTGCAAGCTTCCAATCATCTGTTGTGGGCGATGATCTTTGTAAAACCGTAGGGGAACAGATGTCTCACAAGCTTCTTCTTCTTCATGTTCATCACAAATCGATGAGCTTGTGACTTGAGGAAGATTTGAATCAGCATTGATTGTTGTCGGTGCTGGTTGACAATTAACATCCGGAGCTGAACCAAAGTCTTTAGCTGCTGAATTTTCGGGCAGCAACTCCAATTCTTCCTCATCTTCAACGAAAATGCTCTCCCCCTGCGGATATGGATCTGGACCTGCAATGTTTGAGCTAGTACGTGGGCTAGCTTCATCAAAAGACACTTCACAAGTCTCCACAATTTTGTTAGTGTCAAGTAAAAGCACACGGTAGTCTCTAGTATGAGATGGATAACCAAGAAACATGCCATCAATGGATCTAGGTTCAAATTTATCAAGATTACCATGTTTCTTAACAAAGCATTTGCAACCAAAGTCCCGAAAGTGTGTAACACCAGGCCTATGTCCAAACCGGAGCTCATATGGTGTTTTACCTAGCTTAGCACGCAAGAAAACACGATTTGAGACATAACAAGCGGTTGCAAACGCATCAGCCCAAAATTTCCTAGGAGTTTGATATTCATCAAGCATAGTCCTAGCCATCTCAACTAAGGTTCTATTCTTTCTTTCTACAACACCGTTTTGTTGAGGTACATATGGTGAAGAAAATTGATGATCTATTCTATTTTCAGCACAAAAGTGATCAAAATATTGATTTTTAAATTTAGTTTCATTATCACTTCTAATTGCTTTTAAAGATCCTGGGTAATCAATTGATAATCTAAGAAATAAAGTTCTAAAGTGACTAAAAACTTCATTCTTAGATGCCATAAAGTAAAACCAAGAGTATCTAGAATAATCATCAACAATCACAAGTACATACCATTTACCTTCGAAGGATTGAACACGTGAAGGTCCTACAGTGTCAAGGTGCAAAATTTGACACGGTTCAGTTGTTATGATCATTGTGAGAGGAGTATGTGAACCTGCAATGTTCTTAGCATGTCTACAACAAGAGCACGCAATTTCTTTGTCCCCTTTAAGCTTAGGCATATGTGATCAAGAGCACTAAGACGCGTTAGGTGATCAAAGCCTACGTGACCAAGTCTACGATGCCAAAAATATAAGTCCTTTGAATCATTAGCAACTAGACACCTATGCTTAGAGGAAGACATATCAAAATCAGCTTTAAAAACTCTTCCAAACCGAGACATGTTAAAAATAAGCTCACTATTTGAACTTACAACTTTGCACCAGTGTTTATTGAAAATAATTTCCAGATTTTCATCTAGCAATTGTGAAACAGAAAGCAAGTCGTATTTCAAATTTCTGACAAGTGCCACATCCTTCAAAGTGTAGTGATCATTTACTCTAACCGAACCTTTAGCAATTATAGGAGTTGAGGAATTATCGGCAAAAGTAACATTCTCTACACGTGACACAAAAGAGAGGGAGGAGAACCAATCTTTGTTACCGGTCATGTGGTGTGAGCAACCTGAATCCACAATCCAAATGTTCTCCTTCCTCAAATGTGTAACCTACATAAAAGCACAATACATCGATGACTCAATACTAGGGTTAGTCAAAAGGCATTTAGGAATCCAGTACTGAGTCACGCGACGTGCAATAGGAAAAACACGCGAAAGCTGAGACAAAACAGCAGGTTTATGAGTCAAAGTTTGAGATTTTTTATTCTTAACTACTGACATATAAGGTGTTACTTGTGTAGCACAAAAATCAGTAGCTCCGGAGGCAAAAACAGAAGGTTCGGAGGTAAACTTTGAATGTTATTGACTCAAAACAGCAGGTTGTACATTTGGTTCAATATGTGCAGCAAATTTTGCATAAAAGTTATGAGATCTAGCAACCATTCTTTCCCTTTTCTGTTGTTTAGCTAGTCTATAACAAAAATCAATGACATGACCATCTCTACCACAGTAGGTACAATGAAATTTAACTTTGTGTTCATGTCTAGATGAGCAAGCAATGTTTTTATTTGAAACCGAATGAGACAACACTCCTGCAGATTTAAAAATCACTCCTTTTTGTTTAGCAACTATTTGAATCAAACTACTTCCTAATGACTTTATACTTTTAGGTGGATGTGCCTTAGCATGAGCATGAGAATCAAAACCTAAACCAGTTTTATCATTGCAAGACTTGGAAGAATTCAGCAGCAAGTTTAGGTTCTTATTCCCATTACAAAACCGATCTAATGTCCTATGCATGTCATCAAGTTTATTGGACAGATCAAGGCAATTTTCACATGAAGTTTTTCCTCTTAGTTTGCAATTGGAACAAAATTTAACTTCATGAGAACGTAAAGCATTGTTCAATATAGAAATTTCATTCATAGCATCCTGTAGTTTCTTATCAAGATCATCACAAGTAGAACAATGCAAATCAATTGTAGAACAGCTAGCATCTTTCAAGTTTTTATCATTAAGTGCAGCAAGATCTTTGTTCTTTTCAATTTCTAACTCAAGTTTATCAAGTGTGGAGGTGTGCACACTTCTTAATGAGGACAATTGTTCATATATTAAATCACATGAGGGACATGCATCATCACTAGGAATCAAAGTTTTTAAACGGTTGATTTCAGATTCTAGTGATTCAATTTTAGCAGCACTATCCCTAAGCTTTTTGTCCTTTTTCTTAACAATAATAGTGGCACGAGAAATAGCATCACACATTTCTTCGAAAGTAGGACATACCTCTTCATTGTCGTTGTTGTGTTCTGCCTCCTCCATACTTGATCTTGACTTGCCCGCCATGAAGCACAAGTTTGCCAAATCATCTTCATCTTCATCACTTCCAATGTCCATGTCGCTTGAGCCAAGTTCCTGGAGTGCTGAGATAAAACTGCTCACCAATTGATGTCCTGTAAAACTTTCTTTTTCTTCGTATCTTTTGCAGAAGAGTGCTTCGTTCTTGTTTTCTTTTCATCTCGGGAAGTAGGACCTGAAAGGTTAGGGCAATCTGAACGAAAATGTCCTGTCTTACCACAATCAAAGCATCGTTGAGGTCCGGAGCTTCCTCTCCTTCTAGTTCTCACATTTTGCAATGCTTTTGAGAACCGGGTAGAGATGAGCGCTAGCTCCTCCTCTGGAAACTCCTCAATCTGTTCAAGGGTTAGAGAGGACAGCAAAGCAAGTGTACCACAAGATGATGTTTGACCGGAACTAGGCATGTCACGTTGAAAAACAAAAGCAATAGACTTGTTGGGGTTCTTACGTGAGATTATGTCAATTTCATGAGTTTTTAGCTTGGAATATAGCACATCTAAAGTAAGTGTACTCATGAAAGTAGATTCACGAATAGATGTGACTTTCATCTCCCAAATTGACATATCTAATTCACTTAGTAATTGCCTAGCATTTTCAGCATCTGAAAAATTAACATTGACACTACGCAAGTTGCTGAGAATCTTATTAAAGCAGGCAAAAAGGTCATCAATAGACTCACCGGGTTGCATCTCGAAGCGCATGTATTCTTTCTTGAACATGTCTTGCCTTACCTCATTGATCGTGTTGGATCCTTCGTTGTAGTCACAAAGTGCTTTCCACACATCGTATGCAGATCGGAGGTGTGCAACACGGTCGAAGTCGCTTTGTGTTAATCATTGTATGATCAAGTTCCGAGCCTTGTTGTTGTTGTCGACATCTTTTAGATTTGTAGCTGTAACTTGATCGTTTGATGGCACTTCGTAAGGCTTGTATACCTTATCCCATATTGCAAAGCCTTGTGCCTGGATGAAATCCTCCATGCGTGCCTTCCAAACCTTAAAATCAATACCAGCGAACACACAAGGTTTGGCAGAGTACTTCTCCATGATGATTAGTCAAAAACACACGCAAATCACAAAGATAAGAGCACTGTGGCTCTGATACTAATTGTAGGATCGAAGAGCACGTGAAAATCTACTAGAGGGGGTGAATGGTAGATTTAAAAATCTTACGCAGCGGAAACAAGTAAACCCCAACCCCTTTGGCAGAAAAACGATTTGTTAAAGAAATCATGTGTGATACTAATATAAACGTGTTTCACCATGAAAAAAGTGATAGATATCAGATATAATCATGTCACGAAGACAACACAAAAAGAATCACTCAAATCCGTCGAGAAAAACTCAAGTTATGATCCAAAGATCAAACAAAGGTCAATCTGCCCTACCCGAGAAAAAAACAGTTCTGGAACGCTGCAAAGAAACTCGTGTAGATCATTGACCAAAAATCCAATGACCGTGAAATTTTTACAGATGATATATAATCAAGTTTTGAAGACAACCCAAAATGAATCACGTCAATTGGATCTGTAAAACTCGAGTTATGATAAAACCACCGATGAAAGGTAGTGCTGTCCAGAAACTTGACGAGTAAAACTTGTCTGGAACAAGTCGGACGAACAAGGAACAAAAGTTCCTTCAAACTACAAATTTTATTCAATAGAACACGAGAGGAACAGTCCCAAAGTCGTGCACCACGAGCTCTGGACTCCCTTGCTTATATAACCAGCTCGAAAGCCAACTCAACTCAGATTAGGAACCTAACCTACTCTGTTCACGAATCGTAACTTTCCATAACTGCTTAGGATTCTTCTATACGCAGATTGAAGCAATCTTAAGACTTCCAAACACCTTAGGAACGTATCCGATATTCCTAAACAACTCAAATTTGTGACCCACACGAAATCCTATCATAACCAACTCAAATCTTTCCATATTTGAGTCAAACCCAACTCAGCCGCAGCCTGAGTCCATAACCTAGTCCGTTGGACATCCCTGACCAACTCTTTACGTCCACATCTCTTCATCACGTCTCAGAACCATGTAGCCACGTCCATGCACTCCTTGCACACGTGCAAACATCTTCCAATGACGTCCACGATACCTTCACATGCATTATTCTTGATTCAATCATGATGCGCAACCTCCTGATCAGCTCAACCACAATTCCTCCTGAATTTGGTTGTTGGAACCTCATCTCCTCCCTGAGACTAGTCCAATGGATCCCGTCACCAGCCATCACTTGAACTCAAGCAACACCTGCACATGAATAAGCAACCAATACATACGAGCCCAAGTCCTCGACTTGACTCAAGTTAGTTCTGAAGACAACACCTTACGTGAGAACCTCACATAAGCATGTTGCAAAACCACAGTAACACGATATCATCCATATCAACCAAAAACGCACCAAAGACTTAGCAAATGAATACTAAGTAATCTTTCTAGAGATGTAAAGCAAGTACGAAACATTGCAAATGAAAAACAAAAGCACTGCGGTCAAGTTCCAAACCTTGCCAGAGCAACCCGGACCTTGAGCCGGAGCTAACAAAAGCTAGTAGAACCTAGCGCCGGAACATACCAAAACTAGTATAACCAAGCTCCCGCTAGAGCTTAAAAAACTAGCAGGACCTTAATAAAAAGGTGTTTTGGTGATATTCAAAACTTTTATCGTCAAAGCAAGTGTATTCACTACAAGCCAATGTATTCAACACACATAGGTCTTACAGTGGAGATGATCGGACGCTTCAAAAATTGTGCTTTTCAATCGTCGGTCAGAGTTACTCCAAATTGCGGTTCACCTCCTCTCATCAGTTATCGCAAGTGTTTTTACAAGTGTGTTCATTTGTTCCTAAAATCAGAACACGTAGCGGCTAGCGCCTACGCCTGTTGTTTCTTCAAAAGACGAGTACAACGATACATAATGGCAGCATGCGATCCATTAATTTAATGAACCACGTACGTACGTAGTGATAGTTGTGTGCTTATTAGACAATGGTAGTCCACATTCTATCCTCGTACCGTCGAGGGAACATCCTTGTGTCAAATTTGTTATCTCTATTGATGACAGGATAATATTCTTCATTAGTGTGGTAGTTAAACTGTCATAGACTGATACTGTAGGTTGAGAGCATACACACATGCATGGTAGAGAATATGATAAATATAGAAATATATATACATGGTAGGAAATATTATTCTATTCTTGGAATACATGTTTGGGACGTAGCATATGTACGTCTAACATACATGTGAAAGATCTCGATCATGTTTGCTGACGTTACGTGTTCTCTTTTTTGTTGAGAGATCGTCATGTTTGAGACTCGTTGATCATGTTTGGGGTGTAGCATGCACGGACAACTAACATGCATGTGAAAGACCTCGATGCATGTAAAATAACATGCATGTTTTTAAAAGCAACATATAGTGTTTCCTCAAGAAAAAATAATTTTATGAGAGATTGGGCGCACAAGCACAAAAGCTAGAACTTGAGCGATGCACCTACGAATTCCATATGCCGGGATGATCGACTGCAGCCGACCCGCAAATTCGGTTGTAAGATCAGTAGTCGCCGGAGAGCAGCTTGCGGCCGACCTCGAAGGAGACGAAGGCGTCGATGCACGCATAACTGATCTGCTCATCGGAGAGTTTGTACGCGTCCCAGTTGCTCGTCCTCAACCCGTAAGGCTTCTCCATGTCCGCGCCCATCACGGCGCTCGCGATGTCCTTCAGCCCCGCGCGGAGGAGGCTCGGGCGATCCATATCCTCGGCCGCGAGCTCGGCCAGGTCCACCGTTTTGGCCACCTTCAGCTGCCAGTCCTTCCAAAGTCTGTCGGCGTCACCCTCCACGTCGACGCCGACGAAGCGGTAGTCGGAATTGCCGAGGAAATCTTCCAGCTCGTCAGGGAAGTAGTCAGCGTGGATGACCTAGAAGATGAGGCAGCGGCAGCCGACGCAGAGCTGCAGAACGGTGACGGGGTTCTGGTCGGCGGAGTAGCTGGGGCGCCACTCGACGTCGAGCCCGATGACGAGCTTGTGAAGGCGCCGACGGTGGACGGAGGGGACCTCGTCGAGCCTGTCCTCCACGGCCCTGCTGGAGGACATCACGATGGTGGTGATCACGTCTTCCTCGAACGTCACGTTGTACACCTGAGTCCCCGCCATTGGGTCTCTCTCCTTGTCGTCCCTACAGTGCTGTCTGCGGCGGCGCAGCGCAACTCTCTCTCTTGTGCAAAACCTTCGTCTACACCTTTAGTTTGGATTTTAATTGGAAACGGGCCTGGATATATAACTGATGCAGTTACGATATGAGCGGAGGAGTTTCCGAATTTGACGGGCCCGAGCCCGGAGTAAAGAGAGTAATGAAGATTTTTGAATCTTATATACTCTTTCTAATTTTTAATTCTTACCGTTATGACCACAAGTTGCATGGTCTAAACCTAACACCACGTACAACAACAACAACATTTCTCAGGAGCCCACCCACTGGATATGCCGGGTGGGCCACGGGATACCCTGGGTCCAGTCACCAGAGAGTAGCCAGTGTCAATACATACCGGAGAGATCGGCGGAATTAGGAACTGGCCAATGAAGATGGATGTCAGCAGTGTCACGGTTCATGTATCAAAACGCGTGCCATCCTTTTTCTTCTTCTCCTTTTTCTTATAAGTTCATATTATTTTCCACCAATCTTTTAAGAGCATCTCCAACCCGTTTGCTATTTTTTGTTTGCTATTCTTTCAAATAGCGAATATGCTATCCACATTTAGCATCTCATTCTATGAACATCTCCAACCCGTTTGCTATATGAATATATGATGTGCTATATTAAAAAATTTCATATTTTATTAATATGTAATAATTATTTTAAAATTCAAATAACATTGTTGCAACGGCTATATTGTGACGTTTGTATTGCTAATGGCTATTTTTCAATGGTTATATTTCTAACGACTATTTTTCAACGGTTGTATTTCCAACGGTTCATTTTCAACAACTATTTTGCAACAGAAACGACAATAATGTAGCAGAAATTGAGGATAGCAAACCGCATAGCAGTTGCTACTAGTAGCACACCGAGAGCTCCATATAGCAAATGGATAAAAGTAGCAATCCTAATAGCAAACGGGTTGGAGATGATTTTTGCTCTAAATTTGTTAAATAATAGGATATCACACCATATAGGTAATGGCTAAAAGAGCATCTCCAACCCATTAGCTATATGATGTGCTATCCTATTATTTAGCAAATCTAGAGCAAAAATCATCTCCAACCAATTTGCTATTAGGATTGCTACTTTTAGCCATTTGCTATATATGGAGCTCTCGGTGTGCTACTAGTAGCAAATGCTATCCGGTTCGCTATTCCCGATTTCCTGTACATTATCGTCGTTCCGTTGCAAAATAGTCGTTGAAAATTAGCCGTTGGAAATAGATCTGTTGAAAAATAGTCGTTAGAAACATAACCATTGAAAAATAGCCGTTATAAATACAACCATTACAATATAGCCATTGCAACAATGTTATTTTAATTTTAAAATAATTATTATATACTAATAAAATATGAAAAAAATTTAATATAGCACATCATATAGCAAACGGGTTGGAGATGCTCATGGAATGAGATGCTAAATGTGGATAGCATATTTGTCATTTGAAAGAATAGCAAACCAAAAATAACAAAGGGGTTGGAGATGCTCTAACCCTCCTTTATTTGAAGTTGTACGGTTGGATCAGGATACGTGGCCGGCGTACACTTTATGACACACTAGTGAAAGTAAAACACCGGATACATTTTATGACACACTTGTGAAAGTTAAAATACCCGACACATTTTATTATTATGGAAGTCTATAACTAAGACTTAATCCAAATCGGGCAAAAATTTTGATGACCCTGACTTCTTTGTTTTTGCAAGCCATCCGGAATCAAGTCTTTTTTGTCTTCACCCTTTTGCAATGACGCCCATGAGCATCTAATCTGGGCTAAAGTTGATACGTACTCCAGAAACTGTTGTTGCGTTTTTTGTGATTTACTACGTGCTTTGCTGTTTGATTGCTTATCATGTTGGATCCGTGTTGGGATTGAATAGAGAGTGGGCTTCTCCGTGCTGGTTTGTCAGATAAACTAGTATAGGTGATAGTCACTTTCTCGATCTCCAGCTCAGTAGAGTTGAAAGTGGAAATATATTCCATTCTAAAAGATAAAAGAGATAAATAGTCCACTAGCTTATCGTTAGAACAGCAACATTAGAACTATTTTTGCGCACCAATGAAGAGAAATATTAAGTTCATTACCTTAAGATGATACATTACAAACAAGAAAAAAGAAAAACACAAACTACAAACAAGAAAAGATAAACAACACAACTAAGAACAAGAAAAGAACTACTTCTCCTCCTCGCTCCACCTACTTCTCCTCCTCCTCCTCCTCCTCGGGCTCCTGGCTGGGCGGGGGCACCTCCCGCGTCGGAGACGGGAAGCCCGGTTTGCTGGATGTCGCCGCCACCAGGTTGTCGCGGCCAGCGACGCCATGCTCGTCTGCCAGCGTCTCCCAGAGGACGTCGAGGCGACCGGCCAAGTGCGTCATGCCGAAGACGTAGTGGCTCGTGGTCACCATGGAAGCATACTCTGGAAGGGGACCAAGCCCAAGGCGACACATGGAGAGCGATGTATTGTCAAATACATAGCGCGCCATCTTCCCGAGAGCCCACTCCATGTCCTGGGGGGGGAGTCCGGTCAGGGACGCTTCCCCTTGGCGTCCTTCGGTGGGCATGGTGGCGTCGTTGTCTTGTCAGCCATGGTGTTCTTGGCGCGGTTTTCGGAAGAGAGGAAGAGTGGCTGTACGGAGAAGACGATGGCATGCCCGGGTGATCTTATAGCGTAGACGAAATCCCCTGCAGTAACTGCACTACGGTTACTGCAACTGAGTCGTGGGGCCTCTGCAACTGCAGGTGCAATAGAGGTGGCTGACATGTGGGTCCCACACCATGTGGGGCCCTCATGTCAGCCATGTCTACTGCACCTGCAGTACAGCAGGGGATTTGAACCCGCATGGCTGTTCGTCTCTCGACGCGCGCAGTAGTGGTGATGGGACACGGAGCGGTTCCGATTGAATTCAAAGATGCGCATGCGCTGCGCGCATTTAAGGCGCCTCGGTGACTCGCGCGCATGTAAGCTCGGTGCGCTCGGTCGCATCAGCCGCCTGTACAAATGGCTACGGCTTGAACGAAGGACAAAATCTTATGCGGCAAACAGCAACGTATAATACTTCCTCCGCCCAACTCAACTCTATTTCTATTTTGGTCGAACTAATTACCTTTGACAAATGATTTATATTGAATTTATTAACTTCAATAACATGTAGTACTAGGTTGTATATTATGGAAATATTTTCATGGTGAATCTAAAAATACAACTCTTGTATTGTTAAAACATATCAAAATTGCATAAATCTCAAAGATAGATTTGACGAAACCTAAGACTTCCCATTGAAAAAATTTTATACTTTACATTAGTTTTACATATGTAATATGCAAATAGGATATATCACTAAATAGTTTTGCAAAAAAAAAACATGGAGGAGAAATATGTATATCCCATATGCTACTACTATGTAAATTAGGGGTGGGCAAATAAACTGAGACCTTGATGATCAGGATAAGGACCAAGCAAGAAATCATTGGTCAAAGGTAAGTTTGACCAAAGCTAAAAATAGAGTTGAGTTGGGGCGGAGGAAGGAGTACTTTTTACAGACTGCTTTGCAGGCCCCGCTACGGGCGATCTCATGCCTGCTGACAACTCCAGCGGCTAAAGTAGTGTACAGTTGCACTTTAGAAGCCGTAACCCCAGTTTCGCAATTAGCATTCCAAACAGTGCACTTTAGAAGGCATAACCATCACCGCACGTCTCATCGTCTTCTTCACGCGTACTAATAGAGACACACCATCCTCTTCTCCGCAACACACATAGACCATCCTCTTCTCTGCGCGTACTCCCCCTCTTCGTCTTCGTCGCGCGCGTCCTCATTGGTTCCCTTCGAAGCCCATGGATTTCCCCTTGCCGCACGATATTGCGGTCCTGATCGCGGGGTGGGTCGCCGCAACCTCCCCGCAGCCCATGGACGACCTCTCTAGTCTGCGTGCCACCTACAAGGCCATGCACACGGCATGTCGGGATCGCGCCGTGGGCAAGCGCGTAGCGCTGGAGCGGGTGAGCATTTGGAAGTATAACCAGAGCTACGACCGCCTCGTGGAGCACATGGCAATTGTCGGCAACCCTCATGCGTGTTACGTCACTGGGTTCGACCTCGTCTTCCTGCTCGAGCGACCGCGAACGGCCACATGGTGCTCCGCTACGATGCCGCTACGATGCCGCGAACGGCCACAAGGTGCTCCGTGAACGGCCACATGGTGCTCCATGCTCTGCTACGATGGCGACCGCGGGGCCCGCGACGCCTTTGAGTATATCCGGTAGGTCGAAGGTGAGGCCCACGTCGGCTACAACGCGGCCGAGTCCGTCGCCATGAAGTGGACCAACAAGGTGTGCTACCGGTGTCGGCGTGAAGCCATGAATAGTATCGATGGTGTCGCCTGGAGGTTCCTTGGCAGGCCTCGTCCAGAAGTGCCGCCGGTGGCGGTGCCCAACATTGATGATGACTCTTGGGGCTTCTCAATGGGGGGGGGGGGGAACCAGGGAACTGCCCACTGCGGCAGGCCTACGTGGGAGATTTGGTCAGTTTTCTGTACATAGAACTGTAGGATTAAGCACGAACATCACCTGTTCTGTTATTTGGCGTTGTACTATATGGATTATATTCCCTCAATTCCCGTTTGGATGCACCGCAAGTTCTCCCAATTCCAATTAAAAGAGAACAAAGGGAGTATATAAAATAGACTTGTACTAGTATATGTGTTTCCCCTATGCCCGCTAGTCTCTGATGAATGTTGCACTTGTTGTGTTTCCCCTATGCGCGCTCGTCTTATGTTTAGACCCGTTTGCGTCAAAGGAAACTCACAGGACAATTTAAAGAAATGGATTCTTCCGGAAATGAATACGTTCAATCATACAGTAGTTTGTAACGAAGGCAATGACTACTGTGCAATCTAGGCTCCTGTGCAATCGTGCAATCCGTGAATCTCAGCCGTGTGATGGACATCCAACTATCCAAGGGTGTCATACTTTTTGCACATAGATCACTCCACCTGCTTGCGCACTTTTTACACATTTAGGCTTCGTTTGGGAACCTTGGTTTGGCGTGGATCCACGTCTAATCCTCATTTCCTATGGAATGAAACCCAAGTCGGGTGACATTCCCGTCATCCGTAAAAAACGATGTTTGGCTGCAATGTGTATCGGAACAAACCACGTCAATATAACGGGAAAAGAAAACTCGTCACTCATAATCGAAAAGGAAAAACTCGTCGGTCCATAGCAGAGTGGGAAGAGCACGATCGTTGGAGCTGTGGAGTGGGTGTCCCGGCGTGGATCAACCCAATCCACAGTGGGGCAATGTCTTATGTGGATATGATTGTTAATTTTCCAAACGAGCCCTTATATGTAAAAGGTGCAGCCACCTTTGGATGTCCATCAAACGGCTAAGATTCGCAGATTGCCCGCTTACACAAAAGTCCAGATTTCACAGCAGTCGGTGCCCTTCTCTCTATTCATTGTCTTCACTTTTCATTCCAGTCGTCGCTAATTGACAGAACTAGCTGTTACATAATCCCGAATAAACACAAAATAAACTAATTGGCACATCTAGTACGCAGAACTTCCCTTAAAGCAGTGATAATAACTTCTAGTCGTGTATAGGAGTAGTGGTAATGATTACACTGTGTATAGGGGCATAGAGCCAGTGGAACGTTGGAGTTATACCTATCTTTTTCTAACATTTTTCTCGTCCTTTCTTTTCTCTTTGTTCATTATCACATCTTTTCTTTCCAGTCGTCGCTACCTATTAGTATTGTATACTACTTTACAGACCGCTTTGCAGGCCCCGTTGCAGGCGATCTCCTGACACCTCCAGCGGCTAAAGTATCGTACAAGCCACTTTACAGGCCATCGGCGCTGTGGACGGTCGTTCATTAGTAAAGAATACAGATAGAATAGATAGTTCACTAAATAGCAGATAGAAAATAAAATAACAGATGGAACAGCCGAACAACATTGAGTTCATTATCATAAAACATTACTCCCTCCTTCCTATATTACTTGTCGTTAGAACAAGTTTTTTTAGTTCATATTTGAACTAGAAAATAACTTGTGCTAATTATAAACGACAAGTAATATGGGAAGGAGGAAGTACAAAACATGAAACACAACATCACGAAACAAGAAAAAATAAAACATCACAAAAATAAGAAGAGAAAAACATCACGGCTGGATTAATTAGTGTCAAAAGATTTTCTGTTTTAAAGTTGGGTTCAACTAGAATGTAATCAGATGTTTGGTGCAATCGTGCATTCAACCATCTTCAACCCTTGGATCGATCTACATCACAGTTGTTGAATCTTTTTATTTAACCCCCTCCACCAGGTGGAGGGGTGGTGGTGGTGGTGGTGGAAGGGGTTGAATGAAAAGATGTAATAACCGTAAGATGTAGATCCAAAGGATAAAAATCTTTGATTACAAGATTGCACCAAAACATTAATTCCATCTGGGCTGTCAACGAGTCAAACTTGAGCGAGTTTGTTTCTATCATATATAAAAATTGTGTCCCATAGAACATTTTTAATAGAATTATATAGTTTAGTTAATCATACGTACATATCACAGATGACAACAACAAATGAGCTTACTCGAACATTTCGAGCTTGAGCTCATCAAGCTAGCAATACTCAACTTCATCCTCAAACTTTCAATCAAAACTAAGTTTGGTCCTTGAACATTCAAGCGGGTCAATTATTTAGTCTATCAACTTCAAAAGACCGTTTCGCTATCATCCTTAGTCTGGGTTGGACATCCACATTGGCATGCCAAATAAGCTATTATGCCATGTACATCATCTACCCTGGCTACCTCACGTAGAAAAAGATAATAATTTTGTAACATCTTAAAAATAACTAGCTAATTAATTGGGGTGTATTTACATAGTTGCATGGGATATACATATTTCTCCTCCATTTTTTTTTTGCAAAACCATCAAGTTATATATCATATGTCATATTATATATGTAAAAATATCATACAATATAAAACTTTTAAGCCTAGGGAAGAGCAAACAGAGCAAAAACAGAGAGGAAGAGCAAACTTTTAAGCCTAGGGAATAAAATATAAAACGAAACTACGCAGCTGGCCGGGTACACGTACAGTCCGGGACGGTGTTGCGGTGCACCTTAACCCCCGTCGTGCGTCCCCGGTGGTTGTTGGGAAGAACATTTTTGCCTGACTCAGAACATACCTGCAGGGGTCTTCCAACCACCACCGGGGACGCACGACGGCGGTTAAGGTACACACCGGCACACCCGGACCATACATAATGTGCCGGTGAAGATGAACGGCGTTCTGGCTGCGGAAGCACCTGCATGGCTTCCGTTGGAAGGTGACTGACTCGCAGAAGATGTGCGAGGTCGACTACGCCAACATTATTTGTTGTGAAGGTATGGTAGTTAAACTAAGCATTAATAGAGGGACCAATAACATTTTGACACATTAGCGGGATGATGCACGGGACGACAGAACGGGAGGGGACACGGCTTGTATACTCCCATTCAGTGCTTCCATGCGTGCTCCTACTTAAGTGTCATGATTTTATTGGCCCTTTCATTTACCTAACATAATGCCTGATTTAACTTCAACCAATTAGATGATGACACATAAGCGCGGAGTACGCATGGAAGCACAACGGGAGCACCGAAGTTGCATCCGAACGGGAGGACACGACTTGTATACTCCCATTCAGTGCTTCCATGCGTGCTCCTACTTAATGAAATGGACTTCTTGTCAAGTTTACAAAATGAAAGCATCGCAACCCTCCCTAATGTCCTCGATAGTTAATGTGTTTTTAGTCCTGTTAATTAGTTATAGAAGTTTGTTTTATTTAGATGCTTGAAGTATGTATCATTATATGCATGTAAATTATTTCTCATGTTGAAGCAAGCAGACAAGAGTTTAAGAAACGATTTGAATAGACCCCTTAATTGGATAGTTGGGAAGTACAACTGTCGGATCAAAACAAACGGTGGATGCAACCTTTACTGCACGCATATAGCAAAATGTCGCTAAGTCAGGCGATCCTGGTCCAGGCAGGTATGCTCCAATTCCTGTCCTCCAACTCCATCTAGGCTTCCGATGATGCAGGCGGTTCACCACCAGACTGTAGAAAGGATAAGCACGCACACATGTAACAGTCACTGTTGACCGCGTTGGTCTAACGTCATTGTTTGACTATGTAGGCCTACGTTTAGTCATTAACGCTAGCTTTTGAATATGTGTAGTGCGAAAGGGTTTTGTTTTGGTTTCACACTACACTAGCTAGCCTATATAAAGTGTATCTGTGTTTCCTGATGAATACACAACAAACATTCTCCATACAGAATGAAATTTGCATGCCACTTTCTTCTGCAGAAGGTTTGAAGGAAACTACACGGCTGGACGGGTGCACGTACGGTACAGGTGTGCCGGTGTACCTTAAACCCCAGTACGTCGTCCGTCCCCGGTGGTTGTTGGGAAGAGCCTTACAAGTATGTTCTGATTCCAGACCTCTTACTACATCTCTAGGTTTCTGATGACGCGGGCGGTTCACCAGCAGGCAAACCAAAAAAGGTTGAGCGGCATGCAAGTTTTTTGATGTAAAACTGACTGCGGCCTGCTGACACATCCATCTCTAGTTTTTTGATGACACTCTCGCTGACGTGTCATCATATTATTTGTTGTGAAGATATGGTAGTTAAACTAAGCATTATTAAAGGGACCAATAACATTTTGACACATCAGCGGGATGATGCATGTGAGGACAGAACGGGAGGGACAGGGCTTGCAGCCAGTTTGTCATCAAGAAATTTGCATGCCGCTCTCATCACCGAGGCTTTGCTGGTTTGTCTGGTGGTGAACCGCATGTGTCATCGGAAACATAGATGTAGTTAGAGGATAGGAATCAGAACATACCTGCAGGGGTCTTCCAACCACCACTGGCGACGCACGACAGGGGTTAAGGTACACACCGGCACACCCGGACCGTACATAATGTGCCGGTGAAGATGAACGGCATTCCGATCGTGGAAGCACCTGCATGGCTTCCGTTGGAAGGTGACCGACTCGCGGAAGATGTGCGAGGTCGACTACGCCAACATTATTTGTTGTGAAGGTATGGTAGTTAAACTAAGCACTAATAAAGGGACCAATAACATTTTGACACATCAGCGGTATGATGCACAAGAGGACAGAACAGGAGGGGACACGGCTTGTATACTCCCATTCAATGCTTCCATGCGTGCTCCTACTTAAGTGTCATGATTTTATTGGCCCTTTCATTTACCTAACATAATGCCTGATTTAACTTCAACCAATTAGATGATGACACATAAGCGCGGAGTACGCATGGAAGCACAAACGGGAGCACCGAAGTTGCATCCAAACGGGAGGACACGGCTTGTATACTCCCATTTAGTGCTTCCATGCATGCTCCTACTTAAATGAAATGAACTTATTGTCAAGTTTACAAAATGAAAGCATCGCAACCCTCCCTAATGTCCTCGATAGTTAATGTGTTTTTAATCCTGTTAATTAGTTATAGAAGTTTGTTTTATTTAGATGTTTGAAGTATGTATCATTATATGCATGAAAATTATTTCTCATGTTGAAGCAAGCAGACAAGAGTTTAAGAAACGATTTGAATGGACCCCTTAGTGGGATAGCTGGGAAGTACAACCGTTGGATCAAAACAAACGGTGGATGCAGCCTTTACTGCACGCATGCAGCAAAATGTCGCTAAGTCAGGCAATCCTGGTCCAGGCAGGTATGCTCTGATTCCTGTCCTCCAACTCCATCTAGGCTTCCGATGATGCAGGCGGTTCACCACCAGACTGTAGAAAGGATAAGCACGCACACATGTAACAATCATTGTTGACTGCATTGGTCTAATGTCATTGTATGACTGCGTAAGCCTATGTTTAGTCATTAACGCTAGCTTTTGAATCTGTGTAGTGCGAAAGGGTTTTGTTTTGGTTTCAAACTACACTAGCTAGCCTATATTAAGTGTATCTGTGTTTCCTGATGAATACACAACAAACATTCTCCATACCGAATTAAACTTGCATGCCGCTTTCTTCTGCCGGAGGTTCAAAGGAAACTACACGGCTGGCCGGGTACACGTACGGTACGGGTGTGCCGGTGTACCTTAACCTCCCGTACGTCATCCATCCCCGGTGGTTGTTGGGAAGAGCCTTACAGGTATGTTTTGATTCCAGACCTCTTACTCCATCTCTAGGTTTCTGATGAAACAGGTGGTTCACCACTAGGCAAACCAAAAAAGGTTGAGTGACATGCAAGTTTTTTGATGAAAAACTGACTGCGGCCTGCTGACGCATCCATCTCTAGTTTTTTGATGACACTCTAGCTGACGTGTCATCATATTATTTGTTGTGAAGGTATGGTAGTTAAACTAAGCATTATTAAAGGGACCAATAACATTTTGACACATCAGTGGGATGACGCATGTGAGGACAGAACGGGAGGGACAGGGCTTGCAGCCAGTTTGTCATCAAGAAATGTGCATGCTGCTCTCATCAGCGAGGCTTTGCTGATTTGTCTGGTGGTGAACCGCATGCGTCATCAGAAACCTAGATGTAGTTAGAGGACAGGAATCAGAACATACCTGCAAAGGTCTTCCAACAACCACCGAGGACGCACGACGGGGGTTAAGGTACACACCGGCACACCCGGACCGTACATAATGTGCCGGTGAAGATGAACGGCGTTCCGACTATGGAAGCACCTGCATGGCTTCCGTTGGAAGGTGACCGACTCGCGGAAGATGTGCGAGGTCAACTACACCAACATTATTTGTTGTGAAGGTATGGTAGTTAAACTAAGCATTAATAAAGGGACCAATAACATTTTGACACATGAGCGGGATGATGCATGGGAGGACAGAACGGGAGGGGACACGGCTTGTATACTCCCATTCAGTGCTTCCATGCGTGCTCCTACTTAAGTGTCATGATTTTATTGGCCCTTTCATTTACCTAACATAATGCCTGATTTAACTTCAACCAATTAGATGATGACACGTAAGCACGAAGTACACATGGAAGCACAAACGGTAGCACCGAAGTTGCATCCGAACGGGAGGACACGGATTGTATACTCCCATTCAGTGCTTCCATGCGTGCTCCTACTTAAATGAAATGGAGTTCTTGTCAAGTTTACAAAATGAAAGCATCGCAACCCTCCCTAATGTCCTCGATAGTTAATGTGTTTTTAATCCTGTTAATTAGTTATAGAAGTTTGTTTTATTTAGATGTTTGAAGTATGCATCCTTATATGCATGTAAATTATTTCTCATGTTGAAGCAAGCAGACAAGAGTTTAAGAAACGATTTGAATGGACCCCTTAGTTGGATAGCTGGGAAGTACAACTGTCGGATCAAAACAAACGGTGGATCCAGCCTTTACTGCACGCATGCAGCAAAATGTCGCTACGTCAGGCGATCCCGGTCCAGGCAGGTATGCCCTGATTCTTGTCCTCCAACTCCATCTAGGCTTCTGATGACGCAGGCGGTTCACCACCAGACTGTAGAAAGGATAAGCACGCACACATGTAATAGTCATTGTTGACTGTGTTGGTCTAATGTCATTGTTTGACTGCATAGGCCTACGTTTAGTCATTAACGCTAGCTTTTGAATCTGTGTAGTGCGAAAGAGTTTTGTTTTGGTTTCACACTACACTAGCTAGCCTATATAAAGTGTATCTGTGTTTCCTGTTGAATACACAACAAACATTCTCCATACAGAATGAAACTTGCATGCCGCTTTCTTCTACCGGAGGTACACGCACGGTACGGGTGTGCCGGTGTACCTTAACCCGCCGTACATCGTCCATCCCTGGTGGTTTTTGGGAAGAGCCTTACAGGTATGTTCTGATTCCAGACCTCTTACTCCATCTCTAGGTTTCTGATGACGCGGGCGGTTCACCACCAGGCCGTGGGGACCACCGGAGTCCACACATTCGAGGATCTCATTGGGTGGTGCCGTGCGATGTGGCACCTAACAGCACACACGAATAGAATACCAAAATATACAAAGTTTTCATTTCATAAATATATATTCAGAGTTTACAAAACAGTGTACATCAAAAGTACACACGCAGCGGAACTACATACTCTTATTCTCACCTATCTAAGCATAAGAGAAGACGTCCATGCCCTAGGACGCTTCTCACTAGCAGCATGACGAACATTCAGCAGCGGCGTGGTTCACATGAGATTTATCTCGACACCTCGAGTCTCATGTACAACCTGAACAGCAGAAATAAAACTAATACCTCCAAAAATCGTTAAAGCGCAAACATGAGCATAAGGCTCAGCAAGACTAACCCGTCTCACTAGACATATGCAGGGGTAAGTACTAAGCATAGGTAAGGAATAGCATAAAGGACTCGCCTACAAGTGGATCCTTATATTAATATTTTAAGTAGCAAATGACATTCTTCAGGCACGGCACATCATAGACTCCACAATCAAACAAGAAACGCTTTGTCGATGATATGACATGCCGAAAGGACATAATGCTATTACAGCTAAAGTATAGGGAAACTGTAAACTATTAATTGTACTATCTCTAAGCCAAACAAGGTTGCAATACAATGATTAAGCAGATCGGCAATATTTATCATCATTTCATTACTCTTATTTACTACGTCACAACTCAGTGAACAAGTGGTACTCTATTACCGCAAGGGACGGTGATTGCAATCAGGACACACCCGGAATACACGACACACGCCCGCCAAGGACATCAAGTGGACATCCTGGCCTTCTCCAAGCGAAACTTCTTGTCGATCACCTATCATCACGTTCCTATCGACATGATATGCATATAAGTAATTAAGTAATTAATTAATTTAATAATAGACTCCACGGGGTTGTGTAAACTCTAAGAACGAGGAGTTTGACTAGGAAGGACAGATATGCCTCTGTTGTGTGGGTAACCAGAGGATGAGTCAAGGTGGACATATTAGTGTCGATATGAACTGAAAGGTACAACATAAAGCTACATTGCAACTTAGCATACCACACTTCAAGCTATGCCACGCGAGATTGACAAATCTGAATAGTGAAGAAGTGTTGGGCGGAGAAGTGTAAGGACGACCCAAAAAAATCAAGGTGGGACATCGAAAGCTTGAGTATGAGTGGAGTGTACAAGACGAAGGTCGCGATTTAGCAGTCGACCAATGAACTTGACTTAACTCATAAATGAGTAAACCTAGTTAAGTGAGCAGTGCTGTCGTAGGGTCCCGACATAGGATGAACCATGATGGAACCTAGCGACACTTGGGTTTGAATTGAGACCAATATGGCTTGGACTTAAGAAGTCATTACAAGCACTGTTAACCTAGCATGAGTACCATGACAATGTTCAATTGACTTTTAGGTAAAGTAGTTTCTACAGCAAGCTTCTCGAGCGTCGTTCAAGTGCTTACACGACGACACTAATGTAGTGCCCCCGCAAGCCTGTCCAGGTGAGCTCGCTAAGCTCTCGGGACCTATACATGATGCGAGAGCTTGCCGTGAAGGCATGCTTTGCCATCTCTAGAAGATCGTCTTAGCGACGTCCACATCAACCCGGACTCGTCAATGGGGTGAGCGGAACCCCGAACACCACCTTGTGAGTCTTAAGGCTAGTGATGTCGACTCGGTTGTTGATAAGCGACTTGACGAACCTGTCGTCGAAGAAGTGGTACACGAAGTTAACAAATCCTGTGATCAGCTACAAAACATACTCGACACAACAGGAACTCTTATCCAAGGTTACCCTTGGTATAGTTCTCCTTGTTGGTCGCAACGTTCTTGCATACCTCTACCCCAGGTCATCGGTGATCACCGACACACCTGGTTTGACCTAGAAGACATTTCATCGAGCACCCTGGCTACACCCAGGACTCGACGAGTCTTGCCTCGACTAAACCCTAATTTGGCTAAACGACCATCAACCGTTGTGTTGTGGTTGTGTTCTAGCATCATGTACATTACAGGCATCCTTCATCTCGATGCCAGGGCACGATGACGGTTCGGAATGTCACAATGATGTCATGTGGTCAACGACGTTGACGCGGCTCATGGTGGAGCATCACGAGCATGCACGAACAAGCCAACGCAATACAAACGCCAAAGAAGGTCAACTTGGGGATTTCTAAAGGAATGATATCATGGCGGAAAATGGACGTACGACTTGACAACACATGAGTACCATTAGGGGTCACGACTAACGGACTTAGGTGCATCAAGCAATGCATTTTAGGGCAAGGCTCACCTTGTAGGCATTTTTCCGAACATCTTGGGTGTGTACTTGATTTCCGTCGCTTCATCATCATTCAAAGGGGATCTTGGCACATAAGCTTGTCAGTTGCAACATCACCATACCCCCTGCATCAAGACCAGCTCTGAACATCAACGAAGTTGGTTCTTTCCTTGTAAGCATTTCATCGAACATCCTAACCATGGTTTCGACTTAACCAATCTCGCATCATGTGCAACTAACCTTTGCCAAATTTCCGCTGTCTGTTGTATCATTGTCACGTTCCTGCATCACCTAAATCACATGCTTCACTCGATTCACTGCCAGGAGACAACAAATGATCAGAACGCTGCGTGACATGGTTTGAAGGTGACGACGTCAATGTGACACACGCACAACACTGCCGGCATGGATAAGGTGCTGTAGGCACGGCACGGTGTAGCTGTTGCGAGCAGGGAGTTAGGGCGGAGTGCGGCGTTGCCGTGGACAATGGTGGTTGCCCTCGACAACATAGCAGGCGAAGCACGCGAGCAAGGTACCCATGGCACTTGATGCCGAGCGAAAGATTGGCGACAGCGCATGAGCGGAAACAACGGCCGATGAGTAGCGGGACTGGGCATGTGCAGCGGTGGGCGTGACTTGGTCAGTACCGGTGGCAGACAAAGCTGGCAGTGACACGCAGTGAGTCGCACGCGCGGAGTGGCCAACAGCGTGCTGAGCGCTAGGGAAGAAAGCCGGACGAAGCACAAGGCAGCCATGCCCTACGAGCAACTTCGATCTGGGGGAAGAGACGGCCATCAGCTCAGACATGGTGCTGGCACAACCAGGGCGAGCGGTGGCCGGCGTGGGAGGTGCAGGAGCAGAGACGGTCGGCGGCCGGGAGGAGGCGGGCAGCACGGCGCGAGCACAGGGGAGGCGCGCACGGTGTTGGCAGCGCGGTGCTGTGACCGGACGGGGTCGGGAGGGGGCGATGCCATGGCGGTCGGGAGCGGCGTAGCCAGGCCGAGCGGAGGGACGAGAGCAGGGGAGCTGACCTGGTACGGGCGCGAGCAGCCATCAGCGGAAGGTGGGGTGCCAGCGGGAAAGGCGCGCGGGCCGGCGGCGAAGCGGCGCGCTACGGCTGGCGGGGTGGTGCAGCTCCGGCGCGGGGCGACGCCGTGGCTGGAAGCTTAGCCGGCGAGGAAGCGTGCGGCACGACAGGGAGGGGCGTGCGCAGGCGAGGAGGTGGAGCGCCGGCAAGGATCTCGGACGGCGGGGAGGCGCGCAGGCTGGGAGAGAGCGGGCGCGACACGCGCGGGCCGGTAGGCGAGCGGCGGCCGTGGATAAAGACCGGGAGAAGACCGGCGCGGTAGATAAGGGTCGAGGGAACATCGAGGTGGCGCATGCAGCCGTCTGCGTGGAGGCAGGGGAGGAAAGAGAAGGGAGGTGCCGACTAGACATGTGGGGACCACCTATGGGACCCACTTCCCTCCTTCTTTCCAAAATTCAAATAGGGCTAGCAAACATGCTTCAAAAATAGTCAACTTTGGCCCAATGACCAAATAAAATGTGAGGAATTTTATGGTGCAATCATATTTCAAAACTGAGCAAGTTGAATTTTGAACTCAAGTTTGAATTTGAATTCAAGCGGTGATACTTGATTCAATGAAATAAATAGTAGATTAGGTTCAAAAATCCTGAAACTTTGAAGTTACCCTTTTTGAACCATAAGGGACCTCAGGAAAAATTTGGAGTTGATTTGGACAAGATTAAGTACAAAGTTTAAATTTGAAGTCGACTCTGATAAAACTCTCAGTACGTGTCCAATAAATGGAAAACGTGCTTGAAAAATTTTGAAACTTTACCGAGAGTCTATTTGGAATATTAGAAGGTCATGGAAAAATTTACAGCCTTAGATTTGAATTTTTGTGAATGTCCCATTTTAGGGTTGGAATAATTCCTTTTTCTTTCTCTCCATTTTGTTTCTTTTCTTCTTTAATTTTTCATTGAAAATGTGAATACCTGGAAATTAAGGATTTTACCCCTTAAGATCCAAATAGATTAGCTACCCTGTTCTATATGTAAAATTTTAACAGGTTCCTATTTTTAGTGAACATTGGTTAACTCATATGGTTCATGTGAGTTTGGAATTTCCAAGTCCATTTTCAAGAATTTTTAAGTTCGCATTTTTGCGTTTTTGTTCTCCCGAAAAGCGGGCTTTTACAATCCTTCCCCCTTAAAGGAATCTCGTCCCGAGATTCTAACAAGTAGAATAACAAAAACGATGAGGGAACGTTCCGTAAAAGAGGGTCATTGACTAAGGAAAATGGCAATGCCCTTAAAGACTCGGGTTCTACGAAATAGTGATTATCTTAAGAAATTCTAAAGTTTGCTTCAAGTGATTCCAGTCTTTAAGTTGATAACCTTGACAGGATGCTCGACATCACAATGTCACATCGTAAAACTTTCACGTCTTGACCAAATTCAAGAATTTCAAGGTAAGAACATTAACAAGGAATGATGAGGTTCATCTCAAGGCAACGGAGTGTACATAATGGAACAAAACGATGGAACTTCATGTTGATGTGAAGTTCCCTGAAGCTTGCTAATCACAACTTATAGGTAGATGTGATTTCTTAACAAAGGGTCAGGTTTTTCATCATGTAGGATTCCTAAGCTAGTATGTCTAACCTTTAAAAGGTGCGGTAGGGTTGCCTTCAGAAGTTGCAAAGAGAGTAACCTTTGAAGAGTAAGGTTCTCATCACTTCCGTAGGTTACACTAAGTGTTTGACAAGCTACTGTGCTAGGCACGACCTTGGTTAGTGAACCATGTTCTTGCTTAAGATTTTCCAGCTCATACTACTGACCTATGACTTCTCGTCTCAGAGACTAGAGCAAGGGAGTGGTTTAGCGTGAAGAATCAACAGACTTCTTTAACTCGATGATTGAGTTCCCGATGAAACGAGGTTCGAGAAGATCCGTTAATTAAGCTTCTCATTGACCCATTGAGTCAATGTTGTACTCGGTCCTACTTACTTGAGCATTACTTTCAGCAAGTTGGTTCGGTGTCGATGTACCCTGGTATGACACCTAGGTGAATGTATCACTTCGATTACTAGGTGCACTCCTTCCCCCTTAAGGTTCAAGCTAGGTAAGCGAGAAACTTACCCCAAACGATCCTTATGGGGAGGGTCGTCGACTAATGGAAGTGCAGCACATGCTCAATACACCCTTAAAGACTGAGGTGCACGGTTGCCTAATTAGAACACTAATCATGAGCAACCGAGCTCAAGAGATTTTGATTGAGTTTAATACTCAACTCTAATGGTAATTATTGTTGAATCACAACACCTGTGATGTTATTAAACTCCTCGAGTTGAACTCGAGAACCAAATGCCTAACAAAAACCAAAAAGGTTCAAACTGGCCAGACTTTGGTGACAAATGACCAGTCTGGACGCAAACTCGATTTTTGATCCAGTTAATGTCAAAATCAGATCTTGAGGTGAATAACAAAGTTAAAGTACACTTCAAGACCTTTCCAAAAAGTATTTGTTTGCCTCTAGATCATCCCTGGTTTGCATGTTATGCTATTTTAAAGTCAGCTGAATTTTTCTGCACTTCCAGCAGAACCTGCTTAAAAAGTAGCACTTTCGATCTACAGTTTTCAGACTGTTCTGATGGAAATCGGGAAATATTATTATTTACAAAGTTGTAGCCAATGTAATAAGATTTCCAGAATGCATTTATTTGTATTCATATCAGTCTTGATTTAAAACATATGAATTTTTGAATTTGGGAAAAATTTCAGCATTCAGAATTTGAATTCAGTTCAGATTGACCACTCTGCATTCAAACATGATTTGGAATAGGTAGATGACCGATTCAGGTCTGGAGCCAATTGCAAAAATTGTAGCTGACTCTCTAACCTTTCCAACGGTTACTCGCGCGACACCATTGGATACAAAATCTGCTACTTATGGGTTACATTCAGAAAAGTTCAGAGTGCTGTCCAGTTTTCTGTAGTCCCGGACAGTTTCTGCGATTTCCAAAATTTCACCCACTTAGGAAAAGATTTTGGTCTTGAGCTGAATAGAGAACTTATAGAGGACTTCCAAAAATTTCTATGGAGTACTTACTTGCCCTCGTAGAACTTGTGGTTGAGAAGATATGGTATTTGCAAGTTGACAGTTTTTCTGAAAATTTGGACAGCACCTCCTTTGTTTAAGGCTGATTTTGTCCACAATTTTCAGATATACAAACATCAACATTCGCAAAAATAACACATAGTAAACTTGTTGCATACATTCTCAAGATTCCAGAATTGCATCACATGAAGTCATTCTTTCGTGGGGGATGGTCAAAGTATCAATTGTGATACTGACGGTACTACGTGCCTTACCAAAGAAAAGTCTAACCCGGTACATCCGGATACGTCTATAGGTGGTTCTAATATCGATCACTCGCAAACGTATGCTACACGGGTCGCTACCGGAGTTAGTGTACCTGCAAAAGACAAACAATCCCCTTTCACACCTTCACACCTCAAGGGCGACACGGGGAAACATGACAGGCAGTCACAATAAGATATAATCAAAAGTAAATGCATACGACTCTGGTGTGAGTCGTCCTCGAGCGAGGTCATGTCTCGAGGTACATGGCTGTAAATACGTCTGTACAGCAAAGACTCCCGCACTAACCGGCTTATACACGCTCGGGCATACATGTTTCGCATGATCCCATAGAACATGAATAGTTCTAGAGATGCATACTATCGGGTTATACACCACCCGACGGGGGCTCCCACTAATTTTGTGTCACGCTAGGGTACCGAGTGTCATATGTTCTAAGAAACATGGAAAGTTTCAGAGACTCATATTAACTTTCCGTGCGAAGCCACGGAAATATCACATACCATATCTCGTATGCAGAGTTTACCGAGATTGATCCGCTCTCGGCGGCGTACCTTACCTCTTACCTTGAAGACGGAGCGTTGTTACAGAATAATATAACAAGTTAGTTCACCACCTTTATAACTTATACTAATAATAGTCCTTAACGGGCATATAGGTAATTCTCACTCGACTACTTCGGAGTTTTCGAAAATGGGCTCTTTTCGAGCGTGCTATTCCCAATGAAGCTCTGATACCATGTCCATGGGGACCACCAGAGTCCACACATCTAAGGATCTCATTGGGTGGTGCTGTGCGATGCGGCACCTAACAGCACACACGAATAGAATACCAAAATATACAAAGTTTTCATTTCATAAATATAAATTCAGAGTTTACAAAACAGTGTACATCAAAAGTACACACGCAGCGGAACTACATACTCATATTCTCACCTATGAAAGCATAAGAGAAGACGTCCATGCCCTAGGACGCTTCTCACTAGTAGCATGACGAACATTCAGCAGCGGCGTGGTTCACATGAGATTTATCTCGACACCTCGAGCATCATGTACAACCTGAACAGCAGAAATAAAACTAATACCTGCAAAAATCATTAAAGCGCAAACGTGAGCATAAGGCTCAGCAAGACTAACCCGTCTCACTAGACATATGCAGGGGTAAGTACTAAGCATAGGTAAGGAATAGAATAAAGGACTCGCCTACAAGTGGATCCTTATATTAATATTTTAAGTAGCAAATGACATTCTTCAGGCACGGCACATCATAGACTCCACAATCAAATAAGAAACGCTTTGCCGATGATATGACACGCCCAAAGAACATAATGCTATTACAGCTAAAGTATGGGAAAACTGTAAACTTTTAATTGTACTATCTCTAAGCCAAACAAGGTTGCAATACAATGATTAAGCAGATCAGCAATATTTATCATCATTTCATTACTCTTATTTACTACATCACAACTCAGTGAACAAGTGGTACTCTATTACCGCGAGGGACGGTGATTGCAATCAGAACACACCCCGAATACACGACACATACGCCTGCTCGGAAGTATCTTTCACTGTACTCCACTCCCACGTCGTATGAGGCCACCTTTCACCCGTCATCGCGATGTCGAACCAATTCTACCGTCCCAAAAGTAAGGTCCCTAACTGAGCACGTCGAAGTTGCTCCTTAGATGTTCCCACCTTACGATCATCTTCCCCCGAAGGACGGCGGTATAAGTTTCGACATGAGGGTGCCCGAGCTACATCAGTTTAATGGACCCCATAAATCCATTATGTAACTGGTACTATTCAAACTTGGTAAACAGGACCGCACACGAGACGGTCCTTAACCGACACAGACGGGGCTACAACCAACCTCCACATTTGCCTTACCCTTACCAGCCCAGGCCCAAATGTGGTCGCAAGCATTGTCCCCCTCATCCGAGATCAGACAACCTTGCGCATCCCGTCCTATAGGAACATCCCCGTCCACATCTCCAATTATTAAGAGTGAACATTTTGGTAACATCTCGCGAGTAGGTTTCTGTTGAAGGTCGTAAACGACACTTCCCCCGGACCTGCTTTGAGAGCAGCCCGCATAGGTTCTTTGGATTCACGAGGGCTAGTCCCAAGAGATCGAACACAGCAGGGTGGTGAACACAGGGGATTTACGTGGTTCGGGCTGCCGGAGCGTAATACCCTACGTCCACGGGAGTGTTTGTGTATTGCCTTGCTTGAGCGTGTATGAGCCTTGGTCTAATTTATCGTCGTTCGTGAAGATCGTCTGCAGAGCCCTTTTATAGTTCAAGGACTCTGCAGTCACAAGGTGGGTCCAAGTACCTGACAGGTGGTCCTGGGGAGAGCCAACTCCTATACAAGATCTAGGATTAATTGCTATCTACTTCACTTTTTCAGGGATGTCAATGCGCCGTCCCGCCACGTCGTGCGCCAGGGCTACACATAGTTGGTGATGATGGTCGTGCACGTCTTGTCCGTCTTGTCCTTGCGGCCCATTTGTCCGTCTTGCGGCGCGGGTCTGTACCGGCTACTCGGACAAGACAGGACACTGGAGCCTTGACTTTCGCAAGCGCGGCTCCGCTTGCCTGGGGAAGGCGCACGTACTTAATGCCTGTCTAGGTAGTGCACGCGTTCCTTTACTGTGGCTTCCTACCGCACTGAGTTGGCCGTCCGCCACGTGGTTGCCCTGGAGCCTGTCTCTGCGGGAAGTATAACACTTGACAGAACAGGCCACGTGGTGCATTCGGAGCCCACCCCTATGGAGGGGTGGGGGCTCGGCCCTGCAGGCCATGTGGTAGCTCCAGTGCCTTTCCCTGTGAGGGTGCGGGCTTGGCCCTGAGACCCCGGTTGGCCACGTGGCGGCTCCAGAGCCCGCCTATGCGGGGAGGCATGGATCCGGTCCTGCCGGCCACGTGGCAGCTTGGGAGCCTCCCCTGACGGGGAGGTAGGAGCTGGTCCTTCCCTCCTCAACGTGGGAGCCTCGGAGTCGGCCTCTTAGGCAGAGGCAGAGTCCTTAGCGGTTTTCTCCTGTGCGCGGGGGTACCCGGTCTGCAGGGTACCGACAGTGGCCCCCGAGACCACCTCAGGAGAGTCGTCGATACTGCAGGTGGGGTCTTCTCCCTTCTCTTCCCGCGCAACTCTTCCAATTCCACTTCGAGGCAGTTCCCCAGGCGACACGCCCCTGCCGTTGAGGCGACGTGTCTCCTTCCGGTAAGTGAAGGCGCTGAACAGGCGCCGCGCGACGTGACTCCTGCCTTCGATCGTGCTTTAACTGCGGTGGTTCCCAAGGTGGCTCCTGCACTTCTGCTGCTTTTGCCCTTTCGGAAACCGTCGAGTTACCTCCCGCATAGCTAGCTGCCCGGCTCGCCTTCTTTGTGGAGCGACCCGAGCCCTCATGTCATTGTCCATACGGGTTCATTGCTCTTCTGATGAGGCTGCAGCGATCCACACTTTTGCGCCTGTTGGCCTGCAGGGGTGCATAAAAAGAGAACTTTCCCCCTGAGGGTCCTTTCTCCCGCCTCTGCATCCCTGCGCTCGTGATTTTGCCTCAAGCCCAGTTCTTGCGCTCTAGTTCCCAGTCTCCCCGTCCAGAGCTTCGTCCCTCAACCCTCATGGCAAGCATCTTGCCCATGTCCAGGCTGTCCAGGTCCACCAACCTGGCCCCCATGCGCCGGCTTCTTGGCTGGCATACTCCTGAGCGGGAGTCATGGCTCCGCCCCGAGAGTCTCCCGTTGAGCCTCTCCGCCAGGGAGATGGTCCTCTTCTCGTTGTACGTGCTGGCTGGCTTCGTCCCGCCAGCGCCTGCCTTCCTGGTCATGCTCCTGGAGACCTTCGGCCTCCAACTCCACCACCTCGCGCCGAACTCGATCGCCATGCTGGCGGTCTTCGCTCACCTTTGCGAGATGTTCGTGGGGGTGATGCCATCGATGAAGCTCTTCCGGTACTTTTTTGTACTGAGGGCCACCGGCAGGAGTTCGAAGGAGCACCTCGGCGCCTACTATTTCCAGCGCCGGACAAAGGTCCCCACGAGGTACATTGCTTCCTTCAACTCCGTGAGGTGGGAGCTGCGGCGTGAAGATTGGATGATCACCAAGGTCGAGGCCCACGACCGGATGTGTCTCCCCACAGGGATCCCCTACTCCGAGCGATCATTCTGGGAGGAGCGCCCAGAGCTGGAGGAGGCGTTCAACCCGGTGCTGGAGAGGATACAGATGTTGGCGGACCACGGGCTGTCATCTGCCATGGTGCTGAGGGACTTCATGTCCCGCCGCATAGCTCCGCTTCAGCATTGCGCCCGTCTGACGTCGATGTTCACCGGCCTGTCGGACTGCACTCGGCTCGAGACCGGCCCCAGCTCTGACCTGGGCGAGCAGCAGCAGCTCGACATGTTGACCCAGGTCTGCCCCGACGACATCTCCTCCAAGGCGTTGGCTCTTCCGTCGGCCTGCCGCCCCTTGTGCTCGGACTCCGAGTTGAGGAGGCAGCTGCTGAAGACGATGCCGACGCTTGACGAGTCCGGACTCGCGCGGCGCCAGCTCGGGGACCCGTTCCGGGGGGGGGTCATCATTGCCGACGATGCTGAGGGAGGCGAGGCTCCCTTAAGCGACGTCGATTCTTCAAGCAACGACTCCTCGAGCGACCCCCAGCACCATCCATGGGTTGGCGTCGTCGCCCCCCCCCCCCCCCCCCCCCCCCCGACAAGGCGAAGGGGAAGGTGCCAGTTCCAGTGCCGGACCCGTCCCCCAAGAAGCGCAACCGGTCGCTGCCGCTGGCCCCCTCTGCCCCTCGTCAGGACTCCGGAACCCTGCCGCGCTCGTCGCCAGGGGGCGCCGATGGTGCCACTTTGCCGCCCGAGTCCTCCACGCGCAAGAGGGGGAGGCTCCTCAACGAGGACGGGACCCCAGCGTTCCCTCTCCGTTCGGAGGGGCGCAAGACCTTGGGGGTGCCGTCGACACCACCACCACAGGGGCCCCCAGCGCACTCAGGGGCCCCCGCCGCGGGTTTGGGGGGTCCGAACCCCCCCCCCCCCCCCCAACCCTTTCGGGGAGGGGTGGAACTTCAGCGTCCCCCGGTAAGCTTGCTCAGATTTTACCTTGGGTGTTCTCTGCTGTTCGCCTACCCTGTCATGTTCTTATGGTCTGAGTTTGCTTGACTTCAGCACCACCACAACTACTCCACCACCCGCGGGCACTTCTGCTGGGGGGTCTGTCGCCCCAGCCGGCACGCGGGGATCATCTGCTGCCTCGGGCCCTGCTCCGGTGCACCAGGCTGCTGCCACCGGGGTACCTTGGGCCTCCGTGCCCGAGACCCCCCGCAGTGGCTGCGGGAGCCCAGCTGCGCGCGCCGACGACCGCCGCCACGCCTGCCAATGACTCTGCATCCACCGGCTACTCTGTGCCGACCGATGCTGCCGCGCCCTCTAACACTGCTACGTCGGCTGGCGCCACCGCCCCGGGTGCTGCCATCCGGGACGGGGCCCTGGTCCCCGCCTCCCCAGTGGTCCTCCAAATGGAGGACAATATTGAGGAAATGGGGAGGCAGGGGCCCGCTGCTACGATGGAGCCTCTCCCCCTGTCCGAGGCTATGTCGTGGCCTATTCCAGCTTCCGGTAGGCCCAGGCAGCCCTTGCCTGGGAGAAGGGGCAACTCGAGGACGAGGACGACCGACTCCGGGAGTGGGCGAGGGCCCTGGAGGCCCGGACCCGGC
Source organism: Tuctoria greenei (assembly GCA_036927565.1). NCBI lineage: Eukaryota > Viridiplantae > Streptophyta > Magnoliopsida > Poales > Poaceae > Tuctoria > Tuctoria greenei. The sequence goes on from JAYESD010000008.1 coordinate 108,514,563, forward strand.
TGGCGAAGAGCCGAGCGGCCCAGCAGGAGGCGGTCGTTCGGGAGGAGATGAAGATCCTCGAGCAGGAGCGCGACCTCATCGCCCAGCTGGACGCCGTCAGCCAGAAGCTAAAGGCAGACGCCGAGGCCATCCACGCTGAGGCCAGCTCCCGCCTCCAGGCATGCGAGGACCTTCAGCACCTGCTGTCCCTCCGGGAGGCTACTCTAGCCGAACAGGAGCAGGAGCTAGCAGCGAAGCAGGCCGAAGTGGAGGCGACCTACCGCGGGTTCATCCTCCAGCAGAAAGGGGCGAGAGTCCGCACTGCCGAGTTGGACCGCCCGGAAGCCGTCGTGGCTGAGGCGCAGCAGGCCCAGTCCGCTGAGCGCCAGGCCCTCCTGGACCGTGAGTTCAACGTCGCCCTCAAGGAGGGTGACTTGAACCGCCGTGAGGCGGGGGTCGGTGAGCGCGAGAGGGCCCTGGCGGCCAAGGAGAAGCGGTTCCTAGACGGCGGCCCCCAGGCACTGGCGGCGGCCCAACAGGAGGTGGCGGAGCTCCAGGCAGCGCGCTCCGCCGATGCCCAGAAGGTCTGGGAGTTCCTTGGCGGTGCCGACTCGGCTCTGGTGCCGCTCGGCTTCAGCCCGACGCGCGTGGGGGAGCCGGCGCAAGAGGTGAGTCAGGTGTTCCCGGCGCTTGACTCCACCAGCTCGAGGATGCGCTCGCTGGGGGCCATCCTCGACAACCAGCTGGAGGCTGAGGGAAGGATGCTGGTGAAGGAGGTGGCAACGCACATCCTGTCCTGCTATCGGAGCTGGTATCCCGATGTCTCCCTGCAGCCGGTCCTTGAGGGGCCCATTGCCGAGAGGGAAGAGGCCACCAAGTCTGAAGTTTCGGATGCGGTGGCACTCATCGCCTCAAGTTTCCAGCGGAGCGGCTGAGGGCTCCCCAGGCGTCTGTTTAAGTTTTTATCTTCCTGTTTTTGTCTTGTGGCTAGCTTGTGGTGACAAACTCTTTATTTGTGTGATAAAAAATCTGTCTGTGGTGCCCTTTTATACTCAGCTTGCTTTTATTTCCAGCAATGGCTTCCAGCTGCTCGTTGTTCCTTAACTTCCAGGACCTGCCGTCCCCCAAAGTATGGCCCCCTGACAGGCATGGCCAGTTGTTGTGGGCACACCTGTCATACACTTAGGACTTAGGGCGGACGGGTGCAGGGGGAGCCTAGGATGCGTAGGTTGCATTGTCGTAGCTGAGTATGCAGGCACGTCGACGGCGGGCCTCCTAGGGGTGCCGCCGGAGCTCTAGTCCGGCTGTGCTCGCCATCTTCAGCGAGAGGTCGACAGCGGGCCCCCTGGGGGTGCCGCCGGAGCTCCAGTTCGGCGGTGCCCGCCATCTTCAGTGAGAGGTCAACAGCGGGCCCCCTGGGGGTGCCGCCGGAGCTCCAGTCTGGCGGTGCCCGGCATCTTTAGTGAGAGGTCGACAGCAGGCCCCCTGGTGGTGCCGCCGGAGCTCCAGTCCAGCGGTGCCCACTATCTTCGCAGGTACTCTGATGGTGGTTGCTGGAATAACTTCCTCAAAGACCTGTACATAGATCAAAAAGGAGAAGTAATTCTGTCCGCTGGTCACTTTACCCCTGCTCTTTTTGTAGTGTCGCTTGACTTACGATCCTGGGTTGACTCGTGGGGCTTGGGTAATTCAGTGCTCCTGCACCTTGGGCTCGTCGTCCAAACTACCCAAGGGTGGTCCATCTGGCCCCTAGTACTCGTCTGCAGCGCTGGGGAGGCAGAGCGCACAGGCTTAGGGTACGGGACCAGGCTAAGCAGGCTGTGGCCCTGGACCTCCCGCTCGGCGTAAGCCTTTTCCGGGGGAGACCATCTGGAGACACAGGCCCCCGAGCATTGGAACATCCGAGGCCCCAGGTGCATTGCAGGTACCTCAAGCAACCCCACATGCAGTCCAGTCAGCAAGGCTCCCACTATTGCTAGAGCAGGGAAAAAACAACAGCGATCATGATAGATCACGAGCTACAGCGGGCTTACAGCAACATCATAAAAATTAAAGATAATTTCTGAATTGACAAACCCTATTCCAGGCAGGGCAACATTCTTTCATTGTGGCTTCTCATAGGATGGAGCAGACTTTACAAGGGGAACAACCCGGCCTGGGTGTTAGATGGAGTCAAGTGCACCTACTTAGGGTTCTGGACCAGGCTAAGCGGAATGTGCACTCGGAGCCCCATCCCCTTATCCTAAGTGCTGTCCTGAGATAATGTGTAACCTTTACAATGAAATAGCATTGCCCCAACCCTGGTCTAGGGGTATAACTTATGGAGGTGCTCGATGTTCCATGGGTTGGGTAACCGCCGTCCATCCTCCGTAGCTAGGCGAACGCATCCTGGGCGGCAAACCTCTGTTACCCGAAAGGGACCCTCCCAGCTGGGGGAGAGTTTATTAGACCCTTCCCGGGAGAGTATGCAGCACAACACCAGGTCGTCTACCTTTAGCTCCCTACTCCGCACGGTCCTCCGATGGTAGCGCCGGAGCGCCTGCCTGTACCGTGCATTTCGGAGAGCCGCTCGCACTCGTCCCTCGTCGACGAGGTCCAGGTCTTCACGCCGGAGCTGGTCCTGCGCGGCATCGTCGTACCTCCGAGCACGGGGAGAGCCCATGGTAATTTCTGGGGGGAGGACGACCTCTGCCCCGTACACCAAGAAGAAAGGCGTTTCCCCCGTGGCCCGGCTGGTTGATGTCCGGCTAGCCCACAGCGCACACGGAAGCTCATCCACCCAATTTGCACCATGCTTCTCAAGGTGTGAGAATGTGCGAGTCTTGAGGCCCTCGAGGATCTCTGCATTGGCTCTCTCGACCTACCCATTGCTCCCTGGATGAGCAACAGATGCATAGCAGACTTGGATCCCCAGGTCCTCGCAGTATTCTTGGAACGCTGCACTTGTGAACTGGGTCCCGTTATCAGTGATGATTCTGTTCGGGACACCAAACTGGCAGACGATCGACTTAATGAACTTTACTGCTGACTGCTTGTTGATGGTGACAACTGGGGCGGCCTCCGACCACTTGGTGAACTTATCTATGGCGACGTAGAGATGCCGGAATCCTCTGACGGCTCTGGGAAAGGGTCCCAGGATGTCCAACCCCCATACAGCGAATGGCCATGAGGGAGGGATCATCTGCAGTGCCTGAGCTGGTGTGTGGATCTGTTTGGCATGGAACTGGCACGCCTTGCATCTCCTTACCATCTCGGCGGCATCCTGGAGTGCTGTCGGCCAGTAAAAGCCATGCCGAAAGGCTTTACCGACCAGCGTGCGGGAGGACGCGTGGTTCCCGCACTCGCCTCCATGGATCTCTGCGAGCAAGTCGCAGCCCTCCTCCCGGGTAATGCATCGCAGTAGGATGTTGTTGGCGCCACATCGGTAGAGATCCCCTTCCACCAGCATGTACCTTTTAGCCATGCGAACAATCCTTTCTGCCAGGGCATGTTCTTTGGGAAGGATATTGTCTTTCAAGTAGTCCCGAACCTCTGAGATCCATGCATCGGGACTTGCTTGAGCCTCTGGATCTTGGGCGCCCGGTAGCTCGGAGCCCCCGGTGGCGCATACGATCCTTGGCGGACTCCATGGTAGCAGGGTCGTCGGGACTACCAACTTCGAGGTGCTGGGCTCGCACCCTTCGCCCGGCTCGGCTGCCCGGGCGGTTGGTCGCGCTAACGTCCTTGCAAAGACTCCTTGGGGCATTGGGGCCCCTGTGGAGGCCTTCGTTGACAGGTCGTCTGCGACTGAGTTGTCGGCTCGGGGTACATGGCACAAGTCCAAGACTTCAAAGTCCTTCTCTAGCTTCCGGACGTGCAGCAGATTTGCTGCTAATTGAGGGTCGTTGCAGCTGCACTCTCCTTTGGCTTGCTTGATGATCAGTTGAGAATCACCTTTAGCCAGAAGCTGTCAGACATTGAGGGTCAGGGCAGTCTTCAACCCAAAGATTAGGGCTTCATACTCTGCCATGTTGTTTGCCACCTTGAAGTCGAGGCGCACCATGTACTTGAACTGCTCCCCAGTCGGGGTGAGGAGCAGGACCCCAGCGCCGGCCCCCTGCTTCCGCGAGGAACCGTTGAAGTAGAGCGTCCAGGGGGTCTCGGTGAAAACTGGATCCTTCGGCACCATTTCGCCATTGTCCGGGCCCCCTGGGTTGCTTGGTGATGGGGTCCATTCGGCCAAGAAGTCCGCCAGTGCTTGGCTTTTGACTGCATGTCGAGGTAAGAACTCCAGCTCGAACTCAGCCAGCTCCGCTGCCCACTTGGCAATGTTGCCAGTCGAATTGGGGCTGTGGAGTACGGTTTTCAGTGGGAAGGAGGTGACCACTGAAACCCAGTGAGCCTGGAAGTAATGTCGGGGCTTCCTCGATGCTATGACCACTGCATACAGCAGTTTGTGTACCTCCAAGTATCTTGTTTTTGCTTCATGGAGGACCTCACTGACGTAGTAGACTGGCCGTTGGGAGGTCCGAACCATCCCTGGGGGGTCCGGGGCTCCTTGCAATGCGTCTGCATCCTGGGGAATGTGGCTCCCAGGGTCTAGCTGGGCCTCCGGGGGCTGGGACCCGTAAGGCACTTGGTCACCAGTACTTACAGCGGGGGGGGGGGGGGGGGGGGGGTCTCTTCTGGGTTCGGGCCTTGAGGCTCGGCCTCCCCCCTGGGGCTCCTTCTGGTGCTTGTTGCGGCAGTAGCTCCGGCCGCTGTGCAACCAAGACCATGTTGACCACTTCCGTTGTTGCGGTGATGTACAACAGGAGCGGTTCGCCGGGTTCTGGCGCCACCATAATGGGTAGCGTCGTCAGGTGTTTCTTGAGCTCCTGGAAGGCTGCTTCAGCTTCCTCAGTCCACTCAAAGGGGCCTGACTTCCGCAGAATCTTGAAGAAGGGCAGGGCCCGCTCAGCCAGTCTTGAGATGAAACGACTGAGGGATGCCAAACATCCTGCAAGCTTCTGCACATCCTTGATGCGGGACGGCGGCCGCATCAGCTCTATCGCCTTGATCTTCTCTGGGTTAGCTTCGATCCCTCGGTGCGATACCAAGAAACCAAGGAGCTTCCCTGCAGAGACCCCAAAGACACACTTGTCGGGGTTCAGCATCGTGCGTGTCGTGCGCAGCTTGCTGAAGACTCGGGCTAGGTTGTCTAATAGGGATGTGCTATCCTTCATTTTTACCACGATGTTGTCGACATACACCTCTACTAGGTCTCTAATGAGGTCCCCGAATGTCTTATGCATTGCACGCACAAAGGTGGGGAGAGCATTTTTGAGACCATAAGGCATGGAGACATAACAATACAGGTCGTCTACCGTTATGAAAGCAGTGTGTTCCTCATCTTCCCTAGACATAGGTATTTGGTGAAAACTGGAATACGCATCTTGGAAACACAGAAGATCACAGCCTGATGTTGAGTCTACTATTTGATCTATCCTAGGGAGAGGGAATGGATCCTTTGGACATGCCTTATTGAGGTTGGTGTAGTCGATGCACATCCGGAGCTTCCCGCCAGCCTTGGGAATGACAACAGGGTTGGCCAACCACCGTGGGTGGTGAACCTCCCGAATGAAACCAGCATCGAGTAGCTTCTTAATTTCTTCACGGATGAAGTTCTGCCGCTCGATGGACTGTTTCCTGGGCTTCTGCTGTACCGGTCGGGCGTCGGGGTAGATCTTCAGATGGTCCTCAATCACCTCCCTGGGGATCCCGGGCATTTGTGATGGTTGCCATGCAAACACATCGACATTGTCCCGGAGGAAGGTGATGAGCGCGCATTCCTATTTGCTGTCCAAGTTCCCCGCGATACGGGTTGTCTGTGCAGCCTCGGAGCCAATCCTGACAACCTTCACGGGGACTTCGTCGTCGTTGGCAGGATGCACTCGGAGTGCAGTAGTGGAGGCTCGTTGCGCCGGGCCTTGCTCTGGCCGACTCTCCTTCGAGCCTCCTCAGGCCGGAGCCCTCCCCGCTGCAAGTGCTTGGAGCTGCTCCAAGGCTGACACTGCAGCTGAGCGGTCCCCTCTGATCCTGAGGACACCGGAAGGCGTCGGCATCTTCAGGACGAGGTTGCCGTAGTGGGCTACAGCCATGAACCTATAGAGGGCTGGCCTCCCGATGATTGCGTTGAAGGGGAGGTCGACGTCTGCCACGTCAAATAAGACGCTCTTTGTACGGTAATTCTCCAGGGTCCCGATGGTCACCGGGAGGTGTATGTTACCATACGGGAGGATTTGCCTAGGTCCGACACCCGAGAACGGGCTCAAGGGTGTGAGCTGGGACATCGGCAGCTGCAGCTTTCGGAAAGCCGCCGTGGAGATGAGGTTGAGGCCTGCCCCTCCATCTATCAACACGTGAAAGACCTTCACGTTGGCGATGGTCAGGGACACCAACAGCGGGAGCACTCCTGCCCCTGCCATGTTCTTCGGGCAGTCAGAAGCGTCGAAGCTGATCGCCGTGCTCATCCACTTGTGGTGGGGAGCCGGACTTGGGGCGGGGGCCACTGCAGCCACTGCCCGTCGCAGGATTTTCACCGCATTTCGGGACGTGGGGTCGGTGGCTCCCCCGTAGATGATATGGAGGGTCTTGCGGTGTTCCTTATCACTGCTGGAGTCAGAGTCGCCGCCCTCGAAGACGGCCTTGACCGCCCGCTGAGGTTCCTGGAACCCCATTTCACTGTCATCCTCCTTCTCGAGATCAGCCTTCTGCTTGCCCTCCCTCTGGCGGGGTGGTGCGCCCTCCTGGCGCTGCTGCCTCTGTTTCTGTTCGCGGAAACGTTCCGCGAACCTCTTCACTTCCCGGCACTCGCTAGCACTAAGGCTATTTGTACGGTGCATCGGGCACTTGAAGTCGGGCTCCTCAAGCTCAGGCGGCTGCCTAGGGCGCTTGTCTTGACGCGACGCCCGGGCTCTGCTGGGTGCTGCAGCCGCCATTGCCTGGGCTCCGGGCTTTGGCCTGTTCTTGCCACTGCCCTTCTTCTTCTTCTTGCCGCTGCTCCTCGCAGAGGCTCCTTCCTCAGTTGGGGTGGCTTCCCTTGCTTCTGACGATGGCTGGGAGTGCCAGTTGTGCCCCTCAGCTGCCCTGGCACATCTGTCTGCCAGGGAGAATATCTCGAAGACATCATGCACCTCGTGCGTGGCTAGCTTCTCGAGCATCTTCTTGTCCCTCACACCTTGCCTGAACGCAACAATAACCGATGCGCTAGCAACATGAGGGATGGTGTTCCGTACCTGGGAGAACCGCTGGATGAACGATCACAGCGACTCTCCAGCGCGCTGTCTAACGGCGTGAAGGTCAAGCTCGATGCCGGGGCGCTTGTAGGAACGGCCGAAGTTAGCCATGAACTGTCGGCACAACTCATCCCAAGAGGTTATGGACCCCTGGGGCAGGTTCATGAGCCATGACCGAGCTGGGCCAGTCAGGACGACGGGGAAGTAGTTAGCCATAATGGCCTCGTTGCCTCCTGCAGCTAGTATCGCAGTGGTGTAGATCTGCAGGAACTCGCTCGGGTTGACGCTCCCGTCGTACTTCAACGGCATGTGTGGCCGGAACTTTCGTGGCCAGACCACGAAACGGAGGTGAGGCGCTAGCGCTGCACACCCTTGGCTGGGGATGACTGGTGCCGGCGGCGGCAGTGCATACCCCGGGTGAGCAGGCGGACCTGCGTACACCTGGTGCTGGGCCGATGTTGCATACGGCTGTGCAGGAGGCGCGACGTACGCCTGGTGCAGCGGAGGCGCGGCGTACGTCTGGTGTGGTGGAGGCACAGCATGAGCCGGGGGCACGGGGCCCGGCACGCTGTAATCTGCCTCGAGGTTGCACCGGCGCTCCCTCTGGCGCTCGATGGTGACTCGGCAGTCCTCTCCGGCCCTGCGGCGCTGCAGTCCGGTCCTCAGATCTGTTGTTGAGAACCTGGTTGAGCGCGAGTCTGCCGTCCACCGGTCGATTGTCGGCGTTCGCGACAATGACACATGCATCGGCTGGGCATGTGTCTCCCTCGGCGGAGGCGCGTTGAGCGTGGCAGTGACGAGGTGGTCGAAGTCATTGATCCACTGTTGAGCTGCTCTCTGAGGAGCATCCCCAGCAGGAGGGTTGTGGAGTAGCACGCGCGCTGCTGCGAGCGCACTCTCTAGGCTTGCAGCCGGTGGCGCCGTGATTGATGTCACGGCCAGAGTACGCCGTGGAGTGGCGTGTCGGCCCGCAGTCGGCGAAGTGACTGCAGGGCGACGCGAAGGTCCTGACCTTCCTGCCCTAGAGCGGTAGCCTGCCCTAGAACGGGATGACGCCTGGTCCTCTGCCACTGTCTGTCGCCGCGACTGCGCCCTGGATGAACCGGCGTTGGATTGGTCGTTCACAACTGCTGCTAGTGGATATCTTGACGGGGAAAAAGCCCCCTACCTGGCGCGCCAACTGTCGAAGGTCGTAAACGACACTTCCCCCGGACCTGCTTAGAGAGCAGCCCGCGGAGGTTCTTTGGATTCATGAGGGCTAGTCCCAGGAGATCGAACACAGCAGGGTGGTGAACACAGGGGATTTACGTGGTTCGGGCCGCCGGAGCGAAATACCCTACGTCCACGAGAGTGTTTGTGTATTGCCTTGCTTGAGCGTGTATGAGCCTTGGTCTAATTTTTCGTCGTTCGTGAAGGTCGTCTGCAGAGCCCTTTTATAGTTCAAGGACTCTGCAGTCACAAGGTGGGTCCTAGTACCCGACAGGTGGTCGTGGGGAGAGCCAAATCCTATACAAGATCTAGGATTAATTGCTATCTACTTTCCTTTGTCAGGGATGTCAATGCGCCGTCCCGCCGCATTGTGCGCCAGGGCTACACATAGTTGGTGATGATGGCCGTGCACGTCTTGTCCGTCTTGTCCTTGCGGCCCATTCGTCCGTCTTGCGGCGCGGGTCTGTACCAGCTACTCGGACAAGACAGGACACTGGAGCCTTGACTTTCGCAAGCGCGGCTCAGCTTGCCTGGGGAAGGCGCGCGTACTTAATGCCTGTCTAAGCAGCGCACGCGTTCCTTTACTGCGGCTTCCTACCGCACTAAGTTGGCCATCGGCCACGTGGTTGCGCTGGAGCCTGTCTATGCGGGAAGTATAGCACTTGACGGAACATGCCACGTGGTGCATTCGAAGCCCACCTCTATGGAGGGGTGGGGGCTCGGCCCTGCACGCCACGTGGTAGCTCCGGTGCCTTTCCCTGCGAGGGTGCGGGCTTGGCCCTGAGACCCCGGTTGGCCACGTGGCGGCTTCGGAGCCCGCCTCTGCGGGGAGGCGTGGATCCGGTCCTGCCGGCCACATGGCAGCTTGGGAGCCTCCCCCAATGGGGAGGTAGGAGCTGGTCCTTCCCTCCTCAACGTGGCAGCCTCAGAGTCGGCCTCTTAGGCAGAGGCGGAGTCCTTAGCGATTTTCTCCTGTGCGCAGGGGTACCCGGTCTACAGGGTACCGACAATTTCCCTTACTCGACTTCTCTCACAAGTAGAATTCAACTACTTGACTTGTGATCAATAAAATGTGATCCTCTCGCGAGTAGATTCCAACTACCCGACTTCTACCGAATTTCCTATACATTAGCAAAGCAGTTAATATAGGTCAAACTGTAAACTGTTCCAACCAATCCTTGGGATTTGTGGTCATGCAAGTGGATTATGAATCACCCTATACATAATGCACATATCAAACTTAAGACGTAATGTGAGAAATACTGAAAAACTCTGTAAAGCTTTTAAATGCAAACCGGGGCTTGCCTTAGTTTGTGACTCGAATAAATGTCAATTGTTAGTGGTCCTTCTGTGCAGACTCCACCAAGGACTTCAAGTGGACATCCTGGCCTTCTCCTCCAAGCGAAACTTCTCGTCGATCACCTATCATCACGTTCCTATCGACATGATATGCATATAAGTAATTAAGTAATTAATTAATTTAATAATAGACTCCACGGGGTTGTGTAAACTCTAAGAACGATGAGTTTGACTAGGAAGGACAGATATGCCCATGTTGTGTGGGTAACCAAAGGATGAGTCAAGGTGGACATATTAGTGTCGATATGAACTGAAAGGTACAACATAAAGCTACATTGCAACTTAGCATACCACACTTCAAGCTATGCCACGCAAGATTGACAAATCTGAATAGTGAAGAAGTGTTGGGCGGAGAAGTGTAAGAACGACCCCAAAAAAATCAAGGTGGGACATCGAAAGCTTGAGTATGAGTGGAGTGTACAAGACGAAGGTCGCGATTTAGCAGTCGACCAATGAACTTGACTTAACTCATAAATGAGTAAACCTAGTTAAGTGAGCAGTGCTGTCGTAGGGTCCCGACTTAGGATGAACCATGATGGAACCTACCGACACTTGGGTCTGAATTGAGACCAACATGGCTTGGACTTAAGAAGTCATTACAAGCACTGTTAACCTAGCATGAGTACCATGACAATGTTCAAGTGACTTTTAGGTAAAGTAATTTCTACGGCAAGCTTCTCGAGCATCGTTCAAGTGCTTACACGATGACACTAATGTAGTGTCTCCCGCAAGCCTGTCCAGGTGAGCTCGGTAAGCTCTCGGGACCTAAACATGATGTGAGACCTTGCCGTGAAGGCATGCTTTGCCATCTCGAGAAGATCGTCTTAGAGACATCCACATCAACCCGGACTCGTCAATGGGGTGAGCGGAACCCCGAACACCACCTTGTGAGTCTTAAGGCTAGTGATGTCGACTCGGTTGTTGATAAGCGACTCGACAAACCTGTCGTCAAAGAAGTGGTACACAAAGTTAACAAATCCTATGATCGGCTACGAAACATCCTCGACACAACCAAGGAACTCTTATCCAAGGTTCCCCTTGGTCTAGTTCTCCTTGTTGGTCGCAACGTTCTTGCATACCTCTACCCCAGGTCGTCGTTGATCACCGACACACCTGATTTGACCTAGAAGACATTTCATCGAGCACCCTGGCTACACCAAGGGCTCGACGAGTCTTGCCTCGACTAAACCCTAATTTGGCTAAACGACCGTCAACCATTGTGTTGTGGTTGTGTTCCAGCATCATGTACGTTACAGGCATCCTTCATCTCAATGCCAGGGCACGATGACGGTTCGGAATGTCACGACGACGTCATGTGGTCAACGATGTCGACGCGGCTCATGGTGGAGCATCACGAGCACGCACGGACAAGCCAACGCGATCCAAAAGCCAAAGAAGGTCAACTTGGGGATTTCTAAAGGAATGATATCATGGCGTAAAATGGACGTACGACTTGACGACACATGAGTACCATTAGGGGTCACGACTAACGGACTTAGGTGCATCAAGCAATGCATTTTAGGGCAAGGCTCACCTTGTAGGCATTTTGCCGAACATCTTCGGTGTGTACTTGATTTCCGTCGCTTCATCATCATTCAAAGGGGATCTTGGCACATAGGCTTGTCGGTTGCAACATCACCATACCCCCTGCATCAAGACCAGCTCTGAACATCAACGAAGTTGGTTCTTTCCTTGTTAGCATTTCATCGAACATCCTAACCACAGTTTCGACTTAACCAATCTCACAGCATGTGCAACTAACCTTTGCCAAATTTCCGCTGTCTGTTGTATCATTGTCGTGTTCCTGCATCACCTAAATCACATGCTTCACTCGATTCACTGCCAGGACACAACAAATGATCAGAACACTACGTGACGTGGTTTGAAGGTGACGACGTCGATGTGACACACGCACAGCACTATCGGCATGGATAAGGTGTTGTAGGCACGGCACGGTGTAGCTGTTGCGAGCAGGGAGTTAGGGCGGAGTGCGGCGTTGCCATGGACAGTGGTGGTTGCCCTCGGCGACGTAGCAGGCGAAGCACGCGAGCAAGGTACCCATGGCGCTTGATGCCGAGTGAAAGAGCAGCGACAGCGCACGAGTGGAAACAACGGCCGATGAGCAGCGGGACTGGGCATGTGCAGCAGTGGGCGTGACTTGGTCAATACCGATGGCAGACAAAGTTGGCAGCGACACGCGGTGAGTCGCACGCGCGGAGTGGCCGACGGCGTGCTGGGCGCTTGGGAAGAAAGCGGGACGAAGCACAAGGCGGCCATGGCCTACGAGCAACTTCGATCTGGGGGAAGAGATGACCATCGGCTCAGACATGGTGCTGGCACAGCCAGGGCAAGCGGTGGCCGGCGTGGGAGGCACAGGAGCAGAGACGGTCGGCGGCCGGGAGGAGGCGGGCAGCACGGCGCAAGCAGAGAGGAGGCACCCGCGGTGTTGGCGGCACGTGGGGGTGGCACAGGCCGGCGACCAGGCGATGCAGGGAGGAGGCGCGCGCAACGTTGGCGGCGCGGTGCTGTGACCGGACGGGGTCGGGAGGGGGTGACGCCGTGGCGGTCTGGAGCGGCACAGCCAAGCCGAGCGGAGGGACGGGAGCAGGGGAGCTGACGTGGTACAGGCACGAGCAGCCATCAGCAGAAGGTGGGGCGCCGGCGGGAAAGGCGCGCGGGCCGGCGACGAAGCGGCGCGATGCGGCTGGCGGGGTGGAGTGGCTCCGTCACGGGGCGACGCTGTGGCTGGAAGCTTAGCCGGTGAGGAAGCGTGCGGCACGACAGGGAGGGGTGCACACAGGCGAGGAGGTGGAGCGCCGGCGAGGATCACGGACAGCGGGGAGGCGCGCAGGCTGGGAGAGAGCGGGCGCGACACGCGCGGTCCGGTAGGCGAGCGGCGGCCGTGGATAAAGACCGGTGGAAGACCGGCGCGGTAGATAAGGGTCGGGGGAACGTTGCGGTGGCGCATGCAGCCGTCTGCGTGGAGGCAGGGGAGGAAAGAGAAGGGAGGTGCCGACCAGACATGTGGGGACCACCTGTGGGACCCACTTCCCCCCTTCTTTCCAAAATTCAAATAGGGCTAGCAAACATGCTTCAAAAATAGTCAACTTTGGCCCAATGACCAAATAAAATGTGAGGAATTTTATGGTGCAATCATATTTCAAAACTGAGCAAGTTGAATTTTGAACTCAAGTTTGAATTTGAATTCAAGCGGTGATACTTGATTCAATGAAATAAATAGTAGATTAGGTTCAAAAATCTTGAAACTTTGAAGTTACCCTTTTTGAACCATAAGGGACCTCAGGAAAAATTTGGAGTTGATTTGGACAAGATTAAGTACAAAGTTTAAATTTGAAGTCGACTCTGATTAAACTCTCAGTACTTGTCCAATAAATGGAAAACATGCTTGAAGAATTTTGAAACTTTACCGAGAGTCTATTTGGAATATTAGAAGCTCATGGAAAAATTTACAGCCTTAGATTTGAATTTTTGTGAATGTCCCATTTTAGGGTTGGAATAATTCCTTTTTCTTTCTCTCCATTTTTTTTCTTTTCTTCTTTAATTTTTCATTGAAAATGTGAATACCTGGAAATTAAGGATTTTACCCCTTAAGTTCCAAATAGATTAGCAACCCTGTTCTATATGTAAAATTTTAACAGGTTCCTATTTTTAGTGAACATTGGTTAACTCATATGGTTCATGTGAGTTTGGAATTTCCAAGTCCATTTTCAAATATTTTTAAGTTCGCATTTTTGCGTTTTTGTTCTCCCGAAAAGCGGGCTTTTACACAGGCAAACCAAAAAAGGTTGAGGGCATGCAAGTTTTTTGATGAAAAACTGACTGCGGCCTGCTGACGCATCCATCTCTAGTTTTTTGATGACACTCTCCCTGATGTGTCATCATATTATTTGTTTTGAAGGTATGGTAGTTAAACTAAGCATTATTAAAGGGACCAATAACATTTTGACACATTAGTGGGATGATGCATGGGAGGACAGAACGGGAGGGACAGGGCTTGCAGCTAGTTTGTCATCAAGAAATTTGCATGCTGCTCTCATCACCGGGGCTTTGCTGGTTTGTCTGGTGGTGAACCACATGCGTCATCGGAAACCTAGATGTAGTTAGAGGACAGGAATCAGAACATACCTGCAGGGGTCTTCCAACCACCACCGGGGACACACGACGGGGGTTAAGGTACACACCAGCACACCTGGACTGTACATAATGTGCCGGTGAAGATGAACGGCATTCTGGTTGTGGAAGCACCTGCATGGCCTCCGTTGGAAGGTGACCGACTCGCGGAAGATGTGCGAGGTCAACTACGCCAACATTATTTGTTGTGAAGGTATGGTAGTTAAACTAAGCATCAATAAAGGGACAAATAACATTTTGACACATCAGCGGGATGATGCATCGGAGGACAGAACGGGAGGGGACACGGATTGTATACTCCCATTCAGTGCTTCCATGCGTGCTCATACTTAGGTTTCATGATTTTATTGGCCCTTTCATTTACCTAACATATGCCTTATTTAACTTCAACCAATTAGATGATGACACATATGCGCGGAGTACGCATGGAAGCACAAACGGGAGCACCGAAGTTGCATCCGAACGGGAGGACACGGCTTGTATACTCCCATGATGTGCTTCCATGCGTGCTCCTACTTAAATGAAATGGAGTTCTTGTCAAGTTCACAAAATAAAGCATCGCAACCCTCCCTAATGTCCTCGATAGTTAATGTGTTTTTAGTTCTGTTAATTAGTTATAGAAGTTTGTTTTATTTAGATGTTTGAAGTATGCATCATTATACGCATGTAAATTATTTCTCATGTTGAAGCAAGCAGGCAAGAATTTAAGAAACGAATTGAATGGACCCCTTAGTTGGATAGCTGGAAAGTACAACCATCGGATCAAAACAAATAGTGGATGCAGCCTTTACTGCACGCAAGCAGCAAAATGTCGCTACGTCAGGCAATCCTGGTCCAGGAAGGTATGCTCCGATTCCTGTCCTCCAACTCCATCTAGGCTTTCGATGACACAGGCGGTTCACCACAAGACTGTAGGATGGATAAGCACGCACACATGTAACAGTTATTGTTGACTGCGTTGGTCTAACGTCATTGTTTGACTGTGTAGGCCTACGTTTAGTCATTAACGCTAGCTTTTGAATATGTGTAGTGCGAAAGGGTTTTGTTTTGGTTTCACACTACACTAGCTACCCTATATAATGTGTATCTGTGTTTCCTGATGAATACACAACAAACATTCTCCATACAGAATGAAACTTGCATCCCGCTTTCTTCTGCCGGAAGTTTGAAGGAAACTACACAGCTGGCCGGGTACACGTACGGTACGGGTGTGCCGGTGTACCTTAACCCCCCCGTACGTCGTACGTCCCCGGTGGTTGTTGGGAAGAGCCTTACAGGTATGCTCAGATTCCAGGCCTCTTACTCCTTCTCTAGGTTCCTGATGATGCAGGCGGTTCACCACCAGGCAAACCAAAAAATGTTGAGCAGCATGCAAGTTTTTTGATGAAAAACTGACTTCGGCCGGCTGACGCATCCATCTCTAGTTTTTTGATGACACTCTCGCTGACGTGACATCATATTATTTGTTGTGAAGGTATGGTAGTTAAACTAAGCATTATTAAAGGGACCAATAAAATTTTGACACATCAACGGGATGACGCATGGGAGGACAGAACGGGAGGGACAGGGCTTGCAGCCAGTTTGTCATCAAGAAATTTGCATGCCGCTCTCATCACCGAGGCTTTGCTGGTTTGTCTGGTGGTGAACCGCATGCGTCATCGGAAACCTAGATGTAGTTAGAGGACAGGAATCAGAACATACCTGCAGGGGTCTTCCAACCACCACTGGGGATTCACGACGGGGGTTAAGGTACACACCAGCACACCCGGACCGTACATAATGTGCAGGTGAATATGAACGGCGTTCCAGCTGTGGAAGCACCTGCATGGCTTCCGTTGGAAGGTGACCAACTCGCGGAAGATGTGCGAGGTCGACTACGCCAACATTATTTGTTGTGAAGGTATGGTAGTTAAACTAAGTATTAATAAAGGGACCAATAACATTTTGACACATCAACGGGATGATGCATGGGAGGACAGAACGGGAGGGGACACGACTTGTATACTCCCATTCAGTGCTTCCATGCATGCTCCTACTTAAGTGTCATGATTTTGTTGGCCCTTTCATTTACCTAACATAATGCGTGATTTAACTTCAACCAATTAGATGATGACACATAAGCGCGGAGTACGCATGGAAGCACAAACGGGAGCACCGAAGTTGCATCCGAAGGGCCCATCGTATGCGGGGAAAAATTATGCTTTAGAAGGATACGATTCGTTGGCGTTATCCCTGTCATGTCCGACCATCATGCGACCTCGTTCGTTCATGTGGACACATGTCACATTCATGCAACTGCTTAATCCGTCCATTCATGTGGACACATGTCACAAATGTGGAACTGCTTCATCCGTCCGAACCCGACATTTATTTTTCAGTTATTTATATTTGCTACCCGAAAAGTACCCGATACCTGATATTTCAGTTTTTCAGTTCCGGTCTCGGTTTTATCAGTTTCGGTTTTTCGGTCTCAGTTTATTTGCTTACCCCTAATTTACGTAGTAGTAGCATATGGGATATACATATTTCTCCTGCATGTTTTTTTTTTGCAAAACTATTTAGTGATATATCCTATGTGCATATTACATATGTAAAACTAATGTAAAGTATAAAACTTTTTCAAATGGAAGTCTTAGGTTTAGTCAAATCTATCTTTGAGATTTACGCAATTTTGATCTGTTTTAACAATACAAGAATTGTACTTTTAGGTTCACCATGAATATATTTTCATAATATACAATCTAGTACTACATGTTATTGAAGTTAATAAATTCCATATAAATCATTTGTCAAAGGTAATTAGTTCGACCAAAACAGAAATAGAGCTGAGTTGGGGCGGAGGAAGTATGATACGTTGTTGTTTGCCGCATAAGGTTTCGTCCTTCGTTCAAGCCGTAGCCATTTGTACAGGCGGCTGATGCGACCGGGCGCACTGAGATTACGTGCATGCCAGTCACCGAGGCGCCTTAAACGCGCGCAGCGCATGCGCATATTTGAATTCAATTGGAACCGCTCCACGTCCCATCACTGCTTTACCGTGAACCACTGCAGATGGTCTTAAAGGAAGGCCCGACTCTCAGCCTAGGCGGGCGGAAATAAATTTTCTGCGGCCCTGCCGCACAACATCGCCTGTCGTGCCCCCGCGGTCGTGCCCCCGGCTCCGCTGCCGGCCCGCCGCCCCTGCGCCCCCACCGCCGGCCCGCCCCTGACTCGAGAACAGATCTAGGGGAAGGCTCATCGCCCATAGCGGCCGTGTAGCTTCCGTCCCCTCGATCCGTTTGCGATGAGCCTTCTCCTCATCCATTCTCGAGTTCGCGGCGGCCACGGCACCGCTTCGACCCTGCTTCTGGGCTGACGATGCTGATGATCCGCAACATACTTTTAAATCTGCGCGTTGGTATTCTCCCCCTCATATTTGTTGATGCATTAATACCTGATGTTTTACATTGTTTTCCACAGGAGGCAAAAAGTAATGAACATCATTGATCAGCATTGCGTCGAGGAGAACGCGAAAATTGCAGTGGGCCGCGTCAAGTCGGTTTTACGATTTTATTCACGTTCCACTTGACTTCAAGTACCATGCCTATGCTTTGAAATATATGATGATACTAATCAAGCTCCGGTATTTTACTAATTGATACTTAACCTCGTTTGTTGCATTTGCCAAGGTCGGAGGCCAACAAGGGCTACTGCTTTGTCAACTTCACATCGCCAGATGCAGCGTTCTGGCTGTGGACGATGCACCTGCATGGCTTCCGTTGGAAGGTGAACGATTTGCAGAAGATGTGCGAGGTCAATAACGCCAACATCCAGGTTTGTCGCCGTCCGCTGCCACCGTTTTCCATTGCGCCGCCGCTGCATGGTGTTCACCTGCCGCTGCTCGTCATCCTTTCGTAGGGTCGGGATGCGTTGGTGGCCCATTTCTCCAAGTCATGCTTCGACTGCGAAACTGAGGAGTTCTTGCCAGTGTGGTTCAGCTCGGCGCGGAAGGTGAATGACTCACGGAAGACGTGCGAGGTCGACTACGCCAACATCCAGGTACGTCACCGTCCGCTGCCACTGTTTTCCATTGTGCCACCGCTGCAACGTGTTCACCTGCCACTGCTCGTCATCCTTTTGCAGGGTCGGGATGCGTTGGTGGATGCGGCCAGATGGTTGCTCTTGCAGGTGTATGGTAATTACGTGAGTGTTTGGTCGGGTCATGTGGTTAGTTCATGATGCACCCTAAACCCGGTGTTGAGGCCGTGTATTTGTCATTTGTGTGTACACTCTAGTGACATGTGACAAAGTGCTCAGTCATCAATTGCGTTTGGTTTGACGTCGAAGTTCGATTCGAGATAGATCATCCATTTCTTTATGTCTTGGATCATCCAAATTAACGTTTGGTTGGATGGACTGGACGATCCAATTTTTTTGGTAGGTTGGGTGAAACTTGATTGGGATTATTGAATCATCAAAGTTGATAATTTCATAATATTATTCGTGCGCATGATGATGGATCGTGCACGCCCTACATGATCGCTGAGCAAAGTTAATATGACACTTAAGTAGAAGCACGCATGGAAGCACTGAATGGGAGTATACAAGCCGTGTCCTCCCGTTCGGATGCAACTTCGGTGCTTGAATGTAGGCCTAGAGGGGGGGGGGTGAATAGGCCTTCTTGAATTTTCTCGGTTCCTGTAACACTCAACAACAAAGTCAATACCAGAGATATCGGACTAGTCCGGTAAAGTGCGGACTAGTCCGGTTTTCACGGGCTAAGTTGATCAAGTTTAGTCAATTTGATTGATTCGTTAATCTTTGCAGCTGAAATATAAACTTGAATGACAGTTTAATAGTTGTATGTCAAATTCTATTACAATTAAGGCTCTTGTTCAACAATTTAACTCAAATTGAACAAAGTGAATCAAACCCTACATTAAGTTGATCAATTAAGATGAAGAACACAAAAGGACAAGACACACGATTTATCCCGTGGTTCGGCTACCACGAAGGCAACCTACGTCCACGTTGAGGAGCCCACAAAAGGACCGGGTCTTCTCCAACCCTTCCCTCGTCGGATCGCCACGAAGGCCAATCCTCTTCCACTAATCACAAAGGGTAAATAACCGAGTTGAAGGGGCGTTCTCACACGTTGAGAGCTCCTTTGATTACAACTTACAAAGCCACCAATAACACACTCGAAAATTACAAATTGAAACGCAAGAGTGTGTTAGAGAATCAAACCAAGAGCTTAATGATGTGTGCCAAGTGTCTCTCCAATGATCTAGAAGTGATCTTCAATAGATTGATCGATTTTGCACTTAATTTCGTGGAGAGAGGCGGTTTTTGAGTCTCTTGGGAGGTGTGACGGCACTAGGGTCCGAGAGAGTGTAAAAGTGGGTCGTGTATCTCTATTTATATGGGGTTTCTAAAAGTGACCGTTAGGGTTCAGAAAGATCGGACTAGTCTGTGGTGGTCACCGGACTAGTCCGGTGTGCTGTGTGTAGCAAACCCTAAGTGTCCAAGAATATCGGACTAGTCCAGTTGAAAACGGACTTGTCCGATTTCACTACTGGAAATCTTCGGACTAGTCCGATTGCCATCAGACTTGTCTGGACATATGAAACCCTAAGTGTTTAGGATGACAAGTCCGCACTTGGAGGACTTGTCCGATTTAGATCAGTGTGTATATCGGACTAGTCCGTGTAGACACCGGACTTGTCCGAAGTGGATCAGAAAGAATATCGGACTAGTCCGAATCACAACGGACTTGTCCGATTTTATGTGACTTGTGCATTGTGTTGAGGACTAGTCCGCATTGGGGAGGACTAGTCCGAAGTGGATCAGAAAGATATCGGACTAGTCCGATGGATACGGGACTTGTCCGATCTAGTGCAGAAAGTGATATCGGACTAGTCCGGCTGATATCGGACTAGTCCGGTCCTGTATAACTTTGTGCATTGTGTGTGTGTGCTTGAAAGTGATTGAGCTCTTGGGTGTGTTTCCTTAACACACTCCATACATAATAATCTACTATTTTCTTCTCCTTGAGCTCAAATTCACATTGCTTCTCATTTCCCTTCTTTTTGGCATTTTGCTCATTTTTCATTATTTGCCTGCATTCATCTCAACAAAAGGATTAGGATCCCAATTGCTTGTCATAAATCATCCAAAACCCACAAGGGAGTCCTAGATGCACTTTCAATCTCCCCCTTTTTGGTGATTGATGACAACCAATTGAGATTTCACAAAATAAGGCAAAAATGAGATTTTCATAAAGTATGCACATATGACTCAAAAATACATCAAGCAACAAGAGAATTATCCATATGTGCATTCTTTATGGTGGGATGCATACTAAGTGCATGAATACATTGAGAATGATAGAATTTATATTAATCAACCGATACCAGGTGCATATGACATTCCAGGAGCAAAAATGCATTTTTCATCACATACTCGCAAATAAATTGAGCAATTCATCACAAGACCAAACTTAATATGAAAACAGTGTTAAACTATTACAATCACAAATAAAAGTACAGAGAAGGCTCTCTCCTCGCATCTTATTACAGCTAAAGCTAGGACTTGACTCCCCCTCAATCTCTCCCCCTTTGGCATCAAGACACCAAAAAGAGAGAGAGGAAGGTCCTAGGTTCGGTTCTTCACTCTTCGCTATCTGTCCTCTCGTCATCTTCTTCGTCTTCTTCGCTCTCCGCTTGACGAAGAGGAGAGGGAGGAGGAGATTAGGGTTTGGTGGCGGCTAGGGTTATGGACACGAAAAATCGGACAAGTCTGGACATGACCGGACTAGTCCGAAGTCATCCAGAGACCTATATCGGACTAGTCCGTGGTCTATCGGACTAGTCCGGCCTAACCGGCACTCTGCGGACTAGTCTGCATGGGCGGACTAGTCCGGGTAACCACGGACTAGTCCTTGGTCACCAGGAAAGAATTGCATAGCCCATTCATATATATTTGAAGGTTCAATAATAGAGAATAGAGAGGCAAAACAATTCAAGTAATCTTGATGAATTTGACCAGTAAGCATACAACAATCATACAATGATCAAAATTCATCAAGATCTAATAATTGACATAGTTTTTCGAGAGAAAAATGGAGAGGGATGATTTTCACAATTGAATCAACATTTTTGAAGCAATCATACAGGTATGCAACTTTTCAAGCCACACTCCGAGAATCAAGAATATTTAGCTCATTTTGGAGTTCGCAAAAACACTTTTCATCAAGTGGCTTGGTGAATATGTCGGCCAATTGTTTTTGGATGTTGACATGTGAGATGGTTATGTCTCTTTTCATGGAATGGTCTCTCAAGAAATGATGTCTTATGTCTATGTGTTTAGTCCTAGAGTGCTCAACTGGATTGTGGGCTATTTTAATGGCACTCTCATTATCACAAAGGAGAGGAATACGGTTCATATTGTAACCGTAATCCCTTAGAGTTTGTCGCATCCAAAGGAGTTGTGCACAACAACTCCCGGCTGCAACATACTCCGCTTCGGCTATGGATAATGCAATGGAATTTTGTTTCTTAGATGACCAAGAAACCAAAGATCTTCCTAGGAATTGGCATGTGACAGAGGTGCTTTTTCTATCAACTTTGCACCCGACATAATCTGCATCGGAGTAACCAACGAGATTGAATTTGGAGCCTTTTGGGTACCAAAGACCAAGGTTGGGTGTATGAACTAAATATCTCAAGATTCTTTTTACGGCTGTCAAGTGACATTCCTTAGGGTTGGCTTGAAATCTTGCACACAAACATACACTCAACATAATATCTGGCCTAGATGCACATAAGTAGAGTAAAGATCTAATCATGGAGCAATATACCTTTTGGTCGACGCTCGGTCCATCTTCATTGAGATCCAAGTGGCCATTCGTAGCCATGGGAGTCTTTATGGGCTTTGCCTTGTCCATGCCAAACTTCTTGAGTATGTCCTGCGTGTACTTGGTTTGGCTTATGAATGTTCCTTCCCTTTGTTGCCGCACTTGGAATCCCAAGAAGTACTTCAATTCCCCCATCATTGACATTTCAAACCTGTCTGTCATAATTCTACTAAATTCTTCACAGAAAGATTGGTTAGTTGACCCAAAAATTATATCATCACCATAGATTTGGCAAATAAAAAGATCATTATCTAGATTCTTTGTGAATAATGTATAATCTACTTTGCCAATTTGAAAACCATTATCAATTAAGAAATCTCTAAGACACTCATACCAAGCTCTAGGAGCTTGTTTGAGGCCATAGAGAGCCTTACGCAGTTTATATACGTGGTCGGGGAACTCTTCGTCTTCAAACCCGGGTGGTTGCTTCACGTACACCTCTTCCTTGATCGGTCCGTTGAGGAAGGTGCTTTTCACGTCCATTTGATACAGCTTGAAATCATGGTGAGTAGCATATGCAAGTAATATTCTAATTGATTCAAGCCTAGCTACTGGAGCAAAAGTCTCATCGAAATCCAAATGTTCGACTTGTGAGTAACTTTTGGCCACAAGTCGTGCCTTGTTTCTTGTCACCACTCCGTGTTCGTCTTGCTTGTTGCGGAAGACCCACTTGGTGCCCACTATATTTGCATTGGGTCTTGCCACAAGTTCCCAAACCTCGTTTCTCTTGAAGTTGTTCAACTCTTCTTGCATTGCCACCACCCAGTCCGGATCCTTCAATGCATCCTCAGTCCTGCGTGGTTCCAAAAAGGAGACAAACGAGTAATGCTCAAAAAAATTAGCTATACGAGATCTAGAGGTTACTCCATTTTGGACGTCACTGATGATGTTGTCGATTGGGTGATCCCTTTGAATGCATTGGTGTACTCTTGGGTGTGGCACTTGGAGAGTTGTGTGTTGGTGATCATTTTCTTCTCCCCCTGAGTGGTTGCCCTTGTTGATTTGTTGATCATCTTCATATTCTTGTGATTGATCTTGTATCGAAGCTCCCCCTTGATTGTTGATCTCCTCTTGTGGTTCACTTTCCTCTTGTATTTGTGACGATGACTCTTGTGGTCGAACTTCGCCTAGAGCCATTCTCTTCAATGCTTGATAAGGAGCTTCTTCTTTACCTAATTCACATTGATTAACTTGCTCCTTTCGGGAGCCATTAGTTTCATCGAACACTATGTCACGTGCCACTTCAACATGTCCGGAGGCATTGTTGAAAACACGATAGGCGTAAGTGTTCGAATCATAACCAAGCAAGAAACCTTCATCGGACTTCGAAGCGAACTTTGAAGTCCTGGGCTTCTTGTTCAAGATATAACATGGAGAGCCGAAAACCCGAAAATATGAAATGTTTGGTTTGTTACCGGTGAGTAGCTCATAAGGAGTTTTCTTGAGTAGTCGATGAAGGTAGAGTCGATTTGCGGCGTGGCAAGCGGTGTTAATTGCTTCCGTCCAAAATCGATCCGAAGTCTTGTATTCATCGAGCATTGTTCTTGCCATCTCTATGAGCGTTCGGTTCTTCCTTTCGGCAACTCCGTTTTGTTGTGGAGAGTATGGTGCTGAAAATTCGTGCTTGATTCCCTCCTCATCAAGGTACTCCTCCACTTGTATGTTCTTGAACTCCGTGCCGTTGTCGCTCCGAATACTCTTGATCGATAGTGAGAACTCGTTTTGCGCTCGCTTGAAGAATTTCTTGAGTGTCCCTTGTGTTTCTGACTTGTCATGCAAAAAGAACACCCAAGTGAAGCGGGAAAAATCATCAATAATTACTAAACCGTATTTATTACGGTCGATGCTTATGTAAGCAATTGGACCAAACTAGTCCATATGAAGTAGTTCGAGCGGTCTTGTCGTAGTCATGATATTCTTTGCGGGATGATGTGCTCCAACTTGCTTCTCGGCTTGGCACGCGCTACAAGGCCTGTCTTTCTCAAAAACAACATCTTTCAAACCTCGGATGTGATCGCCCTTGAGGAGTTTTTGAAGATTCCTCATACCAACATGTGCTAGCCGTCTATGCCACAGCCAACCCATGTTTGTTTTTGCAATCAAGCATGTGTCGAGTTCGTCTTTATCCTTGTTGAAGTCAACAAGGTAAAGCTTTCCCTTCAACATACCCTTGAATGCAACGGAACCATCACTCCTCCTTGAGACGGTCACACCCTCGTTAGTGAACAAGCAATTATAACCTTTGTCACATAATTGAGATATGGACAGCAGGTTATAATCTAAACATTTAACATGTAAAACATGAGAAAGAGTGTGTTCAGAGGATATTGCTATTTTACCGGTACCGAGCACCCTTCCTTGACTATTATCTCCGAAGTAGATGCCTTCGTTTGGGTCCTCGTTTTCTTCATATTCCACGAACATCCTCCTTTCTCCGGTCATGTGGTTGGTGCATCCACTGTCTAGCACCCATTTGGATCCACCGGAGGAATAGGCCTGCAGAAACAAATTATGCCTTGGTTTTAGGTACCCAAGCTTGCTTGGGTCCTTGGAAGTTAGTTACAATACATTTGGGCACCCACACATGGGATTTTGTGTTCCCATGGCGTGGCCCAGCATAATAAGCATAAATTTTACCAAGATTGTTTCTCATTAATACATAAGAGGCATCAAAGGTTTTGAACAAAAGTTGCTATTGTTTATGGATCGGACTAGTCTGGGTGACCGGACTTGTCCGGATGACCGGACTTGTCCGGACCACAACCGGACTAGTACGGTGTTCATGAGAGTTCGGGTTCTTAATTTTCGAGTTACCAGGTTGTGAGGGTCCTCCCTTCACAAAGGTAATCCTTCCCTTGTTATTCTTATGACTTCCAGCATTTTGCTTTCCATCATAAGAGTAACCAATTCCATACTTGACATTTTGAGGTCTTTGGACCAAGTATGCACTACGTGCATAGTTGATCCTCTCCTTGTCAAATATTCCACATTGGGTAGGATTTTTATCCTTTGTGGAGGTAGACTTTTCCTTCAAACTGGTGTTGATTTTACCACATTTGCACATATGAACAAGATTAGTTGAAGTGGGTTGAGAAGGTAGACTTGAAGAGGAGGAAGATTCACTTAGCTTGAGTGACTCAACTTGCACTTCAAGGATCTTGTTAACTTTGATCAGGTCATCAAGTTGATCCTTGATTGCAACGTTTGAGTTGGTTAACTCCAAGCAAGTTTTCTTGCTTGAAGCTAGCTCAAGCTCTAGTGAGCTGTTTTTCTCCTTTTCAAGAACTAGAAGATTGTCAAGTTCGACATACTTCTCCTTTTGGGAGATAATCATGTCCTCTTGACGATCAATTAGCCATTCCTTCTCAACAAGTTGGTCAAGTAAAAATTTCATTTTAGCAGCAGTTTTTCTATCTAACCCAATTAACATATCTTCATCATCACTATCTAGTTCATCATTACTTGAGTAGGAATGCATGGAAGGAGTTTTGATGTTTACCTTGCGTTTACCTTCCTTTGCCATGAGGCAAGTGCCATTTCCCTTCTTTGTACCGAGCGTGGGGAAGAGTGTGGGTTTCTTGGACGTCCTTTCAATGGCTATGCTAGTCATCTCTTCTTCATCGGATGATGAGGACTCATCGTTTGAGTCCCACTCCTTTCCAATGTGTGCTTGTTCAGCTTGTTTCTTCTTCTTGAAGAATTTCTTCGGTTGAGGCTTGGCTTCTTTATTCTTCTTCTTGTTGTCCTCATACGGGCAATCGACTATAAAGTGGTTATACTCACCACAATTATAGCACGCCCGCCTCATCTTCGGCTTTGTCCTCTCCTTGTACTTGCCTTCACTTGATTTTGTTCCTTGTCTTTTCTTCATTACTCTTTTGAACTTTTTCATGAACAAAATCATATCCTCTTCGTCCAGCTCACTGCTTTCATCATCGCTGTCCTCCTCAAGCTGTGCTTCTCTTGCTTCTTTGGATAGAGGCTTGAGTGTGGACTTTAAGGCAACTCCCTTCTTCTTGGCCGATGTGAGGTTGGCTATTTCTTTGACGTGCCTGGCTTGTTTCTCCATCATTTCAAAGTTGATGATTTTGCCAAGCAATTCATCTGGAGTCATCCTCTTGTACCCAGGACTTTCTCTGATCATAGAGCATAGTGTGACATTGCAAGGCATAAAGGCTCTAAGGATGAGCTTTATAACCTCGTGGTCATTCCACTTCTTGCTCCCATATGATCGAACCTGGTTTACATGTGTCTTCAATCGGTTGTACATGTCCTGGGGAGACTCGTCTTCCTCAATTGCGAACCTTCCTAGTTCGTCTTCGATCATTTCAATTTTCGCCTCCCGCACATGCAGGTCACCTTCATGGCCTGTTTGTAGCGTGTCCCATATTTCCTTGGCAATCTCCAGTCCGTCCACCTTTGTGAATTCATCTCGACTTAGAGAGGAGGTGATTATGGCTGCGGCTTGAGCGTTTCTGTGGATGGCTTGCTCTTGACTTGGGGTGAGCTCTTGGTCGTCATCTGGGATGTCTATTCCTGTGCACACAATATGCCATAAACTTGGGTTAAGGGAAATCAAGTGCATCTTCATATTTTGCCTCCACATGGAGTAATCACTCCCATCGAAGTGTGGGGCTTTTCCAAGAGGAATAGATAGGTAATGGGTGTTGTTTGAATTTAAACGATCATAGTTAAAAGGATATCGGGAGTAGTCGGTGTGACTACTCCCCTTCTTCTTTTCTTCAACTTTAGCTTTCCCTTTGGAAAGTGCTTTCTTTCTGAGGAGTGCTTTCAACTCCAGCGTCTCCTCGTCATCATCATCGAAGTCTTGAATTGCTTCGAGATGCTTTTCCAGCTTTTGGTTCTTGTCGTTGTTCACTTCTTCCTGGTTGTTGATTTTCTGAACATCCTTCATGTCCGACATGATCTCTTCGAGTGGTTGCACTCTTTCTTGAAGAACCTGCTCTGATACCAAAGATATCGGACTAGTCCAATTGAATGTAGGCCTAGAGGGGGGGTGAATAGGCCTTCTTGAATTTTCTCGATTCCTGTATCACTCAACAACAAAGTCAATACCAGAGATATCGGACTAGTCCGGTAAAGTGCGTACTAGTCCGGTTTTCACGGGCTAAGTTGATCAAGTTCAGTCAATTTGATTGTTTCGTTAATGTTTGCAGCGGAAATATAAACTTGAATGACAGTTTAATAGTTGTATGTCAAATTCTATTACAATTAAGGCTCTTGTTCAACAATTTAACTCAAATTGAACAAAGTGAATCAAACCCTAGATTAAGTTGATCAATTAAGATGAAGAACGCAAAAGGACAAGACACACGATTTATCCCGTGGTTCGGCTACCACGAAGGCAACCTACGTCCACGTTGAGGAGCCCACAAAAGGATCGGGTCTTCTCCAACCCTTCCCTCGTCGGATCGCCACGAAGGCCAATCCTCTTCCACTAATCACAAAGGGTAAATAACCAAGTTGAAGGGGCGTTCTCACACGTTGAGAGCTCCCTTGATTACAACTTACAAAGCCACCAATAACACACTCGAAAATTACAAATTGAAACGCAAGAGTGTGTTAGAGAATCAAACCAAGAGCTTAATGATGTGTGCCAAGTGTCTCTCCAATGATCTAGAAGTGATCTTCAATAGATTGATCGATTTTGCACTTAATTTCGTGGAGAGAGGCGGTTTTTGAGTCTCTTCGGAGGTGTGACGGCTCTAGGGTTCGAGAGAGTGTAAAAGTGGGACGTGCACCTCTATTCATATGGGGTTTCTAAAAGTGACCGTTAGGGTTCAGAAAGATCGGACTAGTCCGTGGTGGTCACCAGACTAGTCCGGTGTGCTGTGTGTAGCAAACCCTAAGTGTCCAGGAATATCGGACTAGTCCGGTTGAAAACGGACTTGTCCGATTTCACTACTGGAAATCTTCGGACTAGTCCGATTGCCATCGGACTTGTCCGGACATATGAAACCCTAAGTGTTTAGGATGACAAGTCCGCACTTGGAGGACTTGTCTGATTTAGATCAGTGTGTATATCGGACTAGTCCGTGTAGACACCGGACTTGTCCGAAGTGGATCAGAAAGAATATCGGACTAGTCCGGATCACAACGGACTTGTCCGATTTTGTTTGACTTGTGCATTGTGTTGAGGACTAGTCCGCATTGGGGAGGAATAGTTCGAAGTGGATCAGAAAGATATCGGACTAGTCCGGTGGATACCGGACTTGTCCGATCTAGTGCAGAAAGTGATATCGGACTAGTCCGGCTGATATCGGACTAGTCCGGTCCTGTATAACTTTGTGCATTGTGTGTGTGTGCTTGAAAGTGATTGAGCTCTTGGGTGTGTTTCCTTAACACACTCCATACATAATAATCTACTATTTTCTTCTCCTTGAGCTCAAATTCACTTTGCTTCTCATTTCCCTTCTTTTTGGCATTTTGCTCATTTTTCATTATTTGCCTGCATTCATCTCAACAAAAGGATTAGGATCCCAATTGCTTGTCATAAATCATCCAAACCCACAAGGGAGTCCTAGATGCACTTTCAGTGCTCCCGTTTGTGCTTCCATGCGTACTCCGTGCTTATGTGTCATCATCTAATTGGTTGAAGTTAAATAAGGCATTATGTTAGGTAAATGAAAGGGCCAATAAAATCATGACACTTAAGTAGGAGCACGCATGGAAGCACTGAATGGGAGTATACAAGCCGTGTCCGGGCCCACCGCGTGTCAAATTAAAAATTTCTCCTTTTATTGAAAAACAGCTCCTTTAACGACGCCAAATTTTGGTACATGGGCTCACGCGTACATGGGCACGATCACCAAGCGTTCCAGTGTAGTTTCGGCCCAGGAATACAAAGTGACTCAGAGCTGTTTCAGCCCACGAATAACAAGCGGCCCACCGCAATGTTGGGCCTACTTTGATAGCTTCACGTACCTTTGTCCTGGCTGCCTCCCCGCTGGACCCTTCGATCCACAATGGCCCCTCTCCCGATTGCACGAAACGCGCCTGGAGAAGCGTCTGCCGGTCACCACGCTCTTGGAGGGTCATCCGCCGGCTGCCATGCTCTTAGAGGAGCATCCGCCGGCCGCCACGCTCTGGGAAGAGCATCCGCCGTCCACCGGCGTGGAGGAGCATCCGCCGGCCACCGCACGTGGAGGAGCAACAACGCTAGGTACAATTGCTCACATAATGTTATTGTAGTTCAATCCTCTTACAGAGACGCTAATTGAGTTGTAGGAAGCGATATCAGAAGATAAGACATGGATGGGAAAAGACAGGCGTACGAATGAGTGGCGGGATGAAACGAAGTCATTTTTAAATTTAGCATTCCAGGGCACTCGTGAAGAAGAAACTAAGCCTTGTTCTTGCACGAAATGTCGTAATATTTGCCACAGGAGACGCAAGGAAGTTCATCTTCACTTGCTTCGTAATGGGATGTCATTTGATTATACTTGTTGGGTACACCATGGAGAAAAAAGAGTTGAGAAAAAAATTGCTGAGCAATCAGCAAATAATGAGGAGATAATTTCTGATGATGCTGCTATGGAAAATATGTTGTCTAGCCTTCTTACAGGCACTAGTGATCATGGTGGTACTTCATCAGGTGTTGATGATCCAGAAAATGCTATAAACCAGCAGGAGCCAACTGGGTGTGCAAAGGCATTCTATGACTTATTAAATGATGCCAAAAAGGAGTTGTATCCAGGTTGTGAGAAGGTGACCCAATTATTCTTTATTTTCAGGTTGTACCAGATAAAGTGTTTAACTCGTTTGAGCAAAAAAGTGTGTGAGATCATCCTTGAACTATTCTCATATGTGCTTCCAGAGGGCCATTGCATTCCTAATACACTTGATAAAGTTCAGAAGGTTGTTCGTGACCTCGGGCTGAGCTACGAAAAGATCAATGCATGTGTCAATGACTGTGTGTTATTCCGAAAGGACTATTCTCTGCTGGATCGATGCCCAAAATATGGTGAATTAAGATGGAAAAATAGTACTGGTGGGGATGCAAGAGAGGCTTTACCTTGTGGAAAAGCCAAGAAGCTTATAGCACGCAAGATTCTACGATACTTCCCTCTTATTCCCCATATTCAAAGGTTTTATATGGCAGAATCAACAGCATCAAACATGCGCTGGCACAAAGAAGAATGTATTGATGATGGAATATTACGCCATCCCGCAGATTCAAAAGCATGAAGCATTTTGATAGCATTCACCCAAATTTCTCATCTGATCCTCGCAACATAAGACTTGGGCTAGCATCTGATGGTTTCAATCCTTTTGGAGTAATGAATGTTTCTTACAATACATGGCTCGTGATTCTAATACCTTATAATCTACCACCTTGGTTGTGTATGAAGCAGCCTTATTGGTTGATGTTAATGATAATTCCTGGGCCAAAGTCACCTGGAAATAACATTGATGTGTATCTGTAGCCTTTGATTGATGAGCTACTAAAATTATGGTCTGATGGTGTTGAAACATACGACAGTTCAAAGAAAGAGACATTTCTCATGCGAGCTTCTATATTGTGGACAATAAATGATTTTCCAGCATATGCAATGCTATGTGGATGGAGCACAAAAGGTAGTCTAGCATGTCCATACTACCATGCAAACACTGACGCCTTGTGGTTGAAACATGGACGAAAGTATTGCTACATGGGTCATCATCGTTTCCTACCTCAGGATCACCGGTGGCGTCGGGACAAAGCTTCTTTCAACAACAAAATAGAGAATAGAGAGGCTTCAACATCACTCTCTGGTCATGAAGTACTCCAACAATACGAGACTTTTGATCAAGTGAGTTTTGGAAAGATGAATAATAAGAGAAAGCGCACTGAGGAAGATAGGTGGCATAGTTGGAAGAAGAAAAGTATATTTTTTTAGCTCCCGTATTGGAAGACATTGCTAATAAGGCATAACTTGGATGTCATGCACATTGAGAAAAACATTTGTGATAGCATATTGTGTACATTGCTTAATATGGATGGTAAAACAAAAGATAGTGTACAAGCTCGTTTTGATATGCAGGAAATGGTATACGGCCAAAGCAACATTCGGTGGGTATGAAAGGGGAGTATGATTGTCCATCAGCATCGTATACTTTGCAAAAAGATCAGAAGACCACCTTGTGCAAGTTTTTGGCGGATGTGAAGATGCCTGATGGTTATGCCTCAAACATCAAGAGAAGTGTGGACATAACAGCACATAAGGTATTAGGTCTAAAAACTCCTGACTGCCATATTTTTATATTTCAGAAGCTCCTTTCTATTGCAATAGGTGATATATTGCCTGAAAAGGTTGTTGAACCTTTAATTGAGTTTAGCAGATTCTTTTCTAGAATTTGTTCTAAAGATTTGGCGAAACCAGATTTGGATAAGATGATTGAACAATTTCCTGAAACAATTTGTAAGCTTGAGATGTTGCTTCCTCCCGCTTTCTTTGATATCATGGTACATATTCCAATCCATCTTGGCGAAGAAGCTCGCTTGGGTGGACCTGTTTCTTACAGATGGATGTATCCAATTGAGAGGTACCTTGGTATATTGAAGAGGTATGTACGTAACAGAGCTCACCCGGAGGGTTCTATAGCTGAGGGATATATTATGGAAGAGTGTATGACTTTTTGTAGCCAATTTTTGGATAACATCAGCACCAAGCTTAATAGGCCAGAACGTCATGAAGCTGCAGCTAGGAATGAACCTTCTCTCGAGTCTAATATATTTACAGAAGTTGATAATTCTAAAAAAGGGTTTAAATGGGTCGAACTTACTATGGTGGAACTACATAACATCATGCATTATATTATTTCTAATGTTGAAGAGGCGGCTCCATGGATCAAGTACGTATAACACTCAGATGTTCTATACTATATTAATGGATCATGCTTATTGTAGATGGCTAATTTAATTTTGTACCCTTTTCAGTGAGCATTTTGAAGAGCTAAAAAAGATTTTTTCTCGTGATGTTGAAAGACGCCATAGAGATGAGTTTGTTTATTGGTTTCAGGAACGAGTAAGTACCTGCAAGTTTTTACTTTGATGAAATATTGAAGAAATATCTGTTATGAAGTTGGTTTATCGATGACCCCTTTTATACTAATTACTGTGTACAGATTACAACATTACACAAAGAAGGCTAAGTAACCGATTATTTGTATGCATTATCTAGAGGACCTGATCGTCGGGCACGTTTTTTAGTCGATCATTCATAAATGGCTTCTTCTTTCGAACAACAAAGGTGGAAAAAGATTTACGGATGCAAAACAGTGGTGTTGTTGTTCGGGATGGTGATCATGAGTGGTATGGAGTAATCAAGAAAATGATTTCTGTTGATTTCGAAAAAAATCAATAGGTTATGTTATTTGAATGTGAATGGTTTGATCGGCCTCATTTCGGTCAGAGCCAAAGCAGAGGCTACAAAATGGATCGATACAGAATGACAGATGTGGACACTACGATATCTCAATTTAAGTATGAGCCTTACATTCTAGCCACCCAAGTAGAACAAGTTTTTTACGTTAGAAGTGTGAAGCAACCTAAATGGGCTACAGTTGTTAAAACGATGCCAAGAAACCTTTTTGCCATGCCCTCTGGAGATAGTGAAAATAATGTCACTGAGACGATGGAGGCTAAGACATTATTTGATGATCGACGACTTACTGATATAAATGAGGATATGTCCACATGGGATAGGAATGACATTGACGGAGCAACCGGTGATGCTTCCGCTCTTTCAAATGAAGATGACAACGACGACGACCACGACGATGATCATACATGTATCAATGATGGTATTGTACCTCCAATATTGAGGGAGGACAACGAAGATGATGATTTTTTCATATAGGTACTGTGTGAGCTAGCTGTATGTGAACACTATATGTAATGCAATTTGTGTTCCGTGGCGATAGATCTTAACGCCACCAACCGGTATTTCGTGGCAACAGATCCTAATACAACGATTGTGTTTCGTGGCGATAGATAATATCACCACGAACTTGTGAATCGTGGCATAAGTTCCTAATGCAACATTTGTGTTTCGTGGCGATAGATCCTAATGCCATGAACTATTGAATGGTGGCAACAGATCCTAATGCAATGATCGCATTCTGTGGCGATAGATGCTAATGCCACGAACTAGTAAATCGTAGCAACAGATTCTAATGCAACGATCGGGTTCCATGGCGATAGATGCTAACACCACGAACTATTGAATTGTAGCAACAGATCCTAATGCAACGACCGGGTTCCGTGGCGATAGATGCTAACGCCATGAACTATTGAATCGTAGCAACATGTCCTAATGCCACGATCAGGTTCCATGGTGATAGATGCTAATGCCACAAACTAGTGAATCGTGGCAACAGATTCGTGGCAATAGATCCTAAGGCCACGAACTAGTGAATCGTGGCAACAGATCCTATTGCAACGATTGGGTAACGTGGCGATAGATCATAATGCCACGAACTAGTGAATCGTGACAAAAGATTCGTGGCGATAGATGCTAAGGCCACGAACTAGTGAATCGTGGCAACAGATCCTAGTGCAATGATCGTGTTCTATGGCGATAGATCCTAATGCCACGAACTAGTGAATCATGGCAATAGATCCTAATGCAATGATCGTGTTCCATGGCGATAGATGCTAATGCCACAAACTATTGAATCGTGGCAACAAATCCTAATGCAACGGTCATGTTCCGTGGCAATAGATGCTAATGCCACGAACTAGTGAATCGTGGCAACACATTTGTGGCGATAGATGCTAATGCCACGAACTAGTGAATCGTTGCAACAGATCCTAATGCAACGATCGTGTTCCGTGGCGATAGATGCTAATGCCACAAACTAGTGAATCGTGGCAATAGACCAAGCTTACTGCAACAATTTAGTATTCGTTGCAGTACAATCATTGCAACAGGGTGGAATCCTTGTAGTGTATACTTGTAATTGAAGTCTCACACTACTATGAACTAGGATGTACCACATGTTACTCTTATATTCAATGTTTCAACGTAAAGTGAACAATATTGATAGACACCCTAGATAGATATGAAGAGTAAGAGCGGTATGCGCAAAGTAAGAACACAAACTCTTTATCTCGTGGTTCGGTTCCCACAGAGGCAACCTACATCCACGTTGAGGAGTCTACAAAAGGATCGGGTCTTCTCCAACCCTACCCTCGTCGGATCGCCATGGAGGCCAATCCTCTTCAGTAATCACAAAGGGCAAATAACCGAATTCAAGGGGCCTTCTCACAAGTTGAGGGCTCCCCAAGATTACAAGATGAACACCACCAAGAACAAACTCTTAAGATCACAATGAAAACTACAGGAGTGCGTTAGGGAATCAAATCAAGAGCTCAATGAGTGAAGAACTGTGTCTCTCCTTGTATCTAAAGTGTATCCTCAAAGGATCAAGCTTTCTTGTGTTGGATTGCGTGAAGACATGAGTTTTCTAGGCTCTTGGAGGTTGTGACAGTGCAGGGTGTTGAGAGATGTGAAAGATGGGCCGTGCATACCTATTTATACGGGGTTTCCAAAAGTTACAGTTAGTGTTTAGAAAGATCAGACTAGTTCGTGGTGGACACCGGACTAGTACGGTGCGCCGCGTGTAGGAAACCCTAGGTGTCCTGACATATTGGACTTGTCCGAAGTGAAGCCGGACTAGTCCGATTTCGGTTCTGGAAATCTTTGGACTAGTCCAATGAATATCGGACTTGTCCAGATAGGTGAAACCCTAAGTGAATTTTGGGGAACAAGTCCGCTCCTGAAGGACTTGTCCGATTTAGGTAAGAGAGATTTCGGACTAGTCCGTGCTAATATCGGACTTGTCCGATTGACATCAGAAAGATATCAGACTAGTCCATTGTGTTATGAGACTTGTCAAATTTTGTGCAACTTGTGAAGTGTTTGGGGGACTATTCCGCACTGGGGAGGACTAGTATGATTCTAGTCAAAGAGATATCGGACTAGTCCGTGGTGATATCGGACTAGTCCGGTTAGTGGAAAACTGGTCTGTGAGGACAAGTCCGCATCGTGAAGACTAATCCGATCTTGTGCAGAAAGATATCGGACTAGTCCTGGGTCAGTCGGACTAGTCCGGTCCTGTATAAGTTTGTGCAATGTGTGAGATTATTTGTGCTTGAGCTCTTGGGGTGTGTTTCCTTAACACACTCCATACATAATGATCTCCTACACTTGTTTCTTGAGATCTTTTCGGCATTGCTCATCATTCTCCTTTCTTTTTGGCACTTTGCTCATTCTCTCATTAGAACCTGTACTCATCTCAACAATGTGGTTAGGATCTCATTTGCTTGTCATAAATCAATCAAAACCCACAAGGGATTTCTAGATGCACTTTCAAATACCCAGGCTCAGGAGTATCTAGATGAAGAAGGGATAAAGCACAAGCTCTCGGCACCCTATTCTCCTCAACAAAATGGGGTGGCCAATAGAAAGAATCGAACACTTATTGAGATGGCGAGAACAATGCTAGATGAATACAACACTTCAGACCGGTTTTGGGCAGAAGCGGTTAACACCGCTTGTCACGCCATGAACCGACTATATCTTCAACGACTTCTAAAGAAGATGCCATATGTTCTCCTGTTCGGTAACAAACAAAATATTTCATATTTTAGAGTTTTTGGGCGTAAATGTTAAATATTGAAAAATAAGCCTAGGACTTTGAATTCGCTTCAAAGTCCGATGAAGGTTTTTTGTTTGGTTATTATTCTAACACCTACGCTTATCATATCTTCAACAAAACCTCTAGAATTGTTGAAGTAGCACTAGATGTGGTCTTTGATGAGACTAACCGCTCCCAAGTGGAGCAAGTTGATAAGTGTGTGCTAGATCAAGAAGAAGCCCCATGTCAAGCCTTGAGGAGGATGGCACTTGGTGATATTCAACCACAAGAACCATCACAAGACATAAGTGCACAAAATGTACCACAACCGGAGAGCAATGATGATGGGGGTGCTTATACACAAGATCAAGCACAATACATACAAGATCAATCTCAACAAGATACAAGACCACAAGTGCCTCATATAAGAGTGCACCAAAGTGTACAATGAGATCATCTCGTTGACAACATTATTGGAGATATATCAGAACATGGAGGATTACAAAGGACAGATAGGGTTGCCACCACCTACTACCTACCTCCTCAATCCGCGAGTCTACCAGACATCCAATGCTACTTAACTATCCTAGCACCATGCAAGCATATTAAGTAAATACCTTAAGAGCCTAGGCACAAGCCATCCTAAGGCAATGAACTAAATCATCATTGAAACCAATGTTGATACAAAGAATAGTTATTCAAATTAACATAACCATATCATAATTAGTTAGACTATAGTAGGAGTTTATAGTGTTTATGATGATAAATGAGATCATTATACTGCAATCATAAAGACTATACCTACCACACACGTGGATTTCACAATCAAACAAGAAACGCTTCATCAAAGCATATGTATAATGGAAGACTAAAGATAACATCTTTATAAAGTCATAAATACAAGAAAGAATACATGAGCCATACATTTCCCAATTTGGAATTGGGAAGAGAGACTCCCTCTACTCCTTTCCCAATTTGGACGGGGACCAGAGACTCTCCTCTCTACAGCCTAAACTCATCTAAGACTATGGAAAGTAGTGTATACAATAGAATGAATCTCAATTGGTGTGTGTTGAATTGAGGAGTAGGGGTCCTATTTACAGCTGGAGATGGGTCGGTTCCCGCCACCAAAAGCGCGTGAATCAGTCGTAATCATTATAACAGCACCACAAGTGAGTGACACATGGAAGTTGACCGCATTTGGTGCCAATAAGAGGTCAGCCGACCTGGTCTTTGTGCCAATTCCCATGCGATTTCTCTAGGTCACTTCCAGGTGGGTCCCATTGACTGATATAGGTGATACACCGTTGGATCTCCTCAGATGTGTATGTTTGTGGGCCATTTGATCCATGTGATACCACGTGTCATCGCTTGATTGGATGGGTTGGTACTTTTTTGATCCCCCTCTTTCACCTAAATTCCTGTATAAGATGTCTGCATGCACTATTTTTCCAAGAACAAGTGGAAATAGGTCAAGTACAAAGGTGATGTGTGCAAGAAATGACATATCCTTC
Organism: Tuctoria greenei; assembly: GCA_036927565.1. Taxonomy (NCBI): domain Eukaryota; kingdom Viridiplantae; phylum Streptophyta; class Magnoliopsida; order Poales; family Poaceae; genus Tuctoria; species Tuctoria greenei. The sequence continues at coordinate 108,551,570 of JAYESD010000008.1, forward strand.
ACATAATTGAGTTATATTGACAGGTGAGTTGGGATATAAAAGCTGTCAACAAACTCCCCCAAGCTTATCCTTTGCTCCTCCCGAGCAATGTCAAGACTTTAGGTTGATGATCAAGAGTTGCTACAATGTTCTATCTTTTCAAAAGTACCAAGTGCACAACAAAATACTCTACCTAGTATTGCAAAAATTGGCTATGGTACTCTACCCTTCTTAAGTCATTATGGAGATTATGCTTTTCATATTCATGGATAGTTGAAAGATAGAATAGTAAATGGAGCAAGCATAGCCTAGATATCAAGTTCCACTAAAACTCCAGAGAGTTTCAATTTAGATTCTAAGTACCTCAATCTGATTCTCTCAATCACTCCTTTTTGTGTAGTGGAAATATATCCTCACCAAGGCATTTGCCTATACTAATCCTACTACTAAATATATCTTATATGTGGAGCTTGGTAGGGAATGTAAGTAGGCATATTTGCAACACGTAATATTGCTAAGTCAAAAGAGTAAGCCTTAGGAGAAATCAATTCAAAACTTTTGAATCAAGACTTGTGCATGTGTGATGAAAGTGGATATGAAAGTGGATGTGCAAAGTTCAGATGACTCCTTTTGATGTGGACTCTCTTTATTGCAGAGATGAAACATGACTACTTTTTCTCTTTTTTTCTCATGCTTATGATGTAAGCATGCATTTTCTCTTTTTTGTTGCCATGTCTTCTACTCCCTTTTTAGGCAATAAAATTGAAGAGGGTACTAAGCATGAAAGGCATGGAGTTTCTATTTTTATTGTGACATGATGATATGATAGAATTTCACTAACTTCTAGTGTAGAACTATAGCATGTGCAAGTGGAGTCTTGAATTCAGAAAGAAATGAATGAATTCTCACATAGTAATATACTAGTTTGACAAGGCTCAATGTGAAAGCATGTAGCACATGAATAAGGTTTATCAATGTAAAACACCATATGGCTTTGGTAGGTATTTCCAATCAAAGGAGGATAACTTAAATCTTTTTAGAATATCTCCGGAAATCTAAGTTTCACTTTAAAACTAGGAATAGCAGCCCTATCACTTTTTTCAAATCTCACAACAACCTAGAATTAGATTAAGCTTTTGCTACCCAGAATTTCTATATTAAGGCAAAGTTAATTCTAGCCAATGAAAGCAATATTTAGAGAGTAGCAAGTTTTAAACTAGGGACTTAGGAAAAATAAAAAAGAGCAACTATTCATCATTTCATCTATGTGAATTCTAAATCATTCTTACTGCACATCTTTATTTGATTGAAAGCAAATCTACATTACTTATTATTATTATTATTTTGTATAGAAGGTTAATGGTGGGTGAATGGAAAACAAATATGCAATGGGTGTGATACAAGTTACCTCAAGTGGGGGTCCTCCCCAAGCTTGTTCTTCAATCACCTCCGTGATAAGGGTTGAACCCTTGATGACGGAAGTATGCTGCAAGATCGACTTGCTGTTTTTGTAGCATGGAGATGAAATTTATGAATTGAGTGTCCATATGTTGTTGCCAGTCTTGGGTACCTTGGACATGGTCTTGCAGTGTGTTGTAGATGTCTCCTGTCCTCACTTCAAGGTCTCCCTTATGTCTAGTGAGATCCGTCATTTCTTGGCTATAGTCATGATGACTTCTAGCCGAAAAGGAATGACGTCCTCTCATTGACGTTGGAGGCAAGCTGCTAGAGCTTGAAGTGGATAGGGATGGATCCCATCCGTTACTTTGCCATTCATGCCAAGACAACTCTCCAGCCTCATACGGTTGAGGTTGAGTCCATCCGGGTGCATCACCCGTTGGGTTCTCTTCCACTTGGTACTCATAGACCGGGGAGGTTGTCAGAGGCATGCCCATGGCCGTATTCCTTGAACAGCTCCTAGTTCCCTGCCAGAGACATTACTCCTTCTAGCTTCCTCGACGGGAAGAAGATCAATGGTTAGTCTCCGACATTTGTACAAATGAAAATTCGGGTTAGGTAACCGAATTTCATTGACAAAGCCGGGATAGAAAAATACGAAAGAGCCAGTATGATCATACTTAAGGGTATGTCCTTGCACTAGATAATTTTTATTAATCAATTCTCGTTTAGTTTCAATGTACTCAAATTAAGTATATTCTAATGCTCCTACCCTAGTAGCAATGCGGGTAATCAATAAAGTGTATTCAATAGGCCCTATCCTTGAAATATAATCTGACCATTGCGTCATCATGGCAAACAAAAATCTCAGTTCATCATCACGAACTACTCTAACATCTCCTCTAGGGAACATAGTCATAGCCACCCATCTATACATGAGGCGTACAGTAGGATTTTGCTAGTGGATATTTCTAGGAGCACTACGTGTGACCTCACTAGTCAATTCATACCAAAAACTTTGTTTGTTAAATCTAGGCAAAGTGTCTAAATTTAGCAAACAATGTTTATAGAAGCCTAGGATTTCACTTAATTCTTTCCATCGGATGTTGTATTTTTTTTTGAAATAATCTAAAAGTAATACCATCAAAAACTATTTTGAGGGTGCAAAGGAATTGTATAGTGAGAAGGCGTGAACATTTCTCCTCTATGTGAGCAAAATTTTTCCATCCTAATGCACGCCAAATGGAAAACAATTCATAACCCATACCTATTGGAGATCAAATCCAGATCATAAGCTTTAGTATGATAAAACTCACGATCTTGGAGGAGGTTGCGTGCTTGATCTTCAACTTCACTTCGTATGTCGAGGTCGTTGCCGTGAAGAAGTTGGAGTGGGTTGCTTCTCTCCTCCATGGGGGTGTCTTCATACAAGAGGTGTGCGCTTGAGTCTCCACCATGACTTAGGCTTGCAGCCCCCTTCCTCTTCCCGAACAACCTCTTCATTACATTCATGGCCACAACAAGCGAGAATACAACAAGGTAAAAACTCGAAAAGAAGTGATGTTAGTGAAACAAATCCCCCGACTAAATTTTTTCTTGAAGAACTTGAGAGCAAATTGCAAATTCAAATGAAAGCAAATCTTTTTGGGCTGGATTTGAGCAAGAGTGCTTCAATGAAAAGCAAAAAAAAAACAATATGAGCAAGAGAATGACTTGAGGAGGTGTAAAATAAGGTGAAGTGTGAAAAGAGGTCCTCCTCACGGCCACCATTTATAGTGTACACCCCCAACGGCCATAAGAGGCACAAAATATAGCCATTGGAGGAGAGAGAGCCTTATTGGCCATTTCCCCACTTCGGCCGACCAGAAGGGTTGGCCGACCTTGCAGGTGGGCCCCCAGATCCCTCTTTTGGCATGTGGCTTCCCAACGGCAATAAAATTAGCCCGTTCGTGAATTACCACATTTGCAACCCAGAAAAATTGTTTTTCAAATAAACTTTTTTTTTCAAATCCAAAAATTTTCTTTTTGTGAAAATATAAAATAAAAAATTATGGTTGATAATATACAATTCTCAACTTGCTAGGAAAAATCAAATATGTAGTGGGGAAAAATCAAACTAAGTATGAAAAATCAAATGGGGTGAAAAGAAAAATAATCAAAATAAAGGATAACTACCAATTATACTTTGGCTAGGTCTCACAAAAGTCTAATGAGATGGACTTTTCCCCTGTCTTCATTTCTTGGCATCCGAGCCCGGAGGAATGGGCTCGGATGGCTTTTCTTGCTTCTTCCGCCACTCCTTTGGTGGTTTGGTGATCTTGGGCCTTTGGAAAGGTTCGGGCTTCTCTGTCTTCTTGGGATGTCAGCATGGACAAAAAGATGGGTTCTACACATATATTAATTTTATCATGAATGCAATGTGCGGATCCACCTTTGGAGGTGTGACTTCGACCTCTTGAATGTGCTTAACATTCGGTCCATACTCTATCTGGATCATGGTGCACTGATCCGGCTCTGGGTGAAAGTTAAACTTCTCCACCTTGCCATTGAAATGGAAGTCGATTTCCCCAGCTCCCACATCTATGCAAGCTTTTGCAGTGCTAAGAAACGGGCGCCCAAGAATGAGCAGCGTATCCTTCTCAACATCCATGTCGAGCACCACAAAGTCCATGGGCATGAAACAATTCCGGATTTCCACCAAAATTTTTTCAGCAATATCCGCTAGATAACGAACTGAAGAGTCAACCAGTTTGAGCTGCGTTGGTGTTGGAGTCAGCTCCGTGAAATTCAGATGGTTGAAGACCACCTTGGGCATAACACTCACACTTGCTCCAAGGTCACAAAGTGCCTCGTCAAAGTAGTGAGCCCCAATTGAGCAAGATATAGCAGGACATCCAGGGTCCTTCTTCTTCTCCAGAAGCCTATTGAGGATGGTTGCATTGTAGTCCTCCATAAGCTTGACAACCTCAATGGTGGGCAATGGCCGCTTATTATTCAATATGTCCTTAAGATAGCGAGCATAAGTGGGTACTTGCATCGCATCTATCAAGGGCACATTGATGTGGATCTTCGTAATAATTTGAACAAAGCATTTGAATTTCTCATCCACTGTTGGCTTCCTTTATTTGTGAGGGAATGGCACAAAGTTGGTGTCTTCATATTGCTTGGCCATTCTTTTCACTGAGTGGTTCACTCATGCTAACTAGGACATCCTCTTTCTCTTTTTCCTTCTCAGTTGTCCTCTTCTTTTGTGTGGGATGCGGTGGGTCACGAGTGGTCTTGCCACCTCTCGTAGCCGCCGCATTCACATTTTCCACCATGGCTTCTGGCTGCCCCAGAGTCTTGTTACTTTCCAGCGGACGAACAACTGCATCAATTTGAGCCAAACGATTTCCAACATCTTGTTGAAGCTCAATTGATTCTTGAAGGCTGAGGATAGTCCTTCAATCTTTGCATCGATGTTTTCTAGGGTCTTGTCATTAGCTGATAGCTTCTTGGATAAGGCATCATTGATCTTTAGCTGGCTAATGGCATGCTCTCTCAAGTTGGGTTGATTGCCATTGTTTCCATTGTTGTTGTACCCTACTTGAAAGAAAGGGCATGGTTGGCCCCACCCTTGACCTCCTAGACGATATTTACTGTTGTTGAAGTTCCCATTGTTGGATACATATAAGTCATTCTAACGAGTCTCTGGGCAGTCATTACCCATGTGACCCGTGTCGCCACATACTTCACATGTGATGTGAGAGTCTAAGGCCAAGGCAGTGCCACATATTCCACCACTGGCCTATCCATCAATCTTCTTCATAAGAAGGTCCAATTTGGCAGCGATCATGGTCACCTCTTTCAAGGTGTGCATGCCTTGCTGACGGGTTTCGAGACGCTCATCGCTCCAACCCATATTGAACACCATCTTCTTAGTCAAATCTTTTACTTTGGGCACCATCAATGAGAAGAAGGCTCCTCCAGCAGCAGCATCCACATGGTCACGAGCGGAAGGGACTAGCCCATTGTAGAAATTCTGAATAATGAGCCAGTCGTCCATCCCATGGTGGGTACAGGCCAGGATGTACTCGTATAGCCTTTCCCATGCCTCAGGAATAGACTCCTTAGGATCTTGCTGGAGGTTGGAAATTCTTACACGTAGGGCATTGGTCTTGCCCAACGGAAAGAACTTGGTGAGGAATGTTGTAGAACACTTCTCCCAAGTGTCTATAGCACTTCGGTTCACACAGAACCACTGCTTCCCTCTCCCAAGAATGGAGAACGGAAACAGTCTAAGACGAATGGCATCAAGAGAGATGTCCTTGATCTTGAAAGTACTGCAGATCTCAAGAAACTGTTGCAGGTGAATACTTGCATCCTCGTTAGCCTACCCACAGAATGGGTTGTCTTGCACCATAGTGATTAGTCAAGTCTTGTTTTTGAATTTCACGTCTCCCGTGATAACATTGGGTCCAACAGGCACATTGTTAGCAGAGGGAGTCGAAAACTCACGAAGGGGCTTCTTGGCCATTGGCGTTTCGATTGTTGGTGCAGGAGTGTTGGTTTGCTTTGCCGCATGAATCTTCTGAGGAGTAATGGCACAAGGTCGATCTCTCAGAAGGGAATCTAGATCTTCATTAATGTTTTCTGGCAAGCAGAAACCAGACATACACTACCCTGTTTTCACATCAAAATAAATGCTAAAACAAAGAAGGGTTATCCTACTAAAAACTTACCCAGGGTCCTATCCTATTCACTCAATCATGCAATACTTTAATTGTATTTCCTGGAAATGGTGCCAGAAATACTTGTTGATGTTTCTTATACACCACTAACAATTTATCTCCGGCTAGTGCACCAGAAATGCTTGTTGATGGTTCCTTAGGATCACAGAATAAATTCTCCAAGCGCATGGAAACTATCGATGTAGAATTTCCCCTCAAAAGAGTATTCCAAGGGTGTCATTTATTTTATCCCAAGGGAAGGCAAGGTGGAAGTGTAGCAATCATCAAATGAAAAGGGTAGAATGGTCTAGGTAGGGTTCTAGTGAGGATGGATAATGGATAATTGGAGGTAGTGTGACACACACAAGAGCATTTTATTCTAAGGGGGATAAATGAATCCTAGAGAGAGAGGTTAGACTAAGGGATAATGAGTTACTCCAACAATGCTTCTATTGTGCATGTACATAGCCTAAGTCAATTACTAATGAATTATGTCAATGTTGAATTCCTATGTTATGTTGTGAACACATCGGGCAAGGGTTTACCCATAGCAATACTAGGACGATTCCTGCTAAGAGAATGTGGCATAGCCGAACATGGCGGATTACAAAGGACAGATAGGACTGTCACCACCTACTGCCTACGTCATCAATTTGTGGGTCTACGAGACATTCAGTGCTACTTAACTATTCTAGCATCATGCTAGCATCTTAAGTAAATACCTTAAGAGCCTAGGCACAAGCCATCCTAAGGAAATGAACTAAATCATCATGGAACTCAATGTTGATACAAAGCATAGTTATTCATATTAACATAACCATATCATAATTAGTTAGACTATAGAGGGGATTTATAGTGTTTATAATGATAAAATGGGATCATTATACTGCAATCATAAAGACTATACCTACCACATACATGGATTCCACAATCAAACAAGAAACGCTTCATCCAAGCATATGTATAATGGAATACTAAAGATAACATCTTTATAAAGTCACAAATACAAAAAGGAATACATGAGCCATACCTTTTCCAATTTGGAATTGGGAAGAGAGACTCCCTCTACTCCTTTCCAAATTTGAACTTGGGACTAGAGACTCTCCTCTCTACAGCCTAAACACCTCCAAGACTATGGGAAGTAGTGGATACTATAGAATGAAGCTCAAGTGGTGTGTGTTGAAGTGAGTGGTAGGAGGTCCTATTTATAGCTGGACAAGGATCGGTTCCCACCACCAAAAGTGTGCAATCAGTTGTAATTGTTATCGCGACACCACAAGGGAGTGACACATTGAAGTTGACTGCGTTTGGTGCTTGGAAGAGGTTGGCCAAACCACCAGGTTGGTCGACCTGGTCTTTGCGCCAATTCTCGTGTGCTTTCTCCAGGTCACTTCTAGGTGGGTCCCATTTGATCCATGTGATGCCACGTGTCATCGTCTGATTGGCTAGGATGGTACTTTTTAGGATTGCTACCCCTCTTCCACCTCGATTCCTGTATAAAAAGTCTGCATGCACTATTTTTCCAAGGACAAGAGGAAATAGGTTAAGTAGTGTTGATGTTTCTTACGTCACAGATCATCTGTCAATAGAGATGAGGTCTGCAAGCGCATGGAAGTTGTCGTGTAGCATTTCACACAAGGGTATTCCCAAGAGTATCGTATTTATCCCAAAGGAATTCAATAGAGTAAAGCAAACACTACTCTTATGATCAAGCTATGGGATACTGATCAACTACAGGACAGGGGTAAGTTGATAATATGGGTAGTGTGACACACACCTAAGCAATCTATCCTAAGGGTAAATGGGTCCTAATGGTGATTAGACTAAGAGTTGGGGAGTTGCTCCTACAATGCTTCCAGTATACATGTACATAGCCTAAGATAGATACTAATGAGCATGTCAATGGTGAATACTTATGCTAAGTTGTTCAACATATTGGGCACAGGTTTACCCATAGCAATACTAGGACGACTCCCGCCAAGAGCTTGTGGCATAGCCAAATGTGAAAGATTACAAAGGACAGATATGGCTGTCACCACCTACTGCCTACCTCTTCAATATGTGGGTCTATGAGACATCCAACGTTACTTAACTATCCTAGCACCATGCTAGCATATTAAGTAAATACCTTAAGAGTCATGAAACAAGCCATCTTAAGGCAATGACTAACCTAAACATCATTGGACCAATGCTGTGACATAGCATAAGTTATGCATATCAACATGATCATATCATAACTAATTAAGCTACAGTGGGAGTTTGTAATGTTTATGATGATAGATTAAGAGTGATATGGCGTAATCATAAAGACTACTCCTACCACATACATGGAATCCACAATCAAACAAGAAACACTTCATCCAAGTATATGAATAAAAGAAGACTAAAGATAATATCTTTATGATGCATAAAATCACAAATATAAGAAAAGATACATGAGACATACCTTTCCCAACTTGGACTTGGGACTAGAGGCTCTCCTTTCTATAGGCTAACTCCACTAAGGACTAAGACAACTAGTGTATACAATAGAATGATGCTCAAGTGGTGTGTGTTGAAGTGAGGGGTGAGGGGTCCTATTTATTGCTTGGAGAAGGGTTATCTCTCGCCACCAAAAGCGCGCGAATCATTCATCCATGACCTCTTCAAGTTGGGAGGAGCCAACACATGTTGTTTGACCGCGTTTGGCGCCAGGAACTAGTCGGCCGACTAGGGGGGTCGACTGACCTGGTCCTTGCTGCAAACGGCCAGTTCTTCCTCTAGGTGAATGACAGGTGGGTCCCATTCCATGATATGGGTCCTACACTGTTGGATGGCCTCGGATACTTCTGTTTGTGGACCATTTCATCCATGTCATGCCATGTGGCATCGTCTGATTGGCTAGAATGATATTTTATAGGATATGTCCCCTTGTTTCACTTCAACACTGCATAGAATCCTTGCATGCACTACTTTCTCGAAGGACAAATGGAAATAGGTTAAATAGAAAAGTGATGTGTGCAAGAAATGACAATTCCTTCACATAATTGAGTTATATTGACAGGTGAAATCGGTATATAACAGCCGTCAACAAACTCCTCCTAGCTTATTAATTGCTCGTCCCAAGCAAAGACAAGACTTTAGGTTGATGATCAGGAGTTGCTACAATGTTATACTTTTCAAAATTCCCATGTGCACAACAAAATACTATACCTAGTATTGCAAAAATTGGCATGGTACTTAACCCATCTTAAGTCATTATGGGGCTTATGCCATCTCCAGTTCATGGGTGGTTGAAAGATAGAATAGAAAATGGAGCACACATACCCTATAAATCAAGTTCCACTCAAATTTCGGAGAGTTCAATTTAGATTTTAAGCATCTCAATTTGATTCTCTCAGTCTCTCCTTTATGTGTAGTGGAAATATTTCCTCACCAAGGAATTTTGCCTACACTCATCCTACCACTAAATAAGGCTTGTATGTGGATCTTGGTAGGGAATATAGTAGGCATATTTGAAACACATAATATTTCTAAGTCAAAAGAGTAAGCCTTAGGAGAAATCAATTCAAAACAATTTGATTCAAGACTTGTGCATGTGTGATGGAATGGAGTGGATGTGGATATTGGGATGACTTTTTTTTGTGTGGACTCTCTTATTTTGCAGGGATGAAACATGGCTACTTTTCTTTTTCTCTTTTTTTCCTCATGCTTATGATGTAAGCATGCATTTTCTTTTTCTGAAGAGAGTACTAAACATGAATGATATGGAGTTTCTCTTTTTATTGTGGAATGGTGGTATGATCAGATTTTGCTTACTTCTAGTGTAGAAGTATAGCATGTGCAAGTGAAGTCTTGAATCAAAAAGTAATGAATGAAATCTCACACAGGTCTATAGTGGTTTGACAAAGCTCAATGTGAAGGAAAATAGCATATGCATAAGGTCTATCAATGTAATGTATCATATGTCTTTGGTAGGTATTTCCAATCAAATGAGAGTAACTTAAATCTTGTTTAGAATTTCTCCGGAAATCTAAGTTTTACTTTGAAACTAGGAATAGCAGCCCTATCACTATATGATATCTCACAAAAACTTAGAATTGGATTAAGCTTTTGCTACCCACAATTTCTAAATCAAGGCAAATGTAATTCTAGCCAATGAAAGCAATATTTTGGAGAGTAGTGAGTTGTAAAATAGGGACTTAAGAAAATTAAAACAGAGCAACTATTCATCATTTCATATATGTGAATTCCAAACCATTCTTACCACACATCTTTTATTTTATTAACTTATACTATATTATTATTAATCCCTCTTTTTTTGGATGCAAATGTGGTGGAAAGAAATAAATAAAATAATGGAATGCAAATGGGAAGTGATACAAGTTACCCCAAGTGGGGGTCCTCCCCCAAGCTTGTTCTTGGTCAACATCCGCGATAGGGGTTGAAACCCTAATGAGGGATGTAGACCATGAGGTTGGCCTAACCTTGTTGCAGCATGGCTTTGGCATTGGATGATTGAGTGTTGATGTTGTGTTGCCTTCCATGGGTTCCATGAGTGTGATCAAGGAGAGTGTTGTCACTCATCCATACCTCAAGGTTCCCATAGGTTGGATGTACATTGTTATTCTATGGCTAAGGTAATGATAATCCTTAGCCGCAAAGGAATGATGTGCACTCAACATGGTTGAGTGTGTTCTGTCATTCTTTGCCTAAAGTGTATCATATCTTCTCGCCATAAAGGAATAACTTGTACCCCTCATGCATTGGTGTGACCTGTCATTCCTTGGCTAAGGTAATGATAACTTTTAGACACAAAGGAGTGACATGTACCCGACATGTGTTGAGTACGATCCGTTCCTTGGCTAAGGTACAACATATCTATAACCACAAAGAGATGATGTGCACTCAACAAGGGTTGAGTGTGATCTATTGTTCCTTGGATAAGGTATAAAATACCTTCTGGCCACATAGGAAAAACTTGCACCTAATATACATGGGATGTGATCTTGTCATTCCTTGGTTAAGGTACATCATACCTTTTAACCACAACGGAATAGCTTACATCCAATGATGATGGCAATCCCCTTGAGCTTGAATCAGTGCCTAGAATAGTTGAGAGCATAGTGCTCTCACATATTCGTAGCAGCCCATAGGTTGCTCACGGAGCGTTTCCATGTCAAATCTTCGACCTCGTATAGTTATGGTTGACCTTCGGGCTTAATTTCCGATAGGTAGCAACCATCCTAATTTACTCCTTGGTCAAGAGATGTTGAAATGGAATCCTCTTAGGGTTTCCAACAATAAGATCTTTGAATGCCTACATAGTTATTTTACTCTTGCAAACTTCCTCTCTAATAGAGACGGATGATTAGCTTCTAATATTTGTACAAATGAATTTTCATGTTAGGTAACTGAATCTTCATTTGTACGTATGGGGAAGAACAAGACCAAAGATGCATTGGGTCCAATTTCAAGTGTATCCATGAACAATGTGTGATTCATTGATAGGAGTGTGGCTTTATGGATAAATCAATTTGCACATTTTCTAAAGCTCCTACTCATAATAATGCAAGTGATATAAATACACTATATGGATCCCTTCATCTTGCAAAATTTTCTAACCATCATAGTTTTTTTTACAAGAGCAAATGTTATCATTTAGATCATTGAAAACAAGACTTTTAATTTGTCCTTCTGAACATTTTTCATTTATTGCCTAGAATTTGAAATTTAGTGATCCATGCATGAATGAGTTTCAAATCAAAATTATGGACATCACTATTCCTAGGTAGCTACATACCAATTCAACCATTAAGTAATTCCATAAGCAATACCTAGGCAGAAAATGTCTAAGTCAATTTTAGCAATGCTTATGAAATTATAGGTACTTGTTTAAACTTATTCCCATGTAAGGTGACATTCCTTTTTGAAGAATAAAAAAGAGTAATGTCAACACTTACTCTCGTGAGGATGCATAAGAATTGAATAATGAGAAGGTGTAAATCTTCCTTACCAGTGCAAGTAAACGTCATTCAATCCAAAGGCAATTCAAATGACGGAAAATTTAAACTTGTACCTCAATTGAAGAGTAGTCTAGGTTGAAGGTCGTTGCGTGAGAGACTCACGACCATGAATTTTGGTGTAGCCTTCATGTTCAATGCCAAGTTGAGGTTGGAGTTGAATGGGCTTCATCTTTCCACTCCATCGGGCCACCATCATGAGCAATCCTCCACCATGAACTCAAAATGAGATCAATGGAGGGATATGCGCTTGATGAGGTCCTCCAACCTCTTTTCAAATTTTGTCCTAGCTGCACTAAAACCAAGAAACAACAAACCAACTTGAAAACGGGTTATGTTAGCTCAAAAAGCATGTTGTACCCTTGGTCAAATCGTTTTGCCCAACTTGAAGCAATGTGAAAATGCAATGAATATTAAGGGAAATATTTTTGGTTTTAATTAGGTATATGAATTCAAGGGTTATGCCCAAGGGTCATATCCAAATAATTTTTTTCCTAATTCAAAATTATTGTTTTAGGATGGTTGGAAATTTTACTTTCCAACATGCAAGCGTGAAAATTCAAACATGCTAAATGCAAATGCAAATATTTATTGGAAATCAAATATGCAATTGGGAAATAAAATATGAGATAACAACCAATGTACCTATTGGCAAGGACTCACCGATGAGTGGGAATACCTCCGTCCTGTTTGGTGCGATGATTTGTTGTCCAATCCCAGAGTTGAAGATGTGGACAACCTCTCTTGGTTGCCATGCCAGATCTCCTTTGGCATGTTAGTTGGACATTTGTACCACATGGTGACACTAGCCTCTCCGTCATCTTGATGAAGACTTGTTGATGTAGTGAAGGTTTCTTCTTCTTGAAGATATTCTCTTGTGAGCATGGTGAAGCTTGTCCTTATTTAGGGTTGTCACTTCGACCTTCTTGATATTCCTGAAGCTCAACCCATACTTTGAACATGGATCAAAAGCTTCCTTGGGCATGATGACATGTCGACTCCACAATCAAACAAGAAATGCTTCATCCACAATGTCACTTGCCCTAGGTTGCATGGTCTTGGTCGAAGGGTAGGAATCCCAACAAGTGATTGTGGGATATCTTGGATCTTCAATGATCTTGTAAGTTTCTTGTCATTGGACAATAGCTTCATGTGGATGTTGTCTTGATTTCTTGCTTCGCCATGGACAAGATACTTCAAGGTAGGCTAGTTGAACTTAGATCCCTTGAAATCCTCATATCCCCCTTTATTGCAAGGCTGATGTTGATTCCACCCTTGACCTCCTTGTTGGTGATAGCCATTGGAGTTGTGTTTGAAAGGAAGAATCCTCATGGGTCTTAGGGAAGTGATTCCCCAAGTGGCCCATGTTTGACATGGATTTTCACAAATTATGTGAATATCCAAGGCTTGGATAATTCCAAACACTTCTCCATTGACTTGATCTATCATGATACTTCAATGGGAGGTGTAGTTCCATAGCTAGCATGCCCACCATTTTAAATGGTGTGCATGCCAAGCTAAAGGACCTAGAGCACTCTTCAATACACCCCTAGAGTAGAGACCATATTCTCAGCCATGATGAATGAGAATACGACTCCTTCAGCTTCAGCACAAAAGTGGTAATGGATTGGTAGACCAACCCATGACATGAGTGTTGGATGAAGAGCCAACTATCCATCCATGATGGAGGCAAATCAAGAAAAAAACTTATTGGAGCCTCACCCAAGCTTGGGTATGGATGACTTTTGGCTCCTACTTCAAGCTGAAATTCTTCCGCGAAAGGCATTGGTGTTGCCTTATGGACATTTGTTGAGGTACACTTTGAATCATCTTGTGGTTGAGCACTAGAGTCCTCATTGGCCATCCTATGAAATGTGTTAGCCAACACTACCTTGTTTCCACAAAAGGAGAAAACAAACAAGAGTAACCCTGTATAATAACTATTAGCACCTATAGCTTAATCACAAGTGATAGCTATCCTTCACTTCCTTTGCCTTCCCCGGCAACGACGCCAAAAATGCTTGTTGATGTTTCTTATATCACAAATCATCTCTCGAAAGCCATGAGGTCCGCAAGTGCACAGAAACTGTCGTGTAGCATTTCGCCCAAGAATATTCCCAAGGGTATCATATTTATCCCAATTGAATGCAATGGAGTAAAGTAAACACTACTCTTATGATCAAGCTCTGGGATACTAATCAATTATCAAGATAGGGGTAAGTTTATAATATGGGTAGTGTGACACACACCTAAGCAATCTATCCTAAGCGTAAATGGTTCCTAATGGAGATTAGACTAATAGTTGGGGAGTTGCTCCTACAATGCTTCTAGTATACATATACATAGCCTAAGTTAGATACTAATGAGCATGTCTGTGGTGAATACTTTCTTCAACATATCGGGCACGGGTTTACCCTTAGCAATACTAGGACGACTCCTTCCAAGAGTCTGTGGCATAGCAGAACGTGGAAGATTACAAAGGACAGATAGGGTTGTCACCAGCTACTATCTAACTCTTCAGTTCGTGGGTCTACGAGACGTCCAATGTTACTTAACTATCCTCGCATCATGCTAGCATATTAAGTAAATACCTTAAGAGTCATGACACAAGCCATCTTAACGCAATGACTAACCTAAACATCGTTGAACCAGTGTTGAGACATAGCATAAGTTATTCATATCAACATGATCATATCATAACTAATTAGACTATAGTGGAGGTTTATAGTGTTAATGATGATAGATTAAGAGTGATATGGCATAATCATAAAGACTACTCCTACCACATACATGGAATCCACAATCAAACAAGAATTGCTTCATCCAAATATATGAATAAAATAAGACTAAAGATAATATCTTTATTATGCATAAAGTCACAAATATAAGAAAAGATACATGAGCCATAGCTTTCCCAACTTGGACTTGGGACTAGAGGCTCTCCTTTCTATAGCCTAACTCCACTACAGACTAAGAGAACTAGTGTATACAAAAGAATGATGCTCAAGTGGTATGTGTCGAAGTGAAGGGTGAGGGGTCCTATTTATAGCTTGGAGAAGGGTCGGTTCCCGCAACCAAAAGCACGCGAATCAGTCATCCATGACCTCTTTAAGCCGGGAGGAGCCAACACGTGGTGTTTGACCGCGTTTGGCGCCAGGAACTAGTCGGCCGACTAGAGGGGTCGACCGACCATGTCCGGGCTCCAAACGGCCAGTTATTCCTCCAGGTGACTGCCAGGTGGGTCCCATTCCATGATATGGGTGCTACACCATTGGATGGCCTCGGATACTTCTGTTTGTAGGCCATTTGATCCATGTGGTGCCATGTGGCATCGCCTGATTGGCTGGAATGATATTTTATAGGATCCATCCCCTTGTTTCATTTCAACTTTTCGTAGAATCCCATCATGCACTTCGTTCTCCAAGGACAAATGGAAATAGGTTAAATAAAAAGGTGATGTGTTCAAGAAATGACATTCCTTCACATAATTGAGTTTTATTGACGGGTGAAATTGGTATATAACAGCCATCAACAAGTAGAAAGGTGATGTGTGCAAGAAATTACATATCCTTCACATAATTGAGTTATATTGATGGGTGAAATTGGGATATAACAGCCATCAATATTATACCGAACAAGTCCGGCCTTATACCGGACTGGTCTGATGGACAGTCAATCTTGAGCAAATTTGACCACAACTTGATGATTAAGTGTTTGTTGATCATTTCCTTCAAGGATATCCTCTATAATCATACTATAATCATCATTCAAAAGTCAAATTTCAATTTAACCTTAATTTTCCTACCTAAATTCTCTGGTTTCACCGGACTAGTATGTCCCTGCACTAAACAAATCCGTTGTATCGACTAGTCCGTCCTTGTATGCAGTACTTGACAAGTCCGGGGTTGCACCGAACAAGTCCGGTGTCCCCATGACTTAACGTCACAAGGGGTACTGAGTCTCCTCTCTTCCTCCTCATTCATCCTTAAACGCACCTCATCCCAAACCGGCGCTCCCAAGGAGATTTGAGGCTCACTCCATCAAATCTATGGCTTTTTCCAAGGGCAAGGCATGGAGGCTCCAAGGAAGTCCACCCCTGACTTCCCCGCACTTGAATGCACTTCTACTCTGTGCATCAATCTATCTTGGTAAGGATTTTTTCCTAAGCCTAGCTTTTCACTTTCCTAGGATTTAGGTCAAAACATTCATGTCTTAGGGATTCACAATCCATTAGTCGATCCTACATTGTTCATTCCCCCACCAAATTGATCCTAATCCTCGAAGATTCAATGAATGCCGATAAGTTATGGTTCATGCTGATGAACAACGAACTAGTCTGTGTTCCATGTGGACAAGTTCGGTGTCAACAACATTTAACCCTACTATATCGACTTCGTTGAATACTTTGAATCGAGTTTTGTTTCCTTTGATTCTCATACACTCCAATCTTGCCAGGAATCATGTCAACCTCCTCAGACGAGAGCATATTCAATTATGAGGTCGAGCGAGATAGAGAGAGATTGGATCGAGCTAAAGAAAGGGGGTGCAAGAAGAGGAATGATCACGCCACCTCCATTCCTCCACCTGCTCCCTCTCTAGTGAGGCGCAAGAAAGCTCTCGCCAAGAAGCCATCTAGTGACAATGGGAAGGATATAGTTGGAACAAGCACAAAGGGCAAGAAAGGCAAAGGGAAATGAAAGCAAGCAGCCGGATCTTCAGGGCCAGTTGGGCTTTGAGGATGACTCCCCCTATGGTGGATAGAAACTGGCATCCCACCAATGACCCATTTCAAGGAAAATGAGGTGACAAAGCAAAATGACATAGAACTGAGAATGTCTATGCATATGAGAAGATGGCTGTCGATCCATGATTTTGGAGTGACTTCCATTGTGACTACTATTGAATTGTGTACCTTAGGATGAAGAATCTAGTGGATCAAAATTAGTGGATAGACTAGGAATATATGGAAGGCAAAGGCAGTGAAGCCTTTGAACAAGTCATAGCTGCCATTGAGCACTATGGCCTCAAGGACTTAATGGCATTTGAGTATAGCTGGAATAACGAGATCATTGCTCAGTTCTACACCACCTGCTTCATCACTCAGCGTCATTCCATGAGAATCACTTGGATGACTGTTGATAGGGAGTACACTGTTTCATATGAAGACTTTCCAAAGATTCATGATTTGGAAGGACCTTTGGAGAATGAACTTGTGGTGCACAACAAAAGACGCTGAACTTGAATGAGCTTGATTTCCTCTTTGATGACAACTACAACTTCGAGCCTCCCTCGACCCACTACTTGAAGCCATTCTTTGAAGTGCTAAACCGAGTGTTGAGGAAGACCATCACTCCAAAGGATGGTGATGTAGAGAATACCAATGGTTTGCTCCAAAACCTCATGAAGATACTCAGTGTATCGGAGAAATTTAACATCTTTGACAATATCTATAATGATATATTCAATATCTCCCATACTTCGAACGCTTGTGTGGCTATGCTCCATACATCATGTGCATGACTGAGAGAGTCACAGGCTTGGAGTTTGTCAAAGATGTCAAGCATCTCAAGCTCCATCCTCAATTTCCCTTCTCTCCTCCTCCACCCTCTTCCACATTGAGGAAGGGCCACTCCCATCATCAAGAAGATGAAGAAGGGAAGTTTAGCTTCAGGGGATCAAACAGTGGGATCTTAAAGATGCTCCATGAAATATTGACATCTTGCCGCAAAGTGGAAGTCAAGAAGCATAATGAGAGGCAAGCAAGAAAGAGGCACTCTCGCTACGTGAAAGAAAATGTGACAACTATTTGTGAAAAGATTCAGGTCTCACCCATAGGCTCTTTTGCGGTTTTAAAGGACTCAGATTAAGATTTCACTGAGATGCTGACACTCACAAATGAAGAACTTGCTTATTTTGGCATTGGTTCCTCTAATATTCCTCCTCTTGCTCCTGGCTAATGATAATGAAGATGATGAAGAGGAGCAAGATAGTGACAGGACTCAAAGCTATGAGAGTGAGAACCGTGAGGACGATGACGAGTAGTTCTCCTTGTATATTTTTTGTCCCTTTTTTGATGTATTGATGCCAAAGGGGGGGAGATCAATGAGGAGTAGGCCATAGTTGTTTATCATTAGTATTTTTGTTGGTCATGGTGGACTATTTTTCAACATTTTGTATTAATGCTTAAGACTTGTTATGTTTCACATTTTACCATGTAATACTTACGAATGTTATGATTTATTAATTTCCATGCTTTATCATTGTTAGTGTTGTGATATTTTCATTTTCATTGTTATTGGAATACATCAATTGCATCAAATCATCTGCTCGCACTCACTTTATATGCATCCCACTATAAAGAATGCACATATGCGATTATACTATGTTTCATGTATCTCTTTCCACATATGTGCATACTTTATGAAAATCCATTTTATTACTCATTTTGGTAAACTTCGTTTGGTTGTTATCAATCACCAAAAGAGGAAGACTGTAAGTGCATCTAGGCATTCCCATGTGGGTTTTGGACGACTGATGACAGTCAAATAAAGAGATAACAAAATTGTTTGAGTGAGAGCATTTTGCAATGTTGAAAGAATGAGAAAATGCAATGTTGAACTGAACCGTTACAGTGGTGTCAGAACTTAATCTAAAACGTGATCACACCACACCGGACTAGTCCGGTGTCAACCATGAACTAGTGTAAGTGCATTCAGGACCCTTGTGGGTTTTGGATGATTAATGACAAATAATTAAAGAGCCAATCAAACTGTTGAGCTCTTGCAGAGATTATATGTGAGAAAATGTCTTCATTGAAAATACTTGAAAAAGGAGAAAAGGCGTGCAAAAAGAGAGGACTTGTAGAATAAGGGTTTTACACTCTCTTGAGTTGTAGGAAGAACCATACTATCAAGAGGGACATGACTCCTGTAAACTTAGGGAATCATTGGGTCCTCAACTCTTGGGATAATTAAAATCAACAAACCCTAAGTCTAGACTTGTGCAAGCCAAAAGCCCGAACATTTCCGAGTTCTCGCTGCACCACACGAAACTTGTCCGAATTTCTTCAGACATGTCGGAGTAGTAATTGTGTAGCCTGGACATAGAAAATTTCCAAGTCATGTGGTCCTTCGAACTTGTCTGAGTAGGGTCAAACATATACGAATCCTCACTGCACAGATCCAGACTTGTCTGACTCTTGTCAGACATGTTCGAGTCTTCTCTGCACAGTCGTGACTTAGAAAAATTCTAAGTCTCTTGGCCACTCAAACTTCTCCAAGTTTGGCTGAACATATCCGAGTTGTCTCTGCATACCCCCAAACATATCCAAGGTGGTTGGACTTATCCGATACAGACTATTTGAGGTGCTCAACCTCGGACAAGTCAGACAAAAACCCCACCTTGGACACCCGGACTTGTCCGAGTCATGTCGAATATGTCCGAAGCAGCTTTATGCACTGATTAAAAAATCAAATCTTAGTCGTACCATCACAGGGCCCCTAACCTTGGACATGTCCGAGATATTTTTGGACTTGTCCTATGTGGGCCGCCTAGCAACGGTCATAATCACTTTTTGGCTAGAAATGGAGGACCCCCTCCTCTCTCAGCCAAAAACTAACCTCTCATTTTCACCCCTGCACTGAGAACTCCCTCAAGAGCACTTCTCCACCTAGATTTCACCTCCAAGAGCCAAAATTTGAGATTTTTGGGACAGTGAAAGAGTTATTGTGAGATTGAAGTAGAAGTGGCTTTGGGGTTGAGCATCGATTCGATTCACTTTGTTTGCCTGAGTTTTCTTTCATTTTTCTACTCTAGGATGAAAACCCTAGACGGTTAGGTGTTGCACAGTGATTTCATGTTGTGATCTCTTTCCGGGAAGTTTGTATCACCCTTTAAGATAGTGGAAGATCAAACCGAACTTTGTGTTTGTTTGGTGAGGGTAGGGCTGGAGAAAGTCCGGTCTTTTTTGGACTCCTCAACGGGGATGTAGGTTTCTTTGTGATTTAGAACCTCGGAGAAAGATCCTCTTGTCACTTGTCTCATTTACCTTCCGCACCATTTTTCACTTTATTGATTTGATCTTAGATTTGCTTGTTTAAATCTGCTCTAGCATGTTTCTCTACTCGTTTCACTGATTATATTACCCATAGAACTGCTATGTTGCATTTTGGTTCAACAGACTTGCTAAAAGTTCCTCCTTTGATCAAGTCATGTGCAAGAGCTCGGACATATCCGACTCCTGTCAGACTTGTCCTAGCAGAGTCGAACAAGTCCGGTCCCAACTCGGACATATTCGAGATTTTGGGATCAGGACAGTTTAAATTGCTGGTCATTTGTTTTAATTGCCTATTCACCCTGCTCAGGCCCACCTTTCAATTGGTATTAGAGAAAGTTTCTCAACGAAAATCTTGACTGCTTGGAGATAATATGGCCAACACCATCGGCAATGAGGACCTGCTAAAGCAAGCAACAAAGGAGGACGACACCAAGCCAGAAGAGACTCAAGGATCCAACCCTCCGCCTAACAAACCTCAAGGACCCCCTTCAACTCATGACATCTCAAGCTCCGATGAGGAAGACGAAGATGAGGAAGTTGCCCACCTTGCAGCGCAACTAAGAAATATGAAGAAAGAGGCAAAGAAAAATAAAAGACTTGAAAGGTAGAATAAGGCGAATGATAGTCAACATGACTATTCCCGATATCCATTCAACTATGAGCGCCTCAATTCTCACTCTAATTACTTTTCAATCCATTAGGCAAACCAAGCATCTAATCTCTCTCAATCCTAGCCTATGGCACATTTTATGCAAAGGTATAGATATCCCCATGAATTATAAAGAGCTCTCCTATGAGCAAGAACAACAAATCCACCGCAATGCTCAAGCAATGGCTGTGCTTAACTCATCCCTGAGCCAAGATGAGTATAACAAGTTGGATGTGATTGAGCTAGACAAGGATATATGGGATACACTCAAGATTGCTCATGAAGGCAATCGATCCATGCGAGAGGCCAAGATAGAGATGACTGGGGGGAGCTTGGTCGATTCACCATGGAAGAAGGCGAAACACCACAAGAGATGTACAATAGGCTCAGGACCCTCATCAACAAGAGTCGTTCCTATGGATGCACCAAATGGAGGGAGCACGAGGTGGTGAAGAGATTGATAAGGGCATTCACGCCAAGGAATGTCACACTTTGCACTCTCATTAGGGAAAGCCGCAATTTTCACCGCATGACCCCGGATAGGTGCTTGGCAAGATCACCAACCATGAAATGATGGAAATGGAAGCCCAACATGTACAGGACCTTGCCAAAGTGACTTCTTCAAGGAAGAAAGGTGTTGCTCTCAAATCCTCATCTAAGACCAAGGGCAAAGAAATCCAAGAATCAAGATAGGATGAAGGAAGTGGAGAAGAAGAGAGCATGGACATGGATGATTAAGAGTTGGCATTCTTCATCAAGAAGTTCAAAAGAATTATGAGAAGAAGACGTAGTCCCAACCGTGATAGAAAGGGTAAGGAAACAAGAAAGACAAAAACAAGGAGGGATTGCTACAATTGCAGAGAGTACGAGCATTTCATTGTAAATTGCCCATACGAGAAGGAAGATGAGAGGAAGAAAAAGAAGGAAGAAAAGAAGCCCCAAGACAAGAAATTCTTCAAGAAGAAGAAGACTCAAGGGCAAGCTCACATCAGCAAGGAGTGGGACTCCAATCATGAGCCCTCCTCCAAAGACGATGAAGAAGTGGCAACCATTACATTCAAGAAGGCAACCATGAAGAAGTCACTCTTGCCCAATGCGGGTGCTTGGAAGACCGTGTCCCAAAATTGCCTTATGGCCCAGGAAGGCAAGAAAAAGGACAAATCTAAAACTTTCGGTGACACCTGATTCCGAAAGTGTCCAGGATGTTCAACACACATACATGAGTGCATCACAAACAATATAGAGAAATTACCACAACATAAATTAATAAATAAGTACTTTTATTACAAAATTATAATAATCCTCAAATTACAAACTCTAATGATTATTATTATCAATTCTACTAATACTGCAACAGAAATAATCTAAACTAAGCAAACTAAGCATACGGGATAGCGTGGCTCCAAGCAATCCACATGCAAGTCGATGGCAACACACAACCTAGTTTTCCGCATTATCCTCAGGATAATCCCAAACATCACCTGAAATTGTTGGCGGGGGAATTGCAAGAGTGAGCACATGTCATACTCAGCAAATGTGGGAAAATAATGACATGTAGCTTAAACAAGGTGAATGTGGCCTAGAGGGGGGGTGAATAGGCATTTTGAATTTCCTACACACTTAATAGAATCGTCAAAACTTGGTTGGCCGGACTAGTCCGGTCGTGTGGGCGGACTTGTCAGGTGTGCTAAAAGTATGTGTGTTGATCAGGTGTTATTTGGGAAACTAAATTTCTTTAGCAGCGGAAATGAGAACAACTGATATTTTTATTTGAGATTAATATAAGAATGCAGGTAAAACTTATAATTGCCTTAGGTTGATGTTTTAGCACTCAAGTGATCTAATGAACAAAATTTAAATGAAATAAGGCGCAAGACACACAAATTTTTCCCAAGGTTCGATCTCACCACGAGATCTACGTCCTCGTTGAGGAAGCTCACGCAGAGTCGGGTCTCCAACCCTTTCCCTCTTCAAGTCACCACGAAGGCCGACTTGATTCCACTATCACGGGTAATCACCAAGTTTGCGGGGCAACCTCACACGTTGAGGGCTCCCACGAGAATTACAATGAAAGAAGTGATCAAATACACTCAAAAGTATTACAATGCAAAGTATGAGTGTAGAAAGATCAAACCCCAAGAGCTCGCAATGAAAGAACGACGATCTCCCAATCCCGAATCCAAGTGTTCAATTGATTTCACTCTTTTTGCACTTTAGATGTGTGAGGAGATGTGTTTTTGGGCTCTTGGGACGAAGTGGCGGCGCTAGGGTTTGTTCTTTGATCAGTATTTGACGTGTGTGTCAATAGGAAAGCTGTGGACTCTCTATTTATAGGGTTTCCAAAAGGTAGCCGTTGAGAAACACTAACACCGGACTAGTCCGGTCCAAGTCCGGACTTGTCCGGTCTCAGTGCATTTTGAAGTCCAGAAAGTCTGCCGGACTAGTCCGGTCCAAGCTCGGACTAGTCCGGTGATGTGTGAAGGTGAACTCTAGAAAGTTCAACGGACTAGTCCGCGGATTAGTCCGATCTCCACATATGGGAGACTCTAGAAAGGTCAACGGACTAGTCCGGTGGTCAATGGACTAGTCTGGTCCGTCAATATGAGAGACTCGAGAAACATCAACGGGCTAGTCCGGTGGATGCACGGACTAGTCCGTACTCCCAATAAGTGAGATTCCAGAAAGATGAACAGACTAGTCCGGTCCATGATCGAACTAGTCCGGTGCTTTGTGAAAGTTAGGTTAATTTTAATCCCTTACCCTCGCGCAAAGTTGTGAGCTCTTGGAGTGTGTCTTTCATACACTCCCTATACATTCAAAATCTAATTTGGTCTTCCAAGATTCATCAAAGTATCTCTCTTTGAACACCACTTCATTTTTCACCTTTTTGTGCGCACCGAGCTGTTTCACTTGTTTGTCCTGCAATCATCTCAGTAGTTTCATTAGGATCTCATATGTTTGTCATCAATTAGCCAAAACCCACAAGGGATATCCTAGATGCACTTACAATCTCCCCCTTTTTGGTGATTGATGACAACCATTTGAGATATCACAATTGAGAATAAAATCTTGATTTTCATAAGGTGTGCACATATGAGAATAACGATAAGTCCACAAAAAGCTTCTCACATATGCACACACCTTATGGTGGGGTGCTTAACAGGTGTGTGATCAACAAGGTGTGATGAAGTAAAGGTAATCAATAGTGAGCATAGAGATAATCATCCAAGCAACAATAAGCATCACACATAAGAGAAGAAATAGTGCATTACAAGGTTTTAAAAATAAGTACACGTCCTTGATCACAAAAGCATAAAGACACCGCCTACTAGTCTCAATCTCTCCCCCTTTGGCATCAAGGCACCAAAAAGGAAAAATTGAGGGGAATCACTCATCACCACTCTCTTCCTCAGTCTCGGTCCGGTCTTCATCTTCACCACCATCATCATTCTCTGGAGCAGGCTCTTCCTCGAAGTCCTCGAAGGCGGGCGGGGATCCCACCGGCTCAATCTCCAGCTTGTCACAGATAGCTTTGATGTTGGCATTGACATATTGTTGATGCTTCTTCTGCCTAACTTCAATCTTGCGGCAGCAGGCAAAGATAGAGGTGAGCATTTTGAGCACACCACTGGAGGATTCATGGGCAGGTGTAGAGCTAAGAGGAGCAGCTGAGGATCTTGTGGCATTCACATCCCGAGTTTGTTTAGTCCTCCTCTCAGCTTCAGGGGAGGGAGGTGCATCAGGAGCCGAAGGTAGAGTGTACTCGGTGGGCTTTTGCGGTTTCAACCCCATATGGTGAACATTCTTGACGAACTCAAGTCCAGTCACCTTCTCAATCATGTACATGATGTACGGGGAATACCCGCAAGATATGTTTGGAGTGATTGAGATGTTCACAATGTCATTGTAGATGTATTCAAAGACATTGAACTGTCTCCTCCCACCAATGACCTTCATTAGGGTCCTCAAGGTTCCTTGAATAGTCCCCGCATCTCCATCATTCGGGGCTATTGTCTTCCTCAATATTCTGTAGAGGACCACATAGAAGGGCTTCAAATATTTGATATTGGGAGGGACATAAGGCATCCTTGTGTCATAGAGAAATTTGAGCTCATCCTTCTCCAAGGGTTGCAGATTGTGGATAACAAGATCATGATCCAAAGTGTGTTCAAGGTGGAGGATTCTTGCAAATTCATCATAGGTGACACTGTACTTGGAACCATGAGTAACCCAAGTCAGACTGTCTCCATCACCACGAGCAAAGTAGAGGGTAGAGTAAAATTGGGTGATGACCTCATTGTTCCAGTTACACTCAAAGGCAAACATATCCTTCAAGTTGTGCCTCTCCAGGGCCTCAACCACCTCACAAAAGGCAGGATATCTCTTCGATTGTAGGTATCCAACATTCACCCATTGACTCTCTACAACGGGACTCTTCATCTTCATATACACATGCTCGTAGTAGTCAGCATGGAGGTTGCTCCAAAATCTTGGGTCTGAGCATTGCCGAGGTTGATCATACACATTAACCTGCCTGAAGCTATCGGCAAGCTCACCGCCTTTTCTGGTGAAATCTTTACTTGAGCACTGCCTGTTGCGGTGACTTGGGTTCTTCATCTTCAGGGGTCCAATGGGACCACTAGCAATCCCCTTTCCTTTGTTGAGAGTCCTCTTTGGCCCTGAGGAGCTCTCGCCAGCTTTTCCTTGGCCCTTCTTAACAACCACTCTCCTTTTCTTGGGCAAGTTGTCGTCGGAGGGTGGAGAGTGCACATTTACATCATGTCTTTTCTTCATGTACCTCTCCTTGGCTCTCTTCACTTTTTCACGTTCAACTTCTTCATCAACATGGAAGGAGCTGTCATCTGATCTTGAAGACATCGTGCCTAATAAGGAGTTCATGATTTAGATGAGAATGAACTAAGAATGAAGGATATGTGAGGATTCAAATGTCAAACCCCGGACTTGTCCGGTTTCAGGGTGCGGACTTGTCCGGTGTACCGAACTAGTCCGTATCTGGGAGCCGGACTAGTTTGGCCTGGCACAAGAACCCTAACAAAACTATGAATCACAACTTCTATCTAAGGATGCAATGGAGCATGAAGGTGAAAGGAATACATCTCTGAAGCTAATGTACTTCCTTGGAATCAAGAGAAATAAGCTAGAAGTAGAAAAGTTGAGAGTTTGATTTTTGGGAGAAATTTACCGAGATTAGAAGATTTGCGTTGAAGGAGCACGAATCTGTCCGGATGATTTTGGAGTGGAGTATCAACTCGTCGAGGGGAGGATTTCCCATGGAGAAAACTTGGATTTTGAGGGCTCAACTCAAAAATCACTTTTGGGGGCTAGGGTTTGAGAGTTGAGGGTTCAACTCAAAGTGGGGGGAGGTTTGAAACGGTTTTGGGCCGACCAACTGCTTATATACGCGGCCGACCGGACTAGTCCGGTCAGAGGACGAACTAGTCTTTTGCCCCTGGAAAACCTAGGAAAGAGAGGCTGTCCGGACTAGTCCGGTGGGAAACCTGACTAGTCCGGTGTCCCTAGAAAAACTGAGTATTTAGAGATAACTAATAGTGATCCAAGGACAAGTTTTGCAAATAATCTTGGTAATTATGACCAAAAAGTAATCAACAATAAAAAAATGGTCATAAATTCCAAGATTTCTTCATTAAAATTAGTTTTCTTAGGAGAAAAAGAGGTGAGGGGCAGTTTTAGCAATAAGATGTAACATTTGAAGTTTGAACCAGGTGTGCAACATTTCATGCCACATTTTGAGAGTCAAGAATATTAAGTTCGTTCCTAAGTTCACAAAACCTTTTCTCATCCAATGTTTTGGTAAAAATATCCGCAAGTTGTTTTTTGGTTCTTACATGTGAAATAGCAATGTCACCTTTTAATGAATGATCTCTAAGAAAATGATGACGGATATCTATGTGCTTAGTTCTTAAGTGCTCTACCGGGTTGTGTGCAATTTTTATAGCACTTTCATTGTCACATAGAAGTGGGATATGGTTAAGATTGTAGCCGTAGTCCCTAAGGGTTTGTCGCATCCAAAGTAGTTGTGCGCAACAGCTACCGGCTGCAATATATTCTGCTTCTGCTGTGGAAAGGGCAATGGAGTTTTGCTTTTTAGATGACCAAGAGACCAGGGACCTACCAAGAAACTGACAAGTCCCTGATGTGCTCTTTCTATCGACTTTGCATCCTGCATAGTCAGCATCGGAATACCCTATCAAGTTAAATTTGGATCCTTTGGGATACCAAAGGCCCAAGTTGGGTGTGTGCACAAGGTACCTTAGGATTCTTTTTACCGCAACTAAGTGACACTCTTTAGGTGCGGCTTGAAACCTTGCACACAAGCAAACACTAAGCATAATATTTGGCCTAGATGCACATAAATAAAGTAAGGAGCCAATCATGGACCTATATACCTTTTGGTCCACATTTGGACCATCTTCATTAAGGTCGAGGTGTCCATTAGTGCCATGGGTGTCTTGATGGGCTTGGCTTTGTACATATTGAATTTCTTGAGAATGTCTTGTGTATATTTGGTTTGGCTTATAAATGTACCTTCTCTTAGTTGCTTCACTTGGAATCCCAAGAAGAACTTCAATTCACCCATCATTGACATCTCGAACCTATCTGTCATAATTTTGCTAAATTCTTCACAGAAGGATTTGTTAGTGGATCCAAAGATAATTTCATCAACGTAAATTTGACATACAAATAAATGATCATCACAGGGAAAGTGTATAGTCAGCCTTACCAATTTTGAATCAATTCTGAATTAGAAAATCTCTAAGACACTCATACCAAGCTCGAGGAGCTTGATTGAGGCCATAGAGAGCCTTACGCAGTTTGTAGACATGGTTGGGATACTTATGGTCTTCGAATCCTGGTGGCTGCTCCACATAAACTTCCTCCTTGATTGGGGCGTTTAAGAAAGCGCTTTTGACGTCCATTTGATACAACTTAAAATTATGGTGAGTAGCATATGCCAATAAAATACGAATGGACTCAAGTCTAGCTACAAGAGCGAAAGTTTCATCGAAGTCCAAACTTTCAACCTGAGAATAACCGTTGGCCACCAATCTTGCCTTATTTCTTGTTACTACTCCATGTTCATCTTGCTTGTTCTGAAAGACCCATTTGGTTCCAACTATGTTCGCCTTTGGTCTCTCCACCAGCTCCCATACTTCATTTCTCTTGAAGTTGTTCAGCTCCTCTTGCATTGCAATCACCCAGTCTTGATCCCTT
This sequence comes from Tuctoria greenei, assembly GCA_036927565.1. NCBI lineage: Eukaryota > Viridiplantae > Streptophyta > Magnoliopsida > Poales > Poaceae > Tuctoria > Tuctoria greenei. The sequence continues at coordinate 108,579,617 of JAYESD010000008.1, forward strand.
AAGGCTTCTTCTACCCTGTATGGTTCCAGAAAAGACACAAAAGAATAGGATTCACAAAAATTTGCAACTTGAGATCTAGTAGTTACTCCCTTAGCAATATCTCCAATGATATTGTTGACAGGGTGGTCTCTTTGCACGCTCTGGTGTACTCTTGGGTGTGGAGCTTGTGTAGTTGCTTGTTCTTCATTATCTTCAAGTGCATTGTCTCCCCCTAGATCATTGTTTCCATGATTGTCCTGATCTTCTTGATCTTCCTCCTCTTGATCTTGTGCAAGAGCTCCCCCTTGATTATTGCCTCCGTGTTGAGGTTCATCTTGTGCATTTGAGTCGATTGTTTGCTCTTGTGGTAAGATATCACCAAGTCCCATTTTCTTCAGTGCTTCATATGGAGCTTTCTCTTTATCTAGCACACACTTATCAACTTGCTCCACTTGTGAGCCGTTAGATTCATCGAACACTACGTCACGTGCTACTTCAACAAGGTCGAACACCTTGTTGAAGACACGATAGGCGTAGGCATTCGATTCATAACCGAGCAAGAATCCTTCATTGAACTTCGAAGCGAACTTCGAGGCCCTCTGTTTCTTGTTCAGAATAAAACATTTGCAACCAAAAACTTTAAAATAAGAAACATTAGGCTTTTTACCGGTAAGGAGCTCATATGGAGTTTTCTTCAGTAGTCGATGGAGATACAGTCGATTCGTGGCATGGCAAGCGGTGTTCACCGCTTCTGCCCAAAATCGATCGGATGTCTTGTATTCATCCAACATAGTTCTCGCCGTTTCGATCAATGTTCTGTTCTTCCTTTCGGCCACTCCATTTTGTTGAGGGGAGTAGGGTGCCGAGAATTCATGCTTTATCCCTTCTTCATCGAGAAACTCTTCAACTTGGAGGTTCTTGAATTCTGTCCCGTTGTCACTTCTGATATTCTTTATGGTTGATGAGAATTCATTCCGAGCTCTTTTCAAGAACTTCTTGAGGATCCCCTGAGTTTCTGATTTATCATACAAGAAAAATACCCAGGTAAATCTTGAAAAATCATCAACAATTACTAAACCGTATTTGTTACCGCCGATGCTGATGTACGAAACTGGACCAAAGAGATCCATGTGGAGAAGTTCCAGCGGTCTTGCGGTAGTCATCACATTCTTGGCGGGGTGTGGTGCTCCGACTTGTTTTCCTGCTTGACAAGCGCTGCACATCCTGTCTTTTTCAAAAATCACATCCTTAAGACCACGGATGTGACCACCTTTTAGAAGTTTCTGCAGATTTCTCATCCCAACATGGGCTATCCTTCTATGCCACAACCATCCCATGTTGGTCTTAGCAACCAAGCAAGTGGTGAGTTCGGCTTTATCTTTGTTGAAGTCAACTAGATAAAGCTTGCCCTTCAACATTCCCTTGAATGCAATCGAGCCATCGCTTCTTCCAAAAACAGTCACACCCTCATTAGTGAATAAAAAGTTGTAACCTTTGTCGCATAGTTGGGATATTGACAAAAGGATATAATCTAGAGAATCTACATATAAAACATTTGATAAGTTATGTTGAGAGGATATTTCAATGTTACCGCTACCAAGGACCTTTCCTTGGCTGTTGTCTCTGAAGTATATGCCTTCACCTGAATCCTTGTTGTACTCGTACTCTACAAACATACCTCTCTCTCCGGTCATGTGATTTGTGCATCCGCTATCAAGTACCCATTTTGTTCCACCGGAGGAGTAAGCCTGCAAAAATGGTTTTAGGTACCCAAGCTTGCTTGGGTCCTCTCAGGTTAGTCACAAGAGTCTTGGGCACCCACACACAAGTTTTCAAGTTCTTGTGGCGTGGCCCTGTATATTTGGCAATGACTTTTTCATATTTGGCTTTCATAAGAACATAAGAAGCATTAAATGTACGAAACAATATTTGTGGTTCAGATTCATTGGATTTTTCCTTAACAAAGACAATTCTATTCTTAGCATGATTAGAAGTAGACATGTGTTTTTTCTTATCAAAACCAAGGCCATCTTTGACATTAGGAGGTCTAGTGACCATCTATGCACTGCGTGCATATTTGATCTTCTCCTTATCAAAGATGCCGCTTGGAGGGGCATGCATATTATGAGAATTTGAAGTATTAGAAATACTATTCTTCTTACTAGAGCAAGTGCAAGTTCCGATTGTTGTCGAACTTATATCTTTGGAGGAAGAGCTCTTGGAGGACGAGGAGTCACTTTGCTTGAGCGACTCAACTTGCACCTCAAGGATCTTGTTAGCTTTTGACAAGTTAGCAAGTTCTTCCTTGATTTCAATATGTGAGTATTCTAGCTTTGAGTAAGTTTCCTTACTCAAGGCTAGCTCAACTTCAAGCGACTCGTTCTTCTCTCTTTCAAGCTCGAGAAGCTTTTCAACTTATTGATATCTCTTCCTTTCACGGATGATCATATCTTCTTGTCGGTCAAGAAGTTCCTCCTTTTCAAAAAATTCGTTCGACAACATTTCCATTTTCTTTAGAGCAATTTTACTCAGTCCTCTAAACATTTCTTCATTATCACTAGAGCTGTCAAAGTCATCAATAGAGGAGTTTAGCGTAGGAGGAGTGAGCCGTACCTTTTTTTTGCCTTCCTTAGCCATAAGGCAAGTGTGGTTGTTCATTTCCCATCCTCCCATGTTTGGAAAGAGTGTGGCCTTCATAGTAGGTTTCTTGATTGCGATAGTGGCCATCTCTTCTTCTTCATCGGAGGAGGACTCGTCGTTTGAGTCCCACTCCTTGCCAATGTGAGCTTGATGGGTTTGTCATCTTTTTCTGAAATTTTTCTTTTCTTGAGGTCTTGTTTCCTTCTTCTTTTTGTTTTCTTCATAAGGGCAGTCCACCATGAAGTGACCATACTCTCCGCAGTTGTAGCAAGTGCATCGAGCCTTGGATTTTCCTTTATCCTTGTTTTTGCCTTCATTTGAGTCGTTGCCGTGTCTTCTTTTCATCATTCGCTTGAACTTCTTGATAAAGAGTACCATTTCTTCATCATCAAGATCGATGCTCTCGTCACTTGTATGCCCATCGTCTTGATCTTCACGAGCTTCTTTGAGTTTGGGTCAGCATGTTGCTTTGAGAGCAACCCTTTCTTTTTGGAGGAAGTGAGTTCGGCCAAGACTTTGATGTATTGTGCCTCTTTCTCCATCATTTCATGATTTATGATCTTTCCCAACAACTCATCGGGAGTCATTTTGTGAAACCCGGGGCTTTCTCTAATCATTGAGCAAAGTGTGACATTTCTTGGCATGAAGGCTCTAATCATTCTCTTGACTACCTTGTGATCCGTCCATTTCTTACTTCCATAGGCACGTATTTTGTTGATGAGTGCCTTCATCCGGTTGTACATATCTTGAGGTGATTCGCCTTCTTCAATAGCAAATCTCCCCAACTCTCCTTCAAGCATTTCGATTTTAGCTTCACGAACCGATCTATTTCCTTCGTGAGCTGTCTTGAGTGTATCCCAGATTTCCTTTGCACTTTCTAGGCCATCAATCTTGGTGAACTCCTCTCTGCTTAGTGATGATGTGATCACGGTGATGGCTTGTGCATTTCTGTGAATCTCTTGTTCTTGTTCTGGGGTGAGTTCTTCATCCGTGTCCGAGATATCTACGCCAGTGCAGACAATGTGCCACAGACTAGGATTTAGGGATATTAGATGCATCTTCATGTTGTACTTCCACATTGTATAGTCGCTTCCGTCAAACTGTGGAGGTTTTCCCATAGGAATGGAAAGATAGTGATTGTTTGAATTGAGACGGTTGTAGTTGTAAGGGTATCGGGAGTAGTCGTGATGACCACTCCCCGGCGTCTTCTCTTCTTCTTTTCCCTTTTGTCCTAGCAGTTTCTTTTTCAAAAGTGCCTTTAATTGTCGCACTTCTTCATCATCGTGTGGGCTCTCTTTCAGCACATCAAAAGTTTTAGTTTCTTGTTCCTCCTCATTAATGTTCATCTTCGAGATATCGTTGTTCTTCTCAGAGGCCATTGATCTCTCCGAGATGTGAGTCTCGTTGGTGGAGAACCTTGCTCTGATACCAATTGAATGTGGCCTAGAGGGGGGTGAATAGGCCTTTTGAAGTTCCTGCACACTTAATAGAATCGTCAAAACTTGGTTGGCCGGACTAGTCCAGTCGTGTGGGCGGACTTGTCCGGTGTGCTAAAAGTATGTGTGTTGATCAGGTGTTATTTGGGAAACTAAATTTCTTTAGCAGCAGAAATGAGAACAACTGATATTTTTATTTGAGATTAATATAAGAATGCAGGTAAAACTTATAATTGCCTTAGGTTGATGTTTTAGCACTCAAGTGATCTAATGAACAAAATTTAAATGAAATAAGGCGCAAGACACACGAATTTTTCCTGAGGTTCGATCTCACCACGAGATCTACATCCTCGTTGAGGAAGCTCACACAGAGCCAGGTCTCCAACCCTTTCCCTCTTCAAGTCACCACGAAGGCCGACTTGATTCCACTATCACGGGTAATCACCAAGTTTGTGGGGCAACCTCACACGTTGAGGGCTCCCACGAGAATTACAACGAAAGAAGTGATCAAATACACTCAAAAGTATTACAATGCAGAGTATGAGTGTAGAAAGATCAAACCCCAAGAGCTCGCAATGAAAGAACGACGATCTCCCAATCCTGAATCCAAGTGTTCAATTGATTTCACTCTTTTTGCACTTTAGATGTGTGGGGAGATGTGTTTTTGGGCTCTTGGGACGAAGTGGCGGCGCTAGGGTTTGTTCTTTGATCAGTATTCGACGTGTGTGTCAATAGGAAAGTTGTGGACTCTCTATTTATAGGGTTTCCAAAAGGTAGCCGTTGAAAAACCCTAACACCGGACTAGTCCGGTCCAAGTCAGGACTTGTCCGGTCTCAGTGCATTTTGAAGTCCAGAAAGTCTGCCGGACTAGTCCGGTGCAAGCTCAGAGTAGTCCGGTGATGTGTGAAGGTGAACTCCAGAAAGTTCAACGGACTAGTCCACGGACTAGTCCGATCTCCACATATGGGAGACTCCAGAAAGGTCAACGGACTAGTCCGATGGTCAACGGACTAGTCCGGTCCCTCAATATGAGAGACTCCAGAAACATCAACGGACTAGTCCGGTGGATGCACGGACTAGTCCGGTCTCCCAATAAGTGAGATTCCAGAAAGATGAACGGACTAGTTCGGTCCATGATCGGACTAGTTCAGTGCTTTGTGAAAGTTAGGTTAATTATAATACCTTACCCTCGCGCAAAGTTATGAGCTCTTGGAGTGTGTCTTTCATACACTCCCTATACATTCAAAATCTAATTTGGTCTTCCAAGCTTCATCAAAGTATCTCTCTTTGAACACCACTTCATTTTTCACCTTTTTGTGCGCACCGAGCTGTTTCACTTGTTTGTCCTGCAATCATCTTAGTAGTTTCATTAGGATCTCATATGTCTGTCATCAATTAGCCAAAACCCACAAGGGATATCCTAGATGCACTTACACAAGGAATGATAATAAATAATGGTTGTTTGCTAAAAAAATACATTTAAAACATATGAAAAGCATACTAAGATGTCTATGTGAATTAATCCCATCATATACAAAATAATTAACACAATATGAATCCACCATCATCATTTACCAACTTATCGCAACCATCAATATTTATCCATCCATATACCAATTTCTCACCATCATTACCAATCATGTCCATTTAACACAACTCAAACCATAACCATAACCAAACCATCCCAAATACCAAGTTCCACTCTAATCATGTGAGAGTCCAGGTCGCTCATAACCGGGAGCACGGCTATCATGATAGTTTTTAACACTCCGTAGAGGTTGTACCACTTTACCAACACTTTTATAATTTCATCACCTTCGGTGACTAAGAACCTACCTTATGCCAATTCACACTTCCTTTGGTGTGTGGCCAAGAGATCACAAAATAGCTTTCACAAAGGGACTACTAGTATGTACGTACCCACTAAGGTTTCACCAGCAGACTTGAATCTCCATTCTCCAACCCACAGGCCTCTTCATTTGTCATGTGGATCCCAGGGTAGCCCTCCTCGACTACCATTCCCCGCACCATCCAATGGTCCATACAATACCAACAGCACACCTAATTATTCAGCTATGCAACACCCATATTTGGCCTTGTGGTGGCGCTGTAATTCCTGGATGGTCGCTCCATGAACCGGTCTTTAGATCTAAAGCGAGCAAAACCACCATAACATCAAACCCAGTCTAGAATCCATGCTTGCTTACATCTCCCAAGTCCCATGTTACCAATTAACCACATTCATTAATTCTCATCATATACATGCTTATTAATTCATAGTTGAGCCATTTGGTTGTTTCCCATCCCAATTAATTAGAGAGAAGCAAAAGGTAAAATAGCATTCCCGACTCTCTACAATGTATTTCAAGCAACAAGGATGGTCAAATAAGTCTATTAAACACCTATTTTGGGTTTCCCATCAATTTGACACAAGCATGCAGTTTTTCAAACAAAACATTTAAAAACATGATTAAAATGATCAAGGAATCTTGCCTTGCTCTTGAGATTGGTTAGGATCAAAAGCTTTGCAGTTCTTGTGTTGGAGGTCCTCGACAGCACCCTCTAGAGTAAAACCTTCTATTCCACGCAACAAACTTACAAAACAAGCATTACAATCAATAAATGCTCATATATTACTCAATATGTCATGAGATGCATGAATAATGCAATTATCGGGTAATGCATGATATTAGGTTGATATCATAGCCTACTAACTATTCGCAATTAAGTTTTACATGTTAAAACAAGTTCCAAGTTAATTTGGAGAATATTAAAGAAGTTCCAGGAATTTCTAGAACTGATAGACCGGACTAGTCCGCACTCTGGCCGAACATGTCTGTTCTGGAAAAGAGAAGAAATCGGACTAGTCCGCATAGGACCGGACAAGTCCGTTATGGCTAGGTTTTTGGAAAATTTTCAACTAGAGCATAGTTAAAGTTTATATAAAACCATAATTTACATAGAAAAGATGAATTTAAGGTATTTACCACAAATCCAAGGGTTCAAATGTCGAGAATTGGGTGCAACACTTGGATTTTGACATCTAGGGTTGATGGTGAATAGTTGGTGGAGAATTGACGATGATATCGGTGAGTTGACGAATTCACAAATCCAATATTCAACCGTTCAAACTTCTTGCATAGCTCGGATGGCAACTCCCGAATCGTGAGTTGGTGGCTTACTACTTTCCTACTCAAGGCATCGACCACTACATTAGCCTTCCCCAGGTGATAGTTGATTCCCATATCATAATCCTTGATGAGCTCCAACCATCTTCGTTGCCTCAAATTTAGGTCCATTTGTGTGAAAATGTACTTGAGGCTCTTGTGATCCGTATAAATTTCACACCTATGACCAAGAATGTAATTCCTCCATATCTTCAAAGAAAGCACTAAGGCTGCAAGTTCAAGATCATGTGTAGGATAATTCTGCTCATGTTTCTTCAATTGCCTCGATGCATAAGCTACAACTTGACTTTCTTGCATGAGCACACATCCAAGCCCTTGTCTTGATGCGTCACAATAGATATCAAAACTCTTACTCATATCGGGCAAAACCAAGACTGGTGCGGTGGTTAACCTCTTCAACTCCTCGAAACTGTTTTGACAAGCTTGAGTCCATTGGAATGTTTTTCCCTTCATTAATAACTCAGTCATGGGCTTGGCTATTTTGGAGAAAGCCTTGATAAACCGGCGGTAATATTCAGCCATTCCAAGAAAGCTCCTAATTTCCTTCACATTTTGGGGCAACTCCCATTTTAGCACATCTCCCACTTTCCCTAGGTCAACCGATACTCCTCCTCTGGAGATGATATGGCCCAAAAATGATACTTCCCTTAATAAAAATTGGCACTTGCTGAATTTGGCATATAATTGGTGTTCCCTTAATTTCTGCAATGTGAGCATCAAATGCTTCTCATGTTCCTCTTCACTTCTCGAGTCAATCATAATATCATCAATGAACACCACAATTAATTTATCCAAGTACTCCATGAAGACCTTATTCATGAGGTACATAAAGTATGCTGGTGCATTCGTCAATCTAATAGACATAACGGTATACTCATAGGATCCATACCGTGTCCGAAAAGCTACTTTAAGTATGTCCGATGGTCTAATCTTCATTTGGATGTAACCTGACCTCAAGTAAATCTTAGAGAAAATACAAGCGCCCTTCATCTGGTCGACCAAATCCTATATACGGGCAATGTATACTTGTTCTTGATTGTCAGCTCGTTAAGAGCCCAGTAATCCACACATCTTTTGGGATCCATCCTTCTTATCCATGAAAAGCACTGGTGCTCCCCGAGGTGAAGATCTTGGGCGAATAAAACCCTTCTCTAGCTGCTCTTGAAATTGCTTCTTGAGCTCCGCTAACTCCATAGGAGGCACCCTATATGGCCTCTTAGCTATAGGTGCAGTTCCAGGTATTAATTCAATAACAAACTAGATATCACAATCAGGTGGCATACCTGGCAACTCATCCGGGAACACGACTGAATACTCGCGAACTATCGGGATACTCTCCAACATCACACCTTCCACATGACTTAGCGTTTCTTTATCCATTATGGTTTGGACTATCTTAACTTCAATACGGGTGCCATGTTCACTTGTCAATTGCACAATCCTCTAGGCACATTGAATCACTCCATTATACTTGCTCAACCAATCCATACAAAGTATGATATCTATCTATCCCTTGGGAATCCAGGACGGTGAGATTCGCAAGGAAGTCTACCCCCTTATTCTGATACTTACTATCGGACACACTATATTTGTCGTCATCTCTCCTCCAAGAGATTTTACCAAAATAGTGTGTTTCAAATGAGCTATAGGAAAATTATACTTGGCAACATACTTCGATGAGATGAATGAATGAGATGCTCTAGAATAATAAAATGGTTGCGGGGTTGGAGTTGGCGAGGAACATACCAATCATGACGTTATCCACTTGTTGGGCCTCCTCAGTAGAGATGTGATTCACATTGCCACGAGTGACATTCTCCTGTCTACAGTTGCCTTGTGGTGATCCTCCATTTGGACATGGGTTCTACCTTGGTGCATTATTAATTGGTCCATAGATCCTCTTGGGGCATTGACTTGCAAAGTGTTCAGCCTCTCCACAAACATAGCACGTCTTGCTGCCCGAAGCACCAGGTAAACTCTGACGCTGCTGATTTTGAGAGATAGTCACCATATTAGGGCGCAATGCAAATGGTGCAAGTTTGCGAGGTGCTTGCATAACAGGGCGCTGCTGCCGCTGGTTTAGGGGTGGAGGATAAGCTGATCGATAAGCAGGGGCGGAGGGGTTGTAATATGGTGCACTTGGCAGCGCAAGGCGAGGACAGACATTGCTCCCTTGTGGCTGCCCTTGGTATGGCATCTTCCTCTTATTATCTTGTTCCATGTCACGAATCTTGTTTTCAATCACAATGGCTTGTCCACAAGCTTCTAGAAATTGGTGTAGTCGCAATTGAGCAATTGGACTTGAATCTCATTAGGCCTCTCATGAACAAATATTGCGTGCGGTTGTCCCGGTTGACATCCTCTGGGGCATACCTTGAGAGTTGCAAGAATTTATTGAGATAATCACTCACACTCGGCCTTCCTTGCCTTAGGTTCTCAAATTCTTACCTCTTTAGGATGATAACACCTTCAGGAACAATGTGAGAACAGAAACTCTCCTTGAATTCAGCCCAAGTGATCCTCTCTTGATTTTCATAGGCATTCCATAGCGAGTCCCACCAATCCGTAGCTGCTCCAACTAGCTGATGGGAGGCAAATAGGACCTATTCCCTGTCACTGCATTGGACAATAGCAAGCATCTTCTCTACAAATTTCAGCCAATCATCAGCTTCCATAGGGTCATTGGCTAGAGAAAAAGTGGGTGTCCTAGTCCTCATAAACTCTCCCAATCTGTTATGAGGCGGTGGGGGTGGGGGCGGTGGAGGCATATGGGGCTGATTCTAGTTATTGGCCTGCAGTTGTCCCAAAGTTTGCATCACGGTCTGCATAAGCTGATTTTTCATAGCCAACAACTGCTCAAGGTTGCTAGCCTCAGGTCCAAGTCCATTGTTATTCTGAGGTGCTCCATTGTTGTCCTCCTCACCATTGGCATTCCTTTTGTTGCAAGTCCTCGGCATCTGAAATAAGAGCAAGAGGTAGAAGAATTTAGAAAATTTCCCCAACTAAATGCATCAATGGATATGAAACTAAGAAACTACCTATATAAGCCTATATGGATGTGGCAAGTGCCAAAACACCTCACAATCCTCTACCAAGCACACAAGCAAACATTACATGGCAAATCAGCACACCAAGCAAACATCGACTATTCCTTATTGCTTCCTATGTGCTTTGAAGTGTCCACTCTATCTAGGTTGCGTCCAATGGTCAACATGTGGCTCTGATATCAATTTGTGACGCCCGGTTCCGAAAGTGAACCAAGTACGATGCATATTTGTGTCCAGGATGTTCAACACACATACACGAGTGCATCAAAAATGATATACCAAAATTACCACGACATAAATAAGTACTTTTAATACAATATTCAAATAAGCCTCAAATTACAAACTCTAGTGATCATTATTATCAATATGACTAATATTGCAGCGGAAATAATCTAAACTAAGCAAAATAAGCATATGGGATAGCACGGCTCCAAGCAATCCACAAGAAAGTTGACCGCAGCACACAACCTAGTACTCCACATTATCCTCAGGATAATCCCAAACATCACCTAAAACTGTTGGTGGGGGGATTGCAAGAGTGAGCACATGTCGTACTCAGCAAGTGTGAGAAAATAATGACATGTAGCTTAAACATGGAATGATAATAAATAATGGTTGTTTGCTGAAAAGTACATTTAAAACATATGAAAAAGCATACTAAGATGTCTTTGTGAATTAATCCCATCATATCCCAAATAATTAACATAATATGAATCCACCATCATCATTTACCAACTTATCGCAACCATCAATATTTATCCATCCACATACCACTTTCTCACCATACCAATCATGCCCATTTAACACAACTCAAATCATAACCAAACCATCCCAAATACCAAGTTCTACTCTAATCATGTGAGGGTCCAGGTCGCTCAAAACTGGGAGCACTGTTATCATCATAGTTTTTAACACTCTGTAGAGTTTGTACCACTTTACCTACACATTTGTGATTTCATCATCTTTTGATGACTAAGAACCTCCCTTATGTTGTCTCACACTTCTTTTGGTGTGTGGCCAAGAGATCACAAAATAGCTTTTACAAAGGGGCTACTAGTATGTACGGACCCACTATAGTTTCACCAGCGGGCTTGAATCTCCATTCTCCCACTCATGGGCCCCCTCATGTACCATGCAGTTCCCAGGGTAGCCCTCCTCGACTCCCATTACCCGCACCATCCAATGTTCCATGCAATACCAGCAGCACACCTAATTATTCAGCTACACTGCACTCATACTTGGCCTTGTGGTGGCACTATAACTCCTAGATGGTCGCTCCATGAACCGGTCCTCAGATCTAAAGAAAGAGAAACCACCATAACATCCAACCCAGTCCACAATCCATGCATGCTTAGATCTTCCAAGTTCCATGTTAGCAATTAACCACATTCATCAATTCTCAGCATATACATGCTTATTAATTCATAGTTGGGCCATTTGGTTGTTTTTTCATCCCAATTAATTAGAGCGAAGCAAAAGGTAAAATACCCTTCCCGACTCTCTACAATGTATTCCAAACAACAAAGATGGTTAAACAAGTCCAGTAAACACCTATTTTGGATTTCCCATCAATTTGACAGACGCATGCAGTTTTTCAAACAAAACATTTAAAAACGGGATTAAAATGATCAAGGACACTTGCCTTGATCTTGAGACTGGTTAGGATCAAAAGCTTTGAAGTTCTGGTGTTGGAGGTCCTCGATAGCACCCTCTAGAGTAAAACCTTCTATTCCGCGTAACAAACATACACAACAAGCATTACAATCAATAAATGCTCATATAGTACTCAATATGTCATGACATGCATGAATAATGCAATTATGGGGTAATGCATGTTATTAGGTTGATATCATAGCCTACTATTTAGTCCCAAATAAGTTTTGCATGTTAGAACAAGTTCCAAATTAATTTGGAGAATATTAAATAAGTTCCAGGAATTTTCAGAACTGACAGACCGGACTATTCTGCACTCTAGACAGACATGTCCGTTCTGGAACATAGAACAAATTGGACTAGTCCGCATAGGACCGGACACGTCTGTTATGGCTAGGTTTTTGGTGAATTTTTTACTATAGCATAGTTAAAGTTTATATGGAACCATAATTTACGTACAAAAGGTGAATCTAAGGTATTTACCATGAATCCAAGGGTTTAAAGGTCTAGAATTGAGTAAACACTTGGATCTTGATGTCTAGGATTGATGGTGAAGAGTTGGTGGAGAATTGACGATGATGTCGATGAGTTGACGAAGATCGATCTTGCTTGATCCTCCTATCCTCCTCCTCCTTCTCCTAGCTACGAGCTCCTCTCCTCGATGGCGGCTCCCATAAACTAGGTTTAGGGTTCTCTTCAATTGTGGCAAAGAGATGAAGGGGTGGGTGTTGGGTGTTTATATAGGGTGGAGATGGTAGGGTTTGGGTGGAACTCATGTATAAGGCGGTGGAGGCCTTAGTTGGGTCCCACATGGGCTCCACATGGGTTGGGCACGATGTTCTTGGGCCCACATAAGGGAATTACCCAAAAGCTTGTCGGGGAGGAAAAACAGAATCTGAGTTGGGCACACCAGACTAGTCTGTGTAGGGGCCGAACAAGTCTGATATTGAACAAAGAGTAGAACGTTCAAGTTCGGTAGACATCTGGACAAGTTTGATCTGGACCAGAAAGGACTTCGAACAAGTCCAGTGCTGGAGGATGGGCAAGTTCGAAGAACAACATAACCGTTTTCAGACTAGTCCACAGCAAAAACGGATTAGTTCGGAAAACAACAGAGGGAAAATTGGACTAGTCCGGGGTCTAGTCCGGACAAGTCCGCATGGACACAGGCTTTTAACTGCAGTTTTGGTTCTAACTCATTTTAAACTTGTTCCTTTTGTGTTTCTTAATGTTAAACATGTATAAGATTGTATGCAATGCATGATCGATGAAAATGAGGGTGTTACACTTCCCCCCTGCGTTCCTTTGAATGTGATGCCTTAGACAGTCCTAGTGAAAATGAGTATATGTTTAAAAGCTTGAACAAAAGTTTTATGGCTAGAATGAAAATGATTTCTAATGAAATATCGGATAAGGAGGAACTTCTTGATGAGCAAGAGGAACTGCTTGTCAATGAGAGGCAAAAGAATCTTGATCTCGAGAAGCTCCTCGAGCTTGAGAGGGAGAAGAACAAATCACTTGAACTTGAACGTGCCAAGAGCAAGGAGACTAACTCAAATTTTAAGAGTTCGAATGTTGTACTCCAAGATGAACTTGTGAACTTGAACAAAGTTCATAAGACTCTTGAAGGACAATTCAAAACTCTCAATTCATGTGTGTCCACTTCCACCTCAACAAGCTCAAACTCATCCAATGTGGATTCAAAGGCTAAAACTTGCAACTGTGCTTGTTTGGCTCAAAAGTTGAAGAATGAGTCTAAAGAAACGCACTCTAAAAAGTGGCATCATTGACAAGGAGAAGATCAAATATGCACGTAGTGCATATTCGATCCCAAGATCTCCTCTTGTCAAGGATGGCCTTGGTTATTCAAAGGGAGGAAAGCAAAATGCTAGATTCTACAAGAATAACAAGGAGTTTGTCTCTTTTGTAAAAGAAGGTTCATATAAAAATAAAAACAACACTTATGCATCGACTTCACATGCAAATGATAAAAATGTAAAAAATTCAAAAATGCCAAAGATGCTAACTTGAACATGTTTTATGACTTTGATGCATCTTATGTGCTCATTAAGAGCAAATTTGGACATGTGTATGCAAAATATGTAGGGTCACACCGCAAGAGTCCCAAATCTTCTCTGTGGGTGCCGAAATGCCTTGTTACTAACATCAAAGGACCCAACCTAGTTTGGATACCTAAAGCAAAAGTTTAACTTGTTTTGCAGGCATACTCCTCTGGTGGTCCACAATGGGTACTCAACAGCGGGTGCACTAACCACATGACCGGAGAGAGGAAGATGTTCATAGAGTATGAGTAGAATGAAGATCCAAGAAAAGGCATATACTTTGGCAACAATAGTGCTGATATTTACTACGCACTACTAGCAATTCATCCCTAGCAGTGGTGCCAGAAATGCTTGTTGGTAGGTTTTGATTCTTAAATGAATGCCCGCAAGCACACGGAAACTATCGATGTAGCATTTCCCCTTTAAATAGTATTCTCAAAGGGTGTCATTTATATTTTCCAATGGAAGGCTAGATGGAAGCAAAACAATCATCAAGTTGAGAGGCTAGGTTGATCTAGGTAGGATTCTAGCAAGGATGGATAAAAGGGTAATTGAGGTAGTGCGACACACACAAGAGCATTCTATCCTACGGGGATAAAAGAGGTAATAGAGGGACTAGGCTAAGAGTTAGGTAGATACTCCTACTATGCTTCTAATGTACATATACATAGCCTAAGTTAGTTACAAACGATCATGTCAATTATGAATTCTTATGCTAAGTGGATTAACACATCGGGCACGGGTTTACCACTAGCAACACTAGACGACTCCCGCCAAGAGCCTGTGGCATAGCCGAACGTGGAGGTTTACAAAGGACAAATAGGGATGTCACCACCTACTGGCTACCTCTTCAATCCGTTGGTCTACCAGACATTCAAAGCTACTCTCTATCATAGCACCATGCTAGCATATTAAGTAATTACCTTAAGAGCCTAGGCACAAGCAATCCTAAGCCATTCTAAGCTTTACCCTGTCCATTTCAACACAAGTAAAGCCCAACTTGTGACATGATTGATTTGAAAAACCTAACATGGGATGGCTTTGGCATAGAAGGCTCGCCCATGTTGGTATTATGAGCTTGCCAAAGCTTCTAAAAGGTGATCACATCCGTGGACTAAAGAATGTTGTGATTGAGAAAGATTGGCCATGTAGTGCGTGTCAAGTCAGGAAGCAAGTTGGAGCATCCCATCTTGCCAAGAATGTGATGACGACATTGACACCAATAGAGATGCTCCACATGGACCTCTTTGGTCCCATTGCTTATATAAGCATTGGTGGTTACAAATATGGCCTAGTCATTGTCGATGATTTTTCTCGATTCACTTGGGTGTTTTTCTTGCATGACAAAGGTGAAACACAAGATGTCCTCAAGAGATTCTTGAGGAGATCTAAAAAATGAGTTCTCCTTAGGAGTCAAGAAGATAAGAAGTTACAATGGCAACGAATTCAAGAACACTCATGTGGAATAGTACTTGGACAAGGAGGACATCAAGCATGAGTTTTTGACACCCTACCTCCTCGAACAAAATGGGATGGTCGAAAAGAAGAACTGTACACTCATAGAGATGTCAAGAACCATGCTTGATGAGTCCAAGACTTCCGATAGGTTTTGGGTGGAAGCGGTCAACATTGCTTGTCATGCCACAAACCGCCTCGACCTCCATCTTCTATTGAAGAAAACTCTATATGAACTTCTCACCATGGAGCAAGTTGATTAATGTGTTCTAGATGAGGAGGATGAACCAAGAGTAGCATTCAAAAAGGATGGCACTTGGCGACATTCGACCTCAAGAAGAACCAAGCCCAAGTGATCCATCCACATTACAATCCAAACCTCAAGCACAAGAAAAAAAACAACCTTCTCAAGATCAAGACCACCAAGTGCAAGAAGAAGCGAACCAAGATGGCGGTATTGATCAAGGGGGAGACGAAGGACAAGGTAATGATGAAGTTAATACAAGATAACAAGTGCCACACCCACGAGTCCATCAAGGCATTCAACGGTATCATCCTGTTGACAATATACTTGGAGATATCTCCATGGGGGTAAGAACTCGATCTCGTATGGTCAACTTTTGTGCACAATACTCTTTTGTGTCTTCTTTGGAACCATACAAGGTAAAAGATGCACTAAGAGATACGGATTGGGTAGTGGCAATGCAAGAGGAGTTGACCAACTTCAAGATAAATCAAGTATGGGTACTTGTAAAGAGACCCAATGCCAATATGGTAGGCACCAAATGGGTGTTTCGGAACAAGCTAGATAAGAACAAGGTGGTAACAAGAAACAAGGCACGACTTGTTGCAAAGGATATGCACAAGTCGAGGTGCCTTGCAAAATGGTCCAATCAAAGAGGAGGTGTATGTTGAGCAAATCCCTGGTTTCGAGGATGATAAGTATCCTAACCACATCTTTAAGTTACACAAAGCACTCTATGGCCTCAAACAATCTCCTAGAGCTTGGTATGAGTGCCATAGAGATTTTATCATTAAGAATGGTTTGAAATTTGGAAAAGATGATTATACCCTCTTTACTAATCATGTTGATAATGATCTATTTGTATGTCAAATTTATGTCGATGACATAATATTTGGCTCCACTAACAAATCTTATTGCGATGAGTTTAGCAAAATTATGACTGATAGGTTTGAGATGTCAATGATGGGAGAATTGAAGTTCTTGCATTCCAAGTAAAGCAACTCAAGGAAGACACCTTCATATGTCAAACAAAGTACACTAAGGATGTTCTCAAAAAGTTTGACATGGACAAAGCAAAACCCATCAAAACTCCAATGGCGACCACTGGGCATCTCGACCTCAACCAAGGATGACCGAGTGTTGGCCAAAAGGTATATTGCTCCATGATTGGCTCTTTACTCTACCTTTGTGCATCTAGACCAGACATTATCCTTAGAGTGTTCTTATGTGCAATATTTCAAGCAGCTCCACAATAATGCCATTTAACAGCAGTTAAGAGAATCTTGCGTTATTTAGTTCACACAACTAACCTTGGTCTTTGGTATCCTAAAGGGTCAAAATTTAATCTCATCGGATATTGTGATGCGGATTATGTCGGATGTAAGGTAGATAGAAAAAGCACCTCCAAGACTTGCCAAATCTTGGGTAGGTCCCTAGTTTCATGGTCATCCATGAAACAAAACTCCATTGCCATATCCACAGTCGAGCGGAGTATGTTGCAACCTGAAGTTGTTGTGCACAACTTCTTTGCATGCGACAAACTCTAAGGGACTATGGTCTCAATATGAACCATATTCCACTGCTATGTGACAATGAGACTACCATCAAGATTGCCCATAAACCCATTTGAGCACTCTAGGACCAAACATATAGATATCTGGCATCACTTACTGAGAGATCATTTTTTGAACGACGATATAGTCATTTCTCATGTTAGAACCGAAAAAAAATTAGCCAACATCTTTACCAAGCCACTAGATGAAAAACTCTTTTGTGAACTTAGGAGTGAGCTAAATATCCTAGATTCACAAAATCTGGCTTGAGATGTTGGACATCTAAACTGTTAGCATGCTTTCAAAAACTCACATCTCTCGATTTTATTTCAAACTATTTTACTATGTAATGCCTTATTGGATCTCTGGTCATTGTATGAATGTTGAGTGCTTTACTGGCCGAAATCCATCAAGGATATTTGTGAAAACTATTCCTTTAATATATCCACACTTATGTTGCTATATAGTGTTTCCCTTAAGAGAAACACTTTGTTTGTGTTAAACGGAAGTCGGACTTGTCCGAGCTCTAGGTCTGGACATGTCTGATGTGGGTTTTGAACTCAAATTCTGTTACCCATCAGACTTGTCTCACGGGGACCCCGGACATGCCCGACGCAGATCTATTCGAGCCTCTATAAAGTTCGACGCCTCCTCTTCTCTCCCCATTTCAATCTTAATCCAAATCAAAATCCAAGTCTCTCTTGCGATTTTCTCCACTCCTTGAGCGATTTAAGCTGGAAAAACTTGGTGGAAGTCAACTCAAGTAGGAGAATCAAGCCCTAGGTAGATCCCCTCCATTTTGAAGTCATGCCCTCAAGTTTTTCTCTCTCCTCAAGGTATTCACCTCTCTTCTTTGATTTTCTTCGATTCTAGTGGTACATCCTTGCTACTTCACTAGGATAACCTTCTAAGGTCCTTGATCTTAGCCTTTGCAATGTATTGTGTCCATGCGACTTGGTTTGAGCATTTTTGCAATAGTTAGGGTTAGAACTGTAAGGCTCGGACATGTACGACCTGGGTCTCGAACAAGTCCGAGGCACATCGGACCTCTAAAGATTTCCTATGGATATATCCGACATGATCAAACATATCCGACTATAGTTTTGGACTTATCCGAGATTCTATAGTTTCTAACTCTATCGTCGCAAAGTCTTCAACCATTTGCCTTGACAACTCCCAAATAAATCTAACTTCACCTTGTATCTCTCAGAACATGGATGGTGACTCCAACACCAAGTAAAGGTCCAAGAAGAGACGTGATAGATGTCGAAGTGTTAATGCGACACTTCCCCCAGATCAGGTATGGAGCAGCCCGTGAAGATTCTTTGATCGACAAGGCTTAGTGCTCTACCGAGTGATCGTGCATATGAGAGTGTGAGGTTGTGGTTTTTTTGTGGTTCGGCCCGCAAGAGCGTAACACCCTACTCCATTGTGAGGTTGTATTGCTAGTGTCTCTCTCTCTCTCTATGTGTGTGCGTGTGTGTGTGTGTGTGTGTGTGAATGCATAGATTGGGGATCCTTTGCAACGGTGGTGTTCTGGTCCTTTTATAGACAAAGCCAGATGCCTTACAAGTGGTGTCCAGGGCCTGACAAGTGGTCCTGGGGTGATCTTATCCTAAAGATCTATGGCTTCGTGCATAAGCTTCCTCTGACTGCGGCTTGAAGATTCGCCGTCTTGCTGCCTATGTTGCTAGTAGCCCATGCGTAGTCACTAAAGGTGTCAGGGGATGTCCCGTCCATCTTTCTTGTTGCCGTAAGCTACCCACTTGGCAGAGCAGGGTAGGCCTGTGACATCTTCACTGTGATGTGATTGGACGCAGCGGTCTTTGACTGTTTGCATGCTCTGCGTTATCTGCTGGAGGTGGGTGCCTTTTTTCAACGCCTGATTTAGACGGAGCGCGCCATCCCTTAGCTCCCGCACCGACCGCCCAGGGTGAGTTGCAGGACACGTGGCAGCTTTGGGCTGGCCTCTGCCAGGGAGCCTAGGCCTGGTCCTTTGAGGCACATGGCAACACTTGAGCCCTTCGAAGAACTAGCCAGCTCTAGATCCCTTCGAGGCACGTGGCAGCTCCGGAGTCCTTCGGGGCACGTGGCAGCTTTGGAGCCCTTCTTCGCGGGAGGCGTCTGTCCTGATGCTTCAAGCAACATGGTTGTGCCGGAGCTCACTCCTATAGTAGGGTGAGGTCACACCCAAACACGTGGCATCTTGGGAGAACGTCTCTCTAGAGGAGCCAGGTCCCATCTTTGAGGTCCACATGGCAGTGTCGGGTCCTGCACTTGAGGATGGTCAGGGTCTGGCACCTTCTGGACATGTGGTGCCACTGGACGTATATAGGCACGTTCAGCTTGTGTGTGAGGGTACCTCGTATGCGGGGTACTGATAGTGGCCCAGTGTCCACCTTGGGGGAGGTGACGAGCCCGAGGGTGGAGCCCTTTCCATGTTTTCCTGTAGTGCCATTTGAATTTTGTCTTGGTCAGTCGAAGTGGTGGGCGCTTCTGCCAACGTAGCCACACGTCCGCTCCTAGTTGAGGGACTATGGCGATGAGATCTTTGCTTGTTGTAGTATCTCTATCTTCTGTGGCACCTTTAACCGTGATGGTTCCCAATGTAGCTATGGCACTTACGTTTGCTCTGCCTTTATGGGAACCGCTTCAATTGTCTTCTCATGTGGCTAACCGCTTGGGCCAGCACCTCTGTCAGGGGGCCTAGCCCCCACTGTCATTGATGTTGTGGGTTGAGTGGTGTTGCCGAGCCATTGCGATACGCACAAAGTGCTCAGGCGTTGCGGAGGTGATAAAAAAAGAAAACCTTTCTCAGATAGGACAATTCCTTCCTTACTCACGTCCTGCCTCTCGAGCCTTCGCCTTCTTCCTTGAGCACCCAAGCCTTCACCAATCAGCCAAAGCTCTCATTCTTGCTTGCTCCGATGGCCTCCCCGCTGCCTCCGTCTCGTTTCCAGTTGGCAGAGGATATGGTGCCGATGAGGTGACTGCTCGACTGGGCGGCAGTAGAGCAAGGATGGATGATCTACTGCGGATCTACCGATCTTGAAGACCTGCACGAAGACAAGACTGTTCTCTTTGTCACCTATGTCTCCGCGGGACTTTGGACTCCCGTTGTCGTGGTTCTTCCTCGCATTGCTAGGGGAATACAAGTTGCATCTGCACCATCTGTCGCCCGACTCCTTCACTGTGGTTGCTGTGTTCGTCCACTTTTGTGAGGCGTTCATGGGCATCCCACCAACGGTGGAGCTGTTCTGGTTCTTCTTCGTGATGAAGACCACCGGAAAGAGCGCGATGGACCAAGTGGGTTCCTACTACTTCCGGCACTGGGAGGAGACATCCCGGATCTACATCGCATATCTCAAGTGGAGCAAGTGGAGCGGCTGGAGGGCAGACTGGGCGATCCTGTGGATCGAGGCCCACGCTTCGCTGAAGATGCACTCACAAGATCCCACAACCTGGGAAGAGAACCAGAAGCTAATGAAGGAGTACATCCCGGTGCTGAAGAGGATCCAGCTCCTTGCGGACAAGGGCTTGACCTCCCTGATGGTGCTGGCAGACTTCTTGCACTGCCGCACTGCCCCCCTCTAGAGGCTTCTGCACAGGGGATGGGTCTACACCGGCGAGTACGACCAGTGCCGGCTAGATTAGAGCAATCCAACCCCCCATAGGCTTTAGAAGATGCTGAAGGTGGTGACGTGCGACAGGTCGACGATGAGCATGTCTCCATCCCGAACGACTGGCAACCGCTCTTCACGACCCCTAGCTTGAGGAGTGAAGTGTAGAGCTCGATGCCAAAAGTCAACGTGCTCGGCCTTTCTTGGCTGCACCTAGAAGAGATGGTTGGGGTTTCCGCGGTCCTGGAGTGGTGCCGTGTTGCAGCACAACATGATTTGAGGCCTACACCGCGTCCATCAGAAAGGGCGGAGGTGGGACCCTCTACAACCTCCGACAGGGTGGAGGACAGCCAGCTGGCATCAGTTCTTGTGCCGGGGAAGCGTCTCCGCACCCTGGGTTCGGGTGCCGCCGTCCTTGTGTCAAAGAGGCGGAGGCTGACGAGTGGGGCTGGTTCCCATCATGAAGTAGCCGAAGCGGTCGAAGCCTCTGCCGTCGACCTGTTCTCTGATTCCAGTGGCGATTCTGTTTTCAGAGGAGGCACGGAGGAGTCCACGCTGATGGTTGAGTCGATGCAAGCCATCTAGGAGCAGTTGACAGAGGTTGCGGCGCCGGCCTTGCCGTCGGGTCCACAGAGCTTTGATCCGCCCTGTGAGCTTGGAGGCCAGAGTCTCTGGTGTAGCCTAGCTCACCGGTGAGCGTAGTTTCTTCCTCTGCTATTTTCTTTTTTATTGTTTCTTCACTTTGACGGAGCTGATTTTGGCTTTTTAGGGCGTCCTTGGCCGACATAGTGCCCTTGGTGCTTCCTTGGATAGGTTTGATAGATCATGTACCCCCCGAAACTTGAACGGGGTCTGTCGTGCAGCTTCCGACGCCTGAAGGTGCTCCAGTCTCAGGTGATGTTGTTGTTCATGCTCCTTCGTCTGTCGAGGCGGATGAGGCTGAGGCGATGCCAGGCGATGATGTGGCCACCATGGCTGTCACTGTTACCCCTGGAGGGGCGGACCCACTCATTACTGATACTACACTGGTGCCCGACGTCATTGGTGTGCAAGACTGCGACTCGCAACCGGCTGTTGGTGATACCCTTATGGGAGGGGAGAGTACTTCGGCGCGGTGTTGAAACTTCTTGGGCTTGGTTACGTGCCACGCGAGGAGTCGTTTCATGGTGTGGCTGAGATGTTCCTAGCTTTGGACTCCTTTTGCTGGAAGATGGGGTCGGTGAACACCGTCCTTGCAAGGCGGTTGGAGGTCAAAGGAAGGGAGCTGGTGTAGCAAGTGGCCTCCCATGTCTTGGTGTGCTTCCAGGGCTGGTACCCGATGATCCCACTAGAGTCGGTAGATAAAGGCCCCTTCGATGAGCGAGAGTAGGAGGTGAGGCCCCTTGGGTGGTGTCGGAGCTAGCTTCTCTAGCGTCGCCAACCACCGTCCTAGAGACGTTGACGGTAGGCCCCTTGGGTGGTGCCGGAGCTAGCTTCTCCAGCATCGCCCACCATCGTCATAGAGACGCCGACGGCAGGCCCCTTGGGTGGTGCTGGAGTTGGCTGCTCTGGCGTTGCAGAGTCATCGACGGTATACCCCTTAGGTGGTGCTGGAGTAGGCTGCTCCGGCGTCGCTCACCATCAACATAGAGTCTTTGATAGCAGAACCCCTGGGAGGTGCCGGAGCTGGATGCTCTGGCGTCATCCACCACTGACGTGTAGTACGTTGACGACAGGCCCGTCATGTACATGTACCACAAAATAATCATATTTTAGAAAAAAAAGTGAGAAGGGAGAGTGTACTAACGAATCATTGCTTGTTGTTGTCTTCGACGTGCTGGGACGTCGATGGCGGGCCTCCTGGGTGGTGCCGGAGCTGGCTAATCCGGTGCCACCCACTGTCGAATGGTCAATGTGACACTTCCCCCGGATCTGCTAAGGAGCAGCCTGCGGAGGTTCTTGTCCGGCGGGGCGTGGGCCTCAAACTAGTGTTCTAGTGGAAGAGTATGAGACAGTGGAGTTTTTACGTGGTTCGGGGCGCAAGGAGTGTAACACCCTACTCCATGGTGGATTGTATTTCTTGGTGAGTGTGTATGCGAGTGTGTGTGTGTATCAGGGATTCTGAGTCTGGTCCTTGTAGAGATGGTAGTCCGGGCCTTTTATAACGAAGACTGAATGCCTTACAAGTGGGGTCCTGGGGCTCGACAGGTGGTCCCAGGGCGATCTAATCCTAAAGATCTAAGGCTTCTCGCATAAGCTTCCTCCGAGGGAGGCAGTGGAGACTCACCGTCTTGCCGCCTCCCTTGTCAGTAGCCCACGCGCCGTTGCTGACGGTGGAAGAAGGTGTCCCGTCATCTTGTCTTGTTGCCGCAAGCTACCCACTTTGCTGAGTGAGATAGGACTGTAGCGCCTTCATTGTGATGCGATTGGTCATAGCGGTCTCTGACCATTGGCGTCCCTCACGTCGTGCGCCAGGGGTGGTTGCGGGTCTTCAATGCTTGACCAGAGCGGAGCACTCCACCTTTTAACTCCTGCACCTTACCGTCTGGGGCGAGCTGCAGGACACGTGGCAGCGTCGGGGCAGGTCCTCAACGGGGAGGCTTGCCCCGGTCCTTCGTGACGCGTGGCAGCTCCGGGCTCCTTAGGGTACGTGGCAGCTCCGTGATTCTTCCCTTGGTGGGTACTGGCCCTTGCACTCCGTGCCACGTGGCTGTCCCAGGGGCGCTTCCCCAAGGATGGGTGAGGTCCCGTCCCTACACGTGGTGTCTCGGGATCCCGTCACACCGGAGGGGCCAAGTCCCATCTTCAAGGCTTACGTGGCAGAGCCGTAGCTTGATCTTTCAGGGAGGCAAAGGCCTCTGGACGCGCCTTGTTGTCTTCATCCTGTGTGCGAGGGTACCCCATCTGCAGTGTACCGACAGTGGCCCCTAGGTGAAGAGCCGAAAGGTGGAGCCCTTTCCATGTCTTCCCGCACTTTACTTTAAATCCTGTCTTGGATAGCTGAAGTGGTGGGTGCTTCTGCCAATCGTCGCCACGCGTCCTCCTCAAGTCGAGAGGTTGCAGTGACGGGATCTTTGCTGCTGCTGCTTCTCTACCTTCTGCGGCGCCTTTAACCGCTATAGTTCCTGATGCGGTTACAACACTTTCGTACACCCCGCCTTTATGGGAGCCTCTTTTAGCTCTTTTTCTGGATGGCTGAACGCCTGGGCCAACGCTTCAACCCGAGGGCATAGGGCCCATTGCCATGGGCGTCGTATCCTGAGTGGTGTGGGCTGATCCTTCGTTCGAGGTACTCAGGCGTCGCGGGGGTGATTAAAAAGGAAACCTTTAGAGGGATCGTTTCCTTCCCTATTCACACCCCGCATCTTAAGATTTTGCCTTCTACCTCGAGCACTTGAGCTTTCTTACCTTAGTCAAAGCTCCAACCTTCACTTGCTCCAATGGCTTCCCCATTGCCTCCGTCTCGCCTTCTGTCGGCCGACAACCTGTTGTTGATGCGGTGACCGCTTGGCTGGTCGGCGGCGGAGCGTGCGGGGATGATCCGCTGTGGATCTCCCGATCTTGAAGACTTGCGCGAAGACGAGACCGTCCTCTTCTGCGCCTATGAGTCTACGGGGCATGAACTTCCGCTGTCGTGGTTCTTTTTCTTGGTGCTGGAGGAGTACGGGCTGCAGCTCCGCCACTTGTTGCCAAACTCCATCGCCGTGATAGCGGTGTTCGTCCACCTATATGAGGTGTTTGTGGGTTGTAAGCCGACAATGGAGATGTTCCGATTCTTCTTCATGATGAAGACCACTAGAAAAGGCAAGACTACCCAGGTGGGTGCCTACTACTTTCAGCATTGGGACAAATCCTGCCGACACTACATCCCTTCGCTCAAAGGAGGCAAGTGGAAGGCCTGGAGGAAGATTGGGCGATCGTGCGGGTTGAGGACCATCGTGCGTTGAAGGTTCCTACTGCAAATCCTACCGTCGATCCCAGTACCTAGGAAGCATTCCAGGGGATGCTAAAGGAGTATACGCTGATATTGAGAAGGATCCGATTCCTGGCGGGCAAAGGCTTCACCTCCCTAATGGTGCTGACCGACTTCTTGCACCGCCATACCGCCCCTCTATAGGATCGATGGTACGAGGCCTGGTAATATGCCGGAACTGACGATCTATGCCGGCTGGTTCCGGACGACCTTACCCCAAACGAGATGGAGGGTTTGCTAAAAGCGGTGACCTGCGATACGATTGACGATGAGCACGTCTCCTTCCAAATTGACTGCCAGCCGCTCTTCATGACCCCTGATGTGAGGGACAAACTTCGGAGCTCGATGTCGGTGGTCAATGTGTTCGTTGTCGCCCGCCTGCACCCCGAGGATACATCAGGCATTTCAGCGGTTCTAGCCCGGTGCCGCATCATGTTGCAGCAAAGGTCGGATTCCTCCCGCTTGTTGGAGAAGGTTGAGGTAGGGTCCCCAACATCTTCCGTCGGGCTGGAGGGCAGCCGGCCTGCCCCAATTCCGTCACCAGGAAGGCGTTCCCACCGTCTGTCCGTTGAAATCGGTTGCTCTTGTGTCAAACAAGTGGAAGTTGATGCAGGAGGACAGCAACCCAACTTCTCATTGTGATGGGGCCAGAACGGGCGAAGCTTCCGTCGTAAACTTGGTTTCTGATTCCAGCAGCGGCTCTGGTTCCGATGGGGGCACAGAGGGGACTATGCAGGCGATCGCACCATCGCGGGATGATCCAGAGTTGGGGCCAGAGATGGCAGCCCCAGTCTTGAGGGCAGGTCACGGCGACCTCGATCTATCGCCTAGGGTGGAGGGCCAGGGTCACTAGAGCGGTCCGACCCGCTGGTAAGGCACATCTTCTTCTTTGCTTTTTTCCTATGCACATTCTGACGGAGTTTTATTCTGGTTTCTCAGTGTGTCGTTAGCCGACTTGGTGCCCTTGGTGCTTCCAGGGGTGGGCTTGGTAGGCCCCGCCCTTCTCGGAGCTGGAATGGGGTCTGCCATGTCGCGTCCTACACCCGAGGGCTCGTCGGCCTTAGGTGTTGTTGATGACTCTGCACCCTTATTGGTCAAGGCAGGTGAGGATGAAGTGGCGCAGAGCATGGAAGTACCAGGCGAAGAGGCGCCCGGCAAGGTTGTGCCTAGCGTGGGTGTGCTAGGCGAGGAGGTGCCTGGCATGGAGGTGCCTGGCGAGGAGGTGCCCGGCGTGGAGGTGCCAGGCAAGGAGGTGCCCGGCGTGGAGGGGGCTACACTGGTCGTGGCAGCTCCCCTTGGTGAGGCTGACCCGCCCATTGTTGAAGCGGCACCAACGCCTAAAGTTGTTGTCGCTCAAGACGGCGACTCGCCATCGGCGGCCGACGACCCTCTTGTAGCTGAGGTAGGGGCTTCAACACCGGGTATTGGCGCAGTGATTCTGAGGGCTCCAGCCGGAGCACTAATTGGTCCCCAGGCGCTGGTGTCTGCCGTGGCGTCTGTGGAAGAGGCGGAGAGGTGGTCGCCTGTGATGACGGCCACGCCGATTCCTCTTGCTAATGTTATTCTTGTGGCCCATTTCATTTTACGCCAAGCTTAGTTTGCTTTCTCCTGGGAGTGGGATCAGCTTGTAGAGGAGCGGCGTTTGGTGAAGCTGTTCGATGCCAGGAATAAGCAGCTTGACGTGGAGGCTCTGAAGGCCCATGCTACCGCTGATGCCCGC
This sequence comes from Tuctoria greenei, assembly GCA_036927565.1. Classification (NCBI taxonomy): domain Eukaryota; kingdom Viridiplantae; phylum Streptophyta; class Magnoliopsida; order Poales; family Poaceae; genus Tuctoria; species Tuctoria greenei. The sequence goes on from JAYESD010000008.1 coordinate 108,606,167, forward strand.
CTGAGGTTGTGCGAGGACCAGCAGTTGGAGTTGGTCCGTCGTGAGGTTGCCGTTTTTGACGCCGAATGGGACTTGGCGGCAAAGGAGGGGGGGTCTCCCGGGGCCTGGAGGAGAAGTGTCGGGCTTTGTAGGACCTGGAGCTGGTCATCAAGCGCCGGGAGGATGATCTGGAGTGTCGTGCTCGGGAGCTCGCTAACCGGGAGGAGACTGCGCGGAGGGAGACGGAGAGTCTTCAGGCCTCCCGTACGACCAAGGCCCAAGGGGTCCAGGACTTGCTGGCTCGTGCTGGGACCCCTCGGCCTTGGTCCCGTGCCACGTGGGGATCCATCTTAGGGCGTGGCCCAGCTGCTTCCTTCCTTGGACTCCCTCTATTCGTCATTGGGGTCGGTTAACACCGTCCTCGCGAGGCGGCTGAAGGTCGAAGGAAAAGAGTTGGCTGAGCTGGTGGCCTGCCACGTCCTGGTATGCTTCAGAAGCTGGTACCCGAAGATCCCGCTGGAGGCATTGGAGAAAGGTCCCCTTGGTGAGCGGGAGGATGAGGCTAGGGTCGAAGTCCAAGGCCTTGCCAGGGAGATCGCTTCTTTATTCCAGCGGAGTTGAGGCCGGTGACACTTGGGCGCGGGCTTTTGTATCCGGGGAATACCCCCTTGTGTAAATAAATGTTTATGAATTTGGATTCATGTGGTTTTGATTGTTGGCTTATCGCGTGCTTCCACATTGTTGCCCCAATTCCTTCTCTTGATTAAGGTCTTGAAGAGCCTTTGTTCATGTTGTTAGCCTTTTAGGGACCAATGCTTGACAATTGATGTGCCAGGTTTGTCGCTAGATGACGTCTTGCCTACGGGATCCCCCTTAGAGGCCCCTTGGTAGGCGTGGCCAAATTGTTGGGTACACCTATCACTTGAACGCGGGATGTCTTCGACTGGCCCCCGTCAGAGTGAGGTATCATGAGTGTTGTCATTGCCGGCAGCCAGAGCTGGCTGCTCCGGCTCCACCCTCCGTTGCTGTGAATTCGTCAATGGCAGGCCCTCTGGGAAGTGCCGAAGCTAGATGCTCCGGCATTGCCTATCACCTTCGTGTAGTCGTGGAATACAGGCGCCTGGTGGAAAGGATACCACAAGAAAACTTTGTTAGCAGCAGAAATAGGGCAGGAGAGTGCACTCACTTGTCCGCGCTTGTTGCTATCGCTGATGTGTCAGGACATCGGCGGCAGGCCCTCTAGGGGATGTCGGGGATGTATGCTCCGGCGTTGCCCACCATTATTGTAGAGTCGTCAATGGCAGGCCTCCTGGGAGGTGCCGGAGCTGAGTGCTCCGGCGTCGCCCACCAGCTTCATAGAAACGTCGATGGTAGGCCCCTTGGGAGGTGCCAGAGCTGGGTGCTCCGGCGTTGCCCACCATCTTTCTGGAAACATCGATGGTAGGCCCCTTGGGATGTGCCGGAGATGGATGCTTTGGCGTTGTCCGCCATTGACGTCGATTCGACAACGGTAGGTCCCTGGTGTACAGGCTATCGCGAGGGAACCCTGTTAGCAACAAGAGCGGGGCAGGAGAGTTTACTCACTTATCCAGTCTTGGTGTTGTCGCTCCGAGGGAAAAGTCGGTCCCTTGGGAGGTGCCAGAGCTGGATGCTCTAGCGTCAGCCACCATCTTCGTGGAAACGTCGATGGCAGGCCCCTTGGGAGGTGCCGGAGTTGGATGCTCCTGCGTCGCCCACAATCTTTGTAGAAACATCGATGGCATACCCCTTGGGAGGTGTCGGAGCTGGATGCTCCGGCGTCGTCCACCATTGTTGTAGAGTCGTCAACGGCAGGCCCCTGGTGTATAGGCTATCGCGAGGGAACTCTGTTAGCAACAAGAGCGCGGCAGAAGAGTTTATTCACTTATCCACGCTTGTTGCTGTCGTTGACGGTTTGGGACATTGACGGCAGGCCCCTTGCGAGGTGCTGGAGCTGGGTGCTTCAGCTTCGCCCACCATCTTCGTGGAAACGTCTATGGCAGGCCCCTTGGGAGGTGCCGCAGCTGGATGCTCTAGCGTCGTCAACCATCGTCTTGGAGATGTCGACGACAGGCCCCTTGGGGGGTGCCAGAGCTGGATGCTCCAGCGTCGTCCACCATCCTCGTGGAGACGTCCACGGCAGGTCCCTTGGGATGTGCTGGAGCTGGATGCTTCGGCTTGTCCACGATCGTCGTAGAGTCATCGACGACAGGACCCTGGTTTACAGGCTATCACGAGAGAAACCTGTTAGCAACAAGTGCTGGGCAGGAGAGTTTACTCACTTATTTGCCCTTGGTGCTGTCGTTGACATTCTGGGACGTCGACGATAGGCCCCTTGGGAGGTTGTTGACAGCTGTTATATACCAATTTCATCCATCAATTTAACTCACTTATGTGAAGGATTTGTCATTTCTTGCACACATCACCTTTCTATCTAAACCAATTCCACTTGGACTTGGAGAAATATGTGTATGCAGCATTTTATGTAGGAAATGAGGATATGTAGAGGGACCAATCCTATAAAATATCATCCCAGCCAATCAGGCAATGACACGTGGCATCCCATGGATCAAATGGCCCACAAACAGAAGTATCCGATGAGATCCAAGGGTGTTGCACCCATATACATCAAGGGGACCCACCTGGTAGCCACCTGGAGAAAGCACACGAGAATTGGTGCCTTGACCAGGTCGTCCGAGCCAGGGGTTCGGCCAACCTCTTCCTCGTGCCAAACTCGGTCAAACTCCACGTGTTGGTTCCTCCCGGATCCCTGGAGTCAATGGTGACTGATTCGCGCGCTTTTGATGGCGGGAACGGACATCAACATTAGTATAAATAGGAACCCCTACCCCTCACTTCAACACACACCACTTGAGCTTCATCTCTATTGTATACACTATCATCCATAGTCTTAGAGGAGTTAGGTTGTAGAGAGGAGAGTCTCTAGTCCCAAGTCCAAATTGGGAAAGGAGTAAGGAGTCTCTCTCTTCCCAAGCCTACATTGGGAAAGGTATGGCTCATGTATTCTTTCTTGTATTTGTGACTTTATGCATAATAAAGATAGTATCTTTAGTCTCTACTTATACATATACTTGGGCAAAGTGTTTCTTGTTTGATTGTGGAGTCCATGTATGTGGAAGGTATAGCATATATGACTATTACATCATGAACATATCTCATTATCATAGAACCTATAGACCACCACTATAGTCTAGTTAATTATAACATAACTAGGTTAGTATGTATAATTATGTTGTGTATCAACATTGGTTCAATGATGATTCAATTCATTGCCTTAGGATGGATTGTGCCTAGGCTTTTAAGGTAATTACTTAATATGCTAGCATGGTGCTAGGATCGCTAAGTAGCATTGGATGTATCATAGACCCACAGATTGAAGAGGTAGGCAGTAGGTGGTGACAGCCCTATCTGTCCTTTGTAATCCTCCACGTTCGGCTATGCCACAGGCTCTTGGCAGGAGTCGCCCTAGTATTGCTAGGGGTAAGCCTGTGCCCGATGTTTTGAACCACATAGCATAAGTATTCACTATTGATCTAGCTTATGAATAACTAGTTTAGACTATGTATATGTACAATAGAGCATAGTAGGAGTACCTCCATAAATCTCAACCTTAACTAACCTCTAGGATCCTTCCATCCCCCTTAGACTTGAAAGCTATTGTGTGTGTCAGACTACCTCCAATATTATTTTATCCATCCTTACTAGATTCTTACCTAGACCTCTCTACCCTTTCCACTCGATGATTGTTATATCTCTACACCGCCTTCCTTTGGGATCGGATAAATACACCCTTGAGAATACTCTTAAAGGGGAAATGCTACAATGATACCTCCGTGCGCTTGCGGAATTCACTCTGTGATCCAATAGAACCATTAACAAGCATTTCTAACACATCAGTTGGAGATGTTTAGTTAATGGTGCGTGAGTAATACTAACAAGCATTTCTAGCACGATTGCTAGGGATTATTTGCTAGTATATCTTAGGAGCTGTCAACAAGCATTTCTTGCGCCGTTGCCGGGGAAGGAGAATAGATATATAACATGACTAAGTGAATAGGATAGAACCTTGGGTAGGATTTTAGTAGGATAACCATTCTTTGTTTTTGCATTTTTAATGTGAAAACGGGGTACTTTATGTCTGGTTTCCGCCTGCCGGAAAACTTTGTTGAAGATCCCGAATCTCTTCTGAGAGACCGACCCCGTGTTGTTACTCCTCGGAATATTCGAGCGGCAAAGCAAGCCAGCATTTCTGCACCAACAATCCAAACGCCAATGGCTCAAAGGACCCTTCGTGAGTTCTCAGCTCCCTCTGCTAACAATGTGCCTATTGGGCCCACTGTTAACACGGGAGATGTGAACTTCAAGATCAAAACTAGCCTTATCACTATGGTGCAAGCCAACCCATTTTGTGGGAAGGCTAACGATGATGCAAGTGCTCACCTGCAATAATTCCTCGAGATTTGCAACACTTTTAAAATCAAGGACGTGTCTCCAGATGTGGTCCGTCTGAGACTGTTACCGTTCTCTCTCCTTGGCAGAATGAAACAGTGGTTCTACACAAACCAAAGTTCTATAAACACTTGGGAGAAATGCTCTACAGCATTCCTCGCCAAATTCTTCCCATTGGGCAAAACCAATGCCCTACGTGGAAGGATTTCCATCTTTCAGCAAGAGCCCAAGGAATCTATTCCTAAGGCATGGGAAAGGCTCCAGGAGTACATCCTAGCCTGTCCCCACCATGGGATGGATGATTGGCTCCTTATTCAAAATTTCTATAACGGGCTGATCCCATCAGCCCGTGACCATTTGGATGTTGCTGCTGGAGGAGCCTTCTTCTCATTGACGGTGCCAAAAGCTAAAGATCTTTTTGAGAAGATGGTGTCCAACATGGGATTGAACGATGAGCGTCTCCATACCCGACAGCGAGGCCTGCACACCTTGAAGGAGGTGGACATGGACGCTGCAAAATTGGACCTCCTAATGAAGAAAATAGATGGACAAGCCAGTGGTGAAGTGTCTGGCAATGACTATGCCCTATACTCTCACATAACATGCGAAGTCTGTGGCAACACGGGTCATATGGGCAACGATTGCCCAGAAGCTCGTGAGGATGCCCTGTACCTCACCAACAATGGAAATCTCAACAACAACAATGGCCATCATCCAGGAGGTCAAGGGTGTGGTCAACAACGCCCATTCTTTCAAGGAGGGTATAACTACAATGGCAACCCTGGAAATCAGCCCAACTTGAGAGAACATTCCATTAGCCAACTCAAGATCAACGATGCCCTATCCAAGAAGTTGTCAGCTAATGACAAGACCCTAGAGAATATCAATTCAAAGATTGAAGGACTATCCCCAGCACTCAAGAATCAACTAAGCTTCAACATGATGTTGGAGACTCAGTTGGCACAACTTGTTACAGTTGTCCCTCCATTGGAAAACAACAAAATTCCAGGGCAGCCAGAAGCCCCAGTAGAGAACGTCAATGCAGTGGTTACGAGAGGAGGAAAGACCACTCGTGACCCACCATATCCAACACAAGAAAAGTGGACAAGAGCCTGAGAAGGAGGATGTCCCAAGTGAATTACTTGGTGAAAGAATGGTCAAACACTTTGAAGACACCAACTTATTGACATTCCCTCACAGACAAAGGAAGCCAACAGTGGATGAGCAATTCAACCGTTTTGTTGAGATCAACCAAAAGATCCACATCAATGTGCCCTTGATTGATGCGATGCAAGTACCCACTTATGCTCTCAAGGACATATTGAACAACAAACGGCCATTGCCCACCACTGAGGTCGTCAAGCTTACGGAAGACTGCAGTGCAGCCATCCTCAATAGGCTTCCTGAAAAGAAAAAGGACCATGTGTGTCCTACCATTTCATGCTCAATTGGGGCTCACCACTTTGACAAGGCACTTTGTGATTTGGGAGCAAGTGTTAGTGTGATGCCCAAGGTTGTGTTCGACCAGCTGAACTTCACAGAGCTGACTCCAACAGCATTGCAACTACAACTGGCTGACTCTTCGGTCCGTTATCCAGTGGGTATTGCTGAAGACGTCCCGGTGAAGATCTGGAACTGCTTCATACCCGTGGAGTTAGTGGTGCTAGACATGGACACCGAGAAAGATACACCACTCATTCTTGGGCGCCCATTCCTAAGCACTGCAAAAGCTCGCATAGATGTGGGAGCTGGAGAAATCCACTTCCATATCAATGGCAAGGAGGAAAGGTTTAACTTTCGGCGAAAATCAGAACAATGATCCATGTTTTGAATCAAGTATGGGCCGAATGATAAACACAGCAGAGAGGTTGAAGTCACACCTCCAAAGGTGGACTCACTCATTGCATTCATGCGAAGATTAATCTATGAGGAGAATCCGTCATTTCGACCACGCCAATATCCAAAGGCGATGGAATCATCTGGACCTTCCCGAAGGCCCAAGTCCACCAAACCGCCAAAGAAGGAATGGCGGAAGAAGCAAGTCACGTCGTCCAAGCCCATCCCTCCGGGCCTGTATGTGAAATGAAGACGGGGGAATGTCCATTTCATCGGAAGGTGGTGAGACCTACGCCAATAGGTTAAATTGGTAGCTATCCCACTTTATTTTTCTTTCTTTCTTTTTTCCACCCCATTTGGATTTTTCCCATTGCATATTTGATTTTGCTAGCAAGTTGAGAATCTTATATTCTCAACTATCATTTTTTTTCTTTCTTTCTTTTCAAAAGAAAATTTTTTAGTGGATTTGAAAAAAGGTTTTTATTTGAAGAAAAAAAATTCTGAGTTGCACATGTGGCATTTCAACAATGTGCTAACTTTATAGCCGTTGGGGAGCCATTTGCCAAAGGGGAACCAGGGGGCCACCTGTCAGGTCGGCGGAACAGGGAGTGGAGCCAATTTGGCTCTCCTTCCTCCAACGGCTACATTTTGAACCCCAAGTATCTATTGTAGGGTGCACGCTATAAATTGTGGCCGTGAGGAGCACCTCTATTCACACACCACATCGTTTTACACCTCCAAGTCACTCTCTAGCTCACCTTGTTTTCTTGCTCTTCATTGCAACATTCTTGCTCAAATCCATCCCCAAAAAAGATTTTCTTTTGCTTGCATTTGCATTTTACACTCAAGCTTTCAAGAGGAGAAAAATCGTTGAGAGTTTTGTTTTCCAAACATCGCTTCTTTTCGAATTTTTCTCGCCGTGTTCTCACCTAGACCTCTCTACCCTTTCGACTCGATGATTGTTATATCTCTACCCCGCCTTCCTTTGGGATCAAATAAATGACACCCTTGGGAATACTCTTAAGGGGAAGGGCTACAATGATATCTCCGTGCGCTTGCGGAATTCACTCTGTGATCCAATAGAACCGTTAACAAGCATTTCTAACACATCAGTTGGAGATGTTTAGTTAATGGTGCGTAAGTAATACCAACAAGCATTTCTAGCACGATTGCTAGGGATGATTTGTTAGTATATCTTAGGAGCCATCAACAGAGGTGCCGGATCTAGCACGTTAGCAGGAGAGTTTACTCACTTATTCACGCTTGGTGCTGTCGTTGACGTTCTAGGATGTCGACGGCGGGCCCCTTGGGAGGTGTCGGAGCTGGATGCTCCATTGCAACCTGCTTTGTATGTCCTGCACACATAACGGAGGCGCATATTGTTTTGCTCGCTGGTGATCTTTTCCTATCCTTAAGTATAGTCATGTCTTATAGTCATGGGCTCGTAGACGGGATTTGGGTAATTTTGTGCATTGGCACTCATGTTCCGGCTTCCTTCTTATTTGGGGTGTGAGCGTCCTGGCCCCCCGGTACTTAGTCGTAGCACTGGGAGGCAATGCGCACACGCCTAGGGTACAGGACCAACCTAAGCATGTTGCGCGCTCTGGACCTCCAGCTCGGCGTTGGCCTTTCGCAGGGAACCATTTGGCACCACAGGGCACCAAGTAAGAGGGCAGCCGCGAGGTTCCAAGAACCCTTGCAGGTACCTCAAATACATCCGCCTGTAGCAGGGTTGCATGACTCTACTAGGGGTGATACAGAAAATATTTCACCAAGTACACGAAAACAATGTACGGAAGACGAGTCTAGCTTGATTGATCACAAAATTAACAGGTAACGTAAGTGAGCATAAGAGAAAGCATATGGTAGGACAGTGAATTTCTTATCATTGGTGTTCATAGGAGTGAATTGGCTTTACAATAAGGCAAGGACCCACACCAGTTGCCAAGGGAGGTAGAGTGTTCATGCTTAGGGTACTGGACCAAAATAAACGGCTGAACACTCTAGACCTGTCCCTCCGGGAGCTTGGTTGTCTTACATGTCGTTCCTTGGCACCATGACACCCTACACTGTCCTACTTTTAAGCTTAGGGATAGAACTTACGGAGGTGTTCTACGTTCCATGGGTTGGGTAGGGGCTCTCCTTCTTCCATAGCAAGGCAGACACATCCGGGGCGGGATACTTGTATCACTCAGAAAGGGCCTTCCTAGCTAGGGAAAAGTTTGTGCGACCCTTCTCGAGAGAGTATGTGCTGCAGCACCAGGTCACCTCTCTTGAGCTCTCTACTCCGCACGAACTGCTCTTGGTAGAACCTCAGCGCCTGTCGGTAATGTGCGTTTCGGATGGTGGTGTGCCTCCTTGCTTCGTCGATGACGTCGACGTCTTCTCGTTGGAGCTGGTCCTGCGAGGCTTCATCGAACGCTCAGAGTCTGAACGAGCACACAACGATCACTAGGGGGAGGACGGCCTCAACCCCATATACCAGAAAGAAAGGTGGTTCTCCTGTGTCACGGCTGGTGACGTCCGGCTTGCCCATAGTGCATAGAGGAGCTTGTCGACCCACTTGGCACCATGCTTATCCAAGTTGTCATATGTGCGTGTCTTGAGGCCCCTAAGGATCTCAGCGTTGGCCCTTTTGACTTCTTCGTTGCTCTTTGGATGAGCCGCGGATGCATAACAAACTTGGACACTGAGGTTTTCGCAGTAGTCCTGGAAAGCTGCACTGGTGAACTAGGTCCCGTTGTCGGTGATGATCCTGTTCAGGAACCCGAACCTGCAGACAATTTATTTGATGAATTTGACTACGGACTCCTTGTTGATGTTGATCACTGGGGCTGCCTCCGGCCACTTCTTGTACTTATTTATGTCGACGTAGAGGAACAGATACCCTCTGACTGCCCTGGGAAGGGTCCCAGGATATCCAACCCCCAAACTACGAAAGGCCAGGAGGGCGGGATCATTAGCAGCGATTGCGCTGGGGTGTGAATTTTCTTGGCGTGGAACTGGCGCGCCTTGCACTTCTTGACTAGTTTGATGGCGTCTTGTAGTGCTGTTGGACGATAGAAACCATGCCGCAAGGCTTTGCCAACCAGCGTGCAGGAGGTCGCGTGATTCCCACACTCTCCTTCATGGATTTCTACGAGCAAGTCGCAGCCTTCCTGCCGAGTTATGCATCATAGCAGTACGCCGTTGGCACCACATCATCAGAGATCACCTTCTACCAGTATGTAGTGTTTCGCCATCCTCGTGATCCTCTCAGCGGATGTTGGGTCCTCTGGGAGGAGGTTGTCCTTCTAGTAGTCCTGGACCTCTGTTATCCACGCATTAGGACTCTCTTGGACTTCCATATCTTGGGTGCCAGGTGATTGGGGATCCCTGGTGACGCTCAAGAACCTTGATGGCCCCCACTGTTGCAGGGCTGCCATGGTTGCCAGCTCTGTGGAGCTGGGCTCACCTTCTTCATTATGCCCGACAAGCCTAGCGGTCGACCGCACCATCCTCCTGCTGAAGACCCCCTCTAGAACGGGGGCCATGTGGACGCCATGGTTGACACGGCACCAGCGATGGAGTTGTCAGCACGCGGCACATGCTAGAGATCCAAGGCCTCAAAACCAGATTCTAGCTTCTTGACATGTATTAGATATGTCGCGAGCTACGTGTCGTTGCAGCAGCACTCACCCCAGACTTGCTTGATGATCAGTTGGGAGTCTCCCTTGACCAGCATCTGCTGGACATCGAGACCCTACGCAGCCGTGAGCCCGAAGATGAGGGCTTCATACTCTGCAATGTTGTTGGTAGCCTTGAAGTCGAGGCACACTGCATACTTGGACTGCTCCCCCGTTGGTGAGGTGAGCAGCACACCGGCTCCGGCTCCTTGCTTCCTTTAGGATCTGTCAAAGAAAAGCGTCCAGTGAGGTCCGGTAAGCACCAGAGCCCTGGGCTCCAGCTCACTGATCTCCCGGCCCCCTAGGTTGCTCGATGAAGGGGTCCACTCGACAACAAAGTCTGCCAGAGCTTGACTCTTGATCGCATGTCGTGGCAAGAAATCAAGCTCGAACTACGCTAATTCAGCTGCCCACTTGGCGACATTGCTAGTTGCGTTCGGGCTGTGGAGCACTACTCCTAGTAGGAACGAAGTCACCACTGATACTCGGTGTGCCTGGAAATAATGGAAGAGCTTCCTCGATGCGATTAGCACCACATAGAGCAGCTTGTGCACTTTGAGGTACCTTGTCTTTGCCTCATGCAGGACTTTGCTGATGAAGTAGATTGGGCATTGGATGGTCCAGGACCCGTTTGGGGAATCCGGTGCATCTTCTTCCTTCTGTTCCAGGTCCAGCGACCCCATGTCTCCTGGGCCTGTCGCTTCATTTTGGGGTCTGGGGCTCAAAGGCTTCTTGACCTCCGGGGCCACCTAGGGGGACCCGGTCACCCTCTGGGGGCTGGGACCTGGAGGCTCCTTGGACTCCGGGGCCCCCTTGGGGGACCCGAACATCCTCTAGGGGCTGGGACCCAGAGACTACATGGACTCCGGGGCCTCTTTGGGGGACCCAGAGATCCTCTGGGGGCTGGGACCCAAAGACTCCTTGGACTCTGGGCCCCCTTGGGGGACCCGAACATCCTCTGAGGGCTGGGACCTAGAGGCTCCTTGCTCTCCGGGGCCCCCTTGGGGACCCGGACGTCTTCTAGGGGCTGGGACCCAGAGGCTCCTTGGTCTTTGGGGCCCCCTTGGGGGACCCGAATGTCTTCTGGGTGCTTGGACCCAGAGACTCCTTAGACTCTGGGCCCCCTTGGGGGTCCCAGACATCCTCTAGGGGTTGGGACCCAGAGACTCCTTGAACTCCAGGGCCCCCATGGGGGACCCGAACATCCTCTGGGGGCTGGGACCCAAAGGCTCCTTGCTCTCTGGGGCCTCCTTGGGGACCCGGACGTCTTCTGGGGGCTGGGACTCAGAGGCTCCTTGCCCTACGGGGTCAACTTGGGGGACCCAGACATCCTCTAGAGGCTGGGACCCAGAGGCTCCTTGGTCTCCGGGGCCCCCTTGGGGGACCTAGACGTCCTCTGTGGTTGGGACCCAGAGGCTCCTCGGTCTCCAGGCCCCCTTGGGGGACCCGGACGTCCTCTAGGGGCTAGGACCCAGAGACTCCTCGCTCTCCGGGGCCCCCTTGGGGGACCCAGACGTCCTCTGGGGGCTGGGAACCTGAGGCTTCTCTGTCGTTGGGGCCGTCTACAAGCTCCATGACCTGGGGCACAGAGTCAACGGCAGGGGTCCCTTCCTTTCGTCGGGGCTGCTAGTGACCAGCCCATTCTGCAACCAAAACCATGCTTGCCACCTCTGTTGTGGCGGCGATGTAGAGGTACAGGGGCTCCCTGGGCTCCGGTGCCACCATTATTGGCAGCGTCATCAGCTGCTGCTTTAGCTCGCTGTGACACCCGCTTCTGAAAATTGAACCAACTGAACGCATATGTGTGCCCAGGATGTTCAACACACATACATGAGTGCACTCAAAAAAGAGTATACAGAAAATTGCCATAGAACAAGATTAATTAACCAAATTTTATTACACAAACCATATTATCCTCAAATACAAGTTCTAATGAATATTAATGACAAGTTTGATATAATACAGCGGAAATAAACTAAACTGAGAAAACTAAGCAAAAGGGATAGCGCAGCTCCAATCAACACCACAGACAAAGCTGATGGTAGACACGACCTAGAACTTCGCATTATAACCGTTAAACTCCCAATCCTGACCTGCAACTGTTTGGGGGGGGGGGGGGATTGCAAGAGTGAGTACATGTCGTACTCAGCAAGTGTGGAAAGTATGACATGTGGCTGATTCAAATGACGAATACAATAATGGCAAGTGCTGAAAAGTACATTAAAACATTTGAAAAGCAATATATTACATGTACGTGAAGTAAACCCATCATAATCATAATTAATATCATAATACCGGTCTGAATTCATTACCATCATTAGTAATTCTAGATTTCACCATTTGCCAATAACCATATTCAATACTAGAAATAAATCCATAACCAGCCATAACCATTATCAAACCATAACCATCCCAAACACCATCCCAATACCAAGTTCCCTCTAATCACATCAGTTGTCCAGGTGCTCATAACCGGGAGCACGACTATCATGATAGTTTTAATACTCTGCAGAGTCTGTACCACTTTACCCACGTGTTTGTGATTTCATCACCCGTCGGTGATTAAAGAACCTCCCTCACGCCAATGACACTTCCTTTGGTGTATGGCCAAGAGATCACAAAATAGCCTTTACAAAGGGATTACTAGCCTGTTTAGATCACACTGAGGTTTCACCGGTGGTGATGTCTCCCACAGAGCACATCTTCAACCAAGGGTCCCCTCTTGAACCATTCAGATCCTAGGGTAGTCCCACCAATCATCAACAAACCCAATACGACTACCCCTTCCCCGATCATCCTTAATGCTCCAAATAGCACTAGCAAAGCCCTAATTAATCAGCTACGCCGCACCCATACTTGGCCCCGTGGTGGCACTGTAGTCCTGGCTTATTCTCGCATGAACCGCTCCTTAGATCTAAGGCAAGCAAACCACAATAACATCCAACCCAATCCACCAGCCACGCTTTCTTAGATCACCCATCTTTTTAACCAGTTCATGATAATCAATATATCATTAATGCATAATTAAGAAATATAGTGGTTTCCCATCCCAATTGATTAAGCGAAGCAAAAAGGTAAAAATCCCATCCCGACTCTCGACCATGAACTCCAGGTGACAAGGGTGGTTAAACAAATCTAGTGAACTTTCTACCATAGGATTCCCATCAAATTGACACAAGCATGCAGTTTTGCAAACAAAACATTTATTTTAGAAACAGGATCAATATGCTTCAAGGACACTTGCCTTGTTCTTGCGGTTGATTCAGGTCAAAGCCTTCAAACTCTTGGTGCTGTAGATCCTCCGTGGCACTCTCTAGTGCAAATCCGTCTAATCCGCACAATAAACATACAAACAAGAAAAACGATCAAAGAGTGCAAAAATATTACTCAATATGACATGATATGCATGATTGATGCAAATGCAAGGTAGAAATTTTTAATATATTGCTTTTAAAGGATAACTAATTAGTTATAATAGTTTTTAACAAGTTTATACAGGTTTGGAGTTGATTAGATCAAATTTTAGAATCAATTCAACACAATTTAGTTAGCAAAATCGGACTTGTCTGGAGAAGGACGGACTAGTCCGCACTTCGCAGAACTAGCGAACTATCTAGATCAATGTGAATTTGGAGATTAGAGGTCAACTTCACGTAAGGAAAAGAGAATAGAAGGTATACCAGGTGTTTAGAACTCCAAAGAAATAAGGATCTTGGAGGTAGCACTTGGATCTTGATGATCTTGGGTTAGGGATGAACTTGGAGATGAATTGGTGATGAAGAATAAGACTTGATGGAGATCTTGATCCTCTTTCGTTTCCTCCTCTTCTTCTTCTTGCTTGGGGTCTCCTCCTCCCTCCTTGATGGTGGCTCTCCACGAACTAGGGTTTGGGTGGGGTGCAAAAGTGGCAAATAGATGTCAAGCCAAGGGGTGGGGTTGTTTATATAGAGGTGGAGGCTAGGGTTGGATGGATTTCCAGTTTGGGATGAGTAGAGGCCGGTTTAGAGTCCCACATGAGCTTTAAAAGAGTTAGGCACGACGACCCTAGGCCCACTTAATGTGAAAGCCAAGAAACAAGTTGTAAAACAAAAGATCAATTTGGAGTTGTGAAATATCGGACAAGTCCGACAAGGACCGGACTAGTCTGAAGTTAGTCAGAAAGAAACCAGACAAGTCTGGCCAAAAATCGGACAAGTCCGACTTTAGTCGGAGAGGAAAACGAACAAGTCCGCTGGAACACCGGACTAATCCGGAAAAGTCCAAGGACTTAGCAAATTTTCAAGGATTCTTGGAATATCGGACTAGTTCGCGTAAAATCGGACAAGTCCGAAAGTGTCCAGAGGCAAAATTAGACTAGTACGGAGCAAAAACGGACAAGTCTGATTTTAGTCAGAGAGAAATTGGACTAGTCCTTACTTAAATCGGACTAGTCTGCACTTTTCAGCATTTTAAGTGCACTTTTGTTCCAAATCAATTTTAAACTCATTCCTCTTGATGTGGATTAATGTTAAACATGTATCTGAATGTATGTAGGGCATTATGCATGAAAATGAGGGTGTTACAAACCTACCCCCTTAAAATGAATCTCGCCCTCAAGATTCGACGTGAAAGAGAAGATATAGGGAAATTCCTTCTTAATATCATCCTCTAATTCCCACGTCACTTCTTTTTCTGTGTGGTGCTTCCATTGAACTTTACAACATCTAATAACCTCGTTCCTTGTGACTCTCTCCTTGGCATCCAAAATTTTGATCGGTTGTTCGGCATAAGTCAAATCTTCCTCGAGTTCCAATCCTTCCATGGGCACTTGTTCTTCCGGTACTCTCAAGCACTTCTTGAGCTGTGAAACATGAAAAACATCATGAACATCTGAAAGATGAGGTTGCATCTCCAACTTATATGCTACTTCTCCTCTTTTGTCCAAAATCTTGAATGGCCCAATGTATCGAGGTGCTAGCTTGCCTCTTATGTTAAACCTCTTATGACCTTTCATTGGTGACACCTTGAGATAAATGAAGTCTCCCACTTCAAAGATTAATTTCCTTCTCCTATTGTCTGCATAGCCTTTTTTTCTTGATTGAGCAGCCCTCAAATTTTCACGAATAACCTGGACTTGTTTTTCGGCTTCTTGCAACACATCCAGACCAAATACTTGAGTTTCTCCTGCCTCATTCCAGAATAAAGGTGTCCTACACTTCCTTCCATAAAGCGCTTCATATGGTGACATTTTCAAGATTGCTTGGTAACTATTGTTGTATGAAAATTCTGCATATGGCAAGCTCTTGTCCCAACTTTTCCCATGCTTCAAAGCACAAGATCTTAACATGTCCTCTAAAATCTGATTGGTCCTCTCGGTTTGTCCATCCGTTTGAGGGTGGTATGCTGAACTAAAATTCAACCTTGTTCCTAATGCTTCATGTAACTTTTGCCAAAACCTGGAGGTAAATTGAGAACCTCTATCCAAGACTATCTTCTTAGGGACTCCATGTCGACACACAATATGCTCCATGTATATTTCGTCCAATTGTGCAGATGTATACTTGGTATTGATAGGAACAAAATGAGCTGACTTGGTCAATCGATCCACGATTACCCAAATTGAGTCATACCCGGACTGGGTACGTGGTAAACCAACTATGAAGTCCATACCGATTTCTTCCCACTTTCATTCCAGAATCTTAAATAGTTGTAATAGTCCAGCTGGCCTTTGATGTTCTGCCTTGACTCGTTGGCACACATCACACAATGCTACGTATTCAGCTATGTCCTTCTTCATGCTAGCCCACCAATAGCAAGTCTTCAAGTCTTTGTACATCTTCGTACAACCGGGGTGAATTGAGTAAGGTGAGTCATGTGCCTCTTTTAATATCGTCTCCCGAATATGCTTCACATTAGGCACGACAATCCCTTTTCCCAGGCAGAAGGTACCATGTTCATCCTTATCAAATGTGAATTATCTCCCCTCTTGGGTCCTTTCCTTGATTTCCTGAATTTCCTCATCCTTGGTCTGTGCCTCTCAAATTTCTTGCTCCAAGGTTGGGTTTAACTCCATCATCTCCATCTCATTTACAAATCCAAGGTTCAACCGTTCAAACTCCTTACATAAGCTGGATGGTAACTCTCGAACTATGAGTTGATGACATACTCCTTTTCTACTCAAAGCATCGGCCACTACATTGGCTTTTCCCAGATGATAGTTGATCCCCAAATCATAATCTTTGATGAGCTCCAACCATCTCCGTTGCCTCAAATTCAGATCCATTTGTGTGAAAATATACTTCAAACTATTATGATCCGTATAAATTTCACACCTATGTCCAAGAATATATTGTCTCCAATTCTTCAATGCATGTACCACGGCTGCTAGTTCAAGATCATGTGTAGGATAATTCTGCTCATGTTTCTTCAATTGTCTCGATGCACAGGTGACCACTTGACCTTCTTGCATCAATACGCATCTATGTCCTTGTCTCGATGCGTCGCAATAGATATCAAAACTCTTGCTTACATCCGGCAACACCAAAACTGGGGTTGTTGTCAACCTCTTCTTCAACTCCTCAAAACTTTCTTGACAAGCTTGAGTCCAATGGAAAGCCTTTCCCTTCATTAGCAATTCTGTCATTGGCTTAGCTATCTTGGAGAAGTCCTTGATGAATCGACGGTAATATCCAGCCATCCCAAGAAAACTCCTTATTTCCTTGACATTTTGCGGCGGTTCCTACTTCAACACGTCCCTCACCTTTCTGGGGTCAACCGATACTCAGATTATATGACCCAAAAATGACACCTCTTTCAACCAAAACTGACACTTGTTGAACTTGGCATACAATTGATGCTCCCTTAATTTCTAAAATGTAAGCCTCAAGTGTTCCTCATGTTCCTTCTCATCCTTCGAGTAGATCATAATATCATCAATAAACACCACAATGAATCTATCCAAGTACTCCATGAAGACCTTATTCATGAGGGACATAAAGTACGTAGGTGCATTGGTCAATCCAAAGGACATCACGGTGTACTCATAAGATCCATACTGTGTCCTAAAAGATGTCTTAGGTATGTCTAAAGGTCTAATTTTAATTTGAAAGTATCCCAACCTCAAATCAATCTTAGAGAAGACACAAGCACCCTTCATCTGATCAAACAAGTCTTCTATGCGTGGCAAGGTGTACTTGTTCTTGATGGTCAACTCGTTGAGAGCTCGGTAATCTACACACATCCTTTGCGACCCATCCTTCTTGTCCACAAGCAGCACGGGCGCTCCCAAGGTGAAGAGCTTGGGCGAATGAAACCTTTCTCTAGTTGTTCTTGAATTTGCTTCTTGAGCTCCGCTATTTCCATAGGAGGCATCCTATACGGCCTCTTAGCAATAGGTGCAGTTCCAGGTATTAAATCAATAACAAACTCAATGTCTCAATCAGGTGGCATACCTGGCAACTGTCCGGAAAAACATCCAAAAATTCACACACCACCAGAATCTTCTCAATTGCAGTACCATCCATGTGATTCAGCTCCAATTGCTTCGGTGCGGTTTGAGATGCTTCAAATTCTAAGGTGATCCCTTCTTCATTGGTCAACTTTACCGTTTTCATGGAACACTCAATAACTCCATTGTGCTTCCTCAACCACCATACCAAGTATAATGTCCAATCCTTGAGAGTCCAAAACAATGAGGTTGGCGGAGAAGTCTACCCCCTTATTCTAAGGCTTACTTTTGGACATACTATATTTGTCCTCATCTCTCCTCCAAGAGACTTAACCAATAGAGTAAACTTCATATGAGATATAGGCAAACTATACTTGGCGACATACTTCGATGCAATCAATGAATGCGATGCTCCAGAATCAAACAACATCGTCGTGGGGTTGGAGTTTGCGAGAAACATACCAATGACCACGCCATCCGCTTGTTGAGCATCATCCGTAGAGACATGGTTCACGTTGCCACGAGCAAAATTCTGCTGTCTACGGTTCCCTTGTTGTTGTCCTCCATTGGGTCTTGGGTTTTGCCTCGGCGCATTGCTTCCTTGACCAAGGCCTGACTTAGGACATTGATGCACAAAGTGTCCAGCTTCTCCACAAGTATAGCACTTCTAAACTCCACTATAATTATTGGTATGAGCTTGGTTCTAAACATTTGCACCAGGAAAATTAGCACGAGGTGCAAAAGGCATTGGAGGCCTAGGTGCTTGCATAATGGGGCGCTGCTGCACAAACTGATTTGGGCGCGGTGCATAACTAGGGCGCTGTATAGGAGTAGAGGAGTTGTAAGATGGCACATTAGGAGGCACAAAGCGAGGGTGCACATTACTTCCTTGTTACTATCCTTGATATGGCGCCTTCCTCTTGTTGTCTTGCTCCATCTCATGGACCTTGTTCTCCACCACAATTGCTTTTTCCACAAGCTTCTGAAAATTGGCATAATCACAATTGAGCAATTGCACTTGAATCTCATTGTTCAAGCCCCTCATGAACAAGTATTGTTTCCGGCTGTCTCGGCTCACATCCTCAGGCACATACATTGAGAGTTGAGTGAATTTGTTGAGATATTCACCACCGCTCGATCTTCCTTGCCTCAAGTTCTCGAATTCTCGCCTCTTCAAAATCATAACACCATCGGGCACGTAATGAGAACGAAAACTCTCCTTGAATTCGGCCCAAGTAATTCTCTCTTGGTTCTCATGAGCATTTCATAAGGAGTCCCACCAATCGGCAAGTCCTCCAACTAGTTGATGAGATGCAAATAGAAGCTTCTCCCGGTCACTGCATTGGAAAATAGCAAGCTTCTTCTCCATGGACATGAGCCAATCATCCGCATCCATAGGGTCAGCGGCTTGAGCAAAGGTTGGCGGCCTAGTCCTCATAAACTCTCCCAACCGGTTATGAGGAGGTGGGGGTGGCGGTGGAGGCATGTGGGGCTGATTGTTGTTATTGCCAGCCTGCAGCTGTCCCATAGTTTGTATTATGGTCTGCATGAGCTGGTTTTGCATAGCCAATAGCTGCTCAATATTAATAGCTCCATGGGCAGGTCCTTGTCCATTGTTGTTCTGAGGTGCCCCATGGTTCCCCTCCTCATCATTAGCATCCCTCTGGTTGCGAGTCCTCACCACCTAAAGAAAGAAATAGGTAAGAATTAGAAAATGTCCCCAACTATATGAATCAAGGGATATGAAACTAGACAACTAACTAGCCTATGTGGACATGGCAATGCTAAAGTATCCCAAAATCCTCTATTAAGCACACAAGCAAACAATATATATATCAAACAGCACACCAAACAAAAACACATCGATTCCTAAGTGCTCCTTTGTGCTCTAAAGTGTCCATTCTATCTAGGTTGCATCCTACGGTCAACCTGTGGCTCTGATACCAATTTGTGACACCCGGTTCCGAAAATTGAACCAAGTGAACGCATAGGTATGCCCAGGATGTTCAACACACATACACGAGTGCATTCACAAAAGAGTATACAGAAAATTATCATAGAATAAGATTAATTAACCAAATTTTATTACACAAACCATATTATCCTCGAATACAAGTTCTAATGAATATTAATGACAAGTTTGAACTAATGCAGCGGAAATAAACTAAACTGAGCAAACTAAGCAAAAGGGATAACGCAACTCCAATCAACACCACAGGCAAAGCTGACGGTAGACACGGCCTAGAACTCCGCATTATCACCATTAAACTCCCAATCCTGACCTGCAACTGTTTGGGGGGGGGGGGGGGAGGGATTGCAAGAGTGAGTACATGTCGTACTCAGCAAGTGTGGAAAGTATGACATGTGGCTGATTCAAATGACGAATACAATAATGGTTGAGTGCTGAAAAGTACATTAAAACATTTGAAAAGCAATATATTACATGTATGTGAAGTAAACCCATCATAATCATAAGTAATATCATAATACCAGTCTGAATTCATTACCATCATCAGTAATTCCAGATTTCACCATTTGCCAATAACCATATTCAGTACTAGAAATTATTCCACAAACAGCCATAACCATTACCAAACCATAACCATCCCAAACACCATCCCAATACCAAGTTCCCTCTAATCATGGAAGTTGTCCAGGTGCTCATAACTGGGAGCACGACTATCATGATAGTTTTAATACTCTACAGAGTTTGTACCATTTTACCCATGTGTTTGTTATTTCATCACCCGTCGGCGACTAAAGAACCTCCCTCACGCCAATTACACTTCCTTTGGTGTATGGCCAAGAGATCACAAAATAGCCTTTACAAATAGATTACTAGCCTATTTAGACCCCACTGAGGTTTCACCGGTGGCGATGTCTCCCACAGAGCACATCTTCAACCAAGGGCCCCCTCTTGAGCCATTCGGATCCCAGGGTAGTCCCACCAATCATCAACAAACCCAATCCGACTACCCCTTCCCCGAGCATCCTTAATGGTCCAAATAGCACTAGCAAAGCCCTAATTAATCAGCTACGCCGCACCCATACTTGGCCTCATGGTGGCACTATAGTCCTGGCTTATTCTTGCATGAACCGGTCCTTAGATCTAAGGCAAGCAAACCACCATAACATCCAACCCAATCCACCAGCCACGCTTGCTTAGATCACCCATCTTTTTAACTAGTTCATGATAATCAATATATCATTAATGCATAATTAAATAATATAGTGGTTTCCCATCCCAATTGATTAAGCAAAGCAAAAAGGTCAAAACCCCATCCCGACTGTCTACCATGAAATCCAGGTGAAAAGGGTGGTTAAACAAATCTAGTAAACTTCCGACCATAGGATTCCCATCAAATTGACACAAGCATGCAGTTTTTTAAACAAAACATTTATTTTAGAAACAGGATCAATGTGCTTCAAGGACACTTGCCTTGTTCTTGCTGTTGATTCGGGTCAAAGCCTTGAAAATCTTGGTGTTGTAGATCCTCCGTGGCACTCTCTAGCGTAAATCTGTCTAATCCGCACAATAAACATACAAACAAGAAACACAATCAAAGAGTGCACAAATATTACTCAGTATGACATGATATGCATGATTGATGCAAATGCAAGGTAGAACTTGTTAATATATTGCTTTTAAAGGATCACTAATTAGTTCTAATAGTTTTTAACAAGTTTATACAGGTTTGGATTTGATTAGGTCTAATTTTAGAATCAATTCAACACAATTTAGTCAGCAAAATCGGACTAGTCTGCAGAAGGCCGGACTAGTCCGCACTTCGCGGAACTAGCAAACTTGGGTTTTCTAGATCAACGTGAATTTGGAGATTAGGGGTCAATTTCACGTAAGGAAAAGAGAATAGAAGGTATACTAGGTGTTTAGAACTCCAAAGAATCAAGGATCTTGGAGGTAGCACTTGGATCTTGATGATCTAGGGTTGGCGGTGAACTTGGAGATGAATTGGTGATGAAGAACAAAACTTGATGGAGATCTTGATCCTCTTTCATTTCTGCCTCTTCTTCTTCTTGCTTGGGATCTCCTCCTCCCTCCTTGATGGTGGCTCTCCACGAACTAGGGTTTGGGTGGGGTGCAAAAGTGGCAAATAGATGTCAAGCCAAAGGGTGGGGTTGTTTATATAGAGGTGGAGACTAGGGTTAGATGGATTTCGGGTTTGGGATGAGTAGAGGCTGGTTTAGAGTCCCACATGGGCTCTATAAGAGTTAGGAATGACGTCCCTACGCCCACTTAATGTGAAACCCAAGAAACAAGTCATAAAACAAAATATCAATTTGGAGTCGCGAAATATTGGACAAGTCCGACAAGGACCAGACTAGTCTGAAGTTAGTCAGAAAGAAATCGGACAAGTCTGGCCAAAAATCGGACAAGTCCGACTTTAGTCAGAGAGGAAAACAAACAAGTCCGCTGGAACACCGGACTAGTCCGGAAAAGTCCAGGGACTTAGCAAATTTTCAAGGATTCTTGGAATATCGGACTAGTCCGCATAAAATCGGACAAGTACGAAAGTGTCCAGAGGAAAATCAGACTAGTCTGCAGCAAAAACGGACAAGTTTGATTTTAGTCAGAGAGAAATCGGACTAGTCCTTACTAAAATTGGACTAGTTCACACTTTTCAGCATTTTATGTGCAGTTTTGTTCCAAATCAATTTTAAACTAATTCCTCTTGATGTGGATTAATGTTAAACATGTATATGAATGTATGTATGGCATTATGCATGAAATGAGGGTGTTACACTCGCGGAACGCCTTCTCCGCTTCTTCGGTCCAGACGAACAGTCCGGACTGGCGCATGAGCTTGAAGAATAGGAGGGCCCGCTCAGCCAGCCTAGAGTTAAACCGGCTGAGCGCTGCCAAACATCATGCAAGGTTCTGCACATTCTTGATGTGAGCTGGGGGCCACATCAGCTCCACCACATTGATACTTTCTGGGTTGGCCTCAATCCCTCGGTGTGAGACCAAGAAACCGAGGAGCTTCCCAGCTTTGACTCCGAATACACATTTGTTGGGATTGAGCTTCGTGTGTGTTGTTCGCAATCTATCAAAGACTAGGGCGAGGTTTTCTAGTAATGATGTATGTGAATGGATTTTTACTACAATATCATCGACATATACCTCTACTAGGTACCGAATGAGGTCTCCGAATGTTTTATGCATAGCTCGTACAAAGGTGGGGAGGGCATTCTTAAGACCGTAATGCATGGGGACATAGCAGTAAAGGCCATCTAAAGTTATAAATGTGGTATGTTCTTCATCCTCTCTAGACATTGGGATTTGGTGGAACCCTGAATATGCATCTAGAAAGCATAGCATATTGCACCCCGAAGTTGAATCTATGATTTGATCAATTCTAGGGAGAGGGAAGGGATCTTTAGGACATGCCTGTTTGAGGTTGGTGTAGTCAATGCACATCCGAAGCTTACCGCAAGCTTTGGGGACGTCAACCGGATTGGCCAGCCATTTGCGATGGTGGACCTCACGTATGAAGCCAGCATCGAGGAGCTTCTTGATCTCCTCGCGAATGAATTTATGCCACTTGATGGACTTCTTACGGGGCCTCTGTTGTTGCGGATGTGCGTCGGGGTAGATCTTCATATGGTGCTCAATCACTTCCCTGGGGATGTCTGGCATTTGCGACGGTTGCCAGGCAAAGACGTCGACGTTAGCTTGCAGGAAAGTAGTAAGCGCCGATTCCAGCTCGTTGTCCAGACTCCCCGCTGTCGGTACCCCATGTATCGGATACCCCTTGAGATTGCAAAGATCACAAAGAAACTCCATCTACTAGATTTTAAGACCTCTGAAGGCCCCACATGTCAGGTGTAATCGGACCTGCTTCCCCGACATGGTTAGTCCCAGGGCCGCCACGTGTATCATAAGACCAAAGCTATCGCCCACAAATGGGAAAGCTCCGGACTAGATACCGGTATGGCATCCCCGGACCTAACCCCAGACAGAGGGAAGCTCCGGTGCCGACACGTGTCCAACAGCACCGGACCTACCCGTCCACGACGGTAAGCTCCGGAGCTGCCACGTGGCCGACCGCCGGACCTTCAACTTCAACAATCAGGCTGGTGGACCCCCAACGGCTTCGGACCTTCAAGGAGCAATCAAAGACTTCAAGACCCGATTAAGTGTCATTAATGTCATATTAATGACACACGATCGGATGGCCCTTAATACCGGCAAAGGTACTGTTAAGGCTTGTTACCAAGCTATTAAGGGTTATTAACCACATTAATTGTGTATCAAGCATGTGTAAACGCCGGGGCCACCTGTCGGGCCAGGCTAACGGTGTAACGACCAGTCCTTGTAATATAAAAGGACTGGTCGACGATACACAGGGGACGGCTCCAGACCTCTACTGGACTCCCTGACCTAGATGAGCTTCTTCTTCTGAAGCTTCTTCTAGACTCACACGATCAATACAACACCAACACACCCCATGGAGTAGGGTATTACGCTCAGGCGGCCCGAACCACGTAAATCTCTGTGTCCACTTGTCATTTACCTTCTTGAATCTCTGTGCGCCCATTACCGAACTACAACTCCTCCATCTACCAATGGTAGTATCAGGAGATCTGCCAAATCCAAACACCGACAGTTGGCGCGCCAGGAAGGGGCGCCCGAGATTTCAAGGATGGTGAACTCAGCTGCTGGATCATCCAACGTTAATCTTGCTGTTCAACCTGCTGAGGGCAATCCCTCCAACATGCAGCAACCAGCAGGTGCCGCGGATCCAGCAGGAGTCATGCCTCCACCGCCACCGCCTGCACCAGGACGTCAAGCTACGCAGCGTGACAGTTCATCGGCGTCGATCACCGCATTGATGAATAACAACAACCCTGAACACACGCTCCATGCAGCGCGTGCACTCCTTCAACGTCCACCACCGCCAGGTGCATCCCAGGGTGCAATGGAGCAGTGGAGGGCTGACGTGGAACATCTGGTTGCAGCAGCAGCCAACCGCGTCAGCAACCAAGGTCCGCCCACTTCGGGGCGGGCCCCATCGCAGCGTCGGACTATGTCGGGCAGACTTGGTCCACACGCTTCCCAAAATAGGAGGCGTGCTGCATCTCAGCAAGTTACGTCGCTACCTTCTGGGGCACGAAGCACTCATAAGGTAACCATGCTTTCAACTCATGACCTCCGGGCGGAGCTTGATCGCTGTTAGCACCAACATGACGGTCGTGTCCATATCGACCGTGCTCGCGAAAGGCGAGAGAGCTCGAGGCAATCCTGCTCCTGAGGGAGTAGGAGGAGGATGTTCTGCCCTGGCCATGCACCTACGCATGGTCAGACAGCCACAAAAGTTCCGGCCTCACCTGCCGGAGAAATTTGATGGGACTGTTAATCCTGCTGAGTTTCTCCAGATTTACTCCACCGCAATCCTTGCGGCCGGAGGTAACGAGGCCGTAATGCCCAACTACTTCCCAGTGGCCTTGACTGGGACCGCCAGGTCCTAGTTCATGAGCCTTCCTCGCAACTCCATCAATAGCTGGGAGGAATGGTTCCAACAGTTCATCGCCAATTTCGGGAGTTCATACACCCGACCAGGCACCGAACTGGACCTTTTTGCTGTCGTGCATAAGGGGGGAGAATCCCTGTGCTCATTCATCCAGAGGTTCTCCCAGGTACGAAACACTATTCCTTCTATCTCCAGCGCCTCTGTTATTGTGGCATTTAGATAGGGCGTACGAGATAAGAAGATGCTGGAGAAGCTGGCGATCAAGGAGATCACCAGCGTCACGGAACTCTTTAGCTTGGCAGACAAGTGCGCCAAAGCTGCGGAGGGCCATGAAATGCACTCCAAACCACCTCTGGAGGATGGTAAAAATTCCTCCAAAGGCAGAGCCACTACCTCTGGGAGTGGCAAAAAGAAGAAAAAGTCCAACAGCAAGAAGAAGCCGTCGGCCGACACATCTACTACTGCAGCTGCTGCAACTCCGGGTGGCCGGGGGCCACGCCTCGAGAAACAAACTCGGACGTCCTCTGAAGATGGTGACAACTCTAAAGTGTGGTGTCCTATTCACAAGTCGAATAGCCAGAACTTAGAAGACTGTCGGGAGGTCCAAAACCTTGTCGAGCGCTACAACAAGCGCTGGGAAGAAGTTCCTTTCCGTCAGAGGGAAGGAAAACAAAAAGTCAATGAAGCTCCGGCTGAAGAGGAGTTAGGCTTTCAGGACCCTAAAAGGGTCCTGAAGGCTGTTTACACCTTCGTCGATGACGACTTCGATGTCTCCGACAATGAGCGTCGGAACACCATGAACACCATCTTTGATGGTTCGTGGGACATCACCTCCTGCCGTGTCCTCAAGACCATGCAGCGCGACATGGCCTCAATAGCTCCTACAGCCAGGGTGGAGACTCATCGAAGTGGATGGACACTACCATCACTTTTGATGCTATGGACTGCCCTTGGAACATGATCGGAGCTGACCAACTCCCATTAATGGTATCACTGACCATCAACAACATTCAACTCCACCATGTAATGTTGGACGGAGGTTCGGGGCTGAACCTCATGAGCTTCGAAGCTTTCGTCAAGCTTCAGCTCTGACCTTTGGACCTTCGCCCTTCCCGACCTTTCTCCGGAGTAGGTCCGGGGGCCATAACCCCAGTCGGTGCCATTACTCTCCCCGTGACCTTCGGGACTCGGGAGAATTATCGCATTGAGAAGTTGATCTTTGACGTCGCTCAGATCAACTTACCTTTCAACGCCATTTTGGGCAGGCCCGCCTTGTACATGTTCATGGCTGCTGCTCATTATGGCTACCTGGTGTTGAAGATGCCAACACCAGCTGGTGTTCTCCGAATCCGCGGAGACCACACTGCCAGAGTGACTGCTCTGGAAGAACTTCATGCGCTTGCTACAGTGCAGGAGGAAGAGTCCAGGTAGGAACAAGCTCTGGAACCCCCGAGCATTCGTCAAAGAGGCTCAACCTCTGCACCTCGTGTGCAACCAAGCGGCGACACCGACATCCCCGTCAAAGTCGTCCAAATCGGTTCCGATGCCGCTCAGACCACCTGTATGTCAGGAGGTCTTAATGACAAATAGGAACTCGCGCTCATCACTTTCCTCCGGGCTAATGTTGACGTGTTTGCCTAGCAACCGTCACAAATGCATGGGATCCTAATGGAAGTGATCGAGCATAATCTGAAGATCTATCCTGACGCTCGGCCTATGCACCAGAAGTCTCGGAAGCAACCAGTAGAGCCACAGAACTTCATATGACAAGAAGTGAAGAAGTTGCTCGAAGCTGGATTCATCCGAGAAGTCCTCCATCCAAAATGACTGGCAAACCCAGTCGTTGTACTCAAGGTCGGCGGGAAGATTCGGATGTGTATCGACTAAACAACACTGAATAAGGCATGCCCAAAAGATCCATTCCCACTACCTAGAATAGATCATATAGTGGATTTCACCTCCGGGTGTGAATTACTATTTTTCCTAGATGCATATTATGGGTACCATCAAATCAGAATGTCTAGGGAAGATGAAGAACATACTTCTTTTATCACAGTAGATGGATTGTACTACTATACTGCCATGCCATTTGGTCTCAAGAATGCAGCTTCGAAATTTGTACGAGCTATGTACAAAACCTTCAGAGAGCTCATCCGAGACGTAGTGGAAGTGTATGTTGATGACATCGTTGTCAAGATCAAGGACAAGGAGTCACTCCTTGACACTTTGCAAGCTGTCTTCGACAAGTTGCGAGTCACTCGCATGAAGCTAAACCCAGACAAGTGCGTCTTCGGGGTTAGCTCCGGAAAGCTTCTTGGTTTCCTAGTAAACCACCAGGGCATAGAGGCAAATACGGCGAAGATTAAAGCCATTGAAGATATGCGGCCACCAGCCCGCATCAAGGACGTCCAGAAATTGACTGGATGTCTAGCCACCCTCAGCCGGTTCATCTCAAGACTGACGGAACGGGCGCTACCCTTCTTCAAGCTATTGAGGAAGTTCGAACCATTCCAATGGTCTGAAGAAGCAGAAAAGGCATTTCAAAAGCTAAAGCAGCTCCTCACCACTCTACCAACTTTGGTAGCTCCGAACCCTAGTGAGCCTCTACTGCTTTACATTTCGGCAACTGACGAAGTTGTCAACATGGTCCTGGTTGCGGAGAGACCAAAACCTTTACAAGCTCTGGAATCCAGACCTCTCCGGGAGGGTCCGGAGGTTTCTGAAGGTGAGTCCAGGTCCCAGCCCCCAGACTTGGATCTACAAGAAGTTACTCCAGAAGATCTGGACCCCTCCAGGAGGGTCCGGGTCGATGTGCAGGAAGCTCTGGGCCCTCCGGGAGAGTCCGGACAGTCTAGCACCCAGTGTACTTCATCAGCGAAGTACTACATGATGCTAAGACTCGATACCTAGAGGTGCACAAGCTGCTCTACGCAGTTCTCATCGCCTCTAGGAAGCTTCGCCATTACTTCTAAGCTTACAAGATCTCAGTGGTGACTTCTTATCCACTGCGTGCGATCTTGCATAATCCCAACTCTACTGGGAACATTGCAAAGTGGGCAGCGGAATTGGCCGAATTCGATCTTGAATTCGTCCCAAGACAAGCGATCAAGAGTCAAGCATTGGCAGACTTTGTGGTGGAATGGACCCCTTCTCCATCGAACCCTGGGAGCCCTAGTAAGCAAAAGCCGGAACTCAAGGCTCCGGTCTTCACCGAGCCTCACTAGACCCTCTACTTCGACGGCTCCATGCAAAAGCAGGGGGCCAGAGCTGGAGTCCTTCTCCTCGCTCCAACCGGGGAGAAGGTAAAGTACATGGTCCACCTTGACTTCAGGGCGGCCAACAACATGGCGAAGTATGAATCACTCATTTACGAACTAAAGGTGGCACTATCATATGGTGTCAAGCAGCTGTTGGTCAAGGGAGATTCACAACTCACCATTAAATAGGTGAAGGGTGAATGCTCCTGTAACAATCCTCAACAAGCTGCTTATCTCCTTGAAGTCCAGAGGCTTCAGAAGGACTTCGAAGTCCTGGACCTCCACCATGTCCAGTGTGTCCATAACGCTGAAGCTGACAAACTCTCGACGAAAGCGTCAACCGGAGATCAGGCTCCTGACGGAACCTTCGTCCGGAGGTTGTCAAAACCCACAGCTCAGCCTGCCGAACTGAGCGAAGGGGGCAAGACAAGTATCCCGAAGCTGGCGGTCCCGATGGCCCTGTTACCATGGCAGCCATCAAGGGTCGTAGGTGCTGCTGGAAGCTCCGAGCAACCCAGCACGCAAGACTCAAATGCTCAAGCAAGCTTCGATGCATGGATCTCGGAGATCCAGAGCTACTTGAAAGACAATATCCTTCCTGACAATGATGTATCCGCTGATCGGATAGTCAGATTGGCTAAAAGATACACGTTGGTAGAAGGGGATCTCTACCGGCGCAGTGCCAACGGCGTCCTAATGCGGTGCATCAAAAGGGAAGAAGGTTGCGAGCTCCTCGTAGAAATCCATGGAGGCGAGTGCCGGAACCACGCGTCTTCCTGCACACTGGTCGGTAAAGCCTTTCGGCAAGGCTTCTACTGGCCTACAACGCTCCAGGATGCAACTGAGCTGGTGAAGAAATGTGAAGCATGCCAGTTCCATACAAAGCAAATTCACACAGCTGGTCGGCCTCTACAAATGATACCTCCTACATGGCCTTTCACTGTGTGGGGGATGGACATCTTGGGACCCTTCCCAAGAGCCGTCGGAGGTTACAAGTTCCTGTTTGTTACCATTGAACAAATTCACCAAATGGCCGGAAGCAACCCCAGTTGTGATAATAAACAAGCAATCAGCTATCAACTTCTTGCAGTCAATCGTATGCAGATTTGGAGTCCTGAAAAAAATCATAACAAATAATGGGACCCTATTCACAAGCTCTGCTTTCCAAGGATACTGCGAAGACCTCGGCATTCAAGTCAGCTATGCTTCTGTGGCTCACCTGGCAAGCAATGGCCAAGCCGAGAGAGCTAATGCAAAAATCTTGAAAGGACTCAAGACGCGCCCATATGAGCGCCTGAAAAAACATGGAGGCAACTGGATCGAAGAGCTTCCGCCCACTCTATGGGCCAACAGGACAACTCCAAACCGGTCAACTAGAGAGAAACCCTTCTTCCTGGTGTACGAAGCTGAAGCAGTCCTTCCTCTGGAAATCACCTAGGGGTCGCTCCGGGTCCGGACCTCCGACGAAGCCACGCAGGACCAGCTCCGGCGTGAAGACCTTGACCTCCTTGAAGAGGGAAGGTGCCAAGCAGCTGGTCAGAATGTCTGATACCGCCAAGCTCTTCGGCACTATCACCAACGGCACGTTAACAGCCGACAGCTCGTGGAAGGAGATCTGGTGCTACGGAGAATACAATCCAGAGAAGGGTTAAACAAACTCTCCCCCAGCTGGGAGGGACCCTTCCGAGTGATCAAAGTATCCCTTCTCAGATGTGTTCGCTTGGCAACCGACGATGGGACACCTCTCCCAAATCCTTGGAACATTGAGCACCTCCATAATTTCTATGCTTAATATCATGGAGGTGAGTTTGTAATATGTTATAGAGTCATTGTACAGAGTCGGGTAGCTCCTCCGAGAGGGCAGTCGGACCTACCCCGTTAGGTCCGCAACTTCCATGCAACACTTGTCACAGTCTCAGAACTAAAAGTGTAGCTAGCTACCTTGGGTAAAACGAGAAACGAAACACGCTTAGCCTGGTTCCGTACCCTAAGAGTGTACTTGTTTCCCCTGTAGCCCGGACCTATAATGAAAGACATCATTGTGTGAAAACAGACTCCACGTGCATTTACTTTGTACAGGCTCAATATCTTTTATTTTTCTATTTCTTGTCTATAACAAAGTTGTGCAGTTCTTAAGAAACATTAGCTCGACTAGTTCATGTACAATTCGAGTTGCATCGTCTATCCTTCCGGGTTCAAACATTGTTGGTGGTCTACTCGTCTGAATGTCGCCAAGCCAATCTAGGGTCGGAGTGTGCTATCGACTTAGCCTGGTCATGCACCCTAAGTACGCCACTCTACCTACACCCCGGCAGGCCGGAGTAAGGCGGGTCCATAAATGATCGGGCCTAAAGGAAACAAGACGGTGCTCTTGATTGTATTTAGAATTGTGTTCACCTTAAACTTTCTTGGGAATAGTAAGCTGCAATGAAGTTATAGATAGGAAGTGGATTTTACTATTTTTCTTGACTTCAGTGCGCACGAAAAATAAATATTTCATGATGGTGGTGAATGAAGCCGGAGATGCCAAAGCTCCAACATCCTCTAGGCGGTTTGTGGTCGATGTTCAAACATTGACATTGAGCGTCACAGGAGCTACTCAGCTCCGGTAAAGCTAGGGGGCAAGCCATCAATGTGAAGAAAAGATGGTGGAAAGACTCTATAGAGTAGTCTGCTGTCGATACACCACGTGTTGATAGAGGTCGCTGCTGGAGCTACCAAGTTCCGACACCCCAGAGGGCTAACTGTCGATGCTTTACACGTTGATGGAGACTACTGCCGGAGCTACTAAGCTCCGACAATAGTCAATGCCGGAGCCACTAAGCTACGACAACCTCAAGGGGCCTACACTATCGAAGACTTCGGACCTACATTCTACAAGTTCGAAGCACGCAAGTCTTCAACAACTGTTACATCCTCTCGGTACATGTTCACAATCAAATTGTGTACATCTAACAGGGGGCCAAGTGAGACAAATGTGTTGAAGACAAAAAATGAAATTCACAAAAAATTTGGATTTCATTCATCTGGAGACAAGACATTACAAAATTGGAGAAGAAGAAGAGAGAATACAAGCGGGAGCTACAAAGAGATGATCCTAGACCCTGTGGAAGAACTGGGCAACCTCCGATACGCTGGCTCGGGCGGCTTATCCCTCTCCTTCGATGGGGCCTTCAAGCACCGGGTCCAGGGGGAATTGAGGGTCCCGGCTGGTGTAGCACGTCAGCATGAACTCTGCGACGTTCTTCGCCAGGGACTGTCCCTCAGCTTCCAGCTGGTCCGCGATGACATTACCCATCTTGGTGAGCTTGTTGCCTGCTGAACTCAGCGCCTCCAATGCCTAGTCCAGCTCTGGCTCCGGATCATCCGGACGCACGGGACTAAAGCCCATTGGCGTTAGTGCGTCATTGGATTTGCCCAGGAAGTCCCAAACTTGTTGGGACTCTGCAGCCCTTGTGCTTCGCATCTCCTCCAAGGATCTTCTGGCCGCCACAAGCTTCGAGTTCTCCCGAGCAAGACGCTTCACCTCTTTGGCATTCTGCAGAATCTTTTCAGCAACCTGCCTTTCGAGTTTACTGAGCTCTTCCTCTTGGATGTGAATCTCGTTCCGGTGGTTGACCAGATCCTTCTCTCGGCCCCGCACTTTCTTCTCTCTGGCGGCGATGGCATTCTCCTGCTTGTAGAGATCTTGCCCTCGCTCCCAGGCCTTCTTCTCCTCTTCCTCACAACGCTCCTACAATTTCTTGGTGCGCTCTTCGAGGCTCTTGTCAGCCAGAGCTGTCTTTTGGACAAGCTCTTCCTCCCTCTTCACGAGGTCATCATGCAGCTCCACGTGTTTTTGCTCTTCATCTTCGAGCTTTCTTTCCCGCGCCTCAAGAGCCTTCCGGCGCTTGACGAGACTATCGTGGATGGCGGCGAGCCTCTCCGGGCGATCATCCGCTGCGCTATTAGCAGCTTTGGCCTACTCATAGATGGCTCGGGACATGTTGTCGAGGGATCGCGTAATGCTTTCCCTCTCATCCAACAGCTTACCCCAGTACTCCAGGCGGACCTTCTCCCTCTGCACCCACTCCTTGTTGTCAGTCAGCCTTGACTGCGCCAGCTTGGTCTCTAAATGGGGTCGGTTGCGCCACCTCATAAGAGTTTGGCACTCCTTCTCGAGGGCCTTGCTATCGTGGTAGAAAGCCAGCTAGACCTGGTGAAGACTGGAGCAGGCGTTGTCAATAGACAACGATAGGGGGATCGGGTCCGGACCTGCCGGGGTCCTCTCCGCTGTCTCCAGAGGGTCTTCAGTAACAAAAATTGGGTCCCACTCTACAAGAGCGGTCCCCTGAGCTTCCACGGCACTAAGGCTGTCCTCCAGGATAGCCTCGGCCGCAGCCGAGGAAGGTCCTGCAGCAGAAGTGCCGACCTTCGGAATTGGTTCCGAAGGTCCCACCGCCAGGTCATCAACAACTGGCCCCTCAGGCGGAGGGCTAGCGGCTTCATCTTGGCACCCTAGCTCAGCAGCGCGCGCCTCCGGTATCACCACTTCTGGAACAGGTGTTGAATGTTCAGTCGGAGTAGGAGCTACTTCCAGCTCCAGCGCAGGTGCCTCCTTCGCCGCTGGCTCAGGTGCTGGCACTTCGACCATCAAGGGTGCAGGCGCTGGTGCTTCGACCATCATAGGCTCACGCTCCGACACCTCCGCAGCAACTCGCTCGGACGCCAGAACCTCTTCGATGACCGGCTCTACAGCTGGAACTTCTGCAGCAACCGGCTCAATAGCCGGAGCTTCCTCAACAACCGGCTCAAGTGCCAGAACATCATCAACACCCGGCTCCACCGCCGGAACCCCATCAACCACCGGCTCAACTAATGAGGCTTCAACAACATCCGTCTCTAGGGCCGGAATCGCAGCTACCTCCGGCTCTGTGGCTGGAGCGTCCAACGTTTCAGCATCCAAACCCAAAGCTTCAACCTCCAGGGCTGGTGCCGCTGGTACATCTTCATTCCCATGGTATGGCGCTACCACGGGAAGCTTCTAGGGATGAGTCAAGGTCCAAGACCACGACAGCCAGCGCCGGGGCTGCCGCAGCCTCAGCCACCTCTTGGGGCGGCGCTAGAATTAGAGCTGGAGCTTCAGCCTGCACAACCTCAACTGCTGCTGCAGGGACCAGAGCTTCAGCCCTTTTCTTAGGCACGCTGCGGATGAAGGATGAAGAAACTCAAAATACAGATATAACAATAAAACAACTAGCTGAGGTAAAAAATCAAAAATTACCTCGGAAGGCTTCCGCACCAGTTAGCACGAAACCTCTTTTCCGGACGCTCCGGACTGACCCCAGCTGCCACTGGTGTGGTAGTCCCGGAAGGTCCCCCGGAGCTTGCTGCTGCTACCGGCGTTGCCTTGGTCGAGGCCCCCCTCGACCGGGAAGGACCTCCGGACCCAGAGCCCTTAGCTGGCCCTGGTGCTGGAGTCACATGGCCGGAGCTTGCACCCCGGGAAGAGGCCGCTGCTGGAGTAGATGATGCCGTTGAAGACTCCCCCCCCCTCGGGGAGAAGGAGCCGCCGCGGAAGAAGCAGGCCTGACGGACCTTCTGTCAGCATGCTTCAGCTTCCTCTTACGGCTCGAGGGCTCGACCAACTCCTTGCCCTTGCCTACGACTTCGGTTCTTGGCTTTGGGGCGGGAACGGAGCCGCCTTCACGAGCTTCGGAGATAGCCAACCCGGTGGTCGAACGTCTCTCAACGACACCATGGTCGTCAAGCACCGGCATCGTCCGCCAGAGCTCCCTGTTGAACTCTGCCTCCATGTTCAGAGGGAGGAAAGCTACCGGCGAAGCCAAGTCATCACCCTCGACGTAGATGCCGTGGTGGAAATTCTTGAGGTGGAACTATAAAGTTGCACCCTCCATGTTGGACTTCAAACCCGTCTCGATCCGGTCGTCATTTAGCATACTGTTGAGGGCCCAAGCAAGCTTCTCCCTCCTCTTCAGCGGAGCCCACCTCTTGGTCAGGAAGTTGCAGAACACCGCTTGGGGAGTCACCCCTCCTTCCACGCACAAGCAGATCCTGGTCAGAGCAGGGTTGAAGGCGCCCGACAACACCGGAGCTTCACTCCAAACTGCAGTGTTGATGTTGGGGAGGCCTTCCGGCAACTACATCTTCTCGTGCTCCTCCACATTGATGACAATCCAATCCTTCTTTCAGTCATCCCACTTCCCAGAAGGGAACGACCGCAAGTACTTGTACGGGCTCTTCTTGCGCTTCACAAAATAGTAGAAGCCAAGGTACTCGTCACTCCTACCCGTAGTGTGGACAGTGAAGAAGGTGCGGAAGAGCTCAATGCAGGGGGAATGCCCACCCACATCTCACAGAAGTGGACAAAGATCGACACCAAGAGAATGGAGTGGGGGCCAAGGTGGTACAGCTGCAGACCATAGAATTCTAGCAGCATCAAGAAGAAAGAGGAGAAAGGTGGGATCAGTCCCACCATGGCGTACGCGGAGAAGTACACCCTGTCGCCGGCGTGTTCCTTCTAAAACGGAAGCTTGCCGGCGCGGACCAAAATGTTGAAGAAGTCATGGGACCCCCCATGAGGGCCCGAACCTTCTTCAAATCACTGTCGGTCTTCAGTCAGCTATGGCGGAGACCCAACTCCATCGCGGCACAGCGGGGAAAGAGATGGAAAACAAGCGAAAGTTTGGGGGGTTTGAGCGCAAGTTCGAATGAAAGGCGTAAAGAACTCTCAAACGGTGCGTGCTTTCCTTCTTAAGTAAGCCCCACGACGCTTGGATGGAAACCGCAGAGGAGCCGGCAATACTAGTCAAAAACTTCACCCTGCCAATGACAAGGGGGCCCGGGGCCACCCCGACGATCAAGTCGAGGTCCTTACCCCAGGCGAACGGTTGTCATCATGAAAGGCGGGTAACCCGAAGGCAGCGGCCTGACAGGGCGCGCGGAACCGATATGATTTTCGTATCGGGAACCGGCGACCTTCAATTGCGTGAGATCCGCACGCTGAGATCTCACCTGCCACATCTAGGATATGCCACGCGGCAGTGGTTTAACTGCGAACTATCGCCAACGGCACGTTCGAAGACCCTTGAAGACATGGCTCAAAAACCGGAGAATGGAACCACCTCCAGTGGAATGACTTCATCCAAAAGATCTCTCCCGGAGGTGGGCCCAGGGGGCCACTGTCGGTACCCTATGTATCGGATACCCCTTGAGATTGCAAAGATCACAAGGAAACTCCATCTACCATATTTGAAGACCTCTGAAGGCCCCACATGTCAGGTATAACCGGACCTGCTTCCCCGACATGGTTAGTCCCAGGGCCGCCACGTATATCATAAGACCGGAGCTATCGCCCACACATGGGAAAGCTCCGGACTAGATACCGATATGGCATCCCCATACCTAACCTCAAACAGAGGGAAGCTCCGGTGCCGACACGTGTCCAATAGCACCGGACATACCCGTCCATGACGGTAAGCTCCGGAGCTGCCACGTGGCCGACCGCCGGACCTTCAACTTCAACAATCAGGCTGGTGGACCCCCAACGGCTCCAGACCTTCAAGGAGCAATCAAAGACTTCAAGACTCGATTAAGTGTCATTAATGCCATATTAATGACACACGATCAGATGGCCCTTAATACCGGTAACGGCACGGTTAAGGCCCGTTACCGAGCTATTAAGGGTAATTAACCTCATTAATTATGTATCAATCATGTGTAACTGCCGGGGCCACCTGTCGGGCCAGGCTAACGGTGTAACAATCAGTCCTTGTACTATAAAAGGACTGGTCAACGATACACAGGGGACGGCTCCAGACCTCTACTGGACTCCCTGACCTAGATGAGCTTCTTCTACTGAAGCTTCTTCTAGACTCACACGATCAATACAACACCAACACACCCCATGGTGTAGGGTATTACGCTCAGGCGGCCCGAACCATGTAAATATTTGTGTGCACTTGTCATTCACCTTCTTGAATCTCTGCGCGCCCATTATCGAACTACAACTCCTTGATCTACCAACGGTAGTATCGGGAGATCTGCCGGATCCAAACACCGACACCCGCGATATGGGTAGTCTGAACCGCATCAGAGCCAATCTGGATTGCCTTGATGGGTACGTCGTCATCGTCAGAGGGCTGCACTCATGGTGCAGCAGCGCGGCTGCGAGCGCATGGGTCTGGCGAAGGCTTACTCGGCTCAGCATCACTCAGGATAGGTGTTGGGACCGTTGCCAACGATCGGAGCTTTTCCAAGACCGTCACCGCAGCAGCACGATCTCCGCAGATCTTGAGGATGCTGGAAGGTGTCAGCATCTTGAGGACAAGGTAGCTTATATGGGCTACTGCCATGAACCGGTACAGGGCTGGCCTGCCGATAATGGCATGGTAGGGGAGGCTAACCTCCACGACATCGAATAGGATATTCTTTGTCCTGACGTTCTCGGGTCTCCCTAGGGTCACCCGGAGGTGGATGCAGCCGTGCGGGGTAACACTCTCCTGTCCTACCCCTGAGAATGATCCTGTCATGGCGAGCTCAAACATGGGGATCTTCAGCTTGTCGAAGGCCGCACGGCTGATGAGGTTGAGGCTGGCTCCACCATCTACCAGGACGTGGTAAAACTTTACATTGGCAATGGTGGGGGCGATGAGGAGGGGCAGCTGCCCGGCTCCCCCCTGTTCTCAGGGCAGTCAGAGGCGTCAAAGCTGATCATTGTCTCCATCCATTTGTGATGTAGCGCTAGGGCATGCGTAGAGGCAGACAAAGTCATTGCCTAGCGCAGGGTCATGATCGCATTCTTGGAAGCGGTTTCCCATGATCCTCCACAGATGATGTGGAGTGCTTTGCGACGCTCGTGGTCGCTCTTGAGGTCGAAGTTCACAGCCTGGTGTACCGTTTCCAAAGCACGTTCCGACCTTTGGAACTCCCTCTCTGTGTCTTTATCAACGCGATGGTCGACCTTTTGCGGCTTGATTTCGCCACAGCTCGTGGGCTTCATGAACACCATAGTGGTGAAAGCGCTACCACTTTTTTAGGGAAAAAGCCCCTACCTGGCATGCCAAATGTCGAACGTTCAATGCGACACTTCCCTGGGATCTGCTAAGGAGCACCCCGCAGAGGTTCTTGTTCGGTAGGGCTTAGGTATCAAACTAGTGTTCTAGCATAAGAGTATGAGACAGTGGAGTTTTTACATGGTTCAGGCTGCAAGGAGCATAACACTCTACTCCACGATGGATTGTATTGCTTGGTGAGTGTGTATGCGAGTGTGTGTGTATCAGGGATTTTGAGTCTGGTTCTTGTAGCGATGGCAGTCTGGGCTTCTTATAACCAAGACCAGATGCCTTACAAGTGGGGTACCGGGGCCCGACAGGTGGTCCTGGGGCGATCTTATCCAAAAGATCTAAGTCTTCTTGCATAAGCTTCCTCTGAGGATGGCAGTGGAGACTCACCGTCTTGCCGCCTCCCTTGTCATTAGCCCACGCGCCATTGCTGACAGTGGCAGAAGGTGTCCCGTCAGCTTATCTTTTTGCTGCAAGCTACCCACTTGGCTGAGTGGGATAGGCCTGCAGCGCCTTCATTGTGATGCGATTGGTCATAGCGGCCTCTGACCGCTGGCCACCCCCACGTCGTGCGCCAGAAGTGGTTGCGGATCTTCAATGCTTGATCGAAGCAGAGCGCTCCACCTTTTAACTCCTGCACCTCACCGTCTGGGGTGAGCTGCGGGACACGTGGCAGCGTCAGGGCAGGTCCTAGGTGGGGAGGCTTCCCCCGGTCCTTCGTGACGTGTGGCAGCTCCAGGGCTCCCGAGGGTAT
This sequence comes from Tuctoria greenei, assembly GCA_036927565.1. NCBI lineage: Eukaryota > Viridiplantae > Streptophyta > Magnoliopsida > Poales > Poaceae > Tuctoria > Tuctoria greenei. Next base: position 108,644,124 of record JAYESD010000008.1, read on the forward strand.
GTGGCTACTCCGTGCTTCTTTCCTTGGGGGGTACTGGTCCTTGTGCTCCATGCCATGTGGCTGTCCTAGGGGCGCTCCCCCAAGGATGGGTGAGGTCCCGTCCCTACATATGGCATCTCGGGAGCCCGTCACACCGGAGGGGCCAAGTCCCATCTTCAAGGCTTACGTGGTAGAGCCGCAGCTTGATCTTTCTGGGAGGCAAAGGCCTCGGACCTATGGAACACGTGGCGCCTCTAGACGCACCATGCTGTCTTCATCCTGTGTGCGAGGGTACCCCAAATGCAGGGTACCGACACCCACCATCGTTGCAAGGTCGTCGACGGCAGGCCCCTTGGGTGGTGCCGGAGCTGGATGCTCGCCACCATCGTCATAGAGACGTCGATGGCAAGCCCCTTCAGTGTTGCCAGAGTTGGCTTCTCCAGCGTCGCCCACCATCGTCGAAGAGTCATCGACGGCAAGTTCTCTGGGAGGTGTTAGAGCTAGATGCTCTGGATCACCCACCATCATCGTAGAGACATTGAAGGCAGGCCCCTTGGGAGGTGCCGGAGCTAGATGCTCCAGCATCATCCACCATCGATGTGTAGTACGTCGACGGTTGGCCCCTGGTGTACAGGTACCACAAGAGAACCCTATTAGCAACAAAAGCGGGACGGGAGAGTGTACTTTAACACCCTCATTTTCATGCATCATGCATTGCATAAGTTCATATATATGTTTAACATTAATCCACATAAAAAGGAACAAGATTAAAAAGAATTAGAAGCAAAACAACACTTAGAAGTCTGTATAACTACAGACTTGTCCGGTTTGTACCCCAAACTAGTCTGGTTTCCCCCTCTGTTGACCTTCGTACTTGTCCGTCTTAGCTTCGGACTAGTCCGATTGAGCCTCTGTTCCGTTCCGATCTTGTCTGTGGTTCAGCGTGGACTAGTCCGATATTTGGTCCAGTTTTCAAATAAGTTGTCAAATCCCCGGACTTGTCCGATCTATGCTAGACTTGCCCGTTTTCCTCTCTGTACAAGACCGGACTTGTCCGGACCTCCTACCGCACTTGTCCGTTTTTGCCTCTGTCCAACATCGAACTAGTCTGGCCCCCTCAGTGGACTTGTCCGGTGTGCCCGACTCGGATTCAATATTTTCCTCCATGATGTGTTCTTGGGTATTTACCTTGATTGGGCTGACGTCATGCTTAACCCCTGTGGAGCCCATGTGGACCCCCTGCACGGCCTCCACCCACCTCAGACTCGAATTCCATCAAACCCTAGCCGTCCACCCCTATATAAGCAACCCAACACCACAATTTTTCATCCTTCTGCCTCAATTGAAAGACCACAAACCCTAGTTCGTTGAGAGCCGCCATCAAGGAGGGAGAAGAAGATCTTGAACAAGAAGAAGAAGGGGAGGAAATGAAAGAGGATCAAGTGATCAAGATCTCCATCAAATTTTTGTTCTTTGTCAACAATCCACCTTCAAGTTTCTTCATCAACCCTAGATCGTCAAGATTCAAGTTCCATCTTAAATTATTGATCTTTGGAGTTCTAAACACGTGGTACACCTTATACTTTCTCTTTCCCACGTAAATTCAATCCCAATTCTCCAAATTCTCATAGGTCAAGAAAAACCCTAACTCGCTGATTCTGCGTAGGGCGGACTAGTCTGGCCCTGGTACAGGACTTGTCCGGCCTCTGAATCTGAATGGTGCTGAATTAATTCCAAATTGACTCGAATTAATTCCAAACTTGTTAAAAACCATTAGAACCAGTTAGAGAACATTAATAGCAACTCATTAAAAAGTTTTACCATATAATTGCATTAATCATGCATATCATGTCATATTGAGTACTATATGAGCATTTATTGATTGTAATTATTGTTTTTTATGTTTGTTGCACGGGATAGAAGGTGTTGCGCTAGAGGGTGCTGTCGAGTACCTACAGTACCAGGAATTTGAAGACTTTGACCCAAACCAAGCCCAAGAGCAAGGCAAGTGTCCTTGAACATATTGATCCTATTTTTACAATAAAGTTTTTGTTTTCAAAACTGCATGCTTGTGTCAATTTGATGGGAATTCCTATGATAGGAAGTTTACTAGCTTTGTTTAACCACCCTGGAATACATGGTAGAGAGTCGGGTAGGGCTTTTTACTTTTGCTTCCCTAAATTAATTGGGATAGGAAAACAACTATACCATTTAATCATGCATTAATGAGATTATGGTTAATATGAACTGGTTAATATGATATGGTAATGGGAGATCTAAGCAAGCATGGTTTGTGGATTGGGTTGGATGTTATGGTTGTTTTGCTTGCCTTGGATCTAAGGACCAGTTCATGTGAGAATATGTCAGTACTACAGTGCCACCATGAGGCCAAGTACGGTATGGCGTAACTGGTTAATTAGGGTATTGCTAGTACTGAGCGGACCATTTGGCGCACCAGAGAAGGGGAGTCGAATTGGGTTTGGATTTGAGGCGGGACTCCCTTAGATCTGAATGGCACAAGAAGGGGCCCTTGGTTGAAGATGTGCTCAGTTGGAGACATCGTCAGCGGTGAAACATCAGTGGGTGCATACATGCTAGTAGTCCCTTTGTAAAGGTTATTTTGTGATCTCTTGGTCATACACCTAAGGAAGTGTAATTGGCATAAAGGATGTTTCATTTAGTCGCCGACGGGTGATGAAATCACAAACACGTGGGTAATGGGGTACAAACTCTACAGAGTATTAAAACTATCATGATAGTCGTGCTCTCGGTTAAGAGCACCTGGATGACCAACATGATTAGAGGGGTTTTTGGATTTGGGATGGTTATGGTTGGTGATATGGTTATGTATTTAATTATGGTATTGGATATGGTTAATGGAAATGGTGAAATCTGGTATATGGATGATGGTAATGAACTACGGACTGGTATTATGATAACTACATGGTTTATGATAGGTTTACTTCACATACATATAATATATTATTTTTCAAACTTGTCTTTAATACTACCGCGAAGCTGGCAGAGCTATATATGGAGCACATTGTGTGTCGACATGGAGTCCCAAAGAAAATAGTCTCGGATAGAGGTTCTTAATTTACCTCCAGGTTTTGGCAAAAATTGCATGAAGCATTGGAAACAAGGTTGAATTTCAGCTTAGCATATCACCTTCAAACAGATGGACAAACTGAGAGGACCAATCAGATTTTAGAGGATATGTTAAGATCTTGTTCTTTAAAGCATGGAACAAGTCAGGACAAGAGCTTGTCGTATGCGGAATTCTCGTACAACATCAGTTACCAAGCAAGCTTGAAAATGTCGCCCTATGAAGCACTTTATGGAAGGAAGTGTAGGACACCATTGTTTTGTAATGAACCGGGAGAAAATTAAGTGTTTGGACCTGACATGCTGAAAGAAGCTGAGAAACAAGTCCAGATCAATCGTGAAAACTTGAGGGCTGCATAATCAAGGCAAAAAGGCTATGGGGACAATTGGAGAAGGAAACTAGCCTTTGAAATAGGAGATTTTTTTTTACCTCAAGGTGTCACCAAAGAGAGGTCATAAGAGGTTTAATATCAGAGGCAAGCTAGCACCTCGATACATTGGACCATTCAAGATTCTTGACAGAAGAGGAGAAGTAGCATATAAATTGGAGATGCCAGCTCATCTTTCTGATGTACATGATGTGTTTCATGTTTCCCAGCTCAAAAGGTATTTAAGGGTACCAGAAGAACAAGTGCCAATGGAAGAATTGGAACTAGAGGCAGATTTGACTTATGCCGAGCAACTGGTCAAGATCTTGGAAACCAAGGAGAGAGTCACAAGGAACAAGATTATTAGATAGTGTAAAGTGCAATGGAAGTATCACACAGAATCAGAGGCAACTTGGGAGCTCAAAGATGATCTCAAGAAGGAAATTCCCTATCTCTTCTCTTCCGCGTCGAATCTCGAGGGCGAGATTCATTTTAAGGGGGGTAGGTTTGTAACACACTCATTTTCATGCATCATGCATTGCATAAGTTCATATATATATTTAACACTAATCCACAAAAAAAGGAGCAATATTAAATGAGTTAGAAGCGAAACAACACTTAGAAGTCTATATAAGTACAAACTGGTCAAGTTTGTACCCCGTACTAGTCCGGTTTACCCCTCTGTTGCCCTCTGGCCTTGTCTGTCTTAGCTGCGGACTAGTCCAATTGAGCCTCTGTTGCAGTATGTGGACCTGACCATCGTTCAGTGCAGACTAGTCCGATATTTGGTCCGATTTTCAAATAAGTTGTAAAACCCCCGGACTTTTCCGATCTATGCCGGACTTGTCCGTTTTTTCTCTTTCGACAAGACCGGACTTGTTCGAACCTCCTACCGGACTTGTCTGTTTTCGCCTTTGTCCAACATTAGACTAGTTCGGCCCCCTCAGCGGACTTGTTCGGTGTGCCTCACTCGGATTCAATCTTTTCCTCCATGATGTGTTATTGGGTATTTACCTTGATTGGGCCTAAGAACATCGTGCTTAACTCCTGTGGAGCCCATGTGGACCCCTTACACGGCCTCCACCCATCTTAGACTCAAATTCCATCAAACCCTAGCCCTCCACCCCTATATAAGCAACCGAACACCCCAATTTTTCATCCTTTTGCCTCAATTGAAAGACCACAAACCCTAGTTTGTGGAGAGCCGCCATCAAGGAGGGAGAAGAAGATCCCGAGCAAGAAGAAGAAGAGGAAGAAACAAAAGAGGGTCAAGTGATCAAGATCTCCATCAAGTTTTCGTTCTTTATCAACATTTCACCTTCAAGTTTCTTCATCAACCTGAGATCGTCAAGATTCAAGTTCCATCTTCAATTCTTGATCTTTGGAGTTCTAAACACGTGGTACACCTTCGACTTTCTCTTTCCCACGTGAATTCATTCCCAATTCTCCAAATTCTCGTAGATCAAGAAAAACCCTAACTCACTGATTTTGCGTAGGGCGGACTGGTCCGGCCCTGGTACCGGACTTGTCCGGCCTCTAAATCTGAATGGTGCTGAATTAATTCCAAATTGGCTCGAATCAATTCCAAACCTGTCCAAACTTGTTAAAAACCATTAGAACCAGTTAGTGAACATTAATAGCAACTCATTAACAAGTTTTACCATATAATTGCATTAATCATGCATGTCATGTTATATTGAGTAATATATGAGCATTTATTGATTGTAATTACTGTTTTGTATGTTCGTTGCGCGGGATAGAAGGTGTTGCGCTAGAGGGTGTTGTGGAGGACCTCCAGTACCAGGAATTTGAAGACTTTGACCCAAACCAAGCCCAAGAACATGGCAAGTGTCCTTGAATATATTGATCTTGTTTTTACAATAACTGTTTTTTTTCAAAACTACATGCTTGTGTCAATTTGATGGGAATTCCTGTGATAGGAAGTTTACTAGCTTTGTTTAACCAACCTTGTCACCTGGAATACATGGTAGAGAGTCTGGAAGGGCTTTTTACTTTTGCTTTGTTTAGTTAATTGGGATAGGAAAACAACTATACCATTTAATCATGCATTAATGAGATTAGGATTAATATGAACTGGTTAATACTATATGGTAATGGGAGATCTAAGCAAACATGGTTTGTGGATTGGGTTGGATGTTATGATGGTTTTGCTTGCCTTGGATCTACGGACCAGTTCATTTGGCGCACCGAGGAAGGGGACTCAGACTGAGTTTGGATTTGAGGTGGGACTCCCTTAGATCTGAATGGAACAAGAGAGGGTCCTTGGTTGAAGATGTGCTCAGCTAGAGACATCGCCACCGGTGAAACCTCAGTGGGTTCGTACATGCTAGTAGTCCCTTTGTAAAGGCTATTTTGTGATCTCTTGGCCATACACCTAAGGAAGTGTAATTGGCATAAGGGAGGTTTTCTTTAGTCATCGACGGGTTATGAAATCACAAACACATGGGTAATGTGGTACAAACTCTATAGAGTAGTAAAACTATCACGACAGTGGTGCTCACGGTAAGAGCACCTAGATGACCTACATGATTATTTGGGTTTTTGGATTTGGGATGGTTATGGTTGGTAATATGGTTATGGATTTAATTATGGTATTGGATATGGTTAATGGAAATGGTGAAATCTGATATATGGATGATGGTAATGAACTATGGATTGGTATTATGATACATAAATGGTTTATGATGGGTTTACTTCACATACATATAATATATTTCTTTTCAAATGTTTTGCTGTACTTTTCAGCACTTAGCCATTATTATAGTTGTCATTTAAATCAGCTACATGTCATACATTCCACACTTGCTGAGTACGACATGTACTCACCCTTGCAATTCCCCCCACCAACAGTTACAGGTCAGGATTGGGAGTATAATGGTGATAATGCAGAGTTCTAGGCCGTGTTTGCCGTCAGCTTTGCCTGTGGTGTTGCTTGGAGCTGCACTACCCTATTTGCTTAGTTTGCTTTAATTAGTTTATGTCCGCTGCATTAGTTCAAACTTGTCTTTAATATTCATTAGAGCTTGTATTCGAGGATATTATGAATTGTGTAATAAAAGTGGTTAATTTATCTTGCTCTATTGCAATTTTCTATATATCCTTTTGTGAATGCACTCGTGTATGTGTGTTAAACATCCTAGGCAAACATATGTGTTCACTTGGTTTATTTTCGGAACCGGGTGTCACATGTACTCATGAATCAGCGCTTGTTGCTGTCTTCGACGTGCTGGAACATCGATGGCAGGCCCCCTGGGTGGTGTCAGAGCTGGCTGCTCTGGCGCCGCCCACCATCGTTGCAAAGATGTCGACAGCGGGCCCCTTAGGTGGTGTCAGAGCTAGATGCTCTGGCGTCGCCCACTATCATCGTAGAGATGTCGACAGCAGGCCCCTTTGTGGTAGGAAACCAAAGAAACCTTGTTAGCAACAAAAGCAGGACGAGGGAGCATACTCACAAATTAGCACTTGTTGCCCATAATAGCGTCGACGGCAGGCCCCCTGGGAGTTGTCGGAGCTAGATGCTCAGGCGTCATCTACCATCAACATGTAGGAACGTCGACAACAGGCCCCCTGGGTGATGTGTACCTCACTGATGCTCCTGCTGGTTGTGCCTGAAACGACCTCCTTTTTATGTCCTGCACACGCAAAAGGGGGGCATAATTTTTGCTCATCGGCGATCAATCCCAACTCTTTAGTTTTGCCATGTCTTATAGTCCTGGGCTGGTAAGCGAGGCTTGGGTAATTCAGTGCGTAAGTGCCCTGGATCTGGCTCCCACCTTACTTAGGGTGTGAGCTTCCTGGCTCTCAGTACTTAGCCGTAGCACTAGGAGGCAAAGCAGGCTGCACGCTTTGGACCTCCAGCTTGGCATAGGACTTTCGTAGGGGACCATCTGACACCACAATGCCCCAAGTAAGAGGGCAGCCGCGAGATCTCGAAACACCTTGCAGGTACCTCAAACAAGTCCTCCTTCGGTAAGGTTGCATAACTCCACTAGGGGTGATATAGAGAAAAAATTCACCAGGTATATGAAGATAATATACGAAAACAAGGAATACTTGATGATCACAAAAGTAACGGATAATTAAGTGAACAAAAGAGAAAGCACAGTGTAAGACATTGATTATTTTCAAATTGGCATTCATAGGAGGAGACTGGCTTTACAATAAGGCAACGACCTACTCCGGTTGGCAAGAGAGGCAGAGTGTTCATGCTTAGGGTACAAGACCAAGCTCAATGGTTGAACACTCTGGACCTGTCCCCTCTGGAGCTTGGTCATCCTAAGTGTTGTTCCTTGGCACTATGACACCCTACACTGTCCTACTATTACGCTTAGGGGTAGAAGTTACAGAGGTTCTCTATGTTCCAAGGGTTTGGGAGGGGCTCTCCCTCTTCTGAGGCCAAGCGGACGCACTCCGAGGTGGGATACCTGTGTCACTCGGAAGGGGCCCTCCAAGCTGGGGGAGACTTTGTGTGCCCCTTCTCGAGAAAGTATTCACCGCAACATCAGATCACCTGTCTGGAGCTCTCTACTCTGCATGAACCATTCCTGGTAGCGTCGGAGCACCTGCTGGTACTGTGCATTTTGGAGGGTAGCATGCCACCTTGCTTCGTCGACGAGGTCGACATCTTCACGTCGAAGCTGTTACTACACGGCTTCGTCAAATGTTCAGACTCTGAGGGAGCCCACTGCAATCTCTACAGGGAGGACGGCCTCGGCCCAATACACTAGGAAGAAATGCATTTCTCCAGTGGCCTGGATGGGCGATGTTCGGCTGGCCCACAGCGCACATGGGAGTTCGTCAACCCACTTGGCACTGTGCTTATCCAAGCAGTCATATGTCCGTGTCTTGAGGCCTCTGAGGATCTCAGCATTGCCCCTTTCAACTTGACTGTTGCTCTTTGGGTGAGCCATAGACACATAACAAACTTTGATATCGAGGTCTTCGCAGTAGTCTTGGAATGTTGCGCTAGTGAACTGGGCCCTGTTGTTAGTGATGATCCTATTCGGGACACCAAACCTGCAGACGATTGACTTGATGAACTTGACTGCGGACTCCTTGTTGATGTTGATCACTGGGGCTGCCTCCGGCCACTTGGTGCACTTGTCTACAACAACGTAGAGGAATCGGTACCCTCCGACTTCCCTGGGGAAGGTCCCAGTATATCCAGCCCCCAGAGAGCGAACGACCAGGAGGGAGGGATCATCTGCAGTGTTTGTGTCAAAGTGTGAATCTGCTTGGTGTGGAACTGGCATTCCTTGCACCTTTTCACCAGCTTGACAGCATCTTGGGGTGTCGTTGGCCAGTAGAAGCCATGTCAGAAGGCTTTACTGACCAGCGTGCGGGAAGCAGCCTGATTACCGCAAGTCGCAGCCCTCTTCCCGAGTTATGCACCATAATAGGACGACGTTGGTGCCACGCCGGCAGAGGTCTCCTTCTACCAGCGTGTAGCGTTTCGCCATCCTGACAATCCGCTCAGCGGATAGGTGTTCCTTTGGAAGGATGTTTTCTTTCAGGTAGTCCAGGATCTCTGTGATCCATGCATCAGGACTCTCCTAAGCTTCTAGATCTTGGGCGCTGGGTGATCTGTGGTCCCCGATGACGCTCAAGAACCTCGATGGACCCCATGGTTGCAGGGCCGCTGAGGTCACCAGCTCCGAGGTGTTGGGCTCACCTTCTTCGTTAGGCACTTCGGGCCTAGCGGTTGGTTGCACTAATCTTCTGCCAAAGAACCTTCAAGAACTGGGGCCCTGGTGGATGCCATAGCTGACAAAGCTAATTTCTTGACATGCAGCAGGTATGCTGTGAGCTGAGGGTCGTTGGAGCAGCATTCTTCCTGGACTTGCTTGATGATTAGGTGGGAGTATCCCTTGACCTACATCTGTTGGACACCGAGACCGTACACAATTGTTACTCCGAAGATGAGGGCCATATACTCCGCCATGTTGTTGGTCGCCTTGAAGTCAAGGTGCACCGCATACTTGGACAGCTCCCCTGTATGCGAGGTGAGCAGTACACCAGATCCGGCCCCTTGCTTCCACGATGAACCATCAATGAAGAGTGTCCAGTGGGGTCTAGTGAGCGCTGGAGCCCTGGGATCCGGCTCGTTGACTTCTAGGCCCCCCGAGTTGCTTGGTGAGGGAGTCCACTCAGCAACGAAATCTGCTAGTGCTTGGATCTAGATTGCATGCCACGGTAAGAAGTCGAGCTCGTACTCTGCCAGTTCCGCTGCCCATTTGGCGATGTTGCCAGTCGCATTGGGACTGAGAAGCACCGCCCAGTGGGAATGAGGTCACCATTAAAACTTTGTGTGCCTGAAAGTAATGGCAGATGTCGGTACCCTCTGTACCGGATACCCCTTGGGATTGCAAAGATCACAAGGAAACTCCATCTACCAAATTTGAAGACTTCTGAAGGTCCCACATGTCAGGCGTAACCGGACCTGCTTCCCCGACATGGTTAGTCCCAGGGCCGCCACATGTATCATAAGGCTGGAGCTATCACCCAGACATGGGAAGCTCCGGTCAGAATACCAATATGGCACCCCCAAACCTAACCACAGATAGAAGGAAGCTCTGGTACTGACACGTGTCCAACACCACTGTACCTACCCGTCCACGACGGTAAGCTCCAGAGCTGCCACGTGGCAACCGCTAGACCTTCAACTTCAACTATCGAGCCGGTGGACCCCCCAACGGCTCCGGACCTTCAAGGATAAATCAAAGACTTCAAGACCCGATTAAGTGCCATTAATACCACATTAATGGCACACAATCGGATGGCCCTTAATATTGGTAACGGCACTATTAAGGCCCGTTACCAGGCTATTAAGGGTAATTAACCTCATTAATTGTGTATCAAACATGTGTAACCATCGGGGCCACCTGTCGGGCCAGGCTAACGATGTAACGACCTTTCCTTGTACTATAAAAGGATAGGTCGACGATACACAAGGGACGGTTCCAGACTACTGTTGAACACCCTGAGCTAGACGAGCTTCTTCTTCTCGAGCTTCTTCTAGACTCACAAGCTTAAGACATCACCAACACACCCCGTGGAGTAGGGTATTACGCTCAGGCGGCCCGAACCACGTAAATCTTTGTGTACACGTGTCTTTCACCTTCTTGAATCTCTGCGCGCCCATTACCGAACTACAACTCCTCGATCTACCAGAGGTAGTGTCGGGAGATCTGCAGGATCCAAACATCGACAATTGGCGTGCCAGGTAGGGGCGCCCGAGATTTTGAGTATGGTGAACTCAGCTACTAGATCGTCCAACAGCAACCCTGCTGTTCAACCCACTGGAGGCAATCCCTCCAATATGCAACAACCAGCAAGTGTCGTGGCTCTAGTAGGAGTCATGCCTCAACCGCCACCACCCGCACCAGCACGTCAAGCTGAGTAGCGTGACGGTGCATCGGCGTCGGTCACCGCATTGGCGAACAACAACAACCCTGAACACGCGCTTCATGCAGCGCGTGCTCTCCTCCAACGACCACCACCTCCAGGTGCATGTCAGGGTGCAATGGAGCAGTGGAGGGCTGATGTGGAACATCTGGTTGCAGCAGCAGCCGACAGCATCAGCAACCAAGGTCCTCCTCCATCGGGGCGGGCCCCATCGCAGTGCCGGACCATGTCTGGCAGACATGGTCAGCATGCTTCCCAGAATAGGAGGCGTGCTGCATCACAGCAAGTTACGCCGCTACCCTCCGCGGCGCGACGTACTCATATGGTAACCAGGATGTCAACTCATGACCTCCGGGCGGATCTTGATCACCGTTACCGTCAACAGGACGGTCGTGTCCATATCGAGCGTGCTCGCGAAAGGCGAGAGGCTCGAGACAGTCCTGCTCCCGAGGGAGTAGGAGGAGGTTGTTCTGCACTAGCCATGCATCTACGCATGGTCAGATGGCCACAAAAGTTTCGGCCTCACCTGTCGGAGAAATTTGACAGGACTATTAATCCCACCGAGTTTCTCCAAATTTACACCACCGCAATCCTTGCGGCCAGTGGTAATGAGGTCGTAATGGCCAACTACTTCCCAGTGGCCTTGACTGGGACCGCCAGGTCCTGGCATGAGCCTTCCTCACAACTCCATCAATAGTTGGGAGGAATTGTGCCAACAGTTCACCGCCAATTTCGGGAGTTCATACAAACAGCCAGGCACCGAACTGGACCTTTTTGCAGTCGTGCAGAAGGGGGGAGAATACAAGCGCTCATTCATCCAGAGGTTCTCCCAGGTACGAAACACAATTCCTTCTATCTCTAGCGCTTTTGTTATCGTGGCATTTAGACAGGGCGTACGAGATAAGAAGATGCTGGAGAAGCATGCGGTCAAGGAGATCACCAGCGTCACGGAGCTCTTCAGCTTGGCAGACAAATGTGTCAAAGCTACGGAGGGCCGTGAAATGCACTCCAAACCACCTCCGGAGGATGGCAAAAAATCCTCCAAAGGCAAAGCCACTACCTCCGGGAGTGGAAAAAAAGAAGAAAAAGTCCAACAGCAAGAAGAAGTTATCGGCTGGCACATCTACCATTGCAGCTGTTGCAGCTCCGGGTGGCTGGGGGCCACGCCCCAAGAATCGACCTCGGTCGTCCTCTGAAGACGGTAGCAAATCCAAAATGTGGTGTCCTATCCACAAGACGAACGGCTACAACTTGGAGGACTGTCGGGAGGTACAAAACCTTGCCGAGCGCTACAACAAGCGCCGGGAAGAAGTTCCTTTCCGTCAGAGGGAAGGAAAACAGAAAGTCGACGAAGCTCCGGCTGAAGAGGAGTTAGGCTTCCAGGTCCCTAAAAAAGTTCTGAAGGTTGTTTACACCTCCGTCGATGACGACTCCGACGTCTCCAATAACGAGCGTTGAAAGACCATGAACACTATCTTTGGTGGTTCGTGGGACATCACCACCCGCTGTGTCCTCAAGACCATGCGGCGGGACATGGCCTCAGTAGCTCCTACAGCCAGGGCAGAGCCTCATCGGAAGTGGATGGACACTACCATCACTTTTGATGCTTTAGACTGCCCTTGGAACATGATCGGAGCTGGCCAGCTACCTTTGATGGTATCACCTACCATCAACAACATTCAACTCCACCATGTAATGGTGGACGGAGGTTCGGGGCTGAACCTCATAAGCCTCGAAGCTTTCGTCAAGCTTCAGCTCCGACCTTCGGATCTTTGCCCCTCCCGACCTTTCTCCGGAGTAGGTCCGGGGGCTATAACTCCACTCGGTGCCATTACTCTCCCCGTGACCTTCGGGACTCGGGAGAATTATCGCACTGAGAAGTTGATCTTTGACGTCGCTCAGATCAACTTGCCTTTCAACGCCATTCTGGGCAGGCCCGCCTTGTACAAATTCATGGCCGCTGCTCATTATGGTTACCTGGTGTTGAAGATGCCAACACCAGCTGGCGTTCTCCAGATTCGCAGAGACTGTACTGCTGAAGTGACTGCTCTGGAAGAACTTCATGCGCTTGCTACAGCACAGGAGGAAGAATCCAGGAAGGAGCAAGCTCCGAAACCCCCGAGCATTCCTCAACGGGGCTCAACCTCCGCACCTCGCGTGCAACCAAGCGGCGACACCGACATACCTGTCAAAGTCTTCCAAATCGGTTTCGATGCCGCTCAGACCACCCGTATGTCAGGAGGTCTGAATGACAAATAGGAACTCACGCTCATCTCTTTCCTCCGGGCTAACGTCGACGTGTTTGCCTGGCAGCCATCACAAATGCCTAGGATCCCTAGGGAAGTGATCGAGCATAATCTGAAGATCTATCCCGATGCTCGGCCCGTACATCAGAAGCCTCTGAAGCAATCCGTAGAGCGACAGAACTTCATACGACGAGAATTGAAGAAGTTGCTCGAAGCTGGATTCATCCGAGAAGTCTTCCATCCAAATGGCTGGCAAACCCAGTTGTTGTACCCAAGGCCGGCGGGAAGCTTCAGATGTGTATCGACTACACAACACTAAATAAGGCATGCCCAAAAGATCCATTTCCACTACCTAGAATAGATCAGATAGTGGATTCCACCTCCGGATGTGAATTACTGTGTTTCCTAGATGCATATTCTGGGTACCACCGAATCAAAATGTCTAGGGAAGATGAAGAACATACTTCTTTTATCATAGTAGATGGATTGTACTGTTATACTACCATGCCATTTGGTCTCAAGAATGCAACTTCAACATTTGTACGAGCTATGTACAAAACCTTTGGAGAGCTCATCAGAGACGTAGTGGAAGTGTATGTTGATGACATCGTCGTCAAGATCAAGGACAAGGAGTCACTCCTTGACACCTTGCAAGCTGTCTTCGACAAGCTGCGGGTCACCCGCACGAAGCTGAACCCGGACAAGTGTGTCTTCGGGGTTAGCTCCGGAAAGCTTCTCGGTTTCCTGGTAAACCACCGGGGCATAGAGGCAAATCCGGCGAAGATTAAAGCCATAGAGGAGATGCGGCCACCAGCCCGCATCAAAGATGTCCAGAAACTAACTGGATGTCTAGCCGCCCTCAGCCGGTTCATCTCAAGACTGGCAGAACGGGTGCTACCCTTCTTCAAGATATTGAGGAAGTCCGGACCATTTCAATGGTCTGAAGAAGCAAAAAAGGCGTTCCAGGAGCTAAAGCAGCTCCTCACCACTCTACCAACCCTGGTAGCTCCGAACCCTGGTGAGCCCTTACTGCTTTACATTTCAGCATCCGACGAGGTTGTCCGCATGGTCCTGGTCGTGGAGAGACTAGAACCATCTCAAGCTTACGAATTCAGACACCTCCGGGAGGGTCCGGAGGTTCCTGAAGGTGAGTCTGGGTCCCAGCCCTCAGACTTGGATCAACAGGGAGTTATCCTAGAAGACTTGGACCCCTCTGGGAGGGTCCAGGTCACTCCAGTAGAAGCTCCGGGTTCCTCTAGCAGGGACCTAGAGGTCCCCGAAGCATAGCTCGTACAAATGTTGAAGCTGCATTCTTGAGACCAAATGGCATGGCAGTATAACAGTACAATCCATCTACTGTGATAAAAGAAGTATGTTCTTCATCTTCCCTAGACATTCTGCTTTGATGGTACCCAGAATATGCATCTAGGAAACATAGTAATTCACATCCGAAGGTGGAGTCCACTATGCGATCTATTCTAGGTAGTGGAAATGGATCTTTTGGACATGCCTTATTTAGTGTTGTGTAGTCGATACACATCTGAATCTTCTCGCCGGCCTTTGGTACAACGACTGGGTTTGCCAGCCATTTTGGATGGAAGACTTCTCGGATGAATCCAGCTTTGAGCAACCTCTTCACTTCTTGTCGTATGAAGTTCTGTCGCTCTACAGATTGCTTTCGAGGCTTCTAATGTACGGGCCGAGCGTCGGGATAGATCTTCAGATTATGCTCGATCACTTCCCTAGGGATCCTAGGCATTTGTGACGGTTGCCAGGCAAACATGTCGATGTTAGCCCAGAGGAAAGTGATGAGCGTGAGTTCCTATTTGTCATTCAGACCTCCCGATATACGGGTGGTCTGAGCAGCATCGGAACCGATTTGGACGACTTTGACGGGGATGTCTGTGTCGCTGCTTGGTTGCACGCGAGGTGCGGAGGTTGAGCCTCGTTGACAAATGCTCGGGGGTTTCAGAGCTTGCTCCTGCCTGGATTCTTCCTCCTTTGCTGTAGCAAGCGCATGACGTTCTTCCAGAGCAGTCACTCCGGCAGTACGGTCTCCGCGAATCTGGAGAACGCCAGCTGGTGTTGGCATCTTCAACACCAGGTAACCATAATGAGCAGCGGCCATGAATTTGTACAAGGCGGGCCTGTCCAGAATGGCATTGAAAGGCAAGTTGATCTGAGTGATGTCAAAGATCAACTTCTCAGTGAGATAATTATCCCGAGTCCCGATGGTCACGGGGAGAGTAATGGCACCGAGTGGTGTTATAGCCACCGGACCTACTCCGGAGAAAGGTCGGGAGGGGCAAAGATTCGAAGGTCTGAGCTAAAGCTTGACGAAAGCTTCGAAGCTTATGAGGTTCAGCCCCGAACCTTCGTCCACCATTACATGGTGGAGTTGAATGTTGTTGATGGTAGGTGATACCATCAAAGGTAGTTGGCCAGCTCCGATCATGTTCCGAGGGCAGTCTGAAGCATCAAAAGTGATGGTAGTGTCCATCCACTTCCGATGAGGCTCCGCCCTGGCTGTAGGAGCTACTGAGGCAATGTCCCGCTGCATGGTCTTGAGGACGCGGCAGGAGGTGATGTCCCACTAACCACCAAAGATGGTGTTCATGGTCTTCCGACGCTCATTGTCGGAGACGTCGGAGTCGTCGTCGACATAGGTGTAAACAGCCTTCAGGATTTTTTTAGGGTCCTGGAAGCCTAACTCCTCTTTAGTCGGAGCTTCATTGACTTTCTGTTTTCCTCCCCTCTGACGAAAAGGAACTTCTTATCGGCGCTTGTTGTAGCGCTCGCCAAGGTTTTGTACCTCCCGGCAGTCCTCCAAGTTGTGGCCGTTTGTCTTGTGGATAGGACACCACATTTTGGAGTTGCCACCGTCTTCAGAGGACGGCTGAGGTCGTTTCTCGGGGCGTGGCCCCTGGCCACCCGGAGCTGCAGCAGCTGCAGCGGTAGATGTGCCGACCGATGGCTTCTTCTTGACGTTGGACTTTTTCTTCTTTTTGCCACTCCCGGAGGTAGTGGCTTCGCCTTTGGAGGATTTTTTGCCATCCTCCGGAGGTGGTTTGGAGTGCATTTCACGGCCCTACGTAGCTTTGGCACATTTGTCTGCCAAGCTGAAGAGCTCCGTGACGCTGGTGATCTCCTTGACCACCAGCTTCTCCAGCATCTTCTTATCTCGTACGCCCTGTCTAAATGCCACAATAATAGAAGTGCTAGAGATAGAAGGAATGGTGTTTCATACCTGGAAGAACCTTTGGATGAATGAGCGCAGGGATTCTCCCCCCTTCTGCACGACTGCAAAAAGGTCCAGTTCGGTGCCTGGCCGGGTGTATGAACTCCCAAAATTGGCGGTGAACTGTTGGCACAATTCCTCCCAACTGTTGATGGAGTTGTGAGGAAGGCTCATGAAACAGGACCTGGCGGTCCCAGTCAAGGCCACTGGGAAGTAGTTGGCCATTACGGCCTCATTACCTCCGGCCGCAAGGATTGCGGTGGTGTAAATTTGGAGAAACTTGGTGGGATTAACAGTCCCGTCAAATTTCTCCAGTAGGTGAGGCCGAATCTTTTGGGCCATCTGACCATGCGTAGATGCATGGCCAGTGTAGAACAGCCTCCTCCTACTCCCTCGGGAGCAGGACTGTCTCGAGCCTCTCGCCTTCCGCGAGCACGCTCGATATGGACACGACCGTCCTGTTGATGGTAACGGCGATCAAGCTCCGCCCGGAGGTCATGAGTTGACATCCTGGTTACGGTATGAGTACAGTCGCGCCCCGGAGGGTAGCGACGTAACTTGCTGTGACACAGCACACCTCTTATTCTGGGAAGCATGCGGACTAAGTCTGCCAGACATGGTCCGGCGCTGTGATGGGGCCCGCCTTGATGGAGGAGGACCTTGGTTGCTGATGCGGTCGGCTACTGCTGCAACCAAATGTGCCACATCAGCCCTCCACTGCTTCGTTGCACCCTGGGATGCACCTGGAGGTGGTGGTCGTTGGAGGAGAGCACGCGCTGCATGAAACGCGTGTTCAGGGTTGTTGTTGTTCGCTGATGCGGTGACCGACGCTGATGCACCGTCATGCTGCTCAACTTGACGTGCTGGTGCGGGCGGTGGCGGTGGAGGCATGACTCCTGCTGGAGCCACGGCACTTGCTGGTTGCTGCATGTTGGAGGGATTGCCTCTAGCGGGTTGAACAGCAGGGTTGCCGTTGGACGATCCAGCAGCTGAGTTCATGATACTCGAAATCTCGGGCGCCCCTACCTGGCGAGCCAACTGTCGGTGTTTGGATCTGGCAGATCTCCCGACACTACCTCTGGTAGATCGAGGAGTTGTAGTTTGGTAATGGGTGCGCAGAGATTCAAGAAGGTGAAAGACACATGTACACAGAGATTTACGTTGTTCGGGCCGCCTGAGCATAATACCCTACTCCACGGGTTGTGTTGGTGATGTATTAAGCTTGTGAGTCTAGAAGAAGCTCCAGAAGAAGAAGCTCATCTAGCTCAAGGTGTTCAGCAGTAGTCTGGAACTGTCCCTTGTGTATCGTCGACCTGTCCTTTTATAGTACATGGACAAGTCGTTACATCGTTAGCCTGGCCCGACAGGTGGCCCCGACAGTTACACATGGTTGATACACAATTAATGAGGTTAATTACCCTTAATAGCCTGGTAACGAGCTTTAACAGTGCTGTTACCAGTATTAAGGGCCATCCGATTTGTGTGCCATTAATGTGGCATTAGTGGCACTTAATCGGGTCTTGAAGTCTTTGACTGATCCTTGAAGGTGTGGAGCCGTTGGGGGGTCCACCGGCCTGATAGTTGAAGTTGAAGGTCCGGCGGTTGCCATGTGGTAGCTCGAGAGCTTACCGTCGTGGATGGGTAGGTACGGTGCTGTTGGACACGTGTCAGTACTGGAGCTTCCCTCTGTCTGGGTTTAGGTTGGGGGTTCCATGTTGGTATTCTGATCGGAGCTTCCCATGTGTGGGTGATAGCTCTGGTCTTATGATACACGTGGCGGCCCTGGGACTAACCATGTCAGGGAAGCAGGTCCGGTTACGCCTGACATGTGGGACCTTCGGAAGTCTTCAAATTTGGTAGATGGAGTTTCCTTGTGATCTTTGCAATCCCAAGGGGTATCCGATACAGAGGGTACCGACACATGTACTTGTCAGGGTTAAGCTTTGTGCGCGTGGTCCGCAATCTATCAAAGAATAGGGCGAGGTTGTCTAACAATGATGTATGTGTTTGGATTTTGACAATGATATCGTCGATGTACACCTCTACCAGGTCTCGAATAAGGTCCCCAAATGTTTTATGCATGGCACGTACAAAAGTAGGGAGGGCATTCTTAAGACCGTAAGGCATGAAGACATAGAAGTAGAGGCCATCTGTGACGCCCGGTTCCGAAAAATGAACCAAGCTAACATATATGTGTGCCCAGGATGTTCATCACACATACACGAGTGCAATCACAAAATAGTATACAGAAAATTACCACAGAACAAGATTAATTAACCAAATTTTATTACACAAACCAGATTATCCTCGAATACAAGCTCCAATGAATATTAATGACAAGTTCAACTAATGCAGCGGAAATAAACTAATTAAGCAAACTAAGCAACTATGTAGCATAAGCGACAGGGTATGTATGCGCAGCTCCAATCAACACCACAGGCAAAGCTGACGGTAGACATGGCCTAGAACTCCGCATTATCGCCATCAAACTCCCAATCCTGACCTGCAACTGTTGGGGGGGATTGCAAGAGTGAGTACATGTCGTACTCAGCAAGTGTGGAAAGTATGACATGTGGCTGATTCAAATGACGACAATAATAATGGCAAAGTGCTGAAAAGTACAGTAAAACATTTGAAAAGCAACATATTATATGTATGTGAAGTAAACCCATCATAATCATAAGTAATACCATAATACTACTCTGAATTCACTACCATCATCAATAATTCCAGATTTCACCATCGTCAATAACCATATTCAATACCAGAAATTAATCCATAACCATCCATAACCATTACCAAACCATAACCATCCCAAATTCCAATTTCCCTCTAATCATGGAAGTTGTCCAGGTGCTCATAACCGGGAGCACGACTATCAAGATAGTTTTATTTGACTCTGCAGAGTTTGTACCTCTTTACCCACGTGTTCGTGATTTCATCACCTTTTGGCGACTAAGAATCTCCCTTATGCCCATGACCCATCAGTCATATTACACACTTCCGTTGGTGTGTGGCCAAGAGATCACAAAATAGCCTTTACAAAGGGATTACTAGCCTATTTAGACCCCACTGAGGTTTCACCGGTGGCGATGCCTCCAACTGAGCACATCTTCAACCAAGGGCCCCCTCTTGAGCCATTCGGATCCCAGGGTAGTCCCACCAATCATCAACAAATCCAATCCGACTACCCCTTTCCCGAGCATCCACAATGGTCCAAACAGCACTAGCAAAGCCCTAATTAATCGGCTACGCCGCACCCATACTTGGCCTCGTGGTGGCACTGTAATCCTGGCTTATTCTCGCATGAACCGGTCCTTAGATCTAAAGCAAGCAAACCACCATAACATCCAACCCATCCACATACCAGGCTTGCTTAGATCGCCCATTACAATACCATATTAACCAGTTCATTTATCCATAATCTCATCCATGCATAAATAGATTGATTGGTATAGTTGTTTTCCATCCCAGTTGATTAAGCGAAGCAAAAAGTAAAAAGCCTTCCCGACTCTCTACCATAAATTCCAGGTGACAAGGGTGGTCAAACAAATCTAGTAAACTTCCTACCATAGGATTCCCGTCAATTTGACACAAGCATGCAGTTTTGCAAACAAAATATTTATTTTAAAACAGGATCAATATGCTTCAAGGACACTTGCCTTGCTCTTGCTGTTGATTAGGGTCAAAGCCTTCAAACTCCTGGTGCTGTAGATCCTCCGCGGCACTTTCTAGCGCAAATCCGTCTAATCCACACAACAAACATACAAGACAAGAAACACAATCAAAGAGTGCACAAATATTACTCAATATGACATGACATGCATGATCGATGCAAATTCAAGGTAGAACTTGTTACTAGATTGCTTTTAATGATAACTAACTAGTTCTAATAGATTTTAACAAGTTTATACAGGTTTGGATTCGATTAGATAAAATTTTAGAATTAATTCAACACAATTTAACCAGAAAGATCGGACTAGTCCGCTAGGGACCGGACAAGTCCGCACTCTGCGAGATCAGCGGATTAGGGTTTTCTAGATCGACGTGAATTTGGAGATTAGGGGTTGAATTCACGTAAGGAAAAGAGAATAGAAGGTATACCAGGTGTTTAGAACTCCAATGAACCAAGAAACTTGGAGGTAACACTTGGATCTTGATGATCTAGGGTTGGTGATGAACTTGGAGATGAATTGGTGGTGAAGGACGAACTTGGCGGAGATCTCTATCCTTCTTCGTTTCCTCCTCTTCTTCTTCTTGCTTGGGATCTTCTCCTCCCTCCTTGATGGTGGCTCCCCACGAACTAGGGTTTGGGTGGGTGGAAAAGTGGCAAATAGATGTCAAACCAAGGGGTGGGGCTGTTTATATAGAGGTGGAGGCTAGGGTTAGATGGATTTCGAGTTTTGGGATGAGTAGAGGCCGGTTTAGAGTCCCACATGGGCTCTAAAAGAGTTAGGCACGACGTACCTAGGCCCACTTAATGTGAAACCCAAGAAACAAGTCGTAAAACAAAAGATCAACTCAGAGTCGTGAAATATCGGGCAAGTCCGGAAAGGACCGGACTAGTCCGAAGTCGTCCAATGAGAAAATCGGACAAGTTTGGCCAAAAATCGGACAAGTCCGAATTTGAACAGAGAGGAAAACGGACAAGTCCGCTGGAACACCGGACTAGTCCAGAAAAGTCCAGGGACTTAGCAAATTTTCAAGGATTCATGGAATATCGGACTAGTCCGCACAAAATCGGACAAGTCCGAATTTTTCCAGAGCCAAAATCGGACTAGTCCGCAGAAAAAAACGGACAAGTCTATTTTTAGTCAGAGATAAATTGGACTAGTCCTCAGTAAAATCGGACTAGTCCGCACTTTCCTGCGGTTTAAGTGCGGTTTTGCTCCAAATCAATTTTAAATGCTCCGAAATAAAGTTAAACTCGTTCCTCTTTATGTGGGTTAATGTTAAACATGTATATGAGTGTATGTAGGGCATGATGCATGAAAATGAGGGTGTTACAAACCTACCCCCCTTAAAATGAATTTCGCCCTCGAGATTCGACGCGGAAGAGAAGAGATAGGGAAATTCCTCTTGAGATCATCTTCTAGCTCCCAAGTTGCTTCTTTTCTGGTATTGTGCTTCCATTGAACTTTACACCATCTAATGACCTTGTTCCTTGTGACCCTCTCCTTAGTTTCCAATACTTTGACCGGTTGCTCGGCATACGTCAAATCTTCCTCTAGCTCCAATTCTTCCATTGGCACTTGTTCTTCCGGTACTCTCAAACACTTCTTGAGCTGGGAAACATGAAAGACATCATGCACGTTTGAAAGATGAGTTGGAATCTCCAACTTATACGCTACTTCTCCTCTTTTGTCCAAAATCTTGAATGGTCCAATATAGCGAGGTGCAAGCTTCCCTCTTATGTGAAACCTCTTATGACCTCTCATTGGTGACACCTTGAGGTAAACAAAATCTCCTATTTCAAAGGCTAATTTCCTTCTCCTATTGTCCGCATAGCCTTTTTGTCTTGATTGGGCAGCCCTCAAGTTTTCACGAATTATTTGGACTTGCTTTTCGGCTTCTTGCAACACGTCCGGACCAAATACTTGAGTTTCTCCTGCCTCATTCCAGAATAAAGGTGTCCTACACTTCCTCCCATAAAGTGCTTCATATGGTGACATCTTCAAACTTGCTTGGTAACTATTGTTGTATGAAAACTCCGCGTATGGCAAGCTTTTGTCCCAACTTTTCCCATGCTTTAAAGCACAAGCTCTTAACATGTCCACCAAAATCTGATTGGTCCTCTCGGTTTGTCCATCCGTTTGAGGGTGATATGCTGAACTAAAATTCAACCTCGTTCCCAAAGCTTCATGCAATTTTTGCCAAAATCTGGAGGTAAATTGAGAACCTCTATTCGAGACTATCTTCTTAGGGACTCCATGTCGACACACAATATGCTCCATGTATATTTCGGCCAATCGTGCAGCTGTATACTTGGTTTTCACAGGGACAAAATGAGCCGACTTGGTTAAGCGATCCACAATTACCCAAATTGAGTCATACCCAGACTGAGTACGTGGTAACCCAACTATGAAGTCCATACCAATTTCTTCCCACTTCCATTCCGGAATCTTTAATGGTTGTAATAGTCCAGCTGGCCTTTGATGTTCTGCCTTGACTCATTGACACACATCACACAATGCCACATATTCAGCTATGTCCTTTTTCATGCTATCCTACCAATAGCAAGCCTTCAAGTCCTTGTACATATTCGTACATCCGGGGTGAATCGAGTAAGGCGAGTCATGTGCCTCCTTTAATATTGTCTCCCGAATATGTTTTACATTAGGCACAACGATTCTCTTTCCAAGCCATAAGGTACCATGTTCATCCTCGTCAAATCTGAATTCTCTCCCTTCTTCGGTTCTTTCCTTGATTTCCTTGATCTCCTCATATGTGGTTTGTGCCTCTCGAATTTCTTGCTCCAAGGTTGGGTTTAACTCCATCATCTTCATCTTGTTTACAAACCCGAGGTTCAACCGTTCAAACTCCTTACATAACTGGGACGGTAACTCTCGAACTGTAAGTTGAGGGCTTACTCCCTTTCTACTCAAAGCATCGACCACTACATTGGCTTTTCCCGGATGATAGTTGATACCCAAATCATAATCTTTGATGAGCTCCAACCATCTTCGTTGCCTCAAGTTCAGATCCGTTTGTGTGAAAATATACTTCAAACTCTTATGATCCGTGTAAATTTCACACCTATGTCCAAGAATATAGTGTCTCCAAATCTTCAATGCATGTACCACGGCTGCAAGTTCTAAATCATGTGTTGGGTAATTATGCTCATGTTTCTTCAATTGTCTTGACGCATAGGCGACCACTTGACCTTCTTGCATAAGCACGCATCCGAGTCCTTGTCTTGATGCGTCACAATAAATATCAAAACCCTTGCTTACATCCGGCAATACCAAAACTGGGGCTGTTGTTAACCTCTTCTTCAACTCCTCAAAACTGTTTTGACAAGCTTCAGTCCATTGGAACGCCTTTCCCTTCATTAGCAACTCCGTCATAGGCTTGGCTATCTTGGAAAAATCCTTGATAAACCGACGGTAATATCCAGCCATCCCAAGAAAACTCCTTATTTCCTTGACATTTTGCGGCGGCTCCAACTTCAACACGTCTCTCACTTTTCTGGGGTCAACCGATACTCCTCCTCCTGAGATTATATGACCCAAAAATGGCACCTCTTTCAACCAAAACTGGCACTTGTTGAACTTGGCATACAATTGATGCTCCCTCAATTTCTGCAGCGTAAGCCTCAAGTGTTCCTCATGTTCCTTCTCATCCTTTGAGTAGATCATAATATCATCAATGAACACCATGACAAACTTATCCAAGTACTCCATGAATACCTTATTCATGAGGTACATAAAGTAGGCAGGCGCATTTGTCAATCCAAAAGACATCACAGTGTACTCATAAGATCCATACCGTGTCCTAAAAGCTATCTTGGGTATGTCCGATGGTCTAATCTTCATTTGAAAGTATCCCAACCTCAAATCAATCTTGGAAAACACACAGGCGCCATTCATCTGATCAAACAAATCCTCTATACGGGGCAAGGTGTACTTGTTCTTGATGGTTACCTCGTTGAGAGCTCGGTAATCCACGCACATCCTTTGCGTTCCATCCTTCTTGTCGACAAATAGAACGGGCGCTCCCCAAGGTGAAGAGCTTGGGCGAATAAAACCCATCTCTAATTGCTCTTGAATTTGCTTCTTGAGCTCCGCTAATTCCATAGGAGGCATCCTATACGGCCTCTTAGCTATAGGTCCAGTTCCAGGTATTAAATCAATAACAAACTCAATGTCTCGATCAGGTGGCATACCTGGCAACTCATCTGGAAACACATCCAAAAATTCACACACTACCGGAATCTCCTCAATTGCGGCACCGTCCACATGATTCAGCTCCAATCGCTTCGGTGCGGTTTGAGATGCTTCAAATTCTATGGTGATCCCTTCCTCATTAGTCAACTTCACCGTCTTTGTGGCACACTCAATAACTCCATTGTGCTTCCTCAACCAGTCCATACCATGTATAATGTCCAATCCTTGAGAATCCAAAACTATGAGGTTGGCGGAGAAGTCTACCCCCCTTATTCTAAGGCTTACTTTTGGACATACTATATTTGTCCTCATCTCTCCTCCAGGAGACTTAACCAACAGAGTAAACTTCATATGAGATATAGGCAAACTATACTTGGCAACATACTTCAATGCAATGAATGAATGCGATGCTCCAGAATCAAATAACATAGTCGCGGGGTTGGAGTTGACGAGAAATATACCAATGACCACATCATCCGCTTCTTGAGCATCCTCCGTAGAGACATGGTTCACGTTGCCACAAGAAAAATTCTGCTGTCCACGGCTTCCTTGTGGTTGTCCTCCATTAGGTCTTGGGTTTTGCCTCGGTGCATTGCTTCCTTGACCAAGGCCCGGCTTAGGACATTGATGCGCAAAGTGTCCAGCTTCTCCACAAGTATAACACTTCCTAACTCCACCAGAATTATTGGGACGAGTTTGGTTTTGAACATTGGCTCCAGGAAAATCAGCACGAGGTGCATAAGGCATCGGAGGCCTAGGTGCTTGCATGATAGGGCGTTGCTGCACGAACTGAGTTGGGCGTGGAGCATAACCAGGGTGCTGAGCAGGAATAGAGGAGCTGTAATGAGGTGCATTGGATGGTGCAAGGCGAGGGTGCACATTACTTCCTTGTTGCTGTCCTTGATACGGCACCTTCCTCTTGATTTCTTGCACCATCTCACGGATCTTGTTCTCAACCACAATTGCTTTGTCCACAAGTTTTCGAAAATTGGCATAATCGCAGTTGAGTAGTTGCACCTGGATCTCATTGTTCAATCTTCTCATGAACAAGTATTGCTTCCGGCTGTCCCGACTAACATCCTCAGGCGCATACCTTGAGAATTGAGTGAATTTATTGAGATATTCACTCACGCTTGATCTTCCTTGCCTTAAATTCTCAAATTCTTGACTCTTCAAGATCATAACTCCCTTGGGCACATAATGAGAACGAAAATTCTCCTTGAATTCGGCCCAAGTGATTCTTTCTTGGTTCTCATGAGCATTGCAATAAGCACCCCACCAATCCGCAGCTGCTCCAACGAGTTGATGAGAAGCGAACAGGACCTTCTCCCGGTCACTGCATTGGACAATGGCTAGATTCTTCTCCACGGACTTGAGCCAATCATCCGCATCCATAGGGTTTGCGGCTTGAGCAAAGGTTGGCGGCCTAGTCCTCATAAACTCTCCCAACCAGTTATGAGGAGGCGGGAGTGGCGGTGGAGGCATGTGGGGCTGACTGTTGATATTGCCAGCCTGCAGCTGTCCCATAGTCTGTATCATGGTCTGCATGAGCTGGTTTTGCATGGCCAATAGCTGCTCGATGTTGATACCTCCCTGAGTAGATCCTTGCCCATTGTTGTTCTGAGGTACTCCATTGTTCTCCTCTTCATCATTGCCATCCCTCTGGTTGTGAGTCCTCACCATCTAGAGAAAAGCAATAGGTAAGAATTAGAAAACGTCCCCAACTAAATGCATCAAGGGATATGAAGCTCACTAACTAGCTATACTAGCCTAGGTTGACAGAGCAATGCTAAAGCATCCCAAAATCCTCTATTAAACACACAAGCAATCAATATATATAGCAAACAGCACTCCAAGCAAAAACACATCGATTCATGAGTGCTCCTATGTGCTCTAAAGTGTCCATTCTATCTAGGCTGCATCCTACGGTCAACCTGTGGCTCTGATACCAATCTGTGACGCCCGGTTCCGAAAAATGAACCAAGCTAACGTATATGTGTGCCCAGGATGTTCATCACACATACACGAGTGCAATCACAAAAGAGTATACAGAAAATTACCACAGAACAAGATTAATTAACCAAATTTTATTACACAAACCAGATTATCCTCGAATACAAGCTCCAATGATATTAATGACAAGTTCAACTAATGCAGCGGAAATAAACTAATTAAGCAAACTAAGCAACTATGCAGCATAAGCGACAGGGTATGTATGCGCAGCTCCAATCAACACCACAGGCAAAGCTGACGGTAGACACGGCCTAGAACTCCGCATTATCGCCATTAAACTCCCAATCCTGACCTGCAACTGTTGGGGGGGGGGTTGCAAGAGTGAGTACATGTCGTACTCAGCAAGTGTGGAAAGTATGACATGTGGCTGATTCAAATGACGACAATAATAATGGCAAAGTGCTGAAAAGTACAGTAAAACATTTGAAAAGCAACATATTATATGTATGTGAAGTAAACCCATCATAATCATAAGTAATACCATAATACTACTCTGAATTCACTACCATCATCAATAATTCCAGATTTCACCATCGTCAATAACCATATTCAATACCAAAAATTAATCCATAACCATCCATAACCATTACCAAACCATAACCATCCCAAATTCCAATTTCCCTCTAATCATGGAAGTTGTCCAGGTGCTCATAACCGGGAGCACGGCTATCAAGATAGTTTTATTTGACTCTGCAGAGTTTGTACCTCTTTACCCACGTGTTCGTGATTTCATCACCTTTTGGCGACTAAGAATCTCCCTTATGCCCATGACCCGTCAGTCATATTACACACTTCCGTTGGTGTGTGGCCAAGAGATCACAAAATAGCCTTTACAAAGGGATTACTAGCCTATTTAGACCCCACTGAGGTTTCACCGGTGGCGATGCCTCCAACTGAGCACATCTTCAACCAAGGGCCCCCTCTTGAGCCATTCAGATCCCAGGGTAGTCCCACCAATCATCAACAAACCCAATCCGACTACCCCTTCCCCGAGCATCCACAATGGTCCAAAAAGCACTAGCAAAGCCCTAATTAATCGACTATGCCGCACCCATACTTGGCCTCGCGGTGGCACTATAATCCTGGCTTATTCTCGCATGAACCGGTCCTTAGATCTAAAGCAAGCAAACCACCATAACATCCAACCCATCCACATACCAGGCTTGCTTAGATCACCCATTACAATACCATATTAACCAGTTCATTTATCCATAATCTCATCCATGCATAAATAGATTGATTGGTATAGTTGTTTTCCATCCCAGTTGATTAAGTGAAGCAAAAAGTAAAAAGCCTTCCCGACTCTCTACCATAAATTCCAGGTGACAAGGGTGGTCAAACAAATCTAGTAAACTTCGTACCATAGGATTCCCGTCAATTTGACACAAGCATGCAGTTTTGCAAACAAAACATTTATTTTAAAACAGGATCAATATGCTTCAAGGACACTTGCCTTGCTCTTGCTGTTGATTAGGGTCAAAGCCTTCAAACTCCTGGTGCTGTAGATCCTCCGCGACACTTTCTAGCGCAAATCCGTCTAATCCACACAACAAACATACAAGACAAGAAACACAATCAAAGAGTGCACACATATTACTCAATATGACATGACATGCATGATCGTTGAAAATGCAAGTTAGAACTTGTTACTAGATTGCTTTTAATGATAACTAACTAGTTCTAATAGCTTTTAACAAGTTTATACAGGTTTGGATTCGATTAGATCAAATTTTAGAACTAATTCAACACAATTTAACCAGAAAGATCAGACTAGTCCGCTAGGGACCGGACAAGTCCGCACTCTACGAGATCAGCGGATTAGGGTTTTCTAGATCGACGTGAATTTGGAGATTAGGGGTTGAATTCACGTAAGGAAAAGATAATAGAAGGTATACCAGGTGTTTAGAACTCCAATGAACCAAGAAACTTGGAGGTAACAATTGGATCTTGATGATCTAGGGTTGGTGATGAACTTGGAGATGAATTGGTGGTGAAGGACGAACTTGGTGGAGATCTCTATCCTTCTTCGTTTCCTCCTCTTCTTCTTCTTGCTTGGGATCTTCTCCTCCCTCCTTGATGGTGGCTCCCCACGAACTAGGGTTTGGGTGGGTGGAGAAGTGGCAAATAGATGTCAAACCAAGGGGTGGGGCTATTTATATAGAGCTGGAGGCTAGGGTTAGATGGATATCGAGTTTTGGGATGAGTAGAGGTCGGTTTAGAGTCCCACATGGGCTCTAAAAGAGTTAGGCACGACGTACCTAGGCCCACTTAACGTGAAACCCAAGAAACAAGTCGTAAAACAAAAGATCAACTCGGAGTCGCGAAATATCGGACAAGTCCGGAAAGGACCGGACTAGTCCGAAGTCGTCCAGAGAGAAAATCGGACAAGTCTGGCCAAAAATCGGACAAGTCCGAATTTGAACAGAGAGGAAAACGGACAAGTCCGCTGGAACACCGGACTAGTCTGGAAAAGTCCAGGGACTTAGCAAATTTTCAAGGATTCATGGAATATTGGACTAGTCCGCACAAAATCGGACAAGTCCGAATTTTTCCAGAGCCAAAATTGGACTAGTCCGCAGCAAAAATGGACAAGTCCATTTTTAGTCAGAGAGAAATCGGACTAGTCCTGAGTAAAATCGGACTAGTCCGCACTTTCCTGCGTTTTAAGTGCGGTTTTGCTCCAAATCAATTTTAAATGCTCCGAAATAAAGTTAAACTCGTTCCTCTTTATGTGGGTTAATGTTAAACATGTATATGAGTGTATGTAGGGCATGATGCATGAAAATGAGGGTGTTACACCATCTACAGTTATAAATGCGGTATGTTCTTCATCCTCTCTAGACATGGTGATTTGGCGGAATCGTGAGTGTCTAGAAAGCAGAGCAAGTTGCATCTCGAGGTTGAATCTATTATTTGATCTATCCTAGGGAGAGGGAAAGGATCTTTAGGACATGCCTTGTTGAGGTTGGTGTAGTCGATGCACATCCAAAATTCTCGCCAGCTTTGGGGATAATCACAGGATTGGTCAGCCACCTGGGAGGATGAACTTCTGGAATGAAGCCAGCATCGAGCAGCTTCTTGATCTCTTTGCAGATGAAGTTCTACCGCTCGATGGACTATTTTTGTGGCCTCTGCTGTGCCGACTGGGCATCAGGGTAGATCTTCAGGTGGTGCTTGATCACTTCCCTGGGGATGTCAGGCATCTAAAATGAATGCCAGGCAAACACGTCGACATTAGCTCGTAGGTAGGCGACGAGCGCCAATTCCTGTTTGCTATCTAGACTACCCGCAATGCCGGTGGTCTGGGCAGCATCGGAGCCGATTTGGAAAGTCTTATGGGTACGTCGTTGTTGTCGAAGGGCTTCACCCGTGGTGCAGCGACGAAGTCGTGCTCGCGCGAGCTCGGTGAAGGCTGACTAGGTCCAGCATCACCCAGGGTAGGTGATAGGGATGCTACCAGTGCTAGGAGCTCCTCCAAAGCAGACACCACCATTGCACGATCTCCACAGATCTTGAGGACACCGGAGGGAGTCAGCATCTTGAGGATGAGGTAGTCATAGTGGACTATAGCCATGAATCGTTACAGGGCTATCCTACCGATGATGGTGTTGTAGGGGAGGCTGACCTCCGCGACGTTGAATAGGATATTCTTTATCCTTAAGTTCTTGGGCATCCCGAGGGTCACCCGGAGGTGGACGTTGCCGTACGGGATAATCTTCCCTGGCCCTACCCCAAAGAATGATCTCGACTGGTGTAGCTTGGACACAGGGATCTTTAGCTTTTCGAAGGTTGCACAGCTGATGAGGTTGAGGTCAGCCCCGCCATCTATCAGGACGTGGTAGAACTTGATGTTGGCAATGGTGGTGGCAACGTGGAGGGGCAGAAGCCCATCTCCCGCCATGTTCTTGGATGAGTCGGAGGCGTCGAAGCTTATCGGTGTCTCCATCCATCTGTGATAGGGCGTCGGGGCGTTACTAGGTCCTAGAAACGCTACCGCTCGGCGCAGGGTCTTGACCACATTCCGGGACATGGGTTCCCAAGGTCCCCCACAGATGACGTGGAGCGCACCAAATGTCGAAGAATTAATGTGACACTTCCCCCTGATCTTCTATGGAGCAGCCCGCAGAGGTTCTTTATTAGCAGGGCTTAGTCATCTATTGGGGATCGCGCGTATGAGAGTGTGAGACTGTGGTTTTTACATGGTTCGGGTCGCAAGATCGTAACACCCTACTCTACGATGAGGTTGTATTGCTGGTGTGTGTGTCTCTGTGTGAATGCGTAGATTGGGGATCCTTTGCAACGGTGGTGTTCTGGTCCTCTTATAGCCAAGGTCAGATGCCTTACAAGTGGGGTCCAGGGCCCGACGGGTGGTCTCGGGGCGATCATATCCGAAAGATCTATGGCTTCACGCATAACCTTCCTCTCACTGTGGATTGAAGACTCGACGTCTTGCCGCCTCAGTCGCTAGTGGCCCATGTGTAATTGCTGAAGGTGTCAGGGATGTCCCGTCTGTCTATCTTATCACCATAAGCTACCCATTTGGCAAAGTGGGGTAGGCCTGAGGCGTCTTCACTATGATGTGATTGGGCGCCGCGGTCTCTGACTGTTGGCGTACTTCGTGTTATCCGCTGGAGGTGGGTGCCTATCTTCAATGCTTGATTTAGACAGGGCGCACCATCCCTTAGCTCCCGCACCCCACCGTCGAGGGTGAGTTGCGGGACATGTGGCAGCTTCAGTGTTGGCCTCTATCGGGGAGGTCAGGCCTGGTCCTTCGAGGCACATGGCAGCTCCGGAGCCCTTAGAGGCACGTGGCAGCTCCAGAGTTCTTCGAGGAACGTGGCTGCTCTGGAGCCCTTCCCCGTGGGATGCATCCGTCCTGGTGCTTCAAGCCACGTGGTTGTTTTGGAGCTCACTGCTAGAGTAGGTTGAGGTCTTGTCCAAACACGTGGCATATTGGGAGCCCGTCTCTCTAGAGGATTCGGGTCCCATCTTTGAGGTCCATGTGGTAGTGTCAGGTCCCGCACTTGAGGAAGGTCGGGGTTTGGCACCTTCTGGACATGTGGTGCCACTGGACGTACCTAGGCACATTCAGCTTGTGTGCAAGGGTACCCCATATGCAGGGTACCGACAATAGAGGTGATGCTCTTTTGGTTCCTTAGTCCATCAAGAGGGCACAAAGGAGTCGTGCTTTGGTCATTCGGGGCCCGAGAGAAGGACAAGGCAGTGGTTCAAGGGAGTATCCCCCAATGCAAAGATTGGACCTTTGGTTCGCACCGCTCCAACTTACTCTCGTAATGGAAATCAAAGGATCAACTACAGGAGAAGCATTCAAGAAGCGGGTGAACAAAGAGATCAACCCTGCTATGCTTCTGAGTGCGTGGCCAGTGATCAAAGATTTTGGAGCCATTTCCATATGGACTACTATAGCTCCATGCTCATGATGAAGAAAAATCCAGGGTTTGAAATGCAATGGGTAGATTGGGAAGCTATTGCAGCGAAGCAAAGCTCTGTGTGCAATGATGTGATTCATGCTTGTGAATTCTACAATGTGAAGAACCTCATGGGAAGCCAATATTCGTGGAATGTGGAGGTGATTCTCCAATTCTTTGCCACAGTATTTTATAACCAAGATAAGAGCATCACTTGGATGACACATGGAGAGAGATACTTTTTGTCCTATGAGGACTTTGCTCGGATTTTGGGCCTCCACCGGGCTCTCCAGTATGAAGACAAGATCCATGACGAGGACATTCTGTCGCCTCACGAGACCTTTAACTTTTATGATGAGAACCTCCAATGGAATCCTCCTCTCACCTATGGACTCCTCCCCTTCTTCCAAGTGATGAACCGCGTCACTCGAACAACGTTGGCTCCCAAGGACGGGGATGCCAACCGGCTTAACTCCAACTCCAGGAATCTCCTCAAGTGGCTTCATGTGGAGAACAAGTTCAATGTGTTTGACTTTATCTATGAAGAGATCTACCAAGCTTTTGAGAACCCTGCAAGATCCTGCTGCTATGCTCCCTACATCATGAAGATGATGGAGCATGTGACTCAAAAGAAGTTTGTAAAGGATGTTCCCCATCACCGTCGGATTCTTCAGATGCCTTCGGCAGATCTTCGTCCTATGAGGACCACCAGGGCACCTGCCTCCGAGCCCGACTTCACCGAACGTCATTGCGGCTCTCCACCTCCCCCAGCTCCTCAGCAG
This sequence comes from Tuctoria greenei, assembly GCA_036927565.1. Classification (NCBI taxonomy): domain Eukaryota; kingdom Viridiplantae; phylum Streptophyta; class Magnoliopsida; order Poales; family Poaceae; genus Tuctoria; species Tuctoria greenei. The sequence goes on from JAYESD010000008.1 coordinate 108,676,595, forward strand.
CAGTAGCCTTCTTATGCGGTGGGTATCTTCAAGACGCTAAAGACAATCTTCACTACTTGTCGGTCAGCTCAAATCAATGCTCAAGAGGCCAAAAAAATTGGGAAAAGAAATCAGAGGGACCTTGCAGCTATCCGGGAGCAACTACAGCATCCCCCTCGAGATCTCCAGTCTCCGACGAATGCAAGGATGAGCCTCCTATCGAGCTTCCGTAGTTCACCGAAGAGAAGAGGGATTTCTTCACCTCTGGCGCATCTTCGAGCGCTCCTCCACCTCCTGCGGTTGCCTCTTCTTCCTCTGGAGGCGATGAAGACTAGATAGAGGAAGCCTCCGACAACGACAACAATCGATGAAGATGAAGATTATATATCCTTTCCTTTTCTCCTTTTTTGGTGCCTTGATGCCAAAGGGGGGGAGTAGTAGAGTATTTTTCTCATTGTGTGCGTGTGTTGGAGAGCTGTGGACTTGTATCTTTTTCAAAACTTGTTTAAGTTTATGCACGTATGTTCTTTATGTCTACATGTTGTGAATGCACTCATGCTAATGCATTTTGAGTTCATTGATGTTCATGTTGCCTATATATTATGAATGTTGTGAATTGCACATATTTATGCCAAATCCTATCATTTGTACATCACGATTTATCACTTTGTACAGCTTTCATATACGCACCCTGTTGACATTTCTTATGTCATAGATAAAAATCTGCAAGCGCATGGAAACTATCGATTAGCACTTCCCTTTAAAGAGTATTCCTAAGGGTATCGAATCCAAAGAATGTGTGTGCTAATCTTACGAACTAATTCACCCAAGGACACAAACTTGTTTGGTAGGTAAGGAACAAAGAGGAATTCAAACTATTGATTCAAATTGAAAGGAATTTGCGGTAGCTCCTTGCTTCAGGCACGGTAGGATGACTCCCGCCAAGAGCCTATGGCATTGCTGAATGTGGAGGATTACTAAGGACAGATAGGATTGTCACCACCTACTGCCTACCTCTTCAATCCGTGGGTCTACAAGATACTCACGGGTGATCTCTAACCTAAGCACCACACTTACGTTCTAAATTACTACTCTAGTTGTTTCAAACACAAAAATACAACTAGAGCTTTTAATAAATTAAAGCAATGAACCCACAAGTAACTACTTGTGCAAACTACCTTGAATTGGGAATCAAACTTGATATGAATTCACAAAGGCTTACTTGATTTTGAATCAAACCATTGTAGGGGTACAAGTGTAGAATAGGGACTTGACAAGCCCAAGCCTCCTTCTCCTAGACTCTTCACCACACTCTCCTTCTACTTAGCAGCCCCTAGGATTACTCTAAGCCTTGGGAGTGGTATTATATTATCAACTTTTGGTGTGTGTGTGTGTGTGTCAGGTGAGGTGAGGGATGCTATTTATATCTGGAGAAGGGTCGGTTCTCACTACCAAAAGTGCGTAAACCAGTCTTCATCGTGATCAGGACACCACAAGGAGTTGACACGTGGAAGCTACCGAGTTTGGCGCCAGGAAGAAGTCGATTGAACCCCCAGGTCGATCGAACAAAAAGTTGGACGAATTCTAGTGTGCTTCCTCTTGTTGACTTCCACTACAGGAATCCCGACGATTGCAACGGCCAGGGCCATCACAAACAAGCTATTTACAACGGCTTTCCTTATTTGCGACGACTTTTGGCCGTTGCAAATAAGCTTATTTGCGATGGCCACCGTCAAAATTAGGCTTATTTGCGACGGCCAGTAATAGCCGTCGCAAATTATTGCCAGGGGGCCGATGGGCCCCACAGGGCGGTTTGCGACGGCCAGGCCATCACAATTAAGTACCTATTTGCGACGGCCAGGCCATCGCAAATAAGGACAGTCGATGGGTCCCACGCGATCAACCGACAGGGCCCACGCGGCCATTTGCGACAGCCTGGCCATCGCAAACAGGGACTTAATCGCAACGGCCAGGCCATCGCAAATAACAGAGGCTAGTTTGCGACGGCCTAGATCCTTATTTGCGACGGTACTGTATAAAAAGCCGTCACAAATAAGGTTTTTTATTTTTTTAAAAAAAAATTAAAAATACTACCCGGCTCGATGGCCAGAAGCACAGAGCAGACAAGAAAATATATGACAATCACAAACAGCATCACAATCACAAACAACATCACAATATCGTCGATACATCACACATCACCATCAACAAAGCAAACAAGAGCTCACTCGCCCGTCTGACCTTCAAAGCCACCTCCAAAGCCACATCTGAAGTTGAAGTCGTCATCACGCCTCATTCCAGGTGGCGGTAACGATAGCGACGGAGTTTGAGCAGCCATCGCAGATCACTGCAATTAATGAGACTTAGAGTTAGAATATAAATGCATCAACATCTCTCTTCCTCCCTCTCCCTCTATCTCCATCTATATCCCCTCTCTTCCTCTCTCTTTTCATTCCTCTCAATCTATCTCTCTCTCACTCTATCTCTCTATTGTTATCATTTTCCCTCTATCTTCCTCCATCTATCTCCATCTACACCTCCCTCTCTCTTCCTCTCCTTCTATCTCCATCTACATCTCTATCTCTCTCTTCATTCCTGTCCCACTCTATCTAAATATCTCTCACTCTTTCTTCTATCTCTCTCTTTCTTCTGTATTAATCCTTTTCTTCTATCTAACTATCTCCCTCTCTCTTCTATCTCAATCCTTTTCTCTATCTTCCTCCCTCTTCTAACTCCATCTCTCACTCTATCTAACTATCTTTCACTGTCACTCCATTTCCTTGCTTTATTTTGGTTGAGGTAAACTAGAATTGTTAAGTTGACATAGAAAATTACCTCACCCGCAGAAGAAGGATCGCTTGGAAGGACTGGTAGTGGCAGTAGCTGGATCCCCAGACCCTGCGCCCGATCCATGGCCTGTCATTGCAAACATTAAATGTTACCTATTAGTAAGTCATTTACGTTGAATTAATGAGAACTTTAGTTTTCATTTTGTTACCTCCATTGCTTCCCGCATCTGCAACAACACTGTTGCCTGGGAAGAGATCATGGCCTCCATCGCGATCCTTTTGCGTTTCGTCTCCTCCTGTCGCCTGAGGTTCTCTTCTACAGTTTGTCGGAGGGACTGCATCTCAATATACCTCTGCAAGACGCGGCGACCTGCCATGCCCACCAACGAAGCCTGCGTGGAGCTTCCTCTCGCAGGTCTCCCCGCCCTCGAGTCGACAACTCCGTCGAATATGGCGAGCCTATAAAAAAGAGAGTCAGTAATATGACATTGAAATATCTTGAATACTTTGAATTGAAAATGATACAATGCCTTATAAACTCACCTTCCGTGTGTTTTTCCACCTCTACTTGCATACGCGGCTTGATGATCGATTGGTTCACGTTCCCAATCGAAATCTTTGTCGTGTATCTTCCTAGCCTCCTCCGCGTACTTAGCCTGCAAAAAAGGAAACGGTGTAAGTTCAACAATCCATATAATTATATTTAATATGAATGATTTCTAAACTTACCAATTGCTCGGCTGCATCCTGACTACACCCCTGAGGCTGAGAAGGGTCCCTATGACCTCTCTTCCAGATCTCAGCAGGGGTCAGCGGCACCCCCGTCTCGCACTCCTGTCAATATGTGTTAGTACGAACAATATATTATAAATATATAAACATAAGTTACACACACTTACCATGCATTTACCTAAACGCAAGTGGTTATCTTGGTCGTGTCTTCTCTTCCCCTCGACCACTCTACACTCTCGAGCCTTCCTGGACTTAGCCTTAAACTCATCGCTAGCCCAGTACCGACAAAGGGCCCGAAATGCATCGGTCCGACCCTGCAACCAGATCACGTGGCCCAATGCATAGTTGTAGATTGTTAAAAATAACATCAAAGAAATTATCAGAAAAAATACTTACTACACCCCACGTACCTGCGCGTACTCCTCCTCCATCAGGTGCCGCTCACTCTCATGCCGGAAGTGTAGCATGTGGTGTTGGTTCACCTTCAAGTTCTCATTAATAATTTGAACATGAGCATTCGACAAAGCTTGTCGAAGCACCTTGGCAGCGTTGTAGTGAAACACTCTCCTCGCATCCTCAACCATGCGAGGGTCGTTCGGTTCCTCTAATGTATACCTTGCATGTGATAAGAGTATATTGAAGAGATGTTCATTAAAAGAGTTTAAGAGTTAAAAATTAGAAACTATTTTTAACATACTTACCATAAAATCGACCCATACGGCCTCCTGATGGTTGTCGTGCTCCTGGTGATGGACGCGTGTGTAGTCCTCCCACGAAAGACAAGGCACCCCGTCGATGACCCCGGGCTAGTGCAAACGCACTAAGGACCCGAGGACACCGTTCACCGGTCTTTGGTGTCTCTCGCCGGTGAAAGACGTGTCATCCCAAACCATGCAAGATATTTATTGATTCATGACTTAAGTAATCAAAAGAAACTAGAATTCAACACTATAATTTTTATGACCTATCTTCGACTGGATGAATCATGACCCTCTGTGAAGGACCGCAGGAGGACTGACAAAGTGAGTCCTCCTCGTCCTCCGCATCTGCTGGGGAACCACATCAGGTGACCCAAACGGCTCGTCACTAGCCAAGTCAAAGGGTTGAGGAACAGAAGGCTCGCAAGCCGAGGGCTGGCTCACCGAAGGGTAGCCAAGGTCAACTGGTGCCGCAGCCTCTGAATCAGCCGGTGAGGACTACAACATTCAAATGATTCATAAGTAAGTTTAATGTGAAATTGAATTTAAAGAATTTGTCAAAAACGAGTGAAATTTACATGTGACGAAGCTCTAGAGATGCTCAAAATGTGCCTCAGCAGCTGAAAGCGTCTGCTCCCAGTCGACGAGGCACCAGCAAAAGCGTCCTCAGGTCTAGAGGGGTAGAACCCCCTCGTCGGTGGCACCTTCTTACCCTTCTTTGACGCCATCCTGTTTTAATAGATAACCAGTAAATATGCAAATAAGATATACAAAATTCATGTTACTATCTTCAAGAAAACATTACTTGTAATCACTTTCAAAATTCATCAACATCATTATCATGTGCCCTACTCCTTAAACCAGCCCAACGATCTTCCATCGTGGCCTGTTCTAATTTCTGTTTTCGCATATAATCCGGCTCTACATCTTCAACATCTCCAACTAATTGATCGAGTCTTGCACCAAGCTCAATGATAAAAGTGTGTGGCAACTCTTCTTCATAGTACACTTCTTCAACGTATTCACTATCATGGTAACCATCATCCCCAGGTGTATATAACCGCTCATGAAGATTCACCTTATATACCGCCCACCAAGCACTAAGCTTCGTGCATGGATAAGGTAGATAATACACTTGTTCAACGTATTCACTATCATGGTAACCATCATCCCCAGGAGTATATAACCGCTCATGAGGATTCACCTTATATACCGCCCACCAAGCACTAAGCTTCGTGCATGGATAAGGTAGATAATACACTTGTTCCACTTGATGTGCAAGATCAAATGTATCATAACATCGTAGTCGGTCCTTATGTTTCACTTCCACCATTCCAAATTGGTTTTCTCGAGTTCCATGAGTGTGATCAAACCAGTCACAGTCAAAGAAGACAACTCGAAGGGTCTTATTTCCGGTAAAAGTAAATTCATGGATTTTTTTAATGGTCCCATATTAATCAGTTAAATTCCCTTGAGTGTCAATTGCTCTCGTCACAACACCAGAATTTGATGTTGCCGCGAGAGGACGAAGAGCTTCAAAATGAGTTGTACGGAATCGAAAGCTATTTACGTCATATCGACCATAGCTTCTAACATTCACCAATCCATAAGATAGTTGTCGCAAATCTTCATGGACATTGTGAGTCCGACACTGTAAAAAATGATCGTAAGTTAAAATAACACTTCTTTAATAATAGTAACTTATAATACATAGAAGACGGGAGAGTATTACATAATCTCAAAACCAGGATAGGAAACTCGGTCCTCCATTTATACCTTCTTTTCCCATCCCTTCTACTTGTTTGGTCGTAGGTTGATGCCTATGTGACCAACATTGTCTATGGAACTCGCTGAACGTGAAAAAACATCTTTTAGAATACATGTGTAGCAAAATATGTCGATTAGTATAAATGTCAGACAAACACTTACTCGAAGTATTCCTGCATGCCTTCTATATTTGCGTACATGTAGAGTAAAGCAACAGTCTTGTCATGTTCGGATAGCACGTAGGTCGTGTAGCAACCAACGGTGGTGCCTCTCGTTTGAAAAATGGAAAGGTCTCTAAAAGGGGGTGTTTCGTCCACATTGTACCGCATCGCCAAAGTATTGATATTGTTTTCTTCTGCAAAGTAGACACTTGAAAAGTATCCTACTTCCTCAAGAGCATATGCTTCAGCAATGCACCCTTCCACCCTTTCTCTGTTGCCAACCATTGGTTTCAGATATCATAGCGCTCTTTCAGTGTGATACATCCACCTGTATTGCATAGGACCGCTACCTTTAGCTTTGAATAGAAGATGGATAAGTAGATGTTGCATTGGATTGAAGAAACCCGGTGGAAAAAAATTTCCATCTTACATAAAAGTATGGGTATATCCTTCTCTAATTTATCCATCATCCCTATCTTGATTTCTTTAGCACAAAGTTGTCTATAGAAATAGCTGAGCTCGGCTAAAACCTTTCACACCGCATCATCTAGATAGCCTCAGAACATAACAGGTAAGAGTCTTTCCATTATAATGTTATAATCATGACTCTTCAACCCTGTGAGGTTTCCTGTGTTCACATTTACGGCTCGTTTTAGGCTAGCTGCGTAACCATCTGGGAATTTCAAAGTTTTCATCCATTTCATAACTTCTTTCTTTTCTCTCGATCGAAGACAAAAAGAAGCATGTGGCTTCCCACCACTTTCAGAGATTTCAAGAGTTGGACGGTGATAAATGTCTGCCAAATCTAGTCTAGCTTTGTAATTGTCTTTCATTTTGCTAGGCATATCCATGCAAGTGCTTATGATACTTTCGCTCATGTTAAGCTCCTGATGCATGACATCAATGTTGTGCACTAGAATCATTGACTTCACATACGGTAGCTCCCAAAGTCCACATATGTGAGTCCAATTGTGTTCCTCTCCATAACCTACGAAATATCCAGGACGACCTTCATCAGGCACCAGTTTGACCAACATATCAGAAATTTCTGACCCATTGAGACGCTTCGGTGGTCCTTTAGTGACAACAGTGTTCTTTCGAAAGACATGCCTCTGTTGCCTAAATATGTGATTCGAGGGCAGCCAACGTCTGTGACAATCGAAGTAAGATATTTTGCCTCCATGAGTTAGTCGAAAGCAATCCATGTCTGAAGCACATATCGGACACGTCAGACGAGCATGAGTGCTCCATCCGGAGAACATGTTGTATGCCGGCAAATCATGGACGGACCACAAATAAGCAGCTCGAAGGTTGAATTTCTGCTTCTTGTAACTATTGTATGCATCGACTCCTGTCCACAAGACATTCAATTCTTCGATCAGCGGTTTCAACATCATGTTGAGAAGTGACTAGGGATGATCAGGTCCAGGTACAATGAGGCTAAGAAACATGAACTCGTTCATCGTACAAAGAGCAGATGACAGGTTGTACGGAATGACAAAGACGGGCCAACAGGAGTATGGAATGGCGTTCGTACTGAACGGTGAGAATCCGTCTATCGCTAATCCGATGCAAACATTCCTCGCATCACGAGAAAATTCTGGATTGAAATGGTCTAGTGCCTTCCATGCATCATCGTCGGAGGATGCGTCAAGAATTCTTTGTTCTCACGTTTACCTTCTTTGTGCCATCTCATGTGTCTTTCGGTTCTTTTTGAAAGAAACAACCACTTCAACCGAGGTGTCACAGGCAAGTAACAAAGCTTCTTATGTGCGACATCTTTCATCACATTATCGCCATAGTCATTAACAACTTCGACATACCTCAGTTTACCATATTTCAAGCACATCTTCTCATTGGCGTGCTCTTTCCAGAATAGCATGCAGTTGTCTAGGCACACATCCATTTTCTCATACTTCATACTGAGACCAGATATCTTGATATTTGACTTATACATATCTAGTGGCGCTTTGTGAGGGTGTGGAAGGATATCGCAGATCAATTTTATGATATCATTTTAGCAGTTGATGGAAAAAAGTACTTGGACTTAATTGCCATAAATCTGGTCCAGAAAGCAAGTATGGTCACAACCGTGTATTCATGCAATGGCTCTTGTGATTTCTTCAGCTCCTCAAAGAACTTGTCTGCCTCATTTGTAATAGGATCCTCCGCTTCCGAAGCTTCTAGCATCTCATCCATCCTATCAACCTCTATTATATCATCATCCTCATCCACTTCTGCTATGACTCGAGAATTAGTCTCGCTGTGAAAGGTCCACACTTCATAATGTGGAGTGAAACCGTTTCGACATAAGTGAAACGAAAGCTCCCATCTTCTCAAAAACTTGATGTTTTGGCATTTTGTACATGGGAACCGCACCATATCTTCTGTTGACAACTAAAATGCTCGATCTAAAAATTTATCTAACTTGATGTACCACTCATCCGAGTGACCACCAGTTCTGCTCTTCCAGCCAGTATACAACCAACTGCGGTCTTCACCCATGTTTGGCTCTGCAGTTTAACGCGAAAGAAATTGTCATTAATGTATACAGGATATGTCCTAAAATTTTGACAGCATGACGAGACGCGTCAGAGTATACCCTTAAAGCAGACAAATCATTATTAGTTTCATTGTTATGTTATGTCACGGCCCTACAACCTAGGCAGATAGATCCTAAACCCACCCAAGAGTGACCGAGCGGAGCGTGCTCATGACAAGACGTGTGATCCGGATTCGAACGAAATTTCAGCAGCATAACCCCGCTGTTCTCCACTACACGCCCAAAAATGGTGCAGCAGAGAACAACAGGGTTATGACATCGAAATCTCGTCCAAATTCGGACCCGTATCTCGTCACAAGCCACGCCCCCTCGGTCACTCCCAGGCTGTCCAAAAAGGGACAATTCTGAACCTGCACGTCTCACATGCCAATGGCATGTGAGACGTGCCAATCTGAAACGGGTAATATATTTCTATAGGTTACGTTGCTCATTTTCATTTTGAAGTCATTTAAGAGAGAGGAAAGAACTATAGAAAGAGTGAGAGGAAAGTTGGTCTTAGATGACAATTCCACATCCATTTCCACCGTCCACGCAATCGTGGGTCATTGACGTCCTTACCAACACTGACCCGACCCATATACACTTAACCCTAATGATTCACCTCCTGTCACCAGTCACGGGTCACAATCGTGACCCACACTGCAGCGACATCGTTCTCTCTTTGCCCGACCTCGAATGAAAGTTAGGGTTGGGCCCGATGGGTCGTATATACGCTACATATACGATGCCTACTTTACGTATAATGGCCCTTTTATTTAGCCGTTTCTATATATAATACATAAGCATAAAAAATATTAAAGAAAACATAATCAACTGTATTTTAATCACAAAACAATAAACAAGAGCAATAATACAAATCTTAAACATTATTAAATAAAACCTAAGCGTATATAGTAACATTAAGATTCAATTAACAACTAACTAATAATAAATTAGAATGGTCAACTAATTAACAACTAACTAACAATTAATTGCAATTCAAACCTAATTAGCAACTACTAACAATTAATGAGAATTAACAACTAATTAACAACAACCTAACAATTAATTCGCATAACAACTAATCGTCAAGAACAATTAACAACTAAATAGCATAACAACTAATCATCAATTAACAATTAACAACTAATTATCTAGAAATTAACAATTCATGAACTATGAATCTAAGTACATTAACTAGTAAGTAATAACTACTTGTGCGGCGTGGAGCAGCGAGCCGGCGGCGCTGCTGTCCAGGGCCGAGGGCGGCGGGGGGCGCAGGAGCCGCAGTGGGGGCGCGGCGGGTGCTACTGTCTGGGGCAGGGATGGCAAGGGCAGGGGCAGGGTGGGGGCGGGGCCGGGGGCGGCTTGGGCGCGCCTCGAGCGGGGGCAGCGGGCCGGCGGCGCGGCGGCGTGAGGCGCGCGGGGCACGGTAGGGCCGGGGGCGCAGGGGCCACGGCGGGGCGGGGGCTGCGGGAGCGCGGCAGGCCGGCGGCAGGAGTGGGGGGCGGCGGGCCGGCGGCGGGGGCACGGCAGGGCGGCGGTGGAGTATTCGGGGACGGTGGAGGAGAATGAGGTGTCGGGGTCCTATGGGGCCGATATTAGCCCTTATTTGCGATGCACTATTAATTGCGATGACCTTATCTTATGGCCGTCGCAATTTAACTTATTTGTGATGGTACTTTTTGCAGCCATCGCAAATAAGGTTTTATTTGTGACGGCTACTTGATTTGCGGCGGCCTTAGGGTTGGCCGTCGCAAATAAAAGCTTATTTGTGATGGCTGTCGATGAAGCCGTCGCAAATTAGGCCTTATTTGCGATAGCCTTCTTATTTGCGATGGCCACAGACATGCTGTCGCAATTTAAGTTATTTGCGACGGCTCGCAGTCGCAAATAAAACTGGTCGTTGCAAATGATTGTGTTTCCTGTAGTGTTCCAGGTGGGTACCGTTGACTGATATGGATGATACACTATTAGAAGGCCTCGGATATTTTTGTTTCTGGGCCATTTGATCCACGTGGTGCCACATGTCATCGCCTGATTCATCAAAATCCAATTTAATGGATTACTCCGTGCATGGCTTGGTATTTTTGGGTATAAATTCACCTACATAGAAATAAACACCAACACTTATGGAATTGGATAGTTTTTACCGCTACAGCTATGTTGTGTTTCTCTTTTGTGCACATCATGAGGTGAAATGACGGTCTAAATATGGTGTTTAAGGACCATCAACAAACTCCCCCACACTTAGTCCTTTGCTCGTAGTCGAGTGAAGGCAAGAAAAAGAATTAAGGTGTTTTCATCAATTTGCTATAAGTTAGAAAATGAGAGTACTAGATATTTCAACTCATACCTCAATTCATGAAATCCCTCTTTGGAATGTGGCTACCACATCAATCTTGGGTGTTTGAAGAGAGGAATGGTTGGAATGTAGTTCCCTTGGATCTTCTCCTACTGAAATGATTTGACAATTTGCTATATTCAGAAACTCAAAGTAACAATTGCTTTTATATCTCATTTGGAATGTCTCAAATCTCTCAAAGTGTTTTGATCCTCACCTTGGCATGTTTTGCCAATTTTGTCCCTATACTAAATATGGATATATCTGGAACTTGGTAGAAATAAATGTGGCACACATTGCAATTCATTTATTACTAAGTCAACAACTTGATCCTATGAGAGACTTATGCAACAAAAAATTTGAGAAAGAAAATCCTTGTGCACATGAATGAAATGGATAAATGTGCACTCCATGGTTTTCTCTCTTTAAGGATGAAACATGGCTACTTTTTTTCTCTCTCTATCTCTTTTTTTCATAGCCATGTCTTCTTATCCTTTTTATTTATTTTTTTTAGAGAGATTTTCATAACCATAATGTATGGAGTTTCTTTATTGGATAGATGAATGGTGGATGCAAATTATCAATGTGAGATATTTTGCATGAATAGTGTGCACAAGAAATTCTAAGTCAAAATTTCATGCATGTCATTCAATTGGGTCACGAGTTTGACAAAGTTCAATGAAAAGCAAAGTGGAATATGCTTTGGTTTTCAGTAAGTGTATCATATAGTCTTGGTGGTTATTTTAAATTTCCAATGCGAGAATCGGGCAAAGTTCAAGACTCCAAATTTTTTGCAGACATCATAATCAATTTCAAGCAAAGAGATATCTCCTCGAATAACTCATTTACCATATCACACTAGTCAAATATTTAGATGACGTGTTTTTCCTACTTTAATTATGGGAATCACAAACACTGCAATAAATTGAAATATAAAGTATTCATATTTTCAGTTCAAGCAAATTTTGACTACCAAGTTTTAATCTCGAATGTTGAGTTGATTCGTTTTAAATATTCAACTTAAACAGCAGGGTAGCACATATATTCGGAGACATGTGATCCAAACCAAACTTGTGGAGCGAAATGGAGCTTTGTAGCGCCCACACCAGGTTGGCCGACCAGGGAGTTCGGCCCTCTGGCCCCTCTGTTTCTCTGTTTTGACGTGTCGAATCGTATGTACGGTTGCAACATGTTACGTGATGCAACATTTTTTTTGCACGTTAGGTTTTCACGATTTGGGGTGTCTCCCCCACACTTGTTCCCTGGACTCTTTATTCAACAAAAATAAACTAAAGGGGGGGGCTTTACCGGGTTAGATGAACCGGTAAATTCACTTTATTGAATTCAAAATATTGGAGATGCTTACATTATTCAATCTAAACTTGAGGAATAAAAATTTGGAATAAAAACTGAACTTAAACTAGTAAGCATCCTATGTTGTTGGGACATATAAACTATGGTGCGTTGTAGGTATCAAGCTCCCCAACGACATTGCAAAAACGCCGCAGCTTGGCACTCATGCCACGGTGAACCCGTCAATCTCCTCCTTGAGAGAGATGAGTTCATCCTTCAGCTCTGCCCTCTCGATGCGCCCTTCGGCCACTAAGTCAGATAGCTTCTTGTTCTCCAAACGGAGAGAAGCTAAATCATTACAAAGTTGTGCCACTTTAGGGGCACGAGGAGATTTCCCGTCACTGTCCTCAAATTGGCCAGGTGGCCCTCTGATGGCACGTGGCGAGAGCTGGTGCCTAATCCTGAAGGGCGATGAGTCCGTCGACTCCTCCACTGCCAAATTATACACACTCTTGAAAAATCCTTATGCATAGCCTCCTTCAGGCTTGCGCACCCCATCGATAATTAGGCGGTCCCCCATACGCTCAGGCGAGGAACGTGTAGGTGACTTGTAGTGGTGGCTCACTACGTCACCGTCCTTGCTCTTCAGGGTGTACATAAACTCCTCGCTAGGCTGCAGCTTTGGGAGATATTCATCTTTCTCAGGAAAAAGACAGGTCCTGGCTGGTTTAACGCCAGCCATTGTCGAACTTGTTGTAGGTATCATCGACTTCATGGGCGTCCTCCAAGGGGAGAGCGATCGTGCAGCACCACGAGTTGTGGTGCTACGCCCACGTGGAGTCGCCGTCGGTGGCGGGATCATGGCGAGAGGTTTAGCATTGTAACACCATCATTTTGACGAATCATGCCTTGCATCCACCATTAAATATGTTTAACATTAAGCAACATAAAAAGGAACAATTTTAAAATGAATCAGAAACAAAACCGCACTTAAGAATTCTGGGAAGTGCGGACTAGTCCGATCTTGGTGCGGATTAGTCCGATTTCTCTCTGACTTCAAACAGACTTGTTCGTTTTGCTGCGGACTAGTCTGTTTTTCCCTCTGGACACTTTCGAACTTGTCTGGCCCCTAGAGGACTAGTCCGGTGTCCAAAATTGCTTGAAAATTTGCTGAGTCCCTAGACTTGTCCGGACTTGTCCGGTGATCCAGCAGACTTGTCTGTTTTTCCTCTGACTAAAGTCGGACTTGTCTGATTTTGGCCAGACTTGTCTGATTTTCCCCTCTGGATAAGTTTGGACTTGTCCGATGTCTAGTCCGGACTTGTCCGATTTCTCTTTGTCCAACTTCTGATTAGTCTGGCCCTTTTCGAACTTGTCCGATAAATCATGACTCTAAGTTGATATTTTGTTTCATGACTTGTTACTTGGGTTTTTCATTAAGTGGGTCTAGGGACGTCATGCGTAACTCTTTTAGAGCCCATGTGGGACTCTAAACCGACACCTACTCATCTCAAAGTTGAAATCCACCCAACCCTAGCCCTCCAGCTCTATATAAACAACCCACCCCTTGACTTGACATCTATTTGACACTTTTCCACCTCACCCAAACCCTAGCTCATGAAAAGCCGCCACCAAGGAGGGAGAAGGAGATCTGGAGCAAGAAGAAGAAGAGGAGGAAACGAAAGAGGATCAAGATCTTCATCAGCTTTGTGTTCTTCATCAACAATTCACCATCAAGTTCTTCATCGACCCTAGTTTGGCAAGATCCAAGTGTTGCCTCCAAGATCCTTGATTTTTTGGAGTTATAAACACCTGGTATACCTTCTACTTCCTTTTCCTTATGTGGATTCAACCCCAAATCTCCAAATTCACATCGATCTAGAAAACCCTAGTTCGCAATTTTGTGAAGTGCGGACTTTTCTGGTCCCTAGCGGACTAGTCCGATTTTCCTGGTTAAATTGTGTTGAATTAATTCTAAAATTGTTTTGAATCAACTCCAAACCTGTATAAACTTGTTAGAAGCTATTAGAATTAGTTAGCAAACATTAAAAGCAACTCATTAACAAGTTTCACCTTGCATTTGCATCAATCATGCATGTCATGTCATATTGAGTAATGTGTGTGCACTCTTTGATTGTTTTCTTATCTTGTATGTTTCTTGTGCTGATTAGAAAGATTTTCGCTAGAGAATGCCGCGGAGGATCTCCAGCACCAAGAGTTTGAAGGCTTTGACCCGAACCAATCCCAAGAGCAAGGCAAGTGTCCTTGAAGCATATTGATCCTGTTTTGGCAAAAAATATTTTGTTTTTAAAACTGCATGCTTGTGTCTTTGATGGGAATCCTATGGTAGGAAGTTTACTAGTTTTGTTTAACCGCCCATGTCAACTGGAATTTATGGTAGAGAGTCAGGATGGGATCTTTGCCTTTTTGCTTCGCTAAATTAATTGGGATGGAAACACAACTATACCACTTAACTTAATTATGTATTAATGAGATTATGGTTAACATGAACTGGTTAATATGATACAGTAATGTGTGATCTAAGCAAGCTAGTATGTGGATGGGTTGGATGTTATGGTGGTTTCGCTTGCTTTAGATCTAACGACCGGTTCGTTGAGCGACCATCTAGGATTTACAGTGCCACCATGAGTCCAAGTATGGGTGTGGCGTAGCTGATTAATTAGGGCTTTGCAAGTGCTATTTGGACCATTAAGGATGCTCGGAGAACGGGTAGTCGGATCGGGTTTGTTGATGATTGGTGGGACTACCCTGGGATCCGAATGGCTCAAGAGGGGGCCCTTGGTTGAAGATGTGCTCTGTAAGAGACATCACCACTGGTGAAACCTCAGTAGGGTATAAATAGGCTAGTAATCCCTTTGTAAAACTATTTTGTGATATCTTGGCCACACACCTAAGGAAGTGTGAGACGGTATAATTGAGATTCTATAGTCATTGAAAGGTGATGAAATCACAAACACGTGGGCAAAGCGGTACAACCTCTGTAGAGTGTCTAAAAACTTTCATGATAGCCGTGCTCCCGGTCATGAGCAACCTCGACCCTCACATTATTAGGGGAAGCTTGGTATTGGGATGGTTTGGTTATGGTTATGGATTAGTAATGGTTACGGTTAATAATGGTTATTGTTGGTTATGAATTAAATTCTAATATCAATTATGGTTATTGGGAATGAGAAATCTAGAATATGGATGATGGTAATGAATATGGACTTGTATTATGATGATTGCATGGTTTATATTGGGCTTATTTCACATACATATAATATATTGTTTTTCAAATGTTTTAAGTACTTTTCAGCACTTAGCCATTATTGTATTCGTCATTTGTATCAGCCACATGTCATACTTTCCATACTTGTTGAGTACGACATGTACTCACTCTTGCAATTCCCCCACCAACAGTTGCAGGTCAGGATTGGGAGTTTAACAATGATAATGCGAAGTTCTAGGCCGTGTCTACCGCAGCTTTGCCTGTGGAGTGTTGGAGCTGCGCTATACCCTTTGCTTATGCTGCATAACTTTCTTAATTAGTTTACTTCCGCTGCATTAATTTGAACTTGTTATCAATATTCATTAGAGCTTGTATTCGAGGCTAATATGAATTGTGTAATAAAAGTGGTTAATTAATCTTGTTCCATGGTAATTCTCTATATATACCTTTGTGAATGAACTCGTGTATGTGTGTTGAACGTCCTGGGCACACATATGTGTTCACTTGGTTCATTTTCTGAGTCGGGTGTCATAAATAGGTATCAGAGCCACAGGTTGACCGTGGGACGCAACCTAGATAGAATGGACACTTTAGGGCACATAGGAGCACTCAGGAATCGATGTGTTTTTGGTTGGTGTGCTAGTTGCTATATATTTTTTGCTTCTGTGCTTAATAGAGGAATTTGGGATGCTTTAGCATTGCCATGTCCACATAAGCTAGTGTAGGTAATTGTTTAGTTCCATATCCCTTGATGCATATAGTTGGGGACGTTTGGTTTCTAAATTCTTATCTCTTTCTTTTCTTCAGATGATGAGGACTCGCAACCAAGAGTGATGGCAATGATGAGGAGGAGAGCAATGGAGCACCTCAGAACCACAATGGACAAGGACCTGCTCATGGAGCTATCAACATTGGGCAGCTTTTGGCTATGCAGAACCAGCTCATGCAGACCATGATACAGACTGTGGGACAGCAGTAGGCTGGTAATGTCAACAATCTGGCCCACATGCCTCCACCACCACCACCACCTCCTCATAACCGGTTGGGAGAGTTTATGACGACTAGGCTGCCAACCTTTGCTCAGGTCGCTGACCCTATGGATGTTGATGATTGGTTGAAGTCCGTGGAGAAGAAGCTAGCTATTGTTCAATGCAATGACCGGGAGAAGGTTCTATTTGCGTCTCATCGACTAGTTGGAGCAGCTGCCGATTGGTGGGATTCGCTATGCAATGCTCATGAGAACCAATAGAGAATTACTTGGGCGAAATTTAAGGAGAGTTTCCGTTCTCATTATGTGTCGGAAGGAGTTATGATTTTGAAGAGGCAATAATTTGAGAACTTATGGCAAGGAAGATCGAGTGTGGGTGAATATCTCAATAAATTCACTCAACTCTCAAGATATGCGCCTGAAGATCAGAGCCAGGATAGCCGAAAGCAATATTTGTTCATGAGAGGCTTGAACAATGAAATCCAAGTGCAATTGTTGAATTGTGATTATGCTAACTTCCATAAGCTTGTGGACAAAGCAATTGTGGTTGAGGACAAGGTCCGCGAGATGGAGCAAGACAACAAGAGGAAGGCGTCGTATCAAGGACAACAATAAGGATGTAATGTGTGCCCTCGCTTTGCACCACCACATGCGCCATATTACAGCTCTTCTGCGCCTGCTCAATGCCCTGGATTTGCACCGCACCCAAATCAGTTTGTGCAGCAGCACCCTGTTATGCAAGCACCTAGGCCTCCAATGCCTTTCGCACCTCGTGCCAACTTTCCTAGCGCAAACGTTCAAAATCAAGTTCGTCCGAATTCTGGTGCTGTTAAGCAGTGTTATACTTGTGGAGAAGCTGGACACTTTGCACATCAATGTCCTAAATGAAGCCTTGGTCAAGAAAGCAATGCTCAAAGATAGAACCCAAGACCTAATGGAGGACAACCGCAAGGGAACCGTGGACAGCAGAATTTTGCTCGTGGCAACGTGAACCATGTCTCTACGGAGGATGCTCAACAAGTGGATGATGTGGCGATTGGTATGTTTCTCGCAAACTCCAACCCAACGACTATGTTATTTAATTCTGGAGCATCACATTCATTCATTGCATCGAAATATGATGCCAAGTATAGTTTGCCTATCTCTCATATGAAGTTTACTCTATTGGTTAAGTCTCCTGGAGGAAAGATGAGGACAAATATAGTATGTCCAAAAGTAAGCCTTAGAATAAGGGGGTAGACTTCTTTGCCAACATCATTGTCTTGGATTCTCAAGGATTGGACATTATACTTGGTATGGACTAGTTGAGGAAGCACAATGGAGTTATTGAATGTGCCACGAAGACGGTGAAGTTGACCAGTGAGGAAGGGATCACCGTATAATTTGAAGCATCTCAACACACACCAAGGCAATTGGAACTGAATCATATGGACGGTGCCGCAATTGAGGAGATTCCGGTGGTGTGTGAATTTTCGGATGTGTTTCCAGATGAGTTGCCAGGTATGCCACCTGACCGAGACATTGAGTTTGTTATTGATTTAATGCCTGGAACTGCACCTATAGCTAAGAGGCCATATAGGATGCCTCATAAGGAATTAGTGGAGCTCAAGAAGCAGATTCAAGAACAACTAGAGAAGGGTTTTATCTGCCCAAGCTCTTCACCCTGGGGAGCTCCCGTTCTTTTCATGGATGAGAAGGATGGGTCGCAAAGGATGTGTGTGGATTACCGAGCTCTCAACGAGGTGACAATTAAGAAAAAGTACACCTTGCCACACATAGAGGATTTTTTCAATCAAATGACTGGTGCTTGTGTCATCTCCAAGATTGATTTGAGGTTGGGATACTTTCAAATGAAGATTATGCCATCGGACATACCCAAGACAACTTTTCGGACACGGTATGGATCTTATGAGTATACCGTGATGTCTTTTGGATTGACAAATGCACCTGCCTATTTTATATACCTCATGAATAAGGTCTTCATGGAGTACTTGGATAAGTTTGTAGTGGTGTTCATTGATGACATTATGATCTACTCGAATGATGAGAAGGAACATGAGGAACACTTGAGGCTTACATTGCAAAAATTGAGGGAGCATCAATTGTATGCCAAGTTCAACAAGTGATAGTTTTGGTTAAGAGAAGTGTTATTTTTGGGTCATATCATCTAAAGAGGAGGAGTATCGGTTGACCCTATAAAGGTGAGGGATGTGTTGAAATGGGAGCCCCTGCAGAATGTAAAGGAGATCTGGAGTTTCCTTGGAATGGCTGGATATTACGATCGATTCATCAAGAACTTTTCCAAGATAGTCAAGCCCATGACGGAACTGCTAGTGAAGGGAAAGACTTTCCGATGGACTGAAACTTGTCAAAATAGTTTTGAGGAGCTAAAGAAGTGGTTAACTACAACCCCAGGTTTGGCCTTGCCGGATGTGAGTAAAAGCTTTGATATTTATTGCGATGCATCGGGACAAGGACTTGGATGTGTATTGATGCAGGAAGGTCAAGTTATCGCCTATGCATCAAGGCAATTGAAGAAACATGGGCAAAATTATCCTACGCATGATTTGGAACTCGCAGCCGTGGTACACGCATTGAAGATTTGGAGACACTATATCCTTCGACATAGGTGCAAAATTTATCGGATCATAAGAGTCTCAAGAACATATTCACAAAAATGGACCTGAATTTGAGGCAATGAAGATGGTTGGAGCTCTTCAAATATTATGATGTGGGAATCAATTATCACCCGGGAAAAGCCAATGTAGTGGCCAATGCATTGAGTAGGAAATGAGTAAGTCATCAACTCACAGTTCGAGAGTTGCCATCTGAGTTATGTAAGGAGTTTGAACGATTGAAACTCGGATTCATCAATGAGATGGGGATGATGGAGTTAAATCCGACATTGGAGCAAGAAATTCGAGAGGGTCAAACAAAGGATGAGAAAATTCAGGAAATCAAGGAAAGGACCCAAGAAGGGAGAGAATTCAGATTTCATGAGGATGAACATGGTACTCTATGGCTTGGTAAGAGGACTATCGTGCCTAATGTGAAGCATATTCGGGAGACCATATTAAAGGAGGCACATGACTCACCTTACTCAATTCACCCCGGTTGTACGAAGACGTACAAGGACTTGAAGACTTGTTATTGGTGGGCTAGCATGAAAAAGGACATAGCTGAATACGTAGCGTTGTGTGATGTGTGCCAACGGGTGAAGGCGGAACACCAAAGGCCAGCTGGATTATTGCACCCATTGAAGATTCTGGAATGGAAGTGTGAAGAAATCAGCATGGACTTTATAGTTGGATTGCCACGTACTCAGTCCGGTTATGACTCAATTTGGGTAATTGTGGATCGTTTGAGCAAGTCAGCTCACTTTATTCCCGTCAAGACCACTTTAATGGAGAGAAGTTGGCGGAACTGTATATGGGGAGAATACTGTATCGGATAGAGGTTCTCAATTTACCTCTAGGTTTTGGCAAAGGCTGGATGAAGCATTGGGAACAAGGTTGAATTATAGCTCAGCATATCACCCTCAAACGGATGGACAAACTGAGAAGACCGACCAGATTTTAGAGGACATGTTAAGAGCTCGTGCTTTGAAACATGGAAAAAGTTGGGACAAGAGCTTGCCATATGCGGAATTCTCATACAACAATAGTTACCAAGCAAGTTTGAAGATGTCACCATATGAGGCACTATATGGAAGGAAGTGTAGGACACGCTTGTTTTGGAATGAGACAGGGGAGAATCAAGTATTTGGCCCTCACATGTTGCAAGAAGCCGAAAAACATGTTCAGGTAATTCGCGCCAACTTGAGGGCCGCTCAATTAAGGAAAAAAGGTTATGCGAATAATAGGAGAAGGAAACTAGCCTTTGAAGTGGGAGACTTTGTTTACCTCAAGGTGTCACCAATGAGAGGTCATAAGAGGTTTAACATAAGAGGCAAGCTAGCACCTCAATACATTAGCCCATTCAAGATTTTGCACGAAAGGGGAGAAGTATCATATAAGTTGGAGATGTCAGCTCATCTTTCAGATGTCCATGATGTCTTTCATGTTTCCTATCTCAAAAAGTGTTTGAGGGTACCGGAAGAACAAGTTCCAATGAAAGAATTGAAATTAGAGGCAGATTTGACTTATGCCGAGCAACCCGGTCAAAATCTTGGAAACCAAGGAGAGAGTCACAAGAAACAAGGTTATTCGATGGTGCAAGGTTCAATGGAAGCGACATAGGAGTTGGAGGACGATCTCAAGAAGGAATTTCCCTATCTTTTCTCTTCCGCGTCGAATCTCGAGGGCGAGATTCATTTTAACGGGGGGGTAGGTTTGTAACACCCTCATTTTCATGCATCATGCCATGCATCCATCATTAAATATGTTTAACATTAAGCAACATAAAAAGGAACAAGTTTAAAATGAATTAGAAACAAAACCGCACTTAAGAATTCCGTGAAGTGCGGACTAGTCCGATCTTGGTGCGGACTAGTCCGATTTCTCTCTAACTTCAAACGCACTTGTTCGTTTTGCTACAAACATCTGTTTTCCCTCTAGACACTTTCGGACTTGTCCGGCCCCTATTGGACTAGTCCCGTGTCCCAAATTGCTTCAAAATTTGCTAAGTCCCTAGACTTGTCCAGTGATATAGTGGACTTGTCTGTTTTTCCCCTGACAAAAGACGGACTTGTCCGATTTTGGCCAGACTTGTCTATTTTTACCCTCTGGATAAAATCGGACTTGTTTGATGTCCAGTCCGGACTTGTCCGATTTCTCTCTGTCCAACTTCGGACTAGTCCGACCCTTTTTGGACTTGTCCGATAAATCGCGACTCCGAGTTGATCTTTTGTTTCATGACTTGTTTCTTGGGTTTTATATTAGGTGGGCCTAGGGACGTCATGCCTTACTCTTTTATAGCCCATGTGGGACTCTAAACAGAACCCTACTCATCTCAAACTCGAAATCCACCCAACCCTAGCCCTCCACCTCTATATAAACAACCCCACCCCTTGACTTGACATCTATTTGCCACTTGAAAGTGCATCTAGGCATCCCTTGTGGGGTTTGGTTGATTTTTGACAAACAAATGAGATCCTAACCAAATTGTTGAGATGAGCGCAGGTTTCAATGAAATTATGAAGAAAGTGCAAAAAGAAAGGAGAGTGGGAAATCAAGTTGAAAAGAGCTCAATAGATGAACATAATACTCTTTGTGTATGGAGTGTGCTGGAGAAACACACCCCAAGAGCTCAAGCAAAACAAAGCACTCTCACTGCACAAGTTTACACAGGTCCGAACAAGTCCGATGTTCTCCGAACTAGTTCGATATGCTCTCTGTCTAGGGTCGGACAAGTCCTCCCAGTGCGGATTTGTCCGCAATGGACTAGTCCGATAAAGTTCGGACTAGTCTGATAATCCTTCTGATCAATATCGGAAAAGTCCGATATTCCACAGACTAATCCGAAATCCCCACTGACCTACTTCGGACAAGTCCTTAGCCCCTAAAAATTTAATGACACTGGAATAATTTGATATCATCTGGACTAGTCCGATAACCTCTCTGACAAAAATCGGACAAGTCCTCCAAGTGCGGACTTGTCCTCAATTCACTAAGGGATTCACCACGCTGGACTAGTTCGATATCTGCCAGACGAGTCCGATCATCTCCACAGAAAAAAACAGACTAGTCCGCCCATTGCCGGACAAGTCCGATAATTCAGGACACTTAGGGTTTCCCACACGCCGCACACCGGACTAGTCCGGAGTCCACCACGGACTAGTCCGGACTTTGTAAACACTAACGGTAACATTTGGAAACCCTAGTAGAGGTGCACTGCCCCTAATCAAACCCTCTCGACCCCCTGTGCTGTCACACCTTCCAAAAGCCCAGAAAACACGTCTCTCCACACAATCCAACGCAAGAAAGATCAAATACTTGAGGATTAACCATATATCAAAGAAGAGACATTCTTCACGTCTTGAGCTCTTGGGTTTGAATCTCTCACACACTCTCGCTGTTTCATTGCATACTTTTCGAGTGTGTTTGGTGGTGTTTCGATTTGTAAATCTTGCGGAGCCCTCAACTTGTGAGAAGGCCTCTTGAACACGGTTATTTTACCCCTTTGTGATTAGTGGAAGAGAATCGGCCTCCGTGGCAATTCAACGAGGGTAGGGTTCGTGAAGACCCGATCCTCCGTGGGTTCCTCAACTTGGATGTAGATTTCCTCTGTGGAATTGAACCACGGGATAAAAATTGTTGTGTCCCTGTTTTTGTTCTTACTATTCATTGTAATCTAGGGTTTGCTTAGTCTTGTTCAACTTACGTTAAAACTTTGAATCTAAAGTTAACTTGTGCCACATCTAGTTACATTAAAGCAATACATTCAAGTTATAAATCAATTTTTGCTGCATACAGTACTTTGATCGAAATCATTGATCAAACTTGACCAATCGAGTCCGCATACACCGGACTAGTCCGCACCCTATCGGACTAGTCCGATCTCTCTGTTTTTGATCAGGTTGTTATGTGTTTCAGGTTCTGATGAAAAGTTCAAAAAGCCTATTCACCCCCCCCTCTAGGCTACATTCAATTGGTATCAGAGCAAGGCTCTTCAAAAAGAGACTAATCGCTCAAAGAGAAAATGTCGGACATTAAGGACGTGCACAAGAACTTCAACCAAGAGAAAGTTGAAGATGAAAAGGTCGAGAAGCTGGAGAAGCTCCTCGACGCCATCCAAGACTTCGAGGATGATGATGAGGAGACACTTGAACTCAAGGAGCTCCTAAGGAAGAAGGAAATCTCCAAAGGAAAGATAAAGATCAATGATGAGAAGAAGAAGAAGAAGGGAAGTAGTCACACCGACTACTCCCGATATCCTTGCAACTACGATCATTTAAATTCAAACAATAATCATTATTTATCAATTCCTCTAGGAAAAGACCCATACTTTGATGGCAATGATTATTCAATGTGGAGGCAAAATATGAAGATGCATTTAATATCACTTAACCCCACTTGTGGCATATAGTGTGTACAGGGATAGATATCCCGAATGACGATGAAAAGCTCACACCAAGTCAAGAGCAAGATATTCATCGGAACGCACAAGTTGCGGCTGTGATAACCTCATCTTTGAGTCGAGACGAGTTCACCAAGGTGGATGGACTCGAAATTGCAATAGAGATATGGGACACATTACAAACTGCACATGAAGGCGGTCGTCATGTGCAAGAGGCCAAGATTGAAATGATCGAAGGCGAATTGGGAATATTTGCCATAGAAGAAGATGAGTTACCGCAAGATATGTACAATCGGTTGAAGACACTCATCAACAAAGTACGAGCCTATGGAAGAAAAAAGTGGAATGATCACAAGGTGGTGAAACTAATCTTTACAGCCTTCATGCCTAGCAATGTGACTCTATGTTTGATGATTAGAGAAAGCCCCGGGTACAAGAAAATGACCCCGGATGAATTGCTTGGAAATATTATCAATTTTGAGATGATGGAAAAGCAAGAAAAACAAGTCAAAGAGATTGTAGACCTCACCTCGGCAAAGAAGAAAGGAGTCACCTTGAAGTCCACTTGCGAGCCCATGTCAAAAGAAGCTCGAGAAGCTCAACAAGAAGAGGACAGCGACGACGAAAGTAGCGATATTGATGAAGAGGATACGATCCTCTTTATGAAGAAATTCAAAAATATGATGAAAAGAAGACAAGGTGGTAAATCAACTGAAGGAAGACACAAAGACAAATCAAGACCTAAGTTGAGGCGTGCTTGCTATAACTGTGGTAAATACGACCACTTTATAGTTGATTGTCCTTATGAAGAAAACAAGAAGAAGACCAAGGATAAAAAGCCTCAACCCAAGACTATGTTCAAGAAGAAAAGGCAAATTGGACAGGCGCACCTAGGAAAGGAGTGAGACTCCAATGATGAGTCCTAATCCGAAGAGGAAGAGGAGATGGCTAGCATAGCCATCAAGAAAACAACCAAGAAATCCACCATCTTCCCAACTATTGGCGCAAGGAAGGACAACGACACATGTCTAATGGCGAAGGAAGGTAAAATAAAGGTAACAACTAAATCTACCTCCTCGCATTCTTACTCTAGCGATAGTGATGCTTATAGTGATAATGAAGATATGCTTGTTGGCTTGGATAAGAAAACTGCTGCAAAAATGAAATTCTTGATGGATAAACTTATTGATAAGGAGGAGCTTGTTGATCTCCAAGAAGATATGATCATCCTTCAAATGGAGGAATATCTTAAGATCAAAAAGATCCTTGAACTTGAAAAGGAGCAAAGCATGTCACTAGAGCTTGAGTTAGCTTCAAGCAAGGAAGCTTGTTTGAAGTTAAACAACTCAAATGTAATCATCAAGGATGAACTTGCTAACTTAACCAAAGTTAACAAGATCCTTGAGGTACAAGTTGAGTCACTCAAGCAAAGTGACCCTTCATCCTCTTCAAGCTCACCTTCTCAACACTTAAAATATGAAACTACTATTGCTTGTGCATGTACCAAACTTGACACTAACTTGAAGGATAAGTCGAACTTGACAAAGGACAAGCATCCCTCCTGTAGTGGCATATTTGACAAGGAGAAGGTCAAGTATGCACACAGTGCATACTTGGCCACAAGACATCCTAATGTCAAATATGGCATTGGGTATTCTTATGGTGAAAAGCAAATTGCTAGAAGCCACAAGAATAACAAGGAACACATTGCTTCTGTCAAGGGAAACTCCTCTCAAGATAGAAAGCCTAATAATGTTGACAAGTCCAAAAATGTTAAGACATATGAGCAAAAACTATTGTTTAGAACCTTTGACGCATCATATGTTCTCATGAGAAGTAATTTTGGTAGAATTTATTCATAAACATGTTGGGCCACACCATGGGAACGCCAAGTCTCATGTATGGGTGCCCAAATCACTTGTGACTAACCTCAAAGGACCCAAGGAAGCTTGGGTACATAAAACCAAGGCGTAATTTGTTTTTGCAGGCCTACTCCTCCGGTAGAGCAAAATGGGTGCTAGATAGTGGATGCACCAATCACATGACCAGAGAAAGAAGGATGTTCGTTGAGTATGAAGTAAATGAAGATCCAAGCGAAGGCATCTATTTTGGAGACAACAGTCAAGGAAGGGTGCTCGCTATCGGTAAAATTGCAATATCATCTCAACACAGTCTTTCTCATGTTTTACATGTCGATTCCTTAGATTATAACCTATTGTCCATATCTCAATTATGTGACAAGGGTTATAATTGCTTGTTCACTAATGAGGGTGTGACCATCTCTAGAAGGAGTGATGACTCGGTTGCATTCAAGGGTGTGTTAAAGGGAAAGCTTTATCTTGTTGACTTCAACAAAGATAAAGCCGAACTTGACATATACTTGATTGCAAAGACCAACATGGGTTGGCTTTGGCATAGATGGCTAGCACATGTTGGCATGAGGAATCTTCAGAAACTCCTTAAGGGCGAACACATCTGAGGTTTAAAGGATGTTGTTTTTGAGAAATACAGGACTTGTAGCGCGTGCCAAGCCGAGAAGCAAGTAGTAGCACCCCATCCCGCGAAGAACGTCATGACAACGACAAGACAGCTCGAGCTACTTCACATGGATCTATTTGGTCCAATTGCTTACATAAGCATTGGCGGTAACAAATATGGTTTAGTTATTGTTGATGATTTTTCGCACTTCACATGGGTTTTCTTTTTGCATGATATCACAGAAACTCAAGGAACCCTCAAGAAGTTTCTCAAGCATGCCCAAGATGAGTTCTCGTTGAAGATCAAGAACAAACGAAGTGACAATGGCACGGAGTTCAAGAACACCCAAGTTGAGGAGTACCTAGACGAAGAAGGCATAAAACATGAATTTTCAGCACTGTACTCCCCTCAACAAAACGGAATAGCCGAAAGGAAGAATCGAACCCTCATAGAGATGGCAAGGACAATGCTTGATGAGTACAAGACTTCAGATCCATTTTGGGATGAAGCAGTCAACACCGCTTGTGACGCCATAAATCGGCTCTATCTTCATCGCCTACTCAAGAAAACGTCATATGAACTACTCAACGGTAACAAGCCTAATATTTTCTATTTTCAAGTTATCGGTTCTAAATATTATATCTTGAACAAGAAGCCTAGGACTTTAAAGTTCGCTTCAAAGTCCGATGAAGGTTTATTGCTTGGCTATGATTCGAACTCTTACGCCTATCGTGTCTTCAACAAGGTCTCCGGACTTGTTGAAGTAGCACGTGACGTAGTGTTCAATGAAACTAACGGCTCTCAAGAAGAGCAAGTTGATCAATGTGTGCTAGATAGAGAAGAAGCTCTATGTCAAGCAATGAGAAGAATGGCATTGGGCGATGTTCGACCACAAGCGCCACCTCCAAATGCAAATGAAGAAGATGAACCACAAGCGAAGGTAATTGATCAAGGGGGAGCTTCTACACAAGATCAACCTCATGAAGATCAAGGTGACCAACAAATAAATGAGGGCAACAATCTAGGGGGAGAAGAAGATGATCATGAAGATTCAAGACCACAATTGCCACATCCAAGAATACATCAATGCATCCAAAGAGATCACCCCGTCGACAACATAATTGGTGACATCCAAAAGGGAGTAACAACTAGATCTCGAATTGCTAATTTTTGTGAATCTTACTCATTTGTATCCTCTTTGGAACCACATAGGGTTGAAGATGCATTGAAAGATCCGGATTGGGTGATGGCAATGGAAGAAGGACTGAACAACTTCAAACGAAACGAGGTGTGGGAACTTGTTGAAAGGCCCAAGTTCAACATAGTCGGCACAAAATGGGTCTTCCACAACAAGCAAGACGAACACGGGGTGGTGACAAGAAACAAGGCGCGACTTGTGGCCAAAGGGTATTCACAAGTTGAAGGTTTGGATTTCGACGGAACTTTTGCTCCCGCAGCTACGCTTGAATCGATTAGAATATTACTTGCATATGCTACTCACCATGATTTCATGCTCTATAAAATGGATGTGAAAAGCGCTTTCCTCAATGGACCAATCAAGGAGGAGGTGTACGTGGAGCAACCCCCCGGGTTCGAAGATCAAGAGTTCCCCGACCATGTGTTCAAACTACGTAAGGCTCTCTATGGCCTCAAACAAGCTCCTAGAGCTTGGTATGAGTGCCTTAGACATTTTTTAATTGAAAATGGATTTAATATTGGCAAAGACATTGTTTACCAAGCACTTTGACAATGATCTATTTATCTGTCAAATTTATGTTGATGATTATATTCGGTTCAACTAACAAATTTTTTTGTGAAGAATTTAGTAAGATTATGACAGATAGATTCGAGATATCTATGATGGAAGAATTGAGATATTTCTTAGGATTCCAAGTGAGGCAACAAAAGGAAGGGATGCTCATAATCCAATCCAGGTATACTCAAGACATACTCAAGAAGTTTGGAATGGCCAAGGCGAAGCCTATAAAGACTCCCATGGCAACAAATGGACACTTGGATCTCAATGAAGACGGACCAAACGTGGATCAAAAGGTATATTGCTCCATGATTGGATCTCTACTTTATTTATGTGCATCTAGGCCTGATATTATGCTGAGTCTATGTTTGTGTGCAAGATTTCAAGCCAATCCTAAGGAGTGTCATTTGACAGCCGTAAAAAGAATATTGCGATATCTAGTTCATACATCCAACCTAGGCCTTTGGTATCCTAAAGGTTCCAAGTTCAATCTCATTGGATACTCCCATG
Source organism: Tuctoria greenei (assembly GCA_036927565.1). Taxonomy (NCBI): domain Eukaryota; kingdom Viridiplantae; phylum Streptophyta; class Magnoliopsida; order Poales; family Poaceae; genus Tuctoria; species Tuctoria greenei. The sequence goes on from JAYESD010000008.1 coordinate 108,704,878, forward strand.
CAGATTATGCCGGATGCAATATAGATAGAAAAAAGTACCTTCGGTACATTCCAATTCCTAGGTAGATCCCTAGTTTCTTGGTCCTCCAAGAAACAAAACTCCATTGCCTTATCCACGGCCAAAGCAGAGTATGTTGCGGTCGGGAGTTGTTGTGCACAACTCCTTTGGATGTGACATACTCTAAGGGATTACGGTTAAAATATCAGTCGTATTCCTCCTTTGTGATAATGAGAGTGCTATTAAAATTGCCCATAGCCCCAATGAGCATTCTAGGACCAAACACATAGACATCCGACATCACTTTTTGAGAGACCACTCCTTGAGACATAGCCATTTCCCATGTCAACACCGAAAAATAACTAGCTGATATATTTACCAAGCCACTTGATGAAAAATGTTTTTGCGAGCTCTGAAATGAACTAAATATCCTTGATACTCGGAACGTGGCTTGAAAACTTTCATACCTGTATGCCATCTTCAAAATCTATTGATTGTGTTATGAAAATCATCTCTCTCTATTCTCTCTGAGAAACTATTCCAATTACTTGATCTTTGTGAATTATGGTCATAGCTTGATTGTTGGATGTTTACTAATAATATTCATCAAGATTATTTGTGTGTTTTGCCCCAAATTTTCTTTGTAAGCACCTTCGAATATATACGAATGGTATAAATTCTTTTGTTCTAGTGACTACGGACTAGTCCATGGTTACCCGGACTAGTCCGCACACCGCAGACTAGTCCGCAGAGGTCCGGTAGTCCGGACTAGTCCGGTTGACCACAGACTGGTATGATTTTTCAACTCCTTAAACCTAGGGCCGCCAAACCCTAATCCCCTTCATCCTCACAACGTTCCTCACCTTTTCTCTCCACACTCGAGCGCCCCCAAGGTTATTTGGCGATTCCTCCACCACATATCTTCAACTTTCCGCGGAACGATCTTCATCGCAAGGGGATTGAGGACCACGGACTTGTCTGCACCAACAACACCTCCAACCTGAATATTTGAAGGATTTTGGATCATGTCGAGCTCCAATGATGATATCTATGACTACGAGGCCAAGATGGACCAAGAGTCATTGCTTTGGTCCTCGATTGGCCAAAGCAAGAAGAGGCAACACCGTGTCGCTGACCCGTCGCACACTCCACCTGAGGTGTGACGAAAGGTCGTGGCCAAGAAGCCTGCATCCAAAGGAAAGGATGCAGCTGGCCCTAGCTCGGCAACTTCTCGCCAATCTAAGGTCAAAGGGAAAGGGATCGCCTCTGGCCAGATTGGCCCTCTCTAAATGAGTGCTCTGAGACAGGGGAACAGGGATCCCAATGAAGAAAGATTCAATGGCAAAGGAAGCGATATGGCTTCAAAGCTCAGGACCGTTGATTGTTACAGCAATTCCAGGAAGGCTACTGATGCAAGACTCTGGAGCAACTTCCACGCGGGCTACTATAGTTTCGTGTATCTCACGATGAAGACTTCGGTGGTCCGAAGCCAATGGATTGACTAGACACACTTTGAGAGGAAGAGATGCCCAACCTTTGATGAAGTGATACAGGTTGTGGAGAGACATGGCCTCGAAGACTTGTTTGCCTTTAGATACAACTAGAATAATGAAGTGATTGCTCAGTTTTATGCTACCTGCTATTTTGCTAGTGATGAAGAGGAAAGGGTGACTTGGATGACACATGGATCCAAGTATACTATTACTTATGATGAGTTTGCAAGATTGCTACATCTTGAGGACACTGGAAACAATGAGCTCATCATTCACAACATTGGTGTCTTAGAGAAGGATAAGATGGAGTTCCTCTATGACAATCGCCTAAAATTCTATCCACCTTCCACCAAGAACATGAAGCCATTCTTCATAGTTCTAAATAGAGTGCCCCGAAAGACAATAGCTCCAAAGGATGGAGATGCAGGAAGTGTTCAAGGTTACCTAAGGACACTGATGAAAGTGATAAGAAAGAACAGAAAGTTTGATGTCTTTGACTACATTTGGAATGATATGGTGAATATCTCCTACACACCGAACCGTTCCAGTGGCTATGCGCCTTATATCATGTTTATGATAGAAAAGGTCACAGGAATTGAGTTCATGAAGGATGTAGAGCACACTTCACTAAAGCTCCAAAAGCCTTCCCAAGCCACTCTCTCAGCTGCTCCATCCCCTGTATCTAGTGAGGAGGCTCCCAGGAGGGCGCAAGCTGAAGAAAGACCCCCACCAAGTTCAAGACCTACTACTTCCAAGAAGGGGTCTCCAAGTGGCATCTTGAAGTACTTGGCCGCCATCTTTGGCTCCTGCAAGAAGGCTGAGGTGAAAGTCCACAGGTTGAACAAGGCAAGGAAAGGGGATATGAGATACATAAAGCAAAATGTCAAAGCCATATGCCAGAAGCTAGAGATTGAGCCTATTGGGTCTCCTGTCATCTCCGAGGACTCTCCCTCTAACTTCACGGAGCTTCCAACTCTCTCACCTTCTGAACTTGCCTATTTTGGCGTTGGAGGCACTGCAAGTGGTTCTCATCCTCCTCCTCCTCCTCTGGCTGACGACATTGAAGACGACGAGAGGACCGACAGCGAGGAGTGAGTCGATGATGATTGCTAGATCCCTCTTCTCTTTCTTTTTAGAGCCTTTATGTTAAAGGGGGAGACATTGAGGGGGAGTCACTAGGTCTAGCAGTAGATGAGAGATGAGAGCTCTTTTGCATCTTTTGCTCTTAGTAAGACTGTTGTTAGGGTTGTAAAACTTTTGTTATGCTTTGATTATGCTTCTAGTCATGGTTATGAAGTGTGTGATTGTGGTTTGATATAATTTATGTCTTTGCTCTGAAATTGACATATATGCTTGACATTTATATGATTATGTCCTTTATCTCATTCTCATCACGATTATTGCTTACAAACACTTAGTATTGCACCCCACCATAAAGAGTTCACATATGTCTTATGTATTCATTGTTTAACTTGTTCCAAGCTCATGTGTGCATACTTTATGAAAATCTAGTTTTTTTACTCATATTTGTGAAATCTCAATTGGTTGTCATCAATCACCAAAAGGGGGGAGATTGAAAGTGCATCTAGGCATCCCTTGTGGGTTTCGGTTGATTTATGACAAACAAATGAGATCCTAACCAAATTGTTGAGATGAGCGCGGGTTTCAATGAGAACAAAGCGAAAAAGAAATGAGAGTGGGAAATCAAGTTGAAAAGAGCTCAAGAGATGAACATAATACTCTTTGTGTATGGAGCGTGCTGGAGAAACACACCCCAAGAGCTCAAGCAAAAGAAAGCACTCTCACTGCACAAGTTTACATAAGTCTGAACTAGTCTCATGTTCTTCGGACTAGTCCGATGTTCTCCGGAATAGTCCAATATGCTCTCTATCCAGGATCGGAAAAGTCCTCCCAGTGCGGACTTGTCCGCAACAGACTAGTCCGATAAAGTACGGAGTAGTCCGATAATCCTTCAGATCAATATCGGACAAGTCCGATATTACACAGACTAGTCCGAAATCCCCACTGACCTACTTCGGGCAAGTCCTTAGCCCCTCAAAATTTCACGACATCAGACTAGTCAGATATCATATGGACTAGTCTGATAACCTCTCTGACTAAAATCAGACAAGTCCTCCAAGTGCGGACTTTTCCTCAGTTCACTAAGGGATTCACACGCTGGACTAGTCCGATATCTGCCGGACTAGTCCGATCATCTCCAGATACAAAATCGGACTAGTCTGCCCATTGTCGGACAAGTCCGATAATTCAGGACACTTAGGGTTTCCCACACGCCGCACACCGGACTAGTCCGAAGTCCACCACGGACTAGTCCGGACTCTGTAAACTCTAACGGTAGCCTTTGGAAACCCTAGTATAAATAGAGGTGTACGGCTCCTAATCAAACCCTCCCGACCCCCTACGCTGTCACACCTTCCAAGAGCCCAGAAAACATGTCTCTCCACACAATCCAACGCAAGAAAGATCAAATCCTTGATGATTAACCATAGATCAAAGGAGACACACGTTCTTCACGTCTTGAGCTCTTGGGTTTGAATCTCTCGCACACTCTCGCTGTTTCATTGCATACTTTTCGAGTGCGTTTGGTGGCGTTTTGATTTGTAAATCTTGGAGGGCCCTCAACTTGTGAGAAGGCCCCTTGAACACGGTTATTTTACCCCTTTGTGATTAGTGGAAGAGAATCGGCCTCCTGGCGACTCGACGAGGGTAGGGTTGGTAAGACCCAGTCCTCCGTGGGCTCCTCAACGTGGATGTAGATTTCCTCTATGGAATCAAACCACAGGATAAAAATCATTGTGTCCTTGTTTTTGTTCTTGCTATTCACTGTAATCTAGGGTTTGCTTAATCTTGTTCAACTTACATTAAAACGTTGAATCTAAAGTTAACTTGTTCCACATCTAGTTTCATTGAAGCAATACATTCAAGTTATAACTTGATTTTCGCTACATACAGTACTTTGATTGAAATCATTGATCAAACTTGATCAATCAAGTCCGCATACACCAGACTAGTCCACACCCTACCGGACTAGTCCGATCTCTCTGTGTTTGATCAAGTTGCTAAGTGTTTCAGGTTCCGACGAAAAGTTCAAAAAGCCTATTCACCCCCCCCCCCCCCCCCTCTAGGCTACATTCACCACTTTTCCACCTCACCATAACCCTAGCTCGTGAATAGCCGCTGCTAAGGAGGGAGAAGGAGATCTAGAGCAATATGAAGAAGAGGAGGAAATGAAAGAGGATCAAGATCTCCATCAACTTCGCGTTCTTCATCAACAATTCACCATCAAGTTCTTCATCAACCCTAGTTTGGCAAGATCCAAGTGTTGACTCGAAGATCCTTGACTCATTGGAGTTCTAAACACCTGGTATACCTTCTAATTCCTTTTCCTTACATGGATTCAACCTCAAATCTCCAAATTTACGTCGATCTAGAAAACCCTAGTTCGCTAGTTCTGCGAAGTGCGGACTTGTCTGGTCCCTAGCGGACTAGTCCAATTTTTCTTGTTAAATTGTGTTGAATTAATTCTAAAATTGTTTCAAATCAACTACAAACCTTTATAAACTTGTTAGAAGCTATTAGAACTAGTTAGTAAACATTAAAAGCAACCCATTAACAAGTTCCACCTTGCATTTGCATCAATCATGTATGTCATGTCATATTGAGTAATGTTTGTGCACTCTTTGATTGTGTTTCTTATCTTGTATGTTTATTGTGCGAATTAGACGGATTTGTGCTAGAGAGTGCCGCGGAGGATCTCCAGCACCAAGAGTTTAAAGGCTTTGACCCGAACCAATCCCAAGAGCAAGGCAAGTGTCCTTGAAGCATATTGATCCTGTTTTGACAATAAATGTTTTGTTTTTAAAACTGCATGCTTGTGTCTTTGATGGGAATCCTATGGTAGGAAGTTTAGTAGTTTTGTTTAACCATCCGTCAACTGGAATTTATGGTAGAGAGTCAGGATGGGATCTTTGCCTTTTTGCTCCGCTTAATTAATTGGGATGGAAACACAACTATACCACTTAACTTAATTATGTATTAATGAGATTATGGTTAACATGAACTGGTTAATATGATATGGTAATGGGTGATCTAAGCAAGCTGGTATGTGGACGGGTTGGATGTTATGGTGGTTTCGCTTGCTTTAGATCTAACGACCGGTTCGTGGAGTGACCATCCAGGATTTACAGTGCCACCATGAGGCCAAGTATGGGTTTGGCATAGCTGATTAATTAGGGCTTTGCTAGTGCTATTTGGACCATTAAGGATGCTCGGGGAAGGGGTAGTCAGATTGGGTTTGTTGATGATTGGTGGGACAACCCTGGGATCCGAATGGCTCAAGAGGGGGCCCTTGGTTGAAGATGTGCTCTGTAGGAGACATCGCCACCGGTGAAACCTTAGTGGGGTCTAAATAGGCTAGTAATCCCTTTGTAAAAGCTATTTTGTGATCTCTTGGCCACACACCCAAGGAAGTGTGATATGGCATAATGGAGATTATGTAGTCATCGAAAGGTGATGAAATCACAAACACGTGGGTAAAGTGGTACAACCTCTGCAGAGTGTCTAAAAACTGTCATGATAGCCGTGCTCCCGGTCATGAGCAACCTGGACCCTCACGTGATTAGGGGAAGCTTGATATTGGGATGCTTTGGTTATGGTTATGGACTAGTAATGGTTATGGTTAATAATGGTTATGGCTGGTTTTGAATTAAATTCTGATATTGATTATGGTTATTGGTAATGAGAAATCTTGAATATGGATGATGGTAATGAATATTGACTGGTATTATGATGATTACATGGTTTATATTGGGATTATTTCACATACATATAATATGTTGCTTTTAAAATATTTTAATGTACTTTTGAGCACTTAGCCATTACTATATTCGTCATTTGTATCAGCCACATGTCATCTTTCCAAACTTGTTGAGTATGACATGTACTCACTCTTGCAATTCCCCAACCAACAGTTGCAGGTCAGGATTGGGAGTTTAATGGTGATAATGCGGAGTTCTAGGCCGTGTCTACTGTCAGATTTGCTTGTGGAATGTTGGAGCTGCGCTATACCCTTTGCTTGTGCTGCTTAGCATGCTTAATTAGATTATTTCCGCTACATTAGTTCGTGTCATCAATATTCATTAGAGCTTGTATTAGAGTATAATATGAATTGTGTAATAAAAGTGGTTAATTAATCTTGTTCATTGGTAATTTTCTGTATATCCTTTTGTGAATGCACTCATGTATGTGTGTTGAACGTCCTGGGCACACATATGCGTTCACTTGGTTCAATTTCGGAGCCAGGTGTTACAGGCATCTAGTGCCATGACGGACTCCAAAGCTAGAGGAGGCATGAGGGACAATCTTCTTGTCGACCATGACTTGGATGGAAGGAACAGGAGATGAAATTTTTCTAGGAGGTGCAAGGTTCCCCTCTCTGATCCTGTCAATAAATAAGCAGGGAAAAGACAATAGCACCGAAAATCTTGTTTGGATACATCGTGAGAGTCTACATGAGAAAACAGAGCATCGGCGGCGTGATGGGGACTTCGGCCGAACCTAGGGTTCTACCGACCCCTTTCTAGCTCTGCTCGGGCCAGGTTTTCGTGAGTCGACTTAATGGGCCTCATAGATGATTAATTGGATGGCCCATCAGTTGGACATGAGGATTTTAGACATAATTTAAAGAAACAGCATGAAAATCAATAGGATTCATCACGTCGATTTCTTTTTCTGCCTTCTCCTCCTGGGATTCAAGAAATAATTTGAGTTGGTGCCCATTCACCCTGAATAGTTGACCATCATCACCTTGGAGTGTGATTGCTCCATGGGATGAGGTTTCTGTTACAGGGAATGGTCCTTCCCATTTACTTCTAAGCTTCCCATGTCCGAAGAGTTTAACCCTAGAGTTAAAGAGCAAGACTTTATCTCCAAATTTGAACTCTTTTGGCGTAATTCTCTTATAAGACTTTATCTCCAAATTTGAACTCTTTTGGCGTAATTCTCTTATTGTGCCATCTTTTGGTTCTTTCCTTGTAGATTTTGGCACTATGATATGCCTTATCTCTCCACTCTTCTAACTCAGAAATTTGATTCAATCCATGTTTTCTGACTTCATGGAGATTCATGTTCCACCTCTTGATGGCCCAATAGGCTCCATGTTCCAATTCTACAGGAAGATGACAAGTTTTCCCATAGACAAGCTGGAATGGAGACATGCCGATGGGTGTTTTGTAAATAGTATAGTAGGCCCAAAATGCGTCAGCTAGTTTATGCTTCCATCCCATTTCCATTTCTAAGACGGTCTTTTGTAAAATATTTTTAATTTGCTTATTAGATGTTTCTGCTTGACTACTTGTTTGTGGGTGGAATGGGGTAGCAATATTATGCTGGACACCAAGCTCCCTCAAAAAGTTATGGAATGTCTTATCTACAAAATGAGACCCTCCATGACTTATGACCATATGGGGAGTGCCAAAACGTGGAAAGATGATCTCATAGAACATTTTCCTAGCTTGTTTAGAATCAGTATTCTTGCATGGCAAGGCTTCTACCTATTTTGATACATAATCTATGGCCACCAGGATATACTCGCAATCATAGGACCTAGGGAAAAGTCCCATGAAATCAATACCCCACACATCAAATAATTCCACTTGAAGATTATATGTTAGGGCATTGCATTACGATGGAGATTCCTCCATGCTTTTGGCATTTCCAACATCTACGAATAAATTCTTTTGTGTCTTCATACATAGAAGGCCAATAGAATCCACTTTTCTTGGGTATCTAAACACCATAATGGCCACCATTGGATCTATCATGGCATTTCTCAATAATCTTGGTGTCTTCAATTGATGGGATGCACCTTCTAAGAAGGCCATCGGCACAAACTGATATTGGTATGGGTCATCCCAAAGTGTCTACGACTCTCATAGGTAAGTTTCTTTTTCTTTTACCCTGGTGGTACGTATCCTGTGACCATGAACTTCACGATATCCGCATACCAAGGGTGAGAGTCAGTCACCTTGAGAAGCATATCATCTCGTAGGAAGTCATTGATAGGAATGTCCATGGTTTGAGTGACTTCCATACGTGAGAGATGATATGCGATAGAATTCTCTACTCCTTTATTATCCTTGATTTCTAATTCAAACTCTTAGAGTAGAAGAATCCATCATATTATCCTTTGTTTATCATCCTTTTTGGTGAGCAAATACTTCAAGGAAGCATGTTCTGTGTAGACTACGACCTTTGCTCAAAGTAAATAGCACCTAAACTTATCGATAGCAAAAACTACAGCTAACAGCCCTTTTCAGTTGTGACACACTGAGTTGAGCTTCCGTAAGAGTTTTGCTAGCGTAGGCTATTGCATGATGCTTTTTATCTTTGGTTTGGCCTAGGACCGCACCAACAACATAATCACTAGCATCACACATGATTTGGAAAGGCAGCGTCCAATCAGGAGTTTGGATGATTGGAGCTGAGATGAGTGCATTTTTTAGTGTATCAAATGATTTAAAGCATTCATCATCGAAATCAAAGGGATCTTTCTTAGCTAGTAGGTTAGTGAGGGGTCTAGCAACTTTTGAGAAGTCTTTGATGAATCGCCAATAGAATCCCGCATTACCTAAAAAGTTGCGGATTCCATTAACATTGATAGGAGATGGAAGTTTTTCAATAACTTCAATCTTTACCTTGTCCACCTCTATCCCTCTTTCGGACACTGAGTGTGCAAGAACGATGCCTTCACGGGCCATGAAATGACACTTTTCCCAATTAAGCACTAGGTCCTTCTCTTGGCATCTTTGTAAGACCTTGTCTAAGTTTTCCAGACAAAAATCTGCAAGCGCACAGAAATTGTCGTGTAACACTTCCCCTTAAAGAGTATTCCCAAGGGTATTGAATTCAAAGAATGTTTGTGCTAATCTTACGAACTAATTCACCCAAGGGCACAAAGTTGTTTGGTAGGCAGGAACAGAGAGGAATTCAAAGTATTGATTCTGGTTCTAATGAATTTGCGGTAGCTGCTTGCTTCAGGCACGGGTTTCCTCTAGCAACACTAGGACGACTCCTGCCAAGAGCCTATGGCATAGCCGAATGTGGAGGATTACTAAGAATAGATAGGGTTGTCACCACCTACTGCCTACCTCTTCAATCCGTGGGTTTATGAGATATTCGCTGGAGATCTCTAACCTAAGCACCACGCTTACGTTCTAAATCACTACTCTAGTTGTTTCGAACACAAAGCAACAACTAGAGCCTTTAATAAATTAAAGCAATGAACCCATAAGTAACAACTTGTGCAAACTAACTTGAATTGGAAATCAAACTTAAAATGAATTAACAAAGGCTTACTTTATTTTGAATCAAACCTTTATAGGGGTATAGTGTAGAAGATGGACTAGACAAGCCCAAGCCTCCTTCTCTAAGACACTTCACCACACTCTCCTTCTACTTTGTAGCCTCTAGGACTACTCTAAACCTTAGGAGTGGTATTCTATTCTCAACTTTTGGTGTGTGTGTGTGTGTGTGAAGTGAGGTTAGGGGTGCTATTTATAGCTGGAGATGGGTCGGTTCCCATCACCAAAAGCGCGTGAATCAGTCTTTATCATGATCAGGGCATCACAGGGAGTCAACACGTGGAAGCTAACTGAGTTTGGTGCCATGAAGGAGTCGGTCAAACCCCCTAGTCAGCCGAACATAAAGTTGCACCAATTCCAGTGTGCTTCCTCGGATTGACTTCCAGGTGAGTCCCATTGACTGATATGGGCGATACACCATTGGAAGCCCTCGGATACTTCTGTTTGTGGGCCACTTGATCCTTGTGGTGCCATGTGTCATTGCCTAATTTGTCAAAATCCAATTTAATGGATTACTCCATGCATGTCTTGGTATTTTTGGGTATAAATTCACCTGCATACAAATAAACACCAACACTAGTGGAATTGGTTAGTTTTTACCCCTACCACTATGTTGTGTTTGTCTTTTGTGCACATTATGATGTAAACTGACGGTCTAAATATGGCACTTAAGGACCGTCAACACACCCCACGAGTGTTAAGGTGTGAGATGTTTCAAATTGTCATTTTCAAATGCTCATACTTACTCAATATTTAAAATCATGATTTTTATCTCTTTAATCAAAAACTTTAATTGGTTGTCATTAATCACATAAAAGGGGGAGATGTAAGTTCATCTAGGACCCTTGTGGGTTTTGGATTATTAATGACAAATAGTTAAAGAGCTAATAAAATTGTTAAGTTCTTGCGGATATTATATGTGAGAAAATATCTTTATTGAAAATACTTGAAAAGGGAGAAAAGGCGTGCAAAAAACGAGGACTTGTAAAATTATGGTTTTACACTTTCCAGAGTCGTAGGAAAAAACGTACTATCAAGAGGGACACGACTCTTGTAAACTTAGGGAATCATTGGATGCTCAACTCTTGGGATAATTTAAATCAGCAAACCCTAAGTCCGGACTTGTCCGAGCCAAAAGTCCAGACATTTTTTAGTTCTCACTGCACCACACTGGACTTGTCCGAATTTCTTCAGACATGTCCGAGTAGTCACTGTGTAGGCAGGACTTAGAAAATTTTCAAGTCCTCTGGTCGTTCAGACTTGTCTGAGTAGGGTCACACATATTCAAATATTCGCTGCACAGATTCGGACTTGTCCGACTCTTGTCAGACATGTTCGAGTCTTCTCTGCACAACTGTGACTTAGAAAAATTCTAAGTCTCTTGGCCACTCAGACTTGTCTGAGTTTGGTCGGACATATCCGAGTTGTCTCTGCATACCCCAAGACATATCCGATGTGGTCGAACTTATCTGATGCAAACTGTTTGAGGTGCTCAACCTCGGACGAGTCAGTCAAAAACCCCACCTTTGACACTCTGACTTGTTCGAGTCATGTTGGACATGTCCGAAGCGGCTTTATGCACTGATTTAAAAATCAAATCTTAATCATACCATCACTGGTCCCCTAACCTTCAACATGTCCAAGATATTTTCGGACTTGTCCGACATGGGCTACCTAACAACGGTCGTAATCACTTTTTGGCTATAAATAGAGGACCCCCTCCTCTCTCAGCCAAAAAACTAACCTCTCATTTTCACCCCTGCGCCCAGAACTCCCTCAAGAGCACTTCTCCACCTAGATTTCACCTCCAAGAGCCAAAAGTTGAGATTTTTGGGAGAGTGAAAGAGTTGATTGTGATATTGAAGTAAAAGTGGCTTTGGGGTTGAGCATTGATTCGATTCGCTTTGTTTGCCTGAGTTTTCTTTCGTGTTTGTTACTCTTGGGTGAAAATCCTAGACGGTTAGGTGTCGCCCGGTGATTTCGTGTTGTGATTTCTTTCCGGGAAGTTTGTATCACCCTTTGAGATAGTGGAAGATCAATTCGGCCTTTGTGGTGGTTTGGTGAGGGTAGGGCTGGAGAAAGTCTGGTCCTTTGTGGAAACCTCAACGGGGACAAAGGTTTCTTCGTGATTCTGAACCTCGATGAAAAATCCCCTTGTCACTTGTCTCATTTACCTCCCGCACCATTTTTCACTTTATTGAGTTAATCTTAGATTTGCTTGTCTAAATCTGCTCTAGCACGTTTCTCTACTTGTTTCACTTGTGATATTACCTATAGAACTACTAGGTTGCATTTTTGTTCAATAGACTTGCCAAAAATCCCTCCTTTTGCGCAGGAGCTCGGACATATCTGACTCCTGTCAGACTTGTCCGAGCAGAGTCGGAAAAGTCCGGTCCCAACTCGAACTTATCCGAGATTTTGGGATCAGCACAGTTTTAATTGCTGGTCATTTGTTTTAATTGCCTATTCACTCCCCTCTATGCCACTTTTGAACTAGTTTGGACTCATAAAACCTAATGGCTACTTTTTGGGACTTCTATAAAAATTAGATACTAGACTTAATTGACAGAGAACAAGAACCCTAGCGCCGTCACATGTCTCAAGAACACAAAAACACTCCTCTCCACTCTTCTAAGGATCTTACCTTTTGGGATTTGAGATTTTGGAAAGGGAGAGCGACGTTCTACGTGATCTTGTGCTCATGGGTTTGATCCCTCTCACACTCTTGTTGATTCTTGTACATTTTTTGAGTGTGTTTGATCAATTCTCTTGCTGTAAACTTGTGAGAGCCCTTAGCTTGTAAGGTGGCCCCATAAACTTGGTGATTATCCCGTTGATAGTGGAGATCAAGTCGGCCTTCGTGGTGACTTGACGGTAGAAGCATTGATTGAGACCCGATTCTATATGGGCTCCTCAACGAGGACGCAGATCCTTTATGTGGGATTGAACCTCGATAAAAATCGCCGTGTCTTGTGATTCTTGTTCATTCTTTCATATCCATAACTAGTTAGGACACAAATTGATCATATTCTCCTATTATATGTTAATATTGAGTTTTTTGTGTAATTTGATTATTATTGTGCACACTTGCTAATCACACTAAAGTAGAATTACATATTCTGCTGCATCACTTCGACAAAATACCAAAAAGTATTTAAATTTTTATAGGTGTTACGTTAACATCGGACTATAGTCCGCATCTAACACCAAACTAGTATGACCTCTCTTGAATTCGACAGATTTGATAAGTGTTTCAGAAAAAGATTCAAATGCCTATTCACTTCCCTCTAGGCCACATTCAATGGTCCTCCATCCAAGGTAACCATTGTCTATTGTTACAACATCAACACGTTTTATCTCTCCAACCCGATTCATCGTCAACACTAAACACGCGCGCAGAGATCTACTTGCATTGGTTTGGGAACAGGCTGCGCTTGGTGTTGTCCGTGTTTTGCATGTTCAGGAATTCAGCTCAGGCTCAGTATTTGGGGCCGTGTTGGATTGTGTACATATTATATATTTATTATTTCCTGTATTACTTATGTAGCAATGCAAGGTCTAGTTGTACATGTACTATATATACGCCTCCAACATCAATGAAAATCTCGTCCTGAGAGTTCTCCCAGAAATCATTTCTTTCACAAACAGATTTTAAGTCCCAGCTCATTAAAATGTAGGTTCGATATTAACCAGGGATATAGGCAACAAAAATTCCAAATGGCTGCAGGATATATTTGTTAATTTAGTCACTTAGGTACCTTACACGAACCTCGTTATCAAAAGTAGGGATATGAAAAGAGGATTTGATCTAATTGTGCCAAGAATTTGAACTAAATGTGTCATAGTGGAGGGTTTTTGTGCAATCCTAGATACAATACAATGTTTCACCCTCTGTACCCCTTGAGTTATTTGCTTTTGATTTACTGGGTGTTTGGTTCGTGGGATGAAGTGGGACGGAACGGGACGAACCTTTGTTTCGAAGACAAGCGAGATAGAGAATATTCCGCTCAGATTGGGATGAGCTGATCTCTCAGAAATTGGCCGAACCGACTCATCCCACTTGGACGCTGTGAGCCTCCGTAGCCACCCTCTTCTCCTCCGTCTCACTCAAGTCTTGCCACTGCTCGCCGCCAACCTCCTCCGTTGTGTCTAGCCACTCTGCTACCGCGGACACCTCACCCCGACACGATGCGATCGTGTTGTCTAGCGCCCGTAGCCAACGTGCCCCGCCGCCAAGCGCTCTGTCTCCCAACTCCCACGTTGCCAAGCGCCATCGCCGTGACACCTCCTTGCGGTCAATGTGCCCTGCCGGCGGGACCTTGCTCGACGGCCGCGAGGGACGGAGCTTGCTTGACGACGCGGTTTCCCCACGGAGCTTGCATGATGGGCGAATGTTGCACCTTGACCCTTGCGCACGCGATGCGGTCGCTCCTACGGAGCTTGCTCTCCCTGGTGGAGCTCTCCCTCGCCGTGTTCGTGGTCGTGGTGGCCAGGAACAAGAACGTCGTGAGCTGCTTTTAGGGCTCGATGCAGGACAAGGAGACAGTAGGGGTGCTCAACATCCTGCCACTTGGTGTCGGTGTGCCCTATGGGCCCTGTTTGGCACAGCTAGAACTTGTTACAAAAGCAGTTTGTTTGAAAAGCTGGTGAAAAGCGAATTCTGCTTATATCCTACTTTTAGTACATTCTAATAAGCAGTTGAACTAATAAGATGTTACTGAAGTTTCCTGTTTGGGACACTCTTAACTTATTTTTATGAAGAAGTTGCAGCAGAAGCTGTGTCAAACAGGCCCATAGTATGTTCGTTGTGTTCTAGGGCCAGGGAAGCTGGGATGAGAACACAAGACGGACAAGCACAACTTTGTACATGTTGCAGCAGTGGGCGTCAGACATGCACCATACGTGTTTGATGAAATGTATGTACGGAGAGCAGCTAACAGACTAAAAACACTGATCATTCTCATTTATATTCGTTCCTTCAATCAAACGGAAAATAAGGCTCGTCCCATCCTATCAAACAAATATAAAATAAGATCATCTCATCTCTAAAATTGGAATGGATTCAACCCATCCTAATTTGTCCCCAAATCAAACGTACCCTATATTATTGGTAGTCATTGCTCTGTCTCAAGTTTGTCTGTTCCCGTTACCAATATGGTACAAAATTTGTCTCATTGTTACAGTAAACGTATGCCGCAATTGAAGAGCCGTAGAAGTTGTGCACCTGTGAGAGTTGGAGCTCAGCGCGTGCCGATGACGCCAGGGCTAGAATCCTACGCCGTTTTCAATCAGCGTAGCCTCTGCTCATTCGTTGAATCGGCCGGCCGGGAAGACAGCGACTAATTTAAAGTTTTAAACTCATTCAAATCTGTTTTAGGTTTACATGATCACTTTTTTGTTCCTGCTAATCAGTTCAAATCTGTATCCCTTGCTGAAAGGAACAGGCACATCCATTTGCTTCTTGGGGCGAAAGTACAAGCATCTATTTACAAAGGCTAGTTAATTGAATTTAAAATACTGCAAAACGGATAAGAAATGTGAAGTACGAGAAAACATCACTTATTCATGACAACGTAAAAAGGTAGCATCTAGCATGCATCCTTTATTATCAGTTTATCTAAAAGCACTATTTCACATACACCCACAGGATAAAGTATAGCATGTAGTGCAAGACATGGTGAGTCTCAAATATTCTAGTTGCTCTCACATTCTCTGTCAGCTTAAGTAATTAGGGTAATTTCTTCCCATCATTTACTTTCGTCTGTTCTAACAAAAAAGTTAATAATGTACATATGGAAGTTTCTTAACAGCAGCCGAAAGATTTTCAAACAAGGATAAAGATTGACAAACATTGCAAGATGTCATATTACAAACTAAGACTATCCACGCTCGTTCCCTCTAAAGCATACTCTATACATTTTTCTTCTTCTACTTTTACAGTACCTACTCTAAATTTACAAATATCCAGTATGCTTTACAGTATGCCACTACGGACATCCGGAAATAGATATGCCAGCACGGACAAGAAGCAAGTTTCTGAGTTCTTGAGGTACCAGTCGAATCTTCTCCATAGCTAGAAAAATGCTTCTTAAGCAAGAAAGTAAACCTATTTAATAAAATTTCTCTACCTCAAACCTTACTTGTGTGTCCGCGGTCCGCTATTACCAGTACTGTTGATCACAGCATATTACCAATTAAAGTCTCTAATCTCCCAGTTAGGAGTCAGCAGCCCTCTCCAAACCGGGGTATTTTCATCAATCGCACAACCACACCCCTCCTGTCCTGCTCACCTACTATTTTTTAGATAATGGATGGATCCGACCTTTCACCCCAGTGATGAGGTTACGGCCCAACAAATACATCGTTCAGTACAATAAAGAAACAATCCTGGCAAACTAATCTGACTCACGAGACTCTAACACATGAGGAGTTACAGCATTGCACATTATTGAAAAAAAAAATCTACGGCAAAAACTCCATCCGAATTTTGCGAAGATCTCCATGGCTGTAGACTCCATGGAACAGCATGCTCTCATGATTTTCTTGTCTTCGTCACCCTTTTGCAGCAACGCCAAAGTACGACATCAGTGCGTGCCCCTGAAAAGAACCTACAGATAGTTATTCATTGGTCTGTTATCAAACACACAATCATTTCTAGATAGCCACAATGTCCAGCATAGTGCCGCTGCAGCCACCATTATTTTATTTCTCAGTAAGCTCGGGAAAGAATGAAACCACTCATTGAACATGTGCGAAACAAATAATGACGTATAAATATTGAAAGTGATACTTATAATTCTCTAAAGAAATTGAGCATAGTGACAATAAAAAATAAGGTGTTGAATGGTTTCATCACAATTACAGAAAACACATTTTTCATTGCCTGCCCATTTCCGCTTTAGTAAATTATCCTTCGTAAGGATCACTTATCTTTTTAAGTACCACATAAATATTTTGATTTTTAGTGGTAATTTTGGTTCCCGTATCGCTCTGTTTTTACACACGTTACCATTCGTGATGAGTGCTCTATACATACTTTTTACTGAGAAATTGCCTTTTTGGTTTAAATTCCACCTCAAAGTGTCATCTGTATTTGTTAGACTCACATGAGCGATGGAAGCTACTAGGTTGTACCATCTAGCTAAATTATTTCCCACCAGACTACGTCTAAAAGAAATATTTAATGGAGTAGTACTAAACACATGAGCCACAGTAGCATGCTTTTGTCTAACAATATTATACAGGGACGAAAATTTATCTTTAAGTTTATAATTTCCGAGCCATTTCTCCCCCCAGAATCTTGTGGCGCGACCGTTATTTACTTTAAACCTACTGAATCGCAATAATTTTTCTTTAACCTTCATCATCCCACTCCAAAAGTGAGAGTCGCCTGGCTTGTATTGTATTTGTCTGACCGTTTTATCCTTTATATACTTCTGTTTCAGAAGCCTTTGCCATATGCCGTCTTCGTTTAATAATTTAAACAACCACTTACTAAGTAAGCATTGGTTTTGAATGTCTAGGTTGATGAGGACATCACAACAGCAGAGACGCGCATTGAACTGCAAGTACCAATCACAAGAGCACGGGCACGGTTATTAAATCAGCAGGTGAATTCGTTCTTAACTTCTTTTGTATGTGAGTTTGAGAATAGATTGCTATGTGATGATTTACTTGTTATTAGGAATAATGGAGAAGATCAACAAGTGAAGGAAGGAGGCCTTGGGAGCGTGGACAACCACCTGGGACGTCCACAAGTAGATGGAAATAGTTTACAACTCGGACTCGAGTTCAACTCGGAGTCCAGGAGCAGTCCACCTTAAAACAGACGCCCAGGAGGCATACGGACTCCGTTTTCGACGTTCTACATATGCACGGAAAGAGGAGAAGATAAACTTTCCAATGGTTCTGGTCCCACCTCAAAATTCCTCCGGAGTCATTGGGAATCGTCGAAACAAGTCGAGTCCATATTTCTGTCCGGTGCTGCGCCACTGAATCGGGCCTTTGGGCCTTGTATCCCGTAAGAGTCCATTAGGGATGCGTCTAATCGTGTTTTGGTCGAACCCTAGCCTATAAATACTGCAGCCGCCGGTCATATTCGGTGGGTTTTGCTTAGATAAATAAAATCGCCGTTCTACGGTTTGTGAGACCCCAATTTCGCGATTTCCAATCGTGTCTTCTACGTTCTTGCTCGTGTTCTCGATTGCACTTGCAGGGATTAGCCTTCTTGGCGAGGTCAAGCGTGTGCAGCACGGTTGATAACCAACGGAGCCGTGGTGTAGTGATTGCAGGGGTACTCGAACCGCTCGAGTGCCGCGGATCATCAACGTCGAGTTCTCCACCCCAATCGACATACCTTTCGGAAGATCGGGCCTAACCTTACTCATCAATTGGTATCAGATTTCCAGGTTGCCCGTGAGGTATCTTTGTTTTCCTTCCTTCCATTAGATCGATTTTGTTTCGTACCTAGAGTCCACAAAAAAGCCACAAAAAAAAATTAGATCGTTTTTACCGCTTCCCAGACTATAGTGCCTGCAGTTTCGTTTTTCAGTTTGCATTGTTGAGTTTGCATTCGTGTGGTTGAGTCTTGTTGCTGGTTTAGCTTTGTGTTTTTTGGTCCTAGTTATCGTGTTTCGTCCTTGTTTTCTTGCTATTCGACACCTATTCCACAATCCCTAAATAACAAACCGATCCGCCACGTTCATCGGTTTGCCCTAGCTAGCCGCCTTGCGTGAACTCCCGCATCGCCAGCCCTAGATTAGGTGACAAATCTTTGTGCCATTCATCCTTGAATCATCACACACCACCCCATTAGTTGCTGTGCAAATTCCCGATCGTTTTCGTATCCGTTTGCGAGTTCTGTTCTAAAACCGAGTTGGAATCAACATCCAAAAAAACGTAACTCGGACAGCCTACCTTAAAACGGCCATAACTTTCGCATACGAACTCGAAATCGGGCGAATTTTTTTTTCAAATTCATCTACGCGAAATTTCGCATCTGATTTTCCGCGGCATAGCCGCGTTCGGCGAAATTAGATTGCCCAAATTCCCCTCGGAAGATAGGCTATCCGGCCTCCGAAGTTTCAGCACGAATTTTAAAGAACCTTCTTGATTTTCTATAGGCCGCATATTACATCCAATTGAGCTGCAAATTTGTGTGCTTCCTATATTTGTGCTACTGAGTAAAGAAAAAATATCAAAAAAATATTACAAAAAAGGAAAAAAAATAGTGAAGAGCACGCATATTAAAGCAATTGGCCTATACCACTTGGTGCTGTTTGTTTGGTTATATCATTCTGTCTTTCTTTTGCCTTGATACTTCCTTGTGTTGTGCTAGGCTCTAAGGCACTCAGTTGACCAGCAACAGTTTCCTACATTGAATACTTATTCAACTTTGTTTAGCTGTTAACGATTTTCTGCTTATTAGCCACCATATTGTGCCATCCAAGCTCCACCTTTCTCTTGAGCATAACAGGTACCTTTGCAATCACCCCACGCTTCATTGGTTCATCTCACCGTCCACACCACCTGCTGTGTCGGTAAGAACACTTGTAAGAGCGTGGTAAGACGCTTGAGCGAGAGAGATTGTTTTCTTCCACCTTCCACATTGTCACTGTAGTTGATAGGGATAACATTTTTTTTGTTGTCTTTTGTTTCCTACTAACAATGGCAGGAGAAGAAAATAATGATGAATGTGTTCAACATGTTGAGTTACGTGATATGTTCGCCAAATACAACGCATCAACGGAGGAGTCATTGGCGAACTTGACTCGCAAACTCGATGACCTTGCTCTTCGGATGAATACTTTTGAGGCTCGGTTGCCTCTCGCTGGAAGACAAGAAGACAATGCTTATGATGAACTGGAAGATCACAGTAATCAGCCAAGACTGCCACTTTATCGTCGAGGTATGGGAGGTAATAATCATAACAATTATAACCGCCCTCCTGATGATCCTTTTGCTAAAGTGAAATTTACTATACCCTCTTTTTCTGGTGCTTATGATGCTGAGGCTTATCTTGATTGGGAGATGACAGTAGAGCAAAAATTTAATTCCCATCTTGTTCCTGAACAACATAGAGTTCGTCAAGCCACTAGTGAGTTTAAGGACTTTGCTATCATATGGTGGAATGAACTTGTTAAAACTAGAACTGATCCTCCAACATGGGATAGATTAAAGGAAGCTATGCGTGTTCGATTTGTTCCTCCATCTTTTCAGCGGGACCTTCGCAAAAAATTGCAGCGTTTAGACCAAGGTAACATGTCCGTAGAGGAGTATTATCAAGAGTTACAAAAGGGTATGCTGCGTTGTGGGGTAGTAGAGGACATGGATGATAAAATAGCTCGTTTTTATGGGGGGTTGAGGCGTGAAATTCAGGACATTGTTGATTACAAAGAATATGATACTGTTAACAGATTGTTTCAGCTTGCTATATTGGCAGAAAAAGAATTGCAGGGCCGACAACAACAGCAACAACGCACGAGGAGCAACTTCACGCCGCGTGCAGCAACTACACCATCCAAAACAGCACCATCTTCGGCCCCCCGTGCAGCGACTACACCACCCAATGGCGGCCAACGAACTATACCTGCTGCTCCACCTTCTCGCGTGCCGGAAGGTAGCAAGGCGACATCATTCAAGCCTTCGTCGTCCACTCCTTCTACGGGTCGTACTTCCGACATTAAGTGTCACCGCTGCCAGGGACTTGGTCATATGATGAGAGATTGCCCGAGCAAACGGGCATACATAGCACGCGACGATGGCGGGTATGATAGTACTTCGGATGTTGAAGATGAAAATTCTTTTGCTACTGACTTTACAGATCCAAATGACGAACACACCGAAGAAGAGGTACTTGGTACAGCGGCGACGGAGAACTATAGGAGCATCATTGTGCAGCGTGCCTTGAGCTCCAAAGTGGAGACCGACGACAAGCTACAACGACACAACCTCTTCCACATGTTTCTCGTCGTCAAGGACTGCCGTGTACACACTATAATTGATGGGGGTAGCTGCAATAACTTGGTGAATACGGACGTTGTCAAGAAACTCGGTTTGACAACAAGAGCACACCCTCATCCGTACCACATTCAATGGTTCAACAACAGCGGTAAGGTTCGGGTAACACAAACAGCGAGAATCCATTTTTCAATTGGTTCATACCATGATTTTGCTGATTTTGATGTTGTTCCTATGGATGCTTGTTCTCTTTTATTGGGTCGTCCTTGGGAATTTGATACAGATGCTATTCATCATGGTAGAACCAATAAATATACTCTCATGCATAAGGGAAAGAAAATCACTTTGCTCCCCATGACTCCTGCTGAAATTGTGCATTTTGAGAAGAGTAAAATTCGTGAGGGCAAAGCAACTAAATTAGAATCTGAAAAACAGCAAGTTATTAAGTTAAAATCACCATCATTGCTCGCAACTAAATCTGAACTTGCTGATTTATTCGATGCTAAGGGGATGTGCTATGTTTTAGTTTGCAAAGAAGCCATGTTTTCACTTCATGAATTGTCTATTGCATTGCCCCCTGCTGTTGCTAACCTTTTGCAGGAGTTTGAGGATGTGTTTCCCTCCGAGATACCCCCTGGTTTACCACCGATGAGAGGCATTGAACACAAGATCGATTTGATTCCAGGAGCAAGTTTGCCAAATCGTGCAGCATACAGGGCGAATCCACAAGAAACTAAGGAAATTCAGCGACAAGTCCAAGATCTTTTGGACCGTGGGTACATTCGTGAAAGCCTTAGCCCTTGTTCCGTTCCTGTTCTTTTGGTTCCTAAGAAAGATGGTAGTTGGCGCATGTGTGTTGATTGTCGAGCGATTAATAACATCACCATTCGATATCGTTATCCTATTCCTCGATTAGATGACATGCTTGATGAATTGAGTGGTGCTATCATCTTCACAAAAATTGACTTGCGTAGTGGTTACCACCAAATTAGAATGGCACTAGGAGATGAATGGAAAACTGCATTTAAAACCAAGTTTGGACTTTATGAGTGGTTAGTCATGCCTTTTGGTTTAACTAATGCACCCAGCACCTTTATGCGATTAATGAACGAGGTTTTACGTGCTTTCATTGGACAATTTGTGGTGGTTTACTTCGATGATATCCTCATTTACAGCAAGTCATATGATGAACATCTTGATCATTTACGTGCTGTTTTTACTGTTTTGAGAGATGCACGTTTGTTTGGTAACCTCAAAAAGTGCGTTTTTTGCACCAATCGAGTCTCGTTTCTTGGCTATGTCGTTTCCTCGCAGGGAATTGAGATGGATGAGGCAAAAATTGAAGCAATCACCAGCTGGCCAGCCCCAACTACCGTCACACAGGTTCGTAGTTTTCTTGGTCTTGCAGGATTTTATCGGCGCTTTGTGCGGGATTTCAGCACCATTGCAGCACCTCTACATGAGCTAACGAAGAAGGGAGTTCCATTTCGATGGGGCGAACAGCAGCAACAAGCTTTTGATGCTCTCAAATTGAAGCTTACACAAGCACCATTATTACAACTTCCTGATTTTGACAAGACCTTTGAGCTAGAATGCGATGCAAGCGGCATTGGTATTGGAGGCGTTCTCATACAAGGAGGTAAACCCGTTGCTTTCTTTAGTGAAAAACTTCATGGTCCTTCTCTGAATTACTCCACTTATGATAAGGAATTGTATGCCTTAGTCCGTGTATTACAAACTTGGCAACATTATCTTTGGTCTAAGGAGTTTGTCATACATTCCGATCATGAATCATTGAAGTATCTTAAGTGTCAAACCAATCTGAATAAACGACATGCTAAATGGATTGAGTTCATAGAGTCGTTTCCATACATCATTAAGCATAAGAAAGGGAAGGAAAATATCATTGCCGATGCATTATCTAGGCGTTATACCATGCTGTCCCAACTTGATCATAAAATCTTTGGTTTGGAAACAATTAAAGCATTATATCCTACTGATTTGGACTTCAAAGTTGCTTTTGAAAATTGTAGAGAAGGAAGAACTTGGAATAAATATGTGCTGCGAGAGGGTCTCCTCTATCGTGCTAACAAGCTATGCGTTCCAGCTAGCTCCGTTCGTCTATTGCTTTTGCAGGAAGCACATGGAGGAGGTTTGATGGGACATTTTGGAGTGAAGAAAACTGAAGACGTGCTGTCCACACACTTCTTTTGGCCAAAGATGAGGCGTGATGTCGAGCGCTACGTGTCACGATGCACTACTTGCAACAAAGCTAAGTCTCGTCTTAACCCACATGGTCTTTATATGCCTCTTCCTGTTCCTAGTGTACCTTGGGAGGATATTTCTATGGACTTTGTTTTGGGATTGCCTAGGACTAAGAGGGGGAGGGATAGTATTTTTGTAGTTGTTGATCGTTTTTCCAAAATGGCACACTTTATACCTTGTCATAAGAATGATAATGCCTCACACATTGCTGATTTATTTATGACGGAAATTGTTCGTTTACATGGTGTGCCAAATACCATTGTTTTTGATCGTGATGCAAAATTTTTAAGTCATTTTTGGAGAACTTTGTGGTATAAATTAGGAACCAAGTTGCTGTTTTCAACTACATGTCACCCACAAACGGATGGACAGACCGAGGTAGTTAATCGTACTTTATCCACTATGTTACGGGCTGTCTTGAAAACAAATTTGAAGTTGTGGGAGGAGTGTTTACCACATATAGAATTTGCTTACAACAGATCCGTTCACTCCACGACAAAGGTAAGTCCATTCCAGGTAGTGTATGGTTTCAATCCCCGTGCTCCTATTGATTTACTAACTTTGCCTCCTTCTGAAACTATAAATTTGGATGCTACACAACGATCTGAATTCATTCTTAAGATGCATGAAACTACAAAGAAAAATATTGAAATGATGAATGAGAAGTATAGGATTGCAGGTAGTAAAGGTAGAAAAGAAGTAAAACTTGAACCGGGCGATTTGGTGTGGTTACATTTGAGAAAAGAGCGATTTCCTGACTTGAGAAAATCTAAACTTATGCCACGAGCTGCTGGTCCTTTTAAGATCGTTGAAAAGATTAATGATAATGCATATAAGCTTGAATTGCCTCCCGATTTTGGGGTTAGTCCTACATTTAACATTTCAGATTTGCGACCGTACTTGGGAGAAGAAGATGAACTTGAGTCGAGGACGACTCCAATTCAAGAGGGGGAGGATGATGAGGACATCACAACAGCAGAGACGCGCATTGAACTGCAAGGACCAATCACAAGAGCACGGGCACGGTTATTAAATCAGCAGGTGAATTCGTTCTTAACTTCTTTTGTATGTGAGTTTGAGAATAGATTGCTATGTGATGATTTACTTGTTATTAGGAATAATGGAGAAGATCAACAAGTGAAGGAAGGAGGCCTTGGGAGCGTGGACAACCACCTGGGACGTCCACAAGTAGATGGAAATAGTTTACAACTCGGACTCGAGTTCAACTCGGAGTCCAGGAGCAGTCCACCTTAAAACAGACGCCCAGGAGGCATACGGACTCCGTTTTCGACGTTCTACATATGCACGGAAAGAGGAGAAGATAAACTTTCCAATGGTTCTGGTCCCACCTCAAAATTCCTCCGGAGTCATTGGGAATCGTCGAAACAAGTCGAGTCCATATTTCTGTCCGGTGCTGCGCCACTGAATCGGGCCTTTGGGCCTTGTATCCCGTAAGAGTCCATTAGGGATGCGTCTAATCGTGTTTTGGTCGAACCCTAGCCTATAAATACTGCAGCCGCCGGTCATATTCGGTGGGTTTTGCTTAGATAAATAAAATCGCCGTTCTACGGTTTGTGAGACCCCAATTTCGCGATTTCCAATCGTGTCTTCTACGTTCTTGCTCGTGTTCTCGATTGCACTTGCAGGGATTAGCCTTCTTGGCGAGGTCAAGCGTGTGCAGCACGGTTGATAACCAACGGAGCCGTGGTGTAGTGATTGCAGGGGTACTCGAACCGCTCGAGTGCCGCGGATCATCAACGTCGAGTTCTCCACCCCAATCGACATACCTTTCGGAAGATCGGGCCTAACCTTACTCATCATCATAATCCACCTTGATCTTTTGGCTGGCATACCACATCCCAGTGGGCTATCTATACTTCTTCTTATGGTTATCGCTTTGCCAAAAAAACCTCGATCTGTAATAATCCAGCCTATCCAGCGTTCTCTAGGTACTTCAAAAAACGAAAGCATGAGCATGGATAGATTAGTCAGGACACAGTTGACCAGTACTAGTCAACCCCCTATGGACAAATACTTTCCTTTACAACTACTTAACTTTTTCTGAAATCTCTCCTCGATGATTTTCTAGTCACTGTTATGTAGTTTCCTATAATGCATGGGAATGCCCAGGTATTTATACGGGTAGGATCCTGGTTTACAGCCAACCAGATCAGCATACATATGTTGGTGTGCCCGAGCATCCCCAAAACAAAATATTTCACTTTTGTGAAAGTTAATTGTTAATCCCGAGAGCTGCTCAAAAGCACATAACAACATTTTCAAAGTGTGAGCCTGTTCCAAGCTATGCCGCATGAAGATGACTGTGTCGTCTCCGTATTGTAAAATTAACAGACCATCATCCACGAGGTGCGGAACTACGCCGGATATTAGCCCATTTACCTTTGCTCTACTTATTATTATGGCTAGCGTGGCTGCCACAATGTTAAATAAGACTGGTGAAAGGGGATCCCCTTGACGGAGTCCTTTTTTGGTTTGGAAATTCTTGCTAATCTGATCATTAACTTTTATATTAACATGACCACCCCTCATGACATTGTCAATCAAATTGCACCAAGTCGTCGAAAAATCCCTTTATCTCTAATACTTGACGAACAAAACTCCAGTTCACCTTGTCATACGCTTTCTCAAAATCTATTTTCACTATTACACCGTTTGATTTTTCTTATGGAGTTTATGGATGGTTTCAAGCAAGATAACAGCGCCTTCCATTATATTGCGACCGGGTAGGAACGCGGTCTGTGTGGGGCTGATGACTTTCTTGGCAATGGCCATTAGCCTATTAGTTATCTCTTTCGTAATAATCTTGAAGCTTACATTCAACAGATAGAGCGGTCTATATTGTTGTATTTTTATGGCATCAACGGTTTTTGAAAATAGGATGATTGTGCCAAAATTTAGTCTGAATGTTTGCAAATCGCGAGTGTAAATCATATCCACCTTGACCACATCCCAAAATACCTGATAGAATTCCATGGGAAATCCATCCGGTCCTCGTGCCTTGTTATGCTCCATCTGAAAATTTGCACTTTCACCTCCTCGCGATTAGGAAATTATTCTTCATCTCCGACACCTGAGGCATATCATCTCTTCTGGTCATGTCCACCAGAAAGAAGTTTTCCTCTGGCGGCCTGAACAGTTTCTTATAGTAATTAACTATATGTTGGACCAATTGATTTTCTTCTGTTATTCTGTTATTTGATTGTCTCTGTCTTGAAGATAGAAAATTTTATTCTTCCTATGTTTTCCATTAGCTACCAGATGGATGTATTTAGTATTGACATCGCCATCCAGAAGGTCCTTAGTCTTTGCACGTTGATACCTTTTAATTTCTTCCTCCCTTAATAGTTGGGCTAATCTGTCCTGCAAAGATTGTTATAAACTTATCTCCTCCGCTTGAAGGGGTATGGACCCAACTTTTTTGTCTAGGGCATCTACCACATCTAATATTTCCTTTTTCTCTTTTTTATATGCGCCACTAGTATTTTTAGCCCATCCTCTAAGGTATTGTCGTACCCTACGGATCTTTGTTTGCTAAATTTCCACAGGGTCTCGGCTGTGTACCGGTTTTTCCCACAGTGCCTGGATCATCGGTTTAAAATCATCTCTAAGTAGCCACCCTAATTCAAATTTGAATGTCGGCGTGTATTTACTTTGAGATATCGTGCCAAAGTCCAAAAGCAGAGGAGTGTGGTCTGATACGCTCCTGGATAACGCAGTAACCGTTGCTAATGGATATTTAATTTCCCATTCTGTTGAGATGAGTATTCTATCCAACTCCTCATATGTGGGTCGCTGTAACGTGTTTGCCCATGTGTATTGTCTGCCTGACATCTCGATCTCTCTGAGATCTAATCCATCGATTACAGTGTTAAACAGGAAAGGACAACAACTATTAAAGTTGCCATTATTATTTTCACTAGAGTGTCTCATTATGTTGTAATCGCCACCAATTAATATTGGTAACTCCTCTTACACATATTTACCAGTTCAGCTAGGAACTGGTCTTTAAACTGGCTCTGTGCTGGTCCATACACTAAAGTCAATGCCCATTTGAACTTGTCTGCTTTGTTACATAGGTGAAATTTAACGTAGTATTCCCCACGTCAATTGACCCGATGTGAAATACACTTGTATCCACGCCCAGGATCATCCCTCTGGATCTTCCGCGTGGTTCTTTACAATGCCAAATATAGTCTCTAGCAGCGCATAGGTTTTTCAAGAAGCTTGGTGAGAAATTATTTGCACCTGTCTCTGAGATTCATATGAAACTTAGCCCATATTCTTTGGTTAAGTCGGAAACAAATCTAAAATTTTTTGGGTCGCTAAACCAATTGTTGTTCCATAATACTCCTTTTATTTTAATTATGTTTTGGTTGACTCCCCCTCCTTTTCTTCTTGCCCGCACCCCGGGTCATGATGTTGGAACAAGCAATAGGATCCTCAAAATTACTGTCTGTATCCATTATGTCTTCTAAAATATCTGAACACATGTGGTTCAGGATAATATTATCTAGTTCCTCCTCCTGTAATCATTTTTCCTCTGCGTCTAAAGCATCATTTATCTTATCCTGCATTACATTCGCAGCTAATAACCTGGCCAACTCCTTCCCTTTCAACTTAGCTACTGCTACTTGGGAAGAGCTGTCGTCATGTCCCGCTCGAATTCCCACACAATGCAACTGAGATTGTATTGTATTTTCTGGAAGCTGTAAAAAGGATTGGGGAGTCTGACCTTCTTTTTTCTTAGCCTTTAGTTTCTCGGCTCTTTCCATGTAGGATTCTTCACCAGCGACCGACACACGCTTGCTGCGTCTTGCTGTAGTAACAAATGGCGCAACTTCTGAAATGGCCGCCAATTTCCTGACATACTCCATATTAATTGTTTTCACGGTATTATTCTCTCCTGCAGCTTTCAGCTTGTGACCCTCTTCAGTACCAATGTCACACGCCTGCTTATCAGCGAGAATAATTTTTTCCTCCTCTGAAGGCGCCCTCTGATGAGGATTAAAGCTGGTAAACCCCAGCTGTTGTCTTTCTTCTTCCACATCATCACATTGTTACCATATATAGCATTGGATTCCTGCATACTCGTTACGTTTAAATCATTAACAAGATGTTCAGATGTTTCCTGCCCATTTACTTCATCAGGATTAAATTGCAGCAAGTTTTCTGAATCAAGCAACTCGGATTTCTTACAAACCTGTCCCAAGTCATCGTTCTGAGGAATAAGACAGCTGATATTCTCCAGCTCCTGACCTCAATCATCCTTCACGTTCATTGTATTATCATCAGTATATTCATCATAATCTTGCATGCACAATATGTTTTTATTTTGTGCACAAACATCATAATTCATTTTTGCAGGTAATTCACTCACCACTCCACATTGTGCCATGTGTTGAGAATCTTCATTAATAATCACCATAGCCTGCTCTATATTAGGCGCCTCCTGAGATTGAGTAGGTGAATAATTACCAGAGCCTTCGCCTGAGCCGCAGCTCCCTGAACCAGCACATGTTGACGCCCGTGTTGGGATCCTGCGATGTTTTTTCCTTTGTCGCTAGCTTCCCTCTAGGTGAACTGCATGTTCCCGTTTGGCTTATGACTCATGTTGGCATCATCCTTCTTATCACTTCCCACTAAATCCTCATCATCAAAGCCATCCGTGTCCATCAGGTCAGTGTTATTACCTTGTGTGTCAGTTTCTACTTTGAACTTAAGTTCGAAAAGGTATTCATCAATGACCACGTTCACAGTGTGTGGGATGAGATTCGGGTCCAGAATCATTACCAAAAAACGACAATTATCATTGTATTCGAAGAAGATTGCTGTAACTTAGGATGCTTAGGATCAACATTAGCAATACCTAATTAGGAGTTCTCAGGTTTAATCTAATTGAACAACTAATCTTAGGTATAATTAAACATTGATCTAATGATGTAGTCTAACAATCAAGAAATTCAATCATGTGAGTGGATCATAGCAATTGATCAGAGGAGTATTAGGGGATTAGGAGAGAGGCGTAGGTTACCTTCAGTGGATCCACCTGAAGCCATTGGGCTCGGGTGGATGGTCGCAGGAGAGTAGCTCGACGCAGGAAGATCGGCGATGTAGGGAGATCGCCGATGCAGTGGTGGCTCAGTGCAGAAACGGCAGTGGCGGCCTTCCCCTATCTCCGCACGACTTAGAGATTGGATTAGGGTTGTGGGAGAGGGATTAGGCACCAGATTAACTTGTAATTTGATGCCCCAGCCCCTCTCCCCTTTATATTACTGTTGCGCGTGCGAGAGGGGGCCACACTGAACGGAAGTCGGTTGCGCCCCCGATCAGGGCGCGTGGAGAGAAGGAGTCGGACAGGGTTGTGGCCCGCGCTCGCTCCTCACAGGAGTCCCGGTTCGACCGGGGTCAAACTAACATCCCCCCCCTTGATCTCGGGACAACATATTTCTTACTTACTTAACTTAACTTACACTTACTAAAACTTATGTATATTTCCTCTTGCTTTGACATATGGGGCACGATGCATTAAAAATAGCCATTTACGTACTGTTCGACTCGACGACAACAATATATCTCATAATTAGAAATAACCTTATACTTAGTTGGCCCCTTAGTATCCAGGATTTGTATTATAGGTTCTCCCCTAATCCCATGTCGGCTACATGTTCTCTGAACACATTGGGTGAAAAACCCTTTGTTAGCGGATCCACAAGCATATGTTTAGTACTTATATGCTCAAGACTAATTGTGTTATCCAGGGTTCTCTCTTTCACAACATAATACTTAATGTCGATGTGTTTGGCAGCACCACTCGACTTGTTGTTGTGACAGTATGTTACTGCAGGATGGTTATCGCAGTATAACTTAAGTGGTTTATGAATGCTGTTGACCACTCTAAGACCGGGAACAAATTTTTTAAGGCAAGATACCTGCCCTATGGACTCATAACAAGCTATGAACTCAGCATACATTGTGGACGATGTAGTGATTGTCTGTTTGGAGCTTTTCCATGATATGGCTCCATTCGCGAGGGTGAATATGTAGCCTGATGTGGATTTCTTTGTATCCACACTACTTGCATAATCTAAATCTGAATACCCCACTATTTCTAGTGAGTCTGACTTACTATACTTTAACATGAGGTTCTTAGTGCCCTGTATATATCTTAGTGCTTTCTTAACAGCTTTCAAGTGGTCTGGCACTAAATTACTTTGATATCTGTCAAGCATCCAAGTCACAAATGCTATCTCAGGGCATGTACAAACTTGATCATACATTAAGCTTCCGACAGCAAAAGCATACAGAATTCCTCATATCTGATCAACCTCATACTCCTTCTTAGGCGACTGCGATTCTGAAAAACTGTCGCCCATAACTATTGGAGCAGGCGAGGGCTTACAGGCGTGCATACCGTACTTTCCAAGTACGCCTTCTGAGATAATCCTTATACACCCTTAATGCGATCTCGGTGAACCTCAACTCCTAGAACATAGGATGCTTCACCTAAATCCTTCATATCAAAATTTGAGGATAAAAACTTCTTAGTCTCTAAGAGTAGGTTGACATCACTACTAGCTAATAGTATGTCATCCACATAAAGAACCAAGAAAA
Organism: Tuctoria greenei; assembly: GCA_036927565.1. NCBI lineage: Eukaryota > Viridiplantae > Streptophyta > Magnoliopsida > Poales > Poaceae > Tuctoria > Tuctoria greenei. Next base: position 108,735,605 of record JAYESD010000008.1, read on the forward strand.
AGAACTTTCCATTCTTAAACTTAGCATAAATGCAATTATCTGTGGGGACCGGAGTCCACACATCCGAGGATCCCATTGGGTGGTACCGTGCGATGCGGCACCTAACAGCACACACAAAAAGGATACCAAAACATATAAAGTTTTCATTTCATAATAAGAAGAGTTTACAAAAGAGTGTACAATAGAAGTACACACGCAGCGGAAAATTACATACTCATAATCTCACCTAACTAAGCAGGAGAGAAGGCGTCCATGCCCTAGGACGATTCTCACTAGCAACACGGAGAACAAACAGCAGCGGCGTGGCTCACATGAGATTTATCTCGACACCTCGAGTCTCATGTACAACCTGAACAGCAGAAATAAAACTAATACCTGCAAAAATCGTTAAAGCGCAAACGTGAGCATAAGGCTCAGCAAGACTTAACCGTCTCACTAGACATATGCAAGGGGACACTAAACATAGGTAAGGTGAAGCATAAATGACTCGCCTACAAGTGGATCCTTATAATCAAGTTTTAAGTAGCAAATGACATTCTCCGAGCACGGCACATCATGGGCTCCACAATCAAACAAGAAACGCTTTACCGATGATATGACATGCTCAGGGCACATAATGCTATTACAGCTAAAGTATGGGGAAATTGTAAACTTTTAATTGTACTATCTCTAAATCATACAAGGTTGCAAAGTAATTATAATTCAATACAATATGATTTTCTGGCTTGTTTAGTATTTACTACGTCACCGCTCAGTGAACAAGTGGTACTCTATTACTGCGAGGGACAGTGATTGCAATCAGGACACACCCGGACAACACGACACATACGTCGTTCGGAAGTGTCAGCGAGCACACCCGTACCTACATAACACTTCAGTACTAGGCGTATATGGCAACCTTTCGCAAGACACTCAAATGCCGAACCGGTAGATCCGTCACGGGCAGGAGGTCCTTGCGTGGGGCGTACTCTGACGTGCCCACCAGCGGATTTACACCTTGCTACCCTCAACCCACACCTATAAAACGGAACGGTATGCCTCGACACCCAAGTGACCAAGCTACGTCAGTTTATTGGATTCCATATGTCCATTATGTTGACAGTACAATTCAAGCTTGTCCGAAGGGGCCGCATACGGACGGGCCTTAATCGACACAGGCAGGGCTATGCGACCGAGACTCAATTCTCGCCGCTTCCTATCCATTCCCTGCCCGGTCTCAGTTTCATTACATTATGTCATTTTCTATCTAACCAATCCTGTGAGACATGTCCTACATCTCTCGCGAGTAGATCCCAACTACTCGACTTCTACCGGATTTCCTATGCATTAGCAAAGCAGTTACTATAGGTCAAACTGTAACTCGTTCCAACCAATCCATGGGATTTTTGGTCATGCAAGTGGAGTATCAATCACCCTATACGTAATGCACATATCAAACTTATGACGTAAGGTGATAAAGACTGTAAAAACTCTGTAAAGCTTTTAAATGTAAACCGGGGCTTGCCTTAGTTTGCGACTGAACAAATGTCAATTGTTAGGGCTTGATCTTCCTCCGGAGAACCTGCCATGGAACCTCAGTGGAAACACATCGGCCTTCTCCTCCAAGTGAAGCTCCTCGTCGATCACCTACCATCACGTTTCCTATCGACATGATATGCATATAAGTAATTAAGTAATTAAGTAATTTAAGAAAAGACTCCACGGGGTTGTGTAAACTCTAAGAATGAGGAGTTCGACTAGGAAGGACAGATATGCCTTTGTTGTGTGAATGAACAAAGGATGAAGTCAAGTGGTCATAGTAGTATCGAGATGTGAATTGAAAGGTGCAATGTAAGCACACATTGCAACTTGGCACTCAACACTCGACGCTATGCCACTCAAGGACGATACAGCTGAATGGTGTGAAAATGTTGGAATGGTAGGGTAAGGATGACCTAAGAGTCAAGGTGGCATAGTAGTGTCGAGATAAGCACTGAAAGGTGCAATGTAATGACACATCGCAATTTAGCACTCAACACATGGAGCTATGCCGCACAAAGAGTGATAAGGTAGAATAGTGAAGAAGTATTACTGGACTGTGTGATGTAAGGATGACTAAGCGATCAAGATGGAGCATTGAAAGCTTAAGGCATGAGTGAACTGTGCAACAAGAGGTTGTGACTTAGAAGTCGACCAATGAAGTTACACAAACTCATTAAGGAGTAAATCTAATTACGTGACAAGTGGGGTCGCAGGGTTCTGATAAGGATGAACCAGGGTGAAACCATAGTGACACTTGGGAGTGAAGTGAGGTCAACATTCTTTGAACTTAAAACGTCATAACGAGCCTTGTTAACCTGACGTGAGTACTGAGACAACGTTCAAATGACCTTTAGGTAAAGTAGTTTCTACGGCAAGCTTCTCGAGCATCGTTCAAGTGCTTATGTGACACTATTGCAGTGTCCTTTGCAAGATTGTCCAGATGAGCTCGGTGAACTCCTGGAACTCGAACATGATGCGAGACCTTGTCGTGACGGTCATGCTTTGCCATCACGGGAAGATCAGATTAGCCAGGTCCACATCGACCCGGACTCGTCAAAGGGGGTGAGCGGAATCCCGAACACCACCTTGTGAGTCTTAAGGTTAGTGATGTCGACTCGGTTGTTGATAAGCGACTCGACGAACCTGTCGTCGATGAAATGGTACACCAAGTTAACCAATCCTGTGATCGGCTACGGAACATCCTCGACACAACCAAGGAACTCTTATCCAAGGTTACCCCTGGTCTAGTTCTCCTTGTTGGTCGCAACGTTATTGCATACCTCTACTCCAAGTCATCGGTGATCACCGAACCACTTGGTTTGACCTAGAAGGCATTTCATTGAGCACCCTAGCTACACCTAGGACTTGACGAGTCTCGCTTTGACCAAACCCTAATTTGGCTAAACGACTATCGACCGTTGGGTCGTGGTTGTGTTCCAGCATCATGTACGTTACAGGCATCCTTCATCTCGATGCCAGGACACGATGATGGCTCGGAACGTCACGACGATGTCATATGGTCAACGACGTCGACGCGACTCATGGTGGAGCATCACGAGCATGCACGGACATGCCAACGTGATACAAACAACAAAGGAGGTCAACTTAGGGACTCCTATAGGAATGATATCAGTGCGGAAAATGGACGTATGACTTGACGAGACATGAGTACCATTAGGGGTCACGATGAACGGACATCGATGACGTCAAGCAAGGTATTCCAGGGAAAGGCTCACCTTGTAGGCATTTCGCCGAACATCTTGGTGTGTACTAGAGTTCCATCGCGTCATCACCATTCAAAGGGTACCTTGGCACATGTACTTGTCAATTGCCACCCCAGAATAGACCTGCATCCATAGACCAGCATTGAACAGCAACACACTCAGTTTCGCCTTGTAACCATTTCATCGAACACCTTGGCTGCAGTCACTGATTCAATCACTCTTGCAAAATAAGAGCTAACCTTGGACCAGTTGTCGATGCCGGTGTGTCAACGACGTGTTCCTGCATATCCTCCATCACACCCATTACTCGCTTTGCTTCCAGGACATAGCCACGGCGCGGAACGCGGACATGGCGTCATGGTGAACGGCAGAGAGAGTCGGCGGACGGCGTTGACAAGGGGAACGCGGTTGCCGCGGCTTGGCGTGGCGAGGTGCTGCAGCGAGCTGCAAGGACCACGGCGAGCGGCGGCTTGGAGTGGCCATGGCCATGGCACACGGGCTGGAACGGCGCTGGTGAGGAGGCGACCGACGGGGAGGCGCACACAGCCGAGGGGGAGTGCCTGGCCGGCGGTGTGGCGGCTGGGCGATGCGGGCCAGCGGGGGCGCGCGGCTCGGGGACAGCACCGAAGGCAGGCGCTGGCGGCGGGAGCCGGTGGCCGGGGGATGAGGCGGCGGTGAGCGCGCCGTCGGGAGCGTCGTGGGCGACGAGGAGGCGGCCGGCGTGGGCGGTGCTTGGGGGCGGCTCGGCAGGGAGGAGCTGGGGCGCGGCGCTGCTGGGACCAGAGGGCGAGGCGATGCGGGGAGCGGGCCAACGGAAGAGGCGCGGCCTGGCGCGAGGAGGCGGCGCGAGTTGCCGTGGGGGCGGGGTAAGCCGGCGGCCGGGAGCGGCCAGGGCGCCGGAGGAGAGGAGGGCGAGCGGCAAGCCGGAAGCGGACTGAGCGGCAAGATAGGGACCGAGAGGGTCGGCCGCGGTGATAAGGACGGGAAAGGGACGTCGAGGTGGCTCTGCATGCGGCTGCGTGGAGGCAGGGGAGAAGGTGCCGACCTGACTGGTGGGGACCACCTGTGGGACCCACCTCCCTAACCCCTCTTTCCAAAATTCAAATAGGGCTTGCAAGCATGCTTCAAAAATAGTCAAATTTGGCCAAGTGACTAAATAAAATGTGGAGAATTTTATGGTGCAATCAGATTTCAAAACTGAGCAAGTTGAATTTGAACTCAGATTTGAATTTGAATTCAAGTGGTGATACTTGACTCAAGGAAATAAATAGTAGATTAGGTTCAAAAATCCTGAAACTTTGAAGTTAACCTTTTTGAACCATAAGGGACCTCAAGAAAAATTTGGAGTTGATTTGGACAAGGTTGAGCACAAAGTTTAAATTTGAAGTCGACGTTGATTAAACTCTCAGTACGTGTCCAATAAATGGGAAATGGGCTTCAAAAATTTTGAAACTTTACCGAGAGTCTAATTGGAATATTAGTAGGTCATGGAAAAATTTATGGCCTGAGATTTGAATATTTTTGGATGTCCCATTTTAGGGTTGGAATAATTCCTTTTTCTTTCTCTCTATTTTGTTTTCTTTTCTCCTTTAATTTTTTTTATTGAAAATGTGAATACTTGGAAATTAAGGATTCTTCACCTTAAGTTCCATTCCACATCAGCAACCATGTTCTATATGTAAAGTTTTAACAAGTCCCTATTTTTAGTGAACATAGTTTAACTCATATGGCTCATGTGAGTTTGGATTTCCAAGTCTATTTTCAAAATTTTTAAGTTCGCATTTTTGCGTTTTTGTTCTTCCGAAAAACGGGCTTTTACAATCCTTCCCCCTTAAAGGAATCTCGTCTCGAGATTCTAACAGGTAGAATAACAGAACGATGAGGGAACGATCCGTAAAAGAGGGTCATTCACTAAGGAAAATGGCAATGCCCTTAAAAACTTGTGTTCTACGAAATAGTGATTATCTTCAGGCATCTTAAGAAATTCTAAAGTCTGCTTCAGGAGATTCCAGTCTTTAGGTTGATAACCTTGACAGGATGCTCGACATGGCAATATCACATCGTAAAACTTTCATGTCTGTTACTGATCCTTTATTGTTGTACTCTTGCACTGACATGACATCTTGTCCTGTCCTAGTCTTGATTTGAAGAATTTGCACTTGTTCTTTGCTTCTCTAGGTCACCTTGATAGTTTGAAACTTTTCTTGCATTGATTCTTGGTTGCTTGCTTGGTTTTGCATAGGTCCTTTCAACTTAATGTGGTATTTCCCTTGATATGAGTTAAGATGGTTTACGAGGTTAAACAACAATCATTAACCTCGTTTGATGTTTAGTCAACCATAGGATTCCTTAGCCGTAGCATAAGAGTAGCAAGACACTCAACACTCTTATGTGATGAAAACCGAAGGAATACGGAAGATGTGGCGACTACAAGGATTTTGGTTATATCAACATCTTCAAACAATAGAAATAGAAGATGAAGACCCTTTGCAGTGGCACACGAGGATTTAAGGATTCAGTATCCTCATATGTTTCGACACAGCAAAGAACTCAATCATATGGTAACTACAAGGTAATTAGTGTAGCAAGGTTACCATATAACAACGTAAGATCTTAGATGGACCCAAAGAGTTTCACGAGGTTGACAAATGAACGGTATCCTCGCGAGGAAGGAGATTTCATGGATTTTACAAGGTTGATCATCGAACTGATGACTACTCGATGAAGAACGGTATAGTTGCAACAATCAAGGTACTTGAACCTAACAAGTCAAGGATGGAAGTCCAAGTGTTTGTTTAGTTGCAAGTACTCAAGGCGATTTGAGTTTCAACAAGTCAAGGACAAGGACTCAACTGTGTTTTAGTCACAAGGTGTCCCTTGTGCTACTCAAGATAATGAAACCAGTCGAAGGCGTTGCGAACGATAAAATTGATCACAACTCAAAAATGTTAGGCACTACTTAAGTATCTGAACGGGGTCACATATTCTTGCTCAAAACTCATTAGTAATTACGTTTTATGATGCATCACAAACCGGATGATGTTATGCAGACACAATGCAACTCCGCGGATAATTATGCAAGGTATGGTGCATTCAGTATTATACTTTGAGCAAAAATAGGTAAGACAATCCAAACACAGTCAGAAGTATCCCAAATACAGGAGGATTGATTGAACTTGGTCATGAAAGGCGCTAGAGAAGACTTGCTACTTTCATATCTCGACCAAGTTCGATGGTTTCAAGGTAAAAGTATTAGCAAGGAATGGTGAGGTTCATCTCAAGGCAACGGAGTGTACAAAATGGAACAAAGTGATTGAACTTCTTGTTGATCGGAAGTTCCCTAAAGCTTGTTAATCACAACTTACAGGTAATTGTGGTTCCTTAACAAAGGGTCAGGTTTTTCATCTCATAGTTTTCTTAAAGTACTATGTCTACCCCTTAAAAGGTGCGGTAGGGTTGCCTTCAGAAGTGGCAAAGAGAGTAACCTTTGAAGAGTAAGGTTCTCCTCACTTCCGTAGGTTGCACTAAGTGGTTGACAAGGTACTGTGCTAGGCACGACCTTGGGTAGTAATCCACGTTCTTGCTAAAGAATTTCCAGCTCATACTACTCACTTATGGCTTCTCGTCTCAAAGACTGAAGCAAAGGAGTGGTTTAGCGTGAAGAATCAACTGACTCCTTTAACTCGTTGATCGAGTTCCACAAGAAACGGGGTTCAAGGTAATCCGTCACTTAAGCTTCGCATTGACTTAATGAGTCAATGTTGTACTCGGTCCTACTTACTTGAGCAGTGCTCCCAGCACGATGGTTCGGTGTCGATGTACCTTGGTATGACACCTAGGTGAACGTAACACTTCAATTACTAGATGAACTCCTTCCCCCTTAAGATTCAAGCTAGGTGAGCAAGAAACTTACTCCAAGCAATATTTATGGGGAGGGTCGTCCAACTAAGGGAAGTGTCATACATGCTCAATGCACAATTAAAGTGTGAGATGCAAGGTTGCATAGTCAAAACACTAGCATGTGCATCCGAGCAAAAAGGGATTTTCCTTAGTGTAATACTCAACTCTAATGGCAAATATTGTTGGGCCGCAACACCTGGGATGTTATGAAACTCCTCGAGTTGAACTCGAGAACCAAATCCATAAACACCCTGAAGGGTCATCACCCGGTTAAATCCTGGTGGAGGATGAACAGCTTGGACGCAACTTCGATTTTGGCCAAGTAAATGGCAAAATCAGATCTTGAGGTGAACAACAAAGTTAAAGTAATCTTCAATACACTTCCAAAAAGTATCGGTTTGCCTCTAGATCATCTCTGGTTTGCAAGTTATGCAATTTTAAAGTTAGCAGATTTCTCTGCACTTTCAGCAGAATCTGCTTAAACAGTAGCAGTTTTGATCTAAAGTTTTCACGCTGTTCTGATGGAAATCTGGAAATATTCTTATTTAAAAAGTTGTAGCCAGTGTAATAATCTTTCCATAATGTACTTACTTGTCTTCATATCAGCTCTGGTTCAAAAGATATGAATTTCTGAAGTTGGGTAGAATTTCAGCATTCAGAATTGAATTCAGTTCAGATTGACCACTCTGTATTCAAACTCGATTTGGAATAGGTAGATGACCGATTCAGGTCTGGAGCCAATAGCAAAAATTGTAGCTGACTCTCTAACCTCTCCAACGGTTACTCGCATGACACCATTGGATCAAAGGTCTGCGAGTTATGGATTAAATTCAGAGGTGTACAGATTGCTGTCCAGTTTGAGTATGCCTGGACAGTCTCTGCGATTATCCAAATTTCACCCATTTAGAAAAGGATTTTGGTCTGGTGTTGAACAGAAAACATGTAGAGGACTTCCAAATATTTCTAAAGAGTATTTACTTGCCCTCGTAGCACTTCTGGTTGAGAAGATATGGCATTTGCAAGTTGACAGTTTTTCCGAAAATTTGGACAGCACCTCCTTTGTTTAAGGCTGATTTTGTCCACAATTTCAGATATACAAACATCAATATTTGCAAAAGTAATACATAGAAAACTTGTTGCAAAAATTTTCGGGATCCCAGAAATGAAAATTATGAAGTCTTTCGACAATTATACAGCGAGTTATGCGAGAAACAGTAACTGTATACAGGACTGTCCACTCGCTGTCCAGATTTGATCAGGTCTAGAAATCTGAAATTTTGAGTATGTTAGAGATGGATTCCGCTCTGAAGTTCTATAGAAATGTTATAGAGGACTCTCTAAGTTTTCCATACATGTATAAACATGCATAGGTTGCATTTCTAGTTTAACAGTTATGGCTATTTAAAGTTCAAAATTTTTCTGGCTGTTTCAGATAGCATCGATATACATGTACTATCTTCAACTCTGTTTTGAATTAGTTTTAAACTGAATTTGAGGTATCACTGAATAACAAAGTTGTAGAATAGCTCTTCCACTTTCCAGAAATGTATCATAATAGAATAGAAGAGCTTTCTCCAAGGAAATATGACAAAAATTCAGATGCTGGTCCGTGTAGTTTCAGAACAGCAGCTGCTGTGATAATGGTGCATTTTCATCACCATAAAAGCATCTTTTGGCTTGGAGGTCAATAGGAAACTATTAGAAGACTCCAAAAGATTTTCAAAAAGTATTCACTTGCCTCCAAAGCCCTCCAGGTTGAAGAGATATGGAATTTCAAAGTCAGGTCAATTCTGTTCGAAAACAGAACTCACCGGCTTCGAAACACAAGAATTTTGGAACAAACTCAAATTTTGAAACTTAGCTCAAAACTCAAATCCGATGGCTAGAACTTGATTCACAACTAATCATTTTCTTTAGAACCAAATGGAATCTTAAAAGAGACTTGACGACCTCCTTATCCATAGCATATCACCATGGATCTTCATACTTAACCAAAGTCTTACTCCGGCGAAGTCGAGCTAAACTCTCGCCAGGATCAAAGGACTTTGGTTTACCTACTCTTGAAAAGAAACATTTTACCTTGTCCACAAGATACCAACAACTGATACTTGGACTTAATATGAATATGAAGTCATTTCTTTCGTGGGGGATGGTCAAAGTATCAATTGTGATACTGACGGTACTACGTGCCTTACCAAAAGAAAAGTCTAACCCGATACATCCGGATACGTCTATAGGTGGTCCTAATACCGATCACTCGCAAACGTTTGCTACACGGGTCGCTACCGGAGTTAGTGTACCTGCAGAAGACAAACAATCCCCTTCCACACCTTCACACCTCAAGGGCGGCACGGGGAAACACGACAGGCAGTTACAGTAAGATATAATCAAAAGTAAATGCATACGACTCTGGTGTGAGTCGCCCTCGAGCGAGGTCATGTCTCGAGGTACATGGCTGTAAATACGTCTGTACAGCAAAGACTCCCGTACGAACCGGCTTATACACGCTCGGGCATACGTGTTTCGCATGATCCCATAGAACATGAATAGTTCTAGAGATGCATACTATCGGGTTATACACCACCCGACGGGGGCTCCCACTAATTTTGTGTCACGCTGGGGTACCGCGTGTCATATGTTCTGAGAAACATGGAAAGTTTCAAAGACTCATATTGACTTTCCGTGCCAAGCCACGGAAATTTCACATACCACTCCTCGTATGCTGAGCTTACCAAGATTGATCCGCTCTCGGTGGCGTACCTTACCTCTTACCTTGAAGATGGAGCGTCGTTACAGAATAATATAACAAGTTAGTTCACCACCTTTATAACTTATACTAGTAATAGTCCTTAATGGGCATATAGCTAAACCTCACTCGACTACTTCGGAGTTTTCGAAAATAGGCTCTTTTCGAGCGTGCTATTCCCAATGAAGCTCTGATACCATGTCTGTGGGGACCGGAGTCCACACATCCGAGGATCCCATTGGGTGGTACCGTGCGATGCGGCACCTAACAGCACACACAAAAAGGATACCAAAACATATAAAGTTTTCATTTCATAATAAGAAGAGTTTACAAAAGAGTGTACAATAGAAGTACACACGCAGCGGAAAATTACATACTCATAATCTCACCTAACTAAGCAGGAGAGAAGGCGTCCATGCCCTAGGACGATTCTCACTAGCAACACGGAGAACAAACAGCAGCGGCGTGGCTCACATGAGATTTATCTCGACACCTCGAGTCTCATGTACAACCTGAACAGCAGAAATAAAACTAATACCTGCAAAAATCGTTAAAGCGCAAACGTGAGCATAAGGCTCAGCAAGACTTAACCGTCTCACTAGACATATGCAAGGGGACACTAAACATAGGTAAGGTGAAGCATAAATGACTCGCCTACAAGTGGATCCTTATAATCAAGTTTTAAGTAGCAAATGACATTCTCCGAGCACGGCACATCATGGGCTCCACAATCAAACAAGAAACGCTTTACCGATGATATGACATGCTCAGGGCACATAATGCTATTACAGCTAAAGTATGGGGAAATTGTAAACTTTTAATTGTACTATCTCTAAATCATACAAGGTTGCAAAGTAATTATAATTCAATACAATATGATTTTCTGGCTTGTTTAGTATTTACTACATCACCGCTCAGTGAACAAGTGGTACTCTATTACTGCGAGGGACAGTGATTGCAATCAGGACACACCCGGACAACACGACACATACGTCGTTCGGAAGTGTCAGCGAGCACACCCGTACCTACATAACACTTTAGTACTAGGCATATATGGCAACCTTTCGCAAGACACTCAAATGCCGAACCGGTCGATCCGTCACGGGCAGGAGGTCCCTGCGTGGGGCGTACTCTGACGTGCCCACCAGCGGATTTACACCTTGCTACCCTCAACCCACACCTATAAAACGGAACGGTATGCCTCGACACCCAAGTGACCAAGCTACGTCAGTTTATTGGATTCCATATGTCCATTATGTTGCCGGTACAATTCAAGCTTGTCCGAAGGGGCCGCATACGGACGGGCCTTAATCGACACAGGCAGGGCTATGCGACCGAGACTCAATTCTCGCCGCTTCCTATCCATTCCCTGCCCGGTCTCAGTTTCATTACATTATGTCATTTTCTATCTAACCAATCCTGTGAGACATGTCCTACATCTCTCGCGAGTAGATCCCAACTACTCGACTTCTACCGGATTTCCTATGCATTAGCAAAGCAGTTACTATAGGTCAAACTGTAACTCGTTCCAACCAATCCATGGGATTTTTGGTCATGCAAGTGGAGTATCAATCACCCTATACGTAATGCACATATCAAACTTATGACGTAAGGTGATAAAGACTGTAAAAACTCTGTAAAGCTTTTAAATGTAAACCAGGGCTTGCCTTAGTTTGCGACTGAACAAATGTCAATTGTTAGGGCTTGATCTTCCTCCGGAGAACCTGCCATGGAACCTCAGTGGAAACACATCGGCCTTCTCCTCCAAGTGAAGCTCCTCGTCGATCACCTACCATCACGTTTCCTATCGACATGATATGCATATAAGTAATTAAGTAATTAAGTAATTTAAGAAAAGACTCCACGGGGTTGTGTAAACTCTAAGAATGAGGAGTTCGACTAGGAAGGATAGATATGCCTTTGTTGTGTGAATGAACAAAGGATGAAGTCAAGTGGTCATAGTAGTATCGAGATGTGAATTGAAAGGTGCAATGTAAGCACACATTGCAACTTGGCACTCAACACTCGACGCTATGCCACTCAAGGACGATACAGCTGAATGGTGTGAAAATGTTGGAATGGTAGGGTAAGGATGACCTAAGAGTCAAGGTGGCATAGTAGTGTCGAGATAAGCACTGAAAGGTGCAATGTAATGACACATCGCAATTTAGCACTCAACACATGGAGCTATGCCGCACAAAGAGTGATAAGGTAGAATAGTGAAGAAGTATTACTGGACTGTGTGATGTAAGGATGACTAAGCGATCAAGATGGAGCATTGAAAGCTTAAGGCATGAGTGAACTGTGCAACAAGAGGTTGTGACTTAGAAGTCGACCAATGAAGTTACACAAACTCATTAAGGAGTAAATCTAATTACGTGACAAGTGGGGTCGCAGGGTTCTGATAAGGATGAACCAGGGTGAAACCATAGTGACACTTGGGAGTGAAGTGAGGTCAACATTCTTTGAACTTAAAACGTCATAACGAGCCTTGTTAACCTGCGTGAGTACTGAGACAACGTTCAAATGACCTTTAGGTAAAGTAGTTTCTACGGCAAGCTTCTCGAGCATCGTTCAAGTGCTTACGTGACACTATTGCAGTGTCCTTTGCAAGATTGTCCAGATGAGCTCGGTGAACTCCTGGAACTCGAACATGATGCGAGACCTTGTCGTGACGGTCATGCTTTGCCATCACGGGAAGATCAGATTAGCCAGGTCCACATCGACCCGGACTCGTCAAAGGGGGTGAGCGGAATCCCGAACACCACCTTGTGAGTCTTAAGGTTAGTGATGTCGACTCGGTTGTTGATAAGCGACTCGACGAACCTGTCGTCGATGAAATGGTACACCAAGTTAACCAATCCTGTGATCGGCTACGGAACATCCTCGACACAACCAAGGAACTCTTATCCAAGGTTACCCCTGGTCTAGTTCTCCTTGTTGGTCGCAACGTTATTGCATACCTCTACTCCAAGTCATCGGTGATCACCGAACCACTTGGTTTGACCTAGAAGGCATTTCATTGAGCACCCTAGCTACACCTAGGACTTGACGAGTCTCGCTTTGACCAAACCCTAATTTGGCTAAACGACTATCGACCGTTGTGTCGTGGTTGTGTTCCAGCATCATGTACGTTACAGGCATCCTTCATCTCGATGCCAGGACACGATGATGGCTCGGAACGTCACGACGATGTCATATGGTCAACGACGTCGACGCGACTCATGGTGGAGCATCACGAGCATGCACGGACATGCCAACGTGATACAAACAACAAAGGAGGTCAACTTAGGGACTCCTATAGGAATGATATCAGTGCGGAAACTGGACATATGACTTGACGAGACATGAGTACCATTAGGGGTCACGATGAATGGACATCGATGACGTCAAGCAAGGTATTCCAGGGCAAGGCTCACCTTGTAGGCATTTCGCCGAACATCTTGGTGTGTACTAGAGTTCCATCGCGTCATCACCATTCAAAGGGTACCTTGGCACATGTACTTGTCAATTGCCACCCCAGAATAGACCTGCATCCATAGACCAGCATTGAACGGCAACACACTCAGTTTCGCCTTGTAACCATTTCATCGAACACCTTGGCTGCAGTCACTGATTCAATCACTCTTGCAAAATAAGATCTAACCTTGGACCAGTTGTCGATGCCGGTGTGTCAACGACGTGTTCCTGCATATCCTCCATCACACCCATTACTTGCTTTGCTTCCAGGACATAGCCACGGCGCGGAACGCGGACATGGCGTCATGGTGAACGGTAGAGAGAGTCGGCGGACGGCGTTGACAAGAGGAACGCGGTTGCCGCGGCTTTGCGTGGCGAGGTGCTGCAGCGAGCTGCAAGGACCACGGCGAGCGGCCACGGCGAGCGGCGGCTTGGAGTGGCCATGGCCATGGCACACGGGCTGGAACGGCGCTGGTGAGGAGGCGACCGACGGGGAGGCGCACACAGCCGAGGGGGAGTGCCTGGGCGGCGGTGTGGCGGCTGGGCGATGCGGGCCAGCGGGGGCGCGCGGCTCGGGGACAGCACCGGAGGCAGGCGCTGGCGGCGGGAGCCGGTGGCCGGGGGACGAGGCGGCGGTGAGCGCGCCGTCGGGAGCGTCGTGGGCGACGAGGAGGCGGCCGGCGTGGGCGGTGCTTGGGGGCGGCTCGGCAGGGACTAGCTGGGGCGCGGCGCTGCTGGGACCAGAGGGCGAGGCGATGCGGGGAGCGGGCCAGCGGAAGAGGCGCGGCCTGGCGCGAGGAGGCGGCGCGAGTTGCCGTGGGGGCGGGGTAAGCCGGCGGCCGGGAGCGGCCAGGGCGCCGGAGGAGAGGAGGGCGAGCGGCAAGCCGGAAGCGGACTGAGCGGCAAGATAGGGACCGAGAGGGTTGGCCGCGGTGATAAGGACGGGAAAGGGACATCGAGGTGGCTCTGCATGCGGCTGCGTGGAGGCAGGGGAGAAGGTGCCGACCTGACTGGTGGGGACCACCTGTGGGACCCACCTCCCTAACCCCTCTTTCCAAAATTCAAATAGGGCTCGCAAGCATGCTTCAAAAATAGTCAAATTTGGCCAAGTGACTAAATAAAATGTGGAGAATTTTATGGTGCAATCAGATTTCAAAACTGAGCAAGTTGAATTTGAACTCAGATTTGAATTTGAATTCAAGTGGTGATACTTGACTCAAGGAAATAAATAGTAGATTAGGTTCAAAAATCCTGAAACTTTGAAGTTAACCTTTTTGAACCATAAGGGACCTCAGGAAAAATTTGGAGTTGATTTGGACAAGGTTGAGCACAAAGTTTAAATTTGAAGTCGACGTTGATTAAACTCTCAGTACGTGTCCAATAAATGGGAAATGGGCTTCAAAAATTTTGAAACTTTACCGAGAGTCTAATTGGAATATTAGTAGGTCATGGAAAAATTTACGGCCTGAGATTTGAATATTTTTGGATGTCCCATTTTAGGGTTGGAATAATTCCTTTTTCTTTCTCTCTATTTTGTTTTCTTTTCTCCTTTAATTTTTTTATTGAAAATGTGAATACTTGGAAATTAAGGATTCTTCACCTTAAGTTCCATTCCACATCAGCAACCATGTTCTATATGTAAAGTTTTAACAAGTCCCTATTTTTAGTGAACATAGTTTAACTCATATGGCTCATGTGAGTTTGGATTTCCAAGTCTATTTTCAAAATTTTTAAGTTCGCATTTTTTCGTTTTTGTTCTTCCGAAAAACGGGCTTTTACATTATCCTCCTCATTTTTGTTAGACCCAAACTTTCTGATTGTCTCATCGAACTTGAGGTACCATTGCCTTGAGCTTGCTTAAGTCCATAAATGGACTTCTTCAAGTGGCATCCCATATGTTCCTTACCCTTAACGACAAAACCTTTTGGTTGTGTCATATAGACGTCCTCATAAAGATCCCCGTTGAGGAACGCCATCTTTACATCCATTTGATGCAATTCTAAGTTGTAATGTGCTGCTAATGCCATCATGATTCGAACTGAATCCTTAGATGACACAGGAGAAAAGGTCTCATTGTAATCAACACCCTCCCGCTGAGTGAATCCCTTAGCCACAAGTCTAGCCTCATACTTTTCGATCTTCCCTTTAGAGTCATGCTTAATCTTGTAGAACCATTTACAACCTACTATTTTGCCTCCTTTAGGAGTCTCTACTAAGTCCCAGACCTTGTTGGCACTCATGGAGCTTATGTCATCTTCCATGGCTTTAAGCCATTCAGATGACTGAGGTCTTCTCATGGCATCCTTAAAAGAGGTGGGTCATCCTCAATCTGAATTTCCTCACTTAAGTATAATTGATAATCACTTGGAATTTCCTATCGTCTTACTCTTTGTGGTATTCTTATTTGCCCATCATCTGATGGTGGAGGCTGTTGTGGAGCTTTGTTTGGTTCAACCACTTCCTCAATGGGCGCGGAAGGTGGAGCTTCTGTAAAACCCCACTTTTATGGCATGTTAAGTTCATATGGGTTTTGTGATCAACTATTTTAGATATCCAATATAATGGTGCACATGAACTATGCCATCCAAAACTTTTCTTGCACTCATTGTTAAATTCTTTTAACATGGGTATTGGACTTCACCATGGATCCAAATTTTATTCTATTCACCCTTTTTAAGAATAAGAATTTTTGGATAAGATTTAGTAAGCAATGCAAAATGAAGCCCTAATAAGCTCTAACCCAAATATTCAAATTAAGGGCTCTAAATTTTTCCATGAGCTCCTAAATTCCTTAATAGCATGCTTACACAGTTTCAAGATTTTAGAAACTCATCTACTATTTTAATTGAGGTGCTTGGCAAATTTGAATCAAATTCAAATCTGAATTTTTAATTCTTCTCCAACTTCTTTAAACATAAGATTTGAGTTCACCATTGTGTTCAGAATAATTCATTTGCCATCTCCACAAAATTTCATGATTTTTGGAGTTGATCTTCTATTTTTAAATGAATTAATAACTGAACTGTGGGGAGTATCACTGGACAGTGGGCCCCACATGTCAGCTCCTCTTTGAACGGATCAGCTCGACCCCGCCATCTCTGTACCGACGCACCTCCGCTCGACACCACGCGCGCGCATGCAGCTCCAGCGAGCTGCCTGCCTGCTCGCCGCGGCCCTATAAAAGGCCGGCCGAAGCTCCCTTCACTCCTCATCCCCGATCGCAGCTCCACTGCCTCGCGACTTTTCTTCCGCCGCGCGCCATTGCTGCCGCTCACCACTGCTCTGCGGTGTGCCGCCGTTCCGCGCCGTTTCAAGCCAAGCTCCAAAGAGCAAAAAGGTGCGCCTGATCAAACCCTAGCTCATGGTACAAACCATTTCCCTTATCGTTGAAGCTTGGGCGAGTTATTGTTCGTTTCCCCTACGGCCGAAAGTAGATAACTAGCTAAGTTTTCATGTCGATTCCTTTTCTGCACGTAATCATCCTTTGCAATTGCTTAGAGATAGTTTCTATAGGCCCTAGCGCTCCTGTCTGAGCAAGAACCATTAAGAATCATCGAGCAACGGCTCTGAATTTCGAGTTTTGCTCGCCGCCGGTGAGAAAACCTTGGTTCACCGTCGAACTCGTGATTCCCGGCAACTCACTCCCCTTCTACGCCCAGATCCTTGAACTCCATCATCCCAGAAAGGTTTTGGAGAAATTCCCAAGTGATTTGAGCTACTCTGGAGCGAGTTCTATGTTGCCCGAGCGCTCATCGCCACCGCCGCCGTCGCACGACCTTTTCCGGCGAGTTTCAGGACCCACTGACCTCACCATCATGCTCAGCGACCCCAAAAACCCCCAGGCGGCAAGTTTCCGCGAGTCTGGTCCGTTGGTTTAGCCGGCGGCGAGCTCGCCGGCGAGCCACCGCCGCGGGTGCTGCTCCGCGCGAGCACCGGCCCGAGGTAGACGATGACCCCATCGGGTCCCACCTGCCATTCACTGCGGGATCACGGTGCAGCTGAGATCTAGTGTGGCTGTGTGCTTTAATTCTGTGGACCCCGGTGCTGCCTCAACCAGAATGCGCCACGTGGTCTTTGGGATGTATTTAATTCCAGAAATTTGTCCAAACTTCTAAATTGAATATATTTCTGTAGAATACTCCAAATTCATTCAAACAAATTTTGTTTGAAAGCCCTTGAGCTCTAGTTTCGCTCAGTACCAATTAGGCTCTGTGAAAATCAATATTTAATTCTGTAGAAATTAATCTTTCCCAAGTAAAATGTAAATTTTCCAGATGAAGTATTCCCTGGAAAAATCCCCAAAATTCGCATAAAAATTATTGCCCTATTCTTGACTATCAGCAAAAATTTGGGAGCCATTGCACCTATTTTAA
Source organism: Tuctoria greenei (assembly GCA_036927565.1). Taxonomy (NCBI): domain Eukaryota; kingdom Viridiplantae; phylum Streptophyta; class Magnoliopsida; order Poales; family Poaceae; genus Tuctoria; species Tuctoria greenei. Next base: position 108,753,328 of record JAYESD010000008.1, read on the forward strand.
CCTCTGTATAATTCAATTACCTTTTTCAGTTATTGAATTTTTACAGATATGCAGATGCTTTATTATGCCCCAAATTTGGAATGAATCTTCCTTTAGTCATACCTTAGTTCCTGTAAAAATCTTGGATTTAATGGACCTCATATTCTAGTCTTAATTCAATTTCAAACTGAATATTGACTAAATGCTTAAAAGTTCAATTACAAGACAATTCCAGAAATTCTTGTCAACTTAGAAACTCAATCAATTCTTCACCAAGGCTTAGAAATTTATGAAACCACTTTTGCTAGGACCGGGACAATTTTCTCTATCTTGATTATCAACTGATGGCTATATTCAAGCTGCAGTTTCATCTCTAAAAATTTTGGAAGTTATTTTCTTGCCATAATCTTAGAGACCACACTCTACTTTGATCATCTCCTGTTCTTTGCAAGAACTTCTATAGTATTCCCTAAATACCTAATTCAACGTTACCAAGCCAAATAACTAATTATCCTATAGTGGTCACCATAAATTAAAATCCTGGTCTTGATATTAAATATTTTCAAAGTCATTCATACCGTATTTTATGCATATCGTATAGTAACCGAAGTCGAGGAGGAGTCAGAGGCCTTGGAAGAGCATCTTCCAATTTCTAACTCAGAACCTGACCTGCAACAAGGCAAGCCCCGGTTTGCATTTAAGTCGTTTATAAACTTTTGCTTTATCACTATGATGAGTAGTATATGAATTGTGCATTACGTTTAGGGTGAATGATACTCCACATGCATGACCAAAAATCCTAGGGTTTATTTGGCACGAGTTACAATTGACCTGTAGTAACTGCTTCGCAAATGCATAGGGGATACGGTAGAAGTCGAGTAGTTGGAATCTACTTGCGAGAGATGTATCTCACAGGATTGGTTGGATAGAAAATGTCTTAATATAATGAAATTGAGACCGGGCAGGGAATGGATAGGAAGCGGCGAGAATTGAGTCTCGGTCGCATAGCCCTGCCTGTGTCGATTAAGGCCCGTCCGTATGCAGCCCCTTCGGACAAGCTTGAATTGTACCGGCAATATAATGGACATATGGAATCCAATAAACTGATGTAACTTGATAACTGGAATGTCGAGACCCATTAACTCACCATCGATAGGGGTGGGTTGAGGACAGTAAGGTGTAAATCGGTCGGCGGACACATGAGGTGTTCCGTGCGGAGACCTTCTGTTTGCGGAGGTGAGACGGGCTCAACATTCGAGTTTCTTGTGAAAGATGGCCATATATGCCTAGTACTGAAGTGTTAGGTAGGTACAGGTCTGCTCGCTGACACTTCCGAACGACGTATGTGTCGTGTTGTCCGGGTGTGTCTTGATTGCAATCACTGTCCCTCGCATGTCCCTCGCAGTAATAGAGTACCACTTGTTCACTGAGCGGTGACGTAGTAAATACTAAAGAAGTCAGAAAAGTCATATGGTATTGAATTATAATTACTTCGCAACCTTGTTTGGTTTAGAGATAGTATAACTAAAGATTTTCAATTTCCCCATACTTTAGCTGTAATAGCATTATGTGTTTCGAGCATGTCATATCATTGGTAAAGCGTTTCTTGTTTGATTGCGAAGCCCATGATGTGCCGTGCTTGGGAAATGTCATTTGCTACTTAAAACTTGATTATAAGGATCAACTTGTAGGCGAGACATTTATGCTTCAACTTACCTATGTTTAGCATCCACCTTGCATATGTCTAGTGAGACGGGTTAGTCTTGCTGAGCCTTATGCTCACGTTTGCAGTTAATGAGTTTTTGCAGGTTACTCTGTTGAGGATGGGTTTGACGATGAGGCAACACCCCCTCCAGGGTGTACAGCCGAGTGGGAACCCTGCACGCCGCCATAGTTTGCGTGTTTCTAGTGCAAAGTATCCCAGGCATGGATAACTTTGCTTTTGCATAGCTAGTGCCGAGAGCGTAGCTATGATATATATATATATATATATATATATATATATATATATATATATATATATTTCTTTTTCCTATAGTATTGTAAAACTTCCGCTGTGTATTAAATAAAAGACTTGGTCTTGTACTTTATTCTGGTTCTATTCTTGTATACTGTTGGGTGTCGCATCGCACGACACCACCCAATGAGATCCTCGGATGTGTGGATTCCGGTCCTCACAGACATGGTATCAGAGCATCATTGGGAACAGTGTACCTGAAAAGAACATATTTTCAAAAATTAGGAACTTGAGTGAGGAATTAGTTATATGCCTTTATAAGGAGTATTACTAGTATAAGTTATAAAGGTGGTAAACTAACTATGTGTTATTATATTCTGTAACGACGCTCCGACATCAGGTAAGAGGTAAGGTACGCCACCGAGAGCGGATCAATCTCGGTAAGCTCAGCATACGAGAGGTGGTATGTGAAATTTCCGTGGCTTGGCACGGAACGTCAATATGAGTCTTTGAAACTTTCCATGTTTCTGAGAACATATGACACGCGGTACCCCAGCGTGACACAAAGTTAGAGGAAAACCCCGTCGGGTGGTATGTAACCCGATAGTGTGTCCTCATATCTATGAGAACATGTGAACACGTATGCCCGAGCGTGTATAAGCCGGATCGTATGGGAGTCTTTGCTGTACAGACGTATTTACAGCCATGTACCTCGAGGCATGACCTCGCTCGAGGGCGACTCACTCCAGAGTCGTATGCTTTTACTTTCAAATATAATTGTATATTGTGGTTACTTGTTCTGTTTCCCTGCCGCCGTACGGCGTGCCCGTGCCAGGGGATTGTTTGCTTTCTACAGGGACACTAATTTCGGTAGAGGACCGTGTAGAAACCGTTTGCGAGAGAATGATATAGGAACCACCTATAGACGTAACCGGATGTACCGGATAGAATTTCCTTTCATGAGGCACGTAGTACCGTCAGTATCAAACATGGTACTAGACCCTCCCCACCGACAGAATGGTTGCATTGTGTTTTGAGAAAGTACGACTATCAGATGCTGGTAATTTCGGGCTCGTAAAAAAAAAAAAAAAACTCCAACTTGATAAGGTAGATAGAACCAAGATTCTTGCTTTCTGGTTGAAGTGGCTCAACTTCGCCAGGTTGTAATCTTGGTTAGCAATTAGATAACATAAGAATATCCTACATAGATGGAAAGCTCGTGAAGACCTCTCCAACTTTCCTGTTGACCATAAAGACAGAAAAGCTTGTTAATCTGTTGAAAACTGGGGTTTACTGTAATTACTCCATATGAACCCACCTTTGTACCCGTTTCTGTATTCTTGCTATAACTCACTGTAGAAAAGTCCACTGCCTTATTGGGATATATGTTTGAGAAGGGTAGGTGGAGATTTACGAGTTTGTTATGGGAAGTCTTTCCTGATTTTAATTGGAGTTTAACCAAATTGAGAAGTCAGCACAGTGAACTGCATGACTGCTGATGCAAACCGGTCAGTTTTACTGTTAAGTTTGGATAGTTATAACTCCTAATCTAGAACAGTGATATGGTTACACATATACATTTCTGGAAGGCTTAGGAAGTTATCTATCAACGTTATTTATCGCTCCTGACCTGGATCTGGGTATAGCTATGCCTAATTCCATTTGTCGCAAATTTGGTTCCTGCAGTCCAGAATTTGGAACAGTTTGCACATAATTGTGAATTGATGCATAATCCCTACATAACAAGGTTTTCGTGGTGGAACTTCTTTAGTTCTGGATTGTTAACACGATGTTACTCAGTGTTTATTTTGACATTACCTCAATATCTTATCATGATAAACCTGTATAGAATGTGGAGATAAGCCCATATACAGGAGAGGATCTGTCAAAATTTCCAGAACCCTTGAGTCAACTCAAAACCGGTATAGATTGTTCATACTAGTTCAACAGTAGCTGTATGAGTACAATCTGGAAAGGTTTTGAAGTGTACTACAACTTTTGTATTCAACTTAAATTTTAGTTCTGACTTCTTCTGTATGAAACTTATGGGTTAATGCAGACAGGTTGGCTGGAACAGAACTGTGATCACTTCCAGTTTGCAGCTTTCTTGGATCATTTGATAATGGATAGTTTCTTTGATCCAAAATTATCAGTGATTAAGTTGAATACTTATACTGTGTATTGATATCCTGGTATGCTTGTCCACAGATGGCAGCACCAAGAATTCAGTTACCAAATAGATGGGTGTTCTCAACGTGTACCGGACACGCCGGTTTTCCGGACGTGTTTGTGAAATTTCTTTGCCAATTTGGCTACCGGAAGTGGCCTAAATATTGGGGCAAGAAATTCCAGGAAAGCGGTATGTGGAGTTGCACCATCTATGTTGATGTGCCTGCTGGTCCACCGCATCTCGGATGGGCTCCATTCTCCATCAAGGTTAAAGGGTTAATATTGGAAGAAACGTGGAGCTACGCCGCAAGTGTTGCCATAGGGAGATTCTGCAAACTCCATGGAAATAGTCTGGTGGGTACTCCATATGAATTCTTTCCAGTTACCGGCAGGGCTTCCGAAGCTTGGGCAACCCGTTTGCTTATGGAGGTAGAAAATCGTGGCGAAACTTCCACGACTGCTTTAGCGGCGTATGTAGCCGCATCCCATCGCGAGAAGGGAAATCAAAGGGCATGCATAAAAGAATTGACGGACAATCTGAAGCAAGCCATGGCTCGAGCAGATCACTTTGAGTGGGCAAATGACGGACTTAGGGATATGATAGCTCCTCTCAACCATCGTTTGAATATCAGGGAGAATCAATGGCATGACGCTGTAAGGGATTTAGCCGCGTCTCGCCAGGAGGCTCTAGAAATGGAGACTGAGTTAGGGGCAAGCTTACATTATGGACACCATCGGGACACTCAGTTGAACGCAGTGACTGTGGACCGGGATAAGTCTAGGATGCAGGCTCAGAGCTGGAAGACCAGCTGTGAGCAGGCTCAGCAGGGGAATGAGGCCTGGGGGATGTTTATGATACAGGCAGATTGGCAAGCTATGGCTGCCAAGAAGACGTTGATGTTGAATGATGTATCAACTTCTACTCCAGCACCCGTATCAGTGGTGCCTAGCCCTGAAGATGAAGAGGAAGAGGAAGACCCAGAGGAACTTGAATACGTCGAGTAGGGCGTATTGAAGTGAGATGTGGTAGCACTTCCGCCAACACAGGGCAACATATAGTTAAATGGTTGCTAGTGTTTTTCTTTTGTGACCATGTTTGTGTCATATTAAGAGTAATGGTAGTGATGTCTAGATAATTAGATGAGTATGACATGTCAGGAAGACCAAGTATGGTAGAGATGTATTTCCATAAGGGGAGTCCATCATTTTGGGTTTACTACTGTAAACTTGGTCATGAGATGATATATTTTGTATAAAGTTTATGCTTTATCAATATATGTAAATGTTATGCATCGTCTATTATTATCTACCGCATTTCTAAGGGAGGATGAACTTGAGGCAATGGGACTTATCGTGTTAATCGTTGTATTGCAGTATGGTGCGTACTCGTGCAGCCTCAGAGGTGGGAGGATCTAGTGGAGGACAGGGGGATGACACACCACCCCCGGGGCAGAATACGCCTCAGACGCAACCACATCCACCACCTCCAACCACACTCCCCAGGAGTCTCGCGGAGGTTCTCGCTGCAGTGCTCGGCTCGCGCAACGAGCAAACCGAGTTACTGCGGACGTTGGTGCAGCACTCGTCCCGTCGAGGGGGACGACAGGATGATGAACCGCGTCATCAATATCAGAGTTCCTACTCTGATTTCGCATCGACACATCCACCGGTCTTCAGGGAGGCCGACGAACCTTTGGAGGCGGACAATTGGCTCCGCTCCATTGAAGGGAAGTTCGGTTTACTCAACATAACCGAACCGCAAAAAGCGCTGTTTGCAGCACAACAACTCCAGGGGTCTGCCGGCGCATGGTGGGCCAATTACCTTGCAGCACGCCCCGCCGGCCATGTCATAAGCTGGGCCGAGTTCCGGGAGGCGTTCTGCGCCTACCATGTTCCTCCCGGAATTATGAGGAGGAAGCTTCAAGAGTTCTTGGAGCTAAGACAGGGAGGAAGGAGTGCATACGAGTACTCCAAAGCATTCAATCACTTGGCCCAATACGCTCAGGACCAAGTGAATACCGAGGATCGGAAGCATGAATGCTTCTACAAGGGTTTGAACTCCAAGTTGAAGGACAAGCTGGTCCTGTTCAACCGCAGCAACTTCAACGACATCGTCAATGCTGCCATAATGCAGGAGGACGCCACGCGCGAGCTGTCCTCCGATAAAAAGAAGAGGGGTGCTCCGCAGAGCAGCGGAGGTGGTACTCCTCAGAAGTACCGTATGGTGTATCGATCACCATCCGGCCAGAGGTGGCAGCCGCCATCGCGACCACCAATGTTCCGTGGTCGTCAGTTCAACAACGGCGGATTCCGGCCACAACAGCAGCAAGGGATGATCCCATGTGCACTCCCACCTACACCACGTGCACCGGGATTCCGTCCTCCCATTCGTACTGGCTAAACCCCGTACACGTGTTTCACGTGTGGGCGTACGGGACATTTCGCCAAGGACTGCCCTCAGGGTCGACAAGGCGGAGGGCCATCATCTTACCAGGGGGCCAACCAACCCCGCAACCAGCCCAAGAAGCTAGCCACCAGACCCGGCAACGTCCACCACCTCGCCATCGAGGACGTTCCGGAAGGCGCACCCGTGCTCACGGGTACGTTCTCTATCTTCGATCAACCCGTAGTCATACTCTTTGACTCCGAAGCTTCGCATAATGTTATTAGTAAATCTTTTGTCCTCAACAGTCAATTACCAATAATCCCCACAAAAACTCCATATGTGATTAGCACTCCAGCCGGGAAAACGGTAACAAATAAATTGGTTCCTGGAATCCCACTTAACTTAGATGGGACCATATATCTTACTTCATTTCTGATGTTAGAGCATCAAAAGCTAGATATCATCTTAGGAATGGCATGGTTGCAGTACCATGGTGCTATTCTCGATATCATTCCTAGAAAGATTTATCTAAACTCTCCACTCCATCAACCCCAAGTTCTCAATCTTGAGAACATCGTTCCATTGGAACCATCTATTCTCAATACCGAGGTTATGGAACTAAAGGATATTCCGGTAGTATGTGAATACCCCGACGTGTTTCCTGAAGATCTTACTGGTATGCCTCCAGAAAGAGATATAGAGTTCAAGATTGAACTTGCACCAGGAACAGTGCCAATTTCAAGACCACCCTACAAGATGGCACCCAAGGAACTTGCAGAACTGAAGGAACAATTAACTGAACTTGAGAGCAAAGGTTTTATTCGTCCAAGTTCATCACCATGGGGTTGTTGTGCACTGTTTGTAGAAAAGAAAGATAAGACCTTGAGGCTGTGTGTAGACTATCGTCCACTTAATGCTGTCACCATCAAGAACAAGTATCCACTACCACGCATTGATATTCTTTTCGATCAATTGGTGGGTGCTAAAGTATTTTCGAAGATGGATCTTCGTTCTGGTTATCATCAAATTAGAATCCGACCAGAAGATATATCCAAGACAGCATTCTCAACAAGGTATGGACTGTATGAGTATCTGGTTATGTCCTTTGGATTAACCAACGCCCCGGCTCATTTCATGTATCTCATGAACTCAGTATTCATGCCGGAATTGGACAAGTTTGTCGTGGTCTTCATTGACGACATACTTGTGTATTCAAAATCTGAAGAAGAACATGCTCAACACTTGCATATTGTGCTTCAACGATTACGGGACCATTAGCTGTATGCTAAGTTCAGCAAGTGTGAATTCTGGATCAACCAGGTGCCATTTTTAGGGCACATCATATCAGCAGAAGGGATTGCAGTTGATCCAAGTAAGATCCACCAAGTCCTTAAATGGGAGTCTCCAAAGTTTGTACATGAAGTCTGAAGTTTCCTGGGTTTAGCTGGATATTACCGGAGGTTCATCCCCAATTTCTCCAGGATAGCTAAACCAATGACGGAACTTCTGAAAAAAGGGCAGAAGTATGTATGGACCGAGGCATGTGAGGCAGGTTTCAAAGCATTGGTGAAACACCTCACCATGGCACCAGTTTTAGCCCAACCAGACACAACCAAAGCATTTGATGTCTTTTGCGACACATCTGGGATTGGTTTGGGTTGTGTGTTGATGCAGGAGCGAAGAGTGATCGCGTATGGATCACGGCAGCTTCAGAATCATGAGCAGCATTACCCGACTCATGATCTTGAACTCGCTGCTGTGGTGCTAGCATTGAAGATGTGGAGGCATTACCTACTGGGTAATTTAGTACACCTCAACACTGATCACAAAAGCTTAAAATACATCTTCACCCAGAAGGATTTGAATATGCGACAAAGGCGATGGTTAGAATTGATCAAGGATTATGAGATTGAGATCCACTACCATCCAGGCAAGGCGAATGTAGTCGCGGATGCACTGAGCCGCAAGTCCCATGTCCACAATCTTTCCCTCACCACAATGGAAGGAGAAGAAGGACCGAGTCTTTACTTGGTTCCATATGGAGCACTCTACAACCTAGCTCTCATTCCTACCATCAGGGAGGATATTGTAGCAGCTCAGCAGGAAGACATAGGAATGTCGCATATTCGACAAAGAATGATAAAGGGGGAAATGAAATGTTTCCATAGTGACAAATAGGGTACCATCTGGTTTAACGACTGTATAGTGGTACCCCGAAACATGGAACTTAGAAAGAAGATACTGGACGAAGCTCATTTGTCCAAGTATTCCATTCATCCGAGAAGCAACAAGATGTACCAAGATTTGAAGAAGAAATTCTGGTGGACTCGGATGAAGAGAGAAGTAGCTAAATACGTGTCCGAGTGTGATACGTGTCGGCAAGTAAAGGCCGACCATATGAAGGCAGCTGGACAGCTTCAACCTTTAAGCATACCGGCTTGGAAATGGGAGGATATCAGTATGGATTTCATTGTTGGGTTTCCTCCCACTCTCCATAAACACGACTCCATTTGGGTGATCGTTGACCGATTGACCAAATCGGCTCATTTCATACCGGTCAGCGTGGCATACGATGCGAAGCGATATGCGGAAATTTATATCTCCAGAATAATATGTCTGCATGGTGTACCCTGTACCATCATCTCAGATCGTGGAGCTGTATTTGTTTCGCGATTCTGGGAGCATCTCCATGATGCACTGGGGACCAAATTGATTCGAAGCTCGGCTTATCATCCTCAGACCGATGGTCAGACCGAACGGGTGAATCAAGTGCTAGAAGACATGCTTCGTGCCTGTGCCATCCACCAGGGTAAGAACTGGGATGATCATCTACCTTTGGCGGAGTTTTCATACAACAACGGTTACCGGGCTAGCATCCAGATGGCGCCATATGAAGCTCTCTATGGCCGAAAGTGTCGCACGCCCTTGAACTGGTGCGAATCAGGTGAACGGGCAGTGTACGGCATCGACTTAGTAAATGAAGCCGAGGATCGAGTTCGCACTATTCAGGCGAATCTCAAAGCTGCTCAGTCTCGTCAGAAGAGCTACGCGTACAAACGACGTCGACCTCTTCACTTCGAAGTTGGAGATCAAGTTTATCTTCGGGTATCCCCTATGAAGGGTATCCATCGCTTCGGGGTAAAAGGGAAGCTAGCTCCACGCTTTATTGGGCCGTTCGCGATAATCAAAAGATGCGGACCTGTGGCATATCAATTGGAGTTACCAACGTCACTTTCAGGAGTCCACAATGTATTCCACATTTCCCAATTGCGGAAATGTCTTAAGGCTCCAGCTGATATCCATATAGAGGATTTGGAAGCTCTCCAACCAGATCTCACTTATTCCGAGCATCCAACTCAGATCATTGATGAAAAGACTCGCACCACAAGAAGTCGCACCTTGCATTTCTATAAGGTTTTGTGGAGCAACCACAGTGAGAAAGAAGCCACGTGGGAAAGCGAGGAGTATCTTAGAACGAACTATCCGGACTTGTTAGCAGCATATGTTCGATAGATCCTTTTTCCTTTACCTTCTTTTGTAATCTCGGGACGAGATTCTTTTAAGGGGGGAGGAATGTAAAACCCCACTTTTATGGCATGTTAAGTTCATATGGGTTTTGTGATCAACTATTTTAGATATCCAATATAATGGTGCACATGAACTATGCCATCCAAAACTTTTCTTGCACTCATTGTTAAATTCTTTTAACATGGGTATTGGACTTCACCATGGATCCAAATTTTATTCTATTCACCCTTTTTAAGAATAAGAATTTTTGGATAAGATTTAGTAAGCAATGCAAAATGAAGCCCTAATAAGCTCTAACCCAAATATTCAAATTAAGGGCTCTAAATTTTTCCATGAGCTCCTAAATTCCTCAATAGCATGCTTACAAAGTTTCAAGATTTTAGAAACTCATCTACTATTTTAATTGAGGTGCTTGGCAAATTTGAATCAAATTCAAATCTGAATTTTTAATTCTTCTCCAACTTCTTTAAACATAAGATTTGAGTTCACCATTGTGTTCAGAATAATTCATTTGCCATCTCCACAAAATTTCATGATTTTTGGAGTTGATCTTCTATTTTTAAATGAATTAGTAACTGAACTGTGGGGAGTATCACTGGACAGTGGGCCCCACATGTCAGCTCCTCTTTGAACGGATCAGCTCGACCCCGCCATCTCTGTACCGACGCACCTCCGCTCGACACCGCGCGCGCGCATGCAGCTCCAGCGAGCTGCCTGCCTGCTCGCCGCGTCCCTATAAAAGGCCGGCCGAAGCTCCCTTCACTCCTCATCCCCGATCGCAGCTCCACTGCCTCGCGACTTTTCTTCCGCCGCGCGCCATCGCCGCCGCTCGCCACTGCTCCACGGTGTGCCGCCGTTTCAAGCCAAGCTCCAAAGAGCAAAAAGGTGCGCCTGATCAAACCCTAGCTCATGGTACAAACCATTTCCCTTATCGTTGAAGCTTGGGCGAGTTATTGTTCGTTTCCCCTACGGCCGAAAGTAGATAACTAGCTAAGTTTTCATGTCGATTCCTTTTCTGCACGTAATCATCCTTTGCAATTGCTTAGAGATAGTTTCTATAGGCCCTAGCGCTCCTGTCCGAGCAAGAACCATTAAGAATCATCGAGCAACGGCTCTGAATTTCGAGTTTTGCTTGCCGCCGGTGAGAAAACCTCGGTTCACCGTCGAACTCGTGATTCCCGGCAACTCACTCCCCTTCTATGCCCAGATCTTTGAACTCCATCATCCCAGAAAGGTTTTGGAGAAATTCCCAAGTTATTTGAGCTACTCTGGAGCGAGTTCTATGTTGCCCGAGCGCTCATCGCCACCGCCGCCGTCGCACGACCTTTTCCGGTGAGTTTCAGGACGCACTGACCTCACCATCATGCTCAGCGACCCCAAAAACCCCCAGGCGGCAAGTTTCCGTGAGTCTAGTCCGTTGGTTTAGCCGGCGGCGAGCTCGCCGGCGAGCCACCGCCGCGGGTGCTGCTCCGCGCGAGCACCGGCCCGAGGTAGACGATGACCCCATCGGGTCCCACCTGCCATTCACTGCGGGATGACGGTGCGGCTGAGATCTAGTGTGGCTGCGCGCTTTAATTCTGTGGACCCCGGTGCTGCCTCAACCAGAATGCGCCACGTGGTCTTTGGGATGTATTTAATTCCAGAAATTTGTCCAAACTTCTAAATTGAATATCATTCTGTAGAATACTCCAAATTCATTCAAACAAATTTTTTTTGAAAGCCCTTGAGCTCTAGTTTCGCTCAGTACCAATTAGGCTCTGTGAAAATCAATATTTAATCCTGTAGGAATTAATCTTTCCCAAGTAAAATGCAATTTTTCCGGATGAAGTATTCCCTGGAAAAATCCCCAAAATTCACATAAAAATTATTGCCCTATTCTTGACTACCAGCAAAAATTTGGGAGCCATTGCACCTATTTTAACGGCTGTATAATTCAATTACCTTTTCCAGTTATTGAATTTTTACAGATATGCAGATGCTTTGTTATGCCCCAAATTTGGACTGAATCTTCCATTAGTCATACCTTAGTTCCTGTAAAAATATTGGATTTAATGGACCTCATATTCTAGTCTTAATTCAATTTCAAACTGAATATTGGCTAAATGCTTAAAAGTTCAATTACAAGACAATTCCAGAAATTCTTGTCAACTTAAAAACTCAATCAATTCTTCACCAAGGCTTAGAAACTTATGAAACCACTTTTGCTAGGACCAGGACAATTTTCTCTATCTTGATTATCAACTGATGGCTATATTCAAGCTGCAGTTTCATCTCTAAAAATTTTGGAAGTTATTTTCTTGCCATAATCTTAGAGACCACACTCTACTTTGATCATCTCCTGTTCTTTGCAAGAACTTCTATAGTATTCCCTAAATACCTAATTCAACGTTCCCAAGCCAAATAACTAATTATCCTATAGTGGTCACCATAAATTAAAATCCTGGTCTTGATATTAAATATTTTCAAAGTCATTCATACCGTATTTTATGCATATCGTATAGTAACCGAAGTCGAGGAGGAGTCAGAGGCCTTGGAAGAGCATCTTCCAATTTCTTACTCAGAACCTGACCTGCAACAAGGCAAGCCCCAGTTTGCATTTAAGACGTTTATAAACTTTTGCTTTATCACTATGATGAGTAGTATATGAATTGTGCATTACGTTTAGGGTGAATGATACTCCACATGCATGACCAAAAATCCCAGGGTTTATTTGGCACGAGTTACAATTGACCTGTAGTAACTGCTTCGCAAATGCATAGGGGATACGGTAGAAGTCGAGTAGTTGGAATCTACTCGCGAGAGATGTATCTCACAGGATTGGTTGGATAGAAAATGGCTTAATATAATGAAATTGAGACCGGGCAGGGAATGGATAGGAAGCGGCGAGAATTGAGTCTCGGTCGCATAGCCCTGCCTGTGTCGATTAAGGCCCGTCCGTATGCACCCCCTTCGGACAAGCTTGAATTGTACCGACAATATAATGGACATATGGAATCCAATAAACTGATGTAACTTGATAACTGGAATGTCGAGACCCATTAACTCACCATCGATAGGGGTGGGTTGAGGACAGTAAGGTGTAAATCGGTCGGCGGACACATGAGGTGTTCCGTGCGGAGACCTTCTGTTTGCGGAGGTGAGACGGGCTCAACATTCGAGTTTCTTGTGAAAGGTGGCCATATACGCCTAGTACTGAAGTGTTAGGTAGGTACAGGTGTGCTCGCTGACACTTCCGAACGATGTATGTGTCGTGTTGTCCGGGTGTGTCTTGATTGCAATCACTGTCCCTCGCAGTAATAGAGTACCACTTGTTCACTGAGCGGTGACGTAGTAAATACTAAAGAAGTCAGAAAAGTCATATGGTATTGAATTATAATTACTTCGCAACCTTGTTTGGTTTAGAGATAGTATAACTAAAGATTTTCAATTTCCCCATACTTTAGCTGTAATAGCATTATGTGTTTCGAGCATGTCATATCATTGGTAAAGCGTTTCTTGTTTGATTTCGAAGCCCATGATGTGCCGTGCTTGGGAAATGTCATTTGCTACTTAAAACTTGATTATAAGGATCAACTTGTAGGCGAGACATTTACGCTTCAACTTACCTATGTTTAGCATCCACCTTGCATATGTCTAGTGAGACGGTTTAGTCTTGCTGAGCCTTATGCTCACGTTTGCAGTTAACGAGTTTTTGCAGGTTACTCTGTTGAGGATGGGTTTGACGATGAGGCAACACCCCCTCCAGGGTGTACAGCCGAGTGGGAACCCTGCACGCCGCCATAGTTTGCGTGTTGCTAGTGCAAAGTATCCCAGGCATGGATAACTTTGCTTTTGCATAGCTAGTGCCGAGAGTGTAGCTATGATATATATATATTTCTTTTTCCTATAGTATTGTAAAAACTTCCGCTGTGTATTAAACAAAAGACTTGGTCTTGTACTTTATTCTGGTTCTATTCTTGTATACTGTTGGGTGTCGCATCGCACGACACCACCCAATGAGATCCTCGGATGTGTGGATTCCGGTCCTCACAGCTTCCCTAATTTCTGATGTGGTCAATGGAGGCTCAACAACAGGTGGTGCATCACTAGCGATAGGTGCCGATGATGAAACGACAACAGGCACGGAGAAATAGGGTTCTTGAGTCATTGGAATGGATAAACTAATTTGTTCCTCCTCAAGGTCTACCTCCTGCCTTACCATGATCCCCCTGATCATAGTGTCTTCTATGAACACGGCATGTCGAGTCTCAATAAACTTAGTGTGTCTACCTAGACAATAGAACCTAAAGCCCTTACTCTTTTCAGGATAGCCAATAAAATGACAACTGACTGTTCTATAATCCAGTTTACTTAAGTTTGGGTTGAACATCGTAGCCTCAGTTGGACATTCCCACACTTGTAGATAGTTTAGTGAGGTCTTATGTCTCGTCCACGTCTCATACAGTGTATTAGGTACTGACTTAGATGGAACACGGTTAAGTACGTGAATGGCAGTCTTCAAGGCTTCCATCCACAAGCTAATTGGTAGTGTAGAAAAGCTTAACATGCTTCTTACCATGTACATAATCGTACGGTTTCGCTGTTCCGCTACACCTCTGCTGAGGTTCGCCCAGTGTAGAATATTGGGATACTATGCCATTTTCCTGTAAAAACCTCGCAAAAGGTCTAGGGACTTGGCCATAAGGGGTGTTTCGACCGTAGTATTCACCCCCACGGTCAGACCTTACTACTTTAATCTTAACGTCGTGCTAATTTTCTACTTCAGCCTTAAATATCTTAAACTTATCTAACGCTTCAGATCGCTCCTTGATTGGATAAATATATCCATAACGACTAAAGTCATCTGTGAAGGTTATGAATGAATCATAACCATCTACTGAGGTTATGGTAAAAGGCCTACAAATGTTTGTGTGGATTATTTCTAAGACTCCCGTGCTACATATGGTGTTTTTCTTAATAGTATTGGCGAATTTTCCTTTAATGCAATCGATGCAATCCCTAGAATCTAAAAAGTCTAAGTATGGTAGAATCGATTGAGATACTAATCGTTTGATCCTCCCCCTCGAAATATGGCATAAACAACAATGCCATAATTTCGACGAAGTATCTAAATCGCTTCTTTTGCGCTTACTACGTCCTAAGTCGTTCTTAGACGAAACTTGACCATCACTTATAGCATACACATTCGCGTGAGTGGACAACAAGTAAAGCATGTATTATCGGAAGGCGAGACCAACAATCTCATTATTATAACTAATAGAACAATTATCAGTGCCAAAATGACAAATGTATCATGAATCATCCAGACACGAAACTGAAATCAAGTTCCTTTCTAATGAAGGGAAATAAAGAACATTCTTTAGCCTAAGTACAAAGTCGCTAGTCAATCTAAAAGATAAATCTCCAATGGCTTCGACTTCAGCTTCACGCCCATCTGCCACCTTAATCACTATTTCCCTTCTTCTTATAGTTCTCATCGTACTTAATGCCTGCATAGAATTGCAAATGTGCACAGCGGCACCTGAGTCAATCCACCAAGTAGATCGTGAATAATTCATATATAAGGCCTCATTCACAAAAGTAATTAAATCATTACCTTTCTTAGCACACCACTTAATGAATCCAATGCAGTCCTTCTGATAATGCTCAGTTAACTCAAAGAATAGACACTTATCTTTGTCTCTCTTCTGTGGAGACTTGCCTTTGTACTTATTAGCTGAACTGGAGCCTGAAGCCTTGAAGGAAGGCGGTTTGGGAGAAGTAAAGTATCTCTTTGCCTTTCCCTTACCCTTAGAGTCAACCAAACTAAAATAATCAACACCCTTAGAGCTCTTAATGCGCTCCTCTTCCTGAACACACATAGCAACAACCTTATCAATGTTCCAAGTCTCAGGGAGTGAGTTATAATTGACCACAAAGGCCTCAAACTCCTTATGAAGAGAACTGAAGATGAAATAAATGTGCATCTAATCTAGCATCACAATGTTTAACTCTCTGAGCTTAGTGTTGTAGTGACTCATCTTATTGATGTGCTCACGCACACCACCTCTAGAGTACTTCTCAATGACAATCTTCCTCATGAGAGTTCTAGCACTCGCCTTAGTGGAGCCAGTGAACTGCCTCTAACTCTTTCTAAGTATTTTGTAGCAGTATCACAATCAGGGATTCCTCCCTTAATAGAATCTGCAATGGTGCTCTTAATGATGACAAGACACTTCCTGTTGGAAGTGTCCCACTTAGTTAAATCCTTATCATACTTTTACTTCAAGCTCAGATACTAAGCCTTTTGCGTAGCGAAAGATTCCTCAGATTCCTCATTCTCAGCAGCGGGGATAGCAGGCAGCACAGGACGTGGTGAAGTAATCGCAAAATCGAGGTCAGACACCACAAGGGCACACTGAAGCCTCTCTCTCCACACTCCATAGTTTTGACCTGTGAGAGTCTCAACTGTGGAGCTCCAAAACCTTCATAAAACAAAATTTATTATCATTAATATAGCTTAAAACATCATAACATAAAATGGCATTTTGCTTTTCACGTTGGTTACTTCACAAAATGCACCTTAAACTTAGCATCATAAACTTATAATGGAAATTAAAGTTCACGTTGGTTACACCTTAATTCCATGCTTAAACAACCTAATCAAATCATATTTCATGTTGGTTATTTTATGAAACTTAAAACAGTCACAAGCTCAAATAATAAAACTAAAAATAAACTTTCACATTGGTTACTCATTTAAATTACCACTTAGTCAAATTAAACTAAATTCAAATTTGATGAATCAAAATTTCACGTTGGTTACTCAATCAATTCATCACTTAATAACAGCGGAAGCTAAAACTTAATTTCTTAATTTATGGAATTTGCTTAGAAAAGCACTTAATAGCATTTAAATAACTGAGAAAATGCCCTAATTGACAATTAATAGCATAAAATGCAGAAATAATGCAATCAAAATGCACACAAACATCAAGCAAAATATTCTTAATTTTCTCAGTCATTTAACTAATTCTCTAATCACTTCCTAATTTTCTGGAATTATTTTTCCATACTAAATATGTTCTAAAAATTAAATATGCTGAAAAGGGGTTAACAGGCCATAATTTAAAATTCAGCCCACCACTTAAAATGGCCCAACCCAACTTCTGAAAATTCCTTAATTAATGGTAAAAATCCTAGCGTGCGGCCCATTAGGGAAACCTGCCTACAGCCAAAAACGGCCCGTGAAAAAATACTAAAAATCGCAGAAAATCAAAAGGGCAGCCCACCGGCCCATTTGCCTTCTCCGCATGGGCTCTGAGCCCGCTAAGGTCAGCGGCGGTCAGCGCGCTGATGGTCGTCGGATCTCGATCCAACGACCCTAATCGGCTGAGCACTTTAAACATTAGTCGATCTGGTCCATTGATTAGAGATCGGAGGTTGAGCACTGAGATCGGGCAGTACTTAAGACCGTCGGCCGCATTTTTCGCAAACTTTAAGTCATTCGCTACTCTCCACTCTCGAGCGGCAGCATGCGATCGAGCGTCGCGTCGGGACCTCTAGTGTCGTCGCGCCATTGACGTCGCGGCCTCGGAGGTTCTGAGTGCTTATGTTTGCAGGTACCCCAGGGCCGCCGAGCCCTTCTCCATGGCGTGCACATCGTGTCGCCGATGGAGAAGCGTGCCTAGGGTTAGGTTCACCTAACTCGACGCTCTTAGGTGGCGGCGGATTTGGTACGGACTAGGGTTAGGGGTTTGACCCTGAAACCCTAGCGATGTGCCTGAGGACGACGGCGCTACCAAGGGGAGGAGGCCGCTAGGGTTAGGGTTTCCCCTAACCCTGCACTGAGGAGGATTCGGTAGCCCAAGGCCATCCTTATCCAGATAAGTCCTCATCCCCATCTCATTTTTTCTTAATTCGATTTGTTTTTTCTTTGTCTAAGTTCTAAAACTTAGCCGAAATCAAAACTGAATTGACTCCCATACTTCTAATTGCTACGAAAAAATGACTTAACTAAAACTAATCTTAATGAACAGCGATTAGGCCTTAAATAAAACATGATTAAAAACTGATTAATATAGGTTAAAGCTTAATCACCTAATTACGAATTGACTAACCTGGCTCTGATACCATTGTTGTAACTTAGGATGCTTAGGATCAACACTAGCAATACCTAATTAGGAGTTATTAGGTTTAATCTAATTGAACAACTAATCTTAGGTATGATTTAACATTGATCTAATGATGTAGACTAACAATCAAGCAATTCAATAATGTGAGCGGATCATAGCAATTGATTAGAGGAGTATTAGGGGATTAGGAGAGAGGTGTAGGTTACCTTCAATGGATCCACCTGAAGCCATTGGGCTCAGGTGGATGGTCGCAAGGGAGTAGCTCGACGCAGGAAGATTGGCGATGCAGGGAGATCGCCGATGCAGTGGTGGCTCAGTGCAGAAATGGTGGCGGCAGCCTTCCCCTTGCTCTGCACGACTTAGAGATCGGATTAGGGTTGTGGGAGAGGGATTAGGCACCAGATTAACTCATAATTTGATGCCCTGGCCCCTCTCCCCTTTATATTATTGTTGTGCGTGCGAGAGGGGGGCACATCGAACGGAAGTTGGTTGCGCCCACGATCAGGGCGCGTGGGGAGAAGGAGTCGGACGGGGTTGTTGCCCCGCGTCCGCTCCTCACGGGAGTTCCAGTTGGACCGGGGTCAAACTGAAAAAGATCATATCCACATCTTTTGTGACGCCAAGCACGGATCTTACTGCCCAAATCACATGAAATTCTTTAAGTTCAGCTGGCAGCCCCGCACATTGAACCCTGACCTTGGGTAATTTAGCCATTGCTCCGAAACCTTGTTTTCTTTCTTCGATCTTGAACTTGGATTTATTGATTCTTGATTGCACCATACCCCACTCTTCCATCCGTTTCAATTCAGCATGCGACGGAAAAATAGTCTTGAAGAAATTAGTGCTCACCTCCTCAACCTGCCAAGTCCATCTCGCTGAGATCAGCCTTTCTAACTCGGCAATGATGTTCGCCGCAGTTAGTCGAGTCTCCACCACACGTATAGTTGCAGACTTTGCATCAGCTTTGTTCTTCTGCGACTACGTATACGGAATGTGAAAAAAGCCCATGGTCTCAACCGCAAACCCACATATGGCTGCTAGCTGTCTGACTGCCCTGAACACCGGGCATCTAGGCTTGTTATGCTGATCACTCTCGCATATTTCGCAGTAGAACTCTGTTACATTCTTCCACAGAGTGACCCTTAGTGAGGCACCTATGGCAATACGGCCTGTTCCCACTCCGATCTTTTGCATTTTTTGTTGATGACTCAGGAATATCCACCTTCCCCTGAATGTGATTTTTCTTGCTTTCAAGTTCATTTACCTTGTATTTGTTCTCCTGAGCAGATTAATGATTGAGTCCCTCTGGTTGAACGTTTCCCGCAATATTTCCCGCAACTGAGGCCAAAGCTTGCTGCAACAGGGAAGCCGTCTGTGCTGGTATGTTCAACCGAATAGGGAGGCTTCCTGTCTGTTCCTGGCGACCATGATCATGCATTTGCAACGGTTGAATATTGCTCATGGGTATATTACTTTGACTCATGGAAGATCTCCCCAACTCGTCACTTGTGCATTGCGCACCAGTTGCGTGCATGCCTCGTCCAAAGGAACCGCGACTACCAAAACCGCGGCCAGTAGACCTCTTGTACGATTGATAACCGCGGCCTCTCCTGGTTCTGTCACCACCTCCCGATCCAGGGTGCAATCTCTGTTGGTGCTGACCTGCAAAGTTTTGGTTCAGATAACCTCCCAGGCCGGTAGCATAGTGGATCCTCCTGTTGCCTGCCCAATCGCTATTCAATCCAGAGTTGCTATTGTCCGTCATGTTCCTGCACCGTGAGGTGGCTTCTGCGTAGGAGTTGTGATTGGTGGCTGAGACAGGGACGTGAATTGCCTTTGTTAGGGTTAAGGGTTTATTTTCTTAACGTGCTAATAGTGCCACCAGGCCCGGAACGGGCGGGTAAGGTGTAGCCGTGCAATATTGTGCCCTGAAAGCCCTGAACCGTGGCCCACTAATTCCATGTTTGGAATTCGAAATTTGGGAATCAATTAGATCCGGAAATTGCTCCCTGTTGACCTGCACATGTTTAACGAGAAAATCTGCACTTGGCACCGTGGCTTGCAACATGGATCGACGGGAAAGAACTGATGGCGCCGATCTTATCAACTCACCGTCTTCCCCATCTTCACACAAGTCTGCCAGCGCCAGGAACCGATTCCCAGTCGTGGAATCCTCGACCCCATGGATCTTCTTCTGTCTAGACGTAGCAGCAATTGCTATCTCTATCAATCTATACAGTCTCTCGCAATCTAGAGTGTCTTCCTGATTCTCGTGCTGTAGATCGGAGCATTTGGCCGGAGCTAATGTTGATCTTCTCCATCTTATTGCGACTTTCTTCTTTCCCATCAAGATTTCCTGCTTACAGAGATAGCAGACGTTGCCTTCCGCAGCGACAGTCACCATGTATGGCTTGTGCTACAGAGCCATGCATCGCGCATTGCGTCGCTGCTGCAGGCTAAAATCACGAATTGAATGACTGAATGGACTTCGGTTTAGATCTTACCTTCACCGTGCTGCTGGTGATGATAGTCTTACCTGCTGCCCTCAATGATCGTCAAAAAATGGGTCATTGTCACACCCGGTCCCAACAAGACAACCGGATGACTTCCACATGTATGCCAGGATCGGTTCACATCATACATGTGTAGACAAAAGTGTAATATAATTTATTACAAGCCATGTTCGAATACATAAATGTCTTACAATAATGACCCGTAGGTCTAAAATAAGATTACAAAGCAAAGCAGCGGTAAAAGTAAACTAGTGTGGCTCCATACACAGGCATTGCCCGGGGGTTGCGCCAGCCTAGAACATCTCCTCCGGATCAGCGAAGAAGTCTTTATTCTCCACCTCTTCTCCATTGTAGACTGAGGAAAGATAAGCAACACGCAAGTTTGAGTACCAACGGTACTCAGCAAGTGGGAAAGAGATGACATGAGGGTGTTTAGAAAGGAAGGCCAAATATGGGTTAAGCACTATAGCATTACATCCTATCCTTAGCTTTCATTAGCACTTACTTCTAAGGGTATGAACCCAACCATGACCCATTTGTATTCCAAGTCCCAACCAACCAAACCACCATTCCCAATCATTGACTAATTATGAATTGGACACCAAGCCGCTCTTATCCGTGAGCACGGCTGTCATGACAGTTTCTAAATCTCTACAGAGAATGTACCCTTTACCCACAAGCTGTGATTTCATCCCCTGTTGCCAGGTGGACTAGGTAAACCTCCCTGATGCCCGTGGTCGCGAACCACATTGCACACTTCCTTTGGTGTGAGGCCAGGAGATCACTACGAGGTCTTTACAATGGATTCTCCCGACACGTACTAGCCCTCTGAGGTTTCACCCCTATACAAAAGTGTGAGCCGTTACACCACGACTCAACACCCCAGTTGCCCCCTCTTGAGCCATGCGGATCCCAAGGCAGTACACCCTGAACCAATTCCTCGCACTATCCAATCACTAATACTACGCTGGGAGAGGCCTAATTAATCGACCAAGCTGCCCCATACTCAGCCTTGTGGCGATACTAATAAGTTTAGTGGCTTCCTCCATAAACCGGTCCTTAGAATCCGGCAAGGTTCATACCCCAAAACCCGGGTCTCGTGCGCACTGCACCATACCAAACAACCAACCCGCCAGATTCCTATCCACTACAATTCAATTCACCAAATCTCAATAAATGATCACAACGTTTAATGGTATAACATGTATGTAGAGAAATTCCCTTCCAAAACTAAGCATGACTAAGCGTAAAAGTAATAGTAACATCTACCCAAACCAACCTGGTGACAAGGAATTATATGGAAGGGTGCAGTAAATAGGATTCAATTTATTAAGCATGCAACTAACTAAATCTTAATGAAACAGGTGCAAAATGGTCAAGGAACTTGCCTTCTTCGAAGTGTGGGTCGGTGAAGTGGTAGTCCTGAAGATTGTAAGTCGGCTCGAGAACCGACTCTAAATACATCATCGCATGTGGAGCAGAAAATAGCAACACGCAATAAGAAACAAGCAATCATAGGCACATCCCAAATAAGTAAACACAAAAGAAAACCTATGCAATTACATCGCTAACACTATGTCCTTAATTAAGACTTTATTTAGTGGTGTGGGTGTAAGTTTGGATTTTAGTGCCTATATGGGTTTATTAGGAATTCAGCACAATCAGCAAATTAAATACATTATTTTATCCTAAACAGATTAGGAAATAATAATAAAATAATACCCTAAGTGATTTGTGCAAAAAGAGAGAGTACTTATGTGATTTTATGTAATTTACAATTAATATAGGGGCTTTTATGCAAAACAAACATGAACAGGGGCCTAGAAATACTTTATAACATAACCAGGGGGTTAATCATAATTTACAGAGGCTAAAAACATAATTTATGGTGAAAACAGGGGCTAAAATACCATATTTATTCATTTTGACAGTGCTGACATAATTTAATTAAAGTCCAGGGGCTAGTTCATAAAGTGCAGGACCTCAGTGTAATAAATTTAAATTTGCGCAGGGGGCTACGTGCAAAACTGGCAACGGTTAAACGTATTTGAATCTGGGCCGTTGGATCAACCAGAGACGGTCCGGATTTTAAATAGCCGAAGGGGTACGCCCCTTCTAATCTCAGCCGTCAGCCCTAGATGGGTGGCCGAGATTGGGCCACGTCGCTTCCTGGGCGACAGAGGCGGCGCGCGCGCCAGGGCCGACGGCGCACGGTGGCGGGGTCGCCGGAGATGGCCGGAATGGCCAAAATGTTGCCTAACTCGAGCGATTCCTACACCAAACGAAGGAGGGGGGCGACGCATACTCACCTAGGGTGATCGCGGGGCTCGGATCGGGGCGGAGGCGTGTCGGTGTCGGTGAGAGGCGGCGGACTCCGTCGGTGCTCGTCGAAATTGATGAAGCGAAAGCCAAATCCCCGAAAGAAGGTGTCCGGCGGGCTCCTAGCGACACAGCGAACAATGTGAGCAAGAAATCGAGGAGGGGCATCGGCTAGAGCGACGAGAACGGCGGCGCCATTACCTTGGTGCGGCGGCTAGGGTTTCGAGATCGGGTGAGGGGAAAAATGGGGGCGCCGGCGGGGATTTATAGGAGAGTGGGGGCAGCGGAGTATGGAAAGGGATTTCACGGCGATGGAAGGCGAGAGGGGCCATTATGGCCGATGATTCTCTTGCCGGCAATTGAACCGGGGTGGCATCAGCGGGGCGTCGGCCGGGCGCGCGTAAGGAAAGGAAAAGGCCTGACGGCCGGGGTCCACGCGCAGAGAGAGAGGGAGAAAGGAGAGGGAGGGGGCGCGGGCTGAATTGGGCCAGGAAGGAGATTGGGCGGCAGGAGAAAGAAAAGAAAAGAAGGGGGGAAGAAGTGGGTCGGGGAACATATTTGGCCCAAGGGGCGGTTTTCCCTTTTTATTTTGTTTTTCTCTTTTCTTTTTTCATTTCTCTTTACAAATTTGAATTTCTTTTCAAATCTCAAACGAATTCTAGCGCATTTTGAAATCACATTTTCAAACAAATGCAACATACATGATGCATTCCTAGTACATTTCCCTTGTTTTCAAATTTTTAAAATTTTTGGTGTTACAGTCATGTGGCGAGCAGCTTCTGATTTGTGTTCATTTCACATCCCTGCTCACCTACTATATAAGCCCATTTCCCCTCACAGTCACACTGACAACTCTAGCCACAAAATTCAGCTTGATTCCCCTGAAAAAACTATCAGAGGCATCCACCAATCACCGCCTCGTCATCAGCCCATCCATCGTTGCCAACCCCCTCCTAAAAAACTTTATTTCCATTTAGGTCACTGGCCGGTCCGGCCAGTCACCGGAAGGAGCAGCTCGCTGGAGGAAGCCAGCCGTCTCGGTGCTGTTGTGACGGGGTCATGGGGTTCTCGCTGTATCCCATGAAGACGTCCACACGCATGGTGTTGAGCACCAGCTTCTTCCGCCATAAGCTCTTCGCGTCTTCCTTCTTTTAAGCCAGCCACCTGCCTTGACCGCAACGGTAGGGGCGGCCGCTACCAGCCCTAGTTGCCGGTGAAGTGTTTGTGCTCGCGCGTGCCCGTGCGGGCGTGCACGGATTCCAAGATTGTTTTCTTCTTTTTGTTTGGAATCTTGAAGAGGGGAAGGGTATAGGAGAGGACGAGAAGGGGTAGTAGCATGGATCCAGGCCGCATGGGGTTTGACTCCGCCAGCGCATGGCGGGGCGGCAGCCCGCAGATGCTGCTCTTCGGCGGCGGCAGTAGCGCCAACAGCAGCGGGTTCATCCGAGGTGAGTGAATGCCCATGGCCAGATCTGGATCGGACCAGCATTCCTTCAAATTTTGAAGCTTTCTATCCGTTCGGCACAGGTGTTCCGATGGCGGTGCTGGGCAGGGATGACGACGCGCGCGTGGGCAAGCAGCCCTTCTTCACGACGCACGAGAAGTTGTTGGAGGACTACTACGCCGGAGAAGAAGCGGCGCCTCACCCCGGTGCAGGTGCAGATGCTGGAGCGGAGCTCCGAGGAGGATAAAAGCTAGAGCCAGAGCGCAAGACCGAGCTGGCGTGGCGCCTGAAGATGGCACCTCGGCAATTGGCCGTGTGGTTCCAGAACCGCCGCGCGCGGGGGAAGTCTAAGCAGCTGGAAACCGATTTCGACAGTCTCAAGGCCGCCTACCACACGCTTGCTGCCGACCACCTTGGCAATCTAGCTGATAATGACTGCCTTCGGGCGCAGGTAGCTACCTCAATCTGTCCTAACATCTCATTTCCTCCATGATTAATCAATTTTAACTTTGTTTAATCAATTACTGCATGGTTTGTTCATGCTTAGCTAGCCACCTAATTAGCTTGGTCAGTGCCATAGAAGCAAGCCCCATGTGCACAAGGAGATTCAATAAAATACGAAAACTTGTTGCTGTTGACCATAATTCTGATACCCATGCGTTGTAAACTACTTTAATTAAACCTTTATTTTAATTTTAAATTGTATCATTGGGTCATTTTTACAAAATTCTATATTTTGCTAAATCAAATGTAATAGAATCACAGTCCTAGTTGCATAGATAGAAACATTTGACTGGCGATTCAGTAAAGCGGGTTCTATGAATAGGGCACTGAAAACTACAATTAAGGTTAAAGAATGGAGAGCAAGTAAGCAATCATTAAATGGTCGACGGAAATGCCTAGCATGTTACTGTAAAAAAAATCGGCCGTAGGAGAAGAACTCAATTGGATCACATCGGAAAAGGTCAACAAAAGATGGCCTCCTTGCAACACAAGGGTCTGCCCCCTATGGATCTTATCTTTACCTGTGAGCCCACCCTAGCCCCTAAACGAGGATCTGCCCCCATAAGTCAGTCCATCTTGTGTGCACGATTAGAGGAACCAATGAGAGACCATCTTTATCCCAGCCTAAAAAATCGCTCTCACGGAAAATCGAACCCAAGACTCTGGTGGTGCTACTAAGAGTCCTAACTACTAAGATAAGACCTCTTTCGCACTAGCATGTTACTGTAGTGAGGGACCGGGGCTATTTTGGCTTCTGAATGGGACTAGGAGCCAATGAATAAAAAAATGGCTTCACTGGCTCTCTGCTACATGTCAGAGCTGTTTTGGTGGAAGTTGTGCCAACCGAGGCCTTACTAACCTACAATGACAAGCAGTGGCAAACCCATCCATTCTAGTCTAGCTTCAAACTAGCTATGTCACAAGTGAGGAACACATTTAAACAAGCTAAGTCACTTGAAAATTAGGCATATATGGCATATTGGCACCACCATCCATTCTGGTCTAGCTTTGCCCGATTACCCCTAACGACAAGAAGTTATTTCCGTAATTTGAACTTTACTTGTTTGGAAATGTTACATAAGCTGTGTTCATCCATAGATATTTTATATTTATGCCCTCTTGGAAAGCTACTTTAATAAGATTATAGAGAATTTGAGGATTTCACTGGAAAAACATGGTCAGTGGAATTTAAATTTTATCAAATGGCCTTTGTGCAAATTTTTTCCTTGTTACAAAAAAAATAGTGCTTGTAAAATTAAATAAGGTGCCACTTTTGTTGCCTTCAATGGGCTTTACCTAGTCATCAGCTGGAGATCCACTACTGGATGCACCGATGCAGTTTAACAATTATCTAATGGGACTTTGCAGTAGGTAGGAATCTTGGCTCCTCTCTGAAGCCTGAACTAGATAACTATGATAATAGATGTAATGTGAAGAATTTATTACTCTAATCTACTTCTCACACTTTTTAAGAAGTAAAGCAGCATGGTATTAATTTACTACAGCTGTTGTTTATAGTCAAATACTCAATTGTATCATTGGAAAATATAGCTTTGTTTTCTTCCTAAATGAAATCCAAACAACACTCCTATAGAAGGATTTCACTGGAAAACACTAAATATTTGTGATACGTCTAAATTTTTTTGAATAAAACTTTAAATCTTGAAAAAGTTACCAAGTACTAGGGAAGATTTATGCTGTATTCATATATGGTTTCAAGATTGAACCAATCACATTTTTAAGATTCAAAGAGAAGAGAAGCTTCCTGATTTCTATTCACCAAGTATTTCTTTTCCATATGTTGAGAATCCCCTGTCAATTTTTTCTCTATCATAAATATATCCACATCCCTGTAGGTACGTTCATCTAGAACATGCAGCCAGACCTTGGCCGAGAGACGGTCCTGCTCCAAGCTCTCCCGCCGGCTGAACCCCATCCGCCGGCATCCACCAGCACGCCGCCGCCACCCTCCACACCTCCTCCAGCATCTTCGCCGTCCCCTCCTGAAGCCACCGCCTCACCTTTCAACCTGTCCAGCTCCATTCTTGCCTTGCTTCCTGCCGATGCAGCACCAAGCTTCCTCGCCCCCATTCCATCTGCCCCTTCCTCCCCTCGGCTACCGCGCTTGGTCTCCACGCAGCCGACGCTACAGGAGACCCGCTCCACCTCCCCTTCCAGCGCTGATAGCGAGGAGCCCCTCGATTGGGGCTCCATTCATGACGACGACGGAGCATTCTCTCTCTGCTCGACCTCTCTCCTCTTAGAGGCGCTCTCTCCTAACCAGACCCTCTCTCTTGCGCCGCTGGTAAAGCCTACCTCGCCATCTTCGGCCATCAACCTAGCTCGTTGTAGCCTGGCGCCTGCTGCTTCTGCGCCCTTCGTTGAAGCCCCCCCCCCCCCCCCCCCCCCCCGTCGGCCTCCCAGGTCATCGGCAGAACAAGGCCGCCTTAAATCCGAAATCTGGAAGCCGGCACCTCTTAATGGCAAAGCTGCAGCCTCCTCCCAGAAATGGGTTCGGGTGGTCTCCAAGAACGCCTGTCGTCGAGCTGGCCATCCTCGTCCGGGCAAGTCCACCAGCTTCACTCCCCGGCGCCCGGGACTCCCATCCAGGAATCGCGGCTACCCCCCTCCCGAGGCCGTTAATGAAGACAAGGGCGGACGGTTTCTTTCACGAACTTGTCCCCTGCCTCCTGTCTCAACCCAAAAGGGGCTCTTGAAGCTTCCCCCCGACGCGGTGTCATCAGCCATCCACCGCCGGCCACCGTCGACCCACGTTCCCCCTATAAGTGCGCTCAAAGGCTGCTGCTTCAGATGTCTCGCCACCGATCATCTACGCTTTCAGTGCCGCGACCCTAACAGATGTCTCTCATGCGGGGGTCCGGGTCATTTTGCTAGAGATTGTCCGCTTCCTCCGCGTCTCCGCCCACAGCCACCGCAAAACCAGCCCAACATTTTTTCCAGATTGTCCTTTCCAACCTTGACCTCGCGTCTTACCACGTCTGCCCCTCCCTCCTACGCCGAAGTGGTTAGCCAATGCTGACGTGCCATGGCAGCACCAGTGTCCCTCATCCCAGGCTTCGAAAAGGAAAGGCCGTCCGTTGGATTCTCCTGCGTGGTCCCTGGGAACGCAATGGTTGCAGACTGTGAGGTAATGCTGTCTCAAGCGGTAGTGCTCATCTCCCTTGACAGAAACTTTATGGCAAGTTTACAGGAAGTGGTGGAGGCGATCACCTCCCAACTAGGGATCCCTCGATCCAGCTTCTCCATCTCAGAGCATCAGCCAGAAGAGACTTCTTTGTAGTCTTTGACTATCCAGAGCAACATGTGGCGGCCATCCGTAAGGAGCATCTGCTGGTCAGTGGCGTCAACTTCGTGATCAGGCCATGGCGCGTCTGGTCCACGCCAGCGAGATGGCCCTATCATGCCAAGATTTTCGTCGAAGATCTTCCTCTGCACGCCTGGTCGAGGGAGGCCATTCAGCAAATCTTCGGCGAGCACTGCATCTTCCACTGTTTTGCTGAGCAGTCGTTCTCCAGGGTGGACACAAGGATGTGTGTGTTCTAGGCATGGATTGATGATCCGAGTCTCCTCCCCTGCACTAAAGTGATCACACTCATGCCGCAACGTGCCCCGCTCCCCCACAATGTTCCTGCAGTTCTCTACCCTCCAGAAGGCATCACGGTGCAGATCATCATCCACTTGGACCAGCTCTACGACTGGTCCCCGCCTCAGGAAGACGACGGGCTCCCAGACATCTTCTCGCCAGGGTTTGTTCGAGCCGGAGCAACCTCGTCGTTCCCTCGTCGCCTCACCTTCAGCTGGATGGCTGGGGTTTACCGGACGATACTGTCCACCGCCGTCGCCCAGCGACAAGGGAGGGATGCCATCCCCATTGGGCCCAGGGCCGACATCATCGTCGGGATGATGGGAAGGACGGTGCCCCACCGCGCAACCCTCGTCGACCTACAGGCCATGGCTACCACCGCGGTCGTCCCTCTGCCGCTGTCGCTGAACCCATACAGCAGCGGCAAGGGGCTGGAAACTATCGTCATTGGCGCATCTCGGTGGCCCCGTTGGATGCCACACCCCCACGTGGCCGCCAACTCTCCACCTCACTGCCACGTCAGAGGAAGCATGATGCCCCTCGACGTGACGACGAGGGCTGGGAAAGGCGACGCTCTACGTCACCGGCACCACGCTCCGGTCGCACCTCAGTGGCCTCCAAGAAGCAGGGCACAATGTGCGCCCGTGACGACGCGCCACCCGAGAGTCTGACGCCCCGGACACTGCTTCGGCACGTCAAGGGGGACCAGAAAAGCTCCGCCTGCTCGCCCAAGCCGGAGGACCCGATTGCCACCTCCATGGCAAACTCTGCATTTCGAAGGCCTGCGCCGACTCCTTCCCAACTCGTCCCTAACCAAGACCCGATGATGGCAGAGCTGACAGCCTGGAAGGTAGGCACAACACTACCTGCCAACCATGCATGTCCCCTTTGCTTCCTCCTGTACTTTCTGCAGCGCCGGCCCCAGAGCCGGCCATGGCCCCTCCATTGTGCTCGAAGGGCCCCTTGGATGCAGAAGGCGTGAACTCCACTACCGCCGATCTCACACCATCCCGGATCGGGCTGGTTTCCCAGCCTGATGAGCCGGGCCTGGAGGAGGGCGCTCAACACCCCAAGAAGAAGGCAAGCCCTAGCCCCTCAGTAGCAGCAAACGCGCCGCAAGCGGGGTCAACAGTTGCAGTAGACCGGGCGCCCCCCAGTCCGCCTTCATCCACGATGTTCAAACCTCTGGCTCCCGCCTTGCTTGAACAGCCCCCGACCCCGCGTTGGGTTTCTCGAGGCCGCTCCGTCCCTACTGCACCAACTCGCAAGAGTACCCGTCAGGCAGGCCATCTAAATGATATGCCAGTGTCTCTACGCGCCACCCAGAGGCTCATCCGGCAGCTGGACTTAGCTGATGCGGGGAAACCCATTGGCTCTGCAGTGCTGAAGAAATATGAAGATCTGTACAAGCAACCTCTCCCGCCAAAGGCTATCAAGGTAATACGCACTGTGACCGGTCTTGCGCATGATGGAATAGCCCGGGCAATGGCGGCGCTAGTCGCGGAGGAACTACATTCGCAGGCAGTGGCTTGATGCGCCACTGTTGGCATAGGCGGACCTTGCCTTTCTTATGTTACCATCTCTAAGTAGTCAATGTGTCTCTGGTGTTGGGGTCACCCCTTCACCTAGTAGTTCCTATCGATGTTCTGTACTAGGCAGAGGATGTTCCAGGAGAGGGCTGTTCTTGGGGTTCTTGGTGGTAGCCCTCTCTGCTCAACTGTATGTCAGGCGGTGTTCTAAGCAATGCAACTTCAAGAAGTGTTCTGTTAGTTTACCAAATGACTGATAACCTTATGTTGCTTACCTGGAATGTAAGAGGACTCAACCTCCCTGCCCGCCGCGAGGCAATCAAGCAACTGCTCATATCATCCCGTGCAAATGTGGTCTGTATCCAAGAATCCAAGTTGCAGCACATTGATGCTAATCTAGCTTCGGAATTCCTTAGTCCAAGATTATCCTGTTTTGCTACTCTCCCGGCCCAGGGTACCCGCGGTGGAATCATCATTGCATGGAACCCCGAAATGGTTGAGGGGTCAAGTTCCTCTGCTCAGGATTTCTTCCTCTCAGTGAATATCTGAGTAGTGTGTCCTTCAGATTAACGTCGGTTTATGGCCCTACCGACAACCAGGATAAAGGGCGCTTCCTTGATCAACTGTCAGGGGCAAAGCCACCTCCAGGAACGCCGTGGCTGGTGGTTGGGGACTTGTCACACCCGGTCCCAATAAGACAACCGGATGGCTTCCACATGTATGCCAGGATCGATTCTCATCATACATGTGTAGACGAAAGTGTAATATCATTTATTACAAGCCATGTTCGAGTACATAATTGTCTTACAATAATGACCCGTAGGTCTAAAATAAGATTACAGAGCAAAACAATGGTAAAAGTAAACTAGTGTGGCTCCATGCACAGGCGTTGCCCGGGGGTTGCGCCAGCCTAGAACGTCTCCTCCGGATCAGCGAAGAAGTCTTCATTCTCCACCTCTTCTCCATTGTAGACTGAGGAAAGATAAGCAACAAGCAAGTTTGAGTACCAACGGTACTCAGCAAGTGGGAAAGAGATGACATGAGGGTGTTTAGAAAGGAAGGCTAAGTTTGGGTTAAGCACTATAGCATTACATCCTAACCTTAGCTTTCTTTAGCACCTACTTCTAAGTGTATGAACCCAACCATATCCCATTTGTAATCCGAGTCCCAACCAACCAAACCACCATTCCCAATCATTGACTAATTATGAATTGGACACCAAGCCGCTCTTGTCCGTGAGCACGGCTGTCATGACAGTTTCTAAATTTCTGCAGAGAATGTACCCTTTACCCACAAGCTGTGATTTCATCCCCTGTTGCCAGGTGGACTAAGGGAACCTCCCTGATGCCCGTGGTCGCAAACCACGTTGCACACTTCCTTTGGTGTGAGGCCAGGAGATCACTACGAGGTCTTTACAAAGGATCCTCCCAACGCGTACTAGCTCTCTGAGGTTTCACCCCTGTACAAAAGTGTGAGCCGTTACACCACGACTCAACACCCCAGTTGCCCCCTCTTGAGCCATGCGGATCCCAAGGCAGTACACCCTAAACCAATTCCCCGCACTATCCAATCACTAGTACTATGCCGGGAGAGGCCTAATTAGTTGACCAAGCTGCCCGATACTCAGTCTTGTGGCGATACTATAAGGCTTAGTGGCTTCCTCCATAAACCGGTCCTTAGAATCCGGCGAGGTTCATACCCCAAAACCCGGGTCTCGTGCGTACTGCACCATCCCAAACAAACCAACCCGCCAGATTCCTATCTACTGCAATTCAATTCACCAAATCTCAATAATTGATCACAACAATTAGTAGTATAACATGTATGTAGAGAAATTCCCTCCCAAATACTAAGCATGGCTAAGCGTAAAAGAAATAATAACATCTACCCAAACCAAACCAGGGGACAAGGAATTATATGGAAGGGTACAATATATAGGATTCAATTTATTAAACATGCAACTAACTAAAACTTAATAAAACAGGTGCAAAATGGTCAAGGAACTTGCCTTCTTCGGAGGGTGGGTCGGTGAAGTGGTAGTCCTGAAGATTGTAAGTCGGCTCGGGAACCGACTCTAAATACATCATCGCATGCGGAACGGAAAGTAGAAGCACACAATAAGAACAAGAGAATAAATGCACACCACAAATAAGTAAGCACAAAAGAAAACCTACGCAATTACGTCGCTAACACTATGTCCTTAGTAAGACATTATTTAGTGGTGTGGAGGTTTGGATTTTAGTGCCTACATGGTTTATTAGGAATTCAGCACAATCAGCAATTTAAATGCATTATTTTATCCTAAAGAGATTAGGAAATAATAATAAAATAATACCCTAAGAGATTTGCGCAAAAAGAGAGAGTTCTCATGTGATTTTATGTAATTTACAATTAATACAGGGGCTTTTATGCAAAACAGACATGAATAGGGGCCTAGAAATATTTTATAACATGAGCAGGGGGTAAATCATAATTTACAGAGGCTAAAAATATAATTTATGGTGAAAACAGGGGCTAAAATGCTATGTTTAATCATTTTAACAGTGCTGACATAATTTAATTAAAGTCCAGGGGCTAGTTCATAAAGTACAGTACCTCAGTGTAATTAATTTAAATTTGCGCAGGGGGCTATGCGTAAAACTGGCAACGGTTAAACATATTTGAATCTGGGCCGTTGGATCAACCGCGTGCGGCCCAGTTTAAAACGCACGAAGGGGTACGCCCTTCTAATCTCGGCCGTCGGGCCTAGATGGGCGGCCGAGATTGGGCCACGTCGCCCCGTGGGCGGCGCGCGCTCGGCGCGCTCGGCGTGCCCGGCGGCGCACGGCGGCGGGGTCGCCGGAGATTGGCCGGAACGGCCAAATCGGCGCCTAACACCTCGGTGCTAACATGGAAAAGGGAGAGGGAGACGGTAGGAGCTCACCTAGGGGGGGGGGGGGGGGGGTCGCGGGGCTTGATTCGGGATGTAAGTGCGTCGGCGACGTCGACCGGCGGCGGTCCTCGGCGGAGCTCGTCGGAATTGGTGAAGCGACGGCCAATTCCCCGAAAGATGGTGTCCGGCGTGTTCCTGGAGGTATGGCGCACGCGTTAGACCGAGGGGGAGGGAGAGAACGTCGGCGAGTCGACGGGAACGGCGGCGACATACCTTGCACCAGTGACGGCTAGGGTTTGGAGCTTCGGGGAAGGGGAAAATCGGGCCGCACGGTGGAATTTATAGGGGGAGGCGAGGGCGGCGGAGTATGGAAGGTGATCCCGCACAAAGGAAGGTGATCGGGGGCCATTATGGCCGGTGATTCCATGCCGGCGTTTGGATCGGGGCGGATTCAACGGGGGCTCGGTCGGGCGCGGTGTAAGGAAAGGGAAGGCCCTGACGGGCGGGTCCCAGCGCGTAGAGAAAGGGAGAGGGGAAAGGAGAGGGAGGCGGCTGGGCCTTGGGCCGGCGGGGAGAAAAGGAAAGGGGGAGGGGGAGGATTGGGCCGGCGGCAAGGATTCGTCCTGAGTGGCGTTTTTCTTTTTATTTTGTTTTTCTATTTTCTTTTTCATTCTCTTTTTACAATTTGAATTCCTTTTCAAATTTCAAACGAATTCTAGCGCATTTTGAAATTGAATTTTCATTCAAATGCAAACATACATGATGCATTCCTAGTACATTGCCCTTGTTTTCAAAATTTGAAAATTTTGGGTGTTACAACTCTACCCCCCTTAAAAGAAATCTCGCCCCCGAGATTCGGTCGTCCTAAGAGAAAAGATCGGGAAACTCGGCCTTGAGGTCTTCTTCTCTTTCCCATGTTGCTTCTGCCTCAGAGTGATGTTTCCACTACACTTTGCACATGCGAATCGTCTTGTTTCTCATGACACGTTATGACGTCTCTAGGATCCTGACTGGCCGTTCTGCGTAGGACAGATCCTCTTGCAAATCCACAGCTTTCATGGGTAACTGTTCCTCTGGTACTCTTAAGCATTTCTTTAGTTGCGACACGTGAAACACATCATGCACATCTGACAGTTGAGAAGGTAGCTCGAGACGATAAGCTACTTCTCCTCTTCTCTCCAATATCTTGAACGGACCGATGTAACAGGGTGCTAGTTTTCCCTTCACCTTGAACCGTCTTAGACCTCTTACTGGTGATACCTTGAGATACACAAAGTCTCCGACCTCAAAGGTTAGATCACGACGTCGAGCATCTGCGTAACTCTTCTGCCTTGACTGCGCCGTCTTCAGATTATTCTGGATCTCTTGTACCTGTCGTTCGGCCTCTCTGAGTATCTCCGGTCCAAACACTTGACCTTCCCCAGTCTGATTCTAGAATAAAGGTGTTCTGCATTTTCGCCCATAAAGTGCCTCAAAACGATGACATCTTGAGACTAGCCTGATAGCTGTTGTTATAAGAGAACTCTGCATAAGGCAAGTTTTTGTCCCAACTCTTACTATTCTTCAAGGCACATGCTCGCAACATATCCTCCAAGATTTGATTGGTGCGTTCTGTCTGACCATCTGTTTGCGGGTGATACTCTGAGCTGAAATTCAGACGAGTGTCCATTGACTCATGCAGCTTCTGCCAGAATCTTGAGGTGAACTGGGTACCTCGATCAGACACTATCTTCTTTGGAACACCGTGTAAACACACAATTCTCGCCATGTATAATTCTGCCAATCGCGAACCATTGTAGCTTTCCTTGACCGGAATGAAATGAGCAACCTTAGTCAACCGGTCCATGAAAACCCATATGGAGTCGTATCCTGATTGGGTCCTTGGCAATCCCACAATAAAGTCCATACTTATCTCTTCCCATTTCCACTCCGGTATCTTGAGTGGTTGAAGTAGTCCAGTAGGTCTCTGATGTTCCGCCTTAACTAACTGACACGTGTCGCACAAAGCCACGTATTCGGCCACATCACGCTTCATACCGAGCCACCAGTATCTATCCTTAAGGTCTTGGTACATATTGGTACTCCCAGGATGGATAGAGTAGTACGAGTCGTGGGCTTCTCTCAATATCAACTCTCGGATCCCCTTAACATTCGGCACGCATATCCTCTTTCCTAACCATAGGGTTCCATGTTCATCTTCCTTGAAATCTGGAGCTTTGCCAGCCTTCATCAGCTTCTTAAGTTTTTGGATCTTCTTATCCTCGTTTTGTCCTTCTCTAATGTCTTGTTCCAATGTGGAGTCCACTTCCATAACTACTGCATCTGCATTAGACACTATGCACAGGTTTAATCTTGCAAACTCTTCACATAGCTGCGGTTGATAGGCCTGGATCGTCATGCTGTTGCATTAGGTTTTCCTACTCAAAGCATCTGCGACCACGTTCGCCTTTCCAGGGTGATAGTTAATCCCAACATTGAAGTCATTAATGAGCTCTACCACCTTCGTTGGCGAAGGTTAAGGTCTGGCTGAGTGAATATGTACTTCAAGCTTTTGTGGTCGGTGTAGATCTCTGTCCTCTTTCCGATCAGGTAGTGTCTCCATATCTTCAGTGCGTGAACCACAGCTACTAATTCCAGATCATGGGTCGGATAATTCTTCTCATGCTTCTTGAGTTATCTCGAGGCGTAAGCTACCACATGTCCTGCTTGCATCAACACACATCCCAATCCCTGTCCGGAAGCATCACAATAGACCGTGAACTCCTTTTGCATATCCGGCATGACCAGCACTGGGGCAGTGGTCAACCTCTTATTCAATTCGGCAAAGCTTGCTTCACATTTCGGTGTCCACTTGAATGTAGCTCCCTTCTCGAGTAGCTTGGTTAGTGGCCGAGAGATCTTTGAAAATCCCTCAATAAATCGTCAATAATAACCAGCCATTCCCAGAAAGCTTTTGATGTGTCCCACATTTTCCGGCATCTCCCACTTGAGAACATCTGCCACTTTACCCGGATCCACTGATATTCCTCCTTTCCATATGACATGTCCCAAGAATGATACCTGCTTCAACCAAAACTCACACTTACTGAATTTAGCATACAGTTGGTGTTCTCTAAGTTTCTTTAGTGCCAACCTCATGTGTTCCTCATGCTCTTCTTCACTCTTGGAGAATATCAGGATATCATCGATTAATACGACCACAAATTTATCCAGGTACTCCATAAATACTTTGTTCATGAGGTACATGAAGTAAGCTGGGGCATTAGTCAACCCGAAAGACATAACAGTATACTCATAAAGACCATATCGAGAGACGAATGCAGTCTTGGGAATGTACGATGGTCGAATCTTCAACTGGTGATAACCCGAACGAAGGTCGATCTTAGAGAATACACATGCTCCTCACAGCTGATCAAACAAATCTTCGATCCTTGGCAGTGGATACTTATTCTTGATGGTCACTGCATTCAATACACGATAATCCACACACAACCTTTGAGTGCCATCCTTCTTAGGCACGAATATGACAGGAGCACCCCAGGGTGATGAACTAGGGCGGATGTATCCTTTCTCCAACAACTCTTTGATGTGATCCTTTAGCTCGGCTAACTGGTTAGTGTCCATTCTATATGGCCTCTTATATATCGGGGCCGTTCCAGGCACTAGGTCAATGATGAATTCAATTTCACGGTCAGGGGGCATACCCGGTAACTCCTCAGGGAACACGTCTGGGAATTCACTGACAACACGGATCTCTTCGGTGACCTCAGTTTGATTTAGCCTGATCCTCTGTGTTGGAGCTTGATCTGGAGAGAACTCTACCTTGGTACCGTCAGGGTGGGTCAAGGAGACTGTTCTTGTGGCGCAGTGGATCACCCCATGGTACTTAGTCAACCAATCCATCCCCAGGATAATATCTAGCCCTTGAGATTCCAGAACAATCAGGTTTGCTGGGAAAACTACCCCCCTTATGTCTAGCCTTACATTAGGGCATACTTGCCGAGTTATCATTTCTCCCCCAGGGGAGTGAACTATAAGTTGGTGAGTCATTAAATGCACTACCATGTCATGCCTCCTCATGAATTCCTTAGCTATGAATGAATGCGTAGAACCAGAATCAAACAACACTGTAGCTAGATGAGAGTCGGCAGGGAACGTACCAACAACCACATCTGGTGCATTGTGTGCCTCCTCAAGTGCCACGTGGTTAACTCTCCCACGTGTAGGTTGCTGCAGCGGCTTCTTCGGGCAACGATTGGCGAAATGTCCCATCTCACCACAGTTATAACACTGCACAGCCACGTTGTTACCTTGGGATCTGTTACCTCCTTGAGGGTTCTGTTGCGGCTGGCCGTTAGGGCGGGGTGCTGGAGCTGCTGGGCGAGGGGGTTGCATTGGTTGGCGTGGAGGATGTGGTGGTTGGCGCATCTATTGGTTGTATGGTGTGGGTAGCCTGTAGGAGGAGTTTGGGTACCTTTGTCCCGTGTGAGAGTTCATGGGACGAGTCATAGGCGCCGCAGGCTGAGGGGCATAGCGAGGGCACACATTATTTCCAGAACTGTGTGCTTGTGCCAGCTTCCTCTTCATGTCATCATCATCCAACTCTTTCTTGGTTCTTTCCACTTCAAAAGCCTTGTCCACCAACTTATGGAAACTGTTGTAGTCACTGGAAACTATAGCGAACTTCAGCTCCTTGTCAAGCACCTTCTTAAAACGAAATTGTTTCTTTGAGTCAGTGTCCACGTCTTCGGGTGCATAGCGAGACAATTGTGTGAATTTATTCAGATACTCTCGCACACTCATGCGGCCTTGCTTCAACATGAGAAATTCTTCACGTCTCGCCTGGACCTCTCCTTCGGGCACGAAGTGATTGCAGAAGTAAATCTTGAACTCATCCCATGTGATGTTATCCGGGTCCTGATGGGCTTCGGTGAAAGCAGTCCACCAATCGGTTGCAAGTCCCTGAAGCTGGTGCGAGGCTAACAGTACCTTCTCTCGTCCTTCGCATTGGACAATTCTTAGCTTGCTCTCAACTGTTCTCAGCCAATCGTCGGCCTCCATTGGCTCACTAGCAGTGGCAAAGGTGGGTGGATGGGTGTTGAGAAAGTCTCTCATGTGGGATCAGGGTCCTGGCGCTGGCTGTGGGTGAGGCGGATTTGGTGGAGGTGGAGGGGCTTGCTGGGCTTGCTACATGTTGGCCACCACTTGTGTTAAATTCTGCATCATTTGCATCTGCATGGCCATCATTTGTTGCATATGATTCATTGCAGGTGCTCCATGGGCACCTCTCCCATTCCATTGCGGTAGCTGGAATCCAGCTTCATCATTACCAAGGGGCATACCACAGCCACGTCCACGGCCTTTTCCCCTGCCTGCCATCTGAGTACGAAGAGAATAGAGTCTTAGATACTACTGTAACTAGTGGAAGACTACTATACGATACCCTTACTATATGCAAAAATCACAGCAAACATGCGTATAAATGAAAATTCTTTATTGATAGCTCACTAATTAAAGAAGTATCCAAAAAGGTGCGGTTGTGGACAAGTCGCCAAGGCGTTCCACAACTCACACAACACACCAAGACGAAAATCATAAAAGAAGTAACACAACTCAAGGTCACACAAGTACGTCTACGTCGCTCTTATTTAACTAATGAGGGTGTGCCTATCCTTGAGCCGTGGCAAAGGTCGAGGACTACTCGTCGTCAAGTGGGTACTCCTCTGGGTCCTCGTCGTCGTCGTCGTCGTCGTTGGGGTCCTCGGGGTCCTGTGGTGGTGAGGCAGCAGGCGGCGGTGGTGCGGCAGATGCCACACTGGAAGGCTCCTCGTCAGAGGACTCCTCAGAAGACGACTCACGCTGGCCGCCACGGCGGTCTGGAGAGTCCGGGGTCCACGTCGAGGTGTCGGACGCGTAGTCATCTGGGTCCTCATCGGTGATCCGACGATACCTCCTGATCACCGCCTCGTGGCGCAGGGCGAGGTCACGTCCATCCTGAATCTCCTGCTGCACCCTCTGAAGTCGGGCACTGAGCTCGGCCACGTCGTCAACAGTCTGACGAGACTGCGGGAGGTCCAGGGATCCCTCCACATGCCTGGAGACAAAGCCCGCAGTGCCACTGGGACGCTGCGGAACGAAGGCGTGCACCGTGTCCTCCAGATGGAAACGGCGGGCGTGACTCCAAAAGGTGGCTGCTTCCCAGCTAGCATCCTGCTCCGCATATCGGCGGGAGCTCCTCCAGGCAGGACTGCTGTGGGTCTTCACCAACTCATCACCATAGTAGATGTAGATCTTGCAGCTCCACTCCTTCCTGCCGGGGCGCTGCACTCCAGTGGTGTGGTAGGAGAGCGAGAGGTTGTGGTGACGGTAGCCAGCCTCACGGAGTAGGGCCCGGAGACGAAGTCGCAGTCGTCCTGCGGCCCTGCCGTCAGAACGGATCACCACGGGGTGACGGGGATCGATGGCTGGAGAGCGACTGGCCAGCCTACGCGGGGGCACAAGTCCATCGGTCGACTTACGGGGGGTCGTCTTGGTGCGGGCCATCAACAAATTTTGAAAACAGGAGAGTGTCAGTAACAAAACATATAAATAAAGGAGTAAATAAAACAAGTAGACAAGGTAGGAATACAAAGCAACTTTATAAATTACTTTTTAGAATATAATAGGGTACTTAAGTCATCACTTTTCTAACTAGGCTTGCGTCCTACGGGCAACACAGCTCTGATACCACTTTGTCACACCCGGTCCCAACAAGACAACCGGATGGCTTCCACATGTATGCCAAGATCGATTCTCATCATACATGTGTAGACGAAAGTGTAATATCATTTATTACAAGCCATGTTCGAGTACATAATTGTCTTACAATAATGACCCGTAGGTCTAAAATAAGATTATAGAGCAAAACAGCGATAAAAGTAAACTAGTGTGTCTCCATGCACAGGCGTTGCCCGGGGGTTGCGCCAGCCTAGAATGTCTCCTCCGGATCAGCGAAGAAGTCTTCATTCTCCACCTCTTCTCCATTGTAGACTGAGGAAAGATAAGCAACAAGCAAGTTTGAGTACCAACGGTACTCAACAAGTGGGAAAGAGATGACATGAGGGTGTTTAGAAAGGAAGGCCAAATTTGGGTTAAGCACTATAGCATTACATCCTAACCTTAGCTTTCTTTAGCACCTACTTCTAAGTGCATGAACCCAACCATAACCCATTTGTAATCCGAGTCCCAACCAACCAAACCACCATTCCCAATCATTGACTAATTATGAATTGGACACCAAGCCGATCTTGTCCGTGAGCACGGCTGTCATGACAGTTTCTAAATCTCTGCAGAGAATGTACCCTTTACCCACAAGTCGTGATTTCATCCCATGTTGCCAGGTGGACTAAGGGAACCTCCCTGATGCCCGTGGTCTCGAACCACATTGCACACTTCCTTTGGTGTGAGGCCAGGAGATCACTACGAGGTCTTTACAAAGGATCCTCCCGACGCGTACTAGCCCTCTGAGGTTTCACCCCTGTACAAACGTGTGAGCCGTTACACCACGACTCAACACCCCAGTTGCCCTCTCTTGAGCCATGCGGATCCCAAGGCAGTACACCCTGAACCAATTCCCTGCACTATCCAATCACTAGTACTACGTCGGGAGAGGCCTAATTAGTTGACCAAGCTGCCCCATACTCAGTCTTGTGGCGATACTATAAGGCTTAGTGGCTTCCTCCATAAACCGGTCCTTAGAATCCGGCGAGGTTCATACCCCAAAACCCGGGTCTCGTGCGTACTGCACCATCCCAAACAAACCAACCCGCCAGATTCCTATCTACTGCAATTCAATTCACCAAATCTCAATTATTGATCACAACAATTAGTAGTATAACATGTATGTAGAGAAATTCCCTCCCAAATACTAAGCATGGCTAAGCGTAAAAGAAATAATAACATCTACCCAAACCAAACCCGGGGACAAGGAATTATATGGAAGGGTACAGTATATAGGATTCAATTTATTAAACATGCAACTAACTAAAACTTAATAAAACAGGTGCAAAATAGTCAAGGAACTTGCCTTCTTCGGAGGGTGGGTCGGTGAAGTGGTAGTCCTGAAGATTGTAAGTCGGCTCGGGAACCGACTCTAAATACATCATCGCATGCGGAACGGAAAATAGCAGCACACAATAAGAACAAGAGAATAAATGCACACCACAAATAAGTAAGCACAAAAGAAAACCTATGCAATTACATCGCTAACACTATGTCCTTAGTAAGACTTTATTTAGTGGTGTGGGTGGAGGTTTGGATTTTAATGCCTACATGGGTTTATTAGGAATTTAGCACAATCAGCAATTTAAATGCATTATTTTATCCTAAAGAGATTAGGAAATAATAATAAAATAATACCCTAAGTGATTTGTGCAAAAAGAGAGAGTTCTCATGTGATTTTATGTTATTTACAATTAATACAGGGGCTTTTATGCAAAACAGACATGAACAGGGGCCTAGAAATATTTTATAACATGACCAGGGGGTAAATCATAATTTACAGAGGCTAAAAATATAATTTATGGTGAAAACAGGGGCTAAAATGCTATGTTTAATCATTTTAACAGTGCTGACATAATTTAATTAAAGTCCAGGGGCTAGTTCATAAAGTACAGGACCTTAGTGTAATTAATTTAAATTTGCACAGGGGGCTATGCGTAAAACTGGCAACGGTTAAACATATTTGAATCTGGGCCGTTGGATCAACCGCGTGCGGCCCAGATTTAAAACGCGCGAAGGGGTACGCCCTTCTAATCTCGATTGTCGACCCTAGATGGGCGGCCGAGATTGGGCCACGTCGCCCCGTGGGCGGCGCGCACCCAGGCGCGCAGCGCGCGAGATTGGCCGGAACGGCCAAATCAGCGCCTAACGCCTCGGTGCTAACATGGAAAAGGTAGAGGGAGACGGTAGGAGCTCACCTAGGGGGGGTCGCGGGGCTTGAATCGGGACGTAGGTGCGTCGGCGACGTCGACCGGTGGCGGTCCTCGGCGGAGCTCGTCGGAATTGGTGAAGCGACGGCCAATTCCCCGAAAGATGGTGTCCGGCGTGTTCCTGGAGGTATGGCGCACGCGTTAGACCGAGGGGGAGGGAGAGAACGTCGGCGAGTCGACGGGAACGGCGGCAACATACCTTGCACCGGCGGCGGCTAGGGTTTGGAGCTTCAAGGAAGGGGAAAATCGGGGCGCACGGTGGAATTTATAGGGGGGGGGGGGGCGAGGGCGGCGGAGTATGGAGGGTGATCCCGCGCAAAGGAAGGTGACCGGGGGCCATTATGGCCGGTGATTCCATGCCGGCGTTTGGATCGGGGCGGATTCGGCGGGGGCTCGGTCGGGCACGGCGTAAGGAAAGGGAAGGCCCTGACGGGCGGGTCCCAGCCCGCAGAGAAAGGGAGAGGGGAAAGTAGAGGGAGGCAGCTGGGCCTTGGGTCGGCGGGGAGAAAAGGAAAGGGGGAGGGGGAGGATTGGGTCGGCGGCAAGGATTCGGCCCGAGTGGCGTTTTTCTTTTTATTTTGTTTTTCTCTTTTCTTTTTCATTCTCTTTTTACAATTTGAATTCCTTTTCAAATTTCAAACGAATTCTAGCGCATTTTGAAATTGAATTTTCATTCAAATGCAAACATACATGATGCATTCCTAGTACATTGCTCTTGTTTTCAAAATTTGAAAATTTTGGGTGTTACAGGACTTCAACCTGATCTTGGATGCTCGCGACAGAAACAACGGGAACCTGCACAGGAGGTGGATGGGCGCCTTCCGGCGCATGATAAACACCGCTGAGTTAGTTGACCTACCCTTGCAGAACCGGAGCTACACTTGGAGTAACAAAAGGGCTAACCCAACTCTAGAGCGCCTGGACCGTGCTCTCTGTTGTCAGGACTGGGACATTTCCTTCCCTGATTATGGTCTCCACGCTCTTTCATCATCAATATCTGACCACTGTCCTCTTATGCTACCCCCCAAACAGCATCCACAGCAGGAAAAAAGCTTTAAGTTCGAGAACTTCTGGGTTAGGATACCGGGGTTCCATGAGGTGGTTCAGCAAACTTGGAACAGAGAAGCAGGTAACAAGCCCCCACTAGAGAAGCTGCACCTGAAGCTTCAACATTTGGCACTGGCTCTTCGGCGCTGGAGCGCAGAGCTATTTGGCCAGGCTCGGCAGCAGCTGCTAATAGCAAATGAGGTAATTCACCAGTTAGAGAAGGCGCAAGACTCTCGACCTTTATCGGCCGAAGAAGTGCAACTTCGAAAGGACCTCAAAATCAGGGTCTTAGGATTGGCAGCCATTGAGCAATCACGCCGACGACAAGCTTCCAGAATCACATGGCTACGCGAGGGGGATGCGTGTACTCGCTATTTCCACTTGAAAGCAAATGGTAGGTCCAGGAGGAATTATATACCAAGCCTTCAGAAGTCAGATGGATCCCCTCTCTGGACGCATCAAGAAAAGGAGCAGGAACTACTGGAGCACTTTCAAGGGGTAATGGGCACACATAGGCAGCGTTCCCTCACCTTAAACTGGGAAACTCTAAACCTCAGCTCTGTTCAAGACGGCCTCGACTTGCCTTTCTCCGAAGCTGAAATCTGGGACGCCATCTCTGCCTCGCCGCTGGAAAAATTGCCTGGGCCCGACGGCTTCACAGGAGCATTCTATAAACATTGCTGGAACACCATTAAACATGATGTTATTGA
This sequence comes from Tuctoria greenei, assembly GCA_036927565.1. Taxonomy (NCBI): domain Eukaryota; kingdom Viridiplantae; phylum Streptophyta; class Magnoliopsida; order Poales; family Poaceae; genus Tuctoria; species Tuctoria greenei. The sequence continues at coordinate 108,796,972 of JAYESD010000008.1, forward strand.
AGCCTTCCACCAATTCTATCACCTTCATACGGGCACCTTCTGGAAAATGAACCAGGCAACGATCACCCTTCTACCAAAAATTGCAGCACCTGTTTCAGCATCGGACTATCGCCCGATAAGCCTGCTCCACTCTTTTCCTAATCTAATATCCAAAGTACTAGCGCTCCGGCTCTCAAAGCTCATTGACCCTCTAGTCTCTGTCCAGCAAAGCGCGTTTATTAAACGGCGCTGCATACAAGAGAATTTTTTGTGCGTCCGGAACCTAATCAGAGACTACCAATATCGAGGCTGATCAATTCTCATGTTCAAGCTGGATATCTCAAAGGCCTTTGACTCTGTGGCCTGGGACTACCTGCTAGAGCTATTACAGCACAGACATTTCCCTGCCCGATGGCGCGAGTGGATCACAATCCTACTGTCTACAGCTTGTCAATCCGACTAAATGGAATCGTCGGACCTCGGATACACCATGCCAGAGGACTTCGTCAGGGTGAGCCGCTGTCCCCTCAACTATTCATCCTTGCCATTGACACCTTGCAAAATCTGTTCCAGCTCGCTACTTCAGAAGGACGCCTCTCCCCTCTTACCGGTGTATGGGCCCGGCTACGAATGTCCCTCTATGCGGACGACGTTGCCCTCTTCCTCAATCCGTTGCAAGCGGACATCAGTGAAGCCATGAAGATTCTACAAGACTTTGGAGAAGCCACTGGTCTACGAATAAATATGGCCAAAAGCTCAGTCCTGCCGGTTCACTGCGAAGATTTGAATCTGGATCAGATTTTACTGGCCTTCCAGGGTTAGCGTTCGGCATGGCCGGTCACTTATCTAGGTATGCCTTTGACGCCACACCAAATCATAACATCTCAATTGCAGAGCATTCATGATCGTGCCATAGCCAAGAGGTCCGGATGGCAAGGAAAATTCCTCAGTTTCGGCGGCCGGCGAGAGCTCGTCCATATTGTACTTGGATCCATCGCCACCTACATGCTTTCAGCCTTCCGCCCACCAAGAAAGTTATCAAGGACATTGACAAAGTGCGGCGGCGTTTTCTTTGGACAGGGGGGCAACAAACAAGTGGTGCAAAATGCAAGACTAATTGGTCTGTTGCATGTCGTCCCCTGAGCTTTGGAGGTTTAGGACTAAAAGATTTGGAGAAATTTGGACGTGCTCTCCGACTTCGATGGCTCTGGTTATCCTGGATCGAGCCTAATCGGCCCTGGAGTGGTATGGATCTACCAGTAGACATGTCCGATATCTCTCTATTTGCAGCGGCAACCAGGGTGACAGTGCACTGCGGCCGTCGTGCCACTTTCTGGCACAGCAGCTGGCTTCAGGGGACAGCTCCGGCATCCCTGTTTCCGGCACTGTTTGCCGCCAGCCGGGGCAAGAGGAAAACGGTGGCCGATGCTCTGAATGAGCATCAATGGATTGTGGATCTTTGCCGGAACCTGACCCCAGACCTTCTGCTGGATTTTCTTCGTCTATGGGCCTTAATAGATGCGGTGGGTATCTCCCTGTCTGACGGGCTACAGGATGAAATCACCTGGCTGCACAACCCAAACGGTCAATATTCAGCAAAGTCGGCGTATCTGCTGCAGTTTGAGGGCTCCATACGTTCGTCCTCCTACAAGAAGGTATGGAAAGTTTGGGCACCTCCAAAATGCAAGTCCTTCCTATGGCTCCTCCTGCAGAACCGTATCTGGACGGCTGATAGACTCCAACAACGCCAATGGCCCAACCAGTATCTCTGCGTACTCTGCCTTCGGAGCCTAGAGACGGTGACCCACCTCTTCTGCGAGTGTCCGACGGTCAGGGAACTTTGGGGCATGGTCAGCTCATGGCTGCGTGTCACCTCCCTCCACCCGGATAACTGGTTGCTCGAGTCTTCAGTCTCTTCTTGGTTTGATAGCATTTCACCAGGCTCTGGTTCAACGCGAGACAAGGGGCTGCAATCAATTATTCTGGACGATTTGGCGCGAAAGAAATGCAAGGATTTTCCAATTAAAAGAACGCTTGGTGCCTGATATCTTTACTGCAATTAGAGATGATTTAACCTTGTGGCTTCTTGCCGGTTGTAGCCTGCTAGGCGCATGTCTTCCTTCTTTTCATTCTGATCTGGCTCGCATATGAGCCGGCCAAATCTATGTACATATACTTATATTCACATCTCCTAATATATTAACGCCAGAGCCTCTCTGTCTGTTTTCAAAAAAAAACATCCCTGTAGGTATCTATCAATTGTTTAAAAACTTTTGAAAATACCATGACAGATGTTCATGAAATCTGTAGCATTTTTGGCATGACATATATCAACGGGTCACTGGATATATTGTATATGCTATACCACGTCAGAGTATATATTAACTAGTGTACCCATGCCATTTCAAATGCAGAATACTCATGAAATAGGAGTATGCTGTGGATTCTGGTGGGGATAGTGTCACCGGGGTTGGGCTGATCCCCACTCTGGTGACCGAAGGTAGGAACAACCCTTAAGAAAAATTACTTTACTCTTCGATGATCGAAATTACAGCCTAGGGGGTTCTTTTTTGTCATGACCCAGGCCGTCGATCGGGCGGGAACCAGCAATGCTAAACCAGGGGCGGCAACATGTGGGGACCGGAGTCCACACATCCGAGGATCTCATTGGGTGGTGCCGTGCGATGCGGCACCTAACAGCACACACGAAAAGGATACCAAAACATATAAAGTTTTCATTTTATAATAAGAAGAGTTTACAAAAGAGTGCACCACAGGGGTACACACGCAGCGGAAAAATACATACTCATAATCTCACCTAACTAAGCAGGAGAGAAGACGTCCATGCCCTAGGACGCTTCTCACTAGCAACATGAAGAACATTCAGCAGCGGTGTGGCTCACATGAGATTTATCTCTACGCCTCGAGTCTCATGTACAACCTGAACAGCAGAAATAAAACTAATACCTGCAAAAATCGTTAAAGTGCAAACGTGAGCATAAGGCTCAGCAAGACTAACCCGTCTCACCAGACATATGCAAAAGGGGACACTACACATAGGTAAGGAATAGCATAAATAGACTCGCCTACAAGTGGATTCTTATAATCATGTTTTAAGTAGAAAACGACATTCTTCGGGCACGGCACATCATAGACTCCACAATCAAACAAGAAACGTTTTGCCGATGATATGACATGCCCAAAGCACGTAATGCTATTACAGCTAAAGTATGAGGAAACTGTAAACTTTTAATTGTACTATCTCTAAATCATACAAGGTTGCAAAACAATTATAATTCAATACAATATGATTTTTCTGGCTTCTTTAGTATTTACTACGTCACGACACAGTGAACAAGTGGTACTCTATTACCGCGAGGGACGGTGATTGCAATCAGGACACACCCGGACTGCACGACACGCACACCCGCGTGGGAGACACATACGTGCTCTCCTCCCCGCATCATACGTGGCCACCTTTCACCCAAGACCCCAATGTTGACAAACCCCTTCATCCGAGCAAAAGGTCCCCTACACAGACACGTCGAAGTTGCCCACTAGAAGATTTACACCTTTATGCCTTCGCATCTCCATTCAAGGACAACCGAGGAGTCTCCACACTATAGTCTGGAGTTACATCAGTTTAATGGGTCCCATATACAATTATGCAACCGGTACAGTTCAAGCTTGCCCAACGGTGCCGCATACAGCACGGTCCTCAAGCGACACAGGCAGGGCTATGCGACCGAGACTCAATTCTCACCGCTTCCTATCCATTCCCTGCCCGGTCTCAATTTCATTGTATTAATCCATTTTCTATTTAACCAATCCTGTGAGATATGTCCTACATCTCTCGCGAGTAGATTCCAACTACTCGACTTCTACCGGATTTCCTATACATTAGCAAAGCAGTTACTACAGGTCAAACTTTAACCCGTTCCAACCAAACCGTGGGATTTGTGGTCATGCAAGTGGAGTATCAATCACCTTATACGTAATGCACAATATCAACTGAAGACGTAAGTGAATAAAACTAGAAAACTTTGAAAAGCTCTTAAATGCAAACCGGGGCTTGCCTTAGTTTGCGACTCGAATAAATGTCAATTGTTAGTGGTCCTTCTGTGCAGACTCCGCCAAGGACTTCAAGTGGACACCGTGGCCTTCTCCTCCAAGCGAAACTTCTCGTCGATCACCTATCATCACGTTCCTATTGACATGATATGCATATAAGTGATTAAGTAATTAAGTAATTTAATAATAAACTCTACGGGGTTGTGTAAATTTAAGAACGAGGAGTTTGACTATGAAGGACAGATATGCCTCTGTTGTGTGGATAAACAAAGGATGGAGTCAAGTGGTCATAGTAGTATCAAGATGTGAATTGAAAGGTGCAATGTAAGCACACATTGCAACTTGGCATTCAACACTCGACGCTATGCCACTCAAGGACGATACAGCTGAATGGTGTGGAAGTGTTGGACTGGTAGTGTAAGGATGACCTAAGAGTCAAGGTGGCATCGAAAGCTTGAGTATGAGTGGTGTACAAGATGAAGGTCGCGATTTAGCAATCGACCACTGAACTTGAATTAACTCATAAAGGAGTAAACCTAGTTAAGTGAGCAGTGCTGTTGTAGGGTCCTGACTTAGGATGAACCATGATGGAACCTAACGACACTTGGGACTGAATTGAGATCAACATGGCTTGGACTTAAGAAGTAATTACAAGCACTGTTAACCTAGCATGAGTACCAAGACAACATTCAAATGACTTTTAGGTAAACCAGTTGCTACGACTAACGTCGCAAGCATCGTTCAGGTGCTTACACGACGACACTAATGTAGTGTCTTCTGCAAGCTTGTCTAGGTGAGCTCAGTAAGCTCACAGGACTTCAACATGATGTGAGGCTCTGCCGTGACGATGTGTTTTGCCATATCGGGAAGATTGTCTCCTCGACGTTCACATCGACCCGGACTCGTCAACAGTGGTGAGCAGAATCTCGAACACCACCTCATGAGTCGGAGAGTTAAGGACTTGACTTAGTCGTCGACAAAAGACTCGACGAACCTACCATCGATGAAGAGGTACACCTAGGTAAGCAATTCTGCGAACGGAAAGGAAACGTCCTCGACACGACTAAGAAATTCTTATCCAAGGTTCCACTTGGACTAGTTCTCCTCGTGGGTCGCAACGTTCTCGCAGTATTCTACCCTAGGTCATCGGTGGTCACCAATACACTCGGTTTGACCTAGAAGGCATTTCATCGAGCACCCTGGCTACACCCAGGACTCGATGAGTCTCGCCTCGACTAAACCCTAATTTGGCCAAACAACCATTGTACGACGAGTCGTGCTGGTGTTTCAGCACCAAACTCATCACAGGCATCTTTCATTTTGATGCTAGAGCACGATGACGGCTCGGAACGTCACGACGACGTCATGTGGTCAACGACGTCGACGCGGCTCATGGTGGAGCATCACGAGCACGCACGGACAAGTTAACACGATTCAAAAGACAAAGAAGGTCAACTTGGGGATTTCTAAAGGAATGATATTATGGTGGAAAGGGACATACGGCTTGACGACACATGAGTACCATTAGCGACCACGACGAACGGACTTTGATGACGTCAAGCAAGGCATTTCAGGGCAAGGCTCACCTTGTAGGCATTTCGCCAAACATCTTGGGTGTGTACTTGATTCCGTCGCTTCATCACCATTCAAAGGTATCTTGGCACATGTCCTTGTCGATTTGCCACCCCACAATAGACCTGCATCCATAGACCAGCATGGAACGGCAACACACTTAGTTTCGCCTTGTAACCATTTCATCGAACACCTTGGCGGCAGCACTGATCCGACCAATCTTAGCACAAATCAGAGCTAACCTTGGACCAGTTGTCGATACTATTGTGTCAAAGGCATGTTCCCGAATTTCATCCATCACACCAATCATTCGCCTTGCTTCCAAAACATAGCCACAGCACGGAACGTCGCAACGATGTCGAGGGGGAGCAGACAGGCACGGCCACGGCACAGGGGCAAGCAGTAAAGCGCAGCAAGGAGCTCGACCAAGGTGGCAATGGCGAGCGGTAAAGTGCGGCCAAAGCGCGGACAGTGATCACAGTGGCGCTGGAGGTGCTACGGCGGGGAACGCGGTGATGATGGCCGAGCATCGGCTACAGTTGGTGTCACGGATGGCAATGAGGTGCTGCAGCTCGGCGGACATCAAAGAACCATTGGCAGCCAAGGCATGGAAATGGCGAGCAAGGGGAGCACCAAGAGCGGCATAGACGGAGCGGCATGCAGCAGCGGCACGGCAGCCATAGCGTGCGACCAGAGGGCATGGCAAGAGGTGTGCAGCCGCGAGGAGTGAAAGGACCCAGCATGCTGGAGCTGGAGGAGGGCCGGAGGATGCCGAGGTAGCGGCATGAACGGACGTCGCAAAGAGCCGCCACTTGAGGGAGACAAGACAACGGCGGGGAAACGACACGGAGAAGAGGCCGACGCACGGCGAGTGGGCGCGGCAAGAACGCGTGCGGCCAGGGCATCCGGCTGATGGGGAGGTGCGCATGGCGGCGGTTGAACGGGAGGACGGCGAGCCGGCGGGGATGGGGCGGCGCTGCAGGCGGCCGGGGCAGCTGGTGTGGGGACCGGGGCGAGCGGCGGCTGGCGCTGGCATGAAGGGAGAGGGTGAGCCGGCGTACCGTGGCGGCCGGAGGGAAGCGGATGGCGAGGAGGCCGTGGGGACGGTGGAGCGCGGCAATGAGGAGCTGGGGAGCGGCCAAGCGAGCAGGCGCGGGGCGGCAGCTAGGGACGCGACCAGGCCGGTGGCCGTCGGGAGGGAGGCAGGGTGCCGTGGAGCAGGAAGGAGTCGGGCGTGCGTGAGGTAGAAGAAGAAAAGTTCGTTTTCTACCTCTGGATGGGAGCAGCGTTGGCAACATGCATACTTCGCGGTGGCACACTGGGAATGAATGTACAGAGGCGTTTCAACCTTTGAGTAGCTGACAGGGTGGGCCCACAACACTCTCCTCCCTTATCCTCTATTCTGCTGATTTAAATCATTACCAAACAAGCTCCAAATTTAGTAAAAGTTGCCAGCTAGCCTAAAACAAATATGTAGGATTTGATTCTGAAGTCTAATTCTTGTTTTGATCAAGTTTCATTTGAAATTCAAATTTGAATTTGACTTCAAAGGCATTTCAATCTACACAGTGTATTAAATAGTAATCGTGCTTCCAAAATTCTTAAATTTTGCAGGGGGGCTATTTGATATATGGGGCATCAATTGGGCAGCTCAAATCTTCATGTGAACCTAGTTTGAACAGTAGCTTGATTTGAATTTTTGAATGTCCCATTTTAGAGTTGGAATAATTCCTTTTTCTTTCTCTCGATTTTGTTTTCTTCTCTCCTTTAATTTTCATTGAAAATGTGAATACATGGAAATTAAGGATTTTAAACATTAAGTTCTAATATACATTAGCAACCATGTTCTATATGTAAAATTTTAACAAGTTCCTAATTTGAGTGAACATTGGTTAACTCATATGGTTCATGTGAGTTTGGTTTTCCAAGTCCACTTTCAAAATTTTTAAGTTCGCATTTTTCATTTTTGTTTTTCCGAAAAGCGGGCTTTTACAATCCTTCCCCCTTAAAGGAATCTCGTCCCGAGATTCTAACAAGTAGAATAACAGAAACGATGAGGGGACGATCCGTAAAAGAGGGTCATTGACTAAGGAAAATGACAATGCCTTAAAGACTTGGGTTCTACGAAATAATGATTATCTTCAGGCATCTTAAGAAATTCTAAAGTCTGCTTCAAGTGATTCCAGTCTTTAGGTTGATAACCTTGACAGGATGCTCGACATGACCATATCACGTCGTAAAACTTTCACGTCTGTTACTGACCTTTTATTGTTGTACTCTTACACTGGCGTGACATCTTGTTCTGTCCTAGTCTTGGCTTGAAGAATTTGCACTTGTTCTTTGCTTCTCTAGGTCTCATGATAGTTTGAAACTATCCTTACATTGATTTTGGTTGCTCGTTTGGTTCTTCATAGGTCCTTATAACTTGATGTGGTATTTCCCTTGACATGAGTTAAGATGGTTTACGAGGTTAAACAACAATCATTAACCTCGTTTGATGTTTAGTCAACCATAGGATTCCTTAGTCGTAGCATAAGAGTAGCAAGACACTCAACACTCTTATATAATCAAAACAGCAGGAATACTGAAGATATGGCGACTATAAGGTTTTTGGGTATATCAACGTCTTCAAACAATAGAAACAGAAGATGAAGACCCTTTGCGGTGGCACACGAGGATTTAAGGATTTAGTATCCTCATATGTTTCAACACAACAAAGAACTCAATCATATGGTAACTACAAGGTTCTTGGAGTATCAAGGTTACCATATACCAACGCAAGATCTTAGATGGACCCATAGAGTTTCACGAGGTTGATAATCGAATGATATCCTCGCGAGGAAGGAAATTTCATGGATTTGACAAGGTTGATCATCGAACTGATGACTACTCGATGACGAACGGTATAGTTGCAACAATCAAGGTACTTGAACTAAAACAAGTCAAGGATGGAAGTTCAATTGTTTGTTTAGTTGCAAGGGGGGTTGAGTGATCGGTTGCCCAGGTATCACTCAATAGAAAGAAGATCAACAATGTAAGAAGTCAAATGAATATGGTGAAATGATCGTAATCATTAGACACCTTAGAATAGTTTGAATGGGGTACACAATCTTGCTCTAAATTTTAGTATTATCATGTATTCCATCATTGGTGTTACATTGGTAATGATGCTTTATGATGCATCATATGTTGTATGGTGCATTGTATATGCACATGGTATGGTGCAAATGGTGCATATGTATGGTGCAAATGATGCATATGTATGATGCAAATGGTGCACATGCATGGTGCAGTAGCTTTTATAGTTGGAGCAAGACTAAATGAACCACACCCACAAAACTCAAGTAATGTCTCATGATTTGCAAGGATTGGTTACCGTGGTCGTGAAAGACACTCAATGAGTAGCGTTCCTTTTATGACTCGACCACAGTTAAGGAATTCATAACAGAACAATTGAAAAGGAATGTGGGAAATATATCACATTACCTCGACCTTTCGAAAGCTTGTTCATGTTCTACTCAACTTGATTGTATCTTCATCAGGAGAAAACAACTAACTATATGTCTCTAGTGATGCTTCACTTAACCTTCGCTTCGATCTGGCAAGAGAAACTATATCCTTAGTGATCACTTTAGTGGAGTTGAAGTCACACTTCTTCTTTGAGTAACTCAATCTGGTGGTGGATGTTGGATCCTCTTGAAGATGTAATCTTACTTGATCGTCTTCTTGTTGACACGACTCGTTGTAACCAAGGTTGATGGTTGAATACCACCATTACTTGAGTGCTCGCCTTCCCCCTTAAAGTTCCAAACCAGTATGTTGAAGCATACTCCAAACAATCCACATGAAAAGACGAGATGCAACTCGAGTAATTGCAACTTGCGTTCAACATCACAAGATGTGATGTGGCAAGTCACGTAAATTAGACACTAGTGTGCCTATCCCAGGGAAAAAGGCTTCAATGAGTTTAACACTCCCTTCAACATGGTAAATAGTTAAGTCCTATCTCTTGGTTGGTTACGACACACCTCGAATTAAAATCGAGAGCCGAATGCCTAACAAAAACCAAAAGGTTCAAACTGGCCAGACTATGGTGACAAACGACCAACCTGGACGCAAACTCGATTTTGATCCAGTTAATGGCAAAATCAGATCTCGAGGTGAATAACAAAGTTAAATTACACTTCAAGAACTTTCCAAAAAGTATTGTTTTGCCTCTAGATGATCATCTCTGGTTTGCAAGTTATGCTATTTTAAAGTCAACAGAATTTTCTGCACTTTCAGCAGAACCTGCTTAAAAAGTATCAGTTTTGATCTACAGTTTTCAGACTGTTCTGATGGAAATATGGAACTATTCTCATTGACAAAGTTGTACTAAAGGTAATAAGCTTTCCATAATGTACTTACTTGTCTTCATATCAGTTCTGGTTCAAAATATATGAATTTTTGAAGTTGGGTAAAATTTCAGCATTCAAAATTGAATTCAGTTCAGATTGACCACTCTGTATTCAAACTCGATTTGGAATAGGTAGATGACCGATTCAGGTCTGGAGCCAATTGCAAAAATTGTATCTGACTCTCTAACTTTTCCAACGGTTACTCGCGCGACACCATTGGATCAAGGGTCTGCGAGTTATGGATTAAATTCAGAGGTGTACAGATTCCTGTCCAGTTTGGGTGTGCCTGGACAGTCTCTGCGATTATCCAAATTTACCCACTTAGAAAAGGATTTTGGTCTTGAACTGAATAGAGAACTTGTAAAGTACTTCCAAAAATTTTTATGGAGTACTTACTTGCCCTCGTAGCACTTCTGGTTGAGAAGATATGGCATTTGCAAGTTGACAGTTTTTTTGAAAATTTGGACAGCACCTCCTTTGTTTAAGGCTGATTTTGTCCACAATTTTCAGATATACAAACATCAACATTTGCAAAAATTATACATAGCAAACTTGCTGCATACATTCTCAAGATTCCAGAAATGAAACTTATGAAGTCTTTCGACAATTCTACAGCGAGTTATGCGAGAAACAGTAACTATATACAGGACTGTCCACTCGCTGTCCAGATTTTATCAAGTTTAGAAATTTAAAATTTTGAGTATGTTAGAGAAGGATTCTTGATGAGTAAATCACTTCTATGGATACAAACAACACTCTATTGAATATACAAGATGCAATCAATAGAGTTCATACACAACAATTAATTTTAGAGGTGAGCTCGTTCTTATATGTTTCCTTATATGTTTTTGAGCATAGATTGTTACCTAATGATTTAATTATGATTAGGATCCATGGAGAGGTTCAAGGAGTACTTGGAGGAAGTATTAGGGACGTGGAAGACCAGAGAATTCGTTCAAAGAAGATGAAAACCGAACCAAACTCCAAATCGTATCCAACTCGGAGTCCAGGAGCAGTACGCACTAAAACGGACGCCCAGGATGCATACGGACTCCGTTTTTGACATTCTACATATGCACGGAAAGGGGTGAGGATAAAATTTCCAATGGCACCGGTACCATGTCAAAATTCCTTCGGGGTCGACGGGAATAGTCGAAACAAAATCAAGTACAGAATCTGTCAGGGTGTTGCGCCACCGTATTGGGCCATTGGGTCTTGTATCAAGTCTAAGTCCATTATTTTCGTGTCTTAGGATTAGTTCACGACCCTAACACCCCCTTGGACGTCCTCTCACCTATATATACTTCATAGTAGCCGCCATGAACAATTGGGTTTTGCTTAGATCAATAATATCGCCGTTCTACGGTTTGTGAGATCCCAATTTCGCGATTTCAGATCGTGTCTTCCACGTTCTTGCTTGTGTTCTCGGTTGCACTTGCAGGGAATAGCCTTCTTGGCAAGGGCAATCGTGTGCAGCACGGTTGATAATCAACGGAGCAGTGGTGTAGTGATTGCAGGGGTTGTCCGTGTTCTATTTGAGAGCCTCGGATCATCAACATCGAGATCTCCACATCAATCGAATTATCCATTACCTTTCGGAAGATCGGGACCAATTTTCCTATCAATTCTGCTCTGGAGTTCTATAGAAAGGTTGTAGAGGAATCTCTACACTTTCCAACCACATAAAGTAGGCCTGCAGAGGTGAAGTTTGCAAAAAGTTATGATTCAATTGGTGAAGAGTTCAGATTCTGTCTTCTCTTCCGGGCTGCCAGAACCTCTTAAATGACACTTCAATTTAGACCATGTTATTGCGAGTTTTAGCCTTTGTGTTGAATAGGAAGTTTATAGCGGACTCTTTAAGCTTTCTATACGTGTATAAACATGCATAGGTTGAATTTCTAGTTTACGAGTTATGGCCGTTCAAAGTTCAGAATTTTTCTGACTGTTTCAGATAGCACCTATATACAGGTACTATCTTCAACTCTGTTTTCTAATTAGTTATAAACTGAATTTGAGGTATCACTGAATAACAAAGTTGTATAGTAGCTCTTCCCCTTTCCAGAAATGTATCATAATGGAATAGAAGAGCTTTCTACAAGGAAATATGGCAAAAATTCAGGTGCTGGTCCGTGTAGTTTCAGAACAGCAGTTGCGGTGGTTATGGTGCATTTTCATCACCATATAAAGGTCTTTTGGCTTGGAGGTCAATAGAAAACTTATAGAGGACTTCAAAAGCTTCCCAAAAAGTGTTCACTTGCCTCCCTAGCCCTTCAGGTTGAAAAGATATGGATTTTCAAAGTCAGGTCAATTCTGTTTGAAAACAGAACTCACCGGCTTCGAAACACAAGAATTTGGGAACAAACTCAAATTTTGAAACTTAGCTCAAAACTCAAGTCCGATGGCTAGAACTTGATTCACAACTAATCATTTGCTTTGGAACCAAATGGAATCTTAAAAGAGATTTGACGACCTTCTTATCCATAGCATATCACTATGGATCTTCATGCTTAACCAAAGTCTTACTCCGGCGAAGTCGAGCTAAACTCTCAACAGGAACAAAGAACTTTGGTTCACCTACTCTTGAAGAGAAACATTTTACCTTGTCCATAAGATATCAGCAACTGATACTTGGACTTAATATGAATATGAAGTCATTTCTTTCGTGGGGGATGGTCAAAGTATCAAGTGGGATATTGACGGTACTACGTGCCTTACCAAAGGAAAAGTCTAACCCGGTATATCCGGATAAGTCTATAGGTGGTTGTAATACCGATCACTCGCAAACGTATGCTACACGGGTCGCTACCGGAATTAGTGTACCTGCAGAAGACAAACAATCCCCTTTCACACCTTCACACCTCAAGGGCGGCACGGGGAAACACGACAGGCAGTCACAATAATATATATGAAAGTAAATGCATACGACTCTGGTGTGAGTCGCCCTCGAGCGAAGTCATGTCTCGAGGTACATGGCTATAAATACGTCTGTACAGCAAAGACTCCCGTACGAACCGGCTTATACACGCTCGGGCATACGTGTTTCGCATGATCCCATAGAACATGAATAGTTCTAGAGATGCATACTATCGGGTTATACACCACCCAACGGGGGCTCCCACTAATTTTGTGCCATGCTGGGGTACCGCGTGTCATATGTTCTCAGAAACATGGAAAGTTTCAGAGACTCATATTGACTTTCCGTGCCAAGCCACGGAAATATTACATACCACATCTCGTATGCAGAGCTTACCGAGATTGATCCGCTCTCGGCGGCGTACCTTACCTCTTACCTTGAAGACGGAGCGTCGTTAAAGAAATAATATAACAAGTTAGTTCACCACCTTTATAACTTATACTAGTAATAGTCCTTAATGGGCATATTACTAATCCTCACTCGACTACTTTGAAGTTTTTAAAAATAGGCTCTTTTCGAGCGTGCTACTCCCAAGGAAGCTCTGATACCATGTATGTGGGGACCGGAGTCCACACATCCGAGGATCTCATTGGGTGGTGTCGTGCGATGCGGTACCTAACAGCACACATGAAAAGGATACCAAAACATATAAAGTTTTCATTTTATAATAAGAAGAGTTTACAAAAGAGTGCACCTCAGGGGTACACACGCAGCAGAAAAATACATACTCATAATCTCACCTAACTAAGCAGGAGAGAAGACGTCCATGCCCTAGGACGCTTCTCACTAGCAACATGAAGAACATTCAGCAGCGGCGTGGCTCACATGAGATTTATCTCGACACCTCGAGTTTCATGTACAACCTGAACAACAGAAATAAAACTAATACCTGCAAAAATCGTTAAAGCGCAAACGTGGGCATAAGGCTCAACAAGACTAACCCGTCTCACTAGACACATGCAAAAGGGGACACTACACATAGATAAGGAATAGCATAAATAGACTCGCCTACAAGTGGATTCTTATAATCATGTTTTAAGTAGCAAACGACATTCTTCGGGCACGGCACATCATAGACTCCACAATCAAACAAGAAACGCTTTGCCAATGATATGACATGCCCAAAGCACGTAATTCTATTACAACTAAAGTATGAGGAAATTGTAAACTTTTAATTGTACTATCTCTAAATCATACAAGGTTGCAAAGCAATTATAATTCAATACAATATGATTTTTCTGGCTTCTTTAGTATTTACTACGTCACGACACAGTGAACAAGTGGTGCTCTATTACCGCGAGGGGGCGGTGATTGCAATCAGGACACACCCGGCGACACGCACACCCGTGTGGGAGACACATACGTGCTCGCCTGCCCGCGTCATACGTGGCCACCTTTCACCTAAGACCCCAATGTCGACAAACCCCTTCATCCCGAGCAAAAGGTCCCCTACACGGACACGTCGAAGTTGCCCGCTAGAAGATTTACACCTTTATGCCTTCGCATCTCCATTCAAGGACAACCGAGGAGTCTCCACACTACAGTCTGGAGTTACATCAGTTTAATGGGTCCCATATACCATTATGCAACCGGTACAGTTCAAGCTTGCCCAACGGTGCCGCATACGGCACGGTCCTCAAGCGACACAGGCAGGGCTATGTGACCGAGACTCAATTCTCGCCGCTCCCTATCCATTCCCTGCCCAGTCTCAATTTCATTATATTAATCCATTTTCTATTTAACAAATCTTGTGAGATATGTCCTACATCTCTCGCGAGTATATTCCAACTACTCGACTTCTAACGGATTTCCTATACATTAGCAAAGCAGTTACTACAAGTCAAACTTTAACTCGTTCCAACCAAACCGTGGGATTTGTGGTCATGCAAGTGGAGTATCAAACACCTTATACGTAATGCAAAATATCAACTGAAGACGTAAGTGAATAAAACTGGAAAACTTTGAAAAACTCTTAAATGCAAACTGGGGCTTGCCTTAGTTTGCAACTCGAATAAATGTCAATTGTTAGCGGTCCTTCTGTGCAGACTCCGCCAAGGACTTCTAGTGGACACCCTGGCCTTCTCCTCCAAGCGAAACTTCTCGTCGATCACCTATCATCATGTTCCTATCGACATGATATGCATATAAGTGATTAAGTAATTAAGTAATTTAATAATAGACTCTACGGGGTTGTGTAACTTTAAGAACGAGGAGTTTGACTATGAAGGACAGATATGCCTCTGTTGTGTGGATAAACAAAGGATGGAGTCAAGTGGTCATAGTAGTATCGAGATGTGAATTGAAAGGTGCAATGTAAGCACACATTGCAACTTGGCACTCAACACTCGACGCTATGCCACTCAAGGACGATACAGCTGAATGGTGTGGAAGTGTTGGACTGGTAGTGTAAGGATGACCTAAGAGTCAAGGTGGCATCGAAAGCTTGAGTATGAGTGGTGTACAAGACGAAGGTCGCGATTTAGCAATCGATCACTGAACTTGACTTAACTCATAAAGGAGTAAACCTAGTTAAGTGAGCAGTGCTATCGTAGGGTCCTGACTTAGGATGAACCATGATGGAACCTAACGACACTTGGGACTGAATTGAGATCAACATGGCTTGGACTTAAGAAGTCATTACAAGCACTGTTAACCTAGCATGAGTACCAAGACAACATTCAAATGACTTTTAGGTAAACCAGTTGCTACGACTAACGTCGCAAGCATCATTCAGGTGCTTACACGACGACACTAATGTAGTGTCTTCTGCAAGCTTGTCTAGGTGAGCTCAGTAAGCTCACAGGACTTCAACATGATGTGAGGCTCTGCCGTGACGATGTGTTTTGCCATATCGGGAAGATCATCTCCTCGATGTTCACATCGACCCGGACTCGTCAACAGTGGTGAGCAGAATCTCGAACACCACCTCATGAGTCGGAGAGTTAGGGACTTGACATAGTCGTCGACAAAAGACTCGACGAACCTACCGTCGATGAAGAGGTACACCTAGGTAAGCAATTCTGCGAACGGAAAGGAAACGTGCTCGACACGACTAAGAAATTCTTATCCAAGGTTCCACTTGGACTAGTTCTCCTCGTGGGTCGCAACGTTCTCGCAGTATTCTACCCTAGGTCATCGGTGGTCACCAATACACTCGGTTTGACCTAGAAGGCATTTCATCGAGCACCTTGGCTACACCCAGGACTCGACGAGTCTCGCCTCGACTAAACCCTAATTTGGCCAAACGACCATCGTACGACGAGTCGTGCTGGTGTTTCAGCACCACACTCATCACAGGCATCTTTCATTTCGATGCCAGGGCACGATGACGGCTCGGAACGTCACGACGACATCATGTGGTCAACGACATCGACGCGGCTCATGGTGGAGCATCACGAGCACGCACGGACAAGTTAACACGATTCAAAAGACAAAGAAGGTCAACTTGGGGATTTCTAAAGGAATGATATTATGGCGGAAAAGGGACGTACGGCTTGACAACACATGAGTACCATTAGCGACCACGACGAACGGACTTCGATGACGTCAAGCAAGGCATTTCAGGGCAAGGATCACCTTGTAGGCATTTCGCCAAACATCTTGGGTGTGTACTTGATTCCGTCGCTTCATCACCATTCAAAGGTATCTTGGCACATGTCCTTGTCGATTTGCCACCCCACAATAGACCTGCATCCATAGACCAGCATGGAACGGCAACACACTTAGTTTCACCTTGTAACCATTTCATCAAACACCTTGGCGGCAGCACTGATCCGACCAATCTTAGCACAAATCAGAGCTAACCTTGGACCAGTTGTCGATAATATTGTGTCAAAGGCATGTTCCCGAATTTCATCCATCACACCAATCATTCGCCTTGCTTCCAAAACATAGCCACGGCGCGGAACGTCGCAACGATGTCGAGGGGGAGCAGACAGGCACGACCACGGCACACGGGCGAGCAGTAAAGCACAGCAAGGAGCTCGACCAAGGTGGCAATGGTGAGCGGTAAAGTGCGGCCAAAGCGCGGACAGCGATCACATTGGCGCTGGAGGTGCTACGGCGGGGAACGCGGCGATGATGGCCGAGCATCGGCTACAGTTGGTGTCACGGATGGCAATGAGGTGCTGCAGCTCGGCGGACATCAAAGAACCATTGGCAGCCAAGGCGCGGAAATGGCGAGCAAGGGGAGCACCAAGAGCGGCATAGACAGAGCGGCGTGCAGCAGCGGCACGGCAGCCATAGCGTGCGACCAGAGGGCATGGCAAGAGGTGTGCAGCCGCGAGGAGTGAAAGGACCCAGCATGCTGGAGCTGGAGGAGGGCCGGAGGATGCCGAGGCAGCGGCATGAACGGACGTCGCAGAGAGCGGCCACTTGGGGGAGCCAAGACAACGGCGGGGAAACGACACGGAGAAGAGGCCGACGCACGGCGAGTGGGCGCGGCAAGAACGCGTGCGGCCAGGGCATCCGGCTGATGGGGAGGTGCGCATGGCGGCGGTTGAACGGGAGGACAGCGAGTCGGCGGGGATGGGGTGGTGCTGCAGGCGGCCGGGGCAGCTGGTGTGGGGACCGGGGCGAGCGGCGGCTGGCGCTGGCATGAAGGGAGAGGGCGAGCCGGCGTACCGTGGCGGCCGGAGGGAAGCGGATGGCAAGGAGGCCGTGGGGACGGTGGAGCGCGGCGATGAGGAGCTGGGGAGCGGCCAAGTGAGCAGGCGCGGGGCGGCGGCTAGGGACGCGACCAGGCCGGTGGCCGTCGGGAGGGAGGCGGGGTGCCGTGGAGCAGGAAGGAGTCGGGCGTGCGTGAGGTAGAAGAAGAAAAGTTCGTTTTGTACCTCTGGATGGGAGCAGCGCTGGCAACATGCATACTTCGCGGTGGCACACTGGGAATGAAAGTACAGAGGCGTTTCAACCTTTGAGTAGCTGACAGGGTGGGCCCACAACACTCTCCTCCCTTATCCTCTATTCTGCTGATTTAAATCATTACCAAACAAGCTCCAATTTTAGTAAAAGTTGCCAGCTAGCCTAAAACAAATATGTAGGATTTGATTCTGAAGTCTAATTCTTGTTTTGATCAAGTTTCATTTGAAATTCAAATTTGAATTTGACTTCAAAGGCATTTCAATCTACACAGTGTATTAAATAGTAATTGTGCTTCCAAAATTCTTAAATTTTGCAGGGGGGCTATTTGATATATGGGGCATCAATTGGGCAGCTCAAATCTTCATGTGAACCTAGTTTGAACAGTAGCTTGATTTGAATATTTGAATGTCCCATTTTAGGGTTGGAATAATTCCTTTTTCTTTCTCTCGATTTTGTTTTCTTCTCTCCTTTAATTTTCATTGAAAATGTGAATACATGGAAATTAAGGATTTTACACATTAAGTTCTAATATACATTAGCAACCATGTTCTATATGTAAAATTTTAACAAGTTCCTAATTTGAGTGAACATTTGTTAACTCATATGGTTCATGTGAGTTTGGTTTTCCAAGTCCACTTTCAAAATTTAAGTTTGCATTTTTTTTTTTGTTTTTGTTTTTTCGGAAAGCGGGCTTTTTACAATCCTTCCCCCTTAAAGGAATCTCGTCCCGAGATTCTAACAAGTAGAATAACAGAAACGATGAGGGGACGATCCGTAAAAGAGGGTCATTGACTAAGGAAAATGACAATGCCCTTAAAGACTTGGGTTCTACGAAATAATGATTATCTTCAGACATCTTAAGAAATTCTAAAGTCTGCTTCAAGTGATTCCAGTCTTTAGGTTGATAACCTTGACAGGATGCTCGACATGACCATATCACGTCGTAAAACTTTCACGTCTGTTACTGACCCTTTATTGTTGTACTCTTACACTGGCGTGACATCTTGTTCTGTCCTAGTCTTGACTTGAAGAATTTGCACTTGTTCTTTGCTTCTCTAGGTCATCATGATAGTTTGAAACTATCCTTGCATTGATTTTTGGTTGCTCGTTTGGTTCTTCATAGGTCCTTATAACTTGATGTGGTATTTCCCTTGACTTGAGTTAAGATGGTTTATGAGGTTAAACAACAATCATTAACCTCGTTTGATGTTTAGTCAACCATAGGATTCCTTAGTCGTAGCATAAGAGTAGCAAGACACTCAACACTCTTATGTAATCAAAACAGCGGGAATACTGAAGATATGGCGACTATAAGGTTTTTGGGTATATCAACGTCTTCAAACAATAGAAACAGAAGATGAAGGCCCTTTGCGGTGGCACACGAGAATTTAAGGATTCAGTATCCTCATATGTTTCAACACAGCAAATAACTCAATCATATGGTAACTACAAGATTCTTGGAGTATCAAGGTTACCATATACCAACGCAAGATATTAGATGGACCCATAGAGTTTTACAAGTTCCTAATTTGAGTGAACATTGGTTAACTCATATGGTTCGTGTGAGTTTGGTTTTCCAAGTCCACTTTCAAAATTTTTAAGTTCGCATTTTGCGTTTTTGTTTTTCCCAAAAGCGGGCTTTTACACAACAAACCTTCAAACGGGTGGCATGAACGAGCTGGACGGCCCAGTGGAGGACGCGACAACAAAGGGAGACGGCCCAAGCGGCCCAATGTGGGACAAATCGCTTACTTAAGCATCGAAGCTAACAGAAAGAATCAAGTTGGTTAGATTTCCGTTACTTCTCATCTCTTCTTGCTTCTCTCCTCCTTCCCCTTCTCCAAGTTATCTTACCATGTAAACACTACTGTTTATGATCCACTGCGAGTGGCAGTGCGATTAAGAGGAGAGAAAACTGTTGCCCAAGCTATCGTGTTTTGCCTGTTTGTTCGTTCTGAGTTGGTCTTGGCGTGTTGGCGTTTGGCTCTGTTCTCTGAATGTTTTGAACTGTCGCTGTTCTTAACGTTCATGTGCCATTTTTCACTGTCGGATACTACACTGGTATCAGAGACAAGTCTTGGTGGTTTCTCTCACTAACCTCTCGGCTTTGATTTGTAAAACTCCGACGCGAAAGGTTGTGATCACTGTTGTGATTGCTGTAAATTCGTTACCCCGGTTGGATTGGCTTGGAGGAGAAAAATCATCACGACGCCCTTTAAACCCAACGCACAATCTCGCTTTATTGTCACCAAAATGTCTGAGTCAGAAACTTCCTTACGAGAGTCTCTTGCTCAAATTAATGAAAAACTGGAATCTCTTGATCACAAGTTTTCTTCAGAGTTAAGTACAGTTAACTCAAAGGTGGAAATGACTGTCAGATCTATCGGACTTTTACAGCAAGAGCAGATTCAGGTTCCTAAGAGGCTTCGTGCAGTTCTTGGTGCTGAAACTACTGTCATTGATGATGGGTTTATGGGTCCTCATCCTGCTAATGTGCCTTCAGCTTCTACTGTGACGCCTGCAACACCAGTCTCTACACCTCTGTTATTTCGGACTATGCATCCTCATGTCTCTTCGCAACTGCAAACCAGGGTACAAACTACTTGTGCTCCCACTGGCCCTTCTGATATACCTGCTGAATCTGTTAGACACGAGGACATTAGAAACATATGGATGCTTAAGATGAACTTCCCTGTTTTTGAAGGCACTGATGTGAAAATCTGGTTGGATAAATGTGAGACCTATTTTCTACTATATCAGATCCCTGTTATTTTTTGTGTTATTGCTGCATCTTTGCATCTAGTGGATAAGGCAGCACACTGGTTTCAGTCATACGAACAGAATGTGAGTTTCCATAGTTGGAAACATTTTGTTGGAGCTATCACTGAGGAATTTGATGTGGATATACATAGGCTCAAGTTATTGAACCTTAGGCAAACTGGATTTGTGGATGAGTATAGGAAAAATTTTAATCAGCTGATTTATCATCTCAGACCGTATGAACCCTCTTTAAATGAAACTATTTTTTTGAAAAGCCTTTCAGCTATATATTAAGATAAGGTACAGTACTGAATCACAATATTCATGCAATACTTGTAATAAGAATCGGATGGCGACCCTCCCGCTCCCGCTCCCCACCCCCCACCCCTCACCCACCCATGTCCTCCCCACCGGCGTGCACTCTCCCGCCTTGCCGTCGGCATGGCTCCTCGTCTGACCCCCTCCCGCTACAGACGACCCGGCGCCTCCGCGGCGCCATGGACGGAGACGGCGACCGCCCGGTGGTTGACACCAGCAGCTGCTGCCTCGCAAAGGGGAAAATATCCCCACAAAAGACGACCCGGCGCCTCTGCGGCGCCATGGACAGAGACGGCGACCGCCCGGTGGTCGACACCAGCAATTGGAGCTTTGCAAAAGGGAAAATATTCCAACAAAAGGTGCTCCACATACTCTCCTCTTCGGTCCACCATCCCTCCTCTTCCATAGAAGGAGCATTCTTCCTCCTAGCCGTCTTCCGGCGCTTCACTTTCTGGCTTACGGAGGAGTCCGTTGGTTGGGCCCTCCACGCCGCCCTTGGCGGGACCCCGGGGGGCTTCCATGTCACCATGGCCCGGGACCGCCACTTTCGATTTGCGGTGGCATCACGCCATGTAGGAAAGTTGGTACGCTCCCTTACTAGGGTTACCACACCGCACTTTGACGTCTACTTCTTCCCTTGGTACGACGGTGGCCCAAATTGGATAAGAGACCTGCGGACCTGGCATCTCGAAGAAGAAAGGTCCAGGTCGACCGTCCCCATCAAGCGGAAGCAAGTCTCGTTTGCCAACCCTATCAAACAAACACGGCCTTCATTCCCGAACTATGCCCCGCACAAGATGAATCCCCCCATTCTCAAACACCCACCGCACCGACAATCCGTCAGAGTCAGCCGGATAGATTGCCCGATTAGGCCTACGGCCAACCATAACGCCATCCCGATCACCAAAATCTTCCGCAACATCACCCGCAAGCTCCACACTGCCCCTCTAGGGAGGACTCCTTCGCCGGCGTCGGCCGCCCGTCGTACGGCGACTAGCCGCGCTGCGCCGTCCATCCTGGGAAAGGGCCCAAAAATTCAAATTCCAGACCGACATACGGCCCACCAACTAGCCACCTGGCCTCCAACCTTAGACCCACAAGGAAGGGGCCCATATATCAGTCACATTACTCGTACAGGCTCGAAACAAGACCAGCATACAGAAAGCGGCCACAACTATTATCGCCCACAAAAGATCAACCCAAACCGCCTGCCCTCCCTGCAAACCCACCACCCTGCATTTACTCCCAAAGTGGACTTTCGACACCCGGGCCACATTCAAACTGAGCCGCCGAAGGAATTAAATCCAATACTCGAGTGCCTGCCCACTAGCAACGACGGGACATGCTACGCCTACAGGGGAAAACATACTAAACCCCACCGCACCAAAGACACCTACAACCTACGCAAGCTAGTCCCTCACTGCTGCTGCAAGCGCTGCTTCAGTCTTAACCATCGCACCCATAATTGCTGCGCAACAGCACGATGCCTACGCTGCCTTCAAACTGGTCACAGAGCCGCCGTCTGCTCTTCCACCATCAGACATTGCCTTGCTTGGGTACCCAAAATCGCACTAGGATCGAGGAGCTCCACTACAAAATCCCGGGCATACCGCCGCGTGGAATCCCAAAAGACTTCCTGTCCCGCACGAACGGTTCGAATGAAGCCCCTGCAGCTTCACAAGGACGACCTTCCTGCTCCACCACACGTGTGCACAGGGGACCCAACCCAACACACACAAACCCCCCATCAGCCTCCACCATATATAGCTCCCACCAGGAACATCTCGCCTTCACTCACCACTCCCCAACAGAACACACTACAACTCACCACATCCCATACACCCTCGCACCCCATGGCCAACTTTCCAGTCGACTCCAAAAGGTTCCTCCCCCATGGCCACCACTTCATCAACGAAGGCGGCGACGAGAGAATCCCACGCACCAACGTCCACTTCAGCACCACCGCTGTCCGAAGCCATGAGGGCTTCGTCATTGCGGAAGACCGAGAAGGCCTCATCCCCCACGACCAGTATAACTGGTTTCGAGTCCGCATTGCCCAAACCCTCGAAGAAGACTTTGGTCTGAGGGTCATCTCATCCTGCATCACCCCTCTGGGGATTGGCCTATACAGGCTTGAATCCGGCTATCACCGAGACATAGTGCTCCGTGACGAGCCCTTCTTCGTGGAGAACCACCTCATCGCCTTCTCCCGCCACGACCACGGCATTAACAGGCGCCAAGCCAACTACTCACATAACGGCTGGATCATGATTCTAGGGTTCCCCCTAGATTATCAAGACGTTCAACACATCGACGCCGCGGTGGCCACCTTCGGCTACCTCGTCTCTTGGCACAACGTGCCTGATCAGCACGGCTACGTGCTATGCCGGTGTCTCTACAATGGCGCCAACAACGTTCCCCGCAGCATCGTCATCCGACACTGCAATGCGAACGGCCAAGGCTTCTCTTGGTCTTGCCCGGTCGTCGTCCTCAATGGGGCTTTCATTCTCCCCAACATCCCCCCGGGAGAAGATGACATACCCCCAGGGGGAAACCCCCATCCCTTCCCCCAGCCACCGCCAAACAACAACAACGTCGGCGGTTTCAACCTCCCCATCCTCCCCCTCCCCCGAACCCTGACCCGGCTTGGGACGCGGCGGCGACGGAGATGCAGCATAACCAGGAGAACCACGTTGCCTGGGGAGCCTGGCCTGCCCCGCCGCAGGACCTTCATGACCCGAGCGCTGTCTCTAACCTTGATGGAGACGCAAGCTCAGCCTCCTCCAATGCCAACATCATCCAGCAGCACACCCACTACAACAACACCAATGACCATCCGCTACAGTTCCTGCAGGGGGACCCCTCAATACAGCCGGACTGGCTGAGACCCTTCGATTCGGCCTCCTTTTGTCGACTACTGGCTGCAGCCTTTCCTGCAGCACAAAACCCCTGGTGGGGGCCCCACATCCAGGGACCTACTCCAGGATTGCCAGTCCAGGAACAAGCGGAATCCTCCGCCATGGGTGCGCGCAGAGGCCAAACGCCAACAGCAAGGTTCAGAACGCAGGCCCCTATCCAAGCCCCGTCGGTGACTTCTTCTACGAGGCGCCCAACAAATTGCTTTGGGAGAGTCTATCGGCGCCGTACCCGCTCCGAACCAAGTGGCCCAGCCGTCGAGGAGCCCGAACTCAGCAACCCTCAGCAGCAGCCCATCCAGCCCACACAGGTACCTGCCGCCATCAACACCTCCTCCCACAATACAGTATGCATTCCCTCCAAAAAAACAGTGCGCAGACAGGCACCGGTTTCGCAGGACCAAGTTAGACGCAGCCCTCGTATCTCCGCAGCGCGGGAAGGGAGGCGTATGCCAACCAGACTCACCAGGGAGATGATCGGCGCCTCGCATTCTGCCCCAGCGGCCACGCCAACAACAAATCCAAGGGGTAAAACAAAGCGCAAACTGTTCCTAGGCCCAACTAAATTTCCAACCGATCAAGACATTGCAACCGCTATTGCACCCATCCCTCACATTCCTCTTTCGGAACTGCAGGCACAAGCGCTCCGCTGCGGCGTTCACGCGACGATGGTGATCGCCGCTTTTAGGACGCCAGAGGGACCAGCGGGCGAGACGTCGACATTTGATCAATGAGTCCCCGCAGCTTTTGCATCCTGTGGCAAACGACAGTTAATGCCACCTTCAAAAAACCACTTAAACCACCTAGCTCATGTAGTAGTAAGAACAACCCCCCGGCCAGGAGCCGTAAACATTGCAGCGCGGCTGCATTTTGTACTACCGTTAATCATATGCATTTCTACCCTTTCTACTTTGTGCCTGCACATGACTTGTCTCACCCTCAGATTACGTCTGAGGCAACGCCTAAGCCACTCATTACATCCCAATGCATAATACAACATCACAGATATGGTCGTTCCTAAACTGGAACATTCGGGGCCTTAACGACCCAACCAAACAACAAGCAGTTAGAGCCAAAATAGAAGAAACAAATTGCATCATCTACTGCCTCCAAGAGACTAAATTAGACTCAATACCCCGCTCAATAATCAAACAAATAGCACCTAAGCGCTTTGACCAATACACCTTCACGCCCTCACAAGGAGCCTCGGGTGGAATCCTAGTGGGATGGAACGGCAACCTCCTACAGGGGATTGTGGAACAAACAATGCCTTTTGCAATCACCATCAATTTCACATCAAACACAAATGGCAAACAATGGACGTTCTCTACAGTATACGGCCCGTGCACAGGCCAACCAAGACTAGACTTCATGAATTGGTTTACCTCCCTAAATATCACCGATGTTCAGGACTGGCTCATTATCGGGGATTTCAACCATTACCGATCAATAGATAACAGAAATAGACCAGGGGGAACCATACGGACATGCAAACTTTCAATGCAGCCATAAACCAGCTAGGGCTTGTAGAAATCCCCCTTAAAGACAGGAAATACACCTGGAGCAACATGCAGGCCTCCCCACTGCTACAACAACTGGACTGGTGCTTCACCTCGCCTCACTGGACACTGTCTTTCCCTACCACACTACTGATACCTCTAGCCAAAACAACATCAGACCACATCCCCTGCATGGTACAACTAAGTATTGTTATCCCGAAGCCCCAACAATTCAGAATTGAGAACTACTGGTTCGACATGCCAGGCTTCAGAGACCTAGTAACCAATATATGGAATGGGGCACCAACACAAGGGCTAGATGCTGTGAGATCCCTCTCAAAGAAATTCAAAATTCTCAGAGCTGCAATCAAAAGATGGAGCAAGGCATTGGGCTCACTATCCAAGAAACTGAAAATATCAAACGAATCCATTCTCATCATAGACCATTTGGAAGAAAAGAGGCCCCTTAGCCACCTAGAAGCCACTTTCAGAACCCTCATCAAGCAAAACACTCAATCCCTACTGAAACACCAACAAGAATATTGGAAACAGCGATACACGGAGAGGTGGACAAAACTGGGGGATGAACCAACTAAATTCTTCATCTCTGCAGCTACTACCAGATACAGAAGAAACTTGATCACAAGCCTCACATATGCATCGGGAAGGACAGTAACGAACCATGCAGCCAAAGCCGCAATACTATGGGATGATTTCAAAACCAGAATAGGATGCACAAATGCTACAGCGTTATGGGAAGGACTGCAAAACATAATCACACCACATCCAAACCTCCAATCCCTCATAGAGCCAATATCGACCGAGGAGATCGACAACATAGTTAAACATATGCCACCCGACAAAGCGCCGGGCCCAGACGGGTTCAACAACAGATTCTATAAAAAATTCTGGGACATCATCAAAAACGATATATACAACCTCTGCAACGCATTCTTCAACAATGGATGCAGCCTACAACCTATCAACAGCTCCATTATCACACTCATCCCAAAGAAACCGACCCCGGAAACCTCGGTCGACTATAGACCAATTTCCCTACTTAACTCAAGCATCAAAATCATAAGCAAAATCATGGGAGAAAGAATACAGACCATCCTCAAAGATATCCTACACGTCAACCAATACGGCTTCATCAGAACGAGAACAATCCAAGACTGCATTGCATGGAACTATGAGTTTATACATCAATGCAAGAGATCAAGGAGGCCCTTAGTGATGCTGAAACTAGACTTTGAAAAAGCCTTTGACATAATGGAACATGATGCCATCCTCAGGGCCTTAACCAACAAAGGGTTCCCACAGCAATGGGTCAACTGGACAAGCAACATACTATCTACAAACACTTCAGCAATCTTACTCAATGGAGTACCAGGTAAATTCTTCCACTGCAAAAGGGGGGTCCGACAAGGTTGCCCACTCTCGCCAGCTCTCTTCGCAATCGCTGCAGACCTACTCCAACACCTCACAAACCACGCCAAACAAAGAGGCTTACTGATACCCCCACTACCACACCTATCCAATCACGACTTCCCGATAGTCCAGTATGCTGATGACACAATCATCACAATACAAGCGTCCCAGCAACAAATATTCTTCCTAAAAACCTTACTCTCAGCCTTCACAGCCGCAACAGGCCTCAAGATTAACCTAGAAAAAACATTCCTAATCCCAATCAACCTTAACTCAGATCAAGCAACCACCATGTCGGCCACCTTTGGGTGCCAACTAGGCACACTACCCTTCACCTACCTTGGCATACCTCTAGGAAACACAAAACCAAAGAGCACTGACTTCCTACCACTTACCACTAGAATTGAGCGTACACTCAACAACACATCCACTTAGCTGTCCATGGCAGGAAGGTGCACAATTGTAGACTCCCTACTATCATCAATGCCAATATACACAATGTGCACTATCAAACTACATACCAAAACAATCCAACAAATAGACAAGTACAGAAAAACCTGCCTATGGAGAGGCTCGGACATCATGGCCAAGGGAAAACCCTTGGTGAAATGGGAAGACACCACAACACCAAAGAAAAAGGGCGGAATTGGACTCAAAAACCTACACCTCATGAACCAGACCTTCATACAAAAATTCCTCTACAAACTCTACAACAAAAAGGACACGCCTTGGGTGCACCTCATCCTCGACTCATATTGCGCAGATGGCACCCCACCCCATCAACTAACAAACAGGGGTTCCTTCTGGTTCAAGGACATCATGAGCTAGTGGGAAAGTTTCAAACAACAAACCAAGGTAAACATCGGAAAGGGAGACACAGTTTCCATGTGGCACGACAAGTGGTATATAACGGAACTATTTTCGACTTTCCCCAACCTCTATACACACGCAAGACACCAAAATGTGTCCATAGCCCAATACATTACAACAACAGACATACATGCCAACTTCCACACCCCAATTTCGACACAGGCCCTACAGGAACTAAACCTTCTCACCAACATCATCCAAGGCTTACAAGACACCAATGACACATGGTCATACAAGAATAACATCAAAGGCTTCTCATCCAGCTACATCTACAACAACAACTTCAGCTTTAACACAACACCGCCTCCACCATTGAACTGGATCTGGAAGACGAAGCTCACAAAGAAGCTCAAAATATTCTGCTGGCTCATGTTCTTGGACCGCCTGAACTCCAGAAATCTACTCAAAAGAAAGAACTTCAGCATCGAAAATGACGACTACTCCTGTGTCCTATGCACAGCGGCTCCAGAGGAACTGACATATCACCTATTCTTCCAATGTGAATTCAGCACCGCATGCTGGGCAGCCATACAAATCAACTGGAACCACAGTGTACCGTTCTTCACAATGATTCAAGAAGCAAAAAGAAACTGGACCGGTCCACCGTTCATGGAAATTTTCATCACGGCAAGCTGGGAAATTTGGAAACAACGAAACGAATTCATCTTCAGAAGCAACGCTCCATCACTCTCATCCTGGAAGCATAACTTCCATACAACTATGTCACTTCAATGTAATAGATTCCCAACCCCCATCAAAACTTGTACTCAGCTGTGGCTATCGGCCATAAACCAAATCATTCCCACCTCGGGAATATGATTTTGTTTATGCTGATATCCTCACCTGCCTGCATTGCAACCCTCGGATTGCAATCTATATATTAATATAACACAGTCGGGGCATCCCCTACTGTTTGCCTTCAAAAAAAAGATAAGGTACAGTGTTACATGTGAGAGAATTACAGGGGGGAGAGAAGGACAACAACACTTAGACTAGCCTGTATCTAAGAAGGGAAAAAACATTTTGAGATGTTTAGCTCCTGCTTTTGCCCATGCGAGAGCTTGCTCTTTAATGTCTGCAAGGATCAGTGTCATGCTTCTCTCTTTGTTTTCGAAAATGCGAGCATTTCTCTCCGTCCAAACTGTCCATGTAACCAGAATAGCAACCGTTCTAGCTAAACCAATATCCGTTCCAGAACCCCTTGCCAGAGAAGAGTATCACTGAAGAAGGTCTATATCCTGGTCCCATGAAGCAGGGTTTAGAGTTTGGATTCCTGTCCAGGAGCTGACTTCACACCAAAGTTGTTTGATGAAGGGGCATTCTCTGAAGAGGCGGTGAACAGTTTCCAGGTTATGAAAGCACATATGGCAGAAATAGGAGTTGGGCCAACCTCTAACTTGAAGTCGAGCTGCAGTCCAGATCCTGTTTTGAAGCATAAGCCAAGAGAAAGATTTGCAACGGGGAGGTGCCCACGGTTTCCAGATCAGACTTGGCAATTTGGACTTTATGGAATCTGCAAATTGGATCCGGTATGCGGATTTGGTGGAGAAGGTGGCATTCGGTGTCAACACCCAAACTATCTCATCTTGTTGGTCCGCTGTGAGCACCAAGTTTTCTGCAGTCACCATGTGCCATAGCTGTACATACTGATGCAAAAGAGGTATGGTGAGATTGTGAGCCACGTCCCGAATCCAACTGTTTGCTTGTAGAGCTTGTGCAACGGTTCTTCTCTTCCTCCGGCAGTGGTGATGAAGATCTGGGAAAAGGGAAGCAGGCGATGTTCCGTTTAACCAACTGTCTATCTAGAATTTGGCTGTTTTGCCATCATGCACTGTGACCCTTGTTGCCATGTAGAATAGGTCTTGGACTGCATTATCGATCGGTAATTCTGTCCCAAGCCACAACTTTTCTTGATGAGTCCATTGAAGCCAGCACCACTTGACGCTTAATGCCCGGCTGAAACGAGATAGATCAAGGATGCCTAGGCCACCAAACTCCAAGGGACGGGACACCCTAAACCAGTTGACTTTCGCTTTCCCACCCTTGAGTTATTCCGAACCAGCCCAAAGAAAATGATTGCGAATCTTATCCAATTCTTTGAAGAAGCGCTTGGGCACTTTCATAACAGAAAGGGCATATGTTGGTAGAGAGCTGAGAAGTGACTTTACCAGGACTAAGCGGCCAGCAAAGGAGATGAGTCTTCCCTGCCAGCCTGCCAACCTCGCAGCTGCTTTATCCAGAATATATTGTAAGTGGGTCATCCTAGCTTTTCCAATGAACAGCGGCAAACCCAGGTATTTGGTAGGGAGGTCATGTCTGGAGCCAGCAAAATCTGCAAGTGCTACAGTGATCAGGTTGTCTGAGCATCGGATAGGGAGTCGAGAGGATTTTTGGATATTGATCTGGAGACCAGTTGCATTTTCAATGGCCGCCAAAAAATGGAGAGAGTGGCGCACTTCGCTGCAAATAGGATTGAGGAAGATTGCTGCATCATCAGCATATAACGATACCCTTGACTTTCCGGCAGTGCCCGTAATATGTGATAATAATCCATCACTCATTGCCAAGTCAAAAACTCGTGCGAGGACATCAAAGGCTAGGATGAAGAGGGACGGGGACAGGGGGTCGCCCTGTCTTTGCCCCCTTCTGTGGTTGACCCCCGGCCCTGGAGATCCATTAAGCAGAACGCTCAAGGTTGTCGTGGAGAGCAAAGCAGCAATCCAATTACACCACCGGACTTGGAAGCCTCTGTGGACCATTAAATTGAGAAGAAATTCCCAAGATAGGGAATCGAAAGCTTTGGTGATGTCAAGTTTAAGGAAGAAGGCTGGTCGACCGCGCTGGTGGAGCTCTCTGATAGCATTCTTCACAAACAGGTAAATATATGCTTTTGCCCTTTATGAAAGCAGACTGTGATCCAGATATGAGCTTACTCATATGTTTGCTCAACCTCATGGACAGCACTTTGGTGAAGATCTTCGCAAATAAGTGTATCAAACTAATAGGGCGATAGTCTGATACCTTCAGCGCTTCTGGTTGTTTTGGATAAGAGTGATCGTGGCCATGTTGAGCATATGTAGCGTGCCCATCTGGAGATTGTACATGGCATTGAAAGCTGCGAGGACATCTAGCTTGATTGTGCTCCAACAGTGTTTGTAGAAATCCATGGTGAAGCCGTGCTGACCTGGTGCCTTCTCATTGGGGAGCAATTTCATAGCGGACCAAAGTTCCTCCTCCGTGAATTCCACAGCAAAATCCGAGAGGTCCAGGGTGTCCAGGTGCAGCGCTGCCCAATTTATAGTCGTGGTTCTTGTTATCTTTGATCCCATGACATCCAGGAAATGTTGGTGTACCAACTGTTCCATTTCTGCGTTCTTGTGGGTGATGGTACCATCAGTTCCCTGCAGATGTGGAATAAAATTCTTCCTAGAACGAAAGGACTTAATATGAAAAAACTTCATGTTAGCGTCCCCTTCCTTGAGCCAGGCCGCCCGGGAGGCCTGACGTCGTCGGCATTTATCAAGGGCTGCCAGGACAATGGAGCAAATTTTTAGGGCTTTCCTTAGTGACAGCTCCTCATCAGTAAGTTGGCGATCTTCTCTGGCCTGGTTCAGAAGATAGATGACTTCCGTAGCAAGTTGCAGTTGTTGCTGTGTAGAGACAAAAAGTTTGCAGCTCCATTGACGCATTGACCTTGCAGTGTTTGTTAATTTTTGCTGCAGGATGGTCAGAGGCGAGCTGCCTTGGATAGGGGTATTCCAAGCCATAGAAACCACCTCTTGAAAGTCTTGTGCACGAGTCCAAAAGGATTCAAAGCGGAAGAGGGGGGGGGGGGGGGGGGCGCGCACCGATTCCTGCTTGGTGAGTAGAATGGGACAATGATCTGAGACACTGGAGGAAGGGGCGAGGGGGGGGGGGGGGAGACAAGTGCCAACAAACATCTCTTCCCACTCAGCATTACATAGGATCCGATCAAGCTTTACGAGTACTGGGTTTTGCTGTTCATTGGACCAAGTGAACCTTCTTCCTTGCAGTTGTATGTCCATGAGCTCCAAGCTATCAATGGTCCTTCTAAAGGAACCCATGAGACGACGGTTGAGGTTGGAATTATTCTTATCCGTAGCTTGATAGATAATATTAAAGTCACCAACACAAATCCAAGGCATCTGCAACTGAGGTTTTATACTGAGTAGCTCATCGAGGAAACTTCTTTTTGCGGTCTGGTCCGTCGGGCCATAGACCACCGTCATCAGGAAAGGTGTGGCAATCCATCTCAAGATGACCATAACAGAGATCAAGAATTGTCGTCTGACAGGGTTGGAAATCGAGACTCATGAGGAGTTCCAGCTAATTGCAATGCCGCCAAGGGTGCCTTTCGCGGGGAGGAATTCCAATCCATCAAGAAGGGGGGTGAAGATTTCCGTACCAGTTGCACAGGGGATACCTTCCAACTTGGTCTCCTGCAGACAGGCAATAAGAGGTTTTGCAGATCTGATAGAGGCGGAGACAGCTTCCCGACGCGCAAGCGAGTTAAGACCTCAAACAATTCAGGAAAGAATTGAAGGTGGATCAGCCATTGGCACACCAGAAGCAACTATCAGGAACTGATACAATGGAACCGAACGGAACATTGAACTGGAGATGAGTGACAGCAGAATACACAACCACCCTACCATCAGAGCTGAACAGCTGCCTAGAGGCCCGAAATGGGTCAGACTCCAGCACACCACAGAATCTAGAACAAGTAGTACCTAACATTGGATGTTAGACAAACTGACGGTGTTGGGATCTAGAACCCTAAGCAAACTTAGTAGACCATAAGAGCCTCCTGCTCTGAGGCCGCAAGGTCTGCACAGGCACGCAGGACCTCTGGATGCTCAAGATGAAGAGCCTCTCTGATGGCCGAGATTGCTTTCTTCTAGAGGGGGGACTTATACATCTGAAGGTATTTGGCCACCGCTTCATCTCCAACCGTCTCCCCTTCAGCCACAATGTCAAGTTGGCAGATGACTCTTTTGGAGGCACGGTAAGCGACAGGTACTAGACTTCTGTTCGCTGCCTAGCGGCGACTCTTTTTGGACGGCGGGGCTGGTGTGGAGCGAGTCCGGGGCAGCAGGTCTGGGAGCACCACAGCCGGCGGTGGCGGAAACATCTTCTTGATGAAGTTGAAGGGAGATGCTTCCCCTAGAGCTCGAGTGTTGGCCGGGGTGCGGGCCTGGCTCACTGCTAGAGGGTCAGTGTTCGCCAGCAAAGCTTGAGTGTCTGGCCCAGGAGCTGCCACACAGGTGGCCTGATCCAAAGCGAGGTTCGTGCGGGGCTCCAACCTTTTTTCCTCAGGTCTGGCGCGGAGGGCTGAGTGCGAATCCTCAGGCCCAGCACCGAAGGTTGCGGCCGGCAGACCGGGCCCAACATGCAAGCCGTAGACGAGGCTCGCTTCTTCCAGCATGGGGTCAAGTCGGCACGGAGGTGAGTCCGCATTCGCTCTCTCGCCATCCATCTTGAGCGTCAGAGGGTCTGGGCTAAGGTTAACCCGACCGATGTTGGTCGAGTCAAGCGGAGTATGCCTCCGTCCCCTTCCCGCCCTGGGGGAGGGGGGGGGGGGACGCGCACGAGTCTGGAAGGAGGTGCCATGCTCCGGTTGGGGCCAGTCCAGCACCAGGCGCTAGTACAGAGGAGCACCATGGTAAGTGCGGACGGTGGTCTTCATCATTGTCGGGGTGCCTGCGACCCAGAACCATCGTTGGGAGTCGCCATCCCCCACGAGGGTGCGAATCCAACGGCAAGTAGGCATCTTCGGGGATACTATGGCGCCACAGGAAGGCATGGTAGTGGGGTGAGGAGTCCTCGTTGGTGGAGGCCTAGGAGAATTCCCCACTGGCCAGGGACTCCGGCGATGGAGTCCTGGCCGGAGAGTGGTCATAAAAGCCATCAAGGTGGATGAGAATATCCACCTGATGACCCTCCGGTGGTAGGCCGTTGACGTTAGTGTGAGACCTACGTGTGCTGAATACATTAGGCTTGTACTGAATACATTGGCTTTGATGATAAAAGTTTTGAATAATACCAAAACACCTTTTTAATAAGGTCTGACTCTAGGTCCGAGCTCCTGCAAGGTCCGACGATAGGTCCGACTTGTTTTGGTTAGCTCCAGCGCAAGGTCTGACTAGATTTGGTTAGATCCGACGCTAGGTCTGACTAGCTTTGGTTAGCTCCGACGCTAGGTCCGACTAGCTTTGGTAAGCTTCGGTGCTAGGTCTGACTAGCTTTGGTAAGTTTCGGCACTATGTCTTGCTAACTTTGGTAAGCTCTGGTTTAAGGTCCGGTTAGCTTTGGCAAGGTTCAGAGCTTGATCGTAGTGGTTCTACTTTTAACTTGCAATGTTTTGAACTTGCTTTTTGGACTATGGAAAGTTTGATTAGTATTATTTTACTAAGTTTTTGGTGTGTTTTGATGGTTATGACTGGTATCATTTTGTTGTGGTTTGCAACATGCTTACGTGAGGTGCTCACGTAAGGTGTTGTGGTTTCGGAACTAATGAGAGTCAAGTCGAGGACTTATGCTCAGAAGTATTGGTTGTTTATTCATGTGCAGGCGTTGCTTGAGTTCAAGACATGGCTGGTGAAGGGATCCATTGAACTATTCTTAGGGAGAAGATGAGATTCAACAACCAAGTTTGGGAGGAATTGTGGTTGAGTTGATCGGAAGGTTGCGCAGCGTGTTTGAATCAAGAACAATGCATATGAAGGTATCGTGGATGTGAAAGGAAGGTGTCCGCACGTATGCATGCGGTGCTTGATGTGGCAGCATGGTTCCGAAGATGGACTAAGGAAGGAAAGATCTGGTTGGAAGGATCGGATCGTATCGGTTGATGACTTCGGCTGCGGCGGAGTATGTTATGGCTCGGTATGGAAAGTATCGAATAGGTTATGATAAGATTTCATGTGGGTCACAAATTTGAGTTGTTTTAGGAATGTGGAATACATTCCTAAGGTGTTTAGAAGTCTTATGATTGCTTCTATTTGCGTATAGAATAGTCTTGAGCAGTTATAGAAAGTTTCGATTCGTGAACTGAGTAGGATGAGAGTCCTAGTTTGAGTTGAGTTGGCCTTCGGGTTGGTTATATAAGCAAGGAAGGCTAGAGCTCGTGGTCGACGACTTTGGGGTTGTTCATATTGTGCTCAATTGAATAAAGATGGTAGTTTAAAGGAACTTTTGTGCCTTGTTCGTCCAACTTGTTTCAGACAAGTTTTTCTCGTTGAGTTTCTGCACAGCACTACCTTTCTTTGGTGGTTTTATCATAACTCGAGTTTTATAGACCCGATTGACGTGATTCTTTTTGAGTTGTCTTCACAACTAAATTTTCTATCATCTGTAAAAATTTCACGGTCATTGGATTTGTGTTTTTTGATCTACACGAGTTTATTTGCAGTGTTCCAAAATTGTTTTTTACTTGGTAGAACAGATTGACCTTTGTTCGATCTTTCGATCGTATCTTGAGTTTCTCTCGACGGATTTGAGTGATTCTTGTTGTGTCGTCCTTGTGACTTGATTCTCTCTAATATCTATAACTTTTTTTACGGTGAAACACGTTTAGATTAGTCTCACACACGATTTCTTTAACAGATCATCTTTCTACCGAAGGGGTTGGGTTTTAATTGTTTCCGCAGCGTAAGATTTTTAAATCTACCATTCACCCCCCTCTGGTAGCTTTTTACGTGCTCTTCGATCCTACAATTGGTATCAGAGCCACAGTGCTCCAATCTCTTTTATTTGCACATGTTCTTTATTAATCATCATGGAGAAATACTCCGCCAAACCTTGTGTGTTTAGTGGTATTGATTTTTAGGTTTGGAAGGCACGCATGGAGGCTTTCATCCAGGCGCAAGGCTTCGCGATATGGGAAAAGGTATACAAACCATATGAAGTGCCACCAAACAATCAATTTACGGCCATGAATCTACGGGACGTTGACAACAAAGCCCACAACTTGATCATTCAGGGACTCACTCAAAGCGACTTTGATCGTGTCGCGCACCTCTGATCAACATACGATGTTTGGAGAGCTCTTTGTGATTATCACGAAGGCTCCAACACAATCAAGGAGGTAAAAAAATATATGTTCAAAAAGGAATACATGCGCTTCGAGATGCAACCTGGTGAGTCCATTGATAAACTCTTTGCTCGATTTAATAAAATTCTCAGTAATCTACGTAGTGTCAACATAAACTTTTCTGATGTTGAGAATGCTAGGCAACTCCTTAGTGGATTAGACATGACAATATGGGAGGTGAAAGTAACATTCATTTGTGAATCAACTGTCATGAGTACTCTTACTTTAGATGTGCTTTATTCTAAATTAAAAACTCATGAAATTGACATTTTATCACGAAAGAATCCAAATAAGTCTATTGCATTTGTTTCACAATGTAATATGCCTAGCTCCGACCAATCATCATCTTACAATACTCTTGCTTTGCTGTCTTCACTAACCCTGGAACAGATTGGAGAATTTCCAAAAGAGGAGTTAGCACTCATATCTACTCGGTTCTAAAAAGCATTGCAAAATGTTAGGACTAGAAGGAGAGGAAGCTCCAGACCTCAATGATGCTTTGAATGTGGTAAGACAGGACACTTTCGTACAAAATGCCCTAACCTTTCAGGGCTTACTATCTGTGAAGAAAAGCAGAACAAGGTCAAGACCATCTCTGGAAACTCCAACAAGAAAAAGAAGGGTTCCATAGGACGCAAGATGATAAACAACTTCATCACCGCACTTCAAGAGCCCAGTTCAAGTGATGTAGGCATTAGAAGTGATGAAGATGATGATGATCTGACCAACTTATGCTTCATGGCGGGCAAAATAAGATCAAGATCAAGTCAGAAGGATGCGGAACACAACAGTGACGACGATGAGGTATGTTCTAACTGTAATGAAATGTGTGATGCAATTTATCGTGCAACTATTATTGTCAAGAAAAAGGACAAAAAGCTTAGGGATAATGCTTCTAAAATTGGATCACTAGAATCTGAAATCAACTGCCTAAAAACTTTGATTCCTTGTGATGATGCATGTCCCTCATGTGACATAATCTATGAACAATTCTCCACATTAAGAAGTGCACACTCCTCCACTCTAGATAGACTTGATGAAGAAATTGAAAAGAACAAAAAGTTGTCTGACCTTAATGTTAAAAACTTAACAAATGCTTCTTGTTCTACAGATGATCTGCATTGTTCTGCATGTGACAATCTTGACAAGAAACTAAAAGATGCAATGAATGAAATTTCCATTCTGAACAATGCTTTACGTTCTCATGAAGTTAAATATTGTTCTAATTGCAAACTAAAAGGAAAAACTTCATGTCAAAACAGCCTAGGTTTATCTAAAGAATTTGACAATAAAAATAAGATACTAGAGCGGTTCTACAATAGGAACAAGAATCTAAACTTGTTGTCAAATTCTTATAAATTTTGCAATGATAAAATTGGTTTAGGTTTTGATTCTCATGCACATGCTAAAGCACATCCATCCAAAACTAGAAAGTCATTATGAAGTGGTTTGATTAAAACAGTTCCTAAACAAAAAGAAGTGGTTTTTAAATCTGCAGGAGTGTTGTCACATTTGGGATCAAATAAACATGTTGCATGCTGCTCATCTAGACATGAACACAAAATTATATTTCATTGTACCTATTGTGGTAGAGATGGTCATGTCATAGATTTTTGTTATAGACTAGCTAAATAACATAAAAAAGAAAGAATGCAAGCTAGATCTTACAACTTTCATGCAAAATTTGCTGCACATACCAGACCGAATGTCAGGAACATGCAACCTGCTGTGATGAGTCAAAAACATTCAAAGTTTACCTCCGGAGCTTCAGTTTTTTCCTCCGGACCTTCTGTTGTTACCTCCGGACCTTTTGTTTTTGCCGTTGGAGCTATTGATTTTCGTGCTACACAAGTAACACCTTATAGGTCAGTAGTTAAGAACAAAAATCTCAATCTTTGACTCATAAACCTGCTGTTATCTCAGCTTTCGTGTGTTGTTCCTACTGGACGTCGTGTGACTCAGTACTGGATTCCTAAATGCCTATTGACTAGCCCCGGTATTGAGTCATCAACGTATTGTGCATCTATGTATGTTACACGCTTGAGGAAGGAGAACATTTGGATTGTGGATTCAGGTTGCTCACGCCACATGACCGGTAACAAAGAATGGTTCTCCTCCCTCTCTTTTTGTGTAATTTGTAGAGAATGTTAATTTTACCGATAATTCTTCAACTCCTATAATTGCTAAGGGTTCAGTTATGGTAAATGATCACTACAATTTGAATGATGTGACACTTGTCAAAAATTTGAAATACAACTTGCTTTCTGTTTCACAATTGCTAGATGAAAATTTGAAAATTATTTTCAATAAAAATTGCTGCAAAGTTGTAGATTCAAATAGTGAGCTTATTTTTAACATGTCTCGTTTGGAAGAGTTTTGAAAGCTGATTTTGATATGTCCTCTTCTAAAAATAGGTGTCTAGTTGCTATGATTCTAAAGACTTATATTTTTGGCATTGTAGACTTGGTCACATAGGTTTTGATCATCTCACGTGTGTTAGTGCTCTTGATCACATACGTGGGCTGCCTAAGCTGAAAAGGGACAAAGAAATTGTGTGCTCTTCTTGTAGACATGCTAAGATGGTTGCAGGTTCACATACTCCTCTCACAATGATCATGACAACTGAACCGGGTCAACTTTTATACCTTGACACCGTAGGACCTTCACGTGTTCAATCATTCAGAGGTAAATGGTATGTTCTTGCGATTGTTGATGATTATTCTATATACTCTTGGGTTTACTTTATGGCATCTAAGAATGAAGCTTTTAGTCACTTTAGAACTTTATTCTTAGATTATCAATTGATCACTCAAGATCTTTAAAAGCAATTAGAAGTGATAACGAAACCGAATTTAAAATCAATCTTTTGATCACTTTTGTGCTGAAAATGGAATAGATCATCAATTCTCTTCACCATATGTACCTCAACAAAACGGTGTTGTAGAAAGAAAGAACAGAACCTTAGTTGAGATGGCTAGAACTATGCTTGATGAATATCAAACTCCTAGGTAATTTTGGGCTGATGCGATTGCAACCGCTTATTATGTCTCAAATCGTGTTTTCTTGCGCGTTAAGCTAGGTAAAACACCATATGAGCTCCAGTTTGACCATAGGCCTAGTGTTATACACTTTTGGGTCTTTGGTTGCAAATGCTTTGTTAAGAAACATGGTAACCTTGATAAATTTGAACCTAGATTCATTGATGGCATGTTTCTTGGTTATCCATCTCATACTAGAGGCTACCGTGTGTTTTTTATTTGACACTAACAAAATTGTGGAGACTTGTGGGGTGTATTTTGACGATTCTAGCCCAGGTACTAGCTCAAACATTGCAGTTCTGGATCCATATCCTCAGGGGGGTATTTTTGAAGGAGAAGAGTCGGTGGTATTGCCTGATAGTTCTGAAGCTGACACGTGTCCAGCCCCGAACTTTGAACAAGCTCCGACTACCATCTCTGCTAGTTCTGATCGTCCACAAGCCACAAGCTCATCAATCTGCGATGAACCTGATGAAGAAGAAGCTTGTGAGACATCTGTTCCCCTACGGATTTACAAGAATCATCCCCTGCAACAAATAATTGGGAGCTTGCATGAACGAGTTACAAGATCTAGGTTTTCTGACCCGAATTCTCATGCTCATTCTGCTTTTGTTGCTTCTTTTGAACCCAAAGATATATGACACACACTCACTAACGAATCTTAGATTATTGCATGCAAGAAGAGTTAGAAATTTTTGAAAGAAATAATGTTTGGAAACTTGTAACTCCACCTCAAGGTCACACTTTAATAGGAACTATATGGGTGTTTAAAAATAAACAAAGTGAGGATGGGTTTGTGGTTAGGAATAAGGCTAGGTTGGTTGCTCAAGGTTTCACACAAATTGAAGGTCTAGATTTTTGATGAAACTTTTGCTCCTGATGCTAGATTAGAAGCCATAAGAATTTTGTTAGCTTTTGCTGCATCTAAAGGTTTCAAGTTATATCAAATGGATGTTAAAAGTGCTTTTCTTAATGGCTATATAGATGAGAAGTTTTATGTCAAGCACCAGGTTTTGAAAATCCAAATTTTCCTAATAATGTTTATAAAATGTCCAAAGCCTTGTACGGTATCAAACAAGCCCCTAGAGCATGGTATGATAGGTTAAAAACATTCTTACTTGAAAAGGGGTTTACCATGGGCAAGGTTGATAAAACTCTTTTTGTGCTTAAGCATGGCAATGACTCATTATCCGTTCATGTGTATATGGATGGTATTATCTTTGGTTGTGCTTCTCATGATCTTATGTCCAAGTTTTCAGCTATGATGAGTTCAGAATTTGAGATGAGTATGATGGGAGAACTCATGTACTTTTGGGGGCTGCAAATTAAGCAAACAAGGAGGAAACCTTTGTGCATCAAACAAAGTATACAAGAGACCTTCTTAAGCGCTTCAACATGGACAAAAGCAAGCCTCTTCAAACACCAATGGGAACAACAACGACACTTGAACTTGATGAAGATAGTGAACTCGTGGATCAAAAAAAATATAGAAGCATGATCGGATCACTTTTGTAAGACCGGAGATACAATTCAGCGTATGTCTTTGTGCATGGTTTCAAGCTTCTCCACATGCTTCACATCGTCAAGCCATCAAAAGGATTCTCAGTTACTTATATGGAACTCAAGAATTTGGTATTTTTCTTCTTTCTTCCTCAACTATTACTTTGAGAGCCTTTTTGGATGCTGATTTTGGGGGTTGTAGGATTGATAGGAAAAGTACTTCTGGTTCTTGTCATTTTCTTGGTAATTCACTTGTTACTTGGTCCTCTAGAAAACAAAACTCAGTTGCACAATCCACAGCTGAATCTGAATATGTATCTGCTGCTAGTGCTTGCTCACAAATTCTTTGGATTATTCAAACACTTAAGGACTATGGAGTTGATTTAGATGTGTTCCATTATTTTGTGATAACACTAGTGACATTTGCATTGCTAAAGACCTCGTGCAACATTCTAGAACTAAGCACATTGACATTAGGTATCACTTTCTCCGTGATAATGTTGAAAAAGGAAACATTGTGCTTCACCATGTAGATACCGAACAACAATTGGCTGACATTTTTACAAAACCTTTGGATTTCACTCGTTTTTGTTACATTCTTAGTGAAATAGGGGTTATGCATCCTCATGGCTTAAATTGAGGGGGAGCTTTCAAATTTGGGATTTGAATTTAAAAACAATATGAGCATAATATTTCATACATATATGACTTTGTGATTCCTTTTACATGCTGAAAGTTCTTACTACATTACTCATGTTATACATTTTATAGTTTTTGCCATGACTAGTAATTGGAATAATTACTTACACTAAATCTGATCATAATCGAACTTTCTTGCTGTTTTTGAACTTGTTGCATGATCACAAGTGCTTTTAATTATAATGAATTAATCAAGTAAAGAACTCACATGTTGAGTTTTTATGTTCAAATAAAAAAAAGATCAAGAGAATATGCATGCATCGCACTTCTTCTTTTGAGATGGCTTATCATTGCACTTAGATATGAACTTGGAAGAACTTGTGTATGACTAAAACCATGTCCTTAAGCTTCTGATTGTCAAATGATATAGGCTTGACTTGGTTGGTTAGAATAAGGCAGATGCGCATATAATCTCTTGCAAATATCATATGATCTAAATTTGTGCTTTGAAAAATAATAAAATGCAGCAACAAGTGTCATGCTTTCAGGTTTTGAAAGAGTTAACTTTGTGAGATCATGACTTGCTTAAATTAAAAATTACACTTGATCTCTAGCATGGCTTACACTACTTTATGTATTTCATTGATGTGATAGTGTAAGTTACTTGATAGTATGACTTGGATGAGCTTTGCTTTATATGTATATGTTATAATATGATCATAACAATTCAAATTTCTCTTTTATACCTTGCTGAATTCATTGTCAAAGGGGGAGAAGTATGCAAGGGGGAGAAATTTATTTCTATCTTTCTATCTCATTTGATTTCTAAAAATGGGGAGAAATTATTTTAAAAACTTTTCATGCCAATGTTCGGATTTTAAGTGGTGTTGCCAATGCATTCATCAAGAGGGAGATTGTGAGACATATGTGTGCTGAATACATTAGGCTTGTCCCGAATACATTGGCTTTGATGATAAAAGTTTTGAATACTACCAAAACACCTTTTTAATAAGGTCCGACTCTAGGTCCGAGCTCCTGCAAGGTTCGACGATAGGTCCGACTTGTTTTGGTTAGCTCCGGCGCTAGGTCCGGTTAGCTTTGGTTAGCTCCAGCCCTAGGTCTGACTAGCTTTGGTTAGCTCTAGCGCTAGGTCCGACAAGCTCTGGTAAGCTCTGGCGCTAGGTCTGACTAGCTTTGGTAAGTTCCGACGCTAGGTCCTGCTAACTTTGGGAAGCTCCGGTTCAAGGTCCGGTTAGCTTTGGCAAGGTTCGGAGCTTGATAGCAGTGGTTCTGCTTTTAACTTGCAATTTTTTGAACTTGCTTTTTGGATTATGGAAAGCTCGTTTAGTATTCTTTTACTAAGTTTTTGGTGTGTTTTGATGGTTATGATTGGTATCATTTTGCTGTGGTTTGCAACATGCTTACGTGAGGTGCTCACGTAAGGTGTTGTGGTTTCAGAAATAACAAGAGTCAAGTCGAGGACTTGTACTCGAAAGTATTGCTTGTTTATTCATGTGCAGGTGTTGCTTGAGGTCAAGACATGGCTGGTGACGGGATCCATTGAACTAGTCTTAGAGAGAAGATGAGGTTCAACAACCAAGTTCGGGAGGAACTGTGGTTGAGTTGATCGGGAGGTTGCGCCGCATGTTTGAATAAAGAACAATGCATATCAAGGTATTGTGGATGTCAAAGGAAGGTGTTCGCACGTATGCATGTGGTGCATGACGTGGAAACATGGTTCCGAAGATGGACTAAGGAAGGAAAGATTTGGTTGGAAGGATCGGATCGTATCGGTTGATGACTTC
Source organism: Tuctoria greenei (assembly GCA_036927565.1). NCBI lineage: Eukaryota > Viridiplantae > Streptophyta > Magnoliopsida > Poales > Poaceae > Tuctoria > Tuctoria greenei. Next base: position 108,839,650 of record JAYESD010000008.1, read on the forward strand.
GGCTGCGGCGGAGTTGGTTATGGCTTGGTATGGAAAGTATCGAGTAGGTTATGATAGGATTTCGTGTGGGTCACAAATTTGAGTTGTTTTAGGAATGTGGAATACGTTCCTAAGGTGTTTGGAAGTCTTAAGATTGCTTCTATCTGCGTATAGAAGAGTCTTGAGTAGTTATGGAAAGTTTCGATTCGTGAACTGAGTAGGATTAGAGTCCTGGTTTGAGTTGAGTTGGCCTTCGGGCTGGTTATATAAGCAAGGGAGGCCGGAGCTCGTGGTAGATGACTTTGGGGCTGTTCCTCTTGTGTTCAATTTAATAAAGAACGTAGTTCAAAGGAACTTTTGTGCCTTGTTCGTCCAACTTGTTTTAGACAAGTTTTTCTCGTCGAGTTTCTGCACAGCACTACCTTTCTTCGGTGGTTTTATCATAACTCGAGTTTTATAGATCTGATTGACGTGATTCTTTTTTAGTTGTCTTCATAACTTAATTTTATATCGTCGGTAAAAATTTCACGGTCATTGGATTTGTGTTTTCTGATCTACACGAGTTTCTTTGCAGTGTTCTAGAACTGTTTTTTACTCAGTAGAACAGATTGACCTTTGTTCGATCTTTCGATCGTATCTTGACTTTCTCTCGACGGATTTTTGTGATTCTTGTTGTGTCACCTTCGTGACTTGATTCTCTATGATATCTATCACTTTTGTCACAGTGAAACATGTTTAGATTAGTCTCACACACGATTTATTTAACAAATCGTTTTTCTACCGAAGGGGTTGGGTTTTAATTGTTTTTTACGTGCTCTTCGATCCTACAGTTTGCTCCTGGCCTCCCAACCACCAGACGCCTGGAGCGGTTAGGGAAGAATGTAACCGTTCTCCTGCAAGGTAGGAGATTAGTATTTTGCATCCAAGCTACAAAACCAAACAAGGAGGGGTCGATCTGGTCAAGGGTAGCTGAAAGCTCCTGGTCGAAAACGCAGACGCCCTCCAGGATCTCGATCCGACGACCCTAATCGGCTGAGCACTTTAAACATTAGTCGATCTGGTCCATTGATTAGAGATCGGAGGTTGAGCACTGAGATCGGGCAGTACTTAAGCCCGTCGGCCGCATTTTTCGCAAACTCTAAGTCATTCTCTACTCTCCACTCTCGAGCGGCAGCGTGCGATCGAGCATCGCGTCGGGACCTCTAGTGTCGTCGCGCCATTGACATCGCGGCCTCGGAGGTTCTGAGTGCTTATGTTTGCAGGTACCCCAGGGCCGCCGAGCCCTTCTCCATGGCGCGCACATCGTGTCACTGATGGAGAAGCGTGCCTAGGGTTAGGTTCACCTAACTCGACGCTCTTAGGTGGCGGCGAATTTGGTACGGACTAGGGTTAGGGGTTTGACCCTGAAACCCTAGCGATGTGCCTGAGGACGACGGCGCTACCAAGGGGAGGAGGCCGCTAGGGTTAGGGTTTCCCCTAACCCTGCACTGAGGAGGATTCGGTAGCCCAAGGCCATCCTTATCCAGATAAGTCCTCATCCCCATCTCATTTTTTCTTAATTCGATTTGTTTTTTCTTTGTCTAAGTTCTAAAACTTAGCCGAAATCAAAACTGAATTGACTCCCATACTTCTAATTGCTACGAAAAAATGACTTAACTAAAACTAATCTTAATGAACAGCGATTAGGCCTTAAATAAAACATGATTAGAAACTGATTAATATAGGTTAAAGCTTAATCACCTAATTACGAATTGACTAACCTGGCTCTGATACCATTGTTGTAACTTAGGATACTTAGGATCAACACTAGCAATACCTAATTAGGAGTTATTAGGTTTAATCTAATTGAACAACTAATCTTAGGTATGATTTAACATTGATCTAATGATGTAGACTAACAATCAAGCAATTCAATAATGTGAGCGGATCATAGCAATTGATTAGAGGAGTATTAGGGGATTAGGAGAGAGGTGTAGGTTACCTTCAATGGATCCACCTGAAGCCATTGGGCTCAGGTGGATGGTCGCAAGGGAGTAGCTCGACGCAGGAAGATTGGCGATGCAGGGAGATCGCTGATGCAGTGGTGGCTCAGTGCAGAAATGGCGGCGGCAGCCTTCCCCTTGCTCTGCACGACTTAGAGATTGGATTAGGGTTGTGGGAGAGGGATTAGGCACCAGATTAACTCATAATTTGATGCCCTGGCCCCTCTCCCCTTTATATTATTGTTGTGCGTGCGAGAGGGGGGCACATCGAACGGAAGTTGGTTGCGCCCACGATCAGGGCGCGTGGGGAGAAGGAGTCGGACGGGGTTGTTGCCCCGCGTCCGCTCCTCACGGGAGTTCCAGTTGGACCGGGGTCAAACTGAAAAAGATCATATCCACATCTTTTGTGACGCCAAGCACGGATCTTACTTCCCAAATCACATGAAATTCTTTAAGTTCAGCTGGCAGCCCCGCACATTGAACCCTGACCTTGGGTAATTTAGCCATTGCTCCGAAACCTTGTTTTCTTTCTTCGATCTTGAACTTGGCTTTATTGATTCTTGATTGCACCATACCCCACTCTTCCATCCGTTTCAATTCAGCATGCGACGGAAAAATAGTCTTGAAGATATTAGTGCTCACCTCCTCAACCTGCCAAGTCCATCTCGCTGGGATCAGCCTTTCTAACTCGGCAATGATGTTCGCCGCAGTTAGTCGAGTCTCCACCACACGTATAGTTGCAGACTTTGCATCAGCTTTCTTCTTCTGTGACTACGTATACGGAATGTGAAAAAAGCCCATGGTCTCAACCGCAAACCCACATATGGCTGCTAGCTGTCTGACTGCCCTGAACACCGGGCATCTAGGCTTGTTATGCTGATCACTCTCGCATATTTCGCAGTAGAACTCTGTTACATTCTTCCACAGAGTGACCCTTAGTGAGACACCTATGGCAACACGGCCTGTTCCCACTCCGATCTTTTGCATTTTTTGTTGATGACTCAGGAATATCCACCTTCCCCTGAATGTGATTTTTCTTGCTTTCAAGTTCATTTACCTTGTATTTGTTCTCCTGAGCAGATTCATGATTGAGTCCCTCTGGTTGAACGTTTCCCGCAATATTTCCCACTACTGAGGCCAAAGCTTGCTGCAACAGGGAAGCCGTATGTGCTGGTATGTTCAACCGAATAGGGAGGCTTCCTGTCTGTTCCTGGCGACCATGATCATGCATTTGCAACGGTTGAATATTGCTCACGGGTATATTACTTTGACTCATGGAAGATCTCCCCAACTCGTCACTTGTGCATTGCGCACCAGTTGCGTGCATGCCTCGTCCAAAGGAACCGCGACTACCAAAACTGTGGCCAGTAGACCTCTTGTACGATTGATAACCGCGACCTCTCCTGGTTCTGTCACCACCTCCCGATCCAGGGTGCAATCTCTGTTGGTGCTGACCTGCAAAGTTTTGGTTCAGATAACCTCCCAGGCCGGTAGCATAGTGGATCCTCCTGTTGCCTGCCCAATCGCTATTCAATCCAGAGTTGCTATTGTCCGTCATGTTCCTGCACCGTGAGGTGGCTTCTGCGTAGGAGTTGTGATTGGTGGCTGAGACAGGGACATGAATTGCCTTCGTTAGGGTTAAGGGTTTATTTTCTTAACGTGCTAATAGTGCCACCAGGCCCGGAACGGGCGGGTAAGGTGTAGCCGTGCAATATTGTGCCCTGAAAGCCCTGAACCGTGGCCCACTAATTCCATGTTTGGAATTCAAAATTTGGGAATCAATTAGATCCGGAAATTGCTCCCTGTTGACCTGCACATGTTTCACGAGAAAATCTGCACTTGGCACCGTGGCTTGCAACATGGATCGACGGGAAAGAACTGATGGCGCCGATCTTATCAACTCACCGTCTTCCCCATCTTCACACAAGTCTGCCAGCGCCAGGAACCGATTCCCAGTCGTGGAATCCTCGACCCCATGGATCTTCTTCTGTCTAGACGTAGCAGCAATTGCTATCTCTATCGATCTAGACAGTCTCTCGCAATCTAGAGTGTCTTCCTGATTCTCGTGCTGTAGATCGGAGCATTTGGCCGGAGCTAATGTTGATCTTCTCCATCTTATTGCGACTTTCTTATTTCCCATCAAGATTTCCTGCATACAGAGATAGCAGACGTTGCCTTCCGCAGTGACAGTCACCGTGTATGGCTTGTGCTACAGAGCCATGCATCGCGCATTGCGTCGCTGCTGCAGGCTAAAATCACGAATTGAATGACTGAATGGACTTCGGTTTAGATCTTACCTTCACCGTGCTGCTGGTGATGATAGTCTTACCTGCTGCCCTCAATGATCGTCAAAAAATGGGTCATTGTCACACCCGGTCCCAACAAGACAACCGGATGACTTCCACATGTATGCCAGGATCGGTTCACATCATACATGTGTAGACGAAAGTGTAATATAATTTATTACAAGCCATGTTCGAATACATAAATGTCTTACAATAATGACCCGTAGGTCTAAAATAAGATTACAAGCAAAGCAGCGGTAAAAGTAAACTAGTGTGGCTCCATGCACAGGCATTGCCCGGGGGTTGCGCCAGCCTAGAACGTCTCCTCCGGATCAGCGAAGAAGTCTTTATTCTCCACCTCTTCTCCATTGTAGACTGAGGAAAGATAAGCAACAAGCAAGTTTGAGTACCAACGGTACTCAGCAAGTGGGAAAGAGATGACATGAGGGTGTTTAGAAAGGAAGGCCAAATTTGGGTTAAGCACTATAGCATTACATCCTATCCTTAGCTTTCATTAGCACTTACTTCTAAGGGTATGAACCCAACCATGACCCATTTGTATTCCAAGTCCCAACCAACCAAACCACCATTCCCCAATCATTGACTAATTATGAATTGGACACCAAGCCGCTCTTATCCGTGAGCACGACTGTCATGACAGTTTTTAAATCTCTACAGAGAATGTACCCTTTACCCACAAGCTGTGATTTCATCCCCTGTTGCCAGGTGGACTAGGTAAACCTCCCTGATGCCCGTGGTCGCGAACCACATTGCACACTTCCTTTGGTGTGAGGCCAGGAGATCACTACGAGGTCTTTACAAAGGATTCTCCCGACGCGTACTAGCCCTCTGAGGTTTCACCCCTATACAAAAGTGTGAGCCGTTACACCACGACTCAACACCCCAGTTGCCCCCTCTTGAGCCATGTGGATCCCAAGGCAGTACACCCTGAACCAATTCCCCGCACTATCCAATCACTAATACTACGCTGGGAGAGGCCTAATTAATCGACCAAGCTGCCCCATACTCAGCCTTGTGGCGATACTAATAAGTTTAGTGGCTTCCTCCATAAACCGGTCCTTAGAATCCGGCAAGGTTCATACCCCAAAACCCGGGTCTCGTGCGCACTGCACCATACCAAACAACCAACCCGCCAGATTCCTATACACTACAATTCAATTCACCAAATCTCAATAAATGATCACAACATTTAATGGTATAACATGTATGTAGAGAAATTCCCTTCCAAAACTAAGCATGACTAAGCGTAAAAGTAATAGTAACATCTACCCAAACCAACCTGGTGACAAGGAATTATATGGAAGGGTGCAGTAAATAGGATTCAATTTATTAAGCATGCAACTAACTAAAACTTAATAAAACAGGTGCAAAATGGTCAAGGAACTTGCCTTCTTCGAAGTGTGGGTCGGTGAAGTGGTAGTCCTGAAGATTGTAAGTCGGCTCGAGAACCGACTCTAAATACATCATCGCATGTGGAGCAGAAAATAGCAACACGCAATAAGAAACAAGCAATCATAGGCACATCCCAAATAAGTAAACACAAAAGAAAACCTATGCAATTACGTCGCTAACACTATGTCCTTAATTAAGACTTTATTTAGTGGTGTGGGTGGAAGTTTGGATTTTAGTGCCTATATGGGTTTATTAGGAATTCAGCACAATCAGCAAATTAAATACATTATTTTATCCTAAACAGATTAGGAAATAATAATAAAATAATACCCTAAGTGATTTGTGCAAAAAGAGAGAGTACTTATGTGATTTTATGTAATTTACAATTAATATAGGGGCTTTTATGCAAAACAAACATGAACAGGGGCCTAGAAATACTTTATAACATAACCAGGGGGTTAATCATAATTTACAGAGGCTAAAAACATAATTTATGGTGAAAACAGGGGCTAAAATACCATATTTATTCATTTTGACAGTGCTGACATAATTTAATTAAAGTCCAGGGGCTAGTTCATAAAGTACAGGACCTCAGTGTAATAAATTTAAATTTGCGCAGGGGGCTACGTGCAAAACTGGCAACGGTTAAACGTATTTGAATCTGGGCCGTTGGATCAACCAGGGACGGCCCGGATTTTAAATAGCCGAAGGGGTACGCCCCTTCTAATCTCAGCCGTCAGCCCTAGATGGGTGGCTGAGATTGGGCCACGACGCTTCCTGGGCGACAGAGGCGGCGCGCGCGCCAGGGCCGACGGCGCATGGTGGCGGGGTCGCCGGAGATGGCCGGAATGGCCAAAATGTTGCCTAACTCGAGCGATTCCTACACCAAACGAAGGAGGGGGGCGACGCATACTCACCTAGGGTGATCGCGGGGCTCGGGTCGGGGCGGAGGTGTGTCGGTGTCGGTGAGAGGCGGCGGACTCCGGCGGTGCTCGTCGGAATTGATGAAGCGACGGCCAAATCCCCGAAAGAAGGTGTCCGGCGGGCTCCTAGCGACACAGCGAACAATGTGAGCAAGAAATCGAGGAGGGGCATCGGCTAGAGCGACGAGAACGGCGGCGCCATTACCTTGGTGCGGCGGCTAGGGTTTCGAGATCGGGTGAGGGTAAAAACGGGGGCGCCGGCGGGGATTTATAGGAGAGTGGGGGCGGCGGAGTATGGAAAGGGATTTCACGGCGATGGAAGGCGAGAGGGGCCATTATGGCCGATGATTCTCTTGCCGGCAATTGAACCGGGGTGGCATCAGCGGGGCGTCGGCCGGGCGCGCGTAAGAAAAGGAAAAGGCCTGACGGTCGGGGTCCACGCACAGAGAGAGAGGGAGAAAGGAGAGGGAGGGGGCGCGGGCTGAATTGGGCCAGGAAGGAGATTGGGCGGCGGGAGAAAGAAAAGAAAAGAAGGGGGGAAGAAGTGGGCTGGGGAACATATTTGGCCCAAGGAGCGGTTTTCCCTTTTTATTTTGTTTTTCTCTTTTCTTTTTTCATTTCTCTTTACAAATTTGAATTTCTTTTCAAATCTCAAACGAATTCTAGCGCATTTTGAAATCACATTTTCAAACAAATGCAACATACATGATGCATTCCTAGTACATTTCCCTTGTTTTCAAATTTTTAAAATTTTGGGTGTTACAGTCATGTGGCGAGCAGCTTCTGTTTTGTGTTCATTTCACATCCCTGCTCACCTACTATATAAGCCCATTTCCCCTCACAGTCACACTGACAACTCTAGCCACAAAATTCAGCTTGATTCCCCTGAAAAAACTATCAGAGGCATCCACCAATCACCGCCTCGTCATCAGCCCATCCATCGTTGCCAACCCCCTCCTAAAAAACTTTATTTCCATTTAGGTCACTGGCCGGTCCGGCCAGTCACCGGAAGGAGCAGCTCGCTGGAGGAAGCCAGCCATCTCGGTGCTGTTGTGACGGGGTCATGGGGTTCTGGCTGTATCCCATGAAGACGTCCACACGCATGGTGTTGAGCACCAGCTTCTTCCGCCATAAGCTCTTCGCGTCTTCCTTCTTTTAAGCCAGCCACCTGCCTTGACCGCAACGGTAGGGGCGGCCACTACCAGCCCTAGTTGCCGGTGAAGTGTTTGTGCTCGCGCGTGCCCGTGCGGGCGTGCACGGCTTCCAAGATTGTTTTCTTATTTTTGTTTGGAATCTTGAAGAGGGGAAGGGTATAGGAGAGGACGAGAAGGGGTAGTAGCATGGATCCAGGCCGCATGGGGTTTGACTCCGCCGGCGCATGGCGGGGCGGCAGCCCGCAGATGCTGCTCTTCGGCGGCGGCGGTAGCGCCAACAGCAGCGGGTTCATCCGAGGTGAGTGAATGCCCATGGCCAGATCTGGATCGGACCAGCATTCCTTCAAATTTTGAAGCTTTCTATCCGTTCGGCACAGGTGTTCCGATGGCGGTGCTGGGCAGGGATGACGACGCGCGCGTGGGCAAGCGGCCCTTCTTCACGACGCACGAGAAGTTGTTGGAGGACTACTACGCCCGAGAAGAAGCGGCGCCTCACCCCGGTGCAGGTGCAGATGCTGGAGCGGAGCTTCGAGGAGGATAAAAGCTAGAGCCAGAGCGCAAGACCGAGCTGGTGTGGCGCCTGAAGATGGCACCTCGGCAATTGGCCGTGTGGTTCCAGAACCGCCGCGCGCGGGGGAAGTCTAAGCAGCTGGAAACCGATTTCGACAGTCTCAAGGCCGCCTACCACACGCTTGCTGCCGACCACCTTGGCAATCTAGCTGATAATGACTGCCTTCGGGCGCAGGTAGCTACCTCAATCTGTCCTAACATCTCATTTCCTCCATGATTAATCAATTTTAACTTTGTTTAATCAATTACTGCATGGTTTGTTCATGCTTAGCTAGCCACCTAATTAGCTTGGTCAGTGCCATAGAAGCAAGCCCCATGTGCACAAGGAGATTCAATAAAATACGAAAACTTGTTGCTGTTGACCATAATTCTGATACCCATGCGTTGTAAACTACTTTAATTAAACCTTTATTTTAATTTTAAATTGTATCATTGGGTCATTTTTACAAAATTCTATATTTTGCTAAATCAAATGTAATAGAATCACAGTCCTAGTTGCATAGATAGAAACATTTGACTGGCGATTCAGTAAAGCGGGTTCTATGAATAGGGCACTGAAAACTACAATTAAGGTTAAAGAATGGAGAGCAAGTAAGCAATCATTAAATGGTCGACGGAAATGCCTAGCATGTTACTGTAAAAAAAATCGGCCGTAGGAGAAGAACTCAATTGGATCACATCGGAAAAGGTCAACAAAAGATGGCCTCCTTGCAACACAAGGGTCTGCCCCCTATGGATCTTATCTTTACCTGTGAGCCCACCCTAGCCCCTAAACGAGGATCTGCCCCCATAAGTCAGTCCATCTTGTGTGCACGATTAGAGGAACCAATGAGAGACCATCTTTATCCCAGCCTAAAAAATCGCTCTCACGGAAAATCGAACCCAAGACTCTGGTGGTGCTACTAAGAGTCCTAACTACTAAGATAAGACCTCTTTCGCACTAGCATGTTACTGTAGTGAGGGACCGGGGCTATTTTGGCTTCTGAATGGGACTAGGAGCCAATGAATAAAAAAATGGCTTCACTGGCTCTCTGCTACATGTCAGAGCTGTTTTGGTGGAAGTTGTGCCAACCGAGGCCTTACTAACCTACAATGACAAGCAGTGGCAAATCCATCCATTCTAGTCTAGCTTCAAACTAGCTATGTCACAAGTGAGGAACACATTTAAACAAGCTAAGTCACTTGAAAATTAGGCATATATGGCATATTGGCACCACCATCCATTCTGGTCTAGCTTTGCCCGATTACCCCTAACGACAAGAAGTTATTTCCGTAATTTGAACTTTACTTGTTTGGAAATGTTACATAAGCTGTGTTCATCCATAGATATTTTATATTTATGCCCTCTTGGAAAGCTACTTTAATAAGATTATAGAGAATTTGATGATTTCACTGGAAAAACATGGTCAGTGGAATTTAAATTTTATCAAATGGCCTTTGTGCAAATTTTTTCCTTGTTACAAAAAAAATAGTGCTTGTAAAATTAAATAAGGTGCCACTTTTGTTGCCTTCAATGGGCTTTACCTAGTCATCAGCGGAGATCCACTACTGGATGCACCGATGCAGTTTAACAATTATCTAATGGGACTTTGCAGTAGGTAGGAATCTTGGCTCCTCTCTGAAGCCTGAACTAGATAACTATGATAATAGATGTAATGTGAAGAATTTATTACTCTAATCTACTTCTCACACTTTTTAAGAAGTAAAGCAGCATGGTATTAATTTACTACAGCTGTTGTTTATAGTCAAATACTCAATTGTATCATTGGAAAATATAGCTTTGTTTTCTTCCTAAATGAAATCCAAACAACACTCCTATAGAAGGATTTCACTGGAAAACACTAAATATTTGTGATACGTCTAAATTTTTTTGAATAAAACTTTAAATCTTGAAAAAGTTACCAAGTACTAGGGAAGATTTATGCTGTATTCATATATGGTTTCAAGATTGAACCAATCACATTTTTAAGATTCAAAGAGAAGAGAAGCTTCCCGATTTCTATTCACCAAGTATTTCTTTTCCATATGTTGAGAATCCCCTGTCAATTTTTTCTCTATCATAAATATATCCACATCCCTGTAGGTACGTTCATCTAGAACATGCAGCCAGACCTTGGCCGAGAGATGGTCCTGCTCCAAGCTCTCCCGCCGGCTGAACCCCATCCGCCGGCGTCCACCAGCACGCCACCGCCACCCTCCACACCTCCTCCAGCATCTTCCCCGTCCCCTCCTGAAGCCACCGCCTCACCTTTCAACCTGTCCAGCTCCATTCTTGCCTTGCTTCCTGCCGATGCAGCACCAAGCTTCCTCGCCCCCATTCCATCTGCCCCTTCCTCCCCTCGGCTACCGCGCTTGGTCTCCACGCAGCCGACGCTACAGGAGACCCGCTCCACCTCCCCTTCCAGCGCTGATAGCGAGGAGCCCCTCGATTGGGGCTCCATTCATGACGACGACGGAGCATTCTCTCTCTGCTCGACCTCTCTCCTCTTAGAGGCGCTCTCTCCTAACCAGACCCTCTCTCTTGCGCCGCTGGTAAAGCCTACCTCGCCATCTTCGGCCATCAACCTAGCTCGTTGTAGCCTGGCGCCTGCTGCTTCTGCGCCCTTCGTTGAAGCCCCCCCCCCCCCCCCCCCCCCAGTCGGCCTCCCAGGTCATCGGCAGAACAAGGCCGCCTTAAATCCGAAATCTGGAAGCCGGCACCTCTTAATGGCAAAGCTGCAGCCTCCTCCCAGAAATGGGTTCGGGTGGTCTCCAAGAACGCCTGTCGTCGAGCTGGCCATCCTCGTCCGAGCAAGTCCACCAGCTTCACTCCCCGGCGCCCGGGACTCCCATCCAGGAATCGCGGCTACCCCCTCCCGAGGCCGTTAATGAAGACAAGGGCGGATGGTTTCTTTCACGAACTTGTCCCCTGCCTCCTGTATCAACCCAAAAGGGGCTCTTGAAGCTTCCCCCCGACGCGGTGTCATCAGCCATCCACCGCCGGCCACCGTCGACCCGCGTTCCCCCTATAAGTGCGCTCAAAGGCTGCTGCTTCAGATGTCTCGCCACCGATCATCTACGCTTTCAGTGCCGCGACCCTAAGAGATGTCTCTCATGCGGGGGTCCGGGTCATTTTGCTAGAGATTGTCCGCTTCCTCCGCGTCTCCGCCCACAGCCACCGCAAAACCAACCCAACATTTTTTCCAGATTGTCCTTCCCAACCTTGACCTCGCGTCTTACCACGTCCGCCCCTCCCTCCTACGCCGAAGTGGTTAGCCAATGCTGACGTGCCATGGCAGCACCAGTGTCCCTCATCCCAGGCTTCGAAAAGGAAAGGCCGTCCGTTGGATTCTCCTGCGTGGTCCCTGGGAACGCAATGGTTGCAGACTGTGAGGTAATGCTGTCTCAAGCGGTAGTGCTCATCTCCCTTGACAGAAACTTTATGGCAAGTTTACAGGAAGTGGTGGAGGCGATCACCTCCCAACTAGGGATCCCTCGATCCAGCTTCTCCATCTCAGAGCATCAGCCAGAAGACTTCTTTGTAGTCTTTGACTATCCAGAGCAACATGTGGCGGCCATCCGTAAGGAGCATCTGCTGGTCAGTGGCGTCAACTTCGTGATCAGGCCATGGCGTGTCTGGTCCACGCCAGCGAGATGGCCCTATCATGCCAAGATTTTCGTCGAAGATCTTCCTCTGCACGCCTGGTCGAGGGAGGCCATTCAGCAAATCTTCGTCGAGCACTGCCTCTTCCACTGTTTTGCTGAGCAGTCGTTCTCCAGGGTGGACACAAGGATGTGTGTGTTCTGGGCATGGATTGATGATCCGAGTCTCCTCCCCTGCACTAAAGTGATCACACTCATGCCGCAACGTGCCCCGCTCCCCCACAATGTTCCTGCAGTTCTCTACCCTCCAGAAGGCATCACGGTGCAGATCATCATCCACTTGGACCAGCTCTACGACTGGTCCCCGCCTCAGGAAGACGACGGGCTCCCAGACATCTTCTCGCCAGGGTTTGTTCGAGCCGGAGCAACCTCGTCGTTCCCTCGTCGCCTCACCTTCAGCTGGATGGCTGGGGTTTACCGGACGATACTGTCCACCGCCGTCGCCCAGCGACAAGGGAGGGATGCCGTCCCCATCGGGCCCAGGGCCGACATCATCGTCGGGATGATGGGGAGGACGGTGCCCCACCGCGCAACCCTCGTCGACCTACAGGCCATGGCTACCACCGTGGTCGTCCCTCTGCCGCTGTCGCTGAACCCATACAGCAGCGGCAAAGGGCTGGAAACTATTGTCATTGGCGCATCTCGGTGGCCCCGTTGGATGCCACACCCCCACGTGGCCGCCAACTCTCCACCTCACTGCCACGTCAGAGGAAGCGTGATGCCCCTCGACGTGACGACGAGGGCTGGGAAAGGCGACGCTCTACGTCACCGGCACCACGCTCCGGTCGCACCTCAGCGGCCTCCAAGAAGCAGGGCACAGTGTGCGCCCGTGACGACGTGCCACCCGAGAGTCTGACGCCCCGGACACTGCTTCGGCACGTCAAGGGGGACCAGAAAAGCTCCGCCTGCTCGCCCAAGCCAGAGGACCCGATTGCCGCCTCCATGGCAAACTCTGCATTTCGAAGGCCTGCGCCGACTCCTTCCCAACTCGTCCCTAACCAAGACCCGATGATGGCAGAGCTGACAGCCTGGAAGGTAGGCACAACACTACCTGTCAACCATGCATGTCCCCTTTGCTTCCTCCTGTACTTTCTGCAGCGCCGGCCCCAGAGCCGGCCATGGCCCCTCCATTGTGCTCGAAGGGCCCCTTGGATGCAGAAGGCGTGAACTCCACTACCGCCGATCTCACACCATCCCGGATCGGGCTGGTTTCCCAGCCTGATGAGCCGGGCCTGGAGGAGGGCGCTCAACACCCCAAGAAGAAGGCAGGCCCTAGCCCCTCAGTAGAAGCAAACGCGCCGCAAGCGGGGTCAACAGTTGCAGTAGACCGGGCGCCCCCCAGTCCGCCTTCATCCACGATGTTCAAACCTCTGGCTCCCGCCTTGCTTGAACAGCCCCCGGCCCCGCGTTGGGTTTCTCGAGGCCGCTCCGTCCCTACTGCACCAACTCGCAAGAGTACCCGTCAGGCAGGCCATCTGAATGATGTGCCAGTGTCTCTACGCGCTACCCAGAGGCTCATCCGGCAGCTGGACTTAGCTGATGCGGGGAAACCCATTGGCTCTGCAGTGCTGAAGAAATATGAAGATCTGTACAAGCAACCTCTCCCGCCAAAGGCTATCAAGGCAATACGCACTGTGACCAGTCTTGCGCATGATGGAATAGCCCGGGCAATGGCGGCGCTAGTCGCGGAGGAACTGCATTCGCAGGCAGTGGCTTGATGCGCCACTGTTGGCATAGGCGGACCTTTCCTTGCTTATGTTACCATCTCTAAGTAGTCAATGTGTCTCTGGTGTTGGGGTCAACCCTTCACCTAGTAGTTCCTATTGATGTTCTGTACTAGGCAGTGGATGTTCCAGGAGAGGGCTGTTCTTGGGGTTCTTAGTGGTAGCCCTCTCTGCTCAACTGTATGTCAGGCGGTGTTCTAAGCAATGCAACTTCAAGAAGTGTTCTGTTAGTTTACCAAATGACTGATAACCTTATGTTGCTTACCTGGAATGTAAGAGGACTCAACCTCCCTGCCCGCCGCGAGGCAATCAAGCAACTGCTCATATCATCCCGTGCAAATGTGGTCTGTATCCAAGAATCCAAGTTGCAGCACATTGATGCTAATCTAGCTTCAGAATTCCTTAGTCCAAGATTATCCTCGTTTGCTACTCTCCCGGCCCAGGGTACCCGCGGTGGAATCATCATTGCATGGAACCCCGAAATGGTTGAGGGGTCAAGTTCCTCTGCTCAGGATTTCTTCCTCTCAGTGAATATAAAACTCAAACTGAGTAGTGTGTCCTTCAGATTAACGTCGGTTTATGGCCCTACCGACAACCAGGATAAAGGGCGCTTCCTTGATCAACTGTCAGGGGCAAAGCCACCTCCAGGAACGCCGTGGCTGGTGGTTGGGGACTTGTCACACCCGGTCCCAATAAGACAACCGGATGGCTTCCACATGTATGCCAGGATCGATTCTTATCATACATGTGTAGACGAAAGTGTAATATCATTTATTACAAGCCATGTTCGAGTACATAATTGTCTTACAATAATGACCCGTAGGTCTAAAATAAGATTACAGAGCAAAACAACGGTAAAAGTAAACTAGTGTGGCTCCATGCACAGGCGTTGCCCGGGGGTTGCGCCAGCCTAGAACGTCTCCTCCGGATCAGCGAAGAAGTCTTCATTCTCCACCTCTTCTCCATTGTAGACTGAGGAAAGATAAGCAACAAGCAAGTTTGAGTACCAACGGTACTCAGCAAGTGGGAAAGAGATGACATGAGGGTATTTAGAAAGGAAGGCCAAGTTTGGGTTAAGCACTATAGCATTACATCCTAACCTTAGCTTTCTTTAGCACCTACTTCTAAGTGTATGAACCCAACCATATCCCATTTGTAATCCGAGTCCCAACCAACCAAACCACCATTCCCAATCATTGACTAATTATGAATTGGACACCAAGCCGCTCTTGTCTGTGAGCACGGCTGTCATGACAGTTTCTAAATCTCTGCAGAGAATGTACCCTTTACCCACAAGCTGTGATTTTATCTCCTGTTGCCAGGTGGACTAAGGGAACCTCCCTGATGCCCGTGGTCGCAAACCACATAGCACACTTCCTTTGGTGTGAGGCCAGGAGATCACTACGAGGTCTTTACAAAGGATCCTCCCGACGCGTACTAGCTCTCTGAGGTTTCACCACTGTACAAAAGTGTGAGCCGTTACACCACGACTCAACACCCCAGTTGCCCCCTCTTGAGCCATGCGGATCCCAAGGCAGTACACCCTAAACCAATTCCCCGCACTATCCAATCACTAGTACTATGTCGGGAGAGGCCTAATTAGTTGACCAAGCTGCCCCATACTCAGTCTTGTGGCGATACTATAAGGCTTAGTGGCTTCCTCCATAAACCGGTTCTTAGAATCCGGCGAGGTTCATACCCCAAAACCTGGGTCTCGTGCGTACTGCACCATCCCAAACAAACCAACCCGCCAGATTCCTATCTACTGCAATTCAATTCACCAAATCTCAATAATTGATCATAACAATTAGTAGTATAACATGTATGTAGAGAAATTCCCTCCCAAATACTAAGCATGGCTAAGCGTAAAAGAAATAATAACATCTACCCAAACCAAACCTGGGGACAAGGAATTATATGGAAGGGTACAATATATAGGATTCAATTTATTAAACATGCAACTAACTAAAACTTAATAAAACAGGTCCAAAATGGTCAAGGAACTTGCCTTCTTCGGAGGGTGGGTCGGTGAAGTGGTAGTCCTGAAGATTGTAAGTCGGCTCGGGAACCGACTCTAAATACATCATCGCATGCGGAACGGAAAGTAGCAGCACACAATAAGAACAAGAGAATAAATGCACACCACAAATAAGTAAGCACAAAAGAAAACCTATGCAATTACGTCGCTAACACTATGTCCTTAGTAAGACTTTATTTAGTGGTGTGGAGGTTTGGATTTTAGTGCCTACATGGGTTTATTAGGAATTCAGCACAATCAGCAATTTAAATGCATTATTTTATCCTAAAGAGATTAGGAAATAATAATAAAATAATACCCTAAGTGATTTGTGCAAAAAGAGAGAGTTCTCATGTGATTTTATGTAATTTACAATTAATACAGGGGCTTTTATGCAAAACAGACATGAATAGAGGCCTAGAAATATTTTATAACATGAGCAGGGGGTAAATCATAATTTACAGAGGCTAAAAATATAATTTATGGTGAAAACAGGGGCTAAAATGCTATGTTTAATCATTTTAACAGTGCTGACATAATTTAATTAAAGTCGAGGGGCTAGTTCATAAAGTACAGTACCTCAGTGTAATTAATTTAAAATTTGCGCAGGGGGCTATGCGTAAAACTGGCAACGGTTAAACATATTTGAATCTGGGCCGTTGGATCAACCGCGTACGGCCCAGATTTAAAACGCACGAAGGGGTACGCCCTTCTAATCTCGGCGTCGGCCCTAGATGGGCGGCCGAGATTGGGCCACGTCGCCCCGTGGGCGGCGCGCGCTCGGCGCGCCCGGCGGCACTTGCGGCGGGGTCGCCGGAGATTGGCCGGAATGGCCAAATC